>CM067550.1:33374087-38174087 GCA_034509755.1 Anisodus tanguticus
CCATAGCGATGCTCAGAACAGTATGAATAGTAGCTAATTTGACCACTGGACTGAAAGTCTCACCACAATCAACACCCTCCTGCTGCCCTGTGCCATTTGCCACATGTCTAGCCTTGTGACGTTCAAGATCACCATTATCTCTGAACTTATGATGAAATAGCCACATACAACGAATCACATTTACTCCATCTGGCCTCGGAAGAAGATCCCACATGTGCGGAGAGGTAAGCTCATCAAACTATTCACGCATGGCCGCATTCCAGTTTAGGTCAAGTTTTGCAAGTTTTGGATTTTTAAGTAAGGTGATATGGATTAGGTGGATAGGTTAAAGTGGACTTTGGGTTTGAAAATCCCGTGTTTGGCATGTGTTTCCATATAGTGTGTGGGTACGGGGGTGGGGCAGTAGGCCTCGGGGTCTGTGGCAGTGGGTGAGGAAAGGTTCAAGATGGGGCAGTGTGGTGTGGGGCTGGGCAGTTGGTGGAAGAAGGATGCGAGGGTATGCGGAGTAGGAGGCTGGGTGGCGGTGTACTACGGGTTAGTTGGGTATGCCGAGGGTAGGGCAGGCAGTAGCGGGGTGGAGCCAGACAGGGGCAGGGTAGAGACAGGCGGTGGCAGGTTGTGGTTTTGGGTATTATTGGCACTTATTGGGCAGCGGGTCATTTCGGGGTAGTGCATGACTGGTGGTTGGATTGCGGTAGTTTGCGGGATGGGTGGGTGTATCGGGGGGACGACAAACAGTGTGTTTTGTAGTGCATTTTGGACTAGAGGTAAGGTATCCGAATCATCAAGAAATCTGTAATCAGTGACTCAGAATTTTTGGATGTTTTCAAACGGAAAAACGTACTCAACAACCGTGACATGGCGTGAGATTATGATTTTATCTGTGGATAATTCATAGCACAATTACCCCATATAGTTTGACGGGAAACCTAGAAATGCTCACGGAGTAGAGCGAGGTGCTAATTTGTGGGGGGTCGTGGATGTCAGATTTGGGTAACAAAGTTAACCAAAAATTCTAAGGTGATCATAGGTAGGGATCCGACGGTAGAGAATTTCGGTGGGTGTCCTATTTTGAATCGCATTGGTAGATAAGATGTTAAGAATATGTTCTACCATTTTTAATGCATATACTCAAAAGGTAGGGGGAGAGACGCATGAAAAAGAATGGTACGAATCATATTATTAATGGTGCGGAGAATTCTTTCGGCTTTACCATTTTTAGATGAGATATGGGGGCACGAGAAATGAAAGATCATGCCATTAGCCGCACAAAAGTTATGAAAAAGGGAATTATTGAACTCATGACCATTATCACATTGAAACATTTTAATGTCTTTTTCAAACAGCATTTTAACCATTGTACAAAATTCAAGGAATTTGGAGAACACTTGAGATTTGAGTTTAAGCGGATAGACCCAAAGGAAGTGAGAGAAATCATCCAAAAACACCAAATAATATTTATGGCCTAGGTTGCTAGTTATAGGAGAAGTCCATAAGTCTGCATGAATAAGATCAAAAGGAAAGAAAGTAATACCTAGAGAAGGCATAAATGGAAGTCTAACATGTTTTCCTAGATAACAAGAGGAGAAACTATGGGAAAGTTTCATGTTATGACATTGGATTAGATTTCGGTTTCTAAGGGAATCAAAAATATGAGCACCCGGATGACCAAGTGTACTAGGCCACGTTGATGGAGATATTGTAGCTAAAGCGTTGGGAAGAGTGACATGGGCAGTGGGCGTGGATAGGAAGGGATAGAGGTTCCCTCACTATTTCATCTGGTAAGAAGTTTCCCTGTATGTAGGTCCGTTATAGAAAATCCAAATTGGTCAAAATTGATGGATACAAAATTATAGGTAGTAAATTTTCTAACGAAGACTAGGTTCTTGATAATATTATGGGCATATAGGACATTTTGAAGGGAGAAATGGGGATGCGGTGGTGGGGTTAGTGTATGGATAAACCCTTGTATTGGAATGCGATGACCATTGCCGACCATAATAGATTGAGGAGTATTTAAATTGCGCAGTTGTGGAAGATTACCAGAATTGTTGGTGAGGTGAGACATGGCGCCTGTATCCATATACCATGCATTGTCAGGCCGCTGTAATTTGACTGAACCGAAAGTAAGGCCCAAATCCATTGGATTAAGGCTGGACGGCTGTTGTTAGGCCACTGTGTAGTGGGCCTGCCTGATAGGGCGCCAGATAAGCTGGCAGCATACTGGGCCTCGATGTAGCCCATTGAGAATGTTGTTGTTGGGCCACTGGAGTGCCGCGGGAAGGGCTGGCCTAGTCCAACTTGGCCCACTATTGCTGAGGCACTGTTGAAACATGATTGGGCTGATGTATGTGGGCCACTGGAGGGCTACCGAATATGTTGGCCCAGTTCGAGTCGGCCCACTATTTCTGGAATGATGTTGGACCGATGCTGGTTGATGGGCCTGTTACGGACTGTATGTACTGGTGTCCCAATTTCCATGAGAAGGATTTAAGACGTCGGGAGTTGAGGAAGCGGAAGCGGGAGAATCCATGAGGGTTACCGATAATTTTGTGGAAGAATATCGGTTGAGAGGTTGTCATATAACGGTTGTATAACAACGGTATGCCGGGCTTCTTATGTGTGAAGGGTATCGGGTGGTGTATACTATCGGTATACTTGATAGATACGGGCTACCAGGCAGGAAATATAGGGGTTGGTTGTATGTGTATATTGTTGTATATCAACAGTATACGGAGATTGTTGCTAATATCTTATATAATTGACTTAAGTTAACTTGTGATTGAGGCATAATTATTATTGTATTGAAGAATCAACCAAAAGTAGAATTTTTTCTGCTTTTAATAATTACTTTGTTCTTAACATGCATATAACACACAAGAATGGAGAAATTGTAGGCACCCATGTGCCATAATGGTATTACCTTTGGCTCTATGCAAAAAAACAGCCAAGATTTTGGAGGTTTTTGATGATACTTATAAGAATTATACAAGTTGGGTTCTGAATTTCTTGATCTGTTAATTAATGATCAGATTCAAGAGCATGCAGTGGTGGCTATTTATTTTCCAGCTAATTAATTACTAGAACACATAATTATAGAAAACTAGTGGGCAATGTGTATATGGTACCATCTGTTTTTTGTCCTCCTTATATTAGTGATTGATGAGGGTCCTCCCATGCAAATAAATATCTTTTTGTTTCATCAGCAGTGATTCATTTCCTTTTGGAGTTTACCTAAAAAATCATTCTTTTAGTTACCAAGTATAATTCATTTTTTTCTCCTTTTTGTGAGTAATGGAATGTGTCGAAGCTGAAAGTGATTTAATATAGTTGCACTTCTAGTTGGTTTTGGATAGGTAGGAGTGAGAGATGGAAAGTTGCATGATCTAATATGTGCACCATTGTGGTCTCACGTGTAACGCCTCTGACAGAGAGCGGATTGATGAGGGCGGGTCAAGAAGGACCGATTGGCTCCTAGGCTGGCGAGCTCTTCTGAAAATGAGGTGCACATGATACCTAAGCCGAATCTCACAACGGAAATAGGAGATAAAAGTAAAAAACGTTATAAGGCTTAGCTTATGTTTACATGGTGCGCGCACTAGCTTTTGGCTCGATGTGGCAAGCCCCAAAGTCAAATATGTGCGGTCTAGGCCCAAAACAGACAACGTGTCATGGACTTTGATTATTCACATCATGATCATGTGAAACTCACTTGATAAATCCAAATGAATTTAACTTATATACACTGATATTATATAGATTATTATACTCAATATTATTAATATGTAATGTATCATCTAAAATGTTTCTTTTATCAAATTATTAGAATAATGCATACCCTTACAAAAAAAGTAAGGATATACATTATTCTAATAACATCTTAATTTCTTAATTTGAGATATAAAAGCATCATGTCGGTAGCAGCAGTTTCTAACCACTTGCTAATGCTAATACATTAGTTTCTACTTTCTACACTTCTTTATTTCCTCTCGGAAGATTTACTCATATCTAAATTAAATTTTATATTTGCCTCTAGTCATGATTAATTACTATATACTTCCGTAACAATTCATCACTTAATTATGATAAATTAGTATGTTTGGTACTTAAAGTATACAATAATATACACAACATATCCAATGCCTTGTATATATCGTGTATATCACGGAAACCCATGACAAGTAGGAGACCGTGATATACACGGTATACACAGCCGTGTATATCTCTATTTTTATTAACATATTATTTATATTTAATTAGCATTGTACACTTACCATAATTGTAAAATTCTTGTACAAATAGAATAGTGTTTTGGGAGTAGAATAGGAATAGGATTTTTCATATTATGTACTCATTCATTAATGAAAATAATTAAGGGATTATTTGTTTCATGGTATCAGAAGTCTAGGTCTAAAATTACGTCTCGATTTTTCCTCTCTTCCACTACCTCGATTTCCGTGTTCCTTCTCCGAATTCGTGCCACCTTACCTCCTCTCTTCCCAAATTTTCTTCCAAATTCCTCATTCACCTATTGTTCTTTCGTTATGTCTACGTCAAAGAACATGTTTCATCCTGCCCTTACTGTTTCTAACATCAAGAACCACATCCCTATTGTTCTTGAGATGGAAAATGTCCAATATGCGACGTGGGCGGAATTGTTCAAAATTCATGCAATCTCACATCAAGTCCTCCATCACATAATTCCTCCCACTGTCCCTACACCCGCGGAGGATCCTCAGTTATGGATAACTCTTGATGCTACCGTCCTTCAGTGGATTTACTCCACTATTTATACCGACCTTTTACAGACGCTCATTGAACCATGCACTACGGCTATGGCTACCTGGAATAGATTGCGTGATATATTCCAAGATAACCAACATTCCCGAGTTGTCACCTTTGAGCAAGAATTTTCCCTAGTCAGCATGGAAGATTTCACGAATGTTTCAGCTTATTGTAAACGGCTCAAGGAATTGGCGAACCAACTCCATAACGTTGGCGCGCCTGTTACCAATAATCACCTTGTTTTACAAATGGTTGCAGGCCTATCTGAGGCCTATAATGGCGTTGGGACTCTCCTCCATCAAAGTAATCTGTTTTCCCCCTTTTATCAAGCCCGTTCGATGCTCACGTTATAAGAAGTCGGCTTAGCCAAGAAGGAACGAATTCACAATAAACAAAGGCGATTGAAAAACATAAAAAAAGGGGCCAGGTACACTCTACCTGAAAATGAGACAGAAATGAATGCAAGACTTCGAAAGCCGGCTACCGGTGCAATTTCAGTGGCAATGATGACTACATCCGATAACTCACATTGTTTTATTGACAATTCAGGCCAAAACCGCAACAACAGTGGCAGCAACAAGGGTCAAAACTGTAAACATAATGGTAAAAATCGTGGCGGCAACAACTGCGGCGGATGGAACAGTAGCAACGTCGGCAGTGGGCCTCGGGGTACTAGGCCCCAGCCAGCCTGGTCTCAGCCCTGGGCCCCTTGGAAGTGGGCCTGGACCAGCGGCCAGTGGCCTAGTCCAGCCTATTGCCCGCCTAGTTATTTCCCGGGAAATTAGGCCCCGGTCCAGCCCAATCACAGGCCCAATTTTTAGGTCCTTACGAGAACAACCAGCAGCGATCTGGGTCGGGTCAGCAAGGTGGTCTGCTTGGGCCTCGGCCCCCGCAGGCCCTCACTGTTGCGGGCCTGAATCTGATCCCGACACTTACTGATATTGAGGCCACCATGCATACACTTAGATTAAATCCTCCAGATGCAAATTGGTACATGGACACCGGCGCCACTTCTCACATGACGTCCGACCAAGGTACTCTCTCGTCTTATTCCAATTTGAGCAAAAATCGTGGCATTATTGTTGGTAATGGCAACTCAATTTCAATTCGTGGTTACGGTAATACAAATTTGTCTCCCCCACATCCACCTCTTGTCTTAAAAAATACCCTTCATGCCCCTAACTTAATTAAAATTTGGTGTATGTTCGCAAATTCACCACTGATAATTTGGTTTCTGTTAATTTTGATCCAATTTAGATTTTTTGTGAAGGATTTCAAAACGAGGATACCTCTCATGAGATGCAACAGTAGGGGTGATCATTATCCAATCACCACCACCTCTTTCTTGAGTCAAGCCATGCCGTCGACATTTGTTGCTCTAGCTCCTTCCTTGTGGCATGCACGTTTGGGTCATCCGGGGTCGTCAATTATTTCTTCCTTGCATAAAAATAATTTTATTTCTCGTAAGGATATGTGTAGTACTCCAATTTGTCGTTCCTGTCCGTTAGGAAAACATGTTAGATTATCATTTTTAGCCTCTATGTCTCGCACTTTGATGCCTTTTGACATTATTCATAGCGATTTATGGACGTCTCCAGATCTAAGTTCTTTGGGTCATCGTTATTATGTTCTATTTTTTGGATGATTATTCTAATTTTTTATGAACTTTTCCGTTAGCGAAAAAAATTCAATTTTTTTCTAAATTCTTAAAATTTAGAGCATTCATACATACCCAATTCGAACGGAAAATCAAAAATATTCAATGTGATAATGGCAAAGAATATGATAATGGGTTGTTTCAGGATTTTTGTGATGCTAATGGCATAGTTTTTCATTTATCTTGTCTTCATACATCCTAACAAAATAGAAAAGTCGAAAGGAAAATTTGTACCATTAATAATATTGTCCGAACGCTATTGGCCCATGCGTCCGTACCTCCTTCTTTTTGGCATCATGCTCTACAAATGGCTACTCACCTCCTTAACATACTTCCTACCAAAGGGTTAGCATATGATTCTCCCCTTAAAATTCTCTATAATAAAAATCCTTCGTATTCACATCTTAGGGTCTTTGGGTGTTTATGCTATCCACTTTTTCCGTCACCTACAATTACCAAACTTCAGGCTCGTTCTACCGCTTGTGTGTTTATGGGTTATCCCTCTAATCATCGTGGTTACAAATATTTTGATTTATTGTCTAATAAAATCATTATTAGTCGCCATGTGATTTTTGATGAAACCCAATTTTCGTTTGCCAAAGTCAGTAGTCCCGTGCCTGGTTCGTATAATTTTTTCGATGACGAAGTCTCACCATACATTATGCACAACTTAATGGCCCATCCGGTGACCACGACACGCCAGCATGCCCACTGCCTGTTGGCCCACAAAATCCCACTACACATCCCTTCACCGTCCAGGTCCAGCCATTGGGCCGTTCGTCCAGCCCACTATCGAGACTGCTTCAGCCCCGGTTACTATTCCTGTACCGAGTCCGGTTTCCAGTGTTGGGACAGCAGGCCTACTGCCTACTGGCCAATCCGTCACCCATCCGAATTTCCCCCAAAATCCACCCAATTCTCCCCTAAGTCACAGACCTGTTACTCGTAGTCAACAGGGTATTTTTAAACCAAAAAGACATTTTAATCTAAATTCTAATGTTCTTAAATCCCCACTACCCCGTAACCCAGTGTCTGCATTAAATGACCCGAATTAGAACTTGGCTATGAACGACGAATATAATGCTCTTATTGAAAATAAGACGTAGGAATTGGTACCCCGTCCTTCTGGTATTAATATTATTCGGTTTATGTAGATTTTTACTCATAAGGATAACTCGGATGGTTCTTTTGCGCGACATAAGACTCGTCTTGTCGGGGATGGTAAAACTCAATAGGTTGGCGGAATAATCAAACCGGAAAAAATCAAACCGAAAAGAAAAAAATCGAACCAAACCAAATTAATTTTGGTTCGGATTGGATTGTTCTTTTTAAAAACCGAACACCAAAAAATCGAAACCAAATAATGTAAAATCGAACCGAAAAACCGAATGGACACCCCTACTCCAGATTTTACAGATTTGATTTGTGAGAGAACATAATAAGGGCATATTTGGTCCCACTGGGCGTGCCAATTTATTTTCAACAAAATTTACGTTATATAAATTGACTGCAACTACAAATAAAATATGAAGAAACATGAATATTTTATTGATAAACAGTGCGGGTACAATTCTGTTTATTCACTTGATTCTTCTCTCCTGAATTTTCTCCATAATTTAAGGGTCATTAATAGCGTATTTCTCGAATGTAGGATGCCCTCCTTATGAAGTATTTGATCTCCCAAAACGCCGGACAGTTTGATAAAGGCAGTAATTGATGCTTGATCTCTTTGTGAATATCTCATGGATTTATTGGATTTTCGATATGCTTTTCAAGGGAATGTGTCCCTTTATATAGGCGTGGAGTAGGATTTATGGTAGAGTAAACTTCAAGAAACTTTAACATACCTTAGAGTTTGAAGATAAATTAGACTCATCTTGTACAATCCTATAAAATTTTGATTTCTACAACTATTTTACTAAAACAACTTTTTATCGTTTTTATTGATTAGCTTGTTCTGTTTTGGTTGGTCCAACTTTGAAGACAAAGATTAGGGTCTTCCAATGTCGGACCAATTATTAGGACAGTACACATATAATTCACGATCAACCTAGGACCAATTAACCTCACTACGTACCATTGTGACATGGTATCACTTTACCACTGTAGAAGATGTGTACATTTCAAGAGAATAGAGATACAGCTGGTGTACTTTCTGTGTTTATTGGTCTTGCCTTTTATCTCATGTGATGTGTAGTTGGAACTAGCTAGTGGTTTACTGGTCAAATCTATTTTAACCATAAGTTTTTCCTAAAAGAAATTATTTTATATTAGGAGAGGGAATGCATGGAAGGAGGATAGTGAAATTTAAATACGCAATTATTGTGTGTAAGACTTTCGCGAAGCACCACTAAATTGTAAATTTTAATGATATATTGAGGATAACTAATATGTAGTAGTAGTAGTAAATATACGATTATCACGGTTCAAAACCAACTTCTCAAGATATTGTCTGTTTTGAATATATCTTTCCGGGATCACCTTATGGCTTTGGAGACTTAGGGTTCGTTTGGTGGAGTGTATAAGAATAATGTTGAATATAGTGTATTAGTAATGTTGGCATTAGTTATGCAATGATTATTTTTATCCATCATTTGATTTGGTGTATTAGAAATAACATATATTGCATAACTTCTAAAAGTAATTGGTTGTTTACAAAAATACCCTCAATACTATACTATGTGAGGGACTTCATGGGCAATTGTGTCTTTAATCATGCTTATGCATGCATTGAGATCCATTGCATTGCTAATACCATGGTTTGCTAGGTATTAGTTATGCATAGGATAATGTCAAATAGGGTGTATAACTAATGATTGCATTAGTTATACATAGAATGAAAAAGTGTATCAAACAAGATATTAGTAAAACACAATGCTAATGCATGCATTATTTTCTCTAATACACTCTACCAAACGATCCCTTATTGTTTGTTCCCTAGCGGTTTAATCCAAAAGATGTCTCTATTGGTGAATTTCAAATTCGTCCTTATATGGTCATAACGTTTTTTTCTTATTTCGATGTGAAATTCGCCTAAGACAAATTTCATAGAGTGTTACCTTTTGAGTTCGATCAACTGCATGTGGTCCGTATGCGTCAACATTCACCTCCTAAATTTAGGAACTCAGCATCCTCGGTGAATTATTTTCACCACCATAATATTAGGGGAGGTATCAGCTCTGATACCACCTATCGCGACTAAACCCAAAGTGTCAATGTATTATTCATTTTTTCTTGGCTCCTTCAAGTCAAGGCTTTTGAGCCTCGCAATTTTGTCCCCTTAAGAGTTTAAGTCATAAGGCGCCTTGTGAATCTTAAACTTTATGACCTCTAAATTTTCAGTCAAATTTCAATATGAAATTTACATTATTATAACCTAAAATAAGTTATATAGAAAATATTTGTTTGAGTTTAACCGTCACTAATCTGAATTTGTTAGCAACTATGATATATATATATATATATATATCCTTCGTGCATTATTTAAATATAAAATTTTATCTCTATTAGAAAGTATTCCCTCTTTTATCTTATTTTTATGGGATAAATTTCATAAAAATTAATGTATTAATGTATATTCATTAATTGGAGAAAGTAAGTGTGTTAATTTAGTCACCAAGATTACTTGACTACCAAGCTAACTTAGTCACCAAGTTGGCTAACTTGGTCACCAAATTACTTGGCCACCAAGTTATTTGACCACCAAGGTATTTTCCTCCTATAAATAGGAGGTTCATTTACTCATTTATAGATCAGTTTGAAGTTGAATAATATACAATTAGTCTTTTCCTATATATTTGTCTCCGATGTATATACTTTATAGTCTTTATTTTATAACACGTTATCAGCACGAGACTCTAATCAATTGAGGAATTGGTTGCCAAATATATCACGTCCACTACTTAGTCGGTCCAAAGGTATGATTTGTTGTATTAATTTCTTGGTTCTTAAAGTATTATGGAATGACCATGTCTACTTTGAAAGCTGAAAATGGAAATCCTTGAATTGCCTTTATCAGGAGCTTTATACAAAAGGTTAGTGGGGTAAGAATATTTCCCTCAATATTCTTCTTCTAATAATGTGATAATTATACTCATATTATAAGCTATAATTATGATAGGGATATGTTTTGATGAGCCTAGAATCATGCCATCTAATCTATCTATATTAATGCTAATCTACCTACCATATACAAAATATATTACAATCAATTACATTAATTAATAATTATTCTATCACTCCCCCGCAGTCGAAGCGGGAGGTAGACGTATGCTGAGACTGTCCCGAAAATTTTCAAATAGTATCAGCGGAAGACCTTTAGTAAAAATATATGCAATTTGATAGCACGACAGGACATGCAAGACACGCACTTGTCCGCGAGCGACCTTTTCACTGACAAAATGGATATCTAGCTCAATATGCTTAGTGAGTTGATGGTTCACCAGATTCCCTGAGAGGTAAATAGCACTAACATTATCACAGTATACTAATGTCGCCTTCGGAACCGGACAATGGAGTTCGAGAAGGATATTCCGAAGCCAACATGATTCAGACAAAACATTGGCAATCCCTCGGTATTCTGATTCAGCACTAAATCTGGACAATGTTGTTTGCCGTTTGGAGGACCAAGATACCAAGTTATTACCAAAAAATATACCACAGCCAGAAGTGGAGCGTCGGGTGTCCGGACAGCCTCCCCAGTCGGCATCTGTGTAAGAGACAAGGGTGGATGTTGATGATGGATATAAATGCAAGCCATACTCTAGAGTGCCCTGAATGTAACGCACAATGCGTTTGAGAGCATGCATATGATCATCCATCGGATTATACATGAATATGCACACCTGTTGAACTGCATAAGAAATATGTCCTGGTAAATGTAAGATATTCCAGGCCCCCTGCCAGGCTGCGGTACAGTGTTGGGTCGGCAAATGGCTTGTCGGAAGATGCATTCAATTTAGGTTTAGTATCAACCGGAGTAACTGCCGATTAACAGGAGGACATACCAGCACATTCAACAATGTATATTTCATACTTCTTTTGGGATAAAAACAAACCACTTGCATGACGTGTCACAGTTATCCCTAGAAAGTAGTGGAGTGGCCCTAGATCATTCATAGCAAATTCAGAGTCAAGCAGTGACATGATGGACTTGTGAAAAGCATCGGATGAGGCAGTTAGTATAATATCATCCACATATAAAAGAAGACAAGCAATATTATTACCCTGACGGTAAATGAATAGAGAATGATCAGAACGTCTGTTAGAAAACCCAATATGTGAAATAAAATATGCAAACCTCTTGTACTAGGCCCGGGGAGCCTGTTTTAGCCCATATAATTATTTTTGAACAAGCACACATGATTGGGGTACTTGGAGTCCCTGTATCCCAAGGGCTGGTACATGCATAGAGTTTCATTTAGATGTCCATGGAGGAAGGCATTTTGACATCCAACTAATGAAGTGGCCATGCCTTTGAGAGATCCAGACTAAGGATTATTCTAATAGTTGTCGGTTTAACCACTGGACTGAACGTCTCCCTGCAATCCACACCAACCTGATGTGTCTTCCCATCACCTACAAGACGGGCTTTATGCCACTCAAAAGTACCATCAGATTTTTCTTTGTGACTGAAAATCCACATAGACCAATAGGACAAGTTATTGTGGGGAAGTCTGTTCAATAAATATGTGGCCATTTGTAGGGCATGATGCCAAAAGGATAGTGGGAGAGTGGCATGAGCAAGGGATGTGTTCGAACAATGTTATTGATGGTTCGGATTTTTCGTTCCGCCTTTCCGTTTTGTGAGGATGTGTGGGGACATGAAAGGCGAAAATTTAAACCATTAGAATTGCAAAAATCCCAAAAATGTCTATTATCAAACTCTCTACCATTATCACATTGAATAATTTTAATATCCCATTCAAATTGATTTCGGATGAAAGCTCTAAGAGTGAGAAATGTGGAGAAAACTTGTGATTTTTTTGACAAGGGAAATGTCCACAAAAAATTAGAGTAATTATCTAGAAATAGTAAATAATATTTATGGCCTCGAAGAGCTCAAAACGGGTGATGTCCAAATATCACAATGGATAATATCAAAAGGCATAAGTGTGCATGAATTAGATGAAACAAATGGTAATTGAACATGTTTACCAAGTGGACACGAATGACACATATTAGAATCACGCATTTGAGTATATGAAATAAAATTGTTTGTTTGAGGGAGGCTAAAACAAGTGCTCCCAGATGACCCAAATGTTCATGTTATAACGAATGTGCGAAAGCAGCAAAAGTGGATGGTAACTTGGATAGTTGATGTGGTGAGGTAACTGGATAGAGTTCCCCTTGACTATCACATCTCATTAGTAGCGTCCCCGTCTGAAAATCCTTCACGGAAAATCCAAAAGGGTTAAAAGAAACAGACACCCAATTATCAGTAGTAACTTTCTAACAGACACCAAGTTTTTAATTAATTGTGGAGCATGAAGGACATTCTTCAAAATTAATGGTGGGTTTGGTGGAGACAATTTAGTAGAAACATAACCTCGAATTGGAATAGAATGACAATTTTCAACAATTATACCATTATTTTTGCTCAAATTAAAATAGGACGAGAGATTACCTTGGGATGATGTCATATGAGACATCGCTCCGGAGTCCATATACCAATTCGCGTCAGGTGGATTAAGTCCAAGGATGTTCATGACGGAATCCATAATGATTGGGCTAGCCACTGCCAAATGGGCCTCATGTCACTTGTTCGGCAGTGGCTCAAAACTACTTGAACTGCCACTATTTCATGGCCCAAATGTATGCGGCCCAAAACTGTTTTGCTAGCTGCCAGTGGCCTGACCAGTAGGCCTTGGACTGGGTCTGGCCCAGTTACCCGACGGGAATGGGCAGGGTGGCACAGCCCAAGGCTACTGCCAGGCCCACTGGTTTGGTCTGCCGCCCACTGTGGTCGGGGCTGCCACTGCTGTCCATCAGTACCGCTGCTCATGCCGCCGTGTCCTCCGCCACTGAAATTCTGATGGCCTCCACCTTTCCCATTTTTGCGATTTCCACCTCGATTTTTACCACCATTTCGTCCTTTTTGTGCCTGATTTTGTTGTATAGGTTCAAATTGGTAGTAGCTTCATTGGTTGGGGTAGCAATCATGGCAGAATTGGAGACGATTGCGGCCTTTTTGGCGAATCCCACCTCTTCAAGAATAAGCATAAAGGGCTTGGTAAAAATGTGGTAGAGGATTGCTTTGTCGGATGAGCATTCCCATGCCACTATAAGCATCGATAAGGTCGGCAACCAATTGTAGAACCAATCGATTGTTTGTAACCGGTGAACCAACATTTTTTTAGTTGATCCTATAAAACTGAGACGTTGACAATACACCGATGCATTAGGAAAATCTGACATGTCCGTGGTGGAAAATTCTTTCTCCAACATGACGGCTCGGGAATTTTTATTGTCTTAAAAAATATTCCACAAGCGATTCCAGGCCTCCATCGCAGTAGAATCGGGTTCCATTATTGTGTGCAACAAATCGCTGGAGATAGTTGCATAAATCCATGAGAGAACTGTCGCATCAAGTGTGAGCCAAAATTCTTTTTCATCATCGGTGTTTAACACTCTCTTAGCCTTTTTCGATGGGATTATGTGATGAATAACCCGGTGGGAACGACAATAAATTTTAAAGAGTTTTGCCCAAGTTGCATAATGAACATTCTCCATCTAAAGAGTGATGGAAATATGCATTTTGATGTTAGAGACGGCAAGAGCGGGATGAAATGTAGATTTAGAGTCAAACATTGTTGACCGAAAAAAGAGAAGACTAATGGAAAAAAATAGGGTGGTGGTCAGCCGGTTTTGTGAGAGGAAGAGGGGTGCCGATTTTTGGTGTATAATTGTTTAGGGTAGGATCTTTTTCATAATCTTCTGATACCATGTAAGAATATTTTCTTCAATATTCCTCTTCCAATAATGTGATAATTATACCCATATTACAAGCTACAGTTATGCTAGGGATATGATTTGATGAGCCTAGAATCATGCCATCTAATCTACCTATATTAATGCTAATCTACCTACCATATACAAATTATATTACAATCAATTACATTAATGAATAATTATAATGGTAATTAATAATTATTCTATCAAGTGGCTCCTTCGTATATCTTATGATGTTCGTCTTTTTCTACTAGTAAATCTGAAACTTACTCTTGAAGTAGTAAGGCATTATTCTGAAGTAATGTTTTTTTGTGCATGAGCAAAATAATGAGCTATAGATGAACGTTGTTTATCAAACACATTCAAATAATCAGATTTCGTTCCCCGAAGCGAATGAAGATATACCATGACTTACCTCCTGGAGAGAGAAAATAACAAAGAAAATACATATGGTATAAAAGTATTGCAACATGTACCCGTCGTACGTAGAAACATCATAAATAAATTTATTAAATATCCAAAACGAAAGCAGGGTAGAATGTTTTCTTCCATAACCACATTGATACATTATGGTTAGTTGTTATGATTTCCCCGAAGAAAATAAACATTAATGTATCTCTTCCTGAAGGATGTGATTACTATGTGGTTACCGCTTTGATATAAAATATTCAGATGTTAATGTCTAATCTCCCTGAATGAGACATTGAAATACTGAAGTTTAGAACTTAGTGTTTACTTTTCGTTGTTTATGAATTTACAATTATCTTTAAATGTTCAATTAATTTATGTTTTCTTTAATGACACCAGTAGTGTTTAACCATAGTTTATTTTATAATACCAGTGGTATCTAAGGAATATTTAATAGTACAAAATTAATGATCAGGAGCTCCCCAAGAGCTAATTGTTTGTTTACAAGAATTATGACACTTGCAATGTCAAGACAATATCTCATTATAAAAGAAAAAAATAAAATCTCTCGAAGAGGTTATATATGATAGTACCATTCGTCCTAGATCGTAATTATTACGACTGGAACACAAATACAGTAAACCTGAAGTTTACTAGCAATAAAATGATTATTATATTAAGATTATAAATGATTGGAAGATTGAATATCTTCAAGTACTACGGGTAAAAATTACGTATGTGAAACATTACCGAGCATGATAAGATAACATTACACAATAAATCAGAAGTGTATTGATATAAAATCACATTCAATAGTAAACCAGACGTTTACCAAAATAAATAACACTCATCGGGGTAAACTTGAAGTTTACTAATACAGTTAATTTTATCAGTTGATATGACCGTTTTGGTTGTCCTGATTTAAATCTGATGTACTAATTGAGTATTCGAAATATATTGAAGAACTGAAAAATTCTTCAAAATTTCTTTTGTGTAGCTTGTCCTCATGGTATATTGGTTACACCGGCTAATATTAGGGACTGGATGCCCTAAAATTCTAAAAATATAAAAGGTGAATATGGTTCGTTCACCTGCAATGTGATGTCTTAAATAGATGCATCTATGAGACGGTCACAAGTGCGTTTATTGTCAATCTGCAGTTTGACATTTACGAAGTTGTTTGCTCAGAATAATTGAGTTGAGAGCACAATTTTCAGATTATGTAATCAAGACAATTCATCTTGATAATGTTGGTTTATATTCAAACCGATTTAGCTTTGAATGCCTCCAGTATATTGCTAAATCGTTGCTTATGAGAACAATATTTCACGTGTTGGTATGAGATGTGATATATTGCATATAACGAATTATGCAATCTACCACGATGCTTCAGATCAATAAATTATGATAAATTCTTCCCTCGTAATTGGTTTAGGTTCTGGAACCAAATATTTCCATCTAATAATTTGTGTTGTGCGATATATGATTAATGAATTTATCACGGTGCACATGGATGAATTCCCCAAATAAGATGGGGATATATGTTAATTTTCCTAACAAAAAATGGAGATAATAAACAACTAAGAAATAGGTTGTGCAAGTCAAATGCTAGAAACATTTGCTGACCTAACTATTTAATATTTCAGCGGCAAGATGCTCCTAAATGTCCCTAAATGTCCCTGAAGGACAGAGCTACAGCATGCATGAAGCATGATAGACAATTAATTTCAAATGCAATACTCCTTGAAAAATGAGAGATCAAATGATCAAAATGATTACAATAAGGAGGCAATGTGCTCTTGAAGAGCCTACGACATAACACTTCATAAACGTCATAGGAGGTTCAGGTACCTGAAAATAATGAAGTGATGAGATCTCAGTAAGTTATTTCAAATTACAAACCGATACAAAATGATATATCATCGACGATTTCCTTGATACAATATGACGCGTAATATTGTATAATATTATGAGGATTTAAATTCTACGTCTTTTAAATCATGTTGACATAGAAATAATTGCCAAGTAAATGCAACTTGGTAAGAGTAAAGTTAATTGAACTTGTAGTCAAGACATTAGAAGATGTCACACTATTTATACTAAATGAAAATTGTCTCAGCTATATGGCTTAATTGATAAAATTTATATGAAAAATTCTGAAGGATTCAAAATGCCTAAAGAATATACAAGTTTTTGAAAAACTTATTTGTGATTCTTAAATGAATATCCATTGATAAAGGGTACAAAATGAATATGTTCAACCTTATCTCTTTATGATATCAGAATCTTTATATTGTTTTATAAGTTGATGACTTGAATATTATTGAAACTCTTGAAGAGTTTTCAGGAGCAAAAGATTAGATGCCGAAAGAATTTAAAATAAGAAAGTTAAATTGATACCACATATTGTGCAATTGATGCATTTATTTATCTTGCTATAACTATAAGCATGATATAATTTCTCTCATATATAGAGATATTGAAATGAGACAAAATGCATATTGCAAATGAAGTGTCTGACATGAATGTGTGTATCCTAACAAATACTATCAAGTGTTTTGAATATACACGACATTCATCTTATTGACATAAGAGTTCAATCCAGACATGTTATCTATTTTCATGAAGGATTACTATCATACAATGTTGTTTTACATGATAGTGAAATCATAGAAAGATAACAACAATGTATAAACCAAGCCAAGAATGTACTTGGCGTGATTCCAATAATATTATATGGCGATGATGTAATCTATCTAAGGAATGAAGGTGCAGATGATCAACCAGTTTGCCAGATGATCATTTGACAGATTTGATCACAAATGAACTGTTAATCTTAAGATATGATAAATTGATATACAAGATCGGAGTGCATCATCTTGCAGAATTATGTGATGCTCTAATCAGGGGGAGTAAAATACGCGCTATACTCTTTTTTTCTTAATCAAGGTTTTGTCCCATTTGAATTTTTCTGGTAAGATTTTTAATGAGGCAGCCCTCGATGCGTGTTATTAGATGTGTACTATTTTTCCTTCACTTGAATTTTTTCACTTGATTTTTTCTAGTAAAGTTTTAACTGGGCACATTATCTATTAATGGATATTTTGGGGGGAATGTTGTAAATATTAATGTATATTCATTAATTGGATAAAGTGTGTTAACTTGATCACCAAAATTACTTGGCTACTAAGCTAACTTGGCCACCAAGTTGGCTAACTTGATCACAAAGTTACTGGTCCACTAAGTTACTTGGCCACCAAGATATTTTTCTCCTATAAATAGAAGGTTTATTTACTCATCATAGATAAATTTAAAGTTAAATAATATACCATCAATCTATACCTGTATATTTATCTCGGATATATTTACTTTATAATCTTTATTTTATAACACAAACTAACAAACCATACAATGTTCACAACATCTTATTATAAATTATCAGCCAACTCAATCCAAATGGCTAGCAAATACATGTCAGAATACGACAAGATTTTATCATCTTAAGCTCTGCAGTTACTTTATCAGAGAAAGCCAATTCATTAATTGGTTGAGATTTTCAACTCTGAGAGCTGCAGAATCAAAAATTGACAAACTTTGGTGTTTAGATACGATTTCTAGAAATTATTTTGGAGTCAAATTTGTGTCAAAAAAATTATATTTTCTTTACAGAAAAGTGTCTTAAGAGACTTCTCAGCTAAAAGAGATTTTCAGAATTATTTTTTGAGAACTTTTCAGTTAAAATTTATAAGATATATTTACAAGATTTTATATAATTGACATATTTTTTTTACATTACACTACAAGAAAGTATAGAATTGACAATAAAACTTTAGCAATAATAAATATATTGTTGCTAAAAACGTAAATGAAAATAAAATTTTAATATATTATTGTTAAAAAACGTAAATGGCAACAAATTTAATATGTTGATGTTGCGAAAACTTTTCGCATTGGGGGTTATTGCAACGGCATGCAACAATTTTTATTGTTGCAAAAAATACTTTTGACAACAACATTCAATATAAGACAATAAAAAATGTTATTGACAAATATCTTATTCTTGTAGTAGTGATAACTAGAGTCTAGAAACTACTAGTAATATGTATGTACGTTTTACTAATATTTTTATGCATATCAACTTATGTCAAAAGTTCATGTCCTTTTTATGAAATTTTATGTTCACTTATAATATGCCAAGCAAATTAGGAAAGAGGAAATAAAATTGCAAAAGTTTTGCGTACATACACGAGAGTATATAAGGCCATGTTGGTTCACATGCAACATGCAGACTATCGGATATATCGATGATGATAATAGTTTGTTTATTTTAATAAGTTATCTAGTTTATAAATTATATATGTAAATGATGTATAATACAAAGGCAGATCTAAACATAAAATTAATGAGTTTCTATATCGATCTCGAGTTAATATCTAATAATAATAATTCGAGTTATAATCAAATATTTATGAATATTTAATGAAATTTTAACATAGTATATAGAATTTGGGCAAATAATTCTATATTTGATTTTGATATGCCTTAATTAAGCCGAGCGATTATCGAAAACAACCTCTCTACCTTCACAAGGTAGGGGCAAGGTTGCGCACACAACACCCTCCTCAGACCCATTTATAAGATTACACTGGAACATTGATGTAAAATTTAGATAAAATTATTGAATTCTCGTGAACACATAATTTTTACTTTGAAATCAATATGGCATATATTTATATATATTTCCATTATAATTATTACAAAAGAACAAATATATCGCCATCTTATGGTGTTCTTTTTAACATGTCCAAAGAACAGATGAACATAGATTTCTAGGGAACACAAATTAATGGGGATGGACTCTGTAGAAAAAAATCTACAGTCACTATCGTCATAATCAATGACCATTTTGTCTCTTTGATATATCTTCTAAGAAGGTCCAAAGAGGAGGTCCTCAAGCTAGTTTTTATACAATATTGTTTTTTAAATTTTTGTGCAACTTGCTAAGAGCCTAACATGAACAATACTTAGACTTACATACTCCATTGCTTATACAGAAGGACGATAATTATCTTTGTGATATCCATTCGAGAATCATTTACTTTACAAGTCGGGAAGTTATTCTTATAATAAGAAAATCAGTATGTCACTAGAATATAGGGGCGGAGCTATGTTAAAGGAAGGGGAATTGAATCTCCTTTCATTGGAAAAGTATATTGTGACGGGAATACAATAATTTTTCTTTTAAACGACGGAATTCTTTCATCGCGCTCTACTTCCTTAGGATTATATATGCGCATGAGGAAAAATTAGCAAACATTATTCAAAACTTGTTTTAGGATATAGGTCCAATACTCATATAGTCATATGTGATTCTTTTTTTCTTATATAAAATCTTGATTTTACAGCTACTAGTGACAAAGATAGTTATGATCATGGCAATGTGTGGGTAAGGATTTTTACTGAACTTAAACCATACATCCTTTCATATTAAAACATAATTATTAAATCAAAAACCTCTTTATTGGTTTATTATTATTAAAACATAATTTTTAAATCAAAAGCCTCTTTATTGTTTTATTAATGTTTAAACAAATCTTATGCCTTGCCTTATCCCATGCCTGATCTGTCCATTGACTCTTTATTTCCGATCTCCAAGGGAGCCTCTACGTCTACTCATCCCGTGTTGCTTGTTTAAAGTGGAATTAATTCTACAGTCAAATCTCTATAATGTCAGTGTTTGTTTAAAAATTTATGAATACTATAGTGAGATGTTGGTACATATGTATACTGATATTTGATGTTTAGATCTCATTTAGCTGTTATAAATAAAAGTACATAAATAATTATTTTCTGTACTTTGTATGTTATAAACAAAAATAATATATTTTTTAATTTTAAAATCTTAATTGATTTTCATATCTCAATAATTAAAAATTGAAGAGTAATAAATTACTAATAAATCTATGACTAGTTGTACCATACCGATAAAAAGCAAAAATTGAGGATCATATGCATTTAAAATTAATTGAGAATTTAAATATTTCAAATTTGACGTAAGAATTCTACAATTGTAAGTTGTTTCGTAAATTTCAGTCTTTTAGTGATAATATAATGCTTGAATAGAATTTCAGTGTTTCGTAAATTGACGAAAACATTTGTCTCAACTTTCAGCAAAATGGAATTCAGTAGCTTTCCCTTGAAGGTTGTCTAAAAACTTAATAGTTGACTCTTCGTACTTGAAATTTACTATGTGCATGACATTAATACTCCATCTGCCTCAATTTATGTGGCACCATTTTCTTTTTTCTTCTGTTCCAAAAGAATGTTGTCTTTCTATATTTAGAAACAATTTAACTTTATCAGATGATTTACAACCATGCGTTTATATAAGACTTATTTTGGCCCACACATTTAAAAAGTCTTCCTCTCTTTTTTAAATTTCGTGTCAAGTCAAATGGAGTCGCATAAATTGAGACTGGGGGAGTAATGATTACCATAAATATTTTAATATCTATTTTTATACATAATATATTTCATACAAACTATTATTACACAATATTTGAGTATGACTGTTATAGAGAAGTAATTTTACAAAAAGTGTACCGATATAATGAATGTCACTGTTGTTATAGATAAAATGTTGTTATAGAGAAGTAAAATATAACATGAAAATCAGCTCCGGAGAAAACCGGGTTGTTACGGTAAAATTTTGTTATAACGAATGACAATTATAGAGAGGATTGGCTTTATAATTGAATAGTGAAAGTGTTATTTGTAGAAACTTAGAGAAACATATAGAGATGGAATTCGTTTTATATAAACTTGCTGACTATAATTAGGGTAACTATCGGTGTCCAGTGGGTGCCCGGCCCGCAACCCGCCCCGATCTGCAAAAACAAATTCGGGAAGATATATGTTGGTAGCGGGGTTCGAACTCGGGACGGGACTAGGGCTCGTCCCGCCGCCCCCCCCCCCCCCCATTTTGAAGAAATAGTCGTTGCACAATGGCCAAATTTTGATTTTAGCCGTTGGCAATGGCTAATCACGGCCATTCCCCCCCCCCCCCCCCCACACACACACACACCATAAACCCCCCTACCCCCTTAATATTTATTTTTAACCCCTAAGTTAGTATATTTACACTTTAACCCTATTTCTCAACTATAAATACATCATTTTTCTCACAAATCTTCCTACCATCTCTCTAATATCTCTCTCTCTACAAGTCTAAATTGCACACTAAATATTATATTTTATTTGGTAATTTCTATCAAATTTCAAAAATTGAGAGTGAAGTTGGCAACTAGCTTGAGGATCATCGAGCAAAGTTTTAATTTTCAACCTCGAATACACGTCGATGTTACGTCGGTGTTTGGTACCATCGTTACTTATTTAAATTTTTATTATTACTTAATTTTAATTATCGTACTTAATTTCATTAACTTTAATTAATTATTTGCATAATTATAATGGAACGAAGTGAACGTTTTTCTGGTAGAGGTACTAGGGGTAACAGGGGTAAGGGTGCATTTTTTAGTAATACTAATTAAGATGATTTCACTCATATAGATGAAACTAATTTTTTTAATGTTAATATTAATATACCATTAGATCATGAGGTATATTCTGCATCTGAACCAAATTTTAATTTAGAAAATGAATTAGAAGATAATTTAGATAACACACCCACTAGTGCACCTCCACCTCAGGCTCAGACAGAGTCTCATGCTGAAATTGAAACTGGAATTAACTTTATAGGAAATGAATTAGAAGGTAATTTATAAAGGGAATCAAATATATTTGTCTAGAGAAACTAAACTCACATTATGACACATAATAATCTTAAATTATTTATAACATATTAAGTTTTTCTCTTTTCCCAAGTGATACTTTTATATTTCCTCTCAAATTAAGATAATTTGTCAAACTTAAAAAAGTACCGTGATATATAAATTCTTATCTTGTCTTATTTTATTTTTTCCATCTACTGTAATATTTTTCGGTATTCCTAATTGTTGTTAAATATACATAAAGATATACACGGTATACACATGTATATCCTATGTATATATGGTTTCAGTTTAAGTATATAGGGTCTCGGCTAGATGTATTTTCAGTGTATATAGCCGATGTATATTCAGTGTATATAGCCCACGGTTTGGGCTTAATTTAGGTATTGTTTTACATTAATTAGTATTGTACACTTATCATAATTATAGGATTCCTGTACTACTAGAATAGGGTTTTGGGATTAAAATAGGAATAGGTTTTCTATTATGGAAAATTATAAATTGTATATATACTCTTTCATTAATTAGAATAATCAAGGGATTAAATCTGGCAGACAGAAATTGGTACATGGACACTGGTGCAACCTCTCACATAACGTCTGATCAAGGTACTCTCTGGTCTTATTCCAATTTGAGCAACAGTCGTGGCATAATTGATGGTAATGGTAATTCAATTCTGATTCGTGGTTATGGTCATAAAACTTTGTCTCCCCCCCCCCCCCCATCCACCTCTTATCTTGAAAATACCCTTCATGCCCCTAAATTGATTAAAAATTTAGCATATGTCCGTAAATTCACAACTGATAATTCTGTTTCTATTGAATTTGATGCGTTTGGGTTTTCTGTGAAGGATTTCAAGACGGGGATTCCTCTCATGAGGTGTGATAGTAGGGGAGATTTTTATCCTATCACACCAAGTTCCGGTCTCTCGTGTCAAGCCTTGCCATCAACGTTTGTAGCCCTTGCTCATTCCTTGTGGCATGCTCGTCTAGGTCATCCGGGGTCTTCTATTTTGTCTTCCTTAGATAAAACTAAATTTATTTCTTGTAAGGGTACGCGTAGTACTCCGAATTGTCAATCTTGTTCTTTGGGAAAAATTATTAGATTTCCATTTGTAGACTCTAATTCTCATACTTTAATGCCATTTGATATTATTCATAGCGATTTATGGACATCTCCCGTTCTCAGTTCTTTGGGTCATCGTAATTATGTTTATTTCTGGATGATTATTCTAAATTTTATGGACTTTTCCGATAGCGAAAAAATCTCAAGTTTTTTCCATTTTCTTAAAATTTAGAGCATTCATTAGAACCCAATTCGAACAGAAAATTAAAAATATTCAATGTGATAATGGCAAAGAATATGATAATGGGATGTTTCGGGAGTTTTGTGCTAATAATGGGATCAATTTTCATTTTTTTTGTCCTCGTACGTCTTCACAAAATGGGAAAGTCAAATGCAAAATTCGTACCATTAATAACATTGTCTGAACTTTATTGATTCATGCTTTCGTACCCCTTCTTTTTGGCATCATGCTCTACAAATGGTTACCTATCTCCTTAACATACTTCCTATCAAAGGCTTGACGTATTCCTCCCCTCTTCATATCTTATATAATAAGACTCATTCGTATTTCTATCTTAGGGTCTTTGGGTGCTTATGTTATCCACTCTTTTCGTCCACCACAATTAACAAACTTCAGGCTCGGTCTACCCCGTGTGTGTTTTTGGATTGTCCGTCTAATCATAGTGGTTACAAATGCCTTGATTTATCGTCTAATAAAATCATCGTTAGTCACCATGTTATTTTTTATGAATCCCAATTTCCGTTTGCTAAAGTGAGTAGTCCCGTGCCTAGTTCATATAATTTTTTAGATGACGGTGTCTCACCGTATATTATCCACCATTTATCGGACATGTCCCGCACCCAAAATCCATCAGCGGGCCCACTGCCCACTGGGTCCACCATACCGTCGCCAACCATTGTTCCCAGTCCAGTGACTGGGCCAATTTCAGTAATTGGGCCAGTTACCCAGCCCAATACCGAACCTGTTGCAGCCACTGTTCCCGGTCCGATGGCGGGCGTTTCGATAATTGGGCCAGTGACCCAGTCCAATATCGAAACTGTTCCAGTCTTGGGTTTTTCCTATTACCGTGTTGGGCCAGCAGGCCCAATGCTTGCTGGTCAGTCCTTCACATGTCCCGATATTTCCCATAGTCCCCCAATTCTCTCCCGAGTCACAGACCAGTCACTCGTAGTCAACGGGGTATTTTTAAACCGAAAAGACATTTTCATTTAAATTCTAATGTTCTTAAATCACCCCTACCCCGTAATCATGTGTCTGCTTTAAATGACCCGAATTGAAAAATTGTTATGACCGGTGAATATAATGCTCTTATTGATAATAAGACGTGGGAGTTGGTGCCCCGTCCATCAGGTGTTAATATTATTCGGTCTATGTGGATTTTTGCTCATAAGGACAATTCTGACGGTTCTTTTGCAAGGCATAAGGCTCGCCTTGTAGGTGATGGTAAGACTCAGCAGGTTGGTGTGGATTGTGGTGAGAACATTTAGTTCGGTGGTCAAACCGGCTACCATATCGCAATGTGCTTAGCTTGGCTCCTTCGAAAGCATGGCCCATTCATTTGTTGGATGTGAAGAATGGTTTCTTACATGGTGATCTTAAGGAGACATTCTATATGCATCAACCCTTGGGGTTTAGGGATCCCAAATATCCTCATCATGTCCGTTTATTGAAAAAGTCCTTGTATGGGCTTAAGCAGTCCCCACGGGCTTGGTGTAAGAGGTTTTCAGACTATGTTTCGACTATTGGGTTCTCTCACAGCAGGTCTGATAATTCATTGTTCATATATCGTCGTGGTTCTTCACTAGCTTATATACTATTATATGTGGATGATATTATCTTGACTGCCTCTTCTGATGCATTACGCCAGTCTATCATGACAATGCTCAGTTCTAAGTTTGCTATGAAAGACTTGGGGCCCTTGAGTTACTTTTTGGGGATTGATGTCACTCGTCATGTAGGTGGGTTGTTCTTATCACAACGGAAGTATGCAGCTGAGATCATTGAGCGAGCTGGTATGTCCTCGTGTAAGTCTACTTCCACTCCAGTTGATACTAAACCCAAGATGGGTGTTGCGGCTGGCTCACCTTATGATGATCCGACCCGATATCGTAGTCTTGCAGGAGCCCTTCAGGATCTTACTTTCACGAGACCAGATATTATGTATGTCGTATTGCAGGTGTGTTTGTTTATGCATGATCCCAGGGTTGAGCACATGAATACGCTCAAACATATTATTCGGTACATCCAGGGGACACTTGACTTTGGCTTACATTTATATCCATCATCGACGTCTACACTTGTCTCGTATACAGATGCTGATTGGGGTGGTTGTTCGGACACCATGCGCTCTACGTCTAGCTATTGTATGTTTCTTGGTAATAACTTTGTCCCACTCTAGTGCAGAGGCTGAGTATCGAGGGGTAGTCAATGTGGTCTCTGAATCCTATTGATTACGTAATCTACTTTTAGAGCTTCATTTTCCTATTTAGAAAGTTACCTTGGTTTATTGTGATAATGTTAGTTCCATCTTCCTTTCTGGTAATCCGATTCAGCACCAGCGCACTAAACATATCGAAATGGACATTCACTTTGTTCGCGAAAAGGTAGCTCGTGGACAAGTAGCGTCCGACATGTCCCTTCCAGGTATCAAATTGCAGACATCTTTACAAAGGGTCTTCCCTCAGTCCTCTTTGAAGATTTTAGGGACAGTCTCAGCGTACGAAGACCGCCCGCTATGAATGCGGGGGTGTGTTAAATATACATAAAGATATACACGGTATACACGTGTATATCCTATGTATATGTGTTTTCGGTTTATGTATATAGGGTCTCGGCTAGATGTATTTTCAGTGTATAAAGCCTATGTATATTCAGTGTATATAGCCCACGGTTTGGGCTGAATTTAGGTAATGTTTTACATTAATTAGTATTGTACACTTACCATAATTATAGGATTCTTGTACTACTAGAATAGGGTTTTGGGATTAGAATAGGAATAAGTTTTCTATTATGAAAAATTATAAATTGTATATATACTCTTTCATTAATGAGAATAATGAAGGGATTATTTCTTTCACTAACTTATTTTTGTACATGTTTTCCTAGTGAGAATTATTTTTGTCTTCCAAAATAACACCAATCGATCTATTCAATCTATTAAATTTATCTATAGATAAAAGAATTCATTAGTCAATATATGTTTATCAAGTATTTAACGAATGAGTGAACTCGTACTAAGTCTATTTTAGCATCCTTATGGAAACATTTTATCTGATACATTCATATATGCTTTCAAGCTTAACAAATTTAAGAAGAATAAGAAAATTATTCCTAAAACAATTTTAATATAGAACAGTCTACTTAATATGAAATCCTTACAATGATATGCCCCATTTATTTTTAGTAAAACAAGATCTCAAATCCAGAAATTGAAAGAACAAGAAATTAATTTATGACTGTACGTTACAATAAAGTACTTAAATAAACAAATATGATGATGTTACGAAAGAAATGAGTCCAAGAATCCAAAATAATGTAGAAGAAACAAACAAACTATAAGAAGTACACTAACTGACTTGTGAAGTGCCATTTAACAACAACCTCTACGTATTGAAGAAAATAAAAAGATTTTAAATCATATGTTACATTATCAATATTGAATGGAAAATAAAAATAAGTGATGCATATAGCAAATTGTATTTTATCAAGAATATTTTCAAAAAGTTTTAGGTCATCCTTTACAATTAAGTTATAAATATGGCACGCACATCTTATATGAAAATGATCAGGAAAACATAGAGTTAATCTAACTTTTAAAAGTCTTATAGCATAATCATTAGAAGTAGCATTATCTAATGTAATAGTCATAATTTTATCAATTATTTCATAATAATCACAAATTTCATGAATATTTTGTGCAATAAAAGTTCCAGTGTGCCTATCATCAATATATTTATATGCTAAAATACGTTTTCGCATAGACCACTTATGATCTATCCAATGACATGTTACAGTTAAATAATCATTACCGTTAGTACTACGGCCTATGTCAGAAGTGATAGTCACTTTGCCATTAAAATGATACAATGCATAACATAAATATTGTTGATATTCATGCGCAAATTTAAAAACATCTCTTCTAACAGTTGATCTAGGAAGACAGTTAAAAGCAGGATTATATGTTTCTCGAATGTAATGAATAAAACCAGGAGAGTAAGGAAATGAAAAAGACAAACCCTCCACCGCAACTAATTTTGCCATATTTTCCCTATCTTTGTTTTTATCATATTTAGGACCAAAAAGTCCCCCCGTCGTCGGTTAATTTGACCCTGTACTTGGTCGGGGACACTATGTGAACCTTGTCCCGACGCAACTGGCACACCAATTTTTTTAGTCTGGTATTGATTCCACCTAGTTGTGTGTTTGCCTTGTACATGTCTCAATAAACCTCCCGTCCCACCTTGACCTTTTCCGGTTTTAAATGTATTAAATATTTTTACAAATTTTACATTTAACTACTTGATTCTCTTGGTCCCTATCAAAAAAATCTCATGCAGCTGATTTTAATTTTCGTTGTGTGGGGCCTCGACTCATACTAGGGGAAGAGGAGGCGTTTCAATTTCAGTTTGAGGCTGAGACTCAGTCTGAGGTTGAGGTTGAGGTGCACTAGTGGGTGTGTCATCTATATTATTATCAATATTAAAGTTTGGTTCAGATAGAGAATATACCTCATCATTTAATGGTTATCATTAAAAAAAAGCAGTTTCATCTATATGAGTGAAATCAATCAAATCATCGGACTAGGAATAGTATTACTAGAAGTACCCTTACTCTTGCTACCCCTACTAGAAGAAGCACCCTTACCCTTAATCATACGTCCAAGGCGTTCCATTATAATTATGCAAATAAATATTTAAAGTAAATAAAATTAAATGTGATAATTAAAATTAAGTAACAATAATAATATAAAGAAGGAATGAAGGTATCAAACGCAGACGTAACGTCGACGTGTAATGGAGGTTGAAAATTGAAACTTTGCTCGATGGATGATATCAAGCTAGTTGCCAACTTTACTCCCAATTTTTGAACTTTGATATAAAAGAGCAAAAACAAATATAATATTTAGTAGGTAATGTAGAATTGTGGAGAGATAAATTGAGAGATTAGAGAGATGATAGAAAGATTTGTGTGAAAATTAAAGAGGAAAATGAGGTATTTATAGTTGAGAAATAGGTTAAAGTGTAAATATATTAATTTAGGGGTCAAAAATAAATATTAAGGGGCTATGGGGGTTTAATGGGGCAGGGGGGCCAAAAATTGCCATTATAACCATTACACAACGGCCAAATGTCCTCTTTCGCCGAGATGCCTTTTAAAAAGATTTTTTCCCGCATCGGAACAAGACCCACTATACTAAATTTAGCCAATTCGGGTGCGGATGGAGATTCCCCAATAGATTCTACAGATTCGGATTTGGATGCCCCTGCGCATAAACATATGGATAGGGATGCCGATTCAAATGCGGCTAGAAAGGCTCGTTTGAGTGACTCACAAAGGATAAACAAGCAAGGGTTTCATCCTCTACTTATGGGAATGTCTTCGATCTGGCACTTCTTCCCTGTAGGTTTATAGCACGCTAGACTAGCTACTTGCACAAATAGCTATATCAAATAGGAATTGTCTTTATATGATTTCGAACGAAATCATAAAGGAAGTAGATTGGAAAGAATCCACCAGAATAATTTAAATGGAGTTTTCCGGAGAAAGAACTCCGGTAAGGTAGAGTATAAATTAGTATGAGAAAAAGCTCTAATTAGGCACACAGTAGTTTAGACTTTAGAGTAGAGTAGGAGTTTTAGTCACTCTCCTATTAAAGAGACGCGGAATTTGATGGTCGTTGCAACAGTTATTTTTGCAAAAGGGGAGGGAGGCTGACGGGGTCGGGACAGGGTCAAGTTGGGGCTGATCAGATCGGGATCGGGACGAGCCCAGATCCCTTCCCGAGTTCGAACCCCGACACCAAAATTTTTTTTTGGGGCGGGGTGGATCAGGTCAACTCAGCCCACTGACCAGCCTTGGGATAAACTATAGCCTTCGTATAGTTGTCAAACAATAGGATATATTGTTGTATCCTTCTTGTTCTAGGATACAACAATAAATTAAAGAGACGACGTTCTATAAATGTTCGAATCATACCACCATTTATTTTTACACAGTCGACTTTCACTATGTCTGTAAAAGAATTTTGTAACATGGTCGGGCAAAAACTTACCATCACCCCATATTTACACCAAACAAATATCAGAACGTCTTTACCTATGTGTATGAGCGAATATTGGAGTGTACACAAATATAAACACAACACATATCTACTGCTTTTTAATTTTTTTTCTAAAGTAGACTGAAGTCTCAAATTGCTACCTACTTCATGCTACAGCAGTAGAGCGAACCGATATTGGTGAGAGTGCAAAACACGACGCTGATCAATAAAAATGGATACAATGGTCACTAATCTTGCTATTACATGTGTAGTGCAACAATAGGATTTTACACAAAAAAAAAATCACATATAGCACAACCCAAAAAACATCCAAAAGAAAAAAAAAGATTATTTGACAACAATGGTTTAAGGTATCTGAACTTAACTCTACAAAATTTCTACTGAACTTTAAAGGGACCATTCATGTTGGTATCTGCAGCAGCTTTCGAGAGATCAGCGATTTTGAGGCATGATTATGACAGTTTTAACGAGACAACATTAGACTTGTTATTCAATTGAAAATCAACATCACACCATGCTGTCTCAAAAGCCCAGACAACGTGAAGAAATATCTTACAAGCCAACCCAGTATGAGCGACCATTGCAGTTGTGTATAGGAGATGAGCTGGGAGAAGTCACGCCCCACTCGTACCAAACCTATTTTTCATCAAACAAAAAGTTCACAGATTGGCATTCAACAAAAACCAATGAAGTTGGGAGCAAATTCATACTTTAAAGTACGGTAAAAGATTTACTATATCTGGGTCCTCTTTTAACTTTTAAGTATGAAGATTCACATTATGAACAACATACCCAGTGAAATCACACAACGTGGAGTCTAGGGAGGGTAGAGTGTACACAGACCTTACCTCTACCTTAGTAGGTAGAGCGGCTGTTTCCGGGAGACCCTCGGCTCAAGACAAAGCATAATCACAATCAAGCAAGCATTACAAAGCAAGAGAAACGGTCAGAGACAATTAAAATTGTATGAACATGATGATAACAAAATCGAATACGCCATGGTAGCGCATTCTGACAAAAGGATATGAACATGGATTCTTTTTCTTTCGGAAAGGGAACAAGGAAAATTGCTTCTACAACATATGATGCTTCAATCGTCACATGGAAAACTATCACTTCTTCCTGAAATTTATACAAAATCATTTTTGAAATGAAAGAAACACAAATCCAATATATTTGTCATTGTTGAGATTTGAACATTGGTTTTCACGGTTTGTACTTATTTCATTGACTATTAGGTCCACACTTGGGTACAAATTTGAGTTTCATTATATTTATACAAATCAGTCCATGTTTTTATTATCAAAATCATTACTCTAGGTGATACAGAATGGAATCATATACAAACATGCATGGAAGTAATTACCTTTGAAGTACCACAACAACGCCAAATATGAACTTCAAGAGGAATGCCTGGCTGAACACATATAGGTGTCCGCAATGGGAAAAATATAGGGAACCTGATAAGAATGAGTAAGAAGTTGTTACTCTTTAATCCCCGACCAAGAAAATAGTCAGAGATGGTGTTTGAATATGTGAATATCCTTTCGATCAAGGTCTCCTAATGATTTAGTTGGTAATTAGTTGGCTTCACCAAACTAAAGTGTTAAACAATTCATAGGAGAGGTCAGATGCAGACAAGCCCCTGGAAAAAGGTACGCAGAATAAACAATTTGCATACCAGCTGAACATGTTTGGTGTTGCTGTTGATGGTTCAATACCAAGATGAACGTCCTTGTAAAGTACAGAATCAAAATAGCCTGCAAATCCTGTTTTTCATAGGAAAATCAATGAGAAGTCGAGGAGTAAACAGAAACTGTTCTTGTATAAAGTTTTAGTAACCCAAAAGAAAAACTTTTTTTCTATATGATCATTGATTACCATGGGCATCAATAAAATGAAGTCACGAGGATGAAAGACTTCTCCTTACTCAAACGAAAAAACAGACATGGAAACAATTGAGCAGAAGTAGTACATATTCCTTGTAAACTAGGTACTGGTGAAACCAACTCCCACTTGCCAAAACCATTATGCCTCAACCCCAAGCTAGTTTGGAACAGCTATATAAATTCTCAATATCCATTTGGATAAAGGAAATGGACCAGTTTAGATCAAGAGGGTTGAACCCAATCCACAGTGCAGAAAACATTCACATATGCCTGTATCCAACACTAATCTTACAGTCCCGGTAGAGAAAAGGTAGAGGAAAAAGACGAAGTCACAGGAGCCCAAAGAACCTCTAATTGCTAGACGTTATTGCACACTCACGCTTATCCAAATCAAACGAATAAAAAGGATTCTTCACTATGTATTCATCAATTTTGGTTGTTCTTAAGGTTAAGATAATATCTAAGTTCTAAGATATATTTAAATTTTTATTTAGCATAAAACCAATGCTTATAATTTCTTAAAAGTGGTTTTACCGGGGTCAGGTCAAAAGGACAATTGGGAACTGTTGAATAAATAGAAAACAGTCGCGCAAACAGATTTATTGCAAGGGCAAAACCAGGAAACACAACCAGAGTTGAAATGCAGATGTACCCAGCTATCCATCCAAGAGAATATATATCATATGCTCCGACCAAAAGGTTAAACCACTAGCCCAGCGAACAAAGATTAATAAAGCTATGGTTCAACAGTTTAGTGAATTGTGAAACTAGTAACATAGGAGCATAATTTTTGTTCTGGGTTGATGTTAAGCTGGGTTCAATGAGTATCTCTAAAATGTTACAATTTTCTTTGATCTTTACACCATCATCCACCAAAGACTAAGGCATCAGTTGGACTATATTACCTAGCAACATTTTCACGATGAGGAGTGCGTTTAGATACCCCTCCTCTTTGTCACCCTTCATCACAATTTCTAAATCTGTAGCTGGCTAGTAACTACAGATATCATTCTTCATATTTATGGCATTACATAACAAAGTAAAACACATGAAATTAGTATGAGCATAACAAATACCATGAACCAGGGCTGATCCAGTGTCGGTGGGTATCTCAAATCGTAGCTTCTTATACCGATCATTGCTTTTCTTAGTTGAGTCCTCTGGATGATTGAACGTAAAGACCTAACAAAAACATAGAATAACCAAAAGTAAGTTCCAGAAGTGATAGCTCCTTCAAAAGATATACACGAATACATTGCATCAAGAAATACCAGTGGAACATATGCCTTCTTTCCTTTTTCGTTCTATTCTTTTTGCATGATGTGTTACACCAGATTATCTTTACACTTTTGTGGTTCATATGATGCAGTTCTGCTACTCGTGTTACTGTTAACATATGGAGTGGATTCAATTATTTGTACAAATTTCATTATGTTTCTGTACTATGCTCTTTTGTTTTTTCCCAATACCAGTTGCAACATTTTGAAGGGCAAAAATTAACAAAGATAACCTTATGATTCACTATTTCCTTGGATCAGCAGTACTAGCAACTCTAATGAGTGTCTTTGAACACTTTGCAATGCTTAGTCTTTTTAATAGTGTGTAAACTTATTTTCTGATCTCAATTACGGAAAATTATAGAACTTAAATCAAGATGCTTCTGACGTAAAGGAACTTACCGGTTGAGGAGAAGTAAGCCTCGCTACACGGTGGAGCTTGACAACATAAGCAGTTTCGAAGTGCACAAGATCTTTGTGAGATTTAATCTGTGATAATAGCATCAATCCATGTAACAGCTAAATGGATAAAGAGAAAATGCAAACTTAAAGGGAGGTCAATGAACCACATATAATATAAAAAGATGAGGGCTTACATCATTGTATAATTTCGAAGCAGTCACAGGCTGGAAAAAACTTGTATACCTGAGATAAGCAAAGTAATTTAATATCACGGCAGACTAGTAAAATTTTCTAGGTATAGAGGAATATATTCCATATAGATCGACGGCGAAATTTGCAGTCAAGGAGATATAAAATATTGAAACTACAGGGACAAGTGAGAACAAAGACATCATTTGTCAAGGAGACAAATTCCATTTTGTGTTTGTGTCACCAAAAGGTAATTCAGTGCTCCTCTTGGAATCACTGTACCTCCCAAATTAGTTCAAGTGGAACCATACAAATCTAATATTATCAGACATGTGAACTAATTAGTACATTTCTACTGCAGATGCTTGCAAATGATCAGGCATTAACCCCTACTCATATATGATCTTCACCACCAGAGACAACTCAGCTGTTCGTGTTAAACCAGTGTATATCCTTGAATATAAAAAGCAAATGACTATAATATCTGAATACATACGATGATGGAATTGAAATTCCGTCTTCTTTCAGGAATCTTTGAGCACCATCAAGACACTCGGGTGACAGCTCATTGTCACCAAACGACCCAAGTAATTCACTAACCTGTATTAGTTAAAAACAAATGACGAGGCGAATTCAAATGAGAATTTGCAAATGAAAGATCAAACATAATATTTTATGAATAAAATGGTTTGTTTCTTCATCCAAAGAGTCAGTTTAATACCAAAATGTCAGCTTTCTCCGGAGCATCCCAGCAGCGCATGTCACTTGAAACTATGGTGACGGTCTTTTCCCAGCCCTCAATCTTTAGTAAGCTCTGTCTCAAATAAATAGCGTTCGCCAAAAAAAAAAAGAAAACATTAGTGTGAGTCAGCTAAAATAGTAAAATAGAGGTAGTCAACTCTCAAATCTTCCAATAAAGGGTTTATGGAAAGAGAATTAAAACATCAATTAACAATTTGGATTTTCCATCAAATTTCAAGTCAATAAAGACCCGGACTCCATAAGTGATGCCACATGCGCGGAACCAAGGAAACTTCTGAGGACTCGGTCCAATTCAACTAGTTATTCCTTAACCCATTCTAGACCGTTCCAGGAGCCACCACCTAGTAGAATTCTTAATCCCAGCGGAGTTCTTTTTTTTTAGAAGGCCAAGCGGAGTTCTCTTAGTTCCAGTAAGAAAGAATAACGACATCTATTTTTATTTTTGATAGATTTGATATAGACTTGCATAGAAATGTATACATGGCGAAAGAGGTCAACTCAAACCTAGCAGGTTAGATGCCAAGAATACAGAATTTTTGAGATTGGTAACATGCAAGAACTCAGGAATTTTGTAATATACAAACTATGATTTTCTCCATTTAAACATATCAGGTACATTTAACAATTTTTGTAATCATCAGGTATATGTAATGTCTCTTAGCACTCCTTACATTTTAAGACGTCTCAACATGTTTGACGCCATTCCATTTCTATTCAACCTTCACAACACTTTAAAGAGTTCAAACTTCATTAAACTATATGACTTTCAAACTTTGATCTGATGTTTTCTCTTGATAATTTTCTGACTATTACTTCGACATTTTCTTCAATTATCTCAGATAATTTAGATATAACTCAAATTAGCATCAATTTTTATCAAGTAAAAGATTTCATTGATAATAACAAGGGCAACTTGGCCATATACAAGAGATTTACCAAAAAAAAAAATCCAACTATTTCCATGTTTTCTTTTTTTCAGCTAGCTTAGAATAGCTAGTGGCATTTATGAGAACTAAACACATTCTATACTAAAAAATAAAAAAGAATAGAAAAAACAGCCACGCATCAAAAGTTCATGAAACTAAATCAAAAAAGAGAACAGTGAATGATTACGTGTAGGGTGACGATTGCATTTGGATTTTTCTCGACAGCGTAAACTCTCAACTTGCGTCCAGTTTCTTCAGCAGCCTGTTAGCGACAAGGAAAACAAAAAACATAAGATGATGTATTGGCATAAGTCAAATGCATATCTTCCATTTTTCTTGTTTTGGCATTCTCTACATGAAGATATTTAAACCTGCAGTGAAGCTCTGACAAGAGGACCACGTCCAGCTCCAACAACCATCAAAACCTGCAACAAGCATTTAAAGAAGGCACATTAACAGCTGAGGATGCCACTAAAAGAAATCAAGATGACGTCTTGAGCTGTTTAAATGAGAATAAGTAAACATCAGAAGCAAGAAAGATAATTCTCAAGAGAAAACCCTTACAGTAGTGATTGTAGATGCATTTTCATCTGGAACCCTGTCCAGTAAAGCTTTAGCAACCGCTCTTTGATACTGCCAATAGGAGTCAACGGTGATCAGGGAATACGATTATACTAGTAAAGCAATACAGTTGAGGCTCAACATGACTAATTAACAGCTGGCTCTTCCTCATCATGCAGGGAAAGGAAATTCTGAATATTTAAAAGGACTAGGTAAAGGAATTAAGTGAAAGAGAGATAATAAAGTATAAAATGTGTGTGTATTCATGTATGTATTTGAGAAGGATGATAAAAATATGAAAAACAAAGTAATCAGGCAGCTATAGTTTCGACTATATGATGAATGAGGCAAAACATTTAATACCCAACCCAAAAGAGAGCCAACAGTTTCCTTGTTTAGATGGGAAAACTTTATTGTACTCTTCCAATTTTACTGGCTAAGGATGCATCATGCAAGACAGAGAAAGGGCAACCATCTTTCGTGCCTTCAAAACACAAAAGAATGAACTATTATGATAGTGAATTTAAATAATCATTGCTTTAATTAGGATTATAAGGTACAGTTTAGAAGGATTTTATTCATTTTTTTAGATAAGGACTTTGTTCATTATCAGATGAATAAGTTTCTAACTCCAACTTGAACAAATATCTGAATTGCAGACTGCATTAGGATAAACTTACGACATTCCTCAAACAACTTCACAAGAAAATATTTGAGGAAAAGCTAAGGAATAAAACAAGCACAATGACAGGGTCAGAGCTCTTGTTATTCAGGTGGTGATATTCAAAACAAAGTGCTAACACCATGCTGTCCACATCTGTACACCTCCTTAATGGGTAGCCTCTTGTTTCTCCCAAAAGCAACAATATAACAGATTAAATTTTAATGGACATTTTTCTTTCAAACAGAAAGGAGCACACAACAAGCATATTACAATTGCAGAAGTATGCCAGTTTTTATATCTTTATAAAAGCCACATTGCTTAGTACTTCAGAACATTCTAAACTATAGCGACTATAAACAAGCCCCTGACTAAGTTTAGTTTGAGTTTACTGCTATAATTGACAATAAGCTTGCACGTACCTGTATGTACTTGGTCGTGTCTTTCTCGAATGTTTCATAAGTTTGGGCCTCCAAATTGTCCATGAGAGGCTGAAGGAAAGAAATAAAAAAAAATCAACTACCATATACTTATAGAAGAAAATTATAGAGAATAAAGCACACACCTGTAAGGGAGACTGTAAGTAATCTCTATAACCAAGCTGAATAAGATAAAAGATGGAGTGTCAGTGAAACTTGATAGAATCGAGCCACCAGGGCAACAACATCCCCAACGCACAGGAGATACAGTACACTACCTCAAAGCGTTCTTGTTCAGGAAGTGGATCCATCTTCTGGTACAAATAAGCAATGTAGTCCAGGTATGACCTTAGCGGATGTCGCTGCATGCCTGAACAACGTTAATACAAACTAAAGCAATCTTGCTAACAATAAGACTGGACATAAAGGAATAGAGAACCTAATGCTTGCATTCCCCTAGGTGCATGCTCTGGCAATTGGGAAAGAGGTTATTGTGGTTGATGGTCTTATAGGATAACAAGGGGTTCACGAAGGAAACAAACTTCATAAGGCCACCCAGACGCATTTAGGACAAGTTTGAAGAATTTTGCCTGATGGGGGGAACAGAGGAAGACTGCATGGTTTGAAATAGATGGGAACAAAATCTTGTGGTGAGATCTTATTAGATAGAGTTAAGAGAAGGAGACGAGGCGGTGGAGAAAAATTGTGCGGCACCAAAGCATCGAAGAGATGGTCTTCACTTGGTTAGCAGTGAGAGCAATATTAATGGCAAATAATTAAAGGAGATGGAGGTGAATGTGCGAATTGGTGTTTCATAGATATGGAATATGTAGAGGATCCAGGTCAAATTTTGCTGCACTTTAGCCAGGCTAGACAATCAAAATGGTGGTTTTATGGATAATAACATAATGGTGATTGGTGACAATGGAAATAGAAACCGCCAAGTAGGACAAAACCAAAAAATCGGGGTGAAACTATGGCAGCTTAAAATACATTATTGTGACTGTCTGATTATCAAAATAAATCTCAAATCCAGTTCAACGACATACCCTCAACACCCTCACTTTGATTATTACTATTGTGAGAATTTGTCCCTGAAGTTCCCGTGGGGAGATTCTGCATTTGTTGTCCAGAAATCACTATCTGCAGAGACATTTGCAAGAGAAAGTTCATGTTAAGATCCCAAAAATGAAGAACATCACATGATTTATCCAACAAGACAATTAGTTAGTAGAAGAGTCGAATGCAGACAGCAATTCCGGAGATAACTCAGCATATGTTAATGGAATCTCCAAAAATAGAGATGAGGACGAGAATGTGCTACCTGAATTGAGTTGTTGAAAATCTCTGTCACTAGATTTTGGTGCCGTTTTGACAGGCAAGGGTAGCCACGGGCATTGGTGAGAAAACTCTGGCAAATCAGCACAGTAACATTTTCTTACTTAGAAAAAAGGAGTATCAAACACTCGGTGGGAAAAAAGGGGGCAACGCCTTGAATTTCTTACATTGGAGTTAATTATAGCAGCTCTAACAGGCTCCCCAAACCACCGCGCAAGTGAATTCACAGAGGGTAATGAGGATCTAGGGAGAAAGTAAACCGCGTGTAAGTATTCTGACATAATCACGACAAAGAATTCTCCTTAAAGTTTATCACCTAGACTCCATTAAATCTAAGATAATTACACTTCACAAATTTATATACATACAGAACATCAAATGCAACTGAGAGCTGACTGTGATGTTCACCGAGAGTACGGAATGAGTTCCACATTTCCCATGAATCTCTATGTTCTTCACCCTGCTTATAAAGAAATCCATCATCAAACTAAAGTACTATTTTTTTAACTAATCAATTAAATTTATTGTGCCATAGCTTGGCTAACATAAATATAGAAAATTTGAAAAGAGAAGCTTCCGGGACATTTATCAGGTTTAATAATTAATAACTAGACTTAAGACTAACTGCAACCAATGTGATAAGCACTCCATTCACTTCTACCGGGAAAACCCAAGTACCACCAAAATGAAAACCTGAATCACTTCCTTATCAGAAAGGTAATATGAGTGATGGTCAACGATTCAGCCAGAAGGATCCAAGTGTAGCCTAGACAATGCCACCAAATTGACCTTTTTTTATCAAGTAAATTTTTTTATTAACAATGGCCAAAATTAACCAGTAAACAACAAGTATAACAAAAGTAGCAAATCTTAACAAAAAGATACAATTTTCTACGGGTACACCTATCTTCTATACCTACAGGAATCTCATGGGTGCACCACAAAGAAAAAAGGGATAAGAGGCTACTCATTCTCAATTCCATCAAAAGCTCTCCTATTTCTCTCTCCATATGGTAAACCAAAACTGACCGTTAAAATTATGATGAAGATTAGTACCATCAGACATTGGCACCGCCTATTCAATAATGACCAGTCTAACAGCTAGGGGAATATAAGGTTATAGATCTTCAGTAAGCAGTCATGCAGCAATTACTCACCATAGAGTTAGGACTTCTATTTCCATCATCATCATCATCATCAGATTTCTCCAATGGAATCCTTAGCCACAACTTCAAACCACATAAAATCAGAACGAGAATATGAAACAGAAAATAAACAACGCAGGAACAAGTTTTTTAATGTGAACAAAAACGGAGGAAAAATAACTAAACCATAACAAAGACAAGATTGACACCTGCATATTGCTTAGATTCTGTAGAATTTGATTCACACATCTAGCATAATTAGCACAGGTCACTCCCTTGGGTGCAGGAAGAAGACAGGCCTGCAGGAACAGAAACTCCATAAGCAATAACTAAAAATGTTGCTTAATTCAAGCAAATAAAGGTTGTACACACAATAGAGAGGGCAAAAAGAAAAGTAACTGCATTTACACAACCAATGCCCTCCCCCATTTTTCCACATTCGTAAATGGAGGTAAACATGGATAGGCATGCAAAAGGTGCCAACCAAAATAGAAGCATTCACAGCTAGACATTTGTTTCATAAATCATAATAGTGGTATTAAGATCAACTTGCATGCCTCAACTATTCCATCAAGTACCTACACCAAGTTGACATGGTGCTTTCGGTCAAAACTTGTAGCATAGGTATGGAAGCTAAGAAGAGTCTGATGGAGAGAAACAAATCATATCAGCACAGTTGTTAAATCCCTAAAGACATTTTGGTGTGGAAAGGGAAATCTGTTATTAGAAGTTTATCCAATACTCCTGTTCATGTCAATACACTTTTATGTAATGAAGCACATTTTTGTATGTTGGATAAGTACAAAGGACTTGTATTGAATTGGGGATCAAGGTGGGTGCCAACCCTGTACACTGTAGAAAAAAAAGACGAGCCACACACAAATATATAAAAACTAAGCTGCAAGAAACTATAGAAATCTGGAGAGATAATAAACATAATGAGAAAGGAAAACGTTCGCAGATCAGTTTCCATTCATGTGGCAGAACATAGAATATTGCAACATTCTCACCTGCAGTGAAAGGTGAGAAGCCCAAGCTATTTCTTGTTTCAAAGTAATCTCAGAATCCCTCCGAAGCATCTCATCTTCAGAATCCAAGTCAAGCCATGAGCTAATTTTACCTAGATCAATGTGCCAGCCCGCCAGGCAATAATAAAATTGAGATGAATGTGAAGGATGATCCATTATTAAATACTATTTTAGAATCTTCAAAAATAGATTTCATGGTAAGGACTATCGGGCGACAATTAACTGACAATTTGTTTTACAATGATAGGTCAACCGTGGATATTACAATACAAATCCTCTCAACAATAAACAATATTAGCATCACAAAATACAAATTGGATTCTTTCCACCTATCTACTCAGGATCCATGTAATGGTCCAATATGACTATCATCTCCACAATAACAGAAAAACCGCAAAATCTGCATCTAATTTACTGAGGAGAAAACCCAAAGAGAATAAACTTGTGTATTTTTTTTGCAGTGGAATGAAAGAAACGACAATAAATGTGCATACTTGTCATGAAAAACAACAGTAAGTGTGTAAATTAGACATTAAGAGACTAAAGGGGATTCCTATTAAGGGTTTCAAACCAATAGGGAGGATGAGAAGGCACACACAATGCAAAATAATATACAACACTCAGTTCAACAAATATAAATTAAATCTAAGAATGAACTGAAAGAAGCTCTACCAACAACATGTCTACTCCATTGGGAAGGGCTTAGCACCAAGTCCGACCCAGCAAATGGAAGCACCCCAGATCCACCATTGCTACTCAGCAGTAAGCTAGGTCTATAAGCAGGATCCATCTGCATCACAAAATTAAGGATTAAACAAAGCTTTATTGCTTAAAATGAAATTTATAGAGCGTTATTTCCATTTCATAGACGACGGCTTCCCTAACTCTTAGCATTCCAAGCCTTATATATCGATTTAGCACTCAGGTTCGAAACCCCCTACCCACGACAGCAGGGGATTTGCCTTTTTGTATCGAGCTTGTCGCACATGGCTTGTCTAGTGTGGGTTATCTCTCCTGTGCGGTTTGTGTGCTATTGCACAGGAGCGGTGTTTACCCTATGCGCACCCGAAGGGTAGCAGCTGCGGGTTCCCTTGTCATCAGGAAAAAGAATCCACATAAAAATAGTAGCAATAACAACAGTAATAATTTGTTGTCGCTACATGCCATCTTTCATTTTAAAAACACGTCATCTTTTAATAAATGCTCTAAATTTTATCATCTTTCTCAATGTTTGTGCTACAATCTTTGTCTTTGCTAGGTCTTACTATCTCCAGAACATCTATCTATCACCACGTGCACGCGGGAATCGGAAATTTCCAATTTTTATCAAGATGCTATCAGCAATTATTCTGTTTTTTCAGCCCTCTTCAAAAAGAATTCATGGTAAATGTTTGTTTTTATTAATGATCAAAATAAAAGAACAGAGACTTCTATTACATTGAATTGAAAAGTATATTTAGGATTGTGGTTTACTAACCAATGGTGTGACAACGAAGTCGAAGCCACCGTGAATGTTGTCATTAGCTTAGCAATTTCTCAAAATTACTTCTACCCAATCATTATTCAACTAGAAAACCAAGTCATAATATTTGAAAAGGAAATGTAATGTGAACAGCCTGAGAAAAAATGACCAATAATTGGGCTAGATAATACCATTCATGTTACTGACGGTGGCATACTGACCATTCACACATAGCAAAATGGGCAATTCAAGCCCGTATGTGACTAGCTAATTGGCCACCATTAATTACGATTCGCAAATTAAATCAATTGTATTGAACAATATCCAGGTACAGATTTTTTAAGGGTTACAAGTGTCAATTGCTCTATTCCTTGTACATAAAACTGTCCAGTATCATGCTAAACCTAACAAAAGAATTGATTAAGCTAAATTGAGTTAAAGAAAATAAATAAGTAAACGACTTTACATTTATCCTTTATGTTATATTTACCATTTTTTGTGTTATTTATAGTACTAATCTCATGTAGAGCGTACGCAGGGGAGGGGTAGAGTGTACCCCTACCTTTTGACGTATAGGGAGGATGTTTCTGATAGACCCCCGGCTCAAGTAGAAATGAAAGCAACAGTAATAATAACCAGTAATAGCAGCAAGAAAATAAGATAACGAAGTGAAAGAAACAAGCAGGTAGGAATCAAAAACTAAGAATAAGAAATATGAGAATACTAAAATAAAAATGACGGAAATAAATTGATCCTACACTAAAGGAAAATAATATTAATCCTAATACTAGCCGTCTACAATAATCTTCGACCTCCACACCCTATCTAGGGTCATGCCCTCAGTAAGCTGAAGACTTGACATATCTTGTCTAATCACCTCTCCCCAATACTTCTTCGGCCTACCTCTACTCAAGCCCTCCATCGTCAACCTCTCACACCTTCTCACCGGAGCGTTTATGCCTCTCCTTTGGATATGTCCAAACAATCTCAGTCTCGCCTCCCACATCTTGTCTGCCATGGAGGTCACTCCCACCTTATCCCGAATTTCTTCATTTCTTACCATATCTCTCCTAGTAAGCCCACACATCCACCTCAACATACTCATTTCCGCAACTTTCACCTTCCGGACATGAGAGTTCTTAACCGACCAACACTAGGTGTCATACAACAACGTCGGTCTAACCACTACTCTGTATAACTTACCTTCATGTGAAAAATGATCACAACACTAAAAAAGTCATTTATAATTATCCCTAAAATGGATGGCCCTTAATTTTCAGACCATGGGATTCTGGAATCAGTGATTGAAAGTTCACATTTTCATACTTAAATTATGCATTGCTCAAATCTTATCTTTAACTAATACTCAATAAATGTGAATTTTTATTAATGATCAAAGACTTCTAACACTGTAAAGTATGTTTAGGGTTTGGGATTTAGGACTACTAACCAATGGTGCGACGACGAAGTCGAAGCCACCGTGAATGTTGACGGAGAGAAGTTGAGGCATGTCATCGTTGAACTCCGTCTCCACACCGCAGTACTTGGAGTCATTTTTCTCGTCTCCTTGCCTTTCTCCAAGCGTCATTTTCAACTGCGTTTGGAGGAGCTAGAAAGAGAGTGTCAAGTACTGAAATGAAGGGCGGGGTTTTGTGAGGGTTTTAGCCCATATAAGCGTAGGTAGGTAACTAGGGTTTTGAATTTACTCGGGTCGGATCATTTCGGGGAAACCAAAACCAGATTGACAATTCCGGGCTGAGAGAAAAGTAATGTTTGGTTGGGTAATCCCAACACTAATTATGGCGGAATTAGTCATTCCAAAGTTGCTGGTGTAGTTATCCCGAGATTGTTATCCTGCTATCCCACAAGGAGAGAATAACACTATAATCTCGAAATAACAAAATTTTGAGATTAATTATACCGCGATTTTATCTATGAGATAAAATCATCTCAAAATTAATCATTCCATATTGTCATACCAAACGAGCCCTTATACATGTATTAGGGGTCATTTGGTTCACACATACAATTTGTATAAGGATAATGATGCTTGATTGTATTATCGGTGTTATTAGTCCCAAGATTATTTAGTGCTAGTATTTTATTTTATTTATAAAATTAAAAAAGAAAATATACAATGTAAATTATAAAACATACATTTGGTTTGAAGTTTGATAGACTTTGTTTTCAATTTTATTATTGAATATTTTAGTTATGATGATGAGCTAAAATAGTATAAAGTTTTGTTAAAGTAATTTTAGGTGAATTTGTGTTATACCTAGGTGATTATATGTGGAAATTCACTCATTTATATTGTTGTGGGTGTGTGAATCAGTTGTGGAATTAAACAAAATTTATAACTAAAAGGAAGAAAAATGAGTAAGAAATGAAGAAGTTTTCAACTAACACGAGTTCCGTTATTATAGTGTTATCTTTTTAGTGTTGAGGACACAAGTTGACCAGTGAGTTGCGCTATCATATCGCATTTCTACTTCAAATTTTGTTGGCAGAATTATCTTTGATCTATTAAATTTGGTATAAAAATTGTCTTTTACGCATTTAGTGGGCCAAAAGTATCGTTGTTGTATTCTTTTATCCCAAAATACCCTATCTATTCTTTTATCCCAAAATACCCTAAAACAATTTAAAATAAAATGAAAAGAGTTTGGTTAAAATGTCTTTATTGATCCATATTAAATTAAATAATTCAGATATCTTTAAGGATCCAACTCAAAGCAATCGCAAAATAAATGAGTAATAAATCACATGCTCGGTTTTTTTCCTTCTTTCCAATGGTTCTTTTTATTTGTATCTTTTTATTATAAAAAATAAAATTATAATGTGCAACGAACTCCATAACCAATTCACCAAAACGATACACTTATAATTCCAAAATTACAAACTTATACAACATTTTTAATCCAAACAAAGATGCTAAGAACTAAAAAAATCACTAAAGTGTAAGGCTAGAAATTTTAAATTAATTACACCTTAAACACAGAGATAATATGTGTGAAAATCCATTATGTACTCTCCAGCAAAAGAAAAAACATAACCAAACAATATGACATTGCATAGAATATTTGTTGTACTTGTACCCAAATTTAAAATTAATACAAAAATACAAAAAGATGAAGTAATGATAGTAATATGAAACTCACACAATACACGCTCCAGTCATCTACATAGAACAAGACAATTACTGTTTTTTTAGAAAAAGAAACCCCAAGACAAGATATCTTTTAGTGAAAAAAGATTTATTGCTGATTTTTTTTTGGCAATTTAAGAATTAAAGAAGAGGAATCTTCAATTACGAATTGTCAAACATTAAATAACCAAGAATATAATTTTGAGAATTTGTGATTTCTCAACAAGATGATAAGATTCATTGGAAAAGAATGAAAGAGATTGAGTGTGAATTTATTCATATTATATTCGAGTGTAGGTCTTATGGGTGGATTGAATCTTTAAAGATGGATAGAACATTTATCAACTCGGTTCTACTTTTTCTTCAATTCTTTTTAATAAAATAAATATTATCAATTTTCTAAAATTTAAAATCGGATCAAATCAAACCAAAAATAAATACATTTGTTTAATCAAATCTTTTATTGAAAAAGTATATGAGTGACCTATTTAAAACTATTTATAAAATTAATATATTGCGTGTAATATGTATAATTATCAATTTGATTTGATTTTGTCTTCCATTTAAATAAAACTAAATATTCTAAATTTCGTAAAAATTATGGATTTGAAATTTCAAAATTTGCTACTTATCCTCTTACCAACCCAACTTTGCAAACTCTGTAAACTTCCACAGATAATAAGGAGCATCTACTTTGCAGCCATACTCCTCTATTCAACAACTCCATTCCCTCTACCCTAATATGTATCCTCCATAACCCCTTATTTAAGGTCATGTTCTCAGTTAGTTGCACATGTGTCATATCTCATCTAATCATATCTCCCCAATACTTCTTCGGCCTACCTCTACCCCTCATGTACCCGTCCATAGCCAACCTCGCACACCTCCGCACTGGGGCATTTTGTGTATTTCCCTGAGTGTTGGCCGGTCAAGACTTCGCACACCCAAAATATGAAAGTTACGGAGATGCGGATGTTAAGATGGATGTGTGGGCATGGAGGGATAGAATTAGAAATGATGATATTCAGGACAGAGTGAGAGTGGCCTCGGTGGAGGATAAAATGCGGGAAGCGAGGTTGAGATGGTTCGGGCACGTGCAGAGGAGAGACATAAATGCCCCAGTGCGGAGGAATGAGAGGTTGGCTATGGATGGGTACATGAGGGGTAGAGGTAGGCTGAAAAAGTATTGAGGAGAGGTGATAGAGCCAAGACTAGGGTACGGACAATATGATGAAACTCGGAGCACTTCCTAGTGATGTTGGGGCTGCACCAGGGATCAACTCTTAGCCCATTTCTATTTGCCTTGGTGATGGATGGTGCCATGGTGTATGTTATTCGCAGATGACATAGTCATGATTGATGAGACACGTAGCGAAATGAAAGCTAAGATGGAGGTTTGGAGACAGACTCTGGAGTCTAAAGGGTTCAGGTTGAGTAGGACCAAGACAGAATACTTGGAGTGCAAGTTCAGTAACGGGAGCGACCTTGAGACATGCGTGGATGTGAGGCTTGGTATTTAGGTCATTCCAAAGAAATGAAGCTTCAAGTACCTCAGGTCTATTATCCAAGGGAATTGAGAGATTGATGACGATGTCACACATCATATTGGGGCAGAGTGGATGAAATAGAGGCTCGCATCTGGAGTCTTGTGCGATAAAAAGGTGCCACCAAAACATAAAGGCAAGTTCTATATGGTGGTATTTAGACCGACTATGTTATATGGGGCGGAGTGTTGGTCGGTCAAGACTTCGCACACCCAGAAGATGAAAGTTGCGGAGATGAGGATGCTATGATGGATGTGTGGGCATACAAGGAGGGATAGAATTAGAAATGATGATATCTGGGACAAAGTGAGAGTGGCCTCGATGGAGGATAAGATGCGGGAAGCGAGGTTGAGATGGTTCGGGCACGTGCAAAGGAGAGACACAAATGTCCTAGTGCGGAGATGTGAGAGGTTGGCTATGGATCGGTACAAGAGGGAAGAGGTAGACCGAAGAAGTATTGGGGAGATGTGATTATATGGGATATGGCGCAGTTGTAACTCAATGAGGATATGACCTTAGATATGAGGTTATGGAGGACACGAATTAGGGTAGACGGGTAGTAGGTATTCCAGCGTAGTCCTACCTATGCTTACAAACTGGTAGTTGTAGTGTTATTATTGTAGGCCCGCTTAGCCTATCAGTAGGCACAATATTGCTTTATAGTCTCATGTCGTTTGATTTATGCTGCTATGTGTATTTTATTTGTCTTATTTACCTGCATTAGTTATTGCTTCTTTTTCGGAATTCGCTATCATGGCTCAGTCACTTTGTTTGTCTTACTTTGCTTGTGCTTGTGCTTTGTCTTGAGCCGAGGGTCTCTCAGAAACAATCGCTCTACTTACCAAGGTAGAGGTAAGGCCTGCGTACACTCTACCCTCTCCAGACCCCACATTGTGGGATTTCACTGGGTAAGTTGTTGTTGTTGTCGTCTCTTCTTCCCACTAGAATTCGCCATGTCGATTTCAGGCTTCCAAAACCCATAATGGGCCTGAGAAAAACCCATTTTCGTCTGGATTTTGCATACGGATCCAGGTCTAAGAAGACCCATTTTCTCAAGCAGATTGGGGAGAGGATATCTCACCGAAACAAGGGAATCCCCTATTTTTTTCCCTGAAGAATGAACCTAAATACCCTCCCACCCACTTAAACTAAAAATAGTCGCCTACCTTTTATTTATTTTTTACCGTTACATTTATCGGGGGAAAAAACTAAAAATAGTCGGTGAATGTATAATTCTATGTGTATAACTATGTATAATCTATGTATACCAGCTAGGAAATGTAAACAGTGAATTCAAACAGCTATTTGTGTAAAGATCCTAGTCTTTTGCCTATATTCAGATTTTTGTTTGGTAAAGTTTTAACTTTTGTTCCAAATGGTTTGACGCTATTTTCTTTGAAGAATGAACATAAATAGTCACCCAGCCCATCACTTAAATTGAAAATAGTCGGGATGGGGGTGGGGGTGTATAATCCATGTATAGTATGTGCGTAACCATATATAGTTAGTGGATAATGTGCGTATACCAGCTATAGGAAATATAAAACAGTGAATTAAGACGGCTAATTGTCTAAAGATCCTATAGTCTTTTGCCTAGATTTATATATTTATTTTGGTAAATTTTCAACTTATATATTAAAAATGTATACTTTTTGTCATTTTGATACTAAATAAACAGCAATAATTTCTATATTTTAATTCAGAAAACTGAGTTTAGGAGTCCCATTTAGCTGCTAAAGTCCATAAAATTCCATACTGGGTTATTGTTAGTGTACTACTATACATAAGCGAAAAATGTCAAATAAATTGGGATGGACCAAGTATTAGTTTTTGCATCCATGTCCAATTCATTCATGTTGGGTATCCGCTTAAAATAATTATTCCAGTGCATTTGACGAAAGTTAACTAGTATAAACCTTACTTAATGTCAGGTTTTGCTTTTTAATGGTGTTTTCTAGATCACCTTCAGGTGAAGAGTTATAGTGCAAGCAGACCAAATGACTAGAAATCTCACATTATGGGTGTCCATAGTTTGGTTAGGCCGGTCTTTTAACCATTATTTCCTAGGATGTGAAAACATAACTACATATTAACTTTAGTTGTGTCTACCGTATTCGTTTAAGGTAATTCTATTTGTACTAGATTAAGACGTAAGAGAGGAAGGTCCATATGGAGCAAAAGGCCATGTTAAACAACCTAATTATCCATTTCAAGTACAAGGAACAATTTATCCGTCTCCAACTAAAAAAAATATGATGCTTTAGTTCAAATAATTGCATATATTGCCAGGTTAAACTCTAATTCTAAAAGACTAAGCGATTTCTGATTAGCCGTGATTTACTAAAGATTAAAGCAAAAAGTGACTTGACCAAGGGCGTAGTCGCATTTCAGCTTACAGGTTCGGTAGAACCCAGTAGTTTTGGTCCACATAATAAAAAAATCACTTAATATGTATAAATAATCTATTCAGAACCCAGTAAATTGCCTTTTCTAAAATCCAGAACTCATAAACTCAAATTCTAGCTCTGTCTCACCTGACTCCTTTGGTTTGGGTGTTATATGACACGTTTTTGTCAAAAGCTATGTAGCAGGAAGGGTAATGTGGGTCATCTCATGGTATGAGGATGGTGATTAAGAATTCAGGATTCAAACTTGACAGAAATCTCAGCGAGACAACTTGAAAGATGGTGATGTACACGGTCAAAATTGTGTATATCATTGGGCCGAATTTTGTCTATATTATTACCATAGTTGTAAAATTCTTGTACAAATGTAATTATAGTATTATTCTTGTATTAGGAAAAGGTATTAGAATTGTATTAGGAAAAGGTAGATTTATTTTTCATATTTAGAGATTGTATATCATGTATATATACCTCTTCATTAATGAAAATAATCAAGGGATTATTTCTTTCATGGTATCAACAATCTAGGGCAAATTTTTCCTTCTCCAAAATCCCTCCTTCCGCTGCCCTACTTGCCATTGGTCGTTGGACAACTTCCTCCTCCCTTCAACTTTTTTTTTTCTCTTCCAAAAATCCCTAATTCTCCTCTTGTTCTTTCCTCGTGTCTTCCTCAAAGAACATGTTTCATCCTGCCCTTACAATCTCCAACATCAAGAACCACATCCCTATCGTTCTTAAGATGGAAAACATTCAATACATGACGTGGGCAGAATTATTTAAAGTTCACGCACACTCGCATCAAGTCCTTCATCACATCATCCCCTCGGTAATAGGCACGGAGAAGGTGCCTACCGCCGAGGATGACCTTGCATTATAGATAGCTCTTGATGCTACAATTCTCCAGTGGATTTATTCCACTATCTCTACGGACCTCTTGCAGATGATTCTTGAGCCCGACGCCACGACGATGGAAACTTGGAATAGGTGCGTGATATATTCCAAGATAACAAAAATTCTCGTGTTGTCACTTTTGAGCATGAATTTTCCCATGTTAACATGGAGGATTTTCCGAATATCTCAACCTATTGTAAAAGGCTGAAGGAATTGGCGGATCAACTCAAGAACGTTGGTGCGCCCGTCACCAATGATCATCTTGCTCTTCATATGGTTGCAGGCCTATCCGAGGCTTATAATGGCGTTGTGATGCTTCTTCGTCAAAGTAATCCTCTTCCACCGTTTTACTAGGCCCGTTCCATGCTCACATTAGGAGAGGCTGACTTGGCTAAAAAGGCGGCTACCGGAGCTAATTCCGTCATGATGATGGCCATATCCAATAACCCTCACTCATTCTAGGATAATTCTAGCCAAAACCGTAACAACGATGGCGGCAAAAAAGGTTAAAATCAGAAAAATAGTGGCAAGAACCGCGGTGGCGGTGATCGGAGCAGTGGTGGCAGTGGGCCGACTAGGCCAAAACACCACTGGCCACAGCCTTAGACCAACTGGCTGTAGGGTTGGGTCAGTGGCCCAATGTGCCTTTCCAGCCTTATCCAACAAACTGGGCCAGTTTCCAGAATTTTCAGAGTCCCAAATTTTAAAATTCATAGGCCAAACTGCATGCTGGACCTTGGCAGCAAGCTAGCCTGCTTGGGCCTTGTCCTCAGAAGGCCTTCGCTGTCGCGGGCCCAGCAGCAGTCCTGACACCCATATATATAGAGGTCGCGATGCATACACTTAGATTAAATCCTCTAGACGCAAATTGGTACATGGACATCGGAGCCACTTCTCATATGACGCCCGCACAAGGTAATCTCTCGTCTTATTTCAGTTTGAGTAATAATCGTGGCATAATTATTGATAATAGCAATTCAATTCCAATTCGTGGTTATGATCACACAAATTTTTCCCATCCACATCCACGTCTCGTCCTTAAAATGTCCTTTATGCCCCTCACTTTACTAAAAATTTGGTGTGTCCAAAAATTCACGATTGATAGTTATGTTTCTATTAACTTTGACCCTTTTGGATTTTCTGTGAAGGATTTCACGACGGGGATACATCTAATGAGATGTAATAGTCGAGGAGAGCTTTATCTAATCACCACCACCACCATTTCCACGAGTCAAGCCACACCTTCAACATTTGCCGCTCTTGCTCCTTCTTTGTGGCATGCACGCTTGGGTCATCCGGGGTCGTCTATTATTTCTTCTCTTAAATATAATAATTTTATTGATTGTAAGAGTACATGTAGTACTCATATTTGTCCTTCTTGTCCTCTAGGGAAACATGTTAGATTACCGTTTGTAGCCTCTACTTCTAGTACGTCGATGCCTTTGACATTATTCATAGTGATTTAAGGACATCTCCCGTTTTGAGCTCTTTGGGCCATCGTTATTATATTTTATTTTTGGATGATTATTCTAATTTTTTGTGGACTTTTCCTTTGTCTAAAAAATCTCAAGTTTTTTTCACATTCTTAAAATTTAGAACTTTCATCCGCACCCAATTCGAATGAAAAATAAAAAATATTCAATGTGATAATGGTAGGAATATGATAATGGGTCATTTCGGGAATTTTGTGACACTAATGACATATCTTTTCGGTTTTCTTGTCCTCATACATCCTCACAAAATGGGAAGGCCGAAAGAAAAATTCATACCATTAATAATATTGTCCGCACCTTACTAGACCATGCTTCCTTACCTCCGTATTTTTGGCATCATGTGGTACAAATGGCTACCTACCTTTTTAGCATACTCCCTAGCAAAAGTTTAGCATATCAATCACCCCTAAAAATTCTTTATAATAAAGATCCCTCATATTCTCATCTTAGGGTGTTTGAGTGTTTGTGCTAGCCACTTTTCCCGTCCACTATAATTAACAAACTTCAAACTCGTTCTACCGCTTATGTGTTTTTGGGTTATCCGTCTAATCATCGTGGTTACAAATATTTTGATTTATCTGCTAATAAAATCATAATTAGTCTCCACGTCATTTTTTATGAAACCCAATTTCTGTTTGCTAAATTGTCTAATTCTTTATCTAGTTCTTGTAATTTTTTGGATGATGGGCTCTCACTGTATATTCTCCGATAGTGGACCTCACCTGCCCGTAATCCAGTCCTGCCAGTAGGCCCACTGCCTGCTGGCCCACAGAGTTTCGATACGATTCCAGAACCCGATCCAGTTTCAGGTTCACGGCTAGCAGGCCCACTGCCTGCTGGCCCAATAATCCTTCCCCCAATCCACTGTTTCAGCCAGTAGTTATTGGGCAGCAGGCCCACTGCCTGCTGGTCTCCCCTACTGACCCGACACCTACCCAAATCCCGTCCAATTCTATCACGAGTCAAGTGCCCGTTACTCATAGACAACGGGATATTTTAAAACCAAAATGACATTTTAATCTTAATTCTAATGTCACTAAATCACCCCTACCACGTAACCCAGTGTATGTCCTTCATGACCCGAATTGGAAAATAGTCATGGATGACGAATATAATGCTCTTATTGAAAATAAGGCGTGGGAGTTGGTGCCCCGTCCGCATGGTGTTAATATTATTCGTTCAATGTGGATTTTTACTCATAAAGAAATTTCTGACAGTTCTTTTGAGAGGCATAAGGCCCGTCTTGTAGGTGATGGTAAAACTCAACAGGTTGGCATGGACTGTGGAGAGACATTTAGTCTGGTGGTCAAACCGGATACCATTCACATTGTTCTCAGTTTAGATCTCTCGCAAACATGGTCCATCCATCAGTTGGATGTGAAAAATATTTTCTTACATGGTGATCTCAAGGAGACAATATACATGCATCAGCCCTTGGGTTTTAGAGACCCCGATTATCCTACTCATGTCTGTTTACTTAAGAAGTCCTTATATGGGCTTAAGCAGGCCCCACGGGCTTGGTATAAGAAGTTTGCAGATTATGTGTCGACTATTGGGTTTCTCACAGCAGGTCTGATCATTCTCTGTTCATCTATCGTCGTGGTACTTCTCTGGCATACATTGTATTATATGTGGATGATATTATCTTGACTGCCTCTTCTGATAATCTGCGCAAGTCTATCATGTCCCTTCTTAGTTCAGAATTTGCTATAAAGACTTGGGGCCCTTGAGTTATTTTTTGGGTATAGCCGTCACTCGTCATGCAGGTAGTCTATTTTTATCACAAAGGAAGTATGCAGTTGAGATTATTGAAAGAGCTAGCATGTCATCTTGTAAGCCCACTTCTACTCCGGTTGATACTAAACCAAAGCTGAGTGCTACTTCTAACACACCAAACGAGGATCCCACCCACTATCGCAATCTTACAGGGGCTCTTCAATATCTTACTTTCACGAGGCCCGATATTACTTATGCAGTGCAGCATGTGTGTTTGTTTATGCATGATTCGAGGGACGAGTACATGCATGCGCTCAAACGCATTATACGGTACATACAGGGCACACTTGATTATGACTTACATTTATATCCATCCTCCGTCTCTACTCTCGTGTCTTATACATGTCACGACCCAAACCGAAGGGTCATGATGGGCACCCGGACCCTACCTGTCGGGCATCACTAATCATATATGTAACATCTAACCGTAATTAATCATGGGCCCCCTTGAATGAAATACGTTCTTGCTAAAATATATCACTTAAGTTGCTGCCATCCACCCTATATGTTGTACTACTCTATCTTAAATTAATTACCAAGTTGTGACTAAGAGATACACTTTACACATGGACTAATTTGGGAGTTACATGTGCTTTCTCCTCCTTAATCCTATCAATTAAACCCACTACTTGCCTTATTAGCAAGGCTCCACGTGGATCATGTCCACAAATCACTTATCCCATAATTTAATTCTTGATCCTAATTCACTTAATTAGTAATTATTTTAGCACACTTCATATCTCATTGTCATAATCATGCGATATAGCACTAGTCCATAATCTCTTTTGGGACATACAACTATTATTTCCAATTCCCATCGTCACACTTCTTAAGTCCTAAATTATTTCGGGACCGCATCTTTTCATATACCAAGCTTCTTTATTTGCATACGTGAATATGCCAAAATATTCTTCAACGCTCGGGTCTATTTACATACGTCTAGCGATTCAAACCATGGCTTGAAAGTACGGGATGTTACATTCTTCCCCCTTAGAAATATTTATCCTCGAATGTTGGGGTGACATATCTAATTCCCATCACATACTCAGAAAACACATCCACCGCTTCACGTGCCATATAATGTAACACTTATCCTTATGTCAGACCTCATATGGTCATCCAACATTAATATAATAATCTGAAATAGAACTCACCTTATGCTTCTCTCGGTACCTCGGCGTTGGCCTGAAATAGGTAAGGGTATTTGTGCTTCATCTCCTCTTCCGGCTCCCATGTTTTTCTTCTATATTTTTGTTTCGCCATATAATTTTCACGGAGGTTACTTCTTTAGTCCTCAACTTGTGGACCTGTCGATCTAAGATAGCAATAGGAACCTCTTCATATGATAAGTCCTCTGTAACCTTCACCTCGTCAATTGGTACAATTTGGGAAGGATCTCCAATACACGCTCTCAACATAGAAATATGGATACCGAATGAATAAACTCTAACTATGAAGGCAAGTCCAAGTCGTAAGCCACTTGGCCTATTCATCGCGTTATGCGATTGGACTGAGCTTTCCCTTTTTCCCAGATCTCATTACATCCTTCATAGGAGAAATCTTCAAGAAAACTCAATCATCCACTTGGAACTCTAAGTCTCGCCGTCACACATCTAAATACGACTTCTGACGACTTTGAGCGGTTAACATCCATTTTTGGATAAGCTTCACTTTCTCTATGGCTTGGTGCACTAGGTCAGGCCCAAATAATTCTAGTTCGCCTACTTCAAACCATCCGATAGGAGGTTTACATTTTCGTCCATACAAAGCTTCATATGGAGTCATTTTGATACTAGCATGATAACTATTATTGTATGCAAATTCAATGAGGGATAAATGATCATTCTAACTTCCCCTTAAAGTCCAATACACAAGCTCGTAGCATGTCCTCGAGCGTTTGAATCATACGTTCGGTCTGTCCGTCTGTCTAAGGGTGGAAAGTTGTGCTAAGATTAACTTGACTGTCCAAACCCTTTTTTAAATGATCTCCAGAAATTAACTGTGAACTGCGCATCTCTATCAAATACAATAGAACTAGACATACCATAAAGGCGAACAATCTCCTTAACGTATAATTTTACATAGTCCTTGGCTGCGTAGGTAGTTTTGACTACTAGGAAATGAGGTGATTTGGTCAGTCTATCAACAATCACCCAAATGGAATCAAACTTATGATAAGAGCGAGGTAAACCTGTAATGAAATCCATATTAATCATTTTCCATTTCTACGTCTGAATTTCAATATTCTGAGTCAAGTTGCCGGGCTTTTGGTGCTCTACTTTTACTTGCTGACAATTGAGACACTGAACTACAACTCCACAATGTTCCTCTATGTTCCACCAATACATACCTTTGAGATCCTGATACATCTTAGTAGATCCAGGGTGAATGAAATATCGTGAGCAATAGATCTCCGTCATAATCTTGCCTCGTAATCCTGCTACATTGGGAATACACAAATGGACCTTCCACCTGGGGTTCTCTCTCCCATTATACTCGAAGGTTGTGGTTCTCTTTTGTTACATATCCTTCCCGATCTTCCCTAAAAATGGGATCTTCATCATGGCGTTCATTTTCTTCTGGTATATGGGATGACCCTGCTGTATTCTGAGTTATAGGACTATCACTATCTGAATCCTCCAATCGAACTCCCACTTACCTAACTGATGTGTTCCCTCAGGTCAACTTCTCTCCCTATTCCTCACACTAGTCAAGCCATTTGTGGTGAATAATTCTATTGTCAATCTTAGCTTTGTTTACTAACTGGTATGCTGAAACCTCTTATATTTGTAATATCTCAATCATGAACACTTTATGGACAATGTCATTCAAATCTGAAGTGCGCGTATCATCGCAGTTAACTCTCATTCATGGTCTGAAATGAATCTTTTTTTTCCTCTTTTCTTTTCTTTCGTACCTTCTCACTACTCGTAATTATAAACAACTTCCTTTCTTTACTTCTTTTGACACTTGTTCACTTATTTCTTACTTATCGTACTAGTCTTAATTCTAAAATATTCTGGTATACATGCGTACTCTCAAACATTGCTCCTGATTCTAATCTTTGGTGTTACTACTCCTTAAAAGATGAGTTCTCAACTTATTCCCTTATTCAGTACGGAAGATTCTGAAGAATTTGCATTACATGATGTTGGCCTACTATATCCAAACCTGGTCATTATACTTAGGTTCGAATTCCTTCACTTGGCTCATGGCTAAAATTTCTGTCAATGGCGCTTTGGGAAAAGATTTCTTTGATCTCGTTAAGCTGTAAACCCATTACTTCATCTATCTCGTAGAACCTTTGGTAAGTTCAAAAATGTGCATAGACATCTGTATTTACCTGACATTTTATCTTCATTATAATGTCATTATCTCTTGACATATATCTTTAATGTCTACCTTGTATCCATAGGCGTCATTGGCCCATTTTCACCTATTTAGGTGTTAACCTCGAACTTTACTCACGGTTACTTCCATTTACATACTTTCTGAGAGGTATGACTGTACTTGTTATGGAACCGATGCTTCATATGTTTAGATCCAATTCACGGTGTTACATGATCTAATGAATTTTCAATCTTTCTTGTCTTATTATTATTAGATCTCGCATCGACCAAGTGCTTATTCGTCTTACCTTTACATTTCCATTCAAGTTTCCTTGGGGGGTCTCTTATCTCAAAGTATTTCTCATACTATCTTCCTGAACCTCAGAGGTTTGTCACCTTTGGCCGAAGAGTTCTTATTGTCCCTCTTCTACCATTGGTCCTTACGTTGTTCTGGAGTAATCATACCTTTATGAAACATGCATAACTATAATCTCATTCACCTTTATCCTTCTTGTCGTAATCCTTCCTTCTACTCGTCATTAAATGAAAAACATTTCTGCCTTGATACTTCATCATACCATTCCATTCATACTTATTAAGTGTTTTCATATTTCTTACAACCATTCTTTGATTGTTCCATAGTTTCCGCCTTCAATTGCCTTAACAAGCTAATGTTATTCATAGGTTATTTGGAATTGTAACATGATGCATAATGAATCTGAAGACCTTACCAATCCAATAACTATAGCATGCCTTAGCTTACTAACATTGATACATGTAATTCTCAATAATACACGGTATGTCCCTTTATGCACGGACGAGAGGCTTATGTTCCCTTCCACTACCATGGATAACTCGATCCTTATATATGGCATGGGCTCACTATTCTGGGTACATCACTTTACGTGATCTTCTTAAATTTACTAATGGTCACTCTTCAGACGATTCGTTTGTGGCAATCCATTCTCGTTAATGATATCCCGGGACAATTCCCAATTTATTCTAGGTAAGACATTATAATTTAGGTCGCACATACATAACATATTCCCTCACTCTAATCAGCAAAAGTCACGGTAAAACGTGTAGCTTTTCATAACCTACTAAACCTTCCAATGATGTCTTCTGCTTTTTCATCTGTACAACTTATAATCATCTTATCCTTACCTTTGCGCATCAACTTAGGATACTTTGGAACGTTGTGGCCATGACTGCCATACTAAACCAACCCCCTGTACTTTGCAGCATAATCCGACATGTGTTCCAATGATGTCTTCTGCTTTTTCATCTGTACAACTTATAATCATCTTATCCTTACCTTTGCGCATCAACTTAGGATACTTTGGAACGTTGTGGCCATGACTGCCATACTAAACCAACCCCCTGTACTTTGCAGCATAATCCGACATGTGTTCGACCACACTGACTACAAGATGGTCGGGGCGGTCTCACCCGACCTTTACAACTTTGACCCTGAGATATTGACTTCTTTGAACTCTTTAAATATCGGCGATCCCTAGCTAATAAACTCTCTAGGTTATAAGCTTCTTGACCCCTAAAGGGCCTATCTCTATCAGATGCTCTAGGATGAAGTCGTGTCTAAGAAAACAACTTACTCATATCTTCTGACGGACCTACCTCAATAGAGAGCATACTGCTCGCATTTACACTAAATCCAACCTCAATCTCCATGCTAATCGTAGCCCTATTGGAAGAAGGCATTGCTGTAATCATAAACATGATAAGATTTACAAAGAGAATTCTTACAATTCAGCTCTATAGCACGATTCTAGATCAAGAAGGAATGTAACCACTATCCTAAATGCCTTGTAGCCTCATGTCTATAAGTGTGGTGCACAACACACTCATAAACAAGACTCTAGTAAACACAACTTGTACACTTCCTATGACAGACCTGCTCTGATACCAAGTTTGTCACGACCCAAACCGGAGGATCATAACGGGCACCCAGACCCTATATGCTGGGCACCACTAATCATATATGTAACATCTAATCGTAATTAATCATGGGCCCCGAGGGCCGTCACAAAGTACCCTGCTGACACATAGGAATGATAAACTGAAAAAGAGCTATGTACAATCATGTAACCAGAAGGACCCAACCTATATACATATACATACCAAGGCCGACAAGGCCATACATGACTACTATACACAAGACATCTGTTTACTAGCCTCTAAAAAGTACGTAACATTATAAGGTCGGGACAGGGCCCTGCCATACCCCAACGCATATCAAGAATATCGTACCACGATTAGACTGCAACTCTGGAACAAGTAGAGTGCTCCAATATCAGCTGAACCAGCAACCTACTAGTGTGAACCGTCACCTTGTCTACCTGAGCCTGCGAACATGAAACGCAGTATCTCCCAACAAAAGGGACGTTAGTACGAATGATGTATCGAGTATGTCAGGCATGAAGAATAGCATAATAGAGACATGAAAGTAACACGAGACAAGAAACAACCAACATGTACCTAATGCCACTGAGGGCCATAAAATACATAAGTATCATGTCTGTGTAGAATGCTTCTGAGGGCCATAATATGCCTAAATGCCATGCACAATGCAAATGCGGTCTTTCATATACATATGTGTATACAACGCCATCAAGCCTCTATGGGCATCCTATCATATCATATCGGCCTCTGTGGGCATGATCATTATCGTGTATATCTGTACCAGCTGCAGGTGGTATGCGTATATAATGTTGTATCCCTTTTCCCATTCCCCATACATATATATAATGCATACATATAGTAGAGTATATAACTCATTTGAGGTCAATGTATGTACATTAATGTAATGCATAAATGATATGATAATAAGACACTATAAGTTTTGTCGGAGTGACAAAATGCTACTTCACCTCCGATTAACATTATGAATACTAACATATTTTCCATATACCTCAATAAGGATTTAGGAACATATTTAGACGTGCTTTGACAATAGCAATGAATAACATGAACATTCTTAACTACTAAGAGTAGAATCATTTATGAGACAATATTACGTTTACGTTTCATACTTAGAACATGCCAAAAGAAAGAAGGATTTGCCTTAACATACCTTGATTCGACTTTCTTGAAAGCTTTCTGACACCATTCTTTACTACAAAGTAATTAACTTCCTACGTTGCTGCAGAGTTGAAAGTATAATCTCCCATTCCTTTTTCTTGGTAAAACTAAAGGATTACATTTTCCCCTCTCTACAGAGAAGTAAGGGGCAATAGATAATTATGTGAAAGAGAGTTTAGTCGTGCATCTTCTTGCTAGGCGGTGGATAATTCTTTATGCTAAAGCAAACGTAATTATTCAAGACCTTGTACATTTAAATGAAATGTTAGATGCCCCCACATTCCTTGTCAAATATATATCTATCTCGTTAATGAGATGATGGTTTAAACTTATCTAAGAAATTGGTTTAACGTGGCCCCCCTTGAATGAAATACGTTCTTGCAAAAATATATCACTTAAGTTGCTGCCATCCACCCTATATGTTGCACTATTCTATCTTAAATTAATTACCAAGTTGTGACTAAGAGATACACTTTACACATCGACTAATTTGGGAGTTACATGTGCTTTCTCCTCCTTAATCCTATCAATCAAACCCACTACTTGCCTTATTAGCAAGGCCCCACGTGGATCATGTCCACTAATCACTTATCCCATAATTTAATTCTTAATCCTAATTCACTTAATTAGTAATCATTTTAGCACACTTCATATACTCATTGTCATAATCATGTGATATAACACTAGTCCATAACCTCTTTTGGGACATACACCTATTATTTCCAATTCCCATCGTCACACTTCTTAAATCCTAAATAATTTCGGGACCGCATCCTTTCATATACCAAGTTTCTTTATTTGCATACGTGAATATGACCAAAAATCCTTCAACGCTCGGGACTATTTACATACGTCTAGCGATTCAAACCATGGCCCGAAAGTACAGGATGTTACAATACAGATGTTGATTGGGGTGGATGTCCATATACTAGACGTTCGACTTCTTGTTATTGTATGTTTCTTGGTGATAACTCGATCTCGTGGTCAGCAAAACGCCAGACTACTTTATCGCGATCCAGTGCGGAGGCCGAGTATCGTGGGGTAGCCAATATGGTGTATGAGTCATGTTGGCTACGTAATCTTCTATTAGAGATTCACTTTCCTATTCAGAAAGCTACCTTGGTCTACTGTGATAATGTTAGTGCGATCTATCTCTCTGAAAATTCGGTCCAACATCAGCGCACTAAACATATCGAGATGGATATTCACTTTGTTCGAGAAAAGGTAGCTCGTGGACAAGTACATGTCTTGCATGTCCCTTCGCGATACCAAATTATTAACATCTTTACTAAAGGTCTTCTTTGGTTTGTTTGAAGATTTTAGGGACAGTCTCAACGTATGAAGACCGCCCGCTATGACTGTGGGGGTGTGAAAGATGGTGTTATACACGGTCAAAACTGTGTATATCATTGGGCCGAATTTTGTCTATATTATTATCATGGTTGTAAAACTCTTGTACAAGTGTAATTATGGTATTAGTCTTGTATTAGGAAAATGATATTAGAATTATATTAGGAAAAGGTAGATTTATTTTCCATATTTAGAGATTGTATTGCATGTATATATACCTCTTCATTAATGAAAATAATCAAGTGATTATTTCTTTCACAACTAACTTTCATCTTGATTTGAGTATAGCGATTAATGCATTTGAGATTCAACATCTTGAGATAAAATCAGAGGGAAACTAAGATTGCAGTTAAGCTGCAATTCATGGATTTCCTTTCCTTTGCAAGGATATACCCGATAATCTTTCAATGAGATAAAGTATCTTAGGAAGATAACTACGATAGCAGTTAAGCTGCAATTTATGTGTTAGGGATGATAACAGAAGGGAAGATAAAATCATAATAATCCGCGGAATCCTGATGAAATATTTGTTATGTAGTATTTATGCCTTCAAGTTGGTTGCATATTTCATCTTATGAAGTACTTGAAGAGCTTTCCGGTTAGATCCGTGGTTGTGCTGTAACCAGAAAAAACATCATTAGCTGGTCATTTCTTTTTGCTGGACCTTACACTATTTATATACACCAACTTTAAAAGGGGATTATCTCTCAGACTCTCGGAGCCAATTAAGCACATTCACTACATGATTTTATTAATGAATTTTGGTTTCCCGGCCCACTAGTCTATTAATTAAACTAGAATACTTGAGATTAATAAACAGAATGCTTGTTTCTTAGAACATGTTCACTAACTTATACTGTTGACTTTGGTAGAATTCAAAAGGCTGATTAACAATTTTAGGTTCTACTATTTGCTTATGAGGTGTTTTTGTTGCTTGGTTTATGTGGACAGATCATTTGGGTACTTGAAAAGCATAAAAAAGCACTCATCACAGTCTGATGTATGCTGTCAAATGAGTTATAACATTTTGAAACTTTGACCAAGTTCTTGTAAAGAATGGATCTTGGGCCTAACTTAACCCCAAAAGCTAGCTTGTAGGGTGAGGATTGTCCAAGTGCATATAATGAGTCCATGTTCCCATTCCATTTTCGATGTGGGACTCTTAACACTCCCCCGCATGCCAGACCTCGTTAACTGGAGCGTTGACAATATAATTTGGGGGCCCAACATCAACGAACAAAGAATTGGAATGAGCCTGACTCTGATACCATGTAAAGAATGGATCTTGGGCCTAACTCAACCCCAAAAGCTGGCTTATAGGGTGAGGATTGTCCAAGTCCATATAAGGAATCCATGTTCCTATTCCATTTTCGATGTGGGACTCTTAACAGTTGTCCCATCGGGACATGATATTTTGCTTGTTTCTTGCATTTCTGTAATTGCAATTGTAGTCTAGAAATATTTTGTATTTCATTGAAAAAACTAGTTGACCCACTTAGACTCAATTCAAACTGATGGCTGACGACGAGTTCATCACCAAACTAAATGGGTCTCTTTACACGATTGAATTGTCTTTGAATGATCTATTTTTGAGTTTTGCCATTGAAACATTTTGACATAGCGTCTATGTACTATAAATAGAAGAACAAATTAGCATTATGGACATAATTTTGTGGTTTCATTTTTTAACTTTCCTGTATTGATCCCATAAAGTATATGATACTAGGAATGCTTTTCCTTTTGCCATATTTAATTGGAAACAAGTACTGTAAAGGTACAGTGACTAGCAAATTCAATCTCGGAGTTATTGTAGGTCTAAAACCGGATGGTAGGTAACGAAAACGGGGTTAAAGTGTAGTCGAAAGGTTAAACAAGAAGAACGCTGAGTCGAGAGATGATTCTCTATCTTTAAGACAAAATTGCCCCGTATAAATGCTTTTACGGTATTGGGCAATAGTCTCCCAAGATAAAACATCATCAATTGTACAAAGCAAATATAGTTGATTCTAGCGAAGACAATGAATAAGAACATATTGCTGAAGAAAGAGAGCGAAAAATGTTTTCTGGCTGCTTTCTGTATTTTCGTTTTCTGTGTGTATGTTCTTGACGAAGAACAGAACAGAAAGATAAACTAGTTTGGGTTGTGTTCTGCATGTGTCTTTCTGTTTCGTACTGTCTCTATGTTTGTTTGAACTGAAGTGTTCAATATATAGGACTAGAAAGGGAGGCCAAAAGTCATTGGGAGGCAAAATGTTTATGTGGAAGCAAACAATCATGACTGTTGGTGCTCTGTTCTCTTGAACAATCATGACTGTTGGTATCTTCAAGAACCATTTAACTTCAGGGACCAAAATGTAAATAGTTAACATTTTAGTGACCAAAATGAAAGTTTCAGAAGAGCCCAACAGCCCACGACCCACGACACGTGACCTGAGTCTGAGCCTGGACGGGCGGCGGCATCGCGTGTGTGGGGCTTAGCCTCGAACCCAAGCTCACCTAGATCCTCTCCCTTCTAAACACATGGGTACCCCTTGGGGTCCCAAACCCTTACTCAAACTTAGAGCTTATATATTGCTCAATTCTTCCTTCTTTTACCAATGAGGGAGATTTGTCATTTTGGCCAAAGACCCTCCATCTTTTCATGTCTCAAACACCTTACTTTGTATATCAATACCTCTTTCATTTCTTAAAGAAATTTGATACTTGGCACTAACATTATCTACTCACTTGGTAGATTAGGCATGTGCGAAGAAACAATGTTTCTGACATGCGGGGCCCACGTGTTTAAGTCATCAAAGATGGGATAAACTCAATCCCACATTAGTAAAATTTCCAACAATCCCCTCTTGAAAGAGAATTGGTGCACACAGGGTGTCAAAGTTCAGCAATATTTCAGCGGAAAGATATTGCATCAGGAAAGGTAGCTTTCAGCTTTGAACCTTCCTTAGTCGATTACCATCGAATTTACTTATTGCGCGGTGAACGCGATGTCTTGAACCGTCAGTATTTAGTGTAAACAAAGACAATGATACCAACACAATAACTCTCTTTATTCATCTTTTTCTTATTATTTTGTCCGTTGTGGACATGGATAACGCTTGGATTCTTAAGTGCGTACAATTGAAGCGGCCTATATTCGCACTTAAATAGGTGATCTCATATAAGGTATATTGCTCTACCCCACTCGCAAGTGTTAGGAATCATTAAAAGTTTCAGAAACTTATCCTTTACCCATCATGCAGGTAGCACTTAGTGTCTATCGCGGGAACGACTTTGGAGTTATCTTTCTTTAAAGAATGATAATCTGAAGTGCTCTTACTTCAAGTGAAGCGCTAAACTGAACCTCTATAGCTTAGTTTTCCCATTGAACCAAATTCCTGGGATCTCCAGTCAGTAAGGTTGGGTTACCACCATAAAGATTCTTATTGTTTGGAGTTTAAGCCCATTCCCCTAGACAAGCAGAATATTTGATCTTTGGGTAGGCCTTTAGTTAAAGAATCCGCTAAGTTATCATTTGATTTGACGTAATCAATGGAAATGACACCCGTAGTGATCAACTGCCTAATGGTCTTATGCCTCCGACGAATATGTCTAGACTTGCAGTTGTACATATTACTTCGTGCCCTTCCTAAAGCCGACTGGCTGTCACAATGAATCATCATCGAAGGCACGAGTTAATCCCAACAAGGGATATCCTCTAAGAAGTCGTAAAGCCATTCAGCTTCTTCTCCTGCTTTGTCCAAAGAGATAAACTCCGATTCCATCGTGGATCGGGCAATGCATGTCTGCTTAGAGGATTTCCAAGACACATCCCCACCACCAATTGTAAATACATACCCACTGGTGGATTTGGTGTTCTTTATGTCTGATATCCAGTTTGCATCACTATATCCTTCCAATACGGCTGGATATCTAGAATAGTGTAATCCGTAAGTCAGCGAATATTTCACATATCGTAGTATCCGATTTAACGCTTTCCGGTAATCATTTCCAGGATTATGAGTAAACCTAGCTAACTTATTGACTGGCTAAGCGATGTCGGGTCAGGTGCAGTTTGTAATATACATTAAACTGCCAATGAACTGTGCATATCGCTCCTGGGATACGAGTGCACCACGAGTTTTATCAATTCTATGATTCATATCCATTGGTGACTTCATAGGGGGACTGTCAAATGCATCAAATTTCCTCAAAACATCTTCAATGTAATGAGATTGAGATAAGACCAGCCCATCAGATGTCTTAGAAATCTTAATTCCTAAGATCACATCTACAATACCCATATCTTTCATGTCAAAACACTGTTTCAACATCCTCTTGGTTTCCAGGACTAAGGTTAGACTACTTCAGGTGATGAGCATGTCATCTACGTAGATGCATATCATGACAAATGAGTCAGAGTTCCCTTTGATATAGATACATTTATCACATTCATTAATGGAGAAACCTTTTGATAATAAAGTATTATCAAACTTTTCATGCCATTGTTTCGGGGCTTGTTTGAGTCCGTATAGACACTTAACAAGTCGACACACTTTCTTATCTTGTCCTGGAATTACATACCCCTCAGGTTGTTCCATGTATATTTCCTCTTCCAACTCTCCGTGTAGGAAGGCTGTCTTAACATCCATTTGGTGTATCTTAAGGTCACGCAAAGCTGTTATGGCTATGAATACCCTTATGGACGTTAATCTAGACACAATGGAATATGTGTCGAAGTAATCGATGCCTTATTTTTTACTGTAGCCTTTGACTACCAATCTGACCTTATACTTGTCAATAGTTCCATCTGCTTTGTACTTTCTTTTGAGTATCCACTTACAACCCAAAGATTGCTTTCCGAAGGAGGATCAACCATTTCCCATGTATTGTTCTGCATGATGGAATCTATTTCACTTTCTATAGCTTCTTTCCAAAGCGGTGCTTCTGGAGTTGACAATGCTTATTTAATTGTCCTCGGTTCATTTTCAACTATATAGGTTAGAAAGTCTGGACCAAAAGCTTTATCCTTTTTGGCCCTCTTGCTCCGTCTTGGTTCCACCTTTGGAACCCCTACGTTCTGTAGGTCTGGAACATTAAGTTCCAGATAGTTAGTAACTTCTGAGTCCTGTAGATCTGGAACGCCTAGTTTCGGATAATTAGAAATTCCCGAGTCTTGTTGACTTTGAGCATTTTGTTCATAACTTCGTTTGCTCGAAATTATTTCTTTTTCCTTTCTAGGAAATATCTCTTCGAAGAATTCAACATTCCTTGATTCCATGATCGTACCTTCGTGAATATCAGGTATCTCTGACTTATAAACTAAGAAGCGATAAGCACTACTGTTATTTGCATATCCGATGAATATGCAATCTACAGTCTTAGGTCCAATTTTGACCTGCTTTGGTTTAGGTACTTCGACCTTTGCCAAATAGCCCCACGCTTTCAAATATTTGTAAGTGGGCTTATTTCCTTTCCATGATTCATATGGAGTTTTATCCTTACCCTTATGTGGAACTCTATTGAGAATTGTATTAGTGGTAAGGATCGCTTCGCCCCACGTGTTTTGAGCTAAACCGGAATTGATAAGTAGAGCATTTATCATTTCCTTTAACGTACGATTTTTGCGCTCGACAACACCGTTAGACTGAGGTGAGTAAGGAGTGGTCATTTGATGAACAATGCCGAATTGAGCACAATATTCTTCAAACGGTGCTACATATTCTCCCCCTCTATCACTACAAATTGCCTTAATCCGTAGGTTTTGTTGATTTTCAACTTCTGCTTTATAACGTTTAAACGCTTCAAAGGCTTCATCTTTACTTTCTAACAAGTAAACGTAACAATACATTGTACTATCATCAATGAAAGTCACAAAGTACTTGTTCCCCCTCTAGTTTGTACAAACTTTAAATCACATATGTCTGTGTGAATAAGTTCTAGAGGAGCGGTGTTTCTTTCGACTGAGTGGAAAGATGACTTGGTTAATTTTGATCTCAAAGTTTGACGGAGGGCAATGTTGTTCCATAAAGCATAGTTGGATGGCAAATTTGTGTAACATGGTAAGGATGTAAATATACAGTAAATGTGTAGCATGTTAAGGATTGATTCAGCAATTTAAGTTTACGACGGAAAAATATGAATTCAAAATGCTTTACTTTTTATAAGTTATTTAAGGTGAATTGTCCAATAATGTTAATTTCGTTCGTAAAAGAAAATGTTTATTGGCAGACTATAAAGTTCATAATTTGTACCACTTTCAAGCTAACGTGAAGCATTTCAACATCGCATAACAAACCTAAAGTTGCGCAATATGACCAAGTGAAAATGTATTCTCGAAAGAGGCAAAAATTTAAATCTTTGAAATGAACTTAAAAGAACATGATCAGAGATGTATACCCAATGAATTAGAAGTACATTTTACGTTATTTTTCTCCTTCCATTTCAAAAATGATTCTAAAGTTAGTAAAGAGAAATAACTTAAAATTGGAGACAAGACCAAAACTACAAAATATCAAATATTGATCATGGAACTGAATCAAAGTTAATGAACCCAGAGGGGACAAAATCCAATGGCTATTCGTAAACAATCTGAGAATAAACATTGAAATCCCTATGATATGCCAAAAGAATATGTATATTCCAACTAACAAACCCCCCAAAAAAAATTGACAGCAAAGGAACCGTTAGAATCATATTCAACTTTAGGCACAACCATTTGAGGGAGAAATGACACATGATTAAGCCTTAGGACATAAGCAGTTGTTAGTCGAAAAGCTCGGTTCATTTCCTACAAAACATATGCACCAAAAAGTTCTTTCCAATTCAAGGCATCATCAAAGAAGCTGCTACCTGGAAGGACCACAGGAGTGCGAGAACAAAAGCAGCATCCAGAAAACCAAAATGCACTATCCAGAAAAGCATTATTGCAGAAGCCTCCCATTTTACGTCTACATCAGTGCTACTGTTTTTTGTTGACGTCATACAGCACACAAGCATCAGCCGCGGTTTTCATCTGAAACCAAAAGATAATTGTCATATTGATAACAGCATTTACACAAGGCAAATAAGATATTACATATCTACAATTCCTCTATAGGCTGTCAAAAACTAGCATAGCTAGAAGTTATCTACCTGTATGATGTTAACAAATTGTTTGATTGCCCATCCAAACAGAAAAAGAGCAAGATAGACGAGATAAATCCAACTTGTCGTTGCAGTATTTACAAGAACCTAAATATGAAATGCAGAAAATGTGAATGAGCTTCTTTAACACAAAGGAGCAGAAATAGAAGATATAAAAGCTTATAGTAGCGGAGGTCTTACGTCAATAAGACTGTCAGTCTCGTTCCTTGCAAGAAGGAACAATGTAATATAAAGAACCTGGTACATAAAAACTAAAATCAGATAACAATTCTGTTGACAGGAAGAATCTCTCAGCTTTCCAGAATTGATAAGGATAGTTACCTCACATGACACGCAACAGTAGCCCATAAACATCCTATTTCCATAATAAAGCCTGAATAGACAGCTACTGCTGTCTTTGACATCTTTATGACTTGTCTTTCCTACTAGGAAGGTACTGCAATAATTTTTCCAGAAAATTATTGGTTGAGAACACACGATCAATCAGAAGTCTAAACACATTATAACAGAAAACACAAAGTAGAATCCATCTTTGCTTAAAGGATATCTGTATTATTGGAGGGTTAATTACTTACCTATACATTTGCAACCAATGGCTGGAAATATCCAGAGCAAGCAATGACAAGAAAACTAAACCAGGCCTGAAAGCAAGAGGATACAGGAGGAAATAAATCTTAAATATGGCAGAACTTTAACAATCCAAAATCTAACGCAGCAGAAGTTAATGAAACTACCTATAAACCTGCGAAAGAATAACCAGCAGACAGGCGGTGCTAACCCTGAAAATCATACCGGCTCACATAAACAAGAAAGCAGAATTGAGTCCTAATATGAAAGCAAGGGCAGATGCATAAAATGTTCAACCACAAGGGTTTCGGGGCGGGGTTGGCGTTGAGGTTAGAAGTGTGGCACTACCTATCTGTCACCATGTCCAAAACAGCCCCAAATGTCGAAGCTGAATCCAGAGAGGAAAATTGACAATCAAATATATGCTGGGTCTTACATATGAAACTCAGATAAAGTTTATCAAAGCCAGACAACAAGAAATAAAACCCACAGATGATAGACACTATTATCTTCTGTAACCTTTTTTTTTTCCTTTATAAAGTTTATTAACCTGTATAAAATTTTGGAGCACACGTAACCAGTAAACAAAATAACTTAAAATCCAGAAAGACTGTGAGGGACTGATCACAAGTCTTCAAGCAGTTACTTTGAATAAATACTTAGGTTTTTAGTCGTCCAAGGGGTGTCCACAAATACTTACCTTTTACAGAGGGGTGTCTGTGTAAATTGTGAAGGAGAAGGGCAGTAGGGGAGTAGATAGAAGTTCCTTAATGCATATTGTAACTGTCCAATAATACTATCCTTCTGGTACTGTGTTTGGTTACACTTAAATATATAAACCAAAAATGTCAAACATTCATGTATTTTCTCTTCAGCTCCTTCACTTTTACCTTCCCCATAGAGTTGCGAGGAAGCAAGTCCCACACAAACAAAAGGACTAGGTATCTAATAAGGGGCAATCTCTCCTTTGCACATTCCGAAAGTTCTTGGAAGCTTAGTGCAGGTTTTGATTCCTCATTTTTCTTTCTTTGAGGTTAATGTCAGGGACAACAATTGCTCAGAACCACTTCACCATAGTCTGTCAGGTAATCTTAACACCAGCAAGGACGCTCCAACAGAACTACTTCAAAACCCAATACTGATAACTTGTATCCACTGACCTTTATAATATCAGCATAAGTCCATCCCAAAATAATGTAATATCCATCTTCGTCCACTGTAACAGCATATCCAGTCTTGAAAAAGCCATTATCGGTAAATGACTGCTAGGTTAGTGCAGGTAGCTTCGAATATCTCTGAACGATGAAGAGCTTTTAATGCAAAGCTCCCTAACTCCGGTATTGTTGCTACGACTCTCATCATCCAAGAATATCTTGGCCTGTACAGCTGAAAAGGGCTTGCTAACAGTACCTCATTTGTGTTTCCCTCTAATGGGATTAGATATGCCATCAAACTCGATCATGCCATAACATTCTACTAGCCGATGCCCAGTAATTGTTCCCACTGCTGTGTGATGGGCAAAGGAGGCGCAGACGAGCTACACATCAGAAGACGCAAGTGCTTGCTGCTGAAGCAAAAGTTGCAACCCATTCTGGATCCACTCCTTCATAACCTTGTTAACAGTCAGAACTCCAGTGAACACTGGTATGAACAGTGTTAGTCCCATCTGCAGGGTAAGACTCCGCACCATCTCTGCCAAATCCCTCTCACAAGAACATCTAAAGGGAAAAAAGACTGAATGTGGATATGATGAAGTGGTAGACACTGCAGAAATTGGTCATTCGAATTGTATTCCCATACATCTGCTAACATTTGGATATTGAGCTAACACTCGGACCTGTAACTAATGTTCCTTTTCCTTTTGGTTTCCCCCTTTGTACCACTGGTGTACAAGACCAACATTGGATCCTCGAAAGTGTCCCTTGCATACTAGTAGCTATATCGAATCAAATCTCTGGTTTGGAAAGCATCATGGAGCAGAGAGCACTAACTGATGATGAGCTTCTCCAAAAAGCTAATAACTTGGCTATGGACTTTGAGGAGGTGGCAAAGAATGAAGAAATAGCATGGAGACAGAGGTCTAGAGTTCAATGGCTGAAAAATAGAGACACTTACCAGTGAGGATCCAACGTTGATCTTGTATACCAGTGACACTTTTTCTCCCTTGCTCTCCAAACACTTTTGCCAGATGATATTTATGGGAGAAAGAAGTTGCCAAGGGATATTCACTTTTTCTCCCTTACCGTAAATAAGCTCTTATGGCTATATTATCCTGTGACTCATGTCCCTTGCAGGCAGCTTCTTTCTCCCAGTCCATATAGCTACTAGTACCAAAAACGGAGGAGGAAAACCGAAGTTGGGAGGAGAGAAATCCAGAGTTTTACGGAAAGAAAAACAATATGGAATAGGTGTACAGAAGGAGAAAAAGTGACGCAACATGGAGAGTAACAGGGCAATGAGAGTGAAGAGTAGAGACCAGATTGTGAAAAAGAGACTGATAACTTGAACAGGATATTGGTATAGAAGATTTATTAAGCTGACCCATTGAATCTAGTGCATACTTCCCTTTTGGCCTACAAGACTTCCAGCAGCATTCCATTTCATATAAGGTAACATACGAATAGTTGGTTTTTTGGTTAAAGATATTTTTGTTGACAAGGGAACCCGCAACCGCGACCCTTCGGGTGCGCACAGGGTAAAACCCGCTCCTGTGCAACAGCCCGCAAACCACACAGGAGAGATAACCCTCACTAGGCAAGCCCCGTGCGATGAGCTCGACCCAGAAGGCATTGGTTAAAGATATATCTCAAATTAGACACAAACCCTCCCAAAATGTATCTCAAATTAGACACCCAGGCTCCCCAAATAAACAAGAATAAGCGCAGTACTAATAACTTCCATTTCTGAATTTATTCTTTCTCACAACCATTCTCGCCGAGGAGTTGTTTATTTGCTCAAAATACGACTTGCCTCCATAGTTTCTTTAAATCTGAGCACACTTCCTACCATGATGTTGGTGAGGGTGGGATTTACCAAATCCAACCCCACTTTCCATTTTAAATGATGATATTACTATTCAGGAAATCCATTATGTTTTCATTGACAATTCCCTAAATTTCTTAAATATAAAAATCTGTCTTTGGCAGTACTTTCTACAGAGTTTCCGAATATATAAGTTTCACTTCCAAAATATTTGAGAAATCATGTCCGAATTGAGACAATAATTTAGACCTTGTCAATTTGGTGTTTCGACTCCTATCGTTAGCAATAATAAACTATAAACCTAGTAAATCAAGGAATGAGACTATCATGCACCCAGAAAAATTGGTACTTGATCAAACATAAAACGAGGAGAAATCTTACCTTGATTGAATTTACGAGCAAACCAGCCATCCAAAGCATCACAGACGAAACTGAAAGACAAAAACTCAATTAACCAACAGCCCCACTTCCATACACTCCAAAAGAAACCATAAATAAAGGGAATTCACCTAACAAAATACAGAAGCGAAAATAGCTTTTTGTCCACAAAGCACACAGCAAATGCAACACAATTCATCAGAATTCTCAGGTACCCTGCATCCAACAACATATGTCACAACCAATTCAGCAGAACATATCTATATACCCACTTTAACATCCGAACAGTTACTTAAGTGGCATTTGTTTGTACAAAGTTCTTTTTTCTGAGTTCTACTAAAGTTGACAGTAATCTCAAACCAAAAGCAGTCAAATCAAAATACAACTTTGAATATATAAAAAAAGATACATGAGTAAACTATCAAAACATTTATGACTCTAAGAAGAAGAGAAATATATATACAGTTTGGATCAAGTAAAACAGAACAGACAAATAAAGCAAATTCATTATGGCCGAATTATGCAAGGATGTCAACAGAAAAAGGTGCAATCAACATAGTGCAAAAACATTAAAGGAAAAATGTGATCCCAAAAAAGCAATGGTGGAAGTTAAAATCCATAAGGTAGAGCTTCTTACTCCCTCCGTTCCTTTTTACTTGTCTCTTGTTGACTTGGCACTTCCTTAAGCAACTTTTTATTAGGGATTTGTTTACTAAATCACCCTTACTAATTATGCTTTGGATATCTAAGTTTGGCTACTAGTAGTACTTTATGTAGTTATTCAATGATAGATCTCTCTTGATTTTCTAAAATGACCAAGTAAAAATGATTATCTATTTTTAATAAATAAAAAGGAAAGAAGAATTAACTAATCAGGAGAGTGCAAGAACTTGCGGTGCAGCAAATGATCTCTTACGTAAACAAATAAGAATCAATCATTAGAGGAATTGAGGTGAAAAAAATGAGAATCAAACATTAGTGGAATTGAGGTGCAAAAAATGAGAATCAAACATTAGAGGAATTGAAATGTAAAAAGATGAAAATCAAACACTAAAGGGAAGGGAGCCAATTTCAGTTACAACAAATTCAAATAGGTTTACTTTCCACGCAAAACACTAGCATGTAGTATCACCAAAACAACTTTCCTAGTCATTTTGTTTAGGGAAAGTTAAGTAAACGTACCCTTCGGCCTACTAGTTTACCAACATGGCGGAAGTATACACTACCTATACACTTCGCCTGTATATGTTGTGTATAGGTATGCATATTATAGGTATAGTATATGTATATGTAGTAAAATTATACACTACCTATACACAGTGTACATATTTTGTAAACTAGATGGCCGAATGATTTGGCTGTAATTTTCCCTTTTTTTTATGACAGATGGTGTCCGCTTTCATTCAACCTAACTATTTCCTAATCATATTATTACACAATATTATTCAAAATATCACCGATCTCTTCTAACAAAAGTTATATACTCCAACTAGTAAAAGTTATCAACAAATATGAAACTTCAAATATTATTACTAAAAATAGAAAAAAACGAAGATAAACATCGTCTCGACTAAATAAATTCAAGTCCTAAATATAGAAATTTAATGGATAAGGACCAAACGGAAAATTTGCTTTCAACAAAACAAACACAGTAACCGCGTTCTACTTTCACTTCATCATTTCGATTCTCCAATACATCAAATTTCACATAAAAAAAAATCGACAGATACAACACTTCCGAGCTGAATAACACTGAGAGTATTCAAAAATTTCAAAGAGCACTCACCGATGATGTTCGGAATATAAAGGTAAACATTCAATGGCTTAGGTCTGGATTTTCCGGCCATTTTCGAACGATTGTTGCTCTCACCGGAACTTTGATCGACGGGAATTGATTTGAAATGCTGCCTTTCGATCTACGCAAAAGAAAAACCACCGGAATATTCCTTCGTCTCTTTTTTAAATATTTAAAAATTACAGGATTTGAGATTGGATTATTCAATTTGGACACTTAATTCTAAGTTGGGCCTTGCCGTCTGAACGAGTCAAACATGCAACCCGACAAATTATTATAGTACTGTATTCCTTCTTCTTTTTTCAGTTTCTTAACTCGTATCCGGTGTCCGAATTAAAGTACGACTAAATTCATGCTGAAAATTTTGTATTGGGACGGAGAGTAAAATGATTCTTAACAAAAGCGATTATACCGGAATTCTAACTCGAGATTTCTAATTAAGAATGATAGAATACTTATCACTCCGTCATAATATGATATATTTTATTTTCAATTTGTTTTAAAGATTTTTTTTGAATTTAATATAAATAATTTTTAAATTTTTATTTTGATCTTAATTAGATAATTTATAGTAATTATCCTTTCAATCATAAATGTTTCAAAAAAAAAATTATACCCATTTTATATCCAATTAAAGTGTCATACAAATTGAGATATTAGCCATACGGTAATCCCCACCCTTTGGATTAGCTCAAATGAGTCTTTTGAGTTTTTTTTTCTCAAGATATTTTGGTTTCTTCCTTTTGTGTCTCTGGTTTAATTTGTGATTTTCAATTGTCTTTTTCTGGATATTCTTTTTACTAACCTCTCAATTTTCTTGGTGTTATGGAATTGACTTTTCAGTGAATCTCGTAATTTTGTCCTTGTATTTATATCAAACTGTATTAATTTGTTATAATTAAATAGTTTATAAAGTATATAATATATTAATAATTATGATTAAAATATAAAATATATAAATACTTATCTTGTATTTATTAATTTGATATAAATATTGAATACAAGTAAAATTTGATAATTTCGAAATCTAGATGAGTCTATAGCATGACATATATTTGTAAACAAATTTATTTGTTTAACTATAATTAAATAATATCTATTCTCATCTCATTAATACGTTTAATCATCTTAAGCTTAAAGAAAATTATTTAATCGCAATAAATTGATATGATTTGTTGTAAACACTCATCACATGTAAGTTTTACTTTCATACTGTCGTCTCATTTCAAATACGGAATCTACGATAAAAATTTATTCGCACCGAGTATTTATATCAAATTATTTTGACTTACTATAGTTAAATAATTTAATATAGTGAAAATTACATTAACTAACTACGACTAAGTGATAATAATATATTTCTGTTGATGTTGGATGGATGTTGTGACAACATCTGTAAATGCTCAAGACAATATCTTATGAAAATAAGAATGTTGCATGCGATGTTGTGACAACATTCCTGACAACATCTCTGTAACGATTTTGCCTATTCTTCAGGCCAAAATAGGTTGCGTTACTGTGAGTAAAAAATGACATAGGCAAGCTAACAATGATGATGTGTTTAAAATGTGGTAAAAGAAACAGTCAAATCTTGGAGAGGAAGCAGCGTGAAGATCAAGTCCAGAACGTTGAGAATTTGAAGGAGCAAGAACCGGTCCAAGCTGAAGCCTTCTTTTACTCAACCTCCGCAACCAACTAGTGAGGATTTCGAGGGAAGTTCCACACTGTAAATAGAGGGGAACTTCAGAGTATCGATATCCAGAATTGAACGAGAAGAATTACCAAGAGAGCTCTCGGATATTCACCTTAGAAACTGGATCAACACACTTAGCCTAAAGTAGTATAACAACATCTAGTTCCACATTACTACTGCTGCTCAGATTCTAGATCAAGCTTATATTTCAAGCAATAGTAATGAAGATGTTGTATTTGTCTTTTTAGATCTTTTAACTTTAGGCTGAAGTCATCTGCGACTTCACTTTTGTTTGTAATTTCTTTTTCGCATTTATTGTTCAATCTTGTAAAAAGAAATTCATTTATAATTGTATATAATTTATACAATTCTTTGGTCATTGACCATCAAGGGATATATTAATATATACCCTTGAAAATATAAACCTTGTGTCTCTTTACTTTTTCGCTGCATTTACTCTATAAAGGTTTATAACTGTTTTATCACAATGTTGCCTCCGATGTTGACACAACATTGAAGGCAACATCCAGAAACTGTTTTAATTACTTTAGCTGTTACTGTTTTATTCTTACATCTTCTTGCTTATCCGTAGCCCCGGACCCAACAAGTGGTATCAGAGCCAACACTTGATACAATAAGTGTTTGATTATGAATATTACAGCTATGGACTCAGCTATACAAAACGTTGGTAGACTTCCAATTCTTAACGGAACTAACTATGCCTATTGGAAAATCCGACTACGTTCGCACATCAAATCCATTGATGTTCGAGCTTGGAGATCAGTTTCCGAAGGCTATGTGATTCCCAAGTACCCAGCAGACGAGGATGGTGATGTACTTACCAAACCCGAATCTGAATGGACCGCAGAAGAGATCAACAATGTGAGCTTCAATGAAAGGCCCTAAATGCGATACTTGGATGGGTAGATCTTTATATGTTCAAACTAATCCAGAATTGTACTACGGCCAAGGACGCTTGGGAGACCTTACAAACTCATTGTGAAGGTACCTCAAGTGTACGACGTACAAAGCTTCGCATGATTTTGTGCCAATACGAACGCTTAAGGATGGAAGAATCTGAAGACATAAAATCCTATTTTGAAAAGTTAATTGACATTGCTAATCTGTGGCAAGTGCTTGGTTCTCCTTTAACCAATACACAACTTGTGGATAAAGCTCTTAGATCTATTCCTGAAAGGTTTAATACTAAGATTTGTGCTATTGAAGAGGCCCATAATCTTGCTATTATGGATCTACATGCCTTGATGAGGATCTTTCAAACATATGAGATGAACATGAAGAGCCAAAGAGATCTGTATAAAGACAAGACTTTGGCACTCCAAGGACAAACCTCAGAAACTGATTTGGAAAACGAGGAAGAAAACTTGGAGGAACTGGGAAATGGTGCAACTGTTGCCTTACTTACTCGTCGATTTAATTCGATGGTGAGAAAGATCAACATTGATCGCAATACAGCCAAATACAAACATCATCAAAACCCATTCTTCAATAAACAGCCGAATAGGTCACCTTCTGAGCAAAGAAATCACAATCCACTGAGGAAATCTAACTCCGACAGTACCAATTTCAATCCCAAACAACTCGAGGGAGTGCAGTGTCATGCATGCTCGGGTTGGGGACACTATGCTAATGAGTGTTCAAACACCCTTAGAAAAATTGGTAAGGTTATGTGGGTAACTCTCAGTGATGATGAGAACGAAGAGGAGAAAGGAGATCAAGAAGAAGAACCACATGCAATGCTGGCAGCCATGTTCGAACATTCACTGTCTGACGATGAAGATGGTATTGACAATGTTGCGACAACATCAGGAACAACATCAGACTCAACATATGGAATGTCTTCAACATCAGAGAGGTATGTATACTTGACTATTTTGATGTAAATTGTTTTAGTGGATTTAATTCTTCATATGAGGCTGTAAATTTGGATCTAGTTGACTCCAAAGACGACATAATAAAGGAATTACAAAGTCTTTGTAAAGACTTAATCACTGAATCTGAGCAACTAGACTCAAAAGCAAAATTATTGGCTCTTGAGAATAGCTATCTGAAAGGCACAATCAACCGATTAGAGGTGGTACTTACCAAGAAGGACCTAGAGCTTGGTAAGATTCATGCACGATAACATTACAGGTAGAGATGGCAATGGATCCTGGACCCGGTCCGGATCCGGTGCATCCAGATCCGTTTTATAGGATATGGATCTTCAAAATTTGGACTCGACGGATCCGGATCGGACCCGGATCCATTTCTGACGGATCGGATCTGGATTTGGATCTTGTATTTGAGATCCGTATCCGGTCCAGATCCGACCCGTGGATCCATTTTTTATTAAATATATTCATAACCTAGAATGTAATTTTATAATTATTTTCTTAAAATTGCTAAGCACATCCTTGCAAGTTTAATTTTCAAAACTAGTTTAATTTATCCCCGCGTTAACTCAAAAACAAAAAAATAAAGAGGTAACTTCGATAATAAAATCAATGTTATATTAGTGAATGACTAACATCTCCATAGACAAGTAGTTAAAATTATATTCACTTCATTTATGAAGATTCCAATTTCCAAGCACATGCAAGTTCTGCATTGTGAAAATACTAGTCAACATTTTTCACAACTATTGTCATTGTCCAACATTTTAAATTAATAGCTCACAATCAAAACGAGACAATGAACAAAATATCTCATATGAACATTTCAAAATTGAAAAACAGTAAACTGTTAGCTAAGTAAAAATAGTTTGTCAGTTCAAAAAAAAATTCTTAGCAAGGTTACATTTTTAGCAAGGTAATTTTTTTTACATGTGGATCCAGATTCGATCCGTGGACCCGGCGGATCCGATGGATCCGGATTTGGATATAATTTTTATGGACCCGCTGGATCTGAATCCGGATCTGGATTCGGGTATGAAAAACGGATATGGATCTGGATTTAGTAGGATCTGGTCCAGATCCGATCCGTTGCCATCCCTAATTACAAGGTCTTGGTATTTCGATAGTGGCTGCTCACGTCATATGACAGGTACCAAAAGCCTATTGAAAGAGTATGGAGCATTCAATGGAGGATACGTGACCTTTGGAGGAGGAAGTAAGAGTAAGATAATTGGTAAAGGAACTCTTAATGTTCCGGATGTACTAGCCTTGAAAAATGTTCTTCATGTAGAAGGTTTGGTTGCTAATCTTCTTAGCATAAGCCAACTATGTGATGATGATCTCGAGGTGAAATTCAACAAGCTTGGATGCAAGGTTACAGATTCTGCAAATAAATGTGTCATGGTAGGAATCCGAACGGGAGATAATTGCTATCTAGTCGGTAGACAAGAGTTTTGCAACTCCGCAAAGGTAGGCGACCTGACACTTTGGCATCAAAAGTTGGGACATGTCAACTACGGCACCTTGGAGAAGCTGATCTCATTTGAAGCTGTCAGAGGTATTCCCAGACTGGATCCAAAAGATAAAACACTGTGTGAAGATTGTTTGAAAGGAAAGCAGACCCGAGTCTCTCATAATGTTGTCCAACGTGACGGACAACATTCAGGTACGTCTCATTGTTTCCAATTATTGCATATGCATATTATGGGTCTAATCGAGGTAGATAGCCTAGGAGGAATGAGATATTCTTATGTGATAGTAGATGATTTTTCCAGATTCACCTGGATCTATTTTTTAAAAGAAAAATCACAAACCTTTGAGATGTTTAGAACACTTTACTCTAGGATTAAAAATATGTTTTGTTCTTCGATTTTCAGAATTAGATCTGATCATGGAAAGGAGTTTGAAAATCAAACCTTTGCAAAATTTTGTGAAAAGAAAGGCATATTCCATGAATTTTCGGCACCAAAAACACCACAACAAAATGGGGTTGCCGAGAGAAAGAACAGAACTCTACAAGAAATGGCTAGAGTTATGTTAAGTTCTAAGCAATTGTCAAAAAGGTTTTGGGCAGAAGCCTTAAACACGGCATGTCACATAACTAATAGAATCTATTTAAGGCCAGGGACCAAGATGACACCAGATGAATTGTTAAATGGAAAGAAACCTACAGTGCGGTACTTTCATGTCTTTGGGTGTGTGTGCTATATTCTTAATGACAGGGATAAACTGGCCAAATTTAACTCTAAGAGTGACAAGGAAATATTCGTTGGCTACTCTCAGAATAGCCATGCTTATCGAATATACAATCTTCGGACAAAGACCATACAAGAATCAGTCAATGTTATTTTCGATTACCTGCTGGATATATCTGGTAGATCTTCAGAAAACAACATTGTGGTTACAGTTGAAGGGGAGCAACCCACTGAAGAAACAGATGTAGTCCCAGATGTAGTCCCAGATGTTGTCCCAACATCAGAAGAAACATCTGAACCTCAAAAAGAGAACACATAGGACGAAATCGAGGAGGAATCTGCTACCGAACTGAATGATCAAGTGAGAAGAGACCCTCCATCGAGGATTATAAGGAACCATCCACCCGACCAGGTGATAAGGGGAGTTTTTGAGGAGAGGCGTACAAGATGGAAAGAGCCAGTAAATTACCGAGAAATGGTAAGGTATGTGTGCATGTCCACCATATATCAACATGTAAGTCTCTCTTGTCTTACATCTACTTTGGAACCTAAAAATATTGGGGAATCATTAAAATATAATTTTTGGATTCAAGCCATGCAAGAGGAGCTTGAACAATTTGCCCGAAATGAGGTTTGGGACTTGGTACCACGACCCAACAACACAAATGTTATTGGGACCAAGTGGATATTCAAAAATAAATCAGATGAGTTAGGAAAGATTGTCAGGAACAAAGCTCGACTTGTTGCTCAAGGATATACACAAGTAGAAGGCATCGGCTATGACAAGACCTTCGTTCATGTGGCTAGAATTGAATCAATAAGATTGCTTCTTGCTGTTGTTTGCTATCTAAAGATTACCTTGCACCAAATGGACGTTAAAGGTGCCTTCCTCAATGGATACTTGGACAAAAAAGTTTATATTGAACAACCAAAGGGATTTGAGGATCCTCACCATCCACATCATGTGTACAAGCTCAAGAAAGCCTTGTATGGACTAAAACAAGCACCACGTGCATGGTATGGTCGTCTAACTAACTTTATTGTTAAGTTTGGTTTTACCCGTGGAGAAGCTGACATAATATTATTCATTAAAAGACACGGTGTAGATGTAATAATAGCTCAAATCTATGTTGATGATATTGTTTTTGGTTCGACTACAGAATCACTAGTAAAGTCTTTTGTCGAAGCAATGTCGATAACATTTTAGATGAGCATGATTGGAGAACTAACATTTTTCTTAGGCTTGCAGATTAAACAGAATGAAGATGGGATCTTTGTATCTCAAAACAAATACGCCAAGAATCTTGTTAGGAGATTTGGTCTGGAAAATGCTAAACACATGAAGACTCCAATGGGCTCTACGCAACAGGTATTCAAAGACGATGTTGGACAAGATGTTGACCCAACATTATACCGATCTATGATAGGTAGCCTTCTATACGTTACTGCCAGTCGCCCCGATATCATGTTTAGCGTATGTGTTTGCGCCAGGTTCCAAGCCAGTCCCAAGGTATCTCATTTTAATGATGTGAAACGTATCATTCGATATGTTGCCGGTACAAGTGACTTGGGAATTTGGTACTCCAAAGACACTAATCCTAATCTAATATGATATAGTGACTCAGATTGGGCCGGTGATGTAGACGATAGAAAAAGCACTAGTGGTGGGTGTTTCTATCTTGGCAATAATCTAGTCTCATGGTACAGTCGTAAACAAAATTGTGTATCACTCTCGACTGCCGAATCTGAATATGTGGCAGCCGGAAGTTGTTGTGCTCAACTGATTTGGTTACGACATATGGTAGATGACTATGACATATCTAATAACTCCATGATTTTGTACTGTGATAATCTGAGTGCTATTAATATTTCCAAAAATCCAGTTCAACATTCACGTACAAAGCACATACACATAAGACATCATTTTCTAAGAGACTTAGTGGAAAAACAGGTAGTTCAAATCAAACATGTTGATACTCTTTTTCAACTGACTGACATTTTTACCAAACCTTTAGATCATGAGAGATTTTCTAGCTTGAAAAATCTCTTGGTCTTTGTTTTCTTTGAAAATAAGACAAACTAGGTAGATGTTGTCCGAAATGTTGTCCTAACATTCTGGGTAACATTTATTGTTGAGTCAATATACAGGATAAGTGTTGTAGAGATGTTGCACTATTTTTCAAAAGATTCAAGCATGACTCTAAAAGGACAAGATATGAAGGCGAAGCCTCTACTAAAAGATTTGGATGTATACAAAAAGAGCAAAGCTCTAAGATTGGTATCGTTCCTATTCTATAGAAGTACCATGTGCTTCAAAAAGGTTGAAAATTTTTCAATATTTTTTTAATCTGTATGTGTTCAACTAAGTTGATTAAGGACAATGGTAAAATGTTACATTAGTCCAACGATCAGTCTCATAGGGAACATATACGGAAATATCATCTGCCAAATCAGAAAATCCTTGGAGTCTCATAATGCTTGTTTAACTTTGAAATGTTGCCAACATCATCAACAACATCATGTTCCAGTACATTGATCAATCTGATTTATCTTATTTTATTCCTGTTTTTGGTATTTAACACGTCTCTGTCTTTAACTGGAAGTCCAAAAATTCTGGATGACCATTTTTTTTAAATGATGATATGTGCTATGACAATCCTTATTTTAGGTGTGTAAAGAGTTTTTATTGTTCTATACAATCTAAATTTAAGGAAAATGAGTTTGAGTATAAGTATACTTTGCCATAATAAAACCTCCCATTTTTGTCTTGGAATTGTCACATCAGCTGACTACCAATTCATCAAACCATGGCAGCCCAAACAACACCATCATTTCTCAAAACCCAAAGCTTCTCCAACACGCCCAATCCTTCAAAGCCCTCTCCCATGTCCGTGTCCCCAAAATCCACAAACACCAAAGATTATTCTTCAATGTCGACTAGTCCAGCAAATAACAACAAGATTTACAAGCATTATACTTCCATCAATGACTTGAGACCAGTCGAGGAGGACTGCACACAGGCTATGATCCTGCTTGGTTCAGATAAGCCATTTATTGTCTACTATGATTTGCCACTTTAATTTTCCTAGAACATTATTGATCGTTTCAATTAAAAGAAGAATTGTATGTCATTCTAGAATGTGGAATATAGAATCCTCTTCCTTTTTAATCAATTTTAGAAAATAGAGGTAATAGATGATGTATACAAATTCATACATTCAACAGGTTGTAAAGGCTGATATGGAGACATTTATATATTTTTAACTTTTAATATACCGAAAATGATGCAATAATAAAATTATTTGTTCGTCCACAACAGATGACATTGTCAACATCGTGCCCTTGGGGTTGTTTATCTCAAACTACTAAATGCATGATATATATATTTTTATTACTTAATTATAATTAATTAATGTATATATTTATTTTACTAAATCATTTAACTATAATAAGGTAAATTAATTTAATATAAAAATTGATGTGAATTAAATCTCTTTTTTCGCATAGTTCATAGCTTTATTTGACCATTTTCCTAGTGTTAACTTCTTGACACAACGACAATTATGTAATTTACGGTATAGTATTATGAGGGAAGAGGAAATATGTTGTTTTTCTAATAATAATAATAATAATAATCTTATTCTATGTATTCCCTCAGCCTTTCTGTAAATTTTAATTTAGAAGGCAGAAATTGACCATTAAAAAATAAAACAATGAGCATAACAGAAAATAATTCTCACAAAGGTACTCTATAATTAAACTTATTTTGCATAGGAGAAAACAATCCTGACATAAAATTATTTTATATTTATCATGACATTGGTTTCCTTTGCATCTATCACATAAGCAAACTCTTTATGAATCACCGGGTGTAGCAATTACAAACCTCTCCAAACTTAGACGGCTCACAACGAGCCTCCTTTAAATTGGACCCATACTTTCTTATGCATGAATTTGTGCATGTAACTTCATCACATTTATAAATAATTATTTTGGTTTGACCTTCTACAAGATTTCCTCCACTGACAAAGATCAACAGTAGAACCAAAGAAAAAACCATCTTTAGATTCATTTTTCTTCTTCCTTTTATATACAAAAATATTGAGAAAAGTTATAGTGCTCTCCATAAAGAATTTGTTCGATATTTATAGGGATAGTTTCTCCATTGTATAGATATAAATGGGTCTACACATACTAAATATCATGGATAAATATTGAGAAGATTAATTAATTCGTTATCATTGTGTAAAATTTCTATATCAGTCTTTGGACTCTTTTAGAAATATTTTCAATGGGTTTCGTGTATGTTTATAATCTGGATGGTAAGGTGGTCATGATCAATCTAAAATCTAGATCTAGTGCTTGAATTAATTTTATTGAAACAAGTTTAGTATTTTTCCTATTCAAGCAGCATCCAATTATAACCAAGTTGGAAAATATTAAGTAACATTTTTTGAAAGTATATTTATGTCCTAGAGACAATCTGTATTAGGACAAATGTATTTTATACACATTCGTATTATTATTAATGGAGATTAATATTTTGACATTTGCAATTATTGAATTATTAATTAATTGTTTATAATATTCTATAATATGCATCCCTGAAGGTTACGCTGTTATTGATAATGTGAGATATTAATATTATAACGTAACTCTTAAAATAGCATCGACTAATGATCATCGAGAATGGGATATCGATGATATGTGATAAGTCGACATATGGTCTGCATCACATCCTTAGAGGATATAGTATGTCTCACCTGCTACGAGTAATGACTACTCGTGATGGACACATGGATACTTTGGAAGTATTAGTATACCCTGTTGATATATTGTTTGTTATACTTGTCGAAAGTATGATCAGCGTGTGGGAGATAGAAGTCCTTAGACTTGAGGTCAATACGCACCTTGTCTACAAAGTAATGTACTTTGATCCTGTCCTACGCTCAAATGCCTTATAGGTTGAGATACGGCTTGTATAGGGTACATTACGATGTGGATTAAAGGTGGTAGTTGAGCCAAGATTACGATTCATTCCTCGAATGTATATTCGAGAGAACACTCAGATTCTAAGTGATATTAGGTTGATTAAGTCGTTGGCCAACGCAATAGACATATTTAGAATATGGTCTAGTTGTCAACTAATATAGATGAGATACAGTGATTAAGCCATTTGGATAGACACTTGACAAATCCTAAGCTTGATCGGGTGTGTCGCGAATGAAAGAATTTTATCTTACCACATAGAGGTTAAGTTTACTGGATTCGTGTAAACATACTTCACATATTAAGTTCGTCTTGCGGCGCCGTCTAGGAGTTCCGTGTAGACCTTAATTTGATTAATGTCGATATGTGAAGGCATGTAGGGTCACACTATGTCGATTGTCTTTTCGATCTAAGGATGTATTGAGAGGGTATTAAATATTCGATTTAGAATCGAGATATTTAAATGAATAATGATTGTTTTAATTAAGTCAAAATTGGATTTTGGATTTAATTAAGAATGTGTAGAAAATAAATCGAGACGGTGTAGGGCCACGTCGAGCGCCGCGACGCCCACACCATAGAGCCGTGGCGCTAATGACCTAATCTGTCTCGATTTATGGGCCAGGCCTAAGGTCAAACCCTAATTCAGTTTGACCTAATTTTTCACATATAAATATAGACATTCATTTCATTATTCCATACACTAATTTCATATTATTATTTTAACTCTTAGCGACTTAGAATCAAAACACTCTCTCGAACCTCTGCCGGATTTCCTAGCTTTCCGAAAGAGAAATACATTGAAGCTTGGAGCTTGCAAGAGAAAGGGCTTTCGCGTGGGAACCCACAGTTGATAAAGACTCTAGATAATACAACCTGTAAGTGTTCATGTTTCATGTTACAGGTCTTTGATTGTCATATAACCATACCAGAAGTAATTGTTGGGGTAAGTAAGAACAAAAATTTAAACTTCCGTTGTTGCTTACTTATGTGTTTTGAATCCAACAAAACTCTTCAGTGGTATCAGAGCATAGACTGGTTCAATGATTATATAACAATTGAATAACATAATAATATGGGTTAAACATAAAATTGAATTAAAACAAGGCTTCTTGAAATCCTACATGTCTTGTCAAAATGTTAACCTTTTGATATCACCCTAAATTATCTCCTACGCTAACTCGAGGAAGTCATTCCGCTCTAACTCGAACTAAGCCAAAAGTGCATTGTCTGGCTCATTGCACGGTGCACGACAAAGGACGGGTAAGAACGGATGATGTTCGATATGGGCATTATTGATAATGGTGGGTGATGATAAAGGGTCTGTGATTTGATCACTAAATTGGATTTAGGGCTTGAAATTTTTTGAAAAATCAACACATAAATGTTTTGTTAGGACATCGGTGCCGCGGTTCCATGGTGGAGTGCCGCGCCGCTAATGCATTTGTAGAAGCCGAAAGGTTTCAGCCTTTAGAGCGCCACGGCTCCATAGTGGAGTGCCGCGGTGCTAATGCATTTACAGAAGCCGAAAGGCTTCTGCCTCAGTGGCGCCGCGACCCTAATGATTAGCGACGCGGCCCCACCTGTCCAAAAACAAAAAAAAAATATTTTCAGAATGTTTAACCCATGATTATTATTATACATTATATTTGATAAGTATATTGTTTATGTGCTAAATGTCAAATAATTTGTCATTTAAATTACTAGAATATCGTCTGCTATAACTGTTTGGGCAGGCGGCGCCCAATATTTGATTAAACCATCTTATATCATGCATATTGGGTTGACGGTTCCCAACTATATGTGTCATTAGTTTTGCATGATATTAAGATGTCATATTGGATATGGCGTAAAAGAGTTGATCTTTGTTAAAACCCTGAATTAAAATATTCCCTAAACTTTTAATACAAGTCTCATTTGAAATGAACGCGTCGTCCATTATAATTGATTGTAGTGCAAAATCCTTTTAGGCGAGATGAGTATTTATGCCACAACATTTGCTCTAAGTCTACGAGGACTCAGACTCTTTCATAGATGCATGTTAAATATAGAAGTGGGTGATAAACCTTCATGAGTATTTACACCACAGTGTTTGCTCTATAAGGCAAAACTCACTTAGATACATAATTGCAGTCGCATAACGGGGTTGACTTGCTGGGCTGTCTTGGCGCCACAGTATCGGACAAGCCGAGGGATGCAAATCGATTATATAGAACATTCGGTTAAACATGAATTACAAATTGTTTGTAATTGGTTTAGAGACCTACCAGGTTGTGCTGTGAAGTTATCAGCCGCAACAAACGCGGAGATAGCATGAACCTGGATCATGGCCCATTATGATCATATTTGATATGAGTCTGTTTTCTTCCATGGGGTCGAAGAGTATGTTAAAATAGTGGGAGCTAATTAAACTAAAGGCTATCTTAATTAGTTAACGAATGTGTTCAATGGAAATTATATTAGAGTTTAATTTCAAGTCTATTTGTTTCTTCAGTCGTATAAAATGTCGAATCTATCACTGAAAATGTTGGTCGAGACAAACAAGTTGACTGGATCAAATTACACTGACTGGTTAAGAAATCTGTGATTGGTATTAAGACTAGAAAGAATTTAGTACATGTTAGACACAGTATCCCCCACAGTCCCTACTGAAAACTCTGATGAGTATGCCCTATTTGACAAGATGGCTTATCATAAATATTTGAACGAAGCTACCTTGGCAAAATATATAATGTTGTCTTCCATGACCATGGAGTTACAGAGGCAACATGAAAACATGGGCCCCAACGAAATGCTAGAACACTTGAAGAGTCTCTATGAAAAACAGTCTTAAACAATGGAGTATGAACTGTTGAGAGACCCTTTCAAATGTAAGCTGAACGTAAGGGGACAAGTGTCAGCGCATGTTCTAAGGAAGGACTACACAGCTCTAAGAGGAGGCAAAGCACTAGGTGCTTCTACCTATACTGGACAAGGTATGTTTGTCATTGAAATAAATATGTCTATAAGTAACTCCCACTGCTGGGTATTGGATACCGCTTGTGGCTCGCACATTTGTAGTCATGTGCAGGGCCTAATTAACGTCAGAAAAGTTGGACCTTGGGAGGTAGACATGCGTGTTAGAAATGAAGCACGAGTAAATGCTGAACGCGTGGGAACTTATAGACTAGATTTACCTTCAAGCTTTTGTTTAGATCTAAATAATTGTTATTTTGTTCCCTCATTAACGAGGAATATCATTTCTATCCCAATGTTAGACATTGATGGGTTTTCCTCATTTATTGCCAATGGCAGTTATGTACTGACTTTTAATGGTTTTGTTTGTGGAAATTCTCTGCTTGTGGATGGATTGTATATTTTAAACTGTAGTCGTCAAATTTTCAATGTGCAAAATAAACGATCTAAGATAAGTAATCCAAGAAACCACACCTACTTATGGCACTGTAGACTTGGTCATATCAATGAATCAAGGATAGCAAGATTAAAATAATTAGAATACCTTGAACCATTTGACTTGGAGTCCTATGGTAACTGTGAATCTTGCTTGAGAGGAAAGATCACCAACAAGCCTCTTTCTGGGAAAGGGGTGCGAGCCAAAGAGGTACTTGAGTTGGTCCATACTGATGTATGTGGGCCATTTTCAACTCAAGCTAAGGGAGGCTTCCCTTACTTCATCACTTTTATAGACAATTTCACATTATTTGGGCATGTGTATCTTATGAAACATAAGTCCGAAGCCTTTGAGAAATTCAAGGAGTACAAGTCAGAAGTAGAGAAGCAACTTGAAACAAGTATCAAGACACTTCGATCAGATCGAGGAGGTGAATATTTATGTAAAGAGTTTCTGGATTATTTGAAGCTTCATGAAGTCCAATCACAATGGACACCTCCTGGAACGCCACAGATGAATGGTGTTGCTGAAAGGAGAAATCGAACCCTATTAGATATGGTTAGATCCATGATGAGTTTATAAGCTCTACCAACATATCTTTGGGGCTATGTATTGCAAAACTCAATTTATATTCTGAACAGGGTTCCTTCAAAGTCAGTAGAGAAAACTCCATATGAGATATGGAATGACAAGAAGCCAGCACTTAAACAAATGTGACCCTAGGGGTGCCCTGCATATGTAAAGAAGATGCTTACTGACAAGTTGAAATCTAAAAGTGAGAAATATTATTTTGTGGGGTATCCAAAGGAAACTAAGGGATACTATTTCTATCTTCCTGGAGAAAATAAGGTCATTATTCCAGAAATGCAACTTTTCTTGAAGAAGACTATGTCTACAAGGAAGGGAGCTGCAATAAGATAGAACTTCAAGAAATTCAAGAACCACAAGATAACACAGACGTTGAACCCTTGTCAAAAGACCTAGACAATGATTCAGTGGGAGTATTTGGTGAAGATTGGGTACTTAGAGTACGCCCTTCAGCCAGTGGGAGTGATGTGAGAGATAGTGCAGAAATGCAAGGCTCTCATACACAACCAATGGAAGATGATACAATGGTTGTACATCATTCCATTCAGGAAATACATGAAAATGACATTCTTGAAAGCTCTCAAGGTAATGGATTGTCCAACACACAAAGACCTTCTCACAATCAGAATGCAACAAACACTGAAACACAGAATAATCAACTCCGTAGGACCACTAGGACTCAACGTCCGACTGAAACACTTAATCTCCTTGTTGAAGCACACAATGAGATAGATATTCCTGATGACGATGAACTTACAACCTATAGCGAAGCTATGTTAGACATTGATTCGCAGAGATGGCAGGAAGCCATGAAATCTGAGATGGGCTCGATGTACATAAATCAAGTTTGGAACTTGGTTGATTTTCCAACAGGGGTTAGACCCATATGATGCAAATGTGTCTTCAAGAAGAAGATTGATGCATATGGCAATGTATAGACTTATAAGGCAAGATTGGTGGCTAAAGGTTATAATCAACGGCCCAGGGTCGATTATGATGAAACGTTTTCACATGTTGCTAAGATTAAGTCCATTCGGATTTTGTGTCACGACCCGACCCGACGGGCCGCGACTAACCACCCTAATGACATCATTATCCTGACATGTCACACTTAATCCAACTAACACCTAATGAGTCTGAAATCCGGCAGCACAACGCTGCAATAACAACATATGCCATGGTAGGCAAGCCGATAAGGCTACCTTTACCCCCGAATGTACCTGGCTCCTGAGGAGTCACAACTAGCCAACACAATACAACAGGCAAGCCGACAAGGTTGCCACTAGATAATATCATATATACACGGGACACCCCAACACAGAGTACAATAGCATGACTGACCAAAACAGAGTTATAACCCTTACATAAGTACAACCCACAATTGTCTACAGACCTCTATAGGAAGGACAACGACATATGACGGGACAGGGCCCCGTCGTGCCCCTAAATACAAACATAAGTCTAAAAGAGGTTTGGTACCAAAATGACAAAGCTCTGGATCAAAGGAGCTTCCCAACCTGCTGAGTAGCAACCTAGGCCTGAGGTTCACCAAACTGAAAATATGTACCTGCGGGCATGAAACGCAACCCCCCGAGGAAAGGGGGTCAGTACGAAATAATGTACCGAGTATGTAAAACATGAAGCTGTAAAAGAGATCATAAGTAGCCAACAGAAAGCAAGAGATCAGTATAAAAATCAGGATCCAAATCCAACTGTGCCATAAACCATAAAAGTCAGATGTGCCTTATAAAAATGAGAGTCAAGTCAAGAAAACATGAATGCCTGTCCATAAACATATATATACTTGTAACGTAACCCGGCCCACTAATGTGGGACTCGGTGGAATCATATCATAATCCGGCCCATGCTGGGACTCGGTAAAGTCATATCATAACCCGTCCCATGTTGGGACTCGTTAAAGTCATATCTCATCTATGGATCCATCCTACATAACCCGGCCATCTAGTGAGGGACTCGGTGAAAAATGCAAGGCTGTGCACGAACATAATCCGGCCCGGGACTCGGTGAGGTGAAGTAGTAACACTTAGCACGAGTAGATATCATGAGTAACCATATGCAAGTAAAAATTATCATTTGACTCTCAATAAAATCATTATAATAATGTCATAATAAACTCTTTGCTGAAAAATCATAGGCACTTCTCATAACAATCCTCTTTAGGAATTTAACTGTATAAGAATCAAGTACGTCCGCCGTACTTTCATTAAATCATGCCAAAAGAAAGAAGTAAGGGTTTCACATACCTTTTAGACGAACTAATCCACCCAATATTAGAATATGCCTCGTTAGAGAACTTCAACCTATAATAATGGTAATACGTTCGTTAATTCTATGGTTACTAGCATACTTTATATCGAATAACGACCTCTTATTCTATAAAAATTCGAGCAGCACTTCCCCCATTTATAGATGTTTCCACAACTTCCAAACGAGGCTAATAACATCAATAACTAAGTACCAATTAAGGGCACAACCAAAACTGTTACAAAGGGGATTTACACACCCACTTCTCATGTAAATTTAGCCTCTTAATCCACATTAAAATAGCCCACAAAAATAGTCCATGTTCCAACAACAACGAGGGTAGAATGTGAAGCCTTTCTACACCTTTCTACACCCTTATTCCTTTAGGACTTACATTAGTAATTACCACACTTAAAGATGCATAATGGTAACTAAATTTTCAGCATTATAACACCACAAAACAGTCCATATACATTACAACATGTCCAACAATTTCATGCAAATTCTTGGCCACAACATGTCATAATTCCATAACTCTTATCTTAATTCCTAAAATCCAATTTCGTATTTCAATACTTCCATATAACTAATTACAACTAAATATCAATGTTTTCTTTCAATTTCATCATGCAATTAGTGACAATAATAACAACAATAACCAATGAATCCAATAACACCAAAATCTGTCCCAAATCGGCAATTAGCCCAAAATGGTCACATGCAATGCTTAAATTCTAATTTTTCCTTAACACAAATTCATTACCTTAATTCTAACAACACACATTCCAATTATATCATAGAAAGAAGAATTTTATACCTCAAATTCGTCCAAAACAATCCACAATTTTTTGCGTGGCTTGTCCAAAAATCCCCACTATTTTCGTATTTCTATCCCTTTCTTGTTCACTTCTTCAATTCCAATTGACATGCAAGTGTTCTACAATGTTAAGCCATCATCCCTACACGTTTTTCTTCCAAAATTTCATCCCAAAAATCTCAAATTTCTGGGCAGATTTTCGGCCAGAAGTGGCTGTTTTGCCACTGTTTTTGAAGTTGTTTTGGCTTCCAATTTTTGGTGAAAATGTAGTCTAAGAAGAGGAGATAAAAACCTTAAATTTGGTTATGGGTGGAGGGTGATTTTCGGCTGAGTTTAGAGGAGAGAATGAGAGGAGAGTTTTTTTTTTGTTTAAGTTTAGAAAGAAGATGAAGAGGTAAGTGTAGGTTTATAAAAAAAATATGATTTTTTCTTTTTACACTTTGGCCCCCAAGTTCTTCAATTAATAAATCTCAAACCCATTTCTTTTAATTCCCGAGAATTTCATAAGCCTCGTATCCTCAATGTCATAATTTTATAATACAATACTATTTCATAACGGGAATATATAATTATTTCTATAAGTATCCAACGTCACCCTTATTGTGACCAACATCTTTCCGGAATCACATCCTCTTGTCTACTAATTTCCGGATTAGCATATATAAATATACTCTATATCCAAGATTCGAATCTTACCTCCTTAATTACGTCCTCTAATTATTGTCTTAAAATTACGAGGTGTAATTTTGCTTGCAGTAGCTGAATAATATGACTATGACATTTGGCAGATGGACGTCAAAACTGATTTCCTCAATGGTAATCTAGTTGAGGAGGTGTATATGAAACAACCTGAGGGTTTTTCACTTGAGTCTAAACCAAATACCGTATGCAAGCTACAAAAGTCCATTTATGGGCTTAAGCAAGCCTCGAGGAGTTGGAACATTTGTTTTGACAAGGCTATCAAATCATTTGATTTCGTCAGAAGCAAAGATGATCCATATGTTTATAGTAAACGCAAGGATGGGAGCATTGCATTCATTATCATATATGTAGATGACATATTGATAATGAGAGACAATAAGACTCTCCTGCAGTCAGTCAATGAGTGGTTGACTAGTACCTTCATGATGAATGATTTAAGTGAAGCCTGCTACATTATGGGAATTAGGATATATAGAGATAGACCTAATAGATTATTGGGGCTGTCACAGTCAGTCTACATAAACAAAGTGCTTAGATATTTTTCCATGGAAAATTCCAAGAAAGGCGGTCTACCTATGGGACAAGACATCAAGTTATCTAAGAAGGATAGTCCTTATAATACTATAGAACTTGAACGCATGCAAATGATCCCGTATGCTTCAGCTATAGGATCGATCATGTATGACATGACTTTGTACTAGGCCAGATGTGGGCTTTGTACTTAGTATGACTTGCAAATTCCAGCAGAATCCTGGGGAAGAACACTGGAAAGTAGTCAAGAGTATTCTTAAGTATCTTAGATGAACTAAAATTACTTCTTAGTCTATGGTGGGGAAGAAAAGCTAGCTGATACTGGGTGCACTGATGCTAGCTTCCAGATGGATCTTGATAACTACAAAACTCAGTCTGGGTACACGTTCATTTTCAATGGTGGCGCAGTAAGCTGGAAAAGTTCCAAACAAGCTACAACTGCTGATTCGACAACAAAAGCTGAGTACATTGCTGGATCGAAAGCTGGTAAAGAAGTTATCGCGATTTGTGAGTTCCTGAAGGAACTAAGGGTTGTTCCAAGTGCCACTTCTCCAATAACGATTTATTGTGACAACACTGGTGCGATTGCGCAAGCTAAGGAACCAAGATCAACAAACAGAAACAAGCATATACCAAGGAAGTACCACATACTCAGAGAGATGGTGGAGATTGAAGAGATTAGATTAGACTATGTTCCCACAGACGATAATCTAGCTGACCCATTCACTAAACCAATAAGCTTAGTCAAGCATAATGGTCATTTTGAGAATATGAGCATTAGATATGTTGGAGATTGGCTCTAGGCCAAGTAGGAGATTGAAAGTATATTTATGTCCTAGAGACAATCTGTATTAGGACAAATGTACTTTATACACATTCGTATTATTATTAATGGAGATTAATATTTTGGCATTTGCAATTATTGAATTATTAATTAAATGTTTATATTATTCTATAATATGCATCCCTGGAGGTTATGCTGTTATTGATAATATGAGATATTAATATTATAACGTAACTCTTCAAATAGCCTCGACTAATGATCATCGAGAATGGGATATCGATGATATGTGATAAATCGACATGTGGTCTGCATCACATCCTTAGATGATGTAGTATGTCTCACATGCTACGAGTAATGGCTACTCGTGATGGATACATGTATACTTTAGAAGTATTGGTATACCCTGCTGATATACTGTTTATTAAACTTGTCTAAAACATGATCAGCGTGTGGGAGATAGAAGTCCTTAGACTTGAGGTCAATACGCACATTGTCTACAAAGTAATGTACTTTGATCCTGTCCTATGCTCAAATGCCTTATATGTTGAGATACGGCTTGTATTGGGTACATTACGATGTGGATTAAAGGTGATAGTTGAGCCAAGATTACGATTCATTCCTCGAATGTATATTCGAGAGAACACTCAGATTCTCAGTGATATTAGGTTGACTAAGTCGTTGGCCAACGCAATAGACATATATAGAATATGGTCTAGTTGTCAACTAATATAGATGAGATACAGTGATTAAGCCATTTGGATAGACACTTGACAAATCCTAAGCTTGATCGGGTGTGTCGTGAATGAAAAGATTTTATCTTACCACATAGAGGTTAAGTTTACTTGATTCGTGTAAACATACTTCACATATTGAGTTCGTCTTGCGGCGCAGTCTAGGAGTTTCGCTATAGACCTTAATTTGATTAATGTCGATCTGTGAAGGCATGTAGGGTTACACTATGTCGATTGTCTTTTCGATCTAAGGATGTATTGAGAGGGTATTAAATATTCGATTTAGAATCGAGATATTTAAATGAATAATGATTGTTATAATTAAGTCAAAATTGAATTTTAAATTTAATTAAGAATGTGTAGAAAATAAATCGAGACGGTGTAGGGCCACGTCGAACGCCGCGGTGCCCACACCATAGGGCTGTGGCGCTAATGACCTAATTTGTCTCGATTTATAGGCCAGGCCCAAGGTCAAACCCTAATCCGATTTAACATAATTTTCACCTATAAATATAGACATTAATTTCATTATTCCATACACTAATTTCAGATTATTATTCTAAGTCTTAGAGACTTAGAATCAAAACACTCTCTCGAACCTCTGCCGAATTTCCTAGCTTTTCGAAAGAGAAATACATTGAAGCTTGGAGCTTGCAATTGAAAGGGTTTTCGCGTGCGAACCCACAGTTGATAAAGACTCCAGATAATACAACCTGTAAGTGTTCATGTTTCATGTTACAGATCTTTGATTGTCATATAACTATACAAGAAGTAATTGTTGGGGTAAGTAAGAACAAAAATTTAAACTTCCGCTGTGCCTTACTTATGTGTTTTGAACCCAACAAAACCCTTCATTTTTCACATAATTTTGGCTGGCCATATAATAGTTTGTCGATTAACGAAAAAGTTGAATGTTAAGAGTTCCACATCGGATATGGAATGGGAACATGGATTCTTTGTATGGACTTGGACAATTCTCACCCAAAAGCTAGCTTCTATCTTTTCGGGTTGAGTTAGGCTAAAGATCCATTCTTTACATGGTATCAGAACCAGACACATTCCATTTATTTATTCACTGATGTTGGACCCCCAATTATATTATGAACGCTCCAGTTAACAATATTTTGGAGTGCGGGGGAGTGTTTAGAATCCCACATCGGATATGGAATGGAAATATGGACTCCTTATATGGACTTGGACAATACTCACCATACAAACTAGCTTTTGGGGTTGAGTTAAGCCAAAGATCAATTCTTTACATTGAACATCACACTGGAAGGGAGAAGGCTCCAGTTGAGTTAACATCCCGTCTATATCCATACTATTGCCCCCGAATTGTTGATATATATATATATATATATATATAATATGTGTATAATCAATGTATAATTTGTTAATGATAACAATCCAAAATAATTTTAAATAAAAGATATTTACTTGTGATAAATTTATTTTTGGTACATGTTTGTTTGATGAAGAAGGATCTGGTGAAGATCCAAATAAATATGAAAAAGAAGATAGTATGACAAAAAATATAAAAGAGACTAGCCCAAATCAAGGTACAAGAATCATGAAAAACATAATACTATATATACAATCCTATGGCAGGAAAACATCCTACAAAAGAAAAAGATCAAGATCGATTTGTTAATTAAGGAAAATATCTTATGGAAGGAAAGAGATGTTCAAATTTGAATACTCTTGCTACGATGTAAAAGGAAGGTATTAGATTTACTACAATTCCAAGAAAGGAACTAATTACTACTATGTGAGCTTATGGAAGGAAAAAAATTTGGTTGTAGCATAATCTATGCTATGGAAAGAAATTATTATTGGAAGATCTAAATATAAAAGAAAATTTAAAATAAATCTTCACGAGGAGAGAAGATCTTGCTGGATATGGTAATATCAATAAGCACTTGAAATAAAAAGAGCCTTCCAAACCAAGAAAAATTAATGTGCAAAATGACAATAATTGTCAAAATTCTATGTACTGAGAGGATTAGGGAGTATTCAAAGAATAGTTGAAGAAAAAGTCAGCAGCAGAGATTTTATTTTTCCAAAATTAGCAAATCAGGGCAACGGCTAAAATTGTACTCAAACATTTGTCAATAAAATATTTTTTTTCTCATATTTATTTTGTATATTTAAAGACCAATGTAAAAAAAAGACACTGCAATAGTTACGTTTAACTTATGTAGCCATATATTCATCTTAATCACTCTCATGTTTTGTTGGAAATTAGTTTTTGGCGGGAGTTGCGACCGACCAACTTTAACGGCTTAAACACTAGTGTTACGCATATTGGAGAATCCGGTTCTTCACACATGCATGATCTACTAAGTACGTAGATAACCGTAGGGCCAAGAATCGTCGAATTTCATTGAGAAATGAAAGAGATATTGGTTCACGAAGTAAGGTGTTTGAAGCATGGAAAAGTGTGGTGTGTGATCAATTCTCCCTCATCGGTAGAGGAAGAAAGAATTGTTGTGTATATAAGAGTCGAAATTGGTTTGGGGCTTGGGACCCCAAGGGGTATCCCATGTGTTTAAAGGAGGGAGGACCTAGATGTGCTTCGGTTCGAGGAAAGCCCACACGCGCGCCGCCCGTCCGTTCCGGGTCACGGGCTCACGGGTCATCTGATATTATCTTTTTGGGCCAGAGAACTTTGTCAGATGTACAGTTTGATCCCAGAATTCTTTCAGATGTACATTTTGGTCCCTGAAGTTTCCAGAAAGTCAGAATTTGGAGGGCAGACAGAACAGAAATGCCAAACACTCAATTCAGCCATTTATTTTGGCTGAATTACTCCTCCTATAATGGCCAATCCGTTGGTCTTTCTCACCATTTATTTTGGTTTCTTTACTACCTCCATAATGACCATTATTTGGCCAATAATGACTGTTATGGAGGCAGTTAAACAACCCCTCCCTCACCTATATAAACACCCCCTTACACCTTTGTTGAACACACTTACAATACACGAAAAATACACAACCAGAAATCAGTTCTTCCTACAACTTCCAAGCATCATTTCGTTACTCAATATTCTTTACGGTAGCTCTTGAGTTTCCTTTGCTCAATTGTTCCATTGCTGTTTTATCTTGGGAGACGAATTGTCCAGGACGTATAAAGGATACATACGGGGCAATATTGTCTTAAGGACAGAGTGCCACACTCGACTCAGCAAACAAAAACAGTTTCCAGTTTTTTCTTGTTCAACATCTTTGTAATTTTCAGTTTTCTAGTTGAATTGTAATTTCAATTCTTACATTAGTAGTTACTTGTAATTTCCGTTTCCTGCATACTTTGATAAACCAACAAGTTTCGTGGTTCTATTCCTCATAAGCATTATAACTTATAATTGACTTTTTGGATATTCAGAAAAGAGAAGAGAGAAATTATTATTTGGTGAGACATTGTATTGACAAATTGTGTCATTGTTTATTTCTTTGGTGAGCAAGTGAAAATTGAAGAATTGTTGTTGGTGAAAGAGTGAAAATCAATTTATTTTTTAGTTTGTTTAAAATACTTTATATTTAAATTTTTTACTATAATCTCAGATTTATGATTATATAAATTATTTATTAGATGATAATTTTTTAAAAATAAAGTTCTTTATGTGAGTCGAAGTGCTTCACATAAATTGGGATACAGAGACACTGGACGTACATTCCCCCAGCCATCTGATTTAGCTCAAATGAATTTATATATTTTTAGTGTATTTTAAGATATTTTGGTTTCTTCCTTTTCTGTCTATCTGGTTCGATTTGAATTTTCAATTTTTTTTTGGATATTCTTTTTATCAAACTCTCAATTTTCGTGTGCTATGGGCTATGTCGTTTGACTTTTCAATGGACCCACAATTTTGTTTCTGTAATATTTTATCTATATTTGATGTTTATAGTAAATTATATTAATTTATTGTGATTAAATAATTTAATAAAATATATAATATATCAATTAATTATGATTAAATTAAAAATCCTGTATAAAAATATTAATCACATATTTGTTAATTTAATGTAAATATGGAATGCCAGTAAGATTTTATCATTCCGGAATCCTTTCTAAGTGAGTTTACAGTCAAATAACTTTATTCATATTGGATATTTGTATCAAATAAATATTATGTATTTGTAAATAAATTTATTTACTTAATTATACTTAAATTATATGCATTTCCACCTTATCAATTTACTAAATCACAATAAATTGGTATTATTTGATGGAAACACTTTGTAAAGTCTTTACCATCATACTGTCATGATTTTCAAATACTAAAACCTATAGCATGTGATCACATTTGATAGCATTTTTGTTCTTGTTGAGATGGTTTTTTTCTTCTTGGAAACCAATAAAATCTACTTGGACAACTTAAATTTTTCTAAGAATACATTATAAAAAATTTATTTTGCTGGCACAACTTGAGTTTTTTTAAGGTATACTACTTGCTAAATTTATATTTTGAAAAAAAGTTGCTATTTCAAATTTGATAGCATCCCAGTTTATAAACTAATGGACAAAATCTTTCCAAAAGGAAAGCAAATTAACGAACCAATCTACATCTAATTGAATTTCCTATTCAAAAGAGTTATGCTACATTGAAAAACTTGTAGTAATAAGTAATAACTACTATTAATATATTTGAACTTTAATGAAATAATGCTTAGGAATATATTGTCTACTATGATTTTCCACTTTAATTTTATTAGAATATTATTTACTGCTCCAATTTAAAAGAAAAAAGAATTGTATGTCCTTATAGAAACAACATAAAGGTATAATAATGGGAAATATATAGTCCCCCCCGCCCTCCACCTTTTTAAATCAATTTAGATAATAGAGACAACTAGATGATGTATACGAATCCATACCTTCAACAAGTTGTAAAGTTTGCTATGGAGCAATTTATATATTTTTCCTTTTAATATACTGTTTTAAAAAAAATGTTTTTATTACATAGGGGTAGGGGAAGGGAAAATGAGGAGGAGATTATAACGTGGAATTTGAACCCTCACCAACAAGGTGAAAGTTCAGGTAGTCAACCAACTGAGCTACTAGATTCCTACTTTTAATATACTGTAAGAAATGATGTAACAAAATAATTTTTCCGTCCACAACAGATGAATTGTCAATATTGTGTCCTTATTAGTGTTTATATTAAACTAATAAATACATGATATATATTTGCACGTGCATTTTTTTTTACTTAATTATGATTAATTGATGCATATTTTTGTTTTACTAAATCACTTAACTATAACATGTTAAATTATTTTAATAGATAAATTTAATGTGAATTAAACCTCTTTTTTCACATAATTGACGGCTAAATTTGATCATTTCCTGTTGTTAATTTTTTGACACAACAATAACTATATCCTAGTTTTATTTGCAATCTACGGTAAAATCTTGCGAGGGAAGAGGAAACAGGTTATTCGTTTAATATGTCTTATTATATGTTTTTCCTTAGCCTTTCTGTAAGTTTCAATTTGGAAGGCAGAAACCGACCGTTAAAAAACAAACAATGAACATAACAGAAAATGATTCTCACAAAAGAACTCTATAATTAAACTTATTTTGTATATAATTCTGACATGAAATTATTTATCTCTACCACAACATTTGATTTTCTTTTTCATCTATCACGTACGCAAACTCTTTCTTTATCCTTTATGGATCACCGACGGGTAGAGATAACAATGACAAACACTTTCAAACTTTGCATTTAGCAGCATAATACATTCCTAGTATCATTATAAGAAGGTTAAATTCAGAAATAAGAAAAACTAATTTATTTAATGTTCTCCTCATTCATAATTTTTTTAATTTTCTTTCTCATGGTCTATCACGACCCAAAATCCCAAATGGCCGCGAGAACACCTATACTAACGCATAGGCGAACCCAAGTAAAATGTTAAAGTCTTTCAATACAAATTGAAAGCGAATATAAAGGAAACACCCCCATAAGACAATAACAAGTCTCTTAACTCATAATATAATGAAACTAAGTCATACATCGTCCCAAGACCTGGAAGTCATAAGTATAAGAGCTACTAAATCTGGAATACAAGTTTGAATTACAAGTATTGTCCGGAAGATAAAGACAGAAAAGTAAGATGGAAATGGAGTCCAGTGCCAGGAACAACTAGTAGCTCACCCTGACAACTCCAAATGATATGCCACATCGGTCGGCGATGACTCGCCTACTATTAGAACGTGAAACAGAACACGCACACAGAAAATGTGCAGCAAGTGTAGAGTGAGTACGGAGAAATAATAACTCCAAATCCACTCCTCAAAGAGAAAGTGTAAACGGTCGTCGCAATATAATTTACCCAACTAGGAGTCGGGGTCGAATCCACATGGAACTATATACTTGGGCAATTAAGCTAGTTATGGTATTATCACCAATTAAGCTAAGCCAAATGGTTTTCGAATATTTGATTTTGTTTAAAACTTATAAAGATAAAACTAACTAATCGGGAGCACAAGCTATGAAAATTCGGGGCTTTGAAACATAGCAATTTAATTTAAACTAATAACAATCCAATGCAATGCTAAACCACCACTAATTATTATAAATCAGGTGTTCTCAGCCTTGGAATCTCAATTACCTACTAATGTCTCTTGACTATTTAGTGTGTTTATCTTAGCTAATTCTCTCAAATCAAACTAATAAGCATTAGTCACATTCCAATTTTAGACTACACTGGGATTTTCCCTATCTCTAGGTTAAACCCATTAGATGAGGTTTAAAGCCTCAAATCGTAATAATCAATCTAACTCAATCCCTAATTTCCTCTCTCGAGTAAAATTAAGAATATATGGGCAAGTCTTAGGGTTAGCTAATCCATTTGAAAATATTCAAGAGCAAGATTAGTTAAAGGAAACACATGATTTCTTCACAAATAATGGTAAATAAAACATTCATAAGCAACATGAGTCAAATACAAATTACTACCCAACAAGTCTTTCAACCTTGTTGTTCAAAGTCATCACTCACACCAAATATAACAATACAAAGCAAGAAAATAAAGAGATTAAGTAAGAAATTTTCATTAATGGCTTCAAGTCTTCACTTCCAAGGTGGTGGGTGATGAAACCCTAGCCTCCAAAGCTTGTTCTCCCTCTTCTAAGCTCTCAAAATAGGTTGGAGAATGATTCTTGAGATTTAATATGAGTTGGTGTTTTTCTTCTTATGGCTAAAATGACCCAATGTTATATTTATAGCCCAAAAAAAATATTTTACAAAATCTACCAAAAATTCTCTTTTTTCCATTTTTGCTACCCATTCTGCTACCAGCAGAACCATTCTGCTACCAGCAGAACCATTCTGTGGCCAGCAGAATGGTCAACAAAATAGGATAGTGACTCATGTCCCATTCTACAACCCATTTTGCGGCCAGCAGAATGGTCTGCGACAGTGATTACAAAACTTCATGTCCCATTCCGCTACCCATTCTGCGGCCAGCAGAACGGTGCAACCAACAAAATGGCTACAAAATGGTTTATTTCTCCTTTATTTGCGATTCTTGACACTTCAACTCCAAATTCCTACAAAAACAAAATAAACATAAGAAATGACATTAAAATTTACTTAAAGTGCTAGAAAAGCTTAAGGAAAGGGTATAAAAATGCATAATTTCACCGCACATCAACACCCCCAACTTAAACTCTTGCTTGTCCTCAAGCAACTAAAATAAAACTGAAAGTTACGACTAACAACAAAGCAAGAATGACTATGGTTGGTTCAACCTATGAATTGACAAGCATGTGATTCAAAATGTTAACAACCCCTCAATTTTCTCAAAAATAATTCGAGCGTGCATATCTACAAATAATCATTTCATGAAAATCAAGCCTCAAAAGATGTCTAAACGCTACTAGTGACTAGATGTGCATAAGTACAATAATCCGAGAAGCCTTCAATTCACAATTTTCATGCAATCCATGTGCCTTCATAATAAAGAAAGTTCGAACACTCCATATATTAAAATCACAACATGGGACATAGACAAAATCACTCGCACTCACAAAGAACGTCAAGTGTCACAAGTATCATGCCATAGACTTGCCCTTATTTTAAGTCACCACTACTCAAGAAATGCTTGATTTCGGATCTCAAAGGTCTTTTCAAGCTTGTAATGTAGGCTCAGAAACGGGTAGGATATTCATTTGGGTACAAGTGACTTTCCCTCCTCTAGCACTATAAAATTTTCATTCTTTTTGCTCAATTCCTCCTTTTCTTTTTCACTTCCTTCTTCTATCTTCTCTTTTCATTTAGTTTCCCCACTTTATTTCACTCTTTTTGTCTTCCATTTTCTTCTTTCTTTTCTATTTTTTTCATTTCATTTTCATCTTTTCTCTTTTTTTTCCCTCTTTTTACTTTTAAAATAAACTATTCACATTGCAATTCTTTTTCTTTGTTCCATCCCATGTTTCACCCCCAATTTAGGCTTTTAGCCTCAAACTTCACTTTTTCAAGCACTTCAAGGAGGGATTTGATTCAAAAGACGGTTTGTTTCAAAAAAAAGTTTTGATTTATAAGGTGGTAGCCAAGGAAAAAGGTAAAAATGTTCAAAAGGGGATAACTAGGTACTCTCATCTCACGGGTAGGCAAAAGAAGTTTTATGAAGAGGTTTACTCTCATAAGAAAGCCTAAGATCATTTTCTCAACCTAACAAAACCTACAATTGTGGCGACAAACTAACGGGACAAGTTCTAGATGATACAAGAAAGCACAAGAGAGCAATCAAATCCTCACCACACGATGCACATGAACTACAAGAACCCCTACATTTTAGCTTTCTATTGAATACATGACTATCATCCCATGGAGATTCAAATACAAGTAGACATAGAATCACAAAATGAGGCATATTTTCATAAAATGATCATTCAAGTGCGAAGCTACTCTCTTTTTCCAAAATACAACTTTTGAGGGGTGTTATCAAAACCAAAAAGAAGCTACACATGCTAAAAACTACATAAAAATACTAACCAAGTCAAACTACTCTATTATTAGGCCTTGCTTACTGAACAAGAACCAGATAAAGAAAAACCAAGGGTGTTTAAAGGAAAAAATACAAACCAAAGACTAAACATGTTACACCACCCCAACTTTAAAAGCATACAGTGTCCTCAATGCATAAAATTAAAATATAAGGACAAATATTTGAGGGGCTCCCTGTGGTGCACTAAGCGCTCTCCTAAATCTGGCTTGTTGATGTGGCCTTTTCGTGGGCATCAGTGCCCTGGGACTGTGAAACGGGAGTGGGTAACTCTGAACTGCCCTCCTCGGACTCTGGTGGCATAAGACTAGTAGCACTGGCAAGTGAAGTGGTGGCCACAAGTAGTGGAGGCATGAGATACACCTATTTTTCCATCGTCTGACTTAGAATATAAAATACAATTGCAGAATAGGTCGTGAAACTATTTTGCGATCCACATAATGGATCCTTTTCTTCATAGTTTTTGCTCAAAACTCCCAAGTGATCTGTCATCTTTTGCAGTCCAAAGTGCAATTCCCATACCAGAAATATGGACCGCGGAATGATCCGCATTTTTGAACTTTTCCAAGTTCCATTTTTTAGTTCATCTGGGAGAATTTGCGAACCAAATGCGGTTCGCAAATCGTGTTTGCAGTCCGCAGAAGAGGCCGCATATAGTCCTCATTTTCAGCTCTTTTTTTCTTCAACACTTCCATCTTCAACTTCCATGCACCAGATTTTCCAGTTCCTACACACTTAGAGAACGATCAAAGCACACAATGGAATAAAATCAAAAGCAAAACAACAAACAAAAAAAGTAAAATTTTTTGCCTCTCAATAACGCTTAATTTAACGTCGCGACACGATATGTGTCAACCTTACCACTTTTCCCTCCACTTGAAGGATATGAATTGATGCCCCAACTTTGAATCAAATTTTCGGTGATTCTCATGAGGCAGTGGTAGAAAAGCAAAGAGGCCAACTCGTGGGTATCACATCGTACACTTTTTGGCCTTCAAGTGAAGGATGCCATGTTGTCGTTTTGGCATGACAAACTTCAAAATGAATGCACCTAGTTCTCCATCTCCAAAATTCTCTATAGGCTCGATTATTTCAACTTCCATATTATCAATCAAGCGCAATATTGAAAAATAGTTGGAATGCGGTCTAAGACGCTCTATTTTCAAACTTGCTCTATTTTTTACATCCTCAACCCCAAATGAACTAGAGTCCTCAAAAATTATTTGATGAACATTTCTTTGCAACTCTAACATCGGCATCATTCATTACTTTTGGGTTGGTTGGTTGACAATTCGCCATTAGCTCTTCCAAATCAATATTGACCACATATTCCATGGAATCTAACTCAAGAACACTACCCTTGATCATTTGTTGTTGAACATTGTATATCTCAACCCTTGTATTCAATTTGGCCTCCAAGTCCCGGATAGCAATTCCAAGTAGCTCCAATTCTTAACTTTGCTCAACATTTATCTTTAGGAGTTCTTCCATCATTTGGGAAATGCCTTTATGGTGATTTCCATAAACATCAAGTTGTTGAGCTTGAGTCATTACTCATTAGCCAATCTTGGCTCAAAATTTCCACTTTGTCAATATTTTCTTTATGGTGGAATTTGTTCAAGGCTTGTAAAAATACATACATATTGAAATCCATGTTTTGGATAGCTTCATCATCTCCATGTTAAACTTCTGCCCACCAATTGGTCAAGACTTTCCCAATAAATTCATTCCTCCCGATTATGCTACTTAACATTTCCTCAATTTCTTCCTTTTGGGAGCTAGAGACTTCTTCACAATTTTGCTCTTCTTCAATTTGAACCACTTCTTCATTTTCTTGACTTTCGTCATGCCCATAAAAAATTCCGGGCTCATCCCTTGAGCTTGAAGTCTCTTCTTCAACCAATCCATATTGAGGAGTAAAAAAATCCATGACACTTGAGGATTTGGCTTCCTCAAAGAGTTTATTTGCTCTTTTCAGTGCCTCGTCATTTTCCAAGATAGATTGTATGAGGATTTTTCTCTCCTCCTCCAATCTTGATTCCAGCTCCATATAAGTTTGGAGCATTGCTTGGATGCCTTTAAATCCGGCATTTTGTCCTTCATTTTCCATGTCATTGTTCCTATTAAAATCAAACACATAATTAGCATTCTCGTTAGAACAACTTGGGGGAGGTGGAACAAAATAGTTGAGAAAATCACCACAATGTCCATCTAGACCATCACACATATTACAAATATTTTCATCATAGGAGTGAGACGGTGCACAAATCTCTCTCCAGAGAGCATTTTCACAATTTTGCCAAAAGTGGGGTCCTCCACAATAAGGACAAAGGTCATCAAGATAAGGGTTGCAACTATAAAATCTATTTTCAATCCATGATTCCATAATGACACAAGTAGCAGAAATAAAAACTAACTAACACGAAGAAACACAAAAAATCATAAACACATATTCACAAAGACAATTTGGACAAAGCCTTTTCGGTTTGCTTCCTAAACTAACTCAATACACCAATTGTTCCCCGGCAACGACATCAAAATTGATGACATCCAAATTCACTCCTCAAAGAGAAAGTGTAAACGGTCATCACAATATAATTTACCCAACTAGGAGTCGGGGTTGAATCCACAGGGAACAATATACTTGGGCAATTAAGCTAGTTATAAAATTATCACCAATTAAGCTAAGCCAAATGATTTTCGAATATTTAGTTTTATTTTAAAACTAATAAAGATAAAACTAACTAATGGGGAGCACAAGCTATGAAAATTCGAGGCTTTGAAACATAGCAATTTAACTTAAACTCATAACAATCCAATGCAATGCTAAACCACCACTAATTATTATAAATCAAGTGTTCTCAGCCTTGGAATCTCAATTACCTACTAATGTCTCTCGACGATTTAGTGGGTTTATCTTAGCTAATTTTTTCGAATCAAACTAATAAGCATTAGTCACATTCCAATTTTAGGCTAAACTAGAGTTTTCCCTATCTCTAGGTTAAACCCATTAGATGAGGTTTAAAGCCTCAAATTATAATAATCAATCTAACCCAATCCCTAATTTCCTCTCTCGAGTAAAATTAAGAATATATGGGCAAGTCATAGGGTTATCTAATCTCTTTGAAAACATTCAAGAGCAAGATTAGTTAAAGCAAACACATGATTTCTTCATAAATAATGGTAAATAAAATATTCATAAGCAACATGAGTCAAATACAAATTACTACCCAACAAGTCTTTCAACCTTGTTGTTCAAAGTCATCACTCACACCAAATATAATAATACAAAGCAAGAAAATTAATAGATGAAGTAAGAAATTCTCATTAATGACTTCAAGTCTTCACTTCCAAGGTGATGGGTGATGAAACCCTAGTCTCCAAAGCTTGTTCTTACTATTCTAACCTTTCAAAATAGGTTGGAGAATAATTTTTGAGATTTGATATGAGTTAGTGTTTTTCTTCTTATGGCTAAAATGACCTAATGTTATAATTATAGACCAAAGAAAATATTTTACAAAATCTGCCAAAAATTCTCTTTTATCTGTTTTTGCTACCCATTCTGCTACCAGCAGAACCATTTTGTGGCCAACAAAACGGTTCTGCGGCTAGTAGAATGGTCAACAAAATGGGATAGTGACTCATGTGCCATTCCGCTACTGATTTTGCGGCCAGCAAAATGGTCAACAAAATGGGATAGTGACTCCTGTCCCATTCTGCGGCTAGCAGAATGGTCATCAGAATGGGACAGTGATTGCAAAACTTTATCTCCCATTCCGCTACCCATTCTGCGACCAGCCAAATGACCACAAAATAGTTTATTTCTCTTTTTCTTGCGATTCTTGACATTTTAACTCCAAATTCTTACAAAAATAAAATAAACATAAGAAATGACGTTAAATCTTACTTAAAGGGCTAGAAAAGCTTAAGTAAAGGGTATAAAACAAACATAGTTTCACTGCACATCAGGAAACACGTGTACTCTATAACATCGTTGACCGTTCCTAAACTGAAGTGATGACGAGGCTTGGTCCTTCAGATACTCACATCCATTCTTTTGTTAGTGATCAATTATATAGTCTATAACTATAACGACCCATTAGGTTATTTTGTTGCTTTTGCTTATTTTTTTGCAAATGCCCTTTCCCTTAGCGTTGTTGTGATGTGTGGGGATGGGTGATGAGGATACCGAGAAAATTGGAAGAAAACCCAAGTTTTAAGTTACAGAAGTTCAAAGTTTGGAAGGTTTGACTAAGAGGTTGACTTTAAATAGAGGCATCCGAAATCAAATTCTAACAATTCCGTTAACTCCAGTATAGGATTTTCAACTTATATGGACCATTGGATCGGGTATGGGGTGTTTAGAACGAATTTTGGGTTAGTTTGTAGAAAGTGAAAAGTCTCAAGTTAAGAAAGAAGATTTAAAGGGCTTAAATGTATATTGAGGACATTTCTGTCTTTTTCAGAGTTTAGTCAATTCCATCAACTCCGGAATGTCAAATATGGTTTAGGCGTATCCTTGGTTTGATTCCCGATGCACTCGGGAGCATTTTAGGCATTGAGTTGAGATCTTAAATCTTATGAAGTCCTTGGGGGGTATTGAATAAATTTTTATTAAAGATGACCTCGTATGACATTTCCGAGTGCGCGGATGAATTTTTAGTGTGTTTTTATGTTAGGATGCATATTTGGTTTTTATCTGGTCGGATGAGTTTCGGGAGGATGTTGTGGAAACCAAATTTTCTGGTTTCAGCTATCTGCTGGTGTCCTTTTTCGAAATTGCAGAGAAGGCATCGCTATTGCAACCCTCTAATTTATTGGCTATCACGATCATGAGGCTCGTGCTGTGATTGCGATGAGCAATGTTTCTGTGTCCCCGCGATCACGTGGCATGGTCCCACGATCGCTCATAGTAATTTGTTGGACTGACTGTTAAATCCCCAAAAATTGTGTTTTGACTTCCCAGTCCCATATCTTTAGCCCAAGACTTTGGACTGAGGAGATTGTTGAGGGGATTATTCAAGTTTTTCAAGGGGGTAAGGTTCCAACTCTCTTTTTACAATTAAGTCTTTGATTATTAGAGTTTTTCATGCTAGAATTCATGTTTAGGACTAGGGACTTAAGAAAATAAACCCTAGGCTTGAAAAGCTAGAAATTCTTGAAGTAAGCATGATTATGAGGCTAGAACTTGATGATATTGCATATCTAGGTTCCTTAGACTATGGGTAAACTAATTTGAGAAAGAAATTCCTATTTTGCCCCTTATGCTCGGGAATCACTTTTTGGGTGTCATTTTGGGTTTTGCTTCAAGTATGCCACTATAGGTACCATTGGGATCGTGTGGACCTATGAAGTAGCTTGTACCTGCTCAGGCACCCGATATATTCATTGCTACTACCTTACTTCAGGATACCCTAGCGCGCATTTTGAATGTCTTCGAGGGTTGGGCATAGTCAGGAAATATGTCGTTCTCTCCACATGGTTCACAAACTAGGGTTGAGGGATAGACTCCCGATCATGCCGCTGCAGGGTTTAGGACTCCATATGGTTCACAAACTCTGGGTCACTGAGCTTAGGATATTGCTATCCTTCCAATTATTAAGCCTACTATGACAATTGATGAGCAGAAGAGGTGGGACAAGTTTGACAAGATGAAGCCACCACAATATGATAGGCATCATCATGATGATGCTTATGCGTTTCTTATTAGTTGCCATGAGAAGTTGCACAATTTGGGGTTGGCTGAGTCCAACGGAGTTGATTTAATGACGATGCAGATGATTGGCCCTGCCAAGTAGTGGTGCAGGGTATTTATTGAGACTAGACGAGTTGGGTCTCCTCCACTTACTTGGGCTGAGTTTTTTAGAGTGTTTCTTGAGAAGTGGGTTCCCCGTAGCTTGAGGGAGGAGAGGCAAGAGTAGTTTGACAAGTTAGAGCAAGATGGTATGTCGGTGACAGAGTACAAGATGAGGTTCCATGCATTGTCTCTCCATGCTTTATCTATCTTGTCAGATGAGATAGAGAGGATTCACAAGTTTATTCAAAGACTATCCTATCATCTTAAGGTTACAACGTCACATGTAGCAGCAGGATGAGGTTCTTTTGAGGTAGTGGTAGAGGCTACCAGGGGGAGTCTATCAGGCATTAGGAGTTTGGAGACAGATCATGCAAAAAGTCCCGCAGCTCGGATAGTTATGAGGGTACCTCATCTGTAGGTAGAGGTTATTAGGGTATGGGTTATCTCCCCCAGTCTAGCAGGCCCATTCAGGCAGCGATGTAGACTTCGACTAGTGGTTCTTCTGGTCGTGGTGGTCATAGTCCGGGTAAGAGTTCCCAGGGTTTGTATTACCGACTTGGAGGTCAAGTTGGTCACTCGGGTTATTTTAGTTTGCCCCAACCACCAATGTCTTCTCGAACATGTTATAAATGTAGAGAGTTAGGTCACTTTGCGAGGGACTGCCCCAGGCTCAGATATGGTGGTTAGCATTCCGGGTCTCAAGGTTCAAGATCTAGAGCATCAGCTCAGCCGTCTAGAGGTGGTGGATAAAGTGGTAGAGGTAGTTCACAGACAGGTAGGAGAGGTTCTCAGTTGAGCCCAGGTGGTGGTCGTGGAGGTTCTTAGGCCGAAGGTGGTTGTGCTTAGTGTTATGCGTTCCCAAGTAGGCCAGAGGCTTCTAACGCTATTATCACATGTACTATTTTAGTCTATCGTCGACCAGCTATTGCATTATTTGATCCAGGCTCTACATACTCTTATGTATCTACTTATTTTGCTTCAAGTCTTGGTATGCCATGTGAGTCTCTTGATGTTTCTGTTAGCGTTTCTACTCATGTTTGGGTTTCCATAGTGGTGGATCGGGTGTACTGATCCTGTGTTGTGACTCTGGTGGGATATGAAATAGGCGGATTTGATAATTCTAAATATGGTAGTTTTCGATGTTATTTTAGGTATGAGTTGGTTATCTCTTTACCATACGATCTTGGATTGTCATGCAAAAATAGTTGCTTTAGCCATATAAAGGATTCCTAGGTTGGAGTGGAAGGGTGCTGCTAGTTGTGCACCGAAGAAAGTAATCTCTTATTTAAAGGCTAAGAGGATGGTTTAGAAAGGTTATTTGGCTTACTTGGCATATGTTCATGATACTAGTATGGATACACCTCCTCTTGAGTCGGTACCAGTTGTTAGAGTGTTTCCCGAGGTATTTCCGACAGACTTGCCGGGTGTTACTCCGGACCATGATATTGATTTATGCATTGACTTAGAACCGGGCACCAAGCCTATTTCTATTTCTCCCTATTGGATGGCACCGGTAGAGTTGAAGGAGTTGAATGAGCAGTTGCAGGATATGTTGAGCAAAGGGTTCATTAGGCCGAGTGTTTCACCTTGGGATGCTCCAATGTTGTTTGCGAAGAAAAATGATAGTTCTATGCAGATGTGTATTTACTATTAGCAATTGAACAACGTTACCATCAAGAACAAGTATCAATTTCCCTGCATTGATGACTTATTTGATCAGTTTCAAGGTGCTTCAGTCTTCTATAATATCGATTTGAGGTCTGGTTATCATCAGTTGAAGATTCGGTCAGATGATATTCCTAAGACGGCTTTCAAGACCCGTTATGGACATTATGAGTTCTTGGTTATGTCTTTTGGGCTGACTAATTCCCCAATTGCTTTCATGGATTTGATGAACAATTTCTTCAGGCCGTACTTAGATCTCTTTGTGATTGTATTCATCGATGATATCTTGATCTACTCCCGGAGTGAGGCAGAACACGAGCAACATTTGAGGATCGGTCTTGGAATTTTGAAAGAAAGAGAGCTTTATGCAAAGTTTTAAAAGTGTGAGTTTTGGCTCAGTTCTGTAGCATTCTTGGGCCACATGGTGTCTAAAGATGGCATTATGGTAGATCCCAAGAAGATTGAGGTGGTTCGTGATTGGGTCAGGCCTACTTCTGTGACCGAAATTCGGAGTTTCATTGGCCTCGCCAGTTATTTCGGCATTTTGTGAAGGATTTTTTATCCATTACATCTCTTTTGACCAGACAGACTCAGAAAAGTGTACCCTTCCAGTGGTCGGATGAGTGTGAGACGAGCTTTAAAAAGCTCAAGACAAGATTGACTTCAGCTCCGATCTTGACTCTTCCCGTGGAAGGAGATGGATTTATTGTGTATTGTGATACTTCACGTATTGGGCTTAGTTGCGTGTTAATGTAGAAGGAAAACGTTATAACTTATGCTTCGAGGCAATTGAAGGTCCATGAGAAGAATTACCCCATCCATGATTTGGAGTTAGCATCAATGGTATTTGCATTGACGATTTGGAGATACTACCTCTATGGTGTCCATTGTGAGGTGTACACAGATCACAAGAGTCTTCAGCACATTTTCAATCAGGGGGATCTTAACTTGAGGCAGCAGAGGTCGTTAGATATGCTTAAGGATTATGACATGTTGATTCTCTATCATTCTGGAAAGGCAAACGTGGTGGCGGATGCCTTGAGTCGAAAGGCGGTGTGTATGGGAAGCTTAGCATGCTTACAAGTTAGGGAGCGACCCTTGGCTATGGATGTGTAGTCTTTGGCAAATAGGTTGGTTAGACTTGATATTTCTGAGTCTGGCAAAGTTCTCGCTTATGTTTAGGTGCGGACTTCATTATTGGAGCAGATTAGAGCCCGACAGTTTGATGATACAAAGCTATGTAAAATTCAGGACAAGGTGTTGAAAAGGAAGGCCAAAGAGGCCATGGTTGATGATGAGGGTATGTTGCGTATCAATGGTCATATATGTGTTCCCAGGGATAAATATTTGATCAAATTTATATTAGATGAGGCTCATAGTTCGAGGTATTCCATTCATCCAAGAGCTACAAATATGTATTGGGATTTGAAACAACACTATTGGTGTTGTATCATGAAGAGAGATATTGTGAAGTTTGTGTCTCGGTGTTTGAATTATCAATAAGTGAAGTATGAGCACCAAAAGCCTAATGGACTTACTCAGAGGATGTCTATACCTGAGTGGAAGTGGGAGAGGATCGCTATGGATTTTGCGGTAGAGTTGCCATGGACTTTGGGAAAATTTGATGCCATTTGAGTAATTGTGGATCGTTTGACGAAGTCGGTCACTTTGTATCAGTTCAAACTACCTATAATTCACAGAAGTTGTCCAGAATCTACATATGTGAGATAGTTCGGTTGCTGGGTGCCCATTTCTATCATTTTGGATCGGGGCACGCACTTTACATCCCACTTCTAGATATCTTTGCAAAAGGAGTTGGGTACTCAAGTGGATCTTAGCACAACATTTCACCCTCAGACAGATGGTCAGTTCGAGTGGACTATTCGGGTCCTTGAGGATATGTTGCAGGCTTGTGTCATCGACTTTGGGGGTCATTGGGATCAGAATTTACCTTTAGCTGAGTTTGCGTACAATAACAGTTACCATTCTAGCATAGAGATGACACCGTTTGAGGCATTATATGATAGGAGGTATCGTTCACATGTTGGTTGATTTGATACTTTTGAGGTTAGGCCTTGGGGTACCGATTTATTACGTGATTCATTGGATAAGGTTAAGTTGATACAGAAAAGACTTATCACTACTCAGAGTCAGTTGGAGAGCTATGCGGACTAGAAGGTTCGTGATCTTGAGTTCATTATTAGTGAGCGAGTTTTGTTGAAGGTTTCACTCATGAAGGGTGTGATGAGATTTGGGAAGAGGGGCAAGTTGAGCCCCAGGTACGTTGGTCCATTTGAGATTATACAACATATCAATGAGGTAGCCTATGAGTTGGCTTTGCCTTCGGGTTTATCGAGTGTTCACCATGTGTTTCAAATTTCCATGCTAAAAAAGTATCGGTTAGATGGTTCTCATGTGATTCAGTGGGATTCAATATTGCTTGATTAGAAATTATCTTATGAGGAGGAGCCAGTTGCTATACTCTATAGGCAGATTCGGAAGTTGAGGTCCAAGTAGATAGCTTCAGTGAAGGTCCAGTGGAGGCACCGTCCGATTGAGGAGGCTACCTGGAGACTGAGATGGACATGCGAACTAGATACCCTCAACTTTTCAGATTTTCAGGTATTTCCTTCTTCTTTCATGTTCGAGGAAGAATATGTGTTTAAGTGGTGGATGATATAATGACATGTTAGGTCATTTTGTTGCTTTTGCTTATTTTTCTACAACTGGCCTTTCCCCTAGCGTTGTTGTGGTGTATTTGATGTGTGCGGACAGGTGGTGCGGATCTCGAGGAAATCGGATGAGAATATCAGAAGAAAACCTAAATTTTAAGTTATAGAAATTCAAAGTTTAGGAGGTTTGATTAAGGGGTTGACTTTGAATAGAGACGTCCGGAATTGAATTTTGATGGTTCCGTTAGCTCCGATATAGGATTTTCGACTTAGGTGGACCGTTGGATCGTGTCCCGGGTGTTTAGAATGGATTTCAGGTTAGTTTGTAGAAATTGAAAAGTCTTAGGTGAAGAAATAAGATTTAAAGGGCTTGAGTGGATATTGAGAGCATTTGTATCTTTTTCGGAGTTTCGTTGATTCCATCAAGTTCGGAATGTCAAATATAGTTTAGGCGTATCCTTGGTTTGATTCCTGAGGCACTCGGGAGAACTTTGGGCATTGAGTTGAGATCTTAAAGCTTATGAAGTCCTTGAGGGTTTTGAATGAACTTTTGTTACAGATGACCTCATATGAAGTTTTCGAGTGCGCGGGTGAATTCGTAGTGTATTTTTATATTAGGATGTATATTTGGTTTTTATCCGAGAGGTTTCGTATGAGTTTAGGGGTTTTGAGAGGATGCTGTGTTCTGGTTTCAGCTATCTACTGGTGTCCTTCATCGCAATCGTGGAGAAGGAATCGCTATCGCGATCCTCTGATCTGCTGGCCATCGCAATCGCGAGGCTCATGCCGCGACCGCGATGAGCAATGCTTTCGTGTCCTCGCGATCGCGAATAGTAATTCGCTGGGCCGAATGTTATATCCCCAAAATCGTGTTTTGACCTTCCAGTCCCATTATTTGAGTCCTAAACTTCGGTCAACCGGAGATCAACGAAGAAAAAGATGAAAACTACAACGAAATCTTATCCGACGGAGGTGGAAGCGACTTGGAGCAATTTGACCAACAAATACCAATTCCAACAGAAGAACCACAAGAAATTATAAAGAAACTAGAAAATGTGTTTTTTAAAATGTAATTTTTTTAATTGCAATTTTACTATGTTATTTGCAACTTTCAAGTTTCAACACCACAAAGTTGCAATTTTGACAATTGTATTACAAAAAAAATCATATTTCTATTAAATAATATAAGAGGCACAAAAACAGCCTTGAAATATTTTTATTACACTATCTTGTTCAATTATTGAGGTGTTTATACTTTATATATATGTTATTTTCTAAAAATAAGAGCAAAAAAAAAAATGGAAAACCCGATCCCGCCTCGACCCCATAAATACTGGGGCCCTTTTCCGACCGGACCGGGACGGGACACTGGCAGAACCCGCCAGTCCCGCCCGACCCCGTCCCTCCCCGACCCCGTCCCATTGGCCAGCCCTAGTCTGTTCCAGCAAAATCTTACAGTTTGGCCACATCCATGCCTTTTTCCTCCTTGGACACTTCCTTAATCTTGTTGAGATGAAGCTGTTGAAACATCAACATATCTTGAAGTCCTTCAATTTTTGCATCCATAGATTCCAGCTTAGAAATAATGGCAGATTCAGAGACACATGAATAGAAATGTTTGACAAAAATGCCTTTCCCCGAGGAGGGAATTGGAGCAGGTAAATCATTGTCCTTATGGACCCATGAGTCACAACAAACATGTACTAAGTACTGCTAAAAACTTTAGAATTGTAGCGCTGAGTTACAGGAATAGAGGAAAATTTGACAAGATTTACATCACTCGCTTAGAGGAGCCTTGTAATCAGCATGCCATAAGGAAGGAAGGAAGGGTCAGAGGCATTCTCAATAGTTTTGACACCCCTGCAACAAATCCTACTAATCAGGCCTGTTAGATAATAAAGGAAAATATAACTTACTTTTAACTTTTTGGCGCATGATTGACCCCAAAAATTAACCTAGAGCATATTTAGACCATTTTGCATAGTTAAGCAAAGGCAACAAACCATGTTAGTTTCGTTAGTCAATGAAGGCAAATATTTCTGTAACATTAAAGGCATGATTAACCCCAACTATCAACGGAGAATATATTCTAGACCATTTCACACAACTCATGAGCATAATTCGACCCTTTTTCTATCAAGAAATGAGATGGAACCCAATCCATAATGACAGTGTTTTTTAACTCAAGGAATTCACAATGATATTATATACGTAAAAAGGCAATAAATCATGTTTTTACACAGCTTTGCGCTAAAAGTTCATTTTGCAACAGAAGAATAACAAAGAGAAAGTAGAATCACAGTATATTAAACCTAAGCACTGGTTTTGATAATTTCATCATCTGCATAACTTGCTTTCAGCTCACCCTTAACATCAGCTTCTTGGAAATAATCCTCGCGAGCGTTATCAGCTTAACATCAAGGCCACCAACCAGAAGAGCGCGGAATCAAGAGATAAAAAGGCGCCTCCACCTAGAAGACCGGTCTTGGCAGTTGGGCAATCGGTCTGCAAGTTGTGATGAATGGTGCGCGTAATGTGAAGTTGCTCTGAGATTGTAGGCCACAACAACAATGCTGCTGCTAAACCAGTTGTGCCCCTTTGAATTAACAGCAGAAAATCCCAAAAAAGAACAATAAGATTCAGATAATAGAATAATGGTAAGATTCCTATCCCTCAAGAAAGGCAGTTAACTGACAAGCATCATTTATGGTGATGCATCAATTCCGGGAAGTAGTCCCCACATAAGTTGTATTACTAAAACGGAAAAAAAAATTGGCAACTAAAAGACAGGTTCGGAGGAAAAAAAACACATGCATATTTCACCCGAAGAAACACAAATTTCCACCGAGCCTAGTTATCACTTGCTGAAAAACTGTATTATATGAGTACTGTGTTTGCGGTACAACATTATAATCTGACAGATCTATTTTGATAGAAATAACCTGAGAGATATTCTCAACTGCCTTACCACGTAATGGCAAATATACAAACTAGACTTATAGCATGTTTGGCCAAGCTTTTGAAGCCAAAAGTGCTTATTTTAGAAAATTGAGGTGTTTGGCCAAGCTTTTAGAGAAAACATAAGTGCTAAGCTAAAAATGTAATTCTTCTCCCAAAGCACTTTTGGAACCTTGGTCAAACACAATTAATGCACTAATATTGGCAAAAGTGATTTTCAAATTGATAAGCCAAATGCGAACTGCTACTCTCCAAAAGTATTTTTCTGAAAAGCACTTCTAACAAAAAGCACTTTTCAAAATAAACAGGTTTTGAAAGCTTGGCCAAAGAGGCTATTTTTGTCATACAGACTTGCAAGAACACCTTCAAGCTATCAGCTTTTCATTTCCATAAATTGGTTCCCAAAATATCTTACCATGGAAAAGTTCCAGTTTCTACCTACGGAATATTCAGGTCATAATCAACATTCAATGGGACAGCTAAACAGAAATTTGTCATCCTTAAAAAACTTACTATCAAAACAGCGTCAGATATCTCATATGCAGTTCAAATCATCCTGCTTAAACCTTGTTAAGGAGCTTGCTCTGCATTTTGATTTAGTTGATATCTTGGAGTATTTGCACTCTCTAACATGTCTTTGTAAAACAATCATTGATAAACGAGAAACTTCCTAGCCAATAAAATGGTTCTAACTCTATACTGATATGGGATAGAAAAAGAAATAGATAGGAAATAGGAAACCATAAAATACATCTGACAAAGAGCAGCTACATAATAACCTAATTCTGAAGTTAACCTCTGTAAAACTATTTCTGAAATGAGTTATGGCGCAATCACTATCAGATATTCTTTAATTCATCCCTTCATCAGATATTCATCCAATGTCAAGAGCTGCCGTTCCCCAAGCATATTATGCACCCTCCACCATTGCATTTTTGTGTCACAATAAATTACTAACCTTATTATTATTGTCATCCTAATCATTTTCTTCATCATCATTATTATCATTTTTATTGTTGTTATTTTTTAACTGTCGGACAATATTATTAGTGCTATTAGTTGTAGACGATGACAATCAAATGACAAGTATGTCCTAGGATAATGTGTTTTCCAACTTCTGGACAAAAATGGCCAACAATAAAATACACGGGGATAGTGAACTAGGATTAAGAAAAGGGCAAGTTACACATTTGGCCGGTCGGCCAAAAATAATTACATTTGCTAGACAAATATACAAAAGATATACAATATTATGTATGAAATATGTATATTTTATATATTTATACATCAATATACAAAAATCTATATTTGCCGGATGGACGGCTATTTATGTTAATTTCCCTTAAGAAAAAGGTAAATGAAGACATTAAAAACAGAGTGAAAATGACCAGTTGAAGAGTACTTACAATGCAATATTGAGGAACACGACGAAACTGGTGTTTCTCAGCAAAGCAGCTTGTGGAATTGACTTCCCTTGATACGGATAAAACAAAGACAGGAAACCGGCCACAGAAGATGCAGCAAGAAAAGCAAAAGACAAATAGCCCAAGGCAACAGTAGGATCAGACTTGTATTTACAAATAACAATGCCTTTTCCTGATATTGCAGTCCCAGCTGAAGGATGCAATAAAAATATCCAAAAAAATCGGAAATAAGAGAGGAGAAAGTAACAAAACAAAGAACATACTTGACTGATATTTTGCGCATCTACTCAGAATGGTGCTCAAATATCTCCATTTCTCTCACAAAAAAAATAAGAAGGAAAAGCATCTTCTTGTTTCACAGAGTATATTATTCACTGTCTGACACACCACATAAAGGGAAGGAGAAAATCAAGAAACTGTTGTTCCATGTTAGTTCTTGAAAAGATTATAAAGTCCTATAGGAATACACAAACAAAAGGCCTCCACGAACATCTTATCTTTCAAATCTAACTCTTCGGAGACCAAGAGGAACATTAGCCACACCAATGAAGTATTAATCACTCTATCATCTGATTAAGAGTAATTTAAGCCATGAAGCATCAACATGAATCCTTTCATGTTATAATATAACCTCCCGATCCTATGGTTCTCCCTGTCCGCGAGGCGTAAGGCCAAGACTTTGAAGTCGACACATGTAAAAAAGAAAATATTAATCACCAACAAGTTTTCTTTCACAATGCTAACAACGTCAAAGAGAAACTACTTGGGCTAAATCAGAAGGATCATGACCAATGCTTAATCCAACATGAGGACAACATAATAAGGCAGACCGGGTTGCAATTCAAGTGATGTCATCACTTCAATTGCTTAAACCAGTGGTGTGCTTAATTATAATGATTTTTGGTAGCACAGTTATTCAACACTATCTCACAACTAGGTTGGGCCTTTGCCCTTCTTTGCTGGGGGCCAAAGGCGGACCGATTTTAATCATTTTGAGTACTGGATTCTAAATTAATATATTGAACATATTAATTGAATCTCCTAAGACAAATACAAGGTTTGAACTACAACTAGTGGTTTCTGAACCCGCTTCCACTACTCTCTCAGATGCAAATTATATATACATGAATATAAAAGATATAGAGAATTTTTTTTCCAAAAATATGAACATATAGTTTAAGAGGTGCACCCATTGCCTTGAAATTCATTTAGACAAAGAAGAAAACACACACACACAAGGAACTGGGCAAACATATGGTACGAAATTCAGACAACCAAAAGATAAGATATAACAGGCAAAACTCAAAAGCGTGAGTAGAGGATTTACAAGAGTTCTCCACATTTGACTTTATTCAACTAACCTTCTTGTTTTCAGCAGTAACTCCAAAGATAAAGGATAAAACACCAAGGGTTGCTATTACCATAGACATCTGTTTCATACCAATTGCCATTGGACCTCCAAACCTTTCAACAACTGCCTGAAATTTTCAAAATCCAAAATACCCATAAACAACCAAAACAAGTAATCACTTCAACTATAAGTCTATAATAAGAAACAGATTATAAAGTGTGCAACAACAACAACAAACCCAGTATAGTCCCACAAGTGGGGTCTGAGGAGGGTAGGATGTACGCAGACCTTACCCCTACCTTCATGGGGTAGAGAGGCTGTTTCCGATAGACCCTCGGCTCAAAAGAAAATACAGAGATGTGGCGACAAATAGTAGGGTAAAAAGCATGGTATCAGAAAAAATATGGCAACAAAATAGCAAGATAAAAAAACAAAATGAGGCAATAGATAGTAATACATATTGAAGAAAAGAAACTAAAAAGAACCGAACTTCGAAAAGATGGGGTTGTCTGGATTGTACCCAAGAGTGCAATAATCAAAAAGATAAACATCCAGAAAAAGATTGTTTAGATTCTTGGAAGGAAAAGGGTAAAATTATACATAATCCAAACAATGACCATGTAAAGTCAATATTGATGAATTGCAAAGTGGAAAAATAACATACCCTTTCAACAACTACCTACAAATTCAAAATCCAAAATACCCACTTTTTCATCAAAATTTAGCAGAAAAAACCCAATATACAACCAAATCAAACAAGTTATCACTTCAACTATAACAAGAAACAAATTATAAAGTGTCTAATACTAAAAAAGAATCAAACTTTTGAACAAATGGGGTTATCTGAATTGTACCCAAGAGTACAAAGGCTCATAGAAGCAAGGATCTGGAAGAGAGGGTCAACTATGGCAATGACTAAGGGAGACTTGTTCTGCGATAAACAAATGACTTCAAACCTCAGGGCATCCAAAAGAGGTGAACCTGAGAAGAGCAGTAAGAGTAAGCGTTCAAGTACGGGTGCTATGACCTTAAAGGTGGAAGATCCTCCCCTGGTTCGAATCACCCTGAATGAAGAGTGGGCGAACAAGATGCAAAACATATTTATATTCAAAAAGTGAACATTTTAAGTCAATGTTGATGAATTGCAAAGTGGAAAAAGAACATACCCTTAAATTCAAAATCCAAATATCTATTTTTTCATCAAAATTTAGCAAAGAAAAATCCCAATATACAACCAAATCAAACAAGTTATCACTTCAAGTATAACAAGAAACGGATTATAAAGTGCTTAACACTAAAAAGAACCAAACTTTGAATAATTGGGATTATCTGAATTGTGCACAAGAGTACAAATAACCAAAAAAATAAAACACCCAGAAAAAGTCTGTTTGGATTCTTGAAAGGTAAAATTATACGTATTCAGAAAGTGAACATTTTACGTCAATGTTGATGAATTGCAAAGTGGAAAAAGAACATACCCTTTCAATAACTACCTACATATACAAAATACCCATTTTTTCATCAAAAATTTAGCAGAAAAATCCCAATATACAACCAAATCAAACAAGTTATCACTTCAACTGTAACAAGAAACATATTATAAAGTGTCTAATACCAAAAAGAACCAAACTTTGAAACAGATGGGGTTATCTGAATTGTACCAAGGAGTATAATAATAAGAAAGGATATGTATGATGGAGCCAAGACCAGCGTATGGACAGTAGGAGGAGACACGGAGCACTTTCCAATGATGATGGGGCTGCACCAAGGATCAGCTCTTAGCCCATTCTTATTTGCCTTGGTGATGGATGGAGTGACCGACAAATCCAATGGGAGGTGCCATGGTGTATGTTATTCGCAGAAGACATAGTCCTGATTGATGAGACTCGCAACAGAATGAATGCTAAGCTGGAGATTTGAAGACAGACTCTGGAATCTAAAGGGTTCAGGCTAAGTAGGACCAAGACAGAATACTTGGAGTGCAAGTTCAGTAACGGGAGCGACATTGAGACAGACGTGGAGGTGAGGCTTGGTACTCAGGTCATTCCAAAGAAAGGAAGCTTCAAGTAACTTGGGTCTATTATCCAAGGGGATATAGAGATTGATGACGATGTCACACATCGTATTGGGGCATGGTGGATGAAATGAAGGCTCGCATCTGGAGTCTTATGCGACAAAAAGGTGCCACAAAAACTTAAAGGCAGGTTCTATAGGGCGGTGGTTAGACCGAATATGTTGTATGAGGCAGAGTGTTGGCCAGTCAAGACTTCGCACATCCAAAAGATGAAAGTTACGGAGATGAGGATGCTGAGATGGATGTGCAGGCATACAAGGAGGGATAGAATTAGAAATGATGATATCCGAGACAGAGTGAGAGTGGCCTCGGTGGAGGATAAGATGCGGGAAGCGAAGTTGAGATGATTTGGGCATGTGTAGAGGAGAGACACGAATGACCCAGTGCGGAGGTGTGAGAGGTTGGCTATGGACGGGTTCAAGAGGGGTAGAGGTAGGCCGAAGAAGTATTGAGGAAAGGTGATTAGACGAGATATGATGCAAGTGCAACTTACTGAGGACATGACCTTAGATAGGGGGTTGTAGAGGACTCGGATTAGGGTAGAAGGGTAGTGAGTAGTCGAGCGTAGTCCTACTTACGCTTGCAAACTGATAGCGGTAGTGTTATTATTATAGGCCTGCTTAGCCTATCATACTAATAGACACAATATTGCTTTATAGTCTCATGTAGCTTGTCTTCTGCTGATATGTGTCCTTTAGTGTACTTTGTTTAACTTATTTACCTGCGCTAGTTACTGCTTACTTTTTCAGAATGCGCTATCATGGCATTCGATTTTGATACTAGCATTTTCATACTGCTTTAAATTTTTCCTGACCATTTCTCTTGCTTGCTTTTCTTTTGCTTTGCTTATACTTATGCTCTGTCTTGAGTCGAGGGTCTCTCGAAAACATACGCTCTTCCTACCAAGGTAGAGGTAACGTCTGCGTACACTCTACCCTCCCCATACCCCACGTTGTGTGATTTCACTTGGTACGTTGTTGTTGTAGTATAATAATAAAAAGATAAACCACCAGAAAAAGACTGTTTAGCTTCTCGAAAGGTAAAATTATACATATTCAAAAAGTGAATATTTTAAGTCAATGTTGATGAATTGCAAAGTGAAAAAAGAACATACCCTTAAATTCAAAATCCAAAATATCCATTTCTTCATCAAAATTTAGCAGAAAAATCCCTGAAAGATAGAATAATTTCCCTTGGGGATTCCTTTCATTATTCACAATATATATAGCTATACAAAGGTTGATTCCTAATATGGTACGAATCCTAACTTACCTTACAAAGGTTGATTCCTAATACAATTAGAATCCTAAGTTACCTTAAATATACATCTATCATAATTACAAAATATACAAGAGAATATTCGCTAATACTCCCCCTCGGACGGAGCGGGAGGAGGCCGAACGCTAAGGCTGGATCGGAAGTCGGTGAAGAGCGTCGCGGTAGTCCCTTTGTGAAGATGTCTGCATACTGATAAGAGGAAGGCACGTGTAAAATTTTGACCTGACCACGGGCAACCTTCTCTCGCACAAAGTGGATATCCATCTCAATATGCTTAGTCCGCCGATGTTGGACCGGATTATGAGACATATAGATGGCGAGATATGTTGTCACAATAGACTATAGACGCCTTGCGGAGTGGACACCGGAGCTCTAAAAGAAGATTTCGGAGCCAACGGATCTCAAAGCAACTACATTAGCAACACCGCGATATTCTCTTCAAAGCACTCGAACGGGATAGTGTGGCCCGCCTCTTGGCGGACCATGAGATAAGATTATCCCCAAGAAATACAGTACACGAGGTGGAGCGACGTGTGTCCGGGCATCCCGCCCAATCGCATCCGTGTAGGCAAGTAACTTGGTTGGGGCGAGAGGGGTATAAGTGTAATCCAAAGTCTAGTGTGCCCTTAACGTATCCGATAATACGTTTGAGGGCGGCAAAATGGGACTCTCGGGGTCGTGCATGAACGGACACACCTCGCCGAACGGCATATGTAATATCGGCCTAGTGAATGTAAGATATCGAAGAGCACACCCTGCTAGACTCCGATATAGAGTGGGATCGAAAGCGGCGCACCGTCATTGGCACTAAGCTTGGATTTGGAGTCCACCGGAGTTGGCATAATTTTACAATTTGCCATCTTGGCCCCGTACACTATCTCTTCGCATACTTACGCCGACATAAGAACATAGTGGTGCAGATCAGTTACCGATATACCCAAAAAATAACTTAGCTTGCCCAAGTCGGTCATAGCAAATTCGGTTTTGAGTAGAGCAATGATTTCATTCTTCAAACCGTCGATGAGGCGAGTAAGAACAATGTCATCGACATATAATAGCAAATATGCAAGGTTGCTACCTCGGTGAAAAGTGAAGAGAGAGTTATCACACACTGCTACATACAAAACCAATCGCAAAAGATACCGGCAAAACGATCATACCAAGCGCGGGGTGCCTGTTTCGGTCCATACAATGACTTTTCGAGACGACACACAAATCGCGGAGTCGCCGGATGAACAAAGCCGGAGAGGTCGATGCATGTACACGATCTCTTTCAAATCCCCATGAAGGAATGCATTCTTGACATCACGCGATGAATTGGCCAATGCATGCCCATAGCAATACCGAGAACGTCCGAATAGTGGCCGGTTTAACAACCGGATGAATGTCTCACCACAATCAATACCCTCCCGCCGATTAGTGCCATTGGCGACTAGTCTTGCCTTATACCTCTCTAAGTCACCACCTTGTCTCGAACTTGTGCCGAAATAGCCACATACACCGGATAATATTCACACCTTCGGGTCTAGGTACCAAATCCCAAGTGTTCGCTTGGTTAAAGCGTTAAATTCCTCGCACATGGCCGCATTCCAATTTGGGTCCGGTTTTGCTAGTTTTGGATTTTGTGGAATGGGTGATAAGGTTTGTGTGGAGAGATTGAAGTGAACCTTGGGTTTGAAGATCCCGTGTTGTGCATGAGTCTCCATACGATGAGACGTCAGTGGCGGTGGATCGGGGCTGGGAGGTTCTTTGGTCCACCGGTTCGGACCGGTGGGCGCAGATTCACTGGACCGGTTTCGGTGACTCGACCGGGGGTTGTAGGGGTGAGCAGGGAGCTGTTGGGGTGGTGCCGGACAGTGGCGAGACTGTCGGAACAGTGGGCTGCTGTTGATATAGATTTTGGATGATCGGGGACAGACTTGGTTCATCGAGAAAGATGTAATCGGTGGTCTGAAATTTCCGGAGATTTGAAAAAGGAAAGGTTGTCTCATCAAAGGTGACGTGACGGGAGACGATGATTTTGCAAGTAGCAATGTCATAGCACAAGTAGCCCCGATGATTAGGAGATAGACCAAGGAAGACACATGGCGAGTGCGAGGTGCAAGTTTGTGAGGTGCGGTGGAGGCCATGTTGGGGTAGCATAAGCATCCAAAAATACGTAGGTGATCATATGATGGTAGCCTACGGTATAAGATTTCGGTAGGGGTCTTGTTTTGGAGTGTGCTAGTTGGTAAAATATTAAGAAGGGATTCTACCATTTTGACAAAGATAGACCCAAAAAGGCGGTGGTAGGCGGGCATGAAAAGAAGTGTGCGAACCATGTTATTGATGGTACGTATAATTCTTTCACCTTTCCGTTTTGGGAAGAAGTATAGGGACAAGAAAAACGGAAAACCATACCTTGTTTAGAACAGAAATTGTGAAATGTCGAGTTATTAAATTCACGTCCATTATCACATTGGAATGATTTGATAGATTTTTCAAATTGTGTTTTAATGAAGTTGTGAAACTCGAGGAATTTTGTAAAAACTTCAGATTTGAATTTCAAAGTGGGTAAATCCGGACAAAATGTGAAAAATCATCCAAGAATACTAGATAGAATTTATGACCCAAAGAGCTAACAATCGGAGATGTCCACAAATCAAAGCATGAACAATATCAAAGGGAGAAAAAGTAACACTTTGTTTGATGACATAAATGGAAGACGAATATGTTTGCCTAGTGGACAAGAAAAACAGTGTTGGGCAATTTTTCCATTATTACATTTAATACGCTTAGAAGTCCTAAAAAAGTAAAAACCGGGTCTCGGGGTGTCCGAGTCTACGTTGTGCCAAGTGGAGGGAGAGATTGTCGCAAGGGATAGAGGTGCTTGCGGCCCGACAGGCGGAAGATTGAGTGAATGGGTAGAGGTCTCCCACACTATTGTGGCGTGTAAGAATTTTCCCCGTATTGAGTTCTTTCACAGAAAAACCAAAAGGGTCAAATTCGACAGACACAGAATTATTGCTAGTGAATTTTCTAACAGAGATTAAGTTTTTAATGATGTTAGGTGTGTATAGGACGTGGTTTAGGGAGAAAGGCGGGTGTGTATGTTTGGTGTGTGTGTTACCGTAACCTTCAATTGGAATGCGATGACCATTGCCGACAGTAATAAATTGAGGACACTTTAACCGACGTAGTTGAGATAGGTTACCTGACGACCGGGTGAGGTGAGATGTGGCTCCGGTGTCCATGTACCAATTGTCGTCGGGCTGTTGAAGGTTCACGGTGGTGTAGGCCTGGCCCAAATCAGTCGGGGACAGGCCGCTGGGCTGCTGCTGCTGCTGCAGTTGTTGCTGCTGCAGTTGCTGCTGCTGCTGCTGCTGCAGATGCTGGTGCTGCTGGTGCTGGTGCTGCTGCTGCTGGTGCTGCAGGTGCTGCTGCTGCTGCTGCTGCTGCTGCTGCTGGTGGTGGACTGCAACCAGGTGGTGCTGCTGCTGCTGCTGGACATGCTGTGATGGCTGGTTGCTGCTGGCCGCAGGTGTTGCCATCCCGTCAACGGCTAACGCCTGTTGATTATGTTCCTCTTGTTTAGCACGTCTAGTTTCTTCCAACAATAGTTGTGAACGTGCCTTGTTGAAACTTGGGAGAGGGTCGGCTTGTTGAATCATTGTTGCGAGTGTGTCATATTCACCTTTCGGTAAACCCGCAACAAGTTGAAGCACCATCTTGGTTTCTGAAACAGAAGTCCCGACGTTGGATAGTTGATCGGTTATGAGTTTCAGTTGCTTACAATATTCGGACATGTTGTTAAAATTCTCGAGGCGGGTATTGTTGAATTGCTCTTCCAAATACACAGCCCGAGTATTTTTATTGTCCTGAAAGATTTCTTCTAGCCGGACCCAAAGTTCACGTGCCGTAGCACTGTTTTCATGATAGTGCATAACAGATCTTTGGAGATGGTGCCGTAGATCCATTGTTTGACGATGGCGTCAAGACGACGCCAGATTGAGTCTGTAACATCGGTGGGACGAGGAACAGATTCGTCAATGTGATCGAGCACGTTGTATGCACATGCATGAATGTAGAATAGTTCCATCCACATGGAATATTGATAGTCTTCTTGGTCAAGAATTATAGGGATAAAATTCTTGATGTTGTTAACGGCGAATGCCAGATGAAAAGAAGATACTGAACGTTGAGAGGGGTTTTCAAGTGTGCCAGTGGATGAAACGAAATTTGTGAGGGAAGACATGGTTGCCGCCTGTCGAGGGAAGGGAATTTTCTGGTTTGGCCGGGAATCAGAAAAAAAATCTGATTTCGGCCGGGAATGAGGATTTAGGTTTTAGGCTCTTGATACCATGAAAGATAGAATAATTTCCCTTGGGGATTCCTTTCATTATTCACAATATATATAGCTATACAAAGGTTGATTCCTAATATGGTACGAATCCTAACTTACCTTACAAAGGTTGATTCCTAATACAATTAGAATCCTAAGTTACCTTAAATATACATCTATCATAATTACAAAATATACAGAGAATATTCGCTAATAATCCCAATATACAACCAAATCAAACAAGTTATCATTTCAACTGTAACAAAAAACACAGATTATAAAGTGTCTAATACTAAAAAGAACCAAACTTTGAACAAATGTGGTTATATAAATGGTACCAAATAGTATAATAATAATAATAATAATAATAATAATAATAAATGAACACCCACAAACAGACTATATAGATTCTTGAAATACTGAACATGTTAACACTAATACTAAAAAGAACCAAACTTTGAATATATGGGGTTATCTGAATTGTACCCAAGAGCATAATTATCTAAAAAAATAAACACAAAAGAAACAGACTGTTTAGATTCTTGAAAATGTGAACATGTTAAGTCAAAATTGAGGAATTATGAGTTGAAAAAAGAAAACAAGAACATGCCCTTTTGGAAGAATAATTGAATGGTGAAAGAGAAAGGATAATTCTGCAGATCTGTTGATTTTTTTTTTGGTGTGTGCATATATGGGAAGAGCAAAGTTGTCAACGCTGGAGTTGAGTAAATAAATGTATAATAATGAGGATGATAAAAGAGTCCACACTGTTTTGATACTTTGTGGAAGGGAAGTATTTATATTTGTTTAGGATTCTTTTTTTCTTTTTTTCCTTTTTACCAGATTTGCTTACATTCTTTATTCATAATCTAAAAATGGATGAATTTTGTCTAGAAAAGTGACTACTTCCATAGTTGTGGGCCGGAGAGATGTTATATTAGTGATCATTTTTTTTTTTTGTTAAAGTTATATTAGTTATCATTATGGATTAGAGTTTAGGATATTTTAGGAATTACAGTACAATCAAACTGATTATATTTTCTGAAAAGTGTAATTATTTATACACCTTTCCTTCACTTTTCACAATTAGCTTTTCAAAAGTGAAATTGATAGATATACTCTAACCAATATTTTAAGGTATATTTTCATCATATTAATATGAGAAGTTTTGCAACTAATAATATTTTTCATATAATTTTTAAATATATCTAAATTTTCAATTTAGCTTTAAAGGTTAATTAAATTGACTCTTATGAAGTAAAACGTGATAAATAAAAGTGAACTGAGGGAGTATTAATCTCTAGGACGTAAACCCGAAAAATCTACAATACTAAAAAAATCGAGAAAATCTACCGAACTGAAAAAATTATTTTTTCAATTTATAACATTGGTTAGTTGTTTAAAATAAATTTCAATTTTAGGAAATCAATCGTTCAATATTTCAATAAGTTTTTCCATTTTAGTGCATGTCGATAATTTGCTCATTCATGTTTGAAAATAGATACATGATCCGTGTAATTGCATATTTTCTTGGATCAGTGGTCGTTGATGTCTTTTTAGCTTTCTCGCACTAATCAATAACTGCAAATCAAAATGCTTATGCAAATATATGTACTATTAAGCTTGTTGTTGGAAAATAGTTACAGTGTCGGTATATTCATAAACATAGGGTGTTCTATATCTGTAAATGTTAGTATTTTATAGTTAGTGATACCTTAAATTCCCATCTTCATGCTTTTCTTCTCCTGGTTTACTTTATTCTTCCTGTTTTATGTAGATCGATTAACCCAAGGTGTTTTGTGATATGCCTGAAACAACTATACTATTTGGTAAGAATTTCTTTTGTTATATATTTGAGTAAATTAGGAATGTGTTATACATTCTTGTGAATTGAGGGGCTTTTTCATAGAATTTTATATAAATGAAAATACTTATAGAAGGCATGAAGGGGTAATTAGAATTTTGTATTTTACATGTTATCCAACTGGATGTGTTTCTATTGGTAAGGTAAATTGGCCATGGTATTAAAATTGATACAAGGCATAAGTATATTACATGTCACTGGTCTTACTTTTGTGTTCATTAGCATTGATCTTGCAAAGGCAAAAAAATTTTCGAAGGTATGACAAAGTTGTACTTGAACATACTCTGGTTCCTATTTTCTCTATCTCCTTTGCTTCCTAACATGTAATAAGAGGAAATGAACTTGAAATTGCTTAGTTATGTGAGAACTTGAAAAGAGCCCATGAAGAACTAGCTGACTATTTATGTTTCATAGTTCATTGATTTTTGAAGGATGCAAAACTGAATCTATGGAAGATTAGGGAAGTTAAAGATTTTAGCATGTTGCTGATAAAAGCTGTGGCTAACATGAAAATAACCTACGTTGCTACCTTCTATGGGAGTCAGAAGTGCTGATTCTGGATTTAATGGTCAAGTAAGTTTCTGTTTTCTTACAAGGAAAAATGTACAGGAAGTTGGATTTACATAATTTGCTAAAATATGCTTCTTCTCAACTTGTGCAATGATACCATTCTCACCATAGCATATATTGATGTAGACAAAGAACTCGATGGTGGAAGATAAAAGGGTTAATTATTCATTGCTGGTGAGATAATTTTCATAGTTTTACTTGTATATCTTAAATATTGACCCTAATTGATTTATAATTCTGAGGCTGTCATAGATGTTAGTTTAAGCTATTTGGGTAGATTATTTTGTTCTTTTATGCCTTAGATTCTTATTTAAGATTTGCAAATGTATGCAATTTTATCTTGAATTTGTTTGTTCAAATTTGCAGGAAATGTTGTGTGGGGGTTGGGCAGACAACGGGAAAAGAATTTACAAAGACGAGTAAGTTCTTGAATCCCTTAGACTTCTTGTCGTATATAGTAGTTTACAAATTTTATAACTATTTAAATCTTGTGAATGTTATCTTCATTAGAAACTTTCACATTTTATGATTTTTGAATTTAATTTCACCGAGCTTTTGTATTAAATCTTTCGACTTCTGTGCTAAATTTTTAACAATTGAGTCTAGCAATGTGCTCTCTTTTAAAGGAGTCACTGATATTGTACCTTAATATCACCAGTAAATATTGAGGATAGTTATATAGTCTGGTCTACAATCACAAAAAAGGAAAGAAAAGAAGAGAAGAATGTGAAAGCAAAAGAAAAGTGAAAGGTCTCAAGTTACGCTGGCCGGTGAGTCCTCATGATCTGTTTGACTTTACTTTCTTTGTAGTTTATATGTTCAAGTAATGTTATTCTAGAAATACCTTGATAAATTTCTGTTAAGAATCTATCTTGGTAAGAGACATCTTTGTTGGGGGTATCTCAATGAAAATGTTTGGTAAATGAGCATAACTTCCAAAGCTTTTGTTTGCTTGTTTTCACCTTTTGAATTCGAATGGTTAACATGGAAGGTGCCGGATGATGTAATATTTATTGTTACTTCGCATATTTCTTTTTACCATAATACAATGATGGGCGTAATTTACAAATTTAAAGGAATAAAAAGGATAATGTGCAGTTAATCATATTCAAGTATGTCGCGCCTGAGTGTTTCTAAATTTTTGTGTGAATAAGGGTGTTTATCAGGATTTATTCTTTAACATTGTCACTAAACTTTTGTTAGATAATATTTTCACTGCCCAATCCTGGAACTAATTGTTTACTAATGTGATCTGTCTTATATGTGATTGTTTTTCTTCGGCTCATGTTTTTCTTTCAACAATTTATATCAGGAATCAGTTACTGTCATCAATAGTATACAATAGGTATGATATCTTGTCGATTGTTCAAATATTTGGGGATTGACTATATTACTATTTTTATCTTATGTATATGATTCTAATTTGTATGCATGTCAGTTAGTTTCTTTCTCATTTGTCTTCTTCTTCTTCATCGCCCTCTATGTTTCTATGTTTGATTCAGCAAAGTCCCCGATTACTTTCAGTTTTAAGCTTCTTATCAATTGGAAGTACTTATACTACCCATTTCAGCAACAACAACAACATACCCGTGTAATCCCACAAGTGAAGTCTGGGATACTACCCATTTTCTGATGACAATAACTTTTAGTTGCCTACATTTCAAATATTGATTAGAGGAAGTGCCAATTGAAAAAAAAAAAAAAAAAGGGGTAGCCGCGGGGTCCAGGGAAGGGCCGGACCACAAGGGTCTATTGTACGCAGCCTTACCCTGACTTCTTAAAAAGTTCATCAGATGCTTGTGACTTGCAGTTACTATTGTTAGAAATACCATATTGGTGCTTGCATGTTTAATTCCAATTTTTTTGAAATGGAGGTCAGATGAGATTGTTATTGGTGAAGTTGCAGTTATGTTTATGCTTTGTGATTAGATTGATTTGAGATAGCTGGTTGCTACAATTCTACTGATGTGCCAAGGAAAGAACATATAAAGGTGAAGTAGTCTCAGTTGTTGAACCGAGCAACTATTTTGCTGATATTAGGTTTATCCGGCTACGAGCAATAAGGTATGTTAAGATGTCAGATTTTAATCTTTGAGCTTTGAATTGGTGAACAAATGAATAGTACTTTTTCAGAATGCCTCTGCAATGCTATATCAGTTTATCTGTATGAAAATAATTGCAGGTCACCTTACATTACTCTTTATTTCTGTTTTCACTTTCTAGACAATGCTTTTGAAGCCGGAAAGGTCACATGATTTGATTTCATTCACCCTCTTAGTTGTTGGCCCCTTTTATTAGACCTGATTATTGGCTTGATTTTGTTATTCTTTTAATGGTCTACTTTTTCAACCAAGAGTTCTATGATTGTTTTTGTTAAGTTTAGATTGGGAAAAAGAAGACATCATCTATTTTTGTTGTTTTGCATTACCTGTATTATCATTATTATTTTTTATGTATGAGTGGCTTGAATCTAGAAAAGTATTGCATCTTTGCAGACTGTAAATCTAGGATCACAAAGACAAGGATTAAAGAGTAAAGAAAAGGATGAGATATAGTCTGAAACTTAGTTTTGAGAGAAAAAGTGAATAGCCTTGAGCTGCTATTTGGTCTTTATAGGCTCCTTCAAGTGGATGTCTTCTGGTGGCCAAGAAGTGCTTTTTCAACTGTTAAGAGTTCGTACGAGTTAGCGGCCAATGGTATTTTTTTCGAACTCTGACTTTGCTGTTTATCTGTTTGGTTGGAAGGAATTAGACTTCATCAATATTTGCTAAAATTCAAGTTTTAAGTGGCATAGTATTTCTCTATTAGTAATCATATTGATTTTTTTTTTAAAAAAAAATTGTCGTCATTCCAAACTGTTGATCACTTGACTGACTTTGTTAAATATAGTCTCAGGATGGAAAAAGAGAATCAGAGGAAGAATGTAACTTCTTAAGACTGGTACTGCATTTGGCCAGCTTAGGTGTTAGTGTATACTATCATCACAGACAAGGAAGGTTCATATTTCATACATAAATTTACCAGATAGATGTGTATCAGGGTGATATTAAATTCACTTTTTAGATGGTAAATAAGAAATCCATATAGATGGGACAACACATCAAAGAGTAATGTATGGCAGTAGTGGAGGCTTATTAGGGAAAGAAAAATACATGGGATGCTCCTATGAGTGCAACCGAAGCTTGAGGGATTAAATTTGTGGCTGTAAGTGTTCAGGCACAAGATTATGTTCCAGGTATGCTAACCTTTTTCTCTATGCTCGCTGTTGCACTTGGTAATAAGTTGGAATATTAAAAGAGCATGTCTTAGAGTTTACTTCTTAGAAGGATTTGCCAAAATATATTTAAAGTTGCTTATTACCTCGTCAAAAAGAAAATTAAAATTGCTTATTCTCGGAAGAGGTCTCTAAAAATCTTGGATGGAAACATTACCTTTTCATTGTACAAAAAGGAGGTCTTGGAAGGAAAACTGTAAAGAATTCAAAAAATTTATAACATAGCTTCTTGTCCTTTGCAATAGTTGTTGTATTGTCTACTTTTGAACATTGAAATTTGTGAGGTTTATGGTTCTTTGATTAAATTGATAGATTCTCTTTCGTATAGGAGCCGTAGTTAGTATAGATAATCTGTATTTCTATTATGTATAAGGAAAGAAGCAGGTTACTCTTCTCTACATCTTTGATTGTTGGTTCCTATGACCTGTCAGAGGGCAGATATGCTGTTGAGTTTTGTAATTATATTACTCTTTTGATTGTTGATTTATGGTGACCAGAAAATGATTTCATAGGTCATGTTGTACTTAGCAGCCTTGTCAGCCTCTGCTATGGAGACTTTATCATTTTGCTCTGCTACTTCAAATTTCCCTCTGCATCTACTCATGGGATGGGTCATTACGCATTATCCATGTAGTATAGTTCATTTTCTATGTTAAGCAACACCATCAAGTCTTCTGCCAAGAAAAGAAAGTGGTCCAGATGTCACTGAATTGAGCAGTTCTACAAGAGAATGCAACCTGATAAGTAATAAATGAAAGTATGTATGTCCTAAAGACAATTATTATTAGGGACAAATGTATTTGAACACATTCATATTATTAATAAGATTAATATTTATGGCAGTTGCAATTATTGAATTATTATTTCATTGTTTATAATTATTCATTAATGTGCATCCCTTGAACTTACGTTGTCATTAATAGAGTGAGATATTGATGATAGAGCGTAACTCTAAAATAGCCTCGACTAATGATCATCGAGAATGAGATATCGATGATATGTTATAAGTCGACATGTGGTCTGCATCACATTCTTAGAGAATGTAGTATGTCTCACCTGCTACTAGTGATGGACACATGGATACTTTTGGAAAGTATTGGTATACCCTGCTGATAAACTATTTGTTAGACATGTCTAAAGTGTTATCAACGTGTGAGATACAAAGGTCTTTTGACTTGAGGTCAATACGCACATTGTTTACAGAATAATGTACTTTGACCCTGTCCTAAGCTTAAACTCCTTTTAGGATAAGACACGGCTTGTGTTGGGTACATTATGATGTAAATTAAGGTGGTAATTGAGCCAAGAATAGGATTCATTCCTCGATTGGATATTTGAGAGAGCACTCAACTTCTCAGTGATATTAGGTCGACCAAGTCGTTGTCCAATGCAAGAGACATATTTAGAATATGGTCTAATTGTCGACTAATATAGATGAGATAAAGTGATCAAGCCATTTGGATAGACACATGGCAAATCCTAAGCTTGATCGAGTGTGTCGCGAATGAAATGAATTTATCATCTCACATAAAGGTTATGTTTGTTGGATTCATGTAAACGTACTTCATATATTGAGTTCGTCGTACGGCGCAGTCTAGGAGTTCCGTATGGACCTTAATTGGATTAGTGTCGATATATGAAGGCATATAAGGTCACACTATGTCGATTGTCTCTTCGATCTAAGGGTGTATTGAGAAAGTATTAAATATTCAATTTGGGATCGAGATATTTAAATTGATAATAACTATGAGATAATTTCTATTAGATGGAAATTATTTAATTAAATCAAAATTAAAATTTGGATTTAATGTGCTGAATATATATATATTAAATGAAAATGGAAAACATATTTTTACGTAAGGCGCCGCGGCGCCGACCCGGCAATTGGCCCAGTCAGACTGGCCCACTGTACCTCGGTTTTTGGACCAGGCTTAGAGCCCAACCCTAATCTGATTTGTGACCTAATTTTAACTATAAATACAACACAACCTCATTGTTATCAAACACACTTAACACCAATTCATAAACAATTCTAGACTAAGAGTCTAAGACGAAACTCTCTCGAACCTCTGCCAAGATTTCCTGGCTTTCTTGACAGAGGAATACACCATAGCATAGTGCTTACAGTCGAAGGGACAGTCGCGTGTAATCCCTAAGTAAAGACTCCAGATTGATTAAACTGTAAGTATTCTAGTTTTATGTTACAGGTTTTAATTGTCATATAACCATACCAAAAGAAATTGTTGGGGTAAGTAGAACAAAATTTTAAATTTCCGCTGCTTACTTATATGTTTTGAACCAACAAAACCCTACAACAAACACTATTGAGCAACTATAGAGTTTGACGGAATCAGACTATTCTTATTGTAAATAGAAAGAGTGAAGATATGTTCATGTTGTGTAGAAGCTTTTTTTGGGATTATGGATAACCTATCTTGATTTCAATAAGGTACTGTATTTACTATCACCACCACAATTGGAGAACAAAACATAATACCTAACATGAAGGCCCGGGTCATCCCCACCACCTACAATCTCGCTATTTTTTGTAATTGTATAACTTTGTTCCATGAATGAACGTGATATAATTGAATCATATTATGTTAAATAATTAGTTTAATCATGTTTCCTTTTTTAGGATCTCATTTGTTAGTATAAAGATGTTTGGAATGCCACTATAAGGTTTAACACTACAAGATCTTTGGCCACTTCTTTTATTTAGAAAAAGAAACTCTTATGAGATCTCAAACAAGTTGATAAGGGATGACACAAATATAGAAAAAGTCCAATTAAACAAGTTAACTTTGAAAAATCTAAATTTGAAGACGTACTTTTTAGTAGAAAAAGTTCAACACGACATACTCAAATTGATCAAATCGAATGAACTAGTAAAAAATCGAATTAATTTTAGCTTCGTTTACCTTATAAAAAACGAAATCAAAAGTTTTGAAAATAAAACTAAACCGATCGATACACACCCCTATCTTTATATGTATTCGTTTGCAAAGATCTATAAAAATAACACGTGAGATTTTTTGTAGAGATTTTTTAAAATTTAAAGTTTAGATAAGCATAAGAAATCATTTACTCGTTTTTTATTCAACACGTTTAATATTAAATATCGATTGTTACACAAAATTCAGAACATCTAAGAATGAATTCAATGCTTGCTTAATCGTTGGGTGCCCCCCTTTCATCCCTTCACCTCACATTAAGTTAATTTTCACTAGTCACTAATCCTTTTGTCCTATGGAAAAACATTTATTTGATAAAGGATTCAAGGACCATCATAATAGTGCAGTAGAATAATTTGAGGTTTCTTCTTTGATACGACACATGGTTATATCAAAATAGAATTAGAGAACGAGCAATATGTACTTTGTGGTAGGCTCACCACGTATTTTGAGGAAGTCTTATGCAGTATGAGTTATTATGGATAGATTGATTAAGTTTGTGTTTTTTCTACAGGCTATTTACATTTTAAAAAAGCTTAAACAAGTCTACATCCATAAGATAGTTCGATTATTAGGGGCCTATTTTTAATTATTTCGGATTGAAGACAAAGTTCATAGCTCATTTTTTGTAGATGGGACATTGGACTTGTTGGATATGTAAAGCAGGACGGGAAGTAAATAAATATTACAAGTGTTCGAAAGGATAAACAAATAGCCAATATTCAGAACTGCCGTAAGTTTGTTGAATGTTGAATCTTGATAACCTGAAATCAAGAAATACTAAATCTGAATTGTTACAACTGTAGGCTGAGTCGAGAGATGACTCTCTGTCTTTAAGACAAGATTGCCCCGTATATATGCTTTTATGTTAACGGGCAATAGTCTCCCAAGATAAAACAATAACTAATCAACACTACAAAGCAAATAAGTTGATTCTGACGAAGAAAAACAAAATACGAAACGAAAAACCCTTAGCCAATTTTGAGAATTATAAAGAGAACAATTCTTCTTTTTCCCACCGATGTGGTAGATTTGTCCCACATCATATTTTCATGCCTCAAACACCTTACTTCGTGGACCAATATCTCTTTCATTTCTCAATGAAATTTGACTATTCTTGGCCCTACGGTCATCTACTCACTTAGGAGATTATGCACGTGTGAATAGACAAAACCTCCAACATACGTAACCCTAGAGTTTAAGTCATTAAATACGGGTGGACGCACCTCCCCACCAAAGGCAAATTTCCAACAGGACTATGGTTAACCACGTGAAGCCCAACACAACATTTCACCCATAGACTGACGATTAGTCCAAGTGGACTATCCAAGTTCTAAAGGATATCTTGGGAGGGTGTGGAGTGACTTTAGAGTTTATTGAGACGAATATTTGTCTTGACCGAATTTGCTTACGATAAAAACTACCGCTCTAGTACTCAGATGGCCTCGTATAAGGCATTATATGACTGACAGTGTCAATCTCTAGTTGGATAATTGAGTTACCATAATGAAAAGTGAACAATGAGACTATTAATTGTGATAAGATGGATTTTATTAAAGGTAATTGTCAATGAAGGCGGTGAATTAAAAATAAAAAAATGAAGATGGAAAAATGGCTGTTTGATGGTGGTCTGATCGTGGTGGAAAAATAGATAAGTAATGCAGGAGAAGGCGATAATGGTGGTGATTGGATGAAGAGAAGTACGTACTAGTAGGTTGAGTGGATAAAGTGGAGCTGGGGTGAGGTGGCAATGCCGCATGACATTCACTAAAAAAAAATGCATGTTATTCCACATGCGAGGTATTATCATGATGGAGGGCCCTAACAACACAGATTTTTTTTTAATCAATTCGATAACGTCGGGGATGGCCGGATGCAATTGACAGATAATATAATAGCAATAATAATATACCTAGTGAAATTTCACAAAGTGAAATTTTAAAAGGATAAAATGTACGCAGATTTTACTTCTATATTTGGAGGTAGAGATAATGTTTTCGATAAACCATCAGCACAAGAGCAATCAATTCAAAGCAGTACAAAAAAGAGAAATATAATGACAACGATTAAATCATGGCAAAACACTATAAAACATGACAGAGCAATCTGGAAAAATGAAGCAATAACTACCACAAATTAAGTATGTCAGGGGGTCCAGGCCGGCCCAAACCTGATACGGCCCTACTAAGGAGGTAGGAGGCTGGGCTAGGTGGAATTTATTAGGGAGCTGAGCCGGACAAGGTGGACAGCCCGCTAGCTCGGCCCACTTCAAATAAAAAGAAGAGATATTTACTTAGTGCATCACTTTTAAAAAATCATGTACGTAAAATTTTTACGCAACACTTTTTTTTAAAATTATATTTTAAAGCTATACAATCTTTTTTTCTTAACAAATATATCTTTAATATATTTTCAGTATATATTAGATTGTGATAGCTTTATATAAAAGTAAATATTCATTAGTATATCATATATACTGTGGATATATAGATTATACCAAATATAATACTCCATCCGTTTCAATCATGAACCTATTTTCTTAACATGAATGTTTTCTCTCCCAGATTTGCAGATCCCAGTTTTCGAAAGAGAGTAATCTGTAATATTCGCCCTGAGAGCTACTATTGTAGAGTAGTTCGTACAAAAAAGAATGATCACTTTCTATATTTGAAAACCATTTATGTTTATGCAATGATTTATAGCCACACAAAATATATGTGACTCATTTAACACCACAAGTTTAAAGTCTTCTCTTATTTCTTAAACTCTGTGTCCAATTTTTATAGAGGTAGTAGCATTGCTTATTTGTTGTTATATGTGGATGACATTGTGCTTACTGCCTCGTCTGATTTGTTGAAAAATAAGATCATTGCACTGCTTAAAACCGAATTTGCCATGACTGACTCGGGAAAGTTGAGCTATTTTTCGGGGTTTTCAGTGACTAGATCTACATATAATATATTTCTTTGTCAGCGTAAATATGCAGAGGAGATTGTGTACAGGGCTAAAATAACGAATTGCAAGATCGTGTCCACTCCAGTTGACTCTAAATCGAAGCTTAGTGCTGTTGATGGTGATCCATTGTCAGATCCCACTCTCTACATGAGTTTTGCAGGTGCACTACAATACATTACTTTCACCAGGCCTGATATTGCTTATGTTGTTCAGCAGGTATGCTTATTCATGCATGCCCTATGGAGCCTCATTTTACTGCCCTTAAATGTATCATTCATTATATTAAGGGCACACTTGATTATGGATTGTATTTATACCCCTCAACACCGACCAGGTTGTTATCATATACGAATGCTGATTGTGCAGGCTGTCCGAACACGCGACGCTCCACCTCAGGCTACTGTGTGTTCTTAGGGGATAATCTCATTTCTTGGTCTGCCAAGAGACAAGCCACATTATTCCGTTCGAGTTCAGAAGTAGAGTACAGAGGCGTTGCTAATGTTGTTGCTGAGATCTGTTGGCTCTGAAACCTTCTTTTGGAGCTTCAGTGTCCCTTGCGTAAGGCATCTTTGGTGTATTGTGATAACTTATCCGCCATGTATTTATCTCATAATCCGGTTCGATATCAACGAAACAAGCATATTGAGATAAATATCCACTTTGTTCGTGAGAAGGTTCCTCTCAGTCATGTTAAGTTATTGTATGTGCACTCTTCATATCAGTATGCAGATATATTCACGAAAGGCCTTCCTAGACAGCTCTTCCTCGATTTCAGATCCAGTCTTAGCGTTCGGTCTCCTCCCGCTCAGACTGAGGGGGTGTATTAACCGTGTACATCATTACCATAATTAGAATATATGTCATATATTATGTAATATTTAGTGATGTATAATTATAGTAGATATATGATCCTTATTGTATTAGGATTCCCCATTGTACACTATATATATTTGTATTAATGAGAAATTTTCTCCAAATAAGATTAATACATTCTTACAATTAACTTAAAACCCAAAAACTTAAAACTTTGAGGACTCCAATTTCCTTAGAACCGCCCCAGGACTCACTCGTGTGATCAAAATTTGCGATTTTATATATATTGACCTATATATGTTTCTTTGCCATTGATTTGGTAGGTTAACCTATGTGTTAGTCTTTTTTGCAATTTTGTTCATCTGAAAGTGTTAGAATATTTGTTAGAATATTATGCAATCATATTATTATTATTATGTATTAATGTAGTATCACTTTATATATGGTAGGTAGTAATATGTTAATTAGGAAGATTGTGTTAATTAGGTAGAAGATTATTAGGAATTGATTAGGAAGATTAGGCATGATTGACTCTTCCTAATTAATTTATATGGTGTATATATTGTACCCTTGAAGGATGAATACATTGAGAAAAATATTTTCAAAGTCTTACATGATATCAAGAGCTTAAGGAAAGATCCAAAATTAGTTTAATTTCTTCCAAATTTTTGATCATCTTACTCTCTAGAAACCCTAGTGGCCGAAAAATTTCTTCATTTTTTACTCCATTATTGATTATCCTTCATCACACCCAATTACGTCTGAAACCAAATCATCATTTCACCCTGCCCTTGCTGTCTCAAACATCAAAACACATGTTTCCATCAAACTAGAAATGAAAACCGTTCATTATGCGACTTGGGCGGAATTATTCAAAATATGTTGTCGTGCTCATAAAGTTCTTCATCATATAATTCCTCCAAAAGATGGTAAAGGGAAAGACATAACAAACGATGCAGACAAGGAATTGTGGGATACACTTGATGCCACAGTCCTTGGTTGGATTTATGCAACAATCTCTACTGACTTGTTGCATACGATAATGGAACCGGATTCCACAGCCATGGCGGCATGGGAATGTTTGCGAGATATTTTTCAAGATAACCAAAACTCTCACACTGTTTCATTGGAATATGAGTTCTCAACCATTGACATGACGAATTTCCCTAATATTTTTACATATTGTCAACGACTCAAAGTGTTGGCCGATCAATTAAGAAACGTTGGTTCACCGGTTACTAATAACCTGTTAGTCTTGCAATTGGCTGCCGGTCTCACCGACGTGTATAGCGGCGTGGGAACTCTAATCCGTAAAAGTAATCCTCTACCACAATTTTATCAAGCAAGGTCCATGCTTGTACTTGAAGAGTTGGGCTTGGTGAAAAAGGCCTCAACTACTTCAAATTCCGTCATGCTTGCCACTCCTTCACATGATGGTAATTATTTTGACCCTTCTCAACAAAATAAGGGACAAAAAGGACATCATAACAATAAAAAGAAGGGTGGAAATCACAAAAATAACAAAGGTGGAGGCCACCGAAATTACGGTGGCGACGGTAATGGCGGCACAACCAACTCCGGTGGTGGACAGTGGCAACAACATAGCGGCAGGGGCGGCGGACAGTGGCAGCAACACGGCGGTAGGGGCGGCGGACAGTGGCAGCAACCCACCGGCTGGGAGTGGCCTTGGGCTATACCACCCAGCCCAGCCCCAACAGGCAATTGGGCCAGGCAGCCCCAACGGCCTACTGCCCAGCCTCAACAAAATAGTGGGTTCTTTCCACTGAATTGGCAGCAGCAGCAACAGGCCTAGCACGCCTATTTCGCTGGGTCTTTTAACACATTGTGTAGCAGTGGGCCTCAGCCGATCCAATGGCATGAGGCCCATTCAACAAGGGCCCATCCCACAGAAATTGAGTCCACCATGCACACTCTTGGACTTAATCCACCGTATTCAAATTGGTATATGGACTCCGAAGCGATGTCACATATGATGTCCTCCCAAGGTAATCTCTCGTCCTATTTTAATTTGAGCAATGATAATGGAATAATTATCGGAAATGACCATTCAATTCCAATAAAAGGTTATGGTTCTAGCAAATTGTTACCACCAAACCCACCCCTAATTTTAAAGAATGTCCTTCATGCTCCCAAATTAATCAAAAACTTGGTTTTGTTAGAAAGTTTACAACTGATAATTGGGTATTTGTCCGGTTTGACCCTTTTGGCTTTTCCGTGCATGATTTTCAGACGGGGAAGCTTCTCATGAGATGTGATAGCAAGGGGGAGCTCTATCCAATAAATACGTAAACACAACAATCCAAGTTTCCTTATGTTTTTGCAGCATTGGCACCAACGTTTGAGACATCCGGGAGAGGCTGTTTTAGCTTCTCTTAAGCAAAATATAATTTTGTTTCTTGTACCCAAACACGGACTCTAAATAAGTGTTATTCTTGCACACTTGGTAAACGTGTTAAGTTGCCATTTATTTCCTCTACTTCATGCACTATTTTGCCATTTGATATTTTACATTGTGATATTTGGACATCATCTGTTTTGAGTTCTTCTGGTCATATATATTATTTGCTTATACTTGATGACTACTCTAATTATTTGTGGAATTCCCTTTATCGAAAAAATCATAAGTGTTTTCCACTTTTCTTACTTTTAGAGCATTCATCCGAACTCAATTTGAACGTGGTATCAAAAATATTCAATGTGACAATGTGGGGAGGGGGGGGGGAGTTTGACAATAAACAGTTTTGGGATTTTTTCAAAACAAATGGTCTTCAGTTTCGTTTGTCTTGTCCTCATACTTCATCACAAAATGAGAAGGCGGAACGCAAAATTAGAACCATTAACAATATTATTAGAACATCTCTTTCTCATGCTTCACTTCCCCCTGTATTTTGGCATCATGCACTCCAAATGACCATTTATCTGTTGAATGTCCTTCCTCATAAAAATCTATCTCGAGAGCCCACATATCATCACTTAAGAGTGTTTGGTTGTCTTTGCTACCCCCTCTTTCCATCCACCACAATCACAAAACTCCAAGCCTGGTCTACTCTATGTGTGTTCTTGGAATATCCTACTCATTATCGCGGTTATCAATGTTACAACATTTCTTCCAAAAGAATCTTTATAAGTCGTTATGTAATATTTGATGAAACAATTTTTCCATTTGTTAAGATACATGCCACCGGGACTCATAACTATAATTTTTTGAATAATGATAAGCTTTCGTATCTAACACATTTTTTCACAGCTCGGTACCTATTACTAGTTTTGAACACTTTAATTCAAGCCCATTGGGCCAGTCCACCACTACGGGCCCAATTCCAGCTCTATCAATGCAGCTCACTGGACCCTCGGTTTCTCACTCCTCGGTCAGTGGCGTCCAGTCCACTGGCCCAACAAACCGTCTGGTCACCCGTAGTCAACATGGAATTGTCAAACCCAATGCCAAATATAGCCTTCACACCCAGGTCTCGAAATCACCTTTGTCTCGTAATCCAGTGTCTGCTCTAAAAGACCCGAATTGGAAAATAGCCATGGATGATGAATATCATGCTCTAATTACAAATAAGACATGGGATTTAGTACCTCGTCCATCTAATGCTAATATAATTCGATATGTGTGGATTTTCAGCCATAAAGAAAAATCTGATGGAACTTTTGAGTGGCATAAAGCCCGTCTTGTAGGTGATGGAAAGATACGGCAGGTTGGTGTAGATTGCGGGGAAACATTCAGTCCAGTAGTCAAACCTGCTACTATCAGAACATTTCTCAGTCTGTCTCTCTCAAAAGGATGGTCACTTCATCAATTGGATGTCAAAAATGTCTTCCTCCATGGACACCTTAATGAGATTGTTTACATGCACCAACCATTGGGATACAGGGATCCTAAATACCCCAACCATGTGTGTTTGCTCAACAAATCATTATATGGCCTCAAGCAGGCCCCTAGGGCTTGGTATACGCGGTTTGCAGATTTTGTGTCACGCATGGGTTTCTCGCACAGCCGTTCAAATAATTCCCTGTTTATCTATCGTCAGGGTAATCATACTGCTTATCTTCTTCTATATGTGGATGATATTATTCTAACAGCATCTTCAGACTCTCTTCGCAAGAATATCATGTCACAACTTAGTTCTGAATTCGCTATGAAAGATCTTGGCCCACTCCACTACTTTCTAGGGATTGTTGTGACCCTACATACATGTGGATTATTCCTCTCCCATAAGAAGTATGCATCAGAAATCGTGGAACGAGTTGGGATGTCTTTTTGCAAACCTTCGACAACTCCCGTCGACACAAAGTCAAAATTGAGTGCCATCTTTAGCAAACCTTTTGCTGATCCAACGTTATACTGCAGCCTAGCAGGAGCTTTACAGTATCTCACATTCACCAGGCCAGATATTACCTATGCAGTGCAACAAGTGTGTCTATTCATGCATAATCCAATAGAGGAACATATGCATGCTCTGAAACGCATTATGCGATATATTCAGGGCACTCTGGAGTATGTATTACATCTATACCTGTCTTCTATTTCCAAACTTGTTACTTACACTGATGCAGATTGGGCAGGATGTCCGGATACAAGACGATCCACCTCCGGGTATTGCGTCTTCCTTGGTGACAATTTAATCTCATGGTCCTCAAAAAGGCCAGGCCACGGTATCACGCTCAAGTGCTGAAGCAGAATATCGTGCCGTGGCCAATGTTGTATCTGACTCATGTTGGATTCAGAACCTGTTACTTGAACTTCATTGCCCTATTCCGACTGCAACAATAGTATACTGTGATAATATTAGTGCAATCTACCTCTCAGGGAATCCCATCCTCCATCAACGCACTAAACATATTGAGTTAGATATTCATATTGTACACGAGAAGGTGGCTCGCGGACAAGTTCGGGTGCTATATGTCCCAACGCGACATCAAATCGCAGATATCTTTACAAAAGGACTTCCGCTGATATTATTTGAAGATTTTAGGGACAGTCTCAGCATTCACCGCCCTCCAGCTTCGACTGCGGGGGAGTGTTAGAATATTATGCAATCATATTATTATTATGTATTAATGTAGTATCACTTTATTTATGGTAGGTAGTAATATGTTAATTAGGAATATTATGTTAATTAGGTAGAAGATTATTAGGAATTGATTAGGAAGATTAGGCATGATTGATTCTTCCTAATTAATGTATATGATGTATATATTGTACCCTTGAAGGATGAATACATTGAGAAAAATATTTTCAAAGTCTTACAGAAAGATTAGATTAGATTTCTATCAACAATTTCGTCGAAGACGTTACCCTTTTCTGTCTTCCTAATAAAAAAAAAAGATTTAAAGAATAGCAAATAATTTTTTTGTTAATTTTGACCTATTACATCTAATTAAATGTTATGGAGGACTAGTATCTTTGTAATATCGGTCAGGGCAATACTGGATACTCTTTCTTGCTCTGCTATTAAATTATTGGAATTATCAGGATCTTTTCAGCGTTTGTGATGAAAAATATGATGATTAATTAGGATTTGACTAAAAATTGTGACGATGACCATAATTGTTGATAGAAATTATAGCAAACACATTTTTTGCTTCAAGATTGATCCGAATTTGATATCTAGTCTTCTAATGAAGTCCCAATAATTTTGAATTGTTAGATCCATTTTGTTTTCTTCAATAAATAAGCTCAACAAAACTCAACAATGATATTTGTTTAGTTTCTTCAACCAAAACCAATCCGAAATATCATAAATAAGCAATGAGCATGAGGAGGAAGATGAGGAGAAATTCCTGAAGAAGTATATATTTGCATAATTTCTTAAATGGGTCAATAATTAAACAACAGTTTTTTAAAATAAAATTCCACATAAATTCTTGATCTTAATTAGTAGTACTAACTAATTCTGCATACAATTGTTAGTTGAGTTAACAAAGTAATTGTATAATCTTTTTTCAAGGGGAACTGTTGATTGTCCGCATTATAGATATTTAATAACTTATTTCTACTTAATTATGTAGTGATTGGATAACAATTTTCTCCAATTTTTAAGCATAGATCAACAAAATAGTAAATTCAATTTGGTACTTGAAATTTAATCGATTCCATCTCATATAGTTACAAACCAAATTAAGTATACTTGCCACTTAATACTTCCAGTATTAGCAATCTCTTTAAGTAACAATTTATAGAATTTGCCATGTTAATCTAGAGGTATATTTTCTTAGTACATATTTAGCAATAACCAATTGCACCTTCACTAGAAAATTAAAATTCCCATAGTTTTGTTTTACCAAACTACGAAGGGAAAATTTCAAACTTACACATTATCTCACATAAGTACAAGGAATTAACATCCTCCAGATATAATAAAATAATTACTATTAAAACATAGATAAAAAGGATTTAACATCGTGCAAAAATTCAAAATTTACCTTTTTGAGTTCCCACTTAAAATTACATCCAAAATTCAGTGTATATAGTCCTTTCCGTGTGATCCATTCCCTCCCCCCCCCCCACCCCACACACACAAACAAAACATTTCTCCATGCACATATATTCATGTACTATAGGTCTATATATAACCCCATGTAGAACCCTATATATTCTTCAAGTAAGAACAACATACATAAAACCTAGAAGAAATTCAAGAAAACATTCCCAATGGCTTATTCTACTAATTCTAAAACCCTTCATTTTTCCTCATGGAAATTCATGTGCTTGATTCTCACACTATCTCTTGTTCTTGGCTATGCTTTTGCATTTAGATCAATGGCGATGACAACGCCGAAGAATTTGAAAGAGGAAGCTTATGAAATGTTCTCAGAACCTTCTGGAGACTATGAGAAGAAAGATTTTCTCAAGAGTAATTGGTTCCATATGCTACCAAAAGGGGTTCCTATTCCTCCTTCTGCACCATCAGATAGACACAATTATTATGTGAACTCTTATCCTTAAAAGTGAATTGCATTATAAAGAAGAACTATGTTATTATAATTTGATTTGGAGGATATTTCATATGATATATCTAATATTATATATATTATGGATTGATTGAAGAGCCTGTGTCATTTATATATAGTTACTGAACAAATTAAGAAGTTTGTTGATCTCTGGTACTTACAGTTGTGTTAGAGTTTATATGCACGTGAACTTCAAATTAATATGAAAAAAACTATTTTAGTAATTTGCTTTCCCCTGATTTTTATTTTGAAATGTAATCAATATTGTTGTGACGCTCGGCCTCATTATTATTTAGATTTTCTAGTATATAATAATTCAAAAAATAAATAAGAAAAGGTTTAATTGCCGAGTGCAAAAACGAAGCATTTAAGAAAAAAAATTAAATTTTTAGGGGCAAATTAAATTACAAAGTTGAATAGTACATCAAAGGACATTGAGTAGACGCCCTAGACATTTACCTCAAAATCCATCAATTTTACCTTTTCTTTTTGTCTATTATTAATTTGAGTAAATTTGGAAACTTGTTCAAACTGACGTGGTCTAGTTATTATTTGTTATAGTAACTGTATTCATTTGAATGAATTAAAGGGAGAAAATCTATGACTATGTGCTTTGTGGGCTAATCAACTTAGCTTAAATAAGATGTTTAGGTTCCGTGGGTGCGATAAAAATTTACCTGCTACACCAAATCAATGCAATATTTCATATTTAAGTGATTTAATAAAAAATATATATTATAATAAATTATGATAATTAAGTAATAGTTACATATATTCAAACACATATCATGTATCCACTTATATAGTGTAAATACCTTGAAAGAAGTAAGTTTTTATCAATTATATTGGTGCTAAGAGAAAAAAGAAAGAGTACAGGGAAGAAGTTTTTGGCAAAGAAAGAGTTGAAGAAGTTATTGGCTGGCAATAAATACTTTTGCTTGTACCTCTTAAAATTTACTATCAAAATACAAATGAGAGCTAGTGATCAAACACCTAATTTGTGTGAAGTAGTTCGAAATATGAGAGTCAAACAACTTCTTTTTATGTGAATTCCGATAATACATTTTTCAAAGTCTGAAAACAAAAATTTACACGTTAGATTGAAAGTTGACATAATTAAAAATTCAATTTTAAAAAATGAAAAAAAAGAAAAAAAATAAAGAATTATTTAAATTTTCAAATAGAAACATGACCTTCCAGAGTATCAAATTAAGCTCCAAACATGTGTTGGGATGCAATTGTTGTAGGAAATGAAAAGTAAGTAACTATTACAATAGTAGAAAGAATAAACAAACTATTACAATAGAACTGGAAATCAAAACCTTACAAACTGCTTGTGTTATTTGCTGAGTCGAGTGATGACACTCTGTCTTTAAGACAAAATTGCCTCGTATATCTCCTTTTACTGTGTTGAACAATAGTCTCCCAAGATACAACAACAACTTTAACAAGTGAGCGAATGAAACTCAAGTGTTACTCTTAAAGAACTTTGAGTGTAGTAACTTTGCTAGAGAGGAAGAATATGAACTCTGAAAATTATGGAGTATTTTCAAAGTGTTGAGTGTTGTTCAATTGAGCCAAAGGCCTCAATTTATAGTGTAAGTAGAAGACCCCTAAACAAGCCAACTAATGGCCTTCAATAGCCATGTAATTGCACTTGATTGAGGGGTTACATTCAGCAAAATAATGGTTGAATTCATGTGCCAAGTAATGGAGAATCAATGCTCCAAAACCAGCCCAACGGTAAGATTTTTCCAACTTTCCGTCGCAGCTTTCTGCCTCTGAAGCGCCGCGGCGCTGTGAATTAGCGCCGTATCTCCAGTAACTGACCAACCAATTTGCGCCGCGGCGCTGCCTGGGAGGCGCCGCGACCCTTCACGACTCCGCAGCGATTTCCGACTCGTTTCATTTTACACTTTGTACACTTCTTCCTTCATTTACCAACGTGGAATACTTTGTCATTTGACCAATAACCGTCCATAATTCTATGTCTCAAACGTATACGTTCCAATATCTCTTTCACTAATGAAATTTGCGATATGTGTGCACGTGTTTGGAAACGACGTTTCCGACGTGTGGGCCCCAATTGTTCTAGTCATAAATTAATGGGATATACTTAATTCCACATTTAGTAAATTTCCAACAATCCCCTCTTGAAAGAGATTTTGGCACACACACTTAGTGCCTTTTCCAGCATTTTTTTAGCGGACCGATGTTGCATCTGAATAGGTAGCATACGCTTTGAACCTTCCATAGTTGAATACCATCGGACTTACTTACTGCGCGGTGACCATGATGTCTTAAACCGTCAGTGTTTAGTGTAAGCCAAGTCAACGGTACCAACACAACAACTTTCTCTACTCAATTCTTCGTAATGTTTTATCCGTTGTGGCCGTGGACATTTCTTGGATTCTTAAGTGCGTTCATTTGAGGCGGCCTGTCCTCGCACTTAAATAGGTGGTCTCCTACAAGGTATCCTGCTATACCCCACTTTACAATGTTAGGAACCATTAAAAATTTCCCCAAACCTAACCTCAACCGGTGAGGATTATTAAAGGTTTTGGAAACTTAACCTTCACCCACACTGCATATAGCACTTATAGTCTATCGCGGGAATGGCTTTGGATTTGGTGTTTCTTTACAAAAAACATTATCCAAAGTGCACATGCTTCCACTGAAGCGATCAACTGAACCTTTACAACTTTGTTTTCCCATTGAACCTAATTCCTGGGATCTCCAGTCAGTAAGGTTGGGTTACCACTGTATTGGTCCTTATACTTTGGGTTATAAGCCCATTCCCCTAGACAGACAGAACATCTGATCTTTGGGTAAGCCCTTTGTCAGCGGGTCTACTATGTTATCCTTTGACTTTATGTAATCAATGAATATTATTCCCGTGGTGATCAGATGCCTAACGGTCTTATGCCTCCGTTGAATATGACGAGACTTGCTGTTGTACATCGCATTATGTGCCCTTCCTAGAGCCGACTGGCTGTCGCAATGGATAATTACGGAAGGTACGGGTTTGTTCCAACATGGAACATCCTCTAAGAAGTCGTGAAGCCACTCAGCTTCTTCTCCTGCTTTGTCTAAAGCGATAAACTCCGATTCCATCATGGATCGGGCGATGCAAGTTTACTTAGAGGATTTCCAAGACACAGCCCCACCACCAATTGTAAATACATACCCACTGGTGGACTTGGTGTTCTCTATGTCAGATATCCAATTTGCATTACTGTACCCCTCTAGTACAACTGGATATCTCAAACAATGTAACCCATAAGTTAGCGTGTATTTCAAGTATTGAAGTACCCGATTCAACGCCTTCCAGTGATCATTACTCGGATTACGGGTAAACCTAGCAAACTTGTTAATTGCATAGCAATATCAGGTCGGGTGCAGTTTGTTATGTACATCAAACTACCAATCACCTGTACATATTGCTCCTGGCATATGGGTGCACCACGATTTTTATTAAGCTTTTGATTTCTATCCATTGGTGACTTTATAGGCGAACTGTCAAACATCTCAAACTTTCTCAAAACATCCTCGATGTAGTGAGACTGAGATAAGACCAGTCTGTCAGACGTCTTAGAGATTTTTATCCCTAAGATGACATCTGCGATACCCATATCCTTCATGTCCTAGCATTGTTTCAACATGTTCTTAGTCTCTAGAATTATGTTAGGACTGCTCCCTGTGATCAATATGTCGTCTACATACATGCATATCATAACAAACGAGTCAGAGCTACCTTTCATGTAGACACATTTGTCACACTCATTAATGGCGAAACCCTTCGATAGTAGAGTACTATCAAATTTTTCGTGCCATTGCTTCGGGGCTTGTTTAAGCCCGTACAGAGATTTGACAAGCCGACATACTTTCTTCTCTTGCCCTTGAACCACATACCCCTCGGGTTGGTCCATATAAATTTCTTCTTCCAAATCACCATTTAGGAAGGCTGTTTTGACATCCATTTGATGTATCTCAAGGTCACACAACGCTGCGATCACAATGAATACTCGTATGGACGTCATCCTAGACACCGGGGAGTACGTGTCAAAGTAGTCAAGGCCTTCCTTTTGCCGATAGCCCTTGACTACCAACCTAGCCTTGTACTTATCAATAGACCCATCTGCTTTATACTTCCTTTTGAGTATCCACTTACAACCCAATGGTTTATTTTCCGGAGGAAGATCAACCAACTCCCAAGTATGGTTATGCAAAATGGAGCCTATTTCACTCTCAATAGCTTCTTTCCAGAGCGATGCCTCTGGAGTTGACAATGCTTCAACAATTGTCCTTGGTTCATCATCAACCATATAAGCTACAAAGTCAGGACCGAAGGATTTATCCTTCCTGCCCCTTTTACTTCGCCTTAGTTCCATCTCTGGAGTTTCCAAGTTCTGAGTATCTGGAACACTAGGTTCCGGATATTTAGCCACTTCGAGGTCCACTAGATCTGAACCATCTAGATCCGGGCCATCAACGACTCCCGATTCTTGAGAGCTTTGTTCATAACTTCGTTTGCGCGAGGTTATGTCTTTTTTCTTTCTAGGAAAGGTATCTTCAAAGAATTGAGCATTCCTTGATTCCATGATTGTACCCCCGTGGATATCTGGAATATCTGACTTATGCACTAAGAAGTGATAAGCACTACTATTATTTCCATATCCGATGAATATGCAATCTACAGTCTTAGGCCCAATCTTGACCTGCTTTGGCTTGGGTACTTCAACCTTTGGTAAACAACCCCACACATTTAAATATTTATAGGTGGGTTTCTTTCCCTTCTATGATTCATATGGAGTTTTGTCCTTACCCTTATGTGGGACTCTGTTAAGAATCGTATTAGCGGTAAGGACGGCTTCTCCCCACATATTTTGGGGAAGACTGGAATTGATGAGCAAGGCATTCATCATTTCCTTCAATATGCGGTTCTTACGTTTCGCCACACCATTCGATTGAGGTGAGTATGGAGCCGTCGTTTGATGAACAATGCCTTCTTGGGCACAATATTCCTCAAATGGCGCTACATATTCTCCCTTCTATCGCTACGAATGGATTTAATCCGCATGCTTAGTTGGTTCTCAACTTCTGCTTTGTAACGTCGAACGCTTCAAAGGCTTCATCCTTACTTTCAACAAGTAAAGTTAACAATACCTTGTGCTATCATCAATGAATGTCACAAAGTACTTGTTCCCCCCTTCTAGTTTGTGCAAACTTCAAATAACATATATTTGTGTGAATAAGTTCTAGAGGAGCGGTATTCCTTTCGATGGATCGAAAAGGAAGCTTTGTGAGTTTTGCCTCTACGCACACCTCACACTTATGTTGAGGATTTACGTCGATAGACGGCAACAACTCCAACTTTACCAAACTTTGGATGGATTTGTAGTTGGCATGTCCTAATTTATGATGCCATAAATTAGAGGACTCAAGCAAGTAAGAAGAAGTGGCTTCAATATTATTGCTTGTACGTAATACAGACATGGTGTTCACTTTGAAGAGGCCTTCACAGACGAATCCTCTTTCCACAAACGTTCCATTCTTAGTGACTACAAATTTATTGAACTCAAACACTAGCCTAAAACCAGCATTAACCAATAAAGGACCTGAAATTAAATTTCTTCTAATTTTAGAAACATGCATCACTTCCTTCAGAGTGAGCTCCTTTACAGAAGTCATCTTCAGGACTACCTTTCCTACCCCCAGCACGTCAGAGGAAACGTTGTTGCCCATGAATATTTTCTTGTTTGTAACCGGTGTATAAGTGGAGAAGGCATCTCTATTGGAATAGATGTGTCTTGTAGCACCTGTGTCCATCCACCACTGCATGGGATTCTCAATAAGGTTTTCTTCTAGCACCACCGCTGAGAACTCCTCAATCATGTCATCCAGAAACTGGTCTTTGATGACGTTAACCTGTGCCTTGCCCTTAGCCTTGGCCTTCTCTTGTTGCTCAGTCTTGAGCTTGCGACAGTCCTTGATCATGTGACCAGGTTTCCCACAGTGGTGACAGTTTCCTTTGAACTTCTCCGCTGCTTGGGTCTTGCCGTCTTTCTGGAACGTGCGCTTCTTGCTTGGGTTCCCTTTGGCCTCAGCCATATTTGCCTTTGCCTCAGCGGGTTGTTTAGCCCTAGGCAAGGCCTTCTTATTATCTTCCTGAATTTAGAGTTTGATAATAAGTTCTTCAAAGGTCATCTCATTTGTCTTGAGCTTTAAGTAGCTCATAAACTCAATCCACGAAGGAGGTAGCTTTTCAATCAGTGATGCAACCAAAAACTGCTCGTTTGGCTTCATACCTTCCAAATTCAGGTGATGTAGAATCATTTGGAATTTCTGGACTTGGGACATCACTGTCTTACTATCCACCATTTGAAATTTCAGAAATTTCCCAACGATGAATTTCTTAGTACCTGCATCTTGTGCAGCTTCTCCCACTACTCTTTGGCAGTGCCAACGGTGCAATACACAATGTAGAGAGGGTCTGACAAACAATTTAATATGTAATTCTTACACATGAAATTACTATGACTCCATGCATGAAGAACCATCTTCATGCCATTAATGACATAGATACCTAGGCCCCCTTTACCCATTTCAGAAGGCGAAGGATTCATTTCATCTCCAGCTTGTGGAGGATCTTCTATTAGGAAACGTTCCATTCCCATAACAGTCAGATAGAATAGCATCTTTTGTTTCCATCTCTTAAAGTTTAACCCCATGAACTTTTCAGGGCGTTCATGGTGAAATCCAGCGGGTGGAGGAACGACAACATTTCCTTGAGCGGCAGTAAAGGCGTTGGAAGAGCCTTGAGCAACCGAAAAGGCATTAGGAGTGCCTTGAGCAGTGGGGAAGGCAGATGGATTGCCTTGAGCAGCAGCAGTAGAATAACAAGCAGTTTGATTTATGCCAGTCATCTTTCTAACTTACTTACAACAATCTTGTCTTAAAATTGTTGGGATACAATTGTTGTAGGGAACGGAAAGTAAGTAACTATTACAATAGTATAAAGGATAAATAAACTATTACAATAGAATTGGAAATCAAAACCTTACAAACTGCTTGTGTGATTTGCTGAGTCGAGTGATGACACTCTGTCTTTAAGACAAGATTGCCCCGTATATCTCCTTTTACGGTGTTGAGCAATAGTCTCCCAAGATACAACAACAACTTTAACAAGTGAGCAAATGAAACTCAAGTGTTACTCTTGAAGAACTTTGAGTAAAGTAGCTTTGCTAGAGAGGAAGAATATGAACTCTGAAAATTCTGGAGTATTTTCTAAATGTTGAGTGTTGTCAATTGAGCCAAAGGCCTCAATTTATAGTGTAAGTAGAAGACCCCTCAACTAGCCAACTAATGGCCTTCAATAGCCATGTAATTGCACTTGATTGAGGGGTTACATTCAGCCAAATAATGGTTGAATTCATGTGCCAAGTAATGGAGAATCAATGCTCCAAAACCAGCCCAACGGTAAGATTTTTCCAACTTTCCGTCACAGCTTTCTGCCTTCGAAGTGTCGCGGCGCCGCATCTCCAGTGACTGGCCAGCCAATTTGCGCCGCGGCGCTGCCTGGGAGGCGCTGCGGTCCTTTACGGCTCCGCGGAGATTTCCGACTCGTTTCGTTTTACACTTTGTACACTTCTTCCTTCATTTACTAACGTGGAATACTTTGTCATTTGGCCAATAACCGTCCATAATTCTATGTCTCAAACGTATACGTATCAATATATCTTTCACTAATGAAATTTGCGATACTTGGTACTATGTGTGCACGTGTGTGGAAACGACGTTTCCGACGTGCGGGCCTCAATTGTTCGAGTCATAAATTAATGGGATATACTTAATTCCACATTTAATAAATTTCCAACAACATGTAATAGTATATAGAGATAGAAAGCACAATAGAGCCCCCGCCCATCCCACCTCACCCTACCCCCAAAACCAACAAAAAGGGGACCGCACGTACAACATTCAATCATAGACAAATGCAATATAAGTTTTAGCTCAATTGTTCCCTTTATTTGGACATAAAATACAAATAATTATGTGAAAAATTATTAAATTTAGAAAATACATTACAATTTGAATTCATAATTTTAAAGCACAATTTGGGGGTAAAAATGATGGTTGAAATCCTACCTCAAACCTCACCACATAATTATGGAGCATCAATTAAGGATGGAACTTAACAAAAAAGTGAGATATGAAGAGTTGGTAGTGAAAAACAGATTGCATACCCAAGCTTAGAAAAAAGGAGTGAGTATGTAGAATTCATTTTACCCTCTTAGAGCTATAATTGAATATTGTAAGTATTTATTGGAAGTCAACTAGACCACTATCAAACATATCCAGAAGCCGGCGAATTAGAGTGCGGACTAGCTTTCTGGCGAATGAAGGCTACATGTACGAAGAAGATTTGATAATTCTGAAGAATATGCTCAATAAAATAAAGTTTTTTCTCCTAACAAATTTAAGTTGTGTGCCTTATGAAAAATTTTAAGCGTTTCATTTAGTTAAATTTCAATGTACCCAACAAAATAATCTTGTCTTTGGCTCTGCATCCAAGTTAGACATAACGCAACTATTTTAAGTCCAGAACAAATTCATACAAAATAGTAAAAGAAACAAGTAAATCAAATATCCATCATAATAACTAAAGAAACAAGTAAATCAAATATCCATCATAATAACTAAAGAAACAAGTAAATCAAATATCCATCATAATAACTAAAGAAACAAGTAAATCAAGGAAATCAATTTTTAGTAAATTTTTTTTACGTTTGATTGGTCAAAAATTTTGGAAAACACGTTTAAAAGAAAATAAGTTCATAAAAATGAGGAAAATGACTTCATTAATTGAAGTAGGGAAAACAAGTTACATAAATGACATTTCAAGTTCATTGTCGCTCCCAACCCCCACCCCTTGACAATCCCCACACCCCTAATACCTCACTCCCCACTCCATCTCACTCTCATAGTATTTTGCTCGATTACATATAAATGCCCTTGGTATAAAAAAAATTTCTTCCTTATCAAACACTAGAAAATAAATAAAAAATTTACTTATTTTTCAGGAAAACATTTTCCTTGGTACCAGAACACTCTTAAGTGGCAAACTTGCAGTGTCTAAGAAATCCAAAAGGGTCTGATCCCCCAAAACTCCAAAAAAGAAATTCCACAACCGAGATTTGATGGGAGCAATTGATATTCTTCTTGTTTCTAACAGATGGGGGCAAAAACTTCTTTATTTATTAGTAACAGGCGTAGATTATTTTTTATGGGTCCAACCAAACTCAATATTTCAACACAAAATATAGAGAAATTTTATTTTGTGTCTTACACAACTGATTCAAGTTGTGTGAAGTTTATTCCTACTTCACAAATGAAACAAAATCTTACACTTTTAGATTCACAAATTTTGAATCCACCAATACGTGAAACAAAAAGAAATGACCTCATAGGCACAACTTAAAAGAAATACATGAACACATATATATTTATGAAAAATTACTAAAATTTAAACAAAGGCGACCGACATAGTAAAAGGAACCGACAAAATAAACCAAACAAGTTGCAACAATTATCTAAGGAAATTCATTAATTAAACCAACCTTAATTAATTATAACCCTCTTAATTAAAAAAAATTCTGAAAAGCGCCGTAATTCATTTAGCCTCAGTTTTCTCTCCTTTCCTTCACTTTTATGCAATGAATTTCCTCGCATTATCTTTCTAAATCAAATTGTACGATTTTGTCCCCCTTCCTCTCTACATAATTTCTTTGTTTTATTATTTTAAGCCATTTTCTTATGTCTTCCAATTATATTTCTCTAAGAAAATTCGTAAGTTTGTTTGAGTTTTTATCTTTATGGTTTGTTGTTTGTGTGACTTTTGAGTTTGATGGACATGATAATATATTAGTAAATTTTTGGTTATCGAATTTTAAGTACAATTTTGTTAGATTTATAGTTTCTTATTATAGGAAAACCTATAGAAATTATCTGTCACGTTATGGCTATTAATCATTTTATGCACAAATGTAAGTTATGGGTTTCAGCTGTCACGATTCTTTTTTTTGTTGTTGATACCACTTCACAGTAACTTGTCTCAGTCTGACCATCAATTGAATCCAATTAAACTCAATTTGCTTTAAAGACTTTGGATTAGGCTGCATTTGAAGCTTTTCAGTTTAGCATAGCATCCAATAAAAGAAAGGCAGTTCTGAAACACTGCCAAATTTCGGCCAAAATCGCTCTTTTTCTTACTCTATTTTTCATATTTTCTTTGGAGATACAGATTGAGAAATATTTAAGTTTTAATTATTCACTCGCTCAAATTCCGGTGACACACACTGATCATGGCAGGCATGTGTGCTTGATAGGAACAAGTTTTAATATAGGCGTCTAAGCAAAAAGAATCGGGCAAAACCGGAAATTCAGGTTCTCTTCTCTCTCTCATTGGCTTTTTAATTTTCATACTACTTAAATCATCGAAAAGTTCACAGAATTGAGTTTTGTTAAATATGATCGTAAAGAATAGATGTTGAACCTAGCTCAACCCCAAAAGCTAGATTGTAGAGTGAGATTGTCCAAGTCCATATAAGGAGTTCATGTTCTCATTTCATATTCGATGTGAGACTCTTAATAATGATATAGAAGATTATCGAGTAGAACTTCCCTCATATGTGATGTTGAATCACCTCAGGGAAGTTAAGCTAACACTTGCTAGTCTCTTGAACACGTTTCCTTTTTCAGAAAAATGCTCACCGAGAAGCACAGCCTCCATGTATCCACGGAAGTGGCCTCGAAAACCATAACACTGGTTCCACGATGGCCTCGTGGACCATATGAATGTTTAACAGCCTCGACAGCAGCATAAGAGCTGAAATAGTCATGTAGCTCATGATTTTCCATTCCAATCCACTTGTCATTATCGTGTTTCTCAAGCACCGTATTCATGATAATCACCATTGGTGACCACACTGGTTCCTTATCTTTGAATTCGATGCCATGCCATCTTCCCTACACCTCATCTGGAGGTACAACAGAAGTCCCCCTTTGACACAGCTCCTCCTCCAAAAGTTGAGCGAGCTCTCTGTGTAATTTAATCTTTTTCCACCTTACGTTTTTGTGTGGGACACCAATGAGAGCAACCATGTAAACCACACAATTGCACCTGGACCACCTTTGCAGGCAGGGCAGTGCCACTGTCGTTCAGGATCATTAATCTGAGTAACAGTCAAACCGTCGAGACATTTAAAAAGTTTCTTGAACCAACGACTTTTCATGGGCACCTCATAACTCATTTCATTCACATCTGAGTGATCATTGTTGGAAATTTGCCTTTGGCGGGGAGATGCGTCCACCCATCTTTGATGAATTAAACACAAGTGTTCCGCATGTTGGAGACCTTGTCTCTTCGCACATGCATGATCTACGAAGTGAGTAGATGACCGTAGGGCCAAGAATCGTCTAATTTCGTTGAGAAATGAAAGAGATATTGGTCCACGAAGTAAGGTGTTTAAGGCATGGAAATATGGTGTGGGACAAATCTACCACATCGGTGGGAATAAGAAGAATTGCTCTCTATGTATGTCTCAAATTGGTAAAGGGTTTGGGACCCCAAGGGGTATCCCATGTGTTTAAAGGAGAGAAGACCTAGATGTGCTTGGGTTCAAGGCTAAGCCCACACGCGCGCCGCCGCCGCCCGTCCGGGCCACGGGCCACGGGCCACGGGCCACGGGCTGTTGGCTGTTGGCTGTTGGCTGTTGGCTGTTGGGATTTTCTGACATTATCTTGGACCATAGAACTCTGCCAGATGTACAGTTTGGTCCCCAGAGTTTCTGGAGACTTTTTCTGCCTACCGTTGGACTGCGTTTTGGAGCATTAACCAGCCATTACTTGGCTGATTAACTCTCCATTAACATCCCATTACTTGGGCATTTGGGCATCCTCTTTCAATGGCCTTAATAGCCATTACTTGGCTGTTTTAATGGCCTCCCTTAATGGCCATTACAGCCTTGTTTGTGGCTGTTGGACAGCCCCTCCTTCATGCTATATATTGAGCCTCTTTTGGCTCAATTCGTTGGTAGAAAACAGGCAGAAAACACACTGAAAACAGTGACGGAAATACAAAACAGAAAGCTGAAAACAGTGAGGAATACACTGGAAAAATAGCCACAAAATAGCTCAAAACAGTGAGCAAATTGTGACGAAAATCAGTGAGCAAACCTTCACATATACACAAGATATACACTACAGAGACACACTATATACACAGAGACAAAAGAGAAGAGTAAAGAGAAACTCTTCCTTCATATTCCATATCTTCAGCAAGTCGAGTCATATTCATTTTCTTCGTCAGGCTCAACCTATTGGCTTTGTAGCGTTGAGATTATAATGTTGTTTTATCTTGGGAGACTATTGCCCGCTAACGTAAAAGCATATATACGGGGCAATCTTGTCTTAAGGATAGAGGGATATCCTCGACTCAACACACAACGTTGTAACCATCCAGATTTAGTTGTTTCTTGATTTCAGGATATCAAGATTCAAGACACAACAAACTTGCGGCAGTTCTCAACATTGGCTTTGCAAGGTGATCAATATTCAAGACACAACACACTTGCGGCAGTTTTGAAGATTGACCATTTATTTATCCTTTCGAACATTTGTAATAGTTATTACTTCCCGTACTGCTTTATAAAGTACAATAGAGTACACCAACAACTTAAGACAAGATTGTATTGTATTACTATTAGTGTTCGAAAGATGTCGGTCAAAAGTTGTGTGACCAAATCTGGATATGGCAATGGTTTTCTGGTAGAAGAGAGTGATGATGATGAACGTGTTCATGGTGTCACTGCTACCAAGACTGGTGGGAACAAGCGCTCTCGAGAGCCTGAGGATGTCAACTGGGACAAGAGGAGAAGGTTGAAGATGTGGTTCTATCTTGCAGCAGAAGGCCTATATCTGTCCCAGATAAAGAATCCGAAATTAGGATAAGTATTTTTCTTACTTGTCAAGAATAAAGATTAAATGATGTCTGATTAAAAATGGATTAAAGTAAGGAAGAATATAAAAATCAGAAGTTTAATCTCTTCTTCTTTCCCGTTTAAAGATTGGATTTTGTAAACGACTTAAAAAGATCCGTTCTTTTAAGTGTAATGATTAAAAGTTTGTAAAGTATGTTCGCACATACGATGGAGAGAGATCCACTAACTGTGCGAAAACTATTACCACTCTTAAGTAAGCACCAAGAATTATCTGGGCACCAATCATAACGGAAGAAGTCTAAAAGTTAAAGACGTTGAGCCTGTCACACTATTTGGCAGAAGATCCTTCATAGGATGATGTTGGACACTCAGTCATACAAAGCCTCCAAGCGACCGGAGTGGGCCAAAATTCCTTTGATATGATGATATTGGACACTCAGTCATATAAAGCCTCCGGGCGACTGGAGTGGGGCCAGAATTCATTTCATAGGAAAAGTAATGGACACCTAGTAAGGTGGGCCAGAGTTTCCAGGTCTTAAATGATCTGAAGGCCTAAAGAAAAGCAGAAAAGAAATTGGACACTCAGTCTGCCAAAGCAACTGGAGTGGGCCAGAGTATCCAGATCACATATGATCCGGTTACGCCCTAACCACGGGCAAGAGGTTATCCATGTGAAGCAACGCCACCTCTAAAATCAAAGGGGCTGGAGAGGTTGTCCTCAATAGGACTTCAGGGATTGGGATCACTCTAAGATGAGGTGATACATATCCCAAACTTGGTTAAAAGACGTTGGTCAAGCTGGTTTGAGACTAGTCCAACAGGTCTGTAATAACTAAGAATGGTACAGTATGTCTGTAGCCAAATGAATTTTATATTTGTAATCCGTGCATCTATGCCATCATAGATTAAGACACGTTAAATAGCAAGTCATTTAAAAGCTAACGATGTTGAGATTGTTGCCTTCTGTCGACATAAACCCTCAAAATAAATGTGAGGTAGATGAAGAGGCAAAATCACCTTTCCAAATTCCGTGAAGGGAATAGCGAAAAAAGTACCGCTCCTCTAGAACTTAGTCACACCTTTATGGGTGATTTAAAGTTTATACAAAATAGAGGGGGGAGACAAGTACGTTGTGATCTTCATTGATGATGGTACAACGTATTAAATCTTTTGTTTGTTGAAAAGCAAAGATGAGCTTGTTGAAGCGGATAAGCGCTACAAAGCTGAAGTTGAAAATCAACTATGCCTATGGATTGCAAAATTCGTAGCAATAGAGGGGGAGAATGTGCAGCATCGTTCATTAAACGATTGTTCATTACTCACCTCAGTCCAATGGTGTTAGCCAAGCGCTAAGTCATACGCCCAAATTATGTGGGGTGGCTTGGTAAAAGTTGGAATACCGAAACATGTCAAGTTATACCTAAGACTGTAGATTGCATATCCACTGGATCTGCAAATAACAGTAGTGCTTATCGCCTCTTGGCGTCAAAGAATGCTAAATTCTTTGAAGATAACTTTCCTTGAAATAGAAAAAAGGAGTAATTGCTGAAGGTTAACAAGAACCCGCGAGGGCCTGACTGTCCGGAACTAGACGTTCCGTATCTACAGGACTCGAAAGTTGCTGGCTATCCGGAACTTAATATTCCAGATCTGCAGAACTCAAGGATTCTAGATGTTGAGCCGAGAAGGAGCACAGAAGGGGACAAAGACTTATTCCAGTCCTTCTAGCTTGTATGGTTGAGAACGAACCATGGACAATTGACAAATAATTGTCTTCTCCAGAAGCGCTGCTTTGGAAAGAAGCTAAAAGAGAGAAATTGATTCCATCATATAGAATCATACTTCTGTAATGGTTTATCTTCCTCCGGAAAAAGAACCTTTGGATTGTAAAATGTTCTCCCTTGTGAGTAGCTTGACATCCAGGGCCATTGCAGTCTTGCGTGGCATGGATGTTGAAACAACCTTCCCAATCGGAGAGTTGGAAGAAGAGGATCAGAATTGGTTTGCTGAACTGTTGGGCTTCTTCCTGAACTTTCATTTTGGTCCCTGAAATGTTTACATTTTGGTCCTGAAAGCTTCAGATAAAACAGAAACAATGAATCTGACCACAGAAATATTGACTCTGAAGTTAGTAAGCCAACAGTTGGAGAATCAACAGTCTGAAAGTTAAAAGTCATATTGAAACAAAGTCTCGATATGAAAGATATGGGTATCACAGATGACATCTTACGAATTAGATTTCTAAGACATCTAACGGACTGGTCGATAGTTGACAGTCTCGTTGAAGCCACCAATGGATATGAATCATAGAACTGATTGGAATCATGGTGCACCCATAAACAAGGAGCGATATGCACAGGTCACGTGTAGTTCAATGTATTGTACACACTACAACCGACCTGATATCGTCCTACAAAGCAGATCAGTTGAACTAAGATTCACTGATGATCTTAATACATGATCAATAGAAGGCGTTAAGTCGGATATGACGATATCTAAATTATTCGCTTATCTACAGATTATAGTATTCTGGATGTCCAGCGGTTCTGGGAGAACACAGTGATGCAAACTGGACATCATATCTGAAGAACACCAAAAGTAAATGTGTATGGTGGGTCTTAGAAAAACCTCTAAGCAAACTTGCATCGACCGATTCATGATGGAATCAGAGTTTATCGCTTTATACAAAGCATGAAAGAAGTTGAGTAACTTCATGACTCCTTAGAGGACGTCCCTTATTAGGAGAAACCCGTGTCTTCAGCAGTTATACACTGTGGCTAGCCGGTCGGCTTCAGGAAGGACACGGATGACGGCGTCTGGGCATATCTGTCAGGATCTGTCATGAGACATAAGACCGTATGGCAGTTGATCATCACGGGTGTCACTTCCTTGTTTACTAACTAAGGGACTACCCAGAGATCAAGTGTTCTGGCTGTCTAGGGGAATGGGCTTAAAACCCAAACAATACGAACCTTTGCGGTGGAAACCCAACCATACTGATTGGAGATCCCAAGAATTTGGTTCAATAGGAAAACTAAGCGGCAAAAGGTTCAGTTGAGCGCTTCGGTGGAAGCAAGACGCACTTCAGATGATGATTTCTGTACGGAAACATGAATCCAAAGTTGTTCCCGCGATAGACATTAAAGTGCTACCTGCATGGTAGGTAAAGGTTAAGCTTCCAAACCTTTAACAATTCTCAAATGGTTGAGGTTAAGGTTGGGGAAACTTTTTATGATTCCTAACACTTGTGAAGTGGGGTATAGCAGGATACCTTGTAGGAGATCACCTATTTAAGTGCGAGGATGGCCGTCTCAAATGAACGCACTTAAGAATCCAAGTGTGTCCAAGGCTACAACGGGCAAAAACGTAAGAATGAAAACGAATAAGAAGAGTTATTGTGTTGTTATCATTGTCTTGACTTACACTAAACACTGACGGTTCAAGACATCACGTTCACCGCGCAGTAAGTAAGTCCGATGGTTTCAACTAGGGAAGGTTCAAAGCGAAAACTACCTCTCCTGATGTAATATCTTGTCGCTGAAAGATTGCTGAAATGTAGGCACCTTGTGCGTGCGCCACAATCTCTCTTTCATAGAGGGGATTGTTGGAAATTTGCCTTTGGCGGGGAGATGCGTCCACCCATCTTTGATGAATTAAACACAAGTGTTCCGCATGTTGGAGACCTTGTCTCTTCGCACATGCATGATCTACGAAGTGAGTAGATGACCGTAGGGCCAAGAATCGTCTAATTTCGTTGAGAAATGAAAGAGATATTGGTCCACGAAGTAAGGTGTTTAAGGCATGGAAATGTGGTGTGGGACAAATCTACCACATCGGTGGGAATATGAAGAATTGCTCTCTATATATGTCTCAAATTGGTAAAGGGTTTGGGACCCCAAGAGGTATCCCATGTGTTTAAAGGAGAGAAGACCTAGATTTGCTTGGGTTCAAGGCTAAGCCCACACGCGCGCCGCCGCCTCCCGTCCGTCCGGTCCGGTTCCGGGTTCCGGGTTCTCGGTTTCTTGGGTCACGGGCTGTTGGCTGTTGGCTGTGGGGATTTTCTGACATTATCTTTTTGGACCAGAGAACTCTATCAGATGTACAGTTTGATCCATGGAGTTTCATATGTACAGTTTTGACCTAAATTCTTTCATATGTACAGTTTTATCCCTGAAGTTTCAATATTTACAGTTTGGTCCCCAGAGTTTCTGGAGACTTTTTCTGCCTACCGTTGGACTGCGTTTTGGAGCATTAACCAGCCATTACTTGGCTGATTAACTCTCCATTAATGCCCATTACTTGGGCATTTGGGCATCCTCTTTCAATGGCCTTAATAGCCATTACTTGGCTGTTTTAATGGCCTCCCTTAATGGCCATTACAGCCTTGTTTGTGGCTGTTGGACAGCCCCTCCTTCATGCTATTTATTGAGCCTCTTTTGGCTCAATTCGTTGGTAGAAAACAGGCAGAAAACACACTGAAAACAGTGACGGAAATACAAAACAGAAGGCTGAAAACAGTGAGGAATACACTGGAAAAACAGCCACAAAATAGCTCAAAACAGTGAGCAAATTGTGACGAAAATCAGTGAGCAAACCTTCACATATACACAAGATATACACTACAGAGACACACTATATACACAGAGACAAAAGAGAAGAGTAAAGAGAAACTCTTCCTTCCTATTCCATATCTTCAGCAAGTCGAGTCATATTCGTTTTCTTCGTCAGGCTCAACCTATTGGCTTTGTAGCGTTGAGATTATAGTGTTGTTTTATCTTGGGAGACTATTGCCCGCTAACGTAAAAGCATATATACGGGGCAATCTTGTCTTAAGGATAGAGGGATATCCTCGACTCAACACACAACGTTGTAACCATCCAGATTTAGTTGTTTCTTGATTTCAGGATATCAAGATTCAAGACACAACAAACTTGCAGCAGTTCTCAACATTGGCTTTGCAAGGTGATCAAGATTCAAGACACTACACACTTGCGGCAATTTTGAAGATTGACCATTTATTTATCCTTTCGAACATTTGTAATAGTTATTACTTCCCGTACTGCTTTATAAAGTATAATAGAGTATACCAACAATCATCGAAGTCGTCATCACTCTGAAATTCATCTTCATCGTTGTCGTGATCAGGCAAATCCAATTCATCAGACGCATAGGCCTTAACATCATCATTAGTGACAGCGGAACTAGGTTATCCAACATTGTTACGGAATCCCAATTTTCTAACGATATCTGGATGACCCCAAGTACTATTCTTCTTTCCCCAAGATTCTGAAATTGGATTCTGAGGAATCCATGGCTTCTTCCCTAAACTGCTGCTTCCACCCTTGTTCTTGGACTTTCTAGCACACACAACCCATCCATCATTTTGATCAGAGTTGAAGCCCAAATCTCCAACACCTACATTTATCCCATCAACAGTACTTGTTTCTGAGATAGCTTTCTGCTTTGCTAATGAATTAGAAGACCTCCAGGCACCTTTGTTGTTTGAACTCATATTGAATGAAATTAAAATGATGGAACAAATCCGCCGGATAAGGAAGAGTGAGAGTACAACTTGTTGGTAACACAACTTTGGCTTATATAACTCTTGAATTAATCCCCTCAACTACTTCGAAACTTAGTTCACAAGACCACAAATAGTAACGGATTAATTATGTAGAATTAAGAAAAGGAAGATTATAAATTTTGTAAATCTAAAGCTAGCATTTTTTCTTCGGGTGGGTTGTATTTGATTCGTTAATTAAAATGATAGACTTATTTTTTTTAAAGTCACAAAGATATTTTCTTAAATGAACCGGACCCGACTCATGATCAGAGGCAAAAAAATATAACCATATAAGCGATTAGAAAGGATTCCCATATAGAATATTCGTTTTTTAAATGATTTTTTCCTTTCATAACGCACAAATTATGTGAACTTCTAAAATTTCCTCTTAATTTTCTCATTTCGTTGACTCCTATAAAAGTAACATTGTTTCACCTAATTCAAATCTTAACGCTAGCTTTAGATTTACAAAATCTTATAACCTTCCTTTTCTTAATTCTACATAATTAATCCGTTACTATTTGTGGTCTTGTGAACTAAGTTTTAAAGTAGTTGAGGGGATTAATTCAAGAGTTATATAAGCCAAAGTAGTGTTACCAACAAGTTCTACTCTCACTCTTCCTTCTCCGGCGGATTTGTCCCATCATTTTAATTTCATTCAAATTTGAGTTCAAACTATTAGCGAATATTTTTCGAATATTCACAGTATATTTTGTAATTATGATAGCTGTATATTTAAGGTAACCTCGGATTCTTATTGTATTAGGAATCAACCTTTGTACAACTATATATATATATATATATATTGTGATTAATGAAAGGAATCCCTAAGGGAGATTATTCCAATCTTACATGGTATCAAGGGCCAAACCCTAATCCCTACTCTTCTACTACCAAGCCGCCGATCACCACCGTATTTTTTTCTCCCCTCTTCTCGGTCGACGACAACCATAGCCACCATGTCTCGTCCTACTTCCCCTACTAATTCCGGGTTTTCCACTGGCACTTCTGACAACCCCCCTCAACGTTCCTCGTCTTCTTTTCACCCGACATTCGCCGTTACCAACATCAAGAATTTTATCCCTATAATTCTTGACCAAGAAGACTGTCAATATTCCATGTGGATAGAACTGTTCTATATTCATGCATGTGCGTATAATGTGCTAGATCATATTGATGATTTTGTTCCTCGTCCCACCGATGTTGCAGACTCGACATAGTGTCGCCTTGACGCCATCGTCAAACAATGGATATACGGAATCATCTCAAAGGATTTATTGTGTACTATCATGAAAACAAGTGCTGAGGCACGTGAACTCTGGGTACGGTTAGAAGAATTTTTTCAAGATAATAAAAATACTCGGGCCGTGTATTTGGAAAAGCAGTTCAACAATACACATCTCGAGAATTCTACCAACATGTCCGAATATCCGACCAACTTTCCAACGTAGGGACATCTGTTTCAGAAACCAAGATGGTACTTAAACTAGTTGCTGGTTTACCGAAAGGTGAATATGATACACTTGCGACAATGATTCAACAGGCCGACCCACTACCAAGTTTCAACAAGGTGCGTTCACAACTTTTGTTAGAAGAGACCCGCCGTACTAAACAAGAGGAGCACAATCAAAAGGCATTAGCCGTTGACAGCATGCCCCCACCGGCGGCCAACATCACCCAGCCCCCCACCGCCAGACCACCAGCAGCAGCAGTCCCGCGGCGGCGGACGTGGCGGCAGAGGCCGTGGTAGCAACAACAAAGGGAAGGGCTGCGGCAAGGGCCAAAGGAACCAATAGTCAGGCCCAACCCCTGCTCCCTATTTTCAGTGGGCGGGACAACTACCTTGGCCCAATACAGGGAACTAGGCCTCGCCTGCATGCCCCTACCCAACATTAGGGGCCCAGTTCCAGCAAGTTTGGCTACCAAGTCTCTTGGGCTCCTCCCCAGCCAACAGGCAGGCCCACCAGTCCACACAGCAGGCCCACCTGGTTTCGGCCCCTCAGCACCCACAAGTCAGCAGCCTAGCCCCCACTGATTTGGGCCAGGCCTTCAACACCTTGAACCTTCAACAACCCGATGATAATTGGTACATGAACACCGGAGCCATATCTCATCTCACCCGGTCGTTAGGTAATTTATCTCAAATGCTTCTGTTAAAGTATCCTGTCACCGCATTCCAATTGAAGGTTACGGTAACACACATACCAAACATCCCCACCCGCCTTTCTCCCTAAATCATGTCCTTTACACCCCTAACATCATTAAAAACTTAATATCTGTTAGAAAATTCACTCGCAATAATTCTGTGTCTGTCGAATTTGACCATTTTGGTTTTTCTGTGAAGGATCTCAATACGGGGAAAATTCTTACGCGCTACAATAGTGTGTGAGACCTCTACCTCTTCACTCAATCTTCCGCTGTCAGACCACAGTCACCTATCTCCCTTGCTGCTATTTCTCCGTCAACTTGGCATAACAGACTCGGACACCCAGGAGACCCAATTTTTAATTTTCTTAGGACTAATAAGCGTATTCAATGTAATAATGGAAAACTTGCCCAACATTATTTTTCTTGCCCTCTTGGCAAACATACTCGTCTTCCATTTCTGTCATCCAACAATGTTACTTTTTCTCCATTTGATATTGTTCATGTTGATTTGTGGACATCTCTGGTTGGTAGTTCGTTGGGTCACAAATTTTATCTAGTATTCTTAGATGATTTTTCACATTTTGTCTAGATTTACCCACTAAAGTTCAAATCTGAAGTTTTTGCCAAGTTCCTTGAATTTCAAAAATTCATTAAAACACAGTTTGAAAAATCTACAAAATCTTTCCAATGTGATAATGGACGTGAATTTAATAATTCGCCATTTCACCATTTCTGCTCTAAACAAGGCATGATTTTCCTTTTTTCCTGTCCCTTCACTTCCTCCCAAAATGGAAAGGCTGAACAAATTATACATACCATCAATAACATGGTTCGTACCCTTTTGTTTCATGTCTGTCTTCCACTACCTTTCTGGGTCTATGATGTTAAAATGGTAGAATCCCTTCTTAATATTTTATCCACTAACACTCTCCAAAATAAGATCCCCACCAAAATTTTATACCGTAGGATCCCGTCCTATGACCAACTTAGAATTTTCGATTGCCTATGCTACCCCAATCTCGCCTCAATTGCCCCTCAGAAATTAGCACCACAAACTACGCTCTGTGTCTTCGTTGGTCTCGCGTCTAATCATAAGGGTTACCTGTGTTATGACCTGTCCACTCGTAAAATCATTATCTCCCGCCACATCACATTTAACGAGACATGTTTTCCATTTTTGAATCTTCGAAAATTTCAAACCACGGACTACACATTTTTTGATGAGACAGATCTATCCCCGCTAGTCAAATCACTGTTCCAACTTCAGTCCACTGTTCCCGCGTCACCGTCGTCGGCTCCGGTGGTCTCATCTCCACCAGTGACCATCACTGATGACATCTTTGCACCACAGAGGTCTCCATCACCCATTCCCACGGCCGAACAACCACATCCACTATCAAACCACCACCAAACACCCGAGAGGTTATCCAAAAACCCTCTAGCCGACACATCGCCAATCCACACTCATATCGATAACCTGCAACCACTACCAACACATGATCTGGCAAGCTTCACCACCTCGCCACATAACCCACCAGCACCGATAACCAACCAATACCCCAGCCAGTCTCTTCAACCCCCCATCACTGGCGATACCTACAATCCAAAATCGGACTCTGACCCCGAAACCCAACAACCACTGTCCACACCCAATACAAACCATACACTACTGCCTACCCATCGTATGGAAAGTCGTGCTCAACACAGGATTTTCAAACCCAAGGTTCACTTTAACCTCTCCACACAAACCATATCACCTATTTCCAAAAATCTAAAACTAGCCAAACTGGACCCTAATTGGAATGCGGCCATGTGCGAGGAATTTAATGCTTTAACAAAGCAGAACACTTGGGATTTGGTACCTAGACCAGAGGGCGTGAATGTCATCCGGTGCATGTGGCTATTTCGTCACAAGTTCAGAGATAGTGGTGACTTGAAGCGATATAAGGCAAGACTGGTTGCTAATGGCACTAATCAGCAGTAGGGAATTGATTGTGGTGAGACATTCAGTCCGGTTGTTAAATCGGCTACTATTCATACCATTCTCAGTATTGCTATGGGCAAGCATTGGACGATTCATCAGCTTGATATTAAGAATGCATTTCTTTATGGGGATTTGAAAGAAACTGTGTACATGCATCAACCTTCTGGCTTTGTTCATCCTGCGGTCCCTCAGTATGTATGTCATCTCAGAAAGTCCCTATATGGATTGAAACAGGCACCCCGCTCTTGGTATGATTGCTTTGCCAGATATATTATGCAGATCAGGTTTATATGTAGCATATGTGATAACTCTCTCTTTACTTTTCATCGAGGTAGCAGCACTGCTTATTTTTTATTATATGTGGATGGGATTGTTCTTACTGCATCCTCTGACGATTTGAAGAATGACATCATTGCTCTACTCAAAACTGAATTTGCTATGACTGATTTGGGCAAGCTGAGTTATTTCTTGGGCATATTCGTGACCAGATTTGCAGCTACTATGTTCCCGAGTCAGCGTAAATATGCGGAAGAGATAGTGTACAGGGCTAAGATGGCCAATTGTAAAATTATGCCAACTCCAGTTGACTCGAAATCCAAGCTTAGTGCCAATGATGGTGCGCCAATTTCTGATCCCACCCTATATCGGACTCTTGCAGGTGCCCTTCAGTATCTTACATTCACTAGGCCTGATATTGCATATGCCGTTCAGCGGGTGTGTCTATTTATGCACGCCCCACGAGAATCCTACTTTGCTGCCCTCAAGCGTATTATTCGATACATTAAGGGCACACTTGACTTTGGACTGCATCTCTACCCCTCTGCACCAACCAAATTGCTCTCCTACACGGATGCAGATTGGGTAGGGTGCCCAGACACACGTCGCTCCACCTCGGGCTACTATGTATTTTTAGGGGATAATCTTATTTCATGGTCCGCTAAGCGGCAAGCCACACTATCCCGTTCGAGTGCTGAAGCAGAGTATCGAGGAGTTGCTAATGTAGTTGCTGAGATCTGTTGGCTCAAAAATCTTCTTTTGGAGCTCCATTGTGCACTGGGAAAGGCGTCTATAGTCTACTGTGACAATATATCTGCCATATATCTGTCTCACAATCCGGTCCAACATCAGCGGACCAAACATATCGAGATGGATATTCACTTTGTATGTGAGAAGATCGCTCTTGGTCAGGTCAAAATATTGCATGTGCCTTCCTCGTATCAGTATGCCGATATTTTCACAAAAGGACTACCGCAACAACTATTCACCGATTTCATATCCAGCCTTAGCGTCCGGCCTCCTCCCGCTCCGACTGAGGGGGGTATTAGCGAATATTCACAGTATATTTTGTAATTATGATAGCTGTATATTTAAGGTAACCTAGGATTCTTATTGTATTAGGAATCAACCTCTCGTACAACTATATATATATATATATATATATATATATATATATATATATATATATATATATATATATATATATATATAATGATTAATGAAAGGAATTCTTAAGGGAGATTATTCCAATCTTACACAAACAACAAAGGTGCCTGGAGATCTTCTAATTCATCAGCAAATCAGAAAGCTACCTCTGAAACAAGTACTGTTGATGGGATAAATATTGGTGTTGGAGATTTGGGCTTCAACTCTGATCAAAATGATAGATGGGTTGTGTGTGCTAGAATGTTCAAGAACAAGGATGGAAACAACAATTTAGGGAAGAAGCCATGGATTCCTCAGAATCCTATTTCAGAATCTGGGGGAAACAAGAATAGTACTTGGAGTCATCCAGATATCGTTTGGAAATTGGTATTCCATAAGAATGTTGGATCATCTAGTTTCGCTGTCACTGATAATGATGTTAAGACCTGTGAGTCTGATGAATTTGATTTGCCTGATGACGACAACGATGATGTTGAATTTCAAAGTGATGATCACTCAGATGTGAATGTCCATGTCCCTTCACGGTACCAGATGTGAATGGACATACACTTTGTTCGAGAAACATGACTCAGACACCACTTTGAAAATAGACAGAGAGCTCGCTTTACTTTTGGAGGAGGAGCTGCGTCAAAGGAAAACTTCTGTTGTACCTCCAGGTGAGGTGTATGGAATATGAGATGACAAAGAATCTAAAGATAAGGAAATAGTATGGCCATTGATGGTGATAATCATGAATACGGCTCTTGAGAAAGACGATAATGACAAGTGGATTGGAATGGAAAATCAGGAGCTACGTGACTATTTCAGCTCTTATGATGTCAAGACTGTTAAACATTCAAAAGGTCATCGTGGCATCAGTGCAATGGTTTTTGAGGCCACTGTCATGGGTACATGGAGGCTGTGCTTCTCAGTGAGTATTTTTCTGAAAAAAGGAAGAGATAGAGACGCGTGGGAACGCAACCCAGTTCGCTTTAATCTTGAGGGGATACGTAAGCTTTATGGTTATAGGGCACAGAAAAGAGACCTTGACAACTTCAACCAGCATTCACATGGGAAATCAAGGTTGAGGTTTGAGATGAGGTTGTATAGTGAAAATGTTCGGAATGCAGCAATGCATATGTCGGAGGATAATCAACAGCTTGTATGGTTCAAGAACGAGGCCGCTAAATACCAAAAGAAAACTAAAGCTCTTGAAGAGGCATGATGCCCTCTTTGAGACTTGATGAACTCTTCTTCGTGTCTTCTTTTTTTACGTTTTTCATATCCAGACGAATATTTTCGGGTAGGAGGCATTTGTAATTCTCCTATTGAAACAAAAAGATAAATCAAATTTAATGTAATCATGTAAAATACAAGTCATCCATTACATACTTTACTAATAAAAGTAATGTAAAATCTAAAGCTAAACACAATTAATTTAATGTAATATTGAGAACCCTAAATTAATTATAATATTGAGATTTGAGAAATTTGAAACCCTAAGTAAAATAGAATAAACATTGATGCAATTGAATCAATCCATGTTAATGGTGAATTAGAGCAAAATAATTCTCAAAACAATAACTTACCAAAAAGATCTTTACTTGTAAGTTGAGATTTCTACATAATTAATGGAGAATGTTTTTTTGGATTGTATTTGTGGCGTTTTTAATGCTCTCGGTTTTTTGAAACCTAATGGACGTTTGGAACTTGGGCCCAAATTTGTTTTTTGTGTTTAAAAAAAACACTTTCGCTGCTCATTGGATTCGAGAACACACAACCTCTCACTAGGAAATGACTTTTGAAGGGAGCCCTCAACCGCTAGGCTACAACTCTCACTGATAAGATTGAAAGCATTTTTAATACATATTTTAATATTTGAAACTAATAAAAGAAAATGAAAATTCTGGGGCGGAGGCCCAGCCGGCAAGGGGGCCCTGTGCACGGCGCCGCCTCGACCGCCCCAAGGACGGCTCTGCTGGAGAATGAAAAGCACCGTTAGACAGTGAAAGAGAACAAGATCATTAGGCTGAAAACTAAGATGCACTATGAACAGAACAAGGAAGAGATGGAGTATAAAGAGAATTTTTTCAAGGATCAGTTCAAAATGATTTACAATGCCAGGACTGCTGAGGAGGACAGATTTGAAAATATACAGCAGGAACAACGTGAGATGTTCAAACAATGATTGCACTTAAGAAGAACTTAGACCGCGAACTGGCTAAGCTGATGGAGAAGTACTACCCAAGGCAATCTGAGCAGGTATAGAGTACTATTTCTGCTGAAGTTGGGATGCTCCACAAACTTTTATATTCTAGTTTGACCATGTGTTATGCTGATGCTAAAGAAACGATTCCAGTAGCTATATCCAAAAATTATTAATATATGCCTTGAACTAATGATGCACTCTAGTTGTTATTCATGACATTTTCAGGGGTTTTATTTGGTTTTGGATTATGAAGCCTGTCTATCACCTTATATTTGATCACTTAATGTGGATTTTCTTGGTAATTGAAGGATTCTTCAGTATATCTTTGCTAATTCCTTTCTGACTATTACTTAGTCTACTGAAATTATTTATGATCAACTTGGTACAAGTATGTTACTTTAGTGAGAGAGCAATAGATTTCATTAAACAAAAAAAGTACTTACTGAAAACTGGATAACTATAAATAGTGCCGAACAGCTGAAGAGTTTATGCACAACCAGGAGAAAGTTTAACTCTATCTTTTTGGATCTTGATAAGCTAAATATGTCTTTCTCATCTTTTTCTCTGTTGGAAGATGTTAGCTTATGAAGCAAAGGCTTTAACTTATTTTTCTGTACTCTTTTATATCAGTTAGTTTTCTTGGGCATGTGCATACGTTCAGTATTGGCATTTGGTGCAGCTATTGGTTACATAATTATTATTTTCTTTTGGTATCCCACCCAGTGTCTGGTACCCAAAAAGGGGTCGACTAATCTAGATTCGTGAAGTCCCACTTTCGTGATAAACATCCTACCAAAGATGACCCCATTTTCAGGGCTCAAACACGAGGCCTTTGGCTCTAACATAATTATGTTGAAATACACTAGGTAATGCTAAATATGACATTCATAGTAAAACTTCTTGTTTGATGTCATCCATATTACTTATAAAAGAAAATAAGAGGCTACAATTTGCATCAAGAAACTCTATCATCTAAGAATAATTGAGTGTCAGTTGGTTGGGATGAAAAGAAGGGCTGGTGGAGAGGAAGTAAAAGATGAGGTGTACGTTTTTTCTTTGTCCAGTTAGTCGAAATGAGAAAACTAGATGGGAAAGGGTTAGAAGATACCCATCCATGTGAATTTTTTAGCCTTCTCAAAATTGGAAGAAAGGATGTATATCTATTTTGCTTCCCCTCCATCTATACCTGTTAAATATATATAATACACACATAATATACATACGTATATTTTGTATACTTAAGGTATATTGGTCATGGTATTACTGCCCATCCGTGGACAGTCTCCTTTACAATTGTGTAATTAATGTTGTAGTCTAATTAGTATTGTACACTTACCATAATATTTATAATGCCATAATTGTATAGTTAGTGTCCAAGTAGAATAAGATTTTAAGAGTAGAATAGGAATATGATTCTCCTATTATGGAAATATGTAAATTGTATATATACTCTTTCAATTAATGAAAATAATCAAGAGATTATTTCTTTCATGGTATCAGAAGTCTTGGTCTTAAAATCCTCTCTCAAAATCCGTCCTAATTTCCTTCCAACTGTCTCATTTTCCGAGCCTCTTCTCCTCGGTATTCGTGCCGACGGTCTTCCTCTCTTTCCAAAATTTTCTTCCAAATCCCTCAATCACAAATTATTCTATCAATATGTCTACATCACGGAACACGTTTCATCATGCCCTTACAGTTTCTAACATCAAGAATAATATCCCTCTTATTATTGAAATAGAAAACGTCCAATATGCGACGTGGGCCGAACTGTTCAAAATTCACGCACGCTCGCATCAAGTCATCCATCACATAATCCCCGCGGCTCCTGAGGATACGGAGGTGCCACGACGCGAGGATGATCCTAAGTTATGGACTACTCTTGATGCCACCGTCCTTCAGTGGATATATTTCACAATTTTTACTGACCTTTTGCAAGTGATTATTGAACCCGACGCTACGGCGCATGCGACTTGGGATAGACTACGTGATATATTCCAAGATATTCAAAATTCTAGGGCTGTTGCTTTTGAGCAGGATTTCTCCCACGTCAATATGGAAGACTTCCCTAACGTTTTGACCTATTGCAAAAGATTGAAGGAATTAGCAGACAAACTCTGCAACGTTGGCGCGTTGGTTTCAAATGATCGTTTGGTCCTCCAAATGGTTACAGGCCTCTCCGAGGCCTATAGTGGTGTTGGTACGCTTCTTCGTCAAAGCAATCCTCTTCCGTAATTTTATCAGGCTCCTTCTATGCTTACACTCGAAGAAGCAGACATGGCTAAAAAGGCGGCAACCGGTGCTAGTCCTGTGGTCATAATGACCGAGTCCACTGTTAATCCTACCGGTTCCAACAACTCAGGCCAAAACCACAACAACGGTGGCTGCAAAAAGGGAGAAAATAAGAAAAATAATGGAAAGAATCGCGGTGGCAACAATGGCGGCAGCCGAAACAATGGTGGTGGCGGTGGTGCCCCTCGGGGTAGTTAGCAGCAACAACAGTTTTGGGCCCCGTAGTGGGCCTATATGCAGTGGAGTGGGCCCCACAGTTTGGGCCAAATAGTGGCAGCCCAGCGATGTAGTCTCATTGGCAGTGGACTGGCTAGCAGCAGCAGAGGCCAAACATGTAGTGGCCCACTTTTGGTAATCTCTTTGGGCCGAGGCAGCAAGCAGGGGTACTTGGGCCTCGACCCCCGCAGGCCCATCACACAGTGGCCCCCACTTCTACCAACATCGAATTCGCAATGCACACACTTGTTTTAAATCCTCCGGACTCAAATTGGTATATGGACACCGGTGCCACTACCCATATGACATCCGATTCAGGTACGCTCTCGTCTTATTCCAATTTGAGCAACCCTCGAGGCATAATTGTTGGTAATAGTAATTATATTCCAAATCGTGGTTATGGTCATAAAACTTTGTCTCCCCCCAATCCACCCCTTATCTTGAAAATACCCTACATGCCCCCAAATTGATTAAAAACTTAGTGTATGTCCGTAAATTCACCACTGACAATTCCATTTCTATTGAATTTGATCCATTTGGTTTCTCTGTGAAGGATTTCAAGACGGGGAGTCCTCTCATTAAGTGTGATAGTAAGGGAGATCTTTATCCTATTACACCAAGTTTCGGTCTATCGAGTCAAGCCTTGCCGTCAGCGTTTGCAGCCCTTTCTCCTTCCTTGTGGCATGGTAGTCTTGGTCATCCGGGGTCGTCTATTTTGTCTTCCTTAGATAAAAATAAATTTATTTCATGTAAGGGTACGCGTAGTACTCCAAATTGTCATTCTTGTTCTTTAGGAAAAAATGTTAGGTTGCCGTTTGTGGACTCTAATTCTCATACTTTAATACCATTTGATATTATTCATAGCGACTTATGGACATCTCCTGTTCTTAGTTCTTTGGGTCATCGGTATTATGTTCTCTTTTTGGATGATTATTCTAATTTTTTATGGACTTTTCCAATAGCGAAAAAATCTCAAGTTTTTTTCATTTTTGTAAAATTTAGAGCATTCATTAGAACTCAATTCGAACGAGAAATAAAAAATATTCAATGTGATAATGGCAGGGATTATAACAACGGGGTATTTCGGGAATTTTTTGCAACTAATGTGATCAATTTTCTTTTTTCTTGCCCTCATACGTCTTCATAAAATGGGAAAGCCGAACGCAAAATTCGTACCATTAATAACATTGTCCGCACGTTATTGATTCATGCTTCCGTACCCCCATATTTTTGGCATCATGCTCTACAAATGGCTACATATCTCCTAAACATTCTTCCTTCTAAAGGTTTGACATATTCCTCCCCCCTTCAAGTTTTATATAATAAGACTCCCTTTTATTCTCATCTTCGAGTTTTTGGGTGCTTGTGTTATCCATTATTCCCGTCCACCACAATTAACAAACTTCAGGCTCGGTTTACTCCGTGTGTGTTTTTGGGTTTTTCCGTCTAATCATCGTGGTTACAAATGCTTTGATTTATCCTCCAATAAAATCATCATTAATCGCCATGTTCCGTTTTCTAAGGTTAGTAATCCCGTGCCCAGTTCGTATAATTTGTTGATTGATGGTATATCCCCGTATATTATTCACCATTTTTTGAACATATCTCGCACCCCAAATCCTCTAGCGAGCCCACTGCCTGCTGGTCCCACTGGTCCGTCGCAACCCTCTATGCCCAGTTTCGTCACTGGGCCAGTTTCAGCAATTGGGCCAGTCCAGCCCAATACTGGAACTGGTCCAGTTCCTGCATTCGCCACTGTTTCTATTTACTGAGTTGGGCCAGCAGGCCCACTGCCTGCTGGCCAGTCCGCCCCGAGTCTAGAAAATTCCCAAAATCCGTCCAATTCTTCCTCGAGTCATAGACCAGTCACTCGTAGTCAACGGGTATTTTTAAACCAAAAAGACATTTTAATTTATATTCTAATGCTCTTAAATCACCTTACCCCGTATTCTTGTGTCTGCATTAAATGACCTAAATTGGAAAATTTCTTTGACCGATGAATATAATGCTCTTATTGATAATAGACGTTGGAGTTGGTGCCCCATCCATTTGGTATTAATATTATTAGGTCTATGTGGATATTTTCTCATAAGGACAAATCATACGGTTCATTTGCAAGGCATAAGGCGCGGCTTGTAGGTGATGGTAAGACACAGCAGGTTGGTGTGGATTGTGGAGAGACGTTTAGTCCGGTGGTCAAACCGGATAACATTCGCATTGTGCTAAGCTTGTCTCTTTCGAAAGCATGGCCCACTTATCATTTAGATATGAAGAATGCTTTCTTACATGGTGAGCTCAAGGAAACAATCTATATGCATCAACCCTTGGGGTTTAGGGATCCCCAATATCCTCATCATGTCTGTTTGTTGAAAAAGTCCTTATATGGGCTTAAGTAGTCTCCACGGGCTTGGTATACGAGATTTATCGACTATGTTTCGACTATTGGGTTCACTCACAGCAGGCCGGATAATTCCTTGTTCATATATCATCGTGGTTCTTCCTTGGCTTATATACTATTATATGTGGATGATATTATCTTGACCGCCTCTTCCGATGCATTACGCCAGTCTATCATGACAATGCTCAGTTCTCAGTTTGCTATGAAAGACTTGGGGCCCTTGAGTTATTTTTTTGGGATTGCTGTCACTCGTCATACAGGTGGGTTGTTCTTATCTCAAAAGAAGTATGCAGTTGAGATCATTAAGAGGGCTGAGATGTCATCCTGTCAGTCCACTTCCACTCCAGTTGATACTAAGCCCAAGCTTAGTGCCGCGGCCGATGCCCCATACGAGGATCTGACCCGCTATCGCAGTCTTGTAGGGGCCCTTTAGTATCTTACATTCACAAGACCAGATATTACGTATGTTGTCCAGCAGGTGTGTTTGTTTATGTATGATCCTAGAGTTAAGCACATGAATGCACTCAAACGCATCATTCAGTATATTCAGGGTACACTTGACTATGGCTTGCATTTTTATCTGTCTTCAATGTCCACACTTGTCTCATATACGGATGCTAGTTAGGGAGGTTGTCCGGACACCAGACAGTCTACGTCTGTCTATTGTATGTTTCTTGGTAATAACTTGGTCTCCTGGTCTGCAAAGCGTCAGTCGACTTTATCCCGTTCCAGTGCAGAGGTCGAGTATCGAGGGGTAGCTAATGTAGTCATTGAATCATGTTGGTTACGTAATTTGTTGTTAGAGCTTCATTGTCCTATTCAGAAAGCAGCCTTGGTCTATGGTGATAATGTTAGTGCCATCTACCTTTCTGGAAATCTGGTTCTGCATCAACGCACTAAACATATTGAGATGAACATCCATTTTATTCGTGAAAAGGTAGCTCGTGGGCAAGTTCGCGTCTTACATGTCCCTTTCAGGTATCAAATTGCAGATATCTTTACGAAAGGTCTTCCGTCCGTTCTATTTGAATATTTTAGGGACGATATGATTGCGGGGGTGTATTAGTTATACCGTCTATATACACGTGATATACATCAGTGTATATCACGGTATATAGACGATATTCCAGTGACTTTGGACCGTGATATACACGGCTTATACAGCTGTGTATATCACAGTTTTGGAGCATATTTTTGGTGTAAATATTGTATTAAATTAGGGTTGTACACTCACCATAATTATAGAATTCTTCTACAACTAGAATAGGATTTTGGGAATAGAATAGGAATATGATTTTCCTATTATGGAAAATTGTAAATTGTATATATACTCTTTCATTAATGAAAATAATCAAGGGATTATTTCTTTCAAATCTAATGAATGAAACAACAATGAAAGTCAAAAGAAAAAGATTTCTTAGTTTTGTATGTGTTTGCTTTAAAATCGAAAATGAATTAGATACAATTCAACAAAATCTAAGAAATGATCAAAATAGAAATGTTTTCGAATTTAATTCTAACTGCAAGTTTCATTTTTGAACAAAGTTAGATGATACAACTCTTATTAGTTTAATAGTTTACCCAATAGTTGCTCAATGAATCGGTTGATTGGAGTTGAGGGATGGATATATAATGAATCAATTTCTTTTATATGTCTGTCACTTTATCTTTGTTAGCGTTGTCTGCCTATAATAATGATACATGAATCAAAATTCATTCAACTTCTTTCTATTGAAATTGAGATTTTTGTGTATCCTTCTATTTTGCAAAAATGGAAACCTAGGTAAGTGCTTTCCAAACATATATATAAAAGAACATATTTCATTTAATTTAGTCCTTTCATGCTTACTATAACCAGTTATTTCTATTTTCTATTAGCGGCTTTAACTATAACTTCAACTATTTATTGGTCTGAGCAAGACACGACTTATTTAAACTGAATATTCAAAATGATTTTTTTTAAAAAGAAATCTTTCTGTGGGATTACATGTATTCTATATTTACTTACATTACCAATTGTCAATTCTTGGTCATTGTCATTGAGATTCATGTCAATTCGGGTTAATATTTAGGTATAGATATTACTTTTTTTTCTCTTTCAAATAAAGAAAAATGATTGTAGTTTTTCTATTTGGACTCGTGTTAAGTCCAATTTCTATTACTTTGGATGGATTATTCCTACCTGCATATTGACAATACATGCGTGGTGATCAGTTGGACCTTTGATTAATTAACATTATTTTATTGATCTCATCTCCTTACAGTCACGTGGCTTTAAGCTCCTCATTTTTTAAATACACATGCATATGAGGTGAAATTTCAATTGTTGTGAAAGATATTTAATTAATCTATTTCATTCTAATTCGATCTAAGAAGAAAAAATCACGCTTTGCAGGATTTGAACCTACGACGTCGGGTTTTGAAGATCCACGTTCTATCGAACTAAAGTAAGAGCGTTTTCTTATCACAGTGGATACAACTGTAAATAAAAATGCTTCTTTTTGTACCCCCTAATACATCTTGCATACATATAGTCTCATAAAATGAAAATTTGTATGTCAAATTTGAATCGGTCTTAATGGATCCCACATTACTACCTAGAAAACAAGAATAGGTAGGGATTGCAAGATTTGATCCCGTGGCATTTTTTTACCCAAAACAAAAGCGCTACATGCGCTAAATTTCTTTCAATTGGTCTATAACAGTGTCATTGTAGAGAATCCTTGCCCACCACTTTCCCTGTAGGTCAAACCTCCTTTTCAGTCGCCCTCTACATTGTTATTTTTTAAATAGATATCTAATTTATCTAGTCATTTTTTTGTCTTTATTGATTTTATACTCATCATCACCCGCCGCTCCTACCAGCGTTTACTTACAACTAAGCAAACAAAGGGTTCTAAATAAGAATCCCTTTGAATAAGCGAGGCTTTCTTGATAGAAAGATTTGCATGCAACAGAGATCCCAATTCTGTGTATCCGGTTAAGAAAGCACTGTCGCCAGCTTCCACCTAGACAAAAAAGGTGAGCACCTAGCGCTAAAGGTTGCTTTACTAAGTAAGATAAGACAATAATCAAGGGTGTAGCAGCTGCGCAAAATCCATTGCGCCTTAACACATCCCTTTTCTTGCTCGTTAGCACTCTTTGTTGATTTTTGAAAGAAGGGGCGGAGCTTGAACAAGCAAAACGAGCCTAGAGTAGCAACATATTGACAATACATCTCTGTTGATATGCCCTATGAACTACATTGCTTAGACTGTAATGACCCATTTCATCGTTACTTGTATTTTGACCATTTTACCGTTATTGACCTGGATCCCGAAGTTATCGGACAATTCTAGTAGAAGTTGAGAAATTAGAACCTTGAAATATGAAAGCTTTGACCAAAAGTTGACTTTATTATAAATAGACTTTTTTTGGAATTTCATCAATTCCGTGAGGTTCGGAGGATCGTTTATGACTTGGTGTGATAGTTGGTTCGGTTTTTGAGGCCCTCGGGAGCATTTTTGGTTATTAGTTTGGGAACTAGTTTAGCATGTTGAGGGTTGATTTATAGAAATAGACCTCTAATTAAAATTCCGAGACCACGAGTGAGTCCGTAGCGTATTTTTACATGAGTGTACATACATGAGCATCATGGAAATTGCATAAGACTTGATTGTTCTGGTTGCTGGTGTACTCACTGGGGCGAGCTTCAGTGCGCCCCAACAGATGGAATTCGCCGCAGTGGATCCTCGTCCACTACGGCGAGCTTTTTGAGTTTTCTTTATGGACCGTAGGCGCGGGCGTGGGTCCGCTGCAGCGGACGTCGGAAATTGCTAGAATCATTAATGTGTCCTTAAAACCCTAACTTCCCTCATTTATAAAATACACTTCCCAAGCACCATTAGGGCGACTTCGAAGATTTTTGAAGAGATTTCTTCTTATGGTAGCCTTCCTTTACCATGTATTACCTTTACTTATCTTCTTTATGTTAATTTAATGGTGGGCTTGACCTATAATCTATTTGAGGAAGAGGAGTTCAACCAAATTAGGGCTCATGAAATTGTTAATCTTAAATGTGTGAATTGATTAATGGGTTTTGTTAATCTAAGCACGATGAATCATTATTTAGTCCTTGTTAAGCCTAAATCATCCACTAATGTTGATAGAATTGAATATTGAAAAAAAAAGATTCATACCTAAATTGGAGTTTTTTGCTTATAAGGTGAAATTAGACTAATCTTGAGTTGATTTAGTAATTATTGGGTGGTATTGGACTCCTAGAATGTTAAGTTCCATAGTTCACCTTTAAAATGATTGTTTTACCCCTAAAGGTATGTTACCCTATGATGTAGTTGTATCTCACCTATCTTGGCATGCTCATCTATAAGGAAGGAAATTGATGTGATACTGATATTATGATAAGTGTCCTTGTGTGGAACAACTGGGAATTGATATGATATATGTGATATTATCATTGCATATACTCTCATTTCATTATATATTGATTGTGATCTTGCTATTGGAGTGACAGTGATAAATGAGAAGGGGGTATTTATAATTCATATGACATAACTAATCGCGTAGCCATCTCTATGCTGAGTGATACAGAGTGGCTAGCGAGGAGTTTGGGTGGAAGAGACATTCTAGGCTATGTGATACAGAATGACTGGTACATGGGCGTCGTGGGTCCCCATGGGTCATGACTGCTGGGATGATGATTTATACTGCCCGGAGCATGTATGTACGAATTGATCATGTGTCCACTGCATTGCATTGCACCTGCATATTTATTCATCATTCATTCTTATATTTGGATCTTGATTTGACCTTTTATACTTGTCTGATTATTCTTGAACTGTAATATTACTTGTACTTGAATGTGAGCATGTTTATCTTTCAGTTTCTTTCTTACGCATTCTTTTGAGTGCAGAGTACGTGACAAACTCTACCTCTTCTCCCCACGATTGCTTGACAAATATATCTTTATATAAGAAATATTACTTAATTTTATCTATCACTATGCATTCAAGATACACATTATTTAAAAAATATAGAACTAAACAATTATAAATTTGTGACTAGTATTGTGAAAAAATTGATATATACTAATAAATATTACCTTAATTGCATCAATTTATAAGTACTTCTAACTAAGCACACATTTTGCAATAACATCATGGACAACATGTTTGACAAAAAAATAATATTTACAACCATAATTTCATAATACTATTTAAATATTAAAAAGTCATCTATCAAATTCTAACATCACTCAATATAAGCTAAGTTTGCATATAACTCCATCCAAAAATAAAATCCTACTTTAATGACATTACTATAACTCGTTACAAGCCAAGTTTATGGATGACTTATTCTTTCTAAGATTAGGAGGTATAATATTTTAAAAAATTAAACTAATAACATAGCTAAGTGAAATAAAAAAATAAAGAAAAACAAATAAGAAAGTTAACATAGCAAACAACAACAACAACAACATACCCAGTGAAATCCGACAACGTGGGGTCTGGAAAGGGTAGAGTGTACGCAGACCTTACCTTTACCTTGATAGGTAGAGCGGCTATTTCCGAGACACCATCGGCTCAAGACACGTCAAGGCATAAGCACAAACAAAGCAGGAGAAACAATCAGATCCGGTCAAGAAATTTAAAGCAGTATGAAAATGCTGGTATCAAAAGCGAATACGCCATGATAGTGAATCTTGAAAATAATAAAGAAAAATAAATAGTAATGAAGCAAAATATGATAAATTATGTAGAAGCATGTGAAGTAAAGGTTGGGAAATGAAAAATAAAGCAATAAAAGATAAATAATATATTTAAAAAGTTAAAATAAAAATAACCGAAAAAGAATAGAAATAAAAAAGAAAAGAAAAGAGATTAAAAAAATAACCTTGAGCTCTGCTTATTTCAACGGTATCCTTTAACACTATACTTCTTTGATAGTTTTTTTTTTAAAAAAAAACTTAAAGGAGATTGAGACCAATAAGCTAGAATCTTTTTTCGATGTTCATCCATTTTATTACATCTCATCAAGCTGAAAGAGCATCAATTGAAAAAGTTGCATATTATTAATACATGAAATACACCCATTTTTCTGAATGACATATTTAACGGCTGGGTTGCCATTTAGAAAACCCATTTACTAGGAGCCAAAGATTCGAGCTCTTATTTTGTTTAACTTTCACCTTATATCCTCTTACCAAATAACAATTTAATTTTGTTTCTTTGTTAGTTGGTTTTCTAATTTTTAGTTGAGTTGCAGGTTTATCGGAAACAATCTCCCGACCTTTACAAAGTAGGGTAAGATCTGCGTACACTCTACCCTCTCCAAATCTCACCTAGTGGAATTATACTGGGTATGTTGTTGTTGTTCGTTTTCTAATTTTTGGTACTAAATATCATTGATAAACAGTGATATGATTCTTGACTAAACTCATTCTATCAACAATAAATGAAAAGATTGATACATAAAAGATTCTACTTTATTCCGACGTGAGACGATAAATATCTAGCAGTCTCACATTCAAAATATCACTCAAATTGAAGGAGGCACAGGCAGCAAGAATGAAGAACCCCATTTCTAAAAATTACATGTTCTATAATACAAATTACTATTCCAGCACTGAGGCAGCAAGAATGAGTTAGATTTTAGGAATACTTTTAGATATTACATGTTCTATAATTCAAGTGTCATGCTCTAGATACATAGTACCGCATCCAGCAACGCAACCTCCTTCAGATCTTTCTATTCTTATTAACATGCATATCCACAATGTTTGACAGCAAAATTTCTTAGTAGAGTGAATTACAAAGGTTCTTTAAACAATCTTTAGCAGAAGTCTCTATTAAAAAAAGGGATCAACTAATAAGAGACATTTTCCTTTCCCTTTCTTTCAAGTGTAATCCTTAATAGCTTTGCTCAGCTTGCTATCATAATAAATATTTACCACAGGAATTCGTGTACTTTACGCAATAAAACCAAAGCGCACATTAGATTTCCGACTTTCTTAGTCAGTTTTCTTAGTTATATAACCAAGTTAAACTAAAGACATGCTAAACAAAATCTCAACCTCAATATTTAAACTGATGCTTAACCTTTCAAAGCTGTTTCAAATTCCTGATGCCGACATTGTCTTCGACATAGATGACGAAAAGTAAGTGACTAGTAACACATGAGAATCAGAGAGCGTCATAGAGGAAAAAAATCAGACTTGAATTACAAGTGAACATGGAAAAAATCAATAAAAACTAAAATCCATTTCAAGTATCACTTTTAGCAGGAAAGAGAAACACAAATCTGCTTAACTTACTGAATGGTGTTAGCGAAAAACAACTAAGTTCTTTGAGTAGATGCAACATGCTAAACTAAGCAGTAGCAAAATGGCAGCTTTGATGCTAATTGTAAGGTTCACTTGAAGATGCATAAACATTAAAAGTTTCATGTGATTTGCAACATAAGAGTTATCCAGTTTGCATCACTGTATCCTTCCAATACGGCTGGATATCTTGAATAATGTAATCCATAAGTAAGCGAATATTTCAGATATCATATTATTCGATTTAACGCCTTCCAGTGATCATTTCCAGTATTATGAGTAAACCTAGCCAACTTATTGACTGGATAAGCGATATCGGGTCGGGTGCAGTTTATAATGTACATTAAGCTACCAATGACCTGCGCATATCGCTCTTGAGATATGGGTGCACCACGATTCTTATCAATTCTATGATTCATATCCACTGACGACTTTATAGTGGGACTGTCAAATACATCAAATTTCCTCAAAACATCTTCAATATAATGAGATTGAGATAAGACCAGTCCGTCAGATGTCTTAGAAATCTTAATTCCTAAGATTACATCTGAAATACCTATATCTTTCATGTCGAAACATTGTTTCAACATATTCTTGGTTTCCAGGATCAAGTTTAGACTACTTCAGGTGATGAGCATATCATCTACGTAAAGACATATCATGACAAATGAGTCAGAGTTCCCTTTGATATAGATACATTTATCACATTCATTTATGGAGAAACCTTTTGATAATAAAGTATTATCAATCTTTTCATGCCATTGTTTCGGAGCTTGTTTGAGTCCGCACAGAGACTTAACATGTCGACATACTTTCTTTTCTTGTCCTGGAACCACATACCCCTCGGGTTATTCCATGTATATTTCCTCTTCCAACGCTCCATTTAGAAAGGCTGTCTTAACATCCATTTGATGTATCTCAAGGTCACGCAAAGCTGCAATGGCTATGAATACCCTTATGGACGTTAATCTAGACACATGGAAGTATGTGTCGAAGTAATCGAGACCTTCTTTTTTTCTGTAGCCTTTGACTACTAATCTGGCCATATATTTGTCAATAGTTCCATCTTTTTTGTAATTTCTTTTGAGTATCCACTTGCAACCCAAAGGTTTGCTTCCCGGAGGAAGGTCAACCATTTCCCAAGTATGGTTTTGCACGATGGAATCTATTTTGCTTTCTATAGCTTCTTTCCAAAGCGGTGCTTCTAGAGTTGACAATTCTTCCTTAATTGTCCTCGGTTCATTTTCAACCATATAGGTTAGAAAATCTGGACCAAAGGTTTTGTCCTTTTTGCTCCGTCTTGGTTCAACATCTGGAACCCCTAAGTTCTGTAGGTCTGTCACATGCGAAGCCCCTTCCTACAAATATATCATTCTTAGTTATTACAAATTTGTTGGACTCAAAAACTAGTCTAAAGCTAACCTTGACCAACAGTGGCCCTGAAACCAAGTTCTTGCGGATGTTAGGGACGTGCATGACTTCTTTCAGAGTAAGCTGTTTGCCTGAAGTCATTTTGAGGATAACCTTTCCAACCCCTTGCACTTCAGAGGTAGCGTCGTTGCCTATGAACAACTTTTTGCCCTAGATTGGGGCGTAAGAGGAGAATGCACTCTTGTCAGAGCAGATGTGACGAGTTGCACCCATGTCTATCCACCATTGCCTTGGATTCTCCACCAGATTAGCCTCCAGCACTACAGCCAAGAAATCCACAATCATGTCGTCAAGTTTCGAAGGATCATCCTTGTCTTGCACAACGTTAGCCTTGATCTTGCCTTTGTTCTTGTCTTTTTACTTCTGCTCTCATTTCAGTTTGCAGTAGTCTTTTATCATATGGCCATGCTTTCCACAGTGATAACAATTTCCTTTGAACTTCTCCATCGTTTGGCTTTTGCCGTCTCCATGGTATTTTTGCTATTTGTTAGCGTTTCCCTTTGAATCAACTAGATTCGCCTTTGCCTCCATTGGCTGCTTTCCCTTAGATACAGTTCTTTTATTGTCCCCTTGTATTTGTAGTGTGACAATAAGATCTTCAAACCCTATTTCCTTTGTCTTTAGTTTGAGATAACTCATGAACTCGTTCCACGAGGGAGGCAATTTCTCAATTAAAGACGCAACCAGAAATTGCTCGTTTGACTTCATTCCTTCCAAAATCCAGATGATGAAGAATCATTTGAAACTCTTGGATTTGGGACATCACTGATTTACCATCCACCATTTGAAATTTCAGAAACTTTCCAATGATGAATTTCTTAGTACCCGCATCCTGTGTGCTGTACTTTTTCTCGAGTTTTTCCTTTGCCGTCTTCACGGTGTAATACACAGTATAGAGTGTATCTGACAGACCATTCAGAATGTAGTTTTTGCATATGAAATCACTATGATTCCAGGCATCAAGAGTTAACTTCAGGACATTTGTGACCTGGATATCTTTGCCCTATTTAGCCGTTGTGTTAGACTGAGTGTCTATTGCATCCCCACCAGAATGAGAATCTTCTGTTAGAAAGCATGACAGGTTCAACGTAGTAAGATAGAACATTTTTTGTTGCCATCACTTTAAATTTGTACCCAGAAGCTTTTCTGGGCATTCTCCTTGGAAACTGGCAGGAGCAGGGACAACATCATTCCCTTGAGTAGCAGTAGCAGAACCAGAAGCAAAGTTTGAAACAGACATCTTTCGAATATTCAGAATAATTTTATCTTAAATTGTAGGTAAAATGGTGTCAGAAATGTTAGACAGAATGAAAGCTGAGTCGACAGATGACTCTCTGTCTTTAAGAAAAAATTGTCCCGTATAGATGCTTTTACGGTAATAGACAATAGTCTCCCAAGATTAAACATCGACAATCAACAAAACAAAGCAAGTAATGTTGATTCTGGCGAAGAAAAAGAATATACAATAGACTGCTGAAGAGAGGAGAGGATTTCTGCATTTTTGTGTGTTTCTGTTTTTGTATTTCGAACAGAACAGAAGAGTTCTTTTCCGTGTGTTTAAAATTGAACAGTAATGTTCAATTTATAGGGAAGAGGAGGGGCCGTTGCAACGTTTCTGAAATCTCCAGGGATCAAAATGTAAATAAAAAATACTTCAGGGACCAAAAAGAAAATTTTAGAAGAAATCCCACAGCCCACAGCCCGTGTGGGGCTTAGCCCCGAACCCAAGCTCACTTAGGACCTCCCTCTTCTAAACACATGGGTTACCCCTTGGAGTCCCAAACCTTTACTAAAAAATAGAGCTTATATAGTGCTCAATATTCTACCTATGTGGGAGATTTGTTATTTTGGCCAACACAATCTATCTATTCATGTCTCAAACACCTTACTTTGTGTATCAATATCTCTTTCATTTCTTAACGAAATTTGACGATACTTGACACTAATATCATCTACTCATTTAGTAGATTTGGCATGTGTGAAGAAACGATGTTTCCGATATGCGGAGCTCACGTGTTTAAGTCACTAAATACGGAAAAACTCAACCCCACATAGTTAAATTTCCAACATAGCCTTCATTCGCCGTAAAACTAGTCTGCACACTGATTTGCTTCCTTACGGATATGTTTGATAGTGGTCTGATTGACTTTCAATAAATAATTAATTTTCAATTATAGCTCTAAGATGATGACATTAATTGTATGTATTCTTCTTTGATAAGCTTGAAAATAAGTATGCACTATATTTTCACTTCCAATTCTTCATATCCCATTTTTTGTTAAATTCAACCTTTAATTGATGTTTCGTAATTCTGTGGTGAAGTTTGAGGTAGGATTCAACCTTCATTTTTACCCCAATTGTGTTTTAAAGTTATGAATTCAAATTTTAATATACTTTTTAAACTTAATAATATGTCACATATATATGTGTATTTTATGTCTAAAATAAAGGGATCAATTGAGCTAAAACTTATATTGCATTTGCCTATGGTTGGATCTTGTACATGTATTTCTCTTTATGCGGGTTTGGTTGTGTGTGTGTTTGTGTGTGGGTGGGGGGGTGGGGGTGGGTTTCTATTGTGCTTTCTATCTCTACATTATGCATGTTTGGAGCTTAATTTAATCTCTTCTATGATTGCAATTTTTTCATTTTTGTTAAAATTAATTTTTTACGTAGGTTAACTTACAATCTAAACGTGTATTGTTTTCAAACCCACATAAAAAATTAAGTATATTGACTCGTATTTTGAACTACTTCACAACAATTAGGTGTTTGATCACTAGCTTTCATTTGAATTTTGAAAATAAATCTTAAGAGGTACAAGCTATTTTAATAAAATAAGAGAAGGAAAAAGAAGACGACACAATTTTAATAAAAAGATGGGTCAATTTTTTTCCCAGAGAACGGGAAATTCTATTTTAACTAAGAGAGAATAGGGTTAATAAGGGTTAATTTGGGTTATGGGTCAGTTGGGTCGGGTCTTATTGCCATGTGGACTGAGAAAAAAAAGTTATGTGAAATAATCAAATGCCATGCCATATTTTGTGACTTTTAATGTGATTAGAAAAAGTTGGGTGACCTTATTGTTATAAAATGACTTTGGAAGATCATTACCCATAGTTGGGTGACGTTCTGTGTTACTACCTCGAGCAACAATAGATAATAACTATTATTTACTAATGATTAATTAGTGTATATTATTATTTTATTAAATCACTTTGTTATGATACGTTTTTGACTTAGTGCAATGTAAGGAGTAAAAGAAAATTTTGAATTTTGTGGTAAAAAATAAGTCAAAAATATATTTATGTGGTTATAGATCATCTCGTTTAGCGTAAAAGATAAAATTTAAAGTTAAATTATTATCAAATAAGAAAATGTATTATTCTTTTTTGGACTAACTAAAAAGAAAAGTGTGTCATATAAATTGAGACAGATGAAGTATTATTTTATACCACCAACCACACAGAATAACTAATTCATGTAGTATAAGTTATAAATGGTTAAAGTAGCAAAAGAAGAAAACTACCTTTATCTTTTTCCTAGGAACCCATGAAGATCAAGCATCCAAGGGTAAAATTATAAATTCATCACTTTTTAATTTAAAAATAAATGAATATTATAAATGATATTTTGCATATCCAATTTTAGTGTAAGGAACCAAATACCCAACAAAAAATAATTCATTTATTACTAATCCCTACATAATTAATCCCTGCATTATAATCTTTAATTCTTGTATAACTATACATCATACCAAATATTAAGAGTTTCATTTGATTTTCAACATTGAGAGTTCTATGAACCACTTAAAGATTTGTACTCTAGGGTTGAAAGACAAGTAGGTAGTATCCGATAGAGACTCAGGGTCGTTGAAGTTCATAAATGCATCAGATATCCCGAAGACGTTTTCACCCAATACAGACAGTCTCCCACTTTTCGGACCCCTTATTTTATGAGTCCGGGAAGTGTAAGAGTATGCGATTTTTTCAAAACTTTTCGGGGGAACCAAAACGTCACATCTTTTCCTACTGCGAGATGTTTCATCAGTCGATCATTAAATACATTCAGTCACTCAAACAACGACGCCCTTTCAAAGACACTAATTGACCCTTACTAACAGGGCATGCCACTTCATTTTCCAAGGGCAATGAATACCCCAACCGGCTATAAAATTTGACGCCTCTGATCACTTCTCCTCACTCTCACTCTTACCTTTTCCTCTCGAGTAATCACAACTTCTTACTTTTTTCAAACCTCCATTCATACTATGCCTACTTCTTCATTTTTTTCATTTTCCTCATGTGATCTAACCCTTGCTAGAATGAGGCAAGAGCTCGGTGCTACTTCTTTAACTTTCATTCATCATCGATCCTCATCTTCCGGCCTCACCCGAGCCACTGACTTGGGTTTCACGGCTTTTGAAATCATTCCCTCTATCTTTAATTTTGAGAGGGATTTTAGTGTAAACCTTTGCTATGAGCCTGTAGAGGGTTTCGCTTCGTTGATCGACCATTCAATTGTTCCTTAGGTCCACATCGACTGTCAATGGGGCACAGAGGTAGAAATATTTCCTCCCCCCATCAATGTGAGCATCACATAGCACAACCCAGGGATGTTGCTCATTTATACCTATCCCTTTGCCATCATATTCAGTCTTCTAGTTCATCATGTCATTGAGGCCTTTTGCCGGTGATATGACATCTGTTTGGGGCAGTTGACCCCTCAGATTTGTCGAATAGTCCGTTGTATTTAGTATCTGGCATATCTTGCCCACATTTTTTTTATTTTGGATCGCCTGATCCACCTTTACGCCCCAGGGTGCTTCTCGGGGCGGGGGGGGATAAGCAACTTAGCTTTTCGGGGCTTCTGGGCCATAATTATGAACGCCGATGATGATCACAACCGGGGATGGTGTGATTGGTTCCTGACGATTCATACTCACCACCTCCATGACATCAATTTGGGCCAGTTGTCGGAGCAATGGAACATTGCTCGTAAGTATTTGTAACTTTATTTTTTGCATTTTTTTACTTTTTTCCTGACCGTATTGTTTTTTGTTCCTTCAGTGACCCAGTAGTCCCCGAGCACCTGCCTAATATCTTTGGCTGGGTGATGGGTCTTCTCCGCTCCTCTCATGAAGCTGAGCGAACTTGGAGAGCTATTTCTGCTGACAAGTGGAAAGGCAAAAGTCGTGGTGAGTCTTTTCTCGATGGTTCCGTACTTTTATCGACTGTGCATTGATATTCCACCCTAACTTCTTCATCTGCTATGTTTCTTAAAGGTCTTCCCACCCGAAGGGGTTCTACCAAGAATGTGCCTGATTAAGGAGAGGCCCAGGCCCGTATTGCCAGGGCTGCTGAGGAGGCCAGAGAGGGCCATAAACAAGAACTCCCGGATGAGGCCGGGGAATCATCCTTCGGAATTGGCTTGCATGTTAGAATGTGCCACCAATTCAATGAGTATTGGAGGGAGGAAATGCAACGGGTGGTCCAGGTGGAAGATGATGAAGGGGAAGACATCGATCTTCAAGGCACAAGGATGCTTTACAGCTGAGCCACCAATAAGCCAAGTGTCAGTGAAGGGCAGCGTAGGAGCACAAAGGGTGGTGACACGGGTGATGGCCCTTCAGTTCCTGTCCCTTTCACTGCTAGCTGTGACACTAGTTTGGAAGCTTCCCTGGCCCACTCTGCGGGCATCTTTCTTCAGGTAACCCGAGTCTTTTTTTCCTTGCACCATCTATCTTTAGAGTGAGTGCATGAGCTAAATTTGTTCCATCTGATCTTCTTTGTGGGGCATGCCACCGCCTCCCCCACCATCAAGGTTGTCAAAGATATATCTTCATCTTTTCTGGACGTGGAGAGGTTGATAGAGGAAAATTGGCACCTCTGGAATGAGATTGCCCAGCTCCGGTCAAAGCATGTTGATCTCCTAGAATGAAGGACTATCCTGTAGGGTAGGTGGGAAGAGGCCAAGCAGGCTTTGGAAACTCGGGAGTTGACCTTCTGTACCATGACTCAGGCCCGCTAATTGATAGGGGAGAGGTTGGTCCAAGCAGAGAATTGTGATGCTGCTCATTCCCGGGCGCAAGCACTTGAGGCTTTCCGTGCCCGGCTTCGAGCCTAAATCAGCGGCTGATACTTCGCTAGGAGGCTGACCAGTAGAGAGTTGTCTTGCTTCGGGACTATGTTGTTTTCCAAATCTAATTTGAGGTCATGCAAAGGGTGGCTATAGGAGCGATTGATGTCTCTTTGGCCCTTGTACACGCATATGTGGACTTGGGAGCGGTTGAGGCAGACTTGGATGAATTACGCAAAGAACGCCTCCCTCCCCAGATGCTTCTGTTGTCTCTTCCGGTGTCGAGGATGCTCTCTCCCCCCAGCTTAGCTTTATATGTCTTGAGCCCCTGGTCATTGGTCTGGAGGCCTTCCAAGGGTTTGTTCCTGCGGTGATGATCAATAGTGATACCAGTGGTTGGTGCTAGTTTTTTCAACTCTAGTGATTCTGTGGTGGCCTATGTGTCCTTTTTAGTGAATGTTTCTATGATGGGCCTGCGTGCCCTATGGTGAATATTTTTTTGTTGTCTATTTTGGCATGTATGCCATGTGATGGGTATTTTCGGGCCTCTGTGCCCTTCGTTATTTTAATATTGAGCCTTTGCGCTCTGTTTTGATGGATCTCGGGGGCCTGGACGTCCCCTTAATGTTTTTGTGTGAGCGTTTCACATTTTCTTAGTGTAAATGACAATTGCTAGTTTGCCTTCTATTTTTCTTTTACACACTTTGACATGCGCTTTGTTTTTTATAACAATCGTGATCATATAATGACTTGTTGGCTTTTTAATTTGCACTTAATCATAGAGGCATGACCGATGCCGGAACTATGTTAATAATCGAGCGTTTGTTGTTTAAGCCAAGGTTTGACAACCGATGCACATTTATGTAATTTTTGTGTTTTGTGTTTGAGGTCATCTTGCCTTGAACCAATCTGGGAATGTCATGTCCGGGAATGCTAGCGTGAAATTGGGATTTAAGATGTCCAATTTCGAAATAAAGAAAGATACTTTATTTTCGGTGCTGATAGGGAAAATGTCTCAACCCTATGTAAAGGCACAAAGGTTCTAAGGACCTACACGCGCGGAGGCGCTATGGCTGTGTCGTGTTGTTTGAAGCAGTTTTGATGGGGCTGTATGGATCCCAAGTTCGGTTTTGACCCAAATAGATTTTCATTGTACAACTCAAACGGAGAATGAATGAAGCCTTTTTTATTTCATTCTTTTAAGATTACGAGGGACGACTCATTCTGTAAGTACATGATCCTTTTTTAGGACTTTTACAAGATTTACAAAAAAGAATCGGGTGAGTGTAGTGACTGCCAACAGTCCCAGTTTGAGTGAGTCCGTCCTTGAAGAGATCTCTTTGCGAGTATGCAGATCCGTCCTCTCTCCCCGGAACTCGAGTGCGAGGTCCGGAAGAGTCGAGTTTCGGGATGTGACATGCTAAGCTCGACGTGTTTTTAAATGATTGCTTGATTAAAAACCTTGCCATGAAAACCTGATTGGGGCAAAACCTCATTTAAAAAAATGAGTGCAACGCGTGTCCATCCACTGTGTGTAGGGGGGGGAATTGGTTTCATGAGCAGTCCCTATCAAGGAAAGGGATAATTAACCAAAAATAAAGGCATTCTGAAGACAAAGCATACATGTCTCTTTTCAAAGGTAGAATCTCTTTAGGTGACTGACGTTCCAACTGTTCGTTTTCGAACTCATCTTTGATCCGGTTGGATCCTTCTCTAACGATTCCAGCTATTTGATACGATCCTTCCCAGTTTTCTTACAGCATACCCGCGTTTGAATCCCTCATTGCAAGGGTGATTTTTTGGAGGACGTAGTCTCCGATTTTAAAATGCCTCAAATTTGTCTTTCTGTTAAAGTATCTTTTTACTTTTTGCTTCTGCGCAACAAAGCGCACAAAAGCCAATTCTCTGCGCTCCTCCAATAACTCGAGCCCCACTGCCATGGCATTTTTATTAGATTATTCAATGGTCTAAGCGTATCGGAAGCTGGGTTCTCCAACCTTCACGGGTATCAAGGCTTCGGCTCTATAGACCAGGGAAAAAGGGGTTTCCCCCGTGCTTGTTATGGTTATCGTCTTGTAGGCCGACAACACCCCTGGTAACTCATTTGGCCACTTTTATTTTGATCTTTACTACCTCTTCTTGATGCTTTAGATGATGATTTTGTTAGTCTACTCTGCTTGCCCATTTGCGCACGGATGATAAAGTGATGATGTGACTCTTTTGATGTTCAACCCTTCCAAGAATTTGGTAACTTTTTTTCTCACGAACTGCCGACCATTGTCACAAGCGATTTCTTTTGATATTCCGAACTAACAAATGATGTGATCCCAAATAAAGTCTATGACCTGCCTTTTGTGAACCTTTTGGATTCTTTGGCCTCCACCCACTTCGAGAAATAGTCTGTCAAGATTAGCAAGAACCTCACCTCTACCCGGAAATGATTAACACTGCGCACCACCACGACTGCTCTGAACAAACCGTGCTCCTCCTCTGGAGACCTGAGTACCACATCTCCCGAACTGATGTCCGCACATAGATGATTGAAAACCACTGTGACCTGACTGAGCGCTGCCCCTCACTAAAGCACCACCCCTACTACCCAAAGATGCTTGACTCCTAGGGGTCTGGAACCTAGAGTCCTACTGAGTCCCACTCTATCTACCACGGGGTTAATCACTCCTAAAATGGTCAATCTCACCACATTCATAACACACTTTCGGCGCTGGAGGCTGATGTACGGAGGCTGAAGAACTGGATAGAACATCACGGTCAGCTGACCTAGAGAACGAACCTCCATGAGATTGTCCAGCCACATGCTCACTCTGCCTAGAAGGGCCACTACAAGATGTCTGCAATGCTGAGTGAATCGAACAGTTAGGGGCTGAATGATAGGTCCTGGATGACTGACCCCCACCTCGGTGACTAGTAGACCCACTAAATTGACCATGGTGACGGGGCCTCTTCTCACTAGACTCATCATAAACTCGAATCGTGGAAGCCTCAATAGGCATAACATGATCCACAACCATTTGAAATGATGATCCCATACCCATATGTTGAAGACATAGAACATAAAGCGAAAGCACCAATCTATTGACGAACCTATGGACTTTCTCAGCCTCTGTCAAAATCAAGTGCGACACATATCTAGCCAGAAACAAGAATCTAGAGTCATACTCAGCTACCGACATACCATTCTGTCCCAAATGAGTGAATTCGTCTCTACGCTAAAATCTTAAGGGACGCGACACTGAACCCATGTATGTGGAGGTGAACTAGCTGGCATGCTCTCAATGAAGTACCTCCACTAAGTCTTCGCATCATCGCAAAGCTGAAAAGATACGTAGTCCATTCCATGGGACTCAGTAATCCCCATCTTATACAAACTATCGTGCATATCAATGATAAACTTATACGCATCCTTACTGCGAGTACCATGAAACCTTCGGCTCCATCTTCAAGAACCTACTAATAAGATCCTAATCTCTGAGTGTCAATACATGAGTTGCCACTAGTCTGGGAATGCCCTCTGGGTTGGAAAATCATCAATACGTGAGGCTATGGCAGCAGCAGGCTGTGTCCCCTGTGTTTTTCCCTGCTCAGGAGTATGCAACCCTGCCCTAGTATGAGATCCTCCAGGAGTAGCACTGCCAGCTACCTGGTTGGAATTAAGATGAATGAGTCTGTGAGCCAATGAGTCCTGAATCACTGGGTCTGATATAATCTCGGGGTGAGTCTGGGCCACCTAGACCACCCGTTCGTCATCTTCCACCTGGACCACCTATTGTATTTGCTCCCTCCAATACTTATTGAATTGGTGGCACGTTTTAACATGCGAGCCAATTTCGGAGGATGATTCCCCGGCCTCATCCGGGAGTTCTTATTTCTGGCCCTCTCTGGCCTCCTCAGCAGCCCTGGCAATACGGGTCTGGGCCTTGCCTTGGGTAGGCACATTCCTGGTAGAACCCCCTCGGGTGGGGAGACCTTTAAGAAATAGAGCAGATGAAGAAGTTAGGGTGGAATATCAATGCACAGTCGATAAAAGTACGGAACTATCGAGAAAAGACTCACCACAACTTTTGTCTTTCCACTTGTCAGCAGAAATAGCACTCCAAGTCCGTTCAGCTTCATAAGAGGCGCGGAGCAGACCCATCACCCGGCCAAAGATATTAGGCAGGTGCTCGGGGACTACTGGGGTCACTGAAGGAACAAAAAACAATACGATCAGGAGAGAAGTAAAAAAATGCAGAAAATAGAGTTACAAATACTTACGAGCATTGTTCCATTGCTCTGAAAAGTGGCCCAAATTGATGTCATGGAGGCGGTGCATATGAATCATCAGGAACCGATCACACCATCCTTGATTTTGATCATCCTCGGCATTTATAATTATGGCCCAGAAGCCCCGAAAAGCTAAGTTTCTTATCCCCCGGGGGCCTAAAAGTGGATCAGGTGATCCAAAATAAAAGGAAGGTGGGAAAGATGTGACAGATACTAAATACATCAGACTATTCGACAAGTCTGAGTGGTCAACTGCCCCAAACATATGCCATATCACTGGCAAAAGGCCCCAATGACATGATGAACTAGAAAACTGAATCTGAAGGAAAAGGGATAGGTATAAATGAGTGACATCCCTGGGTTGTGCTGTGTGATGCTCACATTTATGGGGGGAGGAAATAGTTCTACCTCTGGGCCCCATTTACAGTCGATGCGGACCTAAGGAATAATTGAATGGTCGATCAATGAAGTGATACCCTCTACAGGCTCATAGCAAAGGTCTACACTAAAATCCCTCTCGAAATTAAAAATAGAGGGAATGATTTCGGAGGCTGTGAAACCTAAGTCAGTGGCTCGGGTGAGTCCAGAAGATGAGTGTCAATGATGAATGGAAGTCACAGAAGTAGCACCGAGCTCTTGCATCATTATAGCAAGGGTTAGATCGCATGAAGAACAGTAAAAAAATGAAGAAGTAGGCATAGTATGAATGGAGGTTTGAAAAAGGTAAGAAGTTGTGATTACTCGAGAGGAAAAGGTAAGAGTGAGAGTGAGGAGAAGTGATCAAGGGCATCAAATTTTATAGCCGGTTGGGGTAATCATTGCCCTTGGAAAATGAAGTGGCATGCCCTGTCAGTAAGGTCAATCACTGTCTCTGAAAGGGCGCCGTTGCTTAAGTGACTGAATTATTTAATAATCGACTGACGAAACGTCTCGCAGTAGCAAAATATGTGACGTTTTGGTTCCCCCGAAAAGTTTTGAAAAAATCGCATACACTTATACTTCCCGGACTCATAAAATGAGGTGTCCGAAAAGTGGGGACTATCAGTATTAGGTGAAAACGCCCCCGGGATATCTGATGCATATGTGAACTCCAACGACCCTGAGTGTCTATCGGATACAACCTACTTGTCTTTCAACCCTATAATACAAATCGTTAAGTGGTTCATAAACTCTCAATGTTGAAAATCAAATGAAACTCTTACTATTTGGTATGATGTATAGTTATACAAGGATTAAGGATTATAATGCAGGGATTAATTATGTAGGGATTATTATACAGGGATTAGTAATACATGGATTATTTTTTGTTGGGTGTTTGGTTCCTTGCACTAAAATTGGATATGTGAAATATCATTTATAATATTCATTTATTTTTAAATTAAAAAGTGATGAATTTATAATTTTACCCTTGGATGCTTGATCTTCTTGGGTTCCTAGGAAAAAGATAAAGGTAGTTTTGTCCTTTTGCTACTTTAACCATTTATAACTTATACTACATGAATTAGTTATTCAGTGTTGGTGGTGGTATAAAATAATACTCCATCTGTCCCAATTTATATGACACACTTTTCTTTTTAGTTATTTCAAAAAAGAATGACACATTTTCTTATTTGATAATAATTTACCTTTAAACTTTATCTTTTACGCTAAACGAGATGATCTATAACCACAAAAATATATTTGACTTATTTTAGAACACAGGATTCAAAAGTTTCTTTTATTTTCTTAAACTCTGTGTCCAGTCAAACTAAATCATATAAATTGAGATTGATGGAGTACACCAATTGGTGTACTAAGGGGGATGTATTCAATTGACCCAACTGCTTTATATTTCCGTTTGAGTATCCATTTACAACCCAACGATTTATTTCCCGGAGGAAGATCAACCAACTCCCAAGTATGGTTATGCAGAATAGAACCTATTTCACTATCAATAGCTTCTTTCCAGAGCGGTGCTTCTGGAGTTGACAATGCCTTAGCAATTGTCCTTGGTTCATCATTAACCATATAAGCTACAAAGTCAGGACCGAAGGATTTATCCTTCCTGGCCCTTTTACTTTGCCTTAGATCCATCTCTGAAGTATCCAAGTTCTGAGAGTCTAGAACACTAGATTCTGGATGTTCAGCCACCTCGAGATCCGCTAGATCTAAACCATCTAGATCCTGGCCGTCAACGACTCCCGGTTCTTAAGAGCTTTGTTCATAACTTCATTTGCGAGAGGTTATGTCTTTTTCCTTTCTAGGAAAGGTACCTTCAAAGAATAGAGCATTCCTTGATTCCATGATTTTACCCTGGTAGATATCTGGAATATCTGACTTATGCGCTAATAAGTGATAAGCACTACTGTTATTTGTATATCCGATGAATATGCAATCTACAGTCTTAGGCCCAATCTTGACCTGCTTTGGCTTGGGTACTTCAACCTTTGCCAAACAACCCCACACCTTAAAATATTTGTAGGTGGGTTACTTTCCCTTTCATGATTCATATGGAGTTTTGTCCTTACCCTTATGTGGGACTCTGTTAAGAATCGCATTAGCGGTAAGGACGGCTTCTCCCCACATGTTTTGGGGAAGACCGGAATTGATGAGCAAGGCATTCATCATTTCCTTCAATGTGCGGTTCTTACGTTCCGCCACACCGTTCGATTGAGGTGAGTATGGAGCCGTCGTTTGATGAACAATGCCTTCTTGGGCATAGTATTCCTCAAATGGCGCTACGTATTCTCTCCCTCTATCGCTACGAATAGATTTAATCTGTAGGTTTAGTTGCTTCTCAACTTCTGCTTTGTAACGTCGGAACGCTTCAAAGGCTTCATCCTTACTTTTCAACAAGTAAAGGTAACAATACCTTGTGCTATCATCAATGAATGTCACAAAGTACTTGTTCCCCCCTCTAGTTTGTGCGAACTTCAAATCACATATATTTGTGTGAATAAGTTCTAGAGGAGTGGTATTCCTTTCGACGGATCGAAAAAGAAGCTTGGTGAGTTTTGCCTCTACGCACACCTCACACTTATGTTGAGGGTTTACATCGATAGACGGCAACAACTCCATTTTTACCAGCCTTTGGATAGACTTGTAGTTAACGTGTCCTAATCTATGATGCCATAAATTAGAAGACTCAAGCAAATAAGAAAAAGGTTCAACTTTATTACTTGGACGCATTACAGACATGGCATTTACTTTGAAGAGGCCTTCACAGACGAAGCCTCTCCGCACAAATGTGCCATTCTTAGTGAGTACAAACTTATTGGATTCAAACACTAGCCTAAAACCAGCATTAACCAATAAAGGTCCAGAAATTAAATTTTTTCTAATCTCTGGGACGTGCATCACTTCCTTCAGAGTGAGCTCCTTTCCGGAAGTCATCTTCATGACCACCTTTCCTACCCCCAGCACGTCAGACGAAGCGTTGTTTCCCATGAACAACTTCTTGTTGGTGACCGGTGTGTAGGTGGAGAAGGCATCTCTGTTGGAACAGATATGTCTGGTAGCACCTGTGTCCATCCACCACTGCATCGGATTCTCAACCAGGTTTGCTTCTAGCACCATTGCCGAGAACTCCTCAATCATGTCATCTAGGAGCGTGTCCTTGCCGATGTTAGCATGCGCCTTGCCTTTAGCCTTGGCTTTCTGTTGTTGCTCAGTCTTGAGCTTGCGGCATTCCTTGATCTTATGACCAGGTTTCCCATAGTGGTGATAGTTACCTCTGAACATCTCCGCTGCATGGGCCTTGCCATCTTTCTGGAACTTCCGCTTCTTGCTTGAGTTCCCTTTGGCCTCAGCCAGATTTGCCTTTGCCTCAGCAGGTTATTTACCCCTTGGCAAGACCTTCTTATTATCTTCCTGGATTTGGAGTTTGATAATAAACTCTTCAAAGGTCATCCCTTTTGTCTTGAGTTTCAAGTAACTCATAAACTCATTCCACGAAGGAGGTAACTTTTCAATCAGCGATGTAACCAAAAATTGCTCGTTTGGTTTCATTCCTTCCAAATCCAAGTGATGTAGAATCATTTGGAATTCCTAGACTTGGGACATCACTGTCTTGCTATCCACCATTTGGAATTTTAGAAATTTCCCAATGATGAACTTCTTAGTACCCGCATCTTGTGCATTGTACTTCTTTTGCAGTTTTTCCCACAGCTCTTTGGCAGTGCCAACGGTGCAATAGACCTTGTAGAGAGGGTCTGCCAAGCAGTTCAGTTTGTAATTCTTGCACATGAAATCGCTATGATTCCACGCATCAAGAACCATCTTCATGTCATTAATGACATGGATACCAAGGCCCCCTTCACCCATTTTAGAAGGCGAAGGGTCCATTTCATCTCCAGTTTGTGGAGGATCTTTCGTTAGGAACTGGGCCATGCCCATAACTGTTAAGTAAAACATCATCTTCTGCTGCCATCTCTTAAAGTTTGAGCCCATGAATTTTTCAGGGCCATCATGGTGGAATGCGGAGGATGGAGCAGTAGCGAGGAAGGCAGCAGAGTTACTACCTTGCACAGGAGTGGCAGAAGCAGAATTGCTGCCTTGGATAGTAGCGGCAGTAGCGGGGAAGACAACATTGTTGCCTTGAGTGGCAGCAGCAGTAGCAGTAGAATCAGTCATGTTTCCAGCCATGTTGTAGCAGTTACAGTAAGCAGGATATTATCTTAAACTTGTTGGATACAAAGATGCAGGAAATGGAAATTACAAGTAACTGCTAAGTATCAAGAACTGAAATTACAATTGAACAATAAAACTGAAATTACAATGAACTTGAAGAACTGTTTTTGGTATGCTGAGTCGAGTGTTTGTACTCTGTCTTTAAGACAATATTGCCCCGTATGTATCCTTTATACGTTCTGGACAATTGTCTCCCAAGATAAAACAGCAAGTGAACAAATGAGCAAAGGAGACTCAAGTGTTACCGTGAAGAATTTTGACTAATGAAATGATGCTCGAAGGTAGTAGGAAGAACTGATTCTTTGTTTCTATTTTTCATCTGTTTGTATTGTGTGTCACCAATGGTGCAAGGGGTCCTTTATATAGTTGGAGAAGAGGCTCATGAACTGCCCACATTACTGGCCAAGTAATGGCAATTCACCAAAATAAATGGTGAATTTGATGTGCAACGGATTGCATTTATGAAGAGTAATTCAGCCAAATTATGGTCCAAACTATACATATGAAAGAATTCTGGTCCAAAAAGATAATATCAGAAGAAGCACAGCCCACAGCCCACAACCCGTGACCCGTGAACCTGAGAACCCGGAACCCGAACTCGGACTCAGACCCGGAACGGACGGGACGGGCGGGCGGCGGCGGCGCACGTGTGGGCTTTCCTCGAACCGAAGCACATCTAGGTCCTCCCTCCTTTAAACACATGGGATACCCCTTGGGGTCCCAAACCCCAAGCCAACTTTGAGACTTATAAATAAATTAATTCTTTCTTCCTCCACCGATGAGGGTGAATTGATCTCAATAGCACAGTTTTCCATGTTTCAAACACCTCACTTTATGGACCAATATCTCTTTCATTTCTCAACGAAATTTGACGATCCTTGGCCCTACGGTCATCTACTTACTTTGTAGATTATGCATGTGTGAAGAACCGGATTCTCCAACATGCAGAACACTAGTGTTTAAGCCGTTAAAGTTGGTCGGTCGCAACTCCCGCCAAAGGCAAAATTCCAACAAGAGAAACACAAATCTGCTTAACTTACTGAATGGTGTTAGCAAAAAATAACTAAGTTCTTTGAGTATATGCAACATGCTAAACTAAGCAGCAGCAAAATGGCACCTTTGATGCTAATTGTAAGGTTCACTTGAAGAGGCATAAACATTAAAAGTTTCATGTGATTTGCAACAGAAGAGTTATATGAACCACATGATACAAATATTATATCTAATGTGCACAAAAATATAGCTGGAGGATGTATAAATAAGGATGAGCATAAAAGTTGTATAGTAGCCATTGAATGCTGAAAGGAATAATATATTTTCAACTCTATAGGGATACAAGGAAAGAAGCATCTTACTCTTCTTTACTAACAAGGATGGAAGCATACAAAATCATAGACATGAGTTATCTCGAAACCAAAACAACATTAAGTCCAACAAACATTAGAAGAGCTGACATAGGCCAAGAAATGTGAGGCATGGTGATGTATAATGACTTCAAACAATGTAATACACAAGTCCATATTCAGAATCCAACAAAGAACAAAATACAAGAAGCATCAAAATCAAGATAAAAAACTGTAGTTATCTGAAGAACAATTGAAGATAAATTTATCCCTGTGACTAAGTTAAACTTAAGACTTTCTAAATAGGATCTCAACCTCAAAATATATCACATTTAAAACTGATGCTTAACGTTTCAAAGCTGCTTCAAATTCCTGACGCCGATATTGTCTATGACATACATGATGAAAAGTAACTGACTAAGTAACACATTAGAATCACCTAACATCGTAGAGGACAAAAATCAGATTTCAATTACAAGTGGTTTAGGAAAAATTCAATAAAAACTAAAATCCACTTCAAGTATCACTTTTAGCAGGAAAGAGAAACACCAATCCGCTTAACTTACTGATTGGTGTTGGCGAAAAGCAACTATGTTTTTTGCGTATATGCAACATGCTAAACTAAGCTACAGCAAAATGGCACCTTTGATGATAAATGTAAGGTTCATTTAAAGAGGGATAAACATTTTAGGGGTCGTTTGGTATGAGGTATAAGTAAAATAATCATGGTATATAATTTGGTATAATTTTATCCAATGTTTAGTTGTAATTTGAACTATGTATAACTTAATTCTTGTGTAACTTGGGGGGTGTATTCAATTAGGATTTTAAAAGACTATTTTGGGATAAATAAATCTTGTGGTATTCATTTAAGACTTTTAAATAATCTAAACAAGTCCTGTGGTATTTAATAAAGATTATTAAGATTTTTTAAAGATGGTGTCCAAATCTAGTTGTATTCAATCAGGATTTTAAACAAGTAACAAAAAGTCTTTTGGTTTACAAAAACTTGCTAATTTTGAAAGATTTTTTTTAAATATGGAATTTGTGTGACTTTTTAGTGGGAGGTATAAATACCAAACCCTATAAAAAATCTCACCCTAACCAATCAGACTTTTCACTTGAGACTTATAGGTTTGTCATCCTTTAGCTCCTCGGCATCGCTTCTCTTTGGTATAAGAGTAATGTGAAGCTTTTTTCAATCCTCTCATGTTGGGAAGAATTAATTATATACTCATGTACACTTACCAGCAGTTCAGGTAAAAGGCCATTATATAGTTATCGAGGCCTGAAACTTTGTTATCATCATAGCTTCTCAGTGCTTCCTTTACTTCCTCCATTATAAATGGTGTTTGAAGTAATTCCTTCTCCTCTAGACTATTTTAAAGCTGGTATCCCAGCACCTTAGTGTTCCCAATTAAGGAGTAATTGATTTCTTTTGTCAATTGTTGTCTCTTTTAGATTCAAACGTAAAACATCTTATGATAAATATTTATAAATCCATGTGGTCCTTTCAAATCTTTATAAATCTTATGATAAATCTTTTAAAATCCAAACGTAAAATTTCTTGATTGTAAAAATTTTAAAAAAAATCTTTTAAGTCAATACATTCCTAAATAGTCTTTTAAAATCCACTGGACTTTTTTATCTATAAATAGTCTTTTACTCAATTGAATACACCTCCCTAAAATTTAACTAAATGAAATACTTAATTTTTTCTATAAGACACACGACTTAAATTTATCAGGAGAATAAACTTCATTTTATTTAGCATATTCTTCCAAACTTGTAGCCTGTAGGTAAAAATGGTGTCAGAAAGGTTAGACAGAATGAAAGTTGAGTCGAGAGATGACTCTCTGTCTTTAGACAAAATTGCACTGTATAGATGCTTTTACGGTAATGGACAATAGTCTTCCAAGATAAAACAACGACAATCAACAAAACAAAGCAAGAAATGTTAATTCTGGTGAAGAAAAAGAATATAGAACAGACTGCTGAAGAGAGTAGAGGATTTTCGTATTTTTGTGTGTTTATGTTTCTGTATTTCGAACAAAACAGAAGAGTTATTTTCCGTGTGTTTAAACTTGAACAGTAATGTTCAATTTATAGAGAAGAGGATGGGTCGTTGCAACGTTTTTGAAATCTTCTGAACCATTGCAACGTTTCTGAAATCTTCTGAACCATTGCAACGTTTCTGAAATCTTCGGGATCAAAGTGTCAATAAGAAATACTTCAGGGACCAAAAAGAACATGTCCGGAAGAAAGCCCACAACCCATAGCCCATGACCCATGACCTAAGACCCGAGCCTGAGTCGGATCGGATGGGCACTGGCGGCGCGCGTGTGGGGCTTAGCCCCCGAACGCAAGCTCACCTAGGTCCTCCCCGTTCTAAACACATAGGTTACCCCTTGGGGTCCCAAACCTTTACTAAAAAACAGTGCTTATATAGTGTTCAATCCTTCCATACTCTACCTATCTGCGAGATTTGTTATTTTGGCCAACACAATCCATCTATTCATATCTCAAACACCTTACTTTGTGTACCAATATCTCTTTCATTTCTTAACAAAATTTGATGATACTTGGAACTAATATCATCTACTCATTTAGTAGATTAGGCATGTGCGAAGAAATGATATTTCCAACATGCGGGCCCCACGTGTTTAAGTCACTAAAGATGGGAAAAACTCAATCCCACATAGTTAAATTTCCAACAATCCCCTCTTGAAAGAGAATTGGTGTAGACAGGGTGCCAAAGTTCAGCAATCTTTCAGCGGAAAGATATTGCATCAGGAAAGGTAGCTTTCGGCTTTGAACCATCCTTAGTCGATTCACATCGGATTTACTTACTGTGTGGTGAACGTGATATCTTGAACGGATAGTGTTTAGTGTAAACCAAGATAATGATATCAACACAATAACTCCCCTTATTCATTTCTTCTTATTATTTTGTCCGTTGTGTCCATGGACAACTCTTGGATTCTTAAGTGCGTACATTTTAAACGCCCTGTCTTTGCACTTAAATAGGTGATCTCCTATACCCCACTCGCAAGTGTTAGAAATCATTAAAAGTTTTATAAACTTATCTTTTACCATTATGCAGGTAGCACTTAATATATATCGCGGGAACAACTTTGGAATTATATTTCCTTAAAGAATAATAATCTGAAGTGCTCTAGCTTCAAGTGAAGCACAAAACTGAACCTCTACAGTTTAGTGGTCCCATTGAACCAAATTCTTGTGATCTCCAGTCAGTAAGGTTGGGTTACCACCATAAAAAATTTTATTGTTTGGGTTTTAAGCCCATTCCCCTAGACAGGCAGCACATTTGATCTTTGGGTAGGCCTTTAGTTAATGGATCTGCTATATTATCCTTTGATTTGATGTAATCAATGGAAATGACACCCGTGGTGATCAACTGCCTAACGGTCTTATGTCTCCGAAGAATATGTCTAGACTTGCCGTTGTACATATTGTTCCGTGCCCTTCCTAAAGTCGATTGGCTGTCACAGTGAATCATCACAGAAGATACGAGTTTATCTCAATAAGGGATATCCTCTAAGAAGTCGTGAAGCCATTCTGCTTCTTCTCCTGCTTTATCCAAAGCAATAAACTTTGATTCCATCATGGATCGGGCGATGCATGTTTGCTTAGAGACTTCCAAGACACAGCCCCACCACCAATTGTAAAACTATACCCACTGCTGGATTTGGTGTTCTTTATGTCCGATATCCAGTTTGTATCATTGTATCCTTCCAATACGGCTGGATATCTTGAATAATGTAATCCATTAGTAAGCTCAGATATCATATTATCTGATTTAATGCCTTCCAGTGATCATTTTCAGTATTACGAGTAAACCTAGCCAACTTATTGAATGATAAGAGTTATCGGGTCGGGTGCAGTTTATAATGTACATTAAGCTACCAATGACCTGCGCATATCGCTCTTGCGATATGGGTGCACTACGATTCTTATCAATTCTATGATTCATATCCACTGACGACTTTATAGTGGGACTGTCAAATACATCAAATTTCCTCAAAACATCTTCAATATAATGAGATTGAGATAAGACCAGTCCGTCAGATGTCTTAGAAATCTTAATTCCTAAGATTACATCTGAAATACCTATATCTTTCATGTCGAAACATTGTTTCAACATATTCTTGGTTTCCAGGATCAAATTTAGACTACTTCTGGTTATGAACATGTCATCTATGTAAAGACATATCATGACAAATGAGTCAGAGTTCCCTTTGATATAGATACATTTATCACATTCATTTATGGATAAATCTTTTGATAATAAAATATTATTAAAGTTTTCATGCCATTGTTTCGGAGCTTGTTTGAGTCCGCACAGAGACTTAACAAGTCGACATACTTTCTTTTCTTGTCCTGGAACCACATACCCCTCGGGTTGTTCCATATATATTTTTCCTCTTCCAACTCTCCATTTAGGAAGACTGTCTTAACATCCATTTGATGTATCTCAAGGTCACGCATAGTTGCAGTGGCTATGAATACCCTTATGGACGTTAATCTAGACACATGGGAGTATGTGTCGAAGTAATCGAGACCTTCTTCTTTTTTGTAGCCTTTGACTACTAATCTGACCATATATTTGTCAATAGATCCATCTGCTTTGTACTTTCTTTTGAGTATCCACTTGAAACCCAATGGTTTCCTTCCCGGAGGAAGGTCAACCATTTTCCAAGTATGGTTTTGCACGATGGAATCTATTTCGCTTTCTATAGCTTCTTTCCAAAGCGGTGCTTCTGGAGTTGACAATGCTTCCTTAATTGTCCTCGGTTCATTTTTTTGGACCAAAGGTTTTGTCTTTTTTGCTCCATCTTGGTTCAACATCTAGAACCTCTATGTTCTGTAGGTTTGTCACATGCGAAGCCCCTTCCTACAAATATATCATTTTTAGTTATTACAAATTTGTTTGACTCAAAAACTAGCCTAAATCCAACCTTGACCAACAGTGGCCCTGAAACCAAGTTCTTGCGGATGTCAGGGACGTGCATCACTTCCTTCAGAGTAAGCTCTTTGCCTGAAGTCATTTTGAGGACAACCTTTCCAACCCCTTGCACTTTAGAGGTAGCGTCGTTGCCCATGAACAACTTTTTGCCCGATATTGGGGCGTAAGAGGAGAATGCACTCTTGTCAGAGAAGATGTGATGGGTTGCACCCGTGTCTATCCACCATTGCCTTGGATTCTCCACCAGATTAGCCTCCATCACTATAGCCAAGAAATCCACAATCATGTCGTCAAGTTTTGAAGGATTATCCTTGTCTTGCACAACGTTAGCCTTGGCCTTGCCTTTGTTCTTGGCTTTTTACTTCTGCTCTCGCTTAAGTTTGTGGCATTCTTTGATCATATGGCCAGACTTTACACAGTGATGACATTTTCCTTTGAACTTCTCCATCGTTTGGCTTTTGCCGTCTCCCTGGTACTTGTGCTTTTTGTTGGCGTTTCCCTTTGAATCAACCAGATTCGCCTTTGCCTTCATTGACTGCTTTCCCTTAGATACAATTCTTTTATTGTCCTCTTGTATTTGTAGTTTGACAATAAGATCTTCAAACCCCATTTCCTTTGTCTTTAGTTTGACATAACTCATGAACTTGTTCCACGAGGGAGGCAATTTCTCAATTAAAGACGCAATCAGAAATTGCTCGTTTGACTTCATTCCTTCCAAATCCAGATGATGAAGAGTCATTTGAAACTCCTGGATTTCGGACATCTCTGATTTACCATCCACTATTTGAAATTTCAGAAACTTTCCAACGATGAATTTCTTAGTACCCACATTATGTGCGCTTTACTTTTCTTGAGTTTTTCCTTTTCCGTCTTCACGGTGCAATACACAGTATAGAGTGTATTCGATAGACCATTCCGAATGCAGTTTTTGCATATGAAATCACTATGATTCCAGGCATCCATAGTTAACTTCAGGGCATTTGTGACCTGGATATCTTTTGTTGCCATCACTTGAAATTTGTACCCAGAAGCTTTTCTCGGCATTATCCTTGGAAACTGGAAGGAGCAGGGACAACATCATTCCATTGAGTAGCAGCAGCAGCAGAACCAAAAGCAAAGTTTGAAACAGACATCTGTCGAACACTCAGAACAATTTTGTCTTAAATTGTAGGTAAAATGGTGTCAGAAAGGTTAGACAGAATGAAAGCTGAGTCAAGAGATGACTATCTGTCTTTAAGATAAAATTGCCCCGTATGGATGCTTTTATGGTAATAGACAATAGTCTCCCAAGATAAAACAACGACAATCAACAAAATAAAGCAAGTAATGTTGATTCTGGCGAAGAAAAAGAATATAGAATAGACTACTGAAGAGAGGAGAGGATTTCTGCACTTTTGTGTGTTTATGTTTCTGTATTTCGAACAGAACAGAAGAGTTCTTTTCCGTGTGTTTAAAATTGAACAGTAATGTTCAATTTATAGGGAAGAGGAGGGGCCGTTGCAGCGTTTTTAAAATCTTCCGAACCGTGCCAACGTTTCCAAAATCTTCAGGGATCAGAGAGTAAATAAGAAACACTTCAGGGACAAAAAATGTTTTTGGAAGAAATCCCACAGCCCACAGCCCATGTGGGGCTTAGCCCCGAACCCAAGCTCACCTAGGTCCTCCCTCTTCTAAACACATGGGTTACCCCTTGGGGTCCCAAACCTTTACTCAAAAATAGAGCTTACATAGTGCTCAATATTCTACCTATGTGGGAGATTTGTTATTTTTGCCAACACAATCCATCTATTCATGCCTCAAACACCTTACTTTGTGTATCAATATCTCTTTCATTTCTTAACGGAATTTGACGATACTTGGCACTAATATCATCTACTCATTTAGTAGATTAGGCATATACGAAGAAACGATGTTTCCGACATGCGGACCCCACATGTTTAAGTCACTAAAGACGGAAAAAATTTAATCCCACATAGTTAAATTTCCAACATGGCCTTCATTCGCCATAAAAGTAGTCTGTACACTGATTTGCTTCCTTACGGATATGGTTGATAGTGGTCTGATTGACTTTCAATAAATAATTAATTTTTAATTATAGCTCTAAGATGATGACATTAATTGTATGTATTCTTCTTTGATAAGCTTGAAAATAAGTATGAAATATATTTTCACTTCCAATTCTTCATATCCCATTTTTTGTTAAATTCAACCTTTAATTGATGTTTCGTAATTCTGTGGTGAAGTTTTAGGTAGGATTCATCCTTCATTTTTACCCCAATTGTGTTTTGAAATTATGAATTCAAATTTTAATATACTTTCTAAACTTAATAATATGTCACATATATATTTGTATTTTATGTCTAAAATAAAGGGATCAATTGAGCTAAAACTTATATTGCATTTGCCTATGGTTGGATCTTGTACATGTATTTCTCTTTATGTGGGTTTGGTTGTGTGTGTGTTTGTGTGTGGGTGTGGGGTGGGGGTGGGTTTCTATTGTGCTTTCTATCTCTACATTATGCATGTTTGGAGCTTAATTTAATCTCTTCTTTGATTGCAATTTTTTCATATTTGTTAAAATTAATTTTTTAATTATGTTAACTTACAGTCTAAACGTGTATATTGACTCTCGTATTCTGAACTACTTCACAACAATTAGGTGTTTGATCACTAGCTTTCATTTGAATTTTGAAAATAAATCTTAAGAGGTACAAGCTATATTTTGCAAAAATATTTATTGCCAGCCAAAAACTTCTTCCCTTAACTTTTTCGTTTTCCTCCTAGCAACAATGAGGTAGTAATACATAAGACATCTAACTATGGGTAATGATCTCCCAAAGTCTTTTTTTTTAACAGCAAGGTCATTCAACATTTCTTATATTACATCAAAAGTCATTCAATTAATATTTGGCCAACAAAACATGACATGACTTTTAATTTATTCCACATGACAATAACACTCCGCCCGACCTTACCCATAACCCTATTCTCTCTTAATTAAAATAGATTTTCACCCTCCGTGGAAAAAACAAATTGGCCAATTATTTTATTAAAATTGTACGGTCTTCTTTTTCCTTCTTGTTCCTCTTGTCACACTATAAGAAGTATAAAATTGACAACAAAATTTTAGCAATAATAAATATATTGTTGTTGTAAATGACAACATAAATTTAATACATTATTAGTAAAAAATGTAAATGACAATAAATTTAATATGTTATTGCCTTTCTTTTTGTAGTGTCATATGAAAATTGTCTACCTTAGCACCTTTATAATTTAAATTCAAAGATTTAATCTTACTGCTTGAATTTAAGGGGGCCGCTCTCTTCCTTATCATTGTGCTCAATCTGTATTCAGGAGAGGCGCTTGACTGCCTCGTTGCCGCGTGTGACGCGGGAAGGGGTTCCTCGTCTGGCCCTCTAGTGGCGAGCGAAATAGGAGCAACCTAAACCGTGAAAACGGGGTTGTGGGAGAGCAATACGTCGTGTAGGGTTGTTCTGTTCTACACCGAAGAGATAGCACGACATCTTTCTGTGTTATTGGGTTTAAAATATTACTGCGTCCTAGTCTTAATCCCCAAGTAAATACAAGCTTTGCTTAAACTTCTTTAATAAAACGATGGGCCAATTTTTTTAATAAAATAAGTGAAGGAAAAAGAAGACGACACAATTTTAATAAAAAGATGGGTCAATTTGTTTTCCAGAGAAAGGGAAATTCTATTTTAACTAAGAGAGAATAGGGTTAATAAGGGTTAATTTGGGTTATGGGTCGGTTGGGTCGGGTCTTATTGCCATGTGGACTGAGAAAAAAAAGTTATGTGAAATAATCAAATGCCATGCCATATTTTGTGACTTTTGATGTGATTAAAAAAAAGTTGGATGACCTTATTGTTATAAAATGACTTGGAAGATCATTATTCATAGTTGGGTGACGTTCTGTGTTACTATCTCGAGCAACAATAGATAATAATTTACCCGTATACTGTGTTTACACTAAACAAGTATGCATGATATGTGTGAATATACATAACTATTATTTACTAATAATTAATTATTGTATATTATTATTTTATTAAATCACTTAGTTATGATACGTTTTTGACTTAGTGCAAGTGTAAGGAGTAAAAGAAACTTTTGAATTTTGCGTTAAAAAATAAGTCAAATATATTTATGTGGTTATAGATCATCTCGTTTAGCGTAAAAGGTAAAGTTTAAAATTAAATTATTATCAAATAAGGAAATGTATCATTTTTTTTTGGACTAACTAAAAAAAGTGTGTCATATAAATTGGAACAGATGGAGTATTATTTTTTACCATCAACAACACGGAATAACTAATTCATGTAGTATAAGTTATAAATGGTTAAAGTAGCAAAAGGACAAAACTACCTTTATCTTTTTCCTAGGAACCCATGAAGATCAAGCATCCAAGGGTAAAATTATAAATTCATCACTTTTTAGTTTAAAAATAAATGAATATTATGTTATTTTGCATATCTAATTTTAGTGCAAGGAACCAAACACCCAACAAAAAATAATTTATTTATTTTCTTTACTAATCCCTATATAATAATCCCCACATAATTAATCCCTGCATTATAATCCTTAGTCCTTGTATAACTATACATCATACCAAATATTAAGAGTTTCATTTGATTTTCAGCATTGAGAGTTCTATGAACCACTTACAGATTTGTACTCTAGGGTTGAAAGACAAGTAGGTAGTATTCGATAGAGACTCAGGGTCGTTGGAGTTCACAAATGCATCAGATACCCCGGGGGCATTTTCACCCAATACAGATAGTCTCCCACTTTTCGGACCCCTCATTTTATGAGTCCGGGAAGTGTAAGAGTCTATACGATTTTTTCAAAACTTTTCGGGGGAACCAAAACATCACATATTTTCCTACCGCGAGACATTTCATTAGTCGATCATTAAATACATCCAATCACTCAAACAACAACGCCCTTTTAGAGACACTAATTGACCCTTACTGACAGGGCATGCCACTTCATTTTCCAAGGGCAATGATTACCCCAACCAGCTATAAAATTCGACGCCCCTGATCTCTTCTCCTCACTCTCACTCTTACCTTCTCCTCTCGAGTAATCACAACTTCTTACTTTTTTAAGCCTTCAATCATACTATGTCTACTTCTTCATCTTCTTCCTGTTCTTCATGTGATCTAACCCTCGCCAAAATGAGGCAAGAGCTCGGTGTTACATCTGTGACTTTCGTTCATCATCGACCCTCATCTTCTGGCCTCACCCGAGCCACTGACTTGGGTTTCACAGCCTCCGAAATCATTCCCTCTATCTTTATTTCAAGAGGGATTTTAGTGTAAACCTTTGCTATGAGCCTGTAAAAGGTATCACTTCGCTGATCGGCCACTCAATTATTACTTAGGTCCGCATCGACTGTAAATGAGGCCTAGAGGTAGAAATATTTCCTCCCCCATCAATGTGAGCATCACACAACACAACACAACCCATGGATGTCGCTCATTTATACCTATCCCTTTGCCATAAGATTCAGTCTTCTAGTTCATTATGTCATTGAGGCCTTTTTTACCGGTGATATGGCATATGTTTGGGGCAGTTGACCACTCAGACTTGTCGAATAGTCCGTTGTATTTAGTATCTGGCAGATCTTACCCACTTCCTTTTATTTTGGATCACCTGATCCACCTTTACGCCCCCGGGTGCTTCTCGGGGGGGATAAGAAACTTAGCTTTTCGGGGTTTCTAAGCCATAATTATGAACGCTGAGGATGATCACAATCGGGGATGGTGTGATCGGTTCCTGATGATTCATACCCACCGCCTCTATGACATCAATTTGGGACAGTTGTCGGAGCAATGGAACAATGCTCGTAAGTATTTGTAACTCTATTTTTTGCATTTTTTTACTTCTCTCCTGACCGTATTATTTTTTTTTTCCTTCAGTGACCCAGTAGTCCCCGATCACCTGTCTAATATCTTTGGTTGGGTGATGGGTCTGCTCCGCGCCTATCATGAAGTTGAGCGGACTTAGAGAGTTATTTCTGCTGACAAGTGGAAAGGCAAAAGTTGTGCTGAGCCTTTTCTCGATGGTTTCGTACTTTTATCGACTGTGCATTGATATTCCACCCTAACTTCTTCATCTACTCTGTTTCTTAAAGGTCTCCCACCCGAGGGGGTTCTACTAGGAATATGCCTACCCAAGACGAGGCCCAGGCTCGTATTACCAGGGCTGCTGAGGAGGCCAGAGAGGGCAAGAAACAAGAACTCCCAGATGAGGCCGAGGAATCATCCTCTGAAATTGGCTCGCATGTTAGAATGAGCCACCAATTCAATGAGTATTAGAGGGAGGAAATGCAATAGGTGGTCTAGGTGGAGGATGATGAAGCGGAAGCCATCAATCTCGAAGGCATAAAGATGCTTTCCAGCGGAGACACCAAGGAGCCTAGAGTTAGTGAAGGGCGGCGTAGGAGCACAAATGGTGGTGAAACGGGTGATGGCCCTTCAGTTCCACCCCTCCCACTGCTAGCTGTGACCCGAGTTTGGAAGCTTCCCTGGGCCACCTTGCGGGCATCTTTCAATGCTGATAGGGAAAATGTCACAACCTTATGTAAAGGCACAAAGGTACTAAGGACCTACACGCGCGGAGGCTCTATGGTTGTGTCGTGTTGTTTGAAGCAGTTTTTACGGGGCTGTATGGCTCCCAAGTTCGGTTTTGCCCCAAATAGTTTTTCATTGTACAACTTAAACGGAGAATGAATGAAGGCTTTTTTATTTCATTCTTTTAAGATTACGAGGGACGACTCATCCTGTAAGTACATGATCTTTTTTGGGGCTTTTACAAGATTTACAAAAAAGAAATCGGTTGAGTGTAGTGACTGCCAGCAGTCCCAGTTTGAGTGAGTCTGTCCTTGAAGAGATCTCTTTGCGAGTATGCAGATTCGTCCTCTCCCCCCGGAACTCAAGTGCGAGGTCCTGAAGAGTAGGGTTTCAGGATGTGACACGCTAAGCTCGACGTGCTTTTGAATGATTGCCTCATTAGAAACCTTGCCAGGAAAACCTGATTGGGACAAAACCTCATTCAAGAAAAAGAGTGTAACGCGTGTCCATCCACTCTGGGGAGGGAATTTGGTTTCATGAGCAGTCCCTGCCAAGGAAAGGGATAATTAACCAAAAATAAAGGCATTCTGAAGACAAAACATACATGTCTCTTTTCAAAGGTAGAATCTCTTCAGGTGACTGACGTCCAACTGTTCTTTTTCGAACTCATATTTGATCTGATAGGATCCTTCTCTCACGATTTCAATTATTTGATACGGTCCTTCCCAGTTTTCTTTCATCTTACCCGCGTTCGGATCCCTCGTTGCAAGGGTGATTTTTTGGAGGACGTAGTCCCCGATTTTAAAATGTCTGTTAAAGCCAATTCTCTGCGCTCCTCCAATAACTCGAGCCCCACTGCCATGGCTTCTTTATTAGATTCTTCAATGATCTGAGTGTATCGAACGTTGGGTTCTCCAACCTTTACGGGTATAAGGCTTCAGCTCTATAGACCAGGGAAAAAGGGTTTCCCCGATGCTTGTTATGGTCATCATCTTGTAGGCCCACAACACCCCTGGTAACTCTTTTGTCCACTTTTCTTTCGATCTTTACTGCCTCTTCTTGATGCTTTAGATGATGATTTTGTTAGTCTACTCAGGTTGCCCATTTTCGCATGGATGATAAGGCGATGATGTGACTCTTTTGATGTTCAACCCCTCCAAGAATTTGGTAACTTTATTTCTCACGAACTGCCGACCATTGTCACAAGTGATTGCTTTTGATATTCCGAACTAACAAATGATGTGATCCCAAATAAAGTCTATGACCTGCCTTTCGTGAACTTTTTTGGATGATTTGGCCTCCATCCACTTCGAGAAAGTGTCTATCAAGATCAGCAAGAACTTTACCTTTCCCAAATATCAGAATACTTACGAACCTTTTTGTATGCTTTGGCCTCCACCTACTTCGAGAAATAGTCTGTCAAGATTAGCAAGAACCTCACCTCTACCTGGAAATGCATAACACTGCGCACCACCATGACTGCTCTGAACAAACTATGCTCCTCCTCTGGAGACCTGAGTACCACATCTCCCGAACTGATGTCCGCCCATAGATAATTGAAAACCACCACGGCCTGACTGAGCACTGCCCCTCACTAAAGCACCACCCCGGCTACCCAAAGATGTCGGAGTCCTAGGGGTCTGGAACCTGGAGTCCTACTGAGTCCCACTCTATCTACTACGGGGTTAATCTCTCCTAAAATGGTCAATCTCACCACAACCATAACACACTCTAGGCGCTGGAGGCAGATGTATGGAGGCTGAAGAACCGAATAGACCATCACGGTCACCTGACCTAGAGAATGAACCTCCATGAGATTGTCCAGCCACATGCCCACTCTGCCTACAAGGGCCACTACAAGATGTTTGCAACGCTGAGTGAATCAGACGGTTAGGGGCTGAATGATAGGTCCTAGATGACTGACACCCACCTCGATGACTGACACCCACCTCGATGACTAGTAGATCCACTAAACTGACCATGCTGATGGGGCCTCTTCTCACTAGACCCACCATAAGCTCGAATCGTGGAAGCCTCAATACACATAACATGATCCATAACCGTTTGAAATGATGATCACATACCCATATGTTGAAGACAGAGAACATGAAGCGAAAGCACGAACCTATTGACGAACCTATGGACTCTCTCAGCCTCTGTCGAAATCAAGTGTGACGCATATCTAGCCAGAAACAAGAATCTGGACTCATACTCAGCTACCAAGATACCATTATGTCCCAAATGAGTGAATTCGTCTCTGCGCTAATCAATTAAGGGACGTGGCATTGAACCCATGTAAGTGGAGGTGAACCAGCTGGAATGCTCTCAATAAAGTACCTCAACTAAGTCTTCGCATCATCGCAAAGCTGAAAAGATACGTAGTCCACTCCATGGGACTCAATAATCCCCATCTTCTACAAACTATCGTGCATGTCAATGATAAACTTATACGTATCCTTACTGCGAGTACCATGAAACCTTCGGCTCCATCTTCAGGAACCTACCAATAAGATCCTAACCTCTGAGCATCAATGCATGAGTTGCCACCGGTCTAGGAATGCCCTTAGGGGTTGGAAAATTATCAATACGTGAGGCTATGGGAGTAGCAGGTTGCGTCCCCAGTGTTTGTCCCTGCTCAAGAGTATGCAACTCTGCCCTGGTATGAGATCCTGCACCGCCAGCTACCTGGTGGAAATCAAGATGAAGGAGTATGTGAGCCAATGTGTCTTGAATCGTTGGGTCTGATATAATCTCAGGGTGAGTCTGGGCCACCTAGACCACCCGTTACATTTCCTCCTCCAATACTCATTGAATTGGTGGCACGTTCTAACATGTGAGCCAATTCCGGATGATGATTCCCCGGTCTCATCCGGGAGTTCTTGTTTCAGCCCTTTCTGACCTCCTCAGCAACCCTGGCAATACGAGCCTGGGCCTCACCTTGGGTAGGCACATTCCTGGCAGAACCCCCTTGGGTGGGGAGACCTTTGAGAAATAGATCAGATGAAGAAGTTAGGGTGGAATATCACTGCACAGTCGATAAATGTACGAAACCATCGAGAGAAGACTCACCACAACTTTTGCCTTTCCACTTGTCAGCAGAAATAGCTCTCCAAGTCTGCTCAGCTTCATGAGAGGCGCAAATAAGACCCATCACCCAGCCAAAGATATTTGGCAGGTGCTCGGGGACTACTGGGTCAATGAAGGAACAAAAAACAATATTGACAAGAGAGAAGTAAAAAAATGCAGAAAATAGAGTTACAAATACTTACGAGCATAGTTCCATTACTCCGTCAACTGGACCAAATTGATGTTATAGAGGCGGTGGGTATGAATCATCATGAACCGATCACACCATCCCCGATTGTGATCATCCTCGGCGTTCTTATTTATGGCCCAAAAGCCCCGAAAAGCTAAGTTTCTTATCCCTCCCTCCCCCGAGAAGCACCCGGTGGCATAAAGGTGGATCAGGTGATCCAAAATAAAAGAAAGGTGGGCAAGATCTGCCATATACTAAATACAGCGGACTATTCGACAAGTATTAGTGGTCAACTACCCCAAACATATGACATATCACCGGTAAAAGGCCTCAATGACATGATGAACTAGAAGATTGAATCTGATGGCAACGGGATAGGTATAAATTAGTGACATCCCTGGGTTGTGATGTGTGATGCTCACATTGATGGGGGAGGAAATATTTCTACCTATGGGCCCTATTGACAGTCGATGCGGACCTAAGGAATAATTGAATAGTCGATCAACGAAGTGATACCCTCTACAGGCTCATATCAAAGGTTTACACTAAAATTCCTCTCGAAATTAAAAATAAAGGGAATGATTTCGGAGGCTGTGAAACCTAAGTCAGTGGCTCGGGTGAGTCCAGAAGATGAGGGTCAATGATGAACGGAAGTCACAGAAGTAGCACCGAGCTCTTGCCTCATTATAGCAAGGGTTAGATCGCATGAAGAATAGTAAAAAAATGAAGAAGTAGGCATAGTATGAATGGAGGTTTGAAAAAAGTAAGAATTTGTGATTACTCGAGAGGAAAAGGTAAGAGTGAGAGTGAGGAGAAGTGATCAGGGACATCAAATTTTATAGCCGGTTGGGGTAATCATTGCCCTTGGAAAATGAAGTGGCATGCCCTATCAGTAAGGGTCAATCACTGTCTCTGAAAGGGTACCGTTGCTTGAGTGACTGAATTATTTAATGATCGACTAACGAAACGTCTCGCAGTAGGAAAATATGCGAAGTTTTGGTTCCCCCGAAAAGTTTTGAAAAAATCGCACTCTTATACTTCCCGGACTCATAAAATGAGGTGTCCGAAAAGTGGGAGACTATCAGTATTGGGTGAAAACGCCCCCGGGATATCTGATGCATCTGTGAACTCCAACGACCATGAGTGTCTATCGGATACAACCTACTTGTCTTTCAACCCTAGAGTACAAATCGTTAAGTGATTCATAAACTCTCAATGTTGAAAATCAAATGAAACTCTTACTATTTGGTATGATGTATAGTTGTACAAGGATTAAGGATTATAATGCGGGGATTAATTATGTAGGGATTATTATACAGGGATTAGTAATACATGGATTATTTTTTGTTGGGTGTTTGGTTCCTTGCACTAAAATTGGATATGCGAAATATCATTTATAATATTCATTTATTTTTAAATTAAAAAGTGATGAATTTATAATTTTACCCTTGGATGCTTGATCTTCTTGGGTTCCTAGGAAAAAGATAAAGGTAGTTTTGTCCTTTTGCTACTTTAACCATTTATAACTTATACTACATGAATTAGTTATTCAGTGTTGTTGGTGGTATAAAATTATACTCCATCTGTCCCAATTTATATGACACACTTTTCTTTTTAGTTAGTCCAAAAAAGAATGACACATTTTTTATTTGATAATAATTTACCTTTAAACTTTATCTTTTACGCTAAACGAGATGATCTATAACCACAAAAATATATTTGACTTATTTTAGAACACAGGATTCAAAAGTTTCTTTTATTTTCTTAAACTCTGTGTCCAGTCAAACTAAATCATATAAATTGAGATTGATGGAGTACACCAATTGGTGTACTAAGGGGGATGTATTCAATTGAGATTTTAAAAGACTATTTATAGATAAATAAGTCCAATGGATTTTAAAAGACTATTTAGGTATGTATTGACTTAAAAGATTTTAAAAAAAAATTACAATCAAGATTTTTTACGTTTGTATTTTAAAAGATTTATCATAAGATTTATAAAGATTTGAAAGGACCACATGGATTTATAAAGATTAATCATAAGTTTTTTACGTTTGAATCTAAAATAGACAACAATTGACAAAAGAAATCAATTACTCCTTAATTGGGAACCCTAAGGTTTGGGATACCAGCTTTAATTTAGTCTATAGGAGAAGGAATGACTTCAAACACCATTTATCTTGGAGGAAGTAAAGGAAGCACTGAGAAGCTATGATGGTGACAAAGTTCCAGGACTCAATAACTATACAATGGCCTTTTACCTGAAGTGTTGGTAAGTGTAAATGAGTACATAATTAATTCTTCCCAACAAGAGAGGATTGAAAAAGGCTTCACATTACTCTTATACCAAAGAGACGCGATGCTGAGGAGCTAAAGGATGACAAGCATATATAGTCTCACGTGAAAAGTCTGATGGGCTAAGGTGAGATTTTTTATAGGATTTGGTATTTATACAAGCCACTAAAAAGTCACACAAATTCCATATTTTAAAAAAAACTTTCAAAATTAGCAGGTTTTTGAATTCCAAAAGACTTTTTGTTACTTGTTTAAAATCCTGATTGAATACCACTAGATTTGGACACCCTCTTTAAAAAATTCTAATAGTCTTGATTATATACCACAAGACTTGTTTAGATTATTTAAAAGTCTTAAATGAATACCACAAGACTTATTTATCCCAAAATAGTCTTTTAAAATCCTAATTGAATACACCCCCCTAAGTTACACATGAATTAAGTTATACACAGTTCAAATTACAACTAAACATTGGATAAAATTATACCAAATTATATACCATGATTATTTTACTTATACCTCATACCAAACGACCCCTAAAATGTGTATCCCTCTTTAAATGAACCTTACAATTATCATCAAAGGTACCATTTTGCTGTTGCTTAGTTTAGCATGTTGCATATACGCAAAAAACTTAGTTGCTTTTCGCTAACACCAATCAGTAAGTTAAGCAGATTGGTGTTTCTCTTTCATGCTAAAAGTGATACTTGAAGTGGATTTTAGTTTTTATTGAATTTTTCCTAAACCACTTGTAATTCAAGTCTGATTTTTGTCCGCTATGATGTTATGTGATTCTCATGTGTTACTAGTCAGTTACTTTTCGTCATCTATGTCATAGACAATATCGACGTTAGGAATTTGAACCAGCTTTGAAAGGTTAAGCATCAGTTTTAAATGTGATATATATTGAGGTTGAGATCCTGTTTAGCAAGTCTTAAGTTTAACTTGGTCACATGGATAAATTTATCTTCAACTATTCTTCAGATAGCTGCAGTTTTTGATCTTGATTTTGATGCTTCTTGTATTTTGTTCTTTGTTGAATTCTGAATGTGGGCTTGTGAATTACAGTGTTTGAAGTCATTATACATCACCATGCCTCACATTTCTTGGCCTATGTCAGCTCTTCTATTGTTTGCTGGACTTAATGTTGTTTTGATTTCGAGATAACTCATGTCTATGATTTTTTATGCCTCCATCCTTGTTAGGAAAGAAAAGTAAGATACTTATTTCCTTGTATCCCTATAGAGTTGAAAATCTATTCTTCCTTTCAGCATTCAATGGCTACTATACAACTTTTATGCTCATCCTTATTTATACATCCTCTAGCTATATTTTTGTGCACATTAGATATAATATTTGTATCATGTGGTTCATATAACTCTTATGTTGCAAATCACATGAAACTTTTAATGTTTATGCCTCTTCAAGTGAACCTTACAATTAGCATCAAAGGTGCCATTTTGCTGCTGCTTAGTTTAGCATGTTGCATATACTCAAAGAACTTAGTTGTTTTTCGCTAACACCATTCAGTAAGTTAAGCAGATTTGTGTTTCTCTTTCCTGCTAAAAGTGATACTTGAAATGGATTTTCTTTTGAAATGAATTTTTCTTTACTTTTCATTTCCCAACATTTACTTCACTTGCTTCTACATAATTTCTCATATTTTGCTTCATTACTATTTATTTTTCTTTATTATTTTTAAGATTCACTATCATGGCGTATTCGCTTTTGATACCAACATTTTCATATTGCTTTAAATTCCTTGACCGTATCTGACTATTTCTCCTGCTTTGTTTGTGCTTATGCCTTGTCGTGTCTTGAGCCGATGGTCTCTCGGAAACTGCCGTTCTACCTACTAAGGTAGAGGTAAGGTCTGCGTACACTCTACCCTTCCCAGACCCCACGTTGTCAAATTTCACTGGGTATGTTATTGTTGTTATTGCTTGCCGTTGAGTGGTTCGCCGCTACCTGAATTTGGAGTACTACTATTCTGGTAAGATAAGCGTTCTATCCTGGGAGGGGATATTCCATCAACCTCGAGTACTATGAGGGGAATAATTTCCTTAAGGACACACTTTGAACTAAGTGGGCTCGATTATATTCTGAAAAATTATTCTTATTTTTCAACACTGATTCTGTTTATTTTCAGTTATTATTATTTACTTGGTTTTTTTTTTTTTTTGGAATACAGATTAATAACTGTTATATCTTTGAAAAACGAAATACTTCTTTTCTAAGACTATCTTTCTTTTATTTATTTTTTTGGTTGAATTATCTTCTTATAATAGATAATCTATATTATTTTCAATATTTTCTTAAATATTCTTAATTAAGTTTTTTATTTAATTATTGATGTATATAAATTAAAGGTATGAATAACTCCGATCAAAATTTAACTGTTTAAGTACACCGTCTTGTGAACAATTTCAATATAAATGGAAATTTTATTGTTGTTAATGAAAAAAAAACTTCAAAAAACAGATTGTCAAATTAACTCCCAACAAAATTGGTTTTCACAGTCTAAGAAGAAAATTATAAGGAAGAAAGTCAGGTATAAAATTTAACTATTTTAATGTTGTCTAACCGAATTAAATGAGAATAAGATATGAATTAGTTGGTAAAATGAGTTTGAGTTGGGTGAGGAATTATAAGAAAGAAAATCGGGTATAAAAGTTAACTATTTTGTAACAAGATTAAATAAGAATAAGATATTAATTGATTCGTTAAATAGATTTGATGAGTAAAATAGAATTTTAATGTGATATGACATGCTAATTAAGAGAGAGCGAATAATTTATGTATTTAATATATTTTGAGAAAAAGTAACAATAATTGAGTAAGGGTGACCTTTTAGGGATTTTTTTACTCTATATTTTTCTTTCAAATTTCACAATCTGTTTCCAAAATACCCAGTTTTACCTTTGCATTTCCAAAAGCGGAGTTTTGTAAAACTGAATCCTTATAACCGCGCCATCACCCTCACAAAAGTCTCCTCCTACATCATTACCTCTTTTCCAAGCCAAGAAACTCGTACATTCTCCAATCTTCCGTTCAATCTCTTCTAAATCATTCCCTGTATCCAACAAGGTCCTCAATATAATCGAGAAAGTGGATCCACTTGAACCAGAACTTGATAAACTAGCTCATTTCCTATGTCCTAATACTATATCTTCAATTCTTGAACAACAACGAAACAACCCTGAACTGGGTTTTCGATTTTTCATCTGGGCTGCAAAACGAGGGCGATTCTGCAGCTGGGTTTCGCAAAATTTAATAGTGGATATGCTTGTAAACGATAATGGTTTCGATTTATACTGGAATGTTTTAGATAAACTTAAGGTTTCTGGAATACCCATAAGTTCTAATGCTTTTGCAGCTTTGATTTGGGGTTATTAGAAGGTAGATAAGGCGGAAAAGGCTGTTGAAGCTTTTGGTAGAATGAAAGAATTTGATTGTAAACCTAATTTGTTTACTTATAATATGGTTCTTCATATGACGGTTTGTAAAGATGCGATTTTGTTAGCTTTAGCTGTGTATAATGTGATGTTGAAGTTGAATTCAATGCCTAATAGTTCGACTTTTAGCATTTTGATTGATGGGTTGTGTAAGAGTGGGAGGACTCATGATGCACTCAAACTGTTTGATGAAATGAGTGAAAGAGGTGTATTGCCTAGTAAGATTACGTATACGGTTATTTTATCGGGGTTATGTCAGGCTAAGAGAGCTGATGATGCACATAGGCTGCTTAGTGTGATGAAGAGTAGAGGATGTATGCTGGATTTCGTTGCTTATAATGCGTTGCTTAATGGATTTTGTAAACTAGGTAGGATTAATGAAGCACAGGCACTTCTTAGGTCTTTCGAAAATGAAGGTTATTTAGTGGATATAAAGGGATATACATGTCTGATTGATGGGTTCGTTAGAACTAAGAGAATTGATGAAGCACAATCTGTCTTTAGAAGTTTGTTTGAGAATAATGTGGTTCCCGATGTTGTGTTGTACACAACTATGATTCGGGGTTTATCTGGAGCAGGTAGGGTGAAAGAGGCATTGAGTTTGTTAAGAGATATGACAGGGAGAGGTGTGCAACCGGATACTCAATGTTATAATATGGGACTCTTAGATCAAGCTCGGTCACTTCAGCTAGAAATATCAGAAAATGATTGCTTTCCAGACAACTGTACTTACTCTATTCTTATTTGTGGTATGTGTAGAAATGGCCTCATGGAGGAGGCTAGGCATATTTTCAATGAGATGGAGAAGCTAGGATGCTTTCCTTCTGTTGTAACATTCAATACTCTCATTGATGGACTTTGTAAGGCTGGTGAGCTTGAGGAGGCTCGGCTAATGTTTTACAAAATGGAGATAGGTAAAAACCCTTCCCAGATGCCACGATGACCGTTTGAATGTTTAACAGTCTTGACATCATAAGAGCTGAAATAGTCACGTAGCTCCTGACAGTGGCCTCAAAAACGCTAGCTTTAGATTTACAAAATTTATAATCTTCCTTTTCTTAATTCTACATAATTAATCCGTTACTATTTGTGGTCTTGTGAACTAAGTTTTGAAGTAGTTGAGGGGATTAATTCAAGAGTTATATAAGCCAAAGTTGTGTTACCAACAAGTTGTACTCTCACTCTTCCTTATCCGGCGGATTTGTTCCATCATTTTAATTCCTGACGCCGATATTGTCTCTGACATAGATGACGAAAAGTAACTGACTAGTAACACATGAGAATCACATAACATCATAGAGGACAAAAATCAGACTTGAATTACAAGTGGTTTAGGAAAAATTCAATAAAAACTAAAATTCACTTCAAGTATCACTTTTACCAGAAAGAGAAACACCAATCGCTTAACTTCGATTGGTGTTAGCGAAAAGCAACTAAGTTTTTTGCGTATATGCAACATGCTAAACTAAGCAGCAGCAAAATGGCACCTTTGATGATAATTGTAAGGTTCATTTAAAGAGGGATAAACATTTTAGGTGTCGTTTGGTATGAGGTATCAGTAAAATAAACATGGTATATAATTTCGTATAATTTTATCCAATGTTTAGTTGTAATTTGAACTATGTATAACTTAATTCTTGTGTAACTTAGGAGGGTGTATTCAATTAGGGTTTTAAAAGATTATTTTGAGATAAATAAGTCATGTGGTATTCATTTAAGACTTTTTAATAATCTAAACAAGTCTTGTGGTATTTAATCAAGACTATTAGAATTTTTAAAAAGGGAATCCAAATCTAGTTGTATTCAATCAGGATTTTAAACAAGTAACAAAAAGTCTTTTGGTATTCAAAAACATGCTAATTTTGAAAGATTTTTTTTAAATATGGAATTTGTGTGACTTTTTAGTGGGAGGTATAAATACCAAACCCTATAAAAAATATCACCCTAACCAATCAGACTTTTCGTGAGACTTATAGGCTTGTCATCCTTTAGCTCCTCGGCATCACTTCTCTTTGGTATAAGAGTAATGTGAAGCTTTTTTCAATCCTCTCCTGTTGGAAAGAATTAATTATATACTCCTTTACACTTACTAGCACTTCATGTAAAAGGCCATTGTATAGTTATCGAGGCCTGGAACTTTGTCACCATCATAGCTTCTCAGTGCTTCCTTTACTTCCTCCAAGATAAATGGTGTTTGAAGTAATTCCTTCTCCTCTAGACTATTTTAAAGTTGGTATCACCTTAAGGTTCCTAATTAAGGAGTAATTGATTTCTTTTGTCAATTGTTGTCTAGTTTAGATTCAAACGTAAAACATCTTATGTTATATCTTTATAAATTCATTTGGTCCTTTCAAATCTTATGATAAATCTTTTAAAGTCCAAACATAAAAAATCTTGATTGTAAATTTTTTTTTAAAAATATTTTAAGTCAATACATTCCTAAATAGTCTTTTAAAATCCACTGGACTTATTTATCTATAAATAGTCTTTTAAAATCTCAATTGAATAAGTAAAATAATCATGGTATATAATTTAGTATAATTTTATCCAATGTTTAGTTGTAATTTGAACTATGTATAACTTAATTCTTGTGTAACTTAGGGGGTGTATTCAATTAGGATTTTAAAAGACTATTTTGGGATAAATAAATGTTGTGGTATTCATTTAAAACTTTTAAATAATCTAACCAAGTCTAGTGGTATTTAATCAAGACTATTATATTTTTTTAAAAATGATGTCCAAATCTAGTGGTATTCAATCAGGATTTTAAACTAGTAATAAAAAGTCTTTTGATATTCAAAAATTTGCTAATTTCGAAAGATTTTTTAAAAAATATGGAATTTGTGTGACTTTTTAGTGGAAGGTATAAATACCAAATCCTATAAAAATATCACCCTAACCCATCATACTTTTCATGTGAGACTTATAGGCTTGTCATCCTTTAGCTCCTCGGCATCGCTTATCTTTGGTATAAGAGTAATGTGAAGCTTTTTTCAATCCTCTTATGTTGGGAAGAATTAATTATAAACACCTTTACACTTACCAACACTTCAGGTAAAAGGTCATTGTATTGTTATCGAGGTCTGGAACTTTGTCACCATCATAGCTTCTCAGTGCTTCCTTTACTTCCTGCAAGATAAATGGTGTTTGAAGTAATTCCTTCTCCTCTAGACTATTTTAAAGCTGGTATCACCTTAGGGTTCCCAATTAAGGACTAATTGATTTCTTTTGTCAATTGTTGTCTATTTTAGATTCAAACGTAAAAAATCTTATGATAAATCTTTTAAAATCCAAACGTAAAAAATCTTGATTGTAATTTTTTTTAAATCTTTTAAATCAATACATTCCTATATAATCTTTTAAAATCCACTGGACTTATTTATCTATATTCTTTTATAATCTCAATTGAATACACCCCCTTAGTACACCAATTGGTGTACTCCATCAATCTCAATTTATATGATTTAGTTTGACTGGACGTAGAGTTTAAGAAAATAAAAGAAACTTTTGAATCATGTAGCCTAAAATAAGTCAACTATATTTATGTGGTTATAGATCATCTCGTTTAGCGTAAAATATAAAGTTTAAAGTTAAATTATTGTCAAATAAGGAAATGTGTCATTCTTTTTTGGACTAACTAAAAAGAAAAGTGTGTCATATAAATTGTGATAGATAGAGTATTATTTTATACCACCAACAACACAGAATAACTAATTCATGTAGTATAAGTTATAAATGGTTAAAGTAGCAAAAGTACAAAACTACCTTTATCTTTTCCCTAGGAACCCATGAATATCAAGCATCCAAGGGTAAAATTATAAATTCATCACTTTTTAATTTAAAAATAAATGAATATTATAAATGATGTTTTGCATATCCAATTTTAGTGCAAGGAACCAAACACCCAACAAAAAATAATTCATGTATTACTAATCCTTGTATAATAATCCCTACATAATTAATCCCTGCATTATAATCCGTAATCCTTGTATAACTATACATCATACCAAATACTAAGAGTTTCATTTGATTTTCAACATTGAGAGTTCTATGAACCACTTAAAGATTTGTACTCTAGGGTTGAAAGACAAGTAGGTTGTATCTGATAGAGACTCAGGGTCATTGGAGTTCACAGATGCATCAAATATCCAGGGGGCGTTTTCAGCCAATACAGATAGTCTCCCACTTTTCAGACCCCTCATTTTATGAGTCCGGGAAGTGTAAGAGTCTATGCGATTTTTTCAAAACTTTTCAGGGGAACCAAAACGTCACATCTTTTCCTACTGCAAGACGTTTCGTCAGTCGATCATTAAATACATTCAGTCACTCAAACAACGACGCCCTTTCAGAGACACTAATTGACCCTTACTGACAGGACATGCCACTTCATTTTCCAAGGGCAATGATTACCCCAACCGGCTATAAAATTCGACGCCCCTGATCACTTCTCCTCACTCTCACTCTTACTTTCTCCTCTCGAGTAATCACAACTTCTTACTTTTTATAAGCCTCCATTCATACTATGTCTACTTCTTCATCTTCTTCATGTTCTTCATGCGATCTAACCCTCGGCAGAATGAGGCAAGAGCTCGGTGCTACTTCTGTGACTTCCGTTCATCATCGACCCTTATCTTCCACCCTCACCCGAGCCACTGACTTGGGTTTCACAGCCTCCGAAATCATTCCCTCTATCTTTAATTTCGAGAGGGATTTTAGTGTAAACCTTTGCTATGAGCCTGTAGAAGGTATCACTTCGTTGATCGACCACTCAATTATTCCTTAGGTCCGTATCGACTGTCAATGGGGCCTAGAGGTAGAAATATTTCCTCCCCCATCAATGCGAGCATCACACATCACAACCCAGGGATGTCGCTCATTTATACCCATCCATTTGCCATCAGATTCAGTCTTCTAGTTCATCATGTCATTGAGGCCTTTTGCCGGTGATATGTCATCTGTTTAAGACAGTTGACCCCTAAGACTTGTCGAGTGATATTTTGTATGTGAGACTGCTACGTCGGAATAAAGTAGAATATTTTATGTATCAATCTTTTCATTTATTGTTGATAGAATGAGTTTAGTCAAGAATCATATCACTGTTTTTGCAATGATATTTAGTACCAAAATTTAGAAAACCAACAACAACAACAACAACATACCCAGTATAATCCCACAAGGTTTTATCACTGTTTTATCACATGCTTCTACATAATTTCTCATATTTTGCTTCATTACTATTTATTTTTCTTTATTATTTTCAAAATTCACTATCATGACGTATTTGCTTTTGATACAAGCATTTTCATACTGCTTTATATATCTTGACCGGATCTGACTATTTCCCCTGCTTTGTTTGTGCTTATGCCTTGTCGTGTCTTGAGACGATGGTCTCTCGGAAACAGCCGCTCAACCTACTAAGGTAGAGGTAAGGTCTGCGTACACTCTACCCTTCCCAGACCCCACATTGTCGAATTTCACTGGGTATGCTGTTGATGTTGTTGTTTGCTATTTAACTTTCTTATTTGTTTTTCTTTATTTTTTATTTCACTTAGCTATGTTATTATTTTATTTAAAAAAAAATATTATACCTCCTAATCTTAGAAAGAACAAGTCATCCACAAACTTGGCTTGTAACGAGTTATAGTAATGTCATTAAAGTCGGATTTTATTTTTGGATGGAGTTATATGCAAACTTAGCTTATATTGAGTGATGTTAGAATTTGATAGATGACTTTTTAATATTTAAATAGTATTATGAAATTATGGTTGTAAATAGTTTTTTTTTGTCAAACATGTTGTCCATGATGTTATTGCAAAACGTGTGCTTAGTTAGAAGTTTTTATTAACTGATGCAATTAAGGTAATATTTATTTGTATATATCAATTTTTTCACAATACTAGTTACAAATTTATTATTGTTTAGTTCTATATTTTTGAAATAGTGTGTATCTTGAATGCATAGTGATAGATAAAATTAAGTAATATTTCTTATATAAACATATATTTGTCAATCAGTCGTAGGGAGAAGAGGTAGAACTTATCACGTATTTTGCACTCAAAAGAATGCGTAAGAAAGAAACTGAAAGATAAACATGTTCACATTCAAGTACAAGTAATATCATAGTAAAAGAATAGCAAACCAACTATAAAAAGTCAAGTCAAGATCTAAATATAAGAATGAATGATGAATAAATATGCAGGTGCAATGCAATGCAATGGACACATGATCAATATGTACATACATGCTCCGGGCAGTATAAATCATTGTCCCAGCAGTCATGACCCATTGGGGCCCGCGACGTCCATGTGCCAGTCATTCTGTATCACACGGCCTAGAATGACTCTTCCACCCAAACTCCTCGCTAGCCACTCTGTATCACTCAACATAGAGATGGCTACGCGATATAGTTATGTCATATGAATTATAAATACTCCACTTCTCATTTATCACCGACACGCCAATAGCAAGATCACAATCAATATATAATGAAATGAGAGTTTATGCAATGATAATATCACATATATCATATCAATTCCCAGTCGTGCCACACAAGGACACTTATCATAATATCAATATCACGTCAATTTCCTTCCATATAGATAAGCATGCCAAGATGGGTGAGATACAACTACATCACAATACAATATGGTATATCATATAAGTCTGATAACCATAAAAAGCATCAAATCATACATAGTCACAGTAACCGACCTAAGTACTCCATCCCAACTCCATACCCGAAGACTTACATGCTTTCTCTAATAGAATCTAAATACACATACGATTCGCTAACCGAAGTCGAACCAGAAGGTAAGACATAACCTACCTGGAAAGTCGAGCGGGAGTCGCGCAATCACACTTGCGCCTTGCCCATCCGCGGATCACGATCATACTCGAAGTCTAGTATTATCGAAGTCTAAGTTAGAATAATGAATTCACAACATCCAAATCATTACACTAGTTCTTGGTCCCAAATCATTAGCAAATAAGAGGGTAACATACATTTAGGGGTAAAACGGTCATTTTAAAGGTGAACTATGGAATTTAACATTTTAGGAGTCCAATACCACCCAATAATTACTAAATCAACTCAAGATTAGTCTAATTTCACCTTATAAGCAAAAAACTCCAATTTAGGCATGAACCCTAGTTTTCAATATTCAATTCTATTAACATTAGTGGAAGATTTAGGCTTAACAAGTACTAAATAATTATTCACCATGCTTAGATTAATAAAATCCATTAATTAATTCACACATTTAAGCTTAACAATTTAATGAGCCCTAATTTGGTTGAACTCCTGTTCCCCAAATAGATTATAGGTCAAGGCCACCATTTAATTAACATAAAGAAGATAAGTAAAGGTAATACAAGGTAAAGGAAGGCTACCATAAGAAGAAATCTCTTAGAAAAGCTTCGAAGTCGCCCTAATGGTGCTTGGGAAGTGTATTTTCGAAATGGGGGAAGTTAGGGTTTTAAGGACACTTTAATGATTTTGGAAATTCCCGACGTCCGCGCCTGCGATCCATAAAGAAAACTCAAAAAGGTCATCGTAGTGGACGAGGATCCGCTGCGGCGAATTCCATCTGCTGGGGCGCACTGAAGCTCGCCCCAGCAAGTACACTAGCAACCAGAACAATCAAGTCTTATGCAATTTCCATGACGCTCATGTATGTACACTCATGTAAAAACTCGCTACGGACTCACTTGTGGTCTCAGAGTTTTAATTAGAGGTCTATTTCTACAAATCAACCCTCAACATGCTAAACTAGTTCCCAAATTAATAACCAAAAATGCTCCCAAGGGCCTCGGAAACCGAACCAACTATCCCAGCAAGTCATAAACGATCCTCCGGACCTCACAGAATTGATGAAATTCCGAAAAAGGTCCATTTACACAAAAGTCAACTTTTGGTCAAAGCTTTCATATTTCAAGGTTCTAATTTCTCAACTTCTACTAGAATTGTCTGATAACTTCAGGATCCGGGTCAATAAGGGTAAAATGGTCAAAATACAAGTAACGATGAAATAGGTCATTACAGTCTAAGCAATGTAGTTCATACGGCATGTCAACGTAGCTGTATTGTTAATATGCTGCTACTCTAGGATCGTTTCGCTTCTTCAAGCTCTGCCCTTTCTTTCAAAAATCAACAAAAAGTGCTAACGAGCAAGAAAAAGGATGTGCTAAGGCGCAACATCTTTCGTTCAGCTGCTACGCCATTCATTCTTGCCTTATCTTACTTAGTAAAGCAACCTTTCGCGGTAGGCGCTCACCTTTTTTGTATGGGTGGAAGCTGGCGGGCAGGGCTTTCTTAACCGGATACACGGAATTGGGATCTCTGTTGCATGCAAATCATTCTATCAGGAAAGCCTCGCTTATTCAAAGGGATTCTTATTTAGAACATTTTTTTGCTTAGTTGTAAGTAAACGCTCGTAGGAGAGGCGAGTGATGATGAGTATATAAATTAATAAAGACAAAAAAATGACAAGATAAATTAGATATATATGAAAAAAATAACGATGTAGAGGGCGACTGAAAAGGATGTTCGACCTACAGGGAAAGTGGTGGGCAGGGATTCTCTACAATGACACTGTTGTAGACCAATTGAAAGAGATGTAGCGCATGTAGCGCTTTTGTTTTGGGTAAAAAATGCCACGGGATCAAATCTTGCCATCCCTACCTAATCTTGTTTTCTAGGCAGTAATGAGGGATCCATTAAGACCGATTCAAATTTGACATACAAATTTTCATTTTATGAGACTATATGCATGCAAGATGTATTAGGGAGTACAAAAAGAAGCATTTTTCTTTACAGTCGTATCCATTGTGATAAGAAAACGCTCTTAGTTTAGTAATGTGGATCTTCAAAACCCGACGTCGTAGGTTCAAATCCTACAATGCGTGATTTTTTTTCTTCTTAGATCGAATCAGAATGAAATAGATTAATTAAGTAACTTTCACAACAATTGAAATCTGACCTCATATGCCTATGTATTTAAAAAAGGAGGAGCTGAAAGCCACTTGACTGTAAGGAGATGAGGTCAATAAAAAAATGTTAATTAATCAAAGGTCCAACTGATCACCACGCATGTATTGTCAATATGCAGGTAGGAATAATCCATCCAAAGTAATAGGAATTAGACTTAACACGATTCCAAATAGAAAAACTGCAATCATTTTTCTTTAAGAGAAAAAAGGTGATATCTATACCTAAATATTAACCCGAATTGACATGAATCTCAATGACAATGACCAAGAATTGACAATTGGTAACGTAAGTAAGTATAGAATACATGTAATACCACATAAAGATTTCTTTTTTTAAATTTTTCATTTTGAATATTCAGTTTATAAGTCGTGTCTTGCTCAGACCAATAAATAGAGCTGAGGTTATAGTTAAAGCCGCTAATAGAAAATAGAAATACCTGGTTATAGTAAGCATGAAAGGACTAAATGAAATGAAATATGTTCTTTTATATATATGTTTGGAAAGCACTTACCTAAGTTTCCATTTTTGCAAAATAGAAGGATAGACAAAAATCTCAATTTCAATTGAATGAAGTTGAATGAATTTTGATTCATGTATCATTATTATAGGCGGACAACGCTAACAAAGATAAAGTGACAGACATATAAAATAAATTGATTCATCATCTGTAACATCTATCCATCCCGCAATTCCAATCAACCGATTCATTAAGTAACTATTGGGTAAAATATTAATCTAATAAGAGTTATATCATCTAACTTCATCCAAAAATGAAACTTGCAGTTAGAATTAATCTATTTTGATCATTTCTTAGATTTTGCTGAATTGTATCTAATCCATTTTCGATTTTAAAGCGAACACTTACAAAACTAAGAAATCTTTTTCATTTGACTTTCATTGTTGTTTCACTCATTAGACTCAGTTGTTTATTAATACACAAAATATCTTGAATGATTGAGAAGAAGAAAAAATTATCACACAATCGCTTGAAAAAATCTTTTTTTTGTCCAACTAGTAGTATTTTCTATTAGATTCCACATTTTCTCTTTTCATACTGCCTCGTCCTTGTAGCTAGATCAAGAAAGAACCTTTGGATCAAGGTCCAGAACTATGGATTCCAATTATTCTATTTTTCTTTTTTGCTTTCATTGAATATGATATACTACTCTTATTTGTCACTCAACCATTAACTTTTCTTTAAAAAAAAAAATCCCAACAACAAAATTACTTCCACAACTACGAAGGAAAATTTCTATATATTGCAGTTACAATAATTGTGGGAATATGTAAGATGATTTTACATCAACAAGTAAAAAAAGAAATTATTTAGTACTTACTTTTGATACTAATTCAAATTGCCTAGTTGTGTAAGAAGAAGGATAGTTATACTGACTCGGTGTACTCTCAAGACGCCCTCGGTACAATATTGACGATCTCATAAATATGCAATAGTGAATTGTCATTTGTTGATCTCACCTTTTACGTTCAATCCTCTTTGATTGTACAAAAATATGTGGAGCGCAGCATGTCTGGAAGCACAGGAGAAAGTTCGTTTGTTGATATTATTACCAGTATTCGATATTGAGTCATTCATAACATTACTATACTTTCCATATTCATTGTGGGTTGGTTATTCGCCAGCACCGATTTAGCTTACGATGTGTTTGAAAGTCCGCGGCCAAACGAGTATATTACAGAGAGCTGACAAGGAATTCCATTAATAACTGACCGTTTTGATCCTTTGGAACAACTCGGTGAATTTAGTAGATCGTTTTAGGAGACCCTAATGACTATAGATCGAACCTATCCAATTTTTACAGTAAGATGGTTGGATGTTCACGACATGGTTGTATCTACCGTCTTTTTATAATATTAGTTACAAATATATAATTATTAATCAATATATTTTTAAGAAATAATATGTTTCTTAAACACCTAATTTGATACTCCCTCCATCCCAATTTATGTTATATAGTTTGACTCGGCGCGGAGTTTAAGAAATAAATGAAGACTTTTAAATCTTTGTGGTCAAAAACAAGTCATAGATATTTATGTGACTGTAAATCATTTCATTAAGAATAAAAGATGAACTTAAGTTAAATTATTTCTAAATCTAGAAATGTATCATTGTCTTTGAGACATATTAAAAAGGAAAGTGTATCACATAAATTGGGACAGAGGTAGTATAATTTATAAAGGTACATATTAGTCAAATATTATTCGGACAGATGGAGTATCATTTTAATATTCTACTCCCCACGTTTCAATTTATATGATGCAGGGAAAGAAAGAAATACTTCTGAAAATTCACGATTACTTAAAACATCTTTCTTCGAATAATTGAAAATAAAGCGATTAGTAGTACCTTCTAGGAGTATTATGTCCTATTTACAAATCACAATTAGGTAAAGTAGATTATAGAGAATTTCCTAACTTAAACGGTGATTGTAGTAGCATTCATCTATGGTGAAACTTGCAGAGGAGGGCTTTTTAGCTCAGCAATGGAGAATTCCGAGAGCAGAAAAAGTAGAAAAAAAAACACAACACAGGAACAAAAAGATTGGAAAGTCTGTCAGACAGCCATTTGACCATCCCAGCACCATGGTTGGGGCTGAGAACGATCATCTACGGCACCGTGACCCGAAAGGCAGTGGAAGCTATTAATCACGCTCTGATCAAATGGCCATGATTCATCAACCAGACATGGTTTCCTGTCTCCTTAGAACTCAAGGATACAGTGGTACGAGCCTATAGAACAGATCCTGTTCAAGTAAGGTCGTGCCCTTTCTCTTCACTTCCTTCACTTAAGTATCCTTTATCAGTACAGTGTTTTACCGATGTGGGACGACGAGCATCTATACGCACGACAAGAAAAAGGTTATGAAAACTGACCGTTGATGTTAGAAATTTCTATGGGATTATTGAATATCGTAAGATTTGAGAAAATCCCAAGACGGGAATCTGAATTGCAACCCAGCTGTTAAATGAATTGCCGGAAAGAGTTATTCTATATATTTGTCTGAAATTAATTGGAAGAGTTAGCTTTGAAAGTTGTTCTTCATGTGTTATTAGTATGCAATTTTTCTTTCAGCTAAATGATGAGATGAAGAAAATGGATGAGCAGCCAAAAAAAGACGCAAGCTCTTATTGAAATCAAGGTACTTGTCTAACTACTGTTACTACTCATGTTAGAGTATCTTTCACCTTTTTTTGTAGTTTCTACTATTGACGCGACAACATACTATTCTTTTCTGAGATAAGAGAAATTCACTGTGATAGTCTCCAAATTAAATTTTCAAATGCACTGATGCTTTATATTGTAAGTTCCTTGGATGTTTGAAAATTAAGATTAAGATTTAAAGTATCCCTAAAATCTAAATAAATGCAGATGAGAATTTGAGTTAAGCCTAGGCTGGTGACCTCCATTGCACTTTGGAGGAGTGCCCGCCTAAGGTCGGCTCAAGTGGTCGAGCCTACGTCATAATTTGTCGCAGCGGGAGCCTGCGTTCGCGCGGCCCCTACCCAATTCTAAGCCCAAAATTTCCTGGTCCATTTATTAATTGTTGAAGTGTTATCAGATTTAATTTCGAGCCCAAAAAATTCTGGTCTCATTAAGGAAATGGTGTATTCTCATCTCAAAAAGATTGTCCAAGTTTGACTTTAAAATGTGTGGTCCAAAACAAACCTTAGGACAATCTTTTTGGGATGGAGGAGTAATGTTTTATCGGATTCGTATACCGAGAGAAGTTAACTAAGCGTGTTACATATATCATTGTGTGTCGTATAAATTTCAAACTATTTGTGAAAAATATTTATTTAATTAGAAAATAATTTGGGATTTTTGGCCCGATTAGAAGGACTGGATTTGTGCCAATTTCATAGTTCAAATAACGACATATTTACAGCCATACTGAATACAACTTCCTCAGTGCTAACCTGTGAGTTTCCTCTTTGTCTCAGTTACCAAAATCCTTCCAAGTACAGGGCGATTTCAGTTTCTATTCATCTCACATCCTTGCATTTGATTTCATTTTATCTAAGGTTTTTGTACTATTTTGAATTGATGGTCCTTAAGCCGAGCGTCTATTGGAAACAGCCTCCCTACCTTGGTCTACGTACACTACCCTCTCCAGACCCCACTCTGTGGGATATCACTGAGTTGTTGTTGTACCTAATATGTGGTTTCTTCCTTCTACTTCTCCTTTTGAAGGTTTATTTTGCACTTAGTAGTCTGAAGTGTAATATCTCAAAAACCTTAAGTCTACGGGATATTGGAGTTTCTCAATGAAAGATGGAATAATTTCCCTTGGGGATTCCTTTCATTATTCACAATATATATAGCTGTACAAGGTTGATTCCTAATATGGTACGAATCCTAACTTATCTTACAAAGGTTGATTCCTAATACAGTTAGAATCCTAAGTTACCTTAATTATACATCTACCATTATTACAAAATATACGGAGAATATTCTGAGAATATTCGCTAATACTCCCCCTCTCGGACGGAGCGGGAGGAGGCCGAATGCTAAATTTGGATCGGAAGTCGGTGAAGAGCTGTCGCGGTAGTCCCTTTGTGAAAATGTCCACGCATGCGATAAGAGGAAGGCACGTGTAAAATTTTGACACGACCACGGGCAACCTTCTCTCCCACAAAGTGGATATCCATCTCAATATGCTTAGTCCGCCGATGTTGGACCGGATTATGAGACATATAGATAGCGAGATATGTTGTCACAATAGACTATAGACGCCTTGCGCAATGGACACCGGAGCTCCAAAAGAAGATTTCGGAGCCAACAGATCTCAGCGACAACATTAGCAACTCCGCGATATTCTGCTTCAGCACTCGAACGGGATAGCGTGGCCTGCCGCTTGGCGGACCATGAGATAAGATTATCCCCTAGAAATACACAGTACCCTGAGGTGGATCGACGTGTGTCGGGGCATCCTGCCCAATCTGCATCCGTGTAGGCTAGCAACTTGGTTGGGGCAGAGGTGTATAGATGTAAACCAAAGTCTAGTGTGCCCTTAACATATCGGATAATACGTTTGAGGGCGGCAAAATGGGACTCTCGGGGGTCGTGCATGAACAGACACACCTGCTGAACGGCATATGCAATATCAGGCCTAGTGAATGTAAGATGCGAAGAGCACCCGCTAGACTCCGATATAGAGTGGGATCGAAGCGGCGCACCGTCATTAGCACTAAGCTTGGATTTTGAGTCCACCGGAGTTGGCATAATTTTACAATTTGCCATCTTGGCCCCGTACACTATTTCTTCTGCATACTTACGCTGACACAGGAACATAGTGGCTGCAGATCTTGTCACCGATATACCCAAAAAATAACTTAGCTTGCCCAAGTCAGTCATAGCAAATTCAGTTTCGAGGAATTTTGCAAAAACTTCAGATTTGAATTTCAGTGGGTAAATCCAGACAAAATGTGAAAAATCATCCAAGAATACTAGATAGAATTTATGACCCAAAGAGCTAGCAATCGGAGATGTCCACAAATCAGCATGAACAATATCAAATGGAGAAAAAGTAACACCGTTTGATGACATAAAGGGAAGACGAGTATGTTTGCCTAGTGGACAAGAAAAACAGTGTTGGGCAATTTTCCCATTATTACATTGAATACGCTTAGAAGTCCTAAGAAAAGTAAAAACTGGGTCTCCGGGGTGTCCGAGTCTGTTGTGCCAAGTTGAGGGAGAGATCGCCGCAAGGGATAGAGGTGCTTGCGGTCTGTCAGCGGAAGATTGAGTGAATGGGTAGAGATCTCCCACACTATTGCAGCGTGTAAGAATTTTCCCCGTATTGAGTTCCTTCACAGAAAAGCCAAAAGGGTCAAATTCGACAGACACAGAATTATTGCTAGTGAATTTTCTAACGAGAGATTAAGTTTTTAATGATGTTAGGTGTGTATAGGACGTGGTTTAGGGAGAAAGGTGGGTGTGGATGTTTGGTGTGTGTGTTACCGTAACCTTCAATTGGAATGCGATGACCATTGCCGACAAGTAATAAATTGAGGACACTTTAGTCGACGTAGTTGAGATATGTTACCCGACGACCGGGTGAGGTGAGATGTGGCTCCGGTGTCCATGTACCAATTTTCGTCGGGTGTTGAAGGTTCACGGTGGTGTATGCCCGGCCCAAATCGGTCGGGGGGCCAGGCCGGCTGCTTTGCGAGTCTTGCTGCGCATCGCTTCTTCTTTGGATTGCGGTGGGCTGCCGTAGCGCCGCTTCGCCGGGATCGCCATCGGTGGGCTCGCTCTGCTCGGTGGGCACGACTAGTGGTGGGGCATGGCCCAAGAGGCCGGTCGACCAAGGCTGCTGGGAACCGGGCCCCTACGGTCGGGTACGGGCATGCGGGCGAGGCCCGGTTCGGGTGGTTGGGCCACTTCTTTGCAGTGCGCCGCGCTGTCCGTGGTTGGTTCTTGTCCGTCCACCGGGTGCGTTGGCCCTTTCCGCGGCCCTTGCCTTTGTTGTTGCGACCTCTGCCGCCACGACCTCCGCCACTCGCTGCTACTCGCTGCTTTGGGAATCGCGGTTGTTCTTTGGTCGCAGGTGTTGCCATCCCGTCAACGGCTAACGCCTTTTGATTATGTTCCTCTTGTTTAGCACGTCTAGTTTCTTCCAACAATAGTTGTGAACGTGCCTTGTTGAAACTTGGGAGAGGGTCGGCTTGTTGAATCATTGTTGCGAGTGTGTCATATTCACCTTTTGGTAAACCCGCAACAAGTTGAAGCACCATCTTGGTTTCGAAACGAAGTCCGCGTTGGATAGTTGATCGGTTATGAGTTTCGATTGCTTACAATATTCGACATGTTGTTAAAATTCTCGAGGCGGGTATTATTGAATTGCTCTTCCAAATATACGGCCCGAGTATTTTTATTGTCCTGAAAGATTTCTTCTAGCCGGACCCAAAGTTCACGTGCCGTAGCACATGTTTTCATGATAGTGCACAACGGGTCTTTGGAGATGGTGTCGTAGATCCATTGTTTGACGATGGCGTCAAGACGACGCCGTGATTGAGTCCGTAACATCGGTGGGACGAGAGCAGATTCGTCAATATGATCGAGCACGTTGTATGCACATGCATGAATGTAGAATAGTTCCATCCACATGGAATATTGACAGTCTTCTTGGTCAAGAATTATAGGGATAAAATTCTTGATGTTGTTAACGGCGAATGTCGGATGAAAAGAAGATACTGAACGTTGAGAGGGGTTGTCAATTGTGCCAGTGGATGAACCGGAATTTGGGGGGGAAGACATGGTTGCCGCCTGCCGAGGGAAGGTAATTTTCTGGTTTGGCCGAGAAAGAGAGGAAGAAAGCAGAATTTTTTTTTTCTTCTGCGAAATCAGAAAAAAAATTGCTAATTTCGGCCAAGAATAAGGAAGTGGAGGGATTTAGGTTTTAGGCTCTTGATACCATGAAAGATGGAATAATTTTCCTTGGGGATTCCTTTCATTATTCACAATATATATAGCTGTACAAGGTTGATTCCTAATATGGTACGAATCCTAACTTACCTTACAAAGGTTGATTCCTAATACAGTTAGAATCCTAAGTTACCTTAATTATACATCTACCATTATTACAAAATATACGGAGAATATTCTGAGAATATTCGCTAATACTCAAGAAGAAAAACAAATTGAAGTGTAAGAATTTTATTTGAAAGTAAGAAATTAAACAATCCAGGCTCCTTGTTTTGTGTTAATTTGCTTAATTCTATGAGGCTCCCCCTCCTTGAATTTGAGTGAGGTATTTAGAATGTTCGAATTGTAGGAATCTGTAGAAGCTTTTATGTACCTATCTCTTCACTTTTTTTTTGTTAGAATGAGCTTAATCAAGTATCTAATTATTATTTTTGATCCACGATATTAGTGTTTAAGGTAGAAAACTAATAAACGGAGCTTTAAACTGTTATTTGGTAATAGGATAGAGTTGAAAGAATCTAAGGGGTCCTTTGGTTCAACGCCAAGTTATCGTGGGATTGTAATCGGATTATAACCGTGGACTATCTATCACACCTTCTATATGGGATTAGATAATCCCATGATTGTGGTATAAAATTTATCCTAGTTTTAGGTAACACACTCAACCAAACACATAATAGATTTAATCCCGAATTTATACCAGGATAACCCACTCAATCCCTCCAACCAAACGGCCCCTAAGGGCTCAAACCTGTGCACCTGAATCTTAATTCCTCATTCTGTATTTAGAGCTTTGGTTAAAAATGTTTATGAGCGAAAAGCTCATGAAACTAGAATTATTACAATATAACCAAAAAAGTACTTGTACAAAGTAATTTCTTCTCAAATGTACCGCAATCCCAAAACGCTGCCTAGATATGTAGCATTACCACAAGTCAATGTCGTGTATTCAAATGCTTGAATCCTCTCTCATCCTGCGGGAGAGGATATAAGTTTTAGCCTCACTTAGAGCAAACATTTGTCCTAAGAATATCAATTTCCACACCATTATAAAGGGACTTAAAATATTTTTAATAGTAAATTTAGAAAACTCTATGGCCTCTGGATTGTTTTTGAAATAGCGTGCTCGACTTCAATCGAGTCCGTATCAATGAGGATAAACTCATAATATTTTCGGTTTTAATGGGGTCTGTGTGTCTACATACTGATAATTAGTGTAGCAGGGTTTGCGGAGATCCTGTACCCTGAAATTTTCATATTGTTTGTCTAGGGCCATTATTGGAAGGGCCTGTGATACAATGAATTCCCACTTTGGAGGATGGGTTGGTACCTGCATCGGGGTCTCCTTCTTGACGGGGAGTCTTTGGTTTTACCGCTCTCCCGAATAAGATTCTGGAGGCTTCATTTCATAGTTTTCCCTAGTCTGTACTGATGAGGGAGATGCCTTGAAAGGCACTATCTGGGCTTTTCCTGCAACTTGCTCCTTTTGATTACCCGTTAATTTGGGGAAATTTTCTAAAACCGAAAACTTTCCTTCATAACCTGCGGTTAGAGGGGGCCTGGTAGTTTTTTCTGGGATAAATAGTTGTTTCATTTTTTCATCGGGTCTTAGCTGAAAGGGGGGTCTCATCGGGCGAGAGCCCGGGAAACTTGGCCTCATGACTGCCTTGCAAGAACTCTCTTGTTAAAAAATCTGGCAAAGAATTTTCTTCACCTTTTATAAAATCGATTTTAAAATCAAAGCTAGATAACAGTGCTTGCCATCTAGCAAAAATCTGTTTTGACACAAGGTTTTTTACATCTTTTTGTAAAACATCTTTGGCTGCTTTGCAGTCGACTCTTCGTAAAAATTCTTTATTGACAAGGTCATCTTGAAACTTTGTAATACATAGTACTATAGATAAAATTTCTTTTTTAACAGTGCTATAATTTTTCTGAGCGGAGTTCCAGACTCCGGACGTGAATCTTACTAATTGCTCGGGGGATTCGGGAGAAATCTTTTGTTTGAGGATACCTTCGTAGCCTATATCTGAGCCGTCGGTCTCAACAATCATAAAAGCTCCGGGATTAGGGATTCCTAGGCAGGGAAGCTTTTGGACTATTTCCTTAACCTGTTTAACTGCTTTGGTCCGGTCTTCGACCATGGAATTGGGTTTTTCTTTAGCCTTTTATAAAGAGGCTCGCAAATCTGTCGAACCTTAGGGATAAAACCTGCAACATAATTGAGACTTCCTAAGAATCTTTGTAGTTGGGTTTTATCAGTTAATTCATCAGGAAATTTGGTAGAGAATTCTATGGCTCTCTGATTGGTTTATACGTTCCTTGATAAAGGTCATGGCCTAAGAACCTAATAGACATCTCAAAAAGTTTTATCTTTTTCGCGCTCACTGCTAAACCGTTCTTCTTAACTGTTTTAATAAAAGTATTAAGGTGTTTAAAATGCTGATCTATATTTTCGAAAATATAAGTACATCATCTATATAGACTATAGAAAATAGACTTAAAGAGTTAAATATATTATTCATTATATTTTGGAATTCTGAAGGGGCATTCTTGAGCCCAAAAGGCATAACGTTCCATTCATATTGTCCAAAGGAGACGTTGAACGCAGTTTTATACTTATCTTTTTCTTCAATCTGAATCTGCCAAAATCCGGACTTCATATCAAACTACTATAGAGAGAACCTAAATTATTCCAAGAGAAGAGTTTAGAAATCCTTAGTAATTTAACTTGCCCTAGGCTTCATGATTTTAGATGGTATAAAGATATCTTCCTCAACAAGGTTATGATCAGAGAAGATTGTAACCATGATTACTGGAAAGAAAAATTCATAAGCGGTTTACCCCCTCTTTTTGCAGAAAAGGTTAGAACAACCATTCGAAATAAATTCGAGGGAGACATACCCTATGGTAGCTTAACATACGGAGATATAGTTAGCATGATAAACCTTACGGGTCTAGAGCTATGTAATGATCTAAAACTCGGACACCGTTAAAGAAAGAAGGAAGACTTTCCACCACAGAATTAGGAAGTTTCTGTCATTTGTCCTAAGAATATCAATTTCCACACCATTATATCGGGATTCCCTTGTTTACGGAATTATGGATGGCAAGTAATTAAGAGCAGTATTCCTTTATCAAAAGTGGAGACGCCACTTCAAAAGTTTCTATTATGTCTGCAGTTCATGGAGATAGTTCTGTTGGACCATTTGGATGTATGTTTGCTTAAACTATGAGAAAGCATTTGAAAGATGAAGTCATTTGCATGGCGTGATTTAGAGTAAGGCAGAAGGTTTAGCTTATTTAGGTGTTCTTCAGATAGCTGCAGTTTTTGAATTTGACTTTGATGCTTCTTGTTTGTAATTCCATGATTGATTCTGAATATGAGCTTGTGTTTTACAGGGTTTGAACTCATTATTAGATCACGAATGCCTCACAGGACTCGGCCTATGACAGCTCTTCTGCTGTTTACCGGACTTAATGTTGTTCTAATCTCAACAATAACTCATGTCTATGATTTTTGTATGCTTTCATACTTATTGGGAAAGAAGAGTTTCCTAGTATCCAAATGAAGCTCAAAATCATCTTTCCTTTCAGCAGTTCATGCCTCTATTGCTTACTTTAAATCTTTATATATGTTTCACCCTGAATATTTCTGCTATTTGTATTACATAATGTGTAAAAGTCTCAATGTCACGAACCACATAAAACTTTAATGTTTATACCTGTTTTAGAGGACCTTACGGTTATCATCACCATGTGTCATTTTGTTTGTCTCAGAACTTAGCTGTTGTGTTTAAGCCAACACTGAAGAATAGGTTAAGTAGAGAGTTGTTTGTTTCTATTTCTCGCTAAAAGTGGAATCTAAATTCTACTGAGCTTTTCCATAACATTTGTAAATCAATTCTGATTTATGTCCTCTCCAATGCTCTACTTTAAGTATAGTTTTTTTCTTTTCCTTTTTTGCCACTATTCTTCCATGTTATCTGGTAACTTACTATTCATCATCTATATCAAAGAGAACATCGACGTCAGGAACATGAAGAAGCTTTGAGAGGTTAAGTGGGATCTTCGAGGTTAGGGATTTTGTTTAATAGGTCTTTAGTTTAACTTGGTTGGAGACCTAATGGGCTTCTGGTTTTATTGTGTTACGTGAGTTCCTGTTGTTTCCTTTGTAAATATTTAGAGTGACATCAAGCTGAGACAGGTACTAATGATATAAATGTTTCTTATTAGCTGATATCTACTTGGTGATTGTTGCTGCCAAACTCTGTGGGTTTGAAGGAGATCGCTCTGCTGGCTTTCGTACTATGCATATAAAGCACGACTCCTAAAATTTTGAAGATCAGTGTTCTTGTGTTTTAGGTGATGCAAAAGTACTCCTTATTCTGTGAATACTATTCAAGTGGTCTTACAAAAGATTGAAGGTTTGTTTCTTTGATATTTATGTCTTTGTTTTAGTTTGATCACAACTTGACCTCTTTGAAATTTACATCAGCCCAATTTTCCGTTATCTACCTTATCAGAAAACTTAAAAAAAGTTCATCCAAACATCTTTGAAATCTAGTTCACTGTATGCCAATGGCCATTGCCACCTAAAGTCGCCAAAGTGGTTTATGGATGACTTTGGGTTTGATATGCCCCATGATTTATGTTGCTCAGACTTTTCAAAAATGTTGTCTCACCCCATGTCGGATCCAAAAAATATGCATTAATTTGGAGGATTCGACACACAATTGGCAGGATTTTGAAAGAGTCCGAGCAATCTATGAATAAGGCATAAGTTTAGCTTAGCAAAGCACCATATACATATGTAATTTGAAGAAATGGTTTGCTCCGTGGATTTCTTACCTAAACTGGTTATATTGTAGTTCCTTCTTATACTTTTTGTTGATCTTCATATTTTGGCTGGACTTGATAGCTCTCTTCATCTTTTAGTTAAAACCCTTGTCATAAATCAGATTGAGCTTCAACTCAGCAACTAATTAGAAATTACAAAGGAATATGAATTGTTAATAAGGAGTTTCCCATTTCTTGTTGGCAACATAGGTTTTTGAGTATGCAATTAAACATGATGAGAGATTCAATTTAAACATGCTCTCTTAGTTGGGTAATTCAATCATAATTTGTTCAATACCTTATAAACCTGAAAGGAGTTTACATTCTACGTTGTTTTGTTGAAAAACATGAGAACACACTGAGTTCATTACTCGTGGGACGATTCTTTTTTTATAAAATAGAATGACAATTTTTAATTAACTTAAATTTTTCCCAACTATCAATTACTCGTGGGACGATTTCTTAATGGACAAGAATAGTTTGGTCTTAGAATTGGGTAGGGGCCGCGCGAACGCAGGCCCCTGCTGCCACAAATTATGACGTAGGCTCGACCGCTTGGGCCGACCTTAGGCGGGCACCCCTCCTAGGTGCAATGGAGGTCACCAACGACCCCGTCCAGGTTGATTGCCCATCGACCCCGTCCAGGTAAGAGCTTTTGCTCCACTTCTCTTCACTGCAGGCGATGTGGGATGATCACTCACAATGTCATTACTCTCTTTGCCTTTGGCTTTCTCTGTGAAAGAAAAATAAAATAAATAAAGCCTATATTTAATTCTCCTTTAATACAAGGAAAACTATGGAGTAAGCAATAGTGTTCCATCACAAAAATCACAACAACAATATACCCAATGAAATTTCTCAAAGTGGGGTATGAAGAGGGATAGAGTGTACCCCTATTATATAAATAGATGTTCAAAATTCAAGTTTCATCCTATACATACATAAACCAACAATTCAACCTCCTTCAGGTCTTTCTATTCTTATTCCATCCAAATCCACAGTGTTTGATAGCAAAGTTACTTAGTAGAGTGAACAACAAAGATTCCTCAAACAATCTATAACAGTAGTCTCTATTAAAAGAAGGAATCAGCTAATAAGAGACATTTTCCTTTTTCCTTCTTTCCAAGCATAATCCTTAATAGCTTAGTCAGCTTGACATCACTCTAAATATTCACCAAGGATAAAGCAGAAACTCATGTAGTTCACGCAATAAAACAAGAAGCATATTAGATATCGGATTACACAATATAGTAATTATGACGACCTGTTTGTTTGTCATAACGTAATTACATTGTAATTACAAGTGTACCGCTTGGTTGCACAAATTTAATTATACAGTTAGATATTTTAAATTTTAAAAATAAAAGTTAATTATCAAAAAGTAAACGTTAATGTTTGACAAATATATATTTATATAAGAAATATTACTTAATTTTATCTATCACTATGCATTCAAGATACACATTATTTCAAAAATATAGAACTAAATAATTATAAATTTGTAACTAGTATTGTGAAAAAATTGATGATATACAAATAAATATTACCTTAATTGCATCAATTAATAAGAACTTCTAACTAAGCACACATTTTGCAATAACATCATGGACAACATGTTTGACAAAAAAATAATATTTACAACCATAATTTCATAATACTATTTAAATATTAAAAAGTCATCTATCAAATTCTAACATCAATCAACATAAGCTAAGTTTGCATATAACTCCCTCCAAAAATAAAATCTGACTTTAATGACATTACTATAGCTCGTTACAAGCCAAGTTTGTGGATGACTTATTTTTTCTAAGATTAGGAGGTATAATATTTTAAAAAACAAAAATAATAACATAGCTAAGCGAAATAAAAAAAATAAAGAAAAACAAATAAGAAAGTTAACATAGCAAGCAACAACATACCCAGTGAAATTCGACAACGTGGGGTCTGCGGAGGGTAGAGTGTACGCAGACCTTACCTCTACCTTAGTAGGTAGAACGGCTATTTCCGAGAGACCATCGGCTCAAGACACGACAAGGCATAAGCACAAACAAAGCAGGAGAAGCAGTCAGATCCGGTCAAGAAATTTAAAGCAGTATGAAAATGTTGGTATCAAAAGCGAATACGCCATGATAGTGAATCTTAAAAATAATAAAGAAAAATAAATAGTACTGAAGCAAAATATGAGAAATTATGTAGAAGCATGTGAAGTAAATGTTGGGAAATGAAAAATAAAGCAAAATTCATTTCAAAAGAAAATACATTTCAAGTATCACTTTTAGCAGGAAAGAGAAACACAAATCTGCATAACTTACTGAATGGTGTTAGCGAAAAACAACCAAGTTCTTTGATTAAATGCAACATGCTAAACTAAGCAACAGCAAAATGGCACCTTTGATGCTAATGGTAAGGTTCACTTGAAGAGCCATACACATTAAAAGTTTCATGTGATTTGCAACATAAGAGTTATATGAACCACATGATACAAATATTATATCTAATGTGCACAAACATATAGCCAGAGGATGTATAAACAAGGATGAGCATAAAAGTTGTACATAAGTATAAAACAACTTTTAATGTCCCCTTTGGGCAATTCGAATGGAACGTTATGCCTTTTGGGCTAAAAAACGCTCCTTCTGAATTTCAGAACATTATGAACAACATCTTTAACACTTTAAGCTTATTTTCTATAGTCTATACAGACGATGTACTTGTATTTTCAGAAAACATAGACCAGCACCTTAGACACCTTAATACCTTCATTAACACTGTAAAGAAGAATGGTTTAGTTGTAAGCGCTAAGAAGATAAAGCTTTTTCAAACTTCTATTAGATTTTTGGGCCATGACCTTTACCAAGGAACCTATAAGCCTATTTGTAGAGCCATAGAGTTCTCAGCTAAATTCTCTGATGAGATAATTGATAAAACTCAATTACAGAGATTTTTAGGAAGCCTCAATTACGTCGCTGATTTTATCCCTAAAGTCCGACAAATTTGTGAACCCCTCTACAAAAGACTTAAGAAAGTCCATGTCTCCTGGTTTGAAGAACAGACCAAAGCTGTTAAACAGGTTAAAGAAATTATGCAGAAGCTCCCCTACTTAGGAATCCCGAATCCTAAAGCTTTCATGATTGTCGAAACTGACACTTCCGATATCGGCTACGGAGGCATCCTTAAGCAAAGGATTTATACCGAGGCTACCGAGCAATTAGTAAGATTCACATCAGGAGTGTGGAATTCCGCCCAGAAAAATTACAATACCGTTAAAAAATAAATTTTATCTATAGTACTATGTATTACGAAATTTTAGGACGTCTGATAAACAAGGAATTTTTGCTAAGAGTCGACTGCAAAGCAGCCAAAGATGTTTTACAAAAGGATGTTAAAAATCTTGTGTCAAAACAAATTTTTGCTAGGTGGCAAGCGCTATTAACTAGTTTTGATTTCAAAATCGATTTTATAAAGGGAGAAAAAAACTCCCTACCCGACTTTTTAACCAGAGAGTTTTTGCAGGGCAACAATGAGGCCAAGTTTTTCGGGCTCTCGCCCGATGACACCCCCATTCCAGCTAAAGCCAGAAGAAAAAATGAAAAGTCCATTTACCCCAGATAAAACCACCAACCCCAGTTTAGCAACCGCATATGAAGGAAGGTTTTCAGTTCTAGCAAACTTTTCAAAAACTTGCTAATTTGGAAAGATTTTTTTTAAATATGGAATTTGTGTGACTTTTTAGTGGGAGGTATAAATACCAAACCCTATAAAAATATCACCCTAACCAATCAGACTTTTCATGAGACTTATAGGCTTGTCATCCTTTAGCTCTTCGGCATCGCTTCTCTTTGGTATAAGAGTAATGTGAAGCTTTTTTCAATCCTCTCATGTTGGAAATAATTAATTATATACTCTTTTACACTTACCAACACTTCATGTAAAAGTCCATTGTATAGTTATCGAGGCCTGGAACTTTGTCACCATCATAGCTTCTCAGTGCTTCCTTTACTTCCTCCAAGATAAATGGTGTTTGAAGTAATTCCTTCTCCTCTAGACTATTTTAAAGCTGGTATCACCTTAAGGTTCCCAATTAAGGAGTAATTGATTTCTTTTGTCAATTGTTGTCTATTTTAGATTCAAACGTAAAACATCTTATGTTATATCTTTATAAATCCATGTGGTCCTTTCAAATCTTAGGATAAATCTTTTAAAGTCCAAACGTAAAAAATGTTGATTGTACATTTTTTTAAAACTATTTTAAGTCAATATAATCCTAAATAGTCTTTTAAAATCCACTGGACTTATTTATCTATAAATAGTCTTTTAAAATCTCAATTGAATAAGTAAAATAATCATGGTATATAATTTACTATAATTTTATCCAATGTTTAGTTGTAATTTGAACTATGTATAACTTAATTCTTGTGTAACTTAGGGAGTGTATTCAATTAGGATTTTAAAAGACTATTTTTGGATAAATAAGTGTTGTGGTATTCATTTAAGACTTTTAAATAATCTAAACAAGTATTGTGGTATTTAATCAAGACTATTATGATTTTTTAAAGAGGGTGTCCAAATCTAGTGGTATTCAATCAGAATTTTAAACAAGTAATAAAAAGTCTTTTGATATTCAAAAATTTGCTAATTTCGAAAGATTTTTTTTTAAATATGGAATTTGTGTGACTTTTTAGTGGAAGGCATAAATACCAAATCCTATAAAAAATATCACCCTAACCCATCAGACTTTTCACGTGAGACTTATAGGCTTGTCATCCTTTAGCTCCTCGGCATCGCTTATCTTTGGTATAAGAGTAATGTGAATCTTTTTTCAATCCTCTCTTGTTGGGAAGAATTAATTATAAACACCTTTACACTTACCAGCACTTCATGTAAATGGCCATTGTAAAGTTATTGAGGTCTGGAACTTTGTCACCATCATAGCTTCTCAGTGCCTCCTTTACTTCCTGCAAGATAAATGGTGTTTGAAGTAATTCCTTCTCCTCTAGACTATTTTAAAGCTGGTATCACCTTAGGGTTCCCAATTAAGGAGTAATTGATTTCTTTTGTCAATTGTTGTCTATTTTAGATTCAAACTAAAAAAATCTTATGATAAATCTTTTAAAATCCAAATGTAAAAAATCTTGATTGTAATTTTTTTTAAAATCTTTTAAATCAATACATTCCTAAATAATCTTTTAAAATCCACTGGACTTATTTATCTATATTCTTTTATAATCTCAATTGAATACATCCCCCTTAGTACACCAATTGATGTACTCCATCAATCTCAATTTATATGATTTAGTTTGACTGAACACAGAGTTTAGGAAAATAAAAGAAACTTTTGAATCTTGTAGCCTAAAATAAGTCAACTATATTTATGTGGTTATAGATCATCTCGTTTAGCGTAAAAGGTAAAGTTTAAAGTTAAATTATTGTCAAATAAGGAAATGTGTCATTCTTTTTTGGACTAACTAAAAAGAAAAGTGTGTCATATAAATTGGGATAGATGGAGTATTATTTATACCACCAACAACACAGAATAACTAATTCATGTAGTATAAGTTATAAATGGTTAAAGTACCAAAAGTACAAAACTACCTTTATCTTTTTCCTAGGAACCCATGAAGATCAAGCATCCAAGGGTAAAATTATAAATTCATCACTTTTTAATTTAAAAATAAATGAATATTATAAATGATATTTTGCATATCCAATTTTAGTGCAAGGAACCAAACACCCAACAAAAAATAATTCATGTATTACTAATCCTTGTATAATAATCCCTACATAATTGATCCCTGCATTATAATCCGTAATCCTTGTATAACTATACATCATACCAAATACTAAGAGTTTCATTTGATTTTCAACATTGAGAGTTCTATGAACCACTTAAAGATTTGTACTCTAGGGTTGAAAGACAATTAGGTTGTATTCGATAGAGACTCAGGGTCATTGGAGTTCACAGATGCATCAAGTATCCCGGGGGCGTTTTCAGCCAATACAGATAGTCTCCCACTTTACAGACCCCTCATTTTATGAGTCCGGGAAGTGTAAGAGTCTATGTGATTTTTTCAAAACTCGGGGGAACCAAAACGTCACATCTTTTCCCCTTGCGAGACGTTTCGTCAATCGATCATTAAATACATTCGGTCACTCAAACACGATGCCCTTTCAGAGACACTAATTGACCCTTACTGACAGGACATGCCAATTCATTTTCCAAGGGGAATGATTACCCCAACCGGCTATAAAATTTGACGCCCCTGATCACTTCTCCTCACTCTCACTCTTACTTTCTCCACTCGAGTAATCACAAATTCTTACTTTTTATAAGCCTCCATTCATACTATGTCTACTTCTTCATTTTCTTCCTGTTCTTCATGCGATCTAACCCTCGCCAGAATGAGGCAAGAGCTCGGTGCTACTTCTGTGACTTCCGTTCATCATCGACCCTCATCTTCCAGCCTCACCCGAGCCACTGACTTGGGTTTCACAGCCTCCGAAATCATTCCCTCTATCTTTAATTTCGAGAGGGATTTTAATGTAAACCATTGCTATGAGCCTGTAGAAGGTATCACTTCGCTGATCGACCACTCAATTATTCCTTAGGTCCGTATCGACTGTCAATGGGGCCTAGAGGTAGAAATATTTCCTCCCCCATCAATGCGAGCATCACACATCACAACCCAGGGATGTCGCTCATTTATACCCATCCATTTGCCATCAGATTCAGTCTTCTAGTTCATCATGACATTGAGGCCTTTTGCCGGTGATATGGCATCTGTTAAAGACAGTTGACCCCTAAGACTTGTCGAATAGTCTGTTGTATTTAGTATCTGGCAGATCTTGCCCACCTTCCTTTTATTTTGGATCACCTGATCCACCTTTACGCCCCCGGGTTCTTCCTGGGGGATAATAAACTTAGCTTTTCGGGGCTTTTGGGCCATAATTATGAACGTCGAGGATGCTCACAACTGGGGATGGTGTGATCAGTTCCTGATGATTCATACCCACCGCCTTCATGACGTCAATTTGGGCCAGTTGTCGGAGCAATGGAACAATGCTCGTAAGTATTTGTAACTCTATTTTCTGCATTTTTTTCCTTCTGTCCTGATCGTATTGTTTTTTATTCCTTCAGTGACCCCAGTAGTCCCCGAGCCCCAGCCTAATATCTTTGGCTGGGTGATGGGTCTGCTCCGCGCCCCTCACGAAGCTGAGCGGACTTGGAGAGCTATTTCTGCTGACAAATGGAGAGGCAAAAGTCATGGTGAGTCTTCTCTTGCTGGTTCCGTACTTTTATTGACAGTGCATTGATATTCCACCCTAACTTACCTGGAGTGCTTTACTGCATTTGATTCTAAGCACCAAATTTTCTGATCCATCAAGTAAATGCTTTGAAGAGTTTTATCGGGTTTGTTGTATACCAGAAGTGATCTAATGGCATCGTATAATTTTCAAGTCTAAATGGATTTCTGATATAATGTTAGTGAGCATGGTAACTATTATTTCATGTAATTAAACTTTTTCTTCATTTTTTGTTGTCAACGAATAGTATTATAGAACATGTAATTTTTAGAAATGGGGTTCATCATTCTTGCTGCCTGTGCCTCCTTGAATTTGAGTGATATTTTGAATGTGAGACTGCTAGATATATATCGTCTAACGTCGGAATAAAGTAGAATCTTTTATGTATCAATCTTTTCATTTATTGTTGATAGAATGAGTTTAGTCAAGAATCATATCACTGTTTTATCAATGATATTTAGTACCAAAAATTAGAAAACCAACAACAACAACATACTCAGTACAATCCCACAAGGTTTTATCACATGCTTCTACATAATTTTTCATATTTTGCTTCATTACTATTTATTTTTCTTTATTATTTTCAAAATTCGCTATCATGACGAATTTGCTTTTGATACCAGCATTTTCATACTGCTTTATATTTCTTGACCGGATCTGACTATTTCTCCTGCTTTGTTTGTGCTTATGCCTTTCGTGTCTTGAGACGATGGTCTCTCGGAAACAGCCGCTCAACCTACCAAGGTAGAGGTAAGGTCTGCGTACACTCTACCCTTCCCAGACCCCACGTTGTCGGATTTCACTGGGTATGTTGTTGTTGTTGTTTGCTATGTTAACTTTCTTATTTGTTTTTCTTTATTTTTTTATTTCACTTATCTATGTTATTATTTTATTTTTAAAAAAATATTATACCTCCTAATCTTAGAAAGAATAAGTCATCCACAAACTTGGCTTGTAACGAGTTATAGTAATGTCATTAAAGTCGGATTTTATTTTTGGATGGAGTTATATGCAAACGTAGCTTATATTGAGTGATGTTAGAATTTGATAGATGACTTTTTAATATTTAAATAGTATTATGAAATTATGGTTGTAAATATTATTTTTTTGTCAAACATGTTGTCCATGATGTTATTGCAAAATTTGTGCTTAGTAAGAAGTTCTTATTAAGCGATGCAATTAAGGTAATATTTATTTGTATATATCAATTTTTTCACAATACTAGTTACAAATTTATTATTGTTTAGTTCTATATTTTTGAAATAATGTGTATCTTGAATGCATAGTGATAGATAAAATTAAGTAATATTTCTTATATAAACATATATTTGTCAATCAGTCGTAGGGAGAAGAGGTAGAACTTGTCACGTATTCTGCACTCAGAAGAATGCGTAAGAAAGAAACTGAAAGATAAATATGCTCACATTCAAGTACAAGTAATAGCATAGTAAAAGAATAGACAACCAACAATAAAAAGTCAAATCAAGATCCAAATATAAGAATGAATGATGGTCATCCAGAGGAGGTTGATTCACCATTTGATTTTGATCGAAACAACAACAGAAGAAAATTAGGCATTTTATCTTCTTTTTTTTAATTCTTTAAACTACAACAGAATAAACAACCAAAGTGTTACTAACAACTTGCAACAGATAAAAAGGATCAATAGCACATATAAAGCTCACCAAGATCCAAAGATATATAAATACCTTCTGCATAGCACCAAAACATTTATTGGACAAACACTTGCAGTTCTTGCAGCGCACGAAGTAGAAGGAATTGAAATGTCCTGGTTAGATTCAAATGAATTCTAACACCTCCACAAACACACACAAAAAAACTCACTTTCTTAACACTACAAGATGAATAACGAGGTGTTAAAAAACCAAGTAGAGAAATAACTGAAAGTTAAAGAAAACTAGACGCAAAGAGCAAATCTTATTCGAAATGATCAAACACCGATCACACAAACACGGGATAACTGCAACAAGAGAGTCTGTCACCCCAAATAAACCAAATTTGAAGGATAATGTAACAGACAGGTTTCACAACCCACAAACAAATAAAACCCCTGAAATATGTCTGGATAGCAACTCAAATGCATCATATCAGTTATAGAACACTTAGTTCAAGACATCTTTCTTTTTTTTGGATATAACTACTGGAAATTGTTTCTTTAACATCATCAGAACACACGACCAGACCAGAATATAAAACTTTGTGGAGCATCCCAACTTCAGCAGAAATTTAAAGCTGCGATGGTGCTCGAAAAGTACTACTATAGGGTCACACGGAGTCACTGCTATTGACCTGCTTAATTTCCACAATACTTGCGTTTTCACATCAGAAAGGAGATGTTTTATTTAAGTAGATGAACAAAGATTTGTGCACGAGCTTTTCGTGGGAATATCCAACTTCTTTTAAATGGAAGTTACTTCTAGCCATAAATTATCGGTCAATTGGTATAGATGGAGGGGAAGCAAAATAGATATACATCCTTTCTTCCAATTTTGACAAGGCTCAAAAAATCACATGGATGGGTATCTTCTAACCCTTTCCCATCTAGTTTTCTCATTTCGACTAACTGGACTAAGAAAAAACGTACATCTCATCTTTTACTTCGTCTCCACCAGCCCTTCTTTTCATCCCAACCAACTGACACTCAATTATTCTTAGATGATAGAGTTTCTTGATACAAATTGTAGCCTCTTATTTTCTTTTATAAGTAATATGGATGACATCAAACAAGAAGTTTTACTATGAATGTCATATTTAGCATTACCTAGTGTATTTCAACATAATTATGTTAGAGCCAAAGGCCTCGTGTTTGAGCTCTGAAAATGGGGTCATCTTTGGTAGGATGTCTATCCCGAAAGTGGGACTACACGAATGTAGATTAGTCGGCCCCTTTTTGGGTACCGGACACTGGGTGGGATACCAAAAGAAAATAATAATTATGTAACCAATAGCTGCACCAAATGCCAATACCAATTACTGAACATATGCACATACCCAAGAAAACTAACTGATATAAAATAGTACAGAAAAATAAGATAAAGCCTTTGCTTCATAAGCTAACATCTTCCAACAGAGAAAAAGATGAGAAAGACATATTAAGCTTATCAAGATCCAAAAAGATAGAGTTAAACTTTCTCCTGGTTGTGCATAAACTCTTCAGCTGTTCGGCACTATTTATAGTTATCCAATTTTCAGTAAGTACTTTTTTTGTTTAATGAAATCTATTGCTCTCTCACTAAAGTAACATACTTGTACCAAGTTGATCATAAACAATTTCAGTAGACTAAGTAATAGTCAGAAAGGAATTAGCAAAGATATACTGAAGAATCCTTCAATTACCAAGAAAAGCCACATTAAGTGATCAAATATAAGGTGATAGACAGGTTTCACAACCCAAAACCAAATAAAACCCCTGAAAATGTCATGAATAACAACTAGAGTGCATCATTAGTTCAAGACATATATTAATAATTTTTGGATATAGCTACTGGAATCGTTTCTTTAGCATCAACATAACAACTAAAGTGCATCATTAGTTCAAGGCATATATTAATAAGTTTTTTTAAAAACATAAAAAACAAATTGAGAGTGAATTTCTAGACATTCTTGATTATGAAAGATTGTTTGATGACTTTGCAGATAAAAATGCAAGGAGATCAATTTTCTATACCTAATGTAATGATAGTTTTTCTTATAAATCTTTCATGGAATGACATTAAGGTATCTCTTTCCTAGCATTATTGTACTGAAATTGAAAACATTGAATCGAATATAGTGTTTGCAATATTTTTTTTTATAATATTGATTAATTAGTTAATTTTAATTTTTCATGTGAATAAAAAAGGACCTCTTTTTGTTTCTCGCACCGGGCCCAAAGTATAGGAACGCCATGTTCACGAGACTAAGAGTCTCTTCAAGAGCTTTAGTTTTCTTTTGGTATTTAGCGGCCTGGTTCTTGAACCATACAAGCTGTTGATTATCCTCCGACATATGCATTGCTGCATTCCGAACATTTTCACTATACAACCTCATCCCAAACCTCAACCTTGATTTCCCATGTGAATGCTGGTTGAAGTTGTCAAGGTCTCTTTACTCTTCCCTATAACAATAAAGCATACGTAATTTGAACTATGTATAACTTAATTCTTGTGTAACTTAGGGGGGTGTTCAATTAGGATTTTAAAAGATTATTTTGAGATAAATAAGTCTTGTGGTATTCATTTAAGACTTTTAAATAATCTAAACAAGTCTTGTGGTATTTAATCAAGACTATTAGGATTTTTAAAAAGGGAATCCAAATCTAGTTGTATTCAATCGGGATTTTAAATAAGTAACAAAAAGTCTTTTGGTATTCAAAAACTTGCTAATTTCGAAAGATTTTTTTTAAATATGGAATTTGTGTGATTTTTTAGTGGGAGGTATAAATACCAAACCCTATAAAAAATATCACCCTAACCGATCAAACTTTTCGTGAGACTTATAGGCTTGTCATCCTTTAGCTCCTCGGCATCGCTTCTCTAAGGTATAAGAGTAATGTGAAGCTTTTTTCAATCCTCTCTTGTTGGAAAGAATTAATTATATACTCCTTTACACTTACCAGCACTTCATGTAAAAGGCCATTGTATAGTTATCGAGGCCTGGAACTTTGTCACCATCATAGCTTCTCAGTGCATCCTTTACTTCCTCCAAGATAAATGGTGTTTGAAGTAATTCCTTCTCCTCTAGACTATTTTAAAGCTGGTATCACCTTAAGGTTCCCAATTAAGGAGTAATTGATTTCTTTTGTCAATTGTTGTCTATTTTAGATTCAAACGTAAAACATCTTATGATATATCTTTATAAATCCATGTGGTGCTTTCAAATCTTTATAAATCTTATGATAAATCTTTTAAAATCCAAACGTAAAAAATCTTGATTGTAATTTTTTTTAAATCTTTTAAATCAATACATTCCTAAATAGTCTTTTAAAATCCACTGGACTTATTTATCTATATTAATCTCAATTGAATACACCCCCTTAGTACACCAATTGGTGTACTCCATCAATCTCAATTTATATGATTTAGTTTGATTTGGACACGAGTTTAAGAAAATAAAAGAAACTTTTGAATCGTGTAGCCTAAAATAAGTCAACTATATTTATGTGGTTATAGATCATCTCGTTTAGCGTAAAAGGTAAAGTTTAAAGTTAAATTATTGTCAAATAAGGAAATGTGTCATTCTTTTTTGGACTAACTAAAAAAAAAAGTGTGTCATATAAATTGGGATAGATGGAGTATTATTTTATACCACCAACAACACGGAATAACTAATTCATGTAGTATAAGTTATAAATGGTTAAAGTAGCAAAAGTACAAAACTACCTTTATCTTTTTCTTAGGAACCCATGAAGATCAAGCATCCAAGGGTAAAATTATAAATTCATCACTTTTTAATTTAAAAATAAATGAATATTATAAATGATATTTATCATATCCAATTTTAGTGCAAGGAACCAAACACCCAACAAAAAATAATTCATGTATTACTAATCCTTGTATAATAATCCCTACATAATTAATCCCTGCATTATAATCCGTAATCCTTGTATAACTATCCATCATACCAAATACTAAGAGTTTCATTTGATTTTCAACATTGAGAGTTTGAACCACTTAAAGATTTGTACTCTAGGGTTGAAAGACAAGTAGGTTGTATCCGATAGAGACTCAGGGTCATTGGAGTTCACAGATGCATCAAATATCCCGGGGGCATTTTCAGCCAATACAGATAGTCTCCCACTTTTCAGACCCCTCATTTTGTGAGTCCAGGAAGTGTAAGAGTCTATGCGGTTTTTTCAAAACTTTTCGGGGGAACCAAAACATCACATCTTTTCCTCTGCGAGACGTTTCATCGGTCGATCATTAAATACATTCGAGTCACTCAAACAACGACGCCCTTTCGGAGACACTAATTGACCCTTGCGACGGGACATGCCACTTCATTTTCCAAGGGCAATGATTACCCCAACCGGCGATAAAATTCGACGCCCCTGATCATTTCTCCTCACTCTCACTCTTACTTTCTCCTCTCGAGTAATCACAAATTCTTACTTTTTATAAGCCTCCATTCATACTATGTCTACTTCTTCATCTTCTTCCTGTTCTTCATGCGATCTAACCCTCGGCGAGAATGAGGCAAGAGCTCGGTGCTACTTCTGTGACTTCCGTTCATCATCGACCCTCATCTTCTGGCCTCACCCGAGCCACTGACTTGGGTTTCACAGCCTCCGAAATCATTCCCTCTATCTTTAATTTCGAGAGGGATTTTAGTGTAAACCATTGCTGTGAGCCTGTAAAAGGTATCACTTCGCTGATCGACCACTCAATTATTCCTTAGGTCCGTATCGACTGTCAATGGGGCCTAAATGTAGAAATATTTCCTCCCCCATCAATGCGAGCATCACACATCACAACCCAGGGATGTCGCTCATTTATACCCATCCATTTGCCATCAGATTCAGTCTTCTAGTTCATCATGTCATTGAGGCCTTTTGCCGGTGATATGGCATTTGTTTAAGACAGGTGACCCCTAAGACTTGTCGAATAGTCCGTTGTATTTAGTATCTGGCAGATCTTGCCCACCTTCCTTTTATTTTGGATCACCTGATCCACCTTTACGCCCCCGGGTTCTTCCTGGGGGATAATAAACTTAGCTTTTCGAGGCTTCTGGGCCATAATTATGAACGCCTAGGATGCTTACAACTGGGGATGGTGTGATCAGTTCCTGATGATTCATACCCACCGCCTTCATGACGTCAATTTGGGCCAGTTGTCGGAGCAATGGAACAATGCTCGTAAGTATTTGTAACTCTATTTTCTGCATTTTTTTACTTCTCTCCTGATCGTATTGTTTTTTATTCCTTCAGTGACCCCAGTAGTCCCCGAGACCCTGCCTAATATCTTTGGCTGGGTGATGGGTCTGCTCCGTGCCCCTCATGAAGCTGAGCGGACTTGGAGAGCTATTTCTGCTGACAAATGGAGAGGCAAAAGTCATGGTGAGTCTTCTCTCGCTGGTTCCGTACTTTTATTGACAGTGCATTGATATTCCACCCTAACTTACCTGGAGTGTTTTACTGCATTTGATTCTAAGCACCAAATTTTCTGATCCATCAAGTAAATGCTTTGAAGAGTTTTATCGGGTTTGTTGTATACCAGAAGTGATCTAATGGCATCGTATAATTTTCAAGTCTAGATGGATTTCTGATATAATGTTAGTGAGCATGGTAACTATTATTTCATGTAATTAACTTTTTCTTCATTTTTTGTTGTCAACGAATAGTAATTTGTATTATAGAACATGTAATTTTTAGAAATGGGGTTCTTCATTCTTGCTGCCTGTGCCTCCTTCAATTTGAGTGATATTTTGAATGTGAGACTGCTAGATATATATCGTCTCACGTCAGAAAAAAGTAGAATATTTTATGTATCAATCTTTTCATTTATTGTTGATAGAATGAGTTTAGTCGAGAATCATATCACTGTTTTATCAATGATATTTAGTACCAAAATTTAGAAAACCAACAACAACAACAACATACCCTGTATAATTCCACAAGGTTTTATCACTGTTTTATCACATGCTTCTACATAATTTCTCATATTTTACTTCATTACTATTTATTTTTCTTTATTATTTTCAAAATTCGCTATCATGACGTATTTGCTTTTGATACCAGCATTTTCATACTGCTTTATATTTCTTGACCGGATCTGACTATTTCTCCTACTTTGTTTGTGCTTATGCCTTGTCGTGTCTTGAGACGATGGTCTCTCGGAAACTTGACCGCTCAACCTACCAAGGTAGAGGTAAGGTCTGCGTACGTACACTCTACCCTTTCCGGACCCCACGTTGTCGGATTTCACTCGGTATGTTGTTGTTGTTGTTGTTTGCTATGTTAACTTTTTTATTTGTTTTTCTTTATTTTTTATTTCACTTAGCTATGTTATTATTTTATTTTTTAAAAAATATTATACCTCCTAATCTTAGAAAGAATAAGTCATCCACAAACTTGGCTTGTAACGAGTTATAGTAATGTCATTAAAGTCGGATTTTATTTTTGGATGGAGTTATATGCAAACTTAGCTTATATTGAGTGATGTTAGAATTTGATAGATGACTTTTTAATATTTAAATAGTATTATGAAATTATGGTTGTAAATATTATTTTTTTGTCAAACATGTTGTCCATGATGTTATTGCAAAACGTGTGCTTAGTTAGAAGTTCTTATTAGCGATGCAATTAAGTTAATAATTATTTGTATATATCATTTTTTTCACAATACTAGTTACAAATTTATTATTGTTTAGTTCTATATTTTTGAAATAATGTGTATCTTGAATGCATAGTGATAGATAAAATTAAGTAATATTTCTCATATAAACATATATTTGTCAATCAGTCGTAGGGAGAAGAGGTAGAACTTGTCACGTATTCTGCACTCAAAAGAATGCGTAAGAAAGAAACTGAAAGATAAACATGCTCACATTCAAGTACAAGTAATATCATAGTAAAAGAATAGCCAACCAACTATAAAAAGTCAAGTTAAGATCCAAATATAAGAATGAATGATGAATAAATATGCAGGTGCAATGCAATGCAATGGACACTTGATCAATACGTACATACATGCTCCGGGCAGTATAAATCATTGTCCCAGCAGTCATGACCCATGGGGACCCGCGACGTCCATGTGCCAGTCATACTGTATTACACGGCCTAGAATGACACTTCCACCCAAACTCCTCGCTAGCCACTCTGTATCACTCAGTATAGAGATGGCTACGCGATATAGTTATGTCATATGAATTATAAATACTCCCCTTCTCATTTATCACCGACACGCCAGTATCAAGATCACAATCAATATATAATGAAATGAGAGTATATGCAATGATAATATCACATATATCATATCAATTCCCAGTCGTGCCACACAAGGACACTTATCATAATATCAGTATCACATCAATTTCCTTCCTTATAGATAAGCATGCCAAGATGGGTGAGATACAACTACATCACAATACAATATGGTATATCATATAAGTCTGATAACCATAAGAAGCATCAAATCATACATAGTCACAGTAACCAACCTAAGTACTCCATCCCAACTCCATACTGGAAGACTTACATGCTTTCTCAAACAGAATCTAACTACACATACGATTCGCTAACCGAAGTCGAACCAGAAGGTAAGACATAACCTACCTGGAAAGTCGAGCGGGAGTCGCGTAATCACACTTGCACCTTGCCCATCCGCGGATCACGATCATACTCGAAGTCTAGTATTATCGAAGTCTAAGTTAGAATAAAGAAATCACAACATCCAAATCATTACACTAGTCCTTGGTCCCCAATCATTAGCAAATAAGAGGGTAACATACCTTTAGGGGTAAAACAATCATTTTAAAGGTGAACTATGGAATTTAACATTTTAGGAGTCCAATACCACCCAATAATTACTAAATCAACTCAAGATTAGTCTAATTTCACCTTATAAGCAAAAAACTCCAATTTAGGCATGAACCCTAGTTTTCAATATTCAATTCTATTAACATTAATGGAAGATTTAGGCTTAACAAGTACTAAATAATTATTAATAATTATTCACCATGCTTAGATTAATAAAATCCATTAATTAATTCATACATTTAAGCTTAACAATTTAATGAGCCCTAATTTGGTTGAACTCCTCCTCCCCAAATAGATTATAGGTCAAGGCCACCATTTAATTAACATAAAGAAGATAAGTAAAGGTAATACAAGGTAAAGGAAGGCTACCATAAGAAGAAATCTCTTAGAAAAGCTTCGAAGTCGCCCTAATGGTGCTTGGGAAGTGTATTTTCAAAATGGGGGAAGTTAGGGTTTTAAGGACACTTAAATGATTCTGGAAATTCCCGACGTCCGCGCCTGTGATCCATAAAGAAAACTCAAAAAGCTCTTCGTAGTGGACGAGGATCCGCTGCGGCGAATTCCATCTGTCGGGGCGCATTGAAGCTCGCCCCAGATACACCAGCAACCATAACAATCAAGTCTTATGCAATTTCCATGACGCTCATGTATGTACACTCATGTAAAAACACGCTACGGACTCACTCGTGGTCTCAGAGTTTTAATTAGAGGTCTATTTCTACAAATCAACCCTCAACAGGCTAAACTAGTTCCCAAACTAATAACCAAAAATGCTCCCGAGGGCCTCGGAAACCGAACCAACTATCCCACCAAGTCATAAACGATCCTCCAGACCTCACAGAATTGATGAAATTCCGAAAAAGGTCCATTTACACAAAAGTCAACTTTTGGTCAAAGCTTTCATATTTCAAGGTTCTAATTTCTCAACTTCTACTAGAATTGTTGTCGATAACTTCGGGATGCGGGTCAATAAGTAAAATGGTCAAAATACAAGTAATGATGAAATAGGTCATTACAGTCTAAGCAATGTAGTTCATAGGGCATGTCAACGTAGTTGTATTGTTAATATGCTGCTACTCTAGGCTCGTTTCGCTTCTTCAAGCTCCGCCCTTTCTTTCAAAAATCAACAAAGAGTGCTAACGAGCAAGAAAAAGGATGTGCTAAGGCGCAATGTCTTTCGTTCAGCTGCTACGCCATTGATTCTTGCCTTATCTTACTTAGTAAAGCAACCTTTCGCGGTAGGCGCTCACCTTTTTTGTCTTGGTGGAACCTGGCGGGCAGGGCTTTCTTAACCGGATACACGGAATTGGGATCTCAGTTGCATGCAAATCTTTCTATCAGGAAAGCCTCGCTTATTCAAAGGGATTCTTATTTAGAACCTTTTTTTGCTTTGTTGTAAGTAAACGCTCGTAGGAGTGGCGGGTGATGATGAGTATATAAATCAATAAAGACAAAAAAAATGACAAGATAAATTAGATATATATGGAAAAAATAACGATGTAGAGGGCGGCGAAAAGGATGTTCGACCTACGGGGAAAGTGGTGGGCGGGGATTCTCTACAATGACACTGTTGTAGGCCAATTGAAAGAGATGTAGCGCATGTAGAGCTTTTGTTTTTGGGTAAAAATGCCACGGGATCAAATCTGGCCATCCCTCCCTAATCTTGTTTTCTAGGCAGTAATGAGGGATCCATTAAGACCGATTCAAATTTGACATACAAATTTTCATTTTATGAGACTATATACATGCAAGATGTATTAGGGAGTACAAAAAAAAGCATTTTTCTTTACAGTCGTATCCATTGTGATAAGAAAACGCTCTTAGTTTAGTAACGTGGATCTTCAAAACCCGACATCGTAGGTTCAAATCATGCAAAGCGTGATTTTTTTCTTCTTAGATCGAATCAGAATGAAATAGATTAATTAAATAACTTTCACAACAATTGAAATTTGACCTCATATGCGTGTGTATTTAAAAAAGGAGGAGCTGAAAGCCACTTGATTGTAAGGAGATGAGGTCAATAAAAAAATGTTAATTAATCAAAGGTCCAACTGATCACCACGCATGTATTGTCAATATGCAGGTAGGAATAATCCATCCAAAGTAATAGGAATTAGACTTAACACGATTCCAAATAGAAAAACTGCCATCATTTTTCTTTAAGAGAAAAAAGGTGATATCTATACCTAAATATTAACCCGAATTGACATGAATCTCAATGACAATGACCAAGAATTGACAATTGGTAACGTAAGTAAATATAGAATACATGTAATACCACATAAAGATTTCTTTTTTTAAAATTTTAATTTTGAATATTCAGTTTATAAGTCGTGTCTTGCTCAGACCAATAAATAGAGCTGAGGTTATAGTTAAAGCCGCTAATAGAAAATAGAAATAATAGGTTATAGTAAGCATGAAAGGACTAAATTAAATGAAATATGTTCTTTTATATATATGTTTGGAAAGCACTTACCTAAGTTTCCATTTTTGCAAAATAGAAGGATAGACAAAAATCTCAATTTCAATTGAATGAATTTTGATTCATGTATCATTATTATAGGCGGACAACGCTAACAAAGATAAAGTGACAGACATATAAAAGAAATTGATTCATCATCGTAACATCTATCTATCCCGCAATTTCAATCAACCGATTCATTAAGTAACTATTGGGTAAACTATTAAACTAATAAGAGTTATATCATCTAACTTCATTCAAAAATGAAACTTGCAGTTAGAATTAATCTATTTTGATCATTTCTTAGATTTTGCTGAATTGTATCTAATCCATTTTCGATTTTAAAGCGAACACTTACAAAACTAAGAAATCTTTTTCATTTGACTTTCATTGTTGTTTCACTCATTAGACTTAGTAGTTTATTAATACACAAAATATCTTGAATGCTTGAGAAGAAGAAAAATTTATCACACAATCGCTTGAAAAAAACTTTTTTTGTCCAACTAGTAGTATTTTCTATTAGATTCCACATTTTCTCTTTTCATACTGCCTCGTCCTTGTAGCTAGATCAAGAAAGAACCTTTGGATTGAGGTCCACAACTATGGATTCCAATTATTCTATTTTTCTTTTTTGCTTTCATTGAATATGATATACTACTCTTATTTGTCACTCAACCATTAACTTTTTTTTTTTAAAAAAAGATCCCAACAACAAAATTACTTCCACAACTATGAAGGAAAATTTCTATATATTGCATTTACAATAATTGTGGGAATATGTAAGATGATTTTACATCAACAAGTAAAAAAAGAAATTATTTAGTACTTACTTTTGATACTAATTCAAATTGCCTTGTTGTGTAAGAAGAAGGATAGTTATAATGACTCGGTGTACTCTCAAGACGCCCTCGGTACAATATTGACGATCTCACAAATATGCAATAGTGAATTGTCATTTATTGATCTCACCTTTTACGTCCAATCCTCTTTGTTGTACAAAAATATGTGGAGCACGGCATGTACGGAAGCACATGAGAAAGTTCGTTTGTTGATATTATTACCAGTATTCGATATTGAGTCATTCATAACATTACTATACTTTCCATATTCTTTGTGGGTTGGTTATTTGTCAGCACCGATTTAGCTTACGATGTGTTTGAAAGTCCGCGGCCAAACGAGTATATTACGAGAGAGCGACAAGGAATTCCATTAATAACTGACCGTTTTGATCCTTTGGAACAACTCGGTGAATTTAGTAGATCGTTTTAGGAGACCCTAATGACTATAGATCGAACCTATCCAATTTTTACAGTAAGATGGTTGGATGTTCACGACATGGTTGTATCTACCGTCTTTTTATAATATTATTTACAAATATATAATTATTAATCAATATATTTTTAAGAAATAATGTTTCTTAAACACCTAATTTGATACTCCCTCCATCCCAATTTATGTTATATAGTTTGACTCGGCGCGGAGTTTAAGAAATAAATGAAGACTTTTAAATCTTTGTGGTCTAAAACAAGTCATAGATATTTGTGTGACTGTAAATCATTTCATTAAGAATAAAAGATGAACTTTTAAGTTAAATTATTTCTAAATCTAGAAATGTATCATTGTCTTTGAGACATACTAAAAAGGAAAGTGTATCACATAAATTGGGACGAGAGGTAGTATAATTTATAAAGGTACATATTAGTCAAATATTATTCGGACAGATGGAGTATCATTTTAATATTCTACTCCCCACGTTTCAATTTATATGATGCAGAGAAAGAAAGAAATACTTCTGAAAATTCACGATTACTTAAAACATCTTTCTTCGAATAATTGAAAATAAAGCGATTAGTAGTACCTTCTAGGAGTATTATGTCCTATTTACAAATCACAATTAGGTAAAGTAGATTATAGAGAATTTCCTAACTTAAACGGTGATTGTAGTAGCATTCATCTATGGTGAAACTTGCAGAGGAGGGCTTTTTAGCTCAGCAATGGAGAATTCCGAGAGCAGAAAAAGTAGAAAAAAAAACACAACACAGGAACAAAAAGATTGGAAAGTCTGTCAGACAGCCATTTGACCATCCCAGCACCATGGTTGGGGCTGAGAACGATCATCTACGGCACCGTGACCCGAAAGGCAGTGGAAGCTATTAATCACGCTCTGATCAAATGGCCATGATTCATCAACCAGACATGGTTTCCTGTCTCCTTAGAACTCAAGGATACAGTGGTACGAGCCTATAGAACAGATCCTGTTCAAGTAAGGTCGTGCCCTTTCTCTTCACTTCCTTCACTTAAGTATCCTTTATCAGTACAGTGTTTTACCGATGTGGGACGACGAGCATCTATACGCACGACAAGAAAAAGGTTATGAAAACTGACCGTTGATGTTAGAAATTTCTATGGGATTATTGAATATCGTAAGATTTGAGAAAATCCCAAGACGGGAATCTGAATTGCAACCCAGCTGTTAAATGAATTGCCGGAAAGAGTTATTCTATATATTTGTCTGAAATTAATTGGAAGAGTTAGCTTTGAAAGTTGTTCTTCATGTGTTATTAGTATGCAATTTTTCTTTCAGCTAAATGATGAGATGAAGAAAATGGATGAGCAGCCAAAAAAAGACGCAAGCTCTTATTGAAATCAAGGTACTTGTCTAACTACTGTTACTACTCATGTTAGAGTATCTTTCACCTTTTTTTGTAGTTTCTACTATTGACGCGACAACATACTATTCTTTTCTCGAGATAAGAGAAATTCACTGTGATAGTCTCCAAATTAAATTTTCAAATGCACTGATGCTTTATATTGTAAGTTCCTTGGATGTTTGAAAATTAAGATTAAGATTTAAAGTATCCCTAAAATCTAAATAAATGCAGATGAGAATTTGAGTTAAGCCTAGGCTGGTGACCTCCATTGCACTTTGGAGGAGTGCCCGCCTAAGGTCGGCTCAAGTGGTCGAGCCTACGTCATAATTTGTCGCAGCGGGAGCCTGCGTTCGCGCGGCCCCTACCCAATTCTAAGCCCAAAATTTCCTGGTCCATTTATTAATTGTTGAAGTGTTATCGATTTAATTCGAGCCCAAAAAATTCTGGTCTCATTAAGGAAATGGTGTATTCTCATCTCAAAAAGATTGTCCAAGTTTGACTTTAAAATGTGTGGTCCAAAACAAACCTTAGGACAATCTTTTTGGGATGGAGGAGTAATGTTTTATCGGATTCGTATACCGAGAGAAGTTAACTAACTGTGTTACATATATCATTGTGTGTCGTATAAATTTCAAACTATTTGTGAAAAATATTTATTTAATTAGAAAATAATTTGGGATTTTTGGCCCGATTAGAAGGACTGGATTTGTGCCAATTTCATAGTTCAAATAACGACATATTTACAGCCATACTGAATACAACTTCCTCAGTGCTAACCTGTGAGTTTCCTCTTTGTCTCAGTTACCAAAATCCTTCCAAGTACAGGGCGATTTCAGTTTCTATTCATCTCACATCCTTGCATTTGATTTCATTTTATCTAAGGTTTTTGTACTATTTTGAATTGATGGTCCTTAAGCCGAGCGTCTATTGGAAACAGCCTCCCTACCTTGGTCTACGTACACTACCCTCTCTCAGGACCCCACTCTGTGGGATATCACTGAGTTGTTGTTGTACCTAATATGTGGTTTCTTCCTTCTACTTCTCCTTTTGAAGGTTTATTTTGCACTTAGTAGTCTGAAGTGTAATATCTCAAAAACCTTAAGTCTACGGGAGATTGGAGTTTCTCAAGAAGAAAAACAAATTGAAGTGTAAGAATTTTATTTGAAAGTAAGAAATTAAACAATCCAGGCTCCTTGTTTTGTGTTAATTTGCTTAATTCTATGAGGCTCCCCCTCCTTGAATTTGAGTGAGGTATTTAGAATGTTCGAATTGTAGGAATCTGTAGAAGCTTTTATGTACCTATCTCTTCACTTTTTTTTTGTTAGAATGAGCTTAATCAAGTATCTAATTATTATTTTTGATCCACGATATTAGTATTTAAGGTAGAAAACTAATAAACGGAGCTTTAAACTGTTATTTGGTAATAGGATAGAGTTGAAAGAATCTAAGGGGTCCTTTGGTTCAACGCCAAGTTATCGTGGGATTGTAATCAGGATTATAACCGTGGACTATCTATCACACCTTCTATATGGGATTAGATAATCCCATGATTGTGGTATAAAATTTATCCTAGTTTTAGGTAACACACTCAACCAAACACATAATAGATTTAATCCCGAATTTATACCAGGATAACCCACTCAATCCCTCCAACCAAACGGCCCCTAAGGGCTCAAACCTGTGCACCTGAATCTTAATTCCTCATTCTGTATTTAGAGCTTTGGTTAAAAATGTTTATGAGCGAAAAGCTCATGAAACTAGAATTATTACAATATAACCAAAAAAGTACTTGTACAAAGTAATTTCTTCTCAAATGTACCGCAATCCCAAAACGCTGCCTAGATATGTAGCATTACCACAAGTCAATGTCGTGTATTCAAATGCTTGAATCCTCTCTCATCCTGCGGGAGAGGATATAAGTTTTAGCCTCACTTAGAGCAAACATTTGTCCTAAGAATATCAATTTCCACACCATTATAAAGGGACTTAAAAATATTTTTAATAGTAAATTTAGAAAACTCTATGGCCTCTGGATTGTTTTTGAAATAGCGTGCTCGACTTCAATCGAGTCTGTATCAATGAGGATAAACTCATAATATTTTCTGGTTTTAATGGGGTCCTGTGTGTCCACATACTGATAATTAGTGTAGCAGGGTTTGAGGAGATCCTGTACCCTGAAATTTTCATATTGTTTGTCTAGGGCCATTATTGGAAGGGCCCGTGATACAATGAATTCCCACTTTGGAGGATGGGTCTTTGGTACTGCTCTTTGGGGTCTCCTTCTTGACGGGAGTCTTGGTTTTACCGCTCTGAATAAGATTCGGAGGCTTCATTTCATAGTTTTCCCTAGTCTGTACTTGATGAGGGAGATGCCTTGAAAGCACCTTTGTCGGGCTTTTCCCGCAACTTGCTCCTTTTGATTACCCGTTAATTTGGGGAAATTTTCTAAAACCGAAAACTTTCCTTCATAACCTGCGGTTAGAGGGGGCACAGTAGTTTTTTCGGGATAAATAGTTGTTTCATTTTTTCATCGGGTCTTAGGCGAAAGGGGTCTCATCGGGCGAGAGCCGGAAACTTGGCCTCATGGCGCCTTGCAAGAACTCTCTTGTTAAAAAATCGGCAAAGAATTTTCTTCACCTTTTATAAAATCGATTTTAAAATCAAAGCTATCTAACGAGTGCTTGCCATCTAGCAAAAATCTGTTTTGACACAAGGTTTTTTACATCTTTTTGTAAAACATCTTTGGTCGCTTTGCGATCGACTCTTAGTAAAAATTCTTTATTGACAAGGTCATCTTGAAACTTTGTAATACATAGTACTATAGATAAAATTTCTTTTTTAACAGTGCTATAATTTTTCTGAGCGGAGTTCCAGACTCCGGACGTGAATCTTACTAATTGCTCGGGGGATTCGGGAGAAATCTTTTGTTTGAGGATACCTTCGTAGCCTATATCTGAGCCGTCGGTCTCAACAATCATAAAAGCTTCGGGATTAGGGATTCCAAGGCGGGGAAGCTTTTGGACTATTTCCTTAACTTTGTTTAAGCTTGCTTTGGTCGGTCTTCTGACCATGGAATTGGGTTTTTCTTTAGCCTTTTATAAAGAGGCTCGCAAATGTGTCGAACCTTAGGGATAAAATCTGCAACATAATTGAGACTTCCTAAGAATCTTTGTAGTTGGGTTTTATCAGTTAATTCATCAGGAAATTTGGTAGAGAATTCTATGGCTCTACAGATTGGTTTATACGTTCCTTGATAAAGGTCATGGCCTAAGAACCTAATAGACGTCTGAAAAAGTTTTATCTTTTTCGCGCTCACTGCTAAACCGTTCTTCTTAACTGTTTTAATAAAAGTATTAAGGTGTTTAAAATGCTGATCTATATTTTCTGAAAATATAAGTACATCATCTATATAGACTATAGAAAATAGACTTAAAGAGTTAAATATATTATTCATTATATTTTGGAATTCTGAAGGGGCATTCTTGAGCCCAAAAGGCATAACGTTCCATTCATATTGTCCAAAGGAGACGTTGAACGCAGTTTTATACTTATCTTTTTCTTCAATCTGAATCTGCCAAAATCCGGACTTCATATCAAACTACTATAGAGAGAACCTAAATTATTCCAAGAGAAGAGTTTAGAAATCCTTAGTAATTTAACTTGCCCTAGGCTTCATGATTTTAGATGGTATAAAGATATCTTCCTCAACAAGGTTATGATCAGAGAAGATTGTAACCATGATTACTGGAATGAAAAATTCATAAGCGGTTTACCCCCTCTTTTTGCAGAAAAGGTTAGAACAACCATTCGAAATAAATTCGAGGGAGACATACCCTATGGTAGCTTAACATACGGAGATATAGTTAGCATGATAAACCTTACGGGTCTAGAGCTATGTAATGATCTAAAACTCAGACACCAGTTAAAGAAAGAAGGAAGACTTTCCACCACAGAATTAGGAAGTTTCTGTCATTTGTCCTAAGAATATCAATTTCCACACCATTATATCGGGATTCCCTTGTTTACGGAATTATGGATGGCAAAGAATTAAGAGCAGTATTCCTTTATTAAAAGTGGAGACGCCACTTCAAAAGTTTCTATTATGTCTGCAGTTCATGGAGATAGTTCTGTTGGACCATTTGGATGTATGTTTGCTTAAACTATGAGAAAGCATTTGAAAGATGAAGTCATTTGCATGGCGTGATTTAGAGTAAGGCAGAAGGTTTAGCTTATTTAAGTGTTCTTCAGATAGCTGCAGTTTTTGAATTTGACTTTGATGCTTCTTGTTTGTAATTCCATGATTGATTCTGAATATGAGCTTGTGTTTTACAGGGTTTGAACTCATTATTAGATCACGAATGCCTCACAGGACTCGGCCTATGACAGCTCTTCTGCTGTTTACCGGACTTAATGTTGTTTTAATCTCAACAATAACTCATGTCTATGATTTTTGTATGCTTTCATACGTATTGGGAAAGAAGAGTTTCCTAGTATCCTAATGAAGCTCAAAATCATCTTTCCTTTCAGCAGTTCATGCCTCTATTGCTTACTTTACATCTTTATATATGTTTCACCCTGAATGCTTCTGCTATTTGTATTACATAATGTGTAAAAGTCTCAATGTCACAAACCACATAAAACTTTAACGTTTATGCCTGTTTTAGTGGACCTTACGGTTATCATCACCATGTGTCATTTTGTTTGTCTCAGAACTTAGCTGTTGTGTTTAAGCCAACACTGAAGAATAGGTTAAGTAGAGAGTTGTTTGTTTCTATTTCCCGCTAAAAGTGGAATCTAAATTCTACTGAGCTTTTCCATAACATTTGTAAATCAATTCTGATTTATGTCCTCTCCAATGCTCTACTTTAAGTATAGTTTTTTTCTTTTCCTTTTTTGCCACTACTTTTCCATGTTATCTGGTAACTTACTCTTCATCATCTATATCAGAGAGAACATCGACGTCAGGAACACGAAGAAGCTTTGAGAGGTTAAGCATCAATTTTAAGTGGGATCTTCGAGGTTAGGGATTTTGTTTAATAGGTCTTTAGTTTAACTTGGTTGGAGACCTAATGGGCTTCTGGTTTTATTGTGTTGCGTGAGTTCCTGTTGTTTCCTTTGTAAATATTTAGAGTGACATCAAGCTGAGACAGGTACTAATTAAGGATTATATATGGAAGGAAAATGAAGAAGAAGATGATATAAATGTTTCTTATTAGCTGATATCTTCTTTTAATAGAGACTTCTCACTTCTGTTTAGACAATGTTGTCAATTATCTCTACTTGGTGATTGTTGCTGCCAAACTCTGTGGATTTGGATGTACTATTAAGAATGGATCTGAAGGAGGTCGCTCTGCTGGCTTTCGTACTATGCATATAAAGCACGACTCCTAAAATTTTGAAGATCAGTGTTCTTGTGTTTTAGGTGATGCAAAAGTACTCCTTATTCTGTGAATACTATTCAAGTGGTCTTACAAAAGATTGAAGGTTTGTTTCTTTGATATTTATGTCTTTGTTTTAGTTTGATCACAACTTGACCTCTTTGAAATTTACATCAGCCCAATTTTCCGTTATCTACCTTATCAGAAAACTTAAAAAAAGTTCATCCAAACATCTTTGAAATCTGGTTCACTGTATGCCAATGGCCATTGCCACCTAAAGTCGCCAAAGTGGTTTATGGATGACTTTGGGTTTGATATGCCCCATGATCTATGTTGCTCGAGACTCTTCAAAAATGTTGTCTCACCCCATGTCGAATCCTCAAAATATGCATTAATTTTGGAGGATTCGACACACAACTGGCAGGATTTTGAAAGAGTCCGAGCAATCTATGAATAAGGCATAAGTTTAGCTTAGCAAAGCACCATATACATATGTAATTTGAAGAAATGGTTTGCTCCATGGGCTTCTTACCTAAACTGGTTATATTGTAGTTCCTTCTTATACTTTTTGTTGATCTTCATATTTTTAAAATTTGGACTTGATAGCTCTCTTCATCTTTTAGTTAAAACCCTTGTCATAAATCAGATTGAGCTTCAACTCAGCAACTAATTAGAACTTCCAAAGGAATATGAATTGTTAATAAGGAGTTTCCCATTTCTTGTTGGCAACATAGGTTTATGAGTATGCAATTAAACATGATGAGAGATTCAATTTAAACATGCTCTCTTAGTTGGGTAATTCGATCATAATTTGTTCAATACCTTATAAATCTGAAAGGAGTTTACATTCTACGTTGTTTTGTTGAAAGACATGAGAACACACTGAGTTCATTACTCGTGGGACGATTCTTTTTTTATAAAATAGAATGACAATTTTTAATTAACTTAAATTTTTCCCACCAACTATCAATTATTTGTGGAAGCAATATGGGCATCCAAATTCTTTTTATTTAATCATCCTTTTAACGAAGTGTAGAATCGACTATACATGATGTGAATTTGTCTTCAAATTAACATAAGAGTGGTCGTTACTCTCAAATTAACATAGTTAATTATTTGCTCTACAAAACTTGATAGTAACAGACTCGCCATTATCTTACAAATGAACACTAACAATTAATAAACAAAAGGTTGACTGCTGAAATCAGACAATAATTCAGATTCGACCGATTTCTTAATAGTTTGGTCTTAGATTAGGGTAGGGGCCGCGCGAACGCAGGCCCCTGCTGCCACAAATTATGACGTAGGCTCGACCGCTTGGGCCGACCTTAGGCGGGCACCCCTCCTAGGTGCAATGGAGGTCACCAACCTAGGCCATGGGCCTTGTTGATCGCCCATCGACCCCGTCCAGGTAAGTATGTTGCCCTGTGTGCTCAGCCCATTATTTATGCTAGAGCTTTTGCTCCACTTCTCTTCACTGCAGGCGATGTGGGAGGATCACTCACAATGTCATTACTCTCTTTGCCTTTGGCTTTCTCTGGGAAAGAAAAAGAAAATAAATAAAGCCTATATTTAATTCTCCTTTAATACAAGGAAAACTATGGAGTAAGCAATAGTGTTCCATCACAAAAATCACAACAACAATATACCCAATGAAATTTCTCAATCCACCCCTTATCTTGAAAAATACTTTACATGCTCCCAAATTGATTAAAAACTTAGTGTACGTCCGAAAGTTCGAATTTGATCCTTTTGGTTTCTCTCGTGAAGGATTTCAAAACGGGTAGTCCTCTCATGAGGTGTGATAGTAGGGGAGATCTATATCTGTCACGCCGGTGTCGGTCCATCGAGTCAAGTCTTGCCATCACAAAAATCACAACAACAATATACCCAATGAAATTTCATAAAGTGGGGTATGAAGAGGGATAGAGTGTACCCCTATTATATAAATAGATGTTCAAAATTCAAGTTTCATCCTATACATACATAAACCAACAATTCAACCTCCTTCAGGTCTTTCTATTCTTATTCCATCCAAATCCACAGTGTTTGATAGCAAAATTACTTAGTAGAGTGAACAACAAAGGTTCCTCAAACAATCTATAACAGTAGTCTCTATTAAAAGAAGGAATCAGCTAATAAGAGACATTTTCCTTTTTCCTTCTTTCCAAGCATAATCCTTAATAGCTTAGTCAGCTTGACATCACTCTAAATATTCACCAAGGATAAAGCGAGAAACTCATGTAGTTCACGCAATAAAACAAGAAGCATATTAGATATCGGATTACACAATATAGTAATTATGACGACCTGTTTGTTTGTCATAACGTAATTACATTGCAATTACAAGTGTACTGTTTGGTTGCACAAGTTTAATTATACAGTTAGATATTTTAAATTTTAAAAATAAAAGTTAATTATCAAAAAGTAAACGTTAATGTTTGACAAATATATATTTATATAAGAAATATTACTTCAAGATACACATTATTTCGAAAATATAGAACTAAATAATTATAAATTTGTAACTAGTATTGTGAAAAAATTGATGCTATACAAATAAATATTACCTTAATTGTGGTCGTTACTTTTGATCCTTTTGGTTTCTCTGTGAAGGATTTCAAAACGGGTAGTCCTCTCATGAGGTGTGATAGTAGGGGAGATCTATATCCTGTCACGCCCGGTGTCGGTCCATCGAGTCAAGTCTTGCCATCACAAAAATCACAACAACAATATACCCAATGAAATTTCTCAAAGTGGGGTATGAAGAGGGATAGAGTGTACCCCTATTATATAAATAGATGTTCAAAATTCAAGTTTCATCCTATACATACATAAACCAACAATTCAACCTCCTTCAGGTCTTTCTATTCTTATTCCATCCAAATCCACAGTGTTTGATAGCAAAATTACTTAGTAGAGTGAACAACAAAGGTTCCTCAAACAATCTATAACAGTAGTCTCTATTAAAAGAAGGAATCAGCTAATAAGAGACATTTTCCTTTTTCCTTCTTTCCAAGCATAATCCTTAATAGCTTAGTCAGCTTGACATCACTCTAAATATTCACCAAGGATAAAGCAGAAACTCATGTAGTTCACGCAATAAAACAAGAAGCATATTAGATATCGGATTACACAATATAGTAATTATGACGACTTTGTTTGTTTGTCATAACGTAATTACATTGCAATTACAAGTGTCTTGTTTGGTTGCACAAGTTTAATTATACAGTTAGATATTTTAAATAGTAGAAAGAGCTGACATAGGCCGAGAAATGTGAGGCATGGTGATGTATAATGACTTTAAACACTGTAATACACAAGCCCATATTCAGAATCCAACAAAGAACAAAATACAAGAAGCAACAATGTCTATTATACATTTTTTTAAAATTCGGGGGGAAAACAAATTTTCATATTAAATTGAAGTTCATATGCATATAAAGTCAACACAACTTTAAAGTACTAGATATCAATAATTTTTTTGACTTGTTCAATAACTATATAAAAATCACATAGGCTCTTCAATCAATCCATAATAATTATATATATGACCATATATGATATATCCTCCTAATCAAAATATAATAACATAATTCTTCTTTATAATGCATTTCACTTCTAAGGATAAGGGTTCACATAGTAATTGTGTCTATCTGATGGTGCAGAAGGAGAAATAGGAACCCCTTTTGGTAGCATATGGAACCAATTACTCTTGAGAAAATCTTTCTGCTCATAGTCTCTAGAAGGTTCTGAGAACATTTCAGAAGATTCCTCTTTCAAATTCTTCATTGTTGTTGTCGCTATTGATCTCACTGCAGAAGCATAGCCAAGAACAAGAGATAGTAATTTTTCTATATATAGAGGATATTAATTCCTTGTACGTATGTGAGGTAATGTGTAAGTTTGAAAATTTTCCTTTCTTGTTTGGTAAAACAAAACTATGCGAATTTTCATTTTCTAGTGAAGGTGTAATTGGTTATTGCTAAATATGTACTAAGAAAATATACCTCTAAATTGACATGCTAAATTTTATAATTTGGTTACTTAAAGAGATTGCTAATCTTTGGAAAGCCTTGCTTGGTACGGTTAAATGGTAAGTATACTTAATTTGGTTTGTAATTATATGAGATGTAATCGATTAAATTTCAAGTGCCAACTTGAATTTACTATTTTGTTGATCTACGCTTTAAAAATGGAGAAAAATGTTACCCAATCACTACATAATTAAGTAGAAATAAGTTTGTTAATGCAAACAACCAACATCTTCCCTTGAAAAAAGATCATACAATTACGTTATTAACTAAACTAACAATTGTATCCACATTTAGTTAGTATACTACTAATTAAGATCAAGAATTTATGTGGAATTTTCTTTGAAAATCTTTGGTGTTTAATTATTGACCCCGTTAAGAAATTATTCAAATATATACTTCTTCGGGAATTTCTTCTCATCTTCCTCCTCTTGCTCATTGCTTATTTATGATATATCTTGGATTGATTTTGGTTGAAAAATCTCGAAAAATACTAACAACAATAATATACTCAGTGTAATCTAACAAGTGAAGTCTAGTGTACGTACTCTACCTTGGGAGGTAGAGCGTACGTCTGCCTCTGTGCACGACCGGTAATTTTGTTAGCAAAACAGTTTTTGACTGATCGAACAAGAAATTGTTGTTACACGGGAAGGACAACTTTAATATGATGTCGTCTTTACTATTACTATAATAAAATTGGAACAAATATGACTGGATTGTGTCTAGATAAATGAAAAATTTATACCTCGGCCTTTGAAGTAGGACAACCAGAAAATAAAAACAAATGGTATCCCCGGAGGATTTGGTGTATCATGGATGGCTCTATGAGTTATCAATTAATTAAAAAGACTTCATTTTTTCTTTTTGTTCTTCCCGTAAGTTTGAAATTAAGGAAATTACCTTAAACGACCTAAGAGGAGGTCATTTGTCGACCATAAGTTGATGACCCTACTACTTAGCCATTTACACGAGATGAATTTTTTCCACTAAGAATGAGGTCGAGAATCGACCAAGAAGGAGGTTGATTAACGATCATGGGTTGATAAACAACCAAGAAGGAGGTTGATTATCTACGAGTTGGTTGATGATCGACCATGAAGGAGGTCGATTTATTGACTATAGGTTGATAATCGCCCACGAAGGTGGTTTATAATACACCAAAAAGAAGGGTCGAGTTATTGACAATAGGTTGATAATCAACCAAGAAGGTGGCGATTATTGACGATAGGTTGATGGTCATCCAGAGGAGGTTGATTCACCATTTGATTTTGATCGAAACAACAACGAGAAGAAAATTAGGCATTTTATCTTCTTTTTTTTAATTCTTTAAACTACAACAGAATAAACAACCAAAGTGTTACTAACAACTTGCAACGAGATAAAAAGGATCAATAGCACATATAAAGCTCACCAAGATCCAAAGATATATAAATACCTTCTGCATAGCACCAAAACATTTATTAGACAAACACTTGCGTTCTTGCAGCGCACGAAGTAGAAGGAATTGAAATGTCCTGGTTAGATTCAAATGAATTCTAACACCTCCACAAACACACACAAAAAAACTCACTTTCTTAACACTACAAGATGAATAACGAGGTGTTAAAAAACTAGGGGGCGGTGGGCCGGGGACGCCCGACCCGACCCGAGCCCGTCCGAGCCCGCCCGGTCCCGCCCCGACCCCGCCAAAAAAAAAAAAAAAAAAAAAAATTTACGGGGCGGGACTCGAACTCGGGACGGGACGAGGTCTCGTCCCGCGAGACCGAGCCCGCCCCGAGCCCGCGAGACCCGAGAGCCCGCCCCGAGCCCGCCCGACCCAGGCCGACCCCGACCCCGCCCTTTGCAAAAATGGCCGTTGCACCAACGGCCATTTTAGATTATGGCCGTTGGCCAATGGCCATTTTAGCCCCCCCCCTCCCCCAACCCCCTACCCATTAATATTTATTTTTAACCCATAAGTTATTATATTTACACTTTAACCCAATTTTTCAACTATAAATAACTCATTTTCTCTTCATCTTTCTCACAAATCTTCCTACAATCTCTCTAATTTCTCAATATATCTCTCTACAATTCTACATTGTTTGCTAAATATTCAATTTTATTTATTCATTTGGGAATTGGTAGTGAAGTTGGCAACTAGCTTGAGGATCTTCCATCGAGCAAAGTTTCAATTTTCAACCTCTCGATTACACGTCGACGTTACGTCGGCGTTTGGTACATTCGTTCCTTCATTAAATTATTATTGTCTGTTTATTTAGTTTAGATCACTTAATTTTATTGTCTTTAATTATTTATTTATTATCATAATTAAAATGGAAGGATTAAAAGGTATGTTTAAGGGTAAAGGTAAGGGTGCTTCTTCTAGTAGGGGCAACCGGGGCAAGGGTACTTCTTCTAGTCATCTTATTCCTACACGGGATGATTTTGTTGATACTCAACATTTTCCTACAATACCATTAGATTTAGACCAGGAGCTATTTTACGGAACTCAAGAAGACTTTAATTTAGACGATGATCTAGATGATATACCCACTAATGTTGATGACAACACACCCACTAGTGCACCTTGGTGAAATACCTCCTATTCCCCCTAGTATGAGACGAGGTCCGGCAAAACGACCATTAAAATCAGATGCATGGACATTTTTTGATAGGGACGTAGAGAATCAAGTAGCCATATGTAAAATTTGTAAAAATGTTTTAAAATTTAAAAGCTGGAAAAGGTCACGGTGGGACGGGGGTTTAATTAGACACGTAGTAAGTGCTCATCCAGCTAGGTATGCCCAATACCAGGCTTCAAAACCGGGTGCGCAAACGCCGCTCCATCGGGACAAGGTTCACATACGATCTTGTCCCGGACCAAGTACGGGGTCAAATTAACCCTATGACGGGGGGAATTGTAGGCTCTAAATACAATAAACATAGAGATAGGGAAGCAATATCAAAATTAGTTCTTTGTGGAGGGTTTGCCTTTTTCATTTCCTTCATCTCCCGGTTTTATTCATTACATTAGAGATATATATAATCCTGCTTTTAACGATTTTCCTAGATCAGCTGTTAAGAGAGATGTATTTAAATTCGCGCATGAATATCAACAATATTTACGTTTTTCATTATATCATTTTAATGGCAAAGTATCCATCACGTACGATATAGGTCGTAGTACTAACGGCCATGATTATTTAACTGTAACTTGTCATTGGATAGATTATAAATGGTCTATGCAAAAACGTATTTTAGCGTATAGATATATAGATGATAGGCACCTTTGGTACTTTTATTGCGAGAAAATATTTATCAAGTGTGCGATTATTACGGAATTACCGATAAAATTATGACTATTACATTAGATAACGCTTCTAGTAACAATTACGCAATTACAATTTTAAAAAATAGTTTAACTCCGTCTTTTCCGGACCATTTTCATATAAAATGCGCGTGCCATATATATAACTTAATTGTAAAGGATGGTCTATCACTTTTTGAAGACATTCTTAGTAAAATACAATTTGCTATAAACTTTATTTTTAAAAGTAATAAAGTACAACGTAGAAAAGAATATAAAAAAATTTGTCATGATTGTGGACTACCTTTTAGAAAAATTCCACAAGAAGTATCCACTAGGTGGAATTCTTTATACGAGTAACTACTTGTTGCTTATGACTATAAATTACCTATAACTTTATTTTTTAACTCTCATAATAAAAAGCCAGCTGATATGATTTTAGATAGTGATTGGGAAAAAATTTCCGAACATATTGTATTTTTAGAGAAATTTTTTCAAGCAACAAAAGAATTTTCCGGTATATATTATCCTACTATTTCAACTATGTTATTTTATATAACTCTAATATTTTTATTACTTAGTGAATATATGGAAAAACCGACTTATAATGCGGCTATTAAAAAAATGTTTCTCAAAATAAAAAAATATTTTATTCCTATTCCCTCTATTTATATTATTGGTTACGTATTAAATCCTACTATTAAAATAGACGGTACTAAATCACTAATTGAAACTATTTACGATTGTATAGAAGTACTACCACCTCCAAGTCCCAAAAATCTAAATCACCCACCACCTATTGAACAAACTAAAGAAGAAGTATTGTCTAGCGTAGAACACCAATGCAAAAATATATATAGATTTTATCAACAAGAAAATGCTAGTAACTTACCGGACTTCCATACCATCTTCTTCATCTTCAACGCAACCTCACAAAAGACATCTTTGTTTCTGCGGCTAGTATTGAAAGCCTCGAGAAATAGAATGTGCGGTAGTACCTCTACTACTAACCAAATTAGCGAGTTGGATATTTTTGTTTTGCGGGGTTACGTACCGTATCAAGAAGTTATCAATGAAGATGGACATGAAGACTTATTTGAAATCTTTTGGAGGGGGAATGAGAAGACCTTTCCGACACTTTCAATGATGGCTCGAGATGTTTTGAACATTCAAGCGTCGTCAGCTGCGTACGAAAGCGCTTTTTCTGCGAGCGAGATATCAAATAGGAGACCACGGACACTCATTAGCGGGAACGACTTGGAAATTGCGGTATTATTCGAGAGATTGGATACGAGCGGAGCGGAGAAGGTGCGGTCAACCGGAGATCAACGAAGAAGATGATGAAAACTACAACGAAATCTTAACCGAAGGTAGTGGAAGCGACGTGGATCAATTTGACCAACAAATACCAATTCCAACCGAAGAACCACATGAAATCATCAAGCAATTAGAACGAGGTTTTTTTGAGAATGTAATTTTTTTAATTGTAATTTTATTATGTAATTTGTAACCTTTGGACAACACCACAAAGTTGCAATTTAGATTTTAGACAATTGTATTTGTATTACAAAAAAATCATATGTCTATTAAATAATATAAGAGGCACAAAAACGACCTTGGGATGTTTTTATTACACTATCTTGTTTTGTTTATTGAGTTTTTTTTATACATATGTTATTTTAAAAAAAAAAAAAAAAAAAAAAACCCGCCGTATCCCGAGCCGAGCCCGAGCCCGCCCCGGCCGAGCCGACGGGATCGGGATCGGGGACGGGACTTGCTCCGTCCGCCGGACCCGACCCCGCCGAGACCCGGACCCCGCCCCTTCTCCCGTCCCGCCCCGACCCCGACACCGCCGGACCGGCCCGCCGGACCGAGCCCGGCCCCGCGGCCACTCCTATAAAAAACCAAGTAGAGAAATAACTAAAAGTTAAAGAAAACTAGACGCAAAGAGCAAATCTTATTCGAAATGATCAAACACCGATCACACAAACACGGGATAAGCTGCAACAAGAGAGTCTGTCACCCCAAATAAACCAAATTTGAAGGATAATGTAACGAGACGGGTTTCACAACCCACAAACAAATAAAACCCACGAAATATGTACGGATAGCAACTCAAATGCATCATATCGGTTATAGAACACTTAGTTCAAGACATCTTTCTTTTTTTGGATATAACTACGGAAATTGTTTCTTTAACATCATCGGAACACACGACCGGACCAGAATATAAAACTTTGTGGAGCATCCCAACTTCAGCAGAAATTTAAAGCTGCGATGGTGCTCGAAAAGTACTACTATAGGGTCACACGGAGTCACTGCTATTGACCTGCTTAATTTCCACAATACTTGCGTTTTCACATCAGAAAGGAGATGTTTTATTTAAGTAGATGAACAAAGATTTGTGCACGAGCTTTTCGTGGGAATATCCAACTTCTTTTAAATGGAAGTTACTTCTAGCCATAAATTATCGGTCAATTGGTATAGATGGAGGGGAAGCAAAATAGATATACATCCTTTCTTCCAATTTTGACAAGGCTCAAAAAATCACATGGATGGGTATCTTCTAACCCTTTCCCATCTAGTTTTCTCATTTCGACTAACTGGACTAAGAAAAAACGTACATCTCATCTTTTACTTCGTCTCCACCAGCCCTTCTTTTCATCCCAACCAACTGACACTCAATTATTCTTAGATGATAGAGTTTCTTGATACAAATTGTAGCCTCTTATTTTCTTTTATAAGTAATATGGATGACATCAAACAAGAAGTTTTACTATGAATGTCATATTTAGCATTACCTAGTGTATTTCAACATAATTATGTTAGAGCCAAAGGCCTCGTGTTTGAGCTCTGAAAATGGGGTCATCTTTGGTAGGATGTCTATCCCGAAAGTGGGACTACACGAATGTAGATTAGTCGGCCCCTTTTTGGGTACCGGACACTGGGTGGGATACCAAAAGAAAATAATAATTATGTAACCAATAGCTGCACCAAATGCCAATACCAATTACTGAACATATGCACATACCCAAGAAAACTAACTGATATAAAATAGTACAGAAAAATAAGATAAAGCCTTTGCTTCATAAGCTAACATCTTCCAACAGAGAAAAAGATGAGAAAGACATATTAAGCTTATCAAGATCCAAAAAGATAGAGTTAAACTTTCTCCTGGTTGTGCATAAACTCTTCAGCTGTTCGGCACTATTTATAGTTATCCAATTTTCAGTAAGTACTTTTTTTGTTTAATGAAATCTATTGCTCTCTCACTAAAGTAACATACTTGTACCAAGTTGATCATAAACAATTTCAGTAGACTAAGTAATAGTCAGAAAGGAATTAGCAAAGATATACTGAAGAATCCTTCAATTACCAAGAAAAGCCACATTAAGTGATCAAATATAAGGTGATAGACAGGTTTCACAACCCAAAACCAAATAAAACCCCTGAAAATGTCATGAATAACAACTAGAGTGCATCATTAGTTCAAGACATATATTAATAATTTTTGGATATAGCTACTGGAATCGTTTTTTAGCATCAACATAACAACTAAAGTGCATCATTAGTTCAAGGCATATATTAATAAGTTTTTTTAAAAAAATAAAAAACAAATTGAGAGTGAATTTCTAGACATTCTTGATTATGAAAGATTGTTTGATGACTTTGCAGATAAAAATGCAAGGAGATCAATTTTCTATACCTAATGTAATGATAGTTTTTCTTATAAATCTTTCATGTAATGACATTAAGGTATCTCTTTCCTAGCATTATTGTCTTGAAATTGAAAACATTGAATCGAATATAGTGTTTGCTATATTTTTTTTATAATATTGATTAATTAGTTAATTTTAATTTTTCATGTGAATAAAAAAGGACCTCTTTTTGTTTCTCGCACCGGGCCCAAAGTATAGGAACGCCATGTTCACGAGACTAAGAGTCTCTTCAAGAGCTTTAGTTTTCTTTTGGTATTTAGCGGCCTGGTTCTTGAACCATACAAGCTATTGATTATCCTCCGACATATGCATTGCTGCATTCCGAACATTTTCATTATACAACCTCATCCCAAACCTCAACCTTGATTTCCCATGTGAATGCTGGTTGAAGTTGTCAAGGTCTCTTTACTCTTCCCTATAACAATAAAGCATACGTAATTTGAACTATGTATAACTTAATTCTTGTGTAACTTAGGGGGGTGTTCAATTAGGATTTTAAAAGATTATTTTGAGATAAATAAGTCTTGTGGTTTTCATTTAAGACTTTTAAATAATCTAAACAAGTCTTGTGGTATTTAATCAAGACTATTAGGATTTTTAAAAGGGAATCCAAATCTAGTTGTATTCAATCAGGATTTTAAATAAGTAACAAAAAGTCTTTTGGTATTCAAAAACTTGCTAATTTCGAAAGATTTTTTTTAAATATGGAATTTGTGTGATTTTTTAGTGGGAGGTATAAATACCAAACCCTATAAAAAATATCACCCTAACCGATCAAACTTTTCGTGAGACTTATAGGCTTGTCATCCTTTAGCTCCTCGGCATCGCTTCTCTAAGGTATAAGAGTAATGTGAAGCTTTTTTCAATCCTCTCCTGTTGGAAAGAATTAATTATATACTCCTTTACACTTACCAGCACTTCATGTAAAAGGCCATTGTATAGTTATCGAGGCACGGAACTTTGTCACCATCATAGCTTCTCGGTGCATCCTTTACTTCCTCCAAGATAAATGGTGTTTGAAGTAATTCCTTCTCCTCTAGACTATTTTAAAGCTGGTATCACCTTAAGGTTCCCAATTAAGGAGTAATTGATTTCTTTTGTCAATTGTTGTCTATTTTAGATTCAAACGTAAAACATCTTATGATATATCTTTATAAATCCATGTGGTGCTTTCAAATCTTTATAAATCTTATGATAAATCTTTTAAAATCCAAACGTAAAAAATCTTGATTGTAATTTTTTTTAAATCTTTTAAATCAATACATTCCTAAATAGTCTTTTAAAATCCTTTGAACTTATTTATCTATATTAATCTCAATTGAATACACCCCCTTAGTACACCAATTGGTGTACTCCATCAATCTCAATTTATATGATTTAGTTTATTTGGACACGAGTTTAAGAAAATAAAAGAAACTTTTGAATCGTGTAGCCTAAAATAAGTCAACTATATTTATGTGGTTATAGATCATCTCGTTTAGCGTAAAAGGTAAAGTTTAAAGTTAAATTATTGTCAAATAAGGAAATGTGTCATTCTTTTTTGGACTAACTAAAAAAAAAGTGTGTCATATAAATCGGGATAGATGGAGTATTATTTTATACCACCAACAACACGGAATAACTAATTCATGTAGTATAAGTTATAAATGGTTAAAGTAGCAAAAGTACAAAACTACCTTTATCTTTTTCTTAGGAACCCATGAAGATCAAGCATCCAAGGGTAAAATTATAAATTCATCACTTTTTAATTTAAAAATAAATGAATATTATAAATGATATTTATCATATCCAATTTTAGTGCAAGGAACCAAACACCCAACAAAAAATAATTCATGTATTACTAATCCTTGTATAATAATCCCTACATAATTAATCCCTGCATTATAATCCGTAATCCTTGTATAACTATCCATCATACCAAATACTAAGAGTTTCATTTGATTTTCAACATTGAGAGTTCTATGAACCACTTAAAGATTTGTACTCTAGGGTTGAAAGACAAGTAGGTTGTATCCGATAGAGACTAAGGGTCATTGGAGTTCACAGATGCATCAAATAACCCGGGGGCATTTTCAGCCAATACAGATAGTCTCCCACTTTCCAGACCCCTCATTTTATGAGTCCGGGAAGTGTAAGAGTCTATGTGATTTTTTCAAAACTTTTCAGGGGAACCAAAACGTCACATCTTTTTCTACTGCGAGACGTTTCATCAGTCGATCATTAAATACATTCAGTCACTCAAACAACGACGCCCTTTCAGAGACACTAATTGACCCTTACTGACAGGACATGCCCCTTCATTTTCCAAGGGGAATGATTACCCCAACCGGCTATAAAATTTGACGCTCCTTATCACTTCTCCTCACTCTCACTCTTACTTTCTCCTCTCGAGTAATCACAAATTCTTACTTTTTATAAGCCTCCATTAATACTATGTCTACTTCTTCATCTTCTTCATGTTCTTCATGCGATCTAACCCTCGCCAGAATGAGGCAAGAGCTCGGTGCTACTTCTGTGACTTCCGTTCATCATCGACCCTCATCTTCCAGCCTCACCCGAGCCACTGACTTGGGTTTCACAGCCTCCGAAATCATTCCCTCTATCTTTAATTTCGAGAGGGATTTTAGTGTAAACCATTGCTATGAGCCTGTAAAAGGTATCACTTCGCTGATCGACCACTCAATTATTCCTTAGGTCCGTATCGACTGTCAATGGGGCCTAAAGGTAGAAATATTTCCTCCCCCATCAATGCGAGCATCACGCATCACAACCCAGGGATGTCGCTGCTCCGCGCCCCTCATGAAGTTGAGCGGACTTGGAGAGCTATTTCTGCTGACAAATGGAGAGGCAAAAGTCATGGTGAGTCTTCTCTCGCTGGTTCCGTACTTTTATTGACAGTGCATTGATATTCCACCCTAACTTACCTGGAGTGTTTTACTGCATTTGATTCTAAGCACCAAATTTTCTGATCCATCAAGTAAATGCTATGAAGAGTTTTATCGGGTTTGTTGTATACCAGAAGTGATCTAATGGCATCGTATAATTTTCAAGTCTAAATGGATTTCTGATATAATGTTAGTGAGCATGGTAACTATTATTTCATGTAATTAACTTTTTCTTCTTTTTTGTTGTCAACGAATAGTAATTTGTATTATAGAACATGTAATTTTTAGAAATGGGGTTCTTCATTCTTGCTGCATGTGCCTCCTTGAATTTGAGTGATATTTTGAATGTGAGACTGCTAGATATTGTTAAATATACAATATACACACAATATACATGTGTATATTGAATATTTAAGGACTCGAAATCTGCCCATATTTTAGCTCTCGGTTTTTGGTAATATTAGACATAAGAATATTGTATATTAGGAAAATATATGTGTAGTATATTGTAATGTATTTGTTACCTAAATTAGGATTATACACTACCATAATTGTAGAGTTAGAATTATGGTAGAATAAGATTTTAGGAATAGGATTCTCCTATTTTGTAACTTGTATATATACCTATTCAATTAATGAAAATAATCAAGGGGTTTATTTCTTTCATGGTATCAAAAGTCTAGGTCACACAAAAAATTTCTCTCCAAATTTTTGCCCTCCCTCTCGGCCGAGACCCCACCCCGCCTCGGGTTTTACCAAATTTTGTCTTCCCCTCTCAAAATCTCTCTTACTAATCCCTCTTTCACCTCTTGTTCTTTCGGTATGTCTACATCAAAGAACTCGTTTCACCCCTGCCCTTGTTGTTTCTAACATCAAGAATCATATCCGTTAATTCTTGAAATAGAAAACGTCCAATACGCGACATGGGCTGAGTTATTCAAAATTCACGCTCGTTCGCATCAAGTCATCCATCACATCAATCCCGCGGCTCTTGATGATACAGAGGTGCCTAAACGCGAGGATGATCCTAAATAATGGACAATGCTTGATGCCACTGTCCTTCGGTGGATATATTCTACTATCTCCACCGACCTATTGCGAGACGATTATCGAGCCGGACGCCACGGCGATGGCCGCATGGGATAGACTGCGTGACATATTCCAGGATAATCTAGAATTCCAGAGTTGTTACCCTTGAACAGGATTTTTCCCATGTCAACATGGAAAATTTCCCGAACGTTTCAGCATATTGCAAAAGGTTGAAGGAATAGGCGGACCAACTCCGCAACGTTGGTGCGCCTGTTAGTGAAGATCATCTTGTTTTATAGATGGTCATTTGGCCTATCCGAGGCCTATAGTGGCGTTGGGACTCTCCTTCGCCAAAGTAATCCTCTTCCAAGGTTCTATCAAGCACGATCCATGCTTACCTTGGAAGAAGCCGGTTTGGCTAAAAAGGCAGCTACCGGAGCAAGCCTCGTCGTCATGATGGCGTCCTTCCAAGTTCTTCGAGTTTTGTTAATAATTCGGGCCAAAACCATAATCATGGTGGCGGCAAAATAATCGTAAGAATAATAATAAAAACCGCGGGGGCAAACGCGGCGGTTCGGTTGTCAGCAAGCAGGCAGTGGGCCCCGTCCAGTGAAAAGTGGCCCATCACCCCTCTGGTCTCAACAGTGGGGCTGGGGCAGTGGGCCAGCAACCCCTACCTTCCAGCGAATTCCAGCAGCCAGTGGGCTGGCCAGCCCTCCAGGCCCGGCGGCCGGCGGTGGCGGCCCGGCGGCCGGTGGCCCGGTGCGCCGGTTCCGGCGGCTACGGCCCGGGTCGGTCCCGTCACAGGTACTTGGGCCCAGACCTCCGCAAGCCCATCACGCAGCAAGCCCTACTCAGACCAATATCGAGGCCGCAATGCACACATTGGGTTTGACACAACCCGACCCAAATTGGTATATGGATACCGGTGCCACTACCCACATGACATCCGATTCAGGTACTCTCTCATCTTATTACAATTTGAGCAACCCTCGCGGTATAATTGTCGGTAATGGCAACTCTATTCCAATTTAGGGTTATGGTCAGAAAACGTTGTCTCCCCCCAATCCACCCCTTATCTTGAAAAATATTTTACATGCTCCCAAATTGATTAAAAACTTAGTGTACGTCCGAAAGTTCTGCGACAATTCTGTTTCTATTGAATTTGATCCTTTTGGTTTCTCTGTGAAGGATTTCAAAACGGGGAGTCCTTTCATGAGGTGTGATAGTAGGGGAGATCTATATCCTATCATGCCCGTTGTCGGTCCATCGAGTCAAGCCTTGCCATCCGCCATTACGGCCGGCTCTCCCTCCTTGTGGCATGCTTGCCTTGGTCATCGGGATCCTCTATTTTATCGAGTTTTAGATAAAAATAATTTTATTTCTTGTAAGGGTACGAGTCGTACTCCACTTTGTCAATCTTGTTCATTAGGAAAAATTGTTAAGTTGCCATTTGTAGACTCCAATTCTCATACTTCAATGCCATTTGATATTATTCATAGCGACCTATGGACGTCTCCTGTTCTTAGTTCGTTATGTCATCGATATTATGTTCTCTTTTTGGATGATTATTCTAATTTTTTGTGGACGTTTCCAATTGCGAATAAATCACAAGTGTTTTCCGTCTTCATCAAATTTAGAGAGTTCATTCATACCCAATTCGAAAGAGAAATAAAAAATTTCAATGTGATACCGGGAAAGAGTATGACAATAGGGAGTTTCGGGAGTTCTGTGCTAATAATGGGATCAATTTTCGTTTTTCGTGTCCTCATACATCTTCACAAAATGGGAAGGCCGAACGCAAAATTCGTTCCATAAATAACATTGTCTGAACTCTCTTAATTCAGCTTCCATACCACCATATTTTTGGCATCATGCTCTACAAATGGCCACATATCTCCTTAACATAATTCCGTCCAAAGATTTGACATATTCTTCTCCCCTCTACATCCTATATAATAAGAACCCGTCTTATTCTCATCTTCGGGTACTTGTGTTATCCGTTGTCCCCATCCACCACAATTAACAAACTTCAGGCTCGGTCTACTCCGTGTGTATTTTTGGGTTATCTGCCTAATCATCGTGGATACAAATACTTTGATTAATCCTCCAAGAAAATCATAATTAATCGCCATGTCATTTTTGATGAAATCTAGTTTCCTTTTATGAAAGTTCATACTCCCGAGCCTAGTTCATATAATTTTTTGGATGACCAAATATCCCCGTATATTATCAAGCATTTTTCAGGCATCTCCCGCACCCAAAACTCTCCAGCGGGCCCACTGCCCAATGGCCCCACATACACATCTCGGTCGGTGCGCTTGCCCGGTAGTCACCTTTGGGCCAGTTTCAGTGCTTGGGCCGATCCAGCCCATCACTGGAACTGGTCCAGTTCCAGTCACTGTTTCATGAATTGGGCCAGGAGGCCCACTGCCTGCTGGCCAGTCCTTCTCGAGCTCAAAAAATTCCCATAATCCGCCTACCTCTTCCTCGAGTCTTAGACCAGTCACTCGTAGTCAACGGGGTATTTTTACACTAAAACGACATTTTAATTTACATTCGAATGCCTCTAAATCCCCATTGCCCCATAATCCTATGTCTGCCTTAAACGACCCCAATTGGAAAATTGCTATGAGTGATGAATATAATGCTCTTATTGATAATAAGACGTGGGAGTTGGTGCCCCGTCTCTCTGGTATTAATGTTATCAGGTCTATGTAGATTTTTGCTCATAAGAAAAATTCAGATGGTTCATTTGCTCGATATAAGGCGTGGCTTGTGTGTGATGGTAAGACTCAGCAGGTTGGGATAGATTGTGGTGAGACATTTAGTACGGTGGTCAAGCGGCTACCATTCGCACTTGTGCTCGGCTTGGCTCTTTCAAAGACTGGCCTATTCATCGGCTAGATGTCAAGAATGCTTTCCTACATGGTGATCTCACGAAAACGAGTATATATGCGTAATTTGTTGGGGTTCATGGATCCTAACCGTCCTCATCATGTCTGTTTGTTGAAAAAGTCCTTATATGGGCTTAAGCAGTCTCCACGGGCCTGGTATACGAGGTTTGCTTACTATGTTTCGACACTTGGGTTCACTCACAGTAGGTCAGATAATTCCTTGTTCATCTACCGTCGTGGTTCGTCCTTGGCCTACATTCTGTTGTATGTGGATGATATCATTTTGACTGCCTCTTCCGATGCCTTACGCTAGTCTATCATGGCCATGCTCAATTCTGAGTTTGCTATGAAAGACTTAGGGCCCTTGAGTTACTTTTTGGGGATTGCTGTCAAGCGTCACTCAGGTGGTTTGTTTTTGTCTCAAAGGAAGTATGCGGCAGAGATCATCGAGCGGGCTGGGATGTCATCCTGTAAGTCCACTTCCACTCCGGTTGATGCAAAACTCAAGCTTAGTGCCGCGGCAGGTGCACCATACGAGGACCCGACCCGCTATCGTAGTCTTGCAGGGGCCCTTCGGTATCTTACCTTTACCGGACCGGATATTACGTATGTTGTTCGGCGGTGTGTTTATTCATGCATGCTCCCGAGTTGAGCACATGAATGCCATCAAACGCATCATTCGGTATATTCGGGGGACCTTTGGACTACGGTTTGCACTTGTATCCTTCATCTACATCCCTTTGGTCTCTTACACGGATGCTTGATTGGGGTGGTTGTCCCGGCACCGGACGGTCGACGTACGCTCTTTGTATGTTCCTTGGCAACAACTTGGTCTCCTAGTCGGCAAAGCGTCAGGCAACTCTATCCCGCTCAAGTGCAGAGGCAGAATATCGAGGGGTAGAAAACGTGGTCTCCGAATCATGTTGGCTACGTAATTTGCTTTTGGAGCTTCATTGTCCCATTCAGAAGGCAACCTTGGTATATTGCAATAACATTAGTGCCATCTACCTTTCAGGTAACCCGGTTCAACACTAACGCACCAAGCATATCGAAATGGACATTCACTTTGTCCGTGAAAAGGTTGCAAAGGGTCACGTTCGCGTATGCCATGTCCCGTCTCGTTATCAAATTGCAGACATCTTTACAAAGGGTCTACCAGCGGTCCTTTTTGAATATTTTAGGGACAGTCTCAGCGTTCAAAGACCGCCCGCTATGACTGCAGGGGTGTGTTAAATATACAATATACACACAATATACATGTGTATATTGTATATTTAAGGACTCGAAATCTGCCCATATTTTAGCTCTCGGTTTTTGGTAATATTAGACATAAGAATATTGTATATTAGGAAAATATATGTGCAGTATATTGTAATGTATTTGTTACCTAAATTAGGATTATACACTACCATAATTGTAGAGTTAGAATTATGGTAGAATAAGATTTTAGGAATAGGATTCTCCTATTTTGTAACTTGTATATATACCTATTCAATTAATGAAAATAATCAAGCGGATTATTTCTTTCAGATATATATCGTCTCACGTCGGAATAAAGTAGAATCTTTTATGTATCAATCTTTTCATTTATTGTTGATAGAATGAGTTTAGTCAAGAATCATATCACTGTTTTATCAATGATATTTAGTACCAAAAATTAGAAAACCAACAACAACAACAACAACAACATACCCAGTATAATTCCACAAGGTTTTATCACTGTTTTATCACATGCTTCTACATAATTTCTCATATTTTGCTTCATTACTATTTATTTTTCTTTATTATTTTCAAAATTCGCTATCATCACGTATTTGCTTTTGATACCGAGCATTTTCATCTTGCTTTATATTTCTTGACCGGATCTGACTATTTCTCCTACTTTGTTTGTGCTTATGCCTTGTCGTGTCTTGAGACGATGGTCTCTCGGAAACAGCCGCTCAACCTACCAAGGTAGAGGTAAGGTCTGCGTACACTCTACCCTTCCCAGACCCCACGTTGTCGGATTTCACTGGGTATGTTGTTGTTGTTGTTGTTGTTTGCTATGTTAACTTTTTTATTTGTTTTTCTTTATTTTTTATTTCACTTAGCTATGTTATTATTTTATTTGCAACAGATATAAAGGATCAATAGCACATATAAAGCTCACCAAGATCCAAAGATATATAAATACCTTCTGCATAGTACCAAAACATTTATTGGACAAACACTTGCAGTTCTTGCAGCGCACGAAGTAGAAGGAATTGTAATGTCCTGGTTAGATTCAAATGAATTCTAACACCTCCACACACACACAAAAAAAAACTCACTTTCTTAACACTACAAGATGAATAACGAGGTGTTAAAGAACAATTGAGCAAGGAAATGTGCCAAACCATTTGCTTGATCACTTACTCGAATATCGAAATCCAAACATAAGAAAACATGTCCAGAAAAAACCAAGTAGAGAAATGACTGAAAGTTAAAGAAAACTAGACGTAAAGAGCAAATCTTATTCAGAAATGATCAAACACCGATCACACAAACACATGATAACTGCAACAAGAGAGTCTGTCACCCCAAATAAACCAAATTTGAAGGATAGTGTAACAGACAGGTTTCACAACCCATAAACAAATAAAACCCCTGAAATATGTCTGGATAGCAGCTCAAATGCATCATATCAGTTATAGAACACTTAGTTCAAGACATCTTTCTTTTTTTTGGATATAACTACTGGAAATTTTTTATTTAACATCATCAGAACACACGACCAGACCAGAATATAAAACTTTGTGGAGCATCCCAACTTCAGCAGAAATTTAAAGCTGCGATGGTGCTCGAAAAGTACTACTATATGGTGCTCGGAAATTGACCTGCTTAATTTCCACAATACTTGCGTTTTCACATCAGAAAGGAGATGTTTTATTTAAGTAGCTGAACAAAGATTTGTGCACGAGCTTTTCGTCGGAACATCCAACTTCTTTTAAATGGAAGTTACTTCTAGCCATAAATTAGCAGTCAATTGGTATAGATGGAGGGGAAGCAAAATAGATATACATCCTTTCTTCCAATTTTGACAAGGCTAAAAAAATCACATGGATGGGTATCTTCTAACCCTTTCCCATCTAATTTTCTCATTTCGACTAACTGGACTAAGAAAAAACATACACCTCATCTTTTACTTCCTCTCCACCAGCCCTTCTTTTCATCCCAACCAACTGACACTCAATTATTCTTAGATGATAGAGTTTCTTGATGCAAATTGTAGCCTCTTATTTTCTTTTATAAGTAATATGGATGACATCAAACAAGAAGTTTTTCTATGAATGTCATATTTAGCATTACCTAGTGTATTTCAACATAATTATGTTAGAGCCAAAGGCCTCGTGTTTGAGCCCTGAAAATGGGGTCATCTTTGGTAGGATGTTTATCCCGAAAGTGGGACTTCACGAATCTAGATTAGTTGGCCCCTTTTTGGGTACCGGACACTGGGTGGGATACCAAGAGAAAATAATAATTATGTAACCAATAGCTGCACCAAATGTCAATACCAATTACTGAACATATGCACATACCCAAGAAAACTAACTGATATAAAAGAGTACAGAAAAATAAGATAAAGCCTTTGCTTCATAAGCTAACATCTTCCAACAGAGAAAAAGATGAGAAAGACATATTAAGCTTATCAAGATCCAAAAAGATAGAGTTAAACTTTCTCCTGGTTGTGCATAAACTCTTCAGCTGTTCGGCACTATTTATAGTTATCCAGTTTTCAGTAAGTACTTTTTTTGTTTAATGAAATCTATTGCTCTCTCACTAAAGTAACATACTTGTACCAAGTTGATCATAAACAATTTCAGTAGACTAAGTAATAGTCAGAAAGGAATTAGCAAAGATATACTGAAGAATCCTTCAATTACCAAGAAAAGTCACATTAAGTGATCAAATATAAGGTGATAGACAGGTTTCACAACCCAAAACCAAATAAAATGTCATGAATAACAACGAGAGTGCATCATTAGTTCAAGACATATATTAATAATTTTTGGATATAGCTACTGGAATCGTTTCTTTAGCATCAACATAACAGCTAGAGTGCATCATTAGTTCCAAGTGTAAACGTGTAAATATACCATAATTAGAATATTTCCATATATTGTGTAAATATAATTATGGTAAGACTAGGATTCCTCTTTTGTATAGGCTTAGGATTCCTATTGTATAAGGGATGAATATTGTACTCTATATATACCTTGATATTAATGAAAGACTCCTCAAGGAGATTAATAACATCTTACATGGTATCAAGAGTCAAATAAACAAAACCCTAAAAACCTTTCTCTTCCACAGCCGTCGGCTGCCTCTCCTACGCCGCGGCCCTCCCGGATTTTCTTCTTGTTTTTCGGGTTTTGTTCTTCCTTTCTTCTCTTCTCTAAATGGCTATCCCTGATTCTTCCACACTTTCTGACGCCTCTACCTCCACAAATCCCACCACAAAGTCATCACCCCCGTTTCATCCCGCCCTTACTGTTTCCAACATCAAGAACCATATTCCCATTATTCTTGATCAAGAAAACAACCAGTATTCTCCCTGGGTTGAACTTTTTCGCAATCATGCAAGTCTCTATAACGTGCTTGACCATATTGATGACACTATTCCGCGCCCTACGGAGGTTGATGATTCTATCTTGCATCGTCTCGACGCCGGCGTCAAACAATGGATATATGGTAGTATCTCTCAGGATTTGCTCCTTACTATCATGAAATCTGACTCCACAGCCCTTGACTTGTGGAATCGTTTGGAGGAAATTTTCGGGACAACAAGCACACTCGTGCCGTGTATTTGGAAGAACAATTCAACAAAACACGTCTTGAAAACTTCTCCAATGTCTACGAGTCGCAAGCGACTTAAACTTCTAGCGGATCAACTCTCCAACATTGGCACGCACATGGCGACGATAAAATGGTGCTACAAATGATTTACGGCCTTACTAAGGGCGAATATGATACTTTGGCCACCATTATTCAATAGGCGAGATCCGCTACCGAGTTTTAACAAAGCTCGCTCACAATTGTTGCTCGAAGAAACCCGTCGTACTAAGCGGGATGAGCACGCCCGGCGGTGTTAGGCGTCGACACGCAACCTCAAGATCGGACGCCACCGGACAACTCCCAACGACGGCGGGGGCCGCGGTGGCAAGGGTGGAAAAGGCCGCGGCGGTAGAGGAGGCCGTGGTCGTGGCAAGGGTCGCGGTCAACGGAACCAACGGCGACAACGACAACGAGAGATCGCGAGAACAAGCGGGGCTGTGGCTCCTCGGCGGATTCGTCTACGGCGCGCGGCCCCGATTCGAGCGCGACGCCAAGTCCATTCCGGTACCGGCGGCCATACAATCCGTATTCTTACCCCGGTTTGCTAGGCCCCGCTCCGGCCCCACAACGAGGCCCACTTCATGCAAGGTCGGGTCATGCCCTCCTCCGGCATGACACCCGGCTGAGTTGGGTCGGGCGTTCGACACCTCTCTCTATGCAACGACGACAATACTTGGTACACGGACTCGGGCACCACATCTCACGTCACCCAGTCTGCAGGTACTATTCCTAAACTATTTCGTGTAAAGCATCCTCAATATGTTACAGTTGGTAGTGGACAACGCATTCCAGTTAAGGGTTATGGTACCTCATACACACAACCTCCTCATCCACCCTTCTCCCTCAAAAACACCCTATATGCCCCACACATGATTAAGAACCTCATATCTGTCCGCCAATTTACTCGTAATAATTGTCTCTCGTGGATTTTGACCCTTTTGGTTTTCTTGTAAAAGATCTTCATACGGGGACACCTCTTACGAGATGCAATAGTACGGGGGATCTCTATCCATTCACTTCCACCTCCTTTGCCGGATCTTGCTCTCCCGTCACTCTAATTTGTTTCTTCTTCAACCTGGCATAATAGGCTTGGTCATCCGGGAGTCCCGAGTTTTTAATTTTCTTAGAGGCAACAATTTCATTGCTTGTAATGGGAAACTTGCCCAAAATTGTGTTTCTTGCTCTTTAGGCAAACATATTCGTCTTCCGTTTAAATCATCTACTAGTGTTACATTTGCTCCTTTTGATATTATACATGCCGATTTATGGACATCTCCTATCACTAGTTCTCTCGGTCATAAATACTATCTTGTGTTGCTTGATGATTTTTCACACTACGTTTGGTTATACCCTCTTAAATTTAAATCGGAAGTGTTTGTCAAATTTCTTGAGTTTCGCAAGTTCATTCAAACACAATTTGGAAAAGGCATAAAATCATTTCAGTGCGATAATGGTCGTGAATTCAATAACTCTATGTTTCATCGTTTTTGTACCAATAATGGCATGGTCTTTCGCTTCTCCTGCCCTCACACCTCACCACAAAATGGTAAAGCTGAAAGAATCATCCGCACCATTAACAATATGATTCGCACCCTATTGATTCATGCCTCCCTCCCTCCACCCTTCTGGGTCTATGCTGCTAAAATGTCAGAATACACTCTAAATATTCTCCCTACTAGCACTCTTCACAATATGACCCCTACCGAAATCCTCTACCATAGAATCCCCTCTTATGATCATCTACGGATTTTTGGTTGTCTGTGCTATCCCAACCTTAGCTCCACCGCCCCTCACAAGCTCTCTCCTAGGTCCACTCCATGTGTCTTTCTAGGATTCCCGCCGAACCATAGGGGCTATCTATGCTATGACTTGTCGACTCGTCAGATCCACATATCTCGTCATGTCACATTCGACGAGACCACATTCCCGTTTTCGAATCTTCCAAAATTCCAAAAACAAGACTACTCATTTCTTGACGAGTCTGCCATCTCTCCCCTCATAATCGAACAACTCATATCCTCTGTTCCGTCGTCAGAGCCGCGACGCCCAAACTTCAGAGAAGCCTGTCAACCTTCTAGCGCCGCGACTCTCGATCCAGGAGCCGCTGCACCTCCGACGGCTTCGCCCCCACCTTCTCCTTATCCGACTTTACCCCCGTCTCGGACACCACTCCGCCACCCCTTTGTCCCTACCCATCCAATGGAAACTCATTCAAAGCATGGAATCTTCAAACCCAAAGTCCATTTCAACTTGTGCCGAACCATCTCTCCACTTCCAAAGAACCCAAAATTGGCTAAACAAGACCCTAATTGGAATGCGGCTATGTATGAGGAATTCAATGCTTTAACTAAACAGCACACGTGGGATCTAGTACCTAGACCTGAGGGGGTGAATGTCATTCGTTGTATGTGGCTATTTCGTCACAAGTTCAGAGACAATGGGAATCTTGAGAGGTATAAGGCTCGTCTTGTGGCTAATGGCACAAATCGGCGGGAGGGCATTGATTGTGGTGAGACCTTCGATCCGGTTGTCAAACCGGCTACCATCCGCACGATTTTGAGCATAGCCATGGGCAAACACGGCCGATCCATCGACTTGATGTGAAGAATGCATTCTTACATGGGGATACGAGAGAGACAGTCTACATGCATCGGCCACTAGGGTTCACCCATCCGGCGAGTTCCTCACTATGTGTTCCGTCTCCGTAAGTCACTATATGGCACGAAGCGGGCCCCCGTGCGTGGTATGATCGCTTTTCCGGGTATATCTTGCATATTGGGTTTGTATGCAGCAAGAGTGATACATCACTTTTCATTTTTCATCGAGGTAGTAGCACTTGCTTACTTATTACTTTACGTGGATGTTATTGTTCTTACTTGCCTCCTCCGACGGATTGAAAAATAAGATTATTGCCTTGCTCAAGTCCGAATTTGCAATGGCGATTTGGGGAAGGCGAGTTACTTTTTGGGGATATCGGTGACCAGGTACGCCGATCATATGTTCTTGTGTCGGCGTAAGTATGCGAAGAGATTGTGTACGGGGCTAAGATGGCGAGCGCAAAGAGGTGCCTACTCCGGTTGATTCCAAATCTAAGCTCGGTGCTATGGATGGTGCTCCGGTCCACGATCTACTACTACGTATAGGAGCCTTGCGGGTGCACTTCGGTATCTCACATTCACCGGGCCGGACATAGCTTATCTTTGTTCGGCGGGTGTGCTTATTCATGCATGCCCCCAAAGAGTCTCATTTCTTGCTCTTAAGCGTATCATTCGATACATTAAGGGCACTCTTGATTATGGTTTGCACCTATACCCCTCTGCACCAGACAGGTTGCTTTCATATACGGATGCAGATTGGGCAGGGTGTCCGGACACGCGACGCTCCACCTCCGGCTTTTGTGTTTTCTTAGGGGATAATCGATTTCTTGGTACGCAGCGACGGGCTACCCTATCTCGCTCCGGTGCCGAGGGTGAGTACGAGAGGCGTTGCAAATGTAGTAGGCGAGATTTGTTGGCTCTCGAAATTTCTTGCTAGAACTTCAGTGTCCTTTGCGTCAGGCATCTATTGTGTATTGTGATAACATCTCTGTCATCTATCTTTCTCATAATCCGGTTCAACATCAGCGAACCAAGCATATTGAGATAGACCTACACTTCGTTCGTGAGAAAGTTGCGTTAGGCCATGTCAGAGTGTTACATGTTCCATCATCCTATCAGTATGCAGACATATTTACCAAAGGACTTCCCGGACGGTTATTTCTTGACTTCGAGATCCGGTCTCGGCGTCCGGCCTCCTCCCGCTCCGGCGGGGGTGTGTAAACGTGTAAATATACCATAATTAGAATATTTTCATATATTGTGTAAATATAATTATGGTAAGACTAGGATTCCTCTTTTGTATAGGCTTAGGATTCCTATTGTATAAGGGATGAATATTGTACTCTATATATACCTTGATATTAATGAAAGACTCCTCAAGGGAGATTAATATCATCTTACACCAAGGCATATATTAATAAGTTTTTTTTAAAGTAACATACTTGTACCAAGTTGATCATAAACAATTTCAGTAGACTAAGTAATAGTCAGAAAGGAATTAGCAAAGATATACTGAAGAATCCTTCAATTACCAAGAAAAGTCACATTAAGTGATCAAATATAAGGTGATAGACAGGTTTCACAACCCAAAACCAAATAAAACCCCTGAAAATGTCATGAATAACAACTAGAGTGCATCATTAGTTCAAGACATATATTAATAATTTTTGGATATAGCTACTGGAATCGTTTCTTTAGCATCAACATAACAGCTAGAGTGCATCATTAGTTCCAAGGCATATATTAATAAGTTTTTTTTAAAACACAAAAAACAAATTGAGAGTGAATTTCTAGACATTCTTGATTATGAAAGACTGCTTGATGACTTTACGAGATAAAAATGCAAGGAGATCAATTTTCTATACCTAATGTAATGATAGTTTTTCTTATAAATCTTTCATGTAATGACATTAAGGTATCTCTTTCCTAGTACTATTGTACTGAAATTGAAAACATTGAATCGAATATAGTGTTTGCTATATATTTTTTTTAATATTGATTAATTAGTTAATTTTAATTTTTCATGTGAATAAAAAAGGACCTCTTTTTGTTTCTCGCACCGGGCCCAAAGTATTGGAATGCCATGTTCACGAGACTAAGAGTCTCTTCAAGAGCTTTAGTTTTCTTTTGGTATTTAGCGGCCTGGTTCTTGAACCATACAAGCTGTTGATTATCCTCCGACATATGCATTGCTGCATTCCGAACATGTGAATGCTGGTTGAAGTTGTCAAGGTCTCTTTTCTGTGCCCTATAACCATAAAGCTTACGTATCCCCTCAAGATTAAAGCGAACTGGGTTGCGTTCCCACGCGTCTCTATCTCTTCCTTTTTTCAGAAAAATACTCACTGAGAAGCACAGCCTCCATGTACCCATGACAGTGGCCTCAAAAACCATTGCACTGATGCCACGATGACCGTTTGAATGTTTAACAGTCTTGACATCATAAGAGCTGAAATAGTCACGTAGCTCCTGACAGTGGCCTCAAAAACGCTAGCTTTAGATTTACAAAATTTATAATCTTCCTTTTCTTAATTCTACATAATTAATCCGTTACTATTTGTGGTCTTGTGAACTAAGTTTTGAAGTAGTTGAGGGGATTAATTCAAGAGTTATATAAGCCAAAGTTGTGTTACCAACAAGTTGTACTCTCACTCTTCCTTATCCGGCGGATTTGTTCCATCATTTTAATTCCTGACGCCGATATTGTCTCTGACATAGATGACGAAAAGTAACTGACTCGTAACACATGAGAATCACATAACATCATAGAGGACAAAAATCAGACTTGAATTACAAGAGGTTTAGGAAAAATTCAATAAAAACTAAAATTCACTTCAAGTATCACTTTTACCAGGAGAGAGAAACACCAATCTGCTTAACTTACTGATTGGTGTTAGCGAAAAGCAACTAAGTTTTTTGCATATATGCAACATGCTAAACTAAGCAGCAGCAAAATGGCACCTTTGATGATAATTGTAAGGTTCATTTACAGAGGGATAAACATTTTAGGGGTCGTTTGGTATGAGGTATAAGTAAAATAAACATGATATATAATTTCGTATAATTTTATCCAATGTTTAGTTGTAATTTGAACTATGTATAACTTAATTCTTGTGTAACTTAGGGGGGTGTATTCAATTAGGATTTTAAAAGATTATTTTGAGATAAATAAGTCTTGTGGTATTCATTTAAGACTTTTAAATAATCTAAACAAGTCTTGTGGTATTTAATCAAGACTATTAGGATTTTTAAAAAGAGAATCCAAATCTAGTTGTATTCAATAAGGATTTTAAACAATTAACAAAAAGTCTTTTGGTATTCAAAAACTTGCTAATTTCGAAAGATTTTTTTTAAATATGGAATTTGTATGACTTTTTAGTGGGAGGTATAAATGTCAAACCCTATAAAAAATATCACCCTAACCAATCAGACTTTTCGTGAGACTTATAGGCTTGTCATCCTTTAGCTCCTCGGCATCGCTTCTCTTTGGTATAAGAGTAATGTGAAGCTTTTTTCAATCCTCTCCTGTTGGAAACAATTAATTATATACTCCTTTACATTTACAAGCACTTCATGTAAAAGGCCATTATATAGTTATCGAGGCCTGGAACTTTGTCACCATCATAGCTTCTCAGTGCTTCCTTTACTTCCTCCAAGATAAATGATGTTTGAAGTAATTCCTTCTCCTCTAGTCTATTTTAAAGCTGGTATCACCTTAAGGTTCCCAATTAAGGAGTAATTGATTTCTTTTGTCAATTGTTGTCTATTTTAGATTCAAACGTAAAACATCTTATGATACATCTTTATAAATCCATGTGGTCCTTTCAAATCTTATGATAAATCTTTTAAAGTCCAAACGTAAAAAATCTTGATTGTAATTTTTTTTTTAAATATTTTAAGTCAATACATTCCTAAATAGTCTTTTAAATTCCACTGGACTTATTTATCTATAAATAGTCTTTTAAAATCTCAATTGAATAAGTAAAATAATCATGGTATATAATTTGGTATAATTTTATCCAATGTTTAGTTGTAATTTGAACTATGTATAACTTAATTCTTGTGTAACTTAGGGGGTGTATTCAATTAGGATTTTAAAAGACTATTTTGGGATAAATAAGTGTTGTGGTATTCATTTAAAACTTTTAAATAATCTAAACAAGTCTTGTGGTATTTAATCAAGACTATTATGATTTTTTAAAGAGGGTGTTCAAATCTAGTGGTATTCAATCAGGATTTTAAACAAGTAATAAAAAGTCTTTTGATATTCAAAAATTTGCTAATTTCGAAAGATTTTTTTTTTTAAATATGGAATTTGTGTGACTTTTTAGTGGAAGGCATAAATACCAAATCCTATAAAAATATCACCCTAACCCATCAGAGTTTTCACGTGAGACTTATAGGCTTGTCATCCTTTAGCTCCTCGGCATCGCTTATCTTTGGTATAAGAGTAATGTGAAGCTTTTTTCAATCCTCTCATGTTGGGAAGAATTAATTATAAACACCTTTACACTTACCAGCACTTCAGGTAAAAGGTCATTGTATAGTTATCGAGGTACGGAACTTTGTCACCATCATAGCTTCTCGGTGCTTCCTTTACTTCCTCCAAGATAAATGGTGTTTGAAGTAATTCCTTCTCCTCTAGACTATTTTAAATTTGGTATCACCTTAGGGTTCCCAATTAAGGAGTAATTAATTGATTTCTTTTGTCAATTGTTGTCTATTTTAGATTCAAACGTAAAAAATCTTATGATAAATCTTTTAAAATCCAAATGTAAAAAATCTTGATTGTAATTTTTTTTAAATCTTTTAAATCAATACATTCCTAAATAGATTTTTAAAATCCTTTGGACTTATTTATCTATATTCTTTTATAATCTCAATTGAATACAACCCCCTTAGTACACCAATTGGTGTACACCATCAATCTCAATTTATATGATTTAGTTTATTTGGACACAAAGTTTAAGAAAATAAAAGAAACTTTTGAATCTTGTAGCCTAAAATAAGTCAACTATATTTATGTGGTTATAGATCATCTCGTTTAGCGTAAAAGATAAAGTTTAAAGTTAAATTATTGTCAAATAAGGAAATGTGTCATTCTTTTTTGGACTAACTAAAAAGAAAAGCGTGTCATATAAATTGGGATAGATGGAGTATTATTTTATACCACCAACAACACGGAATAACTAATTCATGTAGTATAAGTTATAAATGGTTAAAGTAGCAAAAGTACAAAACTACCTTTATCTTTTTCCTAGGACCCCATGAAGATCAAGCATCCAAGGGTAAAATTATAAATTCATCACTTTTTAATTTAAAAATAAATGAATATTATAAATGATATTTTGCATATCCAATTTTAGTGCAAGGAACCAAAGACCCAACAAAAACCATTTTGTACCGCGGAACGGATCGTCTCAGTCTCAAGAGCCTGAAAAGGCGTACCTTGAGGACCCAACGACTGGTGCCTATCAGTTTGCGATCCTTGACAACCGAGGTTGAGGCCTCGTGCACGAAGGATGTGCTATACGGAGAGCCTCGGTTCGGGTCAGATCCCGAGTGAGATGCTCTAGCCTCTTTATACGCTCTGATACCATTTTCATAGCGGATCTTTTCATCATCTAACAACCACTGAAGAGGGTAGGAATATAGATGGAATATTAACATATTCATATAACAAATATAAAGCATGTAGTACGGAAGCATGTATTATTAACTCAAAATTTATTTTTTAAATAATAGTCTATAACCTTCTATCAACATTTAACATCATAATTGCGAGAGATGTATACTTATCAAGATTATAATTAGAAATACATAGTACGAAAACATACCTCTTAGCATAATATTAAGATCGGAGATACTCAACCCACCACAGCTCTGCCTCCTTTTTTCCTCACTTTGGTGACGGGATAAATGGCCTAGGTCTTTGGGAGTTGTTCGACGAGACTCTTTCTTAAATTTTCTTTTAAGAGATGGTATTTTATGGACTAATATGGTTCTTAAGTATAAGCTTTCAAAGTATTTATCTTTTGGTATTATGATATTAATCTTGATATTGGCTATAGACTAGAAGAGTTTTTAGCTAGACATGAGAGAGTATTTTAAAGATTGAAAATTTGTTGTATTTAAAAAAATTGATTTTTCGAAGTTACAATGAGGCTCTTTATATAGATAACCTCGGTTGCCTTTCACTATTGGCATCTTTGAAAAAGTAATAAAGTCGTATTGTTACAAAAGTCCTAAAGCAAATAGTGATTTGTCTCTTGTCCTTTCATGATTTTCTTAAAGTTGTTTGTCGTTCTTTTGAGTTTTTCAACGTTTGTTGGCTTGTCATCTTCTGTCTTTGATTCCTTGTGGGTCGGCGGCTTTTGCTTTCTTCCACGGGTATCTTTACGGGTGTCCTCTTTGTACGAGAGGCATCTTTTACTGTCTTCTTTTCACAAAAAGGCGATTTTTTTTTGACGACGATACTCTTATAGAATAGGAACGATATCATGTTAATTTTTTGATACTCCTATAGAATAGGAATGATATCTTTTTAGTAGTATGGTAATACATGGGCTTTCTTGTAGTTTGGACTACATTGGGCCATATTAATTTTTTACATTGTGGCTTTACGTAGTTTAAACTACATTGGGCCGTTTCATTCAAAAAGGATTAGGTGATCCTTCTTTTTTCATATTAACTGCATAGTATCCTCCTCTATGCTTATAACGAGCCTTTTCCTCGGCCTATTAAGAGTTTGTCTTGTTCTCTTGTCTCATTGGAGTGTTTGTGCTCCATCTTAGTGATTCTATCATACATGTTGGTAATTTGTGTGGTGTCTTGTGAGAGTACCTCATTGTTGTAGTATAGTGTGATAATTTCTTCGATTTCTCCTCCTTTGGAGTTTCAAATAATTTGGCTTTGCCTTCTCTTAGCATATCTTCAATTTTTGATTTCGGGGTTGATAGTCCTATGGCTCTTTTGGCCTTTGTGTCATTCTTGAAACTTCTCTATAGTACATGGTATTTTCATTTTCGGGTCTTTGTCATCTTCGCTTATATTGCTATTCCTTCCTTTAAATAGTTGGCACATAATGATAGGTTTTCCTGTTAAGTCCGTCGAGGCGTCGAACAGTTGTATGCCGTAGATACCTCTTCCAAATGATTCCATCATTAACCTAGCAGATTCTACTAAAACATTGGGTAATTTAGCAATATTATAAAAGGTTTCATCTACTAATATTTTATCTATAAATCCGTAAGTAAAGAGTTTAAGAACTATATCAGGGTTTGATTTTTCATTGCATAAAAACCTTGGGAATTTGCTTAATTTTGCACTTCTTAAAATGTGTGGGTTTGATTTATAATCATAAAATTTATTAATTTGTTCGTAAGCTATAATATCCTCAGGTGAGAATTTCACTTTGTCGCACATTGTTACTGTCGTTGAAGACGATGCTGTTATGGGTGATGGTATAGTAGTTGGCATGGCTGCAAGTTTAGATGTGAAAGTCTTTGGTTTTTCTGTAGGGGTTTGGGAAGATTTCAAGATTTGTACGGTTTTGAAGTCTTTAAAGGCTTCTGTTAGTTGTTCTAGCAAGTGTGCATTTTCTTCCATTTTGGTTGTAATAATTTTTTGATTTTGTTTGATGATTCCTGTAACATTGGTAATATATTCTTCGAATTTGTCACTGCTGGTTGACATCGTTGTACCTGCTAAGAGAATCATCTAGAATATTCTTAGTCCCGGATATATTTTTGACAATAAAATCATAACAATAAAAGAATGATTGCCATTTTCTTCTCTTATTTAGTTCTGGCAAAGGGTCTACTTTATTAGTAACGAAAGCTCTTACTTGGGTGTTATACTGTTCTACCGAGCGAATTTTCTTGGTAATAGGTGATAATGGAATCTCTTTATTCCAAATTTCTTGCTAATAGTTCCTTTTCGTTAATATGGTAATTTTTTTCATTAGGCTTCCATGTTCCGCCTCCATATCCACAAATTAGTGGTTTTTCTTTATCTATATCCTCTTTATCATATGCTATGAGGAGTGCTCCCCATCCTATAACATTGGCATCAGTAAAAAGTTCTAGTTGATCCAGTTCTGTTGGTATTCTATGTTTTGGCAAGACTTTCACTTTTTCCTTGATTTTATTTATGGCTTTAGTATGTTCTTCCTTCCATTCAAAAGTTATATTTTTTCTAGTTAGTTCCTGTAATGTTTTTCTCAAAAGTGGTAAATCTTTTATATGGTACGAGGCATAGTTTACTACTCCTAGAAATTGTTGTACTTCCTTTTTGCTCTCTAGTTTATCTTTAAATTTTTTTATTTTTGTTACAATGTGTTCCTATAATTGTAATCCTTCATTATCTATTATGTATCCCAAATATTCTATACTATTTTTGAAGATTTCGGATTTCTTTTCAGATAATAATATTCCATGCTGTTTCACAGTCTTTATAAATTCTTCTAGATGTTTTATATGATTTTCCAAATCATCACTATATATTAATATGTCGTCAACATATACTATACAATATTCTGTTAACTTTACGAATACTTGGTCCATTCTTCTACGAAATATTTGTGGTGCATTCTTTAATCCAAAGGGTAGTACATTCCATTAGTAGTGTCCTTGGGGGCACTAAATCTTTGTTAAAGCTTTTGATTCATTTTTAGTTTTATTTGCCAAAATCCACTTTTACAATCAAATTTACTGAACCATTTTTTATTCCCTAATCTATTAATAAAGTTTCTTTTATATGGTAAAAAATATCCATCAAATACAGTTTTCTTGTTTAGATCTCTATAGTCAATCACCATTCTAGCCTTTCCTCTTTTTTGTTTACTATGTTTTCTAACTAAAAATTTGGGCTACTATGTGAGCTTTTACTTTCTTGTATTAATTTTAATTCTAATAACTCTTTTAGTTGGGTTTCAAATTCCTTTTGATATGTTGGGCTATATCTAATAGGCTTAGATCTAACTATATCGCTGAGATTTATTAGTTTGATTTCGGCGTACATTTTTCTTTTTCCCATAGTTGCATCGAATTTTCTCCAAAATTTATTTTTAGTATATTGAGGTATTTTTCTCTTAATAGCTTGTAGGTTATTATTCCTATACGATCTTATGTTACATATTCTTAGTGTATTATTGGTAATATTCTCTTTAGTATTATCCATTTATTACAAGGTGTTTGTAGGCTGAAAGTATTGTTATTTATCACTTGCGTTTTAAAGTAGTCTAGGAAATTGTTTCCTAACAATACTTGTTTCATATCATTTAGTTGGTATATAACTGGTAGTCTAAATATTGTCTTTCCTAATACTATTCTCATATTTTCTGCTACTATATCTAATTCTTTTGTTTGTTCGTTAAAGCCTGATACTTTTGTTCTATGTGTTTTAGATCTTTTCCATCTGTGTGGTTCTAATACTTCTTTCTTTGCTAGACATAAGTCTGCTCCACTGTCAATAAAAATCTTTTGTTTTACCATTTTATTTGGTTTGTATTTTATATGAGCTTCTATGTAGATTGCTACCATCTAATTATTATTTCGTTCTAAATCCATTTCTCTTAATCTTTGTTGAAGCTCTTCATCTTGTTCCATTTCTTCTACTTCTAGTAATTTCTTCCATCTTATCTCACTTAACCTTTCTCCTATTCTGATAAGGCTTTTTGTAATTTAATTGTACCTATCACTATAGTATCTATTTCCTATTGCACTAGTAGTTGTAATAAGCTTATTGCGAACATACCTTTCACATTGCATCCAATAATCTCTTTCTTCTAGTAATTTTCTTTGTTCTTGCGACTTCATTTAGTCGGAACTATTTTCACTTTCTGAGTTTTGGTTAATGAAATTAATATTTTCTGATTCACTTTCTTCATCAGTTTGACTAACATAAAAATCTTCATATTCATACCAATTATTATTTTCTTCTTTTATTTGTTGTAGACTCATTATAAATTGTGTCGTGTCTATATATTTTACACCTTTTTTCTTTAGTTTTGGGGATTTATTAGCATAATGTCCTTTTTCATTGTAATTCCAACATTTACATTCTTTAAGTTTTTCTTCTTCAATTGGTTTTACATATTTTCTTTTCCTAAATTTTCTCTTATGCTTAAATTTTTTCCTGGTTTCAGGGGTATTTTTATACCTTTTAAATCTCTTTTTCCTATAAGGTTTGTAATAAGGTTGTTGGTTTTGTCTGATGTAATTATTATATTTTTTTATATCTTTTGTGTTGATATTTCTTTTTATGGCTTTTCTTATATTTCTTTTCTCTTTTATTATCATCACATCCGAATACTAATCTTCTTTAGTAAATCCCCATATCTCTCTTAGTCCTATTTTCTTATCTTTTTTAATTTTTTGTTGCATCCTATATTCTTCACATTTTCGCATTAGATATGCTCTTAGTACTCTTATTCTTTATCCTAATGTATTTTCTCTTGGTTCTAGTTGGGTGTATTCCTTTGATATTTACGTGTTATAAGGTATAAGTAGGTGGTCATAATAAAGTTGTTGGTATATTAAACCTTCTTGGCAAGAATCTTGCTTCATAAAAGAACTTACTAAAACTTATTGTATATTACGGTAATTTATTAATTTTACAACATTTCATGTTATTTAGATTCATTATTATCTCATTTTTTCTTTACTGCTAGTACGTTTTCTCGTGCTACCAACCATTTTCTCCTAAAAATTCTCTTTTTAGTATGATATCAAATATTATTAGCATAGATTTCCAATCTCTCTGCATGGCTAAATACTTCTCCTCTTAATTGGTACGCTATGGATTCTATCCAATAAGCTACTTTTCCGATTAATGTTTTAGATATCAAGTCATACATATATTCTAGGTTTTGTTTGTGTGGAGTTCATTAATGCTATATACATTCCAAGATTCCAATCATTTATTCTCCTTCCTATTTCTTGTTCATCATACACATTGTCTAAATCTAAGAAATATCCATTGTAATTTACACCTTGTGCCATTGATCCTACAAATTTTTTAAATTCGGCTTGTTGTCCTCTTTTGGTATATGATTTGGTAATCTAGTTTGTCTTCTATTTATTATTTCCAGGTTGGGATCTACTAATTCTTCTTAAGGTAATCATTTGCATCTTCATTTATTATATCATCGGTTTCTATTCTGTTTCTATAGGATTATTAAAATCATCCTCTATATCACTTTCGGATTCTTCTTCTATGATTGCATTTACACTTTTCATTTTTTGTAAGGCTACTATTATCTGATTATTTTCCTTTACTATCTTTGAGTCTTCTTCCTCTTCAATGAATTCTGCTACATTTACCTCTTGGTTTACTAATTCAATGTTGTTGTCTTCGTTAGTATCGCTCTCAGTCTTTTCACTACTAGATGTAGTTTCTTCACATGTTCTATTATCTCTTACTTTCTTTTTTCCTTTCAACCTTTTTATCTCTTCTCTTAGGATTTTTATTTCATCTTTTAATTCTCCTAATTCTTGTTTTGCATAAGTTAATTCTTGTTTCACATCTTTCAATTCCTCTTTTGTTTGCTTTAGTTCTACTTTGGTTTCTTTTAATTCTTTCTTTGTATCCTTAAATTTGTGTTTGTATTTTTTATATTTATTGTACCATTCCTCATTATTGTGTGTTTTTAATTTGATATTTTCTGTTTCTAACTCACATAATTTTCGTTCTTGTTTATGTAATTTTAGATTTAAATACTCGTTGGTTGTTTTCTCTACGTCTTTTAAGTACACGTTTTCATTTTTTGAATTATTGTACGGTGTGGTTTTTTCTTTTCTTTTCATTGGTTCATACTTGTATCGTTCTCTTTCCAGTATATTTTTTCCATGGTTTCTTAAAAACGTAAGTACACTAGGTTTTTGATTTTCCATTTAAAATTGTCTTTTCTTACTCAATATTGCTAGGCTATCTAATATTTTTTCTACTTTCTTTGGCGAGTCTTGGTTTTATTTTACCTATATCTACCATTATTGGTTCTTTACTCCTTCTCCAAGCATCTATTGGTACTATTTACGGTTGTTGAGTTGTAGTGCTAATTATAGTGTTTTCTTTGCTCGTACTAGGTTCATCTTCTTCTACTTGTTTACTTTTATCTTTACTTTTTTCGTCTACTAATATGTTTAGTTTTTCCAATATTATTTTAAATGTTGGTATCTCATATACATTCCATAATTTTGTTAATTCTTCTCGATTATTTCTTTCATTTTAGTTTGGTTTTCTTTTATTTCATCCATTAATACTAATGTATTCTTCATTTGTTCTTTTCTTGCTATTTCTTCCCATAATGCACTAATTTTTTCTTTAGAGCTCGTCAGGATTATTAATTCTTTTTCTCCATCCATTTCCCACATCTAAACATATTTTATCAAACTTTTCACATTGTTGTTCTAACTGTTGTATCTTTTCTTTTAGTTTTATTTCTTTCGCCTTGTATTTTAAGTATTTAAGTTGTGAGAATATTTCTTCTGATAAGGTTTTTCTTATCGATTTTAATTTCTGTGTTTTCTCTATTATTTCTATTTGTATGTTCATACCTTATTTACGAATCTTGTTTTCCCTTGGTCATTTATTTCAATTCCATTATTATTTATCTTATAATTTATCATGATTAAAAAGTCACTTCCAAAAAGTAATTCATTAAAACAATCATATTCTATTACTCCTATATTTATCTTATACTCCAAATCTTGGATCTTGAATCTTAAATTAATACTTTTGGTAATTATTATTTCTCTTTCATTTTCAGAATAATTATAAGTTTGTGGGTCTATTAAATCACAATCATTTTTATAACTTATTCCCTTTACAAAGCTCTGATAACATATACACCCACAAACTTATAATTATCCGCGCCTCCGATCCATAAAGAAAACTCAAAAAGCTCATCGTAGTGGACGAGGATCCGTTGCGGCGAATTCCATCTGCTGGGGCGCACTGAAGCTCGCCCCAACGAGTACACCAGCAACCAGAACAATCAAGTCTTATGCAATTTCCATGACGCTCATGTATGTACATTTATGTAAAAATACGCTACGGACTCACTCGTGGTCTTAGAATTTTAATTAGAGGTCTATTTCTACAAATCAACCCTCAACAGGCTAAACTAGTTGCCATACTAATAACCAAAAATGCTCCGAGGGCTCGGAAACCGAACCAACAATCCCACTAAGTCATAAACGATCCTCCGGACCTCACAAAATTGATGAAATTCCGGAAAAAGGTCCATTTACACAAAAGTCAACTTTTGGTCAAAGCTTTCATATTTCGAGGTTCTAATTTCTCAACTTCTACTAGAATTGTCTGATAACTTCGGGATCCGGGTCAATAAGGGTAAAATGGTCAAAATACAAGTAACGATGAAATAGGTCATTACAGTCTAAGCAATGTAGTTCATAGGGCATGTCAACGTAGCTGTATTGTTAATATGTTGCTACTCTAGGCTCGTTTCGCTTCTTCAAGCTCCGTCCTTTCTTTCAAAAATCAACAAAGAGTGCTAACTAAAAGAAATAATCCCCTTGATTATTTTCATTACTTGAAAGGCTATATATACAAGTTACAAAATAGGAGAATCCTATTCCTATTCTATTCTAAAAACCTTATTCTATACATTTATGGTAATACACTAATTATGGTAATACACTACTAATTATATTACAATATTACCTAAACTAGGATACTAAATATTTACCATAAATTACTTTACATAAACAGCCAAAACCGAGAGCTATTATTAGGACCAAATCCGAGATTTAATATACAAAATATACACATGTATAATGTGTGTATATTTAACACACCCCCACAGTAATAGCGGGCGGTCTTCGAACGCGAGGCTGTCTCTAAAATCTTCAAAAAGGACCGAGGGAAGACCCTTTGTAAAGATGTACGCAATCCGATATCTTGACGGGACATGGCATACGCGAACGTGACCCCGAGCAACCTTTTCACGGACAAAGTGAATGTCCATTTCGATATGTTTAGTGCGTTGGTCTTTGAACCGGATTACTGAAAGGTAGATAGCACTAATATTATCGCAATAAACCAAGGTTGCCTTTTGAATCGGACAATGAAGCTCAAAAAGCAAAGTACGTAACCAACATGATTCTGAGACCACATTGGCTACCCCTCGATATTCAGCCTCGGCACTTGAGTGGGATAGAGTCGCCTGACGCTTCACAGACCAAGAGACCCAGTTGCTGCCAAGGAACATACAGTAGCCAGACGTAGACCATCTGGTGTTTGGACAACCACCCCAATCTGCATCAATGTATGAGACAAGTGTGGATGTTGATGAAGGATACAAATGCAAACCATAGGCCAGTATACCCTGAATATACCAGATGATGCGTTTGATTGCATTCGTGTGCTCAACTCTGGGATCATGTATGAATAAACACACCTACTGAACAGCATACGTAATATCCGGTCTGGTAAAGGTAAGATACTAAAGAGCCCCTGCAAGACTGCGATAGCGGGTCGGATCCTCATAAGGGATGCCGGCCGTGGCACCAAGTTTGGGCTTAGTATCAACTAGAGTGGAAATGGGCTTACAGGATGACATCCCAGCCCTCTCGATGATCTCAGCCGCATACTTTCTTTGAGACAAAAACAAACCATCTGAATGACGCGTGACGGCAATCCCCAAAAAGTAACTCAAGGGCCCTAAGTATTTCATAGCAAACTCAGAGCTGAGCATGGTCATGATAGACTGGCGTAAGGCATCGGAAGAGGCCGTCAAAATGATATCATCCACATACAACGGGATGTAGGCCAAGGATGAACCATGTCGGTAGATGAACAAAGAATTGTCGACTGCTTTGTAAGTGAACCCAATTGTCGAAACATAGTCAACAAACCTCGTATATCGGGCCGTGGAGAGGCGCTTAAGCCCATATAAGGACTTTTTCAACAAACGGACATGATGAGGATGGTTAGGATCCCTAAACCCCAACATCGATGCATTAATCTTGTTTCCTTGAGATCACCATGTAGGAAAGCATTCTTGACATCCAACTGATGAATAGGCCATGCCTTAGAAAGAGCCAGGCTAAGAACAGTGCGAATGGTAGCCGGCTTGACCACCAGACTAAACGTCTCCCCACTATCTATCCCAACCTGCTGAGTCTTACCATCACCCACAAGCCGCGCCTTATGTCAAGCAAAGGACCCATCGGAATTCTCTTGTGAGCAAAAATCCACATAGACACGATAACATTAATACCAGATGGACGGGGCACCAACTCCCACGTCTTATTATCAATAAGAGCATTATATTCATCAGTCATAGAAATTTTTCAATTCGGGTCGTTTAAGGCAGACCCAGGATTACGGGGCAAGGGGGATTTAGAGACATTAGAGTGTAAATTAAAATGTCTTTTAGGTGTAAAAATACCCTGCTGACTACGAGTGACCGGTCTATGACTCGAGGAGGAATTGAGTGAATTTTGGGAATTTCTTTGGGCTCGGGATGGACGGCCGGCGAGCGGTGGGCCTGCGGCCCAAAGCTGGATGCGAAATTTGGGCGAGAATGGTGGCGGGCCCTGGACCGGTTCCGGTGGTGGGCTGGACTGGTCCAATCAGCCGGCGATTAGGTGCCCGGGTAGTCGACCGAGACGTGCCAGTGGGCAGTGGGCCCGCTGGAGAGTTTTAGGTGTGGGAGATGTCCTAAAAATGCCGAATAATATACGGGGATATTTGGTCATCCAAAAAATTATACGAACTAGGCTCGTGAATATGAACTTTCGTAAAAGGAAATTGGGTTTCATAAAAAATGACATGGCGATTAATTATGATTTTCTTGGAGGATAAATCAAAGCATTTGTAGCCACGATGATTAGACGGATAACCCAAAAACACTCACGGAGTTGACCGAGCCTGAAGTTTGTTAATTGTGGTGGATGAGAATAACGGATAACACAAGCATACCCGAAGATGAGAATACGACGGGTTCTTATTATATAAGATTTGGAGGGGGAAGAATATGTCACACCTTTGGAAGGAATTATGTTAAGGAGATATGTGGCCATTTGTAGAGCATGATGCCAAAAATATGGGGGTATGGAAGCATGAAGTAAGAGAGTTCGGACAATGTTATTTATGAAACAAATTTTGCGTTCGACTTTCCCATTTTGTGAAGATGTATGAGGACATGAAATATGAAAATTGATCCCATTATTAGCACGAGAACTCCCGAAACTCCCTATTGTCATACTCTTTCCCATTATCACATTGAATATTTTTTTATTTCTCTTTCGAATTGGGTACGAATGAACGCTCTAAATTTTATGAAGGCTGAAAACACTTGTGATTTATTCGCAATTGGAAACGTCCACAAAAATTTAGAATAATCATCTAAAAAGAGAACATAATATTGATGACCTACCAAGCGAGAACATGAGACGTCCATAGGTCACTATGAATAATATCAAATGGCATTGAAGTATGAGAATTTGAGTCTACAAATGGAAACTTAATAATTGTCCCTAACGAACAAGATTGACAAATTTGAGTACGACTCGTACCCTTACATGAAATAAAACTATTTTTATCTAAAGCTGATAAAATAGAGGATCCCGGATGACCAAGGCGAGCATGCCACAAGGAACTTATTCCCTTTACAAAGCCCTGATAACATATAGACCCACAAACTTATAATTATCCGCGCCTGCGATCCATAAAGAAAACTCAAAAAGCTATTCGTAGTGGACGAGGATCCGTTGCGGCAAATTCCATCTGCCGGGAGGCATTGAAGCTCACCCCAGCGGGTACACCAGCAACCATAACAATCAAGTCTTATGCAATTTCCATGACGCTCATGTATGTACACTCATGTAAAAATACGTTACGGACTCACTCGTGGTCTCAGAATTTTAATTAGAGGTCTATTTCTACAAATCAACCCTCAACAGGCTAAACTAGTTCCCAAACTAATAACCTAAAATGCTCCCGAGGGCCTCAGAAACCGAACCAACAATCCCACCAAGTCATAAACGATCCTCCGTTCCTCACGGAATTGATGAAATTCCGAAAAAGGTCCATTTACACAAAAGTCAACTTTTGGTCAAAGCTTTCATATTTCAAGGTTCTAATTTCTCAACTTCTACTAGAATGTCCGAAAACTTCGGGATCCGGGTCAATAAGGGTAAAATGGTCAAAATACAAGTAACGATATAATATGTCATTACAGTCTAAGAAATGTAGTTCATAGGGCATGTCAACATAGCTGTATTGTTAATATGCTACTACTCTAGGCTCGTTTCGCTTCTTCAAGCTCCGCCCTTTCTTTCAAAAATCAACAAAGAGTGCTAACGAGCAAGAAAAAGGATGTTCTAAGGCGCAATGTCTTTCGTTCAGCTTCTACGCCATTGATTCTTGCCTTATCTTACTTAGTAAAGCAACATTTCGCGGTAGGCGCTCACCTTTTTTGTCTTGGTGGAACCTGGCGGGCAGGGCTTTCTTAACCGGATACACGGAATTGAGATCTCTGTTGCATGCAAATCTTTCTATCAGGAAAGCCTCGCTTATTCAAAGGGATTCTTATTTAGAACCTTTTTTTGCTTAGTTGTAAGTAAACGCTCGTAGGAGCGGCGGGTGATGATGAGTATATAAATCAATAAAGACAAAAAAAATGACAAGATAAATTAGATATATATGGAAAAAATAACGATGTAGAGGGCGACTGAAAAGGATGTTCGACCTACAGGGAAAGTGGTGGGCAGGGATTCTCTACAATGACACTGTTGTAGACCAATTGAAAGAGATGTAGCGCATGTAGCGCTTTTGTTTTTGGGTAAAAATGCCACGGGATCAAATCTTGCCATCCCTACCTAATCTTGTTTTCTAGGCACTAATGAGGGATCCATTAAGACCGATTCAAATTTTCATTTTATGAGACTATGCATGCAAGATGTATTAGGGAGTACAAAAAGAAGCATTTTTCTTTACAGTCGTATCCATTGTGATAAGAAAACGCTCTTAGTTTAGTAACGTGGATCTTGAAAACCCGACGTCGTAGGTTCAAATCATGCAAAGCGTGATTCTTTTCTTCTTAGATTGAATCAGAATGAAATAGATTAATTAAATAACCTTCACAACAATTGAAATTTGACCTCATATGCCTGTGTATTTAAAAAGGGAGGAGTTGAAAGCCACTTTTTGTAAGGAGATGAGGTCAATAAAAAAATGTTAATTAATCAAAGGTCCAACTGATCACCACGCATGTATTGTCAATATGCAGGTAGGAATAATCCATCCAAAGTAATATAAATTAGACTTAACACGATTCCAAATAGAAAAAACTGCAATCATTTTTCTTTAAGAGAAAAAAGGTGATATCTATACCTAAATATTAACCCAAATTGACATGAATCTCAATGACAATGACCAAGAATTGATAATTGGTAACGTAAGTAAATATAGAATACATGTAATACCACATAAAGATTTCTTTTTTTAAAATTTTCATTTCGAATATTCAGTTTAAATAAGTCGTGGCTTGCTCAGACCAATAAATAGAGTTGAGGTTATAGTTAAAGTCGCTAATAGAAATAGAAATAACTGGTTATAGTAAGCATGAAAGGACTAAATTAAATGAAATATGTTCTTTTATATATATGTGTGGAAAGCACTTACCTAAGTTTCCATTTTTGCAAAATAGAAGGCTAGACAAAAATCTCAATTTCAATTGAATGAAGTTGAATGAATTTTGATTCATGTATCATTATTATAGGCGGAGACAACGCTAACAAAGATAAAGTGACGGACATATAAAAGAAATTGATTCATCATCGTAACATCTATCCATCACGCCATTCCAATCAACCGATTCATTAAGTAACTATTGGGTAAACTATTAAACTAATAATAGTTATATCATCTAACTTCATTCAAAAATGAAACTTGCAGTTAGAATTAATCTATTTTGATCATTTCTTAGATTTTGCTGAATTGTATCTAATCCATTTTCGATTTTAAAGCAAACACTTACAAAGCTAAGAAATCTTTTTCATTTGACTTTCATTGTTGTTTCACTCATTAGACTCAATAGTTTATTAATACACAAAATATCTTGAATGATTGAGAAGAAGAAAATTTTATCACACAATCGCTTGAAAAAATCTTTTTTTTTGTCCAACTAGTAGTATTTTCTATTAGATTCCACATTTTCTCTTTTCATACTGCCTCGTCCTCGTAGCTAGATCAAGAAAGAACCTTTGGATCGAGGTCCACAACTATGGATTCCAATTATTCTATTTTTCTTTTTTGCTTTCATTGAATATGATATACTACTCTTATTTGTCACTCAACCATTAACTTTTTTTTTTAAAAAAAAGATCCCAACAACAAAATTACTTCCACAACTACGAAGGAAAATTTCTATATATTGCATTTACAATAATTCTGGGAATATGTAAGATGATTTTACATCAACAAGTAAAAAAAGAAATTATTTAGTACTTACTTTTGATACTAATTCAAATTGCCTTGTTGTGTAAGAAGAAGGATAGTTATACTGGCTCGGTGTACTCTGAAGACGCCCTCGATACAATATTGACGATCTCACAAATATGCAATAATGAATTGTCATTTACTGATCAGACCTTTTACGTTCAATCCTCTTTGATTGTACAAAAATATGTGGAGCGCAACATGTCTGGAAGCACAGGAGAAAGTTCGTTTGTTGATATTATTACCAGTATTCGATATTGAGTCATTGATAACATTACTATACTTTCCATATTCATTGTGGGTCGGTTATTTGTCAGCACCGATTTAGCTTACAATGTGTTTGAAAGTCCGCGGCCAAACGAGTATATTACAGAGAGCCGACAAGGAATTCCATTAATAACTGACCGTTTTGATCCTTTGGAACAACTCGGTGAATTTAGTAGATCGTTTTAGGAGACCCTAATGACTATAGATCGAACCTATCCAATTTTTACAGTAAGATGGTTGGCTGTTCACGACATGGTGTAATACACTCAACGAAACACAAAATAGATTTAATCCCTAATTTATACCAGGATAACCCACTTAATCCCTCCAACCAAACAGCCCCTAAGGGCTCAAACCTATGCACCAGAATCTTAATTCGTCATTCTGTATTTAGAGCTTAGGTTAAAAATGTTTATGAGCGAAAAGCTCATGAATTTCGCTCATGAAACTAGAAGTATTACAATATAACCAAAAAAGTACTTGTACAAAGTAATTTCTTCTCAAATGTACCGCAATCCCAAAACGCTGCCTAGATATGTAGCATTACCACAAGTCAATGTCGTGTATTCAAATGCTTGAATCCTCTCTCATCCTGCGGGAGAGGATATAAGTTTTAGCCTCACTTAGAGTAAACATTTTTCCTAAGAATATCAATTTCCACACCATTATATCGGGATTCCCTTGTTTACGGAATTATGGATAGCAAAGAATTAAGAGCAGTATTCCTTTATCAGAAGTGGAGACGCCACTTCAAAAGTTTCTATTATGTCTGCAATTCATGGAGATAGTTCCGTTAGACCATTTGGATGTATGTTTGCTTAAACTATGAGAAAGCATTTGAAAGATGAAGTCATTTGCATGGCGTGATTTAGAGTAAGGCAGAAGGTTTAGCTTATTTAAGTGTTCTTCTGATAGCTGCAGTTTTTGAATTTGACTTTGATGCTTCTTGTTTGTAATTCCATGATTGATTCTGAATATGAGCTTGTGTTTTACAGGGTTTGAACTCATTATTAGATCACGAATGCCTCACAGGACTCGGCCTATGACAGCTCTTCTGCTGTTTACCGGACTTAATGTTGTTTTAATCTCAACAATAACTCATGTCTATGATTTTTGTATGCTTTCATACCTATTGGGAAAGAAGAGTTTCCTAGTATCCTAATGAAGCTCAAAATCATCTTTCCTTTCAGCAGTTCATGCCTCTATTGCTTACTTTACATCTTTATATATGTTTCACCCTGAATGCTTCTGCTATTTGTATTACATAATGTGTAAAAGTCTCAATGTCACAAACCACATAAAACTTTAACGTTTATGCCTGTTTTAGTGGACCTTACGGTTATCATCACCATGTGTCATTTTGTTTGTCTCAGAACTTAGCTGTTGTGTTTAAGCCAACACTGAAGAATAGGTTAAGTAGAGAGTTGTTTGTTTCTATTTCCCGCTAAAAGTGGAATCTAAATTCTACTGAGCTTTTCCATAACATTTGTAAATCAATTCTGATTTATGTCCTCTCCAATGCTCTACTTTAAGTATAGTTTTTTTCTTTTCCTTTTTTGCCACTACTTTTCCATGTTATCTGGTAACTTACTCTTCATCATCTATATCAGAGAGAACATCGACGTCAGGAACACGAAGAAGCTTGGAGAGGTTGAGCATCAGTTTTAAGTGGGATCTTCGAGGTTAGGGATTTTGTTTAATAGGTCTTTAGTTTAACTTGGTTGGAGACCTAATGAGCTTCTGGTTTTATTGTGTTGCGTGATTTCCTGTTGTTTCCTTCGTAAATATTTAGAGTGACATCAAGCTGAGACAGGTACTAATTAAGGATTATATATGGAAGGAAAATGAAGAAGAAGATGATATAAATGTTTCTTATTAGCTGATATCTTCTTTTAATAGAGACTTCTCACTTCTGTTTAGACAATGTTGTCAATTATCTCTACTTGATGATTGTTGCTGCCAAACTCTGTGGATTTGGATGTACTATTAAGAATGGATCTGAAGGAGGTCGCTCTGCTGGCTTTCGTACTATGCATATAAAGCACGACTCCTAAAATTTTGAAGATCAGTGTTCTTGTGTTTTAGGTGATGCAAAAGTACTCCTTATTCTGTGAATACTATTCAAGTGGTCTTACAAAAGATTGAAGGTTTGTTTCTTTGATATTTATGTCTTTGTTTTAGTTTGATCACAACTTGACCTCTTTGAAATTTACATCAGCCCAATTTTCCGTTATCTACCTTATCAGAAAACTTAAAAAAAGTTCATCCAAACATCTTTGAAATCTGGTTCACTGTATGCCAATGGCCATTGCCACCTAAAGTCGCCAAAGTGGTTTATGGATGACTTTGGGTTTGATATGCCCCATGATCTATGTTGCTCAGACTCTTCAAAAATGTTGTCTCACCCCATGTCGAATCCTCAAAATATGCATTAATTTTGGAGGATTCGACACACAATTGGCAGGATTTTGAAAGAGTCCGAGCAATCTATGAATAAGGCATAAGTTTAGCTTAGCAAAGCACCATATACATATGTAATTTGAAGAAATGGTTTGCTCCATGGGCTTCTTACCTAAACTGGTTATATTGTAGTTCCTTCTTATACTTTTTGTTGATCTTCATATTTTAATTTGGACTTGATAGCTCTCTTCATCTTTTAGTTAAAACCCTTGTCATAAATCAGATTGAGCTTCAACTCAGCAACTAATTAGAAATTCCAAAGGAATATGAATTGTTAATAAGGAGTTTCCCATTTCTTGTTGGCAACATAGGTTTTTGAGTATGCAATTAAACATGATGAGAGATTCAATTTAAACATGCTCTCTTAGTTGGGTAATTCGATCATAATTTGTTCAATACCTTATAAATTTGAAAGGAGTTTACATTCTACGTTGTTTTGTTGAAAGACATGAGAACACACTGAGTTCATTACTCGTGGGACGATTCTTTTTTTATAAAATGGAATGACAATTTTTAATTAACTTAAATTTTTCCCACCAACTATCAATTATTTGTGGAAGCAATATGGGCATCCAAATTCTTTTTATTTAATTATCCTTTTAACGAAGTGTAGAATCGACTATACATGATGTGAATTTGTCTTCAAATTAACATAAGAGTGGTCGTTACTTTTGATCCTTTTGGTTTCTCTGTGAAGGATTTCAAAACGGGTAGTCCTCTCATGAGGTGTGATAGTAGGGGAGATCTATATCTGTCACGCCGGTGTCGGTCCATCGAGTCAAGTCTTGCCATCACAAAAATCACAACAACAATATACCCAATGAAATTTCTCAAAGTGGGGTATGAAGAGGGATAGAGTGTACCCCTATTATATAAATAGATGTTCAAAATTCAAGTTTCATCCTATACATACATAAACCAACAATTCAACCTCCTTCAGGTCTTTCTATTCTTATTCCATCCAAATCCACAGTGTTTGATAGCAAAGTTACTTAGTAGAGTGAACAACAAAGGTTCCTCAAACAATCTATAACAGTAGTCTCTATTAAAAGAAGGAATCAGCTAATAAGAGACATTTTCCTTTTTCCTTCTTTCCAAGCATAATCCTTAATAGCTTAGTCAGCTTGACATCACTCTAAATATTCACCAAGGATAAAGCGAGAAACTCATGTAGTTCACGCAATAAAACAAGAAGCATATTAGATATCGGATTACACAATATAGTAATTATGACGACCTGTTTGTTTGTCATAACGTAATTACATTGCAATTACAAGTGTCTTGTTTGGTTGCACAAGTTTAATTATACGATTAGATATTTTAAATTTTAAAAATAAAAATTAATTATCAAAAAGTAAACGTTAATGTTTGACAAATATATATTTATATAAGAAATATTACTTCAAGATACACATTATTTCGAAAATATAGAACTAAATAATTATAAATTTGTAACTAGTATTGTGAAAAAATTGATGCTATACAAATAAATATTACCTTAATTGCATCAATTAATAAGAACTTCTAACAAAGCACACATTTTGCAATAACATCATGGACAACATGTTTGACAAAAAAATAATATTTACAACCATAATTTCATAATACTATTTAAATATTAAAAAGTCATCTATCAAATTCTAACATCAATCAACATAAGCTAAGTTTGCATATAACTCCATCCAAAAATAAAATCCGACTTTAATGACATTACTATAGCTCGTTACAAGCCAAGTTTGTGGATGACTTATTTTTTCTAAGATTAGGAGGTATAATATTTTAAAAAACAAAAATAATAACATAGCTAAGCGAAATAAAAAAATAAAGAAAAACAAATAAGAAAGTTAACATAGCAAGCAACAACAACAGCAACATACCCAGTGAAATTCGACAACGTGGGGTCTGGGGAGGGTAGAGTGAAAGAAGACCTTACCTCTACCTTAGTAGGTAGAACGGCTGTTTTTGAGAGACCATCGGCTCAAGACACGACAAGGCATAAGCACAAACAAAGCACGAGAAACGATCAGATCCGGTCAAGGAATTTAAAGCGAGTATGAAAATGTTGGTATCAAAAGCGAATACGTCATGATAGTGAATCTTAAAAATAATAAAGAAAAATAAATAGTACTGAAGCAAAATATGAGAAATTATGTAGAAGCATGTGAAGTAAACGTTGGGAAATGAAAAATAAAGCAAAATTCATTTCAAAAGAAAATACATTTCAAGTATCACTTTTAGCAGGAAAGAGAAACACAAATCTGCTTAACTTACTGAATGGTGTTAGCGAAAAACAACCAAGTTCTTTGATTAAATGCAACATGCTAAACTAAGCAGCAGCAAAATGGCACCTTTGATGCTAATGGTAAGGTTCACTTGAAGAGCCATACACATTAAAAGTTTCATGTGATTTGCAACATAAGAGTTATATGAACCACATGATACAAATATTATATCTAATGTGCACAAACATATAGCCGAGGATGTATACACAAGGATGAGCATAAAAGTTGTACATAAGTATAAAACAGCTTTTAATGTCCCCTTTGGGCAATTCGAATGGAACGTTATGCCTTTTGGGCTCAAAAACGCTCCTTACGAATTTCGAACATTATGAACAACATCTTTAACACTTTAAGCTTATTTTCTATAGTCTATACGGACGATGTACTTGTATTTTCAGAAAACATAGACCAACACTTTAGACACCTTAATACCTTCATTAACAACTGTAAAGAAGAATGGTTTAGTTGTAAGCGCTAAGAAGATAAAGCTTTTTCAAACTTCTATTAGATTTTTGGACCATGACCTTTACCAAGGAACCTATAAGCCTATTTGTAGAGCCATAGAGTTCTCACTAAATTCTCGACGAGATAATTGATAAAACTCAATTACCAAGATTTTTAGGAAGCCTCAATTACGTCGCTGATTTTATCCCTAAAGTCCAACAAATTTGTGAACCCCTCTACAAAAGACTTAAGAAAGTCCCTGTCCCCTGGTCCGAAGAACAGACCAAAGTCGTTAAATAGGTTAAAGAAATTATGCGAAGCTCCCCGCTTAGGAATCCCGAATCCGAAGCTTTCATGATTGTCGAAACTGACGCTTCGGATATCGGCTACGGAGGCATCCTTAAGCAAAGGATTTCTACCGAGGCTACCGAGCAATTAGTAAGATTCACATCAGGAGTGTGGAATTCCGCCCAGAAAAATTACAGTACCGTTAAAAAAGAAATTTTATCTATAGTACTATGTATTACGAAATTTCAGGACGATCTGATAAACAAGGAATTTTTGCTAAGAGTCGATCTTGCAAAGCGACCAAAGATGTTTTACAAAAGGATGTTAAAAATCTTGTGTCAAAACAAATTTTTGCTAGGTGGAAAGCGCTATTATCTAGTTTTGATTTCAAAATCGATTTTATAAAGGGAGAAAAAAACTCCATACCCGACTTTTTAACCAGAGAGTTTTTGTAGGGCAACAATGAGGCCAGGTTTTTCGGGCTCTCGCCCGATGAGACCCCCATTCCAGCTAAAGCCAGAAGAAAAAATGAAAAGTCCATTTACCCCAGATAAAACCACCAACCCCAGTTTAGCAACCGCATATGAATTCGTTTTCAGTTCTAGCAAACTTTTCAAAAACTTGCTAATTTCGAAAGATTTTTTTTAAATATGGAATTTGTGTGACTTTTTAGTGGGAGGTATAAATACCAAACCCTATAAAAATATCACCCTAACCAATCAGACTTTTCATGAGACTTATAGGCTTGTCATCCTTTAGCTCTTCGGCATCGCTTCGCTTTGGTATAAGAGTAATGTGAAGCTTTTTTCAATCCTCTCATGTTGGAAAGAATTAATTATATACTCTTTTACACTTACCAACACTTCATGTAAAAGGCCATTGTATAGTTATCGAGGCCTGGAACTTTGTCACCATCATAGCTTCTCAGTGCTTCCTTTAATTCCTCCAAGATAAATAGTGTTTGAAGTAATTCCTTCTCCTCTAGACTATTTTAAAGCTGGTATCACCTTAAGGTTCCCAATTAAGGAGTAATTGATTTCTTTTGTCAATTGTTGTCTATTTTAGATTCAAACGTAAAACATCTTATGTTATATCTTTATAAATCCATGTGGTCCTTTCAAATCTTATGATAAATCTTTTAAAGTCCAAACGTAAAAAATCTTGATTGTACATTTTTTTAAAAACTATTTTAAGTCAATATAATCCTAAATAGTCTTTTAAAATCCACTGGACTTATTTATCTATAAATAGTCTTTTAAAATCTCAATTGAATAAGTAAAATAATCATGGTATATAATTTACTATAATTTTATCCAATGTTTAGTTGTAATTTGAACTATGTATAACGTAATTCTTGTGTAACTTAGGGGGTGTATTCAATTAGGATTTTAAAAGACTATTTTTGGATAAATAAGTGTTGTGGTATTCATTTAAGACTTTTAAATAATCTAAACAAGTCTTGTGGTATTTAATCAAGACTATTATGATTTTTAAAAGAGGGTGTCCAAATCTAGTGGTATTCAATCAGATTTTTAAACAAGTAATAAAAAGTCTTTTGATATTCAAAAATTTGCTAATTTTGAAAGATTTTTTTATTAAATATGGAATTTGTGTGACTTTTTAGTGGAAGGCATAAATATCAAATCCTATAAAAAATATCACCCTAACCCATCAGACTTTTCACGTGAGACTTATAGGCTTGTCATCCTTTAGCTCCTCGGCATCGCTTATCTTTGGTATAAGAGTAATATAAAGCTTTTTTCAATCCTCTCTTGTTGGGAAGAATTAATTATAAACACCTTTACACTTACCAGCACTTCATGTAAATGGCCATTGTAAAGTTATTGAGGTCTGGAACTTTGTCACCATCATAGCTTCTCAGTGCCTCCTTTACTTCCTGCAACATAAATGGTGTTTGAAGTAATTCCTTCTCCTCTAGACTATTTTAAAGCTGGTATCACCTTAGGGTTCCCAATTAAGGAGTAATTGATTTCTTTTGTCAATTGTTGTCTATTTTAGATTCAAACGTAAAAAATCTTATGATAAATCTTTTAAAATCCAAATGTAAAAAATCTTGATTGTAATTTTTTTTAAATCTTTTAAATCAATACATTCCTAAATAATCTTTTAAAATCCACTTTGGACTTATTTATCTATATTCTTTTATAATCTCAATTGAATACATCCCCCTTAGTACACCAATTGGTGTACTCCATCAATCTCAATTTATATGATTTAGTTTATTTGGACACGAGTTTAAGAAAATATAAGAAACTTTTGAATCTTGTAGCCTAAAATAAGTCAACTATATTTATGTGGTTATAGATCATCTCGTTTAGCGTAAAAGATAAAGTTTAAAGTTAAATTATTGTCAAATAAGGAAATGTGTCATTCTTTTTTGGACTAATTCATGTAGTATAAGTTATAAATGGTTAAAGTAGCAAAAGTACAAAACTACCTTTATCTTTTTCCTAGGAACCCATGAAGATCAAGCATCCAAGGGTAAAATTATAAATTCATCAGTTTTTAATTTAAAAATAAATGAATATTATAAATGATATTTTGCATATCCAATTTTAGTGCAAGGAACCAAACACCCAACAAAAAATAATTCATGTATTACTAATCCTTGTATAATAATCCCTACATAATTAATCCCTGCATTATAATCCGTAATCCTTGTATAACTATACATCATACCAAATACTAAGAGTTTCATTTGATTTTCAACATTGAGAGTTCTATGAACCACTTAAAGATTTGTGCTCTAGAGTTGAAAGACAAGTAGGTTGTATCCGATAGAGACTCAGGGTCATTGGAGTTCACAGATGCATCAAATATCCCGGGGGCATTTTCAGCCAATACAGATAGTCTCCCACTTTACAGATCCCTCATTTTATGAGTCCGGGAAGTGTAAGAGTCTATGTGATTTTTTCAAAACTTTTCAGGGGAACCAAAACGTCACATCTTTTCCTACTGCGAGACGTTTCGTCAATCGATCATTAAATACATTCAGTCACTCAAACACGATGCCCTTTCAGAGACACTAATTGACCCTTACTGACAGGACATGCCACTTCATTTTCCAAGGGGAATGATTACCCCAACCGGCGATAAAATTCGACGCCCCTGATCATTTCTCCTCACTCTCACTCTTACTTTCTCCTCTCGAGTAATCACAAATTCTTACTTTTTATAAGCCTCCATTCATACTATGTCTACTTCTTCATCTTCTTCCTGTTCTTCATGCGATCTAACCCTCGGCAGAATGAGGCAAGAGCTCGGTGCTACTTCTGTGACTTCCGTTCATCATCGACCCTCATCTTCCAGCCTCACCCGAGCCACTGACTTGGGTTTCACAGCCTCCGAAATCATTCCCTCTATCTTTAATTTCGAGAGGGATTTTAGTGTAAACCATTGCTGTGAGCCTGTAAAAGGTATCACTTCGCTGATCGACCACTCAATTATTCCTTAGGTCCGTATCGACTGTCAATGGGGCCTAAATGTAGAAATATTTCCTCCCCCATCAATGCGAGCATCACACATCACAACCCAGGGATGTCGCTCATTTATACCCATCCATTTGCCATCAGATTCAGTCTTCTAGTTCATCATGTCATTGAGGCCTTTTGCCGGTGATATGGCATTTGTTTAAGACAGGTGACCCCTAAGACTTGTCGAATAGTCCGTTGTATTTAGTATCTGGCAGATCTTGCCCACCTTCCTTTTATTTTGGATCACCTGATCCACCTTTACGCCCCCGGGTTCTTCCTGGGGGATAATAAACTTAGCTTTTCGAGGCTTCTGGGCCATAATTATGAACGCCTAGGATGCTTACAACTGGGGATGGTGTGATCAGTTCCTGATGATTCATACCCACCGCCTTCATGACGTCAATTTGGGCCAGTTGTCGGAGCAATGGAACAATGCTCGTAAGTATTTGTAACTCTATTTTCTGCATTTTTTTACTTCTCTCCTGATCGTATTGTTTTTTATTCCTTCAGTGACCCCAGTAGTCCCCGAGACCCTGCCTAATATCTTTGGCTGGGTGATGGGTCTGCTCCGTGCCCCTCATGAAGCTGAGCGGACTTGGAGAGCTATTTCTGCTGACAAATGGAGAGGCAAAAGTCATGGTGAGTCTTCTCTCGCTGGTTTCGTACTTTTATTGACAGTGCATTGATATTCCACCCTAACTTACCTGGAGTGTTTTACTGCATTTGATTCTAAGCACCAAATTTTCTGATCCATCAAGTAAATGCTTTGAAGAGTTTTATCGGGTTTGTTGTATACCAGAAGTGATCTAATGGCATCGTATAATTTTCAAGTCTAGATGCATTTCTGATATAATGTTAGTGAGCATGGTAACTATTATTTCATGTAATTAACTTTTTCTTCATTTTTTGTTGTCAACGAATAGTAATTTGTATTATAGAACATGTAATTTTTAGAAATGGGGTTCTTCATTCTTGCTGCCTGTGCCTCCTTCAATTTGAGTGATATTTTGAATGTGAGACTGCTAGATATATATCGTCTCACGTCAGAAAAAAGTAGAATATTTTATGTATCAATCTTTTCATTTATTGTTGATAGAATGAGTTTAGTCGAGAATCATATCACTGTTTTATCAATGATATTTAGTACCAAAATTTAGAAAACCAACAACAACAACAACATACCCCGTATAATTCCACAAGGTTTTATCACTGTTTTATCACATGCTTCTACATAATTTCTCATATTTTGCTTCATTACTATTTATTTTTCTTTATTATTTTCAAAATTCGCTATCATGACGTATTTGCTTTTGATACCAAAGCATTTTCATCGCTTTATATTTCTTGACCGGATCGACTATTTCTCCTACTTTGTTTGTGCTTATGCCTTGTCGTGTCTTGAGACGATGGTCTCTCGGAAATGACCGCTCAACCTACCAAGGTAGAGGTAAGGTCTCTGCGTACACTCTACCCTTCCTGCACCCCACGTTGTCGGATTTCACTCGGTATGTTGTTGTTGTTGTTGTTTGCTATGTTAACTTTTTTATTTGTTTTTCTTTATTTTTTATTTCACTTAGCTATGTTATTATTTTATTTTTAAAAAAATATTATACCTCCTAATCTTAGAAAGAATAAGTCATCCACAAACTTGGCTTGTAACGAGTTATAGTAATGTCATTAAAGTCGGATTTTATTTTTGGATGGAGTTATATGCAAACTTAGCTTATATTGAGTGATGTTAGAATTTGATAGATGACTTTTTAATATTTAAATAGTATTATGAAATTATGGTTGTAAATATTATTTTTTTGTCAAACATGTTGTCCATGATGTTATTGCAAAACGTGTGCTTAGTTAGAAGTTCTTATTAACTGATGCAATTAAGTTAATATTTATTTGTATATATCATTTTTTTCACAATACTAGTTACAAATTTATTATTGTTTAGTTCTATATTTTTGAAATAATGTGTATCTTGAATGCATAGTGATAGATAAAATTAAGTAATATTTCTCATATAAACATATATTTGTCAATCAGTCGTAGGGAGAAGAGGTAGAACTTGTCACGTATTCTGCACTCAAAAGAATGCGTAAGAAAGAAACTGAAAGATAAACATGCTCACATTCAAGTACAAGTAATATCATAGTAAAAGAATAGCCAACCAACTATAAAAAGTCAAGTTAAGATCCAAATATAAGAATGAATGATGAATAAATATGCAGGTGCAATGCAATGCAATGGACACTTGATCAATACGTACATACATGCTCCGGCAAGATAAATCATTGTCCCCAAAGAAGTCATGACCCATGGGGACCCGCGACGTCCATGTGCCGGTCATACCGTATTACACGGCCTAGAATGACACTTCCACCCAAACTCCTCGCTAGCCACTCGTATCACTCAAGATAGAGATGGCTACGCGATATAGTTATGTCATATGAATTATAAATACTCCCCTTCTCATTTATCACCGACACGCCAGTATCAAGATCACAATCAATATATAATGAAATGAGAGTATATGCAATGATAATATCACATATATCATATCAATTCCCAGTCGTGCCACACAAGGACACTTATCATAATATCAGTATCACATCAATTTCCTTCCTTATAGATAAGCATGCCAAGATGGGTGAGATACAACTACATCACAATACAATATGGTATATCATATAAGTCTGATAACCATAAGAAGCATCAAATCATACATAGTCACAGTAACCAACCTAAGTACTCCATCCCAACTCCATACTGGAAGACTTACATGCTTTCTCAAACAGAATCTAACTACACATACGATTCGCTAACCGAAGTCGAACCAGAAGGTAAGACATAACCTACCTGGAAAGTCGAGCGGGAGTCGCGTAATCACACTTGCACCTTGCCCATCCGCGGATCACGATCATACTCGAAGTCTAGTATTATCGAAGTCTAAGTTAGAATAAAGAAATCACAACATCCAAATCATTACACTAGTCCTTGGTCCCCAATCATTAGCAAATAAGAGGGTAACATACCTTTAGGGGTAAAACAATCATTTTAAAGGTGAACTATGGAATTTAACATTTTAGGAGTCCAATACCACCCAATAATTACTAAATCAACTCAAGATTAGTCTAATTTCACCTTATAAGCAAAAAACTCCAATTTAGGCATGAACCCTAGTTTTCAATATTCAATTCTATTAACATTAATGGAAGATTTAGGCTTAACAAGTACTAAATAATTATTAATAATTATTCACCATGCTTAGATTAATAAAATCCATTAATTAATTCATACATTTAAGCTTAACAATTTAATGAGCCCTAATTTGGTTGAACTCCTCCTCCCCAAATAGATTATAGGTCAAGGCCACCATTTAATTAACATAAAGAAGATAAGTAAAGGTAATACAAGGTAAAGGAAGGCTACCATAAGAAGAAATCTCTTAGAAAAGCTTCGAAGTCGCCCTAATGGTGCTTGGGAAGTGTATTTTCAAAATGGGGGAAGTTAGGGTTTTAAGGACACTTAAATGATTCTGGAAATTCCCGACGTCCGCGCTCGTGATCCATAAAGAAAACTCAAAAAGCTCTTCGTAGTGGACGAGGATCCGCCGCGGCGAATTCCATCCGTCGGGCGCATTGAAGCTCGCCCCGATACACCAAAGCAACCATAACAATCAAGTCTTATGCAATTTCCATGACGCTCATGTATGTACACTCATGTAAAAACACGCTACGGACTCACTCGTGGTCTCAGAGTTTTAATTAGAGGTCTATTTCTACAAATCAACCCTCAACAGGCTAAACTAGTTCCCAAACTAATAACCAAAAATGCTCCCGAGGGCCTCGGAAACCGAACCAACTATCCCACCAAGTCATAAACGATCCTCCAGACCTCACAGAATTGATGAAATTCCGAAAAAGGTCCATTTACACAAAAGTCAACTTTTGGTCAAAGCTTTCATATTTCAAGGTTCTAATTTCTCAACTTCTACTAGAATTGTCTGATAACTTCGGGATCTGGGTCAATAAGTAAAATGGTCAAAATACAAGTAATGATGAAATAGGTCATTACAGTCTAAGCAATGTAGTTCATAGGGCATGTCAACGTAGTTGTATTGTTAATATGCTGCTACTCTAGGCTCGTTTCGCTTCTTCAAGCTCCGCCCTTTCTTTCAAAAATCAACAAAGAGTGCTAACGAGCAAGAAAAAGGATGTGCTAAGGCGCAATGTCTTTCGTTCAGCTGCTACGCCATTGATTCTTGCCTTATCTTACTTAGTAAAGCAACCTTTCGCGGTAGGCGCTCACCTTTTTTGTCTTGGTGGAACCTGGCGGGCAGGGCTTTCTTAACCGGATACACGGAATTGGGATCTCAGTTGCATGCAAATCTTTCTATCAGGAAAGCCTCGCTTATTCAAAGGGATTCTTATTTAGAACCTTTTTTTGCTTTGTTGTAAGTAAACGCTCGTAGGAGTGGCGGGTGATGATGAGTATATAAATCAATAAAGACAAAAAAAATGACAAGATAAATTAGATATATATGGAAAAAATAACGATGTAGAGGGCGACTGAAAAGGATGTTCGACCTACAGGGAAAGTGGTGGGCAGGGATTCTCTACAATGACACTGTTGTAGGCCAATTGAAAGAGATGTAGCGCATGTAGAGCTTTTGTTTTTGGGTAAAAATGCCACGGGATCAAATCTGGCCATCCCTCCCTAATCTTGTTTTCTAGGCAGTAATGAGGGATCCATTAAGACCGATTCAAATTTGACATACAAATTTTCATTTTATGAGACTATATACATGCAAGATGTATTAGGGAGTACAAAAAAAAGCATTTTTCTTTACAGTCGTATCCATTGTGATAAGAAAACGCTCTTAGTTTAGTAACGTGGATCTTCAAAACCCGACATCGTAGGTTCAAATCATGCAAAGCGTGATTTTTTTCTTCTTAGATCGAATCAGAATGAAATAGATTAATTAAATAACTTTCACAACAATTGAAATTTGACCTCATATGCGTGTGTATTTAAAAAAGGAGGAGCTGAAAGCCACTTGACTGTAAGGAGATGAGGTCAATAAAAAAATGTTAATTAATCAAAGGTCCAACTGATCACCACGCATGTATTGTCAATATGCAGTAGGAATAATCCATCCAAAGTAATAGGAATTAGACTTAACACGATTCCAAATAGAAAAACTGCCATCATTTTTCTTTAAGAGAAAAAAGGTGATATCTATACCTAAATATTAACCCGAATTGACATGAATCTCAATGACAATGACCAAGAATTGACAATTGGTAACGTAAGTAAATATAGAATACATGTAATACCACATAAAGATTTCTTTTTTTAAAATTTTAATTTTGAATATTCAGTTTATAAGTCGTGTCTTGCTCAGACCAATAAATAGAGTTGAGGTTATAGTTAAAGCCGCTAATAGAAAATAGAAATAATAGGTTATAGTAAGCATGAAAGGACTAAATTAAATGAAATATGTTCTTTTATATATATGTTTGGAAAGCACTTACCTAAGTTTCCATTTTTGCAAAATAGAAGGATAGACAAAAATCTCAATTTCAATTGAATGAATTTTGATTCATGTATCATTATTATAGGCGGACAACGCTAACAAAGATAAAGTGACAGACATATAAAAGAAATTGATTCATCATCTGTAACATCTATCTATCCCGCAATTTCAATCAACCGATTCATTAAGTAACTATTGGGTAAACTATTAAACTAATAAGAGTTATATCATCTAACTTCATTCAAAAATGAAACTTGCAGTTAGAATTAATCTATTTTGATCATTTCTTAGATTTTGCTGAATTGTATCTAATCCATTTTCGATTTTAAAGCGAACACTTACAAAACTAAGAAATCTTTTTCATTTGACTTTCATTGTTGTTTCACTCATTAGACTTAGTAGTTTATTAATACACAAAATATCTTGAATGCTTGAGAAGAAGAAAAATTTATCACACAATCGCTTGAAAAAAACTTTTTTTGTCCAACTAGTAGTATTTTCTATTAGATTCCACATTTTCTCTTTTCATACTGCCTCGTCCTTGTAGCTAGATCAAGAAAGAACCTTTGGATTGAGGTCCACAACTATGGATTCCAATTATTCTATTTTTCTTTTTTGCTTTCATTGAATATGATATACTACTCTTATTTGTCACTCAACCATTAACTTTTTTTTTAAAAAAAAAGATCCCAACAACAAAATTACTTCCACAACTATGAAGGAAAATTTCTATATATTGCATTTACAATAATTGTGGGAATATGTAAGATGATTTTACATCAACAAGTAAAAAAAGAAATTATTTAGTACTTACTTTTGATACTAATTCAAATTGCCTTGTTGTGTAAGAAGAAGGATAGTTATAATGACTCGGTGTACTCTCAAGACGCCCTCGGTACAATATTGACGATCTCACAAATATGCAATAGTGAATTGTCATTTATTGATCTCACCTTTTACGTCCAATCCTCTTTGACTGTACAAAAATATGTGGAGCACAAAGATGTCCGGAAGCACATGAGAAAGTTCGTTTGTTGATATTATTACCGTATTCGATATTGAGTCATTCATAACATTACTATACTTTCCATATTCTTTGTGGGTTGGTTATTTGTCGCACCGATTTAGCTTACGATGTGTTTGAAAGTCCGCGGCCAAACGAGTATATTACGTAGAGCCGACAAGGAATTCCATTAATAATCGACCGTTTTGATCCTTTGGAACAACTCGGTGAATTTAGTAGATCGTTTTAGGAGACCCTAATGACTATAGATCGAACCTATCCAATTTTTACAAGAAGATGGTTGGATGTTCACGACATGGTTGTATCTACCGTCTTTTTATAATATTATTTACAAATATATAATTATTAATCAATATATTTTTAAGAAATAATGTTTCTTAAACACCTAATTTGATACTCCCTCCATCCCAATTTATGTTATATAGTTTGACTCGGCGCGGAGTTTAAGAAATAAATGAAGACTTTTAAATCTTTGTGGTCTAAAACAAGTCATAGATATTTGTGTGACTGTAAATCATTTCATTAAGAATAAAAGATGAACTTTTAAGTTAAATTATTTCTAAATCTAGAAATGTATCATTGTCTTTGAGACATACTAAAAAGGAAAGTGTATCACATAAATTGGGACAGAGGTAGTATAATTTATAAAGGTACATATTAGTCAAATATTATTCGGACAGATGGAGTATCATTTTAATATTCTACTCCCCACGTTTCAATTTATATGATGCAGAGAAAGAAAGAAATACTTCTGAAAATTCACGATTACTTAAAACATCTTTCTTCGAATAATTGAAAATAAAGCGATTAGTAGTACCTTCTAGGAGTATTATGTCCTATTTACAAATCACAATTAGGTAAAGTAGATTATAGAGAATTTCCTAACTTAAACGGTGATTGTAGTAGCATTCATCTATGGTGAAACTTGCAGAGGAGGGCTTTTTAGCTCAGCAATGGAGAATTCCGAGAGCAGAAAAAGTAGAAAAAAAAACACAACACAGGAACAAAAAGATTGGAAAGTCTGTCAGACAGCCATTTGACCATCCCAGCACCATGGTTGGGGCTGAGAACGATCATCTACGGCACCGTGACCCGAAAGGCAGTGGAAGCTATTAATCACGCTCTGATCAAATGGCCATGATTCATCAACCAGACATGGTTTCCTGTCTCCTTAGAACTCAAGGATACAGTGGTACGAGCCTATAGAACAGATCCTGTTCAAGTAAGGTCGTGCCCTTTCTCTTCACTTCCTTCACTTAAGTATCCTTTATCAGTACAGTGTTTTACCGATGTGGGACGACGAGCATCTATACGCACGACAAGAAAAAGGTTATGAAAACTGACCGTTGATGTTAGAAATTTCTATGGGATTATTGAATATCGTAAGATTTGAGAAAATCCCAAGACGGGAATCTGAATTGCAACCCAGCTGTTAAATGAATTGCCGGAAAGAGTTATTCTATATATTTGTCTGAAATTAATTGGAAGAGTTAGCTTTGAAAGTTGTTCTTCATGTGTTATTAGTATGCAATTTTTCTTTCAGCTAAATGATGAGATGAAGAAAATGGATGAGCAGCCAAAAAAAGACGCAAGCTCTTATTGAAATCAAGGTACTTGTCTAACTACTGTTACTACTCATGTTAGAGTATCTTTCACCTTTTTTTGTAGTTTCTACTATTGACGCGACAACATACTATTCTTTTCTCGAGATAAGAGAAATTCACGTGATAGTCTCCAAATTAAATTTTCAAATGCACTGATGCTTTATATTGTAAGTTCCTTGGATGTTTGAAAATTAAGATTAAGATTTAAAGTATCCCTAAAATCTAAATAAATGCAGATGAGAATTTGAGTTAAGCCTAGGCTGGTGACCTCCATTGCACTTTGGAGGAGTGCCCGCCTAAGGTCGGCTCAAGTGGTCGAGCCTACGTCATAATTTGTCGCAGCGGGAGCCTGCGTTCGCGCGGCCCCTACCCAATTCTAAGCCCAAAATTTCCTGGTCCATTTATTAATTGTTGAAGTGTTATCAGATTTAATTCGAGCCCAAAAATTCTGGTCTCATTAAGGAAATGGTGTATTCTCATCTCAAAAAGATTGTCCAAGTTTGACTTTAAAATGTGTGGTCCAAAACAAACCTTAGGACAATCTTTTTGGGATGGAGGGAGTAATGTTTTATCGGATTCGTATACCAGAGAAGTTAACTAACTGTGTTACATATATCATTGTGTGTCGTATAAATTTCAAACTATTTGTGAAAAATATTTATTTAATTAGAAAATAATTTGGGATTTTTGGCCCGATTAGAAGGACTGGATTTGTGCCAATTTCATAGTTCAAATAACGACATATTTACAGCCATACTGAATACAACTTCCTCAGTGCTAACCTGTGAGTTTCCTCTTTGTCTCAGTTACCAAAATCCTTCCAAGTACAGGGCGATTTCAGTTTCTATTCATCTCACATCCTTGCATTTGATTTCATTTTATCTAAGGTTTTTGTACTATTTTGAATTGATGGTCCTTAAGCCGAGCGTCTATTGGAAACAGCCTCCCTACCTTGGTCTACGTACACTACCCTCTCCGCACCCCACTCTGTGGGATATCACCGAGTTGTTGTTGTACCTAATATGTGGTTTCTTCCTTCTACTTCTCCTTTTGAAGGTTTATTTTGCACTTAGTAGTCTGAAGTGTAATATCTCAAAAACCTTAAGTCTACGGGAGATTGGAGTTTCTCAAGAAGAAAAACAAATTGAAGTGTAAGAATTTTATTTGAAAGTAAGAAATTAAACAATCCAGGCTCCTTGTTTTGTGTTAATTTGCTTAATTCTATGAGGCTCCCCTCCTTGAATTTGAGTGAGGTATTTAGAATGTTCGAATTGTAGGAATCTGTAGAAGCTTTTATGTACCTATCTCTTCACTTTTTTTTGTTAGAATGAGCTTAATCAAGTATCTAATTATTATTTTTGATCCACGATATTAGTATTTAAGGTAGAAAACTAATAAACGGAGCTTTAAACTGTTATTTGGTAATAGGATAGAGTTGAAAGAATCTAAGGGGTCCTTTGGTTCAACGCCAAGTTATCGTGGGATTGTAATCAGGATTATAACCGTGGACTATCTATCACACCTTCTATATGGGATTAGATAATCCCATGATTGTGGTATAAAATTTATCCTAGTTTTAGGTAACACACTCAACCAAACACATAATAGATTTAATCCCGAATTTATACCAGGATAACCCACTCAATCCCTCCAACCAAACGGCCCCTAAGGGCTCAAACCTGTGCACCTGAATCTTAATTCCTCATTCTGTATTTAGAGCTTTGGTTAAAAATGTTTATGAGCGAAAAGCTCATGAAACTAGAATTATTACAATATAACCAAAAAAGTACTTGTACAAAGTAATTTCTTCTCAAATGTACCGCAATCCCAAAACGCTGCCTAGATATGTAGCATTACCACAAGTCAATGTCGTGTATTCAAATGCTTGAATCCTCTCTCATCCTGCGGGAGAGGATATAAGTTTTAGCCTCACTTAGAGCAAACATTTGTCCTAAGAATATCAATTTCCACACCATTATAAAGGGACTTAAAAATATTTTTAATAGTAAATTTAGAAAACTCTATGGCCTCTGGATTGTTTTTGAAATAGCTGTGCTCGACTTCAATCGAGTCTGTATCAATGAGGATAAACTCATAATATTTTCTGGTTTTAATGGGGTCCTGTGTGTCCACATACTGATAATTAGTGTAGCAGGGTTTGAGGAGATCCTGTACCCTGAAATTTTCATATTGTTTGTCTAGGGCCATTATTGGAAGGGCCTGTGATACAATGAATTCCCACTTTGGAGGATGGGTGCTGGTACCTGCTGCTGGGGTCTCCTTCTTGACAGGAGTCACTGGTTTTACCGCTCCTGAATAAGATTCTGGAGGCTTCATTTCATAGTTTTCCCTAGTCTGTACTGATGAGGGAGATGCCTTGAAAGGCACTGTCTGGGCTTTTCCTGCAACTTGCTCCTTTTGATTACCCGTTAATTTGGGGAAATTTTCTAAAACCGAAAACTTTCCTTCATAACCTGCGGTTAGAGGGGGCCTGGTAGTTTTTTCTGGGATAAATAGTTGTTTCATTTTTTCATCGGGTCTTAGCTGAAAGGGGGGTCTCATCGGGCGAGAGCCCGGGAAACTTGGCCTCATGACTGCCTTGCAAGAACTCTCTTGTTAAAAAATCTGGCAAAGAATTTTCTTCACCTTTTATAAAATCGATTTTAAAATCAAAGCTATCTAACAAAGTTGCTTGCCATCTAGCAAAAATCTGTTTTGACACAAGGTTTTTTACATCTTTTTGTAAAACATCTTTGGCTGCTTTGCAGTCGACTCTTAGTAAAAATTCTTTATTGACAAGGTCATCTTGAAACTTTGTAATACATAGTACTATAGATAAAATTTCTTTTTTAACAAAGGTGCTATAATTTTTTTCCGAGCGGAGTTCCGACTCCGGACGTGAATCTTACTAATTGCTCGGGGGATTCGGGAGAAATCTTTTGTTTGAGGATACCTTCGTAGCCTATATCTGAGCCGTCGGTCTCAACAATCATAAAAGCTTCGGGATTAGGGATTCCAAGGCAGGGAAGCTTTTGGACTATTTCCTTAACCTGTTTAACTGCTTTGGTCTGGTCTTCTGACCATGGAATTGGGTTTTTCTTTAGCCTTTTATAAAGAGGCTCGCAAATCTGTCGAACCTTAGGGATAAAATCTGCAACATAATTGAGACTTCCTAAGAATCTTTGTAGTTGGGTTTTATCAGTTAATTCATCAGGAAATTTGGTAGAGAATTCTATGGCTCTACAGATTGGTTTATACGTTCCTTGATAAAGGTCATAGCCTAAGAACCTAATAGACGTCTGAAAAAGTTTTATCTTTTTCGCGCTCACTGCTAAACCGTTCTTCTTAACTGTTTTAATAAAAGTATTAAGGTGTTTAAAATGCGGATCTATATTTTCTGAAAATATAAGTACATCATCTATATAGACTATAGAAAATAGACTTAAAGAGTTAAATATATTATTCATTATATTTTGGAATTCTGAAGGGGCATTCTTGAGCCCAAAAGGCATAACGTTCCATTCATATTGTCCAAAGGAGACGTTGAACGCAGTTTTATACTTATCTTTTTCTTCAATCTGAATCTGCCAAAATCCGGACTTCATATCAAACTACTATAGAGAGAACCTAAATTATTCCAAGAGAAGAGTTTAGAAATCCTTAGTAATTTAACTTGCCCTAGGCTTCATGATTTTAGATGGTATAAAGATATCTTCCTCAACAAGGTTATGATCAGAGAAGATTGTAACCATGATTACTGGAAAAGAAAAATTCATAAGCGGTTTACCCCCTCTTTTTGCAGAAAAGGTTAGAACAACCATTCGAAATAAATTCGAGGGAGACATACCCTATGGTAGCTTAACATACGGAGATATAGTTAGCATGATAAACCTTACGGGTCTAGAGCTATGTAATGATCTAAAACTCAGACACCAGTTAAAGAAAGAAGGAAGACTTTCCACCACAGAATTAGGAAGTTTCTGTCATTTGTCCTAAGAATATCAATTTCCACACCATTATATCGGGATTCCCTTGTTTACGGAATTATGGATGGCAAAGAATTAAGAGCAGTATTCCTTTATTAAAAGTGGAGACGCCACTTCAAAAGTTTCTATTATGTCTGCAGTTCATGGAGATAGTTCTGTTGGACCATTTGGATGTATGTTTGCTTAAACTATGAGAAAGCATTTGAAAGATGAAGTCATTTGCATGGCGTGATTTAGAGTAAGGCAGAAGGTTTAGCTTATTTAAGTGTTCTTCAGATAGCTGCAGTTTTTGAATTTGACTTTGATGCTTCTTGTTTGTAATTCCATGATTGATTCTGAATATGAGCTTGTGTTTTACAGGGTTTGAACTCATTATTTAGATCACGAATGCCTCACAGGACTCGGCCTATGACAGCTCTTCTGCTGTTTACCGGACTTAATGTTGTTTTAATCTCAACAATAACTCATGTCTATGATTTTTGTATGCTTTCATACGTATTGGGAAAGAAGAGTTTCCTAGTATCCTAATGAAGCTCAAAATCATCTTTCCTTTCAGCAGTTCATGCCTCTATTGCTTACTTTACATCTTTATATATGTTTCACCCTGAATGCTTCTGCTATTTGTATTACATAATGTGTAAAAGTCTCAATGTCACAAACCACATAAAACTTTAACGTTTATGCCTGTTTTAGTGGACCTTACGGTTATCATCACCATGTGTCATTTTGTTTGTCTCAGAACTTAGCTGTTGTGTTTAAGCCAACACTGAAGAATAGGTTAAGTAGAGAGTTGTTTGTTTCTATTTCCCGCTAAAAGTGGAATCTAAATTCTACTGAGCTTTTCCATAACATTTGTAAATCAATTCTGATTTATGTCCTCTCCAATGCTCTACTTTAAGTATAGTTTTTTTCTTTTCCTTTTTTGCCACTACTTTTCCATGTTATCTGGTAACTTACTCTTCATCATCTATATCAGAGAGAACATCGACGTCAGGAACACGAAGAAGCTTTGAGAGGTTAAGCATCAATTTTAAGTGGGATCTTCGAGGTTAGGGATTTTGTTTAATAGGTCTTTAGTTTAACTTGGTTGGAGACCTAATGGGCTTCTGGTTTTATTGTGTTGCGTGAGTTCCTGTTGTTTCCTTTGTAAATATTTAGAGTGACATCAAGCTGAGACAGGTACTAATTAAGGATTATATATGGAAGGAAAATGAAGAAGAAGATGATATAAATGTTTCTTATTAGCTGATATCTTCTTTTAATAGAGACTTCTCACTTCTGTTTAGACAATGTTGTCAATTATCTCTACTTGATGATTGTTGCTGCCAAACTCTGTGGATTTGGATGTACTATTAAGAATGGATCTGAAGGAGGTCGCTCTGCTGGCTTTCGTACGATGCATATAAAGCACGACTCCTAAAATTTTGAAGATCAGTGTTCTTGTGTTTTAGGTGATGCAAAAGTACTCCTTATTCTGTGAATACTATTCAAGTGGTCTTACAAAAGATTGAAGGTTTGTTTCTTTGATATTTATGTCTTTGTTTTAGTTTGATCACAACTTGACCTCTTTGAAATTTACATCAGCCCAATTTTCCGTTATCTACCTTATCAGAAAACTTAAAAAAAGTTCATCCAAACATCTTTGAAATCTGGTTCACTGTATGCCAATGGCCATTGCCACCTAAAGTCGCCAAAGTGGTTTATGGATGACTTTGGGTTTGATATGCCCCATGATCTATGTTGCTCGACTCTTCAAAAATGTTGTCTCACCCCATGTCGAATCCTCAAAATATGCATTAATTTTGGAGGATTCGACACACAACCGGCAGGATTTTGAAAGAGTCCGAGCAATCTATGAATAAGGCATAAGTTTAGCTTAGCAAAGCACCATATACATATGTAATTTGAAGAAATGGTTTGCTCCATGGGCTTCTTACCTAAACTGGTTATATTGTAGTTCCTTCTTATACTTTTTGTTGATCTTCATATTTTGGCCTGGACTTGATAGCTCTCTTCATCTTTTAGTTAAAACCCTTGTCATAAATCGATTGAGCTTCAACTCAAAGAACTAATTAGAACTTCCAAAGGAATATGAATTGTTAATAAGGAGTTTCCCATTTCTTGTTGGCAACATAGGTTTATGAGTATGCAATTAAACATGATGAGAGATTCAATTTAAACATGCTCTCTTAGTTGGGTAATTCGATCATAATTTGTTCAATACCTTATAAATCGAAAGGAGTTTACATTCTACGTTGTTTTGTTGAAAGACATGAGAACACACTGAGTTCATTACTCGTGGGACGATTCTTTTTTTATAAAATAGAATGACAATTTTTAATTAACTTAAATTTTTCCCACCAACTATCAATTATTTGTGGAAGCAATATGGGCATCCAAATTCTTTTTATTTAATCATCCTTTTAACGAAGTGTAGAATCGACTATACATGATGTGAATTTGTCTTCAAATTAACATAAGAGTGGTCGTTACTCTCAAATTAACATAGTTAATTATTTGCTCTACAAAACTTGATAGTAACAGACTCGCCATTATCTTACAAATGAACACTAACAATTAATAAACAAAAGGTTGACTGCTGAAATCAGACAATAATTCAGATTCGACCGATTTCTTAATAGTTTGGTCTTAGATTAGGGTAGGGGCCGCGCGAACGCAGGCCCCTGCTGCCACAAATTATGACGTAGGCTCGACCGCTTGGGCCGACCTTAGGCGGGCACCCCTCCTAGGTGCAATGGAGGTCACCAACCTAGGCCATGGGCCTTGTTGATCGCCCATCGACCCCGTCCAGGTAAGTATGTTGCCCTGTGTGCTCAGCCCATTATTTATGCTAGAGCTTTTGCTCCACTTCTCTTCACTGCAGGCGATGTGGGAGGATCACTCACAATGTCATTACTCTCTTTGCCTTTGGCTTTCTCTGGGAAAGAAAAAGAAAATAAATAAAGCCTATATTTAATTCTCCTTTAATACAAGGAAAACTATGGAGTAAGCAATAGTGTTCCATCACAAAAATCACAACAACAATATACCCAATGAAATTTCTCAATCCACCCCTTATCTTGAAAAATACTTTACATGCTCCCAAATTGATTAAAAACTTAGTGTCTGTCCGAAAGTTCGAATTTGATCCTTTTGGTTTCTCTGTGAAGGATTTCAAAACGGGTAGTCCTCTCATGAGGTGTGATAGTAGGGGAGATCTATATCCCGTCACGCCCGTGTCGGTCCATCGAGTCAAGTCTTGCCATCACAAAAATCACAACAACAATATACCCAATGAAATTTCATAAAGTGGGGTATGAAGAGGGATAGAGTGTACCCCTATTATATAAATAGATGTTCAAAATTCAAGTTTCATCCTATACATACATAAACCAACAATTCAACCTCCTTCAGGTCTTTCTATTCTTATTCCATCCAAATCCACAAAGTGTTTGATAGCAAAATTACTTAGTAGAGTGAACAACAAAGGTTCCTCAAACAATCTATAACAAATAGTCTCTATTAAAAGAAGGAATCAGCTAATAAGAGACATTTTCCTTTTTCCTTCTTTCCAAGCATAATCCTTAATAGCTTAGTCAGCTTGACATCACTCTAAATATTCACCAAGGATAAAGCAGAAACTCATGTAGTTCACGCAATAAAACAAGAAGCATATTAGATATCGGATTACACAATATAGTAATTATGACGACCTGTTTGTTTGTCATAACGTAATTACATTGCAATTACAAGTGTACTGTTTGGTTGCACAAGTTTAATTATACAGTTAGATATTTTAAATTTTAAAAATAAAAGTTAATTATCAAAAAGTAAACGTTAATGTTTGACAAATATATATTTATATAAGAAATATTACTTCAAGATACACATTATTTCGAAAATATAGAACTAAATAATTATAAATTTGTAACTAGTATTGTGAAAAAATTGATGCTATACAAATAAATATTACCTTAATTGCATCAATTAATAAGAACTTCTAACTAAGCACACATTTTGCAATAACATCATGGACAACATGTTTGACAAAAAAATAATATTTACAACCATAATTTCATAATACTATTTAAATATTAAAAAGTCATCTATCAAATTCTAACATCACTCAACATAAGCTAAGTTTGCATATAACTCCATCAAAAAATAAAATCCGACTTTAATGACATTACTATAGCTCGTTACAAGCCAAGTTTGTGGATGACTTATTTTTTCTAAGATTAGGAGGTATAATATTTTAAAAAACAAAAATAATAACATAGCTAAGCGAAATAAAAAAATAAAGAAAAACAAATAAGAAAGTTAACATAGCAAGCAACAAAAACAACAACATACCCAGTGAAATTCGACAACGTGGGGTCTGGGAAGGGTAGAGTGTACGCAGACCTTACCTCTACCTTAGTAGGTAGAACGACTGTTTCCGAGAGACCATCGGCTCAAGACACGACAAGGCATAAGCACAAACAAAGCACGAGAAACAGTCAGATCCGGTCAAGAAATTTAAAGCAGTATGAAAATGTTGGTATCAAAAGAGAATACGCCATGATAGTGAATCTTAAAAATAATAAAGAAAAATAAATAGTAATGAAGCAAAATATGAGAAATTATGTAGAAGCATGTGAAGTAAATGTTGGGAAATGAAAAATAAAGCAAAATTCATTTCAAAAGAAAATTCATTTCAAGTATCACTTTTAGCAGAAAGAGAAACACAAATCGCTTAACTTACCGAATGGTGTTAGCGAAAAACAACCAAGTTCTTTGATTATATGAACCATGCTAAACTAACAAGAAAAGCAAAATGGCACCTTTGATGCTAATGGTAAGGTTCACTTGAAGAGCCATACACATTAAAAGTTTCATGTGATTTGCAACATAAGAGTTATATGAACCACATGATACAAATATTATATCTAATGTGCACAAACATATAGCCAGAGGATGTATAAACAAGGATGAGCATAAAAGTTGTACAATAGCCATGAATGTCGAAAGGAAGAATATATTTTCAACTCTATAAGGATACAAGGAAATAAACATCTTACTCTTCTTTCCTAACAAGGATGGAAGCATACAAAATCATAGACATGAGTTATCTCGAAACCAAAACAACATTAAGTCCAGCAAACAGTAGAAAGAGCTGACATAGGCCGAGAAATGTGAGGCATGGTGATGTATAATGACTTTAAACACATTGTAATACACAAGCCCATATTCAGAATCCAACAAAGAACAAAATACAAGAAGCAACAATGTCTATTATACATTTTTTTAAAATTCAGGGGGAAAACAAATTTTCATATTAAATTGAAGTTCATATGCATATAAAGTCAACACAACTTTAAAGTACTAGATATCAATAATTTTTTTGACTTGTTCAATAACTATATAAAAATCACATAGGCTCTTCAATCAATCCATAATAATTATATATATGACCATATATGATATATCCTCCGAATCAAAATATAATAACATAATTCTTCTTTATAATGCATTTCACTTCTAAGGATAAGGGTTCACATAGTAATTGTGTCTATCGATGGTGCGAAGGAGAAATAGGAACCCCTTTTGGTAGCATATGGAACCAATTACTCTTGAGAAAATCTTTCTCGCTCATAGTCTCTAGAAGGTTCGAGAACATTTCGAAGATTCCTCTTTCAAATTCTTCATTGTTGTTGTCGCTATTGATCTCATCGAAGAAGCATAGCCAAGAACAAGAGATAGTAATTTTTCTATATATAGAGGATATTAATTCCTTGTACGTATGTGAGGTAATGTGTAAGTTTGAAAATTTTCCTTTCTTGTTTGGTAAAACAAAACTATGCGAATTTTCATTTTCTAGTGAAGGTGTAATTGGTTATTGCTAAATATGTACTAAGAAAATATACCTCTAAATTGACATGCTAAATTTTATAATTTGGTTACTTAAAGAGATTGCTAATACTGGAAAGCCTTGCTTGGTACGGTTAAATGGTAAGTATACTTAATTTGGTTTGTAATTATATGAGATGTAATCGATTAAATTTCAAGTGCCAACTTGAATTTACTATTTTGTTGATCTACGCTTTAAAAATGGAGAAAAATGTTACCCAATCACTACATAATTAAGTAGAAATAAGTTTGTTAATGCAAACAACCAACATCTTCCCTTGAAAAAAGATCATACAATTACGTTATTAACTAAACTAACAATTGTATCCACATTTAGTTAGTATACTACTAATTAAGATCAAGAATTTATGTGGAATTTTCTTTGAAAATACTGGTGTTTAATTATTGACCCCGTTAAGAAATTATTCAAATATATACTTCTTCGGGAATTTCTTCTCATCTTCCTCCTCTTACTCATTGCTTATTTATGATATATCTTGGATTGATTTTGGTTGAAAAATCTCAAAAAATACTAACAACAATAATATACTCAGTGTAATCTAACAAGTGAAGTCTAGTGTACGTACTCTACCTTGGGAGGTAGAGCGTACGTCGCTCTCGTGCACGACCAGTAATTTTGTTAGCAAAACAGTTTTTGACTGATCGAACAAGAAATTGTTGTTACACGGGAAGGACAACTTTAATATGATGTCGTCTTTACTATTACTATAATAAAATTGGAACAAATATGACTGGATTGTGTCTAGATAAATGAAAAATTTATACCTCTGGCCTTTGAAGTAGGACAACCAGAAAATAAAAACAAATGGTATCCCCAGAGGATTTGGTGTATCATGGATGGCTCTATGAGTTATCAATTAATTAAAAAGACTTCATTTTTTCTTTTTGTTCTTCCCGTAAGTTTGAAATTAAGGAAATTACCTTAAACGACCTAGGAGGAGGTCATTTGTCGACCATAAGTTGATGACCCTACTACTTAGCCATTTACACAGATGAATTTTTTCCACTAAGAATGAGGTCGAGAATCGACCAAGAAGGAGGTTGATTAACGATCATGGGTTGATAAACAACCAAGAAGGAGGTTGATTATCTACAGTTGGTTGATGATCGACCATGAAGGAGGTCGATTTATTGACTATAGGTTGATAATCGGCCACGAATGTGGTTTATAATACACCAAAAAGAAGGGTCGATTATTGACAATAGGTTGATAATCAACCAAGAAGGTGGCTGATTATTGACGATAGGTTGATGGTCATCCAGAGGAGGTTGATTCACCATTTGATTTTGATCGAAACAACAAAGAAGAAAATTAGGCATTTTATCTTCTTTTTTTTAATTCTTTAAACTACAACAGAATAAACAACCAAAGTGTTACTAACAACTTGCAACAGATAAAAAGGATCAATAGCACATATAAAGCTCACCAAGATCCAAAGATATATAAATACCTTCTCGCATAGCACCAAAACATTTATTGGACAAACACTTGCAGTTCTTGCAGCGCACGAAGTAGAAGGAATTGAAATGTCCTGGTTAGATTCAAATGAATTCTAACACCTCCACAAACACACACAAAAAAACTCACTTTCTTAACACTACAAGATGAATAACGAGGTGTTAAAAAACCAAGTAGAGAAATAACCGAAAGTTAAAGAAAACTAGACGCAAAGAGCAAATCTTATTCGAAATGATCAAACACCGATCACACAAACACAGGATAACCGCAACAAGAGAGTCTCGTCACCCCAAATAAACCAAATTTGAAGGATAATGTAACAGCATGTGTTTCACAACCCACAAACAAATAAAACCCCCGAAATATGTCCGGATAGCAACTCAAATGCATCATATCGTTATAGAACACTTAGTTCAAGACATCTTTCTTTTTTTGGATATAACTACCGGAAATTGCTTCTTTAACATCATCGAACACACGACTGCACCAGAATATAAAACTTTGTGGAGCATCCCAACTTCAGCAGAAATTTAAAGCTGCGATGGTGCTCGAAAAGTACTACTATAGGGTCACACGGAGTCACCGCTATTGACCGCTTAATTTCCACAATACTTGCGTTTTCACATCAGAAAGGAGATGTTTTATTTAAGTAGATGAACAAAGATTTGTGCACGAGCTTTTCGTGGGAATATCCAACTTCTTTTAAATGGAAGTTACTTCTAGCCATAAATTATCGGTCAATTGGTATAGATGGAGGGGAAGCAAAATAGATATACATCCTTTCTTCCAATTTTGACAAGGCTCAAAAAATCACATGGATGGGTATCTTCTAACCCTTTCCCATCTAGTTTTCTCATTTCGACTAACTGGACTAAGAAAAAACGTACATCTCATCTTTTACTTCGTCTCCACCAGCCCTTCTTTTCATCCCAACCAACTGACACTCAATTATTCTTAGATGATAGAGTTTCTTGATACAAATTGTAGCCTCTTATTTTCTTTTATAAGTAATATGGATGACATCAAACAAGAAGTTTTACTATGAATGTCATATTTAGCATTACCTAGTGTATTTCAACATAATTATGTTAGAGCCAAAGGCCTCGTGTTTGAGCTCTGAAAATGGGGTCATCTTTGGTAGGATGTCTATCCCGAAAGTGGGACTACACGAATGTAGATTAGTCGGCCCCTTTTTGGGTACCGGACACTGGGTGGGATACCAAAAGAAAATAATAATTATGTAACCAATAGCTGCACCAAATGCCAATACCAATTACTGAACATATGCACATACCCAAGAAAACTAACTGATATAAAATAGTACAGAAAAATAAGATAAAGCCTTTGCTTCATAAGCTAACATCTTCCAACAGAGAAAAAGATGAGAAAGACATATTAAGCTTATCAAGATCCAAAAAGATAGAGTTAAACTTTCTCCTGGTTGTGCATAAACTCTTCAGCTGTTCGGCACTATTTATAGTTATCCAATTTTCAGTAAGTACTTTTTTTGTTTAATGAAATCTATTGCTCTCTCACTAAAGTAACATACTTGTACCAAGTTGATCATAAACAATTTCAGTAGACTAAGTAATAGTCAGAAAGGAATTAGCAAAGATATACTGAAGAATCCTTCAATTACCAAGAAAAGCCACATTAAGTGATCAAATATAAGGTGATAGACAGGTTTCACAACCCAAAACCAAATAAAACCCCTGAAAATGTCATGAATAACAACTAGAGTGCATCATTAGTTCAAGACATATATTAATAATTTTTGGATATAGCTACTGGAATCGTTTCTTTAGCATCAACATAACAACTAAAGTGCATCATTAGTTCAAGGCATATATTAATAAGTTTTTTTAAAAACATAAAAAACAAATTGAGAGTGAATTTCTAGACATTCTTGATTATGAAAGATTGTTTGATGACTTTGCAGATAAAAATGCAAGGAGATCAATTTTCTATACCTAATGTAATGATAGTTTTTCTTATAAATCTTTCATGGAATGACATTAAGGTATCTCTTTCCTAGCATTATTGTACTGAAATTGAAAACATTGAATCGAATATAGTGTTTGCAATATTTTTTTTTATAATATTGATTAATTAGTTAATTTTAATTTTTCATGTGAATAAAAAAGGACCTCTTTTTGTTTCTCGCACCGGGCCCAAAGTATAGGAACGCCATGTTCACGAGACTAAGAGTCTCTTCAAGAGCTTTAGTTTTCTTTTGGTATTTAGCGGCCTGGTTCTTGAACCATACAAGCTGTTGATTATCCTCCGACATATGCATTGCTGCATTCCGAACATTTTCACTATACAACCTCATCCCAAACCTCAACCTTGATTTCCCATGTGAATGCTGGTTGAAGTTGTCAAGGTCTCTTTACTCTTCCCTATAACAATAAAGCATACGTAATTTGAACTATGTATAACTTAATTCTTGTGTAACTTAGGGGGGTGTTCAATTAGGATTTTAAAAGATTATTTTGAGATAAATAAGTCTTGTGGTATTCATTTAAGACTTTTAAATAATCTAAACAAGTCTTGTGGTATTTAATCAAGACTATTAGGATTTTTAAAAAGGGAATCCAAATCTAGTTGTATTCAATCAGGATTTTAAATAAGTAACAAAAAGTCTTTTGGTATTCAAAAACTTGCTAATTTCGAAAGATTTTTTTTAAATATGGAATTTGTGTGATTTTTTAGTGGGAGGTATAAATACCAAACCCTATAAAAAATATCACCCTAACCGATCAAACTTTTCGTGAGACTTATAGGCTTGTCATCCTTTAGCTCCTCGGCATCGCTTCTCTAAGGTATAAGAGTAATGTGAAGCTTTTTTCAATCCTCTCTTGTTGGAAAGAATTAATTATATACTCCTTTACACTTACCAGCACTTCATGTAAAAGGCCATTGTATAGTTATCGAGGCCGGAACTTTGTCACCATCATAGCTTCTCAGTGCATCCTTTACTTCCTCCAAGATAAATGGTGTTTGAAGTAATTCCTTCTCCTCTAGACTATTTTAAAGCTGGTATCACCTTAAGGTTCCCAATTAAGGAGTAATTGATTTCTTTTGTCAATTGTTGTCTATTTTAGATTCAAACGTAAAACATCTTATGATATATCTTTATAAATCCATGTGGTGCTTTCAAATCTTTATAAATCTTATGATAAATCTTTTAAAATCCAAACGTAAAAAATCTTGATTGTAATTTTTTTTAAATCTTTTAAATCAATACATTCCTAAATAGTCTTTTAAAATCCACTGGACTTATTTATCTATATTAATCTCAATTGAATACACCCCCCTTAGTACACCAATTGGTGTACTCCATCAATCTCAATTTATATGATTTAGTTTGACTGGACACAGAGTTTAAGAAAATAAAAGAAACTTTTGAATCGTGTAGCCTAAAATAAGTCAACTATATTTATGTGGTTATAGATCATCTCGTTTAGCGTAAAAGGTAAAGTTTAAAGTTAAATTATTGTCAAATAAGGAAAATGTGTCATTCTTTTTTGGACTAACTAAAAAAAAAAGTGTGTCATATAAATTGGGATAGATGGAGTATTATTTTATACCACCAACAACACGGAATAACTAATTCATGTAGTATAAGTTATAAATGGTTAAAGTAGCAAAAGTACAAAACTACCTTTATCTTTTTCTTAGGAACCCATGAAGATCAAGCATCCAAGGGTAAAATTATAAATTCATCACTTTTTAATTTAAAAATAAATGAATATTATAAATGATATTTATCATATCCAATTTTAGTGCAAGGAACCAAACACCCAACAAAAAATAATTCATGTATTACTAATCCTTGTATAATAATCCCTACATAATTAATCCCTGCATTATAATCCGTAATCCTTGTATAACTATCCATCATACCAAATACTAAGAGTTTCATTTGATTTTCAACATTGAGAGTTCTATGAACCACTTAAAGATTTGTACTCTAGGGTTGAAAGACAAGTAGGTTGTATCCGATAGAGACTCAGGGTCATTGGAGTTCACAGATGCATCAAATATCCCGGGGGCATTTTCAGCCAATACAGATAGTCTCCCACTTTTCAGACCCCTCATTTTGTGAGTCCAGGAAGTGTAAGAGTCTATGCGGTTTTTTCAAAACTTTTCAGGGGAACCAAAACATCACATCTTTTCCTACTGCGAGACGTTTCATCAGTCGATCATTAAATACATTCAGTCACTCAAACAACGACGCCCTTTCAGAGACACTAATTGACCCTTACTGACAGGACATGCCACTTCATTTTCCAAGGGCAATGATTACCCCAACCGGCGATAAAATTCGACGCCCCTGATCATTTCTCCTCACTCTCACTCTTACTTTCTCCTCTCGAGTAATCACAAATTCTTACTTTTTATAAGCCTCCATTCATACTATGTCTACTTCTTCATCTTCTTCCTGTTCTTCATGCGATCTAACCCTCGGCAGAATGAGGCAAGAGCTCGGTGCTACTTCTGTGACTTCCGTTCATCATCGACCCTCATCTTCTGGCCTCACCCGAGCCACGACTTGGGTTTCACAGCCTCCGAAATCATTCCCTCTATCTTTAATTTCGAGAGGGATTTTAGTGTAAACCATTGCTGTGAGCCTGTAAAAGGTATCACTTCGCTGATCGACCACTCAATTATTCCTTAGGTCCGTATCGACTGTCAATGGGGCCTAAATGTAGAAATATTTCCTCCCCCATCAATGCGAGCATCACACATCACAACCCAGGGATGTCGCTCATTTATACCCATCCATTTGCCATCAGATTCAGTCTTCTAGTTCATCATGTCATTGAGGCCTTTTGCCGGTGATATGGCATTTGTTTAAGACAGGTGACCCCTAAGACTTGTCGAATAGTCCGTTGTATTTAGTATCTGGCAGATCTTGCCCACCTTCCTTTTATTTTGGATCACCTGATCCACCTTTACGCCCCCGGGTTCTTCCTGGGGGATAATAAACTTAGCTTTTCGAGGCTTCTGGGCCATAATTATGAACGCCTAGGATGCTTACAACTGGGGATGGTGTGATCAGTTCCTGATGATTCATACCCACCGCCTTCATGACGTCAATTTGGGCCAGTTGTCGGAGCAATGGAACAATGCTCGTAAGTATTTGTAACTCTATTTTCTGCATTTTTTTACTTCTCTCCTGATCGTATTGTTTTTTATTCCTTCAGTGACCCCAGTAGTCCCCGAGCCCCTGCCTAATATCTTTGGCTGGGTGATGGGTCTGCTCCGTGCCCCTCATGAAGCTGAGCGGACTTGGAGAGCTATTTCTGCTGACAAATGGAGAGGCAAAAGTCATGGTGAGTCTTCTCTCGCTGGTTCCGTACTTTTATTGACAGTGCATTGATATTCCACCCTAACTTACCTGGAGTGTTTTACTGCATTTGATTCTAAGCACCAAATTTTCTGATCCATCAAGTAAATGCTTTGAAGAGTTTTATCGGGTTTGTTGTATACCAGAAGTGATCTAATGGCATCGTATAATTTTCAAGTCTAGATGGATTTCTGATATAATGTTAGTGAGCATGGTAACTATTATTTCATGTAATTAACTTTTTCTTCATTTTTTGTTGTCAACGAATAGTAATTTGTATTATAGAACATGTAATTTTTAGAAATGGGGTTCTTCATTCTTGCTGCCTGTGCCTCCTTCAATTTGAGTGATATTTTGAATGTGAGACTGCTAGATATATATCGTCTCACGTCAGAAAAAAGTAGAATATTTTATGTATCAATCTTTTCATTTATTGTTGATAGAATGAGTTTAGTCGAGAATCATATCACTGTTTTATCAATGATATTTAGTACCAAAATTTAGAAAACCAACAACAACAACAACATACCCCGTATAATTCCACAAGGTTTTATCACTGTTTTATCACATGCTTCTACATAATTTCTCATATTTTGCTTCATTACTATTTATTTTTCTTTATTATTTTCAAAATTCGCTATCATGACGTATTTGCTTTTGATACCGCATTTTTTCATACCGCTTTATATTTCTTGACCGGATCGACTATTTCTCCTACTTTGTTTGTGCTTATGCCTTGTCGTGTCTTGAGACGATGGTCTCTCGGAAAATACCGCTCAACCTACCAAGGTAGAGGTAAGGTCGCGTACACTCTACCCTTCCCTGACCCCACGTTGTCGGATTTCACTCGGTATGTTGTTGTTGTTGTTGTTTGCTATGTTAACTTTTTTATTTGTTTTTCTTTATTTTTTATTTCACTTAGCTATGTTATTATTTTATTTTTTTAAAAATATTATACCTCCTAATCTTAGAAAGAATAAGTCATCCACAAACTTGGCTTGTAACGAGTTATAGTAATGTCATTAAAGTCGGATTTTATTTTTGGATGGAGTTATATGCAAACTTAGCTTATATTGAGTGATGTTAGAATTTGATAGATGACTTTTTAATATTTAAATAGTATTATGAAATTATGGTTGTAAATATTATTTTTTTGTCAAACATGTTGTCCATGATGTTATTGCAAAACGTGTGCTTAGTTAGAAGTTCTTATTAACTGATGCAATTAAGTTAATATTTATTTGTATATATCATTTTTTTCACAATACTAGTTACAAATTTATTATTGTTTAGATCTATATTTTTGAAATAATGTGTATCTTGAATGCATAGTGATAGATAAAATTAAGTAATATTTCTCATATAAACATATATTTGTCAATCAGTCGTAGGGAGAAGAGGTAGAACTTGTCACGTATTCTGCACTCAAAAGAATGCGTAAGAAAGAAACTGAAAGATAAACATGCTCACATTCAAGTACAAGTAATATCATAGTAAAAGAATAGCCAACCAACTATAAAAAGTCAAGTTAAGATCCAAATATAAGAATGAATGATGAATAAATATATGCAGGTGCAATGCAATGCAATGGACACATGATCAATACGTACATACATGCTCCGGGCAGTATAAATCATTGTCCCAGCAGTCATGACCCATGGGGACCCGCGACGTCCATGTGCCAGTCATACTGTATTACACGGCCTAGAATGACACTTCCACCCAAACTCCTCGCTAGCCACTCTGTATCACTCAGTATAGAGATGGCTACGCGATATAGTTATGTCATATGAATTATAAATACTCCCCTTCTCATTTATCACCGACACGCCAGTATCAAGATCACAATCAATATATAATGAAATGAGAGTATATGCAATGATAATATCACATATATCATATCAATTCCCAGTCGTGCCACACAAGGACACTTATCATAATATCAGTATCACATCAATTTCCTTCCTTATAGATAAGCATGCCAAGATGGGTGAGATACAACTACATCACAATACAATATGGTATATCATATAAGTCTGATAACCATAAGAAGCATCAAATCATACATAGTCACAGTAACCAACCTAAGTACTCCATCCCAACTCCATACTGGAAGACTTACATGCTTTCTCAAACAGAATCTAACTACACATACGATTCGCTAACCGAAGTCGAACCAGAAGGTAAGACATAACCTACCTGGAAAGTCGAGCGGGATTCGCGTAATCACACTTGCGCCTTGCCCATCCGCGGATCACGATCATACTCGAAGTCTAGTATTATCGAAGTCTAAGTTAGAATAAAGAAATCACAACATCCAAATCATTACACTAGTCCTTGGTCCCCAATCATTAGCAAATAAGAGGGTAACATACCTTTAGGGGTAAAACAATCATTTTAAAGGTGAACTATGGAATTTAACATTTTAGGAGTCCAATACCACCCAATAATTACTAAATCAACTCAAGATTAGTCTAATTTCACCTTATAAGCAAAAAACTCCAATTTAGGCATGAACCCTAGTTTTCAATATTCAATTCTATTAACATTAATGGAAGATTTAGGCTTAACAAGTACTAAATAATTATTAATAATTATTCACCATGCTTAGATTAATAAAATCCATTAATTAATTCATACATTTAAGCTTAACAATTTAATGAGCCCTAATTTGGTTGAACTCCTCCTCCCCAAATAGATTATAGGTCAAGGCCACCATTTAATTAACATAAAGAAGATAAGTAAAGGTAATACAAGGTAAAGGAAGGATACCATAAGAAGAAATCTCTTAGAAAAGCTTCGAAGTCGCCCTAATGGTGCTTGGGAAGTGTATTTTCAAAATGGGGGAAGTTAGGGTTTTAAGGACACTTAAATGATTCTGGAAATTCCCGACGTCCGCGCCTGTGATCCATAAAGAAAACTCAAAAAGCTCTTCGTAGTGGACGAGGATCCGCTGCGGCGAATTCCATCTGTCGGGGCGCATTGAAGCTCGCCCCAGCGAGTACACCAGCAACCATAACAATCAAGTCTTATGCAATTTCCATGACGCTCATGTATGTACACTCATGTAAAAACACGCTACGGACTCACTCGTGGTCTCAGAGTTTTAATTAGAGGTCTATTTCTACAAATCAACCCTCAACAGGCTAAACTAGTTCCCAAACTAATAACCAAAAATGCTCCCGAGGGCCTCGGAAACCGAACCAACTATCCCACCAAGTCATAAACGATCCTCCAGACCTCACAGAATTGATGAAATTCCGAAAAAGGTCCATTTACACAAAAGTCAACTTTTGGTCAAAGCTTTCATATTTCAAGGTTCTAATTTCTCAACTTCTACTAGAATTGTCTGATAACTTCGGGATCTGGGTCAATAAGTAAAATGGTCAAAATACAAGTAATGATGAAATAGGTCATTACAGTCTAAGCAATGTAGTTCATAGGGCATGTCAACGTAGTTGTATTGTTAATATGCTGCTACTCTAGGCTCGTTTCGCTTCTTCAAGCTCCGCCCTTTCTTTCAAAAATCAACAAAGAGTGCTAACGAGCAAGAAAAAGGATGTGCTAAGGCGCAATGTCTTTCGTTCAGCTGCTACGCCATTGATTCTTGCCTTATCTTACTTAGTAAAGCAACCTTTCGCGGTAGGCGCTCACCTTTTTTGTCTTGGTGGAACCGGCGGGCGGGGGCTTTCTTAACCGGATACACGGAATTGGGATCTCAGTTGCATGCAAATCTTTCTATCAGAAAAGCCTCGCTTATTCAAAGGGATTCTTATTTAGAACCTTTTTTTGCTTTGTTGTAAGTAAACGCTCGTAGGAGTGGCGGGTGATGATGAGTATATAAATCAATAAAGACAAAAAAAATGACAAGATAAATTAGATATATATGGAAAAAATAACGATGTAGAGGGCGACTGAAAAGGATGTTCGACCTACAGGGAAAGTGGTGGGCAGGGATTCTCTACAATGACACTGTTGTAGGCCAATTGAAAGAGATGTAGCGCATGTAGAGCTTTTGTTTTTGGGTAAAAATGCCACGGGATCAAATCGGCCATCCCTCCCTAATCTTGTTTTCTAGGCAGTAATGAGGGATCCATTAAGACCGATTCAAATTTGACATACAAATTTTCATTTTATGAGACTATATACATGCAAGATGTATTAGGGAGTACAAAAAGAAGCATTTTTCTTTACAGTCGTATCCATTGTGATAAGAAAACGCTCTTAGTTTAGTAACGTGGATCTTCAAAACCCGACATCGTAGGTTCAAATCATGCAAAGCGTGATTTTTTTCTTCTTAGATCGAATCAGAATGAAATAGATTAATTAAATAACTTTCACAACACTTGAAATTTGACCTCATATGCGTGTGTATTTAAAAAAGGAGGAGCTGAAAGCCACTTGACTGTAAGGAGATGAGGTCAATAAAAAAATGTTAATTAATCAAAGGTCCAACTGATCACCACGCATGTATTGTCAATATGCAGGTAGGAATAATCCATCCAAAGTAATAGGAATTAGACTTAACACGATTCCAAATAGAAAACGCAATCATTTTTCTTTAAGAGAAAAAAGGTGATATCTATACCTAAATATTAACCCGAATTGACACGAATCTCAATGACAATGACCAAGAATTGACAATTGGTAACGTAAGTAAATATAGAATACATGTAATACCACATAAAGATTTCTTTTTTTAAAATTTTAATTTTGAATATTCAGTTTATAAGTCGTGTCTTGCTCAGACCAATAAATAGAGCTGAGGTTATAGGTAAAGCCGCTAATAGAAAATAGAAATAATAGGTTATAGTAAGCATGAAAGGACTAAATTAAATGAAATATGTTCTTTTATATATATGTTTGGAAAGCACTTACCTAAGTTTCCATTTTTGCAAAATAGAAGGATAGACAAAAATCTCAATTTCAATTGAATGAATTTTGATTCATGTATCATTATTATAGGCGGACAACGCTAACAAAGATAAAGTGACAAACATATAAAAGAAATTGATTCATCATCTGTAACATCTATCTATCCCGCAATTTCAATCAACCGATTCATTAAGTAACTATTGGGTAAACTATTAAACTAATAAGAGTTATATCATCTAACTTCATTCAAAAATGAAACTTGCAGTTAGAATTAATCTATTTTGATCATTTCTTAGATTTTGCTGAATTGTATCTAATCCATTTTCGATTTTAAAGCGAACACTTACAAAACTAAGAAATCTTTTTCATTTGACTTTCATTGTTGTTTCACTCATTAGACTTAGTAGTTTATTAATACACAAAATATCTTTCACCTTTTTTTGTAGTTTCTACTATTGACGCGACAACATACTATTCTTTTCTGAGATAAGAGAAATTCACTGTGATAGTCTCCAAATTAAATTTTCAAATGCACTGATGCTTTATATTGTAAGTTCCTTGGATGTTTGAAAATTAAGATTAAGATTTAAAGTATCCCTAAAATCTAAATAAATGCAGATGAGAATTTGAGTTAAGCCTAGGCTGGTGACCTCCATTGCACTTTGGAGGAGTGCCCGCCTAAGGTCGGCTCAAGTGGTCGAGCCTACGTCATAATTTGTCGCAGCGGGAGCCTGCGTTCGCGCGGCCCCTACCCAATTCTAAGCCCAAAATTTCCTGGTCCATTTATTAATTGTTGAAGTGTTATCAGATTTAATTCGAGCCCAAAAAATTCTGGTCTCATTAAGGAAATGGTGTATTCTCATCTCAAAAAGATTGTCCAAGTTTGACTTTAAAATGTGTGGTCCAAAACAAACTTTAGGACAATCTTTTTGGGATGGAGAGGAGTAATGTTTTATCGGATTCGTATACCAGAGAAGTTAACTAACGTGTTACATATATCATTGTGTGTCGTATAAATTTCAAACTATTTGTGAAAAATATTTATTTAATTAGAAAATAATTTGGGATTTTTGGCCCGATTAGAAGGACTGGATTTGTGCCAATTTCATAGTTCAAATAACGACATATTTACAGCCATACTGAATACAACTTCCTCAGTGCTAACCTGTGAGTTTCCTCTTTGTCTCAGTTACCAAAATCCTTCCAAGTACAGGGCGATTTCAGTTTCTATTCATCTCACATCCTTGCATTTGATTTCATTTTATCTAAGGTTTTTGTACTATTTTGAATTGATGGTCCTTAAGCCGAGCGTCTATTGGAAACAGCCTCCCTACCTTGGTCTACGTACACTACCCTCTCCAGACCCCACTCTGTGGGATATCACTGGGTTGTTGTTGTACCTAATATGTGGTTTCTTCCTTCTACTTCTCCTTTTGAAGGTTTATTTTGCACTTAGTAGTCTGAAGTGTAATATCTCAAAAACCTTAAGTCTACGGGATATTGGAGTTTCTCAAGAAGAAAAACAAATTGAAGTGTAAGAATTTTATTTGAAAGTAAGAAATTAAACAATCCAGGCTCCTTGTTTTGTGTTAATTTGCTTAATTCTATGAGGCTCCCCCTCCTTGAATTTGAGTGAGGTATTTAGAATGTTCGAATTGTAGGAATCTGTAGAAGCTTTTATGTACCTATCTCTTCACTTTTTTTTGTTAGAATGAGCTTAATCAAGTATCTAATTATTATTTTTGATCCACGATATTAGTATTTAAGGTAGAAAACTAATAAACGGAGCTTTAAACTGTTATTTGGTAATAGGATAGAGTTGAAAGAATCTAAGGGGTCCTTTGGTTCAACGCCAAGTTATCGTGGGATTGTAATCAGGATTATAATCGTGGACTATCTATCACACCTTCTATATGGGATTAGATAATCCCATGATTGTGGTATAAAATTTATCCTAGTTTTAGGTAACACACTCAACCAAACACATAATAGATTTAATCCCGAATTTATACCAGGATAACCCACTTAATCCCTCCAACCAAACGGCCCCTAAGGGCTCAAACCTGTGCACCTGAATCTTAATTCCTCATTCTGTATTTAGAGCTTGGCTTAAAAATGTTTATGAGCGAAAAGCTCATGAAACTAGAAGTATTACAATATAACCAAAAAAGTACTTGTACAAAGTAATTTCTTCTCAAATGTACCGCAATCCCAAAACGCTGCCTAGATATGTAGCATTACCACAAGTCAATGTCGTGTATTCAAATGCTTGAATCCTCTCTCATCCTGCGGGAGAGGTTATAAGTTTTAGCCTCACTTAGAGCAAACATTTGTCCTAAGAATATCAATTTCCACACCATTATAAAGGGACTTAAAATCTTTTTAATAGTAAATTTAGAAAACTCTATGGCCTCTGGATTGTTTTTGAAATAGCTGTGCTCGACTTCAATCGAGTCTGTATCAATGAGGATAAACTCATAATATTTTCTGGTTTTATTGGGGTCCTGTGTGTCCACATACTGATAATTAGTGTAGCAGGGTTTGAGGAGATCCTGTACCCTGAAATTTTCATATTGTTTGTCTAGGGCCATTATTGGAAGGGCCTGTGATACAATGAATTCCCACTTTGGAGGATGGGTGCTGGTACCTGCTCGGGGTCTCCTTCTTGACAGGAGTCACTGGTTTTACCGCTCCTGAATAAGATTCTGGAGGCTTCATTTCATAGTTTTCCCTAGTCTGTACTGATGAGGGAGATGCCTTGAAAGGCACTGTCTGGACTTTTCCTGCAACTTGCTCCTTTTGATTACCCGTTAATTTGGGGAAATTTTCTAAAACCGAAAACTTTCCTTCATAACCTGCGGTTAGAGGGGGCCTGGTAGTTTTTTCTGGGATAAATAGTTGTTTCATTTTTTCATCGGGTCTTAGCTGAAAGGGGGGTCTCATCGGGCGAGAGCCCGGGAAACTTGGCCTCATGACTGCCTTGCAAGAACTCTCTTGTTAAAAAATCTGGTAAGAATTTTCTTCACCTTTTATAAAATCGATTTTAAAATCAAAGCTATCTAACAGTGCTTGCCATCTAGCAAAAATCTGTTTTGACACAAGGTTTTTTACATCTTTTTGTAAAACATCTTTGGCTGCTTTGCAGTCGACTCTTAGTAAAAATTCTTTATTGACAAGGTCATCTTGAAACTTTGTAATACATAGTACTATAGATAAAATTTCTTTTTTAACAGTGCTATAATTTTTCTGAGCGGAGTTCCAGACTCCGGACGTGAATCTTACTAATTGCTCGGGGGATTCGGGAGAAATCTTTTGTTTGAGGATACCTTCGTAGCCTATATCTGAGCCGTCGGTCTCAACAATCATAAAAGCTTCGGGATTAGGGATTCCTAGGCAGGGAAGCTTTTGGACTATTTCCTTAACCTGTTTAACTGCTTTGGTCTGGTCTTCTGACCATGGAATTGGGTTTTTCTTTAGCCTTTTATAAAGAGGCTCGCAAATCTGTCGAACCTTAGGGATAAAATCTGCAACATAATTGAGACTTCCTAAGAATCTTTGTAGTTGGGTTTTATCAGTTAATTCATCAGGAAATTTGGTAGAGAATTCTATGGCTCTACAGATTGGTTTATACGTTCCTTGATAAAGGTCATGGCCTAAGAACCTAATAGACGTCTGAAAAAGTTTTATCTTTTTCGCGCTCACTGCTAAACCGTTCTTCTTAACTGTTTTAATAAAAGTATTAAGGTGTTTAAAATGCGGATCTATATTTTCTGAAAATATAAGTACATCATCTATATAGACTATAGAAAATAGACTTAAAGAGTTAAATATATTATTCATTATATTTTGGAATTCTGAAGGGGCATTCTTGAGCCCAAAAGGCATAACGTTCCATTCATATTGTCCAAAGGAGACGTTGAACGCAGTTTTATACTTATCTTTTTCTTCAATCTGAATCTGCCAAAATCCGGACTTCATATCAAACTACTATAGAGAGAACCTAAATTATTCCAAGAGAAGAGTTTAGAAATCCTTAGTAATTTAACTTGCCCTGGGCTTCATGATTTTAGATGGTATAAAGATATCTTCCTCAACAAGGTTATGATCAGAGAAGATTGTAACCATGATTACTGGAAAAGAAAAATTCATAAGCGGTTTACCCCCTCTTTTTGCAGAAAAGGTTAGAACAACCATTCGAAATAAATTCGAGGGAGACATACCCTATGGTAGCTTAACATACGGAGATATAGTTAGCATGATAAACCTTACGGGTCTAGAGCTATGTAATGATCTAAAACTCAGACACCAGTTAAAGAAAGAAGGAAGACTTTCCACCACAGAATTAGGAAGTTTCTGTCATTTGTCCTAAGAATATCAATTTCCACACCATTATATCGGGATTCCCTTGTTTACGGAATTATGGATGGCAAAGAATTAAGAGCAGTATTCCTTTATTAAAAGTGGAGACGCCACTTCAAAAGTTTCTATTATGTCTGCAGTTCATGGAGATAGTTCTGTTGGACCATTTGGATGTATGTTTGCTTAAACTATGAGAAAGCATTTGAAAGATGAAGTCATTTGCATGGCGTGATTTAGAGTAAGGCAGAAGGTTTAGCTTATTTAAGTGTTCTTCAGATAGCTGCAGTTTTTGAATTTGACTTTGATGCTTCTTGTTTGTAATTCCATGATTGATTCTGAATATGAGCTTGTGTTTTACAGGGTTTGAACTCATTATTAGATCACGAATGCCTCACAGGACTCGGCCTATGACAGCTCTTCTGCTGTTTACCGGACTTAATGTTGTTTTAATCTCAACAATAACTCATGTCTATGATTTTTGTATGCTTTCATACGTATTGGGAAAGAAGAGTTTCCTAGTATCCTAATGAAGCTCAAAATCATCTTTCCTTTCAGCAGTTCATGCCTCTATTGCTTACTTTACATCTTTATATATGTTTCACCCTGAATGCTTCTGCTATTTGTATTACATAATGTGTAAAAGTCTCAATGTCACAAACCACATAAAACTTTAACGTTTATGCCTGTTTTAGTGGACCTTACGGTTATCATCACCATGTGTCATTTTGTTTGTCTCAGAACTTAGCTGTTGTGTTTAAGCCAACACTGAAGAATAGGTTAAGTAGAGAGTTGTTTGTTTCTATTTCCCGCTAAAAGTGGAATCTAAATTCTACTGAGCTTTTCCATAACATTTGTAAATCAATTCTGATTTATGTCCTCTCCAATGCTCTACTTTAAGTATAGTTTTTTTCTTTTCCTTTTTTGCCACTACTTTTCCATGTTATCTGGTAACTTACTCTTCATCATCTATATCAGAGAGAACATCGACGTCAGGAACACGAAGAAGCTTTGAGAGGTTAAGCATCAATTTTAAGTGGGATCTTCGAGGTTAGGGATTTTGTTTAATAGGTCTTTAGTTTAACTTGGTTGGAGACCTAATGGGCTTCTGGTTTTATTGTGTTGCGTGAGTTCCTGTTGTTTCCTTTGTAAATATTTAGAGTGACATCAAGCTGAGACAGGTACTAATTAAGGATTATATATGGAAGGAAAATGAAGAAGAAGATGATATAAATGTTTCTTATTAGCTGATATCTTCTTTTAATAGAGACTTCTCACTTCTGTTTAGACAATGTTGTCAATTATCTCTACTTGGTGATTGTTGCTGCCAAACTCTGTGGATTTGGATGTACTATTAAGAATGGATCTGAAGGAGGTCGCTCTGCTGGCTTTCGTACTATGCATATAAAGCACGACTCCTAAAATTTTGAAGATCAGTGTTCTTGTGTTTTAGGTGATGCAAAAGTACTCCTTATTCTGTGAATACTATTCAAGTGGTCTTACAAAAGATTGAAGGTTTGTTTCTTTGATATTTATGTCTTTGTTTTAGTTTGATCACAACTTGACCTCTTTGAAATTTACATCAGCCCAATTTTCCGTTATCTACCTTATCAGAAAACTTAAAAAAAGTTCATCCAAACATCTTTGAAATCTGGTTCACTGTATGCCAATGGCCATTGCCACCTAAAGTCGCCAAAGTGGTTTATGGATGACTTTGGGTTTGATATGCCCCATGATCTATGTTGCTCAGACTCTTCAAAAATGTTGTCTCACCCCATGTCGAATCCTCAAAATATGCATTAATTTTGGAGGATTCGACACACAACTGGCAGGATTTTGAAAGAGTCCGAGCAATCTATGAATAAGGCATAAGTTTAGCTTAGCAAAGCACCATATACATATGTAATTTGAAGAAATGGTTTGCTCCATGGGCTTCTTACCTAAACTGGTTATATTGTAGTTCCTTCTTATACTTTTTGTTGATCTTCATATTTTGGCTGGACTTGATAGCTCTCTTCATCTTTTAGTTAAAACCCTTGTCATAAATCAGATTGAGCTTCAACTCAGCAACTAATTAGAACTTCCAAAGGAATATGAATTGTTAATAAGGAGTTTCCCATTTCTTGTTGGCAACATAGGTTTATGAGTATGCAATTAAACATGATGAGAGATTCAATTTAAACATGCTCTCTTAGTTGGGTAATTCGATCATAATTTGTTCAATACCTTATAAATCTGAAAGGAGTTTACATTCTACGTTGTTTTGTTGAAAGACATGAGAACACACTGAGTTCATTACTCGTGGGACGATTCTTTTTTTATAAAATAGAATGACAATTTTTAATTAACTTAAATTTTTCCCACCAACTATCAATTATTTGTGGAAGCAATATGGGCATCCAAATTCTTTTTATTTAATCATCCTTTTAACGAAGTGTAGAATCGACTATACATGATGTGAATTTGTCTTCAAATTAACATAAGAGTGGTCGTTACTCTCAAATTAACATAGTTAATTATTTGCTCTACAAAACTTGATAGTAACAGACTCGCCATTATCTTACAAATGAACACTAACAATTAATAAACAAAAGGTTGACTGCTGAAATCAGACAATAATTCAGATTCGACCGATTTCTTAATAGTTTGGTCTTAGATTAGGGTAGGGGCCGCGCGAACGCAGGCCCCTGCTGCCACAAATTATGACGTAGGCTCGACCGCTTGGGCCGACCTTAGGCGGGCACCCCTCCTAGGTGCAATGGAGGTCACCAACCTAGGCCATGGGCCTTGTTGATCGCCCATCGACCCCGTCCAGGTAAGTATGTTGCCCTGTGTGCTCAGCCCATTATTTATGCTAGAGCTTTTGCTCCACTTCTCTTCACTGCAGGCGATGTGGGAGGATCACTCACAATGTCATTACTCTCTTTGCCTTTGGCTTTCTCTGGGAAAGAAAAAGAAAATAAATAAAGCCTATATTTAATTCTCCTTTAATACAAGGAAAACTATGGAGTAAGCAATAGTGTTCCATCACAAAAATCACAACAACAATATACCCAATGAAATTTCTCAATCCACCCCTTATCTTGAAAAATACTTTACATGCTCCCAAATTGATTAAAAACTTAGTGTCTGTCCGAAAGTTCGAATTTGATCCTTTTGGTTTCTCTCGTGAAGGATTTCAAAACGGGTAGTCCTCTCATGAGGTGTGATAGTAGGGGAGATCTATATCCCGTCACGCCGGTGTCGGTCCATCGAGTCAAGTCTTGCCATCACAAAAATCACAACAACAATATACCCAATGAAATTTCATAAAGTGGGGTATGAAGAGGGATAGAGTGTACCCCTATTATATAAATAGATGTTCAAAATTCAAGTTTCATCCTATACATACATAAACCAACAATTCAACCTCCTTCGGTCTTTCTATTCTTATTCCATCCAAATCCACAAGTTGTTTGATAGCAAAATTACTTAGTAGAGTGAACAACAAAGGTTCCTCAAACAATCTATAACAAGTAGTCTCTATTAAAAGAAGGAATCACTAATAAGAGACATTTTCCTTTTTCCTTCTTTCCAAGCATAATCCTTAATAGCTTAGTCACTTGACATCACTCTAAATATTCACCAAGGATAAAGCGTAGAAACTCATGTAGTTCACGCAATAAAACAAGAAGCATATTAGATATCGGATTACACAATATAGTAATTATGACGACTGTTTGTTTGTCATAACGTAATTACATTGCAATTACAAGTGTACTTGTTTGGTTGCACAAGTTTAATTATACGAGTTAGATATTTTAAATTTTAAAAATAAAAGTTAATTATCAAAAAGTAAACGTTAATGTTTGACAAATATATATTTATATAAGAAATATTACTTCAAGATACACATTATTTCGAAAATATAGAACTAAATAATTATAAATTTGTAACTAGTATTGTGAAAAAATTGATGCTATACAAATAAATATTACCTTAATTGTGGTCGTTACTTTTGATCCTTTTGGTTTCTCTGTGAAGGATTTCAAAACGGGTAGTCCTCTCATGAGGTGTGATAGTAGGGGAGATCTATATCCTGTCACGCCCGGTGTCGGTCCATCGAGTCAAGTCTTGCCATCACAAAAATCACAACAACAATATACCCAATGAAATTTCATAAAGTGGGGTATGAAGAGGGATAGAGTGTACCCCTATTATATAAATAGATGTTCAAAATTCAAGTTTCATCCTATACATACATAAACCAACAATTCAACCTCCTTCAGGTCTTTCTATTCTTATTCCATCCAAATCCACAGTGTTTGATAGCAAAATTACTTAGTAGAGTGAACAACAAAGGTTCCTCAAACAATCTATAACAGTAGTCTCTATTAAAAGAAGGAATCAGCTAATAAGAGACATTTTCCTTTTTCCTTCTTTCCAAGCATAATCCTTAATAGCTTAGTCAGCTTGACATCACTCTAAATATTCACCAAGGATAAAGCAGAAACTCATGTAGTTCACGCAATAAAACAAGAAGCATATTAGATATCGGATTACACAATATAGTAATTATGACGACCTGTTTGTTTGTCATAACGTAATTACATTGCAATTACAAGTGTACTGTTTGGTTGCACAAGTTTAATTATACAGTTAGATATTTTAAATAGTAGAAAGAGCTGACATAGGCCGAGAAATGTGAGGCATGGTGATGTATAATGACTTTAAACACTGTAATACACAAGCCCATATTCAGAATCCAACAAAGAACAAAATACAAGAAGCAACAATGTCTATTATACATTTTTTTAAAATTCAGGGGGAAAACAAATTTTCATATTAAATTGAAGTTCATATGCATATAAAGTCAACACAACTTTAAAGTACTAGATATCAATAATTTTTTTGACTTGTTCAATAACTATATAAAAATCACATAGGCTCTTCAATCAATCCATAATAATTATATATATGACCATATATGATATATCCTCCGAATCAAAATATAATAACATAATTCTTCTTTATAATGCATTTCACTTCTAAGGATAAGGGTTCACATAGTAATTGTGTCTATCTGATGGTGCAGAAGGAGAAATAGGAACCCCTTTTGGTAGCATATGGAACCAATTACTCTTGAGAAAATCTTTCTCGCTCATAGTCTCTAGAAGGTTCCGAGAACATTTTAAGATTCCTCTTTCAAATTCTTCATTGTTGTTGTCGCTATTGATCTCACTGCAGAAGCATAGCCAAGAACAAGAGATAGTAATTTTTCTATATATAGAGGATATTAATTCCTTGTACGTATGTGAGGTAATGTGTAAGTTTGAAAATTTTCCTTTCTTGTTTGGTAAAACAAAACTATGCGAATTTTCATTTTCTAGTGAAGGTGTAATTGGTTATTGCTAAATATGTACTAAGAAAATATACCTCTAAATTGACATGCTAAATTTTATAATTTGGTTACTTAAAGAGATTGCTAATACTGGAAAGCCTTGCTTGGTACGGTTAAATGGTAAGTATACTTAATTTGGTTTGTAATTATATGAGATGTAATCGATTAAATTTCAAGTGCCAACTTGAATTTACTATTTTGTTGATCTACGCTTTAAAAATGGAGAAAAATGTTACCCAATCACTACATAATTAAGTAGAAATAAGTTTGTTAATGCAAACAACCAACATCTTCCCTTGAAAAAAGATCATACAATTACGTTATTAACTAAACTAACAATTGTATCCACATTTAGTTAGTATACTACTAATTAAGATCAAGAATTTATGTGGAATTTTCTTTGAAAATACCGGTGTTTAATTATTGACCCCGTTAAGAAATTATTCAAATATATACTTCTTCGGGAATTTCTTCTCATCTTCCTCCTCTTGCTCATTGCTTATTTATGATATATCTTGGATTGATTTTGGTTGAAAAATCTCGAAAAATACTAACAACAATAATATACTCAAGTGTAATCTAACAAGTGAAGTCTAGTGTACGTACTCTACCTTGGGAGGTAGAGCGTACGTCCGCTCTCCTCGTGCACGACCAGTAATTTTGTTAGCAAAACAGTTTTTGACTGATCGAACAAGAAATTGTTGTTACACGGGAAGGACAACTTTAATATGATGTCGTCTTTACTATTACTATAATAAAATTGGAACAAATATGACTGGATTGTGTCTAGATAAATGAAAAATTTATACCCTCTGGCCTTTGAAGTAGGACAACCAGAAAATAAAAACAAATGGTATCCCCAGAGGATTTGGTGTATCATGGATGGCTCTATGAGTTATCAATTAATTAAAAAGACTTCATTTTTTCTTTTTGTTCTTCCCGTAAGTTTGAAATTAAGGAAATTACCTTAAACGACCTAAGAGGAGGTCATTTGTCGACCATAAGTTGATGACCCTACTACTTAGCCATTTACACAGATGAATTTTTTCCACTAAGAATGAGGTCGAGAATCGACCAAGAAGGAGGTTGATTAACGATCATGGGTTGATAAACAACCAAGAAGGAGGTTGATTATCTACAGTTGGTTGATGATCGACCATGAAGGAGGTCGATTTATTGACTATAGGTTGATAATCGCCACGAAGGTGGTTTATAATACACCAAAAAGAAGGGTCGCTTATTGACAATAGGTTGATAATCAACCAAGAAGGTGGCTGATTATTGACGATAGGTTGATGGTCATCCGAGGAGGTTGATTCACCATTTGATTTTGATCGAAACAACAACAGAAGAAAATTAGGCATTTTATCTTCTTTTTTTTAATTCTTTAAACTACAACAGAATAAACAACCAAAGTGTTACTAACAACTTGCAACAGATAAAAAGGATCAATAGCACATATAAAGCTCACCAAGATCCAAAGATATATAAATACCTTCGCATAGCACCAAAACATTTATTGGACAAACACTTGCAGCTTCTTGCAGCGCACGAAGTAGAAGGAATTGAAATGTCCCGGTTAGATTCAAATGAATTCTAACACCTCCACAAACACACACAAAAAAACTCACTTTCTTAACACTACAAGATGAATAACGAGGTGTTAAAAAACTAGGGGCCGCAAGGGGGCCGGGACAGCCCGACCCGACCCGAGCCCGTCCCGAGCCCGCCCCGGCCCCGCCCCGACCCCCGCCAAAAAAAAAAAAAAAAAAATTTACGGGGCGGGACTCGAACTCGGGACGGGACGAGGTCTCGTCCCGCGAGACCCGAGCCCGCCCTGTGCCCGCGAGACCCGAGCCCGCCCCGAGCCCGCCCCGACCCCGACCCCGACCCCGCCCTTTGCAAAAATGGCCGTTGCACCAACGGCCATTTTAGATTATGGCCGTTGGCCAATGGCCATTTTAGCCCCCCCCCTCCCCCAACCCCCTACCCATTAATATTTATTTTTAACCCATAAGTTATTATATTTACACTTTAACCCAATTTTTCAACTATAAATAACTCATTTTCTCTTCATCTTTCTCACAAATCTTCCTACAATCTCTCTAATTTCTCAATATATCTCTCTACAATTCTACATTGTTTGCTAAATATTCAATTTTATTTATTCATTTGGGAATTGGTAGTGAAGTTGGCAACTAGCTTGAGGATCTTCCATCGAGCAAAGTTTCAATTTTCAACCTCTCGATTACACGTCGACGTTACGTCGGCGTTTGGTACATTCGTTCCTTCATTAAATTATTATTGTCTCGTTTATTTAGTTTAGATCACTTAATTTTATTGTCTTTAATTATTTATTTATTATCATAATTAAAATGGAAGGATTAAAAGGTATGTTTAAGGGTAAAGGTAAGGGTGCTTCTTCTAGTAGGGGCAACCAGTGGCAAGGGTACTTCTTCTAGTCATCTTATTCCTACACAGATGATTTTGTTGATACTCAACATTTTCCTACAATACCATTAGATTTAGACCAGGAGCTATTTTCCGGAACTCAAGAAGACTTTAATTTAGACGATGATCTAGATGATATACCCACTAATGTTGATGACAACACACCCACTAGTGCACCTTCAACCGAAATACCTCCTATTCCCCCTAGTATGAGACGAGGTCCAAAGAAACGACCATTAAAATCGATGCATGGACATTTTTTGATAGGGACGTAGAGAATCAAGTAGCCATATGTAAAATTTGTAAAAATGTTTTAAAATTTAAAACTCGGAAAAGGTCACGGTGGGACGGGGGTTTAATTAGACACGTAGTAAGTGCTCATCCAGCCTAGGTATGCCCAATACCAGGCTTCAAAACCGGGTGCGCAAACGCCCGCTCCATCGGGACAAGGTTCACATACCGATATCGTCCCGACCAAGTACAGGTCAAATTAACCCTATGACGGGGGGAATTGTAGGCTCTAAATACAATAAACATAGAGATAGGGAAGCAATATCAAAATTAGTTTGTGGAGGGTTTGCCTTTTTCATTTCCTTCATCTCCCGGTTTTATTCATTACATTAGAGATATATATAATCCTCGCTTTTAACGGTTTTCCTAGATCAACCGTTAAGAGAGATGTATTTAAATTCGCGCATGAATATCAACAATATTTACGTTTTTCATTATATCATTTTAATGGCAAAGTATCCATCACGTCGATATAGGTCGTAGTACTAACGGCCATGATTATTTAACCGTAACTTGTCATTGGATAGATTATAAATGGTCTATGCAAAAACGTATTTTAGCGTATAGATATATAGATGATAGGCACACCGGTACTTTTATTGCAGAAAATATTTATCAAGTGTGCGATTATTACGGAATTACCGATAAAATTATGACTATTACATTAGATAACGCTTCTAGTAACAATTACGCAATTACAATTTTAAAAAATAGTTTAACTCCGTCTTTTCCCGTACCATTTTCATATAAAATGCGCGTGCCATATATATAACTTAATTGTAAAGGATGGTCTATCACTTTTTGAAGACATTCTTAGTAAAATACAATTTGCTATAAACTTTATTTTTAAAAGTAATAAAGTACAACGTAGAAAAGAATATAAAAAAATTTGTCATGATTGTGGACTACCTTTTAGAAAAATTCCACAAGAAGTATCCACTAGGTGGAATTCTTTATACGAGTAACTACTTGTTGCTTATGACTATAAATTACCTATAACTTTATTTTTTAACTCTCATAATAAAAAGCCACCGATATGATTTTAGATAGTGATTGGGAAAAAATTTCCGAACATATTGTATTTTTAGAGAAATTTTTTCAAGCAACAAAAGAATTTTCCGTATATATTATCCTACTATTTCAACTATGTTATTTTATATAACTCTAATATTTTTATTACTTAGTGAATATATGGAAAAACCAAACTTATAATGCAGCTATTAAAAAAATGTTTCTCAAAATAAAAAAATATTTTATTCCTATTCCCTCTATTTATATTATTGGTTCTCGTATTAAATCCTACTATTAAAATAGACGGTACTAAATCACTAATTGAAACTATTTACGATTGTATAGAAGTACTACCACCTCCAAGTCCCAAAAATCTAAATCACCCACCACCTATTGAACAAACTAAAGAAGAAGTATTGTCTAGCGTAGAACACCAATGCAAAAATATATATAGATTTTATCAACAAGAAAATGCTAGTAACTTACCACCTTCCATACCATCTTCTCCATCTTCAACGCAACCTCACAAAAGACATGTGTTTTCGCGCTAGTATTGAAAGCCTCGTAAATAGAATGTGCGGTAGTACCTCTACTACTAACCAAATTAGCGAGTTGGATATTTTTGTTTTGCAGTGGTTCGTACCGTATCAAGAAGTTATCAATGAAGATGGACATGAAGACTTGTCGAAATACCGGAGGGGGAATGAGAAGACCTTTCCGACACTTTCAATGATGGCTCGAGATGTTTTGAACATTCAAGCGTCGTCAAATCGCGTCTCGAAAGCGCTTTTTCTCGCAGCAGATATCAAATAGGAGACCACAGACACTCATTAGCCGAGAGACAACTTGGAAATTGCAAGTATTATTCAGAGATTGGATACGAGCGGAGCGGAGAAGGTGCGGTCAACCGGAGATCAACGAAGAAGATGATGAAAACTACAACGAAATCTTAACCGAAGGTAGTGGAAGCGACGTGGATCAATTTGACCAACAAATACCAATTCCAACCGAAGAACCACATGAAATCATCAAGCAATTAGAACAGTTTTTTTGAGAATGTAATTTTTTTAATTGTAATTTTATTATGTAATTTGTAACCTTTGGACAACACCACAAAGTTGCAATTTAGATTTTAGACAATTGTATTTGTATTACAAAAAAATCATATGTCTATTAAATAATATAAGAGGCACAAAAAACAAATTTTGGGATGTTTTTATTACACTATCTTGTTTTGTTTATTGAGTTTTTTTTATACATATGTTATTTTTAAAAAAAAAAAAAAAAAAAAACCCGCCGTATCCCGACCCGAGCCCGAGCCCGCCCCGACCCGAGCCCGACGGGATCGGGACGGACGGACTTGCTCCGGTCCCGCCGACCCGACCCCGCCGCAGCCCGCCGACCCGACCCCGCCCCTTCTCCCGTCCCGCCCCGACCCCGACACCGCCAGACCCGGCCCGCCAGACCCGAGCCCGGCCCACTGGCCACTCCTATAAAAAACCAAGTAGAGAAATAACTAAAAGTTAAAGAAAACTAGACGCAAAGAGCAAATCTTATTCGAAATGATCAAACACCGATCACACAAACACAGATAACCGCAACAAGAGAGTCCGTCACCCCAAATAAACCAAATTTGAAGGATAATGTAAATGCATGTGTTTCACAACCCACAAACAAATAAAACCCCCGAAATATGTCCGGATAGCAACTCAAATGCATCATATCGCTTATAGAACACTTAGTTCAAGACATCTTTCTTTTTTTTGGATATAACTACCGGAAATTGTTTCTTTAACATCATCGAACACACGACTGCACCAGAATATAAAACTTTGTGGAGCATCCCAACTTCAGCAGAAATTTAAAGCTGCGATGGTGCTCGAAAAGTACTACTATAGGGTCACACGGAGTCACCGCTATTGACCTGCTTAATTTCCACAATACTTGCGTTTTCACATCGAAAGGAGATGTTTTATTTAAGTAGATGAACAAAGATTTGTGCACGAGCTTTTCGTGGGAATATCCAACTTCTTTTAAATGGAAGTTACTTCTAGCCATAAATTATCGGTCAATTGGTATAGATGGAGGGGAAGCAAAATAGATATACATCCTTTCTTCCAATTTTGACAAGGCTCAAAAAATCACATGGATGGGTATCTTCTAACCCTTTCCCATCTAGTTTTCTCATTTCGACTAACTGGACTAAGAAAAACGTACATCTCATCTTTTACTTCGTCTCCACCAGCCCTTCTTTTCATCCCAACCAACTGACACTCAATTATTCTTAGATGATAGAGTTTCTTGATACAAATTGTAGCCTCTTATTTTCTTTTATAAGTACTATGGATGACATCAAACAAGAAGTTTTACTATGAATGCCATATTTAGCATTACCTAGTGTATTTCAACATAATTATGTTAGAGCCAAAGGCCTCGTGTTTGAGCTCTGAAAATGGGGTCATCTTTGGTAGGATGTCTATCCCGAAAGTGGGACTACACGAATGTAGATTAGTCGGCCCCTTTTTGGGTACCGGACACTGGGTGGGATACCAAAAGAAAATAATAATTATGTAACCAATAGCTGCACCAAATGCCAATACCAATTACTGAACATATGCACATACCCAAGAAAACTAACTGATATAAAATAGTACAGAAAAATAAGATAAAGCCTTTGCTTCATAAGCTAACATCTTCCAACAGAGAAAAAGATGAGAAAGACATATTAAGCTTATCAAGATCCAAAAAGATAGAGTTAAACTTTCTCCTGGTTGTGCATAAACTCTTCAGCTGTTCGGCACTATTTATAGTTATCCAATTTTCAGTAAGTACTTTTTTTGTTTAATGAAATCTATTGCTCTCTCACTAAAGTAACATACTTGTACCAAGTTGATCATAAACAATTTCAGTAGACTAAGTAATAGTCAGAAAGGAATTAGCAAAGATATACTGAAGAATCCTTCAATTACCAAGAAAAGCCACATTAAGTGATCAAATATAAGGTGATAGACAGGTTTCACAACCCAAAACCAAATAAAACCCCTGAAAATGTCATGAATAACAACTAGAGTGCATCATTAGTTCAAGACATATATTAATAATTTTTGGATATAGCTACTGGAATCGTTTTTTAGCATCAACATAACAACTAAAGTGCATCATTAGTTCAAGGCATATATTAATAAGTTTTTTTAAAAAAATAAAAAACAAATTGAGAGTGAATTTCTAGACATTCTTGATTATGAAAGATTGTTTGATGACTTTGCAGATAAAAATGCAAGGAGATCAATTTTCTATACCTAATGTAATGATAGTTTTTCTTATAAATCTTTCATGTAATGACATTAAGGTATCTCTTTCCTAGCATTATTGTACTGAAATTGAAAACATTGAATCGAATATAGTGTTTGCTATATTTTTTTTATAATATTGATTAATTAGTTAATTTTAATTTTTCATGTGAATAAAAAAGGACCTCTTTTTGTTTCTCGCACCGGGCCCAAAGTATAGGAACGCCATGTTCACGAGACTAAGAGTCTCTTCAAGAGCTTTAGTTTTCTTTTGGTATTTAGCGGCCTGGTTCTTGAACCATACAAGCTATTGATTATCCTCCGACATATGCATTGCTGCATTCCGAACATTTTCACTATACAACCTCATCCCAAACCTCAACCTTGATTTCCCATGTGAATGCTGGTTGAAGTTGTCAAGGTCTCTTTACTCTTCCCTATAACAATAAAGCATACGTAATTTGAACTATGTATAACTTAATTCTTGTGTAACTTAGGGGGGTGTTCAATTAGGATTTTAAAAGATTATTTTGAGATAAATAAGTCTTGTGGTTTTCATTTAAGACTTTTAAATAATCTAAACAAGTCTTGTGGTATTTAATCAAGACTATTAGGATTTTTAAAAAGGGAATCCAAATCTAGTTGTATTCAATCAGGATTTTAAATAAGTAACAAAAAGTCTTTTGGTATTCAAAAACTTGCTAATTTCGAAAGATTTTTTTTAAATATGGAATTTGTGTGATTTTTTAGTGGGAGGTATAAATACCAAACCCTATAAAAAATATCACCCTAACCGATCAAACTTTTCGTGAGACTTATAGGCTTGTCATCCTTTAGCTCCTCGGCATCGCTTCTCTAAGGTATAAGAGTAATGTGAAGCTTTTTTCAATCCTCTCCTGTTGGAAAGAATTAATTATATACTCCTTTACACTTACCAAAGACTTCATGTAAAAGGCCATTGTATAGTTATCGAGGCCTGGAACTTTGTCACCATCATAGCTTCTCAGTGCATCCTTTACTTCCTCCAAGATAAATGGTGTTTGAAGTAATTCCTTCTCCTCTAGACTATTTTAAAGCTGGTATCACCTTAAGGTTCCCAATTAAGGAGTAATTGATTTCTTTTGTCAATTGTTGTCTATTTTAGATTCAAACGTAAAACATCTTATGATATATCTTTATAAATCCATGTGGTGCTTTCAAATCTTTATAAATCTTATGATAAATCTTTTAAAATCCAAACGTAAAAAATCTTGATTGTAATTTTTTTTAAATCTTTTAAATCAATACATTCCTAAATAGTCTTTTAAAATCCACTGAACTTATTTATCTATATTAATCTCAATTGAATACACCCCCCTTAGTACACCAATTGGTGTACTCCATCAATCTCAATTTATATGATTTAGTTTGACTGGACACAGAGTTTAAGAAAATAAAAGAAACTTTTGAATCGTGTAGCCTAAAATAAGTCAACTATATTTATGTGGTTATAGATCATCTCGTTTAGCGTAAAAGGTAAAGTTTAAAGTTAAATTATTGTCAAATAAGGAAATGTGTCATTCTTTTTTGGACTAACTAAAAAAAAAGTGTGTCATATAAATCGGGATAGATGGAGTATTATTTTATACCACCAACAACACGGAATAACTAATTCATGTAGTATAAGTTATAAATGGTTAAAGTAGCAAAAGTACAAAACTACCTTTATCTTTTTCTTAGGAACCCATGAAGATCAAGCATCCAAGGGTAAAATTATAAATTCATCACTTTTTAATTTAAAAATAAATGAATATTATAAATGATATTTATCATATCCAATTTTAGTGCAAGGAACCAAACACCCAACAAAAAATAATTCATGTATTACTAATCCTTGTATAATAATCCCTACATAATTAATCCCTGCATTATAATCCGTAATCCTTGTATAACTATCCATCATACCAAATACTAAGAGTTTCATTTGATTTTCAACATTGAGAGTTCTATGAACCACTTAAAGATTTGTACTCTAGGGTTGAAAGACAAGTAGGTTGTATCCGATAGAGACTAAGGGTCATTGGAGTTCACAGATGCATCAAATAACCCGGGGGCATTTTCAGCCAATACAGATAGTCTCCCACTTTCCAGACCCCTCATTTTATGAGTCCGGGAAGTGTAAGAGTCTATGTGATTTTTTCAAAACTTTTCAGGGGAACCAAAACGTCACATCTTTTTCTACTGCGAGACGTTTCATCAGTCGATCATTAAATACATTCAGTCACTCAAACAACGACGCCCTTTCAGAGACACTAATTGACCCTTACATCGACAGGACATGCCCCTTCATTTTCCAAGGGGAATGATTACCCCAACCGGCTATAAAATTTGACGCTCCTTATCACTTCTCCTCACTCTCACTCTTACTTTCTCCTCTCGAGTAATCACAAATTCTTACTTTTTATAAGCCTCCATTAATACTATGTCTACTTCTTCATCTTCTTCATGTTCTTCATGCGATCTAACCCTCGCCGAATGAGGCAAGAGCTCGGTGCTACTTCGTGACTTCCGTTCATCATCGACCCTCATCTTCCAGCCTCACCCGAGCCACTGACTTGGGTTTCACAGCCTCCGAAATCATTCCCTCTATCTTTAATTTCGAGAGGGATTTTAGTGTAAACCATTGCTATGAGCCTGTAAAAGGTATCACTTCGCTGATCGACCACTCAATTATTCCTTAGGTCCGTATCGACTGTCAATGGGGCCTAAAGGTAGAAATATTTCCTCCCCCATCAATGCGAGCATCACGCATCACAACCCAGGGATGTCGCTGCTCCGCGCCCCTCATGAAGTTGAGCGGACTTGGAGAGCTATTTCTGCTGACAAATGGAGAGGCAAAAGTCATGGTGAGTCTTCTCTCGCTGGTTCCGTACTTTTATTGACAGTGCATTGATATTCCACCCTAACTTACCTGGAGTGTTTTACTGCATTTGATTCTAAGCACCAAATTTTCTGATCCATCAAGTAAATGCTATGAAGAGTTTTATCGGGTTTGTTGTATACCAGAAGTGATCTAATGGCATCGTATAATTTTCAAGTCTAAATGGATTTCTGATATAATGTTAGTGAGCATGGTAACTATTATTTCATGTAATTAACTTTTTCTTCTTTTTTGTTGTCAACGAATAGTAATTTGTATTATAGAACATGTAATTTTTAGAAATGGGGTTCTTCATTCTTGCTGCATGTGCCTCCTTGAATTTGAGTGATATTTTGAATGTGAGACTGCTAGATATTGTTAAATATACAATATACACACAATATACATGTGTATATTGAATATTTAAGGACTCGAAATCTGCCCATATTTTAGCTCTCGGTTTTTGGTAATATTAGACATAAGAATATTGTATATTAGGAAAATATATGTGTAGTATATTGTAATGTATTTGTTACCTAAATTAGGATTATACACTACCATAATTGTAGAGTTAGAATTATGGTAGAATAAGATTTTAGGAATAGGATTCTCCTATTTTGTAACTTGTATATATACCTATTCAATTAATGAAAATAATCAAGGGGTTTATTTCTTTCATGGTATCAAAAGTCTAGGTCACACAAAAAATTTCTCTCCAAATTTTTGCCCTCCCTCTCGGCCGAGACCCCACCCCGCCTCGGGTTTTACCAAATTTTGTCTTCCCCTCTCAAAATCTCTCTTACTAATCCCTCTTTCACCTCTTGTTCTTTCGGTATGTCTACATCAAAGAACTCGTTTCACCCTGCCCTTGTTGTTTCTAACATCAAGAATCATATCCCGTTAATTCTTGAAATAGAAAACGTCCAATACGCGACATGGGCTGAGTTATTCAAAATTCACGCTCGTTCGCATCAAGTCATCCATCACATCAATCCCGCGGCTCTTGATGATACAGAGGTGCCTAAACGCGAGGATGATCCTAAATAATGGACAATGCTTGATGCCACTGTCCTTCAGTGGATATATTCTACTATCTCCACCGACCTATTGCAGACGATTATCGAGCCAGACGCCACGGCGATGGCCGCATGGGATAGACTGCGTGACATATTCCAGGATAATCAGAATTCCAGAGTTGTTACCCTTGAACAGGATTTTTCCCATGTCAACATGGAAAATTTCCCGAACGTTTCAGCATATTGCAAAAGGTTGAAGGAATAGGCGGACCAACTCCGCAACGTTGGTGCGCCTGTTAGTGAAGATCATCTTGTTTTATAGATGGTCGCTGGCCTATCCGAGGCCTATAGTGGCGTTGGGACTCTCCTTCGCCAAAGTAATCCTCTTCCAAGGTTCTATCAAGCACGATCCATGCTTACCTTGGAAGAAGCCGGTTTGGCTAAAAAGGCAGCTACCGGAGCAAGCCTCGTCGTCATGATGGCGTCCTTCCAAGTTCTTCGAGTTTTGTTAATAATTCGGGCCAAAACCATAATCATGGTGGCGGCAAAATAATCGTAAGAATAATAATAAAAACCGCGGGGGCAAACGCGGCGGTTCGGTTGTCAGCAAGCAGGCAGTGGGCCCCGTCCAGTGAAAAGTGGCCCATCACCCCTCTCGGTCTCAACAAGGGGGCGGGGCAAAGTGGGGGCCAAGCAACCCCTACCTTCCGGCCGAATTCCAAGCAGCCGTGGGCCGGCCAGCCCTCCGTGCCCAAAGAACCGAAGCAGTGGCGCCCACCGGCCGCTGGCCCACCGCGCGGGGCCCAGCAGCCTACGGCCTGTGTCGGCCCCCCCCGGAGTACTTGGGCCCGCACCTCCGCAAGCCCATCACGCAGCAAGCCCTACTCAGACCAATATCGAGGCCGCAATGCACACATTGGGTTTGACACAACCCGACCCAAATTGGTATATGGATACCGGTGCCACTACCCACATGACATCCGATTCAGGTACTCTCTCATCTTATTACAATTTGAGCAACCCTCGCGGTATAATTGTCGGTAATGGCAACTCTATTCCAATTTAGGGTTATGGTCAGAAAACGTTGTCTCCCCCCAATCCACCCCTTATCTTGAAAAATATTTTACATGCTCCCAAATTGATTAAAAACTTAGTGTCTGTCCGAAAGTTCACCACTGACAATTCTGTTTCTATTGAATTTGATCCTTTTGGTTTCTCTGTGAAGGATTTCAAAACGGGGAGTCCTTTCATGAGGTGTGATAGTAGGGGAGATCTATATCCTATCATGCCCGTGTCGGTCCATCGAGTCAAGCCTTGCCATCCGCCATTACGCCGCCTCTCCCTCCTTGTGGCATGCTTGCCTTGGTCATCCGGGATCCTCTATTTTATCAGTTTTAGATAAAAATAATTTTATTTCTTGTAAGGGTACGAGTCGTACTCCACTTTGTCAATCTTGTTCATTAGGAAAAATTGTTAAGTTGCCATTTGTAGACTCCAATTCTCATACTTCAATGCCATTTGATATTATTCATAGCGACCTATGGACGTCTCCTGTTCTTAGTTCGTTATGTCATCGATATTATGTTCTCTTTTTGGATGATTATTCTAATTTTTTGTGGACGTTTCCAATTGCGAATAAATCACAAGTGTTTTCCGTCTTCATCAAATTTAGAGAGTTCATTCATACCCAATTCGAAAGAGAAATAAAAAATTTCAATGTGATACTGGGAAAGAGTATGACAATAGGGAGTTTCGGGAGTTCTGTGCTAATAATGGGATCAATTTTCGTTTTTCGTGTCCTCATACATCTTCACAAAATGGGAAGGCCGAACGCAAAATTCGTTCCATAAATAACATTGTCTGAACTCTCTTAATTCAGCTTCCATACCACCATATTTTTGGCATCATGCTCTACAAATGGCCACATATCTCCTTAACATAATTCCGTCCAAAGATTTGACATATTCTTCTCCCCTCTACATCCTATATAATAAGAACCCGTCTTATTCTCATCTTCGGGTACTTGTGTTATCCGTTGTCCCCATCCACCACAATTAACAAACTTCAGGCTCGGTCTACTCCGTGTGTATTTTTGGGTTATCTGCCTAATCATCGTGGATACAAATACTTTGATTAATCCTCCAAGAAAATCATAATTAATCGCCATGTCATTTTTGATGAAATCTAGTTTCCTTTTATGAAAGTTCATACTCCCGAGCCTAGTTCATATAATTTTTTGGATGACCAAATATCCCCGTATATTATCAAGCATTTTTCAGGCATCTCCCGCACCCAAAACTCTCCAGCGGGCCCACTGCCCAATGGCCCCACATACACATCTCGGTCGGTACTGCCCAGTAGTCACACTGGGCCAGTTTCAGTGCTTGGGCCGATCCAGCCCATCACTGGAACTGGTCCAGTCCCAGTCACTGTTTCATGAATTGGGCCAGGAGGCCCACTGCCTGCTCGCCAGTCCTTCTCGAGCTCAAAAAATTCCCATAATCCGCCTACCTCTTCCTCGAGTCTTAGACCAGTCACTCGTAGTCAACGGGGTATTTTTACACTAAAACGACATTTTAATTTACATTCGAATGCCTCTAAATCCCCATTGCCCCATAATCCTATGTCTGCCTTAAACGACCCCAATTGGAAAATTGCTATGACTGATGAATATAATGCTCTTATTGATAATAAGACGTGGGAGTTGGTGCCCCGTCTCTCTGGTATTAATGTTATCAGGTCTATGTAGATTTTTGCTCATAAGAAAAATTCAGATGGTTCATTTGCTCGATATAAGGCGTGGCTTGTGTGTGATGGTAAGACTCAGCAGGTTGGGATAGATTGTGGTGAGACATTTAGTCTGGTGGTCAAGCCGGCTACCATTCGCACTGTGCTCAGCTTGGCTCTTTCAAAGACCTGGCCTATTCATCAGCTAGATGTCAAGAATGCTTTCCTACATGGTGATCTCACGAAAACAGTATATATGCATCACCGTTGGGGTTCATGGATCCTAACCGTCCTCATCATGTCCGTTTGTTGAAAAAGTCCTTATATGGGCTTGCAGCCTCCACGGCCGGTATACGAGGTTTGCTTACTATGTTTCGACACTTGGGTTCACTCACAGTAGGTCAGATAATTCCTTGTTCATCTACCGTCGTGGTTCGTCCTTGGCCTACATTCTGTTGTATGTGGATGATATCATTTTGACTGCCTCTTCCGATGCCTTACGCTAGTCTATCATGGCCATGCTCACCCCGAGTTTGCTATGAAAGACTTAGGGCCCTTGAGTTACTTTTTGGGGATTGCTGTCAAGCGTCACTCAGGTGGTTTGTTTTTGTCTCAAAGGAAGTATGCGGCAGAGATCATCGAGCGGGCTGGGATGTCATCCTGTAAGTCCACTTCCACTCCGGTTGATGCAAAACTCAAGCTTAGTGCCGCGGCAGGTGCACCATACGAGGACCCGACCCGCTATCGTAGTCTTGGGGGCCCTTCGGTATCTTACCTTTACCGCACCGGATATTACGTATGTTGTTCAAATAGGTGTGTTTATTCATGCATGCTCCCGTAGTTGAGCACATGAATGCCATCAAACGCATCATTCGGTATATTCAGGGGACACTGGACTACGGTTTGCACTTGTATCCTTCATCTACATCCACACTGGTCTCTTACACGGATGCTGATTGGGGTGGTTGTCCCGGCACCCGACGGTCGACGTCTGGCTACTGTATGTTCCTTGGCAACAACTTGGTCTCCTAGTCGGCAAAGCGTCAGGCAACTCTATCCCGCTCAAGTGCAGAGGCAGAATATCGAGGGGTAGAAAACGTGGTCTCCGAATCATGTTGGCTACGTAATTTGCTTTTGGAGCTTCATTGTCCCATTCAGAAGGCAACCTTGGTATATTGCAATAACATTAGTGCCATCTACCTTTCAGGTAACCCGGTTCAACACTAACGCACCAAGCATATCGAAATGGACATTCACTTTGTCCGTGAAAAGGTTGCAAAGGGTCACGTTCGCGTATGCCATGTCCCGTCTCGTTATCAAATTGCAGACATCTTTACAAAGGGTCTACCAGCGGTCCTTTTTGAATATTTTAGGGACAAGCCTCGCCGTTCAAAGACCGCCCGCTATGATCATAGGGTGTGTTAAATATACAATATACACACAATATACATGTGTATATTGTATATTTAAGGACTCGAAATCGCCCATATTTTAGCTCTCGGTTTTTGGTAATATTAGACATAAGAATATTGTATATTAGGAAAATATATGTGCAAGATATTGTAATGTATTTGTTACCTAAATTAGGATTATACACTACCATAATTGTAGAGTTAGAATTATGGTAGAATAAGATTTTAGGAATAGGATTCTCCTATTTTGTAACTTGTATATATACCTATTCAATTAATGAAAATAATCAAGCGGATTATTTCTTTCAGATATATATCGTCTCACGTCGGAATAAAGTAGAATCTTTTATGTATCAATCTTTTCATTTATTGTTGATAGAATGAGTTTAGTCAAGAATCATATCACTGTTTTATCAATGATATTTAGTACCAAAAATTAGAAAACCAACAACAACAACAACAACAACATACCCAAAAGATAATTCCACAAGGTTTTATCACTGTTTTATCACATGCTTCTACATAATTTCTCATATTTTGCTTCATTACTATTTATTTTTCTTTATTATTTTCAAAATTCGCTATCATCACGTATTTGCTTTTGATACCAGCATTTTCATACTGCTTTATATTTCTTGACCGGATCTGACTATTTCTCCTACTTTGTTTGTGCTTATGCCTTGTCGTGTCTTGAGACGATGGTCTCTCGGAAACAGCCGCTCAACCTACCAAGGTAGAGGTAAGGTCTGCGTACACTCTACCCTTCCCAGACCCCACGTTGTCGGATTTCACTGGGTATGTTGTTGTTGTTGTTGTTGTTTGCTATGTTAACTTTTTTATTTGTTTTTCTTTATTTTTTATTTCACTTAGCTATGTTATTATTTTATTTGCAACAGATATAAAGGATCAATAGCACATATAAAGCTCACCAAGATCCAAAGATATATAAATACCTTCTGCATAGTACCAAAACATTTATTGGACAAACACTTGCAGTTCTTGCAGCGCACGAAGTAGAAGGAATTGTAATGTCCTGGTTAGATTCAAATGAATTCTAACACCTCCACACACACACAAAAAAAAACTCACTTTCTTAACACTACAAGATGAATAACGAGGTGTTAAAGAACAATTGAGCAAGGAAATGTGCCAAACCATTTGCTTGATCACTTACTCGAATATCGAAATCCAAACATAAGAAAACATGTCCAGAAAAAACCAAGTAGAGAAATGACTGAAAGTTAAAGAAAACTAGACGTAAAGAGCAAATCTTATTCAGAAATGATCAAACACCGATCACACAAACACATGATAACTGCAACAAGAGAGTCTGTCACCCCAAATAAACCAAATTTGAAGGATAGTGTAACAGACAGGTTTCACAACCCATAAACAAATAAAACCCCTGAAATATGTCTGGATAGCAGCTCAAATGCATCATATCAGTTATAGAACACTTAGTTCAAGACATCTTTCTTTTTTTTGGATATAACTACTGGAAATTTTTTATTTAACATCATCAGAACACACGACCAGACCAGAATATAAAACTTTGTGGAGCATCCCAACTTCAGCAGAAATTTAAAGCTGCGATGGTGCTCGAAAAGTACTACTATATGGTGCTCGGAAATTGACCTGCTTAATTTCCACAATACTTGCGTTTTCACATCAGAAAGGAGATGTTTTATTTAAGTAGCTGAACAAAGATTTGTGCACGAGCTTTTCGTCGGAACATCCAACTTCTTTTAAATGGAAGTTACTTCTAGCCATAAATTAGCAGTCAATTGGTATAGATGGAGGGGAAGCAAAATAGATATACATCCTTTCTTCCAATTTTGACAAGGCTAAAAAAATCACATGGATGGGTATCTTCTAACCCTTTCCCATCTAATTTTCTCATTTCGACTAACTGGACTAAGAAAAACATACACCTCATCTTTTACTTCCTCTCCACCAGCCCTTCTTTTCATCCCAACCAACTGACACTCAATTATTCTTAGATGATAGAGTTTCTTGATGCAAATTGTAGCCTCTTATTTTCTTTTATAAGTAATATGGATGACATCAAACAAGAAGTTTTTCTATGAATGTCATATTTAGCATTACCTAGTGTATTTCAACATAATTATGTTAGAGCCAAAGGCCTCGTGTTTGAGCCCTGAAAATGGGGTCATCTTTGGTAGGATGTTTATCCCGAAAGTGGGACTTCACGAATCTAGATTAGTTGGCCCCTTTTTGGGTACCGGACACTGGGTGGGATACCAAGAGAAAATAATAATTATGTAACCAATAGCTGCACCAAATGTCAATACCAATTACTGAACATATGCACATACCCAAGAAAACTAACTGATATAAAAGAGTACAGAAAAATAAGATAAAGCCTTTGCTTCATAAGCTAACATCTTCCAACAGAGAAAAAGATGAGAAAGACATATTAAGCTTATCAAGATCCAAAAAGATAGAGTTAAACTTTCTCCTGGTTGTGCATAAACTCTTCAGCTGTTCGGCACTATTTATAGTTATCCAGTTTTCAGTAAGTACTTTTTTTGTTTAATGAAATCTATTGCTCTCTCACTAAAGTAACATACTTGTACCAAGTTGATCATAAACAATTTCAGTAGACTAAGTAATAGTCAGAAAGGAATTAGCAAAGATATACTGAAGAATCCTTCAATTACCAAGAAAAGTCACATTAAGTGATCAAATATAAGGTGATAGACAGGTTTCACAACCCAAAACCAAATAAAATGTCATGAATAACAACGAGAGTGCATCATTAGTTCAAGACATATATTAATAATTTTTGGATATAGCTACTGGAATCGTTTCTTTAGCATCAACATAACAGCTAGAGTGCATCATTAGTTCCAAGTGTAAACGTGTAAATATACCATAATTAGAATATTTCCATATATTGTGTAAATATAATTATGGTAAGACTGGGATTCCTCTTTTGTATAGGCTTAGGATTCCTATTGTATAAGGGATGAATATTGTACTCTATATATACCTTGATATTAATGAAAGACTCCTCAAGGGAGATTAATAACATCTTACATGGTATCAAGAGTCAAATAAACAAAACCCTAAAAACCTTTCTCTTCCATAGCCGTCGGCTGCCTCTCCTACGCCGCGGCCCTCCCGGATTTTCTTCTTGTTTTTCGGGTTTTGTTCTTCCTTTCTTCTCTTCTCTAAATGGCTATCCCTGATTCTTCCACACTTTCTGACGCCTCTACCTCCACAAATCCCACCACAAAGTCATCACCCCCGTTTCATCCCGCCCTTCATCGTTTCCAACATCAAGAACCATATTCCCATTATTCTTGATCAAGAAAACAACCAAGTATTCTCCCCGGGTTGAACTTTTCGCAATCATGCAAGTCTCTATAACGTGCTTGACCATATTGATGACACTATTCCGCGCCCTACGGAGGTTGATGATTCTATCTTGCATCGTCTCGACGCCGGCGTCAAACAATGGATATATGGTAGTATCTCTCAGGATTTGCTCCTTACTATCATGAAATCTGACTCCACAGCCCTTGACTTGTGGAATCGTTTGGAGGAAATTTTTCAGGACAACAAGCACACTCGTGCCGTGTATTTGGAAGAACAATTCAACAAAACACGTCTTGAAAACTTCTCCAATGTCTCTGAGTACTGCAAGCAGCTTAAACTTCTAGCGGATCAACTCTCCAACATTGGCACGCCTGTAACTGACGATAAAATGGTGCTACAAATGATTTCTGGCCTTACTAAGGGCGAATATGATACTTTGGCCACCATTATTCAATAGGCAGATCCGCTACCGAGTTTTAACAAAGCTCGCTCACAATTGTTGCTCGAAGAAACCCGTCGTACTAAGCAGGATGAGCACGCCCAGCAGGTGTTAGCTGTCGACACGCAACCTCAAGATCAGACGCCACCAGACAACTCCCAACAGCGGCAGGGCCGCGGTGGCAAGGGTGGAAAAGGCCGCGGCGGTAGAGGAGGCCGTGGTCGTGGCAAGGGTCGCGGTCACGTAACCAACAAGAAGAATAAAGAACAGAGATCGCAGAACAACCGGGCCGTGGCTCCTCGGCCAGCTTCGCTCTACAGGCGCCGCGGCGCCCCGCCCGAGCCGCGACGCCAAGTCCATTCCAAGCACTCAGCACCATACAATCCGTATTCTTACCCCGGTTTGCTAGGCCCCGCTCCAGCCCCACAACAGCCCACTTCATGCAAGGTCGTCCCGCAGCCCCTCCTCCGCATGACACCCACCGAGTTGGGGGGCGTTCAAAGACCCTCTCTATGCAACAAACTCGACAATACTTGGTACACGGACTCGTGCACCACATCTCACGTCACCCAGTCTGCAGGTACTATTCCTAAACTATTTCGTGTAAAGCATCCTCAATATGTTACAGTTGGTAGTGGACAACGCATTCCAGTTAAGGGTTATGGTACCTCATACACACAACCTCCTCATCCACCCTTCTTCCTCAAAAACACCCTATATGCCCCACACATGATTAAGAACCTCATATCTGTCCGCCAATTTACTCGTAATAATTTCGTCTCTCGTGGATTTTGACCCTTTTGGTTTTACTGTAAAAGATCTTCATACGGGGACACCTCTTACGAGATGCAATAGTACGGGGGATCTCTATCCATTCACTTCCACCTCCACTGCCAGATCTTGCTCTCCCGTCACTCTAACGGCTGTTTCTTCTTCAACCTGGCATAATAGGCTTGGTCATCCAGAGTCCCAGCTTTTAATTTTCTTAGAGGCAACAATTTCATTGCTTGTAATGGGAAACTTGCCCAAAATTGTGTTTCTTGCTCTTTAGGCAAACATATTCGTCTTCCGTTTAAATCATCTACTAGTGTTACATTTGCTCCTTTTGATATTATACATGCCGATTTATGGACATCTCCTATCACTAGTTCTCTGGTCATAAATACTATCTTGTGTTGCTTGATGATTTTTCACACTACGTTTGGTTATACCCTCTTAAATTTAAATCGGAAGTGTTTGTCAAATTTCTTGAGTTTCGCAAGTTCATTCAAACACAATTTGGAAAAGGCATAAAATCATTTCAGTGCGATAATGGTCGTGAATTCAATAACTCTATGTTTCATCGTTTTTGTACCAATAATGGCATGGTCTTTCGCTTCTCCCCGCCCTCACACCTCACCACAAAATGGTAAAGTCGAAAGAATCATCCGCACCATTAACAATATGATTCGCACCCTATTGATTCATGCCTCCCTCCCTCCACCCTTCTGGGTCTATGCTGCTAAAATGTCAGAATACACTCTAAATATTCTCCCTACTAGCACTCTTCACAATATGACCCCTACCGAAATCCTCTACCATAGAATCCCCTCTTATGATCATCTACGGATTTTTGGTTGTCCGTGCTATCCCAACCTTAGCTCCACCGCCCCTCACAAGCTCTCTCCTAGGTCCACTCCATGTGTCTTTCTAGGATTCCCGCCGAACCATAGGGGCTATCTATGCTATGACTTGTCGACTCGTCAGATCCACATATCTCGTCATGTCACATTCGACGAGACCACATTCCCGTTTTCGAATCTTCCAAAATTCCAAAAACAAGACTACTCATTTCTTGACGAGTCTGCCATCTCTCCCCTCATAATCGAACAACTCATATCCTCTGGTTCCGTCGTCGAGCCGCGACGCCCAAACTTCAGAGAAGCCTGTCAACCTTCTAGCGCCGCGACTCTCGATCCAGGAGCCGCTGCACCTCCGACGGCTTCGCCCCCACCTTCTCCTTATCCGACTTTACCCCCCGTCTCAGACACCACTCCGCCACCCACTGTCCCTACCCATCCAATGGAAACTCATTCAAAGCATGGAATCTTCAAACCCAAAGTCCATTTCAACTTGTCTGCCCGAACCATCTCTCCACTTCCAAAGAACCCAAAATTGGCTAAACAAGACCCTAATTGGAATGCGGCTATGTATGAGGAATTCAATGCTTTAACTAAACAAAGACACGTGGGATCTAGTACCTAGACCCGAGGGGGTGAATGTCATTCGTTGTATGTGGCTATTTCGTCACAAGTTCAGAGACAATGGGAATCTTGAGAGGTATAAGGCTCGTCTTGTGGCTAATGGCACAAATCAGCAGGAGGGCATTGATTGTGGTGAGACCTTCAGTCCGGTTGTCAAACCGGCTACCATCCGCACAGCTTTTGAGCATAGCCATGGGCAAACACCGGCCGATCCATCGCCTTGATGTGAAGAATGCATTCTTACATGGGGATCCGAGAGAGACAAGCCTACATGCATCGCCCACTAGGGTTCACCCATCCAGCAGTTCCTCACTATGTGTTCCGTCTCCGTAAGTCACTATATGGCCTGAAGCAGGCCCCCCGTGCGTGGTATGATCGCTTTTCCAGGTATATCTTGCATATTGGGTTTGTATGCAGCAAGAGTGATACATCACTTTTCATTTTTCATCGAGGTAGTAGCACTGCTTACTTATTACTTTACGTGGATGTTATTGTTCTTACTGCCTCCTCCGACGGATTGAAAAATAAGATTATTGCCTTGCTCAAGTCCGAATTTGCAATGACTGATTTGGGGAAGCTGAGTTACTTTTTGGGGATATCGTGACTGTGTCCGCCGCTCATATGTTCTTGTGTCGCCGTAAGTATGCGAAGAGATTGTGTATGTGGCTAAGATGGCGAACCGCAAAGAGGTGCCTACTCCAGCTTGATTCCAAATCTAAGCTCGGTGCTATGGATGGTGCTCCCGGTCCCCGATCCTACTCGTATAGGAGCCTTGCGTGTGCACTTCGCATCTCACATTCACCTGTGCCGACATAGCTTATGCTGTTCAAAGCAGGTGTGCTTATTCATGCATGCCCCCAAAGAGTCTCATTTCATCGCTCTTAAGCGTATCATTCGATACATTAAGGGCACTCTTGATTATGGTTTGCACCTATACCCCTCTCGCACCTACATGTGTTGCTTTCATATACGGATGCATTGGGTGGTGTCCGGACACGCGACGCTCCACCTCCGGCTTTTGTGTTTTCTTAGGGGATAATCGATTTCTTGGTCCGCCAAGCGATGTGCTACCCTATCTCGCTCCAAAGGCCGAGGCCGAGTACAGAGGCGTTGCAAATGTAGTAGCCGAGATTTGTTGGCTCGTAAATTTATCGCTAGAACTTCGTTGTCCTTTGCGTCGTGCATCTATTGTGTATTGTGATAACATCTCTCGTCATCTATCTTTCTCATAATCCGGTTCAACATCGCCGAACCAAGCATATTGAGATAGACCTACACTTCGTTCGTGAGAAAGTTGCGTTAGGCCATGTCGAGTGTTACATGTTCCATCATCCTATCGCATGCGTACATATTTACCAAAGGACTTCCCGCATGCTTATTTCTTGACTTCGATCTGGGCCTCGCCGTCCGGCCTCCTCCCGCTCCGACTGAGGGGGTGTGTAAACGTGTAAATATACCATAATTAGAATATTTTCATATATTGTGTAAATATAATTATGGTAAGACTAGGATTCCTCTTTTGTATAGGCTTAGGATTCCTATTGTATAAGGGATGAATATTGTACTCTATATATACCTTGATATTAATGAAAGACTCCTCAAGGGAGATTAATATCATCTTACACCAAGGCATATATTAATAAGTTTTTTTAAAGTAACATACTTGTACCAAGTTGATCATAAACAATTTCAGTAGACTAAGTAATAGTCAGAAAGGAATTAGCAAAGATATACTGAAGAATCCTTCAATTACCAAGAAAAGTCACATTAAGTGATCAAATATAAGGTGATAGACAGGTTTCACAACCCAAAACCAAATAAAACCCCTGAAAATGTCATGAATAACAACTAGAGTGCATCATTAGTTCAAGACATATATTAATAATTTTTGGATATAGCTACTGGAATCGTTTCTTTAGCATCAACATAACAGCTAGAGTGCATCATTAGTTCCAAGGCATATATTAATAAGTTTTTTTTAAAACACAAAAAACAAATTGAGAGTGAATTTCTAGACATTCTTGATTATGAAAGACTGCTTGATGACTTTACAGATAAAAATGCAAGGAGATCAATTTTCTATACCTAATGTAATGATAGTTTTTCTTATAAATCTTTCATGTAATGACATTAAGGTATCTCTTTCCTAGTACTATTGTACTGAAATTGAAAACATTGAATCGAATATAGTGTTTGCTATATATTTTTTTTAATATTGATTAATTAGTTAATTTTAATTTTTCATGTGAATAAAAAAGGACCTCTTTTTGTTTCTCGCACCGGGCCCAAAGTATTGGAATGCCATGTTCACGAGACTAAGAGTCTCTTCAAGAGCTTTAGTTTTCTTTTGGTATTTAGCGGCCTGGTTCTTGAACCATACAAGCTGTTGATTATCCTCCGACATATGCATTGCTGCATTCCGAACATGTGAATGCTGGTTGAAGTTGTCAAGGTCTCTTTTCTGTGCCCTATAACCATAAAGCTTACGTATCCCCTCAAGATTAAAGCGAACTGGGTTGCGTTCCCACGCGTCTCTATCTCTTCCTTTTTTCAGAAAAATACTCACTGAGAAGCACAGCCTCCATGTACCCATGACAGTGGCCTCAAAAACCATTGCACTGATGCCACGATGACCGTTTGAATGTTTAACAGTCTTGACATCATAAGAGCTGAAATAGTCACGTAGCTCCTGACAGTGGCCTCAAAAACGCTAGCTTTAGATTTACAAAATTTATAATCTTCCTTTTCTTAATTCTACATAATTAATCCGTTACTATTTGTGGTCTTGTGAACTAAGTTTTGAAGTAGTTGAGGGGATTAATTCAAGAGTTATATAAGCCAAAGTTGTGTTACCAACAAGTTGTACTCTCACTCTTCCTTATCCGGCGGATTTGTTCCATCATTTTAATTCCTGACGCCGATATTGTCTCTGACATAGATGACGAAAAGTAACTGACTCGTAACACATGAGAATCACATAACATCATAGAGGACAAAAATCAGACTTGAATTACAAGAGGTTTAGGAAAAATTCAATAAAAACTAAAATTCACTTCAAGTATCACTTTTACCAGGAGAGAGAAACACCAATCTGCTTAACTTACTGATTGGTGTTAGCGAAAAGCAACTAAGTTTTTTGCATATATGCAACATGCTAAACTAAGCAGCAGCAAAATGGCACCTTTGATGATAATTGTAAGGTTCATTTACAGAGGGATAAACATTTTAGGGGTCGTTTGGTATGAGGTATAAGTAAAATAAACATGATATATAATTTCGTATAATTTTATCCAATGTTTAGTTGTAATTTGAACTATGTATAACTTAATTCTTGTGTAACTTAGGGGGGTGTATTCAATTAGGATTTTAAAAGATTATTTTGAGATAAATAAGTCTTGTGGTATTCATTTAAGACTTTTAAATAATCTAAACAAGTCTTGTGGTATTTAATCAAGACTATTAGGATTTTTAAAAAGAGAATCCAAATCTAGTTGTATTCAATAAGGATTTTAAACAATTAACAAAAAGTCTTTTGGTATTCAAAAACTTGCTAATTTCGAAAGATTTTTTTTAAATATGGAATTTGTATGACTTTTTAGTGGGAGGTATAAATGTCAAACCCTATAAAAAATATCACCCTAACCAATCAGACTTTTCGTGAGACTTATAGGCTTGTCATCCTTTAGCTCCTCGGCATCGCTTCTCTTTGGTATAAGAGTAATGTGAAGCTTTTTTCAATCCTCTCCTGTTGGAAACAATTAATTATATACTCCTTTACATTTACAAGCACTTCATGTAAAAGGCCATTATATAGTTATCGAGGCCTGGAACTTTGTCACCATCATAGCTTCTCAGTGCTTCCTTTACTTCCTCCAAGATAAATGATGTTTGAAGTAATTCCTTCTCCTCTAGTCTATTTTAAAGCTGGTATCACCTTAAGGTTCCCAATTAAGGAGTAATTGATTTTTTGTCAATTGTTGTCTATTTTAGATTCAAACGTAAAACATCTTATGATACATCTTTATAAATCCATGTGGTCCTTTCAAATCTTATGATAAATCTTTTAAAGTCCAAACGTAAAAAATCTTGATTGTAATTTTTTTTTTTAAATATTTTAAGTCAATACATTCCTAAATAGTCTTTTAAATTCCACTGGACTTATTTATCTATAAATAGTCTTTTAAAATCTCAATTGAATAAGTAAAATAATCATGGTATATAATTTGGTATAATTTTATCCAATGTTTAGTTGTAATTTGAACTATGTATAACTTAATTCTTGTGTAACTTAGGGGGTGTATTCAATTAGGATTTTAAAAGACTATTTTGGGATAAATAAGTGTTGTGGTATTCATTTAAAACTTTTAAATAATCTAAACAAGTCTTGTGGTATTTAATCAAGACTATTATGATTTTTTAAAGAGGGTGTTCAAATCTAGTGGTATTCAATCAGGATTTTAAACAAGTAATAAAAAGTCTTTTGATATTCAAAAATTTGCTAATTTCGAAAGATTTTTTTTTTAAATATGGAATTTGTGTGACTTTTTAGTGGAAGGCATAAATACCAAATCCTATAAAAATATCACCCTAACCCATCGTAGTTTTCACGTGAGACTTATAGGCTTGTCATCCTTTAGCTCCTCGGCATCGCTTATCTTTGGTATAAGAGTAATGTGAAGCTTTTTTCAATCCTCTCATGTTGGGAAGAATTAATTATAAACACCTTTACACTTACCAAAGACTTTGGTAAAAGGTCATTGTATAGTTATCGAGGTCTGGAACTTTGTCACCATCATAGCTTCTCAGTGCTTCCTTTACTTCCTCCAAGATAAATGGTGTTTGAAGTAATTCCTTCTCCTCTAGACTATTTTAAAGCTGGTATCACCTTAGGGTTCCCAATTAAGGAGTAATTGATTTCTTTTGTCAATTGTTGTCTATTTTAGATTCAAACGTAAAAAATCTTATGATAAATCTTTTAAAATCCAAATGTAAAAAATCTTGATTGTAATTTTTTTTTAAATCTTTTAAATCAATACATTCCTAAATAGATTTTTAAAATCCACTGGACTTATTTATCTATATTCTTTTATAATCTCAATTGAATACAACCCCCTTAGTACACCAATTGGTGTACACCATCAATCTCAATTTATATGATTTAGTTTGACTGGACACAAAGTTTAAGAAAATAAAAGAAACTTTTGAATCTTGTAGCCTAAAATAAGTCAACTATATTTATGTGGTTATAGATCATCTCGTTTAGCGTAAAAGATAAAGTTTAAAGTTAAATTATTGTCAAATAAGGAAATGTGTCATTCTTTTTTGGACTAACTAAAAAGAAAAGCGTGTCATATAAATTGGGATAGATGGAGTATTATTTTATACCACCAACAACACGGAATAACTAATTCATGTAGTATAAGTTATAAATGGTTAAAGTAGCAAAAGTACAAAACTACCTTTATCTTTTTCCTAGGACCCCATGAAGATCAAGCATCCAAGGGTAAAATTATAAATTCATCACTTTTTAATTTAAAAATAAATGAATATTATAAATGATATTTTGCATATCCAATTTTAGTGCAAGGAACCAAAGACCCAACAAAAACCATTTTGTACCGCGGAACGGATCGTCTCAGTCTCAAGAGCCTGAAAAGGCGTACCTTGAGGACCCAACGACTGGTGCCTATCAGTTTGCGATCCTTGACAACCGAGGTTGAGGCCTCGTGCACGAAGGATGTGCTATACGGAGAGCCTCGGTTCGGGTCAGATCCCGAGTGAGATGCTCTAGCCTCTTTATACGCTCTGATACCATTTTCATAGCGGATCTTTTCATCATCTAACAACCCTGAAGAGGGTAGGAATATAGATGGAATATTAACATATTCATATAACAAATATAAAGCATGTAGTACGGAAGCATGTATTATTAACTCAAAATTTATTTTTTAAATAATAGTCTATAACCTTCTATCAACATTTAACATCATAATTGCAGAGATGTATACTTATCAAGATTATAATTAGAAATACATAGTCTGAAAACATACCTCTTAGCATAATATTAAGATCACCGGAGATACTCAACCCACCCTGGCTCTGCCTCCCTTTTTTCCTCACTGGTGACGGGATAAATGGCCTAGGTGCTGGGAGTTGTTCGACAGACTCTTTCTTAAATTTTCTTTTAAGAGATGGTATTTTATGGACTAATATGGTTCTTAAGTATAAGCTTTCAAAGTATTTATCTTTTGGTATTATGATATTAATCTTGATATTGGCTATAGACTAGAAGAGTTTTTAGCTAGACATGAGAGAGTATTTTAAAGATTGAAGCTGTTGTATTTAAAAAAATTGATTTTTCAGAAGTTACAATGAGGCTCTTTATATAGATAACCTCGGTTGCCTTTCACTATTGGCATGCTGAAAAAGTAATAAAGTCGTATTGTTACAAAAGTCCTAAAGCAAATAGTGATTTGTCTCTTGTCCTTTCATGATTTTCTTAAAGTTGTTTGTCGTTGCTGCCAGTTTTTTCAACGTTTGTTGGCTTGTCATCTTCTGTCTTTGATTCCTTGTGGGTCCGGCGGCTTTTGCTTTCTTCCACAGGTATCTTTACAGGTGTCCTCTTTGTACAGAGGCATCTTTTGCCTGTCTTCTTTTCACAAAAAGGCGATTTTTTTTTGACGACGATACTCTTATAGAATAGGAACGATATCATGTTAATTTTTTGATACTCCTATAGAATAGGAATGATATCTTTTTAGTAGTATGGTAATACATGGGCTTTACTGTAGTTTGGACTACATTGGGCCATATTAATTTTTTACATTGTGGCTTTCTGTAGTTTAAACTACATTGGGCCGTTTCATTCAAAAAGGATTAGGTGATCCTTCTTTTTTCATATTAACCTGCATAGTATCCTCCTCTATGCTTATAACAGGCCTTTTCCTCTGGCCTATTAAGAGTTTGTACTGTTCTACTGTCTCATTGGAGTGTTTGTGCTCCATCTTAGTGATTCTATCATACATGTTGGTAAGCTGTGTGGTGTCTTGTGAGAGTACCTCATTGTTGTAGTATAGTGTGATAATTTCTTCGATTTCTCCTCCTTTGGAGTTTCAAATAATGCTGGCTTTGCCTTCTCTTAGCATATCTTCAATTTTTGATTTCAGGGTTGATAGTCCTATGGCTCTTTTGGCACTGTGTCATTCTTGAAACTTCTCTATAGTACATGGTATTTTCATTTTCGTGTCTTTGTCATCTTCGCTTATATTGCTATTCCTTCCTTTAAATAGTTGGCACATAATGATAGGTTTTCCCGTTAAGTCCGTCGAGGCGTCGAACAGCTTGTATGCCGTAGATACCTCTTCCAAATGATTCCATCATTAACCTAGCAGATTCTACTAAAACATTGGGTAATTTAGCAATATTATAAAAGGTTTCATCTACTAATATTTTATCTATAAATCCGTAAGTAAAGAGTTTAAGAACTATATCAGGGTTTGATTTTTCATTGCATAAAAACCTTGGGAATTTGCTTAATTTTGCACTTCTTAAAATGTGTGGGTTTGATTTATAATCATAAAATTTATTAATTTGTTCGTAAGCTATAATATCCTCAGGTGAGAATTTCACTTTGTCGCACATTGTTACTGTCGTTGAAGACGATGCTGTTATGGGTGATGGTATAGTAGTTGGCATGGCTGCAAGTTTAGATGTGAAAGTCTTTGGTTTTTCTGTAGGGGTTTGGGAAGATTTCAAGATTTGTACGGTTTTGAAGTCTTTAAAGGCTTCTGTTAGTTGTTCTAGCAAGTGTGCATTTTCTTCCATTTTGGTTGTAATAATTTTTTGATTTTGTTTGATGATTCCTGTAACATTGGTAATATATTCTTCGAATTTGTCACTGCTGGTTGACATCGTTGTACCTGCTAAGAGAATCATCTAGAATATTCTTAGTCCCGGATATATTTTTGACAATAAAATCATAACAATAAAAGAATGATTGCCATTTTCTTCTCTTATTTAGTTCTGGCAAAGGGTCTACTTTATTAGTAACGAAAGCTCTTACTTGGGTGTTATCTGTTCTACCGACGAATTTTACTGGTAATAGGTGATAATGGAATCTCTTTATTCCAAATTTTACTGCTAATAGTTCCTTTTCGTTAATATGGTAATTTTTTTCATTAGGCTTCCATGTTCCGCCTCCATATCCACAAATTAGTGGTTTTTCTTTATCTATATCCTCTTTATCATATGCTATGAGGAGTGCTCCCCATCCTATAACATTGGCATCAGTAAAAAGTTCTAGTTGATCCAGTTCTGTTGGTATTCTATGTTTTGGCAAGACTTTCACTTTTTCCTTGATTTTATTTATGGCTTTAGTATGTTCTTCCTTCCATTCAAAAGTTATATTTTTTCTAGTTAGTTCCTGTAATGTTTTTCTCAAAAGTGGTAAATCTTTTATATGGTCTGAGGCATAGTTTACTACTCCTAGAAATTGTTGTACTTCCTTTTTGCTCTCTAGTTTATCTTTAAATTTTTTTATTTTTGTTACAATGTGTTCCTATAATTGTAATCCTTCATTATCTATTATGTATCCCAAATATTCTATACTATTTTTGAAGATTTCGGATTTCTTTTCAGATAATAATATTCCATGTCAAGTTTCACGTCTTTATAAATTCTTCTAGATGTTTTATATGATTTTCCAAATCATCACTATATATTAATATGTCGTCAACATATACTATACAATATTCTGTTAACTTTCTGAATACTTGGTCCATTCTTCTCTGAAATATTTGTGGTGCATTCTTTAATCCAAAGGGTAGTACATTCCATTAGTAGTGTCCTTGGGGGGCACTAAATGCTGTTAAAGCTTTTGATTCATTTTTAGTTTTATTTGCCAAAATCCACTTTTACAATCAAATTTACTGAACCATTTTTTATTCCCTAATCTATTAATAAAGTTTCTTTTATATGGTAAAAAATATCCATCAAATACAGTTTTCTTGTTTAGATCTCTATAGTCAATCACCATTCTAGCCTTTCCTCTTTTTTGTTTACTATGTTTTCTAACTAAAAAGGCTGGGCTACTATGTGAGCTTTTACTTTCTTGTATTAATTTTAATTCTAATAACTCTTTTAGTTGGGTTTCAAATTCCTTTTGATATGTTGGGCTATATCTAATAGGCTTAGATCTAACTATATCGCTGAGATTTATTAGTTTGATTTCAGCGTACATTTTTTCTTTTTCCCATAGTTGCATCGAATTTTCTCCAAAATTTATTTTTAGTATATTGAGGTATTTTTCTCTTAATAACTGTAGGTTATTATTCCTATCTGATCTTATGTTACATATTCTTAGTGTATTATTGGTAATATTCTCTTTAGTATTATCCATTTATTACAAGGTGTTTGTAGGCTGAAAGTATTGTTATTTATCACTTGCGTTTTAAAGTAGTCTAGGAAATTGTTTCCTAACAATACTTGTTTCATATCATTTAGTTGGTATATAACTGGTAGTCTAAATATTGTCTTTCCTAATACTATTCTCATATTTTCTGCTACTATATCTAATTCTTTTGTTTGTTCGTTAAAGCCTGATACTTTTGTTCTATGTGTTTTAGATCTTTTCCATCCGTGTGGTTCTAATACTTCTTTCTTTGCTAGACATAAGTCTCGCTCCATCGTCAATAAAAATCTTTTGTTTTACCATTTTATTTGGTTTGTATTTTATATGAGCTTCTATGTAGATTGCTACCATCTAATTATTATTTCGTTCTAAATCCATTTCTCTTAATCTTTGTTGAAGCTCTTCATCTTGTTCCATTTCTTCTACTTCTAGTAATTTCTTCCATCTTATCTCACTTAACCTTTCTCCTATTCTGATAAGGCTTTTTGTAATTTAATTGTACCTATCACTATAGTATCTATTTCCTATTGCACTAGTAGTTGTAATAAGCTTATTGCGAACATACCTTTCACATTGCATCCAATAATCTCTTTCTTCTAGTAATTTTCTTTGTTCTTGCGACTTCATTTAGTCGGAACTATTTTCACTTTTTCGAGTTTTGGTTAATGAAATTAATATTTTCTCGATTCACTTTCTTCATCGTTTGACTAACATAAAAATCTTCATATTCATACCAATTATTATTTTCTTCTTTTATTTGTTGTAGACTCATTATAAATTGTGTCGTGTCTATATATTTTACACCTTTTTTCTTTAGTTTTGGGGATTTATTAGCATAATGTCCTTTTTCATTGTAATTCCAACATTTACATTCTTTAAGTTTTTCTTCTTCAATTGGTTTTACATATTTTCTTTTCCTAAATTTTCTCTTATGCTTAAATTTTTTCCTGGTTTCATGGGTATTTCTATACCTTTTAAATCTCTTTTTCCTATAAGGTTTGTAATAAGGTTGTTGGTTTTGTCTGATGTAATTATTATATTTTTTTATATCTTTTGTGTTGATATTTCTTTTTATGGCTTTTCTTATATTTCTTTTCTCTTTTATTATCATCACATCCGAATACTAATCTTCTTTCCGTAAATCCCCATATCTCTCTTAGTCCTATTTTCTTATCTTTTTTAATTTTTTGTTGCATCCTATATTCTTCACATTTTCGCATTAGATATGCTCTTAGTACTCTTATTCTTTATCCTAATGTATTTTCTCTTGGTTCTAGTTGGGTGTATTCCTTTGATATTTCTGTGTTATAAGGTATAAGTAGGTGGTCATAATAAAGTTGTTGGTATATTAAACCTTCTTCTGGCAAGAATCTTGCTTCATAAAAGAACTTACTAAAACTTATTGTATATTCTGGTAATTTATTAATTTTACAACATTTCATGTTATTTAGATTCATTATTATCTCATTTTTTCTTTCTGCTAGTACGTTTTCTCGTGCTACCAACCATTTTTCTCCTAAAAATTCTCTTTTTAGTATGATATCAAATATTATTAGCATAGATTTCCAATCTCCTGCATGGCTAAATACTTCTCCTCTTAATTGGTACGCTATGGATTCTATCCAATAAGCTACTTTTCCGATTAATGTTTTAGATATCAAGTCATACATATATTCTAGGTTTTCTGTTTGTGTGGAGTTCATTAATGCTATATACATTCCAAGATTCCAATCATTTATTCTCCTTCCTATTTCTTGTTCATCATACACATTGTCTAAATCTAAGAAATATCCATTGTAATTTACACCTTGTGCCATTGATCCTACAAATTTTTTAAATTCAGCTTGTTGTCCTACTGGTATATGATTTGGTAATCTAGTTTGTCTTCTATTTATTATTTCTAGGTTGGGATCTACTAATTCTTCTTCTGGGTAATCATTTGCATCTTCATTTATTATATCATCAGTTTTATTTCTCGTTTCTATAGGATTATTAAAATCATCCTCTATATCACTTTCGGATTCTTCTTCTATGATTGCATTTACACTTTTCATTTTTTGTAAGGCTACTATTATCTCGATTATTTTCCTTTACTATCTTTGAGTCTTCTTCCTCTTCAATGAATTCTCGCTACATTTACCTCTTGGTTTACTAATTCAATGTTGTTGTCTTCGTTAGTATCGCTCTCGTCTTTTCACTACTAGATGTAGTTTCTTCACATGTTCTATTATCTCTTACTTTCTTTTTTCCTTTCAACCTTTTTATCTCTTCTCTTAGGATTTTTATTTCATCTTTTAATTCTCCTAATTCTTGTTTTGCATAAGTTAATTCTTGTTTCACATCTTTCAATTCCTCTTTTGTTTGCTTTAGTTCTACTTTGGTTTCTTTTAATTCTTTCTTTGTATCCTTAAATTTGTGTTTGTATTTTTTATATTTATTGTACCATTCCTCATTATTGTGTGTTTTTAATTTGATATTTTCTGTTTCTAACTCACATAATTTTCGTTCTTGTTTATGTAATTTTAGATTTAAATACTCGTTGGTTGTTTTCTCTACGTCTTTTAAGTACACGTTTTCATTTTTTGAATTATTGTCTGGTGTGGTTTTTTCTTTTCTTTTCATTGGTTCATACTTGTATCGTTCTCTTTCCAGTATATTTTTTCCATGGTTTCTTAAAAACGTAAGTACACTAGGTTTTTGATTTTCCATTTAAAATTGTCTTTTCTTACTCAATATTGCTAGGCTATCTAATATTTTTTCTACTTTCTTTGGCAGTCTTGGTTTTATTTTACCTATATCTACCATTATTGGTTCTTTACTCCTTCTCCAAGCATCTATTGGTACTATTTCGGTTGTTGAGTTGTAGTGCTAATTATAGTGTTTTCTTTGCTCGTACTAGGTTCATCTTCTTCTACTTGTTTACTTTTATCTTTACTTTTTTCGTCTACTAATATGTTTAGTTTTTCCAATATTATTTTAAATGTTGGTATCTCATATACATTCCATAATTTTGTTAATTTCTCTCGATTATTTCTTTCATTTTAGTTTGGTTTTCTTTTATTTCATCCATTAATACTAATGTATTCTTCATTTGTTCTTTTACTGCTATTTCTTCCCATAATGCACTAATTTTTTCTTTAGAGCTCGTCAGGATTATTAATTCTTTTTCTCCATCCATTTCCCACATCTAAACATATTTTATCAAACTTTTCACATTGTTGTTCTAACTGTTGTATCTTTTCTTTTAGTTTTATTTCTTTCGCCTTGTATTTTAAGTATTTAAGTTGTGAGAATATTTCTTCGATAAGGTTTTTCTTATCGATTTTAATTTTCGTGTTTTCTCTATTATTTCTATTTGTATGTTCATACCTTATTTACGAATCTTGTTTTCCCTTGGTCATTTATTTCAATTCCATTATTATTTATCTTATAATTTATCATGATTAAAAAGTCACTTCCAAAAAGTAATTCATTAAAACAATCATATTCTATTACTCCTATATTTATCTTATACTCCAAATCTTGGATCTTGAATCTTAAATTAATACTTTTGGTAATTATTATTTCTCTTTCATTTTCGTAATAATTATAAGTTTGTGGGTCTATTAAATCACAATCATTTTTATAACTTATTCCCTTTACAAAGCTCTGATAACATATACACCCACAAACTTATAATTATCCGCGCCTCCGATCCATAAAGAAAACTCAAAAAGCTCATCGTAGTGGACGAGGATCCGTTGCGGCGAATTCCATCTGCTGGGGCGCACTGAAGCTCGCCCCAACGAGTACACCAAAGCAACCAGAACAATCAAGTCTTATGCAATTTCCATGACGCTCATGTATGTACATTTATGTAAAAATACGCTACGGACTCACTCGTGGTCTTAGAATTTTAATTAGAGGTCTATTTCTACAAATCAACCCTCAACAGGCTAAACTAGTTGCCATACTAATAACCAAAAATGCTCCGAGGGCTCGGAAACCGAACCAACAATCCCACTAAGTCATAAACGATCCTCCGGACCTCACAAAATTGATGAAATTCCGGAAAAAGGTCCATTTACACAAAAGTCAACTTTTGGTCAAAGCTTTCATATTTCGAGGTTCTAATTTCTCAACTTCTACTAGAATTGTCTGATAACTTCGGGATCCGGGTCAATAAGGGTAAAATGGTCAAAATACAAGTAACGATGAAATAGGTCATTACAGTCTAAGCAATGTAGTTCATAGGGCATGTCAACGTAGCTGTATTGTTAATATGTTGCTACTCTAGGCTCGTTTCGCTTCTTCAAGCTCCGTCCTTTCTTTCAAAAATCAACAAAGAGTGCTAACTAAAAGAAATAATCCCCTTGATTATTTTCATTACTTGAAAGGCTATATATACAAGTTACAAAATAGGAGAATCCTATTCCTATTCTATTCTAAAAACCTTATTCTATACATTTATGGTAATACACTAATTATGGTAATACACTACTAATTATATTACAATATTACCTAAACTAGGATACTAAATATTTACCATAAATTACTTTACATAAACAGCCAAAACCGAGAGCTATTATTAGGACCAAATCCGAGATTTAATATACAAAATATACACATGTATAATGTGTGTATATTTAACACACCCCCACAGTAATAGCGGGCGGTCTTCGAACGCTGAGACTGTCTCTAAAATCTTCAAAAAGGACCGAGGGAAGACCCTTTGTAAAGATGTCTGCAATCCGATATCTTGACGGGACATGGCATACGCGAACGTGACCCCGAGCAACCTTTTCACGGACAAAGTGAATGTCCATTTCGATATGTTTAGTGCGTTGGTGCTGAACCGGATTACCTGAAAGGTAGATAGCACTAATATTATCGCAATAAACCAAGGTTGCCTTTTGAATCGGACAATGAAGCTCAAAAAGCAAAGTACGTAACCAACATGATTCTGAGACCACATTGGCTACCCCTCGATATTCAGCCTCGGCACTTGAGTGGGATAGAGTCGCCTGACGCTTCACAGACCAAGAGACCCAGTTGCTGCCAAGGAACATACAGTAGCCAGACGTAGACCATCTGGTGTTTGGACAACCACCCCAATCTGCATCAATGTATGAGACAAGTGTGGATGTTGATGAAGGATACAAATGCAAACCATAGGCCAGTATACCCTGAATATACCAGATGATGCGTTTGATTGCATTCGTGTGCTCAACTCTGGGATCATGTATGAATAAACACACCTACTGAACAGCATACGTAATATCCGGTCTGGTAAAGGTAAGATACTAAAGAGCCCCCGCAAGATCGCGATAGCGGGTCGGATCCTCATAAGGGATGCCGGCCGTGGCACCAAGTTTGGGCTTAGTATCAACTAGAGTGGAAATGGGCTTACAGGATGACATCCCAGCCCTCTCGATGATCTCAGCCGCATACTTTCTTTGAGACAAAAACAAACCATCTGAATGACGCGTGACGGCAATCCCCAAAAAGTAACTCAAGGGCCCTAAGTATTTCATAGCAAACTCAGAGCTGAGCATGGTCATGATAGACTGGCGTAAGGCATCGGAAGAGGCCGTCAAAATGATATCATCCACATACAACAGGATGTAGGCCAAGGATGAACCATGTCGGTAGATGAACAAAGAATTGTCTGACCTGCTGTAAGTGAACCCAATTGTCGAAACATAGTCAACAAACCTCGTATATCAGGCCCGTGGAGACTGCTTAAGCCCATATAAGGACTTTTTCAACAAACAGACATGATGAGGATGGTTAGGATCCCTAAACCCCAACATCTGATGCATTAATACTGTTTCCTTGAGATCACCATGTAGGAAAGCATTCTTGACATCCAACTGATGAATAGGCCATGCCTTAGAAAGAGCCAGCTAAGAACCAGTGCGAATGGTAGCCGGCTTGACCACCAGACTAAACGTCTCCCCACTATCTATCCCAACCTGCTGAGTCTTACCATCACCCACAAGCCGCGCCTTATGTCAAGCAAAGGACCCATCGGAATTCTCCTTGTGAGCAAAAATCCACATAGACCTGATAACATTAATACCAGATGGACGGGGCACCAACTCCCACGTCTTATTATCAATAAGAGCATTATATTCATCAGTCATAGAAATTTTTCAATTCGGGTCGTTTAAGGCAGACCCAGGATTACGGGGCAAGGGGGATTTAGAGACATTAGAGTGTAAATTAAAATGTCTTTTAGGTGTAAAAATACCCTGCTGACTACGAGTGACCGGTCTATGACTCGAGGAGGAATTGAGTGAATTTTGGGAATTTGCTGGGCTCGGGATGGACTGGCCAGCAGGCAGTGGGCCTACTGGCCCAAAACTGGATGCAGAAGCTGGGCCGAGAATGGTGATCGGGACCGGACCGGGCCCGGTGGTGGGCCGGACCGGTCCAATCATCGAAACCGGCCCGGTTAGGTGACTGGGTAGTGCTGACCGAGACGTGCCAGTGGGCAGTGGGCCCGCTGGAGAGTTTTGGGTGTGGGAGATGTCCTAAAAATGCCGAATAATATACGGGGATATTTGGTCATCCAAAAAATTATACGAACTAGGCTCGTGAATATGAACTTTCGTAAAAGGAAATTGGGTTTCATAAAAAATGACATGGCGATTAATTATGATTTTCTTGGAGGATAAATCAAAGCATTTGTAGCCACGATGATTAGACGGATAACCCAAAAACACTCACGGAGTTGACCGAGCCTGAAGTTTGTTAATTGTGGTGGATGAGAATAACGGATAACACAAGCATACCCGAAGATGAGAATACGACGGGTTCTTATTATATAAGATTTGGAGGGGGAAGAATATGTCACACCTTTGGAAGGAATTATGTTAAGGAGATATGTGGCCATTTGTAGAGCATGATGCCAAAAATATGGGGGGTATGGAAGCATGAAGTAAGAGAGTTCGGACAATGTTATTTATGAAACAAATTTTGCGTTCGACTTTCCCATTTTGTGAAGATGTATGAGGACATGAAATATGAAAATTGATCCCATTATTAGCACAGAACTCCCGAAACTCCCTATTGTCATACTCTTTCCCATTATCACATTGAATATTTTTTTATTTCTCTTTCGAATTGGGTACGAATGAACGCTCTAAATTTTATGAAGACTGAAAACACTTGTGATTTATTCGCAATTGGAAACGTCCACAAAAATTTAGAATAATCATCTAAAAAGAGAACATAATATTGATGACCTACCAAACTGAGAACATGAGACGTCCATAGGTCACTATGAATAATATCAAATGGCATTGAAGTATGAGAATTTGAGTCTACAAATGGAAACTTAATAATTGTCCCTAACGAACAAGATTGACAAATTTGAGTACGACTCGTACCCTTACATGAAATAAAACTATTTTTATCTAAAGCTGATAAAATAGAGGATCCCGGATGACCAAGGCGAGCATGCCACAAGGAACTTATTCCCTTTACAAAGCCCTGATAACATATAGACCCACAAACTTATAATTATCCGCGCCTGCGATCCATAAAGAAAACTCAAAAAGCTATTCGTAGTGGACGAGGATCCGTTGCGGCAAATTCCATCCGCCGGGAGGCATTGAAGCTCACCCCGCCGGGTACACCAAGCAACCATAACAATCAAGTCTTATGCAATTTCCATGACGCTCATGTATGTACACTCATGTAAAAATACGTTACGGACTCACTCGTGGTCTCAGAATTTTAATTAGAGGTCTATTTCTACAAATCAACCCTCAACAGGCTAAACTAGTTCCCAAACTAATAACCTAAAATGCTCCCGAGGGCCTCAGAAACCGAACCAACAATCCCACCAAGTCATAAACGATCCTCCGTTCCTCACGGAATTGATGAAATTCCGAAAAAGGTCCATTTACACAAAAGTCAACTTTTGGTCAAAGCTTTCATATTTCAAGGTTCTAATTTCTCAACTTCTACTAGAATGTCCGAAAACTTCGGGATCCGGGTCAATAAGGGTAAAATGGTCAAAATACAAGTAACGATATAATATGTCATTACAGTCTAAGAAATGTAGTTCATAGGGCATGTCAACATAGCTGTATTGTTAATATGCTGCTACTCTAGGCTCGTTTCGCTTCTTCAAGCTCCGCCCTTTCTTTCAAAAATCAACAAAGAGTGCTAACGAGCAAGAAAAAGGATGTTCTAAGGCGCAATGTCTTTCGTTCAGCTTCTACGCCATTGATTCTTGCCTTATCTTACTTAGTAAAGCAACATTTCGCGGTAGGCGCTCACCTTTTTTGTCTTGGTGGAACCCGGCGGGCGGTGGCTTTCTTAACCGGATACACGGAATTGAGATCTCTCGTTGCATGCAAATCTTTCTATCAGGAAAGCCTCGCTTATTCAAAGGGATTCTTATTTAGAACCTTTTTTTGCTTAGTTGTAAGTAAACGCTCGTAGGAGCGGCGGGTGATGATGAGTATATAAATCAATAAAGACAAAAAAAATGACAAGATAAATTAGATATATATGGAAAAAATAACGATGTAGAGGGCGACTGAAAAGGATGTTCGACCTACAGGGAAAGTGGTGGGCAGGGATTCTCTACAATGACACTGTTGTAGACCAATTGAAAGAGATGTAGCGCATGTAGCGCTTTTGTTTTTGGGTAAAAATGCCACGGGATCAAATCTTGCCATCCCTACCTAATCTTGTTTTCTAGGCACTAATGAGGGATCCATTAAGACCGATTCAAATTTTCATTTTATGAGACTATGCATGCAAGATGTATTAGGGAGTACAAAAAGAAGCATTTTTCTTTACAGTCGTATCCATTGTGATAAGAAAACGCTCTTAGTTTAGTAACGTGGATCTTGAAAACCCGACGTCGTAGGTTCAAATCATGCAAAGCGTGATTCTTTTCTTCTTAGATTGAATCAGAATGAAATAGATTAATTAAATAACCTTCACAACAATTGAAATTTGACCTCATATGCCTGTGTATTTAAAAAGGGAGGAGTTGAAAGCCACTTGACTGTAAGGAGATGAGGTCAATAAAAAAATGTTAATTAATCAAAGGTCCAACTGATCACCACGCATGTATTGTCAATATGCAGGTAGGAATAATCCATCCAAAGTAATATAAATTAGACTTAACACGATTCCAAATAGAAAAAACTGCAATCATTTTTCTTTAAGAGAAAAAAGGTGATATCTATACCTAAATATTAACCCAAATTGACATGAATCTCAATGACAATGACCAAGAATTGATAATTGGTAACGTAAGTAAATATAGAATACATGTAATACCACATAAAGATTTCTTTTTTTAAAATTTTCATTTCGAATATTCAGTTTAAATAAGTCGTGGCTTGCTCAGACCAATAAATAGAGTTGAGGTTATAGTTAAAGTCGCTAATAGAAATAGAAATAACTGGTTATAGTAAGCATGAAAGGACTAAATTAAATGAAATATGTTCTTTTATATATATGTGTGGAAAGCACTTACCTAAGTTTCCATTTTTGCAAAATAGAAGGCTAGACAAAAATCTCAATTTCAATTGAATGAAGTTGAATGAATTTTGATTCATGTATCATTATTATAGGCAGACAACGCTAACAAAGATAAAGTGACAGACATATAAAAGAAATTGATTCATCATCTGTAACATCTATCCATCACGCCATTCCAATCAACCGATTCATTAAGTAACTATTGGGTAAACTATTAAACTAATAATAGTTATATCATCTAACTTCATTCAAAAATGAAACTTGCAGTTAGAATTAATCTATTTTGATCATTTCTTAGATTTTGCTGAATTGTATCTAATCCATTTTCGATTTTAAAGCAAACACTTACAAAGCTAAGAAATCTTTTTCATTTGACTTTCATTGTTGTTTCACTCATTAGACTCAATAGTTTATTAATACACAAAATATCTTGAATGATTGAGAAGAAGAAAATTTTATCACACAATCGCTTGAAAAAATCTTTTTTTTTGTCCAACTAGTAGTATTTTCTATTAGATTCCACATTTTCTCTTTTCATACTGCCTCGTCCTCGTAGCTAGATCAAGAAAGAACCTTTGGATCGAGGTCCACAACTATGGATTCCAATTATTCTATTTTTCTTTTTTGCTTTCATTGAATATGATATACTACTCTTATTTGTCACTCAACCATTAACTTTTTTTTTTTAAAAAAAGATCCCAACAACAAAATTACTTCCACAACTACGAAGGAAAATTTCTATATATTGCATTTACAATAATTCTGGGAATATGTAAGATGATTTTACATCAACAAGTAAAAAAAGAAATTATTTAGTACTTACTTTTGATACTAATTCAAATTGCCTTGTTGTGTAAGAAGAAGGATAGTTATACTGGCTCGGTGTACTCTGAAGACGCCCTCGATACAATATTGACGATCTCACAAATATGCAATAATGAATTGTCATTTACTGATCAGACCTTTTACGTTCAATCCTCTTTGACTGTACAAAAATATGTGGAGCGCAACATGTCTGGAAGCACAGGAGAAAGTTCGTTTGTTGATATTATTACCAGTATTCGATATTGAGTCATTGATAACATTACTATACTTTCCATATTCATTGTGGGTCGGTTATTTGTCAGCACCGATTTAGCTTACAATGTGTTTGAAAGTCCGCGGCCAAACGAGTATATTACAGAGAGCCGACAAGGAATTCCATTAATAACTGACCGTTTTGATCCTTTGGAACAACTCGGTGAATTTAGTAGATCGTTTTAGGAGACCCTAATGACTATAGATCGAACCTATCCAATTTTTACAGTAAGATGGTTGGCTGTTCACGACATGGTGTAATACACTCAACGAAACACAAAATAGATTTAATCCCTAATTTATACCAGGATAACCCACTTAATCCCTCCAACCAAACAGCCCCTAAGGGCTCAAACCTATGCACCAGAATCTTAATTCGTCATTCTGTATTTAGAGCTTAGGTTAAAAATGTTTATGAGCGAAAAGCTCATGAATTTCGCTCATGAAACTAGAAGTATTACAATATAACCAAAAAAGTACTTGTACAAAGTAATTTCTTCTCAAATGTACCGCAATCCCAAAACGCTGCCTAGATATGTAGCATTACCACAAGTCAATGTCGTGTATTCAAATGCTTGAATCCTCTCTCATCCTGCGGGAGAGGATATAAGTTTTAGCCTCACTTAGAGTAAACATTTTTCCTAAGAATATCAATTTCCACACCATTATATCGGGATTCCCTTGTTTACGGAATTATGGATAGCAAAGAATTAAGAGCAGTATTCCTTTATCAGAAGTGGAGACGCCACTTCAAAAGTTTCTATTATGTCTGCAATTCATGGAGATAGTTCCGTTAGACCATTTGGATGTATGTTTGCTTAAACTATGAGAAAGCATTTGAAAGATGAAGTCATTTGCATGGCGTGATTTAGAGTAAGGCAGAAGGTTTAGCTTATTTAAGTGTTCTTCTGATAGCTGCAGTTTTTGAATTTGACTTTGATGCTTCTTGTTTGTAATTCCATGATTGATTCTGAATATGAGCTTGTGTTTTACAGGGTTTGAACTCATTATTAGATCACGAATGCCTCACAGGACTCGGCCTATGACAGCTCTTCTGCTGTTTACCGGACTTAATGTTGTTTTAATCTCAACAATAACTCATGTCTATGATTTTTGTATGCTTTCATACCTATTGGGAAAGAAGAGTTTCCTAGTATCCTAATGAAGCTCAAAATCATCTTTCCTTTCAGCAGTTCATGCCTCTATTGCTTACTTTACATCTTTATATATGTTTCACCCTGAATGCTTCTGCTATTTGTATTACATAATGTGTAAAAGTCTCAATGTCACAAACCACATAAAACTTTAACGTTTATGCCTGTTTTAGTGGACCTTACGGTTATCATCACCATGTGTCATTTTGTTTGTCTCAGAACTTAGCTGTTGTGTTTAAGCCAACACTGAAGAATAGGTTAAGTAGAGAGTTGTTTGTTTCTATTTCCCGCTAAAAGTGGAATCTAAATTCTACTGAGCTTTTCCATAACATTTGTAAATCAATTCTGATTTATGTCCTCTCCAATGCTCTACTTTAAGTATAGTTTTTTTCTTTTCCTTTTTTGCCACTACTTTTCCATGTTATCTGGTAACTTACTCTTCATCATCTATATCAGAGAGAACATCGACGTCAGGAACACGAAGAAGCTTGGAGAGGTTGAGCATCAGTTTTAAGTGGGATCTTCGAGGTTAGGGATTTTGTTTAATAGGTCTTTAGTTTAACTTGGTTGGAGACCTAATGAGCTTCTGGTTTTATTGTGTTGCGTGATTTCCTGTTGTTTCCTTCGTAAATATTTAGAGTGACATCAAGCTGAGACAGGTACTAATTAAGGATTATATATGGAAGGAAAATGAAGAAGAAGATGATATAAATGTTTCTTATTAGCTGATATCTTCTTTTAATAGAGACTTCTCACTTCTGTTTAGACAATGTTGTCAATTATCTCTACTTGATGATTGTTGCTGCCAAACTCTGTGGATTTGGATGTACTATTAAGAATGGATCTGAAGGAGGTCGCTCTGCTGGCTTTCGTACTATGCATATAAAGCACGACTCCTAAAATTTTGAAGATCAGTGTTCTTGTGTTTTAGGTGATGCAAAAGTACTCCTTATTCTGTGAATACTATTCAAGTGGTCTTACAAAAGATTGAAGGTTTGTTTCTTTGATATTTATGTCTTTGTTTTAGTTTGATCACAACTTGACCTCTTTGAAATTTACATCAGCCCAATTTTCCGTTATCTACCTTATCAGAAAACTTAAAAAAAGTTCATCCAAACATCTTTGAAATCTGGTTCACTGTATGCCAATGGCCATTGCCACCTAAAGTCGCCAAAGTGGTTTATGGATGACTTTGGGTTTGATATGCCCCATGATCTATGTTGCTCAGACTCTTCAAAAATGTTGTCTCACCCCATGTCGAATCCTCAAAATATGCATTAATTTTGGAGGATTCGACACACAATTGGCAGGATTTTGAAAGAGTCCGAGCAATCTATGAATAAGGCATAAGTTTAGCTTAGCAAAGCACCATATACATATGTAATTTGAAGAAATGGTTTGCTCCATGGGCTTCTTACCTAAACTGGTTATATTGTAGTTCCTTCTTATACTTTTTGTTGATCTTCATATTTTGGCTGGACTTGATAGCTCTCTTCATCTTTTAGTTAAAACCCTTGTCATAAATCAGATTGAGCTTCAACTCAAAGAACTAATTAGAAATTCCAAAGGAATATGAATTGTTAATAAGGAGTTTCCCATTTCTTGTTGGCAACATAGGTTTTTGAGTATGCAATTAAACATGATGAGAGATTCAATTTAAACATGCTCTCTTAGTTGGGTAATTCGATCATAATTTGTTCAATACCTTATAAATTTGAAAGGAGTTTACATTCTACGTTGTTTTGTTGAAAGACATGAGAACACACTGAGTTCATTACTCGTGGGACGATTCTTTTTTTATAAAATGGAATGACAATTTTTAATTAACTTAAATTTTTCCCACCAACTATCAATTATTTGTGGAAGCAATATGGGCATCCAAATTCTTTTTATTTAATTATCCTTTTAACGAAGTGTAGAATCGACTATACATGATGTGAATTTGTCTTCAAATTAACATAAGAGTGGTCGTTACTTTTGATCCTTTTGGTTTCTCTGTGAAGGATTTCAAAACGGGTAGTCCTCTCATGAGGTGTGATAGTAGGGGAGATCTATATCCTGTCACGCCCGGTGTCGGTCCATCGAGTCAAGTCTTGCCATCACAAAAATCACAACAACAATATACCCAATGAAATTTCTCAAAGTGGGGTATGAAGAGGGATAGAGTGTACCCCTATTATATAAATAGATGTTCAAAATTCAAGTTTCATCCTATACATACATAAACCAACAATTCAACCTCCTTCAGGTCTTTCTATTCTTATTCCATCCAAATCCACAGTGTTTGATAGCAAAGTTACTTAGTAGAGTGAACAACAAAGGTTCCTCAAACAATCTATAACAGTAGTCTCTATTAAAAGAAGGAATCAGCTAATAAGAGACATTTTCCTTTTTCCTTCTTTCCAAGCATAATCCTTAATAGCTTAGTCAGCTTGACATCACTCTAAATATTCACCAAGGATAAAGCAGAAACTCATGTAGTTCACGCAATAAAACAAGAAGCATATTAGATATCGGATTACACAATATAGTAATTATGACGACCTGTTTGTTTGTCATAACGTAATTACATTGCAATTACAAGTGTACTGTTTGGTTGCACAAGTTTAATTATACAGTTAGATATTTTAAATTTTAAAAATAAAAATTAATTATCAAAAAGTAAACGTTAATGTTTGACAAATATATATTTATATAAGAAATATTACTTCAAGATACACATTATTTCGAAAATATAGAACTAAATAATTATAAATTTGTAACTAGTATTGTGAAAAAATTGATGCTATACAAATAAATATTACCTTAATTGCATCAATTAATAAGAACTTCTAACAAAGCACACATTTTGCAATAACATCATGGACAACATGTTTGACAAAAAAATAATATTTACAACCATAATTTCATAATACTATTTAAATATTAAAAAGTCATCTATCAAATTCTAACATCAATCAACATAAGCTAAGTTTGCATATAACTCCATCCAAAAATAAAATCCGACTTTAATGACATTACTATAGCTCGTTACAAGCCAAGTTTGTGGATGACTTATTTTTTCTAAGATTAGGAGGTATAATATTTTAAAAAACAAAAATAATAACATAGCTAAGCGAAATAAAAAAATAAAGAAAAACAAATAAGAAAGTTAACATAGCAAGCAACAACAACAGCAACATACCCAGTGAAATTCGACAACGTGGGGTCTGGGGAGGGTAGAGTGAAAGAAGACCTTACCTCTACCTTAGTAGGTAGAACGGCTGTTTTCGAGAGACCATCGGCTCAAGACACGACAAGGCATAAGCACAAACAAAGCACGAGAAACAGTAAGATCCGGTCAAGAAATTTAAAGCAGTATGAAAATGTTGGTATCAAAAGAGAATACGCCATGATAGTGAATCTTAAAAATAATAAAGAAAAATAAATAGTAATGAAGCAAAATATGAGAAATTATGTAGAAGCATGTGAAGTAAATGTTGGGAAATGAAAAATAAAGCAAAATTCATTTCAAAAGAAAATACATTTCAAGTATCACTTTTAGCAGGAAAGAGAAACACAAATCTGCTTAACTTACTGAATGGTGTTAGCGAAAAACAACCAAGTTCTTTGATTAAATGCAACATGCTAAACTAAGCAGCAGCAAAATGGCACCTTTGATGCTAATGGTAAGGTTCACTTGAAGAGCCATACACATTAAAAGTTTCATGTGATTTGCAACATAAGAGTTATATGAACCACATGATACAAATATTATATCTAATGTGCACAAACATATAGCCAGAGGATGTATACACAAGGATGAGCATAAAAGTTGTACATAAGTATAAAACAGCTTTTAATGTCCCCTTTGGGCAATTCGAATGGAACGTTATGCCTTTTGGGCTCAAAAACGCTCCTTCTGAATTTCAGAACATTAAGAACAACATCTTTAACACTTTAAGCTTATTTTCTATAGTCTATACAGACGATGTACTTGTATTTTCAGAAAACATAGACCAACACTTTAGACACCTTAATACCTTCATTAACACTGTAAAGAAGAATGGTTTAGTTGTAAGCGCTAAGAAGATAAAGCTTTTTCAAACTTCTATTAGATTTTTGGACCATGACCTTTACCAAGGAACCTATAAGCCTATTTGTAGAGCCATAGAGTTCTCAGCTAAATTCTCTGACGAGATAATTGATAAAACTCAATTACCAAGATTTTTAGGAAGCCTCAATTACGTCGCTGATTTTATCCCTAAAGTCCAACAAATTTGTGAACCCCTCTACAAAAGACTTAAGAAAGTCCCTGTCCCCTGGTCCGAAGAACAGACCAAAGCTGTTAAATAGGTTAAAGAAATTATGCAGAAGCTCCCCTGCTTAGGAATCCCGAATCCTGAAGCTTTCATGATTGTCGAAACTGACGCTTCGGATATCGGCTACGGAGGCATCCTTAAGCAAAGGATTTCTACCGAGGCTACCGAGCAATTAGTAAGATTCACATCAGGAGTGTGGAATTCCGCCTTAAAAATTACAAGATCGTTAAAAAAGAAATTTTATCTATAGTACTATGTATTACGAAATTTCAGGACGATCTGATAAACAAGGAATTTTTGCTAAGAGTCGACTGCAAAGCAGCCAAAGATGTTTTACAAAAGGATGTTAAAAATCTTGTGTCAAAACAAATTTTTGCTAGGTGGAAAGCGCTATTATCTAGTTTTGATTTCAAAATCGATTTTATAAAGGGAGAAAAAAACTCCATACCCGACTTTTTAACCAGAGAGTTTTTGTAGGGCAACAATGAGGCCAGGTTTTTCGGGCTCTCGCCCGATGAGACCCCCATTCCAGCTAAAGCCAGAAGAAAAAATGAAAAGTCCATTTACCCCAGATAAAACCACCAACCCCAGTTTAGCAACCGCATATGAATTCGTTTTCAGTTCTAGCAAACTTTTCAAAAACTTGCTAATTTCGAAAGATTTTTTTTAAATATGGAATTTGTGTGACTTTTTAGTGGGAGGTATAAATACCAAACCCTATAAAAATATCACCCTAACCAATCAGACTTTTCATGAGACTTATAGGCTTGTCATCCTTTAGTTTCTTCGGCATCGCTTCGCTTTGGTATAAGAGTAATGTGAAGCTTTTTTCAATCCTCTCATGTTGGAAAGAATTAATTATATACTCTTTTACACTTACCAACACTTCATGTAAAAGGCCATTGTATAGTTATCGAGGCCGGAACTTTGTCACCATCATAGCTTCTCGGTGCTTCCTTTAATTCCTCCAAGATAAATAGTGTTTGAAGTAATTCCTTCTCCTCTAGACTATTTTAAAGTGGTATCACCTTAAGGTTCCCAATTAAGGAGTAATTGATTTCTTTTGTCAATTGTTGTCTATTTTAGATTCAAACGTAAAACATCTTATGTTATATCTTTATAAATCCATGTGGTCCTTTCAAATCTTATGATAAATCTTTTAAAGTCCAAACGTAAAAAATCTTGATTGTACATTTTTTTAAAAACTATTTTAAGTCAATATAATCCTAAATAGTCTTTTAAAATCCACTGGACTTATTTATCTATAAATAGTCTTTTAAAATCTCAATTGAATAAGTAAAATAATCATGGTATATAATTTACTATAATTTTATCCAATGTTTAGTTGTAATTTGAACTATGTATAACGTAATTCTTGTGTAACTTAGGGGGTGTATTCAATTAGGATTTTAAAAGACTATTTTTGGATAAATAAGTGTTGTGGTATTCATTTAAGACTTTTAAATAATCTAAACAAGTCTTGTGGTATTTAATCAAGACTATTATGATTTTTTAAAGAGGGTGTCCAAATCTAGTGGTATTCAATCAGATTTTTAAACAAGTAATAAAAAGTCTTTTGATATTCAAAAATTTGCTAATTTTGAAAGATTTTTTTATTAAATATGGAATTTGTGTGACTTTTTAGTGGAAGGCATAAATATCAAATCCTATAAAAAATATCACCCTAACCCATCAGACTTTTCACGTGAGACTTATAGGCTTGTCATCCTTTAGCTCCTCGGCATCGCTTATCTTTGGTATAAGAGTAATATAAAGCTTTTTTCAATCCTCTCTTGTTGGGAAGAATTAATTATAAACACCTTTACACTTACCAGCACTTCATGTAAATGGCCATTGTAAAGTTATTGAGGTCTGGAACTTTGTCACCATCATAGCTTCTCGGTGCCTCCTTTACTTCCCGCAACATAAATGGTGTTTGAAGTAATTCCTTCTCCTCTAGACTATTTTAAAGCTGGTATCACCTTAGGGTTCCCAATTAAGGAGTAATTGATTTCTTTTGTCAATTGTTGTCTATTTTAGATTCAAACGTAAAAAATCTTATGATAAATCTTTTAAAATCCAAATGTAAAAAATCTTGATTGTAATTTTTTTTTAAATCTTTTAAATCAATACATTCCTAAATAATCTTTTAAAATCCACTGGACTTATTTATCTATATTCTTTTATAATCTCAATTGAATACATCCCCCTTAGTACACCAATTGGTGTACTCCATCAATCTCAATTTATATGATTTAGTTTGATTTGGACACGAGTTTAAGAAAATATAAGAAACTTTTGAATCTTGTAGCCTAAAATAAGTCAACTATATTTATGTGGTTATAGATCATCTCGTTTAGCGTAAAAGATAAAGTTTAAAGTTAAATTATTGTCAAATAAGGAAATGTGTCATTCTTTTTTGGACTAATTCATGTAGTATAAGTTATAAATGGTTAAAGTAGCAAAAGTACAAAACTACCTTTATCTTTTTCCTAGGAACCCATGAAGATCATGCATCCAAGGGTAAAATTATAAATTCATCAGTTTTTAATTTAAAAATAAATGAATATTATAAATGATATTTTGCATATCCAATTTTAGTGCAAGGAACCAAACACCCAACAAAAAATAATTCATGTATTACTAATCCTTGTATAATAATCCCTACATAATTAATCCCTGCATTATAATCCGTAATCCTTGTATAACTATACATCATACCAAATACTAAGAGTTTCATTTGATTTTCAACATTGAGAGTTCTATGAACCACTTAAAGATTTGTGCTCTAGAGTTGAAAGACAAGTAGGTTGTATCCGATAGAGACTCAGGGTCATTGGAGTTCACAGATGCATCAATATCCCGGGCGCGTTTTCAGCCAATACAGATAGTCTCCCACTTTACAGATCCCTCATTTTATGAGTCCGGGAAGTGTAAGAGTCTATGTGATTTTTTCAAAACTTTTCAGGGGAACCAAAACGTCACATCTTTTCCTACTGCGAGACGTTTCGTCAATCGATCATTAAATACATTCAGTCACTCAAACACGATGCCCTTTCAGAGACACTAATTGACCCTTACTGACAGGACATGCCACTTCATTTTCCAAGGGGAATGATTACCCCAACCGGCTATAAAATTTGACGCTCCTGATCACTTCTCCTCACTCTCACTCTTACTTTCTCCTCTCGAGTAATCACAAATTCTTACTTTTTATAAGCCTCCATTCATCCTATGTCTACTTCTTCATCTTCTTCCTGTTCTTCATGCGATCTAACCCTCGCCAGAATGAGGCAAGAGCTCGGTGCTACTTCTGTGACTTCCGTTCATCATCGACCCTCATCTTCCAGCCTCACCCGAGCCACTGACTTGGGTTTCACAGCCTCCGAAATCATTCCCTCTATCTTTAATTTCGAGAGGGATTTTAGTGTAAACCATTGCTATGAGCCTGTAGAAGGTATCACTTCGCTGATCGACCACTCAATTATTCCTTAGGTCCGTATCGACTGTCAATGGGGCCTAAAGGTAGAAATATTTCCTCCCCCATCAATGCGAGCATCACGCATCACAACCCAGGGATGTCGCTCATTTATACCCATCCATTTGCCATCAGATTCAGTCTTCTAGTTCATCATGACATTGAGGCCTTTTGCCGGTGATATGGCATCTGTTAAAGACAGTTGACCCCTAAGACTTGTGAATAGTCTGTTGTATTTAGTATCTGGCAAATCTTGCCCACCTTCCTTTTATTTTGGATCACCTGATCCACCTTTACGCCCCCAAGTTCTTCCTGGGGGATAATAAACTTAGCTTTTCGGGGCTTCTGGGCCATAATTATGAACGCCGAGGATGCTCACAACTGGGGATGGTGTGATCAGTTCCTGATGATTCATACCCACCGCCTTCATGACGTCAATTTGGGCTAGTTGTCGGAGCAATGGAACAATGCTCGTAAGTATTTGTAACTCTATTTTCTGCATTTTTTTACTTCTCTCCTGATCGTATTTTTTTTTATTCCTTCAGTGACCCCAGTAGTCCCCGAGCCCCTGCCTAATATCTTTGGCTAGGTGATGGGTCTGCTCCGCGCCCCTCATGAAGTTGAGCGGACTTGGAGAGCTATTTCTGCTGACAAATGGAGAGGCAAAAGTCATGGTGAGTCTTCTCTCGCTGGTTCCGTACTTTTATTGACAGTGCATTGATATTCCACCCTAACTTACCTGGAGTGTTTTACTGCATTTGATTCTAAGCACCAAATTTTCTGATCCATCAAGTAAATGCTTTGAAGAGTTTTATCGGGTTTGTTGTATACCAGAAGTGATCTAATGGCATCGTATAATTTTCAAGTCTAAATGGATTTCTGATATAATGTTAGTGAGCATGGTAACTATTATTTCATGTAATTAACTTTTTCTTCATTTTTTGTTGTCAACGAATAGTAATTTGTATTATAGAACATGTAATTTTTAGAAATGGGGTTCTTCATTCTTGCTGCATGTGCCTCCTTGAATTTGAGTGATATTTTGAATGTGAGACTGCTAGATATTGTTAAATATACAATATACACACAATATACATGTGTATATTGTATATTTAAGGACTCGAAATCTGCCCATATTTTAGCTCTCGGTTTTTGGTAATATTAGACATAAGAATATTGTATATTAGGAAAATATATGTGTAGTATATTGTAATGTATTTGTTACCTAAATTAGGATTATACACTACCATAATTGTAGAGTTAGAATTATGGTAGAATAAGATTTTAGGAATAGGATTCTCCTATTTTGTAACTTGTATATATACCTATTCAAGGAGAAATGTTGCTCAGACTCTTCAAAAATGTTGTCTCATCCCATGTCGAATCCTCAAAATATGCATTAATTTTGGAGGATTCGACACACAATTGGCAGGATTTTGAAAGAGTCCGAGCAATCTATGAATAAGGCATAAGTTTAGCTTAGCAAAGCACCATATACATATGTAATTTGAAGAAATGGTTTGCTCCATGGGCTTCTTACCTAAACTGGTTATATTGTAGTTCCTTCTTATACTTTTTGTTGATCTTCATATTTTGGCTGGACTTGATAGCTCTCTTCATCTTTTAGTTAAAACCCTTGTCATAAATCAGATTGAGCTTCAACTCAGCAACTAATTAGAAATTCCAAAGGAATATGAATTGTTAATAAGGAGTTTCCCATTTCTTGTTGGCAACATAGGTTTTTGAGTATGCAATTAAACATGATGAGAGATTCAATTTAAACATGCTCTCTTAGTTGGGTAATTCAATCATAATTTGTTCAATACCTTATAAATGCGAAAGGAGTTTACATTCTACGTTGTTTTGTTGAAAGACATGAGAAACACACGAGTTCATTACTCGTGGGACGATTCTTTTTTTATAAAATGGAATGACAATTTTTAATTAACTTAAATTTTTCCCACCAACTATCAATTATTTGTGGAAGCAATATGGGCATCCAAATTCTTTTTATTTAATCATCCTTTTAACGAAGTGTAGAATCGACTATACATGATGTGAATTTGTCTTCAAATTAACATAAGAGTGGTCGTTACTCTCAAATTAACATAGTTAATTATTTGCTCTACAAAACTTGATAGTATCAGATTCGCCATTATCTTACAAATGAACACTAACAATTAAAAAACAAAAGGATGACTGCTGAAGTTAGATAATAATTCAGATTCGACCGAATTCTTAATGGACAAGAATAGTTTGGTCTTAGAATTGGGTAGGGGCCGCGCGAACGCAGGCCCCTGCTGCCACAAATTATGACATAGGCTCGACCGCTTAGGCCGACCTTAGATAGGCACCCGATGTCGGTCCATCGAGTCAAGTCTTGCCATCACAAAAATCACAACAACAATATACCCAATGAAATTTCTCAAAGTGGGGTATGAAGAGGGATAGAGTGTACCCCTATTATATAAATAGATGTTCAAAATTCAAGTTTCATCCTATACATACATAAACCAACAATTCAACCTCCTTCAGGTCTTTCTATTCTTATTCCATCCAAATCCACAGTGTTTGATAGCAAAGTTACTTAGTAGAGTGAACAACAAAGGTTCCTCAAACAATCTATAACAGTAGTCTCTATTAAAAGAAGGAATCAGCTAATAAGAGACATTTTCCTTTTTCCTTCTTTCCAAGCATAATCCTTAATAGCTTAGTCAGCTTGACATCACTCTAAATATTCACCAAGGATAAAGCAGAAACTCATGTAGTTCACGCAATAAAACAAGAAGCATATTAGATATCGGATTACACAATATAGTAATTATGACGACCTGTTTGTTTGTCATAACGTAATTACATTGCAATTACAAGTGTCTTGTTTGGTTGCACAAGTTTAATTATACAGTTAGATATTTTAAATTTTAAAAATAAAAATTAATTATCAAAAAGTAAACGTTAATGTTTGACAAATATATATTTATATAAGAAATATTACTTCAAGATACACATTATTTCGAAAATATAGAACTAAATAATTATAAATTTGTAACTAGTATTGTGAAAAAATTGATGCTATACAAATAAATATTACCTTAATTGCATCAATTAATAAGAACTTCTAACAAAGCACACATTTTGCAATAACATCATGGACAACATGTTTGACAAAAAAATAATATTTACAACCATAATTTCATAATACTATTTAAATATTAAAAAGTCATCTATCAAATTCTAACATCAATCAACATAAGCTAAGTTTGCATATAACTCCATCCAAAAATAAAATCCGACTTTAATGACATTACTATAGCTCGTTACAAGCCAAGTTTGTGGATGACTTATTTTTTCTAAGATTAGGAGGTATAATATTTTAAAAAACAAAAATAATAACATAGCTAAGCGAAATAAAAAAATAAAGAAAAACAAATAAGAAAGTTAACATAGCAAGCAACAACAACAGCAACATACCCAGTGAAATTCGACAACGTGGGGTCTGGGGAGGGTAGAGTGAAAGAAGACCTTACCTCTACCTTAGTAGGTAGAACGGCTGTTTCCGAGAGACCATCGGCTCAAGACACGACAAGGCATAAGCACAAACAAAGCACGAGAAACAGTCAGATCCGGTCAAGAAATTTAAAGCAGTATGAAAATGTTGGTATCAAAAGAGAATACGCCATGATAGTGAATCTTAAAAATAATAAAGAAAAATAAATAGTAATGAAGCAAAATATGAGAAATTATGTAGAAGCATGTGAAGTAAATGTTGGGAAATGAAAAATAAAGCAAAATTCATTTCAAGTATCACTTTTAGCAGGAAAGAGAAACACAAATCTGCTTAACTTACTGAATGGTGTTAGCGAAAAACAACCAAGTTCTTTGATTATATGAACCATGCTAAACTAAGCAGCAGCAAAATGGCACCTTTGATGCTAATGGTAAGGTTCACTTGAAGAGCCATACACATTAAAAGTTTCATGTGATTTACAACATAAGAGTTATATGAACCACATGATACAAATATTATATCTAATGTGCACAAACATATAGCCAGAGGATGTATAAACAAGGATGAGCATAAAAGTTGTACAATAGCCATTGAGTGCTGAAAGGAAGAATATATTTTCAACTCTATAAGGATACAAGGAAATAAGCATCTTACTCTTCTTTCCTAACAAGGATGGAAGCATACAAAATCATAGACTTGAGTTATCTCGAAACCAAAACAACATTAAGTCCAGCAAACAGTAGAAAGAGCTGACATAGGCCGAGAAATGTGAGGCATGGTGATGTATAATGACTTTAAACACTGTAATACACAAGCCCATATTCAGAATCCAACAAAGAACAAAATACAAGAAGCAACAATGTCTATTATACATTTTTTTAAAATTCAGGGGGAAAACAAATTTTCATATTAAATTGAAGTTCATATGCATATAAAGTCAACACAACTTTAAAGTACTAGATATCAATAATTTTTTTGACTTGTTCAATAACTATATATAAATCACATAGGCTATTCAATCAATCCATAATAATTATATATATGACCATATATGATATATCCTCCGAATCAAAATATAATAACATAATTCTTCTTTATAATGCATTTCACTTCTAAGGATAAGGGTTCACATAGTAATTGTGTCTATCTGATGGTGCAGAAGGAGAAATAGGAACCCCTTTTGGTAGCATATGGAACCAATTACTCTTGAGAAAATCTTTCTTCTCATAGTCTCTAGAAGGTTCTGAGAACATTTCAGAAGATTCCTCTTTCAAATTCTTCATTGTTGTTGTCGCTATTGATCTCACTTTGAAGCATAGCCAAGAACAAGAGATAGTAATTTTTCTATATATAGAGGATATTAATTCCTTGTACGTATGTGAGGTAATGTGTAAGTTTGAAAATTTTCCTTTCTTGTTTGGTAAAACAAAACTATTCGAATTTTCATTTTCTAGTGAAGGTGTAATTGGTTATTGCTAAATATGTACTAAGAAAATATACCTCTAAATTGACATGCTAAATTTTATAATTTGGTTACTTAAAGAGATTGCTAATACTGGAAAGCCTTGCTTGGTACGGTTAAATGGTAAGTATACTTAATTTGGTTTGTAATTATATGAGATGGAATCGATTAAATTTCAAGTGCCAACTTGAATTTACTATTTTGTTGATCTACGCTTTAAAAATGGAGAAAACTGTTACCCAATCACTACATAATTAAGTAGAAATAAGTTTGTTAATGCAAACAACCAACATCTTCCCTTGAAAAAAGATCATACAATTACGTTATTAACTAAACTAACAATTGTATCCACATTTAGTTAGTATACTACTAATTAAGATCAAGAATTTATGTGGAATTTTCTTTGAAAATACTGGTGTTTAATTATTGACCCCGTTAAGAAATTATTCAAATATATACTTCTTCGGGAATTTCTTCTCATCTTCCTCCTCTTGCTCATTGCTTATTTATGATATATCTTGGATTGATTTTGGTTGAAAAATCTCAAAAAATACTAACAACAATAATATACTCAGTGTAATCTAACAAGTGAAGTCTAGTGTACGTACTCTACCTTGGGAGGTAGAGCGTACGTCTGCCTCTGTGCACGACCAGTAATTTTGTTAGCAAAACAGTTTTTGACTGATCGAACAAGAAATTGTTGTTACACGGGAAGGACAACTTTAATATGATGTCGTCTTTACTATTACTATAATAAAATTGGAACAAATATGACTGGATTGTGTCTAGATAAATGAAAAATTTATACCTCTGGCCTTTGAAGTAGGACAACCAGAAAATAAAAACAAATGGTATCCCCAGAGGATTTGGTGTATCATGGATGGCTCTATGAGTTATCAATTAATTAAAAAGACTTCATTTTTTCTTTTTGTTCTTCCCGTAAGTTTGAAATTAAGGAAATTACCTTAAACGACCTAGGAGGAGGTCATTTGTCGACCATAAGTTGATGACCCTACTACTTAGCCATTTACACAGATGAATTTTTTCCACTAAGAATGAGGTCGAGAATCGACCAAGAAGGAGGTTGATTAACGATCATGGGTTGATAAACAACCAAGAAGGAGGTTGATTATCTACAGTTGGTTGATGATCGACCATGAAGGAGGTCGATTTATTGACTATAGGTTGATAATCGGCCACGAATGTGGTTTATAATACACCAAAAAGAAGGGTCAGTTATTGACAATAGGTTGATAATCAACCAAGAAGGTGGCTGATTATTGACGATAGGTTGATGGTCATCCAGAGGAGGTTGATTCACCATTTGATTTTGATCGAAACAACAACAGAAGAAAATTAGGCATTTTATCTTCTTTTTTTTAATTCTTTAAACTACAACAGAATAAACAACCAAAGTGTTACTAACAACTTGCAACAGATAAAAAGGATCAATAGCACATATAAAGCTCACCAAGATCCAAAGATATATAAATACCTTCTGCATAGCACCAAAACATTTATTGGACAAACACTTGCAGTTCTTGCAGCGCACGAAGTAGAAGGAATTGAAATGTCCTGGTTAGATTCAAATGAATTCTAACACCTCCACAAACACACACAAAAAAACTCACTTTCTTAACACTACAAGATGAATAACGAGGTGTTAAAAAACCAAGTAGAGAAATAACTGAAAGTTAAAGAAAACTAGACGCAAAGAGCAAATCTTATTCAGAAATGATCAAACACCGATCACACAAACACAGGATAACTGCAACAAGAGAGTCTGTCACCCCAAATAAACCAAATTTGAAGGATAATGTAACAGACAGGTTTCACAACCCACAAACAAATAAAACCCCTGAAATATGTCTGGATAGCAACTCAAATGCATCATATCAGTTATAGAACACTTAGTTCAAGACATCTTTCTTTTTTTTGGATATAACTACTGGAAATTGTTTCTTTAACATCATCAGAACACACGACCAGACCAGAATATAAAACTTTGTGGAGCATCCCAACTTCAGCAGAAATTTAAAGCTGCGATGGTGCTCGAAAAGTACTACTATAGGGTCACACGGGTCACTGCTATTGACCTGCTTAATTTCCACAATACTTGCGTTTTCACATCAGAAAGGAGATGTTTTATTTAAGTAGATGAACAAAGATTTGTGCACGAGCTTTTCGTGGGAATATCCAACTTCTTTTAAATGGAAGTTACTTCTAGCCATAAATTATCGGTCAATTGGTATAGATGGAGGGGAAGCAAAATAGATATACATCCTTTCTTCCAATTTTGACAAGGCTCAAAAAATCACATGGATGGGTATCTTCTAACCCTTTCCCATCTAGTTTTCTCATTTCGACTAACTGGACTAAGAAAAAACGTACATCTCATCTTTTACTTCGTCTCCACCAGCCCTTCTTTTCATCCCAACCAACTGACACTCAATTATTCTTAGATGATAGAGTTTCTTGATACAAATTGTAGCCTCTTATTTTCTTTTATAAGTAATATGGATGACATCAAACAAGAAGTTTTACTATGAATGTCATATTTAGCATTACCTAGTGTATTTTCAACATAATTATGTTAGAGCCAAAGGCCTCGTGTTTGAGCTCTGAAAATGGGGTCATCTTTGGTAGGATGTCTATCCCGAAAGTGGGACTACACGAATGTAGATTAGTCGGCCCCTTTTTGGGTACCGGACACTGGGTGGGATACCAAAAGAAAATAATAATTATGTAACCAATAGCTGCACCAAATGCCAATACCAATTACTGAACATATGCACATACCCAAGAAAACTAACTGATATAAAATAGTACAGAAAAATAAGATAAAGCCTTTGCTTCATAAGCTAACATCTTCCAACAGAGAAAAAGATGAGAAAGACATATTAAGCTTATCAAGATCCAAAAAGATAGAGTTAAACTTTCTCCTGGTTGTGCATAAACTCTTCAGCTGTTCGGCACTATTTATAGTTATCCAATTTTCAGTAAGTACTTTTTTTGTTTAATGAAATCTATTGCTCTCTCACTAAAGTAACATACTTGTACCAAGTTGATCATAAACAATTTCAGTAGACTAAGTAATAGTCAGAAAGGAATTAGCAAAGATATACTGAAGAATCCTTCAATTACCAAGAAAAGCCACATTAAGTGATCAAATATAAGGTGATAGACAGGTTTCACAACCCAAAACCAAATAAAATGTCATGAATAACTAAAGTGCATCATTAGTTCAAGGCATATATTAATAAGTTTTTTTAAAAACATAAAAAACAAATTGAGAGTGAATTTCTAGACATTCTTGATTATGAAAGATTGTTTGATGACTTTGCAGATAAAAATGCAAGGAGATCAATTTTCTATACCTAATGTAATGATAGTTTTTCTTATAAATTTTTCATGTAATGACATTAAGGTATCTCTTTCCTAGCATTATTGTACTGAAATTGAAAACATTGAATCGAATATAGTGTTTGCTATATTTTTTTTATAATATTGATTAATTATTTAATTTTAATTTTTCATGTGAATAAAAAAGGACCTCTTTTTGTTTCTCGCACCGGGCCCAAAGTATAGGAACGCCATGTTCACGAGACTAAGAGTCTCTTCAAGAGCTTTAGTTTTCTTTTGGTATTTAGCGGCCTGGTTCTTGAACCATACAAGCTGTTGATTATCCTCCGACATATGCATTGCTGCATTCCGAAGATTTTCATTATACAACCTCATCCCAAACCTCAACCTTGATTTCCCATGTGAATGCTGGTTGAAGTTGTCAAGGTCTCTTTACTCTTCCCTATAACAATAAAGCATACGTAATTTGAACTATGTATAACTTAATTCTTGTGTAACTTAGGGGGGTGTTCAATTAGGATTTTAAAAGATTATTTTGAGATAAATAAGTCTTGTGGTATTCATTTAAGACTTTTAAATAATCTAAACAAGTCTTGTGGTATTTAATCAAGACTATTAGGATTTTTAAAAAGGGAATCCAAATCTAGTTGTATTCAATCAGGATTTTAAATAAGTAACAAAAAGTCTTTTGGTATTCAAAAACTTGCTAATTTCGAAAGATTTTTTTTAAATATGGAATTTGTGTGATTTTTTAGTGGGAGGTATAAATACCAAACCCTATAAAAAATATCACCCTAACCGATCAAACTTTTCGTGAGACTTATAGGCTTGTCATCCTTTAGCTCCTCGGCATCGCTTCTCTAAGGTATAAGAGTAATGTGAAGCTTTTTTCAATCCTCTCCTGTTGGAAAGAATTAATTATATACTCCTTTACACTTACCAGCACTTCATGTAAAAGGCCATTGTATAGTTATCGAGGCACGGAACTTTGTCACCATCATAGCTTCTCAGTGCATCCTTTACTTCCTCCAAGATAAATGGTGTTTGAAGTAATTCCTTCTCCTCTAGACTATTTTAAAGCTGGTATCACCTTAAGGTTCCCAATTAAGGAGTAATTGATTTCTTTTGTCAATTGTTGTCTATTTTAGATTCAAACGTAAAACATCTTATGATATATCTTTATAAATCCATGTGGTGCTTTCAAATCTTTATAAATCTTATGATAAATCTTTTAAAATCCAAACGTAAAAAATCTTGATTGTAATTTTTTTTAAATCTTTTAAATCAATACATTCCTAAATAGTCTTTTAAAATCCACTGGACTTATTTATCTATATTAATCTCAATTGAATACACCCCCCTTAGTACACCAATTGGTGTACTCCATCAATCTCAATTTATATGATTTAGTTTGATTTGGACACAGAGTTTAAGAAAATAAAAGAAACTTTTGAATCGTGTAGCCTAAAATAAGTCAACTATATTTATGTGGTTATAGATCATCTCGTTTAGCGTAAAAGGTAAAGTTTAAAGTTAAATTATTGTCAAATAAGGAAATGTGTCATTCTTTTTTGGACTAACTAAAAAAAAAAGTGTGTCATATAAATTGGGATAGATGGAGTATTATTTTATACCACCAACAACACGGAATAACTAATTCATGTAGTATAAGTTATAAATGGTTAAACTAGAAAAAGTACAAAACTACCTTTATCTTTTTCTTAGGAACCCATGAAGATCAAGCATCCAAGGGTAAAATTATAAATTCATCACTTTTTAATTTAAAAATAAATGAATATTATAAATGATATTTATCATATCCAATTTTAGTGCAAGGAACCAAACACCCAACAAAAAATAATTCATGTATTACTAATCCTTGTATAATAATCCCTACATAATTAATCCCTGCATTATAATCCGTAATCCTTGTATAACTATCCATCATACCAAATACTAAGAGTTTCATTTGATTTTCAACATTGAGAGTTCTATGAACCACTTAAAGATTTGTACTCTAGGGTTGAAAGACAAGTAGGTTGTATCCGATAGAGACTCAGGGTCATTGGAGTTCACAGATGCATCAAATATCCCGGGGGCATTTTCAGCCAATACAGATAGTCTCCCACTTTTCGGACCCCTCATTTTGTGAGTCCGGGAAGTGTAAGAGTCTATGCGGTTTTTTCAAAACTTTTCGGGGAACCAAAACATCACATCTTTTCCCTCTGCGAGACGTTTCATCGGTCGATCATTAAATACATTCGATCACTCAAACAACGACGCCCTTTCGAGACACTAATTGACCCTTACCGACAGGACATGCCACTTCATTTTCCAAGGGCAATGATTACCCCAACCGGCGATAAAATTCGACGCCCCGATCATTTCTCCTCACTCTCACTCTTACTTTCTCCTCTCGAGTAATCACAAATTCTTACTTTTTATAAGCCTCCATTCATACTATGTCTACTTCTTCATCTTCTTCCTGTTCTTCATGCGATCTAACCCTCGGCAGAATGAGGCAAGAGCTCGGTGCTACTTCTGTGACTTCCGTTCATCATCGACCCTCATCTTCTGGCCTCACCCGAGCCACTGACTTGGGTTTCACAGCCTCCGAAATCATTCCCTCTATCTTTAATTTCGAGAGGGATTTTAGTGTAAACCATTGCTGTGAGCCTGTAAAAGGTATCACTTCGCTGATCGACCACTCAATTATTCCTTAGGTCCGTATCGACTGTCAATGGGGCCTAAATGTAGAAATATTTCCTCCCCCATCAATGCGAGCATCACACATCACAACCCAGGGATGTCGCTCATTTATACCCATCCATTTGCCATCAGATTCAGTCTTCTAGTTCATCATGTCATTGAGGCCTTTTGCCGGTGATATGGCATTTGTTTAAGACAGGTGACCCCTAAGACTTGTCGAATAGTCCGTTGTATTTAGTATCTGGCAGATCTTGCCCACCTTCCTTTTATTTTGGATCACCTGATCCACCTTTACGCCCCCGGGTTCTTCCTGGGGGATAATAAACTTAGCTTTTCGAGGCTTCTGGGCCATAATTATGAACGCCTAGGATGCTTACAACTGGGGATGGTGTGATCAGTTCCTGATGATTCATACCCACCGCCTTCATGACGTCAATTTGGGCCAGTTGTCGGAGCAATGGAACAATGCTCGTAAGTATTTGTAACTCTATTTTCTGCATTTTTTTACTTCTCTCCTGATCGTATTGTTTTTTATTCCTTCAGTGACCCCAGTAGTCCCCGAGCCCCTGCCTAATATCTTTGGCTGGGTGATGGGTCTGCTCCGTGCCCCTCATGAAGCTGAGCGGACTTGGAGAGCTATTTCTGCTGACAAATGGAGAGGCAAAAGTCATGGTGAGTCTTCTCTCGCTGGTTCCGTACTTTTATTGACAGTGCATTGATATTCCACCCTAACTTACCTGGAGTGTTTTACTGCATTTGATTCTAAGCACCAAATTTTCTGATCCATCAAGTAAATGCTTTGAAGAGTTTTATCGGGTTTGTTGTATACCAGAAGTGATCTAATGGCATCGTATAATTTTCAAGTCTAGATGGATTTCTGATATAATGTTAGTGAGCATGGTAACTATTATTTCATGTAATTAACTTTTTCTTCATTTTTTGTTGTCAACGAATAGTAATTTGTATTATAGAACATGTAATTTTTAGAAATGGGGTTCTTCATTCTTGCTGCCTGTGCCTCCTTCAATTTGAGTAATATTTTGAATGTGAGACTGCTAGATATATATCGTCTCACGTCAGAAAAAAGTAGAATATTTTATGTATCAATCTTTTCATTTATTGTTGATAGAATGAGTTTAGTCGAGAATCATATCACTGTTTTATCAATGATATTTAGTACCAAAATTTAGAAAACCAACAACAACAACAACATACCCTGTATAATTCCACAAGGTTTTATCACTGTTTTATCACATGCTTCTACATAATTTCTCATATTTTGCTTCATTACTATTTATTTTTCTTTATTATTTTCAAAATTCGCTATCATGACGTATTTGCTTTTGATACCAGCATTTTCATACCGCTTTATATTTCTTGACCGGATCTGACTATTTCTCCTACTTTGTTTGTGCTTATGCCTTGTCGTGTCTTGAGACGATGGTCTCTCGGAAACAGCCGCTCAACCTACCAAGGTAGAGGTAAGGTCTGCGTACACTCTACCCTTCCCAGACCCCACGTTGTCGGATTTCACTCGGTATGTTGTTGTTGTTGTTGTTTGCTATGTTAACTTTTTTATTTGTTTTTCTTTATTTTTTATTTCACTTAGCTATGTTATTATTTTATTTTTAAAAAAATATTATACCTCCTAATCTTAGAAAGAATAAGTCATCCACAAACTTGGCTTGTAACGAGTTATAGTAATGTCATTAAAGTCGGATTTTATTTTTGGATGGAGTTATATGCAAACTTAGCTTATATTGAGTGATGTTAGAATTTGATAGATGACTTTTTAATATTTAAATAGTATTATGAAATTATGGTTGTAAATATTATTTTTTTGTCAAACATGTTGTCCATGATGTTATTGCAAAACGTGTGCTTAGTTAGAAGTTCTTATTAACTGATGCAATTAAGTTAATATTTATTTGTATATATCATTTTTTTCACAATACTAGTTACAAATTTATTATTGTTTAGTTCTATATTTTTGAAATAATGTGTATCTTGAATGCATAGTGATAGATAAAATTAAGTAATATTTCTCATATAAACATATATTTGTCAATCAGTCGTAGGGAGAAGAGGTAGAACTTGTCACGTATTCTTCACTCAAAAGAATGCGTAAGAAAGAAACTGAAAGATAAACATGCTCACATTCAAGTACAAGTAATAACATAGTAAAAGAATAGCCAACCAACTATAAAAAGTCAAGTTAAGATCCAAATATAAGAATGAATGATGAATAAATATGCAGGTGCAATGCAATGCAATGGACACATGATCAATACGTACATACATGCTCCGGGCAGTATAAATCATTGTCCCAGCAGTCATGACCCATGGGGACCCGCGACGTCCATGTGCCAGTCATACTGTATTACACGGCCTAGAATGACACTTCCACCCAAACTCCTCGCTAGCCACTCTGTATCACTCAGTATAGAGATGGCAACGCGATATAGTTATGTCATATGAATTATAAATACTCCCCTTCTCATTTATCACCGACACGCCAGTATCAAGATCACAATCAATATATAATGAAATGAGAGTATATGCAATGATAATATCACATATATCATATCAATTCCCAGTCGTGCCACACAAGGACACTTATCATAATATCAGTATCACATCAATTTCCTTCCTTATAGATAAGCATGCCAAGATGGGTGAGATACAACTACATCACAATACAATATGGTATATCATATAAGTCTGATAACCATAAGAAGCATCAAATCATACATAGTCACAGTAACCAACCTAAGTACTCCATCCCAACTCCATACTGGAAGACTTACATGCTTTCTCAAACAGAATCTAACTACACATACGATTCGCTAACCGAAGTCGAACCAGAAGGTAAGACATAACCTACCTGGAAAGTCGAGCGGGATTCGCGTAATCACACTTGCGCCTTGCCCATCCGCGGATCACGATCATACTCGAAGTCTAGTATTATCGAAGTCTAAGTTAGAATAAAGAAATCACAACATCCAAATCATTACACTAGTCCTTGGTCCCCAATCATTAGCAAATAAGAGGGTAACATACCTTTAGGGGTAAAACAATCATTTTAAAGGTGAACTATGGAATTTAACATTTTAGGAGTCCAATACCACCCAATAATTACTAAATCAACTCAAGATTAGTCTAATTTCACCTTATAAGCAAAAAACTCCAATTTAGGCATGAACCCTAGTTTTCAATATTCAATTCTATTAACATTAATGGAAGATTTAGGCTTAACAAGTACTAAATAATTATTAATAATTATTCACCATGCTTAGATTAATAAAATCCATTAATTAATTCATACATTTAAGCTTAACAATTTAATGAGCCCTAATTTGGTTGAACTCCTCCTCCCCAAATAGATTATAGGTCAAGGCCACCATTTAATTAACATAAAGAAGATAAGTAAAGGTAATACAAGGTAAAGGAAGGCTACCATAAGAAGAAATCTCTTAGAAAAGCTTCGAAGTCGCCCTAATGGTGCTTGGGAAGTGTATTTTCAAAATGGGGGAAGTTAGGGTTTTAAGGACACTTAAATGATTCTGGAAATTCCCGACGTCCGCGCCTGTGATCCATAAAGAAAACTCAAAAAGCTCTTCGTAGTGGACGAGGATCCGCTGCGGCGAATTCCATCTGTCGGGGCGCATTGAAGCTCGCCCCAGATACACCAGCAACCATAACAATCAAGTCTTATGCAATTTCCATGACGCTCATGTATGTACACTCATGTAAAAACACGCTACGGACTCACTCGTGGTCTCAGAGTTTTAATTAGAGGTCTATTTCTACAAATCAACCCTCAACAGGCTAAACTAGTTCCCAAACTAATAACCAAAAATGCTCCCGAGGGCCTCGGAAACCGAACCAACTATCCCACCAAGTCATAAACGATCCTCCAGACCTCACAGAATTGATGAAATTCCGAAAAAGGTCCATTTACACAAAAGTCAACTTTTGGTCAAAGCTTTCATATTTCAAGGTTCTAATTTCTCAACTTCTACTAGAATTGTCTGATAACTTCGGGATCTGGGTCAATAAGTAAAATGGTCAAAATACAAGTAATGATGAAATAGGTCATTACAGTCTAAGCAATGTAGTTCATAGGGCATGTCAACGTAGTTGTATTGTTAATATCTTTGCTACTCTAGGCTCGTTTCGCTTCTTCAAGCTCCGCCCTTTCTTTCAAAAATCAACAAAGAGTGCTAACGAGCAAGAAAAAGGATGTGCTAAGGCGCAATGTCTTTCGTTCAATTTGCTACGCCATTGATTCTTGCCTTATCTTACTTAGTAAAGCAACCTTTCGCGGTAGGCGCTCACCTTTTTTGTCTTGGTGGAACACTGGCGGGCGGGGCTTTCTTAACCGGATACACGGAATTGGGATCTCGTTGCATGCAAATCTTTCTATCAGGAAAGCCTCGCTTATTCAAAGGGATTCTTATTTAGAACCTTTTTTTGCTTTGTTGTAAGTAAACGCTCGTAGGAGTGGCGGGTGATGATGAGTATATAAATCAATAAAGACAAAAAAAATGACAAGATAAATTAGATATATATGGAAAAAATAACGATGTAGAGGGCGACCGAAAAGGATGTTCGACCTACGGGGAAAGTGGTGGGCGGGGATTCTCTACAATGACACGTTGTAGGCCAATTGAAAGAGATGTAGCGCATGTAGAGCTTTTGTTTTTGGGTAAAAATGCCACGGGATCAAATCGGCCATCCCTCCCTAATCTTGTTTTCTAGGCGTAATGAGGGATCCATTAAGACCGATTCAAATTTGACATACAAATTTTCATTTTATGAGACTATATACATGCAAGATGTATTAGGGAGTACAAAAAGAAGCATTTTTCTTTACGGATCGTATCCATTGTGATAAGAAAACGCTCTTAGTTTAGTAACGTGGATCTTCAAAACCCGACATCGTAGGTTCAAATCATGCAAAGCGTGATTTTTTTCTTCTTAGATCGAATCGAATGAAATAGATTAATTAAATAACTTTCACAACAATTGAAATTTGACCTCATATGCGTGTGTATTTAAAAAAGGAGGAGCCGAAAGCCACTTGATTTGTAAGGAGATGAGGTCAATAAAAAAATGTTAATTAATCAAAGGTCCAACTGATCACCACGCATGTATTGTCAATATGCAGGTAGGAATAATCCATCCAAAGTAATAGGAATTAGACTTAACACGATTCCAAATAGAAAAACTGCCATCATTTTTCTTTAAGAGAAAAAAGGTGATATCTATACCTAAATATTAACCCGAATTGACATGAATCTCAATGACAATGACCAAGAATTGACAATTGGTAACGTAAGTAAATATAGAATACATGTAATACCACATAAAGATTTCTTTTTTTAAAATTTTAATTTTGAATATTCAGTTTATAAGTCGTGTCTTGCTCAGACCAATAAATAGAGCTGAGGTTATAGTTAAAGCCGCTAATAGAAAATAGAAATAATAGGTTATAGTAAGCATGAAAGGACTAAATTAAATGAAATATGTTCTTTTATATATATGTTTGGAAAGCACTTACCTAAGTTTCCATTTTTGCAAAATAGAAGGATAGACAAAAATCTCAATTTCAATTGAATGAATTTTGATTCATGTATCATTATTATAGGCGGACAACGCTAACAAAGATAAAGTGACAGACATATAAAAGAAATTGATTCATCATCTGTAACATCTATCTATCCCGCAATTTCAATCAACCGATTCATTAAGTAACTATTGGGTAAACTATTAAACTAATAAGAGTTATATCATCTAACTTCATTCAAAAATGAAACTTGCAGTTAGAATTAATCTATTTTGATCATTTCTTAGATTTTGCTGAATTGTATCTAATCCATTTTCGATTTTAAAGCGAACACTTACAAAACTAAGAAATCTTTTTCATTTGACTTTCATTGTTGTTTCACTCATTAGACTTAGTAGTTTATTAATACACAAAATATCTTGAATGCTTGAGAAGAAGAAAAATTATCACACAATCGCTTGAAAAAAACTTTTTTTGTCCAACTAGTAGTATTTTCTATTAGATTCCACATTTTCTCTTTTCATACTGCCTCGTCCTTGTAGCTAGATCAAGAAAGAACCTTTGGATTGAGGTCCACAACTATGGATTCCAATTATTCTATTTTTCTTTTTTGCTTTCATTGAATATGATATACTACTCTTATTTGTCACTCAACCATTAACTTTTTTTTTAAAAAAAAAAGATCCCAACAACAAAATTACTTCCACAACTATGAAGGAAAATTTCTATATATTGCATTTACAATAATTGTGGGAATATGTAAGATGATTTTACATCAACAAGTAAAAAAAGAAATTATTTAGTACTTACTTTTGATACTAATTCAAATTGCCTTGTTGTGTAAGAAGAAGGATAGTTATAATGACTCGGTGTACTCTCAAGACGCCCTCGGTACAATATTGACGATCTCACAAATATGCAATAGTGAATTGTCATTTATTGATCTCACCTTTTACGTCAATCCTCTTTGTTGTACAAAAATATGTGGAGCACAGCATGTCTGGAAGCACATGAGAAAGTTCGTTTGTTGATATTATTACCAGTATTCGATATTGAGTCATTCATAACATTACTATACTTTCCATATTCTTTGTGGGTTGGTTATTTGTCAGCACCGATTTAGCTTACGATGTGTTTGAAAGTCCGCGGCCAAACGAGTATATTACAGAGAGCTGACAAGGAATTCCATTAATAACTGACCGTTTTGATCCTTTGGAACAACTCGGTGAATTTAGTAGATCGTTTTAGGAGACCCTAATGACTATAGATCGAACCTATCCAATTTTTACAGTAAGATGGTTGGATGTTCACGACATGGTTGTATCTACCGTCTTTTTATAATATTATTTACAAATATATAATTATTAATCAATATATTTTTAAGAAATAATGTTTCTTAAACACCTAATTTGATACTCCCTCCATCCCAATTTATGTTATATAGTTTGACTCGCGGAGTTTAAGAAATAAATGAAGACTTTTAAATCTTTGTGGTCTAAAACAAGTCATAGATATTTGTGTGATTTGTAAATCATTTCATTAAGAATAAAAGATGAACTTTTAAGTTAAATTATTTCTAAATCTAGAAATGTATCATTGTCTTTGAGACATACTAAAAAGGAAAGTGTATCACATAAATTGGAGAGGTAGTATAATTTATAAAGGTACATATTAGTCAAATATTATTCGGACAGATGGAGTATCATTTTAATATTCTACTCCCCACGTTTCAATTTATATGATGCAGAGAAAGAAAGAAATACTTCTGAAAATTCACGATTACTTAAAACATCTTTCTTCGAATAATTGAAAATAAAGCGATTAGTAGTACCTTCTAGGAGTATTATGTCCTATTTACAAATCACAATTAGGTAAAGTAGATTATAGAGAATTTCCTAACTTAAACGGTGATTGTAGTAGCATTCATCTATGGTGAAACTTGCAGAGGAGGGCTTTTTAGCTCAGCAATGGAGAATTCCGAGAGCAGAAAAAGTAGAAAAAAAAACACAACACAGGAACAAAAAGATTGGAAAGTCTGTCAGACAGCCATTTGACCATCCCAGCACCATGGTTGGGGCTGAGAACGATCATCTACGGCACCGTGACCCGAAAGGCAGTGGAAGCTATTAATCACGCTCTGATCAAATGGCCATGATTCATCAACCAGACATGGTTTCCTGTCTCCTTAGAACTCAAGGATACAGTGGTACGAGCCTATAGAACAGATCCTGTTCAAGTAAGGTCGTGCCCTTTCTCTTCACTTCCTTCACTTAAGTATCCTTTATCAGTACAGTGTTTTACCGATGTGGGACGACGAGCATCTATACGCACGACAAGAAAAAGGTTATGAAAACTGACCGTTGATGTTAGAAATTTCTATGGGATTATTGAATATCGTAAGATTTGAGAAAATCCCAAGACGGGAATCTGAATTGCAACCCAGCTGTTAAATGAATTGCCGGAAAGAGTTATTCTATATATTTGTCTGAAATTAATTGGAAGAGTTAGCTTTGAAAGTTGTTCTTCATGTGTTATTAGTATGCAATTTTTCTTTCAGCTAAATGATGAGATGAAGAAAATGGATGAGCAGCCAAAAAAAGACGCAAGCTCTTATTGAAATCAAGGTACTTGTCTAACTACTGTTACTACTCATGTTAGAGTATCTTTCACCTTTTTTTGTAGTTTCTACTATTGACGCGACAACATACTATTCTTTTCTGAGATAAGAGAAATTCACTGTGATAGTCTCCAAATTAAATTTTCAAATGCACTGATGCTTTATATTGTAAGTTCCTTGGATGTTTGAAAATTAAGATTAAGATTTAAAGTATCCCTAAAATCTAAATAAATGCAGATGAGAATTTGAGTTAAGCCTAGGCTGGTGACCTCCATTGCACTTTGGAGGAGTGCCCGCCTAAGGTCGGCTCAAGTGGTCGAGCCTACGTCAATTTGTCGCAGCGGGAGCCTGCGTTCGCGCGGCCCCTACCCAATTCTAAGCCCAAAATTTCCTGGTCCATTTATTAATTGTTGAAGTGTTATCAGATTTAATTCTGAGCCCAAAAAATTCTGGTCTCATTAAGGAAATGGTGTATTCTCATCTCAAAAAGATTGTCCAAGTTTGACTTTAAAATGTGTGGTCCAAAACAAACCTTAGGACAATCTTTTTGGGATGGAGGGAGTAATGTTTTATCGGATTCGTATACCGAGAGAAGTTAACTAAGCGTGTTACATATATCATTGTGTGTCGTATAAATTTCAAACTATTTGTGAAAAATATTTATTTAATTAGAAAATAATTTGGGATTTTTGGCCCGATTAGAAGGACTGGATTTGTGCCAATTTCATAGTTCAAATAACGACATATTTACAGCCATACTGAATACAACTTCCTCAGTGCTAACCTGTGAGTTTCCTCTTTGTCTCAGTTACCAAAATCCTTCCAAGTACAGGGCGATTTCAGTTTCTATTCATCTCACATCCTTGCATTTGATTTCATTTTATCTAAGGTTTTTGTACTATTTTGAATTGATGGTCCTTAAGCCGAGCGTCTATTGGAAACAGCCTCCCTACCTTGGTCTACGTACACTACCCTCTCCAGACCCCACTCTGTGGGATATCACTGAGTTGTTGTTGTACCTAATATGTGGTTTCTTCCTTCTACTTCTCCTTTTGAAGGTTTATTTTGCACTTAGTAGTCTGAAGTGTAATATCTCAAAAACCTTAAGTCTACGGGATATTGGAGTTTCTCAAGAAGAAAAACAAATTGAAGTGTAAGAATTTTATTTGAAAGTAAGAAATTAAACAATCCAGGCTCCTTGTTTTGTGTTAATTTGCTTAATTCTATGAGGCTCCCCCTCCTTGAATTTGAGTGAGGTATTTAGAATGTTCGAATTGTAGGAATCTGTAGAAGCTTTTATGTACCTATCTCTTCACTTTTTTTTGTTAGAATGAGCTTAATCAAGTATCTAATTATTATTTTTGATCCACGATATTAGTATTTAAGGTAGAAAACTAATAAACGGAGCTTTAAACTGTTATTTGGTAATAGGATAGAGTTGAAAGAATCTAAGGGGTCCTTTGGTTCAACGCCAAGTTATCGTGGGATTGTAATCAGGATTATAATCGTGGACTATCTATCACACCTTCTATATGGGATTAGATAATCCCATGATTGTGGTATAAAATTTATCCTAGTTTTAGGTAACACACTCAACCAAACACATAATAGATTTAATCCCGAATTTATACCAGGATAACCCACTCAATCCCTCCAACCAAACGGCCCCTAAGGGCTCAAACCTGTGCACCTGAATCTTAATTCCTCATTCTGTATTTAGAGCTTTGGTTAAAAATGTTTATGAGCGAAAAGCTCATGAAACTAGAATTATTACAATATAACCAAAAAAGTACTTGTACAAAGTAATTTCTTCTCAAATGTACCGCAATCCCAAAACGCTGCCTAGATATGTAGCATTACCACAAGTCAATGTCGTGTATTCAAATGCTTGAATCCTCTCTCATCCTGCGGGAGAGGATATAAGTTTTAGCCTCACTTAGAGCAAACATTTGTCCTAAGAATATCAATTTCCACACCATTATAAAGGGACTTAAAATATTTTTAATAGTAAATTTAGAAAACTCTATGGCCTCTGGATTGTTTTTGAAATAATTTGTGTGCTCGACTTCAATCGAGTCTGTATCAATGAGGATAAACTCATAATATTTTCTGGTTTTAATGGGGTCTGTGTGTCCACATACGATAATTAGTGTAGCGAGGGTTTGAGGAGATCCTGTACCCTGAAATTTTCATATTGTTTGTCTAGGGCCATTATTGGAAGGGCACTGTGATACAATGAATTCCCACTTTGGAGGATGGGTCTTGGTACCTGCTGCTTTGGGGTCTCCTTCTTGACGGGAGTCACTTTGGTTTTACCGCTCTGAATAAGATTACGGAGGCTTCATTTCATAGTTTTCCCTAGTCTACGTACGATGAGGGAGATGCCTTGAAAGGCACTTTGCGGGCTTTTCTGCAACTTGCTCCTTTTGATTACCCGTTAATTTGGGGAAATTTTCTAAAACCGAAAACTTTCCTTCATAACCTGCGGTTAGAGGGGGCCTGGTAGTTTTTTCGGGATAAATAGTTGTTTCATTTTTTCATCGGGTCTTAGGCTGAAAGGGGGTCTCATCGGGCGAGAGCCGGGAAACTTGGCCTCATGAGCGCCTTGCAAGAACTCTCTTGTTAAAAAATCGGCAAAGAATTTTCTTCACCTTTTATAAAATCGATTTTAAAATCAAAGCTATCTAACAGTGCTTGCCATCTAGCAAAAATCTGTTTTGACACAAGGTTTTTTACATCTTTTTGTAAAACATCTTTGGTCGCTTTGCGATCGACTCTTAGTAAAAATTCTTTATTGACAAGGTCATCTTGAAACTTTGTAATACATAGTACTATAGATAAAATTTCTTTTTTAACGGTGCTATAATTTTTTACGAGCGGAGTTCCGGACTCGGACGTGAATCTTACTAATTGCTCGGGGGATTCGGGAGAAATCTTTTGTTTGAGGATACCTTCGTAGCCTATATACGAGCCGTCGGTCTCAACAATCATAAAAGCTTCGGGATTAGGGATTCCAAGGCGGGGAAGCTTTTGGACTATTTCCTTAACTTTGTTTAACTGCTTTGGTCTGGTCTTCTGACCATGGAATTGGGTTTTTCTTTAGCCTTTTATAAAGAGGCTCGCAAATCTGTCGAACCTTAGGGATAAAATCTGCAACATAATTGAGACTTCCTAAGAATCTTTGTAGTTGGGTTTTATCAGTTAATTCATCAGGAAATTTGGTAGAGAATTCTATGGCTCTACAGATTGGTTTATACGTTCCTTGATAAAGGTCATAGCCTAAGAACCTAATAGACGTCTGAAAAAGTTTTATCTTTTTCGCGCTCACTGCTAAACCGTTCTTCTTAACTGTTTTAATAAAAGTATTAAGGTGTTTAAAATGCGGATCTATATTTTCTGAAAATATAAGTACATCATCTATATAGACTATAGAAAATAGACTTAAAGAGTTAAATATATTATTCATTATATTTTGGAATTCTGAAGGGGCATTCTTGAGCCCAAAAGGCATAACGTTCCATTCATATTGTCCAAAGGAGACGTTGAACGCAGTTTTATACTTATCTTTTTCTTCAATCTGAATCTGCCAAAATCCGGACTTCATATCAAACTACTATAGAGAGAACCTAAATTATTCCAAGAGAAGAGTTTAGAAATCCTTAGTAATTTAACTTGCCCTAGGCTTCATGATTTTAGATGGTATAAAGATATCTTCCTCAACAAGGTTATGATCAGAGAAGATTGTAACCATGATTACTGGAAAAGAAAAATTCATAAGCGGTTTACCCCCTCTTTTTGCAGAAAAGGTTAGAACAACCATTCGAAATAAATTCGAGGGGACATACCCTATGGTAGCTTAACATACGGAGATATAGTTAGCATGATAAACCTTACGGGTCTAGAGCTATGTAATGATCTAAAACTCAGACACCAGTTAAAGAAAGAAGGAAGACTTTCCACCACAGAATTAGGAAGTTTCTGTCATTTGTCCTAAGAATATCAATTTCCACACCATTATATCGGGATTCCCTTGTTTACGGAATTATGGATGGCAAAGAATTAAGAGCAGTATTCCTTTATTAAAAGTGGAGACGCCACTTCAAAAGTTTCTATTATGTCTGCAGTTCATGGAGATAGTTCTGTTGGACCATTTGGATGTATGTTTGCTTAAACTATGAGAAAGCATTTGAAAGATGAAGTCATTTGCATGGCGTGATTTAGAGTAAGGCAGAAGGTTTAGCTTATTTAAGTGTTCTTCAGATAGCTGCAGTTTTTGAATTTGACTTTGATGCTTCTTGTTTGTAATTCCATGATTGATTCTGAATATGAGCTTGTGTTTTACAGGGTTTGAACTCATTATTAGATCACGAATGCCTCACAGGACTCGGCCTATGACAGCTCTTCTGCTGTTTACCGGACTTAATGTTGTTTTAATCTCAACAATAACTCATGTCTATGATTTTTGTATGCTTTCATACGTATTGGGAAAGAAGAGTTTCCTAGTATCCTAATGAAGCTCAAAATCATCTTTCCTTTCAGCAGTTCATGCCTCTATTGCTTACTTTACATCTTTATATATGTTTCACCCTGAATGCTTCTGCTATTTGTATTACATAATGTGTAAAAGTCTCAATGTCACAAACCACATAAAACTTTAACGTTTATGCCTGTTTTAGTGGACCTTACGGTTATCATCACCATGTGTCATTTTGTTTGTCTCAGAACTTAGCTGTTGTGTTTAAGCCAACACTGAAGAATAGGTTAAGTAGAGAGTTGTTTGTTTCTATTTCCCGCTAAAAGTGGAATCTAAATTCTACTGAGCTTTTCCATAACATTTGTAAATCAATTCTGATTTATGTCCTCTCCAATGCTCTACTTTAAGTATAGTTTTTTTCTTTTCCTTTTTTGCCACTACTTTTCCATGTTATCTGGTAACTTACTCTTCATCATCTATATCAGAGAGAACATCGACGTCAGGAACACGAAGAAGCTTTGAGAGGTTAAGCATCAATTTTAAGTGGGATCTTCGAGGTTAGGGATTTTGTTTAATAGGTCTTTAGTTTAACTTGGTTGGAGACCTAATGGGCTTCTGGTTTTATTGTGTTGCGTGAGTTCCTGTTGTTTCCTTTGTAAATATTTAGAGTGACATCAAGCTGAGACAGGTACTAATTAAGGATTATATATGGAAGGAAAATGAAGAAGAAGATGATATAAATGTTTCTTATTAGCTGATATCTTCTTTTAATAGAGACTTCTCACTTCTGTTTAGACAATGTTGTCAATTATCTCTACTTGGTGATTGTTGCTGCCAAACTCTGTGGATTTGGATGTACTATTAAGAATGGATCTGAAGGAGGTCGCTCTGCTGGCTTTCGTACTATGCATATAAAGCACGACTCCTAAAATTTTGAAGATCAGTGTTCTTGTGTTTTAGGTGATGCAAAAGTACTCCTTATTCTGTGAATACTATTCAAGTGGTCTTACAAAAGATTGAAGGTTTGTTTCTTTGATATTTATGTCTTTGTTTTAGTTTGATCACAACTTGACCTCTTTGAAATTTACATCAGCCCAATTTTCCGTTATCTACCTTATCAGAAAACTTAAAAAAAGTTCATCCAAACATCTTTGAAATCTGGTTCACTGTATGCCAATGGCCATTGCCACCTAAAGTCGCCAAAGTGGTTTATGGATGACTTTGGGTTTGATATGCCCCATGATCTATGTTGCTCAGACTCTTCAAAAATGTTGTCTCACCCCATGTCGAATCCTCAAAATATGCATTAATTTTGGAGGATTCGACACACAACTGGCAGGATTTTGAAAGAGTCCGAGCAATCTATGAATAAGGCATAAGTTTAGCTTAGCAAAGCACCATATACATATGTAATTTGAAGAAATGGTTTGCTCCATGGGCTTCTTACCTAAACTGGTTATATTGTAGTTCCTTCTTATACTTTTTGTTGATCTTCATATTTTGGCTGGACTTGATAGCTCTCTTCATCTTTTAGTTAAAACCCTTGTCATAAATCAGATTGAGCTTCAACTCAGCAACTAATTAGAACTTCCAAAGGAATATGAATTGTTAATAAGGAGTTTCCCATTTCTTGTTGGCAACATAGGTTTATGAGTATGCAATTAAACATGATGAGAGATTCAATTTAAACATGCTCTCTTAGTTGGGTAATTCGATCATAATTTGTTCAATACCTTATAAATGCGAAAGGAGTTTACATTCTACGTTGTTTTGTTGAAAGACATGAGAGAACACTTTGAGTTCATTACTCGTGGGACGATTCTTTTTTTATAAAATAGAATGACAATTTTTAATTAACTTAAATTTTTCCCACCAACTATCAATTATTTGTGGAAGCAATATGGGCATCCAAATTCTTTTTATTTAATCATCCTTTTAACGAAGTGTAGAATCGACTATACATGATGTGAATTTGTCTTCAAATTAACATAAGAGTGGTCGTTACTCTCAAATTAACATAGTTAATTATTTGCTCTACAAAACTTGATAGTAACAGACTCGCCATTATCTTACAAATGAACACTAACAATTAATAAACAAAAGGTTGACTGCTGAAATCAGACAATAATTCAGATTCGACCGATTTCTTAATAGTTTGGTCTTAGATTAGGGTAGGGGCCGCGCGAACGCAGGCCCCTGCTGCCACAAATTATGACGTAGGCTCGACCGCTTGGGCCGACCTTAGGCGGGCACCCCTCCTAGGTGCAATGGAGGTCACCAACCTAGGCCATGGGCCTTGTTGATCGCCCATCGACCCCGTCCAGGTAAGTATGTTGCCCTGTGTGCTCAGCCCATTATTTATGCTAGAGCTTTTGCTCCACTTCTCTTCACTGCAGGCGATGTGGGAGGATCACTCACAATGTCATTACTCTCTTTGCCTTTGGCTTTCTCTGGGAAAGAAAAAGAAAATAAATAAAGCCTATATTTAATTCTCCTTTAATACAAGGAAAACTATGGAGTAAGCAATAGTGTTCCATCACAAAAATCACAACAACAATATACCCAATGAAATTTCTCAATCCACCCCTTATCTTGAAAAATACTTTACATGCTCCCAAATTGATTAAAAACTTAGTGTGTACGTAGAAAGTTCGAATTTGATCCTTTTGGTTTCTCTGTGAAGGATTTCAAAACGGGTAGTCCTCTCATGAGGTGTGATAGTAGGGGAGATCTATATCTGTCACGCCGGTGTCGGTCCATCGAGTCAAGTCTTGCCATCACAAAAATCACAACAACAATATACCCAATGAAATTTCATAAAGTGGGGTATGAAGAGGGATAGAGTGTACCCCTATTATATAAATAGATGTTCAAAATTCAAGTTTCATCCTATACATACATAAACCAACAATTCAACCTCCTTCAGGTCTTTCTATTCTTATTCCATCCAAATCCACAGTGTTTGATAGCAAAATTACTTAGTAGAGTGAACAACAAAGGTTCCTCAAACAATCTATAATGATAGTCTCTATTAAAAGAAGGAATCGGCTAATAAGAGACATTTTCCTTTTCCTTCTTTCCAAGCATAATCCTTAATAGCTTAGTCGACTTGACATCACTCTAAATATTCACCAAGGATAAAGCGAGAAACTCATGTAGTTCACGCAATAAAACAAGAAGCATATTAGATATCGGATTACACAATATAGTAATTATGACGACTTTGTTTGTTTGTCATAACGTAATTACATTGCAATTACAAGTGTCTTGTTTGGTTGCACAAGTTTAATTATACAGTTAGATATTTTAAATTTTAAAAATAAAAGTTAATTATCAAAAAGTAAACGTTAATGTTTGACAAATATATATTTATATAAGAAATATTACTTCAAGATACACATTATTTCGAAAATATAGAACTAAATAATTATAAATTTGTAACTAGTATTGTGAAAAAATTGATGCTATACAAATAAATATTACCTTAATTGCATCAATTAATAAGAACTTCTAACTAAGCACACATTTTGCAATAACATCATGGACAACATGTTTGACAAAAAAATAATATTTACAACCATAATTTCATAATACTATTTAAATATTAAAAAGTCATCTATCAAATTCTAACATCACTCAACATAAGCTAAGTTTGCATATAACTCCATCAAAAAATAAAATCCGACTTTAATGACATTACTATAGCTCGTTACAAGCCAAGTTTGTGGATGACTTATTTTTTCTAAGATTAGGAGGTATAATATTTTAAAAAACAAAAATAATAACATAGCTAAGCGAAATAAAGAAATAAAGAAAAACAAATAAGAAAGTTAACATAGCAAGCAACAACAACAACAACATACCCAGTGAAATTCGACAACGTGGGGTCTGGGAAGGGTAGAGTGTACGCATGAGACCTTACCTCTACCTTAGTAGGTAGAACATTGTTTCCGAGAGACCATCGGCTCAAGACACGACAAGGCATAAGCACAAACAAAGCACGAGAAACAGTCAGATCCGGTCAAGAAATTTAAAGCAGTATGAAAATGTTGGTATCAAAAGAGAATACGCCATGATAGTGAATCTTAAAAATAATAAAGAAAAATAAATAGTAATGAAGCAAAATATGAGAAATTATGTAGAAGCATGTGAAGTAAATGTTGGGAAATGAAAAATAAAGCAAAATTCATTTCAAAAGAAAATTCATTTCAAGTATCACTTTTAGCGGGAAAGAGAAACACAAATGCAGCTTAACTTCTTGAATGGTGTTAGCGAAAAACAACCAAGTTCTTTGATTATATGAACCATGCTAAACTAAGCAGCAGCAAAATGGCACCTTTGATGCTAATGGTAAGGTTCACTTGAAGAGCCATACACATTAAAAGTTTCATGTGATTTGCAACATAAGAGTTATATGAACCACATGATACAAATATTATATCTAATGTGCACAAACATATAGCCAGAGGATGTATAAACAAGGATGAGCATAAAAGTTGTACAATAGCCATTGAATGCTGAAAGGAAGAATATATTTTCAACTCTATAAGGATACAAGGAAATAAACATCTTACTCTTCTTTCCTAACAAGGATGGAAGCATACAAAATCATAGACATGAGTTATCTCGAAACCAAAACAACATTAAGTCCAGCAAACAGTAGAAAGAGCTGACATAGGCCGAGAAATGTGAGGCATGGTGATGTATAATGACTTTAAACACTGTAATACACAAGCCCATATTCGAGAATCCAACAAAGACAAAATACAAGAAGCAACAATGTCTATTATACATTTTTTTAAAATTCAGGGGGAAAACAAATTTTCATATTAAATTGAAGTTCATATGCATATAAAGTCAACACAACTTTAAAGTACTAGATATCAATAATTTTTTTGACTTGTTCAATAACTATATATAAATCACATAGGCTCTTCAATCAATCCATAATAATTATATATATGACCATATATGATATATCCTCCGAATCAAAATATAATAACATAATTCTTCTTTATAATGCATTTCACTTCTAAGGATAAGGGTTCACATAGTAATTGTGTCTATATCGATGGTGCGAAGGAGAAATAGGAACCCCTTTTGGTAGCATATGGAACCAATTACTCTTGAGAAAATCTTTACGCTCATAGTCTCTAGAAGGTTCGAGAACATTTCGGAAGATTCCTCTTTCAAATTCTTCATTGTTGTTGTCGCTATTGATCTCACTTTGAAGAAGCATAGCCAAGAACAAGAGATAGTAATTTTTCTATATATAGAGGATATTAATTCCTTGTACGTATGTGAGGTAATGTGTAAGTTTGAAAATTTTCCTTTCTTGTTTGGTAAAACAAAACTATGCGAATTTTCATTTTCTAGTGAAGGTGTAATTGGTTATTGCTAAATATGTACTAAGAAAATATACCTCTAAATTGACATGCTAAATTTTATAATTTGGTTACTTAAAGAGATTGCTAATCTTTGGAAAGCCTTGCTTGGTACGGTTAAATGGTAAGTATACTTAATTTGGTTTGTAATTATATGAGATGTAATCGATTAAATTTCAAGTGCCAACTTGAATTTACTATTTTGTTGATCTACGCTTTAAAAATGGAGAAAAATGTTACCCAATCACTACATAATTAAGTAGAAATAAGTTTGTTAATGCAAACAACCAACATCTTCCCTTGAAAAAAGATCATACAATTACGTTATTAACTAAACTAACAATTGTATCCACATTTAGTTAGTATACTACTAATTAAGATCAAGAATTTATGTGGAATTTTCTTTGAAAATACTTGGTGTTTAATTATTGACCCCGTTAAGAAATTATTCAAATATATACTTCTTCGGGAATTTCTTCTCATCTTCCTCCTCTTGCTCATTGCTTATTTATGATATATCTTGGATTGATTTTGGTTGAAAAATCTCAAAAAATACTAACAACAATAATATACTCAGTGTAATCTAACAAGTGAAGTCTAGTGTACGTACTCTACCTTGGGAGGTAGAGCGTACGTCTGCCTCTGTGCACGACCAGTAATTTTGTTAGCAAAACAGTTTTTGACTGATCGAACAAGAAATTGTTGTTACACGGGAAGGACAACTTTAATATGATGTCGTCTTTACTATTACTATAATAAAATTGGAACAAATATGACTGGATTGTGTCTAGATAAATGAAAAATTTATACCTCTGGCCTTTGAAGTAGGACAACCAGAAAATAAAAACAAATGGTATCCCCAGAGGATTTGGTGTATCATGGATGGCTCTATGAGTTATCAATTAATTAAAAAGACTTCATTTTTTCTTTTTGTTCTTCCCGTAAGTTTGAAATTAAGGAAATTACCTTAAACGACCTAGAGGAGGTCATTTGTCGACCATAAGTTGATGACCCTACTACTTAGCCATTTACACAGATGAATTTTTTCCACTAAGAATGAGGTCGAGAATCGACCAAGAAGGAGGTTGATTAACGATCATGGGTTGATAAACAACCAAGAAGGAGGTTGATTATCTACGGTTGGTTGATGATCGACCATGAAGGAGGTCGATTTATTGACTATAGGTTGATAATCGCCACGAAGGTGGTTTATAATACACCAAAAAGAAGGGTCGTTATTGACAATAGGTTGATAATCAACCAAGAAGGTGGCTGATTATTGACGATAGGTTGATGGTCATCCGAGAGGAGGTTGATTCACCATTTGATTTTGATCGAAACAACAACGAGAAGAAAATTAGGCATTTTATCTTCTTTTTTTTAATTCTTTAAACTACAACAGAATAAACAACCAAAGTGTTACTAACAACTTGCAACAGATAAAAAGGATCAATAGCACATATAAAGCTCACCAAGATCCAAAGATATATAAATACCTTCTGCATAGCACCAAAACATTTATTGGACAAACACTTGCAGTTCTTGCAGCGCACGAAGTAGAAGGAATTGAAATGTCCTGGTTAGATTCAAATGAATTCTAACACCTCCACAAACACACACAAAAAAACTCACTTTCTTAACACTACAAGATGAATAACGAGGTGTTAAAAAACCAAGTAGAGAAATAAGCGAAAGTTAAAGAAAACTAGACGCAAAGAGCAAATCTTATTCGAAATGATCAAACACCGATCACACAAACACGGGATAAGCGCAACAAGAGAGTCTGTCACCCCAAATAAACCAAATTTGAAGGATAATGTAACGAGACGGGTTTCACAACCCACAAACAAATAAAACCCCGAAATATGTCCGGATAGCAACTCAAATGCATCATATCGGTTATAGAACACTTAGTTCAAGACATCTTTCTTTTTTTTGGATATAACTACTGGAAATTGTTTCTTTAACATCATCGAACACACGACCGGACAGAATATAAAACTTTGTGGAGCATCCCAACTTCAGCAGAAATTTAAAGCTGCGATGGTGCTCGAAAAGTACTACTATAGGGTCACACGGAGTCACTGCTATTGACCTGCTTAATTTCCACAATACTTGCGTTTTCACATCAGAAAGGAGATGTTTTATTTAAGTAGATGAACAAAGATTTGTGCACGAGCTTTTCGTGGGAATATCCAACTTCTTTTAAATGGAAGTTACTTCTAGCCATAAATTATCGGTCAATTGGTATAGATGGAGGGGAAGCAAAATAGATATACATCCTTTCTTCCAATTTTGACAAGGCTCAAAAAATCACATGGATGGGTATCTTCTAACCCTTTCCCATCTAGTTTTCTCATTTCGACTAACTGGACTAAGAAAAAACGTACATCTCATCTTTTACTTCGTCTCCACCAGCCCTTCTTTTCATCCCAACCAACTGACACTCAATTATTCTTAGATGATAGAGTTTCTTGATACAAATTGTAGCCTCTTATTTTCTTTTATAAGTAATATGGATGACATCAAACAAGAAGTTTTACTATGAATGTCATATTTAGCATTACCTAGTGTATTTCAACATAATTATGTTAGAGCCAAAGGCCTCGTGTTTGAGCTCTGAAAATGGGGTCATCTTTGGTAGGATGTCTATCCCGAAAGTGGGACTACACGAATGTAGATTAGTCGGCCCCTTTTTGGGTACCGGACACTGGGTGGGATACCAAAAGAAAATAATAATTATGTAACCAATAGCTGCACCAAATGCCAATACCAATTACTGAACATATGCACATACCCAAGAAAACTAACTGATATAAAATAGTACAGAAAAATAAGATAAAGCCTTTGCTTCATAAGCTAACATCTTCCAACAGAGAAAAAGATGAGAAAGACATATTAAGCTTATCAAGATCCAAAAAGATAGAGTTAAACTTTCTCCTGGTTGTGCATAAACTCTTCAGCTGTTCGGCACTATTTATAGTTATCCAATTTTCAGTAAGTACTTTTTTTGTTTAATGAAATCTATTGCTCTCTCACTAAAGTAACATACTTGTACCAAGTTGATCATAAACAATTTCAGTAGACTAAGTAATAGTCAGAAAGGAATTAGCAAAGATATACTGAAGAATCCTTCAATTACCAAGAAAAGCCACATTAAGTGATCAAATATAAGGTGATAGACAGGTTTCACAACCCAAAACCAAATAAAACCCCTGAAAATGTCATGAATAACAACTAGAGTGCATCATTAGTTCAAGACATATATTAATAATTTTTGGATATAGCTACTGGAATCGTTTCTTTAGCATCAACATAACAACTAAAGTGCATCATTAGTTCAAGGCATATATTAATAAGTTTTTTTAAAAACATAAAAAACAAATTGAGAGTGAATTTCTAGACATTCTTGATTATGAAAGATTGTTTGATGACTTTGCAGATAAAAATGCAAGGAGATCAATTTTCTATACCTAATGTAATGATAGTTTTTCTTATAAATCTTTCATGTAATGACATTAAGGTATCTCTTTCCTAGCATTATTGTACTGAAATTGAAAACATTGAATCGAATATAGTGTTTGCAATATTTTTTTTTATAATATTGATTAATTAGTTAATTTTAATTTTTCATGTGAATAAAAAAGGACCTCTTTTTGTTTCTCGCACCGGGCCCAAAGTATAGGAACGCCATGTTCACGAGACTAAGAGTCTCTTCAAGAGCTTTAGTTTTCTTTTGGTATTTAGCGGCCTGGTTCTTGAACCATACAAGCTGTTGATTATCCTCCGACATATGCATTGCTGCATTCCGAACATTTTCACTATACAACCTCATCCCAAACCTCAACCTTGATTTCCCATGTGAATGCTGGTTGAAGTTGTCAAGGTCTCTTTACTCTTCCCTATAACAATAAAGCATACGTAATTTGAACTATGTATAACTTAATTCTTGTGTAACTTAGGGGGTGTTCAATTAGGATTTTAAAAGATTATTTTGAGATAAATAAGTCTTGTGGTATTCATTTAAGACTTTTAAATAATCTAAACAAGTCTTGTGGTATTTAATCAAGACTATTAGGATTTTTAAAAAGGGAATCCAAATCTAGTTGTATTCAATCAGGATTTTAAATAAGTAACAAAAAGTCTTTTGGTATTCAAAAACTTGCTAATTTCGAAAGATTTTTTTTAAATATGGAATTTGTGTGATTTTTTAGTGGGAGGTATAAATACCAAACCCTATAAAAAATATCACCCTAACCGATCAAACTTTTCGTGAGACTTATAGGCTTGTCATCCTTTAGCTCCTCGGCATCGCTTCTCTAAGGTATAAGAGTAATGTGAAGCTTTTTTCAATCCTCTCTTGTTGGAAAGAATTAATTATATACTCCTTTACACTTACCAGCACTTCATGTAAAAGGCCATTGTATAGTTATCGAGGCCTGGAACTTTGTCACCATCATAGCTTCTCAGTGCATCCTTTACTTCCTCCAAGATAAATGGTGTTTGAAGTAATTCCTTCTCCTCTAGACTATTTTAAAGCTGGTATCACCTTAAGGTTCCCAATTAAGGAGTAATTGATTTCTTTTGTCAATTGTTGTCTATTTTAGATTCAAACGTAAAACATCTTATGATATATCTTTATAAATCCATGTGGTGCTTTCAAATCTTTATAAATCTTATGATAAATCTTTTAAAATCCAAACGTAAAAAATCTTGATTGTAATTTTTTTTAAATCTTTTAAATCAATACATTCCTAAATAGTCTTTTAAAATCCACTGGACTTATTTATCTATATTAATCTCAATTGAATACACCCCCTTAGTACACCAATTGGTGTACTCCATCAATCTCAATTTATATGATTTAGTTTGACTGGACACAGAGTTTAAGAAAATAAAAGAAACTTTTGAATCGTGTAGCCTAAAATAAGTCAACTATATTTATGTGGTTATAGATCATCTCGTTTAGCGTAAAAGGTAAAGTTTAAAGTTAAATTATTGTCAAATAAGGAAATGTGTCATTCTTTTTTGGACTAACTAAAAAAAAAAGTGTGTCATATAAATTGGGATAGATGGAGTATTATTTTATACCACCAACAACACGGAATAACTAATTCATGTAGTATAAGTTATAAATGGTTAAAGTAGCAAAAGTACAAAACTACCTTTATCTTTTTCTTAGGAACCCATGAAGATCAAGCATCCAAGGGTAAAATTATAAATTCATCACTTTTTAATTTAAAAATAAATGAATATTATAAATGATATTTATCATATCCAATTTTAGTGCAAGGAACCAAACACCCAACAAAAAATAATTCATGTATTACTAATCCTTGTATAATAATCCCTACATAATTAATCCCTGCATTATAATCCGTAATCCTTGTATAACTATCCATCATACCAAATACTAAGAGTTTCATTTGATTTTCAACATTGAGAGTTCTATGAACCACTTAAAGATTTGTACTCTAGGGTTGAAAGACAAGTAGGTTGTATCCGATAGAGACTCAGGGTCATTGGAGTTCACAGATGCATCAAATATCCCGGGGGCATTTTCAGCCAATACAGATAGTCTCCCACTTTTCAGACCCCTCATTTTGTGAGTCCAGGAAGTGTAAGAGTCTATGCGGTTTTTTCAAAACTTTTCAGGGGAACCAAAACATCACATCTTTTCCTACTGCGAGACGTTTCATCAGTCGATCATTAAATACATTCAGTCACTCAAACAACGACGCCCTTTCAGAGACACTAATTGACCCTTACTGACAGGACATGCCACTTCATTTTCCAAGGGCAATGATTACCCCAACCGGCGATAAAATTCGACGCCCCTGATCATTTCTCCTCACTCTCACTCTTACTTTCTCCTCTCGAGTAATCACAAATTCTTACTTTTTATAAGCCTCCATTCATACTATGTCTACTTCTTCATCTTCTTCCTGTTCTTCATGCGATCTAACCCTCGGCAGAATGAGGCAAGAGCTCGGTGCTACTTCTGTGACTTCCGTTCATCATCGACCCTCATCTTCTGGCCTCACCCGAGCCACTGACTTGGGTTTCACAGCCTCCGAAATCATTCCCTCTATCTTTAATTTCGAGAGGGATTTTAGTGTAAACCATTGCTGTGAGCCTGTAAAAGGTATCACTTCGCTGATCGACCACTCAATTATTCCTTAGGTCCGTATCGACTGTCAATGGGGCCTAAATGTAGAAATATTTCCTCCCCCATCAATGCGAGCATCACACATCACAACCCAGGGATGTCGCTCATTTATACCCATCCATTTGCCATCAGATTCAGTCTTCTAGTTCATCATGTCATTGAGGCCTTTTGCCGGTGATATGGCATTTGTTTAAGACAGGTGACCCCTAAGACTTGTCGAATAGTCCGTTGTATTTAGTATCTGGCAGATCTTGCCCACCTTCCTTTTATTTTGGATCACCTGATCCACCTTTACGCCCCCGGGTTCTTCCTGGGGGATAATAAACTTAGCTTTTCGAGGCTTCTGGGCCATAATTATGAACGCCTAGGATGCTTACAACTGGGGATGGTGTGATCAGTTCCTGATGATTCATACCCACCGCCTTCATGACGTCAATTTGGGCCAGTTGTCGGAGCAATGGAACAATGCTCGTAAGTATTTGTAACTCTATTTTCTGCATTTTTTTACTTCTCTCCTGATCGTATTGTTTTTTATTCCTTCAGTGACCCCAGTAGTCCCCGAGACCCTGCCTAATATCTTTGGCTGGGTGATGGGTCTGCTCCGTGCCCCTCATGAAGCTGAGCGGACTTGGAGAGCTATTTCTGCTGACAAATGGAGAGGCAAAAGTCATGGTGAGTCTTCTCTCGCTGGTTTCGTACTTTTATTGACAGTGCATTGATATTCCACCCTAACTTACCTGGAGTGTTTTACTGCATTTGATTCTAAGCACCAAATTTTCTGATCCATCAAGTAAATGCTTTGAAGAGTTTTATCGGGTTTGTTGTATACCAGAAGTGATCTAATGGCATCGTATAATTTTCAAGTCTAGATGCATTTCTGATATAATGTTAGTGAGCATGGTAACTATTATTTCATGTAATTAACTTTTTCTTCATTTTTTGTTGTCAACGAATAGTAATTTGTATTATAGAACATGTAATTTTTAGAAATGGGGTTCTTCATTCTTGCTGCCTGTGCCTCCTTCAATTTGAGTGATATTTTGAATGTGAGACTGCTAGATATATATCGTCTCACGTCAGAAAAAAGTAGAATATTTTATGTATCAATCTTTTCATTTATTGTTGATAGAATGAGTTTAGTCGAGAATCATATCACTGTTTTATCAATGATATTTAGTACCAAAATTTAGAAAACCAACAACAACAACAACATACCCTGTATAATTCCACAAGGTTTTATCACTGTTTTATCACATGCTTCTACATAATTTCTCATATTTTGCTTCATTACTATTTATTTTTCTTTATTATTTTCAAAATTCGCTATCATGACGTATTTGCTTTTGATACCAGCATTTTCATACCGCTTTATATTTCTTGACCGGATCTGACTATTTCTCCTACTTTGTTTGTGCTTATGCCTTGTCGTGTCTTGAGACGATGGTCTCTCGGAAACAGCCGCTCAACCTACCAAGGTAGAGGTAAGGTCTGCGTACACTCTACCCTTCCCAGACCCCACGTTGTCGGATTTCACTCGGTATGTTGTTGTTGTTGTTGTTTGCTATGTTAACTTTTTTATTTGCTTTTCTTTATTTTTTATTTCACTTAGCTATGTTATTATTTTATTTTTTAAAAAATATTATACCTCCTAATCTTAGAAAGAATAAGTCATCCACAAACTTGGCTTGTAACGAGTTATAGTAATGTCATTAAAGTCGGATTTTATTTTTGGATGGAGTTATATGCAAACTTAGCTTATATTGAGTGATGTTAGAATTTGATAGATGACTTTTTAATATTTAAATAGTATTATGAAATTATGGTTGTAAATATTATTTTTTTGTCAAACATGTTGTCCATGATGTTATTGCAAAACGTGTGCTTAGTTAGAAGTTCTTATTAACTGATGCAATTAAGTTAATATTTATTTGTATATATCATTTTTTTCACAATACTAGTTACAAATTTATTATTGTTTAGTTCTATATTTTTGAAATAATGTGTATCTTGAATGCATAGTGATAGATAAAATTAAGTAATATTTCTCATATAAACATATATTTGTCAATCAGTCGTAGGGAGAAGAGGTAGAACTTGTCACGTATTCTGCACTCAAAAGAATGCGTAAGAAAGAAACTGAAAGATAAACATGCTCACATTCAAGTACAAGTAATATCATAGTAAAAGAATAGCCAACCAACTATAAAAAGTCAAGTTAAGATCCAAATATAAGAATGAATGATGAATAAATATGCAGGTGCAATGCAATGCAATGGACACATGATCAATACGTACATACATGCTCCGGGCAGTATAAATCATTGTCCCAGCAGTCATGACCCATGGGGACCGCGACGTCCATGTGCCAGTCTTATTGTATTACACGGCCTAGAATGACACTTCCACCCAAACTCCTCGCTAGCCACTCTGTATCACTCAGTATAGAGATGGCAACGCGATATAGTTATGTCATATGAATTATAAATACTCCCCTTCTCATTTATCACCGACACGCCAGTATCAAGATCACAATCAATATATAATGAAATGAGAGTATATGCAATGATAATATCACATATATCATATCAATTCCCAGTCGTGCCACACAAGGACACTTATCATAATATCAGTATCACATCAATTTCCTTCCTTATAGATAAGCATGCCAAGATGGGTGAGATACAACTACATCACAATACAATATGGTATATCATATAAGTCTGATAACCATAAGAAGCATCAAATCATACATAGTCACAGTAACCAACCTAAGTACTCCATCCCAACTCCATCTTTGGAAGACTTACATGCTTTCTCAAACAGAATCTAACTACACATACGATTCGCTAACCGAAGTCGAACGGAAGGTAAGACATAACCTACCTGGAAAGTCGAGCGGGATTCGCGTAATCACACTTGCGCCTTGCCCATCCGCGGATCACGATCATACTCGAAGTCTAGTATTATCGAAGTCTAAGTTAGAATAAAGAAATCACAACATCCAAATCATTACACTAGTCCTTGGTCCCCAATCATTAGCAAATAAGAGGGTAACATACCTTTAGGGGTAAAACAATCATTTTAAAGGTGAACTATGGAATTTAACATTTTAGGAGTCCAATACCACCCAATAATTACTAAATCAACTCAAGATTAGTCTAATTTCACCTTATAAGCAAAAAACTCCAATTTAGGCATGAACCCTAGTTTTCAATATTCAATTCTATTAACATTAATGGAAGATTTAGGCTTAACAAGTACTAAATAATTATTAATAATTATTCACCATGCTTAGATTAATAAAATCCATTAATTAATTCATACATTTAAGCTTAACAATTTAATGAGCCCTAATTTGGTTGAACTCCTCCTCCCCAAATAGATTATAGGTCAAGGCCACCATTTAATTAACATAAAGAAGATAAGTAAAGGTAATACAAGGTAAAGGAAGGCTACCATAAGAAGAAATCTCTTAGAAAAGCTTCGAAGTCGCCCTAATGGTGCTTGGGAAGTGTATTTTCAAAATGGGGGAAGTTAGGGTTTTAAGGACACTTAAATGATTCTGGAAATTCCCGACGTCCGCGCCTGTGATCCATAAAGAAAACTCAAAAAGCTCTTCGTAGTGGACGAGGATCCGCTGCGGCGAATTCCATCTGTCGGGGCGCATTGAAGCTCGCCCCAGATACACCAGCAACCATAACAATCAAGTCTTATGCAATTTCCATGACGCTCATGTATGTACACTCATGTAAAAACACGCTACGGACTCACTCGTGGTCTCAGAGTTTTAATTAGAGGTCTATTTCTACAAATCAACCCTCAACAGGCTAAACTAGTTCCCAAACTAATAACCAAAAATGCTCCCGAGGGCCTCGGAAACCGAACCAACTATCCCACCAAGTCATAAACGATCCTCCAGACCTCACAGAATTGATGAAATTCCGAAAAAGGTCCATTTACACAAAAGTCAACTTTTGGTCAAAGCTTTCATATTTCAAGGTTCTAATTTCTCAACTTCTACTAGAATTGTCTGATAACTTCGGGATCTGGGTCAATAAGTAAAATGGTCAAAATACAAGTAATGATGAAATAGGTCATTACAGTCTAAGCAATGTAGTTCATAGGGCATGTCAACGTAGTTGTATTGTTAATATGCTGCTACTCTAGGCTCGTTTCGCTTCTTCAAGCTCCGCCCTTTCTTTCAAAAATCAACAAAGAGTGCTAACGAGCAAGAAAAAGGATGTGCTAAGGCGCAATGTCTTTCGTTCAGCTGCTACGCCATTGATTCTTGCCTTATCTTACTTAGTAAAGCAACCTTTCGCGGTAGGCGCTCACCTTTTTTGTCTTGGTGGAACCTGGCGGGCAGGGCTTTCTTAACCGGATACACGGAATTGGGATCTCAGTTGCATGCAAATCTTTCTATCAGGAAAGCCTCGCTTATTCAAAGGGATTCTTATTTAGAACCTTTTTTTGCTTTGTTGTAAGTAAACGCTCGTAGGAGTGGCGGGTGATGATGAGTATATAAATCAATAAAGACAAAAAAAATGACAAGATAAATTAGATATATATGGAAAAAATAACGATGTAGAGGGCGACTGAAAAGGATGTTCGACCTACAGGGAAAGTGGTGGGCAGGGATTCTCTACAATGACACTGTTGTAGGCCAATTGAAAGAGATGTAGCGCATGTAGAGCTTTTGTTTTTGGGTAAAAATGCCACGGGATCAAATCTGGCCATCCCTCCCTAATCTTGTTTTCTAGGCAGTAATGAGGGATCCATTAAGACCGATTCAAATTTGACATACAAATTTTCATTTTATGAGACTATATACATGCAAGATGTATTAGGGAGTACAAAAAGAAGCATTTTTCTTTACAGTCGTATCCATTGTGATAAGAAAACGCTCTTAGTTTAGTAACGTGGATCTTCAAAACCCGACATCGTAGGTTCAAATCATGCAAAGCGTGATTTTTTTCTTCTTAGATCGAATCAGAATGAAATAGATTAATTAAATAACTTTCACAACAATTGAAATTTGACCTCATATGCGTGTGTATTTAAAAAAGGAGGAGCTGAAAGCCACTTGACTGTAAGGAGATGAGGTCAATAAAAAAATGTTAATTAATCAAAGGTCCAACTGATCACCACGCATGTATTGTCAATATGCAGGTAGGAATAATCCATCCAAAGTAATAGGAATTAGACTTAACACGATTCCAAATAGAAAAACTGCCATCATTTTTCTTTAAGAGAAAAAAGGTGATATCTATACCTAAATATTAACCCGAATTGACATGAATCTCAATGACAATGACCAAGAATTGACAATTGGTAACGTAAGTAAATATAGAATACATGTAATACCACATAAAGATTTCTTTTTTTAAAATTTTAATTTTGAATATTCAGTTTATAAGTCGTGTCTTGCTCGGACCAATAAATAGAGAAATTTGAGGTTATAGTTAAAGCCGCTAATAGAAAATAGAAATAATAGGTTATAGTAAGCATGAAAGGACTAAATTAAATGAAATATGTTCTTTTATATATATGTTTGGAAAGCACTTACCTAAGTTTCCATTTTTGCAAAATAGAAGGATAGACAAAAATCTCAATTTCAATTGAATGAATTTTGATTCATGTATCATTATTATAGGCGGACAACGCTAACAAAGATAAAGTGACAGACATATAAAAGAAATTGATTCATCATCATCGTAACATCTATCTATCCCGCAATTTCAATCAACCGATTCATTAAGTAACTATTGGGTAAACTATTAAACTAATAAGAGTTATATCATCTAACTTCATTCAAAAATGAAACTTGCAGTTAGAATTAATCTATTTTGATCATTTCTTAGATTTTGCTGAATTGTATCTAATCCATTTTCGATTTTAAAGCGAACACTTACAAAACTAAGAAATCTTTTTCATTTGACTTTCATTGTTGTTTCACTCATTAGACTTAGTAGTTTATTAATACACAAAATATCTTGAATGCTTGAGAAGAAGAAAAATTATCACACAATCGCTTGAAAAAAACTTTTTTTGTCCAACTAGTAGTATTTTCTATTAGATTCCACATTTTCTCTTTTCATACTGCCTCGTCCTTGTAGCTAGATCAAGAAAGAACCTTTGGATTGAGGTCCACAACTATGGATTCCAATTATTCTATTTTTCTTTTTTGCTTTCATTGAATATGATATACTACTCTTATTTGTCACTCAACCATTAACTTTTTTTTTTAAAAAAAAGATCCCAACAACAAAATTACTTCCACAACTATGAAGGAAAATTTCTATATATTGCATTTACAATAATTGTGGGAATATGTAAGATGATTTTACATCAACAAGTAAAAAAAGAAATTATTTAGTACTTACTTTTGATACTAATTCAAATTGCCTTGTTGTGTAAGAAGAAGGATAGTTATAATGACTCGGTGTACTCTCAAGACGCCCTCGGTACAATATTGACGATCTCACAAATATGCAATAGTGAATTGTCATTTATTGATCTCACCTTTTACGTCCAATCCTCTTTATTTGTACAAAAATATGTGGAGCAAAGCATGTCCGGAAGCACATGAGAAAGTTCGTTTGTTGATATTATTACCGTATTCGATATTGAGTCATTCATAACATTACTATACTTTCCATATTCTTTGTGGGTTGGTTATTTGTCAGCACCGATTTAGCTTACGATGTGTTTGAAAGTCCGCGGCCAAACGAGTATATTACAGAGAGCTGACAAGGAATTCCATTAATAACTGACCGTTTTGATCCTTTGGAACAACTCGGTGAATTTAGTAGATCGTTTTAGGAGACCCTAATGACTATAGATCGAACCTATCCAATTTTTACAGTAAGATGGTTGGATGTTCACGACATGGTTGTATCTACCGTCTTTTTATAATATTATTTACAAATATATAATTATTAATCAATATATTTTTAAGAAATAATGTTTCTTAAACACCTAATTTGATACTCCCTCCATCCCAATTTATGTTATATAGTTTGACTCGGCGCGGAGTTTAAGAAATAAATGAAGACTTTTAAATCTTTGTGGTCTAAAACAAGTCATAGATATTTGTGTGACTGTAAATCATTTCATTAAGAATAAAAGATGAACTTTTAAGTTAAATTATTTCTAAATCTAGAAATGTATCATTGTCTTTGAGACATACTAAAAAGGAAAGTGTATCACATAAATTGGGACAGAGGTAGTATAATTTATAAAGGTACATATTAGTCAAATATTATTCGGACAGATGGAGTATCATTTTAATATTCTACTCCCCACGTTTCAATTTATATGATGCAGAGAAAGAAAGAAATACTTCTGAAAATTCACGATTACTTAAAACATCTTTCTTCGAATAATTGAAAATAAAGCGATTAGTAGTACCTTCTAGGAGTATTATGTCCTATTTACAAATCACAATTAGGTAAAGTAGATTATAGAGAATTTCCTAACTTAAACGGTGATTGTAGTAGCATTCATCTATGGTGAAACTTGCAGAGGAGGGCTTTTTAGCTCAGCAATGGAGAATTCCGAGAGCAGAAAAAGTAGAAAAAAAAACACAACACAGGAACAAAAAGATTGGAAAGTCTGTCAGACAGCCATTTGACCATCCCAGCACCATGGTTGGGGCTGAGAACGATCATCTACGGCACCGTGACCCGAAAGGCAGTGGAAGCTATTAATCACGCTCTGATCAAATGGCCATGATTCATCAACCAGACATGGTTTCCTGTCTCCTTAGAACTCAAGGATACAGTGGTACGAGCCTATAGAACAGATCCTGTTCAAGTAAGGTCGTGCCCTTTCTCTTCACTTCCTTCACTTAAGTATCCTTTATCAGTACAGTGTTTTACCGATGTGGGACGACGAGCATCTATACGCACGACAAGAAAAAGGTTATGAAAACTGACCGTTGATGTTAGAAATTTCTATGGGATTATTGAATATCGTAAGATTTGAGAAAATCCCAAGACGGGAATCTGAATTGCAACCCAGCTGTTAAATGAATTGCCGGAAAGAGTTATTCTATATATTTGTCTGAAATTAATTGGAAGAGTTAGCTTTGAAAGTTGTTCTTCATGTGTTATTAGTATGCAATTTTTCTTTCAGCTAAATGATGAGATGAAGAAAATGGATGAGCAGCCAAAAAAAGACGCAAGCTCTTATTGAAATCAAGGTACTTGTCTAACTACTGTTACTACTCATGTTAGAGTATCTTTCACCTTTTTTTGTAGTTTCTACTATTGACGCGACAACATACTATTCTTTTCGAGATAAGAGAAATTCACCGTGATAGTCTCCAAATTAAATTTTCAAATGCACTGATGCTTTATATTGTAAGTTCCTTGGATGTTTGAAAATTAAGATTAAGATTTAAAGTATCCCTAAAATCTAAATAAATGCAGATGAGAATTTGAGTTAAGCCTAGGCTGGTGACCTCCATTGCACTTTGGAGGAGTGCCCGCCTAAGGTCGGCTCAAGTGGTCGAGCCTACGTCATAATTTGTCGCAGCGGGAGCCTGCGTTCGCGCGGCCCCTACCCAATTCTAAGCCCAAAATTTCCTGGTCCATTTATTAATTGTTGAAGTGTTATCAGATTTAATTCTGAGCCCAAAAAATTCTGGTCTCATTAAGGAAATGGTGTATTCTCATCTCAAAAAGATTGTCCAAGTTTGACTTTAAAATGTGTGGTCCAAAACAAACCTTAGGACAATCTTTTTGGGATGGAGGGAGTAATGTTTTATCGGATTCGTATACCAGAGAAGTTAACTAACTGTGTTACATATATCATTGTGTGTCGTATAAATTTCAAACTATTTGTGAAAAATATTTATTTAATTAGAAAATAATTTGGGATTTTTGGCCCGATTAGAAGGACTGGATTTGTGCCAATTTCATAGTTCAAATAACGACATATTTACAGCCATACTGAATACAACTTCCTCAGTGCTAACCTGTGAGTTTCCTCTTTGTCTCAGTTACCAAAATCCTTCCAAGTACAGGGCGATTTCAGTTTCTATTCATCTCACATCCTTGCATTTGATTTCATTTTATCTAAGGTTTTTGTACTATTTTGAATTGATGGTCCTTAAGCCGAGCGTCTATTGGAAACAGCCTCCCTACCTTGGTCTACGTACACTACCCTCTCCAGACCCCACTCTGTGGGATATCACTGAGTTGTTGTTGTACCTAATATGTGGTTTCTTCCTTCTACTTCTCCTTTTGAAGGTTTATTTTGCACTTAGTAGTCTGAAGTGTAATATCTCAAAAACCTTAAGTCTACGGGATATTGGAGTTTCTCAATGAAAGATGGAATAATTTCCCTTTGGGATTCCTTTCATTATTCACAATATATATAGCTGTACAAGGTTGATTCCTAATATGGTACGAATCCTAACTTACCTTACAAAGGTTGATTCCTAATACAGTTAGAATCCTAAGTTACCTTAATTATACATCTACCATTATTACAAAATATACGGAGAATATTCTGAGAATATTCGCTAATACTCCCCCTCAGACGGAGCGGGAGGAGGCCGAATGCTAAGGCTGGATCGGAAGTCGGTGAAGAGTTGTGGCGGTAGTCCCTTTGTGAAAATGTCTGCATACTGATAAGAGGAAGGCACGTGTAAAATTTTGACCTGACCACGGGCAACCTTCTCTCCCACAAAGTGGATATCCATCTCAATATGCTTAGTCCGCTGATGTTGGACTGGATTATGAGACATATAGATAGCAGATATGTTGTCACAATAGACTATAGACGCCTTGCGCAATGGACACTTGAGCTCCAAAAGAAGATTTCGGAGCCAACAGATCTCAGCGACAACATTAGCAACTCCGCGATATTCTGCTTCAGCACTCGAATGGGATAGCGTGGCCTGCCGCTTGGCGGACCATGAGATAAGATTATCCCCTAGAAATACACAGTACCCTGAGGTGGAGCGACGTGTGTCGGGGCATCCTGCCCAATCTGCATCCGTGTAGGCTAGCAACTTGGTTGGGGCAGAGGTGTATAGATGTAAACCAAAGTCTAGTGTGCCCTTAACATATCTGATAATACGTTTGAGGGCGGCAAAATGGGACTCTCGGGGGTCGTGCATGAACGACACACACCGCTGAACGGCATATGCAATATCGGCCTAGTGAATGTAAGATCGAAGAGCACCCGCTAGACTCCGATATAGAGTGGGATCGAAAGCGGCGCACCGTCATTAGCACTAAGCTTGGATTTTGAGTCCACCGGAGTTGGCATAATTTTACAATTTTCCATCTTGGCCCTGTACACTATTTCTTCTGCATACTTACGCTGACACAGGAACATAGTGGCTGCAGATCTTGTCACCGATATACCCAAAAAATAACTTAGCTTGCCCAAGTCAGTCATAGCAAATTCAGTTTTGAGTAGAGCAATGATTTCATTCTTCAACCCGTCAGATGAGGCAGTAAGAACAATGTCATCGACATATAATAGCAAATATGCAGTGCTGCTACCTCGGTGAAGCGTGAAGAGAGATGTATCACACCTGCTACATACAAAACCAATCTGCAGAAGATACCTGGCGAACCGATCATACCAAGCGCGGGGTGCTGTTTCAATCCATACAATGATTTCCGAGACGACACACAAGCGGAGCCGCCGGATGAACAAAGCCGGGAGGTGATGCATGTACACGTCTCTTTCAAATCCCCATGAAGAAACGCATTCTTGACATCAAGTGATGAATCGGCCAATGCATGCCCATAGCAATACCGAGAATAGTCCGAATAGTGGCCGGTTTAACAACCGGATGAATGTCTCACCACAATCAATACCCTCCGCCGATTAGTGCCATTGGCAACTAGTCTTGCCTTATACCTCTCTAAGTCACCTTGTCTTTGAACTTGTGACGAAATATCCACATACACCGGATAACATTCACACCACTGGTCTAGGTACCAAATCCCAAGTGTTCTTGCTTGGTTAAAGCGTTAAATTCCTCGCACATGGCCGCATTCCAATTTGGGTCCAGTTTTGCTAGTTTTGGATTTTTTGGAATGGGTGATAAGGTTTGTGTGGAGAGATTGAATTGAACCTTGGGTTTGAAGATCCCGTGTTGTGCACGAGTCTCCATGCGATGTGAGGGCAGTGGTGGTGGGTCGGGGCTGTGAGGTTCCGGTCCACCGGTTCGGACTAGTGGGCGCGATGTCGCCGGTGGCGCGGGTGACTCGACCGGGGGCGTAGGGGTGAGGGGTGAGCAGGGAGTGGTGGGGTGGTGCGGACGGTGGGACTATCGGAACGGTGGGCTGCTTTGTTGGTATAGATTTTGGATGACCGGGGACGAGACTTGGTTCATCGAGAAAGATGTAATCGGTGGTCCGAAATTTCGGAGATTTGAAAAGGAAAGGTTGTCTCGTCAAAGGTGACGTGACGGGAGACGATGATTTTGCGAGTAGCAATGTCATAGCACAAGTAGCCCCGATGATTAGGAGATAGACCAAGGAAGACACATGGAAGAGTACGAGGGGCAAGTTTGTGGGGTGCAGTGGAGGCTATGTTGGGGTAGCATAAGCATCCAAAAATACGTAGGTGATCATATGATGGCTGCCTACGGTATAAGATTTCTGTAGGAGTTTTGTTTTGGAGTGTGCTAGTTGGTAAAATATTTAGAAGGGATTCTACCATTTTGACAGCATAGACCCAAAAAGGCGGTGGTAGGCAGGCATGAAACAGAAGTGTGCGGACCATGTTATTAATGGTACGTATAATTCTTTCAGCCTTTCCATTTTGGGAAGAAGTATAGGGACAAGAAAAACGGAAAACCATGCCTTGTTTAGAACAGAAATTGTGAAATGCCGAGTTATTAAATTCACGTCCATTATCACATTGGAATGATTTAATAGGTTTTTCAAATTGTGTCTTAATGAATTTTTGAAACTCGAGGAATTTTGCAAAAACTTGATTTGAATTTCGGTGGGTAAATCCGGACAAAATGTGAAAAATCATCCAAGAATACTAGATAGAATTTATGACCCAAAGAGCTAGCAATCGGAGATGTCCACAAATCAAGCATGAAAAATATCAAATGGAGAAAAAGTAACACTGTTTGATGACATAAAGGGAAGACGAGTATGTTTGCCTAGTGGACAAGAAAAACGGCGTTGGGCAATTTTTCCATTATTACATTGAATACGCTTAGAAGTCCTAAGAAAAGTAAAAGCGGGTCTCCGGGGTGTCCGAGTCTGTTGTGCCAAGTTGAGGGAGAGATCGCCGCAAGGGATAGAGGTGCTTGCGTCCGTCGGCGGAAGATTGAGTGAATGGGTAGAGATCTCCCACACTATTGCGGCGTGTAAGAATTTTCCCCGTATTGAGTTCCTTCACGGAGAAAAGCCAAAAGGGTCAAATTCGACGGACACGTAATTATTGCTAGTGAATTTTCTAACGAGAGATTAAGTTTTTAATGATGTTAGGTGTGTATAGGACGTGGTTTAGGGAGAAAGGTGGGTGTGGATGTTTGGTGTGTGTGTTACCGTAACCTTCAATTGGAATGCGATGACCATTGCCGACGGTAATAAATTGAGGACACTTTAGCCGACGTAGTTGAGATATGTTACACGACGACCGGGTGAGGTAAGATGTGGCTCCGGTGTCCATGTACCAATTTTCATCGGGCTGTTGAAGGTTCACGGTGGTGTATGCCTCGGCTCAAATCGGTCGGGGCCAGGGCTGGCCGGGGCTGCTGCAGTGCTGCTTCTTCGGCTGGATTGCGGTGGGGTCGCCGTAGCCGCTTGCTACTAGACTGCCATCAGTGGGCTGTTTCTTTGCTGGTGGTGGGCTCGCACGGTGGCCGGGGCATGGCCCAAGAGGCCGATCGACCAAGGCGCTGGAGGCCCCGGGCCCCTACGGTCGGGTACGGGCATGCGGGCGAGGCCCGGTTCGGCTGGTTGGGCCACCGCTGCGCTGCTTCGCCGCTGTCCGGTGGTTGGGTTCGTTGTCCGGCCCACCGGGTGCGTTAGCCCTTTCCGTGGCCCTTGCCTTTGTTGTTGCGACCTCGCCGCCACGACCTCCGCCACTGCTCGCCGCCGCCGCCGGAACCGCCGGTTCGCTTGGTCGCAGTGTTGCCATCCCGTCAACGGCTAACGCCTTTTGATTATGTTCCTCTTGTTTAGCACGTCTAGTTTCTTCCAACAATAGTTGTGAACGTGCCTTGTTGAAACTTGGGAGAGGGTCGGCTTGTTGAATCATTGTTGCGAGTGTGTCATATTCACCTTTTGGTAAACCCGCAACAAGTTGAAGCACCATCTTGGTTTCGAAACGAAGTCCCGACGTTGGATAGTTGATCGGTTATGAGTTTCAGTTGCTTACAATATTCGGACATGTTGTTAAAATTCTCGAGGCGGGTATTATTGAATTGCTCTTCCAAATATACGGCCCGAGTATTTTTATTGTCCTGAAAGATTTCTTCTAGCCGGACCCAAAGTTCACGTGCCGTAGCACCTGTTTTCATGATAGTGCACAACATGTCTTTGGAGATGGTGCCGTAGATCCATTGTTTGACGATGGCGTCAAGACGACGCCGATTGAGTCTGTAACATCGGTGGGACGAGGAGCAGATTCGTCAATATGATCGAGCACGTTGTATGCACATGCATGAATGTAGAATAGTTCCATCCACATGGAATATTGACAGTCTTCTTGGTCAAGAATTATAGGGATAAAATTCTTGATGTTGTTAACGGCGAATGCCGGATGAAAAGAAGATACTGAACGTTGAGAGGGGTTGTCAATTGTGCCAGTGGATGAACCGGAATTTGGGGGGAAGACATGGTTGCCGCCTGCCGAGGGAAGGGAATTTTCTGGTTTGGCCGAGAAAGAGAGGAAGAAAGCAGATTTTTTTTTTTTTCTGCGAAATCAGAAAAAAAATTGCTAATTTCGGCCAAGAATAAGGAAGAGGAGGGATTTAGGTTTTAGGCTCTTGATACCATGAAAGATGGAATAATTTCCCTTGGGGATTCCTTTCATTATTCACAATATATATAGCTGTACAAGGTTGATTCCTAATATGGTACTAATCCTAACTTACCTTACAAAGGTTGATTCCTAATACAGTTAGAATCCTAAGTTACCTTAATTATACATCTACCATTATTACAAAATATACGGAGAATATTATGAGAATATTCGCTAATACTCAAGAAGAAAAACAAATTGAAGTGTAAGAATTTTATTTGAAAGTAAGAAATTAAACAATCCAGGCTCCTCGTTTTGTGTTAATTTGCTTAATTCTATGAGGCTCCCCCTCCTTGAATTTGAGTGAGGTATTTAGAATGTTCGAATTGTAGGAATCTGTAGAAGCTTTTATGTACCTATCTCTTCACTTTTTTTTTTGTTAGAATGAGCTTAATCAAGTATCTAATTATTATTTTTGATCCACGATATTAGTGTTTAAGGTAGAAAACTAATAAACGGAGCTTTAAACTGTTATTTGGTAATAGGATAGAGTTGAAAGAATCTAAGGGGTCCTTTGGTTCAACGCCAAGTTATCGTGGGATTGTAATCAGGATTATAACCGTGGACTATCTATCACACCTTCTATATGGGATTAGATAATCCCATGATTGTGGTATAAAATTTATCCTAGTTTTAGGTAACACACTCAACCAAACACATAATAGATTTAATCGCGAATTTATACCAGGATAACCCACTTAATCCCTCCAACCAAACGGCCCCTAAGGGCTCAAACCTGTGCACCTGAATCTTAATTCCTCATTCTGTATTTAGAGCTTAGGTTAAAAATGTTTATGAGCGAAAAGCTCATGAAACTAGAATTATTACAATATAACCAAAAAAGTACTTGTACAAAGTAATTTCTTCTCAAATGTACCGCAATCCCAAAACGCTGCCTAGATATGTAGCATTACCACAAGTCAATGTCGTGTATTCAAATGCTTGAATCCTCTCTCATCCTGCGGGAGAGGATATAAGTTTTAGCCTCACTTAGAGCAAACATTTGTCCTAAGAATATCAATTTCCACACCATTATAAAGGGACTTAAAATATTTTTAATAGTAAATTTAGACAACTCTATGGCCTCTGGATTGTTTTTGAAATAGCTGTGCTCGACTTCAATCGAGTCTGTATCAATGAGGATAAACTCATAATATTTTCTGGTTTTAATGGGGTCCTGTGTGTCCACATACTGATAATTAGTGTAGCAGGGTTTGAGGAGATCCTGTACCCTGAAATTTTCATATTGTTTGTCTAGGGCCATTATTGGAAGGGCACTGTGATACAATGAATTCCCAATTTGGAGGATGGGTCTTTGGTACTCTTCTTGGGGTCTCCTTCTTGACGGGGAGTCACGGTTTTACCGCTCTGAATAAGATTCGGAGGCTTCATTTCATAGTTTTCCCTAGTCTCGTATCGATGAGGGAGATGCCTTGAAAGGCACTGTCTGGGCTTTTCCTGCAACTTGCTCCTTTTGATTACCCGTTAATTTGGGGAAATTTTCTAAAACCGAAAACTTTCCTTCATAACCTGCGGTTAGAGGGGGCCTGGTAGTTTTTTCTGGGATAAATAGTTGTTTCATTTTTTCATCGGGTCTTAGCTGAAAGGGGGGTCTCATCGGGCGAGAGCCCGGGAAACTTGGCCTCATGACTGCCTTGCAAGAACTCTCTTGTTAAAAAATCTGGCAAAGAATTTTCTTCACCTTTTATAAAATCGATTTTAAAATCAAAGCTATCTAACAGTGCTTGCCATCTAGCAAAAATCTGTTTTGACACAAGGTTTTTTACATCTTTTTGTAAAACATCTTTGGCTGCTTTGCAGTCGACTCTTAGTAAAAATTCTTTATTGACAAGGTCATCTTGAAACTTTGTAATACATAGTACTATAGATAAAATTTCTTTTTTAACAGTGCTATAATTTTTCTGAGCGGAGTTCCAGACTCCGGACGTGAATCTTACTAATTGCTCGGGGGATTCGGGAGAAATCTTTTGTTTGAGGATACCTTCGTAGCCTATATCTGAGCCGTCGGTCTCAACAATCATAAAAGCTTCGGGATTAGGGATTCCTAGGCGGGGAAGCTTTTGGACTATTTCCTTAACTTTCGTTTAATCGCTTTGGTCGGTCTTCGACCATGGAATTGGGTTTTTCTTTAGCCTTTTATAAAGAGGCTCGCAAATCTGTCGAACCTTAGGGATAAAACCGCAACATAATTGAGACTTCCTAAGAATCTTTGTAGTTGGGTTTTATCAGTTAATTCATCAGGAAATTTGGTAGAGAATTCTATGGCTCTACAGATTGGTTTATACGTTCCTTGATAAAGGTCATGGCCTAAGAACCTAATAGACGTCTGAAAAAGTTTTATCTTTTCGCGCTCATCGCTAAACCGTTCTTCTAAACTGTTTTAATAAAAGTATTAAGGTGTTTAAAATGCTGATCTATATTTTTCGAAAATATAAGTACATCATCTATATAGACTATAGAAAATAGACTTAAAGAGTTAAATATATTATTCATTATATTTTGGAATTCTGAAGGGGCATTCTTGAGCCCAAAAGGCATAACGTTCCATTCATATTGTCCAAAGGAGACGTTGAACGCAGTTTTATACTTATCTTTTTCTTCAATCGAATCGCCAAAATCCGGACTTCATATCAAACTACTATAGAGAGAACCTAAATTATTCCAAGAGAAGAGTTTAGAAATCCTTAGTAATTTAACTTGCCCTAGGCTTCATGATTTTAGATGGTATAAAGATATCTTCCTCAACAAGGTTATGATCAGAGAAGATTGTAACCATGATTACTGGAAAGAAAAATTCATAAGCCGTTTACCCCCTCTTTTTGCAGAAAAGGTTAGAACAACCATTCGAAATAAATTCGAGGGAGACATACCCTATGGTAGCTTAACATACGGAGATATAGTTAGCATGATAAACCTTACGGGTCTAGAGCTATGTAATGATCTAAAACTCAGACACCAGTTAAAGAAAGAAGGAAGACTTTCCACCACAGAATTAGGAAGTTTCTGTCATTTGTCCTAAGAATATCAATTTCCACACCATTATATCGGGATTCCCTTGTTTACGGAATTATGGATGGCAAGTAATTAAGAGCAGTATTCCTTTATCAAAAGTGGAGACGCCACTTCAAAAGTTTCTATTATGTCTGCAGTTCATGGAGATAGTTCTGTTGGACCATTTGGATGTATGTTTGCTTAAACTATGAGAAAGCATTTGAAAGATGAAGTCATTTGCATGGCGTGATTTAGAGTAAGGCAGAAGGTTTAGCTTATTTAAGTGTTCTTCAGATAGCTGCAGTTTTTGAATTTGACTTTGATGCTTCTTGTTTGTAATTCCATGATTGATTCTGAATATGAGCTTGTGTATTACATAATGTGTAAAAGTCTCAATGTCACAAACCACATAAAACTTTAATGTTTATACCTGTTTTAGAGTCTCAATGTCACAAACCACATCACCATGTGTCATTTTGTTTGTCTCAGAACTTAGCTGTTGTGTTTAAGCCAACACTAAAGAATAGGTTAAGTAGAGAGTTGTTTGTTTCTATTTCCCGCTAAAAGTGGAATCTAAATTCTACTGAGCTTTTCCATAACATTTGTAAATCAATTCTGATTTATGTCCTCTCCAATGCTCTACTTTAAGTATAGTTTTTTTCTTTTCCTTTTTTGCCACTACTTTTCCATGTTATCTGGTAACTTACTCTTCATTATCTATATCAGAGAGAACATCGACGTCAGGAACACGAAGAAGCTTGGAGAGGTTGAGCATCAGTTTTAAGTGGGATCTTCGAGGTTAGGGATTTTGTTTAATAGGTCTTTAGTTTAACTTGGTTGGAGACCTAATGAGCTTCTGGTTTTATTGTGTTGCGTGATTTCCTGTTGTTTCCTTCGTAAATATTTAGAGTGACATCAAGCTGAGACAGGTACTAATTAAGGATTATATATGGAAGGAAAATGAAGAAGAAGATGATATAAATGTTTCTTATTAGCTGATATCTTCTTTTAATAGAGACTTCTCACTTCTGTTTAGACAATGTTGTCAATTATCTCTACTTGATGATTGTTGCTGCCAAACTCTGTGGATTTGGATGTACTATTAAGAATGGATCTGAAGGAGGTCGCTCTCCTGGCTTTCGTACTATGCATATAAAGCACGACTCCTAAAATTTTGAAGATCAGTGTTCTTGTGTTTTAGGTGATGCAAAAGTACTCCTTATTCTGTGAATACTATTCAAGTGGTCTTACAAAAGATTGAAGGTTTGTTTCTTTGATATTTATGTCTTTGTTTTAGTTTGATCACTTTGGGTTTGATATGCCCCATGATTTATGTTGCTCAGACTTTTCAAAAATGTTGTCTCACCCCATGTCGGATCCTCAAAATATGCATTAATTTTGGAGGATTCGACACACAATTGGCAGGATTTTGAAAGAGTCCGAGCAATCTATGAATAAGGCATAAGTTTAGCTTAGCAAAGCACCATATACATATGTAATTTGAAGAAATGGTTTGCTCCGTGGGCTTCTTACCTAAACTGGTTATATTGTAGTTCCTTCTTATACTTTTTGTTGATCTTCATATTTTGGCTGGACTTGATAGCTCTCTTCATCTTTTAGTTAAAACCCTTGTCATAAATCAGATTGAGCTTCAACTCAGCAACTAATTAGAAATTACAAAGGAATATGAATTGTTAATAAGGAGTTTCCCATTTCTTGTTGGCAACATAGGTTTTTGAGTATGCAATTAAACATGATGAGAGATTCAATTTAAACATGCTCTCTTAGTTGAGTAATTCAATCATAATTTGTTCAATACCTTATAAACCTGAAAGGAGTTTACATTCTACGTTGTTTTGTTGAAAAACATAAGAACACACTGAGTTCATTACTCGTGGGACGATTCTTTTTTTATAAAATAGAATGACAATTTTTAATTAACTTAAATTTTTCCCAACTATCAATTACTCGTGGAACTATTTCTTAATGGACAAGAATAGTTTGGTCTTAGAATTGGGTAGGGGCCGCGCGAACGCAGGCCCCTGCTGCCACAAATTATGACGTAGGCTCGACCGCTTGGGCCGACCTTAGGCGGGCACCCCTCCTAGGTGCAATGGAGGTCACCAACGACCCCGTCTAGGTTGATTGACCATCGACCCCGTCCAGGTAAGAGCTTTTGCTCCACTTCTCTTCACTGCAGGCGATGTGGGATGATCACTCACAATGTCATTACTCTCTTTGCCTTTGGCTTTCTCTGTGAAAGAAAAATAAAATAAATAAAGCCTATATTTAATTCTCCTTTAATACAAGGAAAACTAAGGAGTAAGCAATTGGGTTCCATCACAAAAATCACAACAACAATATACCCAATGAAATTTCTCAAAGTGGGGTATGAAGAGGGATAGAGTGTACCCCTATTATATAAATAGATGTTCAAAATTCAAGTTTCATCCTATACATACATAAACCAACAATTCAACCTCCTTCAGGTCTTTCTATTCTTATTCCATCCAAATCCACAGTGTTTGATAGCAAAGTTACTTAGTAGAGTGAACAACAAAGATTCCTCAAACAATCTATAACAGTAGTCTCTATTAAAAGAAGGAATCAGCTAATAAGAGACATTTTCCTTTTTCCTTCTTTCCAAGCATAATCCTTAATAGCTTAGTCAGCTTGACATCACTCTAAATATTCACCAAGGATAAAGCAGAAACTCATGTAGTTCACGCAATAAAACAAGAAGCATATTAGATATCGGATTACACAATATAGTAATTATGACGACCTGTTTGTTTGTCATAACGTAATTACATTGTAATTACAAGTGTACTGCTTGGTTGCACAAATTTAATTATACAGTTAGATATTTTAAATTTTAAAAATAAAAGTTAATTATCAAAAAGTAAACGTTAATGTTTGACAAATATATATTTATATAAGAAATATTACTTAATTTTATCTATCACTATGCATTCAAGATACACATTATTTCGAAAATATAGAACTAAATAATTATAAATTTGTAACTAGTATTGTGAAAAAATTGATGATATACAAATAAATATTACCTTAATTGCATCAATTAATAAGAACTTCTAACTAAGCACACATTTTGCAATAACATCATGGACAACATGTTTGACAAAAAAATAATATTTACAACCATAATTTCATAATACTATTTAAATATTAAAAAGTCATCTATCAAATTCTAACATCAATCAACATAAGCTAAGTTTGCATATAACTCCATCCAAAAATAAAATCTGACTTTAATGACATTACTATAGCTCGTTACAAGCCAAGTTTGTGGATGACTTATTTTTTCTATGATTAGGAGGTATAATATTTTAAAAAACAAAAATAATAACATAGCTAAGCGAAATAAAAAAAATAAAGAAAAACAAATAAGAAAGTTAACATAGCAAGCAACAGCATACCCAGTGAAATTCGACAACGTGGGGTCTGCGGAGGGTAGAGTGTACGCAGACCTTACCTCTACCTTAGTAGGTAGAACGGCTATTTCCGAGAGACCATCGGCTCAAGACACGACATGGCATAAGCACAAACAAAGCAGGAGAAGCAGTCAGATCCGGTCAAGAAATTTAAAGCAGTATGAAAATGTTGGTATCAAAAGCGAATACGCCATGATAGTGAATCTTAAAAATAATAAAGAAAAATAAATAGTACTGAAGCAAAATATGAGAAATTATGTAGAAGCATGTGAAGTAAATGTTATGAAATGAAAAATAAAGCAAAATTCATTTCAAAAGAAAATACATTTCAAGTATCACTTTTAGCAGGAAAGAGAAACACAAATCTGCTTAACTTACTGAATGGTGTTAGCGAAAAACAACCAAGTTCTTTGATTAAATGCAACATGCTAAACTAAGCAACAACAAAATGGCACCTTTGATGCTAATGGTAAGGTTCACTTGAAGAGCCATACACATTAAAAGTTTCATGTGATTTGCAACATAAGAGTTATATGAACCACATGATACAAATATTATATCTAATGTGCACAAACATATAGCCAGAGGATGTATAAACAAGGATGAGCATAAAAGTTGTACATAAGTATAAAACAGCTTTTAATGTCCCCTTTGGGCAATTCGAATGGAACGTTATGCCTTTTGGGCTCAAAAACGCTCCTTCTGAATTTCAGAACATTATGAACAGCATCTTTAACACTTTAAGCTTATTTTCTATAGTCTATACAGACGATGTACTTGTATTTTCAGAAAACATAGACCAGCACCTTAGACACCTTAATACCTTCATTAACACTGTAAAGAAGAATGGTTTAGTTGTAAGCGCTAAGAAGATAAAGCTTTTTCAAACTTCTATTAGATTTTTGGGCCATAACCTTTACCAAGGAACCTATAAGCCTATTTGTAGAGCCATAGAGTTCTCAGCTAAATTCTCTGACGAGATAATTGATAAAACTCAATTAAAGAGATTTTTAGGAAGCCTCAATTACGTCGCTGATTTTATCCCTAAAGTCCGACAAATTTGTGAACCCCTCTACAAAAGACTTAAGAAAGTCCATGTCTCCTGGTCTGAAGAACAGACCAAAGCTGTTAAACAGGTTAAAGAAATTATGCAGAAGCTCCCCTGCTTAGGAATCCCGAATCCTGAAGCTTTCATGATTGTCGAAACTGACGCTTCGGATATCGGCTACGGAGGCATCCTTAAGCAAAGGATTTCTACCGAGGCTACCGAGCAATTAGTAAGATTCACATCAGGAGTGTGGAATTCCACCCAGAAAAATTACAGTACAGTTAAAAAATAAATTTTATCTATAGTACTATGTATTACGAAATTTCAAGACGTCTGATAAACAAGGAATTTTTGCTAAGAGTCGACTGCAAAGCAGCCAAAGATGTTTTACAAAAGGATGTTAAAAATATTGTGTCAAAACAAATTTTTGCTAGGTGGCAAGCGCTATTATCTAGTTTTGATTTCAAAATCGATTTTATAAAGGGAGAAAAAAACTCCCTACCCGACTTTTTAACCAGAGAGTTTTTGCAGGGCAACAATGAGGCCAAGTTTTTCGGGCTCTCGCCCGATGACACCCCCATTCCAGCTAAAGCCAGAAGAAAAAATGAAAAGTCCATTTACCCCAGATAAAACCACCAACCCCAGTTTAGCAACCGCATATGAAGGAAGGTTTTCAGTTCTAGCAAACTTTTCAAAAACTTGCAAATTTGGAAAGATTTTTTTTAAATATGGAATTTGTGTGACTTTTTAGTGGGAGGTATAAATACCAAACCCTATAAAAATATCACCCTAACCAATCAGACTTTTCATGAGACTTATAGGCTTGTCATCCTTTAGCTCTTCGGCATCGCTTCTCTTTGGTATAAGAGTAATGTGAAGCTTTTTTCAATCCTCTCATGTTGGAAAGAATTAATTATATACTCTTTTACACTTACCAACACTTCATGTAAAAGTCCATTGTATAGTTATCGAGGCCTGGAACTTTGTCACCATCATAGCTTCTCAGTGCTTCCTTTACTTCCTCCAAGATAAATGGTGTTTGAAGTAATTACTTCTCCTCTAGACTATTTTAAAGCTGGTATCACCTTAAGGTTCCCAATTAAGGAGTAATTGATTTCTTTTGTCAATTGTTGTCTATTTTAGATTCAAACGTAAAACATCTTATGTTATATCTTTATAAATCCATGTGGTCCTTTCAAATCTTAGGATAAATCTTTTAAAGTCCAAACGTAAAAAATGTTGATTGTACATTTTTTAAAACTATTTTAAGTCAATATAATCCTAAATAGTCTTTTAAAATCCACTGGACTTATTTATCTATAAATAGTCTTTTAAAATCTCAATTGCATAAGTAAAATAATCATGGTATATAATTTACTATAATTTTATTCAATGTTTAGTTGTAATTTGAACTATGTATAACTTAATTCTTGTGTAACTTAGGGGGTGTATTCAATTAGGATTTTAAAAGACTATTTTTGGATAAATAAGTGTTGTGGTATTCATTTAAGACTTTTAAATAATCTAAACAAGTATTGTGGTATTTAATCAAGACTATTATGATTTTTTAAAGAGGGTGTCCAAATCTAGTGGTATTCAATCAGAATTTTAAACAAGTAATAAAAAGTCTTTTGATATTCAAAAATTTGCTAATTTCGAAAGATTTTTTTTTAAATATGGAATTTGTGTGACTATTTAGTGGAAGGCATAAATACCAAATCCTATAAAAAATATCACCCTAACCCATCAGACTTTTCACGTGAGACTTATAGGCTTGTCATCCTTTAGCTCCTCGGTATCACTTATCTTTGGTATAAGAGTAATGTGAATCTTTTTTCAATCCTCTCTTGTTGGGAAGAATTAATTATAAACACCTTTACACTTACCAGCACTTCATGTAAATGGCCATTGTAAAGTTATTGAGGTCTGGAACTTTGTCACCATCATAGCTTCTCAGTGCCTCCTTTACTTCCTGCAAGATAAATGGTGTTTGAAGTAATTCCTTCTCCTCTAGACTATTTTAAAGCTGGTATCACCTTAGGGTTCCCAATTAAGGAGTAATTGATTTCTTTTGTCAATTGTTGTCTATTTTAGATTCAAACGAAAAAAATCTTATGATAAATTTTTTAAAATCCAAATATAAAAAATCTTGATTGTAATTTTTTTTAAAATCTTTTAAATCAATACATTCCTAAATAATCTTTTAAAATCCACTGGACTTATTTATCTATATTCTTTTATAATCTCAATTGAATACATCCCCCTTAGTACACCAATTGGTGTACTCCATCAATCTCAATTTATATGATTTAGTTTGACTGAACACAGAGTTTAGGAAAATAAAAGAAACTTTTGAATCTTGTAGCCTAAAATAAGTCAACTATATTTATGTGGTTATAGATCATCTCGTTTAGCGTAAAACGTAAAGTTTAAAGTTAAATTATTGTCAAATAAGGAAATGTGTCATTCTTTTTTGGACTAACTAAAAAGAAAAGTGTGTCATATAAATTGGGATAGATGGAGTATTATTTATACCACCAACAACACGGAATAACTAATTCATGTAGTATAAGTTATAAATGGTTAAAGTAGCAAAAGTACAAAACTACCTTTATCTTTTTCCTAGGAACCCATGAAGATCAAGCATCCAAGGGTAAAATTATAAATTCATCACTTTTTAATTTAAAAATAAATGAATATTATAAATGATATTTTGCATATCCAATTTTAGTGCAAGGAACCAAACACCCAACAAAAAATAATTCATGTATTACTAATCCTTGTATAATAATCCCTACATAATTGATCCCTGCATTATAATCCGTAATCATTGTATAACTATACATCATACCAAATACTAAGAGTTTCATTTGATTTTCAACATTGAGAGTTCTATGAACCACTTAAAGATTTGTACTCTAGGGTTGAAAGACAATTAGGTTGTATTCGATAGAGACTCAGGGTCATTGGAGTTCACAGATGCATCAAGTATCCCGGGGGCGTTTTCAGCCAATACGGATAGTCTCCCACTTTACAGACCCCTCATTTTATGAGTCCGGGAAGTGTAAGAGTATGTGATTTTTTCAAAACTTTTCAGGGGAACCAAAATGTCACATCTTTTCCTACTGCGAGACGTTTCGTCAATCGATCATTAAATACATTCAGTCACTCAAACATGATGACCTTTCAGAGACACTAATTGACCCTTACTGACAGGACATGCCACTTCATTTTCCAAGGGGAATGATTACCCCAACCGGCTATAAAATTTGACGCCCCTGATCACTTCTCCTCACTCTCACTCTTACTTTCTCCACTCGAGTAATCACAAATTCTTACTTTTTATAAGCCTCCATTCATACTATGTCTACTTCTTCATTTTCTTCCTGTTCTTCATGCGATCTAACCCTCGCCAGAATGAGGCAAGAGCTCGGTGCTACTTCTGTGACTTCCGTTCATCATCGACCCTCATCTTCCAGCCTCACCCGAGCCACTGACTTGGGTTTCACAGCCTTCGAAATCATACCCTCTATCTTTAATTTCGAGAGGGATTTTAGTGTAAACCTTTGCTATGAGCCTGTAGAAGGTATCACTTCGCTGATCGACCACTCAATTATTCCTTAGGTCCGTATCGACTGTCAATGGGGCCTAGAGGTAGAAATATTTCCTCCCCCATCAATGCGAGCATCACACATCACAACCCAGGGATGTCGCTCATTTATACCCATCCATTTGCCATCAGATTCAGTCTTCTAGTTCATCATGACATTGAGGCCTTTTGCCGGTGATATGGCATCTGTTAAAGACAGTTGACCCCTAAGACTTGTCGAATAGTCTGTTGTATTTAGTATCTGGCAGATCTTGCCCACCTTCCTTTTATTTTGGATCACCTGATCCACCTTTACGCCCCCGGGTTCTTCCTGGGGGATAATAAACTTAGCTTTTCGGGGCTTCTGGGCCATAATTATGAACGCCGAGGATGCTCACAACTGGGGATGGTGTGATCAGTTCCTGATGATTCATACCCACCGCCTTCATGACGTCAATTTGGGCTAGTTGTCGGAGCAATGGAACAATGCTCGTAAGTATTTGTAACTCTATTTTCTGCATTTTTTTACTTCTCTCCTGATCGTATTTTTTTTATTCCTTCAGTGACCCCAGTAGTCCCCGAGCCCCTGCCTAATATCTTTGGATGGGTGATGGGTCTGCTCCGCGCCCCTCATGAAGTTGAGCGGACTTGGAGAGCTATTTCTGCTGACAAATGGAGAGGCAAAAGTCATGGTGAGTCTTCTCTCGCTGGTTCCGTACTTTTATTGACAGTGCATTGATATTCCACCCTAACTTACCTGGAGTGTTTTACTGCATTTGATTCTAAGCACCAAATTTTCTGATCCATCAAGTAAATGCTTTGAAGAGTTTTATCGGGTTTGTTGTATACCTGAAGTGATCTAATGGCATCGTATAATTTTCAAGTCTAAATGGATTTCTGATATAATGTTAGTGAGCATGGTAACTATTATTTCATGTAATTAACTTTTTCTTCTTTTTTTGTTGTCAACGAATAGTAATTTGTATTATAGAACATGTAATTTTTAGAAATGGGGTTCTTCATTCTTGCTGCATGTGCCTCCTTGAATTTGAGTGATATTTTGAATGTGAGACTGCTAGATATTGTTAAATTTACAATATACACACAATATACATGTGTATATTGTATATTTAAGGACTCGAAATCTGCCCATATTTTAGCTCTCGGTTTTTGGTAATATTAGACATAAGAATATTGTATATTTGGAAAATATATGTGTAGTATATTGTAATGTATTTGTTACCTAAATTAGGATAATACACTACCATAATTGTAGAGTTAGAATTATGGTAGAATAAGATTTTAGGAATAGGATTCTCCTATTTTGTAACTTGTATATATACCTATTCAATTAATGAAAATAATCAAGGGGTTTATTTCTTTCATGGTATCAAAAGTCTAGGTCACACAAAAATTTCTCTCCAAATTTTGCCCTCCCTCTCGGCCGAGACCCCACCCCCCTCGGGTTTTACCAAATTTTGTCTTCCCCTCTCAAAATCTCTCTTACTAATCCCTCTTTCACCTCTTGTTCTTTCGGTATGTCTACATCAAAGAACTCGTTTCACCCTGCCCTTGTTGTTTCTAACATCAAGAATCATATCCTATTAATTCTTGAAATAGAAAACGTCCAATACGCGACGTGGGCTGAGTTATTCAAAATTCACGCTCGTTCGCATCAAGTCATCCATCACATCATTCCCGCGGCTCTTGATGATACAGAGGTGCCTAAACGCGAGGATGATCCTAAATTATGGACAATGCTTGATGTCACTATCCTTCAGTGGATATATTCTACTAGCTCCACCGACCTATTACAGACGATTATCGAGCCAGACGCCACGGCGATGGCCGCATGGGATAGACTGCGTGACATATTCCAGGATAATCAGAATTCCAGAGCTGTTACCCTTGAACAAGATTTTTCCCATGTCAACATGGAAAATTTCCCGAACGTTTCAGCATATTGCAAAAGGTTGAAGGAATAGGCGGACCAACTCCGCAACGTTGGTGCGCCTGTTAGTGAAGATCATCTTGTTTTACAGATGGTCACTGGCCTATCCGAGGCCTATAGTGGCGTTGGGACTCTCCTTCGCCAAAGTAATCCTCTTCCAAGGTTCTATCAAGCACGATCCATTCTTACCTTGGAAGAAGCCGGTTTGGCTAAAAAGGCGGCTACCGGAGCAAGCCTCGTCGTCATGATGGCGTCCTCCCCAAGTTCTTCGAGTTTTATTAATAATTCGGGCCAAAACCATAATCATGGTGGCGGCAAAATAATTGTAAGAATAATAATAAAAACCGCGGGGGAAAACGCGGCGGTTCGGTTGTCAGCAAGCAGGCAGTGGGCCCCGTCCAGTGAAAAGTGGCCCATCACCCCTCTGGTCTCAACAGTGGGGGGGGGGGGCCAAAGCAACCCCTACCTTCCGGCCGAATTCCGGCGGCCGGTGGGGTGGCCGGCCCTCCGGGCCCAAAGAACCGGCGGTGGCGGCCCACCGGCCGGTGGCCCGGCCTGCGCGGTTCCGGCAGCTACGCCTGTGTCGGTCCCATCCTGGAGTACTTGGGCCCAGACCTCCGCAAGCCCATCACGCAGCAGGCCCTACTCAGACCGATATCGAGGCCGCAATGCACACATTGGGTTTGACACAATCGGACCCAAATTGGTATATGGATACTGGTGCCACTACCCACATGACATCCGATTCAGGTACTCTCTCATCTTATTCCAATTTGAGCAACCCTCGCGGTATAATTGTCGGTTATGGCAACTCTATTCCAATTCAGGGTTATGGTCAGAAAACGTTGTCTCCCCCCAATCCACCCCTTATCTTGAAAAATACTTTACATGCTCCCAAATTGATTAAAAACTTAGTGTCTGTCCGAAAGTTCACCACTGACAATTCTGTTTCTATTGAATTTGATCCTTTTGGTTTCTCTGTGAAGGATTTCAAAATGGGGAGTCCTCTCATGAGGTGTGATAGTAGGGGAGATCTATATCCTATCACGCCCGGTGTCGGTCTATCGAGTCAAGCCTTGCCATCCGCCTTTACGGCCAGCTCTCCCTCCTTGTGGCCTGCTCGCCTTGGTCATCCGGGATCCTCTATTTTATCAGTTTTAGATAAAAATAATTTTATTTCTTGTAAGGGTACGAGTCGTACTCCACTTTGTCAATCTTGTTCATTAGGAAAAATTGTTAAGTTGCCATTTGTAGACTCCAATTCTCATACTTCAATGCCATTTGATATTATTCATAGCGACCTATGGACGTCTCCTGTTCTTAGTTCGTTGTGTCATCGATATTATGTCCTCTTTTTGGATGATTATTCTAATTTTTTGTGGACGTTTCCAATTGCGAATAAATCACAAGTGTTTTCCGTCTTCATCAAATTTAGAGAGTTCATTCATACCCAATTCGAAAGAGAAATAAAAAATATTCAATGTGATAATGGGAAGGAGTATGACAATAGGAAGTTTCGGGAGTTTTGTGCTAATAATGGGATCAATTTTCATTTTTCGTGTCCTCATACATCTTCACAAAATGGGAAGGCCGAACGCAAAATTCGTTCCATAAATAACATTGTCTGAACTCTCTTAATTCAGCTTCCATACCACCATATTTTTGGCATCATGCTCTACAAATGGCCACATATCTCCTTAACATAATTCCGTCCAAAGGTTTGACATATTCTTCTCGCCTCTACATCCTATATAATAAGAACCCGTCTTATTCTCATCTTCGGGTACTTGTGTTATCCGTTGTTCCCATCCACCACAATTAACAAACTTCAGGCTCGGTCTACTCCGTGTGTATTTTTGGGTTATCTGCCTAATCATCGTGGGTACAAATGCTTTGATTAATCCTCTAAGAAAATCGTAATTAATCGCCATGTCATATTTGATGAAACTCAATTTCCTTTTACGAAAGATCATACTCCCGAGCCTAGTTCGTATAATTTTTTGGATGACCAAATATCCCCGTATATTATTCAGCATTTTCAAACATCTCTCGCACCCAAAACTCTCCAGCGGGCCCACTGCCCAATGGCCCCACATGCATATCTCGGTCGGTACTGCCCAGTAGTCACACTGGGCCAGTTTCAGTGCTTGGGCCGATCCAGCCCATCACTGGAACTGGTCTAGTTCCAGTCACTGTTTCATGCGACGGGTCCATTTCCAGAATTGGGCCAGCAGGCCCACTGGCTGCTGGCCAGTCCTTCTCAAGCTCAAAAAATTCCCAAAATCCGCCCACCTCTTCCTCGAGTCTTAGACCAGTCACTCGTAGTCAACGGGGTATTTTTACACCAAAACGACATTTTAATTTACATTCGAATGCCTCTAAATCCCCATTGCCCCATAATCCTGTGTCTGCCTTAAATGGCCCCAATTGGAAAATTGCTATGACTGATGAATATAATGCTCTTATTGATAATAAGACGTGGGAGTTGGTGCCCCGTCTCTCTGGTATTAATGTTATCAGGTCTATGTGGATTTTTGCTCATAAGGAAAATTCAGATGGTTCATTTGCTCGATATAAGGCATAGCTTGTGTGTGATGGTAAGACTCAGCAGGTTGGGATAGATTGTGGTGAGACATTTAGTCTGGTGGTCAAGCCGGCTACCATTCGCACTGTGCTCAGCTTGGCTCTTTCAAAGACCTGGCCTATTCATCAGTTAGATGTCAAGAATGCTTTCCTACATGGTGATCTCACGAAAACAGTATATATGCATCAGCTGTTGGGGTTCATGGATCCTAACCGTCCTCATCATGTCTGTTTGTTGAAAAAGTCCTTATATAGGCTTAAGCAATCTCCACGGGCCAGGTATACGAGGTTTGCTGACTATGTTTCGACACTTGGGTTCACTCACAGTAGGTCAGATAATTCCTTGTTCATCTACCGTCGTAGTTCGTCCTTGGCCTACATTCTGTTGTATGTGGATGATATCATTTTGACTGCCTCTTCCGATGCCTTACGCTAGTCTATCATGGCCATGCTCAGTTCTGAGTTTGCTATGAAAGACTTAGGGCCCTTGAGTTACTTTTTGGGGATTGTTGTCAAGCGTCACTCAGGTGGTTTGTTTTTGTCTCAAAAGAAGTATGCGGCAGAGATCATCGAGCGGGCTGGGATGTCATCCAGTAAGTCCACTTCCACTCCGATTGATGCAAAACTCAAGCTTAGTGCCGCGGTGCACCATACGAGGACCCGACCCGCTATCGTAGTCTTGCAGGGGCCCTCCAGTATCTTACCTTTATCAGACCGGATATTACGTATGTTGTTCAGCAGGTGTGTTTATTCATGCATGCTCCCAGAGTTGAGCACATGAATGCCATCAAACGCATCATTCGGTATATTCAGGGGACACTGGACTACGGTTTGCACTTGTATCCTTCATCTACATCCACACTGGTCTCTTACACGGATGCTGATTGGGGTGGTTGTCCCGGCACCCGACGGTCGACGTCTGGCTACTGTATGTTCCTTGGCAACAACTTGGTCTCCTAGTCGGCAAAGTGTCAGGAAACTCTATCCCGCTCAAGTGCAGAGGCAGAATATCGAGGGGTAGAAAACGTGGTCTCCGAATCATGTTGGCTACGTAATTTGCTTTTGGAGCTTCATTGTCCCATTCAGAAGGCAACCTTGGTATATTGCAATAACATTAGTGCCATCTACCTTTCAGGTAACCCGGTTCAACACTAACGCACCAAGCATATCGAAATGGACATTCACTTTGTCCGTGAAAAGGTTGCAAAGGGTCACGTTCGCGTATGCCATGTCCCGTCTCGTTATCAAATTGCAGACATCTTTACAAAGGGTCTACCAGCGGTCCTTTTTGAATATTTTAGGGACAGTCTCAGCGTTCGAAGACCGCCCGCTATGACTGCGGTGGTGTGTTAAATATATAATATACACACAATATACATGTGTATATTGTATATTTAAGGACTCGAAATCTGCCAATATTTTAGCTCTCGGTTTTTGGTAATATTAGACATAAGAATATTGTATATTAGGAAAATATATGTGTAGTATATTGTAATGTATTTGTTACCTAAATTAGGATTATACACTACCATAATTGTAGAGTTAGAATTATGTAGAATAAGATTTTAGGAATAGGATTCTCCTATTTTGTAACTTGTATATATACCTATTCAATTAATGAAAATAATCAAGCGGATTATTTCTTTCAGATATATATCGTCTCACGTCGGAATAAAGTAGAATCTTTTATGTATCAATCTTTTCATTTATTGTTGATAGAATGAGTTTAGTCAAGAATCATATCACTGTTTTATCAATGATATTTAGTACCAAAAATTAGAAAACCAACAACAACAACAACATACCCAGTATAATTCCACAAGGTTTTATCACATGCTGTTACATAATTTCTCATATTTTGCTTCATTACTATTTATTTTTCTTTATTATTTTCAAAATTCGCTATCATCACGTATTTGCTTTTGATACCAGCATTTTCATACTGCTTTATATTTCTTGACCGGATCTGACTATTTCTCCTGCTTTGTTTGTGCTTATGCCTTGTTGTGTCTTGAGACAATGCTCTCTCGGAAACAGCCGCTCAACCTACCAAGGTAGAGGTAAGGTCTGCGTACACTCTACCTTTCCCAGACCCCACATTGTCGGATTTCACTCGGTATGTTGTTGTTGTTGTTGTTTGCTATGTTAACTTTCTTATTTGTTTTGCTTTTTTTTTCGCTTAGCTATGTTATTATTTTATTTTTAAAAAAATATTATACCTCCTAATCTTGGAAAGAATAAGTCATCCACAAACTTGGCTTGTAACGAGTTATAGTAATGTCATTAAAGTCGGATTTTATTTTTGGATGGAGTTATATGCAAACTTAGCTTATATTGAGTGATGTTAGAATTTGATAGATGACTTTTTAATATTTAAATAGTATTATGAAATTATGGTTGTAAATATTATTTTTTTGTCAAACATGTTGTCCATGATGTTATTGCAAAACGTGTGCTTAGTTAGAAGTTCTTATTAACTGATGCAATTAAGGTAATACTTATTTGTATATATCAATTTTTTCACAATACTAGTTACAAATTTATTATTGTTTAGTTCTATATTTTTGAAATAATGTGTATCTTGAATGCATAGTGATAGATAAAATTAAGTAATATTTCTTATATAAACATATATTTAGCAAAACAACTTTAATATGATGTCGTCTTTACTATTATTATAATAAAATTGGATCAAATATGACGGGATTGTGTCTAGATAAATGAAAAGTTTATACCTCTGGCCTTTGAAGTAGGACAACCAGAAAATAAAAACAAATGGTATCCCCAGAGGATTTGGTGTATCATGGATGGCTCTATGAGTTTAACAATTAATTAAAAAGACTTCATTTTTTTCTTTTTGTTCTTCCCGTAAGTTTGAAATTAAGGAAATTACCTTAAACGACCTAAGAGGAGGTCATTTGTCGACCATAGGTTGATGACCCTACTACTTAGCCATTTACACAGATGAATTTTTTCCACTAAGAATGAGGTCGAGAATCAACCAAGAAGGAGGTTGATTAACGATCATGGGTTGATAAACAACCAAGAAGGAGGTTGATTATCTACAGTTGGTTGATGATCGACCATGAAGGAGGTCGATTTATTGACTATAGGTTGATAATCGCCCACGAAGGTGGTTTATAATACACCAAAAAGAAGGGTCAGTTATTGACAATAGGTTGATAATCAACCAAGAAGGTGGCTGATTATTGACGATAGGTTGATGATCATCCAGAGGAGGTTGATTCACCATTTGATTTTGATCGAAACAACAACAGAAGAAAATTAGGCATTTTATCTTCTTTTTTTTAATTCTTTAAACTACAACAGAATAAATAACCAAATTGTTACTGACAACTTGCAACAGATAAAAACGATCAATAGCACATATAAAGCTCACCAAGATCCAAAGATATATAAATACCTTCTGCATAGCACCAAAACATTTATTGGACAAACACTTGCAGTTCTTGCAGCGCACGAAGTAGAATGAATTGAAATGTCCTGGTTAGATTCAAATGAATCCAAAGGCATATATTAATAAGTTTTTTTTAAAACACAAAAAACAAATTGAGAGTGAATTTCTAGACATTCTTGATTATGAAAGACTGCTTGATGACTTTACAGATAAAAATGCAAGGAGATCAATTTTCTGTACCTAATGTAATGATAGTTTTTCTTATAAATCTTTCATGTAATGACATTAAGGTATCTCTTTCCTAGTATTATTGTACTGAAATTGAAAACATTGAATCGAATATAGTGTTTGCTATATATTTTTTTTAATATTGATTAATTAGTTAATTTTAATTTTTCATGTGAATAAAAAAGGACCTCTTTTTGTTTCTCGCACCGGGCCCAAAGTATTGGAACGCCATGTTCACGAGACTAAGAGTCTCTTCAAGAGCTTTAGTTTTCTTTTGGTATTTAGCGGCCTGGTTCTTGAACCATACAAGCTGTTGATTATCCTCCGACATATGCATTGCTGCATTCCGAACATGTGAATGCTGGTTGAAGTTGTCAAGGTCTCTTTTCTGTGCCCTATAACCATAAAGCTTACGTATCCCCTCAAGATTAAAGCGAACTGGGTTGCGTTCCCACGCGTCTCTATCTCTTCCTTTTTTCAGAAAAATACTCACTGAGAAGCACAGCCTCCATGTACCCATGACAATGGCCTCAAAAACCATTGCACTGATGCCACGATGACCGTTTGAATGTTTAACAGTCTTGACATCATAAGAGCTGAAATAGTCACGTAGCTCCTGACAGTGGCCTCAAAAACGCTAGCTTTAGATTTACAAAATTTATAATCTTCCTTTTCTTAATTCTACATAATTAATCCGTTACTATTTGTGGTCTTGTGAACTAAGTTTTGAAGTAGTTGAGGGGATTAATTCAAGAGTTATATAAGCCAAAGTTGTGTTACCAACAAGTTGTACTCTCACTCTTCCTTATCCGGCGGATTTGTTCCATCATTTTAATTCCTGACGCCGATATTGTCTCTGACATAGATGACGAAAAGTAACTGACTAGTAACACATGAGAATCACATAACATCATAGAGGACAAAAATCAGACTTGAATTACAAGAGATTTAGGAAAAATTCAATAAAAACTAAAATTCACTTCAAGTATCACTTTTACCAGGAGAGAGAAACACCAATCTGCTTAACTTACTGATTGGTGTTAGCGAAAAGCAACTAAGTTTTTTGCATATATGCAACATGCTAAACTAAGCAGCAGCAAAATGGCACCTTTGATGATAATTGTAAGGTTCATTTACAGAGGGATAAACATTTTAGGGGTCGTTTGGTATGAGGTATAAGTAAAATAAACATGATATATAATTTCGTATAATTTTATCCAATGTTTAGTTGTAATTTGAACTATGTATAACTTAATTCTTGTGTAACTTAGGGGGGTGTATTCAATTAGGATTTTAAAATATTATTTTGAGATAAATAAGTCTTGTGGTATTCATTTAAGACTTTTAAATAATCTAAACAAGTCTTGTGGTATTTAATCAAGACTATTAGGATTTTTAAAAAGGGAATCCAAATCTAGTTGTATTCAATAAGGATTTTAAACAATTAACAAAAATTCTTTTGGTATTCAAAAACTTGCTAATTTCGAAAGATTATTTTTAAATATGGAATTTGTATGACTTTTTAGTGGGAGGTATAAATGCCAAACCCTATAAAAAATATCACCCTAACCAATCAGACTTTTCGTGAGACTTATAGGCTTGTCATCCTTTAGCTCCTCGGCATCGCTTCTCTTTGGTATAAGAGTAATGTGAAGCTTTTTTCAATCCTCTCATGTTGGAAACAATTAATTATATACTCCTTTACATTTACCAGCACTTCATGTAAAAGGCCATTATATAGTTATCGAGGCCTGGAACTTTGTCACCATCATAGCTTCTCAGTGCTTCCTTTACTTCCTCCAAGATAAATGGTGTTTGAAGTAATTCCTTCTCCTCTAGACTATTTTAAAGCTGGTATCACCATAAGGTTCCCAATTAAGGAGTAATTGATTTCTTTTCTCAATTGTTGTCTATTTTAGATTCAAACGTAAAACATCTTATGATATATCTTTATAAATCCATTTGGTCCTTTCAAATCTTATGATAAATCTTTTAAAGTCCAAATGTAAAAAAATCTTGATTGTAATTTTTTTTTAAAAATATTTTAAGTCAATATATTCCTAAATAGTCTTTTAAAATCCACTGGACTTATTTATCTATAAATAGTCTTTTAAAATCTCAATTGAATATGTAAAATAATCATGGTATATAATTTGGTATAATTTTATCCAATGTTTAGTTGTAATTTGAACTATGTATAACTTAATTCTTGTGTAACTTAGGGAGTGTATTCAATTATGATTTTAAAAGACTATTTTGGGATAAATAAGTGTTGTGGTATTCATTTAAGACTTTTAAATAATCTAAACAAGTCTTGTGGTATTTAATCAAGACTATTATGATTTTTTAAAGAGGGTGTTCAAATCTAGTGGTATTCAATCAGAATTTTAAACAAGTAATAAAAAGTCTTTTGATATTCAAAAATTTGCTAATTTCGAAAGATTTTTTTTAAATATGGAATTTGTGTGACTTTTTAGTGGAAGGCATAAATACCAAATCCTATAAAAATATCACCCTAACCCATCAGAGTTTTCATGTGAGACTTATAGGCTTGTCATCCTTTAGCTCCTCGGCATCGCTTATCTTTGGTATAAGAGTAATGTGAAGCTTTTTTCAATCCTCTCATGTTGGGAAGAATTAATTATAAACACCTTTACACTTACCAGCACTTCAGGTAAAAGGTCATTGTATAGTTATCGAGGTCTGGAACTTTGTCACCATCATAGCTTCTCAGTGCTTCCTTTACTTCCTCCAAGATAAATGGTGTTTGACGTAATTCCTTCTCCTCTAGACTATTTTAAAGCTGGTATCACCTTAGGGTTCCCAATTAAGGAGTAATTGATTTCTTTTGTCAATTGTTGTCTATTTTAGATTCAAACGTAAAAAATCTTATGATAAATCTTTTAAAATCCAAATGTAAAAAATCTTGATTGTAAATTTTTTTAAATCTTTTAAATCAATACATTCCTAAATAATCTTTTAAAATCCACTGGACTTATTTATCTATATTCTTTTATAATCTCAATTGAATACACCCCCCTTAGTACACCAATTGGTGTACTCCATCAATCTCAATTTATATGATTTAGTTTGACTGGACACAGAGTTTAAGAAAATAAAAGAAACTTTTGAATCTTGTAGCCTAAAATAAGTCAACTATATTAGTGGTTATACATCATCTCGTTTAGCGTAAAAGGTAAAGTTTAAAGTTAAATTATTGTCAAATAAGGAAATGTGTCATTCTTTTTTGGACTAACTAAAAAAAAAGTGTGTCATATAAATTGGGATAGATGGAGTATTATTTTATACCACCAACAACACGGAATAACTAATTTTGTAGTATAAGTTATAAATGGTTAAAGTAGCAAAAGTACAAAACTACCTTTATCTTTTTCCTAGGAACCCATGAAGATCAAGCATCCAAGGGTAAAATTATAAATTCATCACTTTTTAATTTAAAAATAAATGCATATTATAAATGATATTTTGCATATCCAATTTTAGTGCAAGGAACCAAACACCCAACAAAAAATAATTCATGTATTACTAATCCTTGTATAATTATCCCTGCATTATAATCCTTAATCCTTGTATAACTATACATCATACCAAATACTAAGAGTTTCATTTGATTTTCAACATTGAGAGCTCTATGAACCACTTAAATATTTGTACTCTAGGGTTGAAAGACAAGTAGGTTGTATCCGATAGAGACTCAGGGTCATTGGAGTTCATAGATGCATCAAATATCCCGGGGGCGTTTTCAGCCAATACAGATAGTCTCCCACTTTTCAGACCCCTCATTTTATGAGTCTGGGAAGTGTAAGAGTCTATGTGATTTTTTCAAAACTTTTCAGGGGAACCAAAACGTCACATCTTTTCCTACTGCGAGACGTTTCGTCAGTCGATTATTAAATACATTCAGTCACTCAAACAGTGACGCCCTTTCAGAGACACTAATTGACCCTTCCTGACAGGACATGCCACTTCATTTTCCAAGGGCAATGATTACCCCAACTGGCTATAAAATTTGACGCCCCTGATCACTTCTCCTCACTCTCACTCTTACTTTCTCCTTTCGAGTAATCACAACTTCTTACATTTTATAAGCCTCCATTCATACTATGTCTACTTCTTCATCTTCTTCCTGTTCTTCATGCGATCTAACCCTCGCCAGAATGAGGCAAGAGCTCAGTGCTACTTCTGTGACTTCCGTTCATCATCGACCCTCATCTTCCAGCCTCACCCGAGCCACTGACTTGGGTTTCACAGCCTCCGAAATCATACCCTCTATCTTTAATTTCGAGAGGGATTTTAGTGTAAACCTTTGCTATGAGCCTGTAGAAGGTATCACTTCGCTGATCGACCACTCAATTATTCCTTAGGTCCGTATCGACTGTCAATGGGGCCTAGAGGTAAAAATATTTCCTCCCCCATCAATGCGAGCATCACACATCACAACCCAGGGATGTCGCTCATTTATACCCATCCATTTGCCATCAGATTCAGTCTTCTAGTCCATCATGTCAGTGAGGCCTTTTGCCGGTGATATGGCATCTGTTTAAGACAGTTGACCCCTAAGACTTGTCGAATAGTCCGTTGTATTTAGTATCTGGCAGATCTTGCCCACCTTCCTTTTATTTTGGATCACCTGATCCACCTTTACGCCCCCGGGTTCTTCCTGGGGGATAATAAACTTAGCTTTTCGGGGCTTCTGGGCCATAATTATGAACGCCGAGGATGCTCACAACTGGGGATGGTGTGATCAGTTCCTGATGATTCATACCCACCGCCTTCATGACGTCAATTTGGGCCAGTTGTCGGAGCAATGGAACAATGCTCGTAAGTATTTGTAACTCTATTTTCTGCATTTTTTTCCTTCTCTCCTGATCGTATTGTTTTTTATTCCTTCAGTGACCCCAGTAGTCCCCGAGCCCCAGCCTAATATCTTTGGCTGGGTGATGGGTCTGCTCCGCGCCCCTCATGAAGCTGAGCGGACTTGGAGAGCTATTTCTGCTGACAAATGGAGAGGCAAAAGTCATGGTGAGTCTTCTCTTGCTGGTTCCGTACTTTTATTGACAGTGCATTGATATTCCACCCTAACTTACCTGGAGTGTTTTACTGCATTTGATTCTAAGCACCAAATTTTCTGATCCATCAAGTAAATGCTTTGAAGAGTTTTATCGGGTTTGTTGTATACCAGAAGTGATCTAATGGCATCGTATAATTTTCAAGTCTAAATGGATTTCTGATATAATGTTAGTGAGCATGGTAACTATTATTTCATGTAATTAACTTTTTCTTCATTTTTTGTTGTCAACGAATAGTATTATAGAACATGTAATTTTTAGAAATGGGGTTCATCATTCTTGCTGCCTGTGCCTCCTTGAATTTGAGTGATATTTTGAATGTGAGATTGCTAGATATATATCGTCTAACGTCGGAATAAAGTAGAATCTTTTATGTATCAATCTTTTCATTTATTGTTGATAGAATGAGTTTAGTCAAGAATCATATCACTGTTTTATCAATGATATTTAGTACCAAAAATTAGAAAACCAACAACAACAACATACCCAGTACAATCCCACAAGGTTTTATCACATGCTTCTACATAATTTTTCATATTTTGCTTCATTACTATTTATTTTTCTTTATTATTTTCAAAATTCGCTATCATGACGAATTTGCTTTTGATACCAGCATTTTCATACTGCTTTATATTTCTTGACCGGATCTGACTATTTCTCCTGCTTTGTTTGTGCTTATGCCTTTCGTGTCTTGAGATGATGGTCTCTCGGAAACAGCCGCTCAACCTACCAAGGTAGAGGTAAGGTCTGCGTACACTCTACCCTTCCCAGACCCCACGTTGTCGGATTTCACTGGGTATGTTGTTGTTGTTGTTTGCTATGTTAACTTTCTTATTTGTTTTTCTTTATTTTTTTATTTCACTTATCTATGTTATTATTTTATTTTAAAAAAAATATTATACCTCCTAATCTTAGAAAGAATAAGTCATCCACAAACTTGGCTTGTAACGAGTTATAGTAATGTCATTAAAGTCGGATTTTATTTTTGGATGGAGTTATATGCAAACGTAGCTTATATTGAGTGATGTTAGAATTTGATAGATGACTTTTTAATATTTAAATAGTATTATGAAATTATGGTTGTAAATATTATTTTTTTGTCAAACATGTTGTCCATGATGTTATTGCAAAATTTGTGCTTAGTAAGAAGTTCTTATTAACTGATGCAATTAAGGTAATATTTATTTGTATATATCAATTTTTTCACAATACTAGTTACAAATTTATTATTGTTTAGTTCTATATTTTTGAAATAATGTGTATCTTGAATGCATAGTGATAGATAAAATTAAGTAATATTTCTTATATAAACATATATTTGTCAATCAGTCGTAGGGAGAAGAGGTAGAACTTGTCACGTATTCTGCACTCAAAAGAATGCGTAAGAAAGAAACCGAAAGATAAATATGCTCACATTCAAGTACAAGTAATAGCATAGTAAAAGAATAGACAACCAACAATAAAAAGTCAAATCAAGATCCAAATATAAGAATGAATGATGAATAAATATGCAGGTAATGCAATGCAATGGACACATGATCAATCCGTACATACATGCTCCGGGCAGTATAAATCATTATCCCAGCAGTCATGACCCATGGGGACCCGCGACGTCCATGTGCCAGTCATTCTGTATCACACGGCCTAGAATGACTCTTCCACCCAAACTCCTCGCTAGCCACTTTGTATCACTCAGCATAGAGATGGCTACGCGATATAGTTATGTCATATGAATTATAAATACTCCCCTTCTCATTTATCACCGACACGCCAATAGCAAGATCACAATCAATATATAATGAAATGAGAGTATATGCAATGATAATATCACATATATCATATCAATTCCCAGTCGTAACACACAAGGATACTTATCATAATATCAGTATCACGTCAATTTCCTTCCTTATAGATAAGCATGCCAAGATGGGTGAGATACAACTACATCACAATACAATATGGTATATCATATAAGTCTGATAACCATAAGAAGCATCAAATCATACATAGTCACAGTAACCAACCTAAGTACTCCATCCCAACTCCATACCCGAAGACTTACATGCTTTCTCTAATAGAATCTAACTACACATACGATTCGCTAACCGAAGTCGAACCAGAAGGTAAGACATAACCTACATGGAAAGTCGAGCGGGAGTCGCGCAATCACACTTGCGCCTTGCCCATCCGCGGATCACGATCATACTCGAAGTCTAGTATTATCGAAGTCTAAGTTAGAATAAAGAATTCACAACATCCAAATCATTACACTAGTCCTTGGTCCCAAATCATTAGCAAATAAGAGGGTAACATACCTTTAGGGGTAAAACAGTCATTTTAAAGGTGAAATGTGGAATTTAACATTTTAGGAGTCCAATACCACCCAATAATTACTAAATCAACTCAAGATTTGTCTAATTTCACCTTATAAGCAAAAAACTCCAATTTAGGCATGAACCCTAGTTTTCAATATTCAATTCTATTAACATTAGTGGAAGATTTAGGCTTAACAAGTACTAAATAATTATTCACCTTGCTTAGATTAATAAAATCCATTAATTAATTCACACATTTAAGCTTAACAATTTAATGAGCCCTAATTTGGCTGAACTCCTCTTCCCCAAATAGATTATAGGTCAAGGCCACCATTTAATTAACATAAAGAAGATAAGTAAAGGTAATACAAGGTAAAGGAAGGCTACCATAAGAAGAAATCTCTTAGAAAAGCTTCGAAGTCGCCCTAATGGTGCTTGGGAAGTGTATTTTCGAAATGGGGGAAGTTAGGGTTTTAAGGACACTTTAATGATTCTGGAAATTCCCGACGTCCGCGCCTGCGATCCATAAAGAAAACTCAAAAAGGTCATCGTAGTGGACGAGGATCCGCTGCGGCGAATTCCATCCGCCTTTGGGCGCACCTTTGAAGCTCGCCCCAGCAAGTACACTAGCAACCAGAACAATCAAGTCTTATGCAATTTCCATGACGCTCATGTATGTACACTCATGTAAAAACTCGCTACGGACTCACTTGTGGTCTCAGAGTTTTAATTAGAGGTCTATTTCTACAAATCAACCCTCAACAGGCTAAACTAGTTCCCAAACTAATAACCAAAAATGCTCCCGAGGGCCTCGGAAACTGAACCAACTATCCCAGCAAGTCATAAACGATCCTCCGGACCTCACAGAATTGATGAAATTCCGAAAAAGGTCCATTTACACAAAAGTCAACTTTTGGTCAAAGCTTTCATATTTCAAGGTTCTAATTTCTCAACTTCTACTAGAATTGTCTGATAACTTCAGGATCCGGGTCAATAAGGGTAAAATGGTCAAAATACAAGTAACGATGAAATAGGTTATTACAGTCTAAGCAATGTAGTTCATACGGCATGTCAACGTAGCTGTATTGTTAATATGCTGCTACTCTAGGATCGTTTCGCTTCTTCAAGCTCTGCCCTTTCTTTCAAAAATCAACAAAAAGTGCTAACGAGCAAGAAAAAGGATGTGCTAAGGCGCAACATCTTTCGTTCAGCTGCTACGCCATTCATTCTTGCCTTATCTTACTTAGTAAAGCAACCTTTCGCGGTAGGCGCTCACCTTTTTTGTATGGGTGGAAGCTGGCGGGCAGGGCTTTCTTAACCGGATACACGGAATTGGGATCTCTGTTGCATGCAAATCATTCTATCAGGAAAGCCTCGCTTATTCAAAGGGATTCTCTACAATGACACTGTTGTAGGCCAATTGAAAGAGATGTAGCGCATGTAGAGCTTTTGTTTTTGGGTAAAATTGCCACGGGATCAAATCTGGCCATCCCTCCCTAATCTTGTTTTCTAGGCAGTAATGAGGGATCCATTAAGACCGATTCAAATTTTCATTTTATGAGACTATATACATGCAAGATGTATTAGGGAGTACAAAAAGAAGCATTTTTCTTTACAGTCGTATCCATTGTGATAAGAAAACGCTCTTAGTTTAGTAACGTGGATCTTCAAAACCCGACATCGTAGGTTCAAATCATGCAAAGCGTGATTTTTTTCTTCTTAGATCGAATCAGAATGAAATAGATTAATTAAATAACTTTCACAACAATTGAAATTTGACCTCATATGCGTGTGTATTTAAAAAAGGAGGAGCTGAAAGCCACTTGACTGTAAGGAGATGAGGTCAATAAAAAAATGTTAAATAATCAAAGGTCCAACTGATCACCACGCATGTATTGTCAATATGCAGGTAGGAATAATCCATCCAAAGTAATAGGAATTAGACTTAACACGATTCCAAATAGAAAAACTGCAATCATTTTTCTTTAAGAGAAAAAAGGTGATATCTATACCTAAATATTAACCCGAATTGACATGAATCTCAATGACAATGACCAAGAATTGACAATTGGTAACGTAAGTAAATATAGAATACATGTAATACCACATAAAGATTTCTTTTTTTAAAATTTTAATTTTGAATATTCAGTTTATAAGTCGTGTCTTGCTCAGACCAATAAATAGAGCTGAGGTTATAGTTAAAGCCGCTAATAGAAAATAGAAATAATAGGTTATAGTAAGCATGAAAGGACTAAATTAAATGAAATATGTTCTTTTATATATATGTTTGGAAAGCACTTACCTAAGTTTCCATTTTTGCAAAATAGAAGGATAGACAAAAATCTCAATTTCAATTGAATGAATTTTGATTCATGTATCATTATTATAGGCGGACAACGCTAACAAAGATAAAGTGACAGACATATAAAAGAAATTGATTCATCATCGTAACATCTATCTATCCCGCAATTTCAATCAACCGATTCATTAAGTAACTATTGGGTAAACTATTAAACTAATAAGAGTTATATCATCTAACTTCATTCAAAAATGAAACTTGCGGTTAGAATTAATCTATTTTGATCATTTCTTAGATTTTGCTGAATTGTATCTAATCCATTTTCGATTTTAAAGCGAACACTTACAAAACTAAGAAATCTTTTTCATTTGACTTTCATTGTTGTTTCACTCATTAGACTTAGTAGTTTATTAATACACAAAATATCTTGAATGCTTGAGAAGAAGAAAAATTTATCACACAATCGCTTGAAAAAAACTTTTTTTGTCCAACTAGTAGTATTTTCTATTAGATTCCACATTTTCTCTTTTCATACTGCCTCGTCCTTGTAGCTAGATCAAGAAAGAACCTTTGGATTGAGGTCCACAACTATGGATTCCAATTATTCTATTTTTCTTTTTTGCTTTCATTGAATATGATACACTACTCTTATTTGTCACTCAACCATTAACTTTTTTTTTAAAAAAAAGATCCCAACAACAAAATTACTTCCACAACTATGAAGGAAAATTTCTATATATTGCATTTACAATAATTGTGGGAATATGTAAGATGATTTTACATCAACAAGTAAAAAAAGAAATTATTTAGTACTTACTTTTGATACTAATTCAAATTGCCTTGTTGTGTAAGAAGAAGGATAGTTATAATGACTCGGTGTACTCTCAAGACGCCCTCGGTACAATATTGACGATCTCACAAATATGCAATAGTGAATTGTCATTTATTGATCTCACCTTTTACGTCCAATCCTCTTTGACTGTACAAAAATATGTGGAGCACAGCATGTCTGGAAGCACATGAGAAAGTTCGTTTGTTGATATTATTACCAGTATTCGATATTGAGTCATTCATAACATTACTATACTTTCCATATTCTTTGTGGGTTGGTTATTTGTCAGCACCGATTTAGCTTACGATGTGTTTGAAAGTCCGCGGCCAAACGAGTATATTACAGAGAGCCGACAAGGAATTCCATTAATAACTGACCATTTTGATCCTTTGGAACAACTCGGTGAATTTAGTAGATCGATTTAGGAGACCCTAATGACTATAGATCGAACCTATCCAATTTTTACAGTAAGATGGTTGGATGTTCACGACATGGTTGTATCTACCGTCTTTTTATAATATTATTTACAAATATATAATTATTAATCAATATATTTTTAAGAAATAATGTTTCTTAAACACCTAATTTGATACTCCCTCCATCCCAATTTATGTTATATAGTTTGACTCGGCGCGGAGTTTAAGAAATAAATGAAGACTTTTAAATCTTTGTGGTCTAAAACAAGTCATAGATATTTGTGTGACTGTAAATCATTTCATTAAGAATAAAAGATGAACTTTTAAGTTAAATTATTTCTAAATCTAGAAATGTATCATTGTCTTTGAGACATACTAAAAAGGAAAGTGTATCACATAAATTGGGACGAGAGGTAGTATAATTTATAAAGGTACATATTAGTCAAATATTATTCGGACAGATGGAGTATCATTTTAATATTCTACTCCCCACGTTTCAATTTATATGATGCAGAGAAAGAAAGAAATACTTCTGAAAATTCACGATTACTTAAAACATCTTTCTTCGAATAATTGAAAATAAAGCGATTAGTAGTACCTTCTAGGAGTATTATGTCCTATTTACAAATCACAATTAGGTAAAGTAGATTATAGAGAATTTCCTAACTTAAACGGTGATTGTAGTAGCATTCATCTATGGTGAAACTTGCAGAGGAGGGCTTTTTAGCTCAGCAATGGAGAATTCCGAGAGCAGAAAAAGTAGAAAAAAAAACACAACACAGGAACAAAAAGATTGGAAAGTCTGTCAGACAGCCATTTGACCATCCCAGCACCATGGTTGGGGCTGAGAACGATCATCTACGGCACCGTGACCCGAAAGGCAGTGGAAGCTATTAATCACGCTCTGATCAAATGGCCATGATTCATCAACCAGACATGGTTTCCTGTCTCCTTAGAACTCAAGGATACAGTGGTACGAGCCTATAGAACAGATCCTGTTCAAGTAAGGTCGTGCCCTTTCTCTTCACTTCCTTCACTTAAGTATCCTTTATCAGTACAGTGTTTTACCGATGTGGGACGACGAGCATCTATACGCACGACAAGAAAAAGGTTATGAAAACTGACCGTTGATGTTAGAAATTTCTATGGGATTATTGAATATCGTAAGATTTGAGAAAATCCCAAGACGGGAATCTGAATTGCAACCCAGCTGTTAAATGAATTGCCGGAAAGAGTTATTCTATATATTTGTCTGAAATTAATTGGAAGAGTTAGCTTTGAAAGTTGTTCTTCATGTGTTATTAGTATGCAATTTTTCTTTCAGCTAAATGATGAGATGAAGAAAATGGATGAGCAGCAAAAAAAAGACGCAAGCTCTTATTGAAATCAAGGTACTTGTCTAACTACTGTTACTACTCATGTTAGAGTATCTTTCACCTTTTTTTGTAGTTTCTACTATTGACGCGACAACATACTATTCTTTTCTGAGATAAGAGAAATTCACTGTGATAGTCTCCAAATTAAATTTTCAAATGCACTGATGCTTTATATTGTAAGTTCCTTGGATGTTTGAAAATTAAGATTAAGATTTAAAGTATCCCTAAAATCTAAATAAATGCAGATGAGAATTTGAGTTAAGCCTAGGCTGGTGACCTCCATTGCACTTTGGAGGAGTGCCCGCCTAAGGTCGGCTCAAGTGGTCGAGCCTACGTCATAATTTGTCACAGCGGGGGCCTGCGTTCGCGCGGCCCCTACCCAATTCTAAGCCCAAAATTTCCTGGTCCATTTATTAATTGTTGAAGTGTTATCAGATTTAATTCTGAGCCCAAAAAATTCTGGTCTCATTAAGGAAATGGTGTATTCTCATCTCAAAAAGATTGTCCTAGTTTGACTTTAAAATGTGTGGTCCAAAACAAACCTTAGGACAATCTTTTTGGGATGGAGGGAGTAATGTTTTATCGGATTCGTATACCAGAGAAGTTAACTAACTGTGTTACATATATCATTGTGTGTCGTATAAATTTCAAACTATTTGTGAAAAATATTTATTTAATTAGAAAATAATTTGGGATTTTTGGCCCGATTAGAAGGACTGGATTTGTGCCAATTTCATAGTTCAAATAACGACATATTTACAGCCATACTGAATACAACTTCCTCAGTGCTAACCTGTGAGTTTCCTCTTTGTCTCAGTTACCAAAATCCTTCCAAGTACAGGGCGATTTCAGTTTCTATTCATCTCACATCCTTGCATTTGATTTCATTTTATCTAAGGTTTTTGTACTATTTTGAATTGATGGTCCTTAAGCCGAGCGTCTATTGGAAACAGCCTCCCTACCTTGGTCTACGTACACTACCCTCTCCAGACCCCACTCTGTGGGATATCACTGGGTTGTTGTTGTACCTAATATGTGGTTTCTTCCTTCTACTTCTCCTTTTGAAGGTTTATTTTGCACTTAGTAGTCTGAAGTGTAATATCTCAAAAACCTTAAGTCTACGGGATATTGGAGTTTCTCAAGAAGAAAAACAAATTGAAGTGTAAGAATTTTATTTGAAAGTAAGAAATTAAACAATCCAGGCCCCTTGTTTTGTGTTAATTTGCTTAATTCTATGAGGCTCCCCCTCCTTGAATTTGAGTGAGGTATTTAGAATGTTCGAATTGTAGGAATCTGTAGAAGCTTTTATGTACCTATCTCTTCACTTTTTTTTGTTAGAATGAGCTTAATCAAGTATCTAATTATTATTTTTGATCCACGATATTAGTATTTAAGGTAGAAAACTAATAAACGGAGCTTTAAACTGTTATTTGGTAATAGGATAGAGTTGAAAAAATCTAAGGGGTCCTTTGGTTCAACGCCAAGTTATCGTGGGATTGTAATCAGGATTATAATCGTGGACTATCTATCACACCTTCTATATGGGATTAGATAATCCCATGATTGTGGTATAAAATTTATCCTAGTTTTAGGTAACACACTCAACCAAACACATAATAGATTTAATCCCGAATTTATACCAGGATAACCCACTTAATCCCTCCAACCAAACGGCCCCTAAGGGCTCAAACCTGTGCACCTGAATCTTAATTCCTCATTCTGTATTTAGAGCTTGGCTTAAAAATGTTTATGAGCGAAAAACTCATGAAACTAGAAGTATTACAATATACTTCTGTCTAGGGCCCTGAAATTTTCATATTGTTTGTCTAGGGCCATTATTGGAAGGGCCTGTGATACAATGAATTCCCACTTTGTAGGATGGGTGTTTTTGGTACTCGACTTCAATCTTCTTTGGGGTCTCCTTCTTGAGGGTTTGAGGAGTCCTTTGGTTTTACCGCTCCGAATAAGATTACGGAGGCTTCATTTCATAGTTTTCCCTAGTCGAGGCTTCATTTCATAGTTTTCCCTCGATGAGGGAGATGCCTTGAAAGGCACTGTCTGGGCTTTTCCTGCAACTTGCTCCTTTTGATTACCCGTTAATTTGGGGAAATTTTCTAAAACCGAAAACTTTCCTTCATAACCTGCGGTTAGAGGGGGCCTGGTAGTTTTTTCTGGGATAAATAGTTGTTTCATTTTTTCATCGGGTCTTAGCCGAAAGGGGGTCTCATCGGGCGAGAGCCCGGAAACTTGGCCTCATGGCGCCTTGCAAGAACTCTCTTGTTAAAAAATCTGGCAAAGAATTTTCTTCACCTTTTATAAAATCGATTTTAAAATCAAAGCTATCTAACAGTGCTTGCCATCTAGCAAAAATCTGTTTTGACACAAGGTTTTTTACATCTTTTTGTAAAACATCTTTGGCTGCTTTGCAGTCGACTCTTAGTAAAAATTCTTTATTGACAAGGTCATCTTGAAACTTTGTAATACATAGTACTATAGATAAAATTTCTTTTTTAACAGTGCTATAATTTTTCTGAGCGGAGTTCCAGACTCCGGACGTGAATCTTACTAATTGCTCGGGGGATTCGGGAGAAATCTTTTGTTTGAGGATACCTTCGTAGCCTATATCTGAGCCGTCGGTCTCAACAATCATAAAAGCTTCGGGATTAGGGATTCCTAGGCAGGGAAGCTTTTGGACTATTTCCTTAACCTGTTTAACTGCTTTGGTCTGGTCTTCTGACCATGGAATTGGGTTTTTCTTTAGCCTTTTATAAAGAGGCTCGCAAATCTGTCGAACCTTAGGGATAAAACCTGCAACATAATTGAGACTTCCTAAGAATCTTTGTAGTTGGGTTTTATCAGTTAATTCATCAGGAAATTTGGTAGAGAATTCTATGGCTCTACAGATTGGTTTATACGTTCCTTGATAAAGGTCATGGCCTAAGAACCTAATAGACGTCTGAAAAAGTTTTATCTTTCTCGCGCTCACTGCTAAACCGTTCTTCTAAACTGTTTTAATAAAAGTATTAAGGTGTTTAAAATGCTGATCTATATTTTCTGAAAATATAAGTACATCATCTATATAGACTATAGAAAATAGACTTAAAGAGTTAAATATATTATTCATTATATTTTGGAATTCTGAAGGGGCATTCTTGAGCCCAAAAGGCATAACGTTCCATTCATATTGTCCAAAGGAGACGTTGAACGCAGTTTTATACTTATCTTTTTCTTCAATCTGAATCTGCCAAAATCCGGACTTCATATCAAACTACTATAGAGAGAACCTAAATTATTCCAAGAGAAGAGTTTAGAAATCCTTAGTAATTTAACTTGCCCTAGGCTTCATGATTTTAGATGGTATAAAGATATCTTCCTCAACAAGGTTATGATCAGAGAAGATTGTAACCATGATTACTGGAAAGAAAAATTCATAAGCGGTTTACCCCCTCTTTTTGCAGAAAAGGTTAGAACAACCATTCGAAATAAATTCGAGGGAGACATACCCTATGGTAGCTTAACATACGGAGATATAGTTAGCATGATAAACCTTACGGGTCTAGAGCTATGTAATGATCTAAAACTCAGACACCAGTTAAAGAAAGAAGGAAGACTTTCCACCACAGAATTAGGAAGTTTCTGTCATTTGTCCTAAGAATATCAATTTCCACACCATTATATCGGGATTCCCTTGTTTACGGAATTATGGATGGCAAAGAATTAAGAGCAGTATTCCTTTATCAAAAGTGGAGACGCCACTTCAAAAGTTTCTATTATGTCTGCAGTTCATGGAGATAGTTCTGTTGGACCATTTGGATGTATGTTTGCTTAAACTATGAGAAAGCATTTGAAAGATGAAGTCATTTGCATGGCGTGATTTAGAGTAAGGCAGAAGGTTTAGCTTATTTAAGTGTTCTTCAGATAGCTGCAGTTTTTGAATTTGACTTTGATGCTTCTTGTTTGTAATTCCATGATTGATTCTGAATATGAGCTTGTGTTTTACAGGGTTTGAACTCATTATTAGATCACGAATGCCTCACAGGACTTGGCCTATGACAGCTCTTCTGCTGTTTACCGGACTTAATGTTGTTTTAATCTCAACAATAACACTTGTCTATGATTTTTGTATGCTTTCATACCTATTGGGAAAGAAGAGTTTCCTAGTATCCTAATGAAGCTCAAAATCATCTTTCCTTTCAGCAGTTCATGCCTCTATTGCTTACTTTACATCTTTATATATGTTTCACCCTGAATGCTTCTGCTATTTGTATTACATAATGTATAAAAGTCTCAATGTCACAAACCACATAAAACTTTAACGTTTATGCCTGTTTTAGTGGACCTTACGGTTATCATCACCATGTGTCATTTTGTTTGTCTCAGAACTTAGCTGTTGTGTTTAAGCCAACACTGAAGAATAGGTTAAGTAGAGAGTTTGTTTCTATTTCCCGCTAAAAGTGGAATCTAAATTCTACTGAGCTTTTCCATAACATTTGTAAATCAATTCTGATTTATGTCCTCTCCAATGCTCTACTTTAAGTATAGTTTTTTTCTTTTCCTTTTTTGCCACTACTTTTCCATGTTATCTGGTAACTTACTCTTCATCATCTATATCAGAGAGAACATCGACGTCAGGAACACGAAGAAGCTTTGAGAGGTTAAGCATCAATTTTAAGTGGGATCTTCGAGGTTAGGGATTTTGTTTAATAGGTCTTTAGTTTAACTTGGTTGGAGACCTAATGGGCTTCTGGTTTTATTGTGTTGCGTGAGTTCCTGTTGTTTCCTTTGTAAATATTTAGAGTGACATCAAGCTGAGACAGGTACTAATTAAGGATTATATATGGAAGGAAAATGAAGAAGAAGATGATATAAATGTTTCTTATTAGCTGATATCTTCTTTTAATAGAGACTTCTCACTTCTGTTTAGACAATGTTGTCAATTATCTCTACTTGGTGATTGTTGCTGCCAAACTCTGTGGATTTGGATGTACTATTAAGAATGGATCTGAAGGAGGTCGCTCTGCTGGCTTTCGTACTATGCATATAAAGCACGACTCCTAAAATTTTGAAGATCAGTGTTCTTGTGTTTTAGGTGATGCAAAAGTACTCCTTATTCTGTGAATACTATTCAAGTGGTCTTACAAAAGATTGAAGGTTTGTTTCTTTGATATTTATGTCTTTGTTTTAGTTTGATCACAACTTGACCTCTTTGAAATTTACATCAGCCCAATTTTCCGTTATCTACCTTATCAGAAAACTTAAAAAAAGTTCATCCAAACATCTTTGAAATCTGGTTCACTGTATGCCAATGGCCATTGCCACCTAAAGTCCCCAAAGTGGTTTATGGATGACTTTGGGTTTGATATGCCCCATGATCTATGTTGCTCAGACTCTTCAAAAATGTTGTCTCACCCCATGTCGAATCCTGAAAATATGCATTAATTTTGGAGCATTCGACACACAATTGGTAGGATTTTGAAAGAGTCCGAGCAATCTATAAATAAGGCATAAGTTAACATAAGAGTGGTCGTTACTCTCAAATTAACATAGTTAATTATTTGCTCTACATAAGTTAACATAAGAGTGGTCAAATTGATCCACGTTGTTACTCCTAGGTGCAATGGAGGTCACCAATCTAGACCGTGGGCCTTGTTGATCGCCCATCGACCCCGTCACAAAAACCAAAACACGATCACGCCCGGTGTCGGTCCATCGAGTCAAGTCTTGCCATCACAAAAATCACAACAACAATATACCCAATGAAATTTCTCAAAGTGGGGTATGAAGAGGGATAGAGTGTACCCCTATTATATAAATAGATGTTCAAAATTCAAGTTTCATCCTATACATACATAAACCAACAATTCAACCTCCTTCAGGTCTTTCTATTCTTATTCCATCCAAATCCACAGTGTTTGATAGCAAAGTTACTTAGTAGAGTGAACAACAAAGGTTCCTCAAACAATCTATAACAGTAGTCTCTATTAAAAGAAGGAATCAGCTAATAAGAGACATTTTCCTTTTTCCTTCTTTCCAAGCATAATCCTTAATAGCTTAGTCACTTGACATCACTCTAAATATTCACCAAGGATAAAGCGAGAAACTCATGTAGTTCACGCAATAAAACAAGAAGCATATTAGATATCGGATTACACAATATAGTAATTATGACGACTGTTTGTTTGTCATAACGTAATTACATTGCAATTACAAGTGTACTTGTTTGGTTGCACAAGTTTAATTATACGAGTTAGATATTTTAAATTTTAAAAATAAAAGTTAATTATCAAAAAGTAAACGTTAATGTTTGACAAATATATATTTATATAAGAAATATTACTTCAAGATACACATTATTTCGAAAATATAGAACTAAATAATTATAAATTTGTAACTAGTATTGTGAAAAAATTGATGCTATACAAATAAATATTACCTTAATTGCATCAATTAATAAGAACTTCTAACTAAGCACACATTTTGCAATAACATCATGGACAACATGTTTGACAAAAAAATAATATTTACAACCATAATTTCATAATACTATTTAAATATTAAAAAGTCATCTATCAAATTCTAACATCACTCAACATAAGCTAAGTTTGCATATAACTCCATCCAAAAATAAAATCCGACTTTAATGACATTACTATAGCTCGTTACAAGCCAAGTTTGTGGATGACTTATTTTTTCTAAGATTAGGAGGTATAATATTTTAAAAAACAAAAATAATAACATAGCTAAGCGAAATAAAAAAATAAAGAAAAACAAATAAGAAAGTTAACATAGCAAGCAACAACAACAACAACAACAACATACCCAGTGAAATTCGACAACGTGGGGTCTGGGAAGGGTAGAGTGTACGCAGACCTTACCTCTACCTTAGAAGGTATAACGACTGTTTCCGAGAGACCATCGACTCAAGACACGACAAGGCATAAGCACAAACAAAGCACGAGAAACAGTCAGATCCGGTCAAGAAATTTAAAGCAGTATGAAAATGTTGGTATCAAAAGAGAATACGCCATGATAGTGAATCTTAAAAATAATAAAGAAAAATAAATAGTAATGAAGCAAAATATGAGAAATTATGTAGAAGCATGTGAAGTAAATGTTGGGAAATGAAAAATAAAGCAAAATTCATTTCAAAAGAAAATTCATTTCAAGTATCACTTTTAGCAGGAAAGAGAAACACAAATCTGCTTAACTTACTGAATGGTGTTAGCGAAAAACAACCAAGTTCTTTGATTATATGAACCATGCTAAACTAAGCAGCAGCAAAATGGCACCTTTGATGCTAATGGTAAGGTTCACTTGAAGAGCCATACACATTAAAAGTTTCATGTGATTTGCAACATAAGAGTTATATGAACCACATGATACAAATATTATATCTAATGTGCACAAACATATAGCCAGAGGATGTATAAACAAGGATGAGCATAAAAGTTGTACAATAGCCATTGAATGCTGAAAGGAAGAATATATTTTCAACTCTATAAGGATACCAGGAAATAAGCATCTTACTCTTCTTTCCTAACAAGGATGGAAGCATACAAAATCATAGACATGAGTTATCTCGAAACCAAAACAACATTAAGTCCAGCAAACAGTAGAAAGAGCTGACATAGGCCGAGAAATGTGAGGCATGGTGATGTATAATGACTTTAAACACTGTAATACACAAGCCCATATTCAGAATCCAACAAAGAACAAAATACAAGAAGCAACAATGTCTATTATACATTTTTTTAAAATTCAAGGGGAAAACAAATTTTCATATTAAATTGAAGTTCATATGCATATAAAGTCAACACAACTTTAAAGTACTAGATATCAATAATTTTTTTGACTTGTTCAATAACTATATATAAATCACATAGGCTCTTCAATCAATCCATAATAATTATATATATGACCATATATGATATATCCTCCGAATCAAAATATAATAACATAATTCTTCTTTATAATGCATTTCACTTCTAAGGATAAGGGTTCACATAGTAATTGTGTCTATCTGATGGTGCAGAAGGAGAAATAGGAACCCCTTTTGGTAGCATATGGAACCAATTACTCTTGAGAAAATCTTTCTTCTCATAGTCTCTAGAAGGTTCTGAGAACATTTCAGAAGATTCCTCTTTCAAATTCTTCATTGTTGTTGTCGCTATTGATCTCACTGCAGAAGCATAGCCAAGAACAAGAGATAGTAATTTTTCTATATATAGAGGATATTAATTCCTTGTACGTATGTGAGGTAATGTGTAAGTTTGAAAATTTTCCTTTCTTGTTTGGTAAAACAAAACTATGCGAATTTTCATTTTCTAGTGAAGGTGTAATTGGTTATTGCTAAATATGTACTAAGAAAATATACCTCTAAATTGACATGCTAAATTTTATAATTTGGTTACTTAAAGAGATTGCTAATACTGGAAAGCCTTGCTTGGTACGGTTAAATGGTAAGTATACTTAATTTGGTTTGTAATTATATGAGATGTAATCGATTAAATTTCAAGTGCCAACTTGAATTTACTATTTTGTTGATCTACGCTTTAAAAATGGAGAAAAATGTTTCCCAATCACTACATAATTAAGTAGAAATAAGTTTGTTAATGCAAACAACCAACATCTTCCCTTGAAAAAAGATCATACAATTACGTTATTAACTAAACTAACAATTGTATCCACATTTAGTTAGTATACTACTAATTAAGATCAAGAATTTATGTGGAATTTTCTTTGAAAATACTGGTGTTTAATTATTGACCCCGTTAAGAAATTATTCAAATATATACTTCTTCGGGAATTTCTTCTCATCTTCCTCCTCTTGCTCATTGCTTATTTATGATATATCTTGGATTGATTTTGGTTGAAAAATCTCAAAAAATACTAACAACAATAATATACTCGGTGTAATCTAACAAGTGAAGTCTAGTGTACGTACTCTACCTTGGGAGGTAGAGCGTACGTCTGCCTCTGTGCACGACCAGTAATTTTGTTAGCAAAACAGTTTTTGACTGATCGAACAAGAAATTGTTGTTACACGGGAAGGACAACTTTAATATGATGTCGTCTTTACTATTACTATAATAAAATTGGAACAAATATGACTGGATTGTGTCTAGATAAATGAAAAATTTATACCTCTGGCCTTTGAAGTAGGACAACCAGAAAATAAAAACAAATGGTATCCCCAGAGGATTTGGTGTATCATGGATGGCTCTATGAGTTATCAATTAATTAAAAAGACTTCATTTTTTCTTTTTGTTCTTCCCGTAAGTTTGAAATTAAGGAAATTACCTTAAACGACCTAGGAGGAGGTCATTTGTCGACCATAAGTTGATGACCCTACTACTTAGCCATTTACACAGATGAATTTTTTCCACTAAGAATGAGGTCGAGAATCGACCAAGAAGGAGGTTGATTAACGATCATGGGTTGATAAACAACCAAGAAGGAGGTTGATTATCTACAGTTGGTTGATGATCGACCATGAAGGAGGTCGATTTATTGACTATAGGTTGATAATCGCCCACGAAGGTGGTTTATAATACACCAAAAAGAAGGGTCGAGTTATTGACAATAGGTTGATAATCAACCAAGAAGGTGGCTGATTATTGACGATAGGTTGATGGTCATCCAGAGGAGGTTGATTCACCATTTGATTTTGATCGAAACAACAACAGAAGAAAATTAGGCATTTTATCTTCTTTTTTTTAATTCTTTAAACTACAACAGAATAAACAACCAAAGTGTTACTAACAACTTGCAACAGATAAAAAGGATCAATAGCACATATAAAGCTCACCAAGATCCAAAGATATATAAATACCTTCTGCATAGCACCAAAACATTTATTGGACAAACACTTGCAGTTCTTGCAGCGCACGAAGTAGAAGGAATTGAAATGTCCTGGTTAGATTCAAATGAATTCTAACACCTCCACAAACACACACAAAAAAACTCACTTTCTTAACACTACAAGATGAATAACGAGGTGTTAAAAAACTAGGGCTGGCCAGTGGGCCGGGACAGCCCGACCCGACCCGAGCCCGTCCCGAGCCCGCCCCGGTCCCGCCCCGACCCCGCCAAAAAAAAAAAAAAAAAAAAAAATTACGGGGCGGGACTCGAACTCGGGACGGGACGAGGTCTCGTCCCGCGAGACCCGAGCCCGCCCCCAGGCCCGCGAGACCCGAGCCCGCCCCGAGCCCGCCCCGACCCCGACCCCGCCCTTTGCAAAAATGACCGTTGCACCAACGGCCATTTTAGATTATGGTCGTTGCACCAACGGCCATTTTAGATTATGGCCGTTGGCCAACGGCCATTTTAGCCCCCCCCTCCCCCAACCCCCTACCCCTTAATATTTATTTTTAACCCATAAGTTATTATATTTACACTTTAACCCAATTTTTCAACTATAAATAACTCATTTTCTCTTCATCTTTCTCACAAATCTTCCTACAATCTCTCTAATTTCTCAATATATCTCTCTACAATTCTACATTGTTTGCTAAATATTCAATTTTATTTATTCATTTGGGAATTGGTAGTGAAGTTGGCAACTAGCTTGAGGATCTTCCATCGAGCAAAGTTTCAATTTTCAACCTCTCGATTACACGTCGACGTTACGTCGGCGTTTGGTACATTCGTTCCTTCATTAAATTATTATTGTCTGTTTATTTAGTTTAGATCACTTAATTTTATTGTCTTTAATTATTTATTTATTATCATAATTAAAATGGAAGGATTAAAAGGTATGTTTAAGGGTAAAGGTAAGGGTGCTTCTTCTAGTAGGGGCAACCAGGGCAAGGGTACTTCTTCTAGTCATCTTATTCCTACACGGGATGATTTTGTTGATACTCAACATTTTCCTACAATACCATTAGATTTAGACCAGGAGCTATTTTCGGAACTCAAGAAGACTTTAATTTAGACGATGATCTAGATGATATACCCACTAATGTTGATGACAACACACCCACTAGTGCACCTTCAACCGAAATACCTCCTATTCCCCCTAGTATGAGACGAGGTCCGGCAAAACGACCATTAAAATCAGATGCATGGACATTTTTTGATAGGGACGTAGAGAATCAAGTAGCCATATGTAAAATTTGTAAAAATGTTTTAAAATTTAAAAGCGGAAAAGGTCACGGTGGGACGGGGGTTTAATTAGACACGTAGTAAGTGCTCATCCGGCTAGGTATGCCCAATACCAGGCTTCAAAACCGGGTGCGCAAACGTCCGCTCCATCGGGACAAGGTTCACATACGATACATCGTCCCGGACCAAGTACGGGGTCAAATTAACCCTATGACGGGGGGAATTGTAGGCTCTAAATACAATAAACATAGAGATAGGGAAGCAATATCAAAATTAGTTCTTTGTGAAGGGTTTGCCTTTTTCATTTCCTTCATCTCCCGGTTTTATTCATTACATTAGAGATATATATAATCCTGCTTTTAACGGTTTTCCTAGATCAAGCTGTTAAGAGAGATGTATTTAAATTCGCGCATGAATATCAACAATATTTACGTTTTTCATTATATCATTTTAATGGCAAAGTATCCATCACGTCGATATAGGTCGTAGTACTAACGGCCATGATTATTTAACTGTAACTTGTCATTGGATAGATTATAAATGGTCTATGCAAAAACGTATTTTAGCGTATAGATATATAGATGATAGGCACCTTTGGTACTTTTATTGCAGAAATATTTATCAAGTGTGCGATTATTACGGAATTACCGATAAAATTATGACTATTACATTAGATAACGCTTCTAGTAACAATTAAGCAATTACAATTTTAAAAAATAGTTTAACTCCGTCTTTTCCAGACCATTTTCATATAAAATGCGCGTGCCATATATATAACTTAATTGTAAAGGATGGTCTATCACTTTTTGAAGACATTCTTAGTAAAATACAATTTGCTATAAACTTTATTTTTAAAAGTAATAAAGTACAACGTAGAAAAGAATATAAAAAAAATTGTCATGATTGTGGACTACCTTTTAGAAAAATTCCACAAGAAGTATCCACTAGGTGGAATTCTTTATACGAGCAACTACTTGTTGCTTATGACTATAAATTACCTATAACTTTATTTTTTAACTCTCATAATAAAAAGCCCGGTGATATGATTTTAGATAGTGATTGGGAAAAAATTTCCGAACTTATTGTATTTTTAGAGAAATTTTTTCAAGCAACAAAAGAATTTTCCGGTATATATTATCCTACTATTTCAACTATGTTATTTTATATAACTCTAATATTTTTATTACTTAGTGAATATATGGAAAAACCACTTATAAGGCAGCTATTAAAAAAATGTTTCTCAAAATAAAAAAATATTTTATTCCTATTCCCTCTATTTATATTATTGGTTACGTATTAAATCCTACTATTAAAATAGACGGTACTAAATCACTAATTGAAACTATTTACGATTGTATAGAAGTACTACCACCTCCAAGTCCCAAAAATCTAAATCACCCACCACCTATTGAACAAACTAAAGAAGAAGTATTGTCTAGCGTAGAACACCAATGCAAAAATATATATAGATTTTATCAACAAGAAAATGCTAGTAACTTACCAGCTTCCATACCATCTTCTTCATCTTCAACGCAACCTCACAAAAGACATGCTGTTTCTGCGGCTAGTATTGAAAGCCTCAGAAATAGAATGTGCGGTAGTACCTCTACTACTAACCAAATTAGCGAGTTGGATATTTTTGTTTTGCGGGGTTCTCGTACCGTATCAAGAAGTTATCAATGAAGATGGACATGAAGACTTATTTGAAATCTTTGGAGGGGAATGAGAAGACCTTTCCGACACTTTCAATGATGGCTCGAGATGTTTTGAACATTCAAGCGTCGTCAACTGCGTCGAAAGCGCTTTTTCGCGAGCGAGATATCAAATAGGAGACCACAGACACTCATTAGCCGAGAGACGGCTTGGAAATTGCGTATTATTCGAGAGATTGGATACGAGCGGAGCGGAGAAGGTGCGGTCAACCGGAGATCAACGAAGAAGATGATGAAAACTACAACGAAATCTTAACCGAAGGCGTGGAAGCGACGTGGATCAATTTGACCAACAAATACCAATTCCAACCGAAGAACCACATGAAATCATCAAGCAATTAGAACAGGTTTTTTTGAGAATGTAATTTTTTTAATTGTAATTTTATTATGTAATTTGTAACCTTTGGACAACACCACAAAGTTGCAATTTAGATTTTAGACAATTGTATTTGTATTACAAAAAAATCATATGTCTATTAAATAATATAAGAGGCACAAAAACAGCCTTGGGATGTTTTTATTACACTATCTTGTTTTGTTTATTGAGTTTTTTTTATACATATGTTATTAAAAAAAAAAAAAAAAAAAAAAAAAAACCCGCCGTATCCCGACCCGAGCCCGAGCCCGCCCCGACCCGAGCCCGACGGGATCGGGATCGGGACGGGACTTGCTCCAGTCCCGCCAGACCCGACCCGAGCCCGGACCCGACCCCGCCCCTTCTCCCGTCCCGCCCCGACCCCGACACCGCCAGACCCGGCCCGCCAGACCCGAGCCCGGCCCACTGGCCACTCCTATAAAAAACCAAGTAGAGAAATAACTAAAAGTTAAAGAAAACTAGACGCAAAGAGCAAATCTTATTCAGAAATGATCAAACACCGATCACACAAACACAGGATAACTGCAACAAGAGAGTCTGTCACCCCAAATAAACCAAATTTGAAGGATAATGTAAAGACAGGTTTCACAACCCACAAACAAATAAAACCCCGAAATATGTCCGGATAGCAACTCAAATGCATCATATCGGTTATAGAACACTTAGTTCAAGACATCTTTCTTTTTTTTGGATATAACTACTGGAAATTGTTTCTTTAACATCATCGAACACACGACTGCAGACCAGAATATAAAACTTTGTGGAGCATCCCAACTTCAGCAGAAATTTAAAGCTGCGATGGTGCTCGAAAAGTACTACTATAGGGTCACACGGAGTCACTGCTATTGACCTGCTTAATTTCCACAATACTTGCGTTTTCACATCAGAAAGGAGATGTTTTATTTAAGTAGATGAACAAAGATTTGTGCACGAGCTTTTCGTGGGAATATCCAACTTCTTTTAAATGGAAGTTACTTCTAGCCATAAATTATCGGTCAATTGGTATAGATGGAGGGGAAGCAAAATAGATATACATCCTTTCTTCCAATTTTGACAAGGCTCAAAAAATCACATGGATGGGTATCTTCTAACCCTTTCCCATCTAGTTTTCTCATTTCGACTAACTGGACTAAGAAAAAACGTACATCTCATCTTTTACTTCGTCTCCACCAGCCCTTCTTTTCATCCCAACCAACTGACACTCAATTATTCTTAGATGATAGAGTTTCTTGATACAAATTGTAGCCTCTTATTTTCTTTTATAAGTAATATGGATGACATCAAACAAGAAGTTTTACTATGAATGCCATATTTAGCATTACCTAGTGTATTTCAACATAATTATGTTAGAGCCAAAGGCCTCGTGTTTGAGCTCTGAAAATGGGGTCATCTTTGGTAGGATGTCTATCCCGAAAGTGGGACTTCACGAATGTAGATTAGTCGGCCCCTTTTTGGGTACCGGACACTGGGTGGGATACCAAAAGAAAATAATAATTATGTAACCAATAGCTGCACCAAATGCCAATACCAATTACTGAACATATGCACATACCCAAGAAAACTAACTGATATAAAATAGTACAGAAAAATAAGATAAAGCCTTTGCTTCATAAGCTAACATCTTCCAACAGAGAAAAAGATGAGAAAGACATATTAAGCTTATCAAGATCCAAAAAGATAGAGTTAAACTTTCTCCTGGTTGTGCATAAACTCTTCAGCTGTTCGGCACTATTTATAGTTATCCAATTTTCAGTAAGTACTTTTTTTGTTTAATGAAATCTATTGCTCTCTCACTAAAGTAACATACTTGTACCAAGTTGATCATAAACAATTTCAGTAGACTAAGTAATAGTCAGAAAGGAATTAGCAAAGATATACTGAAGAATCCTTCAATTACCAAGAAAAGCCACATTAAGTGATCAAATATAAGGTGATAGACAGGTTTCACAACCCAAAACCAAATAAAACCCCTGAAAATGTCATGAATAACAACTAGAGTGCATCATTAGTTCAAGACATATATTAATAATTTTTGGATATAGCTACTGGAATCGTTTTTTAGCATCAACATAACAACTAAAGTGCATCATTAGTTCAAGGCATATATTAATAAGTTTTTTTAAAAACATAAAAAACAAATTGAGAGTGAATTTCTAGACATTCTTGATTATGAAAGATTGTTTGATGACTTTGCAGATAAAAATGCAAGGAGATCAATTTTCTATACCTAATGTAATGATAGTTTTTCTTATAAATCTTTCATGTAATGACATTAAGGTATCTCTTTCCTAGCATTATTGTACTGAAATTGAAAACATTGAATCGAATATAGTGTTTGCTATATTTTTTTTATAATATTGATTAATTAGTTAATTTTAATTTTTCATGTGAATAAAAAAGGACCTCTTTTTGTTTCTCGCACCGGGCCCAAAGTATAGGAACGCCATGTTCACGAGACTAAGAGTCTCTTCAAGAGCTTTAGTTTTCTTTTGGTATTTAGCGGCCTGGTTCTTGAACCATACAAGCTGTTGATTATCCTCCGACATATGCATTGCTGCATTCCGAACATTTTCATTATACAACCTCATCCCAAACCTCAACCTTGATTTCCCATGTGAATGCTGGTTGAAGTTGTCAAGGTCTCTTTACTCTTCCCTATAACAATAAAGCATACGTAATTTGAACTATGTATAACTTAATTCTTGTGTAACTTAGGGGGGTGTTCAATTAGGATTTTAAAAGATTATTTTGAGATAAATAAGTCTTGTGGTTTTCATTTAAGACTTTTAAATAATCTAAACAAGTCTTGTGGTATTTAATCAAGACTATTAGGATTTTTAAAAAGGGAATCAAAATCTAGTTGTATTCAATCAGGATTTTAAATAAGTAACAAAAAGTCTTTTGGTATTCAAAAACTTGCTAATTTCGAAAGATTTTTTTTAAATATGGAATTTGTGTGATTTTTTAGTGGGAGGTATAAATACCAAACCCTATAAAAAATATCACCCTAACCGATCAAACTTTTCGTGAGACTTATAGGCTTGTCATCCTTTAGCTCCTCGGCATCGCTTCTCTAAGGTATAAGAGTAATGTGAAGCTTTTTTCAATCCTCTCCTGTTGGAAAGAATTAATTATATACTCCTTTACACTTACCAGCACTTCATGTAAAAGGCCATTGTATAGTTATCGAGGCCTGGAACTTTGTCACCATCATAGCTTCTCAGTGCATCCTTTACTTCCTCCAAGATAAATGGTGTTTGAAGTAATTCCTTCTCCTCTAGACTATTTTAAAGCTGGTATCACCTTAAGGTTCCCAATTAAGGAGTAATTGATTTCTTTTGTCAATTGTTGTCTATTTTAGATTCAAACGTAAAACATCTTATGATATATCTTTATAAATCCATGTGGTGCTTTCAAATCTTTATAAATCTTATGATAAATCTTTTAAAATCCAAACGTAAAAAATCTTGATTGTAATTTTTTTTAAATCTTTTAAATCAATACATTCCTAAATAGTCTTTTAAAATCCACTGAACTTATTTATCTATATTAATCTCAATTGAATACACCCCCCTTAGTACACCAATTGGTGTACTCCATCAATCTCAATTTATATGATTTAGTTTGATTTGGACACGAGTTTAAGAAAATAAAAGAAACTTTTGAATCGTGTAGCCTAAAATAAGTCAACTATATTTATGTGGTTATAGATCATCTCGTTTAGCGTAAAAGGTAAAGTTTAAAGTTAAATTATTGTCAAATAAGGAAACGTGTCATTCTTTTTTGGACTAACTAAAAAAAAAGTGTGTCATATAAATCGGGATAGATGGAGTATTATTTTATACCACCAACAACACGGAATAACTAATTCATGTAGTATAAGTTATAAATGGTTAAAGTAGCAAAAGTACAAAACTACCTTTATCTTTTTCTTAGGAACCCATGAAGATCAAGCATCCAAGGGTAAAATTATAAATTCATCACTTTTTAATTTAAAAATAAATGAATATTATAAATGATATTTATCATATCCAATTTTAGTGCAAGGAACCAAACACCCAACAAAAAATAATTCATGTATTACTAATCCTTGTATAATAATCCCTACATAATTAATCCCTGCATTATAATCCGTAATCCTTGTATAACTGTCCATCATACCAAATACTAAGAGTTTCATTTGATTTTCAACATTGAGAGTTCTATGAACCACTTAAAGATTTGTACTCTAGGGTTGAAAGACAAGTAGGTTGTATCCGATAGAGACTCAGGGTCATTGGAGTTCACAGATGCATCAAATAACCCGGGGGCATTTTCAGCCAATACAGATAGTCTCCCACTTTTCAGACCCCTCATTTTATGAGTCCGGGAAGTGTAAGAGTCTATGTGATTTTTTCAAAACTTTTCAGGGGAACCAAAACGTCACATCTTTTTCTACTGCGAGACGTTTCGTCAATCGATCATTAAATACATTCAGTCACTCAAACACGATGCCCTTTCAGAGACACTAATTGACCCTTACTGACAGGACATGCCACTTCATTTTCCAAGGGGAATGATTACCCCAACCGGCTATAAAATTTGACGCTCCTTATCACTTCTCCTCACTCTCACTCTTACTTTCTCCTCTCGAGTAATCACAAATTCTTACTTTTTATAAGCCTCCATTCATACTATGTCTACTTCTTCATCTTCTTCCTGTTCTTCATGCGATCTAACCCTCGCCAGAATGAGGCAAGAGCTCGGTGCTACTTCTGTGACTTCCGTTCATCATCGACCCTCATCTTCCAGCCTCACCCGAGCCACTGACTTGGGTTTCACAGCCTCCGAAATCATTCCCTCTATCTTTAATTTCTAGAGGGATTTTAGTGTAAATCATTCCTATGAGCCTGTAAAAGGTATCACTTCGCTGATCGACCACTCAATTATTCCTTAGGTCCGTATCGACTGTCAATGGGGCCTAAAGGTAGAAATATTTCCTCCCCCATCAATGCGAGCATCACGCATCACAACCCAGGGATGTCGCTCATTTATACCCATCCATTTGCCATCAGATTCAGTCTTCTAGTTCATCATGACATTGAGGCCTCTTGCCGGTGATATGGCATCTGTTAAAGACAGTTGACCCCTAAGACTTGTCGAATAGTCTGTTGTATTTAGTATCTGGCAAATCTTGCCCACCTTCCTTTTATTTTGGATCACCTGATCCACCTTTACGCCCCCGGGTTCTTCCTGGGGGATAATAAACTTAGCTTTTCGGGGCTTCTGGGCCATAATTATGAACGTCGAGGATGCTCACAACTGGGGATGGTGTGATCAGTTCCTGATGATTCATACCCACCGCCTTCATGACGTCAATTTGGGCTAGTTGTTGGAGCAATGGAACAATGCTCGTAAGTATTTGTAACTCTATTTTCTGCATTTTTTTACTTCTCTCCTGATCGTATTTTTTTTTATTCCTTCAGTGACCCCAGTAGTCCCCGAGCCCCTGCCTAATATCTTTGGCTAGGTGATGGGTCTGCTCCGCACCCCTCATGAAGTTGAGCGGACTTGGAGAGCTATTTCTGCTGACAAATGGAGAGGCAAAAGTCATGGTGAGTCTTCTCTCGCTGGTTCCGTACTTTTATTGACAGTGCATTGATATTCCACCCTAACTTACCTGGAGTGTTTTACTGCATTTGATTCTATGCACCAAATTTTCTGATCCATCAAGTAAATGCTATGAAGAGTTTTATCGGGTTTGTTGTATACCAGAAGTGATCTAATGGCATCGTATAATTTTCAAGTCTAAATGGATTTCTGATATAATGTTAGTGAGCATGGTAACTATTATTTCATGTAATTAACTTTTTCTTCTTTTTTTGTTGTCAACGAATAGTAATTTGTATTATAGAACATGTAATTTTTAGAAATGGGGTTCTTCATTCTTGCTGCATGTGCCTCCTTGAATTTGAGTGATATTTTGAATGTGAGACTGCTAGATATTGTTAAATATACAATATACACACAATATACATGTGTATATTGAATATTTAAGGACTCGAAATCTGCCCATATTTTAGCTCTCGGTTTTTGGTAATATTAGACATAAGAATATTGTATATTAGGAAAATATATGTGTAGTATATTGTAATGTATTTGTTACCTAAATTAGGATTATACACTACCATAATTGTAGAGTTAGAATTATGGTAGAATAAGATTTTAGGAATAGGATTCTCCTATTTTGTAACTTGTATATATACCTATTCAATTAATGAAAATAATCAAGGGGTTTATTTCTTTCATGGTATCAAAAGTCTAGGTCACACAAAAAATTTCTCTCCAAATTTTTGCCCTCCCTCTCGGCCGAGACCCCACCCCGCCTCGGGTTTTACCAAATTTTGTCTTCCCCTCTCAAAATCTCTCTTACTAATCCCTCTTTCACCTCTTGTTCTTTCGGTATGTCTACATCAAAGAACTCGTTTCACCCTGCCCTTGTTGTTTCTAACATCAAGAATCATATCCCGTTAATTCTTGAAATAGAAAACGTCCAATACGCGACATAGGCTGAGTTATTCAAAATTCACGCTCGTTCGCATCAAGTCATCCATCACATCAATCCCGCGGCTCTTGATGATACAGAGGTGCCTAAACGCGAGGATGATCCTAAATTATGGACAATGCTTGATGCCACTGTCCTTCAGTGGATATATTCTACTATCTCCACCGACCTATTGCAGACGATTATCGAGCCAGACGCCACGGCGATGGCCGCATGGGATAGACTGCGTGACATATTCCAGGATAATCAGAATTCCAGAGCTGTTACCCTTGAACAGGATTTTTCCCATGTCAACATGGAAAATTTCCCGAACGTTTCAGCATATTGCAAAAGGTTGAAGGAATAGGCGGACCAACTCCGCAACGTTGGTGCGCCTGTTAGTGAAGATCATCTTGTTTTATAGATGGTCGCTGGCCTATCCGAGGCCTATAGTGGCGTTGGGACTCTCCTTCGCCAAAGTAATCCTCTTCCAAGGTTCTATCAAGCATGATCCATGCTTACCTTGGAAGAAGCCGGTTTGGCTAAAAAGGCGGCTACCGGAGCAAGCCTCGTCGTCATGATGGCGTCCTTCCAAGTTCTTCGAGTTTTGTTAATAATTCGGGCCAAAACCATAATCATGGTGGCGGCAAAATAATTGTAAGAATAATAATAAAAACCGCGGGGGCAAACGCGGCGGTTCGGTTGTCAGCAAGCAGGCAGTGGGCCCCGTCCAGTGAAAAGTGGCCCATCACCCCTCTGGTCTCAACAGTGGGGCTGGGGCAGTGGGCCAGCAACCCCTACCTTCCAGCGAATTCCAGCAGCCAGTGGGCTGGCCAGCCCTCCGAGCCCAAAGCAACCGGCGGTGGCGGCCCGGCGGCGGTGGCCCGGTGCGCGCCGGTTCCCGGCTACGGCCCAGGTCAGTCCCATCCTAGAGTACTTGGGCCCAGACCTCCGCAAGCCCATCACGCAGCAGAGCCCTACTCAGACCGATATCGAGGCCGCAATGCACACATTGGGTTTGACACAACCCGACCCAAATTGGTATATGGATACCGGTGCCACTACCCACATGACATCCGATTCAGGTACTCTCTCATCTTATTACAATTTGAGCAACCCTCGCGGTATAATTGTCGGTAATGGCAACTCTATTCCAATTCAGGGTTATGGTCAGAAAACGTTGTCTCCCCCCAATCCACCCCTTATCTTGAAAAATATTTTACATGCTCCCAAATTGATTAAAAACTTAGTGTCTGTCCGAAAGTTCACCACTGACAATTCTGTTTCTATTGAATTTGATCCTTTTGGTTTCTCTGTGAAGGATTTCAAAACGGGGAGTCCTTTCATGAGGTGTGATAGTAGGGGAGATCTATATCCTATCATGCCCGGTGTCGGTCCATCGAGTCAAGCCTTGCCATCCGCCATTACGGCCAGCTCTCCCTCCTTGTGGCATGCTTGCCTTGGTCATCCGGGATCCTCTATTTTATCAGTTTTAGATAAAAATAGTTTTATTTCTTGTAAGGGTACGAGTCGTACTCCACTTTGTCAATCTTGTTCATTAGGAAAAATTGTTAAGTTGCCATTTGTAGACTCCAATTCTCATACTTCAATGCCATTTGATATTATTCATAGCGACCTATGGACGTCTCCTGTTCTTAGTTCGTTATGTCATCGATATTATGTTCTCTTTTTGGATGATTATTCTAATTTTTTGTGGACGTTTCCAATTGCGAATAAATCACAAGTGTTTTCCGTCTTCATCAAATTTGGAGAGTTCATTCATACCCAATTCGAAAGAGAAATAAAAAATTTCAATGTGATACTGGGAAAGAGTATGACAATAGGGAGTTTCGGGAGTTCTGTGCTAATAATGGGATCAATTTTCGTTTTTCGTGTCCTCATACATCTTCACAAAATGGGAAGGCCGAACGCAAAATTCGTTCCATAAATAACATTGTCTGAACTCTCTTAATTCAGCTTCCATACCACCATATTTTTGGCATCATGCTCTACAAATGGCCACATATCTCCTTAACATAATTCCGTCCAAAGATTTGACATATTCTTCTCCCCTCTACATCCTATATAATAAGAACCCGTCTTATTCTCATCTTCGGGTACTTGTGTTATCCGTTGTCCCCATCCACCACAATTAACAAACTTCAGGCTCGGTCTACTCCGTGTGTATTTTTGGGTTATCTGCCTAATCATCGTGGATACAAATACTTTGATTAATCCTCCAAGAAAATCATAATTAATCGCCATGTCATTTTTGATGAAATCCAGTTTCCTTTTATGAAAGTTCATACTCCCGAGCCTAGTTCATATAATTTTTTGGATGACCAAATATCCCCGTATATTATCAAGCATTTTTCAGGCATCTCCCGCACCCAAAACTCTCCAGCGGGCCCACTGCCCAATGGCCCCACATACACATCTCGGTCGGTACTGCCCAGTAGTCACACTGGGCCAGTTTCAGTGCTTGGGCCGATCCAGCCCATCACTGGAACTGGTCCAGTTCCAGTCACTGTTTCATGAATTGGGCCAGCAGGCCCACTGCCTGCTGGCCAGTCCTTCTCGAGCTCAAAAAATTCCCATAATCCGCCTACCTCTTCCTCGAGTCTTAGACCAGTCACTCGTAGTCAACGGGGTATTTTTACACTAAAACGACATTTTAATTTACATTCGAATGCCTCTAAATCCCCATTGCCCCATAATCCTGTGTCTGCCTTAAACGACCCCAATTGGAAAATTACTATGAGTGATGAATATAATGCTCTTATTGATAATAAGACGTGGGAGTTGGTGCCCCGTCTCTCTGGTATTAATGTTATCAGGTCTATGTAGATTTTTGCTCATAAGAAAAATTCAGATGGTTCATTTGCTCGATATAAGGCGTGGCTTGTGTGTGATGGTAAGACTCAGCAGGTTGGGATAGATTGTGGTGAGACATTTAGTCTGGTGGTCAAGCCGGCTACCATTCGCACTGTGCTCAGCTTGGCTCTTTCAAAGACCTGGCCTATTCATCAGTTAGATGTCAAGAATGCTTTCCTACATGGTGATCTCACGAAAATAGTATATATGCATCAGCTGTTGGGGTTCATGGATCCTAACCGTCCTCATCATGTCTGTTTGTTGAAAAAGTCCTTATATGGGCTTAAGCAGTCTCCACGGGCCTGGTATACGAGGTTTGCTTACTATGTTTCGACACTTGGGTTCACTCACAGTAGGTCAGATAATTCCTTGTTCATCTACCGTCGTGGTTCGTCCTTGGCCTACATTCTGTTGTATGTGGATGATATCATTTTGACTGCCTCTTCCGATGCCTTACGCTAGTCTATCATGGCCATGCTCAATTCTGAGTTTGCTATGAAAGACTTAGGGCCCTTGAGTTACTTTTTGGGGATTGCTGTCAAGCGTCACTCAGGTGGTTTGTTTTTGTCTCAAAGGAAGTATGCGGCAGAGATCATCGAGCGGGCTGGGATGTCATCCTGTAAGTCCACTTCCACTCCGGTTGATGCAAAACTCAAGCTTAGTGCCGCGGCAGGTGCACCATACGAGGACCCGACCCGCTATCGTAGTCTTGCAGGGGCCCTTCGGTATCTTACCTTTACCAGACCGGATATTACGTATGTTGTTCAGCAGGTGTGTTTATTCATGCATGCTCCCAGAGTTGAGCACATGAATGCCATCAAACGCATCATTCGGTATATTCAGGGGACACTGGACTACGGTTTGCACTTGTATCCTTCATCTACATCCACACTGGTCTCTTACACGGATGCTGATTGGGGTGGTTGTCCCGGCACCAGACGGTCGACGTCTGGCTACTGTATGTTCCTTGGCAACAACTTGGTCTCCTAGTCGGCAAAGCGTCAGGCAACTCTATCCCGCTCAAGTGCAGAGGCAGAATATCGAGGGGTAGAAAACGTGGTCTCCGAATCATGTTGGCTACGTAATTTGCTTTTGGAGCTTCATTGTTCCATTCAGAAGGCAACCTTGGTATATTGCAATAACATTAGTGCCATCTACTTTTCAGGTAACCCGATTCAACACTAACGCACCAAGCATATTGAAATGGACATTCACTTTGTCCGTGAAAAGGTTGCAAAGGGTCACATTCGCGTATGCCATGTCCCATCTCGTTATCAAATTGCAGACATCTTTACAAAGGGTCCACCAGCGGTCCTTTTTGAAGATTTTAGGGACAGTCTCAGCGTTCAAAGACCGCCCGCTATGACTGCAGGGGTGTGTTAAATATACAATATACACACAATATACATGTGTATATTGTATATTTAAGGACTCGAAATCTGCCCATATTTTAGCTCTCGGTTTTTGGTAATATTAGACATAAGAATATTGTATATTAGGAAAATATATGTGCTGTATATTGTAATGTATTTGTTACCTAAATTAGGATTATACACTACCATAATTGTAGAGTTAGAATTATGGTAGAATAAGATTTTAGGAATAGGATTCTCCTATTTTGTAACTTGTATATATACCTATTCAATTAATGAAAATAATCAAGCGGATTATTTCTTTCAGATATATATCGTCTCACGTCGGAATAAAGTAGAATCTTTTATGTATCAATCTTTTCATTTATTGTTGATAGAATGAGTTTAGTCAAGAATCATATCACTGTTTTATCAATGATATTTAGTACCAAAAATTAGAAAACCAACAACAACAACAACAACAACATACCCAGTATAATTCCACAAGGTTTTATCACTGTTTTATCACATGCTTCTACATAATTTCTCATATTTTGCTTCATTACTATTTATTTTTCTTTATTATTTTCAAAATTCGCTATCATCACGTATTTGCTTTTGATACCAGCATTTTCATACTGCTTTATATTTCTTGACCGGATCTGACTATTTCTCCTACTTTGTTTGTGCTTATGCCTTGTCGTGTCTTGAGACGATGGTCTCTCGGAAACAGCCGCTCAACCTACCAAGGTAGAGGTAAGGTCTGCGTACACTCTACCCTTCCGGACCCCACGTTGTCGGATTTCACTGGGTATGTTGTTGTTGTTGTTGTTTGCTATGTTAACTTTTTTATTTGTTTTTCTTTATTTTTTATTTCACTTAGCTATGTTATTATTTTATTTGCAACAGATATAAAGGATCAATAGCACATATAAAGCTCACCAAGATCCAAAGATATATAAATACCTTCTGCATAGCACCAAAACATTTATTGGACAAACACTTGCAGTTCTTGCAGCGCACGAAGTAGAAGGAATTGAAATGTCCTGGTTAGATTCAAATGAATTCTAACACCTCCACACACACACAAAAAAACTCACTTTCTTAACACTACAAGATGAATAACGAGGTGTTAAAGAACAATTGAGCAAGGAAATGTGCCAAACCATTTGCTTGATCACTTACTCGAATATCGAAATCCAAACATAAGAAAACATGTCCAGAAAAAACCAAGTAGAGAAATGACTGAAAGTTAAAGAAAACTAGACGTAAAGAGCAAATCTTATTCAGAAATGATCAAACACCGATCACACAAACACATGATAACTGCAACAAGAGAGTCTGTCACCCCAAATAAACCAAATTTGAAGGATAGTGTAACAGACAGGTTTCACAACCCATAAACAAATAAAACCCCTGAAATATGTCTGGATAGCAGCTCAAATGCATCATATCAGTTATAGAACACTTAGTTCAAGACATCTTTCTTTTTTTTGGATATAACTACTGGAAATTTTTTATTTAACATCATCAGAACACACGACCAGACCAGAATATAAAAGTTTGTGGAGCATCCCAACTTCAGCAGAAATTTAAAGCTGCGATGGTGGTCGAAAAGTACTACTATATGGTGCTCGGAAATTGACCTGCTTAATTTCCACAATACTTGCGTTTTCACATCAGAAAGGAGATGTTTTATTTAAGTAGCTGAACAAAGATTTGTGCACGAGCTTTTCGTCGGAACATCCAACTTCTTTTAAATGGAAGTTACTTCTAGCCATAAATTAGCAGTCAATTGGTATAGATGGAGGGGAAGCAAAATAGATATACATCCTTTCTTCCAATTTTGACAAGGCTAAAAAAATCACATGGATGGGTATCTTCTAACCCTTTCCCATCTAATTTTCTCATTTCGACTAACTGGACTAAGTAAAAACATACACCTCATCTTTTACTTCCTCTCCACCAGCCCTTCTTTTCATCCCAACCAACTGACACTCAATTATTCTTAGATGATAGAGTTTCTTGATGCAAATTGTAGCCTCTTATTTTCTTTTATAAGTAATATGGATGACATCAAACAAGAAGTTTTTCTATGAATGTCATATTTAGCATTACCTAGTGTATTTCAACATAATTATGTTAGAGCCAAAGGCCTCGTGTTTGAGCCCTGAAAATGGGGTCATCTTTGGTAGGATGTTTATCCCGAAAGTGGGACTTCACGAATCTAGATTAGTTGGCCCCTTTTTGGGTACCGGACACTGGGTGGGATACCAAGAGAAAATAATAATTATGTAACCAATAGCTGCACCAAATGTCAATACCAATTACTGAACGTATGCACATACCCAAGAAAACTAACTGATATAAAAGAGTACAGAAAAATAAGATAAAGCCTTTGCTTCATAAGCTAACATCTTCCAACAGAGAAAAAGATGAGAAAGACATATTAAGCTTCTCCTGGTTGTGCATAAACTCTTCAGCTGTTCGGCACTATTTATAGTTATCCAGTTTTCAGTAAGTACTTTTTTTGTTTAATGAAATCTATTGCTCTCTCACTAAAGTAACATACTTGTACCAAGTTGATCATAAACAATTTCAGTAGACTAAGTAATAGTCAGAAAGGAATTAGCAAAGATATACTGAAGAATCCTTCAATTACCAAGAAAAGTCACATTAAGTGATCAAATATAAGGTGATAGACAGGTTTCACAACCCAAAACCAAATAAAATGTCATGAATAACAACGAGAGTGCATCATTAGTTCAAGACATATATTAATAATTTTTGGATATAGCTACTGGAATCGTTTCTTTAGCATCAACATAACAGCTAGAGTGCATCATTAGTTCCAAGTGTAAACGTGTAAATATACCATAATTAGAATATTTCCATATATTGTGTAAATATAATTATGGTAAGACTGGGATTCCTCTTTTGTATAGGCTTAGGATTCCTATTGTATAAGGGATGAATATTGTACTCTATATATACCTTGATATTAATGAAAGACTCCTCAAGGGAGATTAATATCATCTTACATGGTATCAAGAGTCAAATAAACAAAACCCTAAAAACCTTTCTCTTCCACAGCCGTCGGCTGCCTCTCCTACGCCGCGGCCCTCCCGGATTTTCTTCTTGTTTTTCGGGTTTTGTTCTTCCTTTCTTCTCTTCTCTAAATGGCTATCCCTGATTCTTCCACACTTTCTGACCCCTACCGAAATCCTCTACCATAGAATCCCCTCTTATGATTATCTACGGATTTTTGGTTGTCTGTGCTATCCCAACCTTAGCTCCACCGCCCCTCACAAGCTCTCTCCTAGGTCCACTCCATGTGTCTTTCTAGGATTCCCGCCGAACCATAGGGGCTATCTATGCTATGACTTGTCGACTCGTCAGATCCACATATCTCGTCATGTCACATTCGACGAGACCACATTCCCGTTTTCGAATCTTCCAAAATTCCAAAAACAAGACTACTCATTTCTTGACGAGTCTGCCATCTCTCCCCTCATAATCGAACAACTCATATCCTCTGTTCCGTCGTCAGAGCCGCGGCGCCCAAACTTCAGAGAAGCCTGTCAACCTTCTAGCGCCGCGACTCTCGATCCAGGAGCCGCGACACCTCCGACGGCTTCGCCCCCACTTTCTCCTTATCCGACTTTACCCCCCGTCTCAGACACCACTCCGCCACCCACTGTCCCTACCCATCCAATGGAAACTCATTCAAAGCATGGAATCTTCAAACCCAAAGTCCATTTCAACTTGTCTGCCCAAACCATCTCTCCACTTCCAAAGAACCCAAAATTGGCTAAACAAGACCCTAATTGGAATGTGGCTATGTATGAGGAATTCAATGCTTTAACTAAATAGCACACGTGGGATCTAGTACCTAGACCTGAGGGGGTGAATGTCATTCGTTGTATGTGGCTATTTCGTCACAAGTTCAGAGACAATGGGAATCTTGAGAGGTATAAGGCTCGTCTTGTGGCTAATGGCACAAATCAGCAGGAGGGCATTGATTGTGGTGAGACCTTCAGTCCGGTTGTCAAACCGGCTACCATCCGCACAGTTTTGAGCATAGCCATGGGCAAACACTGGCCGATCCATCAGCTTGATGTGAAGAATGCATTCTTACATGGGGATCTGAGAGAGACAGTCTACATGCATCAGCCACCAGGGTTCACCCATCCAGCAGTTCCTCACTATGTGTGCCGTCTCCGTAAGTCACTATATGGCCTGAAGCAGGCCCCCCGTGCGTGGTATGATCGCTTTTCCAGGTATATCTTGCAGATTGGGTTTGTATGCAGCAAGAGTGATACATCACTTTTCATTTTTCATCGAGGTAGTAGCACTGCTTACTTATTACTTTACGTGGATGTTATTGTTCTTACTGCCTCCTCCGACGGATTGAAAAATAAGATTATTGCCTTGCTCAAGTCCGAATTTGCAATGACTGATTTGGGGAAGCTGAGTTACTTTTTGGGGATATCGGTGACTGTGTCCGCCGATCATATGTTCTTGTGTCGGCGTAAGTATGCGAAGAGATTGTGTACGGGGCTAAGATAGCGAAGCGCAAAGAGGTGCCTACTCCGGTTGATTCCAAATCTAAGCTCGGTGCTATGGATGGTGCTCCGGTCCACGATCCTACTCGTATAGGAGCCTTGCGGGTGCACTTCAGTATCTCACATTCACCAGGCCAGACATAGCTTATGCTGTTCAGCAGGTGTGCTTATTCATGCATGCCCCCAAAGAGTCTCATTTCATTGCTCTTAAGCGTATCATTCGATACATTAAGGGCACTCTTGATTATGGTTTGCACCTATACCCCTCTGCACCAGACAGGTTGCTTTCATATACGGATGCAGATTGGGCGGGGTGTCCGGACACGCGACGCTCCACCTCCGGCTTTTGTGTTTTCTTAGGGGATAATCGATTTCTTGGTACGCCAAGCGACGAGGCTACCCTATCTCGCTCCAAATCCGAGGTGAGTACGAGGCGTTGCAAATGTAGTAGCTGAGATTTGTTGGCTCAGAAATTTACTGCTAGAACTTCAGTGTCCTTTACGTCAGGCATCTATTGTGTATTGTGATAACATCTCTGTCATCTATCTTTCTCATAATCCGGTTCAACATCAGCGAACCAAGCATATTGAGATAGACCTACACTTCGTTCGGAGAAAGTTGCGTTAGGCCATGTCAGAGTGTTACATGTTCCATCATCCTATCAGTATGCAGACATATTTACCAAAGGACTTTCCAGACAGTTATTTCTTGACTTCAGATCCAGTCTCAGCGTCCGGCCTCCTCCCGCTCCGACTGAGGGGGTGTGTAAACGTGTAAATATACCATAATTAGAATATTTCCATATATTGTGTAAATATAATTATGGTAAGACTAGGATTCCTCTTTTGTATAGGCTTAGGATTCCTATTGTATAAGGGATGAATATTGTACTCTATATATACCTTGATATTAATGAAAGACTCCTCAAGGGAGATTAATATCATCTTACACCAAGGCATATATTAATAAGTTTTTTTTAAAGTAACATACTTGTACCAAGTTGATCATAAACAATTTCAGTAGACTAAGTAATAGTCAGAAAGGAATTAGCAAAGATATACTGAAGAATCCTTCAATTACCAAGAAAAGTCACATTAAGTGATCAAATATAAGGTGATAGACAGGTTTCACAACCCAAAACCAAATAAAACCCCTGAAAATGTCATGAATAACAACTAGAGTGCATCATTAGTTCAAGACATATATTAATAATTTTTGGATATAGCTACTGGAATCGTTTCTTTAGCATCAACATAACAGCTAGAGTGCATCATTAGTTCCAAGGCATATATTAATAAGTTTTTTTTAAAACACAAAAAACAAATTGAGAGTGAATTTCTAGACATTCTTGATTATGAAAGACTGCTTGATGACTTTACAGATAAAAATGCAAGGAGATCAATTTTCTATACCTAATGTAATGATAGTTTTTCTTATAAATCTTTCATGTAATGACATTAAGGTATCTCTTTCCTAGTACTATTGTACTGAAATTGAAAACATTGAATCGAATATAGTGTTTGCTATATATTTTTTTTAATATTGATTAATTAGTTAATTTTAATTTTTCATGTGAATAAAAAAGGACCTCTTTTTGTTTCTCGCACCGGGCCCAAAGTATTGGAACGCCATGTTCACGAGACTAAGAGTCTCTTCAAGAGCTTTAGTTTTCTTTTGGTATTTAGCGGCCTGGTTCTTGAACCATACAAGCTGTTGATTATCCTCCGACATATGCATTGCTGCATTCCGAACATGTGAATGCTGGTTGAAGTTGTCAAGGTCTCTTTTCTGTGCCCTATAACCATAAAGCTTACGTATCCCCTCAAGATTAAAGCGAACTGGGTTGCGTTCCCACGCGTCTCTATCTCTTCCTTTTTTCAGAAAAATACTCACTGAGAAGCACAGCCTCCATGTACCCATGACAGTGGCCTCAAAAAACATTGCACTGATGCCACGATGACCGTTTGAATGTTCAACAGTCTTGACATCATAAGAGCTGAAATAGTCACGTAGCTCCTGACAGTGGCCTCAAAAACGCTAGCTTTAGATTTACAAAATTTATAATCTTCCTTTTCTTAATTCTACATAATTAATCCGTTACTATTTGTGGTCTTGTGAACTAAGTTTTGAAGTAGTTGAGGGGATTAATTCAAGAGTTATATAAGCCAAAGTTGTGTTACCAACAAGTTGTACTCTCACTCTTCCTTATCCGGCGGATTTGTTCCATCATTTTAATTCCTGACGCCGATATTGTCTCTGACATAGATGACGAAAAGTAACTGACTCGTAACACATGAGAATCACATAACATCATAGACGACAAAAATCAGACTTGAATTACAAGAGGTTTAGGAAAAATTCAATAAAAACTAAAATTCACTTCAAGTATCACTTTTACCAGGAGAGAGAAACACCAATCTGCTTAACTTACTGATTGGTGTTAGCGAAAAGCAACTAAGTTTTTTGCATATATGCAACATGCTAAACTAAGCAGCAGCAAAATGGCACCTTTGATGATAATTGTAAGGTTCATTTACAGAGGGATAAACATTTTAGGGGTCGTTTGGTATGAGGTATAAGTAAAATAAACATGATATATAATTTCGTATAATTTTATCCAATGTTTAGTTGTAATTTGAACTATGTATAACTTAATTCTTGTGTAACTTAGGGGGGTGTATTCAATTAGGATTTTAAAAGATTATTTTGAGATAAATAAGTCTTGTGGTATTCATTTAAGACTTTTAAATAATCTAAACAAGTCTTGTGGTATTTAATCAAGACTGTTAGGATTTTTAAAAAGAGAATCCAAATCTAGTTGTATTCAATAAGGATTTTAAACAATTAACAAAAAGTCTTTTGGTATTCAAAAACTTGCTAATTTCGAAAGATTTTTTTTAAATATGGAATTTGTATGACTTTTTAGTGGGAGGTATAAATGCCAAACCCTATAAAAAATATCACCCTAACCAATCAGACTTTTCGTGAGACTTATAGGCTTGTCATCCTTTAGCTCCTCGGCATCGCTTCTCTTTGGTATAAGAGTAATGTGAAGCTTTTTTCAATCCTCTCCTGTTGGAAACAATTAATTATATACTCCTTTACATTTACCAGCACTTCATGTAAAAGGCCATTATATAGTTATCGAGGCCTGGAACTTTGTCACCATCATAGCTTCTCAGTGCTTCCTTTACTTCCTCCAAGATAAATGATGTTTGAAGTAATTCCTTCTCCTCTAGTCTATTTTAAAGCTGGTATCACCTTAAGGTTCCCAATTAAGGAGTAATTGATTTCTTTTGTCAATTGTTGTCTATTTTAGATTCAAACGTAAAACATCTTATGATATATCTTTATAAATCCATGTGGTCCTTTCAAATCTTATGATAAATCTTTTAAAGTCCAAACGTAAAAAATCTTGATTGTAATTTTTTTTTTAAATATTTTAAGTCAATACATTCCTAAATAGTCTTTTAAATTCCACTGGACTTATTTATCTATAAATAGTCTTTTAAAATCTCAATTGAATAAGTAAAATAATCATGGTATATAATTTGGTATAATTTTATCCAATGTTTAGTTGTAATTTGAACTATGTATAACTTAATTCTTGTGTAACTTAGGGGGTGTATTCAATTAGGATTTTAAAAGACTATTTTGGGATAAATAAGTGTTGTGGTATTCATTTAAAACTTTTAAATAATCTAAACAAGTCTTGTGGTATTTAATCAAGACTATTATGATTTTTTAAAGAGGGTGTTCAAATCTAGTGGTATTCAATCAGGATTTTAAACAAGTAATAAAAAGTCTTTTGATATTCAAAAATTTGCTAATTTCGAAAGATTTTTTTTTTAAATATGGAATTTGTGTGACTTTTTAGTGGAAGGCATAAATACCAAATCCTATAAAAATATCACCCTAACCCATCAGAGTTTTCACGTGAGACTTATAGGCTTGTCATCCTTTAGCTCCTCGGCATCGCTTATCTTTGGTATAAGAGTAATGTGAAGCTTTTTTCAATCCTCTCATGTTGGGAAGAATTAATTATAAACACCTTTACACTTACCAGCACTTCAGGTAAAAGGTCATTGTATAGTTATCGAGGTCTGGAACTTTGTCACCATCATAGCTTCTCAGTGCTTCCTTTACTTCCTCCAAGATAAATGGTGTTTGAAGTAATTCCTTCTCCTCTAGACTATTTTAAAGCTGGTATCACCTTAGGGTTCCCAATTAAGGAGTAATTGATTTCTTTTGTCAATTGTTGTCTATTTTAGATTCAAACGTAAAAAATCTTATGATAAATCTTTTAAAATCCAAATGTAAAAAATCTTGATTGTAATTTTTTTTTAAATCTTTTAAATCAATACATTCCTAAATAGATTTTTAAAATCCACTGGACTTATTTATCTATATTCTTTTATAATCTCAATTGAATACAACCCCCTTAGTACACCAATTGGTGTACACCATCAATCTCAATTTATATGATTTAGTTTGTTGGACACACGAGTTTAAGAAAATAAAAGAAACTTTTGAATCTTGTAGCCTAAAATAAGTCAACTATATTTATGTGGTTATAGATCATCTCGTTTAGCGTAAAAGATAAAGTTTAAAGTTAAATTATTGTCAAATAAGGAAATGTGTCATTCTTTTTTGGACTAACTAAAAAGAAAAGCGTGTCATATAAATTGGGATAGATGGAGTATTATTTTATACCACCAACAACACGGAATAACTAATTCATGTAGTATAAGTTATAAATGGTTAAAGTAGCAAAAGTACAAAACTACCTTTATCTTTTTCCTAGGACCCCATGAAGATCAAGCATCCAAGGGTAAAATTATAAATTCATCACTTTTTAATTTAAAAATAAATGAATATTATAAATGATATTTTGCATATCCAATTTTAGTGCAAGGAACCAAAGACCCAACAAAAACCATTTTGTAACGCGGAACGGATCGTCTCAGTCTCAAGAGCCTGAAAAGGCGTACCTTGAGGACCCAACGACTGGTGCCTATCAGTTTGCGATCCTTGACAACCGAGGTTGAGGCCTCGTGCACGAAGGATGTGCTATACGGAGAGCCTCGGTTCGGGTCAGATCCCGAGTGAGATGCTCTAGCCTCTTTATACGCTCTGATACCATTTTCATAGCGGATCTTTTCATCATCTAACAACCCTGAAGAGGGTAGGAATATAGATGGAATATTAACATATTCATATAACAAATATAAAGCATGTAGTACGGAAGCATGTATTATTAACTCAAAATTTATTTTTTAAATAATAGTCTATAACCTTCTATCAACATTTAACATCATAATTGCAGAGATGTATACTTATCAAGATTATAATTAGAAATACATAGTCTGAAAACATACCTCTTAGCATAATATTAAGATCACCGGAGATACTCAACCCACACCGGCTCTGCCTCCCTTTTTTCCCTCTTGGTGACGGGATAAATGGCCTAGGTCTTTGGGAGTTGTTCGACAGACTCTTTCTTAAATTTTCTTTTAAGAGATGGTATTTTATGGACTAATATGGTTCTTAAGTATAAGCTTTCAAAGTATTTATCTTTTGGTATTATGATATTAATCTTGATATTGGCTATAGACTAGAAGAGTTTTTAGCTAGACATGAGAGAGTATTTTAAAGATTGAAGCTGTTGTATTTCAAAAAAATTGATTTTTCAGAAGTTACAATGAGGCTCTTTATATAGATAACCTCGGTTGCCTTTCACTATTGGCATGCTGAAAAAGTAATAAAGTCGTATTGTTACAAAAGTCCTAAAGCAAATAGTGATTTGTCTCTTGTCCTTTCATGATTTTCTTAAAGTTGTTTGTCGTTGCTGCCAGTTTTTTCAACGTTTGTTGGCTTGTCATCTTCTGTCTTTGATTCCTTGTGGGTCCGACGGCTTTTGCTTTCTTCCACATGTATCTTTACAGGTGTCCTCTTTGCACAGAGGCATCTTTTGCCTGTCTTCTTTTCACAAAAAGGCGATTTTTTTTTGACGACGATACTCTTATAGAATAGGAACGATATCGTGTTAATTTTTTGATACTCCTATAGAATAGGAATGATATCTTTTTAGTAGTATGGTAATACATGGGCTTTACTGTAGTTTGGACTACATTGGGCCATATTAATTTTTTACATTGTGGCTTTCTGTAGTTTAAACTACATTGAGCCGTTTCATTCAAAAAGGATTAGGTGATCCTTCTTTTTTCATATTAACCTGCATAGTATCCTCCTCTATACTATAACAGGCCTTTTCCTCTGGCCTATTAAGAGTTTGTACTGTTCTACTGTCTCATTGGAGTGTTTGTGCTCCATCTTAGTGATTCTATCATACATGTTGGTAAGCTGTGTGGTGTCTTGTGAGAGTACCTCATTGTTGTAGTATAGTGTGATAATTTCTTCGATTTCTCCTCCTTTGGAGTTTCAAATAATGATGGCTTTGCCTTCTCTTAGCATATCTTCAATTTTTGATTTCAGGGTTGATAGTCCTATGGCTCTTTTGGCACTGTGTCATTCTTGAAACTTCTCTATAGTACATGGTATTTTCATTTTCAGGTCTTTGTCATCTTCGCTTATATTGCTATTCCTTCCTTTAAATAGTTGGCACATAATGATAGGTTTTCCTGTTAAGTCCGTCGAGGCGTCGAACAGTTGTATGCCGTAGATACCTCTTCCAAATGATTCCATCATTAACCTAGCAGATTCTACTAAAACATTGGGTAATTTAGCAATATTATAAAAGGTTTCATCTACTAATATTTTATCTATAAATCCGTAAGTAAAGAGTTTAAGAACTATATCAGGGTTTGATTTTTCATTGCATAAAAACCTTGGGAATTTGCTTAATTTTGCACTTCTTAAAATGTGTGGGTTTGATTTATAATCATAAAATTTATTAATTTGTTCGTAAGCTATAATATCCTCAGGTGAGAATTTCACTTTGTCGCACATTGTTACTGTCGTTGAAGACGATGCTGTTATGGGTGATGGTATAGTAGTTGGCATGGCTGCAAGTTTAGATGTGAAAGTCTTTGGTTTTTCTGTAGGGGTTTGGGAAGATTTCAAGATTTGTACGGTTTTGAAGTCTTTAAAGGCTTCTGTTAGCTGTTCTAGCAAGTGTGCATTTTCTTCCATTTTGGTTGTAATAATTTTTTGATTTTGTTTGATGATTCCTGTAACATTGGTAATATATTCTTCGAATTTGTCACTGCTGGTTGACATCGTTGTACCTGCTAAGAGAATCATCTAGAATATTCTTAGTCCCGGATATATTTTTGACAATAAAATCATAACAATAAAAGAATGATTGCCATTTTCTTCTCTTATTTAGTTCTGGCAAAGGGTCTACTTTATTTGTAACGAAAGCTCTTACTTGGGTGTTATCTGTTCTAACGACGAATTTTACTGGTAATAGGTGATAATGGAATCTCTTTATTCCAAATTTTACTGCTAATAGTTCCTTTTCGTTAATATGGTAATTTTTTTCATTAGGCTTCCATGTTCCGCCTCCATATCCACAAATTAGTGGTTTTTCTTTATCTATATCCTCTTTATCATATGCTATGAGGAGTGCTCCCCATCCTATAACATTGGCATCAGTAAAAAGTTCTAGTTGATCCAGTTCTGTTGGTATTCTATGTTTTGGCAAGGCTTTCACTTTTTCCTTGATTTTATTTATGGCTTTAGTATGTTCTTCCTTCCATTCAAAAGTTATATTTTTTCTAGTTAGTTCCTGTAATGTTTTTCTCAAAAGTGGTAAATCTTTTATATGGTCTGAGGCATAGTTTACTACTCCTAGAAATTGTTGTACTTCCTTTTTGCTCTCTAGTTTATCTTTAAATTTTTTTATTTTTGTTACAATGTGTTCCTATAATTGTAATCCTTCATTATCTATTATGTATCCCAAATATTCTATACTATTTTTGAAGATTTCGGATTTCTTTTCAGATAATAATATTCCATGCTGTTTCACAGTCTTTATAAATTCTTCTAGATGTTTTATATGATTTTCCAAATCATCACTATATATTAATATGTCGTCAACATATACTATACAATATTCTGTTAACTTTCTGAATACTTGGTCCATTCTTCTCTAAAATATTTGTGGTGCATTCTTTAATCCAAAGGGTAGTACATTCCATTAGTAGTGTCCTTGGGGGGCACTAAATGTTGTTAAAGCTTTTGATTCATTTTTAGTTTTATTTGCCAAAATCCACTTTTACAATCAAATTTACTGAACCATTTTTTATTCCCTAATCTATTAATAAAGTTTCTTTTATATGGTAAAAAATATCCATCAAATACAGTTTTCTTGTTTAGATCTCTATAGTCAATCACCATTCTAGCCTTTCCTCTTTTTTGTTTACTATGTTTTCTAACTAAAAAGGCTGGGCTACTATGTGAGCTTTTACTTTCTTGTATTAATTTTAATTCTAATAACTCTTTTAGTTGGGTTTCAAATTCCTTTTGATATGTTGGGCTATATCTAATAGGCTTAGATCTAACTATATCGCTGAGATTTATTAGTTTGATTTCAGCATACATTTTTTCTTTTTCCCATAGTTGCATCGAATTTTCTCCAAAATTTATTTTTAGTATATTGAGGTATTTTTCTCTTAATAACTGTAGGTTATTATTCCTATCTGATCTTATGTTACATATTCTTAGTGTATTATTGGTAATATTCTCTTTAGTATTATCCATTTATTACAAGGTGTTTGTAGGCTGAAAGTATTGTTATTTATCACTTGCGTTTTAAAGTAGTCTAGGAAATTGTTTCCTAACAATACTTGTTTCATATCATTTAGTTAGTATAACTGGTAGTCTAAATATTGTCTTTCCTAATACTATTCTCATATTTTCTGCTACTATATCTAATTCTTTTGTTTGTTCGTTAAAGCCTGATACTTTTTTTCTATGTGTTTTAGATCTTTTCCATCTGTGTGGTTCTAATACTTCTTTCTTTGCTAGACATAAGTCTGCTCCACTGTCAATAAAAATCTTTTGTTTTACCATTTTATTTGGTTTGTATTTTATATGAGCTTCTATGTAGATTGCTACCATCTAATTATTATTTCGTTCTAAATCCATTTCTCTTAATCTTTGTTGAAGCTCTTCATCTTGTTCCATTTCTTCTACTTCTAGTAATTTCTTTCATCTTATCTCACTTAACCTTTCACCTATTCTGATAAGGCTTTTTGTAATTTAATTGTACCTATCACTATAGTATCTATTTCCTATTGCACTAGTAGTTGTAATAAGCTTATTGCGAACATACCTTTCACATTGCATCCAATAATCTCTTTCTTCTAGTAATTTTCTTTGTTCTTGCGACTTCATTTAGTCGGAACTATTTTCACTTTCTGAGTTTTGGTTAATGAAATTAATATTTTCTGATTCACTTTCTTCATCAGTTTGACTAACATAAAAATCTTCATATTCGTACCAATTATTATTTTCTTCTTTTATTTGTTGTAGACTCATTATAAATTGTGTCGTGTCTATATATTTTACACCTTTTTTCTTTAGTTTTGGGGATTTATTAGCATAATGTCCTTTTTCATTGTAATTCCAACATTTACATTCTTTAAGTTTTTCTTCTTCAATTGGTTTTACATATTTTCTTTTCCTAAATTTTCTCTTATGCTTAAATTTTTTCCTGGTTTCAGGGGTATTTCTATACCTTTTAAATCTCTTTTTCCTATAAGGTTTGTAATAAGGTTGTTGGTTTTGTCTGCTGTAATTATTATATTTTTTTATATCTTTTGTGTTGATATTTCTTTTTATGGCTTTTCTTATATTTCTTTTCTCTTTTATTATCATCACATCCGAATACTAATCTTCTTTCCGTAAATCCCCATATCTCTCTTAGTCCTATTTTCTTATCTTTTTTAATTTTTTGTTGCATCCTATATTCTTCACATTTTCCCATTAGATATGCTCTTAGTACTCTTATTCTTTATCCTAATGTATTTTCTCTTGGTTCTAGTTGGGTGTATTCCTTTGATATTTCTGTGTTATAAGGTATAAGTAGGTGGTCATAATAAAGTTGTTGGTATATTAAACCTTCTTCTGGCAAGAATCTTGCTTCATAAAAGAACTTACTAAAACTTATTGCATATTCTGGTAATTTATTAATTTTACAACATTTCATGTTATTTAGATTCATTATTATCTCATTTTTTCTTTCTGCTAGTACGTTTTCTCGTGCTACCAACCATTTTTCTCCTAAAAATTCTCTTTTTAGTATGATATCAAATATTATTAGCATAGATTTCCAATCTCCTGCATGGCTAAATACTTCTCCTCTTAATTGGTACGCTATGGATTCTATCCAATAAGCTACTTTTCCGATTAATGTTTTAGATATCAAGTCATACATATATTCTAGGTTTTCTATTTGTGTGGAGTTCATTAATGCTATATACATTCCAAGATTCCAATCATTTATTCTCCTTCCTATTTCTTGTTCATCATACACATTGTCTAAATCTAAGAAATATCCATTGTAATTTACACCTTGTGCCATTGATCCTACAAATTTTTTAAATTCAGCTTGTTGTCCTACTGGTATATGATTTGGTAATCTAGTTTGTCTTCTATTTATTATTTCCAGGTTGGGATCTACTAATTCTTCTTCTGGGTAATCATTTGCATCTTCATTTATTATATCATCAGTTTCTATTTCTGTTTCTATAGGATTATTAAAATCATCCTCTATATCACTTTCGGATTCTTCTTCTATGATTGCATTTACACTTTTCATTTTTTGTAAGGCTACTATTATCTGATTATTTTCCTTTACTATCTTTGAGTCTTCTTCCTCTTCAATGAATTCTGCTACATTTACCTCTTGGTTTACTAATTCAATGTTGTTGTCTTCGTTAGTATCGCTCTCAGTCTTTTCACTACTAGATGTAGTTTCTTCACATGTTCTATTATCTCTTACTTTCTTTTTTCCTTTCAACCTTTTTATCTCTTCTCTTAGGATTTTTATTTCATCTTTTAATTCTCCTAATTCTTGTTTTGCATAAGTTAATTCTTGTTTCACATCTTTCAATTCCTCTTTTGTTTGCTTTAGTTCTACTTTGGTTTCTTTTAATTCTTTCTTTGTATCCTTAAATTTGTGTTTGTATTTTTTATATTTATTGTACCATTCCTCATTATTGTGTGTTTTTAATTTGATATTTTCTGTTTCTAACTCACATAATTTTCGTTCTTGTTTATGTAATTTTAGATTTAAATACTCGTTGGTTGTTTTCTCTACGTCTTTTAAGTACACGTTTTCATTTTTTGAATTATTGTCTGGTGTGGTTTTTTCTTTTCTTTTCATTGGTTCATACTTGTATCGTTCTCTTTCCAGTATATTTTTTCCATGGTTTCTTAAAAACGTAAGTACACTAGGTTTTTGATTTTCCATTTAAAATTATCTTTTCTTACTCAATATTGCTAGGCTATCTAATATTTTTTCTACTTTCTTTGGCAGTCTTGGTTTTATTTTACCTATATCTACCATTATTGGTTCTTTACTCCTTCTCCAAGCATCTATTGGTACTATTTCTGGTTGTTGAGTTGTAGTGCTAATTATAGTGTTTTCTTTGCTCGTACTAGGTTCATCTTCTTCTACTTGTTTACTTTTATCTTTACTTTTTTCGTCTACTAATATGTTTAGTTTTTCCAATATTATTTTAAATGTTGGTATCTCATATACATTCCATAATTTTGTTAATTCTTCTCTGATTATTTCTTTCATTTTAGTTTGGTTTTCTTTTATTTCATCCATTAATACTAATGTATTCTTCATTTGTTCTTTTACTGCTATTTCTTCCCATAATGCACTAATTTTTTCTTTAGAGCTCGTCAGGATTATTAATTCTTTTTCTCCATCCATTTCCCACATCTAAACATATTTTATCAAACTTTTCACATTGTTGTTCTAACTGTTGTATCTTTTCTTTTAGTTTTATTTCTTTCGCCTTGTATTTTAAGTATTTAAGTTGTGAGAATATTTCTTCTGATAAGGTTTTTCTTATCGATTTTAATTTCTGTGTTTTCTCTATTATTTCTATTTGTATGTTCATACCTTATTTACGAATCTTGTTTTCCCTTGGTCATTTATTTCAATTCCATTATTATTTATCTTATAATTTATCATGATTAAAAAGTCACTTCCAAAAAGTAATTCATTAAAACAATCATATTCTATTACTCCTATATTTATCTTATACTCCAAATCTTGGATCTTGAATCTTAAATTAATACTTTTGGTAATTATTATTTCTCTTTCATTTTCAGAATAATTATAAGTTTGTGGGTCTATTAAATCACAATCATTTTTATAACTTATTCCCTTTACAAAGCTCTGATAATATATACACCCACAAACTTATAATTATCCGCGCCTCCGATCCTAAAGAAAACTCAAAAAGCTCATCGTAGTGGACGAGGATCCGTTGCGGCGAATTCCATCTGCTGGGGCGCACTGAAGCTCGCCCCAACGAGTACACCAGCAACCAGAACAATCAAGTCTTATGCAATTTCCATGACGCTCATGTATGTACATTTATGTAAAAATACGCTACGGACTCACTCGTGGTCTCAGAATTTTAATTAGAGGTCTATTTCTACAAATCAACCCTCAACAGGCTAAACTAGTTGCCATACTAATAACCAAAAATGCTCTGAGGGCTCGGAAACCGAACCAACAATCCCACTAAGTCATAAACGATCCTCCGGACCTCACAGAATTGATGAAATTCCGAAAAAGGTCCATTTACACAAAAGTCAACTTTTGGTCAAAGCTTTCATATTTCGAGGTTCTAATTTCTCAACTTCTACTAGAATTGTCTGATAACTTCGGGATCCGGGTCAATAAGGGTAAAATGGTCAAAATACAAGTAACGATGAAATAGGTCATTACAGTCTAAGCAATGTAGTTCATAGGGCATGTCAACGTAGCTGTATTGTTAATATGTTGCTACTCTAGGCTCGTTTCGCTTCTTCAAGCTCCGTCCTTTCTTTCAAAAATCAACAAAGAGTGCTAACTAAAAGAAATAATCCCCTTGATTATGGTAATACTATTCCTATTCTATTCTAAAAACCTTATTCTATACATTTATGGTAATACACTAATTATGGTAATACACTACTAATTATATTACAATATTACCTAAACTAGGATACTAAATATTTACCATAAATTACTTTACATAAACAGCCAAAACCGAGAGCTATTATTAGGACCAAATCCGAGATTTAATATACAAAATATACACATGTATAATGTGTGTATATTTAACACACCCCACAAGTAATAGCGGGCGGTCTTCGAACGCGAGATCGTCTCTAAAATCTTCAAAAAGGACCGAGGGAAGACCCTTTGTAAAGATGTCTGCAATCCGATATCTTGACGGGACATGGCATACGCGAACGTGACCCCGAGCAACCTTTTCACGGACAAAGTGAATGTCCATTTCGATATGTTTAGTGCGTTGGTGCTGAACCGGATTACCTGAAAGGTAGATAGCACTAATATTATCGCAATAAACCAAGGTTGCCTTTTGAATCGGACAATGAAGCTCAAAAAGCAAAGTACGTAACCAACATGATTCTGAGACCACATTGGCTACCCCTCGATATTCAGCCTCGGCACTTGAGCGGGATAGAGTCGCCTGACGCTTCACAGACCAAGAGACCCAGTTGCTGCCAAGGAACATACAGTAGCCAGACGTAGACCATCTGGTGTTTGGACAACCACCCCAATCTGCATCAATGTATGAGACAAGTGTGGATGTTGATGAAGGATACAAATGCAAACCATAGGCCAGTGTACCCTGAATATACCAGATGATGCGTTTGATTGCATTCGTGTGCTCAACTCTGGGATCATGTATGAATAAACACACCTACTGAACAGCATACGTAATATCCGGTCTGGTAAAGGTAAGATACTAAAGAGCCCCTGCAAGACTGCGATAGCGGGTCGGATCCTCATAAGGGATGCCGGCCGTGGCACCAAGTTTGGGCTTAGTATCAACTAGAGTGGAAATGGGCTTACAGGATGACATCCCAGCCCTCTCGATGATCTCAGCCGCATACTTTCTTTGAGACAAAAACAAACCATCTGAATGACGCGTGACGGCAATCCCCAAAAAGTAACTCAAGGGCCCTAAGTATTTCATAGCAAACTCAGAGCTGAGCATGGTCATGATAGACTGGCGTAAGGCATCGGAAGAGGCCGTCAAAATGATATCATCCACATACAACAGGATGTAGGCCAAGGATGAACCATGTCGGTAGATGAACAAAGAATTGTCTGACCTGCTGTAAGTGAACCCAATTGTCGAAACATAGTCAACAAACCTCGTATATCAGGCCCGTGGAGACTGCTTAAGCCCATATAAGGACTTTTTCAACAAACAGACATGATGAGGATGGTTAGGATCCCTAAACCCCAACATCTGATGCATTAATACTGTTTCCTTGAGATCACCATGTAGGAAAGCATTCTTGACATCCAACTGATGAATAGGCCATGCCTTAGAAAGAGCCAGGCTAAGAACAGTGCGAATGGTAGCCGGCTTGACCACCAGACTAAACGTCTCCCCACTATCTATCCCAACCTGCTGAGTCTTACCATCACCCACAAGCCGCGCCTTATGTCGAGCAAAGGACCCATCGGAATTCTCCTTGTGAGCAAAAATCCACATAGACCTGATAACATTAATACCAGATGGACGGGGCACCAACTCCCACGTCTTATTATCAATAAGAGCATTATATTCATCAGTCATAGAAATTTTTCAATTCGGGTCGTTTAAGGCAGACCCAGGATTACGGGGCAAGGGGGATTTAGAGACATTAGAGTGTAAATTAAAATGTCTTTTAGGTGTAAAAATACCCTGCTGACTACGAGTGACCGGTCTATGACTCGAGGAGGAATTTAGTGAATTTTGGGAATTTGCTGGGCTCGGGATGGACGGCCGGCGGGCGGTGGGCCTGCGGCCCAAAAGCTCGGATGCGAAAGTTTGGGCCGAGAATGGTGGCCGGGGTGGACCGGTTCCGGTGGTGGGCGGACTGGTCCAATCATCGCGGCCCGATTAGGTGGCGGGTAGTCTTGCCGACCGAGACGTGCCAGTGGGACCAGTGGGCAGTGGGCCCGCTGGAGAGTTTTGGGTGTGGGAGATGTCCTAAAAATGCCGAATAATATACGGGGATATTTGGTCATCCAAAAAATTATACGAACTAGGCTCGTGAATATGAACTTTCGTAAAAGGAAATTGGGTTTCATAAAAAATGACATGGCGATTAATTATGATTTTCTTGGAGGATAAATCAAAGCATTTGTAGCCACGATGATTAGACGGATAACCCAAAAACACTCACGGAGTTGACCGAGCCTGAAGTTTGTTAATTGTGGTGGATGAGAATAACGGATAACACAAGCATACCCGAAGATGAGATTACGACGGGTTCTTATTATATAAGATTTGGAGGGGGAAGAATATGTCACACCTTTGGAAGGAATTATGTTAAGGAGATATGTGGCCATTTGTAGAGCATGATGCCAAAAATATGGGGGGTATGGAAGCATGAAGTAAGAGAGTTCGGACAATGTTATTTATGAAACAAATTTTGCGTTCGACTTTCCCATTTTGTGAAGATGTATGAGGACATGAAATATGAAAATTGATCCCATTATTAGCACAGAACTCCCGAAACTCCCTATTGTCATACTCTTTCCCATTATCACATTGAATATTTTTTATTTCTCTTTCGAATTGGGTACGAATGAATGCTCTAAATTTTATGAAGACTGAAAACACTTGTGATTTATTCGCAATTGGAAACGTCCACAAAAATTTAGAATAATCATCTAAAAAGAGAACATAATATTGATGACCTACCAAACTGAGAACATGAGACGTCCATAGGTCACTATGAATAATATCAAATGGCATTGAAGTATGAGAATTTGAGTCTACAAATGGAAACTTAATAATTGTCCCTAACGAACAAGATTGACAAATTTGAGTACGACTCGTACCCTTACATGAAATAAAACTATTTTTATCTAAAGCTGATAAAATAGAGGATCCCGGATGACCAAGGCGAGCATGCCACAAGGAACTTATTCCCTTTACAAAGCCCTGATAACATATAGACCCACAAACTTATAATTATCCGCGCCTGCGATCCATAAAGAAAACTCAAAAAGCTATTCGTAGTGGACGAGGATCCGTTGCGGCAAATTCCATCTGCCGGGAGGCATTGAAGCTCACCCCAGCGGGTACACCAGCAACCATAACAATCAAGTCTTATGCAATTTCCATGACGCTCATGTATGTACACTCATGTAAAAATACGTTACGGACTCACTCGTGGTCTCAGAATTTTAATTAGAGGTCTATTTCTACAAATCAACCCTCAACAGGCTAAACTAGTTCCCAAACTAATAACCTAAAATGCTCCCGAGGGCCTCAGAAACCGAACCAACAATCCCACCAAGTCATAAACGATCCTCCGTTCCTCACGGAATTGATGAAATTCCGAAAAAGGTCCATTTACACAAAAGTCAACTTTTGGTCAAAGCTTTCATATTTCAAGGTTCTAATTTCTCAACTTCTACTAGAATGTCCGAAAACTTCGGGATCCGGGTCAATAAGGGTAAAATGGTCAAAATACAAGTAACGATATAATATGTCATTACAGTCTAAGAAATGTAGTTCATAGGGCATGTCAACATAGCTGTATTGTTAATATGCTGCTACTCTAGGCTCGTTTCGCTTCTTCAAGCTCCGCCCTTTCTTTCAAAAATCAACAAAGAGTGCTAACGAGCAAGAAAAAGGATGTTCTAAGGCGCAATGTCTTTCGTTCAGCTTCTACGCCATTGATTCTTGCCTTATCTTACTTAGTAAAGCAACATTTCGCGGTAGGCGCTCACCTTTTTTGTCTTGGTGGAACCTGGCGGGCAGGGCTTTCTTAACCGGATACACGGAATTGAGATCTCTGTTGCATGCAAATCTTTCTATCAGGAAAGCCTCGCTTATTCAAAGGGATTCTTATTTAGAACCTTTTTTTGCTTAGTTGTAAGTAAACGCTCGTAGGAGCGGCGGGTGATGATGAGTATATAAATCAATAAAGACAAAAAAAATGACAAGATAAATTAGATATATATGGAAAAAATAACGATGTAGAGGGCGACTGAAAAGGATGTTCGACCTACAGGGAAAGTGGTGGGCAGGGATTTTCTACAATGACACTGTTGTAGACCAATTGAAAGAGATGTAGCGCATGTAGCGCTTTTGTTTTTGGGTAAAAATGCCACGGGATCAAATCTTGCCATCCCTACCTAATCTTGTTTTCTAGGCACTAATGAGGGATCCATTAAGACCGATTCAAATTTTCATTTTATGAGACTATGCATGCAAGATGTATTAGGGAGTACAAAAAGAAGCATTTTTCTTTACAGTCGTATCCATTGTGATAAGAAAACGCTCTTAGTTTAGTAACGTGGATCTTGAAAACCCGACGTCGTAGGTTCAAATCATGCAAAGCGTGATTTTTTTCTTCTTAGATTGAATCAGAATGAAATAGATTAATTAAATAACCTTCACAACAATTGAAATTTGACCTCATATGCCTGTGTATTTAAAAAGGGAGGAGTTGAAAGCCACTTGATTTGTAAGGAGATGAGGTCAATAAAAAAATGTTAATTAATCAAAGGTCCAACTGATCACCACGCATGTATTGTCAATATGCAGGTAGGAATAATCCATCCAAAGTAATATAAATTAGACTTAACACGATTCCAAATAGAAAAAACTGCAATCATTTTTCTTTAAGAGAAAAAAGGTGATATCTATACCTAAATATTAACCCAAATTGACATGAATCTCAATGACAATGACCAAGAATTGACAATTGGTAACGTAAGTAAATATAGAATACATGTAATACCACATAAAGATTTCTTTTTTTAAAATTTTCATTTTGAATATTCAGTTTAAATAAGTCGTGGCTTGCTCAGACCAATAAATAGAGTTGAGGTTATAGTTAAAGTCGCTAATAGAAAATAGAAATAACTGGTTATAGTAAGCATGAAAGGACTAAATTAAATGAAATATGTTCTTTTATATATATGTGTGGAAAGCACTTACCTAAGTTTCCATTTTTGCAAAATAGAAGGCTAGACAAAAATCTCAATTTCAATTGAATGAAGTTGAATGAATTTTGATTCATGTATCATTATTATAGGCAGACAACGCTAACAAAGATAAAGTGACTGACATATAAAAGAAATTGATTCATCATCTGTAACATCTATCCATCCCGCCATTCCAATCAACCGATTCATTAAGTAACTATTGGGTAAACTATTAAACTAATAATAGTTATATCATCTAACTTCATTCAAAAATGAAACTTGCAGTTAGAATTAATCTATTTTGATCATTTCTTAGATTTTGCTGAATTGTATCTAATCCATTTTCGATTTTAAAGCAAACACTTACAAAGCTAAGAAATCTTTTTCATTTGACTTTCATTGTTGTTTCACTCATTAGACTCAATAGTTTATTAATACACAAAATATCTTGAATGATTGAGAAGAAGAAAATTTTATCACACAATCGCTTGAAAAAATCTTTTTTTTTTTGTCCAACTAGTAGTATTTTCTATTAGATTCCACATTTTCTCTTTTCATACTGCCTCGTCCTCGTAGCTAGATCAAGAAAGAACCTTTGGATCGAGGTCCACAACTATGGATTCCAATTATTCTATTTTTCTTTTTTGCTTTCATTGAATATGATATACTACTCTTATTTGTCACTCAACCATTAACTTTTTTTTTTAAAAAAAAGATCCCAACAACAAAATTACTTCCACAACTACGAAGGAAAATTTCTATATATTGCATTTACAATAATTCTGGGAATATGTAAGATGATTTTACATCAACAAGTAAAAAAAGAAATTATTTAGTACTTACTTTTGATACTAATTCAAATTGCCTTGTTGTGTAAGAAGAAGGATAGTTATACTGGCTCGGTGTACTCTGAAGACGCCCTCGATACAATATTGACGATCTCACAAATATGCAATAATGAATTGTCATTTACTGATCAGACCTTTTACGTTCAATCCTCTTTGATTGTACAAAAATATGTGGAGCGCAACATGTCTGGAAGCACAGGAGAAAGTTCGTTTGTTGATATTATTACCAGTATTCGATATTGAGTCATTGATAACATTACTATACTTTCCATATTCATTGTGGGTCGGTTATTTGTCAGCACCGATTTAGCTTACAATGTGTTTGAAAGTCCGCGGCCAAACGAGTATATTACAGAGAGCCGACAAGGAATTCCATTAATAACTGACCGTTTTGATCCTTTGGAACAACTCGGTGAATTTAGTAGATCGTTTTAGGAGACCCTAATGACTATAGATCGAACCTATCCAATTTTTACAGTAAGATGGTTGGCTGTTCACGACATGGTGTAATACACTCAACGAAACACAAAATAGATTTAATCCCTAATTTATACCAGGATAACCCACTTAATCCCTCCAACCAAACAGCCCCTAAGGGCTCAAACCTATGCACCAGAATCTTAATTCGTCATTCTGTATTTAGAGCTTAGGTTAAAAATGTTTATGAGCGAAAAGCTCATGAATTTCGCTCATGAAACTAGAAGTATTACAATATAACCAAAAAAGTACTTGTACAAAGTAATTTCTTCTCAAATGTACCGCAATCCCAAAACGCTGCCTAGATATGTAGCATTACCACAAGTCAATGTCGTGTATTCAAATGCTTGAATCCTCTCTCATCCTGCGGGAGAGGATATAAGTTTTAGCCTCACTTAGAGTAAACATTTTTCCTAAGAATATCAATTTCCACACCATTATATCGGGATTCCCTTGTTTACGGAATTATGGATAGCAAAGAATTAAGAGCAGTATTCCTTTATCAGAAGTGGAGACGCCACTTCAAAAGTTTCTATTATGTCTGCAATTCATGGAGATAGTTCCGTTAGACCATTTGGATGTATGTTTGCTTAAACTATGAGAAAGCATTTGAAAGATGAAGTCATTTGCATGGCGTGATTTAGAGTAAGGCAGAAGGTTTAGCTTATTTAAGTGTTCTTCTGATAGCTGCAGTTTTTGAATTTGACTTTGATGCTTCTTGTTTGTAATTCCATGATTGATTCTGAATATGAGCTTGTGTTTTACAGGGTTTGAACTCATTATTAGATCACGAATGCCTCACAGGACTCGGCCTATGACAGCTCTTCTGCTGTTTACCGGACTTAATGTTGTTTTAATCTCAACAATAACTCATGTCTATGATTTTTGTATGCTTTCATACCTATTGGGAAAGAAGAGTTTCCTAGTATCCTAATGAAGCTCAAAATCATCTTTCCTTTCAGCAGTTCATGCCTCTATTGCTTACTTTACATCTTTATATATGTTTCACCCTGAATGCTTCTGCTATTTGTATTACATAATGTGTAAAAGTCTCAATGTCACAAACCACATAAAACTTTAACGTTTATGCCTGTTTTAGTGGACCTTACGGTTATCATCACCATGTGTCATTTTGTTTGTCTCAGAACTTAGCTGTTGTGTTTAAGCCAACACTGAAGAATAGGTTAAGTAGAGAGTTGTTTGTTTCTATTTCCCGCTAAAAGTGGAATCTAAATTCTACTGAGCTTTTCCATAACATTTGTAAATCAATTCTGATTTATGTCCTCTCCAATGCTCTACTTTAAGTATAGTTTTTTTCTTTTCCTTTTTTGCCACTACTTTTCCATGTTATCTGGTAACTTACTCTTCATCATCTATATCAGAGAGAACATCGACGTCAGGAACACGAAGAAGCTTGGAGAGGTTGAGCATCAGTTTTAAGTGGGATCTTCGAGGTTAGGGATTTTGTTTAATAGGTCTTTAGTTTAACTTGGTTGGAGACCTAATGAGCTTCTGGTTTTATTGTGTTGCGTGATTTCCTGTTGTTTCCTTCGTAAATATTTAGAGTGACATCAAGCTGAGACAGGTACTAATTAAGGATTATATATGGAAGGAAAATGAAGAAGAAGATGATATAAATGTTTCTTATTAGCTGATATCTTCTTTTAATAGAGACTTCTCACTTCTGTTTAGACAATGTTGTCAATTATCTCTACTTGATGATTGTTGCTGCCAAACTCTGTGGATTTGGATGTACTATTAAGAATGGATCTGAAGGAGGTCGCTCTGCTGGCTTTCGTACTATGCATATAAAGCACGACTCCTAAAATTTTGAAGATCAGTGTTCTTGTGTTTTAGGTGATGCAAAAGTACTCCTTATTCTGTGAATACTATTCAAGTGGTCTTACAAAAGATTGAAGGTTTGTTTCTTTGATATTTATGTCTTTGTTTTAGTTTGATCACAACTTGACCTCTTTGAAATTTACATCAGCCCAATTTTCCGTTATCTACCTTATCAGAAAACTTAAAAAAAGTTCATCCAAACATCTTTGAAATCTGGTTCACTGTATGCCAATGGCCATTGCCACCTAAAGTCGCCAAAGTGGTTTATGGATGACTTTGGGTTTGATATGCCCCATGATCTATGTTGCTCAGACTCTTCAAAAATGTTGTCTCACCCCATGTCGAATCCTCAAAATATGCATTAATTTTGGAGGATTCGACACACAATTGGCAGGATTTTGAAAGAGTCCGAGCAATCTATGAATAAGGCATAAGTTTAGCTTAGCAAAGCACCATATACATATGTAATTTGAAGAAATGGTTTGCTCCATGGGCTTCTTACCTAAACTGGTTATATTGTAGTTCATTCTTATACTTTTTGTTGATCTTCATATTTTGGCTGGACTTGATAGCTCTCTTCATCTTTTAGTTAAAACCCTTGTCATAAATCAGATTGAGCTTCAACTCAGCAACTAATTAGAAATTCCAAAGGAATATGAATTGTTAATAAGGAGTTTCCCATTTCTTGTTGGCAACATAGGTTTTTGAGTATGCAATTAAACATGATGAGAGATTCAATTTAAACATGCTCTCTTAGTTGGGTAATTCGATCATAATTTGTTCAATACCTTATAAATCTGAAAGGAGTTTACATTCTACGTTGTTTTGTTGAAAGACATGAGAACACACTGAGTTCATTACTCGTGGGACGATTCTTTTTTTATAAAATGGAATGACAATTTTTAATTAACTTAAATTTTTCCCACCAACTATCAATTATTTGTGGAAGCAATATGGGCATCCAAATTCTTTTTATTTAATTATCCTTTTAACGAAGTGTAGAATCGACTATACATGATGTGAATTTGTCTTCAAATTAACATAAGAGTGGTCGTTACTTTTGATCCTTTTGGTTTCTCTGTGAAGGATTTCAAAACGGGTAGTCCTCTCATGAGGTGTGATAGTAGGGGAGATCTATATCCTGTCACGCCCGGTGTCGGTCCATCGAGTCAAGTCTTGCCATCACAAAAATCACAACAACAATATACCCAATGAAATTTCTCAAAGTGGGGTATGAAGAGGGATAGAGTGTACCCCTATTATATAAATAGATGTTCAAAATTCAAGTTTCATCCTATACATACATAAACCAACAATTCAACCTCCTTCAGGTCTTTCTATTCTTATTCCATCCAAATCCACGAGTGTTTGATAGCAAAGTTACTTAGTAGAGTGAACAACAAAGGTTCCTCAAACAATCTATAACAGTAGTCTCTATTAAAAGAAGGAATCAGCTAATAAGAGACATTTTCCTTTTTCCTTCTTTCCAAGCATAATCCTTAATAGCTTAGTCAGCTTGACATCACTCTAAATATTCACCAAGGATAAAGCGAGAAACTCATGTAGTTCACGCAATAAAACAAGAAGCATATTAGATATCAGATTACACAATATAGTAATTATGACGACCTGTTTGTTTGTCATAACGTAATTACATTGCAATTACAAGTGTACTTGTTTGGTTGCACAAGTTTAATTATACGAGTTAGATATTTTAAATTTTAAAAATAAAAATTAATTATCAAAAAGTAAACGTTAATGTTTGACAAATATATATTTATATAAGAAATATTACTTCAAGATACACATTATTTCGAAAATATAGAACTAAATAATTATAAATTTGTAACTAGTATTGTGAAAAAATTGATGCTATACAAATAAATATTACCTTAATTGCATCAATTAATAAGAACTTCTAACAAAGCACACATTTTGCAATAACATCATGGACAACATGTTTGACAAAAAAATAATATTTACAACCATAATTTCATAATACTATTTAAATATTAAAAAGTCATCTATCAAATTCTAACATCAATCAACATAAGCTAAGTTTGCATATAACTCCATCCAAAAATAAAATCCGACTTTAATGACATTACTATAGCTCGTTACAAGCCAAGTTTGTGGATGACTTATTTTTTCTAAGATTAGGAGGTATAATATTTTAAAAAACAAAAATAATAACATAGCTAAGCGAAATAAAAAAATAAAGAAAAACAAATAAGAAAGTTAACATAGCAAGCAACAACAACAACAACATACCCAGTGAAATTCGACAACGTGGGGTCTGGGGAGGGTAGAGTGAAAGAAGACCTTACCTCTACCTTAGTAGGTAGAACGGCTGTTTTTGAGAGACCATCGGCTCAAGACACGACAAGGCATAAGCACAAACAAAGCACGAGAAACAGTCAGATCCGGTCAAGGAATTTAAAGCAGTATGAAAATGTTGGTATCAAAAGCGAATACGTCATGATAGTGAATCTTAAAAATAATAAAGAAAAATAAATAGTACTGAAGCAAAATATGAGAAATTATGTAGAAGCATGTGAAGTAAATGTTGGGAAATGAAAAATAAAGCAAAATTCATTTCAAAAGAAAATACATTTCAAGTATCACTTTTAGCAGGAAAGAGAAACACAAATCTGCTTAACTTACTGAATGGTGTTAGCGAAAAACAACCAAGTTCTTTGATTAAATGCAACATGCTAAACTAAGCAGCAGCAAAATGGCACCTTTGATGCTAATGGTAAGGTTCACTTGAAGAGCCATACACATTAAAAGTTTCATGTGATTTGCAACATAAGAGTTATATGAACCACATGATACAAATATTATATCTAATGTGCACAAACATATAGCCAGAGGATGTATACACAAGGATGAGCATAAAAGTTGTACATAAGTATAAAACAGCTTTTAATGTCCCCTTTGGGCAATTCGAATGGAACGTTATGCCTTTTGGGCTCAAAAACGCTCCTTCTGAATTTCAGAACATTATGAACAACATCTTTAACACTTTAAGCTTATTTTCTATAGTCTATACAGACGATGTACTTGTATTTTCAGAAAACATAGACCAACACTTTAGACACCTTAATACCTTCATTAACACTGTAAAGAAGAATGGTTTAGTTGTAAGCGCTAAGAAGATAAAGCTTTTTCAAACTTCTATTAGATTTTTGGACCATGACCTTTACCAAGGAACCTATAAGCCTATTTGTAGAGCCATAGAGTTCTCAGCTAAATTCTCTGACGAGATAATTGATAAAACTCAATTACCGAGATTTTTAGGAAGCCTCAATTACGTCGCTGATTTTATCCCTAAAGTCCAACAAATTTGTGAACCCCTCTACAAAAGACTTAAGAAAGTCCCTGTCCCCTGGTCCGAAGAACAGACCAAAGCTGTTAAATAGGTTAAAGAAATTATGCAGAAGCTCCCCTGCTTAGGAATCCCGAATCCTGAAGCTTTCATGATTGTCGAAACTGACGCTTCGGATATCGGCTACGGAGGCATCCTTAAGCAAAGGATTTCTACCGAGGCTACCGAGCAATTAGTAAGATTCACATTAGGAGTGTGGAATTCCGCCCAGAAAAATTACAGTACCGTTAAAAAAGAAATTTTATCTATAGTACTATGTATTACGAAATTTCAGGACGATCTGATAAACAAGGAATTTTTGCTAAGAGTCGACTGCAAAGCAGCCAAAGATGTTTTACAAAAGGATGTTAAAAATCTTGTGTCAAAACAAATTTTTGCTAGGTGGAAAGCGCTATTATCTAGTTTTGATTTCAAAATCGATTTTATAAAGGGAGAAAAAAACTCCATACCCGACTTTTTAACCAGAGAGTTTTTGCAGGGCAACAATGAGGCCAGGTTTTTCGGGCTCTCGCCCGATGAGACCCCCATTCCAGCTAAAGCCAGAAGAAAAAATGAAAAGTCCATTTACCCCAGATAAAACCACCAACCCCAGTTTAGCAACCGCATATGAATTCGTTTTCAGTTCTAGCAAACTTTTCAAAAACTTGCTAATTTCGAAAGATTTTTTTTAAATATGGAATTTGTGTGACTTTTTAGTGGGAGGTATAAATACCAAACCCTATAAAAATATCACCCTAACCAATCAGACTTTTCATGAGACTTATAGGCTTGTCATCCTTTAGCTCTTCGGCATCGCTTCGCTTTGGTATAAGAGTAATGTGAAGCTTTTTTCAATCCTCTCATGTTGGAAAGAATTAATTATATACTCTTTTACACTTACCAACACTTCATGTAAAAGGCCATTGTATAGTTATCGAGGCCTGGAACTTTGTCACCATCATAGCTTCTCAGTGCTTCCTTTACTTCCTCCAAGATAAATGATGTTTGAAGTAATTCCTTCTCCTCTAGTCTATTTTAAAGCTGGTATCACCTTAAGGTTCCCAATTAAGGAGTAATTGATTTCTTTTGTCAATTGTTGTCTATTTTAGATTCAAACGTAAAACATCTTATGATATATCTTTATAAATCCATGTGGTCCTTTCAAATCTTATGATAAATCTTTTAAAGTCCAAACGTAAAAAATCTTGATTGTACATTTTTTTTAAAACTATTTTAAGTCAATATAATCCTAAATAGTCTTTTAAAATCCACTGGACTTATTTATCTATAAATAGTCTATTAAAATCTCAATTGAATAAGTAAAATAATCATGGTATATAATTTACTATAATTTTATCCAATGTTTAGTTGTAATTTGAACTATGTATAACTTAATTCTTGTGTAACTTAGGGGGTGTATTCAATTAGGATTTTAAAAGACTATTTTTGGATAAATAAGTGTTGTGGTATTCATTTAAGACTTTTAAATAATCTAAACAAGTCTTGTGGTATTTAATCAAGACTATTATGATTTTTTAAAGAGGGTGTCCAGGTCTAGTGGTATTCAATCAGATTTTTAAACAAGTAATAAAAAGTCTTTTGATATTCAAAAATTTGCTAATTTCGAAAGATTTTTTTTTTAAATATGGAATTTGTGTGACTTTTTAGTGGAAGGCATAAATATCAAATCCTATAAAAAATATCACCCTAACCCATCAGACTTTTCACGTGAGACTTATAGGCTTGTCATCCTTTAGCTCCTCGGCATTGCTTATCTTTGGTATAAGAGTAATATAAAGCTTTTTTCAATCCTCTCTTGTTGGGAAGAATTAATTATAAACACCTTTACACTTACCAGCACTTCATGTAAATGGCCATTGTAAAGTTATTGAGGTCTGGAACTTTGTCACCATCATAGCTTCTCAGTGCCTCCTTTACTTCCTGCAACATAAATGGTGTTTGAAGTAATTCCTTCTCCTCTAGACTATTTTAAAGTTGGTATCACCTTAGGGTTCCCAATTAAGGAGTAATTGATTTCTTTTGTCAATTGTTGTCTATTTTAGATTCAAACGTAAAAAATCTTATGATAAATCTTTTAAAATCCAAATGTAAAAAATCTTGATTGTAATTTTTTTTTAAATCTTTTAAATCAATACATTCCTAAATAATCTTTTAAAATCCACTGGACTTATTTATCTATATTCTTTTATAATCTCAATTGAATACATCCCCCTTAGTACACCAATTGGTGTACTCCATCAATCTCAATTTATATGATTTAGTTTGACTGGACACAGAGTTTAAGAAAATATAAGAAACTTTTGAATCTTGTAGCCTAAAATAAGTCAACTATATTTATGTGGTTATAGATCATCTCGTTTAGCGTAAAAGGTAAAGTTTAAAGTTAAATTATTGTCAAATAAGGAAATGTGTCATTCTTTTTTGGACTAATTCATGTAGTATAAGTTATAAATGGTTAAAGTAGCAAAAGTACAAAACTACCTTTATCTTTTTCCTAGGAACCCATGAAGATCAAGCATCCAAGGGTAAAATTATAAATTCATCAGTTTTTAATTTAAAAATAAATGAATATTATAAATGATATTTTGCATATCCAATTTTAGTGCAAGGAACCAAACACCCAACAAAAAATAATTCATGTATTACTAATCCTTGTATAATAATCCCTACATAATTAATCCCTGCATTATAATCCGTAATCCTTGTATAACTATACATCATACCAAATACTAAGAGTTTCATTTGATTTTCAACATTGAGAGTTCTATGAACCACTTAAAGATTTGTACTCTAGGGTTGAAAGACAAGTAGGTTGTATCCGATAGAGACTCAGGGTCATTGGAGTTCACAGATGCATCAATATCCCGGCGCGTTTTCAGCCAATACGAGATAGTCTCCCACTTTACAGATCCCTCATTTTATGAGTCCGGGAAGTGTAAGAGTCTATGTGATTTTTTCAAAACTTTTCAGGGGAACCAAAACGTCACATCTTTTCCTACTGCGAGACGTTTCGTCAATCGATCATTAAATACATTCAGTCACTCAAACACGATGCCCTTTCAGAGACACTAATTGACCCTTACCGACAGGACATGTCACTTCATTTTCCAAGGGGAATGATTACCCCAACCGGCTATAAAATTTGACGCTCCTGATCACTTCTCCTCACTCTCACTCTTACTTTCTCCTCTCGAGTAATCACAAATTCTTACTTTTTATAAGCCTCCATTCATACTATGTCTACTTCTTCATCTTCTTCCTGTTCTTCATGCGATCTAACCCTCGCCAGAATGAGGCAAGAGCTCGGTGCTACTTCTGTGACTTCCGTTCATCATCGACCCTCATCTTCCAGCCTCACCCGAGCCACTGACTTGGGTTTCACAGCCTCCGAAATCATTCCCTCTATCTTTAATTTCGAGAGGGATTTTAGTGTAAACCATTGCTATGAGCTGTAGAAGGTATCACTTCGCTGATCGACCACTCAATTATTCCTTAGGTCCGTATCGACTGTCAATGGGGCCTAAAGGTAGAAATATTTCCTCCCCCATCAATGCGAGCATCACGCATCACAACCCAGGGATGTCGCTCATTTATACCCATCCATTTGCCATCAGATTCAGTCTTCTAGTTCATCATGACATTGAGGCCTTTTGCCGGTGATATGGCATCTGTTAAAGACAGTTGACCCCTAAGACTTGTGAATAGTCTGTTGTATTTAGTATCTGGCAAATCTTGCCCACCTTCCTTTTATTTTGGATCACCTGATCCACCTTTACGCCCCCAAGTTCTTCCTGGGGGATAATAAACTTAGCTTTTCGGGGCTTCTGGGCCATAATTATGAACGCCGAGGATGCTCACAACTGGGGATGGTGTGATCAGTTCCTGATGATTCATACCCACCGCCTTCATGACGTCAATTTGGGCTAGTTGTCGGAGCAATGGAACAATGCTCGTAAGTATTTGTAACTCTATTTTCTGCATTTTTTTACTTCTCTCCTGATCGTATTTTTTTTTATTCCTTCAGTGACCCCAGTAGTCCCCGAGCCCCTGCCTAATATCTTTGGCTAGGTGATGGGTCTGCTCCGCGCCCCTCATGAAGTTGAGCGGACTTGGAGAGCTATTTCTGCTGACAAATGGAGAGGCAAAAGTCATGGTGAGTCTTCTCTCGCTGGTTCCGTACTTTTATTGACAGTGCATTGATATTCCACCCTAACTTACCTGGAGTGTTTTACTGCATTTGATTCTAAGCACCAAATTTTCTGATCCATCAAGTAAATGCTTTGAAGAGTTTTATCGGGTTTGTTGTATACCAGAAGTGATCTAATGGCATCGTATAATTTTCAAGTCTAAATGGATTTCTGATATAATGTTAGTGAGCATGGTAACTATTATTTCATGTAATTAACTTTTTCTTCATTTTTTGTTGTCAACGAATAGTAATTTGTATTATAGAACATGTAATTTTTAGAAATGGGGTTCTTCATTCTTGCTGCATGTGCCTCCTTGAATTTGAGTGATATTTTGAATGTGAGACTGCTAGATATTGTTAAATATACAATATACACACAATATACATGTGTATATTGTATATTTAAGGACTCGAAATCTGCCCATATTTTAGCTCTCGGTTTTTGGTAATATTAGACATAAGAATATTGTATATTAGGAAAATATATGTGTAGTATATTGTAATGTATTTGTTACCTAAATTAGGATTATACACTACCATAATTGTAGAGTTAGAATTATGGTAGAATAAGATTTTAGGAATAGGATTCTCCTATTTTGTAACTTGTATATATACCTATTCAAGGAGAAATGTTGCTCAGACTCTTCAAAAATGTTGTCTCATCCCATGTCGAATCCTCAAAATATGCATTAATTTTGGAGGATTCGACACACAATTGGCAGGATTTTGAAAGAGTCCGAGCAATCTATGAATAAGGCATAAGTTTAGCTTAGCAAAGCACCATATACATATGTAATTTGAAGAAATGGTTTGCTCCATGGGCTTCTTACCTAAACTGGTTATATTGTAGTTCCTTCTTATACTTTTTGTTGATCTTCATATTTTGGCTGGACTTGATAGCTCTCTTCATCTTTTAGTTAAAACCCTTGTCATAAATCAGATTGAGCTTCAACTCAAAGCAACTAATTAGAAATTCCAAAGGAATATGAATTGTTAATAAGGAGTTTCCCATTTCTTGTTGGCAACATAGGTTTTTGAGTATGCAATTAAACATGATGAGAGATTCAATTTAAACATGCTCTCTTAGTTGGGTAATTCAATCATAATTTGTTCAATACCTTATAAATCTGAAAGGAGTTTACATTCTACGTTGTTTTGTTGAAAGACATGAGAACACACTGAGTTCATTACTCGTGGGACGATTCTTTTTTTATAAAATGGAATGACAATTTTTAATTAACTTAAATTTTTCCCACCAACTATCAATTATTTGTGGAAGCAATATGGGCATCCAAATTCTTTTTATTTAATCATCCTTTTAACGAAGTGTAGAATCGACTATACATGATGTGAATTTGTCTTCAAATTAACATAAGAGTGGTCGTTACTCTCAAATTAACATAGTTAATTATTTGCTCTACAAAACTTGATAGTATCAGATTCGCCATTATCTTACAAATGAACACTAACAATTAAAAAACAAAAGGATGACTGCTGAAGTTAGATAATAATTCAGATTCGACCGAATTCTTAATGGACAAGAATAGTTTGGTCTTAGAATTGGGTAGGGGCCGCGCGAACGCAGGCCCCGCTGCCACAAATTATGACATAGGCTCGACCGCTTAGGCCGACCTTAGATAGGCACCCGATGTCGGTCCATCGAGTCAAGTCTTGCCATCACAAAAATCACAACAACAATATACCCAATGAAATTTCTCAAAGTGGGGTATGAAGAGGGATAGAGTGTACCCCTATTATATAAATAGATGTTCAAAATTCAAGTTTCATCCTATACATACATAAACCAACAATTCAACCTCCTTCGGGTCTTTCTATTCTTATTCCATCCAAATCCACAGTGTTTGATAGCAAAGTTACTTAGTAGAGTGAACAACAAAGGTTCCTCAAACAATCTATAACAGTAGTCTCTATTAAAAGAAGGAATCAGCTAATAAGAGACATTTTCCTTTTTCCTTCTTTCCAAGCATAATCCTTAATAGCTTAGTCAGCTTGACATCACTCTAAATATTCACCAAGGATAAAGCAGAAACTCATGTAGTTCACGCAATAAAACAAGAAGCATATTAGATATCGGATTACACAATATAGTAATTATGACGACCTGTTTGTTTGTCATAACGTAATTACATTGCAATTACAAGTGTACTGTTTGGTTGCACAAGTTTAATTATACAGTTAGATATTTTAAATTTTAAAAATAAAAGTTAATTATCAAAAAGTAAACGTTAATGTTTGACAAATATATATTTATATAAGAAATATTACTTCAAGATACACATTATTTCGAAAATATAGAACTAAATAATTATAAATTTGTAACTAGTATTGTGAAAAAATTGATGCTATACAAATAAATATTACCTTAATTGCATCAATTAATAAGAACTTCTAACTAAGCACACATTTTGCAATAACATCATGGACAACATGTTTGACAAAAAAATAATATTTACAACCATAATTTCATAATACTATTTAAATATTAAAAAGTCATCTATCAAATTCTAACATCACTCAACATAAGCTAAGTTTGCATATAACTCCATCCAAAAATAAAATCCGACTTTAATGACATTACTATAGCTCGTTACAAGCCAAGTTTGTGGATGACTTATTTTTTCTAAGATTAGGAGGTATAATATTTTAAAAAACAAAAATAATAACATAGCTAAGCGAAATAAAAAAATAAAGAAAAACAAATAAGAAAGTTAACATAGCAAGCAACAACAACAACAACATACCCAGTGAAATTCGACAACGTGGGGTCTGGGAAGGGTAGATTGTACGTAGACCTTACCTCTACCTTAGTAGGTAGAACGACTGTTTCCGAGAGACCATCGGCTCAAGACACGACAAGGCATAAGCACAAACAAAGCACGAGAAACAGTCAGATCCGGTCAAGAAATTTAAAGCAGTATGAAAATGTTGGTATCAAAAGAGAATACGCCATGATAGTGAATCTTAAAAATAATAAAGAAAAATAAATAGTAATGAAGCAAAATATGAGAAATTATGTAGAAGCATGTGAAGTAAATGTTGGGAAATGAAAAATAAAGCAAAATTCATTTCAAAAGAAAATTCATTTCAAGTATCACTTTTAGCAGGAAAGAGAAACACAAATCTGCTTAACTTACTGAATGGTGTTAGCGAAAAACAACCAAGTTCTTTGATTATATGAACCATGCTAAACTAAGAAGCAGCAAAATGGCACCTTTGATGCTAATGGTAAGGTTCACTTGAAGAGCCATACACATTAAAAGTTTCATGTGATTTGCAACATAAGAGTTATATGAACCACATGATACAAATATTATATCTAATGTGCACAAACATATAGCCAGAGGATGTATAAACAAGGATGAGCATAAAAGTTGTACAATAGCCATTGAGTGCTGAAAGGAAGAATATATTTTCAACTCTATAAGGATACAAGGAAATAAGCATCTTACTCTTCTTTCCTAACAAGGATGGAAGCATACAAAATCATAGACATGAGTTATCTCGAAACCAAAACAACATTAAGTCCAGCAAACAGTAGAAAGAGCTGACATAGGCCGAAAAATGTGAGGCATGGTGATGTATAATGACTTTAAACACTGTAATACACAAGCCCATATTCAGAATCCAACAAAGAACAAAATACAAGAAGCAACAATGTCTATTATACATTTTTTTAAAATTCAGGGGGAAAACAAATTTTCATATTAAATTGAAGTTCATATGCATATAAAGTCAACACAACTTTAAAGTACTAGATATCAATAATTTTTTTGACTTGTTCAATAACTATATATAAATCACATAGGCTCTTCAATCAATCCATAATAATTATATATATGACCATATATGATATATCCTCCGAATCAAAATATAATAACATAATTCTTCTTTATAATGCATTTCACTTCTAAGGATAAGGGTTCACATAGTAATTGTGTCTATCTGATGGTGCATAAGGAGAAATAGGAACCCCTTTTGGTAGCATATGGAACCAATTACTCTTGAGAAAATCTTTCTTCTCATAGTCTCTAGAAGGTTCTGAGAACATTTCAGAAGATTCCTCTTTCAAATTCTTCATTGTTGTTGTCGCTATTGATCTCACTGCAGAAGCATAGCCAAGAACAAGAGATAGTAATTTTTCTATATATAGAGGATATTAATTCCTTGTACGTATGTGAGGTAATGTGTAAGTTTGAAAATTTTCCTTTCTTGTTTGGTAAAACAAAACTATTCGAATTTTCATTTTCTAGTGAAGGTGTAATTGGTTATTGCTAAATATGTACTAAGAAAATATACCTCTAAATTGACATGCTAAATTTTATAATTTGGTTACTTAAAGAGATTGCTAATACTGGAAAGCCTTGCTTGGTACGGTTAAATGGTAAGTATACTTAATTTGGTTTGTAATTATATGAGATGGAATCGATTAAATTTCAAGTGCCAACTTGAATTTACTATTTTGTTGATCTACGCTTTAAAAATGGAGAAAACTGTTACCCAATCACTACATAATTAAGTAGAAATAAGTTTGTTAATGCAAACAACCAACATCTTCCCTTGAAAAAAGATCATACAATTACGTTATTAACTAAACTAACAATTGTATCCACATTTAGTTAGTATACTACTAATTAAGATCAAGAATTTATGTGGAATTTTCTTTGAAAATACTGGTGTTTAATTATTGACCCGTTAAGAAATTATTCAAATATATACTTCTTCGGGAATTTCTTCTCATCTTCCTCCTCTTGCTCATTGCTTATTTATGATATATCTTGGATTGATTTTGGTTGAAAAATCTCGAAAAATACTGACAACAATAATATACTCATCGGTGTAATCTAACAAGTGAAGTCTAGTGTACGTACTCTACCTTGGGAGGTAGAGCGTACGTCTGCCTCTGTGCACGACCAGTAATTTTGTTAGCAAAACAGTTTTTGACTGATCGAACAAGAAATTGTTGTTACACGGGAAGGACAACTTTAATATGATGTCGTCTTTACTATTACTATAATAAAATTGGATCAAATATGACTGGATTGTGTCTAGATAAATGAAAAATTTATACCTCTGGCCTTTGAAGTAGGACAACCAGAAAATAAAAACAAATGGTATCCCCAGAGGATTTGGTGTATCATGGATGGCTCTATGAGTTATCAATTAATTAAAAAGACTTCATTTTTTCTTTTTGTTCTTCCCGTAAGTTTGAAATTAAGGAAATTACCTTAAACGACCTAGGAGGAGGTCATTTGTCGACCATAAGTTGATGACCCTACTACTTAGCCATTTACACAGATGAATTTTTTCCACTAAGAATGAGGTCGAGAATCGACCAAGAAGGAGGTTGATTAACGATCATGGGTTGATAAACAACCAAGAAGGAGGTTGATTATCTACAGTTGGTTGATGATCGACCATGAAGGAGGTCGATTTATTGACTATAGGTTGATAATCGCCCACGAAGGTGGTTTATAATACACCAAAAAGAAGGGTCAGTTATTGACAATAGGTTGATAATCAACCAAGAAGGTGGCTGATTATTGACGATAGGTTGATGGTCATCCAGAGGAGGTTGATTCACCATTTGATTTTGATCGAAACAACAACAGAAGAAAATTAGGCATTTTATCTTCTTTTTTTTAATTCTTTAAACTACAACAGAATAAACAACCAAAGTGTTACTAACAACTTGCAACAGATAAAAAGGATCAATAGCACATATAAAGCTCACCAAGATCCAAAGATATATAAATACCTTCTGCATAGCACCAAAACATTTATTGGACAAACACTTGCAGTTCTTGCAGCGCACGAAGTAGAAGGAATTGAAATGTCCTGGTTAGATTCAAATGAATTCTAACACCTCCACAAACACACACAAAAAAACTCACTTTCTTAACACTACAAGATGAATAACGAGGTGTTAAAAAACCAAGTAGAGAAATAACTGAAAGTTAAAGAAAACTAGACGCAAAGAGCAAATCTTATTCAGAAATGATCAAACACCGATCACACAAACACAGGATAACTGCAACAAGAGAGTCTGTCACCCCAAATAAACCAAATTTGAAGGATAATGTAACAGACAGGTTTCACAACCCACAAACAAATAAAACCCCTGAAATATGTCTGGATAGCAACTCAAATGCATCATATCAGTTATAGAACACTTAGTTCAAGACATCTTTCTTTTTTTGGATATAACTACTGGAAATTGTTTCTTTAACATCATCAGAACACACGACCAGACCAGAATATAAAACTTTGTGGAGCATCCCAACTTCAGCAGAAATTTAAAGCTGCGATGGTGCTCGAAAAGTACTACTATAGGGTCACACGGAGTCACTGCTATTGACCTGCTTAATTTCCACAATACTTGCGTTTTCACATCAGAAAGGAGATGTTTTATTTAAGTAGATGAACAAAGATTTGTGCACGAGCTTTTCGTGGGAATATCCAACTTCTTTTAAATGGAAGTTACTTCTAGCCATAAATTATCGGTCAATTGGTATAGATGGAGGGGAAGCAAAATAGATATACATCCTTTCTTCCAATTTTGACAAGGCTCAAAAAATCACATGGATGGGTATCTTCTAACCCTTTCCCATCTAGTTTTCTCATTTCGACTAACTGGACTAAGAAAAAACGTACATCTCATCTTTTACTTCGTCTCCACCAGCCCTTCTTTTCATCCCAACCAACTGACACTCAATTATTCTTAGATGATAGAGTTTCTTGATACAAATTGTAGCCTCTTATTTTCTTTTATAAGTAATATGGATGACATCAAACAAGAAGTTTTACTATGAATGTCATATTTAGCATTACCTAGTGTATTTCAACATAATTATGTTAGAGCCAAAGGCCTCGTGTTTGAGCTCTGAAAATGGGGTCATCTTTGGTAGGATGTCTATCCCGAAAGTGGGACTACACGAATGTAGATTAGTCGGCCCCTTTTTGGGTACCGGACACTGGGTGGGATACCAAAAGAAAATAATAATTATGTAACCAATAGCTGCACCAAATGCCAATACCAATTACTGAACATATGCACATACCCAAGAAAACTAACTGATATAAAATAGTACAGAAAAATAAGATAAAGCCTTTGCTTCATAAGCTAACATCTTCCAACAGAGAAAAAGATGAGAAAGACATATTAAGCTTATCAAGATCCAAAAAGATAGAGTTAAACTTTCTCCTGGTTGTGCATAAACTCTTCAGCTGTTCGGCACTATTTATAGTTATCCAATTTTCAGTAAGTACTTTTTTTGTTTAATGAAATCTATTGCTCTCTCACTAAAGTAACATACTTGTACCAAGTTGATCATAAACAATTTCAGTAGACTAAGTAATAGTCAGAAAGGAATTAGCAAAGATATACTGAAGAATCCTTCAATTACCAAGAAAAGCCACATTAAGTGATCAAATATAAGGTGATAGACAGGTTTCACAACCCAAAACCAAATAAAATGTCATGAATAACAACGAGAGTGCATCATTAGTTCAAGACATATATTAATAATTTTTGGATATAGCTACTGGAATCGTTTCTTTAGCATCAACATAACAACTAAAGTGCATCATTAGTTCAAGGCATATATTAATAAGTTTTTTTAAAAACATAAAAAATAAATTGAGAGTGAATTTCTAGACATTCTTGATTATGAAAGATTGTTTGATGACTTTGCAGATAAAAATGCAAGGAGATCAATTTTCTATACCTAATGTAATGATAGTTTTTCTTATAAATCTTTCATGTAATGACATTAAGGTATCTCTTTCCTAGCATTATTGTACTGAAATTGAAAACATTGAATCGAATATAGTGTTTGCAATATTTTTTTTATAATATTGATTAATTAGTTAATTTTAATTTTTCATGTGAATAAAAAATGACCTCTTTTTGTTTCTCGCACCGGGCCCAAAGTATAGGAACGCCATGTTCACGAGACTAAGAGTCTCTTCAAGAGCTTTAGTTTTCTTTTGGTATTTAGCGGCCTGGTTCTTGAACCATACAAGCTGTTGATTATCCTCCGACATATGCATTGCTGCATTCCGAACATTTTCACTATACAACCTCATCCCAAACCTCAACCTTGATTTCCCATGTGAATGCTGGTTGAAGTTGTCAAGGTCTCTTTACTCTTCCCTATAACAATAAAGCATACGTAATTTGAACTATGTATAACTTAATTCTTGTGTAACTTAGGGGGGTGCTCAATTAGGATTTTAAAAGATTATTTTGAGATAAATAAGTCTTGTGGTATTCATTTAAGACTTTTAAATAATCTAAACAAGTCTTGTGGTATTTAATCAAGACTATTAGAATTTTTAAAAAGGGAATCCAAATCTAGTTGTATTCAATCAGGATTTTAAATAAGTAACAAAAAGTCTTTTGGTATTCAAAAACTTGCTAATTTCGAAAGATTTTTTTTAAATATGGAATTTGTGTGATTTTTTAGTGGGAGGTATAAATACCAAACCCTATAAAAAATATCACCCTAACCGATCAAACTTTTCGTGAGACTTATAGGCTTGTCATCCTTTAGCTCCTCGGCATCGCTTCTCTAAGGTATAAAAGTAATGTGAAGCTTTTTTCAATCCTCTCCTGTTGGAAAGAATTAATTATATACTCCTTTACACTTACCAGCACTTCATGTAAAAGGTCATTGTATAGTTATCGAGGCCTGGAACTTTGTCACCATCATAGCTTCTCAGTGCATCCTTTACTTCCTCCAAGATAAATGGTGTTTGAAGTAATTCCTTCTCCTCTAGACTATTTTAAAGCTGGCATCACCTTAAGGTTCCCAATTAAGGAGTAATTGATTTCTTTTGTCAATTGTTGTCTATTTTAGATTCAAACGTAAAACATCTTATGATATATCTTTATAAATCCATGTGGTGCTTTCAAATCTTTATAAATCTTATGATAAATCTTTTAAAGTCCAAACGTAAAAAATCTTGATTGTAATTTTTTTTAAAAAAAATATTTTAAGTCAATATATTCCTAAATAGTCTTTTAAAATCCACTGGACTTATTTATCTATAAATAGTCTTTTAAAATCTCAATTGAATAAGTAAAATAATCATGGTATATAATTTGGTATAATTTTATCCAATGTTTATTTGTAATTTGAACTATGTATAACTTAATTCTTGTGTAACTTAGGGGGGTGTATTCAATTAGGATTTTAAAAGATTATTTTGAGATAAATAAGTCTTGTGGTATTCATTTAAGACTTTTAAATAATCTAAACAATTCTTGTGGTATTTAATCAAGACTATTAGAATTTTTAAAAAGGGAATCCAAATCTAGTTGTATTCAATCAGGATTTTAAACAAGTAACAAAAAGTCTTTTGGTATTCAAAAACTTGCTAATTTCGAAAGATTTTTTTTAAATATGGAATTTGTGTGACTTTTTAGTGGGAGGTATAAATACCAAACCCTATAAAAAAAATCACCCTAATCGGTCAGACTTTTCGTGAGACTTATAGGCTTGTCATCCTTTAGCTCCTCGGCATCACTTCTCTTTGGTATAAGAGTAATGTGAAGCTTTTTTCAATCCTCTCCTGTTGGAAACAATTAATTATATACTCTTTTACACTTACCAGCACTTCATGTAAAAGGCCATTGTATAGTTATCGAGGCCTGGAACTTTGTCACCATCATAGCTTCTCAGTGCTTCCTTTACTTCCTCCAAGATAAATGGTGTTTGAAGTAATTCCTTCTCCTCTAGACTATTTTAAGCTGGTATCACCTTAAGGTTCCCAATTAAGGAGTAATTGATTTCTTTTGTCAATTGTTGTCTATTTTAGATTCAAACGTAAAACATCTTATGATATATCTTTATAAATCCATGTGGTGCTTTCAAATCTTTATAAATCTTATGATAAATCTTTTAAAATCCAAACGTAAAAATTCTTGATTGTAATTTTTTTTAAATCTTTTAAATCAATACATTCCTAAATAGTCTTTTAAAATCCACTGGACTTATTTATCTATATTCTTTTATAATCTCAATTGAATACATCCCCCTTAGTACACCAATTGGTGTACTCCATCAATCTCAATTTATATGATTTAGTTTGACTGGACACAGAGTTTAAGAAAATAAAAGAAACTTTTGAATCGTGTAGCCTAAAATAAGTCAACTATATTTATGTGGTTATAGATCATCTCGTTTAGCGTAAAAGGTAAAGTTTAAAGTTAAATTATTGTCAAATAAGGAAATGTGTCATTCTTATTTGGACTAACTAAAAAAAAAAGTGTGTCATATAAATTGGGATAGATGGAGTATTATTTTATACCACCAACAACACGGAATAACTAATTCATGTAGTATAAGTTATAAATGGTTAAAGTAGCAAAAGTACAAAACTACCTTTATCTTTTTCTTAGGAACCCATGAAGATCAAGCATCCAAGGATAAAATTATAAATTCATCACTTTTTAATTTAAAAATAAATGATTATTATAAATGATATTTATCATATCCAATTTTAGTGCAAGGAACCAAACACCCAACAAAAAATAATTCATGTATTACTAATCCTTGTATAATAATCCCTACATAATTAATCCCTGCATTATAATCCATAATCCTTGTATAACTATCCATCATACCAAATACTAAGAGTTTCATCTGATTTTCAACATTGAGAGTTCTATGAACCACTTAAAGATTTGTACTCTAGGGTTGAAAGACAAGTAGGTTGTATCTGATAGGGACTCAGGGTCATTGGAGTTCACAGATGCATCAAATATCCCGGGGCATTTCCAGCCAATACAGATAGTCTCCCACTTTTCAGACCCCTCATTTTGTGAGTCCAGGAAGTGTAAGAGTCTATGCAATTTTTTCAAAACTTTTCAGGGGAACCAAAACATCACATCTTTTCCTACTGCGAGACGTTTCGTCAGTCGATCATTAAATACATTCAGTCACTCAAACAACGACGCCCTTTCAGAGACACTAATTGACCCTTACTGACAGGACATGCCACTTCATTTTCCAAGGGCAATGATTACCCCAACCGGCGATAAAATTCGACGCCCCTGATCATTTCTCCTCACTCTCACTCTTACTTTCTCCTCTCGAGTAATCACAACTTCTTACTTTTTATAAGCCTCCATTCATACTATGTCTACCTCTTCATCTTCTTCTTGTTCTTCATGCGATCTAACCCTCGGCAGAATGAAGCAAGAGCTCGGTGCTACTTCTGTGACTTCCGTTCATCATCGACCCTCATCTTATGGCCTCACCCGAGCCACTGACTTGGGTTTCACAACCTCCGAAATCATTCCCTCTATCTTTAATTTCGAGAGGGATTTTAGTGTAAACCTTTGCTACGAGCCTGTAGAAGGAATCACTTCGCTGATCGACCACTCAATTATTCCTTAGGTCCGTATCGACTGTCAATAGGGCCTAGAGGTAGAAATATTTCCTCCCCCATCAATGCGAGCATCACACATCACAACCCAGGGATGTGGCTCATTTATACCCATCCATTTGCCATCAGATTCAGTCTTCTAGTTCATCATGTCATTGAGGCCTTTTGCCGGTGATATGGCGTTTGTTTAAGACAGTTGACCCCTAAGACTTGTCGAATAGTCCGTTGTATTTAGTATATGGCAGATCTTTCCCACCTTCCTTTTATTTTGGATCACCTGATCCACCTTTACGCCCCCGGGTTCTTCCTGGGGGATAATAAACTTAGCTTTTCGGGGCTTCTGGGCCATAATTATGAACGCCGAGGATGCTCACAACTGGGGATGGTGTGATCCATTCCTGATGATTCATACCCACCGCCTTCATGACGTCAATTTGGGCCAGTTGTCGGAGCAATGAAACAATGCTCGTAAGTATTTGTAACTCTATTTTCTGCATTTTTTTACTTCTCTCCTGATCGTATTGTTTTTTATTCCTTCAGTGACCCCAGTAGTCCCCGAGCCCCTGCCTAATATCTTTGGCTGGGTGATGGGTCTGCTCCGCGCCCCTCATGAAGCTGAGCGGACTTGGAGAGCTATTTCTGCTGACAAATGGAGAGGCAAAAGTCATGGTGAGTCTTCTCTCGCTGGTTCCGTACTTTTATTGACAGTGCATTGATATTCCACCCTAACTTACCTGGAGTGTTTTACTGCATTTGATTCTAAGCACCAAATTTTCTGATCCATCAAGTAAATGCTTTGAAGAGTTTTATCGGGTTTGTTGTATACCAGAAGTGATCTAATGGCATCGTATAATTTTCAAGTCTAAATGGATTTCTGATATAATGTTAGTGAGCATGGTAACTATTATTTCATGTAATTAACTTTTTCTTCATTTTTTGTTGTCAACGAATAGTAATTTGTATTATAGAACATGTAATTTTTAGAAATGGGTTCTTCATTCTTGCTGCCTGTGCCTCCTTCAATTTGAGTGGTATTTTGAATGTGAGACTGCTAGATATATATCGTCTCACGTCGGAAAAAAGTAGAATATTTTATGTATCAATCTTTTCATTTATTGTTGATAGAATGAGTTTAGTCGAGAATCATATAACTGTTTTATCAATGATATTTAGTACCAAAATTTAGAAAACCAACAACAACATACCCAGTATAATTTCACAAGGTTTTATCACTGTTTTATCACATGCTTCTACATAATTTCTCATATTTTGCTTCATTACTATTTATTTTTCTTTATTATTTTCAAAATTCGCTATCATCACGTATTTGCTTTTGATACCAGCATTTTCATACTGCTTTATATTTCTTGACCGGATCTGACTATTTCTCCTACTTTGTTTGTGCTTATGCCTTGTCGTGTCTTGAGACAATGGTCTCTCGAAAACAGCCGCTCAACCTACCAAGGTAGAGGTAAGGTCTGCGTACACTCTACCCTTCCCAGACCCCACGTTGTCGGATTTCACTGGGTATGTTGTTGTTGTTGTTGTTTGCTATGTTAACTTTTTTATTTGTTTTTCTTTATTTTTTATTTCACTTAGCTATGTTATTATTTTATTTTTTACAAAATATTATACCTCCTAATCTTAGAAAGAATAAGTCATCCACAAACTTGGCTTGTAACGAGTTATAGTAATGTCATTAAAGTCGGATTTTATTTTTGGATGGAGTTATATGCAAACTTAGCTTATATTGAGTGATGTTAGAATTTGATAGATGACTTTTTAATATTTAAATAGTATTATAAAATTATGGTTGTAAATATTATTTTTTTGTCAAACATGTTGTCCATGATGTTATTGCAAAACGTGTGCTTAGTTAGAAGTTCTTATTAACTGATGCAATTAAGTTAATATTTATTTGTATATATCATTTTTTTCACAATACTAGTTACAAATTTATTATTGTTTAGTTCTATATTTTTGTAATAATGTGTATCTTGAATGCATAGTGATAGATAAAATTAAGTAATATTTCTTATATAAACATATATTTGTCAATCAGTCGTAGGGAGAAGAGGTAGAACTTGTCACGTATTCTGCACTCAAAAGAATGCGTAAGAAAGAAACTGAAAGATAAACATGCTCACATTCAAGTACAAGTAATATCATAGTAAAAGAATAGCCAACCAACTATAAAAAGTCAAGTTAAGATCCAAATATAAGAATGAATGATGAATAAATATGCAAGTGCAATGCAATGCAATGGACAGATGATCAATCCGTACATACATGCTCCGTGCAGTATAAATCATTGTCCCAGCAGTCATGACCCATGGGGACCCGCGACGTCCATGTGCCAGTCATACTGTATTACACGGCCTAGAATGACACTTCCACCCAAACTCCTCGCTAGCCACTCTGTATCACTCAGTATAGAGATGGCTACGCGATATAGTTATGTCATATGAATTATAAATACTCCCCTTCTCATTTATCACCGACATGCCAATATCAAGATCACAATCAATATATAATGAAATGAGAGTATATGCAATGATAATATCACATATATCATATCAATTCCCAGTCGTGCCACACAAGGACACTTATCATAATATCAGTATCACATCAATTTCCTTCCTTATAGATAAGCATGACAAGATGGGTGAGATACAACTACATCACAATACAATATGGTATATCATATAAGTCTGATAACCATAAGAAGCATCAAATCATACATAGTCACAGTAACCAACCTAAGTACTCCATCCCAACTCCATACCGGAAGACTTACATGCTTTCTCTAATAGAATCTAACTACACATACGATTCGCTAACCGAAGTCGAACCAGAAGGTAAGACATAACCTACCTGGAAAGTCGAGCGGGAGTCGCGTAATCACACTTACGCCTTGCCCATCCGCGGATCACGATCATACTCGAAGTCTAGTATTATCGAAGTCTAAGTTAGAATAAAGAATTCACAACATCCAAATCATTACACTAGTCCTTGGTCCCCAATCATTAGCAAATAAGAGGGTAACATACCTTTAGGGGTTAATCATTTTAAAGGTGAACTATGGAATTTAACATTTTAGGAGTCCAATACCACCCAATAATTACTAAATCAACTCAAGATTAGTCTAATTTCACCTTATAAGCAAAAAACTCCAATTTAGGCATGAACCCTAGTTTTCAATATTCAATTCTATTAACATTAATGGAAGATTTAGGCTTAACAAGTACTAAATAATTATTCACCATGCTTAGATTAATAAAATCCATTAATTAATTCACACATTTAAGCTTAACAATTTAATGAGCCCTAATTTGGTTGAACTCCTCCTCCCCAAATAGATTATAGGTCAAGGCCACCATTTAATTAACATAAAGAAGATAAGTAAAGGTAATACAAGGTAAAGGAAGGCTACCATACGAAGAAATCTCTTAGAAAAGCTTCGAAGTCGCCCTAATGGTGCTTGGGAAGTGTATTTTCGAAATGGGGGAAGTTAGGGTTTTAAGGACACTTAAATGATTCTGGAAATTCCCGACGTCCGCGCCTGTGATCCATAAAGAAAACTCAAAAAGCTCTTCGTAGTGGACGAGGATCCGCTGAGGCGAATTCCATCTGTCGGGGCGCATTGAAGCTCGCCCCAGCGAGTACACCAACAACCATAACAATCAAGTCTTATACAATTTCCATGACGCTCATGTATGTACACTCATGTAAAAACACGCTACGGACTCACTCGTGGTCTCAGAATTTTAATTAGAGGTCTATTTCTACAAATCAACCCTCAACAGGCTAAACTAGTTCCCAAACTAATAACCAAAAATGCTCCCGAGGGCCTCGAAAACCGAACCAACTATCCCACCAAGTCATAAACGATCCTCCAGACCTCACAGAATTGATGAAATTCCGAAAAAGGTCCATTTACACAAAAGTCAACTTTTGGTCAAAGCTTTCATATTTCAAGGTTCTAATTTCTCAACTTCTACTAGAATTGTCTGATAACTTCGGGATCTGGGTCAATAAGTAAAATGGTCAAAATACAAGTAACGATGAAATAGGTCATTACAGTCTAAGCAATGTAGTTCATAGGGCATGTCAACGTAGTTGTATTGTTAATATGCTGCTACTCTAGGCTCGTTTCGCTTCTTCAAGCTCCGCCCTTTCTTTCAAAAATCAACAAAGAGTGCTAACGAGCAAGAAAAAGTATGTGCTAAGGCGCAATGTCTTTCGTTCAGCTGCTACGCCATTGATTCTTGCCTTATCTTACTTAGTAAAGCAACCTTTCGCGGTAAGCGCTCACTTTTTTTGTCTTGGTGGAACCTGGCGGGCAGGGCTTTCTTAACCGGATACACGGAATTGGGATCTCTGTTGCATGCAAATCTTTCAATCAGGAAAGCCTCGCTTATTCAAAGGGATTCTTATTTAGAACATTTTTTTGCTTAGTTGTAAGTAAACGCTCGTAGGATCGTCTCAGTCTCAAGAGTCTGAAAAGGTGTACCTTGAGGACCCAACGACTGGTACCTATCAGTTTGCGATCCTTGGCAACCGAGGTTGAGGCCTCCTGCACGAAGGATGTCCGATACGGAGAGCCTCGGTTCGGGTCAGATCCCGAGTGAGATGCTCTAGCCTCTTTATACGCTCTGATACCATTTTCATAGCGGATCTTTTCATCATCTAACAACCCTGAAGAGGGTAGGAATATAGATAGAATATTAACATATTCATATAACAAATATAAAGCATGTAGTACGGAAGCATGTATTATTAACTCAAAATTCATTTTTTAAATAATAGTCTATAACCTTCTATCAACATTTAACATCATAATTGCAGAGATGTATACTTATCAAGATTATAATTAGAAACACATAGTCTGAAAACATACCTCTTAGCATAATATTAATATCACCGGAGATACTCAACCCACCCTGGCTCTGCCTCCCTTTTTTCCTCACTGGTGACGGGATAAATGGCCTAGGTACTGGGAGTTGCTCGACAGACTCTTTCTTAAATTTTCTTTTAAGAGATGGTGTTTTATGGACTAATATGGTTTTTAAGTATAATCTTTCAAAGTATTTATCTTCTGGTATTATGATATTAATCTTGATATTGGCTATAGACTAGAAGAGTTTTTAGTTAGACATGAGAGAGTATTTTAAAGATTGAAGCTGTTGTATTTCAAAAAAATTGATTTTTCAGAAGTTACAATGAGGCTCTTTATATAGATAACCTCGGTTGCCTTTCACTATTGGCATGCTGAAAAAGTAATAAAGTCAATACATTATTGTTACAAAAGTCCTAAAGTAAATAGTGATTTGTCTCTTGTCCTTTCATGATTTTCTTAAAGTTGTTTGTCGTTGCTGCCAGTTTTTTCAACATTTGTTGGCTTGTCATCTTCTGTCTTTGATTCCTTGTGGGTCAGGCGTCTTTTGATTTCTTCCACAGGTATCTTTACAGGTGTCCTCTTTGCACAGAGGCATCTTTTGCCTGTCTTATTTTCACAAAAAGGCGATTTTTTTTTCGACGACGATACTCTTATAGAATAGGAACGATATCGTGTTAATTTTTTGATACTCCTATAGAATAGGAACGGTATCTTTTTAGTAGTATGGTAATACATGGGCTTTACTGTAGTTTGGACTACATTGGGCCATATTAATTTTTTACATTGTGGCTTTCTGTAGTTTAAACTACATTGGGCCGTTTCATTCAAAAAGGATTAGGTGATCCTTCTTTTTTCATAGTAACCTGCGTAGTATCCTCCTTTATGCTTATAACCGGCCTTTTCCTCTGGCCTATTAAGAGTTTGTACTGTTCTACTATCTCATTGGAGTGTTTGTGCTCCATCTTAGTGATTCTATCATACATGTTGGTAAGTTGTGTGGTGTCTTGTGAGAGTACCTCGTTGTTGTAGTATAGTGTGATAATTTCTTCGGTTTCTCCTCCTTTAGAGTTTCAAATAATGCTGGCTTTGCCTACTCTTAGCATATCTTTAATTTTTGATTTCAGGGTTGATAGTCCTATGACTCTTTTGGAACTGAGCCATTCTTGAAACTTCTCTATAGTACATGGTATTTTTATTTTCAGGTCTTTGTCATCTCCGCTTATATTGCTATTCCTTCCTGTGTTAAATAGTTGGCATATAATGATAGGTTTTCCTGTTAAGTCTGTCGAGGCGTCGAACAATTGTATGCCGTAGATACCTCTTCCAAATGATTCCATCATTAACCTAGTAGATTCTACTAAAACATTGGGTAATTTAGCAATATTATAAAAAGTTTCATCTACTAATATTTTATCTATAAATCCGTAGGTAAAGAGTTTAAGAACTATATTAGGGTTTTATTTTTCATTGCATAAAAAACTTGGGTATTTGCTTAATTTTGTACTTCTTAAAATGTGTGGGTTTGATTTATAATCATAAAATTTATTAATTTGTTCGTAAGCTGTAATATACTCAGGTGAGAATTTCACTTTGTCGCACATTGTTACTGTCGTTGAAGACGATGCTGTTATGGGTGATGGTATAGTAGTTGGCATGGCTGCAAGTTTAGATGTGAAAGTCTTTGGTTTTTCTGTAGGAGTTTGGGAAGATTTCAAGGTTTGTACGGTTTTGAAGTCTTTAAAGGCTTCTGTTAGCTGTTCTAGCAAGTGTGCATTTTCCTCCATTTTGGTTGTTAAAATTTTTTGATTTTGTTTGATGATTCCTGTAACATTGGTAATATATTCTTTGAATTTGTCACTGCTGGTTGACATCGTTGTACCTGCTAAGAAAATCATCTAGAATATTCTTAGTCCCGGATATATTTTTGACAATAAAATCATAACAATAAAAGGATGATTGCCATTTTCTTCTCTTATTTAGTTCTGACAAAGGGTCTACTTTATTTGTAACGAAAGTTCTTACTTGGGTGTTATCTGTTCTAACGACGAATTTTACTGGTAATAGGTGATAATGGAATCTCTTTATTCCAAATTTTACTGCTAATAGTTCATTTTTGTTAAGATGGTAATTTTTCTCATTAGGCTTCCATGTTCCGCCTCCATATTCACAAATTAGTGGTTTTTCTTTAGCTATATCCTCTTTATCATATGCTATGAGGAGTGCTCCCCATCCTATATCACTGGCATCAGTAAAAAGTTCTAGTTGATCCAGTTCTGTTGGTATTCTATGTTTTGGCAAGGCTTTCACTTTTTCCTTGATTTTATTTATGTCTTTAGTATGTTCTTCCTTCCATTCAAAAGTTATATTTTTTCTAGTTAGTTCCTGTAATGTTTTTCTCAAAAGTGGTAAATCTTTTATATGGTCTGAGGCATAGTTTACTACTCCTAGAAATTGTTGTACTTCCTTTTTGCTCTCTAGTTTATCTTTAAATTTTTTTGTTTTTGTTACAATGTGTTCCTATAATTGTAATCCTTCATTATCTATTATGTATCCCAAATATTCTATACTATTTTTGAAGATTTCGGATTTCTTTTCAGATAATAATATTCCATGCTGTTTCATAGTCTTTATAAATTCTTCTAGATGTTTTATATGATTTTTCAAATCATCACTATATATTAATATGTCGTCAACATATACTATACAGGATTCTGTTAACTTTCTGAATACTTGGTCCATTCTTCTCTGAAATATTTGTGGTGCATTCTTTAATCCAAAGGGTAGTACATTCCATTCGTAGTGTCCTTGAGGGGCACTAAATGCTGTTAAAGCTTTTGATTCATTTTTAGTGTAGCTCGCTCTAACGCTCGTTTAGTAGACAGCGAGTGGAGTGCATTTATTTGCCAAAATCCACTTTTACAATCAAATTTACTAAACCATTTTTTATTCCCTAATCTATTAATAAAGTTTCTTTTATATGGTAAAAAATATCCATCAAATACAGTTTTCTTGTTTAGATCTCTATAGTCAATCACCATTCTAGCCTTTCCTCTTTTTTGTTTACTATGTTTTCTAACTAAAAAGGCTGGGCTACTATGTGAGCTTTTACTTTCTTGTATTAATTTTAATTCTAATAACTCTTTTAGTTGGGTTTCAAATTCCTTTTGATATGTTGGGCTATATCTAATAGGCTTAGATCTAACTATATCGCTGAGATTTATTAGTTTGATTTCAGCATACATTTTTTCTTTTTCCCATAGTTGCATCGAATTTTCTCCAAAATTTATTTTTAGTATATTGAGGTATTTTTCTCTTAATAACTGTAGGTTATTATTCCTATCTGATCTTATGTTACATATTCTTAGTGTATTATTGGTAATATTCTCTTTAGTATTATCCATTTATTACAAGGTGTTTGTAGGCTGAAAGTATTGTTATTTATCACTTGCGTTTTAAAGTAGTCTAGGAAATTGTTTCCTAACAATACTTGTTGTTTCATATCATTTAGTTGGTATATAACTGGTAGTCTAAATATTGTCTTTCCTAATACTATTCTCATATTTTCTGCTACTATATCTAATTCTTTTGTTTGTTCGTTAAAGACTGATACTTTTGTTCTATGTGTTTTAGATCTTTTCCATCTGTGTGGTTCTAATACTTCTTTCTTTGCTAGACATAAGTCTGCTCCACTGTCAATAAAAATCTTTTGTTTTACCATTTTATTTGGTTTGTATTCTATATGAGCTTCTATGTAGATTGCTACCATCTAATTATTATTCGTTCTAAATCCATATATCTTAATCTTTGTTGAAGCTCTTCATCTTGTTCCATTTCTTCTACTTCTTCTAGTAATTTCTTCCATCTTATCTCACTTAACCTTTCTCCTATTCTGATAAGGCTTTTTGTAATTTTATTGTACCTATCACTATAGTATCTATTTCCTAGTGCACTAGTAGTTGTAATAAGCTTATTGCGAACATACCTTTCACATTGCATCCAATAATCTCTTTCTTCTAGTAATTTTCTTTTTTCTTGCGACTTCATTTAGTCGGAACTATTTTCACTTTCTGAGTTTTGGTTAATGAAATTAATATTTTCTGATTCACTTTCTTCATCAGTTTGACTAACATAAAAATCTTCATATTCGTACCAATTATTATTTTCTTCTTTTATTTGTTGTAGACTCATTATAAATTGTGTCGTGTCTATATATTTTACACCTTTTTTCATTAGTTTTGGGGATTTATTAGCATAATGTCCTTTTTCATTGTAATTCCAACATTTACATTCTTTAAGTTTTTCTTCTTCAATTGGTTTTACATATTTTCTTTTCCTAAATTTTCTCTTATGCTTAAATTTTTTCCTGGTTTCAGGGGTATTTCTATACCTTTTAAATCTCTTTTTCCTATAAGGTTTGTAATAAGGTTGTTGGTTTTGTCTGCTGTAATTATTATATTTTTTTATATCTTTTGTGTTGATATTTCTTTTTATGGCTTTTCTTATATTTCTTTTCTCTTTTATTATCATCACATCCGAATACTAATCTTCTTTCCGTAAATCCACATATCTCTCTTAGTCCTATTTTCTTATCTTTTTTAATTTTTTGTTGCATCCTATATTCTTCACATTTTTGCATTAGATATGCTCTTAGTACTCTTATTCTTTATCCTAATGTATTTTCTCTTGGTTCTAGTTGGGTGTATTCCTTTGATATTTCTGTGTTATAAGGTATAAGTAGGTGGTCATAATAAAGTTGTTGGTATATTAAACCTTCTTCTGGCAAGAATCTTGCTTCATAAAAGAACTTACTAAAACTTATTGTATATTCTGGTAATTTATTAATTTTACAACATTTCATGTTATTTAGATTCATTATTATCTCAGTTTTTCTTTCTGCTAGTACGTTTTCTCGTGCTACCAACCATTTTTCTCCTAAAAATTCTCTTTTTAGTATGATATCAAATATTATTAGCATAGATTTTCAATCTCCTGCATGGCTAAATACTTCTCCTCTTAATTGGTACGCTATGGATTCTATCCAATAAGCTACTTTTCCGATTAATGTTTTAGATATCAAGTCATACATATATTCTAGGTTTTCTGTTTGTGTGGAGTTCATTAATGCTATATACATTCCAAGATTCCAATCATTTATTCTCCTTCCTATTTCTTGTTCATCATACACATTGTCTAAATCTAAGAAATATCCATTGTAATTTACACCTTGTGCCATTGATCCTACAAATTTTTTAAATTCAGCTTGTTGTCCTACTGGTATATGATTTGGTAATCTAGTTTGTCTTCTATTTATTATTTCCAGGTTGGGATCTACTAATTCTTCTTCTGGGTAATCATTTGCATCTTCATTTATTATATCATCAGTTTCTATTTCTGTTTCTATAGGATTATTAAAATCATCCTCTATATCACTTTCGGATTCTTCTTCTATGATTGCATTTACACTTTTCATTTTTTGTAAGGCTACTATTATCTGATTATTTTCCTTTACTATCTTTGAGTCTTCTTCCTCTTCAATGAATTCTGCTACATTTACCTCTTGGTTTACTAATTCAATGTTGTTGTCTTCGTTAGTATCGCTCTCAGTCTTTTCACTACTAGATGTAGTTTCTTTACTTGTTCTATTATCTCTTACTTTCTTTTTTCCTTTCAACCTTTTTATCTCTTCTCTTAGGATTTTTATTTCATCTTTAAATTCTCCTAATTCTTGTTTTGCATCAGTTAATTCTTGTTTCACATCTTTCAATTCCTCATTTGTTTGCTTTAGTTCTACTTTGGTTTCTTTTAATTCTTTCTTTGTATCCTTAAATTTGTGTTTGTATTTTTTATATTTATTGTACCATTCCTCATTATTGTGTGTTTTTAATTCGGTATTTTCTGTTTCTAACTCACATAATTTTCGTTCTTGTTTATGTAATTTTAGATTTAAATAATCGTTGGTTGTTTTCTCTACATCTTTTAAGTACATGTTTTCATTTTTTGAATTATTGTCTGGTGTGGTTTTTTCTTTTCTTTTCATTGGTTCATACTTGTATCGTTCTCTTTCCAGTATATTTTTTCCATGGTTTCTTAAAAACGTAAGTACACTAGGTTTTTGATTTTCCATTTAAAATTGTCTTTTCTTACTCAATATTGCTAGGCTATCTAATATTTTTTCTACTTTCTTTGGCAGTCTTGGTTTTATTTTACCTATATCTACCATTATTGGTTCTTTACTCCTTCTCCAAGCATCTATTGGTACTATTTCTGGTTGTGGAGTTGTAGTGCTAATTATAGTGTTTTCTTTGCTCGTACTAGGTTCATCTTCTTCTACTTGTTTACTTTTATCTTTACTTTTTTCGTCTACTAATATGTTTAGTTTTTCCAATATTATTTTAAATGTTGGTATCTCATATACATTCCATAATTTTGTTAATTCTTCACTGATTATTTCTTTCATTTTAGTTTGGTTTTCTTTTATTTCATCCATTAATACTAATGTATTCTTCATTTGTTCTTTTACTGCTATTTCTTCCCATAATGCACTAATTTTTTCTTTAGAGCTCGTCAGGATTATTAATTCTTTTTCTCCATCCATTTCCCACATCTAAACATATTTTATCAAACTTTTCACATTGTTGTTCTAACTGTTGTATCTTTTCTTTTAGTTTTATTTCTTTCGCCTTGTATTTTAAGTATTTAAGTTGTGAGAATATTTCTTCTGATAAGGTTTTTCTTATCGATTTTAATTTATGTGTTTTCTCTATTATTTCTATTTGTATGTTCATACCTTATTTACGAATCTTGTTTTCTCTTGGTCATTTATTACAATTCCATTATTATTTATCTTATAATTTATCATGATTAAAAAGTCACTTCCAAAAAGTAATTCATTAAAACAATCATATTCTATTACTCCTATATTTATCTTATACTCCAAATCTTGGATCTTGAATCTTAAATTAATACTTTTGGTAATTATTATTTCTCTTTCATTTTCAAAATAATTATAAGTTTGTGGGTCTATTAAATCACAATCATTTTTATAACTTATTCCCTTTACAAAGCTCTGTTAACATATACACCCACAAACTTATAATTATCCGCGCCTCCGATCCATAAAGAAAACTTAAAAAGCTCATCGTAGTGGACGAGGATCCGTTGCGGCGAATTCCATCTGCTGGGGCGCACTGAAGCTCGCCCCAACGAGTACACCAGCAACCAGAACAATCAAGTCTTATGCAATTTCCATGATGCTCATGTATGTACACTTATGTAAAAACACGCTACGGACTCACTCGTGGTCTCAGAATTTTAATTAGAGGTCTATTTCTACAAATCAACCCTCAACAGGCTAAACTAGTTGCCAAACTAATAACCAAAAATGCTCCGAGGGCTCGGAAACCGAACCAACAATCCCACTAAGTCATAAACGATCCTCCGGACCTCACAGAATTGATGAAATTCCGAAAAAAGGTCCATTTACACAAAAGTCAACTTTTGGTCAAACCTTTCATATTTCGAGGTTCTAATTTCTCAACTTCTACTAGAATTCTCTGATAACTTTGGGATCCGGGTCAATAAGGGTAAAATGGTCAAAATACAAGTAACGATGAAATAGGTCATTACAGTCTAAGCAATGTAGTTCATAGGGCATGTCAACGTAGCTGTATTGTTAATATGCTGCTACTCTAGGCTCGTTTCGCTTCTTCAAGCTCCGCCCTTTCTTTCAAAAATCAACAAAGAGTGCTAACGAGCAAGAAAAAGGATGTGCTAAGGCGCAATGTATTTCGTTGAGCTGCTACGCCATTGATTCTTGCCTTATCCTACTTAGTAAAGCAACCTTTCGCGGTAGGCGCTCACCTTTTTTTTCTTGGTGGAACCTGGCGGGCAGGGCTTTCTTAATCGGATACACGGAATTGGGATCTCTGTTGCATGCAAATCTTTCTATCAGGAAAGCCTCGCTTATTCAAAGGGATTCTTATTTAGAACCTTTTTTTGCTTAGTTGTAAGTAAACGATCGTAGGAGCGGTGGGTGATGATTAGTATATAAATCAATAAAGACAAAAAAAATGACAAGATAAATTAGATATCTATGGAAAAAATAACGATGTAGAGGGCGACTGAAAATGATGTTCGACCTACAGGGAAAGTGGTGGGCATGGATTCTCTACAATGACACTGTTGTAGACCAATTGAAAGAGATGTAGCGCTTTTGTTTTGGGTAAAAAATGCCACGGGATCAAATCTTGCCATCCCTACCTATTCGTGTTTTCTAGGCAGTAATGAGGGATCCATTAAGACCGATTCAAATTTGACATACAAATTTTCATTTTATGAGACTATATGCATGCAAGATGTATTAGGGAGTACAAAAAGAAGCATTTTTCGTATCCATTGTAATAAGAAAACGCTCTTAGTTTAGTAACGTGGATCTTCAAAACCCGACGTCGTAGGTTCAAATCCTGCAAAGCGTGATTTTTTTCTTCTTAGATCAAATCAGAATGAAATAGATTAATTAAATAACTTTCACAACAATTGAAATTTGACCTCATATGCATGTGTATTTAAAAAAGGAGGAGCTGAAAGCCACTTGACTGTAAGGAGATGAGGTCAATAAAAAAATGTTAATTAATCAAAGGTCCAACTGATCACCACGCATGTATTGTCAATGTGCAGGTAGGAATAATCCATCCAAAGTAATAGGAATTAGACTTAACACGATTCCAAATAGAAAAACTGCAATCATTTTTCTTTAAGAGAAAAAAGGTGATATCTATACCTAAATATTAACCCGAATTGACATGAATCTAAATGACAATGACCAAGAATTGACAATTGGTAACGTAAGTAAATATAGAATACATGTAATACCACATAGAGATTTCTTTTTTAAAAATTTTCATTTTGAATATTCAGTTTATAAGTCGTGTCTTGCTCAGACCAATAAATAGAGCTGAGGTTATAGTTAAAGCCGCTAATAGAAAATAGAAATAACTGGTTATAGTAAGCATGAAAGGACTAAATTAAATGAAATATGTTCTTTTATATATATGTTTGGAAAGCACTTACCTAAGTTTCCATTTTTGCAAAATAGAAGGATAGACAAAAATCTCAATTTCAATTGAATGAAGTTGAATGAATTTTGATTCATGTATCATTATTATAGGCGGACAACGCTAACAAAGATAAAGTGACAGACATATAAAAGAAATTGATTCATCATCTGTAACATCTATCCATCCCGCAATTTCAATCAACCGATTCATTAAGTAACTATTGGGTAAACTATTAAACTAATAAGAGTTATATCATCTAACTTCATTCAAAAATGAAACTTGCAGTTAGAATTAATCTATTTTGATCATTTCTTAGATTTTGCTAAATTGTATCTAATCCATTTTCGATTTTAAAGCGAACACTTACAAAACTAAGAAATCTTTTTCATTTGACTTTCATTGTTGTTTCACTCATTAGACTCAATAGTTTATTAATACACAAAATATCTTGAATGATTGAGAAGAAGAAAATTTTATCACACAATCACTTGAAAAAATCTTTTTTTTTTGTCCAACTAGTAGTATTTTCTATTAGATTCCACATTTTCTCTTTTCATACTGCCTCGTCCTCGTAGCTAGATCAAGAAAGAACCTTTGGATCGAGGTCCACAACTATGGATTCCAATTATTCTATTTTTCTTTTTTGCTTTCATTGAATATGATATACTACTCTTATTTGTCACTCAACCATTAACTTTTTTTAAAAAAAAAAGATCCCAACAACAAAATTACTTCCACAACTACGAAGGAAAATTTCTATATATTGCATTTACAATAATTCTGGGAATATGTAAGATGATTTTACATCAACAAGTAAAAAAAGAAATTATTTAGTACTTACTTTTGATACTAATTCAAATTGCCTTGTTGTGTAAGAAGAAGGATAGTTATACTGGCTCGGTGTACTCTGAAGACGCCCTTGGTACAATATTGACGATCTCACAAATATGCAATAGTGAATTGTCATTTACTGATCAGACCTTTTACGTTCAATCCTCTTTGACTGTACAAAAATATGTGGAGCGCAACATGTCTGGAAGCACAGGAGAAAGTTCGTTTGTTGATATTATTACCAGTATTCGATATTGAGTCATTGATAACATTACTATACTTTCCATATTCTTTGTGGGTCGGTTATTTGTCAGCACCGATTTAGCTTACGATGTGTTTGAAAGTCCGCGGCCAAACGAGTATATTACAGAGAGCCGACAAGGAATTCCATTAATAACTGACCATTTTGATCCTTTGGAACAACTCGGTGAATTTAGTAGATCGTTTTAGGAGACCCTAATGACTATAGATCGAACCTATCCAATATTTACAGTAAGATGGTTGGATGTTCACGACATGGTTGTATCTACCGTCTTTTTATAATATTATTTACAAATATATAATTATTAATCAATATATTTTTAAGAAATAATATGTTTCTTAAACACCTAATTTGATACTCCCTCCATCCCAATTTATGTTATATAGTTTGACTCGGCGCGGAGTTTAAGAAATAAATGAAGACTTTTAAATCTTTGTGGTCTAAAACAAGTCATAGATATTTGTGTGACTGTAAATCATTTCATTAAGAATAAAAGATGAACTTTTAAGTTAAATTATTTCTAAATCTAGAAATATATCATTGTCTTTGAGACATACTAAAAAGGAAAGTGTATCACATAAATTGGGACAGAGGTAGTATAATTTATAAAGGTACATATTAGTCAAATATTATTCGGACAGATGGAGTATCATTTTAATATTCTACTCCCCACGTTTCAATTTATATGATGCAGAGAAAGAAAGAAATACTTCTGAAAATTCACGATTACTTAAAACATCTTTCTTCGAATAATTGAAAATAAAGCGATTAGTAGTACCTTCTAGGAGTATTATGTCCTATTTACAAATCACAATTAGGTAAAGTAGATTATAGAGAATTTCCTAACTTAAACGGTGATTGTAGTAGCATTCATCTATGGTGAAACTTGCAGAGGAGGGCTTTTTAGCTCAGCAATGGAGAATTCCGAGAGCAGAAAAAGTAGAAAAAAAAACACAACACAGGAACAAAAAGATTGGAAAGTCTGTCAGACAGCCATTTGACCATCCCAGCACCATGGTTGGGGCTGAGAACGATCATCTACGGCACCGTGACCCGAAAGGCAGTGGAAGCTATTAATCACGCTCTGATCAACATGATTCATCAACCAGACATGGTTTCCTGTCTCCTTAGAACTCAAGGATACAGTGGTACGAGCCTATAGAACAGATCCTGTTCAAGTAAGGTCGTGCCCTTTCTCTTCACTTCCTTCACTTAAGTATCCTTTATCAGTACAGTGTTTTACCGATGTGGGACGACGAGCATCTATACGCACGACAAGAAAAAGGTTATGAAAACTGACCGTTGATGTTAGAAATTTCTATGGGATTATTGAATATCGTAAGATTTGAGAAAATCCCAAGACGGGAATCTGAATTGCAACCCAGCTGTTAAATGAATTGCCGGAAAGAGTTATTCTATATATTTGTCTGAAATTAATTGGAAGAGTTAGCTTTGAAAGTTGTTCTTCATGTGTTATTAGTATGCAATTTTTCTTTCAGCTAAATGATGAGATGAAGAAAATGGATGAGCAGCCAAAAAAAGACGCAAGCTCTTATTGAAATCAAGGTACTTGTCTAACTACTGTTACTACTCATGTTAGAGTATCTTTCACCTTTTTTTGTAGTTTCTACTATTGACGCGACAACATACTATTCTTTTCTCGAGATAAGAGAAATTCAACGTGATAGTCTCCAAATTAAATTTTCAAATGCACTGATGCTTTATATTGTAAGTTCCTTGGATGTTTGAAAATTAAGATTAAGATTTAAAGTATCCCTAAAATCTAAATAAATGCAGATGAGAATTTGAGTTAAGCCTAGGTGGTGACCTCCATTGCACTTTGGAGGAGTGCCCGCCTAAGGTCGGCTCAAGTGGTCGAGCCTACGTCATAATTTGTCGCAGCGGGGGCCTGCGTTCGCGCGGCCCCTACCCAATTCTAAGCCCAAAATTTCCTGGTCCATTTATTAATTGTTGAAGTGTTATCGATTTAATTCGAGCCCAAAAATTCTGGTCTCATTAAGGAAATGGTGTATTCTCATCTCAAAAAGATTGTCCTAGTTTGACTTTAAAATGTGTGGTCCAAAACAAACCTTAGGACAATCTTTTTGGGATGGAGGGAGTAATGTTTTATCGGATTCGTATACCAGAGAAGTTAACTAACTATGTTACATATATCATTGTGTGTCGTATAAATTTCAAACTATTTGTGAAAAATATTTATTTAATTAGAAAATAATTTGGGATTTTTGGCCCGATTAGAAGGACTGGATTTGTGCCAATTTCATAGTTCAAATAACGACATATTTACAGCCATACTGAATACAACTTCCTCAGTGCTAACCTGTGAGTTTCCTCTTTGTCTCAGTTACCAAAATCCTTCCAAGTACAGGGCGATTTCAGTTTCTATTCATCTCACATCCTTGCATTTGATTTCCTTTTATCTATGGTTTTTGTACTATTTTGAATTGATGGTCCTTAAGCCGAGCGTCTATTGGAAACAGCCTCCCTACCTACGTACACTACCCTCTCCAGACCCCACTCTGTGGGATATCACTGGGTTGTTGTTGTACCTAATATGTGGTTTCTTCCTTCTACTCCTCCTTTTGAAGGTTTATTTTGCACTTAGTAGTCTGAAGTGTAATATCTCAAAAACCTTAAGTCTACGGGATATTGGAGTTTCTCAATGAAAGATGGAATAATTTCCCTTGGGGATTCCTTTCATTATTCACAATATATATAGCTGTACAAGGTTGATTCCTAATATGGTACGAATCCTAACTTACCTTACAAAGGTTGATTCCTAATACAGTTAGAATCCTAAGTTACCTTAATTATACATCTACCATTATTACAAAATATACGGAGAATATTCTGAGAATATTCGCTAATACTCCCCCTCAGACGGAGCGGGAGGAGGCCGAATGCTAAGGCTGGATCGGAAGTCGGTGAAGAGAGTGTCGCGGTAGTCCCTTTGTGAAAATGTACGCATACCGATAAGAGGAAGGCACGTGTAAAATTTTGACCTGACCACGGGCAACCTTCTCTCGCACAAAGTGGATATCCATCTCAATATGCTTAGTCCGCTGATGTTGGACTGGATTATGAGACATATAGATAGAAGATATGTTGTCACAATAGACTATAGACGCCTTGCACAATGGACACTGGAGCTCCAAAAGAAGATTTCGGAGCCAACAGATCTCAGCGACAACATTAGCAACTCCGCGATATTCTGCTTCAGCACTCGAACGGGATAGCGTGTCCTGCCTCTTGGCGGACCATGAGATAAGATTATCCCCTAGAAATACACAGTACCCTGAGGTGGAGCGACGTGTGTCGGGGCATCCTGCCCAATCTGCATCCGTGTAGGCTAGCAACTTGGTTGGGGCAGAGGTGTATAGATGTAAACCAAAGTCTAGTGTGCCCTTAACATATCTGATAATACGTTTGAGGGCGGCAAAATGGGACTCTCGGGGGTCGTGCATTAACAGACACACCTGCTGAACGGCATATGCAATATCAGGCCTAGTGAATGTAAGATACGAAGAGCACCCGCTAGACTCCGATATAGAGTGGGATCGAAAGCGGCGCACCGTCATTAGCACTAAGCTTGGATTTTGAGTCCACCGGAGTTGGCATAATTTTACAATTTGCCATCTTGGCCCCGTACACTATCTCTTCGCATACTTACGCGACACGGGAACATAGTGGCTGCAGATCTTGTCACCGATATACCCAAAAAATAACTTAGCTTGCCCAAGTCAGTCATAGCAAATTCAGTTTTGAGTAGAGCAATGATTTCATTCTTCAACCCGTCAGATGAGGCAGTAAGAACAATGTCATCGACATATAATAGCAAATATGCAGTGCCGCTACCTCGGTGAAGCGTGAAGAGAGATGTATCACACCTGCTACATACAAAACCAATCTGCAGAAGATACCTGGCGAACCGATCATACCAAGCGCGGGGTGCCTATTTCAATCCATACAATGATTTCCTGAGACGACACATAAACTGCGGAGCTGCCGGATGAACAAAGCCAGGAGGCTGATGCATGTACACAGTCTCTTTCAAATCCCCATGAAGAAATGCATTCTTGACATCAAGCTGATGAATCGGCCAATGCATGCCCATAGCAATACTGAGAATAGTCCGAATAGTGGCCTGTTTAACAACCGGACTGAATGTCTCACCACAATCAATACCCTCCCGCCGATTAGTGCCATTGGCAACTAGTCTTGCCTTATACCTCTCTAAGTCACCACTTGTCTTTGAACTTGTGACGAAATAGCCACATACACCGGATAACATTCACACCCACTGGTCTAGGTACCAAATCCCAAGTGTTCGCTTGGTTAAAGCGTTAAATTCCTCGCACATGGCCGCATTCCAATTTGGGTCCGTTTTGCTAGTTTTGGATTTTTTGGAATGGGTGATAAGGTTTGTGTGGAGAGATTGAATTGAACCTTGGGTTTGAAGATCCCGTGTTGTGCACGAGTCTCCATGCGATGTGAGGGCGGTGGTGGTGGGTCGGGGGCCGTGAGGTTGTTGGTCCACCGTTTCGGACCGGTGGGCGATGTCGCCGGTGGCGCGGTGACTCGGACCGGGGGCGTAGGGGTGAGCGAGGGAGTGGTGGGGTGGTGCCGGACAATGGGACCCTGTCGGAACGGTGGGGCGCTTGTTGGTATAGATTTTGGATGACCGGGGACAGACTTGGTTCATCGAGAAAGATGTAATCGGTGGTCGAAATTTCTGGAGATTTAAAAAAGGAAAGGTTGTCTCGTCAAAGGTGACGTGACGGGAGACGATGATTTTGCGAGTAGCAATGTCATAGCACAAGTAGCCCCGATGATTAGGAGATAGACCAAGGAAGACACATGGAAGAGTGCGAGGGGCAAGTTTGTGGGGGTGCGGTGGAGGCTATGTTGGGGTAGCATAAGCATCCAAAAATACGTAGGTGATCATATGATGGCGCCTACGGTATAAGATTTCGTAGGAGTTTTGTTTTGGAGTGTGCTAGTTGGTAAAATATTTAGAAGGGATTCTACCATTTTGACAGCATAGACCCAAAAAGGCGATGGTAGGCAGGCATGAAACAGAAGTGTGCGGACCATGTTATTGATGGTACGTATAATTCTTTCAGCCTTTCCGTTTTGGGAAGAAGTATAGGGATAAGAAAAACGGAAAACCATGCCTTATTTAGAACAGAAATTGTGAAATGCCGAGTTATTAAATTCACGTCCATTATCACATTGGAATGATTTAATAGGTTTTTCAAATTGTGTCTTAATGAATTTTTGAAACTCGAGGAATTTTGCAAAAACTTGATTTGAATTTCGGTGGGTAAATCCGGACAAAATGTGAAAAATCATCCAAGAATACTAGATAGAATTTATGACCCAAAGAGCTAGCAATCGGAGATGTCCACAAATCAGCATGAACAATATCAAATGGAGAAAAAGTAACACTATTTGATGACATAAAGGGAAGACGAGTATGTTTGCCTAGTGGACAAGAAAAACGAGTGTTGGGCAATTTTCCCATTATTACATTGAATACGCTTAGAAGTCCTAAGAAAAGTAAAAGCGGGTCTCCGGGGTGTCCGAGTCTGTTGTGCCAAGTTGAGGGAGAGATCGCCGCAAGGGATAGAGGTGCTTGCGGTCTGTCAGCGGAAGATTGAGTGAATGGGTAGAGATATCCCACACTATTGCAGCGTGTAAGATTTTTCCCCGTATTGAGTTCCTTCACGAGAAAAGCCAAAAGGGTCAAATTCGACGAGACATACGTAATTATTGCTAGTGAATTTTCTAACGAGAGATTAAGTTTTTAATGATGTTAGGTGTGTATAGGACGTGGTTTAGGGAGAAAGGTGGGTGTGGATGTTTGGTGTGTGTGTTACCATAACCTTCAATTGGAATGCGATGACCATTGCCGACAAAGGTAATAAATTGAGGACACTTTAGCCGACATAGTTGAGATATGTTACCCGACGACCGGGTGAGGTGAGATGTGGCTCCGGTGTCCATGTACCAATTTTCGTCCGGCTGTTGAAGGTTCACGGTGGTGTATGCCCGGCCCAAATCGGTCGGGGCTAGGGCTGCCGGGCCGCTTTGCAAGTGCGCCGCAGTGCTTCGCTTCTTCTTTGGATTGCGATGATGGGCCGCCGTAGCCGCCGCTCCGGGCGCCATCGAGTGGGCACATTCGCTCTTGGTGGGCTCGCTCGGTGGCCGGGGCATGGCCCAAGAGGCCGATCGACCAAGGCTCGCTGGAACCGGGCCCCTACGGTCCGTACGGGCATGCGAGCGAGGACCGGTTCGGCTGGTTGGGCCACCGCTTTGCAGTGCTGCTCTCGCTTGTCCGATGGTTGGCCGCTTTGTCCGATCCCTTTGGGTGTGTTGGCCCTTTCCGCGGCCCTTGCTTTTGTTGTTGCGACCTCTGCCGCCACGACCTCCGCCATTCTGCTGCTTCGCCGCCGCTGGAATCGCCGGTTGGTTCTTTTGGTCGCAGTGTTGCCATCCCGTCAACGGCTAACGCCTTTTGATTATGTTCCTCTTCTTTAACACGTCTAGTTTCTTCCAACAATAGTTGTGAACGTGCCTTGTTGAAACTTGGGAGAGGGTCGGCTTGTTGAATCATTGTTGCGAGTGTGTCATATTCACCTTTTGGTAAACCCGCAACAAGTTGAAGCACCATCTTGGTTTCGAAACAGAAGTCCCCACGTTGGATAGTTGATCGATTATGAGTTTCAGTTGCTTACAATATTCGGACATGTTGTTAAAATTCTCGAGGCGGGTATTATTGAATTGCTCTTCCAAATATACGGCCCGAGTATTTTTATTGTCCTGAAAGATTTCTTCTAGCCGGACCCAAAGTTCATGTGTCGTAGCACCTGTTTTCATGATAGTGCACAACAGGTCTTTGGAGATGGTGCCGTACATCCATTGTTTGACGATGGCGTCAAGACGACGCCAGATTGAGTCTGTAACATCGGTGGGACGAGGAGCAGATTCGTCAATATGATCGAGCACGTTGTATGCACATGCATGAATGTAGAATAGTTCCATCCACATGGAATATTGACAGTCTTCTTGGTCAAGAATTATAGGGATAAAATTCTTGATGTTGTAATCAGGATTATAATCGTGGACTATCTATCACACCTTCTATATGGGATTAGATAATCCCATGATTGTGGTATAAAATTTATCCTAGTTTTAGGTAACACACTCAACCAAACACATAATAGATTTAATCCCGAATTTATACCAGGATAACCCACTTAATCCCTCCAACCAAACGGCCCCTAAGGGCTCAAACCTGTGCACCTGAATCTTAATTCCTCATTCTGTATTTAGAGCTTGGCTTAAAAATGTTTATGAGCGAAAAGCTCATGAAACTAGAAGTATTACAATATAACCAAAAAAGTACTTGTACAAAGTAATTTCTTCTCAAATGTACCGCAATCCCAAAACGCTGCCTAGATATATAGCATTACCACAAGTCAATGTCGTGTATTCAAATGCTTGAATCCTCTCTCATCCTGCGGGAGAGGTTATAAGTTTTAGCCTCACTTAGAGCAAACATTTGTCCTAAGAATATCAATTTCCACACCATTATAAAGGGACTTAAAATCTTTTTAATAGTAAATTTAGAAAACTCTATGGCCTCTGGATTGTTTTTGAAATAGGCGTGCTCGACTTCAATCGAGTCGTATCAATGAGGATAAACTCATAATATTTTCTGGTTTTATTGGGGTCCTGTGTGTCCACATACGATAATTAGTGTAGCAGGGTTTGAGGAGATCCTGTACCTCGAAATTTTCATATTGTTTGTCTAGGGCCATTATTGGAAGGGCCTGTGATACAATGAATTCCCACTTTGGAGGATGGGTCTGGTACCTGTCTTCTTTGGGGTCTCCTTCTTGACGGGAGTCACTGGTTTTACCGCTCCTGAATAAGATTCTGGAGGCTTCATTTCATAGTTTTCCCTAGTCTGTACTGATGAGGGAGATGCCTTGAAAGGCACTGTCTGGACTTTTCCTGCAACTTGCTCCTTTTGATTACCCGTTAATTTGGGGAAATTTTCTAAAACCGAAAACTTTCCTTCATAACCTGCGGTTAGAGGGGGCACGGTAGTTTTTTCGGGATAAATAGTTGTTTCATTTTTTCATCGGGTCTTAGCTGAAAGGGGGGTCTCATCGGGCGAGAGCCCGGGAAACTTGGCCTCATGACTGCCTTGCAAGAACTCTCTTGTTAAAAAATCTGGCAAAGAATTTTCTTCACCTTTTATAAAATCGATTTTAAAATCAAAGCTATCTAACAGTGCTTGCCATCTAGCAAAAATCTGTTTTGACACAAGGTTTTTTACATCTTTTTGTAAAACATCTTTGGCTGCTTTGCAGTCGACTCTTAGTAAAAATTCTTTATTGACAAGGTCATCTTGAAACTTTGTAATACATAGTACTATAGATAAAATTTCTTTTTTAACAGTGCTATAATTTTTCTGAGCGGAGTTCCAGACTCCGGACGTGAATCTTACTAATTGCTCGGGGGATTCGGGAGAAATCTTTTGTTTGAGGATACCTTCGTAGCCTATATCTGAGCCGTCGGTCTCAACAATCATAAAAGCTTCGGGATTAGGGATTCCTAGGCAGGGAAGCTTTTGGACTATTTCCTTAACTTTGTTTAATCGCTTTGGTCCGGTCTTCGACCATGGAATTGGGTTTTTCTTTAGCCTTTTATAAAGAGGCTCGCAAATCTGTCGAACCTTAGGGATAAAATCTGCAACATAATTGAGACTTCCTAAGAATCTTTGTAGTTGGGTTTTATCAGTTAATTCATCAGGAAATTTGGTAGAGAATTCTATGGCTCTCAGATTGGTTTATACGTTCCTTGATAAAGGTCATGGCCTAAGAACCTAATAGACGTCGAAAAAGTTTTATCTTTTTCGCGCTCACCGCTAAACCGTTCTTCTTAACTGTTTTAATAAAAGTATTAAGGTGTTTAAAATGCGGATCTATATTTTCGAAAATATAAGTACATCATCTATATAGACTATAGAAAATAGACTTAAAGAGTTAAATATATTATTCATTATATTTTGGAATTACGAAGGGGCATTCTTGAGCCCAAAAGGCATAACGTTCCATTCATATTGTCCAAAGGAGACGTTGAACGCAGTTTTATACTTATCTTTTTCTTCAATCGAATCTGCCAAAATCCGGACTTCATATCAAACTACTATAGAGAGAACCTAAATTATTCCAAGAGAAGAGTTTAGAAATCCTTAGTAATTTAACTTGCCCTGGGCTTCATGATTTTAGATGGTATAAAGATATCTTCCTCAACAAGGTTATGATCAGAGAAGATTGTAACCATGATTACTTTGGAAAAGAAAAATTCATAAGCGGTTTACCCCCTCTTTTTGCAGAAAAGGTTAGAACAACCATTCGAAATAAATTCGAGGGAGACATACCCTATGGTAGCTTAACATACGGAGATATAGTTAGCATGATAAACCTTACGGGTCTAGAGCTATGTAATGATCTAAAACTCAGACACCAGTTAAAGAAAGAAGGAAGACTTTCCACCACAGAATTAGGAAGTTTCTGTCATTTGTCCTAAGAATATCAATTTCCACACCATTATATCGGGATTCCCTTGTTTACGGAATTATGGATGGCAAAGAATTAAGAGCAGTATTCCTTTATTAAAAGTGGAGACGCCACTTCAAAAGTTTCTATTATGTCTGCAGTTCATGGAGATAGTTCTGTTGGACCATTTGGATGTATGTTTGCTTAAACTATGAGAAAGCATTTGAAAGATGAAGTCATTTGCATGGCGTGATTTAGAGTAAGGCAGAAGGTTTAGCTTATTTAAGTGTTCTTCAGATAGCTGCAGTTTTTGAATTTGACTTTGATGCTTCTTGTTTGTAATTCCATGATTGATTCTGAATATGAGCTTGTGTTTTACAGGGTTTGAACTCATTATTAGATCACGAATGCCTCACAGGACTCGGCCTATGACAGCTCTTCTGCTGTTTACCGGACTTAATGTTGTTTTAATCTCAACAATAACTCATGTCTATGATTTTTGTATGCTTTCATACGTATTGGGAAAGAAGAGTTTCCTAGTATCCTAATGAAGCTCAAAATCATCTTTCCTTTCAGCAGTTCATGCCTCTATTGCTTACTTTACATCTTTATATATGTTTCACCCTGAATGCTTCTGCTATTTGTATTACATAATGTGTAAAAGTCTCAATGTCACAAACCACATAAAACTTTAACGTTTATGCCTGTTTTAGTGGACCTTACGGTTATCATCACCATGTGTCATTTTGTTTGTCTCAGAACTTAGCTGTTGTGTTTAAGCCAACACTGAAGAATAGGTTAAGTAGAGAGTTGTTTGTTTCTATTTCCCGCTAAAAGTGGAATCTAAATTCTACTGAGCTTTTCCATAACATTTGTAAATCAATTCTGATTTATGTCCTCTCCAATGCTCTACTTTAAGTATAGTTTTTTTCTTTTCCTTTTTTGCCACTACTTTTCCATGTTATCTGGTAACTTACTCTTCATCATCTATATCAGAGAGAACATCGACGTCAGGAACACGAAGAAGCTTTGAGAGGTTAAGCATCAATTTTAAGTGGGATCTTCGAGGTTAGGGATTTTGTTTAATAGGTCTTTAGTTTAACTTGGTTGGAGACCTAATGGGCTTCTGGTTTTATTGTGTTGCGTGAGTTCCTGTTGTTTCCTTTGTAAATATTTAGAGTGACATCAAGCTGAGACAGGTACTAATTAAGGATTATATATGGAAGGAAAATGAAGAAGAAGATGATATAAATGTTTCTTATTAGCTGATATCTTCTTTTAATAGAGACTTCTCACTTCTGTTTAGACAATGTTGTCAATTATCTCTACTTGGTGATTGTTGCTGCCAAACTCTGTGGATTTGGATGTACTATTAAGAATGGATCTGAAGGAGGTCGCTCTGCTGGCTTTCGTACTATGCATATAAAGCACGACTCCTAAAATTTTGAAGATCAGTGTTCTTGTGTTTTAGGTGATGCAAAAGTACTCCTTATTCTGTGAATACTATTCAAGTGGTCTTACAAAAGATTGAAGGTTTGTTTCTTTGATATTTATGTCTTTGTTTTAGTTTGATCACAACTTGACCTCTTTGAAATTTACATCAGCCCAATTTTCCGTTATCTACCTTATCAGAAAACTTAAAAAAAGTTCATCCAAACATCTTTGAAATCTGGTTCACTGTATGCCAATGGCCATTGCCACCTAAAGTCGCCAAAGTGGTTTATGGATGACTTTGGGTTTGATATGCCCCATGATCTATGTTGCTCAGACTCTTCAAAAATGTTGTCTCACCCCATGTCGAATCCTCAAAATATGCATTAATTATGGAGGATTCGACACACAACTGGCAGGATTTTGAAAGAGTCCGAGCAATCTATGAATAAGGCATAAGTTTAGCTTAGCAAAGCACCATATACATATGTAATTTGAAGAAATGGTTTGCTCCATGGGCTTCTTACCTAAACTGGTTATATTGTAGTTCCTTCTTATACTTTTTGTTGATCTTCATATTTTGGCTGGACTTGATAGCTCTCTTCATCTTTTAGTTAAAACCCTTGTCATAAATCGATTGAGCTTCAACTCAAAGCAACTAATTAGAACTTCCAAAGGAATATGAATTGTTAATAAGGAGTTTCCCATTTCTTGTTGGCAACATAGGTTTATGAGTATGCAATTAAACATGATGAGAGATTCAATTTAAACATGCTCTCTTAGTTGGGTAATTCGATCATAATTTGTTCAATACCTTATAAATCTGAAAGGAGTTTACATTCTACGTTGTTTTGTTGAAAGACATGAGAACACACTGAGTTCATTACTCGTGGGACGATTCTTTTTTTATAAAATAGAATGACAATTTTTAATTAACTTAAATTTTTCCCACCAACTATCAATTATTTGTGGAAGCAATATGGGCATCCAAATTCTTTTTATTTAATCATCCTTTTAACGAAGTGTAGAATCGACTATACATGATGTGAATTTGTCTTCAAATTAACATAAGAGTGGTCGTTACTCTCAAATTAACATAGTTAATTATTTGCTCTACAAATTATGACGTACGCTCGACCGCTTGGCACGACCTTAGGCGGTCACCCCTCCTAGGTGCAATGGAGGTCACCAACCTAGGCCATGGGCCTTGTTGATCGCCCATCGACCCCGTCCAGGTAAGTATGTTGCCCTGTGTGCTCAGCCCATTATTTATGCTAGAGCTTTTGCTCCACTTCTCTTCACTGCAGGCGATGTGGGAGGATCACTCACAATGTCATTACTCTCTTTGCCTTTGGCTTTCTCTGGGAAAGAAAAAGAAAATAAATAAAGCCTATATTTAATTCTCCTTTAATACAAGGAAAACTATGGAGTAAGCAATAGTGTTCCATCACAAAAATCACAACAACAATATACCCAATGAAATTTCTCAATCCACCCCTTATCTTGAAAAATACTTTACATGCTCCCAAATTGATTAAAAACTTAGTGTCTGTCCGAAAGTTCGAATTTGATCCTTTTGGTTTCTCTGTGAAGGATTTCAAAACGGGTAGTCCTCTCATGAGGTGTGATAGTAGGGGAGATCTATATCCTGTCACGCCCGGTGTCGGTCCATCGAGTCAAGTCTTGCCATCACAAAAATCACAACAACAATATACCCAATGAAATTTCATAAAGTGGGGTATGAAGAGGGATAGAGTGTACCCCTATTATATAAATAGATGTTCAAAATTCAAGTTTCATCCTATACATACATAAACCAACAATTCAACCTCCTTCAGGTCTTTCTATTCTTATTCCATCCAAATCCACAGTGTTTGATAGCAAAATTACTTAGTAGAGTGAACAACAAAGGTTCCTCAAACAATCTATAACAGTAGTCTCTATTAAAAGAAGGAATCAGCTAATAAGAGACATTTTCCTTTTTCCTTCTTTCCAAGCATAATCCTTAATAGCTTAGTCAGCTTGACATCACTCTAAATATTCACCAAGGATAAAGCAGAAACTCATGTAGTTCACGCAATAAAACAAGAAGCATATTAGATATCGGATTACACAATATAGTAATTATGACGACCTGTTTGTTTGTCATAACGTAATTACATTGCAATTACAAGTGTACTGTTTGGTTGCACAAGTTTAATTATACAGTTAGATATTTTAAATTTTAAAAATAAAAGTTAATTATCAAAAAGTAAACGTTAATGTTTGACAAATATATATTTATATAAGAAATATTACTTCAAGATACACATTATTTCGAAAATATAGAACTAAATAATTATAAATTTGTAACTAGTATTGTGAAAAAATTGATGCTATACAAATAAATATTACCTTAATTGCATCAATTAATAAGAACTTCTAACTAAGCACACATTTTGCAATAACATCATGGACAACATGTTTGACAAAAAAATAATATTTACAACCATAATTTCATAATACTATTTAAATATTAAAAAGTCATCTATCAAATTCTAACATCACTCAACATAAGCTAAGTTTGCATATAACTCCATCAAAAAATAAAATCCGACTTTAATGACATTACTATAGCTCGTTACAAGCCAAGTTTGTGGATGACTTATTTTTTCTAAGATTAGGAGGTATAATATTTTAAAAAACAAAAATAATAACATAGCTAAGCGAAATAAAAAAATAAAGAAAAACAAATAAGAAAGTTAACATAGCAAGCAACAAAAACAACAACATACCCAGTGAAATTCGACAACGTGGGGTCTGGGAAGGGTAGAGTGTACGTTGAGACCTTACCTCTACCTTAGTAGGTAGAACGATTTGTTTCGAGAGACCATCGGCTCAAGACACGACAAGGCATAAGCACAAACAAAGCACGAGAAACAGTCAGATCCGGTCAAGAAATTTAAAGCAGTATGAAAATATTGGTATCAAAAGAGAATACGCCATGATAGTGAATCTTAAAAATAATAAAGAAAAATAAATAGTAATGAAGCAAAATATGAGAAATTATGTAGAAGCATGTGAAGTAAATGTTGGGAAATGAAAAATAAAGCAAAATTCATTTCAAAAGAAAATTCATTTCAAGTATCACTTTTAGCAGGAAAGAGAAACACAAATATGCTTAACTTACTGAATGGTGTTAGCGAAAAACAACCAAGTTCTTTGATTATATGAACCATGCTAAACTAAGCAGCAGCAAAATGGCACCTTTGATGCTAATGGTAAGGTTCACTTGAAGAGCCATACACATTAAAAGTTTCATGTGATTTGCAACATAAGAGTTATATGAACCACATGATACAAATATTATATCTAATGTGCACAAACATATAGCCAGAGGATGTATAAACAAGGATGAGCATAAAAGTTGTACAATAGCCATTGAATGCTGAAAGGAAGAATATATTTTCAACTCTATAAGGATACAAGGAAATAAACATCTTACTCTTCTTTCCTAACAAGGATGGAAGCATACAAAATCATAGACATGAGTTATCTCGAAACCAAAACAACATTAAGTCCAGCAAACAGTAGAAAGAGCTGACATAGGCCGAGAAATGTGAGGCATGGTGATGTATAATGACTTTAAACATTGTAATACACAAGCCCATATTCAGAATCCAACAAAGAACAAAATACAAGAAGCAACAATGTCTATTATACATTTTTTTAAAATTCAGGGGGAAAACAAATTTTCATATTAAATTGAAGTTCATATGCATATAAAGTCAACACAACTTTAAAGTACTAGATATCAATAATTTTTTTGACTTGTTCAATAACTATATAAAAATCACATAGGCTCTTCAATCAATCCATAATAATTATATATATGACCATATATGATATATCCTCCGAATCAAAATATAATAACATAATTCTTCTTTATAATGCATTTCACTTCTAAGGATAAGGGTTCACATAGTAATTGTGTCTATCTGATGGTGCAGAAGGAGAAATAGGAACCCCTTTTGGTAGCATATGGAACCAATTACTCTTGAGAAAATCTTTCTGCTCATAGTCTCTAGAAGGTTCTGAGAACATTTCAGAAGATTCCTCTTTCAAATTCTTCATTGTTGTTGTCGCTATTGATCTCACTGCAGAAGCATAGCCAAGAACAAGAGATAGTAATTTTTCTATATATAGAGGATATTAATTCCTTGTACGTATGTGAGGTAATGTGTAAGTTTGAAAATTTTCCTTTCTTGTTTGGTAAAACAAAACTATGCGAATTTTCATTTTCTAGTGAAGGTGTAATTGGTTATTGCTAAATATGTACTAAGAAAATATACCTCTAAATTGACATGCTAAATTTTATAATTTGGTTACTTAAAGAGATTGCTAATACTGGAAAGCCTTGCTTGGTACGGTTAAATGGTAAGTATACTTAATTTGGTTTGTAATTATATGAGATGTAATCGATTAAATTTCAAGTGCCAACTTGAATTTACTATTTTGTTGATCTACGCTTTAAAAATGGAGAAAAATGTTACCCAATCACTACATAATTAAGTAGAAATAAGTTTGTTAATGCAAACAACCAACATCTTCCCTTGAAAAAAGATCATACAATTACGTTATTAACTAAACTAACAATTGTATCCACATTTAGTTAGTATACTACTAATTAAGATCAAGAATTTATGTGGAATTTTCTTTGAAAATACTGGTGTTTAATTATTGACCCCGTTAAGAAATTATTCAAATATATACTTCTTCGGGAATTTCTTCTCATCTTCCTCCTCTTGCTCATTGCTTATTTATGATATATCTTGGATTGATTTTGGTTGAAAAATCTCAAAAAATACTAACAACAATAATATACTCAAAGTGTAATCTAACAAGTGAAGTCTAGTGTACGTACTCTACCTTGGGAGGTAGAGCGTACGTCTGCCTCTGTGCACGACCAGTAATTTTGTTAGCAAAACAGTTTTTGACTGATCGAACAAGAAATTGTTGTTACACGGGAAGGACAACTTTAATATGATGTCGTCTTTACTATTACTATAATAAAATTGGAACAAATATGACTGGATTGTGTCTAGATAAATGAAAAATTTATACCTCTGGCCTTTGAAGTAGGACAACCAGAAAATAAAAACAAATGGTATCCCCAGAGGATTTGGTGTATCATGGATGGCTCTATGAGTTATCAATTAATTAAAAAGACTTCATTTTTTCTTTTTGTTCTTCCCGTAAGTTTGAAATTAAGGAAATTACCTTAAACGACCTAGGAGGAGGTCATTTGTCGACCATAAGTTGATGACCCTACTACTTAGCCATTTACACAGATGAATTTTTTCCACTAAGAATGAGGTCGAGAATCGACCAAGAAGGAGGTTGATTAACGATCATGGGTTGATAAACAACCAAGAAGGAGGTTGATTATCTACAGTTGGTTGATGATCGACCATGAAGGAGGTCGATTTATTGACTATAGGTTGATAATCGGCCACGAATGTGGTTTATAATACACCAAAAAGAAGGGTCAGTTATTGACAATAGGTTGATAATCAACCAAGAAGGTGGCTGATTATTGACGATAGGTTGATGGTCATCCAGAGGAGGTTGATTCACCATTTGATTTTGATCGAAACAACAACAGAAGAAAATTAGGCATTTTATCTTCTTTTTTTTAATTCTTTAAACTACAACAGAATAAACAACCAAAGTGTTACTAACAACTTGCAACAGATAAAAAGGATCAATAGCACATATAAAGCTCACCAAGATCCAAAGATATATAAATACCTTCTGCATAGCACCAAAACATTTATTGGACAAACACTTGCAGTTCTTGCAGCGCACGAGTAGAAGGAATTGAAATGTCCTGGTTAGATTCAAATGAATTCTAACACCTCCACAAACACACACAAAAAAACTCACTTTCTTAACACTACAAGATGAATAACGAGGTGTTAAAAAACCAAGTAGAGAAATAACTGAAAGTTAAAGAAAACTAGACGCAAAGAGCAAATCTTATTCAGAAATGATCAAACACCGATCACACAAACACGGGATAAGCGCAACAAGAGAGTCTGTCACCCCAAATAAACCAAATTTGAAGGATAATGTAACAGACAGGTTTCACAACCCACAAACAAATAAAACCCCGAAATATGTCCGGATAGCAACTCAAATGCATCATATCAGTTATAGAACACTTAGTTCAAGACATCTTTCTTTTTTTGGATAAAACTACTGGAAATTGTTTCTTTAACATCATCGAACACACGACCAGACCAGAATATAAAACTTTGTGGAGCATCCCAACTTCAGCAGAAATTTAAAGCTGCGATGGTGCTCGAAAAAGTACTACTATAGGGTCACACGGAGTCACTGCTATTGACCTGCTTAATTTCCACAATACTTGCGTTTTCACATCAGAAAGGAGATGTTTTATTTAAGTAGATGAACAAAGATTTGTGCACGAGCTTTTCGTGGGAATATCCAACTTCTTTTAAATGGAAGTTACTTCTAGCCATAAATTATCGGTCAATTGGTATAGATGGAGGGGAAGCAAAATAGATATACATCCTTTCTTCCAATTTTGACAAGGCTCAAAAAATCACATGGATGGGTATCTTCTAACCCTTTCCCATCTAGTTTTCTCATTTCGACTAACTGGACTAAGAAAAAACGTACATCTCATCTTTTACTTCGTCTCCACCAGCCCTTCTTTTCATCCCAACCAACTGACACTCAATTATTCTTAGATGATAGAGTTTCTTGATACAAATTGTAGCCTCTTATTTTCTTTTATAAGTAATATGGATGACATCAAACAAGAAGTTTTACTATGAATGTCATATTTAGCATTACCTAGTGTATTTCAACATAATTATGTTAGAGCCAAAGGCCTCGTGTTTGAGCTCTGAAAATGGGGTCATCTTTGGTAGGATGTCTATCCCGAAAGTGGGACTACACGAATGTAGATTAGTCGGCCCCTTTTTGGGTACCGGACACTGGGTGGGATACCAAAAGAAAATAATAATTATGTAACCAATAGCTGCACCAAATGCCAATACCAATTACTGAACATATGCACATACCCAAGAAAACTAACTGATATAAAATAGTACAGAAAAATAAGATAAAGCCTTTGCTTCATAAGCTAACATCTTCCAACAGAGAAAAAGATGAGAAAGACATATTAAGCTTATCAAGATCCAAAAAGATAGAGTTAAACTTTCTCCTGGTTGTGCATAAACTCTTCAGCTGTTCGGCACTATTTATAGTTATCCAATTTTCAGTAAGTACTTTTTTTGTTTAATGAAATCTATTGCTCTCTCACTAAAGTAACATACTTGTACCAAGTTGATCATAAACAATTTCAGTAGACTAAGTAATAGTCAGAAAGGAATTAGCAAAGATATACTGAAGAATCCTTCAATTACCAAGAAAAGCCACATTAAGTGATCAAATATAAGGTGATAGACAGGTTTCACAACCCAAAACCAAATAAAACCCCTGAAAATGTCATGAATAACAACTAGAGTGCATCATTAGTTCAAGACATATATTAATAATTTTTGGATATAGCTACTGGAATCGTTTCTTTAGCATCAACATAACAACTAAAGTGCATCATTAGTTCAAGGCATATATTAATAAGTTTTTTTAAAAACATAAAAAACAAATTGAGAGTGAATTTCTAGACATTCTTGATTATGAAAGATTGTTTGATGACTTTGCAGATAAAAATGCAAGGAGATCAATTTTCTATACCTAATGTAATGATAGTTTTTCTTATAAATCTTTCATGGAATGACATTAAGGTATCTCTTTCCTAGCATTATTGTACTGAAATTGAAAACATTGAATCGAATATAGTGTTTGCAATATTTTTTTTTATAATATTGATTAATTAGTTAATTTTAATTTTTCATGTGAATAAAAAAGGACCTCTTTTTGTTTCTCGCACCGGGCCCAAAGTATAGGAACGCCATGTTCACGAGACTAAGAGTCTCTTCAAGAGCTTTAGTTTTCTTTTGGTATTTAGCGGCCTGGTTCTTGAACCATACAAGCTGTTGATTATCCTCCGACATATGCATTGCTGCATTCCGAACATTTTCACTATACAACCTCATCCCAAACCTCAACCTTGATTTCCCATGTGAATGCTGGTTGAAGTTGTCAAGGTCTCTTTACTCTTCCCTATAACAATAAAGCATACGTAATTTGAACTATGTATAACTTAATTCTTGTGTAACTTAGGGGGGTGTTCAATTAGGATTTTAAAAGATTATTTTGAGATAAATAAGTCTTGTGGTATTCATTTAAGACTTTTAAATAATCTAAACAAGTCTTGTGGTATTTAATCAAGACTATTAGGATTTTTAAAAAGGGAATCCAAATCTAGTTGTATTCAATCAGGATTTTAAATAAGTAACAAAAAGTCTTTTGGTATTCAAAAACTTGCTAATTTCGAAAGATTTTTTTTAAATATGGAATTTGTGTGATTTTTTAGTGGGAGGTATAAATACCAAACCCTATAAAAAATATCACCCTAACCGATCAAACTTTTCGTGAGACTTATAGGCTTGTCATCCTTTAGCTCCTCGGCATCGCTTCTCTAAGGTATAAGAGTAATGTGAAGCTTTTTTCAATCCTCTCTTGTTGGAAAGAATTAATTATATACTCCTTTACACTTACCAGCACTTCATGTAAAAGGCCATTGTATAGTTATCGAGGCACGGAACTTTGTCACCATCATAGCTTCTCGGTGCATCCTTTACTTCCTCCAAGATAAATGGTGTTTGAAGTAATTCCTTCTCCTCTAGACTATTTTAAAGCTGGTATCACCTTAAGGTTCCCAATTAAGGAGTAATTGATTTCTTTTGTCAATTGTTGTCTATTTTAGATTCAAACGTAAAACATCTTATGATATATCTTTATAAATCCATGTGGTGCTTTCAAATCTTTATAAATCTTATGATAAATCTTTTAAAATCCAAACGTAAAAAATCTTGATTGTAATTTTTTTTAAATCTTTTAAATCAATACATTCCTAAATAGTCTTTTAAAATCCTTTGGACTTATTTATCTATATTAATCTCAATTGAATACACCCCCCTTAGTACACCAATTGGTGTACTCCATCAATCTCAATTTATATGATTTAGTTTGATTTGGACACGAGTTTAAGAAAATAAAAGAAACTTTTGAATCGTGTAGCCTAAAATAAGTCAACTATATTTATGTGGTTATAGATCATCTCGTTTAGCGTAAAAGGTAAAGTTTAAAGTTAAATTATTGTCAAATAAGGAAATGTGTCATTCTTTTTTGGACTAACTAAAAAAAAAGTGTGTCATATAAATTGGGATAGATGGAGTATTATTTTATACCACCAACAACACGGAATAACTAATTCATGTAGTATAAGTTATAAATGGTTAAAGTAGCAAAAGTACAAAACTACCTTTATCTTTTTCTTAGGAACCCATGAAGATCAAGCATCCAAGGGTAAAATTATAAATTCATCACTTTTTAATTTAAAAATAAATGAATATTATAAATGATATTTATCATATCCAATTTTAGTGCAAGGAACCAAACACCCAACAAAAAATAATTCATGTATTACTAATCCTTGTATAATAATCCCTACATAATTAATCCCTGCATTATAATCCGTAATCCTTGTATAACTATCCATCATACCAAATACTAAGAGTTTCATTTGATTTTCAACATTGAGAGTTCTATGAACCACTTAAAGATTTGTACTCTAGGGTTGAAAGACAAGTAGGTTGTATCCGATAGAGACTCAGGGTCATTGGAGTTCACAGATGCATCAAATATCCCGGGGCATTTTCACCAATACGAGATAGTCTCCCACTTTTCGGACCCCTCATTTTGTGAGTCCGGGAAGTGTAAGAGTCTATGCGGTTTTTTCAAAACTTTTCGGGGAACCAAAACATCACATCTTTTCCTCTGCGAGACGTTTCATCGGTCGATCATTAAATACATTCGATCACTCAAACAACGACGCCCTTTCGAGACACTAATTGACCCTTACCGACGGGACATGCCACTTCATTTTCCAAGGGCAATGATTACCCCAACCGGCGATAAAATTCGACGCCCCGATCATTTCTCCTCACTCTCACTCTTACTTTCTCCTCTCGAGTAATCACAAATTCTTACTTTTTATAAGCCTCCATTCATACTATGTCTACTTCTTCATCTTCTTCCTGTTCTTCATGCGATCTAACCCTCGGCAGAATGAGGCAAGAGCTCGGTGCTACTTCGTGACTTCCGTTCATCATCGACCCTCATCTTCTGGCCTCACCCGAGCCACCGACTTGGGTTTCACAGCCTCCGAAATCATTCCCTCTATCTTTAATTTCGAGAGGGATTTTAGTGTAAACCATTGCTGTGAGCCTGTAAAAGGTATCACTTCGCCGATCGACCACTCAATTATTCCTTAGGTCCGTATCGACTGTCAATGGGGCCTAAATGTAGAAATATTTCCTCCCCCATCAATGCGAGCATCACACATCACAACCCAGGGATGTCGCTCATTTATACCCATCCATTTGCCATCAGATTCAGTCTTCTAGTTCATCATGTCATTGAGGCCTTTTGCCGGTGATATGGCATTTGTTTAAGACAGGTGACCCCTAAGACTTGTCGAATAGTCCGTTGTATTTAGTATCTGGCAGATCTTGCCCACCTTCCTTTTATTTTGGATCACCTGATCCACCTTTACGCCCCCGGGTTCTTCCTGGGGGATAATAAACTTAGCTTTTCGAGGCTTCTGGGCCATAATTATGAACGCCTAGGATGCTTACAACTGGGGATGGTGTGATCAGTTCCTGATGATTCATACCCACCGCCTTCATGACGTCAATTTGGGCCAGTTGTCGGAGCAATGGAACAATGCTCGTAAGTATTTGTAACTCTATTTTCTGCATTTTTTTACTTCTCTCCTGATCGTATTGTTTTTTATTCCTTCAGTGACCCCAGTAGTCCCCGAGACCCTGCCTAATATCTTTGGCTGGGTGATGGGTCTGCTCCGCGCCCCTCATGAAGCTGAGCGGACTTGGAGAGCTATTTCTGCTGACAAATGGAGAGGCAAAAGTCATGGTGAGTCTTCTCTCGCTGGTTCCGTACTTTTATTGACAGTGCATTGATATTCCACCCTAACTTACCTGGAGTGTTTTACTGCATTTGATTCTAAGCACCAAATTTTCTGATCCATCAAGTAAATGCTTTGAAGAGTTTTATCGGGTTTGTTGTATACCCGAAGTGATCTAATGGCATCGTATAATTTTCAAGTCTAAATGGATTTCTGATATAATGTTAGTGAGCATGGTAACTATTATTTCATGTAATTAACTTTTTCTTCATTTTTTGTTGTCAACGAATAGTAATTTGTATTATAGAACATGTAATTTTTAGAAATGGGTTCTTCATTCTTGCTGCCTGTGCCTCCTTCAATTTGAGTGGTATTTTGAATGTGAGACTGCTAGATATATATCGTCTCACGTCGGAAAAAAGTAGAATATTTTATGTATCAATCTTTTCATTTATTGTTGATAGAATGAGTTTAGTCGAGAATCATATAACTGTTTTATCAATGATATTTAGTACCAAAATTTAGAAAACCAACAACAACAACAACATACCCTGTATAATTCCACAAGGTTTTATCACTGTTTTATCACATGCTTCTACATAATTTCTCATATTTTGCTTCATTACTATTTATTTTTCTTTATTATTTTCAAAATTCGCTATCATGACGTATTTGCTTTTGATACCAGCATTTTCATACTGCTTTATATTTCTTGACCGGATCTGACTATTTCTCCTACTTTGTTTGTGCTTATGCCTTGTCGTGTCTTGAGACGATGGTCTCTCGGAAACTTGAGCCGCTCAACCTACCAAGGTAGAGGTAAGGTCTGCGTACACTCTACCCTTCCCAGACCCCACGTTGTCGGATTTCACTCGGTATGTTGTTGTTGTTGTTGTTTGCTATGTTAACTTTTTTATTTGTTTTTCTTTATTTTTTATTTCACTTAGCTATGTTATTATTTTATTTTTTAAAAAATATTATACCTCCTAATCTTAGAAAGAATAAGTCATCCACAAACTTGGCTTGTAACGAGTTATAGTAATGTCATTAAAGTCGGATTTTATTTTTGGATGGAGTTATATGCAAACTTAGCTTATATTGAGTGATGTTAGAATTTGATAGATGACTTTTTAATATTTAAATAGTATTATGAAATTATGGTTGTAAATATTATTTTTTTGTCAAACATGTTGTCCATGATGTTATTGCAAAACGTGTGCTTAGTTAGAAGTTCTTATTAACTCGATGCAATTAAGTTAATATTTATTTGTATATATCATTTTTTTCACAATACTAGTTACAAATTTATTATTGTTTAGATCTATATTTTTGAAATAATGTGTATCTTGAATGCATAGTGATAGATAAAATTAAGTAATATTTCTCATATAAACATATATTTGTCAATCAGTCGTAGGGAGAAGAGGTAGAACTTGTCACGTATTCTGCACTCAAAAGAATGCGTAAGAAAGAAACTGAAAGATAAACATGCTCACATTCAAGTACAAGTAATATCATAGTAAAAGAATAGCCAACCAACTATAAAAAGTCAAGTTAAGATCCAAATATAAGAATGAATGATGAATAAATATGCAGGTGCAATGCAATGCAATGGACACATGATCAATACGTACATACATGCTCCGGGCAGTATAAATCATTGTCCCAGCAGTCATGACCCATGGGGACCCGCGACGTCCATGTGCCCATCATCTTTGTATTACGGCCTAGAATGACACTTCCACCCAAACTCCTCGCTAGCCACTCTGTATCACTCAGTATAGAGATGGCTACGCGATATAGTTATGTCATATGAATTATAAATACTCCCCTTCTCATTTATCACCGACACGCCAGTATCAAGATCACAATCAATATATAATGAAATGAGAGTATATGCAATGATAATATCACATATATCATATCAATTCCCAGTCGTGCCACACAAGGACACTTATCATAATATCAGTATCACATCAATTTCCTTCCTTATAGATAAGCATGCCAAGATGGGTGAGATACAACTACATCACAATACAATATGGTATATCATATAAGTCTGATAACCATAAGAAGCATCAAATCATACATAGTCACAGTAACCAACCTAAGTACTCCATCCCAACTCCATACTGGAAGACTTACATGCTTTCTCAAACAGAATCTAACTACACATACGATTCGCTAACCGAAGTCGAACAGAAGGTAAGACATAACCTACTACTGGAAAGTCGAGCGGGATTCGCGTAATCACACTTGCGCCTTGCCCATCCGCGGATCACGATCATACTCGAAGTCTAGTATTATCGAAGTCTAAGTTAGAATAAAGAAATCACAACATCCAAATCATTACACTAGTCCTTGGTCCCCAATCATTAGCAAATAAGAGGGTAACATACCTTTAGGGGTAAAACAATCATTTTAAAGGTGAACTATGGAATTTAACATTTTAGGAGTCCAATACCACCCAATAATTACTAAATCAACTCAAGATTAGTCTAATTTCACCTTATAAGCAAAAAACTCCAATTTAGGCATGAACCCTAGTTTTCAATATTCAATTCTATTAACATTAATGGAAGATTTAGGCTTAACAAGTACTAAATAATTATTAATAATTATTCACCATGCTTAGATTAATAAAATCCATTAATTAATTCATACATTTAAGCTTAACAATTTAATGAGCCCTAATTTGGTTGAACTCCTCCTCCCCAAATAGATTATAGGTCAAGGCCACCATTTAATTAACATAAAGAAGATAAGTAAAGGTAATACAAGGTAAAGTAAGGCTACCATAAGAAGAAATCTCTTAGAAAAGCTTCGAAGTCGCCCTAATGGTGCTTGGGAAGTGTATTTTCAAAATGGGGGAAGTTAGGGTTTTAAGGACACTTAAATGATTCTGGAAATTCCCGACGTCCGCGCCTGTGATCCATAAAGAAAACTCAAAAAGCTCTTCGTAGTGGACGAGGATCCGCTGCGGCGAATTCCATCTGTCGGGGCGCATTGAAGCTCGCCCCAGCGAGTACACCAGCAACCATAACAATCAAGTCTTATGCAATTTCCATGACGCTCATGTATGTACACTCATGTAAAAACACACTACGGACTCACTCGTGGTCTCAGAATTTTAATTAGAGGTCTATTTCTACAAATCAACCCTCAACAGGCTAAACTAGTTCCCAAACTAATAACCAAAAATGCTCCCGAGGGCCTCGGAAACCGAACCAACTATCCCCCACCAAGTCATAAACGATCCTCCGGACCCGCACAGAATTGATGAAATTCCGAAAAAGGTCCATTTACACAAAAGTCAACTTTTGGTCAAAGCTTTCATATTTCAAGGTTCTAATTTCTCAACTTCTACTAGAATTGTCTGATAACTTCGGGATCTGGGTCAATAAGTAAAATGGTCAAAATACAAGTAACGATGAAATAGGTCATTACAGTCTAAGCAATGTAGTTCATAGGGCATGTCAACGTAGTTGTATTGTTAATATGCTGCTACTCTAGGCTCGTTTCGCTTCTTCAAGCTCCGCCCTTTCTTTCAAAAATCAACAAAGAGTGCTAACGAGCAAGAAAAAGGATGTGCTAAGGCGCAATGTCTTTCGTTCAGCTGCTACGCCATTGATTCTTGCCTTATCTTACTTAGTAAAGCAACCTTTCGCGGTAGGCGCTCACCTTTTTTGTCTTGGTGGAACCTGGAGGGCAGGGCTTTCTTAACCGGATACACGGAATTGGGATCTCAGTTGCATGCAAATCTTTCTATCAGGAAAGCCTTGCTTATTCAAAGGGATTCTTATTTAGAACCTTTTTTTGCTTAGTTGTAAGTAAACGCTCGTAGGAGTGGCGGGTGATGATGAGTATATAAATCAATAAAGACAAAAAAAATGACAAGATAAATTAGATATATATGGAAAAAATAACGATGTAGAGGGCGACTGAAAAGGATGTTCGACCTACAGGGAAAGTGGTGGGCAGGGATTCTCTACAATGACACTGTTGTAGACCAATTGAAAGAGATGTAGCGCATGTAGCGCTTTTGGGTAAAAATGCCACGGGATCAAATCTGGCCATCCCTCCCTAATCTTGTTTTCTAGGCAGTAATGAGGGATCCATTAAGACCGATTCAAATTTGACATACAAATTTTCATTTTATGAGATTATATGCATGCAAGATGTATTAGGGAGTACAAAAAGAAGCATTTTTCTTTACAGTCGTATCCATTGTGATAAGAAAACGCTCTTAGTTTAGTAACGTGGATCTTCAAAACCCGACATCGTAGGTTCAAATCATGCAAAGCGTGATTTTTTTCTTCTTAGATCGAATCAGAATGAAATAGATTAATTAAATAACTTTCACAACAATTGAAATTTGACCTCATATGCGTGTGTATTTAAAAAAGGAGGAGCTGAAAGCCACTTGACTGTAAGGAGATGAGGTCAATAAAAAAATGTTAATTAATCAAAGGTCCAACTGATCACCACGCATGTATTGTCAATATGCAGGTAGGAATAATCCATCCAAAGTAATAGGAATTAGACTTAACACGATTCCAAATAGAAAAGCGCAATCATTTTTCTTTAAGAGAAAAAAGGTGATATCTATACCTAAATATTAACCCGAATTGACATGAATCTCAATGACAATGACCAAGAATTGACAATTGGTAACGTAAGTAAATATAGAATACATGTAATACCACATAAAGATTTCTTTTTTTAAAATTTTAATTTTGAATATTCAGTTTATAAGTCGTGTCTTGCTCAGACCAATAAATAGAGCTGAGGTTATAGTTAAAGCCGCTAATAGAAAATAGAAATAATTGGTTATAGTAAGCATGAAAGGACTAAATTAAATGAAATATGTTCTTTTATATATATGTTTGGAAAGCACTTACCTAAGTTTCCATTTTTGCAAAATAGAAGGATAGACAAAAATCTCAATTTCAATTGAATGAATTTTGATTCATGTATCATTATTATAGGCGGACAACGCTAACAACTATAAAGTGACAGACATATAAAAGAAATTGATTCATCATCTGTAACATCTATCTATCCCGCAATTTCAATCAACCGATTCATTAAGTAACTATTGGGTAAACTATTAAACTAATAAGAGTTATATCATCTAACTTCATTCAAAAATGAAACTTGCAGTTAGAATTAATCTATTTTGATCATTTCTTAGATTTTGCTGAATTGTATCTAATCCATTTTCGATTTTATAGTGAACACTTACAAAACTAAGAAATCTTTTTCATTTGACTTTCATTGTTGTTTCACTCATTAGACTTAGTAGTTTATTAATACACAAAATATCTTGAATGCTTGAGAAGAAGAAAAATTTATCACACAATCGCTTGAAAAAAACTTTTTTTGTCCAACTAGTAGTATTTTCTATTAGATTCCACATTTTCTCTTTTCATACTGCCTCGTCCTTGTAGCTAGATCAAGAAAGAACCTTTGGATTGAGGTCCACAACTATGGATTCCAATTATTCTATTTTTCTTTTTTGCTTTCATTGAATATGATATACTACTCTTATTTGTCACTCAACCATTAACTTTTTTTTAAAAAAAAAAGATCCCAACAACAAAATTACTTCCACAACTATGAAGGAAAATTTCTATATATTGCATTTACAATAATTGTGGGAATATGTAAGATGATTTTACATCAACAAGTAAAAAAAGAAATTATTTAGTACTTACTTTTGATACTAATTCAAATTGCCTTGTTGTGTAAGAAGAAGGATAGTTATAATGACTCGGTGTACTCTCAAGACGCCCTCGGTACAATATTGACGATCTCACAAATATGCAATAGTGAATTGTCATTTATTGATCTCACCTTTTACGTCCAATCCTCTTTGACTGTACAAAAATATGTGGAGCACAGCATGTCTGGAAGCACATGAGAAAGTTCGTTTGTTGATATTATTACCAGTATTCGATATTGAGCCGTTCATAACATTACTATACTTTCCATATTCTTTGTGGGTTGGTTATTTGTCAGCACCGATTTAGCTTACGATGTGTTTGAAAGTCCGCGGCCAAACGAGTATATTACAGAGAGCCGACAAGGAATTCCATTAATAACTGACCATTTTGATCCTTTGGAACAACTCGGTGAATTTAGTAGATCGATTTAGGAGACCCTAATGACTATAGATCGAACCTATCCAATTTTTACAGTAAGATGGTTGGATGTTCACGACATGGTTGTATCTACCGTCTTTTTATAATATTATTTACAAATATATAATTATTAATCAATATATTTTTAAGAAATAATGTTTCTTAAACACCTAATTTGATACTCCCTCCATCCCAATTTATGTTATATAGTTTGACTCGGCGCGGAGTTTAAGAAATAAATGAAGACTTTTAAATCTTTGTGGTCTAAAACAAGTCATAGATATTTGTGTGACTGTAAATCATTTCATTAAGAATAAAAGATGAACTTTTAAGTTAAATTATTTCTAAATCTAGAAATGTATCATTGTCTTTGAGACATACTAAAAAGGAAAGTGTATCACATAAATTGGGACGAGAGGTAGTATAATTTATAAAGGTACATATTAGTCAAATATTATTCGGACAGATGGAGTATCATTTTAATATTCTACTCCCCACGTTTCAATTTATATGATGCAGAGAAAGAAAGAAATACTTCTGAAAATTCACGATTACTTAAAACATCTTTCTTCGAATAATTGAAAATAAAGCGATTAGTAGTACCTTCTAGGAGTATTATGTCCTATTTACAAATCACAATTAGGTAAAGTAGATTATAGAGAATTTCCTAACTTAAACGGTGATTGTAGTAGCATTCATCTATGGTGAAACTTGCAGAGGAGGGCTTTTTAGCTCAGCAATGGAGAATTCCGAGAGCAGAAAAAGTAGAAAAAAAAACACAACACAGGAACAAAAAGATTGGAAAGTCTGTCAGACAGCCATTTGACCATCCCAGCACCATGGTTGGGGCTGAGAACGATCATCTACGGCACCGTGACCCGAAAGGCAGTGGAAGCTATTAATCACGCTCTGATCAACATGATTCATCAACCAGACATGGTTTCCTGTCTCCTTAGAACTCAAGGATACAGTGGTACGAGCCTATAGAACAGATCCTGTTCAAGTAAGGTCGTGCCCTTTCTCTTCACTTCCTTCACTTAAGTATCCTTTATCAGTACAGTGTTTTACCGATGTGGGACGACGAGCATCTATACGCACGACAAGAAAAAGGTTATGAAAACTGACCGTTGATGTTAGAAATTTCTATGGGATTATTGAATATCGTAAGATTTGAGAAAATCCCAAGACGGGAATCTGAATTGCAACCCAGCTGTTAAATGAATTGCCGGAAAGAGTTATTCTATATATTTGTCTGAAATTAATTGGAAGAGTTAGCTTTGAAAGTTGTTCTTCATGTGTTATTAGTATGCAATTTTTCTTTCAGCTAAATGATGAGATGAAGAAAATGGATGAGCAGCCAAAAAAAGACGCAAGCTCTTATTGAAATCAAGGTACTTGTCTAACTACTGTTACTACTCATGTTAGAGTATCTTTCACCTTTTTTTGTAGTTTCTACTATTGACGCGACAACATACTATTCTTTTCTGAGATAAGAGAAATTCACTGTGATAGTCTCCAAATTAAATTTTCAAATGCACTGATGCTTTATATTGTAAGTTCCTTGGATGTTTGAAAATTAAGATTAAGATTTAAAGTATCCCTAAAATCTAAATAAATGCAGTTTCTATTCATCTCACAGTACAGGGCGATTTCAGTTTCTAAATAAATCCTTCCAAGTACAGGGCGATTTCAGTTTCTATTCATCTCACATCCTTGCATTTGATTTCATTTTATCTAAGGTTTTTGTACTATTTTGAATTGATGGTCCTTAAGCCGAGCGTCTATTGGAAACAGCCTCCCTACCTTGGTCTACGTACACTACCCTCTCCAGACCCCACTCTGTGGGATATCACTGGGTTGTTGTTGTACCTAATATGTGGTTTCTTCCTTCTACTTCTCCTTTTGAAGGTTTATTTTGCACTTAGTAGTCTGAAGTGTAATATCTCAAAAACCTTAAGTCTACGGGATATTGGAGTTTCTCAAGAAGAAAAACAAATTGAAGTGTAAGAATTTTATTTGAAAGTAAGAAATTAAACAATCCAGGCTCCTTGTTTTGTGTTAATTTGCTTAATTCTATGAGGCTCCCCCTCCTTGAATTTGAGTGAGGTATTTAGAATGTTCGAATTGTAGGAATCTGTAGAAGCTTTTATGTACCTATCTCTTCACTTTTTTTTGTTAGAATGAGCTTAATCAAGTATCTAATTATTATTTTTGATCCACGATATTAGTATTTAAGGTAGAAAACTAATAAACGGAGCTTTAAACTGTTATTTGGTAATAGGATAGAGTTGAAAGAATCTAAGGGGTCCTTTGGTTCAACGCCAAGTTATCGTGGGATTGTAATCAGGATTATAATCGTGGACTATCTATCACACCTTCTATATGGGATTAGATAATCCCATGATTGTGGTATAAAATTTATCCTAGTTTTAGGTAACACACTCAACCAAACACATAATAGATTTAATCCCGAATTTATACCAGGATAACCCACTTAATCCCTCCAACCAAACGGCCCCTAAGGGCTCAAACCTGTGCACCTGAATCTTAATTCCTCATTCTGTATTTAGAGCTTTGGCTTAAAAATGTTTATGAGCGAAAAGCTCATGAAACTAGAAGTATTACAATATAACCAAAAAAGTACTTGTACAAAGTAATTTCTTCTCAAATGTACCGCAATCCCAAAACGCTGCCTAGATATGTAGCATTACCACAAGTCAATGTCGTGTATTCAAATGCTTGAATCCTCTCTCATCCTGCGGGAGAGGTTATAAGTTTTAGCCTCACTTAGAGCAAACATTTGTCCTAAGAATATCAATTTCCACACCATTATAAAGGGACTTAAAATATTTTTAATAGTAAATTTAGAAAACTCTATGGCCTCTGGATTGTTTTTGAAATAGCTGTGCTCGACTTCAATCGAGTCTGTATCAATGAGGATAAACTCATAATATTTTCTGGTTTTATTGGGGTCCTGTGTGTCCACATACTGATAATTAGTGTAGCAGGGTTTGAGGAGATCCTGTACCCTGAAATTTTCATATTGTTTGTCTAGGGCCATTATTGGAAGGGCCTGTGATACAATGAATTCCCACTTTGGAGGATGGGTGCTGGTACCTGCTGCTGGGGTCTCCTTCTTGACAGGAGTCACTGGTTTTACCGCTCCTGAATAAGATTCTGGAGGCTTCATTTCATAGTTTTCCCTAGTCTGTACTGATGAGGGAGATGCCTTGAAAGGCACTGTCTGGGCTTTTCCTGCAACTTGCTCCTTTTGATTACCCGTTAATTTGGGGAAATTTTCTAAAACCGAAAACTTTCCTTCATAACCTGCGGTTAGAGGGGGCCTGGTAGTTTTTTCTGGGATAAATAGTTGTTTCATTTTTTCATCGGGTCTTAGCTGAAAGGGGGGTCTCATCGGGCGAGAGCCCGGGAAACTTGGCCTCATGACTGCCTTGCAAGAACTCTCTTGTTAAAAAATCTGGCAAAGAATTTTCTTCACCTTTTATAAAATCGATTTTAAAATCAAAGCTATCTAACAGTGCTTGCCATCTAGCAAAAATCTGTTTTGACACAAGGTTTTTTACATCTTTTTGTAAAACATCTTTGGCTGCTTTGCAGTCGACTCTTAGTAAAAATTCTTTATTGACAAGGTCATCTTGAAACTTTGTAATACATAGTACTATAGATAAAATTTCTTTTTTAACAGTGCTATAATTTTTCTGAGCGGAGTTCCAGACTCCGGACGTGAATCTTACTAATTGCTCGGGGGATTCGGGAGAAATCTTTTGTTTGAGGATACCTTCGTAGCCTATATCTGAGCCGTCGGTCTCAACAATCATAAAAGCTTCGGGATTAGGGATTCCTAGGCGGGGAAGCTTTTGGACTATTTCCTTAACTTTGTTTAATCGCTTTGGTCCGGTCTTCTGACCATGGAATTGGGTTTTTCTTTAGCCTTTTATAAAGAGGCTCGCAAATCTGTCGAACCTTAGGGATAAAATCTGCAACATAATTGAGACTTCCTAAGAATCTTTGTAGTTGGGTTTTATCAGTTAATTCATCGGAAATTTGGTAGAGAATTCTATGGCTCTACTGATTGGTTTATACGTTCCTTGATAAAGGTCATGGCCTAAGAACCTAATAGACGTCGAAAAAGTTTTATCTTTTTCGCGCTCACTGCTAAACCGTTCTTCTTAACTGTTTTAATAAAAGTATTAAGGTGTTTAAAATGCTGATCTATATTTTCTAAAAATATAAGTACATCATCTATATAGACTATAGAAAATAGACTTAAAGAGTTAAATATATTATTCATTATATTTTGGAATTCTGAAGGGGCATTCTTGAGCCCAAAAGGCATAACGTTCCATTCATATTGTCCAAAGGAGACGTTGAACGCAGTTTTATACTTATCTTTTTCTTCAATCTGAATCTGCCAAAATCCGAACTTCATATCAAACTACTATAGAGAGAACCTAAATTATTCCAAGAGAAGAGTTTAGAAATCCTTAGTAATTTAACTTGCCCTAGGCTTCATGATTTTAGATGGTATAAAGATATCTTCCTCAACAAGGTTATGATCAGAGAAGATTGTAACCATGATTACTGGAAAGAAAAATTCATAAGCGGTTTACCCCCTCTTTTTGCAGAAAAGGTTAGAACAACCATTCGAAATAAATTCGAGGGAGACATACCCTATGGTAGCTTAACATACGGAGATATAGTTAGCATGATAAACCTTACGGGTCTAGAGCTATGTAATGATCTAAAACTCAGACACCAGTTAAAGAAAGAAGGAAGACTTTCCACCACAGAATTAGGAAGTTTCTGTCATTTGTCCTAAGAATATCAATTTCCACACCATTATATTGGGATTCCCTTGTTTACGGAATTATGGATGGCAAAGAATTAAGAGCAGTATTCCTTTATCAAAAGTGGAGACGCCACTTCAAAAGTTTCTATTATGTCTGCAGTTCATGGAGATAGTTCTGTTGGACCATTTGGATGTATGTTTGCTTAAACTATGAGAAAGCATTTGAAAGATGAAGTCATTTGCATGGCGTGATTTAGAGTAAGGCAGAAGGTTTAGCTTATTTAAGTGTTCTTCAGATAGCTGCAGTTTTTGAATTTGACTTTGATGCTTCTTGTTTGTAATTCCATGATTGATTCTGAATATGAGCTTGTGTTTTACAGGGTTTGAACTCATTATTAGATCACGAATGCCTCACAGGACTCGGCCTATGACAGCTCTTCTGCTGTTTACCGGACTTAATGTTGTTTTAATCTCAACAATAACTCATGTCTATGATTTTTGTATGCTTTCATACGTATTGGGAAAGAAGAGTTTCCTAGTATCCTAATGAAGCTCAAAATCATCTTTCCTTTCAGCAGTTCATGCCTCTATTGCTTACTTTACATCTTTATATATGTTTCACCCTGAATGCTTCTGCTATTTGTATTACATAATGTGTAAAAGTCTCAATGTCACAAACCACATAAAACTTTAACGTTTATGCCTGTTTTAGTGGACCTTACGGTTATCATCACCATGTGTCATTTTGTTTGTCTCAGAACTTAGCTGTTGTGTTTAAGCCAACACTGAAGAATAGGTTAAGTAGAGAGTTGTTTGTTTCTATTTCCCGCTAAAAGTGGAATCTAAATTCTACTGAGCTTTTCCATAACATTTGTAAATCAATTCTGATTTATGTCCTCTCCAATGCTCTACTTTAAGTATAGTTTTTTTCTTTTCCTTTTTTGCCACTACTTTTCCATGTTATCTGGTAACTTACTCTTCATCATCTATATCAGAGAGAACATCGACGTCAGGAACACGAAGAAGCTTTGAGAGGTTAAGCATCAATTTTAAGTGGGATCTTCGAGGTTAGGGATTTTGTTTAATAGGTCTTTAGTTTAACTTGGTTGGAGACCTAATGGGCTTCTGGTTTTATTGTGTTGCGTGAGTTCCTGTTGTTTCCTTTGTAAATATTTAGAGTGACATCAAGCTGAGACAGGTACTAATTAAGGATTATATATGGAAGGAAAATGAAGAAGAAGATGATATAAATGTTTCTTATTAGCTGATATCTTCTTTTAATAGAGACTTCTCACTTCTGTTTAGACAATGTTGTCAATTATCTCTACTTGGTGATTGTTGCTGCCAAACTCTGTGGATTTGGATGTACTATTAAGAATGGATCTGAAGGAGGTCGCTCTGCTGGCTTTCGTACTATGCATATAAAGCACGACTCCTAAAATTTTGAAGATCAGTGTTCTTGTGTTTTAGGTGATGCAAAAGTACTCCTTATTCTGTGAATACTATTCAAGTGGTCTTACAAAAGATTGAAGGTTTGTTTCTTTGATATTTATGTCTTTGTTTTAGTTTGATCACAACTTGACCTCTTTGAAATTTACATCAGCCCAATTTTCCGTTATCTACCTTATCAGAAAACTTAAAAAAAGTTCATCCAAACATCTTTGAAATCTGGTTCACTGTATGCCAATGGCCATTGCCACCTAAAGTCCCCAAAGTGGTTTATGGATGACTTTGGGTTTGATATGCCCCATGATCTATGTTGCTCAGACTCTTCAAAAATGTTGTCTCACCCCATGTCGAATCCTCAAAATATGCATTAATTTTGGAGCATTCGACACACAATTGGCAGGATTTTGAAAGAGTCCGAGCAATCTATAAATAAGGCATAAGTTAACATAAGAGTGGTCGTTACTCTCAAATTAACATAGTTAATTATTTGCTCTACAAAACTTGATAGTAACAGATTCGCCATTATCTTACAAATGAACAAAAGGTTGACTGCTGAAGTCAGATAATAATTCAGATTCGACCGATTTCTTAATGGACAAGAAGTTTGGTCTTAGATTTGGGTAGGGGCCGCGCGAACGCAGAACACTGCTGCCACAAATTATGACGTAGGCTCGACCGCTTGCAACGACCTTAGGCGGGCACCCCTCCTAGGTGCAATGGAGGTCACCAATCTAGGCCGTGGGCCTTGTTGATCGCCCATCGACCCCGTCCAGGTAAGTATGTTGCCCTGTCTGCTCAGCCCATTATTTATGCTAGAGCTTTTGCTCCACTTCTCTTCACTGCAGGCGATGTGGGATGATCACTCACAATGTCATTACTCTCTTTGCCTTTGGCTTTCTCTGGGAAAGAAAAAGAAAATAAATAAAGCCTATATTTAATTCTCCTTTAATACAAGGAAAACTATGGAGTAAGCAATAGTGTTCCATCACAAAAATCACAACAACAATATACCCAATGAAATTTCTCAATCCACCCCTTATCTTGAAAAATACTTTACATGCTCCCAAATTGATTAAAAACTTAGTGTCTGTCCGAAAGTTCGAATTTGATCATTTTGGTTTCTCTGTGAAGGATTTCAAAACGGGTAGTCCTCTCATGAGGTGTGATAGTAGGGGAGATCTATATCCTGTCACGCCCGGTGTCGGTCCATCGAGTCAAGTCTTGCCATCACAAAAATCACAACAACAATATACCCAATGAAATTTCTCAAAGTGGGGTATGAAGAGGGATAGAGTGTACCCCTATTATATAAATAGATGTTCAAAATTCAAATTTCATCCTATACATACATAAACCAACAATTCAACCTCCTTCTGGTCTTTCTATTCTTATTCCATCCAAATCCACAGTGTTTGATAGCAAAGTTACTTAGTAGAGTGAACAACAAAGGTTCCTCAAACAATCTATATAACAAGTAGTCTCTATTAAAAGAAGGAATCGGCTAATAAGAGACATTTTCCTTTTTCCTTCTTTCCAAGCATAATCCTTAATAGCTTAGTCACTTGACATCACTCTAAATATTCACCAAGGATAAAGCGAAACTCATGTAGTTCACGCAATAAAACAAGAAGCATATTAGATATCGGATTACACAATATAGTAATTATGACGACTTTGTTTGTTTGTCATAACGTAATTACATTGCAATTACAAGTGTCTTGTTTGGTTGCACAAGTTTAATTATACGAGTTAGATATTTTAAATTTTAAAAATAAAAGTTAATTATCAAAAAGTAAACGTTAATGTTTGACAAATATATATTTATATAAGAAATATTACTTCAAGATACACATTATTTCGAAAATATATAACTAAATAATTATAAATTTGTAACTAGTATTGTGAAAAAATTGATGCTATACAAATAAATATTACCTTAATTGCATCAATTAATAAGAACTTCTAACTAAGCACACATTTTGCAATAACATCATGGACAACATGTTTGACAAAAAAATAATATTTACAACCATAATTTCATAATACTATTTAAATATTAAAAAGTCATCTATCAAATTCTAACATCACTCAACATAAGCCAAGTTTGCATATAACTCCATCCAAAAATAAAATCCGACTTTAATGACATTACTATAGCTCGTTACAAGCCAAGTTTGTAGATGACTTATTTTTGCTAAGATTAGGAGGTATAATATTTTAAAAAACAAAAATAATAACATAGCTAAGCGAAATAAAAAAATAAAGAAAAACAAATAAGTAAGTTAACATAGCAAGCAACAACAACAACATACCCAGTGAAATTCGACAACGTGGGGTCTGGGAAGGGTAGAGTGTACGCAGACCTTACCTCTACCTTAGTAGGTAGAACGACTGTTTCCGAGAGACCATCGGCTCAAGACACGACAAGGCATAAGCACAAACAAAGCACGAGAAACAGTCAGATCCGGTCAAGAAATTTAAAGCAGTATGAAAATGTTGGTATCAAAAGAGAATACGCCATGATAGTGAATCTTAAAAATAATAAAGAAAAATAAATAGTAATGAAGCAAAATATGAGAAATTATGTAGAAGCATGTGAAGTAAATGTTGGGAAATGAAAAATAAAGCAAAATTCATTTCAAAAGAAAATTCATTTCAAAAGAAAATTCATTTCAAGTATCACTTTTAGCAGGAAAGAGAAACACAAATCATAAACACAAAGGAAGAATATATTTTCAACTCTATAAGGATACAAGGAAATAAGCATCTTACTCTTCTTTCCTAACAAGGATGGAAGCATACAAAATCATAGACATGAGTTATCTCGAAACCAAAACAACATTAAGTCCAGCAAACAGTAGAAAGAGCTGACATAGGCCGAGAAATGTGAGGCATGGTGATGTATAATGACTTTAAACACTGTAATACACAAGCCCATATTCAGAATCCAACAAAGAACAAAATACAAGAAGCAACAATGTCTATTATACATTTTTTTAAAATTCAGGGGAAAACAAATTTTCATATTAAATTGAAGTTCATATGCATATAAAGTCAACACAACTTCAAAGTACTAGATATCAATAATTTTTTTGACTTGTTCAATAACTATATATAAATCACATAGGCTCTTCAATCAATCCATAATAATTATATATATGACCATATATGATATATCCTCCGAATCAAAATATAATAACATAATTCTTCTTTATAATGCATTTCACTTCTAAGGATAAGGGTTCACATAGTAATTGTGTCTATCGATGGTGCGAAGGAGAAATAGGAACCCCTTTTGGTAGCATATGGAACCAATTACTCTTGAGAAAATCTTTCTTCTCATAGTCTCTAGAAGGTTCGAGAACATTTCGAAGATTCCTCTTTCAAATTCTTCATTGTTGTTGTCGCTATTGATCTCACTGCAGAAGCATAGCCAAGAACAAGAGATAGTAATTTTTCTATATATAGAGGATATTAATTCCTTGTACGTATGTGAGGTAATGTGTAAGTTTGAAAATTTTCCTTTCTTGTTTGGTAAAACAAAACTATGCGAATTTTCATTTTCTAGTGAAGGTGTAATTGGTTATTGCTAAATATGTACTAAGAAAATATACCTCTAAATTGACATGCTAAATTTTATAATTTGGTTACTTAAAGAGATTGCTAATACTGGAAAGCCTTGCTTGGTACGGTTAAATGGTAAGTATACTTAATTTGGTTTGTAATTCTATGAGATGTAATCGATTAAATTTCAAGTGCCAACTTGAATTTACTATTTTGTTGATCTACGCTTTAAAAATGGAGAAAAATGTTACCCAATCACTACATAATTAAGTAGAAATAAGTTTGTTAATGCAAACAACCAACATCTTCCCTTGAAAAAAGATCATACAATTACGTTATTAACTAAACTAACAATTGTATCCACATTTAGTTAGTATACTACTAATTAAGATCAAGAATTTATGTGGAATTTTCTTTGAAAATACTGGTGTTTAATTATTGACCCCGTTAAGAAATTATTCAAATATATACTTCTTCGGGAATTTCTTCTCATCTTCCTCCTCTTGCTCATTGCTTATTTATGATATATCTTGGATTGATTTTGGTTGAAAAATCTCGAAAAATACTAACAACAATAATATACTCAGTGTAATCTAACAAGTGAAGTCTAGTGTACGTACTCTACCTTGGGAGGTAGAGCGTACGTCTCGCCTCTGTGCACGACCAGTAATTTTGTTAGCAAAACAGTTTTTGACTGATCGAACAAGAAATTGTTGTTACACGGGAAGGACAACTTTAATATGATGTCGTCTTTACTATTACTATAATAAAATTGGATCAAATATGACTGGATTGTGTCTAGATAAATGAAAAATTTATACCTCGGCCTTTGAAGTAGGACAACCAGAAAATAAAAACAAATGGTATCCCCAGAGGATTTGGTGTATCATGGATGGCTCTATGAGTTATCAATTAATTAAAAAGACTTCATTTTTTCTTTTTGTTCTTCCCGTAAGTTTGAAATTAAGGAAATTACCTTAAACGACCTAGGAGGAGGTCATTTGTCGACCATAGGTTGATGACCCTACTACTTAGCCATTTACACGAGATGAATTTTTTCCACTAAGAATGAGGTCGAGAATCGACCAAGAAGGAGGTTGATTAACGATCATGGGTTGATAAACAACCAAGAAGGAGGTTGATTATCTACGGTTGGTTGATGATCGACCATGAAGGAGGTCGATTTATTGACTATAGGTTGATAATCGGCCACGAATGTGGTTTATAATACACCAAAAAGAAGGGTCGAGTTATTGACAATAGGTTGATAATCAACCAAGAAGGTGGCTGATTATTGACGATAGGTTGATGGTCATCCGAGAGGAGGTTGATTCACCATTTGATTTTGATCGAAACAACAACGAGAAGAAAATTAGGCATTTTATCTTCTTTTTTTTAATTCTTTAAACTACAACAGAATAAACAACCAAAGTGTTACTAACAACTTGCAACAGATAAAAAGGATCAATAGCACATATAAAGCTCACCAAGATCCAAAGATATATAAATACCTTCTGCATAGCACCAAAACATTTATTGGACAAACACTTGCAGTTCTTGCAGCGCACGAAGTAGAAGGAATTGAAATGTCCTGGTTAGATTCAAATGAATTCTAACACCTCCACAAACACACACAAAAAAACTCACTTTCTTAACACTACAAGATGAATAACGAGGTGTTAAAAAACCAAGTAGAGAAATAACCGAAAGTTAAAGAAAACTAGACGCAAAGAGCAAATCTTATTCGAAATGATCAAACACCGATCACACAAACACAGGATAATCGCAACAAGAGAGTCTGTCACCCCAAATAAACCAAATTTGAAGGATAATGTAACGAGCATGTGTTTCACAACCCACAAACAAATAAAACCCCCGAAATATGTCCGGATAGCAACTCAAATGCATCATATCGGTTATAGAACACTTAGTTCAAGACATCTTTCTTTTTTTTGGATATAACTACCGGAAATTGTTTCTTTAACATCATCGAACACACGACTGACCAGAATATAAAACTTTGTGGAGCATCCCAACTTCAGCAGAAATTTAAAGCTGCGATGGTGCTCGAAAAGTACTACTATAGGGTCACACGGAGTCACTGCTATTGACCTCGCTTAATTTCCACAATACTTGCGTTTTCACATCGAAAGGAGATGTTTTATTTAAGTAGATGAACAAAGATTTGTGCACGAGCTTTTCGTGGGAATATCCAACTTCTTTTAAATGGAAGTTACTTCTAGCCATAAATTATCGGTCAATTGGTATAGATGGAGGGGAAGCAAAATAGATATACATCCTTTCTTCCAATTTTGACAAGGCTCAAAAAATCACATGGATGGGTATCTTCTAACCCTTTCCCATCTAGTTTTCTCATTTCGACTAACTGGACTAAGAAAAAACGTACATCTCATCTTTTACTTCGTCTCCACCAGCCCTTCTTTTCATCCCAACCAACTGACACTCAATTATTCTTAGATGATAGAGTTTCTTGATACAAATTGTAGCCTCTTATTTTCTTTTATAAGTAATATGGATGACATCAAACAAGAAGTTTTACTATGAATGTCATATTTAGCATTACCTAGTGTATTTCAACATAATTATGTTAGAGCCAAAGGCCTCGTGTTTGAGCTCTGAAAATGGGGTCATCTTTGGTAGGATGTCTATCCCGAAAGTGGGACTACACGAATGTAGATTAGTCGGCCCCTTTTTGGGTACCGGACACTGGGTGGGATACCAAAAGAAAATAATAATTATGTAACCAATAGCTGCACCAAATGCCAATACCAATTACTGAACATATGCACATACCCAAGAAAACTAACTGATATAAAATAGTACAGAAAAATAAGATAAAGCCTTTGCTTCATAAGCTAACATCTTCCAACAGAGAAAAAGATGAGAAAGACATATTAAGCTTATCAAGATCCAAAAAGATAGAGTTAAACTTTCTCCTGGTTGTGCATAAACTCTTCAGCTGTTCGGCACTATTTATAGTTATCCAATTTTCAGTAAGTACTTTTTTTGTTTAATGAAATCTATTGCTCTCTCACTAAAGTAACATACTTGTACCAAGTTGATCATAAACAATTTCAGTAGACTAAGTAATAGTCAGAAAGGAATTAGCAAAGATATACTGAAGAATCCTTCAATTACCAAGAAAAGCCACATTAAGTGATCAAATATAAGGTGATAGACAGGTTTCACAACCCAAAACCAAATAAAATGTCATGAATAACAACGAGAGTGCATCATTAGTTCAAGACATATATTAATAATTTTTTTTAAAAACATAAAAAACAAATTGAGAGTGAATTTCTAGACATTCTTGATTATGAAAGATTGTTTGATGACTTTGCAGATAAAAATGCAAGGAGATCAATTTTCTATACCTAATGTAATGATAGTTTTTCTTATAAATCTTTCATGTAATGACATTAAGGTATCTCTTTCATAGCATTATTGTACTGAAATTGAAAACATTGAATCGAATATAGTGTTTGCTATATTTTTTTTATAATATTGATTAATTAGTTAATTTTAATTTTTCATGTGAATAAAAAAGGACCTCTTTTTGTTTCTCGCACCGGGCCCAAAGTATAGGAACGCCATGTTCACGAGACTAAGAGTCTCTTCAAGAGCTTTAGTTTTCTTTTGGTATTTTGCGGCCTGGTTCTTGAACCATACAAGCTGTTGATTATCCTCCGACATATGCATTGCTGCATTCCGAACATTTTCACTATACAACCTCATCCCAAACCTCAACCTTGATTTCCCATGTGAATGCTAGTTGAAGTTGTCAAGGTCTCTTTACTCTTCCCTATAACAATAAAGCATACGTAATTTGAACTATGTATAACTTAATTCTTGTGTAACTTAGGGGGGTGTTCAATTAGGATTTTAAAAGATTATTTTGAGATAAATAAGTCTTGTGGTATTCATTTAAGACTTTTAAATAATCTAAACAAGTCTTGTGGTATTTAATCAAGACTATTAGGATTTTTAAAAAGGGAATCCAAATCTAGTTGTATTCAATAAGGATTTTAAACAATTAACAAAAAGTCTTTTGGTATTCAAAAACTTGCTAATTTCGAAAGATTTTTTTTAAATATGGAATTTGTGTGATTTTTTAGTGGGATGTATAAATACCAAACCCTATAAAAAATATCACCCTAACCGATCAAACTTTTCGTGAGACTTATAGGCTTGTCATCCTTTAGCTCCTCGGCATCGCTTCTCTTTGGTATAAGAGTAATGTGAAGCTTTTTTCAATCCTCTCCTGTTGGAAACAATTAATTATATACTCTTTTACACTTACCAAAGACTTCATGTAAAAGGCCATTGTATAGTTATCGAGGCACGGAACTTTGTCACCATCATAGCTTCTCAGTGCTTCCTTTACTTCCTCCAAGATAAATGGTGTTTGAAGTAATTCCTTCTCCTCTAGACTATTTTAAAGCTGGTATCACCTTAAGGTTCCCAATTAAGGAGTAATTGATTTCTTTTGTCAATTGTTGTCTATTTTAGATTCAAACGTAAAACATCTTATGATATATCTTTATAAATCCATGTGGTGCTTTCAAATCTTTATAAATCTTATGATAAATCTTTTAAAATCCAAACGTAAAAAATCTTGATTGTAATTTTTTTTAAATCTTTTAAATCAATACATTCCTAAATAGTCTTTTAAAATCCACTGAACTTATTTATCTTTATTAATCTCAATTGAATACACCCCCCTTAGTACACCAATTGGTGTACTCCATCAATCTCAATTTATATGATTTAGTTTGACTGGACACAGAGTTTAAGAAAATAAAAGAAACTTTTGAATCTTGTGGCCTAAAATAAGTCAACTATATTTATGTGGTTATAGATCATCTCGTTTAGTGTAAAATGTAAAGTTTAAAGTTAAATTATTGTCAAATAAAGAAATGTGTCATTCTTTTTTGTCTAAGTAAAAAGAAAAGTGTGTCATATAAATTTGGATAGATGGAGTATTATTTTATACCACCAACAACACGGAATAACTAATTCATGTAGTATAAGTTATAAATGGTTAAAGTAGCAAAAGGACAAAACTACCTTTATTTTTTTCCTAGGAACCCATGAAGATCAAGCATCCACGGGTAAAATTATCAATTCATCACTTTTTAATTTAAAAATAATTAATATTATAAATGATATTTTGCATATCCAATTTTTGTGCAAGGAACCAAACACCCAACAAAAAATAATTCATGTATTACTAATCCTTTCATAATTAATCCCTCATAATAATCCATAATCCTTATATAACTATACATCATACAAAATAGTAAGAGTTTCATTTGATTTTCAACATTGAGAGTTCTATGAACCACTTAAATATTTGTACTCTAAGGTTGAAAGACAAGTAGGTTGTATCCGATAGAGACTCAGGGTCATTAGAGTTCACAGATGCATCAAATATCCCGGGGGCGTTTTCAATCAATACAGATAGTCTCCCACTTTTCGGACCCTTCATTTTATGAGTCCGGGAAGTGTAAGAGTCAATGCTATTTTTTCAAAACTTTTCGGGAGAACCAAAACGCCACATCTTTTCCTACTGCGAGACGTTTCGTCAGTCGATCATTAAATACATGTATTCACTCAAACAACGATGTCCTTTTAGAGACACTAATTGACCCTTACTGACTGGGCATGCCACTTCATTTTCCAAGGGCAATGATTACCCCAATCGGCTATAAAATCCTACGCCCCTGATCACTTCTCCTCACTCTCACTCTTACCTTCTCCTCTCGAGTAATCACAACTTTTTAGTTTTTTTAAGCCTCCATTCATACTATGTCTACTTCTTCATCTTCTTCTTGTTCTTCATGCGATCTAACCCTCGCTAAAATGAGGCAAGAGCTCGGTGCTACTTCTATGACTTCCATTCATCATCGACCCTCATCTTCCGGTCGCACTCGAGCCACTGACTTGGGCTTCACAGCCTCCGAAATCATTCCCTCTATCTTTAATTTCGAAAGGGATTTTAGTGTAAACCTTTGCTATGACCTATAAAGGGTATCACTTCATTGATCGGTCATTTAATTATTCCTTAGGTCCGCATCGACTGTCAACGGGGCCCAGAGATAGAAATATCCCCCATCAATATGAGCATCACACAGCACAACCCAGGGATGTTGTTCATTTATACCTATCCCTTTGCCATCAGATTCAGTCTTCTAGTTCATCATGTCATTGAGGCCTTTTGCTGGTGATATGGCATATGTTTGGGGCCGTTGACCCCTCAGACTTGTCGAATAGTCCGATGTATTTAGTATCTGGCAGACCTTGCCTACCTTCCTTTTATTTTGGATCACCTGATCCACCTTTACGCCCCCGGGTTCTTCCTGGGGGGATAATAAACTTAGCTTTTCAGGGCTTCTGTGCCATAATTATGAACGCCGATGATGCTCACAACCGGGGATGGTGTGATCAGTTCCTAATGATTCATACCCACTACCTTCATAACGTTAATTTGGGCTAGTTGTCAGAGCAATGAAATAATGCTCGTAAGTATTTGTAACTCTATTTTCTGTATTTTTTTTCTTCTCTCCTGACCATACTATTTTTTATTCCTTCAGTGACCCTAGTAGTTCCTGAGCCCCTGCCTAATATCTTTGGCTGGGTGATGGGTTTGCTCCGCGCCCCTTATGAAGCTGAGCGGACTTGGAGAGCTATTTCTGATGACAAATGGAAAGACAAATGTCATGGTGAGTCTTCTCTCGGTGGTTCCGTACTTTTATCGACAGTGCATTGATATTCCACCCTAACTTCTTCATCTGATCTATTTCTTAAAGGTTTCTCCACCCGAGGGGGTTCTACCAGAAATGTGCCTACCCAAGGTGAGGCCCAGGCCCATATTGCTAGGGTTGCTAAGGAGGTTAGAGAGGGCCATAAACAGCAACTCCCGGATGAGGCCGGGGAATCATCCTCCGGAATTGTCTCGCATGTTACAACGTGCCGCCAATTCAATGAGTATTGGAGGGAGGAAATGCAACGGGTGGTCCAGGTGGAATATGATGAAGGGGAAGCCATCGATCTCGAAGGCACAAGGATGCTTTCCGCCGGAGCCACCAAGGAGACAAGAGTCAGTGAAGGGAAACGTAGGAGCACAAAGGGTAGTGACATGGGTGATGGCCCTTCAGTTCCTGCCCCTCCCACTACTAGCTCTGACCCGAGTTTGGAAGATTCCCTAGCCCACCTTGCAGGCATCTTTCTTCAGGTAACCCGAGTCTTTTTTTCCTTGCACCATCTATCTTTAGAGTGAGTGCATGAGCTAAATTTGTTCTATCTAATCTTTTTTTAGGGGTATGCCGACACCTCCTATACCATCAAGGTTTCAAAGATATATCTTCATCTTTTCAAGACGTGAAGAGGTTGACAGAGGAAAACCGGCACCTCTGGGATGAGATTGCGCAGCTCCGATCAGAGCATGTTGATCTCCTAGAATGAAGGACTATCCTGGAGGGTCGGTGGGAAGAGGCCAAGCAAGATTTGGCAACTCGGGAGGAGACCTTCTGTACCATGACTCAGGCCCGCCAATTGATAGGGGAGAGGTTGGTCCAGGAAGAGCTTGATCGTGATGCTGCTCATTCCCGGGCGCAAGCGCTTGAGGCTTCTCATGCCCGTCTTCGAGCCCAAATCAGCGGCTGATGCTTCGATGGGAAGCTGACCAGCAGAGGGTTGTCTTGCTTCGGGACTATGCTGTCCTCCAAATCCGATTTGAGGTCTTGCAAAGGATGGATATGGAAGCGATTGATGTCCCTTCGGCCCTTGTAGACGCAGATGTGGACTTGGGAGCGGTTGAGGCAGACTTGGATGAATTACGCAAAAAATGCCTCCCTCCTCAAATGCTTCTGTTGGCTCTTCCAGTGGCGAGGATGCTCTCTCCCCCCAGCTTAGATTTATATATCTTGAGCCCCTGGTCATTGGTCTGGAGGCCTTCCAAGGGTTTGTTCCTGCGGTGATGATCAATAGTGATGCCAGTGGCTGGTGCCAGTTTTTTCAGCTCTAGTGATTCTGTGATGGCCTATGTATCCTTTTTAGTGAATGTTTCTATGATGGGCCTGTGCGCCCTATGGTCAATATTTTTTTTTGTTGTTTATTTTGGCATGTACGCCATGTGATGTATATTTCCGGGCCTCTGTGGCCTTTGCTATTTTAGTATTGAGCCTTTGCGCTCTGTTTTGATGGATCTCGGGGGCCTAAACGCCCCCTTAGTGATTTCGTGATGGCCTATACTTCTTTGATATTTTTTTTTTAAAAAAAAAAACTTAAAGGAGGTTGAGACCAATAAGCTAGACAAGTACCTTGCTTTCAATAAAAGCTTTTGTCTTTTTTAGCTGTTCATCCATTTTCTTACATCTCATCAAGCTGAAAGAGCATCAATTGAAAAAGTTGCATATTATTAACACATGAAATACACCCATTTTTCTGAATGGCATATTTAACGGCTGGGTTGCCATTTAGAAAACCCATTTACTAGGAGCCAAAGATTCGAGCTCTTATTTTGTTTCACTTTCACCTTATATCCTCTTACCAAATAACAATTTATTTTTTTTCTTTGTTAGTTGGTTTTCTAATTTTTAGTTGAGACGAAGGTCTATCGGAAACAATATCCCGATCTTTATAAGGTAGGGTAAGGTCTGCGTACACTCTACCCTCTCCAGATCCACCTGATAGATTAAACTGGGTATGTTGTTGTTGTTGGTTTTCTAATTTTTGGTACTAAATATCATTGATAAAACAGTGATATGATTCTTGACTAAACTCATTCTATCAACAATAAATGAAAAGATTGATACATAAAAGATTCTACTTTATTCCGACGTGAGACGATATATATCTAGCAGTCTCACATTCAAAATATCACTCAAATTCAAGGAGGCACAGGTAGCAAGAATGAAGAACCCCATTTCTAAAAATTACATGTTCTATAATACAAATTACTATTCGTTGACAACAAAAAATGAAGAAAAAGTTAATTACATGAAATAATAGTTACCATGCTCACTAACATTATATCAGAAATCCATTTAGACTTGAGTTAGATTTTAGGAATACTTTTAGATAAAATGAAATCAAATGCAAGATTTCATTTGAAGGAAATATGAGCAAATTCCAGCAATGAGGAAGTTGTAGTCAGTCCTAATCAGGCCCAGAATCCCAAATTGTTTTCCAATTTAAAAAATATTTCTCACAAACGGTTTGAAAATTATACGATGCCATTAGATCACATTCTGGTATACAACAAACCCGATAAAACTCTTCAAAGCATTTACTTGATGGACCAGAAAATTTGGTGCTTAGAATAAAATGTAGTAAAACACTCCAACAATTCCTTAAAGGACCAGAAAATTTGGTGCTTAGAATCAAATTTAATAAAACACTCTAACAATTCCTTAAAGGACCAGAAATTTTTGGGATTAGATTTGTGTATGGGGGCCGTGCGAACACAGGCCCCCGCTGCCAAAAATTATGACGTAAGTTCGACCGCTTAGGCCTTTAAGAAACAGAGCAGATGAAGAAGTTATGGTGGAATATCAATGCACTATCAATAAAAGTACGGAACCAGCGAGAGAAGACTCACCATGACTTTTGCCTTTCCACTTGTCAGCAGAAATAGCTCTCCAAGTGCGCTCAGCTTCATGAGAGGCGCGGAGCAGACCACACCCAACCAAAGATATTAGGAAGGTGCTCGGGGACTACTGGGGTCATTGAAGGAACAAAAATAATACGGTCAGGAGAGAAGTAAAAAAATGCAGAAAATAGAGTTACAAATACTTACGAGCATTGTTCCATTGCTCCGACAACTGGCCCAAATTGATGTCATGGAGGCGGTGGGTATGAATCATCAGGAACCGATCACACCATCCCCGGTTGTGATCATCCTCGGCGTTCATAATTATGTCCCAGAAGCCCCGAAAAGCTAAGTTTCTTATCCCCTCCCCTGAGAAGCACCCGAGGGCATAAAGGTGGATCAGGTGATCCAAAATAAAAGAAAGGTGGGCAAGGTCTGCCAAATACTAAATACAACGGACTACTCGACAAGTCTGAGGGGTCAACTGCCCCAAACAGATGCCATATCACCGGCAAAGGCCTCAATGACATGATGAACTAGAAGACTGAATCTGATGGCAAATGGATGGGTATAAATGAGTGACATCCCTGGGTTGTGATGTGTGATGCTCTCATTGATGGGGGGGGGGGGAAATATTTCTACCTCTAGGCCCCATTGACAGTCGATACAGACCTAAGGAATAATTGAGTGGTCGATCAGTGAAGTGATACCTTCTACAGGCTCATAGCAAAGGTTTACACTAAAATCCATCTCGAAATTAAAGATAGAGGGAATGATTTCGGAGGATGTGAAACCTAAGTCAGTGGCTCGGGTGAGGCCGGAATATAAGGGTCGATGATGAACGGAAGTCACAGAAGTAGCACCGAACTCTTGCCTCATTCTAGCAAGGGTTAGATCACATGAAGAATAGGAAGAAGATGAAGAAGTAAACATAGTATGAATGGAGGTTTGAAAAAAGTAAGAAGTTGTGATTACTCGAGAGGAGAAGGTAAGAGTGAGAGTGAGGAGAAGTGACCAGTGGCGTCGAATTTTATAGCTGGTTGGGGTAATCATTGCCCTTGGAAAATGAAGTGGCATGTCCTGTCAGGAAGGGTCAATCAGTGTCTCTGAAAGGGCGTCGTTGCTTGAGTGACTGAATATATTTAATGATCGACTGACGAAATGTCTCGCAGTAGGAAAAGATGTGACGTTTTGGTTCCCCTAAAAAGTTTTTAAAAAATCGCATAGACTCTTACACTTCCCGGACTCATAAAATGAGGGGTCCGAAAAGTGGGAGACTATCTGTAGTGGGTGAAACGCCCCCGGGATATCTGATGCATCTGTGAACTCCAACGACCCTGAGTCTCTATCGGATACAACCTACTTGTCTTTCAACCCTAGAGTACAAATCTTTAAGTGGTTCATAGAACTCTCAGTGTTGAAAATCAAATGAAACTCTTAATATTTGGTATGATGTATAGTTATACAAGGATTAAGGATTAGAATGCAGGAATTAATTATGTAGGGATTATTATACAGGATTAGTAATACATGGATTATTTTTTGTTGGGTATTTGGTTCCTTGCACAAAAATTGGATATGCAAAATATCATTTATAATATTCATTTATTTTTAAATTAGAAAGTGATGAATTTATAATTTTACCCTTGGATGCTTGATCTTCATGGGTTCCTAGGAAAAAGATAAAGGTAGTTTTGTCCTTTTGTTACTTTAACCATTTATAACTTATACTACATGAATTAGTTATTCCGTGTTGTTGGTGATATAAAATAATACTTTATCTGTCCCAATTTATATGACACACCTTTCTTTTTAGTTAGTCCAAAAAAAGAATGACACATTTTCTTATTTGATAATAATTTAACTTTAAATTTTATCTTTTACGCTAAACGAGATGATCTGTAACTACATAAATATATTTGACTTATTTTAGACCACAAGATTCAAAAGTTTCTTTTACTCCTTACACTTGCATTAAGTCAAAAACGTATCATAACTAAGTAATTTAATAAAATGATAAATATACACTAATTAATCATGAGTAAATAATAGTTATGTATATTGAGACATATCATGCATCTACTTGTTTAGTGTAAACACATTATACGGGTAAATTATTACCTATTGTTGCTCGAGGTAGTAACACAGAACGTCACCCAACTATGGGTAATGATCTTCCAAAGTCGTTTCATAACAACAAGGTCACCCAACTTTTTCTAATCACATCAAAAATCACAAAATATGGCATGGCATTTAATTATTTCACATAACTTTTTTTTCTCAGTCCACATGGCAATAAGACCCGACCCAACTGACCCATAACCCAAATTAACCCTATTCTCTCTTAGTTAAAATAGAACTTCCCTTTCTCTGGAAAAAAAATTGACCCATCTTTTTATTAAAATTGTGTCGTCTTCTTTTTCCTTCTCTTATTTTATTAAAAAAAATTGACCAATCATTTTATTAAAGAAGTTTAAGCAAATCTTGTATTAACTTGGGGAAATATGTATTGCTAAATGCAAGCAGAAAAGGTATCCCTTTAGAGTTTATGCAAGTCCAGTAAGATTAAATCTTTGAATTTAAATTATAAAGGTGCTAAGGTAGACAATTTTCATATGACACTACTAGAAGAAAGGTAATAACATATTAAATTTGTTGTTATTTACATTTTTTAGCAATAATATATTAAATTTATGTTGTCATTTACAGTAACAATATATTTATTGTTGCTAAAATTTTGTTGTCAATTTTATACTTCTTATAGTGTGACAAGAGGAACAAGAAGGAAAAAGAAGACCGTACAATTTTAATAAAATAATTGGCCAATTTGTTTATTCCACAGAGGATGAAAATCTATGTAATTAAGAGAGAATAGGGTTATGGGTCAGGTCGGGCGGAGTGTTATTGCCATGTGGACTGGAAAAAAAAGTCATGTGGAATAAATTAAATGTCATGTCATATTTTGTTGGCCAAATATTAATTGGATGACTTTTGATGTAATATAAGAAAAGTTGAATGACCTTGTTGTTAAAAAAATGACTTTAGGAGATCATTACCCATAGTTAGATGTCTTATGTATTACTACCTCATTGTTGCTAGGAGGAAAAAGAAAAAGTTAAGGGAAGAAGTTTTTGGCTGGCAATAAATATTTTTGCAAAATATAGCTTGTACCTCTTAAGATTTATTTTCAAAATTCAAATGAAAGCTAGTGATCAAACACCTAATTGTTGTGAAGTAGTTCAGAATACGAGAGTCAATATACTTAATTTTTTATGTGGGTTTGAAAACAATACACGTTTAGATTGTAAGTTGACATAATTAAAAAATTAATTTTAACAAAAATGAAAAAATTGCAATCAAAGAAGAGATTAAATTAAGCTCCAAACATGCATAATGTAGAGATAGAAAGCACAATAGAAACCCACCCCCACCCCCCACCCACACACAACAAGCCCACATAAAGAGAAATACATGTACAAGATCCAACCATAGGCAAATGCAATATAAGTTTTAGCTCAATTGATCCCTTTATTTTAGACATAAAATACAAATATATATGTGACATATTATTAAGTTTAAAAAGTATATTAAAATTTGAATTCATAATTTCAAAACACAATTGGGGTAAAAATGAAGGTTGAATCCTACCTCAAACTTCACCACAGAATTACGAAACATCAATTAAAGGTTGAATTTAACAAAAAATGGGATATGAAGAATTGGAAGTGAAAATATATTCCATACTTATTTTCAAGCTTATAAAAGAAGAATACATACAATTAATGTCAATCATTTTAGAGCTATAATTGAAAATTAATTATTTATTGAAAGTCAATCAGACCACTATCAAACATATCCGTCAGGAAGCAAATCAGTGCGCAGACTAGTTTTATGGCGAATGAAGGCTATGTTGAAAATTTAACTATGTGGGATTGAGTTTTTTCCGACATTAGTGACTTAAATACATAGGCCTCGCATGTCGGAAACATCGTTTCTTCGCACATGTCTAATCTACTAAATGCGTAGATGATATTAGTGCCAAGTATCGTCAATTTTCGTTAAGAAATGAAAGAGATATTGGTACACAAAGTAAGGTGTATGAGACATGAATAGATGGATTGTGTTGGCCAAAATAACAAATCTCCCACATAGGTAGAAGATGGAAGGATTGAGCACTATATAAGCTCTATTTTTGAGTAAAGGTTTGAGACCCCAAGGGGTAACCTATGTGTTTAAAGCGTGGCCAGTGGGCAGAGATCGGGGCGGGACGGGGGAGGGGCGAGATTGGGATTGGTTTTTTTTTCCCACTTAATTTAAAAAATAACATATATATATAAAACTCAACAATTAAACAAGACAGTGTAATGTGCCTCTTATATTATTTAATAGACATATGATTTTTTTTTGTAATACAAATACAATTGTCAAAATTGCAATTTTGTGGTGTTGTTCAAAAGTTGCAAATTACATAGTCAAATTGCAATTAAAAAATTTACATTTTGAAAAAAACATGTTCTAGTTTCTTGATAATTTCCTGTGGTTCTTCGGTTAAAATTGGTATTTGTTGGTCAAATTGGTCCACGTCGCTTCCACCACCTTCGGATAAGATTTCGTTGTAGTTTTCATTTTCTTCTTCGTTGATATCCGGTTGACCGCACCTTCTCCTCTCCGCTCGTATCCAATCTCTGAATAATACTACAATCTCCAAGTTGTCTCCGGCTAATGAGTGTCTGTGCTCTCCTATTTGATATCTGCCAGTAGAAAAAGCGCTTTCAGACGCCGTTGATGACGCTTGAATGTTCAAAACATCTCGGGTCATCATTGAAAGTGTCGGAAAGGTCTTCTCATTCCCCCTCCAGTATTTCAGCAAGTCTTCACATCCTTCTTCATTGAGAACTGCTTGGTACGGTACAGAACCCTGCAAAACAAAAATATCAAACTCACTAATTTGGTTAGTAGCGGTACGGCCGCATATTCTATTTCTGAGGCTTTCAATACTAGCAGCAGAAACATCATGTCTTTTGTGACGTTGTGTTGAAGAAGAAGATGGTATGAAAGCCGGTAGGTTGCTAGCACTTTTTTATTGATAAAACCTATATACTTTTTTGCATTCGTCTTCTACGCTAGACAACACTTCTTCTTTAGTTTGTTCAATAGGTGGTGGTTGATTTGGATTTTTGGGACTTGGAGGTGGTAGTACTGCTATACAATCGTAAATAGTTTCAATAAGTGATTTAGTACCGTCTATTTTAATAGTTGGATTTAATACATCACCAATAATATAAATAATGGGAATAAGAATAAAATATTTTTTTATTTTGATAAACATTTTTTTAATATCTGCCTTATAAGTTGGTTTATCAATATATTTATTAAGCAGTAAAAATATTAGAGCTATATAAAATAACATAGTTGAAATAGTAGGATAATATATACCGAAAAATTCTTTTGTTGCTTGAAAAAAATTCTCTAAAAATACAATAAGTTCTGAAATTTTTCCCCAATCGCTATCTACAACCATATCAGCTAGATTTTGACTATGAGAGTTAAAAAATAAAGTTATAGGTTTTCTATAGTCATAAGCAACAAGTAGTTGCTCGTATAAAGAATTTCACCTAGTGGATACTTCTTCTGAAATTTTTCTATAAGGTAGTCCACAATCGTAACTGATTTTTTTATATTCTTTTCTTCGTTGTATTCTATTATTTTTTAACATAAAGTTTATAGCAAATTGTATTTTACTAAGAATGTCTTCAAAAAGTGATAGACCACCCTTTACAACTAAGTTATATATATGGCATGCACATTTTATATGAAAATGATCTGAAAAAGATGGAGTTAAACTATTTTTTAAAATTGTAATAGCGTAATTGTTAGAAGAAGCGTTATCTAATGTAATAGTCATAATTTTATCAGTTATTCCGTAATAATCGCACACTTGATAAATATTTTCTGCAATAAAAGTACTAGTGTGTCTATCATATATATATATCTATACGCTAAGATACGTTTTTGCATAGACCATTTATAATCTATCCAATGACAAGTTACCGTTAAATAATCATGGTCGTTAGTACTACGGCCTATATCAGAAGTGATAGCCACTTTGCCATTAAAATGATATAATGAATAATGTAAATACTGTTGATATTCATGTGCAAATTTAAATACATCTCTCTTAACAGTTGATCTAGAAAAACCGTTAATAACAGGATTATAAATATCTCTAATGTAATTAGTAAAATCAGGAGATGAAGGAAATGAAAAAGGCAAACCCGGCCTACAATTCCCCCGTCATAGGGTTAATTTGACCCTGTACTTGGTCCGGGATAGTATGTGAACCTTGTTCCGATGGAGCGGACGTTTGCGCACCCGGTTTTGAAGCCTTGTATTGGGCATACCTAGCTGGATGAGCCCTTGATACTTGTCTCATAAAATCCCCATCCCACCGTGACCTTTTTCAGTTTTAAATTTTAAAACATCTTTACAAATTTTACATCTAGCTACTTGATTCTCTACGTCCCTATCAAAAAATGTTCATGCATCTGATTTTAATGGTCGTTTTTCTGGACCTCGTCTCATACTACTACGGAATAAGAGGCATTTCAGTTGAAGGTGCACTAGTAGGTGTGTTGTCATCTACATTAGTGGGTGTATCATCTAGATCATCGTCTAAATTAAAGTCTTCTTGAGTTCCAGAAAATAGCTCCTGGTCTAAATCTAATTGTATTGTAGGAAAATGTTCAATATCAACAAAATCATCCTGTGTAGGAATAGGATTCTGTCTAGAAATAGGACCCTTGCCCTTGTTTCCCCTACTAGAAGAAGCATGACTCCTACCCGTAAGCATACGTTTAAATCCTTCCATTATAAATTTATACTTATACTAATAAATAATTAAAGTAAATGAAATTAAGTGTGCTAAATAAAATAAACAGACAATAATAATTTAATGAATGAACGAATGTACCAAACGCCGACGTAACGTCGATGTGTAATCGAGAGGTTGAAAATTGAAACTTTGCTCGATGGAAGATCCTCAAGCTAGTTGCCAACTTCACTCCCAAATGAATAAATAAAATTGAATATTTAGTACAAATGTAGACTTGTAGAGATATAAATTGAGAGATTAGAGAGATTGTAGGAAGATTTGTGAGAAAAATGAAGAGAAAATGAGGTATTTATAGTTGGAAAATTGGGTTAAAGTGTAAATATAATAACTTATGGGTTAAAAATAAATATTAAGGGGGGTAGGGGGTTGGGGGAGGGGGGAGGCCAAATATGGCCGTTGCACAACGACCAAAATGTTAAATGGTCGTTGGTGCAACAGTTATTTTTGCAAAGGGGGGCTTCGGGCGGGATCGGGTCGGGCCTGGTGGGATTGGGGCGGGCCGGGATGAGACCATGTCCCATCCCGGTTCGAGTCCCGATACTGCAATTATTTTATTAAATAAAAGTCGGCTTCGGGGCGGGACCGGGCCGACCTGGCCCACTGGCCAGCCTCAGTTTAGAAGAGGGAGGACCTAGGTGAGCTTGGGTTCGGGGCTAAGCCCCACACGCGCCAACGCCGGCCGCCCGTCCTACTCCGGCTCAGGTCACGAGCTATGGGCTGTGGGATTTCTTCTGAAATTTTTTTTGGTCCCTGAAGTATTTCTTATTTACACTTTGATCCCTAAAGATTTAGGAAACGTTGCAACGGTTCGGAAGATTTCAGAAACGTTGCAACGGCCCCTCCTATTCCCTATAAATTGAAATTGAACATTACTGTTAAATTTTAAACACACGGAAAATAACTCTTCTGTTCTATTCGAAATACAGAAACACACAAAAATGCAGAAATCCTCTCCTCTCTTCAGCAGTCTATTCTATATTCTTTTTCTTCGCCAGAATCAATATTACTTGCTTTATTTTGTTGATTGTTGTTGTTTTATCTTGGGAGACTATTGTCCATTACCATAAAAGCATCTATACATGACAATTTTATCTTAAAGACAGAGAGTCATCACTCGACTCAACTTTCATTTTGTCTAGCCTTTCTGACACCAATTTACCTACAGGCTACAAGTTTGGAAGAATATGCTAAATAAAATGAAGTTTCTTCTCCTGATAAATTAAAGTCGTGTGTCTTATAGAAAAATTTATGTATTTCATTTAGTTAAATTTTAATGTACCCAATAAAAGAATTTTGGCTTTGGCTCTGCATCCAACTTAGACATGAGGCAACTAAAGCCTGGAACAAATTCATACGAATATATAAAAAGCATAAATTACAAATTAACAAAGTCGAACAAAACAGTAAAAGAAACAAGTAATTCAACAATTCAGAATAAACCAAACTAAGTTGCAGACTTGCAATGTTTAAGAAATCCAAAAGGGTCTGATTCCCGAAAAAACCCCAAAAAAATCCACAACCAAGAGATTCAGTGGGAGCAATTAGGGGTGTGCATAATTTGGATAAACCCGGTATCCAAACTGAAATTCGAACATTTTGAATTTATATTTTAAAATTTTTAGATTTTGGATTGGGTTTCGAATTTATATTTTAAACTTTTTGGATTTTGAATCGGATTTCGGATTTGGAACTTTCAATTTTGGATATCCAAAAATCGAATTTCTTATACCTTATGTTTAGGCTACCCGACTATCCATTAATATATTAGTACATTACCTATATGTCCAGTCTAATAAGTCAAATATCTTACTCATTACATATCAACTTCTATATTCAAAAAATTACAAAGTTCAATATATTTCGATTTGTTAATTTTAAAGATGACTACTTTTTAGATTTCATTTTGATTTTTATTGTTAGTAAATATTCTATGTATGAGATGATTTTATTACATTGGACTTGTTAATTCATAGGACCAGTGCTTCTTGGTAGTATTCTATTGCTTGTTTGAGAATTTTATTTAAAAAAAGAAGTGACTTGGACAAAAAAAATGAAGTGGCTTAGATAAAAAGAAACGAAGTGGCTTAGGCAAATCTTTTTTGTCGATAACCTCAGACCAATCAATTAAATATTGATTAATACGTAATCATGATTGTGATAACAACGAGGAACTATATATTAACGTAATTTGATATACATATTTTATTTGATTGTTCATTTTGTAAGAAGGAAAAGAAGAAGTGATTCAACTTATAAGCCGAACCGAAAATTTGAATTATCCAAACTGAACTTAAAAAATTTGATCCAATCTGGACATATTTGGATTAGATTCGAATTATATGTTGCAAAATTCAAAGAATGAAATTATAATGTGCTAAACCCGTTCCAATCCGATGAACAGGCATAGAGCAATTGATCAAACATGGAACTCATAATCTTCTTGCTTCAACTCATGGTGCAAACACTTCTTTACACATTAGTAATGGACCTTATTTTTTATGGGTTCAACGAACTCAATCTTTCAATACAAAGTCTAGATAAATTTTATTTTATGTCTCACACAACATGACTCAAATTGTGTGAAGCTTACTTCTATTTCACAAATTAGTGGAACAAAATCTTACATTTTTGAATCCATAAACATTGGGTCCATCACTGCATGAAAACAAAAAGAAATTGCCTCATAGGCACACCGTAATAAAAACAGCATATATAAAAAAGAAAAAATACTTAAATTTTAACAAAGGCGACCGACCTAGTAAAAGCTGGAACTGACAAAATAAACCAAACAAATTTGCCACAATTGTTTAAAGAAATTCAAAGGGTCCAATCTCCCAAATTCTTGATAACTAATGTAGAGATTAATTCATCAAAAACATATAAAACTCATAACCTTCATGGTCACAAATAAATTAATTCTGCTTTTGGTGAAGCTCTAGGATAGCGCATCAATTCTGTAGTTATGTTCCTTTCTTGAATTGAACTAAAATTTCTTTCCTTCTTAATGCTCATTCTTACAAGACTTGGAGTAGCATCAAGCAACAACTTTATGAGTAGCAGTAACCGTTAAACCATCGAATTACAACTTATTCCAGATTGGGAAGTGGACGATCAAAATTGTGTGGTGCCTCTAAATAATTCAAAGCATCTTCAGCAGATTTACAGGTATCATGTACCTACAACAGAGAAAGAAAATATATAGTGACTCGCTTTAGCAAGTTATATGCACTGACAGTGTAAAGAATTTTTGTGCTAAATTTATCATAATAGGTAACATGTCTTATTTTCAGATTACTTATTAGATCTCACTTGTATGAACCTATTTCTATAGTTATCATTTGATGACTTGATAGTAGTATAATAACTTGTTTTCACTGTCGTTGTACATGACAGAGCTAGTATAAACTTTTGTATACTCATGAGTGTATAAAGAACATTGACATATGTAGCTAACAAGCTATCGAATCAACCGAACTCACTAGTTTTAATAGGAAGCTTAGATATATAGGATTGATTCATAAATGAGCACTCAACGTTTTCTTTATTGCACTACAATATTAAACTAGTTCTCATAATAAAAAAATCACTCAATTTTACCTAAGTAACGAAAGTCATCAAATTAATTTTTTTTTAACTAAAAAGCCACTCAACTTTGTTTAAGTATCACAAAATTTATTAGGAGGAAACAAAAGAAATATTTTATATGATACTTACTCAAGTTGAATGACCTTTCGGCTACAACAACAACAATAACAACATAGAGTAATAGAAAACTAACAACATCAGAATAGCAAGAAAACTAAAGCATAAGAGACAACAAAGAGTAATAGAAAACTAATAATAATAATAATAAACACCCTAATATTCAAATAAAATGAGAATTAACATGAAAAGTATGCAAACAACCTACTTTATCAAGTTAAATTATAGTATAAAAATTATTTACACTATCAATATCTATGAGTTAAATTCATTATAAAATGAGACAGTAGATACATATACACAGTGCATGATCAAACTAATTTATATATCTTACCCAAATCTGAAACATCTGCAAATTGAAAAAGCACTGGATGAAGAGAAGAGCATAAGAGATCTGAGCCAAATCAGTAAGTTCTATACTTAGCATCATATGCCTAAAGCAGTTTCATACAACAGGATTCCTCGTTGGAACAACTGAAGCTTCACCCAAAAACTATGAAACAAATCAAGAAAAAAAAAAACAAATTATATTATGAGCTTGTTTAGATTAGATGATTAAAAGTAGATGATAGTTGCATTTAAATGTTGAAGCTGAGTTTATAAATTAATAGTTATGTATTTGGATAAAAGTGTTGAATCGGAAAATAAGTGGTGAATGTGCTTCTTTTTTCTTTTTTTTTGTTAAAGTGACTAAAATGTACTTAAAGACATTTACAAAAAATAAATATTGAAAAGTATTTTACATAAAAATGGACGAACAATGAAAATAGAATTGAGAGATACCTAAATATTATGTTTTAGGAAGAAGATATTTGGAGATTAGAAAAGATATTGGGAATAAAAATTTAAAAGAGCTGGTCAAACCAAAAGTGTTTATAAGCCATAAAATTATAAGTTCGGGTCGGGGTGATCAACTGATTTATTTTGACTCATTTTAACTTATAAGCACTTGATTTATACGCACTTATTGTTTACCAAAAACGTGGATAAGCAAAAAAAAAAAAAAAGTTTATATAAGCTAAGTCGAAACAAGAAAGAATAATACATTTTTATATTTAAAAATAATTTAACTGTAAACTTTAAATTTTATTCTTAATGAGAGACTTCTATGGTCACATAAATGTTATGATATTTTTATGAACACAAATTTTAAAAATATTTCTTTTCTTTCTTGAATTCCGCCTGAATCAGACCGCTTCACTTAAATAAAATAAATGAGGTATTATTTATATAAAACAATAATAAAATCTTACCTTGAGGTAAAAAGTTTCCAGGTAAAGCTTGCTAAGCATAGACAAGTAAAAAATGAACTTCAACAAAGTTGATCTTTCATCTTGCGTGGAATTCTCCAACACTTTAGATGATGAAAGCTCTACAACGCTCAAAACTTGAGCAGTTCATGAAACGATTTAGCTCATGATATTGACTCTCAACAATAAATAAATAATTTAATTGGGGTGAAACGATATTCAAGAATTCAATACCGTCACAGTACAAAATGGTTAAATTGACCAGAACATGGGATCTAAGAGTATAACTCAATCTGGTAGCCACAAAAGTGATTTGCTTAAAATATACGGTCTTCAGATTTGGACAGAAAAAAATGAAATTTGGTGGCTCAAATGAACATTTGAAGAGAGTCAAATGTGTCAAGTTTTGATAAAAATAAATATCAGATGGGAGTTTATAGGTATCGTTGTTTGAAAAATCAAGAGTGAGTTCCCTAACACCATTTATAGAACATAGTTTTGTAAGGATTTGTTGGGTTCGTAAGCACAACAGAAGTTTATATTTTCTTACCCAACAATGATCCTGACATGACTTATACGATAATCATGTTTATGTTCAAAACATAACAAAAGAAAACTTACAGGTTTTCGAGCGCGGGATTCAATAATAAGTTATCCACGCGATTTGAATCCTCAACTGCAAGTTCCAACTCCAGTGTATTTCCTTTGCAAGAAAGCTAGGAAATCTTGCTTTAGGAACTGAGAAGTTATTTTCTGTAACTTTACAATTATGGGGTATGTGTTGTTTATATAGAAGTTCAGGACAAAACCTAAGTAGATTTAAAATAGGAAAACCTGGCCATGTTAATGTTCAGTGGACCAGCTCCACCCCATACATCCAAGGTGGACGGCCAGGCCCCAATTTTGGGCTAGTAATTTCTGGCCCAATTGTTTCCCTGTATTTGTCCGAGTACTCATATAATATATCCAACACATTTAATTAAATCTGAAATCCAATTCGACTTAATTAAATAATTTCTATCAAATAGAAATATTTCATAATTATTATAAATTAAATATCTCAACTCTCAATCGCATATTTAATACTTTCTCAATACACTCTCAGATCGAAGAAACAATCGCATATAGTGTGACCCTATAGGCCTTCACATATCGACATTAATGTAATTAAGGTCCATACGAAACTCCTAGACTGTGCCGTATGACGAACTCAATATGTGAAGTACGTTTACATGAATCCAACAAAATTAACCTTTATGCGGAACTATAAATACCTTTCATTCGTGACACACTCGATTAAGCTTAGGATTTGGCAAGTGTCTATCCAAATGGCTTAATCACTTTATCTCACATTTATTAGTTGACAACTAGACCATATTCTATATATGTCTCTTGTAGTGGCCAGTGACTTTAGTCAACCTAATAACATTGAGAAGTTTAGTGCTCTCTCGAATTTCCAATCGAGGAATGAATCTTATTCTTGGCTCAACTACCACCTTGATTTACATCCTGATGCACCCAACACAAGTCGTATCTTATCCGGAAGGAATTTAAGCTTAGAACTTGGTCAAAGTACATCATTCTGTAAACAAGGTGCATATTGACCTCAAGTCAAAGGACCTTTATATTCCACACGCCGATAACACTAAAGACATGTATAACAAATAGTTTATCAGCAGGGTATACCAATACTTCTCCAAAGTATCCATGTGTCCATCACGAGTAACCATTACTCATAGTTGTGAGACATACTACATTCTCCAAGAATGTGATGCAAATCACATATCGACTTATAGCATATCATCGATATCCCATTCTCGATGATCATTAGTCGAGGCTATTTTGAGAGTTATGTTCTATCATTAATATCTCACTTTATTAATTACAACATAAGCTCAAGGGATGCACATATATGAATAATTGCAAACAATCAAACAATAATTCAATAATTGCAAACAATCAAACAATAATTCAATAATTGCAAATGTCATAAATATTAATCTCATTAATAATACGAATGTGTTCAAGTACATTTTGTCCCTAATATAGACCGTCTCTTGGACATACATACTTTCAATCTCCCACTTGGCCTAGAGCCAATCTCCAATGTATCTAATACTCACGTTTTCTAAATGACTATTATCCTTAGCTAAGCTTAATGGTTTAGTAAATGGATCAGCTAGATTATCATCTGTGGGAATCTAGTCTAGATCTATTTCTTTAGATTCCACCATCTCTCTGAGTGTGTGGTATTTCTTCTGTACATGCTTATTTCTGTTTGTTGATCTTGATTCCTTAGCTTGCATTATCGCACCAGTGTTATCACAATATATCGTTATTGGATGACTGGCACTTGGAACAACCCTTAGTTCTTTTAAGAACTCAGATATCGAGGCAACTTCTTTACAAGCTTCCGATCCAGCAATGTACTCGACTTCAGTCGTCGAATCAGCAATGGTTTCTTGCTTGGAACTTTTCCAACTCACTGCTCCACCATTGAAAATGAAGGCATATCCAGACTGTGACTTGAAGTCACCAAGATCTGTTTGGAAGCTAGCATCAGTGTACCCAGTAGAGACTAGCTTCTCTTGCCCACCATAGACTAAGAAATATTCTTTAGTTCGTCTAAGATACTTAAGAATATTCTTGACTGCTTTCCAGTGTTCTTCCCCATGATTCTGCTGGAATTTGCAAGTCATGCTAAGTGCAAAGGCCACATCTGGCCTAGTGCAGGTCATGGCATACATGATTGATCCTATAGCTGAAGCATATGGGATCTTTTTCATGCATTCAAGTTTTGTAACAGTAGAAGGACTATCCTTCTTAGATAACTTGATGCCTTGACCCATAGGAAGACCTCATCTCTTGGAGTTTTCCATTGAGAAATGTCATATCACTTTGTCTATGTATGTAGACTGTGACATCCCTAACAATCTATTAGGTCTATCTCTGTAGATCCTAATTCCAAGAATGTAGCAGGCTTCACCTAAATCCTTCATCATGAAGGTGCTGGACAACCATTCATTCACTAATTGCATAAGGGACTTATCGTTTCCCATTATTAATATGTCATCTACATATATGATAATCAAAACAATACTCCCTTCCTTGCGTTTACTATAAACGCATGGATCCTCCTTGATTCTGACAAAGTCAAACGATTTGATAGCTTTGTCAAAGCAAATATTCCAACTCCTTGAGGCTTGCTTAAGTCCATAAATGGACTTTTGTAGTTTGCATACTGCTTTGGGTTTTGACTTGGATGTAAAACCTTCAGGTTATATCTGTAACATTCCAGAATTTTGGTCAATAATTTGAGCACCTAAATGGAGAAAATAAACCCGAGCATTGGGAAACTTATGTTATGTTCACGTATACTAATAAAGAGATTAGTATATAAAATGATTAAACCCCGAAATAATTTTGGACGTAACAAGTGTGACGACGGAGATCGAAAATAAATTTGGTGTGTGCATGAAGAGGTTATGGACTAGTATCATATCACACAAATTATGACATTGAGATTATGAAGGTTTTATAAATCACCAAGATTTAAGTGAATTGGGATCACATAATTAATTATGTGGGTAACTGATTAATTGTGGGATTAATTAATTAAGTGGATGGGACAAGCTTAATGAAGGTGACTATGTGTAGCGTGGGAAGGGACTCTAAGTTATTAAGCTTAACAAGAAAATATGGAGTGGTAGCCGTAAGGTTAGATAGTGGGAGACATAATCATGATAACATTTTAAAGGGCACTTAGAAATGGTGCAATACACTTCATTAAGTAGACGTAACTTCATTTTGTTTCTTTTAAAGCAACCAGTACTTCATTCTCGATTAGGAAAAAGAAACTTTGCATTCACTTCGTGTAATTGTAAGGAATTGCGTATGAAGCATTAGCAAATTGAGTAGGAAAATTTGTGCAAGTGCAGCAACAATATTTTCCTTCCAGTTTAGCGAAACGAAGGTATGTTAAGGCAAATTATTTCTTTTGGCATGTTCCATGTAACTAAATATAATCGTGATATTGCTCCATAATTTATTCTACTCCTAGTAGTTAAGAATATTCATGTTATTGATTCTTATGTTAAAAGCATGTCTAAATATGTTTCTAAGTCCTTATTGAGGCATACGGAAAATATGTTGATATTTACAGCGTTAGACGAAGGTACAAGGATATTGTGTCACCCAGGATATGCTATTGTTATTCATGCATTTTTATTTGCATTGCATTCATGTTTTACCCAAGACCGTATACTGGGGACGGGAAACGCAGACCACCTGATCAGCTGGGATATGATAATGATAAAGCCTGTGTGGCTTAATGAAGGAAGATGCATGATTAAGGCCAATATATATATATATATATATATATATATATATATATATATATATATGATTGGGAGGAAGATGCCGTTGTGTGGCCAGTATATATGTATTTACCGCATTATGCATGACATTTAGACATATCATGCCCACAGAGGCTGTTATGGTAAGGAAGATGCCCAATGGGGCCGATGTATATGTATACCGCATTGTGCATGATATTTAGGCATATGTATTAGGACCCTCAGAGATACTTACTATTGATCGGTTGTTTCCGTTTCAGTTGTTGTTATATCCCTGTTATGCTATTATTCATGCATGACATACTCAGTACATCAGTCGTACTGACGTCCCTTTTGTCGGGAGATGCTGCGTTTCATGCCCGCAGGTTCAGTGAAAAAAGGGGACGATTCACGTTAGTTGATTGCGAATCCAGCGGATTTTTGGAGCACTCCCCTTGTTCGGAGTGTTGGTCTAATTTTGGTACGGTACATTTTTGCTTGTATATATTGGTATGGCGGGGCGCTATTCCAACCTTTAATGTTGCTACTCCTAGAGGCTTGTAGATAGGTATCATGTGTGTAGTTGTTATGTATTGCCTTGTCGGCCTTTGGGTATGTATATATATATGAGATGGTTATCCGACTTTATATAGTCCTTTTTCAGCTTAGTCCGTGTTTAATTATGAATAGGTGTTGACTATAAGGTTAGTGGTACCCGACGGGTGGGATTCGGGTGCCCGTCGCGGCCCTCCGGTTTAGGTCATGACAAACTTGGTATCAAAGCATGTCTGTCCTAGGAAGTCTACAAGCCGTGTCTAGTAGAGTCTTGTTTATGGGTATGTTGTGCACCATACTTATAAACAGGAGGCTGCCTGACATTTAGGGATGTTTTCCATTCTTTCATATTATAGATCATTCTATAGAACTCAGTTATGAGTAGTTCGCTCCTAATTTATTTCGTATTTACGATTCCAGCAATGCCTACCACAAGGAAGAAGTCCAAGAGTATAAGGGAATTGAATACGGCTGCGGGTAAAGGTGCCAGCCAATTGCCACCCGCTAGCAAGGGCCAGAGTGAGACCCTCAGTGCCGATGCGACCCCTTCATTTAATTCTCTTAGTTCGTCACCATCGGAGGAGAGTAGTAGAGCTGGAGTGCCCCCAGTTCCTCCAGTAGATACTCTAGACGTGGATCTTGATATGCGAAGTGCGGTCCAGTTATTGACACGATTGGTAGCCATTCAGGCCCAACGTCAGGTTCCCAGTCCTTCTGATAGAGCTGTTAGCGCAAAAGCTCAGGATTTCATCAATCTAGACCCTCTGGTATTCACAGGAACAAACTTAAACGCGGACCCGCAGAATTTTCTAGATCAGGTACAGCGCACTTTACGGGTGATGCATGCTACCGATACCAAATCGGTAAAGTTTGCTTCTTATAGACTACGGGATGTAGCAGTAACCTGGTATGATACATGGGAGCAATCTAGGGGACCTCGTGCTTCACCGGCTGGATGGAGGGAATTTTTAGAGGCCTTTTTACAACATTTTTTGCCAGTCAAACTTCGACGGGCCAGGTAGTACAGGTTCCTACATCTTGAGCAGAGTGACCTGAGTGTTCAAGAATATAGTTTGCAATTTAATTCGTTGGCCTGATATGCTTCTACGATTGTAGCAGAGATGAGTGACCAGGTACATAGGTTTGTTACCGGCTTGGGGTCGCACTTGGTTAATGAGTGTACTACGGCTTCTTTGAATCCGAGTATGGATATTGCTCGCATTCAGGCTTATGCACAGAACTTAGAAGATCGTAAGAGACAATAACGGGAAGATCGAGAACGTGATAAGGGATATCATAAGAAGGCTCGATCTGTCGATAACGTGGAAGATTTCAGAGATGGGCCCAGGCCACAGCCTCATGGACACCCATCTTATCCGGTAGCTAGCGTATCATTGTTATTTTCAAAGATGAGGGTTGATCGGTTTGTTCAATCGGGACCAATTCAGGGTTCACACATGTTAGGATCTTATTACGAAGAAAATTCTATTCAGAGGAGGCCACCGTTGATTCAATGTGAACAGTGTGGTAAGACCCATCTAGGACTTTGCCGACAAGGAACAAATGTGTGTTATTCTTGTGGTAAACCTGGTCATGTTATGCGAGACTGTCCAACAGAAGGTGAAGGTGTTAGGGTCCGGACGGTCGAATCTAGAGCAGCTTCATCACGGTTAGTACGCCCGTCAGGCTAGAGTCATCACACATTATCCGGTCAAGGTAGAGGTAGGGGTAGAGCAAATAATTTTGGTAGGGGACATAATCGTACTTAGGCATTTATGGGATGATGGTATCTGGGAATCCTCACTTGATGTCGTTACAGGCACATTATCGATATTTTCACATAATGTGGATGTGTTGTAAATTTGGTATGTAACCCGAGTGGATAGGAGGTAACCACACCAGTGGGTGAGTCAGTAATGGCTAGACGGATCTATTGAAAATGTGCAATATTAGTTTGTGGCCATTAGACCCTAGCGGATTTGGTGGAACTAAGAACAATTGTATTTCTGGGCTACATAACGGGAATTAGATATGTCACCCAACATTCGAGGAGAAATGTTTCTAAGGGGGAAAGATGTAACATCCCAAAATTTTGGTCAATAATTTGAGCACCTAAATGGAGAAAATAAACCCGAGCATTGGAAAACTTATGTTATGTTCACGTATGCTAATAAAGTGATTATTATATAAAGGATTAAACTCCGAAATAACTTTGAACGTAACAAGTGTGACGACGGAGATCCAAAATAAATTTGGTGTGTGCATGAAGAGGTTAAGGACTAGTATCATATCACATAAATTATGATATTGAGGATATGAAGGTTTTATAAATCACCAAGATTTAAGTGAATTGGGATCACATAATTAATTATGTGGGTAACTGATTAATTGTGGGATTAATTAATTAAGTGGAGGGGACAAGCTTGATGGAGGTGACTACGTGTAGCGTGGGAAGGGACTCTAAGTGATTAAGCTTAACAAAAAATATGGGGTGGTAGCCGTAAGGTTAGATAGTGGGATACATAATCATGATAACATTTTAAAGGGCACTTAGAAATGGTGCAATACACTTCATTAAGTAGAAGTATTCATTTTTTTTAAAGCAACCAGTACTTCATTCACAATTAGGAAAAAGAAACTTTGCATTCACTTCGTGTATTTGTAAGGAATTGCGTACGAAGCAGTAGCAAATTGAGTAGGAAAAATCGTGCAAGTGCAGCAACAATATTTCCTTCCAGTTTAGCGAAACGAAGGTATGTTAAGGCAAATTATTTCTTTCTTTTGGCATGTTCCATGTAACGAAATATAATCGTGATATTGCTCCATAATTTATTCTACTCCTAGTAGTTAAGAATATTCATGTTATTGATTCCTAAGTTAAAAGCATGTCTAAATATGTTTCTAAGTCCTTATTGAGGCATACGGAAAATATGTTGATATTTACAGCGTTAGCCGAAGGTACAAGGATATTGTGTCACCCAGGATATGCTATTGTTATTCATGCATTTCAATTTGCATTGCATTCATGTTTTACCCAAGACCGTATACTGGGTACGGGAAACGCAAACCACCTGATCAGCTGGGATATGATAATGATAAAGCCTGTGTGGCTTAATGAAGGAAGATGCATGATTAAGGGCCATATATATATATATATATATATATATATATATATATATATATATATATATATATATATATGATTGGGAGGAAGATGCCCTTGTGTGGCCAGTATATATGTATTTACCGCATTATGCATGACATTTAGACATATTATGCCCACAGAGGCTGTTATGGTAAGGAAGATGCCCAATGGGGCCGATGTATATGTATACCGCATTGTGCATGATATTTAGGCATATGTATTAGGACCCTCAGAGATACTTACTATCGGTCGGTTGTTTCTGTTTCAGTTGTTGTTATATCCCTGTTATGCTATTATTCATGCCTGACATACTCAGTACATCAGTCGTACTGACGTCCCTTTTGTCGGGGGATGCTGCGTTTCATGCCCGCACGTTCAGTGAAAAAAGGTGACGATTCACGTTAGTTGATTGCGAATCCAGCGGATTTTTGGAGCACTCCCCTTGTTCGGAGTGTTGGTCTAATTTTGGTACGGTACATTTTTGCTTGTATATATTGGTATGGCGAGGCGCTATCCCAACCTTTAATGTTGCTACTCCTAGAGGCTTGTAGATAGGTATCATGTGTGTAGTTGTTATGTATTGCCTTGTCGGCCTTTGGGTATATATATATATAAGATGGTTATCCGACTTTATATAGTCCTTTTTCAGCTTAGTCCGTGTTTAATTATGAATAGGTGTTGACTGTAAGGTTAGTGGTACCCGACGGGTGGGATTCGGGTGCCCGTCGCGGCCCTCCGGTTTAGGTCATGACAAACTTGGTATCAAAGCATGTCTGTCCTAGGAAGTCTACAAGCCGTGTCTAGTAGAGTCTTATTTATGGGTATGTTGTGCACCATACTTATAAACAGGAGGCTGCCTGACATTTAGGGATGTTTTCCATTCTTTCATATTATAGATCATTCTATAGAACTGAGTTATGAGTAGTTCGCTCCTAATTTATTTCGTATTTACGATTCCAGCAATGCCTACCACAAGGATGAAGTCCAAGAGTATAAGGGAATTGAATACGGCTGCGGGCGAAGGTGCCAGCCAATTGCCACCCGCTAGCAAGGGCCAGAGTGAGATCCTCAGTGCCGATGCGACCCCTTCATTCAATTCTCTTAGTTGGTCACCATCGGAGGAGAGTAGTAGAGCTGGAGTGCCCCCAGTTCCTCCAGTAGATACTCCAGACGTGGATCTTGATATGCGAAGTGCGGTCCAGTTATTGACACGATTGGTAACCGCTCAGGCCCAACGTCAGGTTCCCAGTCCTTCTGATAGAGCTGCTAGCGCAAAAGCTCGGGATTTCATCTATCTAGACCCTCTGGTATTCACAGGAATAGACTTGAACGCGGACCCGCAGAATTTTCTAGATCAGGTACAGCGCACTTTGCGGGTGATGGATGCTACCGATACCGAATCGGTAAAGTTTGCTTCTTATAGACTATGGGATGTCGCAGTAACCTGGTATGATACATGGGAGCAATCTAGGGGACCTGGTGCTTCACCGGCTGGATGGAGAGAATTTTCAGAGGCCTTTTTACAGTATTTTTTGCCAGTCAAACTTCGACGGGCCAGGTAATACAGGTTCCTACATCTTGAGCAGAGTGACCTGAGTGTTCAAGAATATAGTTTGCAATTTAATTCGTTGGCCTGATATGCTTCTACGATTGTAGCAGAGATAAGTGACCAGGTACATAGGTTTGTTACCGGCTTGGGGTCGCACTTGGTTAATGAGTGTACTGCGGATTATTTGAATCCGAGTATGGATATTGCTCGCATTCAGGCTTATGCACAGAACTTAGAAGATCGTAAGAGACAATAACGGGAAGATCGAGAACGTGATAAGGGATATCATAAGAAGGCTCGATCTGTCGATAACGTGGAAGATTTCAGAGATGGGCCCAGGCCACAGCCTCATGGACACCCATCTTATCCGGTAGCTAGCGTATCATTGTTATTTTCAAAGATGAGGGTTGATCGGTTTGTTCAATCGGGACCAAGTCAGGGTTCACACATGTCAGGATCTTATTACGAAGAAAATTCTATTCAGAGGAGGCCACCGTTGATTCAATGTGAACAGTGTGGTAAGACCCATCTAGGACTTTGCCGACAAGGAACAAATGTGTGTTATTCTTGTGGTAAACCTGGTCATGTTATGCGAGACTGTCCAATAGAAGGTGAAGGTGTTAGGGTCCGGACGGTCGAATCTAGAGCAGCTTCATCACGGTTAGTACGCCCGTCAGGCTAGAGTCATCACACATTATCCGGTCAAGGTAGAGGTAGGGGTAGAGCAACTAATTTTGGTAGGGGACAGAATCGTACTTAGGCATTTATGGGATGACGGTATCTGGGAATCCTCACTTGATGTCGTTACAAGTACATTATCGATATTTTCACATAATGTGGATGTGTTGTAAATTTCGTATGTAACCCGAGTGGATAGGAGGTAACCACACCAGTGGGTGAGTCAGTAATGGCTAGACGGATCAATTGAAAATGTGCAATATTAGTTTGTGGCCGTTAGACCCTAGCGGATTTGGTGGAACTAAGAACAGTTGTATTTCTGGGCTACGTAATGGGAATTAGATATGTCACCCCAACATTCGAGGACGAATGTTTCTAAGGGGTGAAAGATGTAACATCCCAAAATTTTGGTGGACTAGTATCATATCACATAAATTATGATATTGAGGATATGAAGGTTTTATAAATCACCAAGATTTAAGTGAATTGGGATCACATAATTAATTATGTGGGTAACTGATTAATTGTGGGATTAATTAATTAAGTGGAGGGGCAAGCTTGATGGAGGTGACTACGTGTAGCGTGGGAAGGGACTCTTAGTGATTAAGCTTAACAAAAAATATGGGGTGGTAGCCGTAAGGTTAGATAGTGGGATACATAATCATGATAACCTTTTAAATGGCACTTAGAAATGGTGCAATACACTTCATTAAGTAGAAGTATTCATTTTTTTTCTTTTAAAGCAACCAGTACTTCATTCACGATTAGGAAAAAGAAACTTTGCATTCACTTCGTGTAATTGTAAGGAATTGTGTACGAAGCAGTAGCAAATTGAGTAGTCGTGCAAGTGCAGCAACAATATTTTCCTTCTAGTTTAGCGAAACGAAGGTATGTTAAGACAAATTATTTCTTTCTTTAGCATGTTCCATGTAACGAAATATAATCGTGGTATTGCTCCATAATTTATTCTACTCCTAGTAGTTAAGAATATTCATGTTATTGATTCTTATGTTAAAAGCATGTCTAAATATGTTTCTAAGTCCTTATTGAGGCATACGGAAAATATGTTGATATTTACAGCGTTAGCCGAAGGTACAAGGATATTGTGTCACCCAGGATATGCTATTGTTATTCATGCATTTTCATTTGCATTGCATTCATGTTTTACCCAAGACTGTATACTGGGGACGTGAAACGCTGACCACCTGACCAACTGGGATATGATAATAATAAAGCTTGTGTGGCCCACCTGATCAGCTGAGATATGATAATGATAAAGCCTGTGTGGCTTAATGACGGAAGATGCATGATTAAGGGCCAATATATATATATATATGATTGGGAGGAAGATGCCCTTATGTGGCCAGTATATATGTATTTACCGCATTATGAATGACATTTAGACATATCATGCCCACAGAGGCTGACATGAAATGATGCCCACAGAGGCTGTTATGGTAAGGAAGATGCCCAATGGGGCCGATGTATATGTATACCGCATTGTGCATGATATTTAGGCATATGTATTAGGACCCTCAGAGATACTTACTATCGGTCGGTTGTTTCTGTTTCAGTTGTTGTTATATCCCTGTTATGCTATTATTCATGCCTGACATACTCAGTACATCAGTCGTATTGACGTCCCTTTTGTAGGGGGACGCTGCGTTTCATACCCATATGTTCAGTTAAAGAAGGTGACGATTCACGTTAGTTGATTGCGAATCCAGCGGATTTTTGGAGCACTCCCCTTGTTCGGAGTGTTGGTCTAATTTTGGTACGGTACATTTTTGCTTGTATATATGGGTATGGCGGGGCCCTATCCCGACCTTTAATGTTGCTACTCCTAGAGGCTTGTAGACAGGTATCTTGTGTGTAGTTGTTATGTATGGCCTTGTCGGTCTTTGGGTATGTATATATATATAAGATGGTTATCCGACTTTATATAGTCATTTTTCAGCTTAGTCCGTGTTTAATTATGAATAGGTGTTGACTCTAAGGTTAGTGGTACCCGATGGGTGGGATCCGGGTGCCCATCGCGGCCCTTTGGTTTGGGTCGTGATAGTATCATATACACTTCCTCAATTAGATTTCCATTGAGGAAAGCAGTCTTAACATTCATCTGCCAAATCTCATAATCATAGTATGTAACTACTGCAAGCAAAATTCGAATGAACTTAATCTTTGTAACTGGCGAAATGGTTTCATCATAATCGACCCCAGGCCTCTGATTGTAACCTTTTGCTACCAACCTAGCCTTGTAGGTTTGCACCTTGCCAAATGCATCAATCTTCTTCTTGAAGACCCATTTGCATCCTATGGGTCTAGCCCCTATTGGCAAATCAACCAAGTTCCAAACTTGATTGACATACATTGAGTCCATTTCAGATTTCATGGCTTCTTGACATCTTTACGAGTCAATGTCTAACATAGCCTCGCTGTAGGTTGTAGGCTCATCATCATCAGGAATATCTATCTCATTTTGACATTCAAAAAGGAGATTAAGTCTTTTAGGCTAACGATGAGTCCTAGCGGATCTACAGAGTTAGTTTTTTGCATTTCTGTGGTTCTTGTATTCTAATCATAAGAATGTTCTTGTGTGTTTCCACCACTATGAGAGAATTCAGGAATATCATCTACATGTGTTTACTGAATAGAAGGATGTACAACCATTGTATCATCTTCCATTGGTTATGTATGAGAATCTTGCATTTCTGCATCAATCCTCACATCACTCCCACTGGCTGAAGGTTGTACTCTAAGTAACACACCTTTACCAAAAACTCCCACTGAATTCTTATCTAGGTCATTCGACAAGGATTCCACCTCTATGTTGCTTTGTAGTTCTTGAATTTCTTCAAGTTCTATCTTATTGTAACTCTGTTCCTTATATACATAGTCTTCCTCAAGGAAAGTTGCATTTCTGGAAATAATGACCTTATGTTCTTCAGGAAGATAGAAATAACATCCTCTCGTTTCCTTAGGATATCCCACAAAGTAACATTTCTCACTTTTAGATTCTAACTTGTCAGTAAGCATCTTCTTTACATATGCAGGGCAGCCCCAGGCTCGCATATGTGTAAGAACATGCTTCTTGCCATGCCATATCTCATATGGCGTTTTCTCTACTGACTTTGAAGTAACTCTATTTAGAATATAGATTGATTTTTGTAAAGCATAGCCCCAAAGGTATGTTGGAAAAGCTGAAAAACTCATTATGGATCTAACTATATCCAATATGGTTCGATTTCTCCTTTCAGCAACGACATTCATTTGTGGTGTTCCAGGAGGTGTCCATTCTGATTGGACTCCATGAAGTTTCAGGTAATCTAGAAATTCTCTACTCAAGTATTCACCTCATCGATATGATCGAAGAGTCTTGATACTCTTTTCAAGTTGTTTCTCTACTTCCAACTTATACTCCTTGAATTTCTCAAAAGCTTCGGACTTGTGCTTCATAAGATACACATATCCAAACCTTATGAAATCGTTTGTAAAAGTTATGAAGTAAGGAAAACCTCTCTTAGCTTGAGTGGAAAAATGGCCCATATACATCTGTATGGACCAACTCAAGTGCCTCTTTGGCTCGCACACATTTCCCAGAAAGTGGTTTGTTGGTCATGTTTCCTCTCAAGAAAGATTCACAATCACCATAGGACTCCAAGTCAAATGGTTCCGGGTAGTCTAACTTTCTTAATCTTGCTATCCTTGATTCATTGATATGACCAAGTCTACAGTGCCATAAGTAGGTGGGATTTCTTGGATTACTTATTTTAGCTCGGTTGTTTTGCACATTGAGAATTTCACGATTACAATTGAGAATGTATAAATCATTCACAAGCGGAGCATTTCCACAAACAATACCATTAAAAGATAGTATATAACTGCCATTAGCAATATATGAGGAAAAACCCTCAATGTCTAACATTGGAATGGAAATAATATTCCTCGTAATCGAGGGAACAAAATAACAATTATTAAGTTCTAATGTAAAACCCGAAGGTAAATGTAATTTATAAGTTCTCACACTCTCAACATCAACTCGTGCTCTATTTCCAACGCGTAGGTCCACCTCTCATGGTCTAACCTTTCTGTTGTCCATTAGCCACTACACATTATTATAAATGTGTGAGCCACATGTTGTATACAATACCCAGCAGTGAGAGTTACTTATAGACATATTAATCTCAATGACAAACATACCTTGTTCAGCAGGTCCAGAAGCACCTAGTGCCTTGTCTCCTCCTGGAGCGGTGCAATCTTTCTTCCAATGCCCCTTTTGCTTGCAGTTGAGGCATATGTCCCTGGCCAACCTAGACTTCTTCTGAACACCTCTTTTAGGTTTCAAGATTATGGATTTGGCACCAGCCTTACCCTTATTCTTCTTGTTCTTACCTTTAGGTTTGAACCTAGTAAATGAGCCCACCATGAGCACAGTCTTCCCCTTTGAGGTAGATGATTCATAAGTCTTTAGCATATTGTGAAGTTCTGGAAGATTCACCTTGGTTCCATTTATACATGATCACTATTAGTAGTACTATTTTTTTTCATCAACTTTGTTGTTTCTTTTCTTACTTCTGTGCTTCTTTTTTTTTTTTTATATCTTAGCTTTCCGGCTTACGCCAGACTATTTCTGGAGATAGTAGTCCCGGTCCCTCAGCACTATTACCAGTAAATCGCGGGATGTGCCTAAATGAACAGAGTTTGAAAACAGAGCAATTGATATCACCTACAAGATCCTACCCCAGAAGAGAGCCTTGTGTTCTTCTTTCTTCATCTGATATTCCCTTGTGCAAAAACGTTTTTAGCTTATATATATTATATTGATGGTGTAAATTACACATTCAGGCACACAAATATTTACAGGTATGGAAAGGGTACATGTGACTAATTTGTTCTTCTTTCTAACCAATCTATTGTGTGACACATCGCCCTATTCATAAAGGAAGAAGGTGTATGTTCAAGTCTAGAATCTTTTATACCAACTGTATAGTTCAGTCAGTGTCTCCCATTTTTCATGATCTTGTCACTTCTCTTAAACTATAACTTCAAGCTACTATTGATGCAAGAATACACCATTAGGAATAGATATCTCTACGTGTAAGAATGCATATATGATTAATTCAAGTATATTAACCGGAAAGGAGTTGACCATGCAGGAAAGTGACTAATGAACGAGATATTTTAACTTACGCCAAGTTGAAACCTTCCTTTAATAAATTGAAAGGCACACTAACATAATTTTAATGGAGGCTAACCGTTGAGTCCACTATGGCCTCGCGAGGCAGGCCCATGTGGTTGCAAGCTGAAACGTTTATTCAACCAAGTATCAAAATTACAAATCTTGCTAACTCAGTTTGGACTATTGAGCTAGTTCTCATGCATCTATTTTCACTATACATTCTCCTGGTCCCTACTCATTACATGAAGAAATTAGAAACAAAAAAATACAAGTTATCAGAAGCAAATTTCTAATCATCTATTGTGTATCCTCCCAGCTTCAGCTCTGTCTCTGTTCTATGTAGGATATCCCTTCAACTGCCTCAAATGAGCGATCCATTTGACATGTTGCTGTCATGCAATATGAAGTTGGATGGCTATCTCTCGCAACAGTTGTCTTCCTTCTGGTTTGCATTTCTTGAATCTGCTATTTCTGAGTTGGGTCTTGAGCCAAAAAACTTCAGTATCCCAAGTTCCTGGCTGTCTTCGAATATTCAACCAATTCAACAGAGAATCCCAGACTTGCTTAGTGTAAGTACACTCAAGAGATGCTCAAAGGTTTCCTCTAGGCTGGTATTACAGAAAATACTTTCTTTTTGTACTTGTATTCCCCATTTAGCAAATCTATCAACAGTTGATAATATCTTACGCATTGCTACCCATAGAATGAATTGGTGTCTAGGGTAAACACCTTTTGTTGGAAATTAGCCTTTGGCGGGAGTTGCGACCGACCAACTTTAACGGCTTAAACACTAGTGTTACGTATGTTGGAGAATCCGGTTCTTCACACATGCATGATCTACTAAGTACGTAGATAATCGTAGGGCCAAGAATCGTCAAATTTCATTGAGAAATGAAAGAGATATTGGTTCACGAAGTGAGGTGTTTGAAGCATGGAAAGTGTGGTATTGTGTTCAATTCTCCCTCATCGGTAGAGGAAGAAAGAATTGTTGTGTATATAAGACTCGAAAGTGGTTTGGGGTTTGGGACCTCAAGGGGTATCCCATGTGTTTAAAGGAGGGAGGACCTAGATGTGCTTCGGTTCGAGGAAAGACCACACGCGCGCCGCCGCCCGCCCGTCCGGTCCGGTTTCAGGTTCCGGGCCCCGGGCCGTGGGATATTATCTTTTTGGGCCAGAAACCTTTGCCAGAAGTACAGTTTGGTCCCTGAAGTTTCCAGAAAGTCAGAATTTCGGCTGAATTACACCTCCTATAATGGCCATCCGTTGGTATTTTCTCTCCATTTATTTGGTGGCTTTACTACCTCCATAATGGTCATTATTTGGCCAATAATGGCTGTTATGGAGGCAGTCAAACAGCCCCTTCCTCACCTATATAAACACCCCTTACACCATTGTTGAGGCACACTTGATATACACGAAAATATACAACCAGAAAATCAGTTCTTCCTATAACTTCCAAGCATCATTTCATTATTCAATATTCTTCACGGTAGCTCTTGAGTTTCCTTTGCTCAATTGTTCCATTGCTGTTTTATCTTGGGAGACGAATTGTCCGGGACGTATAAAGGATACATACGGGGCAATATTGTCTTAAGGACAGAGTGCCACACTCGATTCAGCAAAAATCAAAGCAGTTTCCGGTCTTCTTGTTCAACAAATATTGTAATTTCAGTTTTGTTGTTATATTCTAAGTTTCAGTTTTTCTAGTTGAATTGTAATTTCAATTCTTACATAAGCAGTTACTTGTAATTTTCGTTTCCTGCAAATCCTTGTAACCCAACACTCTTAAGACAATATTTTGCTTACGATAATTGCAATAACATGGCTGGAAATATGACCGATGTTGCTGCTACTGCTGCTGCCTCTCGAGGCAACGTTGCTTCCTTCCCCGCCACTGCCGCCGCCATCGGCCAAGGCGTAACTCCGCCGCCTTCACCGCTGCGCCGCTGTGGCTCTCGTTCAAGGCGTAACATGCGCCGCCTTCCGGACTGTTGGAGCTCCACCCTCTTCTTCACACCACCATGATCGCCCTGAAAAATTCATAGGATCAGAATTCAAAAGATGCTGTTTTACTTAACAGTTATGGGCATGGCCCGGTTCCTTACGGAAGATCCTCCACAAGCTGGAGATGAAATGGACTCTTCGCCTAATGAAACGGGTGAAGGGGGCCTTGGTATCCATGTCATTAATGGCATGAAGATGGTTCGTGACGCATGGAATCATAGCGATTTCATGTGCAAGAACTATATACTGAACTTCTTGGCAGACCCTCTCTACATGGTCTATTGCACCGTTGGCACTGCCAAAGAGCTGTGGGAAAAAATGCAAAAGAAGTACAACGCACAAGATGCGGGTACTAAGAAGTTCATCGTTGGGAAATTTCTAAAATTCCAAATGGTGGACAAGAAGACAAAGTGATGATGTCCCAAGTCCGGGAATTCCAAATGATTTTACATCACCTGGATTTGGAAGGACTGAAACCAAACGAGCAGTTTTTGGTTGCATCGCTGATTGAAAAGTTACCTCCTTCATGGAATGAGTTTATGAGTTACTTGAAACTCAAGACAAAGGATATGACCTTTGAAGAGCTTGTTATCAAACTGCAAATCTAGGAAGATAATAAGAAGACCTTGTCAAAGGGTAGACAACATGCTGAGGCAAAGGCAAATCTGGCTGAGGCAAAGGCAAATCTGGCTGAGGCCAAAGGGAAAACAAGCAACAAGTGGAAGTTCCACAAAGACGGCAAAGCCCCCGCAGCGGAGACGTTCAGAGGTAACTGTCATCACTGTGGGAAACCTGGTCATAGGATCAAGGAATGCCGCAAGCTCAAGACTGAGCAACAACAGAAAGCCAAGTCGAAAGGCAAGGCTCAAGCTAACATCGTCAAGGACACGCTCCTGGATGACATGATTGAGGATCTCTCGGCCGTGGTGCTAGAAGCCAACTTGGTTGAGAATCCAATGCAGTGGTGGGTAGACACAGGTGCAACAAGACACATCTGTTCCAACAAAGATGCCTTCTCCACGTACACTCCGGTCTCCGACAAGAAGCTGTTCATGGGCAACAACGCTTCCTCGGACGTGCTAGGGGTTGGAAAGGTGGTCCTGAAGATGACTTCCGGTAAGGAACTCACTCTGAAGGAAGTGATGCACGTCCCAGAGATTAGAAGAAATCTAGTTTCTGGACCTTTATTGGTTAATACTGGTTTTAGGCTAGTGTTTGAATCAAATAAGTTTGTACTCACTAAAAATGGCACATTTGTGGGGAGGGGCTTCGTCTGTGAAGGCCTCTTCAAAGTGAATGCCATGTCTGTATTGCGTCAAGGAAATAAAGTTGAGTCTTCTTCTTATTTGCTTGAGTCTTCTAATTTATGGCATCATAGATTAGGACACGTAAACTACAAGTCTATTCAAAGGCTGGTAAAGATGGAGTTATTGCCTTCTATCGACATAAACCCTCAACATAAGTGTGAGGTGTGCGTAGAGGCAAAACTCACCAAGCTTCCTTTTCGATCCGTCGAAAGGAATACCGCTCCTCTAGAACTTATTCACACAGATATATGTGATTTGAAGTTTGCACAAACTAGAGAGGGGAACAAGTACTTTGTGACATTTATAGATGATAGAACAAGGTATTGTTACCTTTACTTGTTGAAAAGTAAGGATGAAGCCTTTGAAGCGTTCCGACGTTACAAAGCAGAAGTTGAGAATCAACTTAGCCTACGGATTAAATCCATTCGTAGCGATAGAGGGGGAGAATATGTAGCGCCTTTTGAGGAATACTGTGCCCAAGAAGGCATTATTCATCAAACGACGGCTCCATACTCACCTCAATCAAACGGTGTGGCGGAACGTAAGAACCGCACATTAAAGGAAATGATGAATGCCTTGCTTATCAATTTCGGACTTCCCCAAAACATGTGGGGAGAAGCCGTCCTTACCGCTGATACGATTCTTAACAGAGTCCCACATAAGGGTAATGACAAAACTCCATATGAATCATGGAAAGGAAAGAAACCCACCTACAAGTATTTTAAGGTGTGGGGTTGTCTGGCAAAGGTTGAAGTACCTAAGCCAAAGCAGGTCAAGATTGGGCCTAAAGACTGTAGATTGCATATTCATCGGATATGCAAATAACAATAGTGCTTATCGCTTCTTAGTGCATAAGTCAGATATTCCAGATATCCACCAGGGTACAATAATGGAATCAAGGAATGCTATATTATTTGAACTACCTTTCCTAGAAATGAGAAAGACATAACCTCTCGCAAATGAAGTTATGCACAAAGCTCTCAAGAACCGGGAGTCCTTGACTGCTCGGATCTAAATGGTTCAGATCTAGCGAATCTCAAGGTGGCTGAACATCCGGAATCTAGTGTTCCTGATTCTCAGAACTTGGAGACTCCAGAGATGGATCTAAGGCGAAGTAAAAGGGCCAGGAAGGATACATCCTTCGGTCCTGAATTTGTAGCTTATATGGTTAGTGATGAACCAAGGACAATTGCTCGGGCGTTGTCAACTCCCGGGAAGCACCGCTGCGGAAAGAAGCTATTGAGAGTGAAATAAGCTCCATTCTCGCATAACCATACTTGGGAGTTGGTTGATCTTCCTCCGGAAATAAACCGTTGGGTTGTAAATGGATACTCAAACGGAAATACAAGGCAGATGGGTCTATACACAAGTACAATGCCAGGTTGGTAGTCAAGGGCTATCGACAGACAGAAGGCTTTGACTACTTTGACACATACTCTCCGGTATCCCGGATGACATCCATACGGGTATTTATTGCGATTGCAGCTTTGCGTGACCTTGAGATACACCAGATGGATGTTAAGACAGCCTTCCTAAACGGTGATTTGGAAGAAGAAATTTATATGGACCAACCCGAGGGGTACGTGGTTCAAGGGCAAGAGAAGAAAGTCTGTTGACTTATCAAATCTCTGTACGGGCTGAAACAAGCCCCGAAGCAATGGCACGAAAAATTTGATAGTACTCTACTATCGAAGGGGTTCGCCATTAATGAGTGTGATAAATGTGTTTACACGAAAGGTAACTCTGACTCATTTGTTATGATATGCCTGTATGTAGACGACATGTTGATCACTGGAAGCAGTCCTAGGGTAATCCTAGAGACTAAGAACATGTTGAAACAATGCTTCGACATGAAAGATATGAGTATCGCAGATGTCATTCTAGGGATTAAAATCTCTAAGACGTCTGACGGACTGGTCTTATCTCAGTCTCACTACATCAAGGATGTTTTGAGAAAGTTCAAGATGTTAGACAGTTCTCCGATAGCGTCACCAATGGATACAAATCAAAAGCTTGATAAAAATCTTGGTGCACCTGTATACCAGGAGCGATATGCACAGGTGATCGGTAGTTTGATGTATATCACAAACTGCACCCGACCTGATATTGCTTATGCAGTCAATAAGTTGGCTAGGTTCACCCGTAATCCAAGTGATAATCATTGGAAGGCGTTGAATCGGGTATTACAATACCTGAAATACACGTTAAATTTCGGGTTGCACTATTCGAGATATCCAAATTTGTACTAGAGGGGTACGGTGATGCAAAGCTGGATATCGATATAGAGAACACCAAGTCCACCGGTGGGTATATATTTACAATTGGTGGTGGGGCTGTGTCTTGGAAATCCTCAAAGCAAACTTGCATCGCCCGATCCACGATGGAATCGGAGTTTATCGCTTTAGACAAAGTAGGAGAAGAAGCTGAGTGGCTTCATGACTTCTTAGAGGATGTTCCGTGTTGGAACAAACACGTACCTTCGGTAATGATCCACTGCGACAGTCAGTCGGCTCTAGGAAGGGCACGGAATGCTATGTACAACGGCAAGTCTCGTCATATTCGACGGAGGCATAAGACCGTTAGGCAACTGATCACCACGGGTATAATATCCATTGATTACATTAAGTCAAAGGATAATATAGCAGACCCATTGACAAAGGGCTTACCCAAAGATCAGATGGCTTGCCTGTCTAGGGGAATGGGCTTAAAACCCAAAATATAAGGACCAATACAGTGGTAACCCAACCTTACGAACCTGGAGATCCCGTAATTTGGTTCAATGGGAAAACGAAGTTGTAAAGGTTCGATTGATCGCTTCGGTGGAAGTATGAGCACTTCGGATACTGATTTCTGAAAAGAAACACCAAATCCAAAGTCGTTCCCGCGATAGACGTTAAGTGCTATCTGCAGTATGGGTATAGGTTAAGTTTTCAAAACCTGTAATGATCCTCAACAGTTGAGGTTAGGTTCTTGGGAAACTTTTAATGGTTCCTAACACTTGTGAAGTGGGGTATAGCAGGATACCTTGTAGGAGACCACCTATTTAAGTGCGAGGACGGGCCGCCTCAAAATGAACGCACTTAAGAATCCAAGACGTTGTCCATGGCCAAAACGGGCAAAACATTACGAAAAAGAGAGTAAGGGAATTTGTTATGTTGGTACCATTGTCTTGGCTTACACTAAACACTGACGGTTCAAGACATCACGGTTACCGCGCAGTAAGTAAGTCCGATGGTATTCAACTATGGAAGGTTCAAAGATGAGGCTACCTCTCCTTATGCAACATCGGTCCGCTAAAATATTGCTGGAAATGAAAAAGGCACCATGTGAGTGCGCCAAAATCTCTTTCAAGAGGGGATTGTTGGAAATTAGCCTTTGGCGGGAGTTGCGACCGACCAAATTTAACGGCTTAAACATTAGTGTTACGTATGTTGGAGAATCCGGTTCTTCACACATGCATGATCTACTAAGTACGTAGATAATCGTAGGGCCAAGAATCGTCAAATTTCATTGAGAAATGAAAAAGATATTGGTTCACGAAGTGAGGTGTTTGAAGCATGGAAAGTGTGGTATTGTGTTCAATTCTCCCTCATTGGTAGAGGAAGAAAGAATTGTTGTGTATATAAGACTCGAAAGTGGTTTGGGGTTTGGGACCCCAAGGGGTATCCCATGTGTTTAAAGGAGGGAGGACCTAGATATGCTTCGGTTCGAGGAAAGACCACACGCGCGCCGCCGCCACCCGTCCGGTCCGGTTCCGGTTCTGGTTTCGAGTTCCGGGTTCTCGGGCTCTCGGGTCACGGGTCATGGGTCATGGGTTGTGGGCCTTCTGATATTATCTTTTTTGGGCCAGAAAACTTTGCCAGAAGTACAGTTTGATCCCAGAAGTTTCAGATGTGCAGTTTTGACCAGAGTTCTTTCAGATGTACAGTTTGATCCCTGAAGTTTCAAGATGTACAGTTTGGTCCCTGAAGTTTCCAGAAAGTCAGAATTTCGGCAGAAGAGAACAGAAACGTCAAGCACTCAATTTAGCCATTTATGTTGGCTGAATTACACCTCCTATAATGGCCATCCGTTGGTATTTTCTCTCCATTTATTTGGTGGCTTTACTACCTCCATAATGGTCATTATTTGGCCAATAATGGCTGTTATGGAGGCAGTCAAACACCCCTTCCTCACCTATATAAACACCCCTTACACCATTGTTGAGGCACACTTGATATACACGAAAATATACAACCAGAAAATCAGTTCTTCCTATAACTTCCAAGCATCATTTCATTATTCAATATTCTTCACGGTAGCTCTTGAGTTTCCTTTGCTCAATTGTTCCATTGCTGTTTTATCTTGGGAGACGTATTGTTCGGGACGTATAAATGATACATACGGGGCAATGTTGTCTTAAGGACAGAGTGCCACACTCGACTCAGCAAAAATCAAAGCAGTTTCCGGTCTTCTTATTCAACAAATATTGTAATTTCAGTTTTGTTGTTATATTCTAAGTTTCAGTTTTTCTAGTTGAATTGTAATTTCAATTCTTACATAAGCAGTTACTTGTAATTTTCGTTTCCTGCAAATCCTTGTAACCCAACACCTTTCACTAGCACTAAACTTCTCCAATCAACTCTTTGAAACTGAGGAAGCAGGACAGTATAAGCTTGTTTGATGCTGTATTTCCCCTGGATAAGCATTGACTGTAGAGACTGGAGAAAATCTGTCTGCCCCTGGACTCATTTCCTGGCTTCAAAAATCTACCTAACTAATCAGCAAGGATGTTTAGGGAAGTGAAAGAAATAACCCCCTTGATTATTTTCATAAATTGAAAAGGTATTTATATAAGTTACAAAATAGGAGAATCCTATTCCTATTCTATTTCTAAAACCTTATTCTACCATAATTCTAACTATACAATTATGGTAAGTGTATAACACTAATTAAGGTAACCTTTACACTACAATATACTACAAATATATATACCATATATACAAGATTGTATCTTCATCATTCTCGTCCGAGAATGGGCTTGTTGGCCACCGCTTTCGGGCCACCGCCGAGAGCCCATCGTATTCTGTGATATACACTTCGTATATTCGGTGTACATCACAGAATATTTCCTTGTTTAACACACCCCCGTTAGTCATAGCGGGCGGTCTTCGAACGCGAGGCTGTCCCTAAAATCTTCAAATAGGACCGCTGGTAGACCCTTTGTAAAGATGTCTGCAATTTGATAATGAGACGGGACATGGCATACGCGAACGTGACCCTTTGCAACCTTTTCACGGACAAAGTGAATGTCCATTTCGATATGCTTAGTGCGTTGGTGTTGAACCGGGTTACCTGAAAGGTAGATGGCACTAATGTTATTGCAATATACCAAGGTTGCCTTCTGAATGGGACAATGAAGCTCCAAAAGCAAATTATGTAGCCAACATGATTCGGAGACCACATTCGCTACGCCTCGATATTCTGCCTCTGCACTTGAGCGTGATAGAGTTGCCTGACGCTTTTCCAACTAGGAGACCAAGTTGTTGCCAAGGAACATACAATTGCCAGAAGTCGACCGTCTGGTATCGGGACAACCCCCCCAATCAGCATCCGTGTAAGAGACAAGTGTGGATGTAGATGAAGGATACAAGTGCAACCCATAGTCCAGTGTCCCCCGAATATACCGAATGATGCGTTTGATTGCATTCATGTGCTCAACTCTGGGATCATGCATGAATAAACACACCTGCTGAACCGCATACGTAATATCCGGTCTGGTAAAGGTAAGATACTGGAGGGCCCCTACAAGAATGCGATAGTGGGTCAGGTCATCGTATGGTGCACCTACTGCGGCACTCAGCTTGGGTTTTGCATCAACTGGAGTGGAAGTGGACTTACAGGATGACATCCCAGCCCTCTCTATGATCTCAGCAGCATACTTTCGTTGAGAAAAAAACAAGCCACCTGAATGATGCTTGACGGCAATCCCCAGAAAATAACTCAAAGGCCGTAAGTCTTTCATAGAAAACTCAGAACTGAGCATGGTTATGATAGACTGGCGTAAGGCATCGGACGAGGCAGTCAAGATGATATCATCCACATACAACAGAATGTAGGCCAAGGATGAACCACGGCGGTAGATGAACAAGGAATTATCTGACCTGCTGTGAGTGAATCCAATAGTTGAAACAAAGTCAGCAAACCTCGTGTACCATGCCCTTGGAGACTGCTTAAGCCCATATAAGGACTTCTTCAACAAACAGACATGATGAGAACGGTTTGGATCTCGGAAACCCAACGGCTGATGCATATAGACTGTTTCCTTGAGATCACCATGTAGGAAAGCATTCTTGACATCCAACTGATGAATTGGCCAAGTATTTGAAAGAGCCAAGCTAAGCACAGTGCGAATGGTAGCCAGTTTGACCACCGGACTAAACGTCTCACCACAATCTATCCCAACCTGCTGAGTCTTACCATCATCCACAAGTCGCGCCTTATGTCGAGCAAATGATCCATCTAAATTTTCCTTATGAGCAAAAATCCACATAGACCTGATAACATTAATACCACAAGGACGGGGCACCAACTCCCACGTCTTATTATCAATAAGAGCATTATATTCATCAGTCATAGCAATTTTTCAATTAGGGTCATTTAAAGCGGACACAGGATTGCGGGGCAATGGGGATTTAGAGACATCAGAATGTAAATTAAAATGACTTTTAGGCGTAAAAATATCCCGCTGACTACGAGTGACCGATCTATGATTCGAGGAAGAATTGAGGGAATTTTGGGAATTTTCTGGGCTCAGGACGGATTGGCCAGCAGGCAGTGGGCCTGCTGGCCCAAATCGGGTAATTGTGGCATGAACTGGACCAGTTCCAGAATTGGGCTGGACTGGCCCAATTGCTGGAACTATTCCAGTGGCTGAAACTGGGCACGGAACTGTGGGGCCAGCGGGCAGTGGGCCCGCTGGAGAATTTTGGGTACGGGAGATGTCCGAAAATTTTTGAATAATATATGGGGATATTGGTCATCCAAAAAATTATACGACTTAGGATCGGGAGTATGAACTTTTGTAAACGGAAATTGGGTTTCATAAAAAATGACATGGCGATTAATTATGATTTTCTTGGAGGATAAGTCAAAGCATTTATAACCACGATGATTCGACGGATAACCCAAAAATACACATGGGGTAGACCGAGCCTGAAGTTTGTTAATTGTGGTGGATGGGAATAACGGATAACATAAGCATCCAAAAATCCTAAGGTGAGAATAAGAAGGGTTCTTATTATATAGGATTTTGAGGGGGGAAGAATATGTCTGACCTTTAGACGGAATTATGTTAAGAAGATATGTGGCCATTTGTAGAGCATGATGCCAAAAATATGGAGGTATGGAGGCATGAATTAAGAGAGTTCGGACAATGTTATTTATGGAACGAATTTTGCGTTCGGCCTTCCCATTTTGTGAAGATGTATAAGGACACGAAAACCGAAAATTGATCCCATTATTAGCACAGAATTCCCGAAACTCCCTATTGTCATACTCTTTCCCATTATCACATTGAATATTTTTTATTTCTCTTTCGAATTGAGTACGAATGAACGCTCAAAATTTGATGAAGACGGAAAACACTTGTGATTTATTCACAATTGGAAACGTCCACAAAAATCTAGAATAATCATCTAAAAAGAGAACATAATATCGATGAACCAATGAACTAAGAACAGGAGACGTCCATAGGTCGCTATGAATAATATTAAATGGCATTGAAGTATAAGAATTGGAGTCTACAAATGGCAACTTAACAATTTTCCCTAATGAACAAGACTTACAAAGTGGAGTACGACTCGTACCCTTACAAGAAATAAAGCTATTTTTATCTAAAACTGATAAAATAGAAGATCCCGGATGACCCAAACGAGCATGCCACATGGAATGAGAGATGACTGCAAAAACTGACGGCAAGGCTTGACTCGATGGACCGAAACCGGGCATGATAGGATACAGATCCCCCCTGCTATCACACCTCATGAGATGACTCCCCGTCTTGAAATCCTTCACAGAGAAACCAAAATGATCAAATTCAACGGAAACAGAATTGTCAGTTGTGAACTTTCGGACAGACACTAAATTTTTAATCAATTTAGGAGCATGTAAAGTATTTTTCAAGAGGAGGGGTGGATTTGGGGGAGATAACGTTTTCTGACCATACCGTAGAATTGGAATAGAACTGCCATTACCAACAATTATCCCTCGAGGGGTGCTCAAATTGGAATAAGATGAGAGAGTACCTGATTCGGAAGTCATGTGAGTAGTGGCACCGGTGTCCAAATACCAATTTGGGTCCGGTTGAGTTAACCCCAATGTGTGCATCGCGGCCTCGATATCGGTTTGAGTGGGGCCTGCTGCATGATGGGCTTGCGGAGGTCAGGCCCAAGAATTCCTGTCCGTGATGGAGCTGGGCCGTAGCCGCCGGAGCTGCTGCTTTGTTGGGCCACCGGCTGGCGGTGGGCCGCCACCGCCGGTTGTTGGGCCTAAAGCGTTGGCCGGCCCCACCGGCCGCCGGAATTTGCTGCCTGATTATAAGGGCTGCTGGCCCACGGCCCACTGCCCTAGCCCTACTGCCATGGGCCCCACTGCTGGGACCAGAGGGGTGGTGGGCCACTATTTCCTGGATGGGGCCCACCGCCTGCTTGCTGACCACCGGAACCGCCACCAGAACTGCCGCGTATGAAATTACAGACATATAGTGAATGGACGAGCCCCTTCAACTTCGATGCCCCCGCAGTTTTTGTTATTATTCTTACGATTATTTTTACCGCCACCATGATTATGGTTTTGGCCCGAATTATTAACAAAACCCAAAGAACTTGGAGAGGACGCCACCATGACGACGGGGCTTGCTCTGGTAGCCGCCTTTTTAGCCAAACCGGCTTCTTCCAACGTAAGCATGGGAGCGGGCCTGATAGAAGTCAGGAAGAGGGTTGCTTTGGTGAAGGAGAATTCCAACACCATTATAGGCCTCCAAAAGACCGACAACCAACTGTAGAACGAGATGATTATTTGTTATCGGTGCACCAACATTACGGAGTTGATCTGCCAACTCCTTGAGTTTCTTGCAATATGCAGAAATGTTTGGAAATTCGTCCATTCGAACGAGAGAGAATTCCTGCTCGAGTGTGATGACACGTGAATGTTGGTTGTCTTGGAATATGTCACGCAATCTATTCCAGGCAGCCATAGCCGTGGTATCCGGCTCAATAATCGTCTGTAGAAGGTCCACCGAAATAGTGGCGTAGATCCACCGGAGAACGGTAGCATTAAAAGTAATCCATAACTGAGGATCCTCCACGGAAAGAGGTGTAGCGGGAGGAATGATGTGATGAAGAACTTGATGGGAGATAGCGTGAATTTTAAACAACTCCGCCCACGTCGCATATTGGATGTTTTCCATCTCAAGGACAATAGGGATATTGTTCTTGACGTTAGAAACCATGAGGGCAGGATGAAAATTGTTCTTAGACATCTTGAAAGAACAAAGAAGGAAGGGAAATTTAAGAGAGGTTCTTGAGAGCGGAAGACGAATTTTGGAAGAGAAACCTGAGAGGGGGGGTGGGGTGTCTCGGCCGAAACAAAGAGAGGACAAAAGTTGGGAGAGAAAAACTTTTGTTTTAGACCTAGTCTCTTGATACCATGAAAGAAATAATCCCCTTGATTATTTTCATAAATTGAAAAGGTATATATACAAGTTACAAAATAGGAAAATCCTATTCCTATTCTATTTCTAAAACCTTATTCTACCATAATTCTAACTATACAATTATGGTAAGTGTATAACACTAATTAAGGTAACATTTACACTACAATATACTACAAATATATATACCATATATACAAGATTGTATCTTCATCATTCTGTCCGAGAATGGGCTTGTTGGCCACTACTGGGCCATTGCCGAGAGCCCACTGCTGGGCCACTACCGAGAGCCCACTGCTGCCCACTGCCGAGAGCCCACTGTCGAGAGCCCACTGTATTCCTGTGATATACACTTCTGTATATTCAGTGTACATCACAAGAATATTTCCTTGTTTAACAGGAAGGAAATATTTTTCGTGTCTATTTCATTCCTTGAATACAATATTATATACATTAATATAAGACTAAATCTAAGCTACAATTATGGTAGAATATACTAAGAATATAATAAGAATATTTACATCCTAAATATAAGATATTTGATTTGATTATGGAAATAATCCTTCCATAATCTATCAGTCCCCCGCGGTCTTAGCAGGAGGTTCTCGTATGCTGAGATTATCCCTGAAATTATTAAAGAATATGCAGGGAAGTCCTTTCGTGAATATATCTATAATCTGATAGCGGGACAGTACATGAAGAACGCGAACTTGTCCACATGCAACCTTTTCGCAGACAAATAAAATATCCATTTCTATTTATTTTGTGTGTTGATGTTGGTCGGGGTTCCCTGACAGATATATCGCACTCACATTATCACATTAAACCACGGTTGTCTTTTCGATCGGACAATGAAGCTCCAATAGAAGATTATGGAGCAAACATGATTCAGAGACAACATTAGCTACCCCTCGATATTCTGCTTCAACACTCGACCGAGATAGTGTGGGTTGGATCTTTGATGACCATGAGATTAAATTATCTCCGAGAAACACACAATAACCAGAGGTGGAGCGCCTGGTGTCTGGGCATCCACCCCAATCAGCATCTGTATAAAATGTGACACCAGAAATGGTTGACTTATACAGATGTAACCCAAAATAAAGAGTACCCTGAATATACTGTAGAATTCATTTGAGAGCCCACATATGTTCCTCATTCGGATCATGCATATGTAAACAGACATGTTGAACCACATATGAGATATCAGGTCTCGTAAAGGTGAGATATTGCAATGCCCCTGCTAAACTGTGGTAATGTGTTCGATCGTCGTACGGAGATCCTGAAAAGTTACTCAATTTTGCCTTGGTATCTACCGGCATAGGTGACGGAGTGCAAGACGACATACCGGCTTTGTCAATTATCTCCTCATCATAGGAGACGGAGCAGTGGGCTCCCTCATTTGGGCTGATTTATTTTGTGAAAGGCGCTGGGTCGCGGCTGATGGTGAGGGAGCAGTGGACTCCCTCATTTGGGCTGGCCTATTTTGCCGAGACTAGTGGACCGAGGCAGAGGGAGAGGGAGCAATGGGGTCCCGTATTTAGGTCGACCCATTTTGGGGAAAGTTTTGGACCGAGGGAAAGGGTGAGGGAGCAGTGGGCTCCCTCTTTTAGGCTGGCCCAATTCGGGCATCTGGCTGGGCCAAGGGTGCGGAAGATGGAGCAGTTGGCTCCCTCATATGGGCCTATTTATTTGGACTATTGAAATGGTATTGCAAAAAAGGATGTAGCCCTGTGTCCAAAAAAACATGCGAGGGTGGGGAAGATGTTTGTATATTGACAAACGGGAATTTGGACTCAAAAAAATAATGTGACGAGAGATGATAATTTTCTCACTAGACATATCATAACACTTATAAGGCCTATGGTTTTGTGGATATCCTAAAAATACACATGGAGTGGAATGGGCTTGAAGTTTGTTTATTGTTTTGAAAGGAAAAAGTGGATAACACAAACACCCAAAAACCCTCAAATGTGTGTATGAGGGGACACAGTGATAGAGAATTTGTGTGGATGAGTAGTTTGAAAATAACTTGCTAAGAAGAATGTTTATGAGGTATGTAGCCAGTTGAAGAGCATTGTCACGACCCAAACCGGAGGGCCGCGACGGGGACCCGGATCTCACCCGCCGGGTACCACCTATCGTACCTCCAACGCTTAATCATAATTAAATGTGGACTAAGCCGAAAAAAATTATAGAAAATCTTAACCAGAAATATATTTTTCATATATACACACCCATTCCAAGGCCGACAAGGCCACACATGACAACTAACCACAGGACACCTGTCTACAAGCCTCTAAAGATTACATGACTTCACAAGGACGGGACAGGACCCCTCCATACCCATATGCGGCTGCAAAAATACTGTACCACGACCAACTGCAACTCTGAAACAAATAGAGTGCTCCAACATCAGCTGAACCAACAACCTACTAGTGTGAACAGTCACTTTCTTTAACTGAACCTGCGGGCATGAAACGCATCGTCCCCCGACAAAAGGGACGTCAGTACGACTGATGTACTGAGTATATCAAGCATGAACAATAGTATAACAGGGATATACCAATAACTGAAACCGAAACAACTGACCAACAGTAAATGCCTCTGAGGGCCCTAAGACATATGCCTAAATGTCATGCACAATGCAATACACATATACATCGGCCATATTGGGCATCTTCCTTACCATAACAGCCTATGTGGGCATCATTTCATGTCGGCCTCTGTGTGCATAATATCATGTAATGATTAATTAATGTATGCATAATGCAAATGCGGTATACTAATGTCCACACGTGAATCCTCCCATAACCGCCTCTGTGGGCATCAGGTTATATCGCCACACAAGGGCATCACATCATCACATCATATTGGCCTATTTGGGCTCTTTTGTGATAGTCTATACCAGATGCAGGTGGTGTGCGTATATAACGCCTTTCCCTTTCCCATATCCCCTATATATATAATATTTACCATATAGTATTGTGCATAGCACCAGTGGGTCCAGGGTAATATATGAATGCAATGCAATGCAAATGAAAATGCATGAATATCAGTAAAACATTTCGCAAATTTATCGAATGACAATAATATCCTTGCCCCTTTGTCTAACACGGTGAATGTTAACACCTTTTCTGTATGCCTCAATAAGGACTTAGTAACATATTTAGACATGCTTCTAGCATAGGAATCAATAACATGAATATTCTTAACTACTAAGAATAGAATAAATTATGGAGCAATATCACGGTTTAATTTTATTACATGAAACATGCCAAAAGAAAGAAATAATTTGTCTTGACATACCTCGACTCACGATCTTAGAAACAACTATGACGGGTTAATCTCCTTTAAATCTTAACCTCGAATCCAAGCTTAAAATTAAAATAACCCTGTTACTGCATATTATACGAGGAGAACGTTGCTGCTCCATTATTATTGTTGCTTATTCCAAGATAGATAGCTACCTATTGCTTTCTATTTGGAAAGTTTGTTGCATACTCTTCGTTAAAAATAAAAGGGAGAACAAAATATTTGCTGCAACTTAAATGATCATAGACAGTGGTATTGTTTTCTAAGTAATTGGCAAGTGAAAAGATTTATCCTAATAGTAAAGTTGCCACCTAGAACTCTAAAATTGCATTGTCATTTACTATATGTTCCCATGATGCCACATACTCCACAAGGGCACGGTCACTTAATTAATTAAGTGACCTGCCTCCGAGTAATTTATCAATCACGCATATAATTAATTATTTTATTCCAATTTACTTAAATCTTGATAACTTATAAGACATTCATATACTCAATGTCATAATTTCCTAATATGCCACTAGTCCATAACCTCTTTGTGCACGCACCAAATTTATTTCCGCTTCCTATCGTCACACTTCTTACGTCCAAAAAAATTTCGGAATTTTATCCTTTTATATGCTAAACTCTTTATTAGCATACGTAAATATGATCCAAATTTTTCCCAATGCTTAGGTCTATTTACACACGCCTAACGATTTTACATACGCCTAGCGATTTAAACTGTAACCCGAAAGTACGGGATGTTACATCTTTCTCCCTTAGAAACATTCATCCTTGAATGTTGGGGTGACATATTTAATCCCCGTTACGTAGTCCGAAAATAAAACTACCTTCATACACCACTACATCAGACCTCTCATGGTCTTCAAGCATTAATTATAATACCATGAGATAGAACTCATCTTATGCTCCTTTTGGAACTTGGGTGTGGGTCTGGAACATGTGTGGATATTTGTGCATCATTTCCTATTCTGCCTCCCACCGATCGAGTACTCATTCGCCTTACCTTTACATTTCCATTTCAAATAGCCTTGGGAAAATCTCTTATTTCTAAGTACCTCTCATACTCCCTTCCTGAACACCAGAGAATCACCACCTTTGGCCGAAGGGTTCCTTCTGTCCCTCCTCCACCATTGATACTTATGCCGTTATCCTATACCTTTGTGAGACCTGCATAACTATAATCTCATTCTCATTCATCCTTATTGTCATAATTCTTCCTTCTACTTGCCATTTGAACGAAGAATATTTCTGCCTTGGTACTTCCTTTACCTTACTAAGCATTTTGCTTTCCAGTCTTGCATTATATCTTCCATCTTCCGTATGTGAGTGAGACAACTTCTCATAATCTCGAATTTTAACAATAATACTGGCCCTTCTAGCGTATCAATCATCTGGGTAGAAATCCCTAATTTATTGGCTACGAGTATAAACTAACCGAAGTCTTTTTGGTAATCCGCATTACCGAAACCGTAACAGGCACACGTTAAACTCGAATTCTTAAAACTCAGCTCTACTGCACGATTTACGAGATGAAAGAATAGAAATCATCCTTAAATGTCAGATAGCCTCCTGTTTATAAGTATGGTGAACAACATACCCATCAACAAGTCTTTACTAGACACGGCTTGTAGACTCCCTAGGACAGACATGTTTTGATACTAAGTTTGTCACGACCCAAATCGGAGGGCCACGACGAACACCCGGATCCCACCCGTCGGGTACCACCTATCGTACATCTAACGCCTAATCACAATTAAATATGGACTAAGCCGAAAAAGATTATACAAAATCTTAACCAATAATCCAATTTTCATATATACACACCCATACCAAGGCCGACAAGGACACACATAACAACTAACCACAGGACACATGTCTACAAGCCTCTAAAGAATACATGACATCACAATGATGGGACAGGACCCCGCCATATCCATATGCGGATGCAAAAATATTGTACCACGACCAACTGCAACTCTGAAACAAATAGAGTGCTCCAACATCAGCTGAACCAGTAACCTACTAGTGTGAACCGTCACCTTCTTTAACTGAACCTACGGGCATGAAACGCACCGTCCCCCGACAAAAGGGACGTCAGTACAACTGATGTACTGAGTATATCAAGCATGAACAATAGTATAATAGGGATATACCAATAACTTAAACTGAAACAACTGACCAACAGTAAATGCCTCTGAGGGCCCTAACACATATGCCTAAATGTCATGCACAATGCAGTACACATATACATCGGCCCCATTGGGCATCTTCCTTACCATAACAGCCTCTGTGGGCATCATTTCATGTCGGCCTCTGTGTGCATAATATCATGTAATGATTAATTAATGTATGCATAATGCAAATGCGGTATACTAATGTCCACACATAAATCCTCCCATAACCGCCTCTGTGGGCATCAGATTATATCGCCACACAAGGGCATCACATCATCACATCATATTGGCCTCTTCGGGCTCTTTTGTGATAGTCTATACCAGTTGCAGGTGGTGTGCATATATAATGCCTTTCCCTTTCCCCATATTCCCTATATATATAATATTTACCATATAGTAATGTCCATAGCACCAGTGAGTCCAGGGTAATATATGAATGCAATGCAAATGAAAATGCATGAATATCAGTAAAACATTTTCCGAATTTATCGGATGACAATAATATCCTTGCCTCTTTCTCTAACACGGTGAATGTTAACACATTTTCCGTATGCCTCAATAAGGACTTAGTAACATATTTAGACATGCTTCTAGCATAGAAATCAATAACATGAATATTCTTAACTACTAGGAGTAGAATAAATTATGGAGCAATATCACGATTTAATTTTGTTACATGGAACATGCCAAAAGAAAGAAATAATTTGTCTTGACATACCTCGACTCACGATCTTGGAAAAAGAAAGAAATAATTTTTCTTGACATACCTTGACTCACGATCTTGGAAACAACTATGATGGGTTAATCTCCCTTTAAATCTTAACCTCGAATCCAAGCTTAAAATTAAAATAACCCCGTTACTGCATATTATACGAGGAGAACGTTGCTGCTCCATTATTATTGTTGCTTATTCCAAGATAGATAGCTACCTATTGCTTTCTATTTGGAAAGTTTGTTGCATACTCTTCGTTAAAAATAAAAGGGAGAACAGAATATTTGCCGCAACTTAAATGATCATAGACAGTGGTATTGTTTTCTAAGTAATTGGCAAGTGAAAAGCTTTATCCTAATGGTAAAGTTGCCACCTAGAACTCTAAAATTGCATTGTCATTTACTATATGTTCCCATGATGCCACATACTCCCAAAGGGCACGGTCACTTAATTAATTAAGTGACCTGCCTCCGAGTAATTTATCAATCACGCACATAATTAATTATGTGATCCCAATTCACTTAAATCTTGATAACTTATAAGACATTCATATACTCAATGTCTTAATTTTTTAATATGCCACTACTCCATAACCTCTTTGTGCACGCACCAAATTTATTTCCGCTTTCTATTGTCACACTTCTTACGTCCAAAAAAAATTTGGAATTTTATCCTTTTATATGCTAAACTCTTTATTAGCATACGTAAATATGATCCAAAATTTTCCCAATGCTCGGGTCTATTTACACACGCCTAGCGATTTTACATACGCCTAGCGATTCAAACCGTAACCCGAAAGTACGGGATGTTACAAGCATGATGCCAAAATTATGGTGGTATGGACGCATGAGCTATAAGTGTGCGGATTAAATTATTTATCACTCGTATTTTTCATTCAGGTTTTTCCACTTTGAGGAGAAGTGTGCGGACAAGAGACACGAAAGACCATACCATTTTTGTGACAAAACTCCTTAAATTGGTCATTTATGAATTCCCTCCCATTGTCACATTGGAAGCACTTAACTGATTTCTCAAATTGGGCTTGGATGAACACACTAAATTGCAAGAAAATATTGTCAACCAGTGATTTTTTCCTAATTGGAAATGTCCAAAGAAAATTAGAGTAATCATCCAAAATAAGCATATAATATTTATGACCTGCTGAACTTAAAACCGAGGATGTCCCAAAGTCAGTATGCATGATATCAAATGGCATAATAGTGTTTGAAGTAGATAAAGAAAATGATAATTTAACATATTTTACAAAATCACAAGACTGACAAACATGAGAACCCAAAGATGATTTACAATCTATAAACTTATTTTTCCTAAGGAAGTATAGCACAGGTGCTCCCGGGTGTCCCAAACGATTATGCCATAAAGTAGGAAATAAAGCACCAAAAGTTGATGGAGAGGTGGCTTAGTTGTTGTTGGTGATGGGATACAAATCCCCAGTGCTATCACATCTCATTAGTGGCATCCCCGTCCAAAAATCCTTCACAGAAAATCCAAACGGATCAAAATTAACAGGAACATTGTTGTCAGTGGTGAAACGACGCACAAATACCAAGTTTTTAATAAGTTTGGGTGCATGTAAGACATTGTTTAACTGTAAATGTGGGTAAGGAGGTGGGATTGTGGATTGCCCAATACCACGAATTGGAATTTTTTGTTCACTGCCACGCACAATATTTTCATTACTGCTCATATTAAAATAAGACGAGAGAGTACCTAGAGATGTCGTCATGTGAGAGGTCGCCCCCGTGTCCATGTACCAGTTGTCATCGGGAACATTGAAAGTCATAGTTTGCATGGCGTGCTCGATGTCCGTCAGGACATAACTTGAAGAAGATGGTCCATTGGCCGCAAATGCTTGCTATGGATGTCTACCGAGAACCCTGGGCTGTCGAGAAGTAAGAGGAGGCCTAACCTACTATGTCATGGGGTACGGGCAGGGAGGGGCGTCCCATTGTTGCGGTTTCCAGCCCCACGGTGGGTACTGCCCGCCGGTTGGATAGTTTGGTTGTTGCCAGTAGGGTCTGCTTTTCCCCTACTGGTCGTGGCTGTTGCTACCACCGGCGTTTTGTTCTCCACCCCGACCTCTTCCCTTTCCACCATTATTTTTTCCTTTATTATTGCTGCGATTTTGACCCCGTTTTGGTCCATTATTGTTACGATTCTTACCACTACCCGAACCAGAATTTTGAGGGCAAAAATCATTGGTATACATGCTGGTGGAAAGGTGGGCGGTGCCGGCATTGTTTGTTGCCGTCGCCGCTTGTTTTACTTATCGGGTTTCTTTAAGAATTAATCTCAAACGAGCCTCATAAAATGAAGGTAACTGGTTACTTTGTTGAATGAACGTAGCAACACCATCATATTGTTAATTCAAACCCTCAATTAATTGGAGAACTAATCTTTGATTCGTCACCGGTGCACCAACGTTTGATAGTTGATCGACAAGCATTTTCAACTCTTGACAATATGCGGAAACGTTCAGAAAATCATCTATTTTGACATTAGTGAATTGATTTTCAAGATAAACCGCACGAGAATTCTTGTTATCTTGAAAAATATTTTGCAAACGCTCTCATGCTTGTTGAGTCGTCGAATCCGCTTCCAAATGATGTGCAAAAGGTCATTTGATATGGTGTCGTAAATCCATTGAAGGACTATAGCATCCAAGCGAGACCAAAGGGTCATGTCAATATCAGTGGATTTTTCATGACTCCCGATTTAGAAAGAAGGATATGGTCGATGACTTGGTATGCTCGGTAATGGATTTTGAATAACTCCATCCAAGAGGAATATTTCCCTTTTTCCATCTCAAGGATTATCGGAATGAAGTTCTTGACGTTGTTTACGGCAAGAGCGGGATGGAATTTGTGTTGTTCGGCCATTGTTTCCCTAGAGAAAGAAGAACCAAAACGAAATTAAGGTTTCGGCTAGGGGAAGATTCCAAAATAGTTAGGGTTTGGCTAAGGGGGTGGCGGAACCCTAATTAGGGTTTGAAGAAGAAGTGGCCGAAAAAATGTTAGGGTTTGAGGGGTTAATTTTTGGATCTTGATACCATGAAGGAAATATTTTCCATTTCTATTTAATTCCTTGAATATAATATTATATACATGAATACAAGATTAAATCTAGGCTACAATTATGGTAGAATATAATAAAAATATTTACATCCTAAATATAAGATATTTGATTTGAGATTATTTCCATAATCTATCATTTAGGTACTGGCATACTATTGACATCCTTTGATAAAAAAAAATGAATCCACAGCACCCAGTGTTTATCTTTCTTCATTGCCATTGCCCATAAGATCTTGCATATAGCAGCTCTATTCCATGTCAACGGGTCTAATAGATTTAATCCCCAGCTAATTTTGGTCTACAAATTATTTCTCAGGCTACTAGAGCCTTTTTAGAACAGTCATTGCTTCCTGTCCACAAAAAAGTTCTACAGACAGTGGTCACCATTGATATAATCTTTTTTGAAAGTAGAAAAATTTGAGTCCAATACGTTTACATTTCAAATAGCACACTTTTAACTAGCTGCAATCTTCCACTGTTGGATAAAAACTTAGTAGACAAACATTTAACTCTTGCAATCATCTTCTCTACAAAAGGAAAACACTGGTTCACAGTAAGTTTCCTAGTAGATAATGGAACTCCCAAATGTTTGAATGGGAGTTCACCTGCAGCTAATTGCAATTCCTCTAATATCTGCACCTTAAATAAGGCAGTCACACCAGCTATATATAGACTGCTCTTTTTCATATTTGCTTGCAGGCCAGATACTTCAGAAAAGTGTTGGAATGCTTGAAATAACAAATTGTTAAATATACACAATATACATGTGTATATTGTGTATATTGTCTCGGTTTCTCCCTTGCAATTACCGTATATAGAGTATATATTTAGATAATATTTAGTCTCCTAGTTTAGGTAATATTGTAATGTAATTAGTATTGTACACTTACCTTAATAATTGTATTACCATAAATGTAATCCAAGTAGAATAAGGTTTTAGTAGTAGAATAGGAATAGGATTCTCCTATTATGGAAATATGTAACTTGTATAAATAGTCTTTCAATTAATGAAAATAATCAAGGGATTATTTCTTTCATGGTATCAAGAGTCTAGGTTTATTTTCTCTCCCAAATTCTCCACCTTTCCGTCGAATCCCTAGCAAAATCCGAGACCTTACTCTCGGGTTTCGTGCCGACGAGAACCCCCTTCATCCAAAAAATTTCTCCCTAATCCCTCAATCACATATTGTTCTATCAATATGTCTACATCCCGGAACATGTTTCATCCTGCCCTTACAGTTTCTAACATCAAGAATAACATCTCTCTTGTTCTTGAAATAGAAAACGTCCAATATGCGACGTGGGCCGAACTGTTCAAAATTCACGCACGATCGCATCAAATCATCCATCACATAATCCCCGCGGCTCCTGAGGATACGTAGGTGCCAAAACGCGAGGATGATCCTATGTTGTGGATGACTCTTGATGCTACCGTCCTTCAGTGGATATATTCCACAATATCTACCGACCTTTTGCAAAAAATTATTGAGTCTGACGCTACGGCACAGGCGACTTGGGATAGACTGCGTGATATATTCCAAGATAATCAAAATTCTACAACCATTACCCTTGAGCAGGATTTCTCCCACGTCAATATGGAAGATTTCCCTAATGTTTCGGCTTACTGCAAAAGATTAAAGGAATTGGTGGACCAACTTCGCAATGTTGACACGCCAGTTTCGAACGATCGTTTGGTCCTCCAAATGGTTTCCGGCCTCTCCGAGGCCTATAGTGGTGTTGGAACGCTTCTTCGGCAAAGCAATCCGCTTTCGCAATTTTATCAGGCTCATTCTATGCTTACACTAGAAGAAGCAGACATGGAAAAACAAGCGGCTACCGGTACTAGTCCCGTAGTCATGATGATCGAGTCCACAGTGTATCTTACCGGTTCCAACAACTCGGGCCAAAACCGCAACAACGGTGGCGGCAAAAAGGGTGGAAATAAGAAAAATAATGGCAAGAACCGCGGCGGCAACAACGGCGGCAGTCGGCAGAATAATGGTGGCGGTGGGGGTCCTCGCGGTGGTCAGCAGCAGCAACAACAGTTTTGGGGACCACAGTGGGCCCCTATGCAATGGCAGTGGGCCCCACAACAGTAGTTTGGGCCCAGCCAGTTTGCCTACAAGCGGCAGTTTCAGCCCAGCAACTTTCAGCCCAACTGGCAGTGGACGGCCCAGCAGTAGTCCAGGCCCAATTCTGCCTGGTCCACCTACACCAGCAGTCTGGGCCGAGACCGCAAGCAGGGGTGTTTGGGCCTTGGCCCCCATAAGTCCATCATGCAGTGGCACCTATGCCTACCGACATCGAAGCCGCAATGCACACGCTTGGTTTAAATCCTCCGAACCTAAATTGGTATATGGACACCGGTGCCACTACCCACATGACATCTGATTCAGGTACGCTATCGTGTTATTCTAATTTGAGCAACCCCCGCGGTATAATTGTTAGTAATGGTAATTATATTCCAATTCGTGGTTATGGTCATAAGACGTTATCTCCTCCTCATCCACCTCTTATCTTGAAAAACACCCTACACGCCCCCCAAATTGATTAAAAACTTAGTCTCAGTCCGTAAATTCACTACTGACAATTCCGTTTCTATTGTATTTGATCCATTTGGTTTCTCTGTGGAGGATTTCAAGACGGGGAGTCCTCTCATGAGGTGTGATAGTAGGAGAGATCTTTATCCTATCACACCCAGTTCCGGTCCATCGAGTCAAGCCTTACCTTCAGCATTTGCAGCCATCTCTCCTTCCTTGTGGCATGATCGTCTTAGTCATCCGGGATCATCTATTTTGTCATCTTTAGATAAAAATAGTTTAATTTCATGTAAGGGTACGAGTCGTACACCAAATTGTCAGTCTTGTTCTTTGGGAAAAATTGTTAAGTTGCCATTTGTAGACTAAAATTCTCATACTTTAATGACATTTGATATTATTCATAGCGATTTATGGACATCTCCGGTTCTTAGTTCTGTGGGTCATCGGTATTATGTTCTCTTTTTGGATGATTATTCTAACATTTTATGGACGTTTTCGATAGCGAAAAAATCTCATGTTTTTTTCTTCTTAAAATTTAGAGCATTCATTATAACCCAATTCGATCGAGAAATTAAAAATATCCAGTGTGATAATGGCAAAGAATATGACAATGGGGTGTTTCGGGAATTCTGTGCTAATAATTGGATCAATTTTCAGTTTTCTTGTCCTCATACGTCTTCACAAAATGGGAAAGCCGAACGTAAAATGCGTTCCATAACTAACATTATTCGCACTCTATTAATTCATGCTTCCGTACCCCCATATTTTTGGCATCATGCTCTTCAAATTGCTACATATCTCCATAATATAATTCCTTCCAAAGGTCTGATATATTCTTCCCCCCTTCAAATTTTATATAATAAGACTCCTTCTTATTCTCATCTTCGGGTTTTTGGGTGTTTATGTTATCCGTTATTCCCATCCACCACAATTAACAAACTTCAGGCCCGGTCTACTCCGTGTGTGTTTTTGGATTTTCCATCTAATCATCGTGGCTACAAATGCTTTGATTTATCCTCTAATAAAATCATCATTAATCGCCATGTCATATTTGATGAATCCCAATTTCCATTTTCTAAGGATAATACTCCCATGCCTAGTTCGTATAATTTTTTGGATGATAATATATCCCCATATGTTATTCAACATTTTTCGGACATATACCGCACCCAAAATTCTCCAGCGGGCCCACTGCCCGCTGCCCCCACTGGTCTGTCGCCCCTGCCTATACCAGTACCACCACTGGACCAGTTCCAGCGATTGGGCCAGTGCAGCCCAGTTTTGGAACGAGTCCAGTCACTGCTCCAGATTACCGTGTTGGGCCAGCAGGCCCACTGCCTGCTGGCCGTCCGTCCCGAACCCAGCAAATTCTCAAAATCCGTCCAATTCTCCCTCGAGTTATAGACCGGTCACTCGTAGTCAACGGGGTATTTTTAAACCAAAAAGACATTTTAATTTACATTCTAATATTCTTAAATCACCCTTACCTCGAAATCCTGTGTCTGCATTAAATGACCCGAATTGGAAAATTGCTATGACCGATGAATTTAATGCTCTTATTGATAATAAGACATGGGTGTTGGTACCCCGTCCATCTGGTATTAATATTATTCGGTCTATGTGGATTTTTGCTCATAAGGAAAATTCATATGGTTCATTTTCCCGACATAAGGCGTGGCTTGTGGGTGATGGTAAGACTCAGCAGGTTGATATTGATTGTGGTGAGACATTTAGTCCGGTGATCAAGCCGGCTACCATTCACACTATGCTTATCTTGGCTCTTTGGAAGGCATGACATATTCATCAGTTGGATGTCAAGAATGCTTTCCTACTTGGTGATCTCAAGGAAACAGTCTATATGCATCAGCCATTGGGATTCAGGGATCCCAACCATCCTCATCATGTCTGTTTGTTGAGGAAGTCCTTATATGGGCTTAAGCAGTCTCCACGGGCCTGGTATATGCGGTTTGCAGACTATGTTTCGACTATTGGGTTCACTCACAGCAGATCGGATAATTCATTATTCATCTACCTGTCGTGGTTCATCCGTGGCCTATATCCTATTATATGTGGATGATATTATTTTGACAGCCTCTTCCGATGCCTTGCGCCAGTCTATCATGACATTGCTCAGCTCTGAGTTTGCTATGAAAGACTTGGGGCCCTTGAGCTACTTTTTGGGGATTGTTGTCACTCGACATTCCGATGGGTTGTTCTTATCTCAACGGAAGTATGCAACTGAGATCATCGAGAGGGCGGGGATGTCATCCTGTAAGTCCACTTCCACTCCAGTTGATACTAAGCCCAAGCTAAGTGTCGCGGCCGGCGTACCCTACGAGGATCTGACCCGCTATCGCAGTCTTGTAAGGGCCCTTCAGTATCTTACCTTTACGAGACTGGATGTTACATATGATGTCCAGCAGGTGTGTTTGTTCATGCATGATCCCAGAATTGAGCACATGAATGCACTCAAACGCATCATTCGGTATATTCAAGGTACACTTGACTATGGTTTGCATTTATATCCTTCCTCCACTTCCACACTTGTCTCGTATACAGATGTTGATTGGGGTGGCTGTCCCGACACCAGACGGTCAACGTCAGGCTATTGTATGTTTCTTGACAACAACTTGGTCTCCTGGTATGCAAAGCGTCAGTCAAATCTATCCCGCTCAAGTGCCGAGGCTGAATATCGAGGGGTAGCTAATGTGGTCTCGGAATCATGTTGGTTACGTAATTTGCTTGTAGAGCTTCATTGTCCCATTCAGAAGGCAACCTTGGTTTATTGCGATAATATTAGTGCCATCTACCTTTCTGGTAACCCGGTTCAGCACCAACGCACTAAACATATCGAAATGGACATTCACTTTGTCCGTGAAAAGGTTGCTCGTGGTCAAGTTCGCGTATGCCATGTCCCGTCGAGATATCAAATTGCCGACATCTTTACAAATGGTCTTTTCTCAGTCCTTTTTGAAGATTTTAGGGACAGTCTCAGCGTTCGAAGACCGCCCGCTATGATTGCGGGGGTGTGTTAAATATACACAATATACACACAATATACATGTGTCTATTGTGTATATTGTCTCGGTTTCTCCCTTGCAATTACCGTATATAGAGTATATATTTAGGTAATATTTAGTATCCTAGTTTAGGTAATATTGTAATGTAATTAGTATTGTACACTTACCATAATAATTGTATTACCATAAATGTAATCCAAGTAGAATAAGGTTTTAGGAGTAGAATAGGAATAGGATTCTCCTATTATGAAAATATGTAACTTATATAAATAGTCTTTCAATTAATAAAAATAATCAAGTAATTATTTCTTTCACAAATGAATAGAGGTTACATCTGCCCTGCAACACATGAGCTAGTCGTCAGCAAAACAAATATGAAATAAGTTCGATTTGGCACACCTCGTATGATACTTAAATTGAGGATTTTGTCTCAGCTGTTGAAAGGATCTATAAAGGTATTCCATGGTCATCACAAACAGATAAGGAGACATTGGGTCTCCTTGGCGCAGTCCTTTCTTGGCTTTGAAAGCATGTGTTAGTCCCCATTAAGTAGTAAGGAGTAGGATACTGTGGTTACACATTCCATGATCAAATCAACCGATTTGCAAGATAAGCCAAACTCTAGTGGCAACATTTTTAAGAATGGATATTCCACTGAATTATAGGCTTTCCGGATATCCACTTTAACAATACACCTAGTTGAGACCCTTTTTTGTGTATACCCTTTCACTAGCTCATGAGAAATCAACACATTATCTAAGATATTCCTGCCCTCAATGAATGCAGACTGAGATGAACTAACCAAACAATCCACAACCTCCACTTCAGTTTAGCAGTAATTATATTGGATATGATCTTGTATACAGTGGAGCAACAGGCTATGGGTCTGTACTCTTTCACACATGTAGGAGATGATACTTTGGGCACTAGAGTAACAGTTGTGATATTTGCACATTTGAGTAGCTTGCCTGTTTCAAATAATTGTAGGACTGTTAGTTGTTTCCTCCCCCACAATATCCCAGTGTACCTTGAAAAATTCAGCTGGGAAACCATTCACCCCAGGGGCTTTATCTATAGGCAGATCCTTGGAGAGCTGGACCTACTATAACTTATGGCTATAGCAACGGTAGGGCTAGCTCCATATAAAATAAAAGGGTGAATGACATATAATTGACGAAACTTTGTAATTTACAAACCATAGCAATAGACTTCTTACGAAATATATACGAAATCTTAGTTTTTTTATAAAAAAAAAAACTTTTTTTATTTTTTTTAAAAAAATATTTTTATTTTATTTTTTCTCTCAAGGCTTAAAAAGTTCACTCAGAATTTTGTGTATGAAAAATGTATGAAATGTATATATATGTTCAAGGCTTAACAATTTCGCTCAAATTTTTGTGTGAAAAATTGGTATGAAATATGTATATCTCGCTCAAGACTTAGCATTCCGCTCACACATTTTGTGTATAAAGTTCATATTAGATTTCTGAAAAATTAATACAACTACAACAACGTTGTATACAACTTTCATACAATAATTAATGCTTAAAAATCACTCAAAAATTGTGTTTGAATCCTATATTAAAAATTTCGCTCACATATACACATTTCATATATTTTTCATATATTTTTTATACACAAAAAAATGACTGAATTTTTCAAGCCTTGAGCGGAAAAAACTAAAAAAAAAATAATTTAAAAAAAAAATAAAAAAAAATGTATGAAAATGAAGATCCGTTATATTTTGTAAATTTTTTGTTACGTTTTGTAAATAAGAAAAAGTATCATTATGTTTTGTAATAAAAAATCTTAAGTAGGGTAGCCTATGTCATTTTCTTACCCACACAAAAAATTAAAGCAAATTGCATGCTACAAAAAGTAACGATGACCTAATAGTTGAGCTCTTTGAAAAATATGTGTATTGTATTCTACATCAGATACAAAAAGGTGCAAATTTTGATGGAGGTGCAGAAATTATAATAAGGCCCAAAGGAGAAGGCTTTCAACTCCCTTTTCATTTCACTCCATTCTTGATTCCCAAACAAGAAGTCAGAAATGCATATAAGGACTTCGGGAGAAGCTTCTCGGAACGGGCAACGAACCCTCCAAAAATGGAATGAGTTCGCAATTGTTAAATATACAATATACACACAATATACATGTGTATATTGTGTGTATATTATCTCGGATTTCTCCCATAAAAGGCTCTCGGGTTTAGCTGTTTTAGGTAATATAATTTATGGTAAATATTTAGTATCCTAGTTTAGGTAATGTTGTAATATAATTAGTAGTGTATTACCATAATTAGTGTATTACCATAAATGTATAGAATAAGGTTTTAGGAATAGAATAGGAATAGGATTCTCCTATTTTATAACTTGTATATATAGCCTTTCAAGTAATGAAAATAATCAAGGGGATTATTTCTTTCATGGTATCAAAAGTCTAGGTCACACAAAAATTTTCTCTCACAAAGTTTTGTGGTTCCTCTCGGCCGAGACCCCCCCCCCCCTCGGGTTTACCAAATTTTTTCTTCCGCTCTCAAAATCTATCTTACAAATCCCTCTTTCACCTCTTGTTCTTTCGTTATGTCTACGTCAAAGAACACGTTTCACCCTGCCCTTGTTGTTTCTAACATCAAGAATCATATCCCATTAATTCTTGAAATAGAAAACGTCTAATACGCGACGTAGGCCGAGTTGTTCAAAATTCACGCTCGTCCGCATCAAGTCATCCATCACATCATTCCCGCAGCTCTTGATGATACAGAGGTGCCTAAATGCGAAGATGATCCTAAATTATGGACCACGCTTGATGCCACTGTCCTTCAGTGGATATATTCTACTATTTCCACCGACCTATTGCAGAAGATTATCGAGCCAGACGCTACGGTGATGGCCGCATGGGATAGACTGCGTAACATATTTCAGGATAATCAAAATTCCAGAGTTGTTACTCTTGAACAGGATTTTTCCCACGTCAACATGGAAAATTTCCCGAACGTTTCAGCATATTGCAAAAGGTTGAAGGAATTGGCGGACCAACTCCGCAACGTTGGTGCACCAGTTAGTGAAGATCATCTGGTTTTACAGATGGTTGTTGGCCTATCTGAGGCCTATAGTGGCGTTGGAACTCTCCTTCGTCAAAGTAATCCTCTTCCAAGGTTCTATCAAGCCTGATCTATGCTTACCTTGGAAGAAGCCGGTTTGGCTAAAAAGGCGGCTAATAATGCTAGTCCCGTGGTCATGATAACTTTCTCCCCTAGTCCTCAAAATTTTGGTAACAATTCGAACCAAAACCGATCACACGGGGGCAACAAGAATGGCCGGAAAAATAATGGAAAAACTCGTGGGGGCAAACGCGGCGGCTCCGGCGGCAGTCACGGTGGCCAAAGCAGTGGCAGTGGACCCCATCCAGGTTACAGTGGGCCACCGACCCACTAGTCTCATCCTTGGGCCTCTAGGCCGTGGGCTTAGACTAGTGGATAGTGGCCCTATGGCCCACCTCCATAGCAAGTTCCAGCGACTGACTAATGGGCTTTCCAGCAGCCCCAACGGCCCACTGCCCACTGGCCCAAGACGCCCCGGCTCCGGCGAGCCACGGCCCGTTCGCCGAGGTCTGGAATTCTTGGGCCTCGGCCTACGCAAGCTCACCATGCAACAGACCCCACTCAGACCGATATCGAGGCCGCAAAGCACATATTGGGTTTGACTCAACTGGACCCAAATTGGTATATAGACACCGGTGCCACTACCCACATGACATCCGATTCAGGTACGCTCTCGTCTTATTCCAATTTGAGCAACCCCCGCGGTATAATTATTGGTAATGGTAATTCTATTCCAATTCGTGGTTATGGTCATAAGACGTTATCTCCTCCCCATCCACCTCTTATCTTGAAAAACACCCTACACGCCCCCAAATTGATTAAAAACTTAGTCTCAGTCCGTAAATTCACTACTGACAATTCCGTTTCTATTGTATTTGATCCATTTGGTTTCTCTGTGAAGGATTTCAAGACGGGGAGTCCTCTCATGAGGTGTGATAGTAGAGGAGATGTTTATTCTATCACACCCAGTTCCAGTCCATCGAGTCAAGCCCTACCTTCAGCATTTGCAGCCATCTCTCCTTCCTTGTGGCATGCTCGTCTTAGTCATCCGGGATCATCTATTTTGTCATCTTTAGATAAAAATAGTTTAATTTCATGTAAGGGTACGAGTCTTACTCTAATTTGTGAATCTTGTTCTTTAGGAAAAATTGTTAAGTTGTCATTTGTAGACTCAAAATCTCATACTTTAATGTCATTTGATATTATTCATAGCGACTTATGGACGTCTCCTGTTCCTAGTTCCATGGGTCATCGATATTATGTTCTTTTTTTTGGATGATTATTCCAATCGCGAAGAAATCTCAAGTTTTTTCCGTCTTCCTAAAATTTAGGGCATTCATCAGAACCCAATTCGATCGTGAAATAAAAAATATTCAATGTGATAATGGAAAAGAGTATGACAATGGGTATTTCGGGAATTCTGTGCTACTAATGGGATAAATTTTCGTTTCTCTTGTCTCATACATCTTCACAAAATGGGAAAGTCGAACGTAAAATTTGTTCCATAAATAACATTATCCGCACCATATTGATACATGCTTCCGTATCCCCATATTTTTGGCAGCATGCTCTTCAAATGGCTACATATCTCCTTAACATAATTTCGTCCAAAGGTCTGACATATTCTTCTCCCCTTCAAATTTTATATAATAAAACTCCTTCTTATTCACATCTTCGGGTTTTTGGGTGTTTGTGTTATCCGTTATTTCCGTCCACCACAATTAACAAACTTCAGGCCCGGTCGACTCCATGTGTGTTTTTGGGTTTTCCATCTAATCATCATGGCTACAAATATTTTGATTTATCATCCAATAAAATCATCATTAATCGCCATGTAATTTTTGATGAATCCCAATTTCCATTTACTAAAAATCATACTCCCGTGCCTAGTTTGTATAATTTTTTGGATGAACAAATATACCCGTATGTTATTCAGCATTTTTCGGACATCTCCCGCACCCAAAACTCTCCAGCGGGCCCAATGCCCGCTGGTCCCACTGACCCGTCACAATCTCCTCTGTCCAGTTTGGTCACTGGGCCAGTTTCAGCAATTGGGCCAGTCCAGCCCAATACTGGAACTGGTCCGATTCGATTCGCCATCGTTACGACATCCCGAGTTGGGCCAGCAGGCCCACTGCGTGCTGGCCAGTCCGTCCCGAACCCAGCAAATTTCTGAAATCCACTCAATTCTTCATCGAGTCACAGGCCGGTCACTCGTAGTCAGCGGGGTATTTTTACACCTAAAATACATTTTAATTTACATTCTAATGTCTCTAAATCCCCATTGCCCCGTAATCCTGTGTCTGCCTTAAATGACCCGTATTGGAAAATTGCTATGACTGATGAATATAATGCTCTTATTGATAATAAGACGTGGGAGTTGGTGCCCCGTCCTTCGGGTATTAATGTTATCAGGTCTATGTGGATTTTGCTCATAAGGAAAATTCAGATGGTTCATTTGCTCGACATAAGGTGCGGCTTGTGGGTGATGGTAAGACTCAGCAGGTTGGTATAGATTGTGGGGAGACATTTAGTCCGATGGTCAAGCCAGCTACCATTCGCATTGTGCTTAGCTTGGCTCTTTCGAAGGCATGGTCTATTCATCAGTTGGATGTCAAGAATGCTTTCCTACATGGTGATCTCAAGGAAACAGTCTATATGCATTAGCCGTTAGGATTCAGGGATCCCAACTGTCCTCATCATGTCTGTTTGTTGAAGAAGTCATTATATGGGCTTAATCAATCTCCCCGGGCCTGGTATACAAGGTTTGTTGACTATGTTTCGACTATTGGGTTCACTCACAGCAGGTCAGATAATTCATTGTTCATCTACCGTCGTGGTTCGTCCTTGGCCTACATTTTGTTGTATGTGGATGATATCATTTTGACCGCCTCTTCCGATGCCTTACGTCAGTCTATCATGACCATGCTCAGCTCTGAGTTTGCTATGAAAGACTTAGGGCCCTTGAGTTACTTTCTGGGATTGCCGTCAAGCGTTATTCCGATGGATTGTTCTTGTCTCAACGAAAGTATGCAGCCGAGATCATCGAGAGGGCTGGGATGTCATCCTGTAAGTCCACTTTCACTCCAGTTGATACTAAGCCCAAGCTTGGTGCCGCGGTCGGTGTCCCTTACGAGGATCCAACCCGCTATCGCAGTCTTGCAGGGGCCTTTAGTATCTTACCTTTTCCAGACCGGATATTACGTATGTTGTCCAGCAGGTGTATTTATTCATGCATGATCCCAAAATTGAGCACATGAATGCACTCAAACGCATCATTCGGTATATTCAGGGTACACTGGACTATGGTTTGTATTTGTATTCTTCATCGACATCCACATTTGTGTCATACACAGACGCTGATTGGGGTGGGTGTCCAGACACCAGATGGTCTACGTCTGGCTACTGTATGTTCCTTGGCAACAACTTGGTCTCCTGGTCTGCGAAGCGTCAGGCGACTCTATCCCGCTCAAGTGCCGAGGTTGAATATCGAGGGATAGCCAATGTGGTCTCAGAATCATGTTGGTTACGTAATTTGCTTTTAGAGCTTCATTGTCCAATTCAAAAGGCAACCTTGGTTTATTGCGATAATATTAGTGCCATTTACCTTTCTGGTAATCCGGTTCAGCACCAACGCACTAAACATATCGAGATGGACATTCACTTTGTCCGTGAAAAGGTTGTTCGGGGTTAGGTACGCGTATGTCACGTCCCGTCGAGATATCAGATTGCAGACATCTTTACAAAGGGTCTTCCCTCGGTCCTTTTTGAAGATTTTAGGGACAGTCTCAGCGTTCGAAGACCGCCCGCTATGACTGCGGGGGTGTGTTAAATATACAATTTTGTGTGTATATTATCTCGGATTTCCTCCCATAAAAGGCTCTCGGGTTTAGCTGTTTTAGATAATATAATTTATGGTAAATATTTAGTATCCTAGTTTAGGTAATGTTGTAATATAATTAGTAGTGTATTACCATAATTAGTGTATTACCATAAATGTATAGAATAAGGTTTTAGGAATAGAAAAGGAATAGGATTCTCCTATTTTATAACTTGTATATATAGCCTTTCAAGTAATGAAAATAATCAAGGGGATTATTTCTTTCATGGTATCAAAAGTCTAGGTCACACAAAAATTTTCTCTCACAAAGTTTTGTGGTTCCTCTCGGCCGAGACCCCCCCCCCTCGGGGATATCATTATTGCCGAACCCAATGCCTACATTGCATTTGCAGGTAAAAGAGTATTTGAACAAACATTGAATAAAATAGTACCCGAAGGTTCATAATCAGCTGAATACTTATTCCAGACGGGTTTATTCGACCAAATTATACCACGTAATCTTTTAAAAAGCGTTCTGAGTGAATTATTTAAGCTCCACACTTTATTTCCTTTCAATCAAAAGTCAAATAAAATCAAGTAGAGCACTAAAAGCCATCACCGTCGCCCCTTAGAGATAGGGGCGCAACAAAAAATATTCAAAAAGGGCATCAGAGGCCTCAAACTCATCCGAAGTTAGAGAGTGAAAAAAAATATCAGCAAAGGGCATGTTGATCTTATACCTTAGGCCAATTTCTAATTAATTTCGAAATTACTATTGAAGATAGAATTTTAATCTGTGAGATGATATTAATCTCCATTGGGGAGTCTTTCATTAATATCAAGGTATATATAGAGTACAATATTCATCCCTTATACAATAGGAATCCTAAGCCTATACAAAAGAGGAATCCTAGTCTTACCATAATTATATTTACACAATATATGGAAATATTCTAATTATGGGTAGGGAATATATTGTTTCCTATATTTACACGTTTACACACCCCTCGCCGGAGCGGGAGGAGGCCGGACGCCGAGACCGGATCCGAAGTCAAGAAATAACTGTCTGGGAAGTCCTTTGGTAAATATGTCTGCATACAGATAGGATGATGGAACATGTAACACTCTGACATGGCCTAACGCAACTTTCTCACGAACGAATGTAGATCTATCTCAATATGCTTGGTTCGCTGATGTTGAACCGGATTATGAGAAAGATAGATGGCAGAGATGTTATCACAATACACAATAGATGCCTGATGCAAAGGACACTGAAGTTCTAACATAAAATTTCGAGCCAACAAATCTCAGCTACTACATTTGCAACGCCTCTCGTATTCAAATTTCGGCAAGACCGGAGCGAGATAAGGTAGCCTGTCGCTTGCGTACCAAGAAATCAGATTATCCCCTAAGAAAACACAAAAGTCGGAGGTGGAGCGTCGCGTGTCCGGACACCCTGCCCAATCTGCATCCGTATATGAAAGCAACATGTCTAGTGCAGAGGGGTATAGGTGCAAACCATAATCAGGAGTGCCCTTAATGTATCGAATGATACGCTTAAGAGCAGTGAAATGAGACTCCCTGGGGGCATGCATGAATAAGCACACCGCCGAACAACATAAGCTATGTCTGGTCTGGTGAATGTGAGATACTGAAGTGCACCCGCAAGGCTCCTATACGAGTAGGATCGAGACCGGAGCACCATCCATAGCACCGAGCTTAGATTTGGAATCAACCGGAGTAGGCACCTCTTTGCGTTCGCCATCTTAGCCCCGTACACAATCTCTTCGCGTACTTACGCCGACACAAGAACATATGATTGGCGACTCGGTCACCGATATCCCCAAAAAGTAACTCGGCTTCCCCAAATCGTCATTGCAAATTCGGACTTGAGCAAGACAATAATCTCATTTTTCAATCCGTCGGAGGAGGCAAGTAAGAACAATATCATCCACGTAAAGTAATAAGTAAGCAAGTACTACTACCTCGATGAAAAATGAAAAGTAATGTATCACTCTTGCCGCATACAAACCCAATCCGCAAGATATACCGGCAAAGCGATCATACCACGCACGGGGGCCTGTTTGTGCCATATAGTGACTTACGGAGACGGCACACATAGTGAGGAACTGTTGGATGGGTGAACCCTGGTAGCTGATACATGTAGATTGTCTCTCTCAGATCCCCATGTAAGAATGCATTCTTCACATCAAGCTGATGGATCGCCCAGTGTTTGCCCATGGCAATGCTCAAAACTGTGCGGATGGTAGCCGGTTTGACAACCGGGCTGAAGGTCTCACCACAATCAATGCCCTCCTGCTGATTTATGCCATTAGCCACAAGACGGGCCTTATACCTCTCAAGATCCCCATTGTCTCTGAACTTGTGATGAAATAGCCACATACAACGAATGACATTCACTCCCTCAGGTCTAGGTACTAGATCCCACGTGTGCAGTTTAGTTAAAGCATTGAATTCCTCATACATAGTCGCATTCCAATTAGGGTCTTGTTTGGCCAATTTTGGGTTCTTTGGAAGTGGAGAGATGGTTTGGGCAGACAAGTTGAAATGGACTTTGGGTTTGAAGATTCCATGCTTTGAACGAGTTTCCATTGGATGGGTAGGGACAGTGGGTGGCGGAGTGGTGTCTGAGACGGAGGGTAAAGTCGGATAAGGAGAAGGTGGGGGCGAAGCCGTCGGAGGCGCCGCGGCTCCTGGATCGAGAGTCGCGGCGCTATAAGGTTGACAGGTTTCTCTGAAGTTTGGGCGCCGCGGCGCTGTCGACGGTATTTCAAAAGATTGCTCTCTGGAAATCAGGCGCCGCAGTGCCTCCCCTCGAGGCCGCGGCTCTGACGACGGAACAGAGGATGTGAGTTGTTCGATTATGAGGGGAGAGATGGCAGACTCGTCAAGAAATGAGTAGTCCTATTTTTGGAATTTTGGAAGATTCGAAAACGGGAATGTGGTCTCGTCGAATGTGACGTGATGAGATATGTGGATCTGACGAGTCGACAAGTCATAGCATAGATAGCCCCTATGGTTCGGCGGGAATCCTAGAAAGACACATGGAGTGGACCTAGGAGCGAGCTTGTGAGGGGCGGTGGAGCTAAGGTTGGGATAGCACAGACAACCAAAAATCCGTAGATGATCATAAGAGGGGATTCTATGGTAGAGGATTTCGGTAGGGGTCATATTGTGAAGAGTGCTAGTAGGGAGAATATTTAGAGTGTATTCTGACATTTTAGCAGCATAGACCCAGAAGGGTGGAGGGAGGGAGGCATGAATAAATAGGGTGCGAATCATATTGTTAATGGTGCGGATGATTCTTTCAGCTTTACCGTTTTGTGGCGAGGTGTGAGGGCAGGAGAAGCGAAATACCATGCCATTATTGGTACAAAAGAGGTGAAACATAGAGTTATTGAATTCACGACCATTATCGCACTGAAATGATTTTATGCCTTTTCCAAATTGTGTTTGAATGAACTTGCGAAACTCAAGAAATTTAACAAACACTTCCGATTTAAATTTAAGAGGGTATAACCAAACGTAGTGTGAAAAATCATCAAGCAATACAAGATAGTATTTATGACCGAGAGAACTAGAGATAGGAGATGTCCATAAATCGGCATGTATGATATCAAAATGAGCAAATGTAACACTAGTAGATGATTTAAACGGAAGACGAATATGTTTGCCTAAAGAGCAAGAAACACAATTTTGGGCAAGTTTCCCATTACAAGCAATGAAATTGTTGCCTCTAAGAAAATTAAAAACTAGGACTCCTGGATGACCAAGCCTATAATGCCAAGTTGAAGAAGAAACAGCCGCTAGAGTGACGGGAGAGCAAGATCTGGCAGCGGAGGTGGAAGTGAATGGATAGAGATCCCCCGTGCTATTGCATCTCGTAAGAGGTGTCCCCGTATGAAGATCCTTTACAGTAAAACCAAAAGGGTCAAAATCCACAGAGACATTTAATTATTACGAGTAAATTGGCGGACGATATGAGGTTCTTAATCATGTGTGGGGCATATAGGGTGTTTTTTAGGGAGAAGGGTGGATGAGGAGGTTGTGTGTATGAGGTACCATAACCCTTAACTGGAATGCGTTGTCCACTACCAATTGTAACATTTTGAGGATGCTTTAAACTAAACAGTTTAGGAATAGTACCTGCAGACTGGGTGACGTGAAATGTGGCGCCTGAGTCCATGTACCAAGTATTGTCGTCGTTGCATAGAGAGGGTCTTTCGAACGCCCGACCCAACTCGGTGGGTGTCATGCCGGAGGAGGGTCGCGGGACCCGACCTTGCATGAAGTGGGCCTCGCCGTGGGGCTGGAGCGGGGCCTAACAAACCGGGATAAGAATACGGATTGTATGGCTGCTGGTACTGGAATGGACTTGGCGCCGCGGCTCTGAACTGGGGCGCCGCGACTCTGTACTGGGGCGCCGCGGCGCTGTAGACGAACTGCTGAGGAGCCGCGGCCTAGTTGTTCTGCGATCTCTGTTGTTGTTGCTGTTGTTGGTTCTGTTGACCGCGACCCTTGCCACGACTACGGCCTCCTCTACCGCCGCGGCCTTTTCCACCCTTGCCGCCGCGGCCCTGCCGCTGTTGGGAGTTGCCTGTTGGCGTCTGATCTTGGGGTTGCGTGTCGACAGCTAACACTTACTGGGCGTGCTCATCCTGCTTAGCACGACGGGTTTCTTCGAGCAACAATTGTGAGCGAGCTTTGTTAAAACTCGGTAGCGAATCTGCATGTTGAATTATAGTGGCCAAAGTATCATATTCGCCCTTAGTAAGGCCAGAAATCATTTGTAGCACCATTTTATCGTCGATGATGTGCGTGCCGATGTTGGAGAGTTGATCCGCTAGAAGTTTAAGTCGCTTGCGTACTCGGAGACATTGGAGAAGTTTTCAAGACGTGTTTTGTTGAACTCGTTCTTCCAAATACACGGCACGAGTGTGCTTGTTGTCCCGAAAATTTCCTCCAAACGATTCCACAAGTCAAGGGTCGTGGAGTCGATTTCATGATAGTAAGGAGCAAATCCCGAGAGATACTACCATATATCCATTGTTTGACGCCGGCGTCGAGACGATGCCGGATAGAATCATCAACCTCTGTAGGGCGCGGAATAGTGTCATCAATATGGTCAAGCACGTTATAGAGACATGCATGATTCCGAAAAAGTTCAACCCATGGAGAATACTGGTTGTTTTCTTGATCAAGAATAATGGGAATATGGTTCTTGATGTTGGAAACAGTAAGGGCGGGATGAAACGGGGGTGATGACTTTGTGGTGGGATTTGTGGAGGTAGAGGCGTCAGAAAGTGTGGAAGAATCAGGGATAGCCATTTAGAGAAGAGAAGAAAGGAAGAACAAAACCCGAAAAACAAGAAGAAAATCCGAGAGGGTCGCGGCGTAGAGAGGAGAGGAAAATGCGCGGCCGTGGAAGAGAAAGGTTTTTAGGGTTTTGTTTATTTGGCTCTTGATACCATGTGAGATGATATTAATCTCCCTTGGGGAGTCTTTCATTAATATCAATGTATATATAGAGTACAATTTTCATCCCTTATACAATAGGAATCCTAAGCCTATACAAAAGAGGAATCCTAGTCTTACCATAATTATATTTACACAATATATGGAAATATTCTAATTATGAGTAGGGAATATATTGTTTCCTATATTTACACGTTTACATAATCAATGGAACCCCACAAGTATGCAAAACTTGCTGATACATCCCCTTCTTTAACAGAACTCACTGGGAAATAGAAAGCATTAACATGCCTTCCTTGCCCCCAAACGCGATAATTTTTAAAATTCAATGAGAAAATTATGATAATATTATCATTATAAAAAAAATAAAAAATAAAAAGACTTCATTTTTTTAAAAGGAAAATAAATTAGCTTGAACGAGTTCTTAGCTAAATTTCCAAAAATTTTGATTCTTTTTTCTTTCAATGTCACTAGAAATTACATAACCATAAAAGGAATTTAAAACTGAAAGTTAAGTAAAGAAAGAAAGTAAACAAGAACAACACGAGAAACTCTATTGGGAAAAAAAAGGAGGAAAACAGGAAAATGTCAGACTTGTAAAAAGACAATTGTTCGGAATCGAACCCTTAACAATTACCCCAACCAAATTTACAATCATCAAGCCAGCAACCCGACCAAAGCACCATTAGGCGTTTTGTTCACTGGGTGCTGTTGGTATAGTATATCTACGTTTCGATTAGTTTGTACTATAGATATAGATACTAAACGTCGGGGTTAATGGATGCTCGAACACTCTCATCTTTTATAGAATCGATCTTCTTTGACTGTACAAGAATATGTGGAGCTCAGCATGATAGGATATATGTGGTCCGCCCCTGCCCCAGACACAAATTAGTCTGATCCATGAAACGCTAGTCTATTCCGATTGAAGGATACTACATAAGCAAAATACTAGCATGGTACTTATGAACTTGAAGAAATGAAAAGTATATAGGTTCAAGTTAGCCTCCCTTGAAATAGGAAAGTATCCTTGAATAATTATAAACTCCTACATATTTCACATCATCAGTAAGATCAAGACGATAATAAGGGTCCAAAAGAATCAATTAAGTTTGTTAGTTGTTTTTTTTGGCTTATTTATAGGAGCCATAAATAATGAAAGTTCAATTAATTCCACCTTTTTTTTTCTTAGTTACGAAGATTGAGCCCAAACAAGACTCTTGATGTTAAAGTGAAAATCTTAAAAGTGAATCTGATGTGCCAAATCAGTCACCCGAAGATTTTTTGTGGGTAAACTATTAGATGAAGAGTTTAATGTGTCATATTACTAAACCATGTAAAACTATTTTGTCCCAGCACTTTCATCTTGCCTGCCTATTAATAAATAATATACGCAATTTGTTGTTTTTAGGGGGAAAATGGAAAGTGCAAGCTGGACAAAAATCCCGCTCCATGCTTACGTTGGAAGAAGCCGGTTTGGCTAAAAATACGGCTACCGGAGCAAGTCCAGTTGTCATGATGGCATCCTCTCCTAATCCTTCAGGTTTTGTTAATAATTCGGGCCAAAACCATAATCATGGTGGCGGCAAGAATAATCGCAAGAATAATAACAAAAATCGCGGGGGCAAACGCGGTGGTAATTTGTATATAAAAAGTCAGTATCACATGTCTTATTATATAATTTGGGAAATAATTTTTCAAATTAATAAAATGTTAGCCATTTGTTTCAATATAATACCTTCACTCTTGTTGTCAAATTTTTTTGGTACATATTAAGATTTAAGTAGTTTAATTTGAAATTCTAAAATATCAGACAAAATTCTCCGTCATTTAACTAAAAACTTTAAAAATTGAAAAGAAAATTTATTAAATTCTTAATGTCATGACTATTTAGGAAATAATGAACCTCACTAAATACTAATTGTAATACGTATAGTAATTTTATAGTGGTTATAAGAAGACTTGTTGAAGAATTAAAATTAAATGTGACTTGATATATTGAAATAAAACGTGCAACTTGGACTGCCAAAAAGTTGTCATATGAGGGGAGAGTCCAACTGGTACAATCTGTGTTGTTTTAGTGATTGCTATGTCCTAAGTTATGTAATGGTGTTTTTCAGCGATTTTGATAGACCTTAGGTGGCTTGGCTAAATTTGTAATGTTTACATTTGGTGATTAATGAGAAGATTGTTAGTTACCAAAAAAGAAATAAAAACCTCATAATATAGCAGAAGATTTAATGCATTCATATGTCACTATAAAAAAAAACATTATAATTTTTTATATTATAAAGACTTGAAAATGGTATTTAATTTTATATAATATATGAATTTTATAATTATCATAAATAAAAGATTTCATTCCATTTAGATTTTAGTTTGAGTTGTTCAAATAAGTGAATAAATTAGGTTAAGTTCATATCCCTCATTACTTAGTATATATACCTAATTTATTGATTCTGATTTTTCCTTTCTTTTCATACATTTGTTCTAGTCTTTTTCTATTTATGACGATTTTATATACTGTTTTAAACTCAATTTTTTTTTAATCAATTATTTTTATTTGTCCATAAAAAAAATTAATTAATTCTTAAAAGAATAACTTTATAAAACTTTGCATCTAAAAGGTTAAAAGGGTGAATTTCAAAAAATACATGAATGTTATTTTAAATATTTATGATATCTTATTAAATTTTAACTTAGGCTACAAATTGTATTGAAAATGATTTAGATAACGGAATCAATCAGTGATTGAAATGAGCAAAGAATATAAGCATACCCAATAAAACAAAAGATTCAAGAAACAACAATATATTGTATTGAAATAGCATTAAGGCCGAAAAAATGTTTCCTCACAACCTAGACAGCCCAAAGGAGAAAGCTTTCAATTTCTTTTTCATTCCATTTCCCAAACAAACAGTCAAAAATGCACACAGGAAGAGAAACAAATCCTCTAGAATGGAATTAGCTCACAATTAATACCACAAGAACTCCACCACCCTCGCCCCTTATGAGAAAAATATTCAAAAACACATTAGCAAACAATTTCTAATTAACTTCTAAAATTACTATTGAAGATAGAATTTTGATCAAAGGAACCCCACAAGTATGCAAAATTTGAACAAAACTCACTGGGAAACAGAAAGCATTAAAATGCCTTCCTTGCCCCAAACACAGATCATTCTGATCCATGAAACACTTGTCTATTCCGATTGAACGGTACAACATAGGCAAAATACTAGCATGGGGCTTATGAACTTGAAGAAAAGAAAAGTATATAGGAGCAATGATGCATAGTTTTTACATTAGTAAGAAGAATCAGTTTCGGTTTTGTAGGCTCTTAAACAGAAAGAACCCCAATCCACCAACTGCTAAGGTCACAATGAGAGGTACTTTGATCGAATCAATATCACGGATATCTCTTCTCTTGCCTGTTCTTGCTTGCCGTGATTTTTCTCCCAGTCTGTAGCGAAGAAGATTGCTAAGACTGTTCAACTGATGCATAATTTGGCGTTGTCCACGTGCAACATTGGACAGCTGTGTATCACAAACCGAATGTAAGAAAACCTCAGATACTTCAATAAGATAGTTAATGCAAAGGTAACAATAACTTAGTTATCTTCTTATATTCACAAGTTCCATCATATAGTAAAAGAAGAAGATGACTAATCATAGGTTTGCATGACAAAAGCCTAGTGAAAAATGTACCTCTTCCATCAGAGTGGACTCCTTTGCAATTAGCGAAGAAGAGGATGACGAATTTGGCATGATGGATCCTGTTAAGGAACCATTTTCTAAACCAGATATGAAGTAAGAAGTTGGGCCGGATCCATTACAAGCTTCGGCTTGCAAAGCCAGATTTTGTGTGCTCGGAGAAGCTCTTTTGCTGCTTAACTTGGAATTAAGTTCTTCCATTCTAGACGTGAAGTCATCCATCTGATCATTCAAGGTAGAAATTTGTTCCGATAAATGTGTAACAGCTCCCTTATGAAACAAACACAACAAACAGGAAGTGTAAATCTCTGGAAGTGTCATGAAAGACGTGATGCAAGCCACGAAGCAATAATACTATAGTGAAAAGATCTTGAATATATTTCATTGTTGCGATATGCAAAAACCTGGTTTGCTAATGTTGTTGCTGAATCAGTGTTTCTGTCATCAAACCTCCGACTATCAGTATCAATCTTGGATAGATTTTTCTCTCTGTGATTTGCGTACGAATGGGACAATCCGCTGGCAAAAAAAAAAGAACAGATCAAGAACAAATCAACTTGACATCAATACTTTTCCTGGACAAGATAGAATCTCATCCGCTTCTGCTGTGGCTCCCATCCCCACATAACCGTCAAGGGGTTTGTCCCAATAAGGATGGAGATCCATGCAAATTTCTGAAAAACTTAACATTTATGATTAATGGTCTTTCAATTCGTGTCTTGGACATATCCAAATATGCCAAAGTCTACACAAGTCAACCATTCCGTAGCATTCAATGGTATGCCCTAGCATCTTTTACCTCAACTTTAACATACTTCACAATGCACCGAAAGAAAAAAAAAAAAAAAAAAAAGGAGATGGGGGGAACACCAAGAACTGATATCAATACAACTTATAATTTTGAATTGTACTCTTAACTGAGAAACTATGTGCGTCGGAAAAATGCATAAAAGCATAGAAGCAAACTTGAACATGCAAGGACAGGATAAAGGTGCCTCGATTAGCAATAACAGAAGAATACCAGTTTCATATTATCAACCATGGTGGCATCTAATTGCTAACGACTAAGATAATGCTGAATCTACTCATCTGTTCATTATAAGAATTTGGTTTCTCGGCAGGACATCCAGCCAAGTCAGAGAAGTTCCTTGAATATAGAATGCAAAGAATGACTTGCTTATGTACAAACCAATAAGGAGTTGAAGGACCTAATCAAACAAGTTAATATCTGGGAGCCGATCTATTCAACCTACACTTCAAACAGAATGACACATAAGCGCATTATATACATAAGCTAAGCATCCTTATATGAAGGCCATTGAGCCACAAGCAATTATTGGCATGGGCGAGATATTTTTCAGCTTATTGATGAAAACCGTCGTTTGACACCCTTGTTTTTTGTGATAAGCCATTATTCAATGCACGATTAGTCATTAGGGGGGAAAATGGAGAGACGAATACCTTCTTAAATTCTTATTTCTCCATGCTACTCTATCTGCTGAGGCTCGAGAGAGAGCTTCTTTTGGGCTGGAGACGAGATCTTCATCTAAGCTAAGCTTTGTTTTCAAATCATCTGGTAGTGCCTGCGATATATCTACTAAGTGACAGAAAGCCATGACAAAACGTTAAGAGAAACTATGGAAGCTAGCATACCATAACTTCATTCACAAGCTTCTCTAGCTGTATTTGCTCAATATATGTACGCGGAGTATATGAACCCTCCAGTCCCAGCTGATCAGCAACAGATTTTACAATAAGGCGATCTCTTCCTTGGACCTTGGCAAAGTTAAGAAAATCTAGTATATTAGAAGTTTAAAACAATATTCCTAGTCCTGATCCTAAGGAACAACCAGTCATTCTGAATTATTAAATATCAACAAGGAGATCAATCCTCAACTAATGTAGTGGACATCAAAGTCTTGAAACAACAAACCCCTTCCTTGCCAGTTATATTCTTTGTAGATGATAATTAAAAGATCAGAAGCTACAAATTGAATGATTTTACTCTTCTTCAAGATAAAATGAGAAAAATAAACTCAAAAGGGCCTTAGAAAATTATCAGATACTGCTTTCTAGCTTGACATCAATGCGAACAGAGAGTTAACAAAAATGACAAGATTTTAGCATGTGAGAGTAAAACAAGTCTACTACCATCAATGCGAACAGAGAGTTAACAAAAATGACAAGATTTTAGCATGTGAGAGTAAAACAAGTCTACTACCTGAACATAATGCCGGTTCAGTTGTTCTAGCCAATCAATTTTCACGCAGACCTTTTCATCAGAAAATACGTGACTACTTCTTTTGAGTATTGCAGCAATTGTGTATCCCAAAGCCATCAATCCACCAAGAAGCTTCACACTAACTTCAAAACTGATTCTTGGAGATATGACAAATGGAGAATCAGTGACCCACTCCTACAATTCAAAACCAGTTTAAGTTGTCACCATTAAAACTTCAGTAGATCAGCTTTTTACATGTGGCGAATAAGCTGGTCAAGAAAAGCTGATATCCAAGCACCACCAGATGATAAAATTAAATAAATAAATAACCATGGGGTAGAAATTACTAAGATTGACCACTGCATCCTCGAGTCTCTCAATAAAAGATATAATCCCAACATAGAATACAAAACTCTTTCCATGTGGGACAGAAACATTTCAAGATCTTACATTGTTCATAATAGGACAGCAGGCAGGGTAATTTATTTTATGATCTCTACTGTTATCAGCTTCTTCTATTGATTTGTTGTACTTCTACAAGACGTCAATTTATTTTAATTGTAAAAAGGTAAAAAAGAGAGTGAAACGGAAGATATTCCTCCAGGTAGTACTTCTTGCTTGAATGTCATAGGATTGGTTCAAAGTTTTTAATTGTAAAAAGGCAAAAAAGAGAGTCAAAGGCAAGATATTCCTCCATGTGGTACTTCTTGCTTGAAGGTCGTAGGATTGGTTCAAACTTCAACCTCATGAAACCCTCTATCTATTTTATTGGAAGGATGTAACATAAAATGTACTGTTGAATAATTTTGCCAAACGATCCCATAGTATTGGATTCTTATATTGACATACAACAGATGCAACATAACGTGAGCAAGGAAGTCTTTGACACTCTTTTTCTTTTTAAGTTATTTGGCCAAATGACACTAAAGCGCTAGGTCGTTGACATCACCTATAGGAAACATAAGGTTAATAATGCAAAAATGATCCTTACACCACCGACATTGAGTTGTAATATGGCCAATTTCCTACAAGAAACAGAATTATTTCAACTTGGAATTTCCTAGCCCCTGCTAGTATTTCAAGATAACAGATGCAGGTAACAGGATAGGAAAATGTTGTTTCCCAACAGCTTGAACATTTTTTTTGATAAGTAAAAGTCCTTATTAATATGGTACCAAGATGGTACAGGACCAAGTACAAGACAAAGCTACAACATCTCCACAATCATACTACATTCTCCCCCCTAAAAGATCCAAAAAGTCCAAATATTGGTCCCTCCTATTTAGAGTACTACTATAACACCAAAAGAAACAAGTTTTTGATACATTTATTTTTTACTCTAGCAATCTGCAGATTTTTTCCCTCAAAGCATGTCTTGTTCCTTTCCAGCCAAACAGTCCATAATATGCAAATGGGAATAGTCCTCCGTATCTTTTTCACATTTCTTTAACTCTTTGAGCTTGAACATTTTTAAAGTGTTTCAGGAAAATGTATAGTACTTCGCACACGATGATTGAAAATTTAATTAGGAAATAACAGTGTCATCAGTAGGCTACATAGTAAAGCCAAAATGACCTAGCAAACAGAGGTACTTTTTAACAGTTGGCCATTATTTCTCAAAAGTACTGATCAATATAACAAAGAGACAAACCTCAAACATGAGACTGTATTTTCCATCTTTATTTCTCATCCTCAGATATGATTGGCATGTCTCTGGATCTTCACCAGGTGGCAGAAGGTATATGTCGTAAGTTTGCTCCGTACCTTCAGTGTGTTCTTCAGATAGGGCAGACTTGATTAGATCAACTTCCACATTCCTAGAAGACTAAAGGTACAAGCAAATAGATAAGCCCTTTTATCTCTTTTATATTTTTGATAATTTCCATCAGATCATTTGACGGAAATTAGAAATGGTATGAACTTTTAATATCCTTACCTTAAGAATGTATGTCGGACTCTGAAATCCAGTAAACGGATTAAATTTGTTGATAATTTTTATATGTGCAGTCTTGAGATCAGGCTCAATAAAAGCCTTGTACATCGGATAAACCTGCACTAGACATCATCGTTAGACAGTGAGCAAAGAGAGTTTCAGGTTTGTTTTAGCAAAAGTTATAGAGGAAACAAACTGTTTCAGATATTTGATGGATTATCTCTGAGGGTTCCTGCCCAGCGCGTTGTATATCCCGTAAAACCCTTTTTACAAGATCAAAGTGAACTCCACCTGTCACAGACACACGAAGATCCAGCAAAGGCCGCAACTTTTCACTCAAAGCATAGATACCTTCAATAATCAAAATGCGGGAGCTAGGTACTTCAAGATTCCTGCAGTAAACTTAATGTTATAAGTTCAGATCATATACTAATATGCAACACATATTAGATAACTAAGTAGCAATTAGAAGTCTAGGGAACAAGCCTCTTCTGAGTATACCAAAAAGAAAAAAAAGCAAGCAAAACAATAGTATAGCATAAACTTTTTAATTTTTTTTGTATTAGTGGTGTCCAAACCAACGTGCGTACACCTCGACTATTCCACCGGTTACCTTCTACCTCCCACCAGAAGTGTATTGAGTAACTCTGTCCACCAAGCTTAGGCATAGGCAGATGCGAAGAACTCATCTAGTGTTTTCTTCATCAAAAAAAAGAAGAACTATCTACTCCCTTCACTCCACTTTACTTGTCATCCTTGCTAAAAATAGATGATCCAAAATAGTTGTCATTTTAGAAAATCGAGCTATAATTAACTACTAGTTTCCACCTTTACCGTTACCCAATAAATGTGGAGAGAGATTAATGTAATAAAAAAGTGTAGTATTAAATTGATATCAAAACATAAATAAGGATAATTTAGTCAAATTACCCTTTCAGTTAATGTTTCTTAAGGGGCATGAAAAACAAAAATGTGACAAGTAAAGTGGACCGGAGGGAGTAGTGTTATTGTCTCTGGTGGAATTTGAAATCTGGTATTCAAGATTTGCACTCACTTCATTTTCATTGACCACTAAGCTATATATACCTTTAGGTTTAGAATACCATAAAGTAAACTGATACAGAGATGAACAAGTCATGAGGTTCCACATTTAGTAACGTAGACTTAATTGTATCAAATTTAGGTATGCCAATTTTACAGTTAATTTTCTGTTTGAATCAGAGCAATGAAGAGCCTAGGTAGCATTGCTCCAAAGATGTCATCAATCATTTTTTCTTCATGTAATAGAACCCAAAATTATAAACTGCCCAAGGTATGGAGGTAGTTTCCATTTAAGCATTCAAACATAATATTTCTGGAGCAAACAGGTAAACAAACTTGCAGTGGATTCGAATAGCAGCTTGTATGGAAAATGACAACATGCACATAAAAGTAAAGAATATTACATGAATAAGAAGCAAGGAGCTGAACCTGAATCCTACGCGTGAGCTAGATTTGAAATCATATATTGGAACGTCAGCCGGCTTCCCGGCCTTTAGATCATTGATGTTTTTCAGCAAAGTATCATAGTCTGTAAGTCGTGGATCTGTTTCAAAAGAAAAATTAGACCTGGTAAAGTACAAATCATCTACTCTTAAGTTAACCCATAAGTACTAACGACACCAATATCAGGGTAAACCAATAAAAGAGAACAGAATGCAAGCGAAATTCCCCTTTTGTTAACATCAACAAAAATAAGAAAAGAGGTATTCATTCTTACCATCAAAGTTTCCATCAACTATTCGACTAGCATCATTGTAATTATCCATTGAGATAACTGCAACACTTGGCATGAAGCTAAGTATTTTCTCAGTAAAAATAGTCTTTCCTGCTCCGGAGGGACCAGCAACACCAATTATTATCAATCCTTCATTCTTTTGAACCAATAATTGGCACGCACGTATTACAACAAAGAAACCTTTCTCAAATGACAAGTTATCTGGTATCGAGACGATTTCATATCGATCACAGTTCTTTCTCTTGACTAGTCGAACCTGGTCCTTTAAGAGACCAGCTCTCCGGTTAGCTGATTCAGCATTACTAGTATCTTTAGCCATTTAGAATCAACACGGTAGTGAATTATCCTCTGAAATTACAAAATAACCCATATAAAGATCAGAATGAGAATATAAAAGATCCAGTATAAAAAGATATGCTAAAATGACGCAATTCACAATAAGAAGGAATATGCCATAAAAGGTTAAACTTCCCTCAGTATACACCGCCAAAAGGGTTACGAACTAGACTAATATTGTTACTAATCAGTTCAGACTCGAACTTCAATGTTGTCCTAATTTCTACTTATGCAACAACATATCTGATTCACTTGGATGAAATTATCAAGGAACAAAATACATATATTTTCCTGTAAACTCCAGTACCAACCAAGCTTAGAACAATTTTAAATAAAGACAAACTTTAAGACCGACAACACCGAAACTCAGACATTACAAAATCAACAATAGAATCAGTTAGATTTTTCAATAGATTCACTGACATTAAATCGAAAATTCAAGTTCATGGGAGTTATCCAAATGCTCTATAATCTTGTCAGCCACTAACCTAATAAACACAACAACAAGCATCTTACTATCCAGCCATAAATGTATGTTAGTAAAAGAGGTATCTTTAATCAAACTAGAATTCACAAACAACTGATATTAAAAATGCAACAGCAAACTATAACCTTCATCAAATTACAAATTTTCCCTTTACGCTCTTTGCAATTTAACACATTACAACTAAGGGATTCAACCCCAAGAACAACACTAGATAGAAAATAATACTATAAAACAAGAGAACCGACTTCAGCATTTCAAGCAAACAAGTACAAGTAAACCAAGAAAATAAAATGGGAGGCAAAAAAAAAAAAAAGGAAAAACCCCACAAGATATTTAAGATTTAAAAAACATATGTATATGAGATTAAATTAAATCTAATGTAGAAGTTTGGAAGAGCAAGAAAACAGTCAAAACACTGACCTATGCTGCAGTGGGATTATTGCAAGTAAAGCTTAGAATCTTTTTTGGCCCTTTCTTCTACAAAGGCAGAGGGTTCAATTTATATATGTTTGTTTATTTTTTTAAATTTTTTTTTTGCTTTTTTTAAAACTCTCGATGCATGGAGATATTTTTGGTGGAATACTGAAGGAAGGGTGAATTTCCAGAAGTTTTGGGGAGTGGGAATTCTCGAGATTTTGCCACAGGAATTACAATAACAACAATATATCCAGTGAAATCTCACAACGTATGATCCGGGGAGGATAGAGTCTGTATAGACTTTATATCTCTACCTTGGTAGGTAGAGCGACTGTTTTTCGGGAGACTCTCAGCTCAAGACAAAGCATAAACACAATCAAACAAGCATAAGAGAAACGGTCAGAGACAAAAAATTAAAGATGTATGAACATGCTGATAATACAATGACCACGTCTTTTATTAGATAACAGATCAACTTGGGCATCCACGGTATTATGTACCAAGTTTCTAAACAATTGATTGACATTGTGAAGTCGATGGTACATAATGAGGTTCAGCAAGCGAGGGAGATGGAAACCAACCGAATGCACCTAGGAGAATATTCGGCTAGTTCTGTCATCCCTCTGACGAGCGGTGTTGTTTAGCATGAGACCGTGACTCCCGGTGGTGTTCCTCCCGCATGTGCATCATCTAGTACGTACTCAGCTGCAGCCGGTAGTGCACCTAGGAACATAAGCCCAATCGCCTGGTAACCAGCACACTGCGTAGTCGCCGCCGAACCTGGGGGGGGGGGGGGAAATGTGCCACTTGAACAAGCGAGTCTGCAGTATGGGCAGATCAACATGGATCGGAGACCACTTCAGGCTCTAGGACACTTTGGATTGCCACCCGTTATGTCGTACGTTTCTACGAACAGCCCTACGATGTAGGCGAACAATGTTGGCCAGCCGATGGCCCCTGTCTATGACATAGCTCGGCTATCTAGTGACGTTGTTTACAATGGAATGCCATTCCAGCAGTCATTGCCAGTACCCAATCCATACCTTCTAGGAAGCGTAAATTCCGAGGAGAGAAACCTTGGAATACTGTTCCACCTTATCCTCAGGTTCCGTTAGCCGTTCCAGGAGCTCAAGTTGCAGGCTTTAGTGTCCATACCCAACAACAGCAATGGGGCATTACTCCACCTATTGGTAATGGCCAGCAGACCACCTACAACCTTCAAAACTCTGTCCAACAAAGTGAAAAATGGAGGCCACCAGTGCAGAACGCCTACCAGCCGAATCCAATCGAGAATCGGCAGGGGACGTCACAACTGATAAACCCAGAGATTATTGCTAATACCATGCGGAGGTATTTTGGCATCCAACTAAAACCATTGGATAGGCTTGTTTATAAGAAGCCTTACCCCGATTGGGTAGATCGAATAGCACATTTACCGAGAGGCTTCAAAACAACAGAGTTTTCCATCTTCTCTGGCAATAACGGCAAATCCACTATCGAGCATATCGGTAGATTTACTACCCAATGCGGCGAGGCTGACCAGAATGAGTATCACAAGTTGCAGATATTCCCTCTCTCTAACGGGAATGACCTTCGCATGGTACTCCTATTTGGCTCCTGATTCCATACAGAGCTGGGATGACATGGAGGGTTGCTTCCATGATAGGTTATATTGGACCCAACCTCAGGTTACCATGACTGATCTAACAAATCTCAAGCAGCAGGTCGATGAATCGGCTGCCGATTTTATCGAGAGATTCAGAAAGAAGGTTAGGAAATGCATTGTACACTTCCCCGAGTTTGAATGTGCCCACATGATAATCAACAACATGCGCCCTCAGTTAAAGGAGAAGTTGGTGGGATAATCCTGCTCTGACCTGAGCCAGTTAGACGAAAAGGCTAGCCAAATAAAGCAGTACATCCAGGAGAAGGAGCGGAGAAGAGCCATCCAAAATCGAGGATCCCACTTGGTATCCATCATTAAAGCGGATGAGTCCGACTGAGAGTCAACCGACTGCACGGCAGACGCAGTGGTGGCCGAGATTGTTAGGGGTAAGGTTTACTCTTGCCCAGCCTTGAAAGTTGTAAAAGGCAAAGAGACGAGTTCATCCGATGACAGGGTCAGTTACTCGTTTGACATCACGAAGGCAGATCAGTTCTTTGATCATTTGCTCAAAGATAAGCAGATTTGGCTGCTTGATGGTCATAGGATTCCGCCTGCCGAGGAACTCAAAAATAAGAAGTATTGTAAGTGGCATAATTCATACAGTCACTCTACTTCTAATTGTGTGGTCTTCTGAAAGGCGATCCAAAAGGGCATCAAAGAGAGGAGGTTCAAGCTAGCCGACAAAAGTATGAGTGAAATGTCCATTGATACCGACCCCTTTCCCGCGGTACCAATATCTATTGGATTCACACCAGCCGATGTCTTCCTTCTACCATGCACCAAAAGCTTATCTTTTAGGAAGGAGACAAGATAGAAATCGTCCCAGCGGATGATAACCCATTCCGACCAAGAGTTCAGAACATAGAGGTTGTCCTCTATTCACCCTATGTGGATCCCATAGCCGTCACATAGCAGTATGAAGAAAGATCTTGGGAATCCTGTAATCTTACCTCGCGAGGGTTTGAAATAAATAATTAGCCGAACCACGATTTACCTTGGAGGATTTAAATGGTTGAGGAAATCCAAATCATACGTTACCAGTGGCAATTGTTAACACTAAAAAATAATTTAAGTGTTTAGCCAAATTCAGTGACAACCGAACTGCTCCAGAGCCGAATTTACTCTTAGCCCTCGACTACAAGAACTTCATCGGCTACTAAGGCATCTTAGCCGAGTTAGTTAGAGGTACAACTGGGACCCACTTAGATGCAGATGCCTCAACGACCAAGTCAAAAGGATTTCCGAACTCTTAAAAGCGATAACGGCCAACAACAACTAAAAGAAAGAGCCATTATCCGAGCAAGAGCAGTAGAGGACGAGAAAATCGGCAAAACCTCCCCCATAGTCGCCATTGAACTTAGTGGGTTACTTGATGGCTGACATGGGGGGACACGTTATACAATTTTCTTTTCTCTTTTTTGTACTATAAATATGATCATTCTTTGTATATATAGACACATACAATCAATCAAATAACTCAATTTTTATCAATCTTTATCCTTTACTTTACTGTACTCTGCTGCATTCATGTTTCTTACCTATTAGTTTACTCACTCACCATCCTGACGCTTTCTGGAGTAGTTGGGGAACCCATTACTGGAAATTAGAGTTCCGTTTCCAACCCAAATCGCTTAGTTAATGAATCAATTTGTCATTCGATTTCGTCAGCAATAAAACGGCAAACACTTCGGACTGTAACAAATATATAATTCAAATTCATGAGATATATTCTATTGCTTACAAGGCTAAATAAATTATTCAGTGCCACCACTTAGCATACTCAGCACATGTCTGATGATGCAATAGGTAATTAAACTTCAACTCACTACTACGTGTTTATATTTTAGCCTCCTTTTGTTTTAGTATTATTAATATATACTACTCACTCTCTTAATTTACTATCAAGTTCCAATGCTAGACAAAAATAATAATTTCTTCACATTTAAGCATGACCTTGTGTTTGTTATATATATACTCCACCGCCTAACTTTAGTTTTGACACAGCCAAATTGAATAATTCAATAGATTACTTTAAGTACTCATTTAACGAGCTTCGTCGGTTGTTGATAGCCTTTCGTGTAAATGGAAGAAAGAAATTAGTTCAAGAAAAGTAGTCCCAAGTTCTTGTCCTTTAGCAGCAACATAAAGTAATTACGGTATTCGAGTATTGAGTGTTCGACATCAAGTCGTCAAGCTCGGATTCAAGGTTAGATATCTATAGGAAGAATTGGATCGTTGTAGTTATTCAAAGATGAATTTGAGGTATGTTAATACTATTCATTTCCTTCTTTTTGGCATGAATCCAGTGAAAACAAATATCTCGCCAATAAAAATCTATTATTATTAAGTTAGAAGTGCTAGTGTTTTCATTCTATAGAAATATTAATGAATCTTGTTTGTCCCTTACATAGAATTTATGTTCAGTTCTTACTTCTCTGTTGTCATTTGAAAGTACAAAGAGTATATATATATATATATATATATATATATATATATATGTATAGTTATACAATACTATTATTATATACATAGATATATAAAGATACACAGAGATAATACAAATATATCCTAGCTTTATTACCGGTGAGAGATAAACTGAGTCATATATGTGGTCGGCTACTATACTATTATTATGTATGAATTGAGTTAGAGCAGGTGAGTACATTTTGGTGTATTCTTGATATATATATATATATATATATCAGCTTTTCAGTTGTCTTACATACTCGGTACATTATTTCGTACTAACGCTCTTTTGTTGTGGACGCTATGTTTCATGTCCGCAGATTCACGTAGAAAGATTTAATGTCCTTCCTGATAAGCTGCTCAACTCAGCGGTTGGTTGGTGCGCTCCATTCTTCCTGGAGTTGTCATTTCGAGTTAGTATGCTATTGTACATATATTTTAGGTAGGTCGGGGCCCTGTCTCGACATTTGTACTAGTGTTTTAGCTATAGACATTCATAGAGGCTTCATAGATAATGTCAGTGGATAAGTTGTATTCAGTTGCATACCATGGGTCAATGGCCACATCTAGGTACAAGAAGACATTGATAGATTTAATTTATTTTACAAGTATGTCATACGAGTCATTACATGTCCACAATAGTTGCAAGTAGAATGTAGGGGTGAGCATGGGTATAGGGTACCCAGATACCCGATCGGAACTGACACTAACGGGTAGGTTCCAGGTAGATATATTTATAATAACGGGTAGGGTCCGGGTAGTAAAATTAGGAACCGATCAATGTCGGGTTCGGTTCCGGTTCCGGCAAATAGAGACAGGGTACCCGGACCCGAAACCTATAAAATATTAAATATTTTATTTTTTTGAGAAACATTTGGACCACTTTTAACTTTCTCCAAATTTTTTTGTTGCACGCATGCACATTGATTTTCCCCACCCCAAGATGCAAATATTTCAGCTTTTTCACCCCTTTATTTTAGAATGCTATTTGTGCCCTAAGAGAAAACACTCAAAACTCTCTCAATAACAATGGCATTTTAGCTACACCACCGAGCTTCATCGTCGTCGTTGTTGAAGCTTTATCTCAGGTACTTTCATCATTGTCGTCGTTGAAGCTTCACATTTGCCTCTTTCTCTCCCTTGGTTGTGTTCACGTCGTTCCTAAAATGCATATGGGTTCATATCTAACTCTTCAATTTCTTTTTAATATCATATGCTTATGTTCTATTTCAGGCGATACTCATCTTCAATTTGTATTACTTTTTGATTTGAAATGTAAATCTATTTTAAAATTTTGTGTATATTTTTGTAGTTATGAAGATGAAATTTAGGGATTTACTAGTATAATAAATCTTTTCTTTTGTATCGAAAAGCTTATGAACACGAAAATAAGTTTAATTAAGATATTTCCAAATTTATTTTGAAATCAACACGTTCAATTAATTGAGTGTCAAATTTGGCTTGCAATTTTAGGTTTTGGTTACAGAATTAGCTTTTCTACAATGAATAAGTTTTCTAAAACTTCTTATAAGGGTACTAAAAACTCCGATTGCGGGCTAAAAACTATTGGATGAAATTATTTTAGAACTCTTTTTGATTCTCATAGGCTAAAAAATGTTGCTTAATCTGTGTTTTTTATTTACAGGGTACCCGGGAACCTACCCGGACCGCAGGGTCCGGGTAGGTTCTGGGTAATGATTGCTACGGGTAGGTTCCGGGTAGTAAATTTAGGAACCGATCTTTTACCGGGTCCCCGGGTAGTTCAAAAATGTTAGGGTACCCGGACTCGCTCACCCCTAGTAGAATGTAGTCTGTCCTACTCGATATTGGGGCGTGATCAAGTGGTATCAGAGCAGTTTGATCCTAAGAAATCTATAAAGTCGTGTCTAGTAGAGTCTCACTTATGGGTGTGTTGAGCTCTACATTATATTTGGGAGGCTACAGGACATTTAGAAAATGTTACCCTTCTTTACATTCTAGATCATGCAATAGTGCGATGTTTAAAGATCTTCAGCTTCGTACGAGTAAGACTAAAGCGATAAGTAATTGCAAAGTCTTTATCAGATCGAAGGTGCCTTAGAGGTAAAAATCGTACGTTAGTGCCCAGAGCTACATTCCACATTCGAGGATGAATATTCCTAAGGGAGAAGGATGTAACCCCCCCCCCCCGTATCTTTACATTCATATGCGTCGTAGCTAATCTATGTGAACACGGAGGATAAAGATCATTCCTAAGGATATAAATGGTTTAAAATAGTGTTGAAGATGTTTCGTAAGGGTGGGAGGTTAAACGAATCGAAGAGAATGAGTTTCGTTAAAATTTGGAATGTTAATAATATTTTACGGACCACATTTTAAAAATACTCAGTGAGTTTGATAAATTGTGAAATCATTATAATCTGTTTCAATATGATAAATATTTACTTTTAACTGAAATTTTTTATAAGTATGATTTCGGATAGTTATTATTATTACTACTTTTTGAATATGCATTAAATTATATACATGACATCAAGAAATTTATAAATGGGATTTTCTTTATCATAAAGATAGAAATTACTTTCTCATACGAAAAGAAAGTTATCTTTTTACGTTTTGAGAATTAATAGTACAAAAACTTGTACTCTTGATATTAGGTTGGAAAAACTAGATTTGATCAAATATATTTTCTAGAAATCTCAAAATTTATGAAATGTTAATATATGTGTTAATTGTTATGAGATATTTATTTACATACTAGTATTTTATAATTGAAGGTTTAGCTATTTTGGAATATTATTAAAATACTAAATACATTCTAGAATTCATTATTATATTAAGTATATAATTCACATTCATGTGATATGTTCTATTGCTTACCAGGCTAATTAAATTATTTACTGCCATCACTTAGCCTATTCAGCACATGTCTGATGATGCAATAGGTAATTATACTCCAACTCACTACTAAGTGTTTATTTATTAGCCTCCCTTTATTTTAGTAATTTTAATATATACAACTCACTCTCTTAATTTACTATTAAGTTTCAATACCAGCCAAAAATAATTATTTCTTCACATTTAAGCTTACTACCACCTTGTGTTTGTTATATATATACTCCACCGCCTACCTTTAATTTTGACACAGTCAAGTAAATAATTTAATAGGTGTTACCGTCCGAAGTGTTTGCCATTTTATCGGCTGACGAAATTGGATGACAAATTGATTCCTTAACTAAGCGATTTGGGCTGAAAACGGAACTCTAATTTCCAGCAATGGGTTCCTCAACTACTCCAGAAAGCATTAGGATGGTGAGTGAGTAAACTAAGAGGTAAGAAATATAAATGCAGCTGAGTACAGTAAAGTAAAGGATAAAGATAAAAGTAAAGGATAAAAATAGATAAAAATTGAGTTGTTTGATTGATTGTGTGTGTCTCTATATACAAAGAATGATCCTATTTATAGTACAAAAAAGAGAAAAGAAAATTGTACAACGTTCCCCCCATGTCATCCATCAAGTAACCCACTAAGTTCAATGATCGACTATGGGGGAGGTGGTGTCGATTTTCTTGCCCTTTACTCCTCTTGCTCGAATAATGGCCCTTTTCTTTTAGTTGTTGTTGGCCATTATTGCTTTTAGGGGTTCAAAAACTCTTTTGACTTGGTCGTTGAGGCGTCTGCATCTGAGTGGGTCCCAGTCGTACCTCTAACTAACAACTCGGCTAAGATGCCTTAGTAGCCGATGAAGTTCTTGTAGTTGAGGGCTAGGAGTAAATTCGGCTCTAGAGCAATTCGGTTGTCACTGAATTCGGCTAAACACTTAAGTTATTTTTGAGTGTTAACAATTTCCCCTACATTAACTCAAGTGTGACTGTTGAGTTGATGTATCCGAAAGTAGCCGTCGTTTCAGTCTGATAGCCGCGCATGTCATTTCAATCGTCTCGTCTCTAGTACATCCAATGATGATCACTTCTTGAAACATGTTTCCCATTTAACCGAGGCGTCTCCATTACCACGAATTGGCTCTGATGATTTTCGGCCGTGCTTTTAACAATAATAAATTAATCTCAGCCGCGCCTCTGAAGGTTATTTAAAGAAAGGTATCCCCCCATAGGTTTCTCACCTAACTTTTGGCCCTTTTCTTAGTCGAAAACCATGACTCCATCTTTTTTATCTCGAAGATCATGAAAACTTATTCTAGCCGGTAGTGACCTGATTCCTACCTTGGCCTTCGTTGATGAACAATTGGTTTTGACTCCGTACGGTGGACCGGAACAAGGTGATTCTCTCTTATTTCAGTACCTCAACCCAATAAACCATGATTTTCTTTCTACTTGTGGTTGGTTCGCCGGCGGCCGTTGTTCGGCTAACCTTCGTACTTGGACGACTAAGGTCGCTCATTATTCGGGTTGGTTGGACCGAGTAAAGTTGGTCACAGAGGCCGAATGGAAGCGTATGGGTCCTTTTGATGCCACCGCACTGTCGGAATTTGATTTTCGTTGTAACGCTGGGCTTGGGTATGTGCGGCACCTTTGTTTTTGTGCTTGGTTTACTTGGATGTGGGAATCCATATCCCATCCTTTAACTTCAGCATTGCTCTCAGCATTCTTGAACAAATTTAAAATAAATCCCGCAGATTTGATGGGCCATTATCTTTGACCACTTGGTATGGCGTTTCTTCGATTGAGCAGTGCGACCAACCTTACGACACATACGTGTGAAAGAAATGGCTTTCTCTATATTTTGTGACCGGGCAGCCGGTCTGTGGCTGTCATTTAGCCATACATCTCTCGTCGAAGGGAATTAACTTATTTTGTGCGACCAGGCAGTCGATCTGTGGCTGTCGTTTATTCATGCATGCCCCAAATCGAAGGATAGTACCTTTTTAGATACTTGCCATTTACATTTCTGTCCTTTTCTTCGTCATGCATGTTTATTAGTCAATATGCATTGCCGACGATCTGTTGGCTTACTACGAAAGGTCCTTCCCAATTTGGTGACCATTTACCGAATTTACGATCTTTCATCCCAATCGGCAAAACGGTTTTCCAAACTAAGTCTCCTTTGGCAAACCTCTTAGGCTTAACATGTTTGTTGTAGGCTTTAGCCATTTTACGTTTACCGGCTTTGATTTTCTCTAGGGCCATCAGTCGATCTTCATCTAGATGGTCTAACTCCATTAGCATGGCATGTTGATACTCCTCTAAACTTAGAGAGTTCTGTTTGGCCACCTGTAAGGATTTAACATTAATTTCCAACGGTAACACTGCATCTTGGCCATAGGTTAGCCGATAAGGTGTCGTCTCGGTAGCTGTAGATTTAGAATTCCTGATCGCCCAAACGACTTCATCCAGGATGAGATGCCACATTCCTGGTTTATCCTCCACGTTCTTACTAATTATGTCCACAATAAGTTTGTTGGTTGCCTCAGCTTGCCCATTCGCCTGTGCGTAATAAGGCGAGGATTTGATCATTTTGATCCCAAATTTCTCAGCAAAGGCTGCCACTTTAGAACCAGTGAACACCGTCCCTTGATAAGTTGTAATCGTCTCAGGGATACCATATCTATATAAACTGAATAGCATCTATCTGATGAACCCTTTTCATCGGTTGTGCCTCCACCCATTTAGTGAAGTAATCGGTAGCCACAATAATAAAATTATGGCCCTTGGCCAATTGTGGGTGAATCTTTCTGATGAGGTCTATAGCCCAACATCTGAAAGGCCAGGGCTTCACGATCGGGTGCAGCAACTCGGCTGGTACCCGTTGGATTGGTCCATGTCTCTGACATTCTTCGCAACCTTTTGCATATTGAAAGCAATCGACCGTGATAGTGGGCCAATAATAGCCATGGCGATAAATCAACCACTTCATTATTGGCCCGGCTCGGTGCGATCCACAGATTCCTTCATGAACCTCCCACATGACTCTTAAGGCTTCTTCCTTATCAATGCACTTGAGTAGCACTCCATTTACGCTCCTTTTGTAAAGATCATTATCAATGAGCACATACTTCAAGGCTCTCCTCTTAACCTTAAGGTCTTTACATGTGGAGGGATCTTTTAAGCAGTCGATTAACACCTGCTTCCACGAGTCGATCTGGTCTATGGCTAACACTTCGGCATGTAGTTCGTCATACTCTAAAGTAAGTAGAGACTTTCTAAATCCAGAAGCTTCTTGCGCTAGGTCGTTAACCTCAACATGCATGCCTTTAGGAACATGACTTAATGTAGATGATGCGAACCTACTAAGTAACCTGCTAGCCATTTCATAACGGGCCAACAAATTCGGATCCTTGCAGTCATATTCCCCGGCCAGCTGCTTGATAACCAACTGATAGTCTCGGCGAATCTTGATGTATTTTTCTTTCATAGAGACTAGGAGTTTGAGTCCTATGATGAGAGCCTCATATTCGGTTTAGTTATTTGTCAAGTCAGAATCTAACCGATAAGAGAACCTCCATGTTTCATCTCTAGGATCGGTTATCGTTATCCCGGCTCCGACTCCTTTTTGGGTTCTTAACCCATCAAAAGCCAGCATCCAAGGGACGACGTCCATACATGCGGTAGAGGGGGCGCATGGGTCCTCCACATCTACACAGGGGTGGTCTATCAAGAAATCGGCTACCGCCTGGCCTTTGACGGCCCTAAGTGGCTTATACTCAAGAGAAAATGCAGTGAGCTTGATTACCTACTTCATTAGTCGTCCTTGCAAAATATGTCTTTTCAATAAGTATCGGACGATGTCAATCTTGCACAAAATGTGAACCACACGTGGCATTAAATAATGTTCAAGTTTTGTACAAGCATAGAATAAGGACAAACAAAGCTTCTCTATAAGGATATATCTAGTTTCAGCTTCATTTAGCATTCGACTAAGGTAGTACACTGCCCTTTCGGTTCCATTAGCGGCATCCTATGCTAACAGGCAGACGATAGACAATTATGCAGCCGAGATGTACACTTTTAGTGGTTTCCCTAGAATGGGAGGCACCAGCATATGAGGCGTTGCTAAGGCCTTTTTAATCTGGTCGAATGCCTCTTGCTGTTCTGGGTCCTATACTAGCTCTTCTGTCCCTTTAAGCCTAAGCAAAGGTGAGAACGCCTTCATTTTGCCAACTGAATTAGATATTAACCTCCTTAGGAAGTTGATCGTCCCTAACAAGCTTTGTAACTCCTTCTTTGTCCTGAGTGGTGTCGACTCCTTTGTTATGATCTATCTCAATACCTTTCTTGTGTACCAAGAAATCCAGGAAGTTGTCAGTCGATACCCCGAACATACATTTGGCTGACTTCATTTTTAGATTATAAATCCTCATTCTTTTTAGTGCCTATTACAGATCGGCTAAATGATCTTTGAAGTCATTAGACCTCACCACCACATCATCAATGTAGACCTCCACAGTCTTGTCGGTCAAGTCGTGAAAGATGATGTTCATTGTTCTCTGATAAGTGGCACCAGCGTTCTCTAGACTGAACGGCATAAATATCCACTCGTAAATGCCCAAGGCTCCTGGATATCTAAAAGCAGTCTTGTAAATATCCTCTTTGGCTACTGCTATCCTATTATAGCTGAGTATCCGTCCAAGAATGCCAGCATGCCGTTAGCGATCACCGCATCGACTAGTATATCGGCTATAGGCATGTCATATTCATCTTTGGGAGTGGCTAGGTTTAGGTTCCTGTAATCAATACATACTCGAACCTTTCCATTCTTCTTCTTAACTGGCACGATGTTTGCCAACCATTCTATATACCTAGTCGTTCTGATAAACCCGACCTTCAGCAGTCGTTCAATCTCAGCTTTACTTTAAGGCATTAGCTGAGGATGATATCTTCTGGGCGGTTGTTTTTTAGGTACAAAACCCTCATTAATTAGCAATTTATGCTCTACCAAAGTACGCGCCAGCCTAGGCATTTCATGATAATCTCACGTAAAACAGTCCTTATACTGCAGTAGAAGAGTCGTTATGCTTTATTTATCTTCCTCTTTCAACAAGACACTAATATGTGTTAGCCGGGGGACTTCCTCAGTATCCAAGTTGATACCTTACAAGGTATCATAAGACTCAAAACTAGGCATGGCCCTTTTTATGGGCGATTCAAGTTCCATCGGCAACTTGATATCCTCGGTTGCCAGTGTTGGTTCTCTGTTGCAGTCCTCTATTTGCGATGCTTCGGCTATCCTTGCCTCGGAACTTAGGGTGGTCAACCGATGCCACAGGTTATGTATGAGCTGGGTTTTCTCATCCATTTAAATCCTCTAAGGTAAGCCACGGTTCGTCTAATTATTTTATTTCAAACCCTCGCGAGGTAAGATTACAGGATTCCCAAGATCTTTCTTAATACTGCTATGTGACGGCTATGGGATCCACATAGGGTGAATAGAGGACAACCTCTACGTTCTGAACTCCTGGTCGGAATGGGTTATCATCCGCTGGGACGATTTCTATCTTATCTCCTTCCCAAAAGATGAGCTTTTGATGCATGGTAGAAGGAAGACATCGGCTAGTGTGAATCCAGTCCCTGCCCAGCAGAATGGTCTAGGATGGCTTGCCATCTATTACAAAGAAGGCTGACCTGACCGTCTTAGGACCTACAGTGATTTCTACTACTAGAATCTCCAATGCTTCAGAGGCTTCATCGATAAAGCTAGCCATTTTCATGTTAGTTGGGATGAGATCCTCATTTGTTTTGTTAAGATCCTTCAAGGATAGCAGCGACATCATATTCAGTGTAGCCCCATTATCGACAAGCACCCGACTAATAATTTTGTCGTTAATGTAAGCCTTGACGTAAAGGGGTTTGAGATGTTTAACCATATCTTCTGTAAGTGCACCAAATACGGTGCTTAAAGTATCCCTAGCCGGGGTATCGACTATTGTTGCCCATTCTATGTTTTCTACGCAAACATCACCTTCTAGGCTATCCAGCGCGGAGCGGCTGACCTAGAACTCACATGGAATTAGGCTAACCATTTCAATGTCTGCCCATATTTCATTAACCAGGTCATGGCTAAATAAATCGAGGATGGAGTCCCCTCCTTCATCCAATTCGACTGGCCAAAAGCTCATATCTTCCATTTCCTGGAGATAAATGGGGATCGGATGGGGATCCTCTAACTGAATCCTCTGCACGATCTGTGGGATTCCTCGGTTAGAGGTCCATTCGGGGCCATGTTCTCTTGTCGGGGTTCCTCCGTCGGGTTGTTGGTAGGATGTTCATTCAGCTCTGGTTGACCCGATATCTTTCTTTCAGGCGACATTGCCCCTGAAGCAACTGAGCCAAATTCCCGCTCAATAGCCTCGGCTACGGCAGACTTAGGAATCTCCTAATTTTTTGCTGCCATGGTGTTGGAAATTAGATGCATTGTCTGTTGCATCTTACGCAAGGCTTTGGCACGTTGGATCCTTCTTTTCTGAGTTCTGGATGCGACTCTCGGTGGTGCCTCTTTCTTTCTGGGAGCCTGATTGACAGACCACTTCCCCTCTTCTGTGTTGGCGGCTAGTTTAATCATTCTCCGGGGTCTCGTCTGGTCCTCATTCTCGCTATGATATGTAAGGACGAAACACCCTCGTTTACGTTAAACTTGACCACCCTTTATTTGGTTTTAGGGAGTGGTTCTTCATTTATTCGAGGCATACTCGGCTGACGGTTGGTTGGCATCCGTACTTGCCCCCCCCAGGCCTATACCTGGCTTCGATATGGACCCTTCTGAACCTCATAGTTTGTTTCTGAAGTTCTCGTTCAACATCCCTCGAGTATTTAGGGCGGCCATGAAAATTGCTCCTAGCTGGTTGCCTGTTATCATGAATGTCATATAGATTGCCTAACCGGTTGAACATAGAGGTCCTTGTGGCCTTCTCCCCTTCGGTAGGTTTTTTGTAACCCATGCCCTTTTCATCGGATGTCTACCTTTGGTGTCCCTTGACTCATCGGGCTTAGCAAAAGATACCATAGATATTGGTACCGCGGGAAAGGGTCTGTTTTATTGGATATTTCAGTTATACTCTTGTCGGCTAGCTTGAACCTCCCCTCTTTGATGTCCTTTTGAATCGCCTTTCTGAAGACCATACAATTAGAAGTAGAGTGACTGTATGAATTCTGCCACTTGCAGTATTTCTTATCTTTGAGTTCCTCGGCAGGAGGAACCTTATGACTATCAAGCAGCCGAATCTGCTTATCTTTGAGCAGATGATTAAAGATCCGATCTGCCTTCGTGATGTCAAACGAGTAACCGACCTTGTCATCGGATGAACTCGTCTCTTTGCCTTTTATGGCTTTTAAGGTTGGGAAAGAGTAAACCTTACCCCTAACAATCTCGACCACCATTGCGTCTATCGTGTAGTCGGCTGACTCTGAGTCGGACTCAACCGCTTCAATGATGGATACCAAGTGGGAGCCTCGATTTCGGCTGGATCTTCTCCGCTCCTTCTCTTGGACGTATTGCTCTATTTGACTAGCCTTTTCGGCTAACTGGCTCAGGTCAGAGCAGGATTTTCCCACCAACTTCTCCTTTAACTGAGGGTGCATGTTGTTGATTATCATGTGGGCACATTCAGACTCGGAGAAATGTACGGTGCATTTTCCAACCTTCTTTCTAAATCTCTCGATAAAATTGGCAGTCGATTCATCGACCTGCTGTTTGAGATTCGTTAGATCAGTCACAGTAGCCTGAGGTTGGGGCCAATAGAACCTATCATGGAAGCAACCCTCCATGTCAGCCCAACTCTGTACGGAATCAGGAGCCAAAGAGGAGTATCATGAGAAGGTTGTTCCCGTTAGAGAGAAAAGGAATACCTGCAATTTGTGATACTCATTCTGGCCAGCCTCGCGGCATTGGGCAGTAAATCTACCGATATGCTCGATAGTGTATTTGCCGTCATCGCCAGAGAAGATGGCAAACTCCATTGTCTTGAAGCCCCTCAACAAAGGTCTTATCCGATCTACCCCATCGGGGTAAGGCTTCTTATAGACAGGCCTATCCAAAGGTTTCAGTTGGATGTCTAGATACCTCTGCATGGTATTAGCAATAATCTCTGGGTTTATCAGTTGTGACGTCCCTTGCCGATTCTCGATTGGATTCTGCTAGTAGGAGTTCTGCACTGGCGGCCTCCATTCTGCACTTTGTTGGACAGGGTTTTGAAGGTTGTAGGTGGTCTGCTGGCCATTACCAATAGGTGGGGTAATGCCCCACTGCAGCTGTTGGGTATGGCCACCAAAGCCTGCAACTTGAGCTCTTGGAATGGCTAATAGAACCTGAGGATAAGGTGGAACATTATTCCATGGCTGCTCTCCTCAGACGTCGGCCGTTCTTAAAAAATTTACGCTTCCTAGAAGGTATGGATTGGGTACTGGTAATGACTGCTGGAATGGAATTCCACTGCAAACAACGTCACTAGATAGCCGAGCTAAGTCATGGCCAGGGGCCATCGGCTGCCAATTCAGCTGGCTAACATTGTTCGCCTGCATCGTAGGGCCGTTCGTAGAAATGTCGGCATAACGGACGACAATCCAAAGTGTCCCAGAGCCTGAACTGGTCTCCAAGCCATGTTGATCTTCCCATACTGCAGACTCGCTTGGTCAAGTGGCACATTTTGCCCCCAAGGTTCGGCGCCGACCACGCAGTGTGTTGGTTTCCAGGCGAATGGGCTTGTGTTCCTAGGTGCGCTACCGGCTGCACCTGAGTATGCACTAGTTGATGTACATGCGGCTGAGGAACAACACCGGGATTCACGGTCTCATGCTGAACAACACCGCTCGTCAGAGGGATGGCAGAACTAGTCGAACATTCTCCTGGGTGCATTCGGTTGGTTTCCATATCCCTCGCTTGCTGAACCTCATTATGTACCATCGGATTCACAATTTCAACCAACTGTTTAGAAACTTGGTACATAATACTGTGGTTTCCCAAGTTGATCTGTTGTCTAATAAAAGACGTGGTCATTATGGTTGGACATTCAGATTGGCTAGATTCTTCCACAGCTTGGGTTGATGGAGGAAGTGGATGGGTATTAACCGATGTAGGCATACCCGAGGAGGATGCTGGTTCGTTGTTCCTTCTGGGAGGATTTTGTTTAGGATGTGGACTGGACTCGGGGTTCATTTTCTTACCAGACCTTAGGCGCATACACCAAGAATAATCCTGACCTAGAGAATCGAACTTTGCTATTTATTCACTTATGGTCCCACTGGGCATGTCAAATTTGTTACCGTCCGAAATGTTTGCCATTTTATCGGTTGTCGAAATCGGATGACAAATTAATTCCTTAACTAAGCGATTTGGGCTGGAAACGGAACTCTAATTTCCAGCAATGGGTTTTTCAACTACTCCAGAAAGTGTTAGGATTGTGAGTGAGTAAACTAAAAGGTAAGAAACATGAATGCAGCTGAGTACAATAAAGTAAAGGATAAAGATAAAAGTAAAGGATAAAGATAGATAAAAATTGAGTTATTTGATTAATTGTGTGTGTCTCTATATACAAAGAATGATCCTATTTATAGTACAAAAAGGAGAAAAGAAAAATGTACAACGTGCCCCTCTCCCCCCCCCCCCATGTCAGCCATCAAGTAACCCACTAAGCTCAATGGCCGACTATGGGGGAGGTAGTGCCGATTTTCTCGCCCTCTACTCCTCTTGCTCGGATAATGGCCCTTTCTTCTAGTTGTTGTTAGGCGTTATAGCTTTTAGGGGTCCGAAAACCCTTTTGACTTGGTCGTTGAGGCGTCTGCATCTGAGTGGGTCCCAGTCATACCTCTAACTAACAACTCGGCTAAGATGCCTTAGTAGCCGATGAAGTTCTTATAGTCGAGGGCTAGGAGTAAATTCGGCTCTGGAGCAGTTTGGCTGTCACTAAATTCGGCTGAACTCTTAAATTATTTTTTAGTGTTAACAATAGGTTACTTTAATTACTCATTTAACGAGCTTTATCAGCTGTTGAGAGCCTCTCGTGTAAATGGAAGGAAGAAATTAATTCAAGAAAAGTAGTCCCAAGTTCTTGTCCCTTCGCAACAACATAAATTAATTATGGTATTCGACATCATGTCGTCAAGCTCGGATTCAAGGTTAGACATCTATCGGAAGAATTGAATCGTTGTAGTTATTCAAAGATGGATTTGAGGTATGTTAAGGCTATCTCTTTTCTTCTTTTTGGCATGAATCCAAAGAAAACCAACATCTCGCCAATAAAAATCTATTCTTGTTAAGTTAGAAATGCTAGTATTTTCATTCTATGAAAATATTATTGAATCTTGTTTATCCCTTACCGGGAATTCATGTTCAGTTCTTGCTTCTCCGGTGTCAGTTGAAAGTACAAAGAGTCTATACATACATACATACATATATATATATATATATATATATATATAGTTATACAATACTATTATTATATACAGAGATTGTACAGAGATATATAAAGATATCCTGACTTTATGACCGGTGAGAGATACACCGAGCTCTATATATGGCCGGCTAGCTATACTATTGTATTATGTATGAATTGAGCTAGAGCAGGTAAGTGCATTTCAGTGTATCTTTTATTCGCAGATTGTCTTCATACATTATTTCGTATTAACGTCCCTTTATTGAGGACTGTGCATTTCATACCTGCAGGTTCATGTAGAAAGATTGAATGTCCTTCCCGGTAGGCTTCTCAACTCAGCGGTTGGTTGGTGCGCTCCATTCTTCCTGGAGTTGTCATTTTGAGTCAGTATGCTATTGTATGTATATTTTAGATAGGTCGGTGACCTGTCTCGACACTTATACCAGTTGTCCAGTTACAAATATTCATAGAGGCTTCATAGACAGTGTCAGTGGGTAAGTTATACTCAGTTTCATACTATGGGCCAATGGCCATATCTATGAAAAAAAAGACATTGATAGATTTCATTTATTTTACAAGTATGTCATACGAGCCATTACAGGTCCACAATAATTGTAAGTAGAATGTAGTCCGTCCTACTCGATATTAGGGCGTGACAGAGATGTCATGGTGTATGTTATTTATTGATGACATAATATTGATTGACGAGACGCACACCGAAGTTAATAATAGGCTAGAAGTTTGGATAAAGGCCATAGAGTCTAAAGGTTTCAGGTTATGCAAGACTAAAACAGAGTACATGAAGTGCAAGTTCAGTTATGTAATATATGAGACGGAGATGGAAGTAAAGATCGTAAAGACTAGTCATACACAAGAAAGAAACTTCAAGTATTTTGTGTCCATAATCCAAGGTGACGGGGAGATTGATGAGGATATGATACATCGTATTGGAGCGAGGTGAGTGACATGGAGGCTCAACTCCGGGGTATTGTGCGATATGAATGTGTCTCTTAGGCTTAAAGATAAGTTTCGCAGAGCGGTGGTAAGACCAACATTGTTTGATGGGTAGAGTATAGTGATGGACAGTCAAGAACGTCCACGTTCAAAAGATGAAGGTAGCGGAGATGAGGATGCTCTGATAGATATATGGACATATACGGAGAGATATGATTAGGAACGAAGTTATATGGGACAAGGTGGGAAAAAATCAGTGGCGGACAAGATAAGAAAAGCGAGTTTAGATAGTTCGGGCATGTGAAGAGGAGGTGCGAGGATGCACCAGTAAGGAGGTGTGAGAAGTTGGTTGTAGCAAGAGTTTAGAGAGGTAGAGGTAGGCCAAAGAAGAACTGAAGGGAGGTGATTAGACAAGACATGATCTAACTTCAGCTGACTGAGGACATGACATTAGGTAGGAAGGTATGGAGATCGATGATTAGGATAGAAGGTTAATAGTTGAATGTTGTCGCACTTTGTGTGGAAGAGGGGTCAGGGTTAGCTTCCTCTCCTCTTTTCTTTTTACTAGTAGTATTCAGTTATAGCGTAGTCTCTTATTTCTTGATGTGTATTACTATATGTGGCTGCAGTTGTTTTGTATCTTGCTATTTGTTGTCTTTTTTCTTACAATCCCGCTTCAGATACTTTTTTTTTAGCCAAAGGTCTATCGAAAATATTTTTTCTACCTCACATAGGTAGGAGTAAGGTCTGCGTACATCATACATTTCCCAAATTCCACTTGTGAGATTACTATTGATATGTTGTTGTTGTCGCAGAGAGACCAAAAGTATTATTTTCTCACAAGTGTTGGAGTAATTTATAATAAGAGTTCAAAGTTATTGTTATTATTATTAATTTATAATTATAGTAACAATAATAATGAGTTATTTGTTACAAAAAAAGGATCTACAGTATCAAAATAAAATGAGTTACAATTAGCATTATAATAGTTATTACTATATTATTTAGTTGTTAAATTAAGCAATGATTAGGCATTTGTAGAAAAAATGACTGAAACAACAATTATTAGCGACACACATTTATTAATGAGAGGCGGCTTTCCGTAACGTACACGTAGTAAGTGGCATGAATTTCTTCGTGGAATAAAAGTAAAACAAATATTATTTTACATATAAATAAAATTAAGAAGAAATTGTCAAATTAGGAAAGGGTAAAAATTAATCCGCGGGTATCTACTAAAAACTAACAAATACTTGACATGTGTGTCACATATATAAATTTATCAACGGATCATGATTAAGTAATATGAATATATATATTTTCTCTTTAATTTTAACTGTTAAGGTTAAAATTACTGACAATGTAGAGATAAAAGAAAGACAGGAATTTTTAGTTTGTATTTAATTAATTCTCATGAAATCTAATGTTATTTTTTGTATTTCAAAATGTAATTTCTAATTTCTAAGTGGTTAGGATATTTTTAATATGTACATCCATTATTTCCAGTTGAAAAACTAGTCTAGAATCGATGAAGTGTTTTACACTAATACAATGTAAAAACTTTATATAAAAATCACTTTAAAATCTCAATGCAAGTTATTAATCTTAGATTTAAAAAAGAAATAAGATAGTATATGATTTATTAGAGCAAGCCAAGTTACACTGAACGTGTAAAAGATGATGGATTAGCTGTTAGAACAAGTCTAATTAATTTTTGTTTCCTTGTTTTTGTATGTTATTAATTTTAAATGGAAAAGAAGTGTTTAACTCAAGTCTTTTTTTTTTTGTGAAAGTGTTTAATTCAAGTCAAATGCATGTGAAGAGTGGAAATATACATGGGTATTGGAGCTTTTTTCTACAAGATTTTTCAGTACACTTATTTTCCCTAACAAATTGTTTTGGTCAATGTCAATTTTCAAATAATTACTCTTCCTCTTTGATAATGGCTAGTGGGGTGTACCTTGTGGAAAATACGATAATAATCTTCTTAGTCAAACTTAGACGTAAGGATTACCATTGGACAGATGACGGGCGGATCTACTGTACAACATGTGGGTCGTAATCATCAAAGTATGCGGTGCAGTAGATGAGACTGTTTTTTTTAACCAGCGATTTCGGATTCGTGTCCTGTATATAAAAAATATCCTTGGTAAGGAACGCTTCTCTCACCCTATACGGCACAAATTCAAATATAGTGAGGCTCAAATACGAAACCAAACACCTAGTGAAAAATCCGAGAAAAAACATATGTGGGTTCATCATTCACGTTAACCTTGTAATTTTTGTCTACATCTTATATATGTATTAGTTTCAGTGTACGCACTTTGCGCGTGAGAAAAGCGCGTACCTCATTTGACAACAAACACTATATAGGAAAAGAATGTTGTACTCAGATACGGATTTTGTCGATAATCCGTCGCTTAAATTTGTTAGAGCTAATTTTTTTTAATAATTTATTACTAATCCGACACTAAATTGGATTAGTGATAATTGAGGCCATTCGGGCGAAGAACTACCTATCAAAGATTTTTTCATCAATAATTCTTATTTATTTAGCAATGAAATAACTTAATGTATAAAAGAGAATTAAATATCATTATCTATGCTGGCAAGATTAAACATTCTAGGAAAATAAGAATGTAAATCATACTTGACTTTAACATTCTAAATGTTATTTATTATTTAAAAATATTTAAATTTTCTATTATAAATAGTTTTCTTTGGGTGACCGACTTGTAGGGTTAGGTGCTAAAATCACTTGTCTTTTAATTTGTTTGCTCCATATCTATTGCGTAATTAAGTACTCAATGATCATATGGACTTGTCTTTGGAATTTGATAGGAAAAGTATAAGGATTTTAATTTGGAACTGAATTATATTAGGAGTTTGATTCTCTTATTCTTCTTCTAGTTAACTTCAATAAATTCGAATATTAACTACATAATTTAAATAAGAAAAGTTTTAATAATCAAAATTTTAGTCGAAGTCCTAATATTAGTAAATGATTAAATTATAATTTTGTACAATGTAAAATTTATTTTTAAAGGATAAAAAAGGTGAACAACATATACATTTCAAATAGGAAAATAATTTATATTAAGTAAAATCTTTATTAATATTACATTCATAAATATTAGGACTTCATATATAGTTCAAATAAATAATGATTTAACAATTTAATAATTAAAATTTTTAGTTGATTTCAAAAGTTTAAAAATTAGGAAAATAACTTAAATTATAATTTTGTCTGAGGTGGACTCTATTTTTAAAGGATAGAAAAAAGACACATTTCTAAGTGACTTCTCAACCCTTAAATTTGACAATCTTTTTATCTGTATATAATATTTTTTTTTATAAGCTTTCAACTCTAGTCAAGAATATTTGTAGAGTAAATTGAACTTATCTGAAAGGAAACATAAAAATAGATTGATACATCAGACATACATGATGATGATATCTTAAAATATGTCTTCCTTTCTTCAAATACCATGAACTTCCCTTTCCAAAGTTCTTCGATCCAGAAAAAATATGGTGATTACTTACCAAACGTGACAGATCTTCACAAATATTATTGTAAAAAAATTATAAATAATTATTACATATGTATTTTCACCATAATTTCTTACGGGTTCATGATAAATTAGTATACTTGATATAAAAACTCGATGTGAGCAAGTTTTTATCGGAGAGATATTTCCTTTGGTATATATCTCTTTTGTTCTATAAAAAGAGATAACTGCTACACTTTGAAGAAGCCAAATAACTTCAAAAGACAAAAGGAGGAAGATTTGTCAAATATGAAGACATGAAGCATGAAAAAGGAAATTTTCACATGTCTCTCTGTAGACTAAATATTTAAACGGAAAATCTAAGCAGAGGCAAACTGGTTGCTTGAAACAAATTAAGACTACCGAAAGTAACCTGTTTTCCCTACTTATGCAAAGATATGACAATATCAAGAATGCCAGGGCGATACAAGGAAAAAAAGTTATACTTCTAAATTCCAACCAAAGTCAACAAAAATCGGTAAGAAAAAGTAAATGCAAACTATAAGTAATATGCAGATAAATAAATTGAATATTGTCATGTCTAATATTAAAAACAATAAACACGCGGTCAATTCATGTACATATGGATAAAGTTCGTTGTTTGCCATAAATTTTCAAGTACTAAAAATAAACTGCAATCACAAAAAAAATATGAAGAAATAAAATTTTTTAATATAACAGTATGGGTAAAAATTCTTATCTCTTAATTTTCTCTCTTAATTTTTTTTGGGATTCGAGTGCGTTAATAACGTATTTCTCGACCGTAGGATGACCTCTTTGTGATAATTTGATCTCCAAGAACATTGAGCGGTTTGTTTTTTAGAGCGATCTTGAGGAAGAATATCTCTTGATCAAATGTCTTGATCTCTTTGTAAATACTCACAAGTTGATGGGATATTCAAGATATATTTTCAAGGGAATATGTATCCCTTTATATAGACATGAATTAGATTTTGGGTAAAGTAGCCTCCAAAAAATGGAACGGACTTCAAAATTTGAACTCGTTTATAATCCTATTTTAGTCCATTAAACTTTCCATGTCTGCACTCGCAATTTACTCCGTTGAATTGGTTAAATTAGTAAACATGCGGTAAATTTATTTGTGAATAGACAAAATTTCAATTGACTTCAGATTCCTTATGTAGCACACTTCTTACCAAAATAACTTATATAATGTTAATATATGAAAGAAATAATCCCTTGATTATTTTTATTAATGAAATATTATATATACAATTTTTATAATAGGAAAATTTTATTTTTATTCTACTCCCAAAATCTTATTCTACTTGTACAATAATTATACAATTATGGTAAGTGTACAACTCTAATTTAATTACAACTAAACATAACCTAAATTAGGCCACTAAACCGTGATATACACGGCATGAATATACCGTGTATATCACGGGTATTTATCACCCCGCAGTCATAGCGGGCGATCTTCGTACGCTGAGACTGTCCCTAAAATCATCAAAGAGAACCGATGGAAGACCCTTAGTAAAGATGTTTGCAATTTGATACCTGGAAGGGACATGCAGGACGCAGACTTGTCCACGAGCTACCTTTTCGCGAACAAAATGTAGATCCATCTCAATATGTTTAGTGCGCTGATGTTGAACCGGATTGCCAGAAAGGTATACGACGCTAACATTATCACAATAAACCAAGGTAGCTTTGTGAACTGGAAAGTGAAGCTCTAAGAGAAGATTACGTAGCCAACATGATTCAGAAACCATATTGGCTACCCCTCGATACTCGGCCTCTGCACTAGAGCGGGATAAGGTAGCTTGTTTGGCAGACCAGGAGACCAAGTTATCCCCAAAAAAACACACAATAACCAGACGTAACGCGTCTGGTTTCCGGACAGTCACCCCAATCATCATCTGTATAGGAGACAAGCGCAGACACCGACGACGGATATAGATGCAAGCCATAATCAAGAGTGCCTTGTAGGTAGCGTATGATGCGTTTGAGCGCATTCATGTGCTCACTCCGAGGATCATGCATAAATAAACATACCTGCTGCACATCATACGTAATATCTGATCTCGTGAAAGTGAGTTACTGAAGTGCCCCTGCAAGACTACGATAGTGAGTGGGGTCCTCGTATGGTGAGCCGACCGCAGCACCCAACTTGGGTTTAGTATCAACTGGCGTGGAAGTAGACTTGTACGAGGACATACCAACTCGCTCAATTATCTCAGCAACATACTTTCTTTGTGACAAGAATAACCCCTCTGCATGACGAGTGACACCAATACCCAAGAAATAACTCAAGGGTCCCAAGTCTTTCATAGCAAACTCAGAACTGAGAAGTGTCATGATCGACCGACGTAAAACATCAGACGAGGCAATCAATATAATATCATCCACATACAATAGAATATATGCCATGGAAGCCCCACGCCGATAAATGAATAAGGAGTTATCAGACCTGCTGTGAGAGAACCCAATAGTAGATACATAGTCGACAAACCTCTTATACCAAGCCCGTGGGGCCTGCTTAAGCCCATATAAGGATTTCTTTAACAAACAGACATGATATGGATAAGTGGGGTCTCGAAAACCCAACGGCTGATGTATATAGACAGTCTCCTTAAGATCACCATGCAAGAAAGCATTCTTCACATCTAACTGATGAATAGGCCAAGATTTCGAAAGTGCAAGGCTGAGAATAGTGCGAATGGTGGCTGGTTTAACAACCGGACTGAATGTCTCCCCACAATCCACACCAACCTGCTGAGTCTTCCCGTCACCTATAAGTCGAGCCTTATGCCTCACAAAAGAACCGTCAGAATTATCCTTATAAGTAAAAATCCACATAGACAATAATATTAACACCAGAAGGATGGGGTACTAACTCCCACGTCTTATTTGTAGTAAAAGCATTATATTCGTCGGTCATAGCCATTTTTCAATTCGGGTCATTTAATGCAGACAATGGGTTACGGAGTAGGGGGATTTAAGAATATTAGAATTTAGATTAATATGTCTTTTGGCCTAAAAATACCCCATTGACTACGAGTAACCGAGCGATGACTCGAGGAAGAATTGGGTGGACTTTGGGAATTTTCGGGACAAGTGACGGACTGGCCAACATGCAGTTGGCCTTAAGGCTGGCCAGTGGGCTGGGTCAGCCCGGTCTCGCCCCGACACCGCCCCGGTCCCGCCCTGACTTTTTTTTAAATTTTATTTGTTGTATCGGGACTCGAACCGGGACGGGACATGGTCTCATCCTGACCCACCCCGATCCCGCCTGAAACTCGCGTTTGCACAAATAACCGTTGCACCAACGACCATTTTACATTTTGGTCGTTGTGCAACGGCCATTTTTGGCCTCCCCCAACCCCTTACCCCCTTAATATTTATTTTTAACCCATAAGCTATTATATTTATACTTTAAACCAATTTTCCAAATATAAATACCTCATTTTCTCTTCATCTTTCTCACAAATCTTCCTACAATCTCTCTAAATCTCTCAATCTATCTCTCTACAAGTCTACATTGTCTACTAAATATTGAATTTTATTTATTCATTTGGGAGTGAAGTTGGCAACTAGCTTGAGGATCTTCCATCGAGCAAAGTTTCAATTTTCAACCTCTCGATTACACGTCGACGTTACGTCGGCATTTGGCACATTCGTTCCTTCATTAAATTATTATTGTCTGTTTATTTTATTTAGCGCACTTAATGTCATTTACTTTAATTATTTATTATTATAATTATAAATCTATAATGAAATGATTTAAACGTATGCTTACGGGTAGGGGTCATGCTTCTTCTAGTAGGGGCAACAATGGCAAGGGTACTTCTTCTAGTCATCCTATTTCTAGACAGAATCATATTCCTACATAGGATGATTTTGTTGATACTGAACATTTTCCTACAATACCATTAGATTTAGACGAGGAGCTATTTTCTGGAACTCAAGAAGACTTTAATTTAGACGATTATCTAGATGATACACCCACCAATGTAGATGACAATACACCCACCAATGTATATGACAACACACCCACTAGTGCACCTTCAACTGAAATGCCTTATATTCCCCCTAGTATGAGACGAGGTCCAGCAAAACGACCATTAAAATCAGATGCATGGACATTTTTTGATAGGGACGTAGAGAATCAAGTAGCTAGATGTAATAATTGTAAAGATGTTTTAAAATTTAAAACTGGAAAAGGTCACGGTGGGACGGGGAGTTTAATGAGACACGTAGCAAGGGCTCATCCATCTAGGTATGCCCAATACGAGGCTTCAAAACTGGGTGCGCAAACGCCCGCTCCATCGGACAAGGTTCACATATTGTCCCGTACCAAGTACAAGGTCAAATTAACCCCACGACGGAGGGAATTGTAGGCCCTAATTACAATAAACATAGAGATAGGGAAGCAATAGCAAAATTAGTTGTTGTGGAGGGTTTGCCTTTTTCATTTCCTTCATCTCTCGGTTTTATTCATTACATTAGAGATATGTATAATCCTGCTTTTAACGGTTTTACCAGATCAACTGTTAAGAGATATGTATTTAAATTTGCACATGAATATCAACAGTATTTACGTTATTCATTATATCATTTTAATGACAAAGTGGCTATAACTTCTGATATAGGCCGTAGTACTAACGGTCATGATTATTTAACGGTAACCTGTCATTGGATAGATTATAAATGGTCTATGCAAAAACGTATCTTAGCGTATAGATATATAGACGATAGGCACACTGGTACTTTTATTGCAGAAAATATTTATCAAGTGTACGATTATTACGAAATAACTGATAAAATTATGACTATTATATTAGATAACACTTCTTCTAACAATTATGCTATTACAATTTTAAAAAATAGTTTAACTCCATCTTTTCCAGATCATTTTCATACAAAATGTGTGTGCCATATATATAACTTAGTTGTAAAGGATGGTATATCACTTTTTGAAGACATTCTTAGTAAAATACATTTTGCTATAAACTTTATTTTAAAAAATAATAGAATACAACGAAAAAAAGAATATATAAAAACTTGTCACGATTGCCAACTACCTTATAGAAAAACTCCAGAAGAAGTACCCACTAGGTGGAATTCTTTATACGAGCAACTACTTGTTGCTTATGACTATAGAAAACCTATAACTTTATTTTTTAACTCTCATAATCAAAATCCAGCTGATATGGTTGTAGATAACGATTGGGGAAAAATTTCCGAACTTATTGTATTTCTAGAGAATTTTTTTCAAGTAACAAAAAAAAATTCCGGTATATATTATCCTACTATTTCAATTATGTTATTTTATATAGCTCTAATATTTTTACTGCTTAATGAATATATGGATAAACCAGCTTATAAGGCAACTATTAAAAAAATATTTATCAAAATAAAAAAATATTTATTTCCTATTCTTACTATTTATATTATTGGTGTTATATTAAATCCAACTATTAAAATAGATGGTACTAAATCACTTATTGAAACTATTTACGATTGTATAGCAGTACTACACCTCCAAGTCCCAAAAATCCAAATCACCCACCACCTATTGAACAAACTAAAGAAGAAGTGTTGTCTAGCGTAGAAGACGAATGCAAAAAATTATATAGGTTTACCAACAAGAAAGTGCTAGCAACCTACCGGCTTCCATACCATCTTCTTCTTCTTCTTCAACACAACCTCACAAAAGACTTGTTGTTTCTACGGCTAGTATTGAAAGCCTCAGAAATAGAATGTGTGGCCTTAACGCTACTAACCAAATTAACGAGTTTGATATTTTTGTTTTGCAGGGTTCTGTACCGTACCAAGCAGTTCTCAATGAAGAAGGACGTGAAGACTTGCTGAAATACTGGAGGGGAATGAGAAGACCTTTCTGACACTTTCAATGATGGCCCGAGATGTTTTGAACATTCAAGCATCATCAACGGCATCTGAAAGCGCTTTTTCTGTCGGCATATATCAAATAGGAGAGTATAGACACTCATTAGCCGGAGACAACTTGGAGATTGTAGTATTATTCAGAGATTGGATACGAGCGGAGCGGAGAAGGTGCGGTCAACCGGAGACCAACGAAGAAGAAGACGAAAACTACAACGAAATCTTATTCGAATGTGGTGGAAGCGACGTGGAATAATTTGACCAACAAATACCAATTCCAACCGAAAAACCACAGGAAATTATCAAGAAACTAGAACAGGTTTTTTTCAAAATGTAATTTTTTTAATTGTAATTTTACTATGTAATTTTCAACTTTTGAACAACACCACAAAGTTGCAATATTGACAATTGTATTTGTATTAAAAAAAATCATATGTCTATTAAATAATATAAAAGGCACAAAAACAACATTGAGATGTTTTTATTACACTATCTTGTTTAATTATTGAGTTTTTTTTTTATATATATGTTATTTTTTAAATTAAATGCAAAAAAAAAAAAACCCCCGATCCCGATCCCGCCTCGTCCCGATTCCGACGGGACGGGACTGCGGCGAGTCTCGCCTGTCCCGATCCCGCCCCTCCCCCATCCCGCCCCAACCTGATCCCGCCGGTCCTGACCCGACTGTCCCGAACCCGGCCCACTGGCCACCTCTAGTTGGCCTGCTGGCCCAATACTGGAACGTGGACTGGGATGCTAGAACGAGACAGGGGCCAAATCGGCAGTGGGATGGACAACATGCCCACTGGACCGATCTAGAATTGAAGAAACAGTGGTCAGTGATGGTGGTGGGCTAGCAGGCAGTGGGCCTGCTGGCGTTTCAGTGGGCTCGGGTTGGTTCAAGAGCTGACGTAAAATATAAGGTGGGACCCCTTCATCCAAAAAACTGTAAGAGTCAGGCACGGTACTATATAATTTGGCAAACGGAAATTGGGTTTCATCAAATATAGCATGACGATTGAGTATGATTTTATTAGAGGATAAATCAAAACACTTGTAACCACAATGATTTGACGGATAAATCAAAAACACACAAGCAGTAGAACGGGCTTGAAGCTTGTTTAATGTAGTGTATGGAGAAAATGAATAGCATAAACACCCAAAGACTCGAAGGTGAGAGTATGAAGGGACTTTATTATAGAGAATTTGGAGTGGAGATTTAAAAGTCAATCATTTGTTAGGAAGTATGTTAAGTAGATAAGTAGCCATTTGTAGTGCATGATGCCAAAACGATGGAGGGACTGAAACATGGGCTAATAGGGTGCGGATAATATTATTAATCATACAATTTTTTCGTTCGGCTTTCCCATTTTGTGAAGACGTATGTGGACAAGAAAAACGAAAAATTATGTCATTAGTAGCACAAAATTCCTGAAACATCCCATTATTGTATTCTTTGCCATTATCACATTGAATATTTTTTATATCATGTTCGAAATGGGTACGGATGAATGCCCTAAAATTGATGAAAGTGAAAAATACTTGAGATTTTTCGCTAACGGAAAAGTCCACAAAAAATTAGAATAATCATCCAAAAATAGAACACAATATCAATGACCCACGGAACTTAAAACTGGCGATGTCCATAAATCATTATGAATAATATCAAAAAGCATTAAAGTGCCAGATGTAGAGGCTACAAAAGGTAATCTAACATGTTTTCCTAACAGACAAGACAAACAAATTGGAGTACTACTCGTACCCTTACAATGAATAAAATTGTTTTTATGTAAAGACGACATAATTGACGACCCTGGATGACCCAAACGTGCATGCCACAAGGAAGGAGCAAGAGCAGCAAAAGTGGAGGACACAGATGGACTGGCGGAATTTGCGGTGGTGATAGAATAAAGATCGCCCCTACTGTTGCATCTCATAATTGGTATCCCCGTTTTGAAATCCTTCACAGAAAATCCAAAAGGATCAAAATTAACGGAAACCTAATTATCAGTGGTGAATTTGCGAACAGACACCAAAATTTTAATTAAGTTAAGGGCACGAAGGGTATTTTTCAAGACAATGGGGGGAATTGCACTACCGTGACCATGAATTGGAATTGAATGACCATTATCAACAATAATATCACATTTTTTGCTCAAATTATAATAAGACGAGAGGGTACCTGAGTCGGATGTCATATGGGAAGTGGCGTCGGTGTCCATGTACCAATTTATATCCAGAGGATTTAATCAAAGTGTGTGCATAACGGCTTCAATATCCGTTGGAGTGGGCCGAGGCCCAAACACACATGCTTGCGGCCCCGACCCAGAAACCTATCAAAGACTAAACTGCTGGGCTGAGAAACTGGGCCGGTTGGGATATTGGGCCCAGTTTCCCGGTAAAGGGGAAGGTTATAGGGGCAGTGGGCCAAGAACTGCCAGCCCAGTTCCAGGGCCATGAACCCCAGGGCTGTGTCCAGTGGGTTTGCGGCCCATTTCCCCAAGGCCCACCCCCGTTATTCACACCTCGGTTTTCGCCATTATTTTTCTGATTATTCTTCCATTTTTTACCATTTTTGCAGCCACTGTTGTTGCGATTTTGGCCTGAATTTTCAGAAAATGACGGAGTAGCGTCGGATGTGGTCATCATGACGACTAGATTTGCACTAGTAGCCGCCTTTTTAGCCAAGCCGACTTCTTCCAAGGTAAGCATGGACCGGGCTTGATAGAACTGCGGGAGAGAATCACTTTGACGAAGGAGAGTTCCAACGCCACTATAAGCCTCGGATAGGCCAGCAACTAGCTCGAGAAAAAGACGATCATTGCTAACGCGCACACCAACGTTGCGGAGTTGGTCCGCCAACTCTTTCAGCCTTTGCAATAGGACGAGACGTTCGGAAAATCCGCCATGTAAACATGAGAAAATTTCTTCTTAAGAGTAACAACACGAGAGTTTTTGTTATCTTGGAATATTTCACGCAACCTATTCCAAGTTTCCATTGTCGTAGCATCGGGCTCATGATCGTTTGTAGAAGGTCAGTAGAAATAGTGGAATAAATTCACTGGAGAACCGTAGCATCAAGTGTTGTCCACAACGTAGGACTCTCCTCGGGTTCAGGAACCTCCTCTGCGCTAATAGTCAAGGGAATTATGTGATGGAGGACTTGATGAGAGCGTGCGTGAACTTTGAACAATTTCGCCCACATCGCATATTGGACGTTTTCCATCTCAAGAACAATAGGGATGTGGTTCCTGATGTTGGAAACTGTAAGGGCATGATGAAACATGTTCTTCGAAGTAGACATGATGGAAGAACAATATGAGAAGTAGAGATTAGGAAGAAAAGTTGGGAAAGAAGGAGAAAATTTGGTATGGAGGAGGAATTTCTGGTGACCAAAAACCGAGAAGAAGTCTCGGAATTTGAGCTAAATACGCGGAAGAGGTTAGGGGTTTTGAGAGACCTAGACTTCTGGTACCATGAAAGAAATAATCCCTTGATTATTTTTATTAATGAAAGAGTATAAATACAATTTCACAATTTTCATAATAGGAAAATCTTATTCCTATTCTACTCCCGAAACCTTATTTTACTTGTACAATAATTATACAAGTATGGTAAGTGTACAACTCTAATTTAATTACAACTAAACATAACCTAAATTAGGCCACTAAACCGTGATATACACGGCATGAATATACCGTGTATATCACGGGTCTTAACAACCCAATATGTAACATTCTTCCCGTGATATACACAGTGTATATTCCGTGTATATCATGGGTATTTATCATTCCGTGTATATCATGGGTATTTTTCAATATATTTAATTCTGAAAAGGACGACTATTATGAAATTGAAAGAACGATTAATTCTGAGAATTGAGAGAACGATTCACCAAGTGTTCATATTAACATAAGATTAATACTCCTTTTCTTTTTGAAAGAGATTTAGCTTGGGAATTACATCAAGTATTTCCCAGTATGCTTTTCCTTTAAAATAATTCATACACCGATGATATTTAGCTGTAATTTGAGTTGGTTTTAAATGTTTATGCATGATTATACAAAGCATATACATTATATGTACAGAGTATAAGTGGTGTTTATATATAGCTATATAGAATATATACACATTATCTATACACCGATGATACAATATTGACTGGAAACTAAATCCGTGGGCTGTATATATGGATTATTTTCCCAAAAAAAAGTTCTATTTTTTTCACGAAACTCTTTCTCTTCAAAGAGAGAAATCCTCCTCCTGATGAGATGCCAATTGCCAACCTAACTAAAATAATATTAGCTGTGGCCATGAATATGATTAATCCCATTAATATTTAATGGCGTGGTAAAATTGCAACTAGATTTCTTTCTTATGCTAATAAAGATTAATATTTAAAATGTGGGAGTGATAGTCTACACAATTGCAACTATTTCTTCTTTCTTGTACAAATGATATGATTCACATTAAAATGACGTGGGACTGAGTTTGTGAGTGTTTTTTTGTTCTTTTTTCTATTATTTTGAAGATGATATCATCAACGCAATGTTTTATCCACATGACGTTTCCTCCTCTACTTATCAGGAATGTCATCTTGGCGGATTTTTTTTAAATTTTATGTTAGTATATTTCAAATAGTAATAATATTGTAATAGACTCCAATTCGCACGAGCTATTGGTCCATGAGGCCTTATATTTTGTTATAATGCATATTAACCATTAACCAATCACCATTAATATACTTATTGTTTGTACCAATAAAAAACATAGAGTAAGAGATCCTTCAAAGAAATAGAAATAAACATCAATTTTTAATCTTTTTGTGTTAGCTTTGTAAATGGAAATTGATGAATAGTAACTTCGGTTGTAAACACCTTAGGATAGACATTTAATAGTAGTCAATACTGAATTATATTCATCCAATTATTGCGAGTTAATAGATTTTTTGATAATTCATTGTTAATGCATCATTAAATAGGACGAACGATGAATATTATTGTTTAGCAACAGAAGTGAACATAAGTGATCCTTGCTATATTTTTTTTGTAGAGTCTCCTCTATTATCTCTTCCTTAAACATCATATTTAATACTTAACTAAACATAAAAATATTGTAGATTTACACACACTACTAAAAAAAATAGGTGTATTCCATCGACATGCAATGAAAAATTTGTGTTACAAACCTGATTTTTTCATTTTATTCTCACAGAATCAGCTCACTGAAAAACGAATGGTGGGAAACATGTTTCCATTGAACTGCCGGAAAATTTTCTAATATTTTTGTGTGAAAATACTATTATATTTAGGTTCTTCCACCGATGTTTAGTATAAAATAGCGACTTAATATTTTTCAATGAGAAAATAGAGATTTTTTAGCAGTGAAAAAACGTAACAAACTAAAAGGTCGAAATTCTTGAAACATTGGATCGGAGCTAGGCACAATTCGAGTATGAAAAGTAAAGAACTGATTCATGTTAGGTATAAAATATTTTTTCTTGCTTATGTGCTTCAAATTAGGCCTTCAATCTTTTATTTTATTCCAATAGAAGATTATTATTCTTTATCATGTTTTTTGAAGCTTATCATATTGTGCCCCATCTTTTGTGAAACACAATGGCTGGCCATGTATGATACACACATCTCTGACGTCAACTTCACAAATGTGAGGAAAACGTTACCTCGTATTTCACATTATTTTCTTTCCAAAATTAACAAACTCTCATTGTCACGATCCATCTGGGGCCAACAGTCATCACTCTATGGGCTCATCTCACCAAGCAAACTTTAGTAAGATATACTAATAATATTTACACCTAAGTATAAATTATTTATATTGATTATGGAAATAATTAAATATTATTTTTATAATCTATCATTTCCCCGCAGTCTTAGCGGGAGATTCTCATACGCTGAGACTGTCCCTGAAATCATTGAAGATATCCGCGGAAGACCTTTCGTGAATATATCGGCTATCTGATAGCGAGTCGGGACATAGAGAACATGGACTTGTCCACGTGCAACCTTTTCACGGACAAATAAAATATCCATCTCTATATGTTTAGTGCGTTGATGTTGTACGGGGTTCCCTGACAGATATATTGCACTCATATTATCACAATAACCCACGGTTGCCTTTTTGATTAGACAATGAAGCTCCAATAACAGATTACAGAGCCAACATGATTTAGAGACAACATTCACTACCATTCTATATTCAGTTTCAGCACTAGACCGAGAGAGCGTAGGTTGGCGTTTGGACAACCACGAGATCAAATTGTCTCCGAGAAATACACAATAACCAGAGGTGGAGCGTCTGGTATCCGGGCATCCACCCCAATCAGCATCGGTATAAGACGTGAGATAGGAGATGGCTGACTTGTATAGATGTAAGCCAAAATCAAGAGTACCACGAATATACCGCAGAATTCGTTTGAGAGCACCCATATATTCCTCATTCGGGCCATGCATATATAAACATACCTGTTGAACAACATATAAGATATCCGGTCTCGTAAAAGTGAGTTACCGCAATGCACCTGCTAAACTGCGGTAATGTGTCGGATCACCGTATGGAGACCCCGAAGAGTTACTCAACTTAGCCTTGGTATCCACCAATATAGGTGACGACTTACATGAAGACATGACGGCTCTGTCAATTATCTCCTCAACATATTTTCTTTGTCAAAGAAATAGACCACATGCATGTTAAGTTACAGCAATGCCCAAAAAATAGTTCAAAGGATCTAAATCCTTCATAGCAAATTCAGATGCAAGAAGGGAAATAATTGACTGGCGAAGAGAGACAGATGACGTTGTGAGGATGATGTCATCCACATAGAGAAGAAGGTATGCCATGTCATTCCCTTTCTGATAAATGAACAAAGACTGATCGGATTTGCTATGTCAGAATCCTAGTGTGGAAACAAATCCAGCAAACCTGTTATACCATGCTCGGGGCTTGTTTGAGCCCATATAAAGATTTCTTCAATATGCAAACATAATCAGGATGAATAGGATCTCGAAACCCCAAAGACTGGTGCATATAAACTGTTTCGTAGGTGACCTTTGAGGAATGCATTCTTTACGTCCAACTGATGGATGGACTATGATTTTGACAGAGCTAAAGTGAGAACTGTTCGGATAGTTGATGGTTTAACAAACTGGCTAAATGTTTCATCACAGTACACTCCAACCTGCTGAGACCTGCCATCACAAACAAGACGTTTTTTGTGCCTCTCAAAGGAACCATCATATTTCTTTTTATGACAAAAAAACCATATAGAACGTATTATGTTTACATTGGACGAGTGGGGCACCAACTCCCACGTCTTATTTTTAATAAGAACATCAATTTCATCTAACATGATGGCCTCCCGATTCGGGTCTGATAGGGCAGCTTTTGGATTACAGGGAATCGAGGATGATTGGACAGAGGATGTCAGATTAAAATGTCGCTTAGGAAAAAAAATCCCATGCATGGCACGAGTTTCGATGGATCGGGTTGGGGACGAATTAGGCTGCTGGGGCAGTGGGGCCAGCGGGATATGTTGGGCTGACTGGGCATCGGTATAGGGGGCAGTGGGCCTCCTTATTTGGGTTGGCCCAATGTTACCACTAACTTGGACCGATGGAGAGGATGAGGGAGCAGTGGGCTCCCTCATTTGGATCGGCCCATTTTGGGCGTTAGACTGTACAGATTGGGAGGGTGAGGGAGCAGTGGGCTCCCTCATTTGGGCTTGCCCAATTGGTGTGTGACTAGATTGAGGGTGCGGATGAGGGGGCAGTGGGGTCCCTCATTTGGGCCTGATTATATTGACCGTTTAAATGGTATTGCAAAATGAGATGTAGCCCAGTGTCCAAAAAATCATACGAGGGTGGGGATGACGCGTGTATGTTAGCAAATGAGAATTTGGACTCATCAAAAATCACGTGACGAGAGATGATAATTTTTTCACTAGACATATCATAACAGTTGTAACCCCTATGATTTTGTGGATATCCCAAAAATACACATGGAGTGGAATGTGCTTGAAGTTTGTTTATCATTGTGGAAGGAAAGATGGAATAACACAAACACCTGAAAACTCTCAAGTGGTGTAGGAGGGAACACGATGATAGCGAATTTGTGTGGGTGAGTAGTTTGAAAGTAACTTACTAGATAGAATGTTTAAGAGGTATGTAGTCATTTAAAGAGCATGATGCCAAAATTATATTGGTATGGATGCATGAGCAATAAGTGTGCGAATTAAATTATTTATTGCTTGTATTTCTCATTCAGCTTACCTATTTTGAGGAGAAGTGTGTGGACAAGAGAGGCGAAATACCATACCATTTTTGTGACACAACTCCTTAAATTGGTCATTTATGAATTCCCTCCCATTGTCACATTGGAAACACTTAATAGATTTCTCAAATTGAGTTTGGATGAACACATTAAATTGTAAGAAAATATTGTGAACCTGTGATTTCTTCCCAATCGGAAATGTCCAAAGAAAATTAAAGTAATCATCCAAAATAAGCATGTAATACTTATGACCTGCTGAACTTAAAACCGATGATGTCCATAAGTCACTATGCATGATATCAAATGGCATAGTAGTGTTTGAAGTAGACAGAGAAAAAGGTAATTTAACATATTTTCTAAAAATGCAAGACTGACAAACATAAGAATCCAAAAATTATTTACAATCAATAAACTTATTTTTCCTAAGGGAGTTCAACACATGCGTTCCCATGTGTCCCAACAGATTATGCCATAAATGAGGAGAAATAGCAGTAAAGTTGATGGATTGGTCGCTTGGTTGTTGTTGGTGGTGGTGATGAGATACAAATCGCAAGTGCTATCACATCTCATTAGTGGCATCCCCGTCCGAAAATTCTTCATAGAGAATCCAAACGGATCAAAGTCAATTGAAACATTGTTGTAAGCGGTGAAACGACACATATATACCAAGTTTTTAATAAGTTTGGGTGAATGTAGGACATTATTTAAATGTAAGGGTGGGTAAGGGGCTCAGACTTTTGATTGCCCAATACAACGAATTGGAATTTCTTGTCCATTGTCAACCACAATATTTTTATTACTGCTCATAATAAAATAAGACGAGAGAGTACCTTGAGATGCCATCATGTGAGAGGTCGCCCCCGTGTCCATGTACCAGTTGTCGTCGGGAACATTGAGAGTCATAGTCTGCATGACTTGCTCGATGTCTGTCAGAACGTAACTTGAGGAAGATGGTACATGGACTGCAAATGCTTGCTACGAATGACTACCAAGAACCCCGGGTTGCCGAGTGGATGGAGGTGGCCTGACCCACTATTCCGTAGGTAGGGAAGGGCAACCCACTATTGTGGCTGCCAACCCCACGGCGGTACTGCCCCCACTGCCCGCCGCCTTTGGCTGATTTTGTTGCCGCCAATGGGGTCGATTCTCGCCCCTCTCGTCCATGGTTGTTGCCGCCACTGGATTATTGTCAGCCACCACGACCTCTTCCCCTTCCACCATTATTTTTGCCTTTGTTATTGTTGCGATTTTGACCCCGTTTTGATCCATTGTTATTGCGGTTCATACCACTGCCCGAACCAAAATTTTGAGGGACATTATCATCGATATACGTGTTGGTGAAAAAGAGGGCAGTGTCGACATTATTTGTCGCCATCGCCGCTTGTTTTAGTTTTCGGGTTTCTTCAAGAATCAATCTTGAGCGAGCCTCATAAAATGGTGGTAACAAATTACTTTGTTGAATGAACGTAGTAACACCATCGTATTGTTCATTCAAACCCGCAATTAATAGAAGAACTAACATTTGATTCGTCACCGATGCACCAACATTTGAGAGTTGGTCGGCAAGCATTTTCAACTCTTGACAATATGCGGAGACGTTCAGAAAATCATCCATTTTGACATTAGTGAATTGATTTTCAAGATAAACCGCACGAGAAATTTTGTTATCTTGAAAATATTTTTCAAACGCTCCCATGCTTGTTGTGCCATCGAATTCGGTTCCAAAATGGTGTGCAAAAGGTCATTTGATATGGTGTCGTAAATCCATTGAAGGACTATAGCATCCAAGCGAGACCAAAGAGTCATGTCAAATCGGTGGATTTTTTCATGACCCCCGATTGAGACTTAGGAGGAAGTATATGGTCGATGACTTGGTATGCACGATAATGAATTTTGAATAACTCCGCCCAAGATGAATATTGCCTTTTTTCCATCTTAAGAATTACCGAAATGAAGTTCTTGACGTTGTTTACGGCAAGAGCGGGATGGAATTTGTGTTGATCGGCTATTGTTGCCCTATAGAGAGGGAGAAAAACATTAAAGAAGAGGAGATAGGGTGTGGGAGAGGACGACGGAATTGTACTTGGAGAAGAATCAAGAGAAAATTTAATGTCTACTTATCTTGTCTTTTGAAAGAGGATACTAGAGCTAACGTGCAGAGGATATTGCTTCCATGAGCTCTTGAGAAAATGAATCAAAAAAAAATCTGATCCTACCCTTTATTCCTCCTTAAACTAACGTCGACTAATTCCATTATCTTTTGACACCTATACTACTTAGCTAGCAAATTCATCAACCTCCACATAAGTGATTAACAAGATAATATTCATATATATATTCAAACAAACATTCCCACGTGAATACACATGGAAAAGAAAAAAATTGGATGACTTAAAGATTTGGACTTATCTTAAAAGACTACTATTATGTATTAATACTGCCATCACTTTGCTAAGTTAATGCCATGTAGCATCCAACCGCTAGTATTTATCCACTTAATCTTAGTGAATGCCGCCATTAATTCCTTAATCTCCCACCGTTACACTTATTAAGTCCTAAATTATTTTGGGATCACATCCTTTATATACTAAGCCCTTTATTTGCATATACTAGATGCTTAACCTAACGCCCGAAAGTACGGAGTGTTACAGGAGAGACACTAGCAGCGGATGTGGATAGGAAAGGATATAGGCCCCCCCTCACTATTGCATCTCGTAAGGAGTTTTTCGGTACGGAGGTCCGTTACAGAGAATCCAAACGGACCAAAATTAATTGAGACAGAATTATCGGTGGCAAATTTTCTAAGAGAAATTAAAATTTTGATGATGTGTGGGGCATAAAAGACGTTTTAAAGAGAGAAATGGGGATGCGGTGGTGGGGTAAGGGTGTGGCAAGGGTGTGGCCAAATCCTTGAATTGGAATATGATGACCGTTACCGATCATAATAGACTGCGGAGTATTTAAATTTTGCAGTTGAGTAAGATTACCAGAATTATTGGTGAGGTGAGAAGTGGCTCCCGTATCCATATACCACGTATTATCGGCTGTCGAGGAGTCAATGTGGAGAAAGTTTGGCCCAAATTGAATTGGAGAGGGCCTGGAGGGGACTGATAGGCTCCAGGAAATTGGGCGCAAAATTGATCTCCATAATTAGACGGTCTGGGAAAAGTTATTATAGTTGGATTATTTTTGGTGAAGAAAGAATAAAGAGGACAAAACTTGTTTCTCGGATTAAGGAAAAGCACTAGAAGAAAAAGAATTTGTGCTTATGCCAAGTTGGGCGAAAAACCTGGTTTGCTTTCGGGAAAAGGACTGTTTGACAAGTTGGTCGAATAGTCTTGGGTAATGGGAACAAAAAAAGAGTTTCTGGAAAGAGAACAAAAAAATAAAGAAAAAGGGACTTCTGTATTGTCGGTAAAGACAAGATAGGCCGCTCCGACTTTGGACTTCTGAAAAGCACAGTGGTCTTCTGAAAAGAAGAGAAAAAAGCAGGCAGGTAGCCTCCACTGATCGAAACAAAATTTGAGAAATTTCGAGAATAAAAGAGGGTTTAGACTTCTGATATCATGTAAGATTGTATTAATCTCTCTTGGGGAGCCTTTCTCATTAATACAAAATATATATAGGTGTACAATGTGGAATCTTTATATAACAAGTGATCGTAATTCTACCATAATTATATAATACTAAATATGGTAAATATAAATATAGTACACTTACAAATATAAACTAATGGAGAGCAGAAATAATTTCATAGGGGTAAAAAACTTTTCCATAACAAAATCTCATTTGACAAGTTATGGGTGCAATTACAGACAAATGTTATAGCTTCCATTTCCCATTTGGACTGTAGAAGCAGTTTTCAAGTCCACATTCCTCTTCCATCGGCCGCAATGGGTTTCGCCACCCTACTCCATGAAGAGGAGAGTTCACAAGTCCATGGAACGTATTATCCATTTTGTGCCTAGGTCAAGTGGATTTACCTTTTTGGGATACGTTGTCATTATATCAAGTTTCAAAAGCGCATATCATATGAACTTATACAATATTTTATAAAACTCTTGATTTTTCTCACCCATTCTAATGTGAGATTCGCTTAAATATCATGTGTATTAGCGAATATTCACCGTATATTTTGTAATTATGATAGATGTATATTTAAGGTAACTTAGGATTCTAATTGTATTAGAAATCAACCATTTAAGATAAGTTAGGATTCGTACCATATTAGGAATCAACATTTGTACAACTATATATATTGTGAATAACGAAAGGAATCCCTAAGTGAAATTATTCTATCTTACATGGTATCAAGAGCCTAAAACCTAAACCCCACTCTTCTCCTTTCTCCCTCTCTTTCTCGGCCAAAATAGAAACTTCTCGGCCAGAAAATTCCCTTCCCTCGGCCGGCGGCAACCCTGTCTTCCCCCACAAATTCCGGTTCATCCACTGGCACACTTGACAACCCCTCTCAACGTTCAATATCTTCTTTTCATCCGGCATTCGCCGTTAACAACATCAAGAATTTTATCCCTATAATTCTTGACCAAGAAGACTGTCAATATTCCATGTGGATGAAACTATTCTACATTCATGCATGTGCATACAACGTGCTCGATCATATTGACGAATTTGTTCCTCGTCCCACTGATGTTACAGACTCAATCTGGCATCGCCTTGACGCCATCGTCAAACAATGGATCTACTGCACTATCTCCAAAGACCTGTTTTGCACTATCATGAAAACAGGTGCTACGACACGTGAACTTTGGGTCCGGCTAGAAGAAATCTTTCAGGACAATAAAAATACTCGGGCCGTGTATTTGGAAGAGCAATTCAACAATACCCGTCTCGAGTTTTAACAACATGTCCGAATATTGTAAGCAACTGAAACTTATAACCGATCAACTATCCAACGTCGGGACTTCTGTTTCAGAAACCAAGATGGTGCTTCAACTTGTTGCTGGTTTATCGAAAGATGAATATGACACACTCAAAATAATGATTCACTGGCAACAATGATTCAACAAGCCGATCCTTTCTCAAGTTTCAACAAGGCACGTTCACAACTATTGTTGGAAGAAACTCGACGTGCTAAACAAGAGGAGCATAATCAAAAGGCGCTAGCCGTTGAAGGAATGACATCACCGGCGACCAACACCACCCCGCCACCACAACATGACCACCAACAGCAGCAGTCCCGCGGCGGAGGTCGTGGCGGCAAAGGTCGCGGCAACAACAATAAAGGCAAGGGCCGCGGAAAGGGCCAACACAACCAGTGGGCTGGACAGCAGCCAAGCCCGAATCAGCAGCCTATCTAGTGGGCTAGACAGCAGCCAGCATGGCCCAACCAACAGAACTGGGCCTCGCCTGCCCATACCAAACTGCAGGGGCCCAGTTCCAGCAGCCTTGGTCGACTAGCCTGTTGGGCGCTACTCCAACCACGAGCGAGCCCACCCAACAGCGAGAAGCCCACATGGTCTCGGTCCGGTGCAAGCAGCGGCAGCCGCACCCCGAAGAAATGCACAGTGCACCCCGGACGACGAAAATTGGTACATGGACACTAGAGCCACATCTCACCTCACCCGATCGTCAGGTAACTTATCTCAACTACTTCGGTTAAAGTGTCCTCAATTTATTACTGTCGGTAATGGTCATCGCATTCCAATTGAAGGTTACGGTAACACACACACCAAACATCCACACCCGCCTTTCTCCCTAAACCACATCCTATACACCCCTAACATCATTAAAAACTTAATCTCCATTAGAAAATTCACTAGAAATAATTCTGTGTCTGTCGAATTTGACCCTTTTGGTTTTTCTGTGAAGGAACTCAATACGGGGAAAATTCTTACACGCTGCAATAGTGAGGGAGACCTCTACCCATTTACTCAATCTTCCACTGTCAGACCGCAAACACCTCTATCCCTTGCGGCGATCTCTCCCTCAACTTGGCACAACAGACTCGGACACCCCGGAGACCCAGTTTTTACTTTTCTTAGGACTTCTAAGCGTATTCAATGTAATAGTGGGAAAATTACCCAACACTGTCTTTCTTGCCCACTAGGCAAGCATACTCGTCTTCCATTTATGTCATCAAACAGTGTTACTTTTTCTCCTTTTGATATTGTCCATGCTGATTTGTGGACATCTCCGATTGTTAGCTCTTTGGGTCACAAATTCTATCTAGTATTCTTGGATGATTTTTCACATTTTGTCTGGATTTACCCACTCAAATTCAAATCTGAAGTTTTTGCAAAATTCCTCGAGTTTCAAAAATTCATTAAAACACAATTTGGAAAATCTATCAAATCATTCCAATGTGATAATGGACGTGAATTTAATAATTCGGCATTTCACAATTTCTATTCTAAACAAGGCATGGTTTTCCGTTTTTCTTGTCCCTATACTTCCTCCCAAATCGGAAAGGCTGAACGAATTATACGTACCATCAATAACATGGTTCGCACTCTTCTGTTTCATGCTTGTCTACCACCTCCTTTTTGGGTCTATGTTGTCAAAATGGTCGAATCCCTTCTTAATATTTTACCAACTAGCACACTCCAAAACAAGACATCTACCGAAATCTTATACTGTAGGCTACCTTCATATGATCACCTACATATTTTTGGATGCTTATGCTACTCCAACATAGCCTCCACTGCACCTCACAAACTTGTCCCTCGCACTCTGCCATGTGTCTTCCTTGATCTATCTCCTAATCATCGGGGCTACTTGTGCTATGACATTGCTACTCGCAAAATCATCGTCTCCCGTCACGTGACCTTTGACGAGGCAACCTTTCCTTTTTCGAATCTCCAAAAATTTCAGACCGCCGATTATTTCTTTCTCGATGAACCAAGTCTGTCCCCGGTCATCCAAAATCTATACCAACAGCAGCCCACTGTTCCGATAGTCTCGTCCTCGCCACTGTCCGGCACCACCCCAACAACTCCCTACTCACCCCTGCTACATCCAGTTGAGTCTCATGCACCACCCATACTGCCTCCAGTCGAGTCTCCTGCACCACCAGCAACACTGTTGCCCCTCATTCCAAAGAACCGGTCCCGCAGCCCCGCTTGCGCTCCTAGTCCAAAGAACCATGTCGCCTCCCGATCCAAAGAACCGGTCCGCGGCCCCTGCGCCTCCTAGTCCAGAACTAGTGGACATGCAGCCTCCCAGTTTCGACCTCCCACTACTGTCTTCTCATTGCATGGAGACTCGTGCACAACATGGGATCTTCAAACCCAAGGTTCAATTCAATCTCTCCATACAAACCTTATCACCCATTCCAAAGAATCCAAAAACAAGCTAAACTGGACCCTAATTGGAATGCGGCCATGTGCGAGGAGTTTAACGCTTTAACCAAGCAGAACACTTGAGATTTGGTACCTAGACCAGCTGGTGTGAATGTTATCCAGTGTATGTGGCTATTTCGTCACAAGTTCAGAGACAGTGGTGACTTAGAGAGGTATAAGACAAGACTTGTTACAAATGTCACTAATCAGCAGGAGAGTATTGATTGTGGTGAGACATTCAGTCCGGTTGTTAAACCGGCCACTATTTGGATTGTTCTCAGTATTGCTATGGGTATGCATTGGTCGATTCATCAGCTAGATGTCAAGAATGCATTTCTTCATGGGGATTTGAAAGAAACTGTATACATGCATCAGCCCCCTGGATTTGTTCATCCGGCAGTTCCGCAGTTTGTATGTCGTCTCAGGAAATCATTGTATGGATTGAAACAGGAACCCCGCGCTTGGTATGATCGTTTTGCCAGATATTTTCTGCAGATTGGTTTTATATGTAGCAGGTGTGATAACTCTCTCTTCACCTTTCATCGAGGTAGCAGCACTGCATAATTGCTATTATATGTCGATGACATCGTTCTTATTGCATCGTCTGATGGTTTGAAGAATGAAATCATTACTCTACTCAAAACTGAATTTGCTATGACTGACTTGGGCAAGCTGAGTTACTTTTTGGGTATATCAGTGACCAGATCTGCCGCCACTATGTTCTTGTGTCAGCGTAGTATGCAGAAGAGATAGTGTACAGGGCCAAGATGGCAAATTGTAAAATTATGCCAACTCCGGTGGACTCAAAATCAAAGCTTAGTGCCACTGACAGTGCGCCAGTCTATGATCCCACTCTATATCGGAGTCTTGCAGGTGCTCTTCAGTATCTTACATTCACTAGGCCTGATATTGCATATGCCATTCAGCAGGTGTGTCTGTTTATGCACGACCCCCGAGAGTCCCATTTTGCCGCCCTCAAACGTATTATCAGATACGTTAAGAGCACACTAGACTTTGGACTACATCTATACCCTTCTGCTCCAACCAAGTTGCTAGCCTACACGGATGCAGATTGGGCAGGATGCCCCGACACACGTCGCTCCACCTCAGGGTACTGTGTATTTTTTGGGGATAATCTTATCTCATGGTCCGCCAAGCGGCAGGCCACGCTATCCCGTTCGAGTGCTGAAGCAGAATATCGCGGAGTTGCTAATGTCGTTGCTGAGATCTGTTGGCTCCGAAATCTTCTTTTGGAGCTCCAGTGTCCATTACGCAAGGCGTCTATAGTCTATTGTGACAACATATCTGCTATCTATATGTCTCATAATCCGGTCCAACATCAGCGGACTTAGCATATTGAGATGGATATCCACTTTGTGCGAGAGAAGGTTGCCCGTGGTCAGGTCAAAATTTTACACGTGCCTTCCTCCTATCAGTATGCAGACATTTTCACAAAGGGACTACCGCGACAGCTCTTCACCGACTTCCGATCCAGCCTTAGCATTCGGCCTCCTCCCGCTCCGTCTGAGGGGGAGTATTAGCAAATATTCTCCGAATATTCACCGTATATTTTGTAATTATAATAGATGTATATTTAAGGTAACTTAGGATTCTAATTGTATTAGAAATCAACAATTTAAAATAAGTTAGAATTCGTACTGTATTAGGAATTAATCTTTACACAAATATATATATTGTGAATAATAAAAGAAATCCCTAAAAAAAAATTATTCTATCTTACAATGTCCACCTCTCATCTTCAGAAATTTGCAGTGTAAAAGTATGTCAATCATACTCAACTCACCCTTTTCAGCTCGTCCCTATGTTAGTGGCTTCACAATATCTCTCTCAAATATAGTTATGCATATTGAGCATATAATCTTGAACGAGTCTTGGTGTGCGTGCATTGCATGGAGTATCCGCCGGCGGGATTTAAACCTTTAATTAATCCGGATATTCTTTGGTTTAATCGATTTTAGTCCCTTTTTTCCTGCAACAACAGGGGTAGGGGTAGAGTGAGGTATCTAGTTGAATTTTTTCTTGCTAAGACAGTAAGAAGTGAGAACTTCATTGCCTCATCAAAGGGCGATTCATCGAAAATTAGACAAAGTGATATCAGACACTAATTTAAAATTTAGAATTTATAAATTTTTATAATAATTTTAAATTAATAAATAATAATTGAATTTATAATTAGAAAATTTTAAATATATAATAAATTTATTAATATATTTATTACTCATATATAAGATCTGAATAAAAATTGTCTAATTCACGTAACTCACGTATTATATTGTGATGATGGAAAAGTAGAGAGGTGATAATAGCAAAGTGGGATTAGCAAAATGATGATATATATAAGTTTATGGTTCTATTATATCTCTATTCATAAAAAATAACTATTTTGTTAAGAAACATAAAATTTTCATTTAAGAAATTCAAGGGATCGATATAATAATAATAATAATAAAAAATCTATTTCTACACCTACAACCACAACAATATCGTAGCCTTTATCCTTTGTACCAACTTTAAGGTAAAAGATATCTGGTCCCCTCCAACATTATTTATAGGCGTTTGGCCATAGAAATAATTTTTTTTTTTTTTTTTTGGAATTTTGAAGTGGGAGTCAGTGTTAGATTTGTGTTTGGCCATAGCTTTTGCAAATAATATTTTGTTATTCAAATGTATTTTTTCAACAAGGTTTTGGTTATTTTTTAAATTCCTAATACAATTTAAAGTTGTATTTGAAATTTTCATGGCCAAACACTAATTTTTGAAAAGGTAAAAAAAATTCGGAAAAAAATAAATAATTCTATGCCCAAACGGATCCTTCATTATTCCTAATCCAATATTATTACAAATTTATCCTAATTACGAGTATTAATTATTATCTTTACCAATATGATCAGGAAACAAAAAGACTCGATCTTTTGATGCAACAAGTGACTATTACTCATTAAATTTCACACAACTTCTAGACTCATAGAATATTTATAAGTTATAACATGATTTAACTTATACCTCATATGTAACAGTTCACTAGTAGAGGTCACCATTCAAACTTGTTAATTCAAACTATAATGTTATATTGGTCAAAGTTATGTAGTTTGACTTTCGAGAAATTATAATGTGAATTCAAAATTTTAGTTAAAATTCATGTAGTTTGACTTTCGAGAAATTAAATTAGACAAGTATTTTAAGATAAATGGAGTATCATAAGCAAAATAGAATTAGGAAGTCATCAAAGACCCATAAAATTCTGAAATCGAATTATTATTAATTTCGGAAAACATAAAAGAAAAACTTTTTGTTTATAAAAATGTCACACAAAAAAAAAATCGAATTGGATTCAAATTTACTTTCTATTATTTAAGGCCCAACTCCAAAACTTTAGTAACATAAATAATAATAATAATAATAATAATAATAATAATAATAATAATAATAATAATGGAATTTTCTTCGAATTTAAGCATGTTCTCTTTCTGCGGCCTGAAATTGAATTTTCCACCACCAGCGCCAACAACGATTAATTTTATGAAACCAAACCTGGCTTTAATTTTGAGGCGTTTCGTCTGAATAAAATCACTAGTGAAAATTGGCGCCATTAGAGGCGACAAAGTTGACAAAGCTTTGGCTCCGATTCATTCTGCATTGTGTCTCAAGCACCGACGTCGTCGAGTCCGTTCAAAACTCGAACCTAGCCGGCTCTTAAAAATGTCGAGATGTGAAGATTCATGAACAGTAAACGAAAGATTCCATTAAATTTCGAAAGCTTATAATATAGAGTATAGACTCGACATAATTTTCAAACTTAAGAAGTTGGGGGCGTGTCTAAAATAATGTATCTTTTATTGGTTTATATGTTTTTTTTTAAGAAAAGAATCTGAACTTGGTCGAAACAAGTTGTGTAAAAAAACAAAATATTATATATAAAATAGGATTAGTTTTGTTGTGCATGAATCTTGGGGGTGTTATATATATGTAGCACTTAATTTGTTATTGTTAATTTCTCATTTTGGGCGGACTCAATTAGATATCCTAGATCAAAATATTAGCGAATATTCTCCGAATATTCACAGTATATTTTGTAATTATGATAAATGTATATTTAAGGTAATTTAGGATTCTTATTGTATTAGGAATCAACCTCTGTACAACTATATATATTGTGATTAATACAATAAGAATCCTAAATTACCTTAAATATACATCTATCATAATTACAAAATATACTGTGAATATTCGGAGAATATTCGCTAATACAAAAGGCTTGTTGACCTTATAATAATGTTTCTCTATATCCAAAGAGTAAACAAGGATAATTTAATCAAATTATTCTTTAGTTAATGTTTTTTAAAGGGGTGTGCAAAGAGAAACATAATAAATAAAATGGACTGGACGTACTTATAATTGTTACCTAATCCAATATTTCTTCTATCTTTGTCAGTTGTCACTAGTGAAGTTATATTTAGTTTGAAGTTGAATTACTGAAGTTCAACTTTAAGAAATTACTCACGATTAAATAGATATTTTAAAATAATGAAGTTAGTGTACAACAAATTCTTGAAGACAAAAAAAAGTACAATACATTCTTGTTTTTGGACCGGGTGACAGGAATCAATACCAAAAGCCCGACCTGTTACCTGAATTTGGGCCTCTGGTTTTCTTTCAAATCATCAGTTTGGGCTTATCTGAGCCTCTGAGTTGTGCCACTTTTAGCAACAAAACTTGGGTCATTTGCACTTTTTAAACTTTTTTTGTGCTCATCTTTAATTTTTGCCGCTCGTAAAAAATAACTTTTCGCGGGGCACAAATTTATTCTAATATATAATATTCCATAAGTTATGTCTGGCGTCCTTAAAGAACTTATGTTTCGCTAGCCATAAGTTCGATTTTAAAGGGTTAAAAATTAAAAACAGCATTTTTGAAGGGAAAAAAGTAAAGACCAACTCATTTGAAGGGAAAACTGTGCAATTAAACGACAAAACTTAATATCCACATCTCTAGTCCTTTTATGTATTTTTTTTCGATAATTGCTTTTCCACACGATGTTTGGTATTCTCTTAGAGCTAGACCAACTAATTCAGATTTATATTGAAAAGTATCACTTTAAGGGTAAAGTGTTTCCTATCAAAAAAAGAAAGTGTTCTTCGTTTACTTGCTTCCTTTGTTTCAACTTGTTTGTCGTAGTTTGAGACATATGAGAGTGGCCTTGGTGGAGGAAAAAAAATACGAGAAGCGAGGCTGATATGGTTTGGACATGTTCAGAGAAGAGGCACGAATGTACCGATGTGAATGTGTGAGAGGTTGGCTTTAGACGGGTTCAGAAAAGGCCGAGTTAGGCCGAAAAATTATTGGGGAGTAGTGATTAGGCAAGACATGGCGCAATTGCAACTTACTGAGGACATGACCTTAGATGGGAGGTTGTGAATGACGCAGATTAGGGTGGAGGGTTAGATAGTAGTACGGGTCTCGTGTATCCTTTCATTCTAGCAGACGTAGTGTTACCTTGTAGGTTATTATCCTCCGATTTCCTGTTACTATCTGCTGTTTTTGTATCCCGATTATCGTACTAGTTGATGCATTTACTGTTAAAATTTCTCCATTAATAGTTATCTATAGTATTTTGTCATGATCTCTTTATTTTACTTTACTCAAACCGTATCTGACCTTTTTTTGTCATGTTGTCATGTTTTTTCTTGAGCCTAGAGTCTTTTGAAAACAAACTCCATACCTCCCAAGGTATGAGTCAGGTATGCGTACACTCTATTCTCCCTAGACCCCACCGTGTGGATTACACTAGGTATGTTGTTGTTGTATAGTTTGAGACATAAATTTTATGAAAGAAATGAAGATTTTTAAAACTTTCGGTATTAATCATGCCATACTATTTGTGTAGTTATAAGACATTTGAAATTTATAGCTTTAAATATATCATAACTTTTTATTAAGAAAATATAAAAATATATCAATCTTTGACAAAATTAATATTTACTCCAGGAGTACATTAAAAAAAAATTGAAAGGCTATATACATCAATAATCCCTTAAACTTAGAAATAAAGTGTGTTAACTGAAAGTTGATGTGAAAGTTTAATGGAGAATTTATGTATTTGTTCAATTTGAAACCTCATAACGTTGATTGCTAACCAATTGCCCACTAGATCGCTTACATGCCAATTGACATCAAATGGAAAAGCTAAACACAACTTTTAATTTGCTAACCAGCAGTTTCAGCTATTATCTCCAAATTTCTACATAGCATAAAGTTAATTGGTAAACAACAAGACACAAAAAGAAAGTAAAATGGTTGAGAAAAAGAAAATGTAAAAGTGGCATTTGTGAAAATTTCAAATTCAACTATTGAACAATTTTATTCTCTTTAGATTCATATTGATCAATAGATCTCCGCGTCCCCTCTCTCACACACAAAACACACACTTTTATTTGTCTTTTCTTTTTCCTTTTTATTACTATTAGAATTGTTTAGCTTGTTGGTTTCACTTCCAATCTTGACCTTTTTCAGAGGTCGGTCAACAAGGGAAGAAATGAGCAAATAACTACATTTCGGACCCGTAATTAATGTTTAACGAGTGTTTCAAAACTATTAACGTTTAGCAGTATTTTAATGCAGAATTAAATTTGGATAAATATATCCTTGGTTAATATACCAAAGAACTCTAGCAGTTTTTTATGGAGTTTTTAACTGCAGTTTAAATTTCTGCATTTTTATAAATTTGTTGGAATTTTCCTGCTTGTCTAAACTTTATTTTGCCTTAGGAAAATGAACATTTCAAACTATTTGCTAAAAGGTCCAAAAACTGACAATCTAAACTACCTTTTACTTTAACAAGTGTTATCGAGAGACTGATCAGTAATTGGGTGAGATTTTTTTTTCTATTGAGCTTATTAACAGAAAAACCAATCTAGATTTGTGGTTAGAATATTATTTACGAAAATTGACAAGTTCTTTCTAATTAAATTACATTATTATTAATAGACAAATGGGCTCTACACTAAATTCAGCTAAGGTTGTCTAACGGAGCGGAATGGGATGAGATAATTTTAGGAGGACAGGATAAAACGGAACAGGCCGATTTCTTAATAGGTTAGGGGGATCGAGACTAGCATTACGAACCCCTCGACCCGTCCCATCCCACTAAGCTTAGGAGATAGGACGGGACGGGACTTGTCGGGGGAGTTAATGAGATTTTTTAAAATTTCTTATTAAATTAAATATTTGAACACTAAAAGATTATAAAAAGATGATATTGTGATATAAGACTAATAAATTTAGTAACTGAATACAAATTTAACATAAACTTTATATTTGAATTGATAGCATTGCAAATTCAAAACATACAATCATGATTTTTTTAATTTAAATTAGAACGGGAAGGAATACACCGTAAACTGAATAATTTTAGTGGGACGGAACATGACGAGACGATTTCTTAATGGAAAAAGGGGATCAGAAGTTTGTGGATGAAGCCCTAAACCCGTCCCATCTCACTAAACTAACTGGACGGGACAGGATGGTGCCGGATTAGCCTTAAATTCAGCTAATTCAGGCGGGCTCTAGATTGATTTATCACCAAAAAAATTCATTAAATAGAGAAGAAACATTAAAATGAAAGCCTTATCAAGAAAAGACAGCAAAAATGAGAAGGACCAATTCCAACAAATCCAAGAAAACCAATCATATGTCATGTGGAACCAAACTAGTCATAGCCCATCCTTCAACTTGTTGGAAATTTACTAAATGTGGAATTAAGTATATCCCATTAATTTATGACTCGAATAATTGGGCCCGCACGTCGGAAACGTCGTTTCCACACACGTGCACACGTAGTGCCAAGTATCACAAATTTCATTAGTGAAAGAGATATTGGTACGTATGTAATACGTTTGAGACATAGAATTATGGACGGTTATTGGCCAAATGACAAAGTATTCCACGTTGGTAAATGAAGGAAGAAGTGTACAAAGTGTAAAATGAAATGAGTCAGAAATCGCCGCGGAGCCGTGAAGGACCACGGCGCCACACCGTCGGAGCCGCAGCGCCTCCCAGGCTGCGCCGCGGCGCAAATTGGCTGGTCAGTCACTGGAACCGCGGCGCTTCGGAGGCAGAATGCGGCAACGGGAAGTTGGAAAAATCTGACGTTTGGGTTAGTTTTGGAGCATTGATTCTCCATTACTTGCCACATGAATTCAGCCATTATTTGGCTGAATGTAACCCCTCAATCAAGTGCAATTACATGGTTATTGAAGGCCTTTAGTTGGCTAGTTGAGGGGTCTTCTACTTACACTATAAAGTGAGGCCTTTGGCTCAATTGAAACACACTACACTCAACACTTAAAAAATATTCTATAGATTTTCTGAGTTCATATTCTTCCTCTCTAGCAAAGTCACTATACTCAAAGTTCTTCAAGAGTAGCACTTGAGTTTCCTTTGCTCACTTGTTAAAGTTGCTGTTGTATCTTGGGAGACTATTGCTCTATACCGTAAAAGGAGATATACGGGGCAATCTTGTCTTAAAGAAAGAGTGTCATCACTCGACTCAGCGAATCACACAAGCAATCGGTTAAATTATTGATTTCCAGTTTATTGTAATAGGTAGTTTATCCTTTCTATTATTGTAATAGTTACTTACTTCCCGTTCCCTACAACAACTGTGTCCCAACACAACTTTTATCCCCACTTCTTTCCTCTTCTCCCCTGAAATTCAAAACTGTCAAACAAAAAACACACAAAAAAATTCTCAAAATTTTTATGAATCAAATAACTCACGGAGATAAGAGAATCATGATCTATCAACAACAATAGTTTCTATGCAACTTTGCCCTGCATATGATAGTTTATGTGAAACTTTGTATTGCAAAATTATCATTTTTTTATTCTTCTGGAGTTCGAACTTAGAATTTCTGATTTTATAGACCAACGAATAATGATACTTTGACCCACAAATTTTCATTAATGAAAAATAGGAGACAAAAATTAAAGACTAATCTATATGAAATTTTATAGACCAACGTATAATGATACTTTGACCCACAAATTTTCATTAATGAAAAATAGGAGACAAAAATTAAAGACCAATCTATATGAAGGAAATCCGCGAAAATTGGTATTAATTTATTTTAGAATATTCCATCTTATCTAGCTCATCAAAATATCAGTTAGAATTATCTCTAAAAAATTCATTAAATGAAGAAGAAAACCTTAAAATTAAAGCGTTATCAAGAAAAGACAACAAAAATGAAAAGGACCAATTCCAACAAATCCAAGAAAACCAATCATATGATAACACATCATGTGGTGGAAGCAAACTAGCCATGACCCTAACCTCCAACTTTTGTCCCCACCATACTTCCTCTTTCCTCCTCCTCTGCAATTCAAATTGTCAAACAAAAAAAAAAAACACAAAACATTTCTCAAAATCTTTATATGAATCAATAATTCATAGAGATATGAGAATCTTGATCCATCATCATCATCCTCTCTTTTTTCCCATCACCCCCACATTAAACTAACTTCACATATACACACACAACACCCCAACAAAATCCAACTCATTTTTCACAATTTTCATCAAATCTTGATAACATTGTTCTTTCAAAATCAAATCCTGATAACCCCTTGTCTTCTTTCTCTTCACTATATATATTATATAAAAATCAATTCTTTGATAACCCCATTTCACCACCATCAATAATTATCACAAAATCCAACTCCTTTTTTCACATTTTCATCAATCTACAATCAAATCTTGACATTCTTTATGAGCAGGGTTTATTCGAAACATCATGTCTGCCTCACAAAGGTAGAGTAAGTTCTGCATACATTCTACCATACCCAGACCCCACTTTGTGGGATTACATTGGGTAAGTTGTTGTTGTTGTTGTAACAATCAAATCTTGATAAAAATCAAATCTTTTTACTTCCAAGATTAACCTTGTCTTCTTGTTTTTGTAGGGTTTTATTGGGTTGAAAACACATAAGTAAGACCCAACGAAAGTTTAAAATTTTGTTCTTACTTACCCCAACAATTTCTTCTGGTTTGGTTATATGACAATCCAAACTCTGTAACATAAGACATGAACACTTACATGTTGTATTATCTGGAGTCTTTACTTAGGGATTACACGTGACTGTCCCTTCGACTGCAAGCACAATGCTACGGTGTATTCCTCTGTCAAGAAAGCCAGAAAATCTTGGCAGATGTTTGAGAGAGTTTTATCCTAAACTCTAAGTCTAGAATTGATTATGAGAATTAATGTGTTAATTAACAAAGGGGAGTGCAGTATTTATAGTTGAGATTAGGGCAACAAATCAGATTAGGGTTGGGCTCCAAGCCTGTCCCAAAAACCGAGGTGCAGAGGGCCAGTGTAACTGGGCCCACTGTCGGGTCGGCGCCGCGGCGCAGTCTAGCAGGCGCCATACGTAAAATCTCTTTTCCCATTTTCATTTAATATATATTTAGCACATTAAATCCAAAATCTAATTTTGATTTAATTAAATAATTTTCATCTAATAGAAATTATCCCATAGTTATTATCAATTTAAATATCTCAATTCAACATCGAAAATTTAATACTTTCTAAATACACTCTTAGATCGAAGAGACAATCGACATAGTGTGACCCTATAAGCCTTCACATATCGACACTAATCCAATTAAGATCCATACGAAACTCTTAGATTGCGCTGTATGACGAACTCAATATGTGAAGTACGTTTACATGAATCTAGCAAACATAACCTTTATGTGAGATGATAAATTCCTTTCATTCGCGACACACTCGATCAAGCTTAGGATTTGCCATGTGTCTATCCAAATGGCTTAATCACTTTATCTCATCCATATTAGTCGACAACTATATGTCTCTTGTATTGGCCAATGACTTGGTCGACCTAATATACTGAGAAGTTGAGTGCTCTCTCGAATATCCAATCGAGGAATGAATCATATTCTTGGCTCAACTACCACCTTAATTTACATTATAATGCACCCAACACAAGCCGTATCTTATCCTATAAGGAGTTTAAGTTTAGGACAGGGTCAAAGTACATTACTCTGTAAACAAGGTGCGTATTGACCTCAAGTCAAAGGACCTTCATCTCCCACACACTGATAACACTTTAGACATGTATAACAAATAGTTTATCAGCAGGTTATACCAATACTTTCCAAAAGTATCCATGTATCCATCACTAGTAACCATTACTAGTAGCAGGTGAGACATACTACATTCTCTAAGAATGTGATGCAGACCACATGTCGACTTATAACATATCATCGATATCCCATTCTCGATAATCATTAGTCGAGGCTATTTTAGAGTTACGCTCTATCATCAATATCTCACTCTATTAATGACAACGTAAGCTCAAGGGATGCACATTAATGAATAATTACAAACAATCAAATAATAATTCAATAATTGCAACTGCCATAAATATTAATCTTATTAATAATACGAATCTGTTCAAGTACATTTGTCCATAATAATGATTGTCTCTATGACATACATACTTTCAATCTCCCACTTGGGCTAGAGCCAATATCTGATGTATCTAAAACCCATGTTTTCAAAATGACCATTATGCTTAACTAAGCTTAATGGTTTAGTAAACGAGTCAGCTAGATTATCATCTGTGGGAACATAGTCTAATCTTATTTCTTCAGTTTCCACCATCTCCCTGAGTATGTGGTATTTCCTCGGTACATGCTTATTTCTGTTTGTTGATCTTGGTTTCTTAGCTTGCGCAATCGCACTAGTGTTGTCATAATAAATCGTTATTGAACAAGTGGCACTTGGAACAACCCCTAGTTCCTTTAGGAACTCAGATATTGCGACAACTTCTTTACCAGCTTCCGATCCAGCAATGTACTCAGCTTCAGTTGTCGAATCAGCAGTTTTAGCTTGCTTGGAACTTTTCCAACTCACTATTCCGCCATTGAAAATGAAGGCATATCCAGATTGAGATTTGAAGTCATCAAGATCTGTCTGGAAGCTAGCATTAGTGTACCCAGTACACACTAGCTTCTCTTGTCCACCATAGACTAAGAAATTTTTTTAGTTTGTCTAAGATACTTAAGAATACTCTTGACTGCTTTCTAGTGTTCTTCCCCAGGATTCTGCTGGAATTTGCAAGTCATACTAAGTGCATAGGACACATCTGGCCTCGTACAGGTCATAGCATACATGATAGATCCTATAACTGAAGCATATGAGATTTTTTTCATGCGTTCAAGTTCTGCAACAGTAGAAGGAGTATCCTTCTTTGATAACTTGATGCCTTGACCCATAGAAAGACTTCCCATTTTGGAGTTTTCCATAGAGAATCGTCTTAGCACTTTGTCTATGTATGTGGACTGTGACTGCCCCAATAAATTATTAGGTCTATCTCTATAGATCCTAATTCCAAGAATGTAGCAGGCTTCACCCAAGTCCTTCATCATGAAGGTGCTGGATAACCATTCCTTGACTGATTGCATGAGAGTTTTATTATCTCCTATTATTAATATGTCATCTACATATATAACAATGAAGACAATACTCCCTTCCTTACGCTTACTATAAACGCATGGATCTTCTTTGCTTCTAACAAAGTCAAACGATTTGACTGCTTTGTCAAAGCAAATATTCCAACTCATTGAGGCTTGCTTAAGTCCATAAATGGACTTCTGTAGCTTGCACACTGCTTTGGGCTTAGTCTTGGATGTAAAACCCTCAGGTTGTATCATATACACCTCCTCAATTAGGTTACCATTGAGGAAAGCAGTTTTAACATCCATTTGCCAAATGTCATAATCATAGTATGCGGCTATTGCAAGCAAAATCCGAATGGACTTAATTTTCTCAACATGTGAAAAGGTTTCATCATAATCAACCCCAGACCGTTGATTATAACCTTTAGCCACCAATATTGCCTTATAAGTCTGTACCTTATCATATGCATCAATCTTCTTCTTGAAGACCCATTTGCATCCTATGGGTCTAACCCCTGTTGGCAAATCAACCAAGTTCCAAACTTGATTGATGTACATCGAGTCCATCTCAGATTTCATGGCTTCTTGCCATCTCTGCGAATCAATGTCTAACATAGCTTCGCTGTAGGTTGTAGGTTCATCGTCATCAGGAATATCTATCTCATTATGTGTTTCAATAAGTAGATTAAGTCTTTCAGGCGGACGATGAGTCCTAGTGGTCCTACGGAGTTAATTATTCTGCGTTTCAGTGTTTATTGCGTTCTGATTGTGAGAAGGTCTTTGTATGCTGGACAATCCATCACCTTGAGAGCTTTCAGGAATGTCATTTTCATGTATTCCCTGAATGGAATGATGTACAACTATTGTATCATCTTCCATTGGTTGTGTATGAGATTCTTGCATTTCTGCACTATCTCTCACAACACTCCCACTAGCTGAAGGGCATACTCTAAGTACCCAATCTTCACCAGATACTCCCACTGAATCTTTGTCTAGTTCATTCGACAAGGGTTCAACTTATGTGTTATTTTGTGGTTCTTGAATTTCTTCAAGTTCTATCTCATTGCAGCTCTGTTCCTTGTAGACATATTCTTCTTCAAGGAAAGTTGCATTTCTGGAAACAATGACCTTATGTTCTCCAGAAAGATATAAATAGTATCCCTTAGTTTCCTTTGGATACCCCACAAAATAATATTTCTCACTTTTAGATTTCAACTTGTCAGTAAGCATCTTCTTTACATATGCAGGGCACTCCCAGGGTCGGATGTGTTTAAGTGCTGGCTTCTTGCCATTCCATATCTCATATGGAGTTTTCTCTATTGATTTGGAAGGAACCCTGTTCAGAATATAAATTGAGATTTGCAATGCATAACCCCAAAGGTATGTTAGTAGAGCTGAGAAACTCATCATGGATCTAACCATATCTAATAGAGTTCGATTTCTCCTTTCAGCAACACCATTCATCTGTGGCGTTTCAGGAGGTGTCCATTGTGATTGGACTCCATGAAGCTTCAAGTAAACCAAAAATTCTTTACTTAAGTATTCACCTCCTCGATCTGATCGAAGGGTCTTGATACTTGTTTCAAGTTGCTTCTCTACTTCTGACTTGTACTCCTTGAATTTCTCAAAGGCTTCGGACTTGTGTTTCATAAGATACACATGCCCAAACCTTGTGAAATCGTCTGTAAAAGTGATGAAGTAAGGGAAGCCTCCCTTAGCTTGAGTTGAAAATGACCCACATACATCAGTATGGACCAATTTAAGTACCTCTTCGGCTCGCACCCCTTTCCCAGAATTTGGCTTGTTGGTCATCTTTCCTTTCAAGCAAGATTCACAGTTACCATAAGACTCTAAGTCAAATGGTTCCAGGTAGTCTAACTTTCTCAATCTTGCTATCCTTGATTCATTGATGTGACCAAGTCTACAGTGCCATAAGTAGGTGGGGTTTCTTGGATTACTTATCTTATCTCGTTTGTTTTGCACATTGAAAATTTCATGACTACAGTTTAGAACATACAAACCATCCACAAGCGGAGCATTTCCACAAATAAAACCATTAAAAGACAGTACATAACTGCCATTGGCAATAAATGAGAAAAACCCATTAATGTCTAACACTGGGATAGAAATAATATTCCTCATCAATGAGGGAACAAAATAACAATTATTTAGTTCTAAACAAAAGCCTGAAGGTAAATCTAGTCTATAAGTTCCCACGCGTTCATCATCCACTCGTGCTCCATTTCCAACGCGCATGTCTACCTCTCAAGGTCTAACATTTCTGCTGTCAATTAGACCCTGCACATTATCACAAATGTGTGAGCCACAAGCGGTATCTAATACCCAACAGTAAGAGTTACTTATAGACATGTTTATTTCAATGACAAACATACCTTGTCCAGTAGAGCCAGGAGCACCTAGTGCTTTGCCTCCTCCTGGAGCTGTGCAGTCCTTCTTCCAGTGCCCCTTCTTCTTGTAGTTGAGGAACACATCTGAAGCTACCTTTACTTTCTTCTGAACACTTCCTCTAGGTTTCATAATTGTAGGTGCAACAACTGTCTTACCCTTCTTTTTCTGCATGTTCTTACCCTTGGGTTTGAATTTGCTAGAAGAGCCCACCATGAGCACAACTTTACCTTTAGAGGTAGATGATTCAAAGGTCTTTACCAAGTTGTGAAGCTCTGGAAGACTTGCCTTGGTTCCATTCATATTGAAGTTCACAATGAAATTCTCAAATGAACTAGGAAGTGAATTCAGGATCAGGTTGACAAAGACATTTATAGGCAGCTTCGTTCCAATCGAAGCCAACCTTTCTATTAACCCAATCATCTTCAGAACATGTGCTGACACTTGACCTCCGTCTTTCAGCTTACACTTGAAAATGTCCCTCAACAGTTCATACTCCATTGTTTGAGACTATGAGTCATAGAGACTCTTCAAGTGTTCTAGCATTTTATTGGGGCCCATGTTTTCATATTGCCTCTGTAATTCCAAGGTCATGGAGGACAACATTACACATTGTGCCGAGGTAGCATCGTCTAGATGTTTCTGATAAGCCACCTTGTCAAACATGGCATACTCAACAGAATCTTCAGCAGGGACTGTGGGGAACACTGTGTCTAACACATACTCAATTCTTTCTAGTCTTAACACCAATCACGGATTTCTTAACCAGTTAGGGTAATTTGATCCAGTCAACGTGTTTGTCTCGACCAACATTTTCAGTGATAGATTCGACATTTTATACGACTGAAGAAACAAATAGATTTGAAATTAAACTCTAATATAATTTCTATTGAACACATTCTTTAACTAATTAACATGACCTTTAGTTTAATTAGCTCCCACTATTTTAACATACTCTTCGACCCCATGGAAGAATATAGACTCATATCAAATATGGTCATAATGGGCCATAATCCAGGTTCATGCTATCTCCGCGTTTGCTGTGACTGATAACTTCAACAGCACAACCTGGTAGGTCTCTAAACCAATTACAAATAATTTGTAACTCATGTTTGACAAAATGTTCTAAACAATCAATCTGCGTCCCTTGGCTTGTCCGACACTGTGGCACCAAGACTGTCACGCCCCGACTTTTCTCAAGTCTTTCTTTAGGACGTGATGGCACCTGGACAACTATCCCTTTCCAGGCGAACCATTTACTTCATTTTCTTCCTAATTTAGACAGGTATTTGCGGAAATAATAAATATAATAATCAATTTGAAGTTTACGAAGAACAATCTCATGTGGGCATTCCCCGAGATAATAAAACTTAATTCTCTAAACAAACTTAGTCTAGAGTAACTTTCACCAAATCCGAAATAATGGATTGGTGGTACGATGAGGCTGGGGACGATCGCTAGCCCTCTTGCGGAGCTTTTTCTCTATCGCGCCTTCCTGAAATATGTTAAATAAAAGAGTCAGCCCTACCATCCGGGGCTGAGTGAGAATCTCACCTTACAGTCCAAAGTAACCTCACAATATTTTTAATTACAATCACATTATAAGAAAATAATAAGCATGTTGAAATAAACAGATTACAACCCTTTTATAAAAAAAAATCAATAAATATTCACGTGCAAAATTTTCTCCCCACTCGTCTTAAAACAACTTAGTTTAATCAGTACTCCTTCTTTTTTTTCCCATATAACATATTATACATTTTGTTGCGGTACGTGCAACCCGATCCAGTGCATTTATATATTTGTTGCAGTACGTGCAACCCGATTCAGTGCATTTATATATTTGTTGCGGTACATGCAACCCGATCCAATGCATTTATATATATATTTGTTGCGGTCCGTGCAACCCGATCCAATGCATTTATGTATTTGTTGCGGTCCGTGCAACCCGATCCAATGCACTTATTTGTTGCGGTCCGTGCAACCAATCCAATGCACTTATTTGTTGCGGTCCGTGCAACCCGATCCAATGCACTTATTTATAATTGTATATATATATATATATATGTTATATGTTCAAAAGACTCGAATAATATTTCCTTATTTCAATATTTCGCCCTTTCCACTTGTAAGGGTTATAACTCTCAACCCGTATATCTAAATAAGGTATTTCTCACTCTGAGTCGAAGGTAACGCGGGGACCTATCACTATCCCAAGTTTCCTCTGAAATACTTAGTGAAACTAGTACAAATTCATGAAAGAAACAACCCTATAAAAACTGTCTCGGCGGGCTTTTATAAAAAGGGACACAATCTTAAAACAGTCATAATTTTGTATCTGTAAGTCGCATTAATCCCCGTAAAGTCTCAAACTGTCAAGAACATAGAAATCTAGAACTTTTATTCAGCATAGATTTTCGGATTCTTTACCCATTTGTACAGTTTTTACATTATACGTTCTGCCATTCCGAATTTCGGTCGATCCGAGGCAGAAATTTTAAACAACTATAACTCTCAAACCGTATGTCGGATCGATCTCAGTAAGATCTCAAACTGTCAATAACAGAGAAATACAGAACTATTATTCAGCACAAACTTTCAGATTCTTTACCGATTTGTACAGTTCTTACGTTATATATTCTGCCATTCCGGATTTCTATTGATCCAAAGCAGAAACTTTAAACAGAGATAACTCTTAAACCGTATGTCGGTTTTATCCCCGTAAAGTCTCAAACTGACCGTAACAGATAGATGTACAACTCTGTAAAATTTCATCCAATTATAACAAGTATAGCCCAGTATAACAGATTACAATTTGCACAATCCAAACTAGTTATTAAACAATCATAAATTTCATGCTCATTCTTTCAATAACCGGATTATATTCTAACATGTATTGTAACTTAAAAATAAAGGATTTTACTAAGAACTTTGAGTGAGAAAACTCACCTTTGTTGCTTCGTAACCACGAATGAAGATCTCAAACTCTTTTGCTAAAACTACTTTAATTTTTTCTTCCAGATTGCTTTTGCTTTCTATGTTCTGTCCCCCTTTTGTTGTGTTGTATATAAAAGTGTATGTGTGTGTTGTGTCGTGTGTGTTGTATATAAAAGTGTATGTTGCACAGATTTTTGTGACGTGAGGGAGTGAAAGGAGGGGTTGGTTTAGGGGGGACGTGTATGTATGTGTTTTTTTTTTTTTTTTTACAGGACTTTACATTATTCCCTCCTTAAACAACATTCGTCCTCGAATGTGAGTAAGGTCGTAACCTATGCACATAGACATGCAAACTGCACATACATAAAACACAACTTCAAAGACTTTACATTCTCCCCTCCTTAAACAACATTCGGCCTCGAATGTGAATAAGGTCGTAACACATGCACATAGACACACAAACTGCACACACATGAAACGTAACTAAACACATTTTATTACCTTAGTCAAACAAGAAAGGATATTTGATTTTCATCGCGTCTTCGGCTTCCCAGGTTGCTTCTTTTGTGGAGTGATTTCCCCATAGGACCTTCACGGATACAATATCTTTATTCCTAAGACGTTTAATCTATCTATCCAGTATTTCTACCGGCATTTCTTCATATTGAAGCTCTTCATTCAGGACTATTTCTTGGGGTTGGATGACGTGACTTGGATCATGCAAGTATTTTCATAACATTGACACATGAAACACCGGATGCACCGCTTCTAATTCTTGTGGAAGGGCTAGTTCGTAAGCCACATTTCCCACTCTTCGTAAGATCTCATATGGTCCAATAAACCTTGGGCTCAATTTTCCTTTCTTGCCAAATCGCATCACTCCCTTCATTGGAGAGACTTTTAAAAACACTTTCTCCCTTTCTTGAAATTCGAGATCTCTTTTGCGATGATCCGCATAAGACTTATGGCGGCTATGAGCTGTCTTGATCCGCTCCCGAATTATCTGAACTTTATCGTTTGTTTCTTGAATGACTTCGGGTCCGAACATTAGTGTTTCGCCCACCTCGAACCACCCAAGTGAAGATCTACATTTTCGCCCATACAATGCTTCGAACGGAGCCATATGTATACTAGCATGAAAACTATTGTTGTAGGCGAACTCAATTAGACATAAATGGTCCAACCAATTGCCCTGGAAGTCCAACACACAAGGCCGCAGCATGTCCTCCAATGTTTGAATTGTTTGTTCAGCTTGTCCGTCGGTTTGTGGATGGAAAGCCGTACTCAACTTGACCTTTGTCCCGAGGCCCTGCTGGAAACTTTGCCAAAAGTGTGAGGTGAACTGGGAACCCCTATCCGAAATAATTTGCAATGGAATCCCGTGTAACCTCACTATTTCTTTCAAATAAATTTGTGCATACTGCGGTGCCCGATATGTAGTCTTGACTGGTAGGAAATGGGCTGACTTTGTAAGTTGATCTACAATCACCCATATAGAATCATAACCTTCTCGTGTTTCTGGTAGACCGGTCACAAAATCCATATGAATCGCCTCCCATTTCCACATGGGGACGCCAATGTCCTGAAGTAGGCCGCCGGGTTTTTGATGTTCGGCTTTCACATGTTGACACGGAAGACATCTTCCGACAAACTCTGCAACATCTCTCTTCATTCCTTTCCACCAGTAATTTGCCTTGAGATCATGATACATTTTCGTTGATCCTGGATGAATGGAATACTTGGTATTGTGACTTTCTTCTAAGATCCCTTACCTTAGGAACACATAACCTACCCTTATACCGAAGGGTACCATCATTTCCTCCTAATGTAAATTGTGAAGGTTTTTCTTGTTGAATCCTCTCCCGAAACCTAACAAATTCCATATCCTCAAACAGACTCTCTTTTATTTCTGAATTTAAGGCAGACTGCGAGGTATCGCGTACCACCACCCTACCTTCACCGACCTCAGTTAAACTAATCCCGAGGTTCCCCAATTTTTGTACTGCACGAACAATACCTCTCTTTTGTACTGCCAAGTGGGCCAAACTGCCCATTGATCTCCTACTGAGTGCATCAGCCACCACGTTAGCTTTTCCAGGATGGTAAAGAATGCTAAGGTCATAATTCTTAAGTAACCCTAACCATCTTCTTTGTCGGAGATTCAAATCCTTTTGCGTGGTTATGTACTGCAAACTCTTATGATATGTAAATATATCTACATGCACCCCATACAAATAGTGTCTCCATATTCGTAAGGCAAACACTACCGCGGCCAATTCCAAGTCATGAGTTGGATAATTCTTCTCATGTATCTTCAATTGTCGAGATGCATACGCAATAACTTTTCCAAATTGCATCAAGACACATCCTAACCCAACCCTAGAGACATCACAATAGACTGTGAACCCTTCTTCTCCCGATGGTAAGGTTAGGATTGGTGCAGTAGTCAACAACTCCTTCAGTTTCTGAAAACTTGTTTCACATGCATGTGACCACTGGTACTTAATCGCTTTTTGAGTCAATCGGGTCAAGGGAGTAGCAAGACTAGAAAAGCCTTCTATAAATCTTCTATAATACCCAGCCAAACCCAAGAAACTCCTAACTTCTGTCGGAGTGGTAGGTTTTGGCCAGTTCTTCACTGCCTCTATCTTTTAGGGGTCTACCATAATTCCATCCCTTGACACAACATGGCCCAAGAAGGCTATTTTTTCCAACCAAAATTCACACTTTGAAAACTTAGCGTACAGTCTCTCTTGTTTCAAGGTTCGAAGCACTACCCTCAGATGTTCTTCAACACTCTTGATGTAAATTAAGATATCATCTATGAATACAATCACGAACAAATCTAACAATGGTTTGAATATTCTGTTCATGAGATCCATAAAAGCTGTTGGAGCATTGGTTAACCCGAAAGACATGACCAAGAACTCATAATGACCATATCGGGTTCTAAACGCTATTTCGGATATATCATCCGGATTTATTTTCAGCTGGTGATATCCTGAACGAAGATCAATCTTGGAAAAATAACTGGCTCCTTGAAGTTGGTCAAAAAGATCATCGATTCTTGGTAATGGATATCAGTTCTTGATCATGACATTATTGAGTTGTCGATAATCAATGCACATTCGGAGCGATCCATCATTATTCTTCACAAAAAGTACTGGTGCACCCCAGGGGGAAACACTAGGCCTTATAAAACATTTATCCAGAAGATCCTTCAACTGTTCTTTTAACTCTCTCAATTCAGCTGGGGCCATTCGATATGGAGGAATAGAAATAGGTCTTGTATCCGGAATTAACTCTATAGCGAACTCCACTTCTCTATCCGGAGGAAGGCCTGGAAGATCTTCAGGAAAAATCTCAAAATTTCGAACAATAGGGACATCTTTCACCGCTGGGGATTCTTTTTGGGTATCTACTATATTAGCCAGATATGCTCCACTTTGTGACTTCTTAATAACTTTTGAGCCCTAAGATAGGAAATAAGCTGACGTGAGGATATTTCAATCTTACCCTTTATAACAACTTCTGGTTCCCCGGGAAAAGATAGTTTCACTATCTTTCGTCGGCAATTTAACATGGCATAACATGCTGACAACCAATCCATACCCAAAATGATGTCAAAATCTACCATACCAAGTAGTATAGATTTACTATTGTTCCTCTGCCATTCACTATAGCTCTCTCACTCAAACATGCACCTACTACAACACGTTCTAAAGGGCTTAACCGCATGATTCGCCTATTCTGCAGGTTGGCATTCAACTCCTGTGAACCTTCTTTCTTGCTTCTCTTTCCATATCGCTCATTCTATCCCTTACTCCTCTTACCTGGCATAGAAATTTGGACAAGGAATCTTCTGTAATATCTCCTCTTAGCATCCTTGCCCCTCTGAATGAGGAATGGAAATTTTCCGGGACGGAGTCGACTATTATCTGTAATATGACCCCAATTGAGATATTGAAGAAGGTCGGGTCGTATGAACGCCTCTTCTGTCTAGCCCTAAGCAAATACGTACAAAGTACGATTGTGTCATCTATATACTCGTCAAAATCGTCTCTCGAGTCCATCTTACGGCGCATGAATTTCTTCTGAGCTCTCATTGCCCTTTCCTGTTTCATGCGCACTTCCTTCTTTGTTGGAGCTCATCTTATAACCACCATCTACAAAACACTTGTCAGTTAGTTTATCGTTGTACAATCTCCTTCCCCAAGACCCTTTTAAAGAGGTAGTACAAGAACCAAGTCTTTAAAAAGACTCAAGATAAGCACGAGAAGAGTATGAAAGAAGGGAAACTGTTTAGGATGTTATTCCGTTCACTTATTACTAAGGTGGCGCGCACACCGTCGCAATAAGTAATCGTTCAAACACCCAACTCAAAGAAAGTTCCTAAGATCTCTTAACCTGGCTCTGATACTAACTTGTCACGCTCCGACATTTCTCAAGTCTTTCTTTAGGACGTGATGTCACCTGGACAACTATCCATTTCCAGGCGAACCATTTACTTCATTTTCTTCCTAATTTAGACAGGTATTTGCGAAAATAATATATATAATAATCAATTTGAAGTTTACGAAGAACAATCTCATGTGGGGTATTCCCCGAGATAATAAAACTTAATTCTTTAAACAAACTTAGTCTAGAGTAACTTTCACCAAATCCGAAATAATGGATTGGTGGTACGATGAGGCTGCGGGACGATCGCTAGCCCTCTTGCAGAGCTTTTCCTCTATCGCGCCTTCCTGAAATATGTTAAATAAAAGAGTCAGCCCTACTATCCGGGGCTGAGTGAGAATCTCACCTTACAGTCCAAAGTAACCTCACAATATTTTTAATTACAATCACATTATAAGAAAATAATAAGCATGTTGAAATAAACAGATTACAACCCTTTTATAAAAAAAAATCAATAAATATTCACGTGCAAAATTTTCTCCCCACTCGTCTTAAAAAAACAACTTAGTTTAATCAGTAATCCTGCTTTTTTTCCCCATATAACATATTATACATTTGTTGCGGTACGTGCAACCCGATCCAGTGCATTTATATATTTATTGCGGTACGTGCAACCCGATCCAGTGCATTTATATATTTGTTGCGGTACGTGCAACCCGATCCAATGCATTTATATATATATTTGTTGCGGTCCGTGCAACCCGATCCAATGCATTTATGTATTTGTTGCGGTCCGTGCAACCCGATCCAATGCACTTATTTGTTGCGGTCCGTGCAACCCAATCCAATGCACTTATTTGTTGCGGTCCGTGCAACCCAATCCAATGCACTTATTTGTTGCGGTCCGTGCAACCCGATCCAATGCACTTATTTATAATTGTATATATATATATATGTTATATGTTTAAAAGACTCAAATAATATTTCTTCTTTCAATATTTCGCCCTTTCCACTTGTAAGGGTTATAACTCTCAACCCGTAACTCTAAATAAGGTATTTCTCACGCCAAGTCGAAGGTAACGCGGGGACCTATCACTATCCCAAGTTTCCTCTGAAATACTTAGTGAAACTAGTACAAATTCATGAAAGAAACAACCCTATAAAAACTGTCTCGCCGGACTTTTTAAAAAGGGACACAATCTTAAAACAATCATAATTTTGTATCCGTAAGTCGGATTAATCCCCGTAAAGTCTCAAACTATCGAGAATATAGAAATCTAGAACTTTTATTCAGCACAGATTTTCGGATTCTTTACCCATTTGTACAGTTTTTACGTCTGCCATTCCGGATTTCGGTCGATCCGAGGCAGAAACTTTAAACAACTATAACTCTCAAACCGTATGTCGGATCGATCTCAGTAAGGTCTCAAACTGTCAATAACAGAGAAATACAGAACTATTATTCAGCACAAACTTTCAGATTCTTTACCGATTTGTACAGTTCTTACGTTATATATTCTGCCATTCCGGATTTCTATTGATCCAAAGCAGAAACTTTAAACAGAGATAACTCTTAAACCGTATGTCGGTTTTATCCCCGTAAAGTCTCAAACTGACCGTAACAGATAGATGTACAACTCTGTAAAATTTCATCCAATTATAACAAGTATAGCCCAGTATAACAGATTACAATTTGCACAATCCAAACTAGTTATTAAACAATCATAAATTTCATGCTTATTCTTTCAATAACCGGATTATATTCTAACATGTATTGTAACTTAAAAATAAAGGATTTTACTAAGAACTTTGAGTGAGAAAACTCACCTTTGTTGCTTCGTAACCACGAATGAAGATCTCAAACTCTTTTGCTAAAACTACTTTAATTTTTTTCTTCCACATTGCTTTTGCTTTCTATGTTCTGTCCCCCTTTTGTTGTGTTGTATATAAAAGTGTATGTGTGTGTTGTGTCGTGTGTGTTGTATATAAAAGTGTATGTTGCACAGATTTTTGTGACGTGAGGGAGTGAAAGGAGGGGTTGAGGGAGAGAGGGGTTGGTTTAGGGGGGACGTGTATGTATGTGTTTTTTTTTTTTTTTACAGGACTTTACATTCTCCCCACCTTAAACAACATTCGTCCTCGAATGTGAGTAAGGTCGTAACCTATGCACATAGACATGCAAACTGCACACACATGAAACACAACTTCAAGACTTTACAAAGACAACCTAGCAAGTCAACCCCGTTATGCGACTGCAATTATGTATCTAAGTGAGTTTTGCCTTATAGAGCAAACACTGTGGTGTAAATACTCATGAAGGTTTATCACCCACTTCTACATTTAGCATGAATCTATGAAAGAGTTTGAGTCCTTGTAGACTTAGATCAAATGATGTGGCATAAATACTCATCTCGCCGAAAAGGATTTTGCACTACAATCGATTATAACGGACGACGCGTTCTTTTTTAATGAGACATGTATTAAAATTTTAGGAAACATTTTAATTCAGGGTTTTAACCAAGATCAACTATAGTATGCTATATCAAATATAACATCTTAATTATCATGCAAAGTCTATTAAGCACTTTTTGGGTACCGCCTGCCCAAGCATGATATTAAGCGGTTTAAACACATACTGGTGTAGCCTACCCAGACAGTTATTTGCGGACGTTATTCTAGTAATTTAAATGACAATCATTTAGCATATAAACAGTATACTTATCAAATATATTGTATAATAATAATAATCATGGGTTAAACATTCTGAACAATTTTTTTTCGGACCGATGGGGACGCGATGCTAATCATTAGGGCCGCAACGCTAGTGAGGCAGAAACCGAATTTTTGCTTCTGCAATGCATTAGCGCCGCGACGCTCCACCATGGAGCCGCGACGCTTGCAAGGTAGAAACCTTCGGCTTGCATTAGGGACGCGACGCTCCACCATGGAGCCGCGATGCCTAATGTCCAGAAAGTCCGAAAATAAAAAAAACGAAGCATTAGGGCCGTGACGCTCCACTATGGAGCCGCGGCGCCGCCTTGAAAAACCTTAGCAAGCACCGTGGCACCCTACCATAGGGCCGCGACGCCGACGTCCTGACAAAACATTTCTGTGTTAATTTTTCAAAATCATTCGAGCCTAAATCGAATTTAGGGACCAAATCACAGATCCTTTATCCTCACCCACCATTATCAATAACGCACATATCGACAATCATCCATTCATACTTGTTCTTCGCTGTGCACCGTGCAATGAGCCGAATATCCGTACTTTTAGCTTAGATCGAGTTAGAACGGAATGACTTCCTCAAGTTAGCATAGGAGATACTTTAGGGTGATATCCAAAGGTTAACATTCAGTCAAGATATGTAGGATTTCAAGAAGCCTTGTTTTAATCCAATTTTATGTTTAACCCATATTATTATGTTATTCAATTGTTATATAACCATTGAACCAACTTGGGCTTTGATACCACTGTAGGATTTTGTTGGATTGAAAACACATAAGTAAGGCACAACGGAAGTTTAAAATTTTGTTCTTACTTACCCCAATAATTTCTTCTAGTATGGTTATATGACAATCAAAACCCTGTAACATAAGACATGAACACTTACATGTTGTATTATCTGGAGTTTTTACTTAGGGATTACACGCAACTATCCCTTCGACTGCAACCACAATGCTACGGTGTATTCCTCTATCAAGAAAGTCAGGAAATCTTGGCAGAGGTTTGAGAGAGTTTTATCCAAGACTCTAAGTCTAGAATTGATTATGAGAATTAGTGTGTTAATTAACAAAGGGGAGTGTTGTATTTATAGTTGAGATTAGGGCTAAAAATCAGATTAGGGTTGGGCTCCAAGCCTGGCCCAAAAACCGAGGTGCGGTGGGCCATTCTGACTGGGCCCACTGCCGGGTCGGTGCCGCGGCGCCCTACATAAAATCTCTTTTCCCGTTTTCATTTAATATATATATTCAGCACATTAAATCCAAAATCTAATTTTGATTTGATTAAATAATTTCCATCTAATAGAAATTATCCCATAGTTATTATCAATTTAAATATCTCGATCCCAAATCAAATATTTAATACTTTCTCAATACACCCTTAGATAGAAGAGACAATCGACATAGTGTGACCCTATAAGCCTTCACATATCGACACTAATCCAATTAAGGTCCATACGGAACTCCTAGATTGCGCCGTATGACAAACTCAATATGTGAAGTACGTTTACATGAATCCAGCAAACATAACCTTTATCTGAGATGATAAATTCCTTTCATTCGCGACACACTAAAACAAGCTTAGGATTTGCCATGTGTCTATCCAAATGGCTTGATCACTTTATCTCATCCATATTAGTCGACAACTAGATCATATTCTAACTATGTCTCTTGCATTGGCCAATGACTTGGTCGACCTAATATCATTGAGAAGTTTTGTGCTCTCTCGAATATCCAATCGAGGAATGAATCCTATTCTTGGATCAACTACCACCTTAATTTACATTATAATGCACCCAACACAAGCCGTATCTTATCCTATAAGGAGTTTAAGCTTAGGACAGGGTCAAAGTACATTACTATGTAAACAAGGTGCGTATTGGCCTCAAGTCAAAGGACCTTCATCTCACACACGCTGATAACACTTTAGACATGCATAACAAATAGTTTATCAGCATGTTATACCAATACTTTCCAAAAGTATCCATGTGTCCATCACTAGTAACCATTACTAGTAGCACGTGAGACATACTACATTCTCTAAGAATGTGATGCAGACCACATGTAGACTTATAACATATCATCGATATCCCATTCTCAATGATCATTAGTCGAGGTTATTTTAGAGTTACGCTCTATCATCAATATCTCACTCTATTAATGACAACGTAAGCTCAAAGGATGCACATTAATGAATAATTACAAACAATCAAATAATAATTCAATAATTGCAACTGCCATAAATATTAATCTTATTAATAATACGAATATGTTCAAGTACATTTGTCCATAATAATGATTGTCTAGGACATACATACTTTTAGTTTTTAATTCAATGCAATCACATAACCTTCTTCCTATATCTAACCCCAGTTCACCACCATCAATGATTATCCCATCAGCATCATCATCATTATCTGGTATTACTAACACAATGTTATTCAGATCAGACCCCCATATTACTTCATCATCAACCATACTTTTAGTTCAAGATGATGATGATGTTGATTCAAAAATTGAAACAAAACCCCTTCTTTCTAGAGCTTTTAGTTATACATCTTCTTCTTTTTCGAGTTTTGTTAAGCAACAACAAAGGAGGAGGAGTATTGCTAGTGAAAGTTCACTTTTGTCTAGAGGTGTTGAAGGTTGTAGACAAGATATGGGAAGGGCTGCTTCTGATACTTATATTGTAACTAGGCTTAGCTTTGCTCTCTTGCGATATCTCGGGTAATACTTTTGATTTGTTTGTCTTACTTTCCTTTTTACTCTCTTTCAAAAAGAATATGCATCTCCTAATTTGGTAACTCTTTAATTCAAACATTCCACGTGGCATGTATAAGACTAGAAAATTAAAGGATATTTTGGTACATTACATATATCTTTAGTTTAGGACCACAAGATGAAAAAATCGTCTTTACTTTCTTAAACTAGGTGTCCAATCAAACTAAAACAAACATATTGAGACATAGGGAGTAATATTGTATATAGTATGATATGAAATGAACTTAGATGTAGAGGTGAGTATTCATATAGCCAACCACAACTAGTTTCGGACTGAGGCGTAGTTGTAGTTTTCCGGTAATAATAGTTTTATTGGTTACATGTTTGAATTTGCTTATTTTTGAGTTTCTGTATTGGTCTGTTTTCTGGGAAATGCTTGAAGTTCTGAACTTCAAAAGGTCCAAATTTGCCTATATACTATCCGAAATTGTCCATGTTTGTGATATTGTTACAAATTTGTCTTGTAATTGACATTGTCATTAACGGAGCTCCAATATGCACATGTCCAAATTCTTTGAGAAAAAAGGTTGAAATTTATCCCTCAACTTTTGTGTATGGTTTAAAAATTACCCATAGATTGGAGTTCTATGGCAAAAATGCAAGGTAAGGTTGCGTACAACTGACCCTTGTGGTCCGGCACTTCCCCGGACCCCGCGCATAGCGGGAGCTTAGTGCATCAGACTGCCCTTTATTGGAGCTCTGTTAGGGGTCAAGGAAAAAATGAGACCTTTTCCTTACGATGAGATTAAAGTTAGACCAAAAGTTTGACTAAGGGCAAAGTTGCTCAATTTCGAGTAGTACAGGGGAAAATTTGACCCTTTAACCTTATATAAGATCTTAGAGTTGATGATACGACTGGCATTTTTATGTATGTATATCTATTGTTAATAGAATTAGTCTCTCTGCTTTTGGTCGAAAGAAGCAGAAAGAGATTTGATTAGGAGTGGTGATTTATGACTTTTAGGTGAAACTATTAAGGGAATAGTTCTAGCCAAATGTTGCCTAATGTATGGATCTGTTGGTTCATGGAATAGAACTGGATATTTCTCTTTTAAACCACATTTTGAGTATGCTTCATGAGACCTTAGTGAACAAATCTCCCTTCTACATTTAAGGAATTTACTTATAAGAGGACATTTGGTCTTTCGGGAACAGTCTCTCTGCCCCACAAAGGTAGGGATAATGTCTGCATACATCCTACCCTCCCCAGACCCCACTTGTGAGATCACACTATGTTGTTGTTGTTATACTTGTAATAGGACATTTAAATAAGATAACTAACGGAACTATAATCATTTACTTTATTGACTAGAGAACATTATTTAGTCTGTCAGAAATGGGGTAGTAATTTCAATTGCTAAACTTTAATGTTGCACAATGCTAGAGTAATGTGTTTCTGAAAGAGTATACCTGCTCAAAATTTACGAGTGGACTAGCATTACATGTAACCATGGTTTTGCCAGCTTCAGAGACAACATTAGTTAGGAGTATGTTTTCTGATAGAGTTTACGATCAATTGTATTCAGATGTTGGGAAAGAGCCTATCATACTAATGAGTAGTTATGTGCACCACCTTATTTCACTTGTCATGTAGTTTAATGTAATGTGTTGTTGGAAATAGCATAATATGAATTAGAAGTGAAACAAGAAGGCAACCGCTAGAGATCTGTGACCCTTCCATGTTAGATGGTCAAGTTAAAACCATGCTTTCTCTCTGTGTCCTTATTTTCCAAATTCTCACCTGAGAATTCCCAGATCGATTCAGCTATCTGAAGTATTCACCCCACCAATTTTTACCCTACACGACTTTTTGGATATTCTTTTTTGTTGCTCATCTGTACAGCTATTTAAGTAGACTACTCAGCTTCTCCACTTGTCATGAAGAAACCACTTGATTGTTTATTATCCAAATATTTCGTTTCACCCTACCCTTTCATGAGGAGCTTTTGTAATGCCTAGCACTCTTTTATTATTAACCTTTTTAGCTAGCCAATCAATGTCATTGCAATGCTCTTTAGTAACTCTTTGAATATTCTGATCTTTTGAGTTTGTCAATACCGTCAGTGTCATTGCAAATTGCAATGTCTAACCCTTTCCTGCCTTCTAGCCAAGTCTCATCTTACTGTTCCTAGGTCCAAGGTGTTTCTATAACTTCTGTCCTTTCTCCTCTAATCTTTAGATGGCCACATTGGAACCTTTCAAATTGGTCGTGTCAACTTGTGTATGGAACTGAATTTTGATTGGAAAATCAACCCCAAGAATGGAGCATTATGGTCTTCTACTTAAATGCGTTGTAAACACCAGAGCCTGCATGTCTATGAACAAAGTTCTAATTGACACTTCTCTATAACTTGTCTTTCACTCTGTTAGGTGTCTTTCTATTGCATAACACTATGTTAGCACTTCTCCGTTTCAACTATCCTATAATGAATCTATGTCTTATATCTTAATATCTCGTAGCCTATTATGAATCTTTGTCTTTTCCTAGAATGTCGAGTCTAAATATCTGAATTGTTTACATTTAGGAATCACAAACCTGTCTGATCTCACCTCAACTTCACTCTTCTTATATAGGTTAACTTCGCCACCCATATAGTTAGTCCTACTTCTACTAATCCTAAAGCCCTTACTTTTCATCAAAAAAGAAAAACTTTTCTCAAAGCCCTTACTCTTTATGGCGCTTCTTAGATGTTCCAGTTGGTTGACACCTAGCCAGTTTCGTCAATTAATAAAATATCGTCAGCAGAAGCTCATCCATTAATAGGGTAAACAAGTATGGGCTCTATGCATATCACTGGTGTCATTCTGCAGTTATGATAACCCAAGTAGCTTGCTGTTGTATTATAATGATTGCTTGCACGTGTTTTCCTATATTTATCTTTTTTGTTTTAATTGGAAAAATATTATGACATTGTACTCTTTGGTAATGAATGACTAGCAGTTGGCTGTTAAAATGTACTAGCTTTCATGAATGAGAATAAGAAAAAACTTTGAGAAAAAAGCAGAAATCAAATCTTGTAGAGATATATTCACCCCTCAAATCTTAATGTCATTACTAAGTGTATATGAAACACACTTTCTAAATGTTTTCTGGTCATCTATCTTTATTCAGGGTAGGTTACAGATGGATCGTCAGGTTTCTTGCCCTTGGCTGTTATGCGATGCTACTTATTCCTGGTTTTATTCAAGGTCTGGAACATCTAGGACATGTCGTCTAAACACCTGACCTTAAATACCTTGATGACTTTATATGATCATAATTACATGTTATCTTCTGGATATCTTTTGCCGCTCCTAATATTTTAGAATATAAAGTCCATAAATAAATCATGGTTTGTCTGATGCAGTTGGGTATTACTATTTCCATTCCAGTCAAGTGCGTAGAGGTATTGTTTATGGTGATCAACCAAGAAATAGGTATATACATTATGGAATTTAGTCCTTATTTTCATAGAATGCTTGAGCTTACTTGTATGTTTTCATGGATTTATACCCGGTTAAAGTCTCGTGGTGCAGGCTTGATCTGTACCTGCTGAAAAATATGAACGGGCCAAAGCCAGTTGTTGCATTTGTAACAGGTGGAGCATGGATCATTGGGTGCGTAATTAAGTCATTTCCTTCATTTTTTTTATCCTTCTAACTAAGGAATATCCGGCGTTGCAAAATCTAGTCTGAGATAATATGACCTGGCAGCTTCTATCTGTTCGTTAAGTGTGGAAACTGTTACATTTTCTCCTAATTATTGGCGTTATAAGCATCGAAAGCATATCTATTAGCTTTCTCAGCATGAATATTGAAGGATTATAATTCCTAGTGCTTAGTATGTTGCATGGCTACATCCATTGAAAGTTTTACGCTTACATTGTAATCAATGCATAGTTTAGTTCTCCTAATTTTCTTGTTTACCCAAGTTAATGACGGTTTAATGAAATTTTCGCCTTAGTTATTATTCTTTCTTCTTTGCTTTACAGCTATAAAGCTTGGGGTTCTCTTCTAGGACAGCAATTGTCGGAAATAGACATTATAGTGGCATGCATTGATTACAGGTGATCCCTATTTCATCTGAGCAAAATAATGGGTATTGGGGTCTGGAGACTGGGTGTTTTCGGGATTAATGTGCTTTTGCCTGATGGATCATTTAGATGTATGAGTTTAGGAATTCATGTTTCTTGCACATTTGTGAGTTAATTAATTTTTCATTTTTGCATTGGGCATTTTGATTTAATACATGATACATTATCTGAAAAAAGGAGTTCTATATAATTTTCTTCTTCTTTATGTTCACTTGAATGAGCTTTTTGCACCCTCAGTATAATTTTTAAGATTGTTAATACCTTTCTTGCAATTTTCACAACCCACAACAATCATTTATTTTGAAATGATACAACAGAATGAACTGGTTTAGTAAAGGCATCTTGGCCATCTTTGTGAGCATCAGTTTCTTATCAGAAAAGCGTAAGTAGAGTGTTGTTTACCGTATATAATGTTTTTCGCATCCATTAAAAAAATCTCTCACAATATAACGTCCAACTCATACGAAAGTAGCCAGCTGACATCATAGGGAAATCCTAAGTTACCAAGTTGGATCATATGCACACTTCAATTGCACTTGTATCAGTTTTATGCAACCACTAGTCGATTTTCGATATCTAAAGGCATAACAATAATTGCTTGCAGAAATTTTCCTCAGGGAACAATTAGTGACATGGTTAAGGATGCTTCTCAAGGTATCTCCTTTGTTTGCAACAAGATTGCTGAATATGGAGGTGATCCTAACAGGTAGCACATGTTGTCTTTTCTGTTACAGTTTCTCATGAATAGTTCCCTCTGATTAAGAATGAAATATCGTGGTTTATTCTTCTTGTAGAATTTACTTGATGGGACAATCCGCTGGTGCACATATTGCTACTTGTGCTCTCTTAGAGCAAGCAATCAAGGAGGCTGGTGCGGAACAGAGAGATTCTTGGAGTGTCTCCCAAATAAAGGCGTATTTTGGTCTATCTGGCGGGTAAGTTCTTGTTCAAGGTCCCATGACTACAAGGCTTAGGGTGTGTTTGGTATGATGAAAAATGTTTTCTCGGAAAATAAGTGGTTTTCTTCCTTATTTTTGGTGTTTGGTAAGTAAGCAAAAAAATATCGTCCCAAGAACATTTATATGTAATCTAGGAAAACTACTATGGGAGGGGTGGAGTGGGGGTTGGGGGTGCGGTGGTCAAGTAATGGGGGTTGGGGGCGTTGGGGGATAGGGAGGAGACAATGAGCTTGGAATACCATTTATGGTTTCCTTACTTCCACTATGGAAGTCATTTTCCTGATCTTTAAGGAACTTGTTTCCTAGAGAATGTTTTTCAAAACATTTTGATCAACCAAATATGAGAAAACGGGAAATGATTTCCTCCGTACCAAACACACCCTTAGTTGTCTTTGACACTTCTTCCTTTAGTATTTTGAAAACCTTAAATTGCCAGATGAGTTAAAATTCCAATTGACTGAGTCAAGTTTTTATTTTGTATGAATGATATACGAATTTCATTAGATTCCATGAAATTAATTTCATGGTATCTGCGTATGATTTTCCAACGATTTCCAATATCAGTCTCATATCTGTTTTCCTGTTCTTCTAAAGGTGAAAATGTGCATGAAATCATGAATTTATCTTCGCTTATCTGGGTGCAGAAAATATTATTTGTATCTTTTAGAGTTCAAATATTTACTTGTTTATTCAGAAAGCACGTGCAATTGTTGTTATAGAAGCTAAAAACTGCTTAATGAGTTCACTGGCAATATGATAAATGAAGTATTTCTTTTTCTTGATTTTGGTAGTAGCATTGATTGAACTAATACTCCATTTTTTAACACATGAACAGGTATAATTTCCTTAAGCTTGTTGATCACTTCCATAGCCGAGGTTTGTACCGTTCAATTTTTCTAAGGTATATATATTACTGAATGCACCGGACTCCGCGCATAGCGAGAGCTTAGTGCACCGGGTTGCCCTTTTGTTTTTATATATATATTACTGAATGCTTTTACAACAACTAATTGTTATTACGATTTTCCTGTACATTTCACTGATTTTCTTTTAGTACTTGCACAGCATAATGGAAGGGGAACAAGGTCTGAGGCGATACTCACCAGAAGTAATGGCACAGGACCCGATCGCTAAAAATGCTTTTTCTCTCCTTCCTCCTATTGTCCTTTTTCATGGTACCGCAGATTATTCCACTCCGTGTGATTCCAGGTCTGAACTTCCTCTCTATACACATACTTACTATTGCTATAACTGCAGCACGTACAATTCAGCTGTTTTATTTAACTGCACCACATACTATTCAACCAACTTGTCCCTTTTTGTTTTCTATAACTTTTATGCTTTATAGTTTCAAGTTCATAATGAGTGGGAATTTTAAGAAGAGCCTATAATTTTTTAAGCTCGATATAGTCAGTTGGAATGAGTTTATCTAAAATAGATATTCAGGCTCGGATGACAATCAGTTCCTGCCTTGTATGCTCGCTCTCCAAAAAGAAAAGGAAAGAAACCAACTAATTGAGAATCATGAGGTCTCGGGTTCAAATCCCAGCAGAGACAAAAAAGGTAGGTGATTTCTTTCCATCTGTCTTAGTTTTGGTGGACATAGTTACCTGGTACCTGTTGGTGGTGGGAGGTAGCAGGTATTCCGTGAAATTAGTCCAGCTGCGCGCAAGCTAGCTCAGACACCACGGTTATAAAAAAAACCAAAGAACTAAGGAAAAACCTTGGCTTGGAAAAGTCATAAGGGAACAATTATTTGCGACCAGAGACTAAACCTGCATGGAGTTTGAAATCCCTCGGGAATAGCTTTCTGATCCTATTCATTGGATGGAAAACGACAATTCTTTTGATTTTTGATGATTAAATATTAGTACTGAGAGAAGAAAAGAATCCTCACTCCCATTTCCTTCCCCTCTCCAAGCGAGCCGAACATTCAATTAAGGCCATTCATTGACCTTCCACGGTTTACCTAAAGAAAAATATATGATAATTACTGACGGAATTTCATGTAGAACTGCAATATTTGCTAAGTGCCCAACATTGGAGGAACGGGTTGCTATCTCTTTATATTGTTTTGCACATTCCTTCCTTCATGAGCTAGCTTTTAAGGTTGAATTTATGCCTAAAATCTATTTTCTTAACAAGGTATCAGAATCAGACTCATCTAAATTCTTGATTTACCTATTATTGGGCCTCTATGTTATGATGTTGTCACGACCCAAACCGGAGGGCTGCGATGGGCACCCGAATCCCACTCGCCGGGTACCGCCATTCGTATATTTAACATCTAATCGTAATTAATCAAAGACTAAACCGAAAGAAAATTATGAAAATCAGGTAACCATCTTATATATACACATACCCATACCAAGACCGACAAGGCCATACAAGACCACTATCCACATGACACCTATTTACAAGTCTCTAGGAGTAGCAACATCAAAGGTCGGGACAGGGTCCCGCCATACCAATATATATAAGCAAAATTGTACCGTACCAAAATTAGACCAACACCCCGAACAAGGGGAGTGCTCCAAAAATCCGCTGGATCCGCAATCAACTAACGTGAACCGTCACCCTGCCAATGTGAACCTGCGGGCATGAAATGCAGCGTACCCCGACAAAAGGGACGTCAGTACGACTGATATACTGAGTATGTCAGGCATGAATAATAACATAACAGGGATATAACAACAACTAAAACAGAAACAGCTGACCAGCAGTAAATGCCTCTGAGGGCCCTAATACATATGCCTAAATGTTATGCCCAATGCAGTATACATATCCATCGGCCTCATCGGGCACCTTCCTTACCAAAACAGCCTCTGTGGGCACCATACCATGTAATGATTAATGAATGTATGCATAATGCAAATGCGGTATACTAATGTCCACACAGGAATCCTCTCATAACCGCCTCTGTGGGCATCAGGTTATATCGCCACACAAGGGCATCACATCATCACATCATTGGCCTATTCAGGCTCTTTTGTGATAGTCTGAACCAGTTGCAGGTGGTGTGCGTATATAACGCCTTTCCCCATATCCCCTACATATATACAATATTTACCATATAGTAGTGTGCATAGAACAAGTGGTCCAGGGTAATATATGAATATAATGCAAGTGAAAATGCATGAATGGTAACACAATATTCCAATCTCAACGAATGACATAATACCTTTATACCTTCAGCTAACATTGGAAAATCAACATCTTTTCTGTATGCCTCAGTAAGGACTTAGAAACATATTTAGACATGCTTTTAGCATAGGAATCAATAACACGGATATTCCTAACTACTAGGAGCAGAATAAATTATGGAGCAATATCACGATTATATTTCGTTACATGGAACATGCCAAAAGAAAGAAATAATTTTCCTTAACATACCATCGTTTCGCTAAACTGGAAGGAAAATATTGTTGCTGCAGTTGCACGGTTTTTTTCCCACTGCTTTGTACGTTTTGGTTTCTCAATTTTAAGTAAAAAAAAATGGACAGTTTCTTTGGTTTTACACCAACAAATCGAAAAGGCTCACAATTTGAAATGTTAAAAGTTGCTGAATGTTTCCATGCTGCTTCTTTGCTAAAGTGGAGATTCCCATTTAAATGTTGCCTTATGCACTTAATGGTGGCTCATCATGTTGTCTTCCACCAGCCTATTCTTGGCGGTGGAGAGGCCTAAATCAATGCCACATTGCCTTCACATGCACGGTCACTTAATTAAATTAAGTGGCTGACCTGCCTCCGAAAAATTTATCAATCACACACATAATTAATTCCGTGATCCCAATTCACTTAAATCCTAATAACTTATAAGACCTTTATATACTCAATGTCATAATTTGTGATATGATACTAGTCCATAACTTTTTCATGCACACACTAAATTTATTTTCGATCCTCGTCGTCACACTTGTTGCATCCAAAATTTTTTCGGGGTTTTATCCTTTTATATTATAAATTCTTTATTAGCACACGTAAATCTGATCCAAATTTTTCTCAACGCTCGAGTCTGTTTACACACGCCTAGCGATTTTACATACGCCTAGCGATTCAAACCGCAACCCGAAAGTATGGGATGTTACATCTTTCCCCCCTTAGAAACATTCATCCTCGAATGTTGGGGTACGTATCTAATCCCCGTTACGTAGCCCAGAAATACAACTGTTTCTAGCTCCACCAAATTCGCTAGGGTCTAATGGCTACAAACTAATATTGTACAATTTCAATAGATCCATCTAGACATTACTGACTCACCCACTGGTAGGGATGGCAACGGATCGGATCTGGACCGGATCTTACTAGATCCAGATCCAGATCCGTTTTTCATACCTGAATCTAGATCCGTCGGGTCCATAAAAATCAGATCCAAATCCGGATCCATCGGATCCACCGGGTCCACGGATCGGATCTGGATCCACATGTAAAAAAATTTGTCTTGCTAAGAATGTAACCTTGCTAAGAATTTTTTTTGAACTGACAAACGATTTTTACTTGGCTAACAGTTTACTGTGTTTCAATTTTGAAATGTTCATATGAGATATTTTGTTCGTTGTCTCGTTTTGATATATTTTGTTCGTTGTCTCGTTTTGATTGTGAGCTATTAATTGAAAATGTTGGACAATGACAATAGTTGTGGAAAATGCTGACTAGTATTTCCACAATGCAGAACTTGCATGTGCTTGGAATCTTCACAAATGAAGTGAATATAATTTTAACTACTTGTCTATGTAGATGTTAGTCATTCACTAATATAACAATGATTTTATTATCGAAGTTACCTCTTTATTTTTTGATTTTTGAGTTAACGCGGGGATAAATTAAACTTGTTTTGAGAATTAAACTTGCAAGGATGTGCTTAGCAATTTTAAGAAAATACTTATAAAATTACATTCTAGGTTATGAATATATTTAATAAAAATTGGATCCACGGGTCGGATCTGGACCGGATACGGATCTCAAATACAAGATCCAGATCCAGATCCGATCCGTCAGAAATGGATCCGGGTCCGATCCGGATCCGTCGGGTCCAAATTTTGAAGATCCATATCCTATAAAACGTATCTGAATCCACCGGATCCGGACCGGGTCCAGGATCCCCTGCCATCTCTACCCACTGGTGTAGTTACTTCCTATCCACTCGGGTTACATACATGATTTACAACACATCCACATTATGTAAAAAGACCGATAACGTACCTGTAACGACATCTAGTGAGGATTCCTGATCCCGTCGTCCCACCAATGCCTAAGTACGGTTCTGTCCCCCACCGAAATTAGTTGCTCTATCCCTACCTCTACCTTGATTGGATAATGTGTGATAACTCTGACCTGACGGGCGTACTGACTGTGATGAAGCTGCCGTAGATCTGACCGGTTGAACTCTAACACTTTCGCCTCCTGTCGGACAATCCCGCATAAAATGACCAGGTTCACCACAAAAGTAGCACACCCTCACTCCCTAATGGCACGACCATGTATGGGTCCTACCACACTGCCCGCATCGAGCCAATGTCGGTCTCATCTGGATAGCATCCCTTCTATAATAAGGCCCTGACGCTTGTGAATTCTGACCCGGTCCTGATTGAATAAACCGATCAGCCCTCGACCCTGTAGATGGTAATGATGTATTGGCCACCAGGTAGGATGGGCGTTCATAACGCTGTGGCATAGGCTCATCTCCGAAATCTCCTATGTCACAAATGGATCGGGCCCTCTTATGCCGGCCCTTCTCACGTTCTCGATCTTCCCACTGTTGTTTCTTACGACCTTTCAAGTTTTATGCATAAGCCTGAATGCGAGCGATATCCATACTCGGATTCAAAGAAGTCGTAGTACACTCATTAATCAAGTACGGCCCCAAGCCGGTAACAAACCTATGTACCCGGTCACTCATTTCTGCTACAATCGTAGAAGCATATCGGGCCAATGAATTAAATTGCAAACTATATTCTTAAACACTCAGGTCACCCTGCTTAAGACGTAGGAACCTGTTTTGCCTGGCCCGTCGAAGTTCGTATGGCAGAAAATTCTGTAAAAAGGCCTCTGAAAATTTTATCCATCCAGCCGGTGAAGCACGAGGTCCCCTGGATTGCTACCATGTATCATACCAGGTTACTGCGACATCCCGCAAGCTATATGAATAAAACTTTACCGACTCGGTATCGATAGCATCCATCACCCGTAAAGTGCGTTGTACCTGATCTAGAAAATTCTGCGGGTCTGCGTCCAAGTTTGTTCCTGTGAATACCGGAGGGTCTAGATTGATGAAATCCTGAGCTCTTGCGCTAACAGCTCTTTCAGAAGGGCTGGAAACCTGAAGTTGGGCCTGAGCGGCCACTAATCGTGTCCATAACTGAACCGCACTCCGCATATCAAGATCTCCGTATGGAGTATTATGTGGAGGAACTAGGGGTGCTGCAGCTCCACTAATCTCCTCCGATGGTGATGTACCGGGAGAACCATACGAAGGAGTCGTACCGAGGGTCTCACTCTGGCCCTCGCTAACTGGTGGCAATAGGCTGGTACTTTCGCCCGCCGCCGTATCCAATGTCCTCATACTCTTAAAATTATTCCTTGTTTTAGGCATTGCTGGAATTATAAATACGAAATGGATTAGGAACGAAATACTTATGACTCAGCTCTACTGCACGATTTATGAGATGAAAGAATGGAAATCATGCCTAAAAGTTAGGCAACCTCCTGTTTATAAGTATGGTGCACAACATATCCATAAACAAGACTCTACTAGACACGGCTTATAGACTCCCTAGGACAGACATGTTTTGATACCAAGTTTGTCACGACCCAAACTGGAGGGCCACGATGGGCACCCGGATCCCACCCGCCGGGTACCACCATTCGTATATTTAACATCTAATCGTAATTAGTCACGGACTAAGCCGAAAAAAATTATAAAAATCAGGTAACCATTTTATATATACATATACCCATACCAAGGCCGACAAGACCATACAAGACCACTATCCACATGACACCTGTGTACAAGCCTCTAGGAGTAGCAACATCAAAGGTCGGGACAGGGCCCTGCCATTCCCACATATATAAGCAAAATTGTACCGTACCAAAATTAGACCAACACTCCGAACAAGGGGAGTGCTCTAAAAATCCGCTAGATCCCCAATCAACTAACGTGAACCGTCACCCTGCCAATGTGAACCTGCGGGCATAAAACGCAGCGTCCCCCGACAAAAGGAACGTCAGTACGACTGATGTACCGAGTATGTCAGGCATGAATAATAGCATAATAGGGATATAATAACAAATAAAACAGAAACAACTGACCAGCAGTAAATGCCTCTGAGGGCCCTAATACATATGCCTAAACGTTATGCCCAATGCAGTATACATATCCATTGGCCTCATCGGGCACCTTCCTTACCAAAACAGCCTCTGTGGGCACCATACCATGTAATGCTTAATGAATGTATGCATAATGCAAATGCGGTATACTAATGTCCACACAGGAATCCTCCCATAACCGCCTCTGTGGGCATCGGGTTATATCGCCACACACACAAGGGCATCACATCATCACATCATTGGCCTATTCATGCTCTTTTGTGATAGTCTGTACCAGTTGCAGGTGGTGTGCGTATATAACGCCTTTCCCCATATCCCCTACATATATACAATATTTACCATATAGTAGTGTGCATAGCACAAGTAGTCCAGGGTAATATATGAATATAATGCAAGTGAAAATGCATGAATGGTAACACAATATTCCAATCTCAACGGATGACATAATACCTTTATACCTTTGGCTAACATTGGAAAATCAACATCTTTTCCGTATGCCTCAGTAAGGACTTAGAAACATATTTAGACATACTTTTAGCATAGGAATCAATAACACGGATATTCCTAACTACTAGGAGCAGAATAAATTATGGAGCAATATCACGGTTATATTTCGTTACATGGAACATGCCAAAAGAAATAAATAATTTTCCTTAACATACCATCGTTTCGCTAAACTGGAAGGAAAATATTGTTGCTGCAGTTGCACGGTTTTTTTCCCACTGCTTTGTACGTTTTGGTTTCTCAATTTTAAGTAAAAAAAAATGGACAGTTTCTTTGGTTTTACACCAACAAATCGAAAAGGCTCACAATTTGAAATGTTAAAAGTTGCTGAATGTTTCCATGCTGCTTCTTTGCTAAAGTAGAGATTCCCATTTAAATGTTGCCTTATGCACTTAATGGTGGCTCATCATGTTGTCTTCCACCAGCCTATTCTTGGCGGTGGAGAGGCCTAAATCAATGCCACATTGCCTTCACATGCACGGTCACTTAATTAAATTAAGTGGCTGACCTGCCTCCGAAAAATTTATCAATCACACACATAATTAATTCCGTGATCCCAATTCACTTAAATCCTAATAACTTATAAGACCTTTATATACTCAATGTCATAATTTGTGATATGATACTAGTCCATAACTTTTTCATGCACACACTAAATTTATTTTCGATCCTCGTCGTCACACTTGTTGCATCCAAAATTTTTTCGGGGTTTTATCCTTTTATATTATAAATTCTTTATTAGCACACGAAAATATGATCCAAAATTTTCTTAATGCTCAGGTCTGTTTACACACGCCTAGCAATTTTACATACGCCTGTCGATTCAAACCGTAACACGAAAGTATGAGATGTTACAGATGTTATGTTGTCTATGTTCTAGATTTCCGTCCTGGTCATGCTAGGGGGTGCGAGATGTTTGAAATGGACTGTTGTTGCTTACATATTTTTGGACAATTCTCACCTCATAGCTAACTTTTAGGGTCAGGTCAAGCCTGATGTCCACTTTCTCAACATAGGGTCTAATGCAGGAGGGTATGGGGACATACATAGCGGGTTTGGCTATGGGGATAGAAATGAGGGAAGAATTTCGCTCTTCGACTTTTTGAATCCTTTTGAGTTAGTCATAGCTAACTCGAGCTTCTAGGAGAGGGAGGAGCACATGGTGACCTATCGTAGTGCGGTGGCTAAGACTCAGATAAATTACTTGCTCCTTAGGAAGGGTGACAAAGGTGTTTGCAAGGACTGCAAGGTTATCCCAAGCGAGAATGTTACAACTCAACATAAGCTCGTGGTTATGGACTTAGAAATCAAGATAAAGAAGAAGAAAATAGTTGCTTATGAACGACCAAGGATTAGATGAGGAGGCCTGACTGAGGTTAAATCTCTAGAGTTGAGGGAGAAGTTGGGGGCGATAGGGGCTTGGGGGAGTGGAGAGGATGCTGATAGCATGTGGGAGTAAAGGGGATTGGTGGTGTAATGGAGAGGTACAAATAAAAGTGAAAGCTAAGAAAGCTGCGTACGCGGCGCTAGTGGAGAGCGCCGAGAGGACGACAAGAGGAGGAATATGGAGAGGTATAAGGCAGTGAAGAAGGAAGCGAAGCTAGCGGTCACGACAGCTAAAACAACAGCTTTTGAGCACTTGTTTAAGGAGCTGGAATGCAAATGGGGGGATAGAAAGTTGTATAGGCTTGCCAAGACGAGGGAGAGAAAGTCTCGTGACTTGGACCACGTGAGGTGCATCAAGGACGAGAATGGTAAAGTGTTGGTAGACGACGCACGCATTAGGCAGAAATGACACACATACTTCCATAAGCTCTTGAATGAAGAAGGGGATAGAGCTATCATTCTGGGGGAGTTGGAGAATTCTGAGAGTTGTAGAGATTTTGGGTATTGTAGGAGTATCAAGGTTGCAGAGGTTAAGGAGGCTATCCGTAATATGAGGAATGGATGAGCGACCGGACCTGATGAGATCCCGGTAGACTTTTAGAAGAGCGCAAGGGAGGCAGGTATGGAGTGACTGACTAGGTTGTTTAATGTCATATTTCGGACGGCTAGGATGCCAGAGGAGTGGAGGTGGAGTACAATGGTCCCATTGTACAAGAACAAGGGAGATATTCAGAGTTGTAATAACTACAGAGGTATTAAGTTGCTAAGCCATACTATGAAAGTCTAGAAAATGGTGGTCGAGTTAAGGATGAGAAGGGATGTGTCAACATTAAAAAATCAGTTCAAATTCATATCATGCCGATAGATTACAGAAGCTATTCATCTTGTCAGGAGATTAGTGGAGCAGTATAGAGATAAGAAGAGAGACTTACACATGGTGTTTATTGACCTGGAGAAGGCATATGATAAAGTCCCTTGGGAGGTTCTTTGGAGATGCTTGGAGTCTAAAGGTGTGCCTGTGGCCTACATCGGGAAATCAAGGACATATATGAGGGTGCCAAGACTCGGGTTAAGACTGTGGGAGGTGATTTAGAACAATTTCTGGTCGTGATGGAGTTGCACAAGGGATCGGCCCTTAGCCCTTTTCTATTTGCCTTAGTGATGGATGAATTGACACAACATATTCAAGAGGAGGTATCGTAGTGTATGTTATTTGCGGATGGCATAATTTTGATTGATGAGACGCGTAGTGGCGTTAACGATAGACTGAAAGTTTGGAGAACGACCTTAGAGTCTAAGGATTTTAGGTTGAGCAGGACTAAGATGGAGTGCAAATTTAGTGATGTGATGCAAGAGACATATGTGGAAGTGAAGATTGAGGCACAAGTTATATCTAAAAGAGAGAGTTTCAAGTATCTTGGGTCTATTATCCATGGAAACGGGGAGATTGATAATGATGTCGCCCACCGTATTGATGCAGGGTGGATGAAATGAAGGCTTGCCTCGGGGTTCTTTGGGATAAAAAGGTGGCGCCTAGGCTGAAAGGCAAGTTCTACAGAGTGGTGGATAGACCAACATTGTTGTATGAGGTAGAGTGTTGGCCAGTCAAGAGCGTTCACGTTCAGAAGATGAAGGTAGTGGAGATGCGGATGTTGAGATGGATGTATGGTCATACTAGGATAGATATGATTAGGAATGAAGATATACGGAACAAGGTCGGAGTGGACTTTGTGGAGGACAAGATGAGGGAAGCGAGACTGAGGTGGTTCGGGTATGTGAAGATGAGGGGTGAGGATGCGCCAATTAAGAGGTGTGAGAGATTGATGGTCATAGGAGGTAAGAGAGGTAGAGTTAGGCCGAAAAAGAGTTGGAGAGAGGTGATTAGACAAGATATGGCTCAACTTCAGCTGACTGAGGACATGACCTTAGATAAGAAGACCTGAAGGTCGAGGATTAAGATAGAATGTTAGTAGGTATTTGAGTTTGTCGCGTTGTGTTTGCGAGAGGTGGGGGGCTCGCCTTCCCATCTCCTCGTCTCCTTTTCATAGTTGTACATATTTGGTGTCGCGTAGATCATTATCTTTATGTGGGTATTATTATGTTTCGCCATTTATTCTGTCTCTTGAATTTTTGCTATCTTATTTTTCCTGCATTGACTACGTTCCTCTTGAGCCGAGAGTCTATCGAAAACAATATCTCTATCCTGCAAAGGTAGAGGTAAGATATGCGTACATCTTACCCTCCCAGACCCCACTTGTGGGATTACACTGAGTATGTTGTTGTTTTCTGTATGGACACCTTTTTGTCCTCAATTACCTGCCACCGCCAACCCCTATCTATCCAATTTATTGGGACTTTTCTTGTTTATGTGTGGCCCTCCACCCATCATATATCAGATATTTCTTTGTAAAACCTATTATTGCATCAATGCAAGTCACATGCGGAACTAAGATAGGCAAGTATGGGGATAGATGCTCTTGATTGCTCTCACCTTAATCATAAATTTCCAGGCATTTCCAATGGACGCAACCCGCTTATGTCACTAGGATATAAGCTGTACAGGTAGATATGAATAACTACTAAGAAGTATGAAACTGGTTAAGCATATATTATGGAAAGGCAACCCGTAAAATGATCTCCACAAGGTCCAAAATAGTTGAATATAAATGGTGTCGCTACCATGACATGTTAAAAAATATGTATATTTGATCTCAATTTGGACCAATGATATCGATAATGAAGATCTATGAAAAGGGGGTTGGGAGGGGGGAGTGAGTCTTTGGCCAGTAGATGAAAACGGCCTTGCCTAGCTGAGGGCCTGGCCAGAAACTTTGTTATAGCTAGTGGTGCAGTCAACATATCTGCCAAGGGTATTAGCAGGAGCGGCTTTCCTCAATTCCTTTTTATCTTCGATGCTATTTTATTTCCTACTTATGCTTACAAACTGGTAGTTATAGTGTTATTATTGTAGGTCTGCTTAGCCTATCATACTAGTAGGTGCAATATTGCTTTATAGTCTCCTGTCGTTTGATTTCTGCTGCTATGTGTTCTTTAGTGTACTTTGTTGATCTTATTTACCTGCGTTAGTTACTGAATTTTTTTCCATAATGCTCTATCATGACTTATTCGCTTTTATTACCATCATTTTCATACTGCTTTAAATTTCTTGTCCGGGTCTGACCATTTCTCTTGATTTGCTTGTGCTTATGCTTTCTTTTAACCCGAGGGTCTTTCGGAAACCGCCGCTTTACTTACCAAGGTAGAGGTAAGGTATGCGTGTACACTCTATCCTCCCCAGACCCCACGTTGTGGGATTTCACTGGGTATGTTGTTGTTGCCATTTTATTTCCTAATATATCGATGAAGTGAATGGAATACATTTGACCTCTAATCAGAGGACTTTCTTTCAGAATGTCATGTACTCATTTTGCACTATTCTATGCAGAGCTGAATATTTTTTGCACTGTTCGCTAACATATTTTTTTTAATGCAGCAAGAGTTTTGCTGATACTCTTAAAGCTGTCGGTGTCACAGCCGAATGTGACCTATATGATGGAAAGACACATACAGATTTGTTTCTTCAGGTAAGTTCTGATGCCTCGTTTTGCTTATTTCAAATAAAAGGTTCAATACACATTTTAGTCCTTCCCTTGGTTGTGCTTAATCTTTTGATTATTGCTTGGATAATGTTTAGTATCCAATGAGAGTTGGAATAGATGATATGTTAGATGATCTAATTACGATGATTCATGGCGATAACTCTGAAACAATCCCAGCAAATTCGACTCCAAGAAAACGCCTTGTACCTGAGTTCATGTTAAAGATGGCTCGAAGTGTTAGCCCCTTTAATGATCATTCTACTCCTTGTCCATTCAATCTAATTAAATCGTTTTGAGCTCGATTAATGGCCAGAGCTTTCGATAAGATTAACTTCGATCCTCTTTTTCCTTATTATTCCTTGTTATAGTCAGTTTAAATTGGACTTGCAACAAAAGTAGCCATAAAAGTAGGTCATTCTTGGAAGGAAAAAAAACCTTCATCCAATAATTCTTATGGTTTAACTTGTAATATACTTTCAAGTCTTTTCTCTTAGCTATTGTGTCTCCTGCAAGGAGAGTTGATGGAACTTCAATGTGTTATTTGGGTAAATTTATTTCTAAAAGGAGTTTCATGCATGTTGTTTTTTGTGTGTGAGTCCATCTATTTATATCTGTAAATTTCATGCATTTGCTTTTTATTTATTTGTATTTTCTGGAAGGATGGAACTGTGGAAGGATGAGATATGGAATCAAGGACAGATATAAGTTATGTGAATTTTGGATCCCACAACATTGTAGAGTGAAGTTACAAATTGCTATCATTTTTTGCACGGATTTCCCTTCAAACGCACAGGTGTTTAATTTTTGTCCATGATACTTATTTAATGAAAATATCCAGACATGCTTTGCAAGACATAATTTTTGTAATATTTTTATCTTTGAAAATTGAATTTTGTCTCGCTCGGCATAAATTTTGTAGGAATTAAGTAATGCGGCATACTTTTGTTGTATTTTTTCCAGATTATGTTGAGTGTTGAAAATTATGTCTTGTCTGACATAATTTGTGTAGATGTTATGATACATATGCCGAAGTTAAATGTAAATTATGCCGAGCGAAATCTCAAAGTATGCCGTTTTTTCAGATTATGTTGAGTGTTGAAAGTTTTGCCTTGTCCGGCATAATTTGTGTGAATGTTATAACACATATGCCGAAGTTAAACATAAACAAAGCCCTACAAAATCTAAATTTTGCCGCGCCAAAAAATGCTAAAGGGAAAAAAATAAAGGCCACCTCGAAATAATGGGCCTTTGTGCGAATGACCCAATTGCAATTACTTAGACTTAGGGATGTCAATGGTACGGTTCAAGCGATTATTTTATAAAATTTATACCATATCAATTTTTTGGTTATTTCATTTTATAGAACCAAAATTAAATTTTTCGGAACCGTTCCATCATTTCGGTTTCTCTTTGTTATCGGTACTGTTCGGTGAATTTTTGTTTTTTTTCTTTTAAAAAACATCATGTTATAGACACTATTAAAAGTTTAAGACACGATATTATGCATGCTCTTATAGAACTTTGGTTAAAACTCTCTAGACATTTTTACTGTTTAAAAGGTGATGATCAAGAAAATATGAAAGATGACAAGAATAAAGATTGATCCCAGTATTTTATGATAGTGTAAAACAATGTTAAGCAAAGAAAAAAATATAATTTAGATCGCGCGAGGGAGAAAAAATCAATCAAGATGGGACTCATAAATTGAATCTAGAAAACTAAGCATCCAATAAGAGAAATTTAGATAGATATCTAATACTATATAACTCTCTATCCAAGATTGTTGGAATACCTTGTAACTTATTAGCTAATTACTACTCGAGATGATAGAACTAATATAATTTCAATAGGATTAGTATAATTGGTTCCATAACTAGAACTTTATGTGTTAATTATGTTGTATGCTTGTAGTTGTTTTCATCATCCCGAACCCAAGGCGAAAATTTTAATAATATTTATTATATTTAAATTTAATATATAGAATATATTTTACAGATATAAATTTATTCGGTATTTTTCCTTTTTTATAGAAAATTTAAAATCTACCTAATTATTCGGTACAATTATATATTCATATAAAATCGTCTGTTTTATTAAAGAATATTTTAAAATTGATTCGGTACGATTCGGTCAGTTAGTCGATTTCTTAAAACTATTGACACCCCTACTTAGACTACAAGTCCAGTTCCATTTTTTGTTGATGCATGGTTGCTATTTTATGGTAGTGTAAAACAATGTTAAGCAAAGAAAAAAATATAATTTAGATCGCGCGAGGGAGAAAAAATCAATAAATGTGGGACTCAAAAACTGAATCTAGAAGACTAAGAATCCAATAAAAGAAATTTAGAATGATATCTAATACTATGTTGCTTTCTATCTAAGATTGTTGGAATACCTTGTAGCTTATTAGTTAGTTACTACTCGAGATGCTAGAACTAATATAATGTAGGGCTGTCCAAGGGGCCGGGTTCGGGGAGGGGCGGGTCCAGCGGGACTAACTGGGAAAGAGTCGGTATCGGTCCTCCGGCGGGACTAGCGGGACAGGCCGATGTCCCGTCCCGTCTCGTCCCGCCGGAAAAGGGGATCGGCGTTGGCGGGGAGGGGTCGGGTCGGGTCCGGGATTCTATTTTTTTAGACACTTAATTTCAAAAAAGCTGTAAATATAAACACTTAAATAATTGAACAAGATAGTGTAATAAAAACATCTCAAGACTATTTTTGTGCCTCTTATATTATTTAATAGAAATATGATTTTTTTGTAATACAATTTCAAAATTACAACTTTGTGGTGTTGTTCAAAAGTTGCAAATCACATAGTAAAATTACAATTAAAAAAATTACATAGTTAAAAATACATTTTCTAATTTCTTCACAATGTCTTGTGGTTCTTCAGTTGGAATTGGAATTTGTTGGTCAAATTGGTCGACGTCGCTTCCAGTTCCCTCCGACAAGATTTCGTTGTATTTGTCGTCGTCTTCTTCGTTGATCTTTGGTTGACTGCACCTTCTACGCTCCACTCGTATCCAATCTGTGAATAGAACTGTAATCTCCAAGCTGTCTCCCGCTAATGAGTGTCTGTGCTCTCCTATTTGAAATCTTCCGGCTGAAAAAACGCTTTCAGACGCTGTTGATGACGCTTGAATATTCAACACATCTCAGGCCATCTTTGCTAGTATCAGAAATGTCTTCTCATTATCCCTCCAGTATTTAAGCAAGTCTTCACGTCCTTCTTCATTGAGAACTGCTTGGTACGGTACAACACTCTACAAAACAAAAACATCAAACTCGCTAATTTGATTAGCAGTGGAACCACTAAACATTCTATTTCTAAGGCTTTCAATACTAGCCAAGAAACAACATGTCTTTTATAAGGTTGTAATGAAGAAGAAGAAGATGGTATAGAAGCTGGTTGGTTGCTAACACTTTCTTGTTGGTAATGCATATATACTTCTTTGCATTCATCGTGTATGCTAATTCTTCTTTAGTTGGTTCCTTAGGTGGTTGTTCATTTGAGTTTTTTGGAGTTGGAGGTGGAAGTACTGTTATACAATCATAAATTGTTTCAATAAGTGCTTTACAACCGTCTATTTTAACAGTCGGATTTAATATATCACCAATAATATAAATAATGGGAATAGAAAAAAATATTTTTTTAATAGGTGCCTTATAAGATGGGTTTTCTATATATTCACTAAATAACAAAAATATTAGAGCTATATAAAATAACGTAGTTGAAATAGTAGGATAATATATATACCAGAAAATTGTTTAGTTGCTTGAAATTTTTTCTCTAAAAATCCAATAAGCTCTGAAATTTTCCCCAATCATTATCTACAACCATATCAGTTGGATTTCGATTATAGGCGTTAAAAAATAAAGTTATAGGTCTTCTATAATCGTAAGCAACACGTAGTTGTTCATATAGAGAATTCGACTTAGTCGCTACTTCCTCAGGAATTTTTCTAAAAGGTAATCCACAATCGTGACAAGTTTTTTTATATTCTTTTTTTCTTTGTATTTTATTACTTCTAAAAATAAAGTTTATAGCAAATTGTATTTTATTAAGAATGTCTTCAAAAAGTGATAGACCATCCTTTACAACTAAGTTATAAATATGTCACACACATTTTATATGAAAATGATTAGAAAAAGATGGAGTTAATAGATCTTTTAAAAATCTTATAACATAATTATTAGAAGAAGCATTATCTAAATTAACAGTCATAATTTTGTCAGTTATACCATAATAATCGCAAACTTCATGAATATTTTGTGCAATAAAAGTTCCACTATGCCTATCATCAATATATCTATATGCTAAAATACATTTTTGCATAGACCATATCCAGTGACATGTTACAGTTAAATAATCATTGCCGTTAGTACTGCAGCCTATATCAGAAGTGATATACTTTTCTAGGAAAATGATATAATGTATAACGTAAATATTGTTGATATTCGTGTGCAAATTTAAAAATGTTTCTCCTAACAGTTGATCTAGGAAAACCGTTAAAAGCAGGATTATATATTTCTCTAATGTAATGAATAAAACCATGAGAGGAAGGAAATGCAAAAGGGAAACTCTCCACCGCAACTAATTTTGCTATTGATTCTCTATCTCTGTGTTTATCATATTTAGGACCTACAATCCCCCCGTCGTCGGGTTAATTTGACATGTACTTGGTCCGAGACACTATGTGAATCTTGTCCCGACTCAGAACGCATTGGTGCACCCGACTTTGTAGCCCCGTATTCATCCCACCTAGCTTTGTGAAAGCCTTGTACATGTCTCAATAAACCTCTCGTCCCACCCTGACCTTTTCCGATTTTAAATTTATAATCATTTTTACAAATTTTACATCTAACTATTTGATTCTCTTGGTCTCTATCAAAAAAATCTCATGCAACTGATTTTAATTTTCATTGTGTGGGACCTCGACTTATACTAGGGGGAATATGAGGCGTTCCAGATTCATTTTGAGGCTGAGACTCAATCTAAGGTTGAGGTTGTTGAGGTGCACTAGTGGGTGTGTCATCTAGATTATTGTCTAAATTAAAATCTGGTTCAGTTGTAGAATATATCTCATCATCTAATGATATATCATTAAAAAAATCAGTTTCATCTATATGAGTGTAATCAATCAAATCATCCTGACTAGGAACAGAATGACTAGAAGAAGTACCCATGTCCTTGTTACTCCTACTAGAAGAAGCACCCTTACCCTTACCGTTAATCATACGTTTAATTCCTTTCCTTTTAATTATGCAAATAAATAATTAAAGATAATGAAATTAAGTGCGATAATTAAAATAAAGTAACAATAATAATTTAAAGAAAGAACGAAGGTACCAAACGCCGACGTGTAATCGAGGTTGAAAATTGAAAATTTGCTCGATGGATGATCCTCAAGCTAGTTGTCAACTTCAGTCCCAATTTTTGAACTTTGATACAATAATACAAATGAGAAAATAATTGTATCGCCGACGTAAAATTTTTAGGGGGATCGGGCGGGGTCGAGGTCGGGATCGGGCCGACCCACCCATCTGGACAACCATATTATAATGTCAATAGGATTAGAAGTTTATATTGTGGAAGAGCACTTTAGAGTATAATAAGGCTCCTAAAATAGGAATATAGAAGGGATAATACATAAATAGACCCTTAAACTTGATTTCATTTTTAAATATGTCCACCAACTTTGTGTGTGCACAAGTAAATACCTCAACTTGTAAAAATTTAAAATGTAAACACAACGCTGACGTGGCACATAAAGATCGGAGGTGTCTAGATGATCATTTTGTAAGTTAAAGTGTTCAAGTGATAAAGTGGAGACAAGTTGAGGTGGCTACTAGTGCACGCCCAAAGTTGGAGGACATACTTAAAAAGTTAGACCAAGTTTGATGGCTTATTTATGTATTATGCCAATATAGAATATACGCATCATAAATTTAGTGAGCTAGAGAAGAATAAAATTGAGGTTAAATGGAAGACAATCAACGGTATAATTTATCCTTGTCGGACGTTTATCTCAATTTAATAAATATATCACACATGTCTTTACAAACATGATTATCACTAAACTATAATTAATTAATACAAATTATCACCTTACTTTATTACTTAATCATGATAAATTAGCAAGAACCATCAATTTGAGAAAACTTAGGCACATGAAAAGTGGACCAAATAAAATTTCATTTATGTCTGTCCAATTCCCCCGAGAAAAAGAAATGGAAAAAAGAAGGGTAGATTTTTCGAACAATTGAATAAACCTCACACATTTCTTTCCTTTTTCCTTTAATAAAAGAGTTTTGGCATATAGCTTATTCATTAAGCACTATAAAAATCCACTTACCCTATATTTACACCAAAACGTATTATATATTCTTCTTTCTAATTTTCTTACCCTTTTTCTATCCTAATCACAGTCTATTTTCAGCAACTTTCCATCGCCATCTACTTTAATGTAATACTCCACTTATCCATTGGCACTATTTTCTTATAAATTTATTCAAAAAGTAATAATATCTTTTTATGTTTATGTTCTTTTTTCTCTCTCTAACCTTGGTCTATTTTCAACTACTTCCCCGAAATAACAAGTCATCAAAGATATCACATTCTACCAGACCAAGTCAAGCCCCAGAAAGAAACAAAAAATAGGAATAGAAAGGTAGATTTAAAACCTCCACACGATTTTTTTCCTTTCTATTTTTCTCCTAAGCTAAAAAATTATCTTGCCATTCAGATTTATGCATCACTATCCTGTAAGCTTTGATCTGTTCACTTAAGTAGATGATGTGGAACTCGCATAACCTTAGGATCTAAATTAAAGGGATCATATATTCTTTGTTTATAAATTATTACTTCCTCCGTTTAAAAAAGATTGTCTAGTTTTGACTTAACACAAAGTTTAAGAAAGTAGAGTAGATTTTTCAATTTTGTGGTCTTAAATTGAAGATTTGTTGAATGTATACAAATGACCTTTAATTTTGTAGTCTTAAACATGTCACGTGGAAAGATGGATTGAAAGAGTTGCTAAATAAGGAAAAACACATTCTTTTTTAAACGAATTAAATAAAAGTAAGACAATCTTTTTGAAACGGAGGAGTAAATGTTTGGCAAAGCCTCCCAAGACTCCAAGTCAAGTGAAGGGTCCACACATTTATGATTCTTATCATTGTTCCCTTGAGGAATATTATAAAAGGGTCAGCATACAAGCTTATTCGTTAAAACACCTCATCGTATACATCTTGTAGAGAATTCCTTTTTCTCCATAGCTTTTGAAGCCATGAATAACAAAGCATTTTATGTAGTCTACATAGCCTTTCTTGTCTTAATCCTCTCTCTATCCTCAGCAACCTCCAGGACTTTGTCAGGTATAGTAATCCCTTCAAGTACTGTATAATGCAATTCATAAGGGAAAGAAATTTTAGTTTCCTAAAACAACTGGCAATGCTGCTTTAACCCCACAAAAGGGAAAACAATCTTGCTCTTTATTTGAATTGAGGTTAAGTTATGTACACCATCACGTCACCTTTATTTATTGTTGCAAATAAATCAGCTAATTTTCATGATTAAAAATCTTAGGGGTCATTTGGTTTGAGGAAACAATTTATGTTTGAATAACTAATCCTGGAAATGTTATTCCACTCTCTGCCAGAGATAATTGTTAGATGATATTAATCTCCCTTGAGGAGTCTTTCATTAATATCAAGGTATATATAGAGTACAATATTCATCCCTTATACAATAGGAATCCTAAGCCTATACAAAAGAGGAATCCTAGTCTTACCATAATTATATTTACACAATATATGGAAATATTCTAATTATGGGTAGGGATTATATTTACACGTTTACACACCCCTCGGTCGGAGCGGGAGGAGGCCGGACACCGAGGCCCGGATGCGAAGTCAAGAAATAAGCGTGCGGGAAGTCCTTTGGTAAATATGTACGCATGCGATAGGATGATGGAACATGTAACACTCGACATGGCCTAACGCAACTTTCTCACGAACGAAGTGTAGGTCTATATCAATATGCTTGGTTCGCGATGTTGAACCGGATTATGAGAAAGATAGATGGCGAGAGATGTTATCACAATACACAATAGATGCCGACGCAAAGGACACGAAGTTCTAACAAGTAAATTTCGAGCCAACAAATCTCGCTACTACATTTGCAACGCCTCTACACTGTACTCGGCCTCGGACTTTGGAGCGAGATAAGGTAGCACGTCGCTTGGCGGACCAAGAAATCAGATTATCCCCTAAGAAAACACAAAAGCCGGAGGTGGAGCGTCGCGTGTCCGGACACCCTGCCCAATCTGCATCCGTATATGAAAGCAACTTGTCTGGTGCAGAGGGGGTATAGGTGCAAACCATAATCAAGAGTGCCCTTAATGTATTGAATGATATGCTTAAGAGTAGTGAAATGAGACTCCCTGGGGGCATGCATGAATAAGCACACTTGCTTTGAACAAAGATACGCTACGTACGGCACGGTGAATGTGAGATGCGAAGTGCACTGCAAGGCTCCTATACGAGTAGGATCGAGGCGGAGCACCATCCATAGCACCGAGCTTAGATTTGGAATCAACTGGAGTAGGCACCTCTTTGCAGTTCGCCATCTTAGCCCTGTACACAATCTCTTCTGCATACTTACGCTGACACAAGAACATATGATTGGCAGACCTGGTCACTGATATCCACAAAAAGTAACTCAGCTTCCCCAAATCAGTCATTGCAAATTCGGACTTGAGCAAGGCAATAATCTCATTTTTCAATCCGTCGGAGGAGACAGTAAGAACAATATCATCTACGTAAAGTAATAAGTAAGCAGTGCTACTACCTCGATGAAAAATGAAAAGTGATGTATCACTCTTGCTGCAAACAAACCCAATCTGCAAGATATACCTGGCAAAGCGATCATACCACGCACGGGGGGCCTGCTTCAGGCCATATAGTGACTTACGGAGATGGCACACATAGTGAGAAACTGCTGGATGGGTGAACCCTGGTGGCTGATGCATGTAGATTGTCTCTCTCAGATCCCCGTGTAGGAATGCATTCTTCACATCAAGCTGATGGATCGGCCAGTGTTTGCCCATGGCTATGCTCAAAACTGTGCGGATGGTAGCCGGTTTGACAACCGGGCTGAAGGTCTCACCACAATCAATGCCCTCCTGTTGATTTGTGCCATTAGCCACAAGACGAGCCTTATACCTCTCAAGATCCCCATTATCTCTGAACTTGTGACGAAATAGCCACATACAATGAATGACATTCACCCCCTCAGGTCTAGGTACTAGATCCCACGTGTGCTGTTTAGTTAAAGCATTGAATTCCTCATACATAGCCGCATTCCAATTAGGGTCTTGTTTGGCCAATTTTGGGTTCTTTGGAAGTGGAGAGATGGTTTGGGCGGACAAGTTGAAATGGACTTTGGGTTTGAAGATTCCATGCTTTGAACGAGTTTCCATTGGATGGGTAGGGACGGTGGGTGGCGAGTGGTGTACGAGACGGGGGTAAAGTCGGATAAGGAGAAGGTGGGGCCGAAGCCGTCGGAGGCGCCGCGGCTCCTGGATCGAGAGTCGCGGTGCTAGAAGGTTGACAGGCTTCTCTGAAGTTTGGGCGCCGCGGCTCTGACGACGGAACAGAGGATGTGAGTTGTTCGATTATGAGGGGAGAGATGGCAGACTCGTCAAGAAATGAGTAGTCCTGTTTTTGGAATTTTGGAAGATTCGAAAACGGGAATGTGGTCTCGTCAAATGTGACGTTACGAGATATGTGGATCTGACGAGTCGACAAGTCATAGCATAGATTGCCCCTATGGTTCGGCGGGAATCCTAGAAAGACACATGGAGTGGACCTAGGAGCGAGCTTGTGAGGGGCGGTGGAGCTAAGGTTGGGATAGCACAGACAACCAAAAATCCATAGATGATCATAAGAGGGGATTCTATGGTAGAGGATTTCGGTAGGGGTCATATTGTGAAGAGTGCTAGTAGGGAGAATATTTAGAGTGTATTCTGACATTTTAGCAGCATAGACCCAGAAGGGTGGAGGGAGGGAGGCATGAATCAATAGGGTGCGAATCATATTGTTAATGGTGCGGATGATTCTTTCAGATTTACCGTTTTATGGTGAGGTGTGAGGGCAGGAGAAGCGAAAGACCATGCCATTAGTGGTACAAAAGTGGTGAAACATAGAGTTATTGAATTCACGACCATTATCGCACTGAAATGATTTTATGCCTTTTCCAAATTGTGTTTGAATGAACTTGCGAAACTCAAGAAATTTGACAAACACTTCCGATTTAAATTTAAGAGGGTATAACCAAACGTAGTGTGAAAAATCATCAAGCAATACAAGATAGTATTTATGACCGAGAGAACTAGAGATAGGAGATGTCCATAAATCGGCATGTATGATATCAAAAGGAGCAAATGTAACGCTAGTAGATGATTTAAACGGAAGACGAATATGTTTGCCTAAAGAGCAAGAAACACAATTTTGGGCAAGTTTCCCATTACAAGCAATGAAATTGTTGCCTCTAAGAAAATTAAAAGCGGGACTCTGGATGACCAAGCCTATTATGCTAGGTTGAAGAAGAAACAGCCGCTAGAGTGACGGGAGAGCAAGATCTGGCAGCGGAGGTGGAAGTGAATGGATAGAGATCCCCCGTGCTATTGCATCTCGTAAGAGGTGTCCCCGTATGGAGATCCTTTACAGTAAAACCAAAAGGGTCAAAATCCACAGAGACATTTAATTATTACGAGTAAATTGGCGGACGAGATATGAGGTTCTTAATCTGTGTGGGGCATATAGGGTGTTTTTGAGGGAGAAGGGTGGATGAGGAGGTTGTGTGTATAAGGTACCATAACCCTTAAGCCGGAATGCGTTGTCCACTACCAACCGTAACATATTGAGGATGCTTTAAACGAAACAGTTTAGGAATAGTACTGCAGATGGGTGACGTGAGATGTGGCGCCGAGTCCATGTACCAAGTATTGTCGGTCGTTGCATAGAGAGGGTCTTTGAACGCCGACCCAACTCAATGGGTGTCATGCGGAGGAGGGCTGCGGGACGACCTTGCATGAAGTGGGCACGATGTGGGGGTGGAGCGGGGCCTAACAAACCGGGGTAAGAATACGGATTGTATGGGTGCCGGTATTGGAATGGACTTGGCGCCGCGGCTCGAAGCGCCCAGGGCGCGCGGCTCGGCCCGGGGCGCGCGGCTGCATCGGGGCGCCGCGCGCGCTGTGTAGACGAACTGCTGAGGAGCCGCGGCCCAGTTGTTCTGCGATCTCTGTTGCTGTTGCTGCTGCTGGTTCTGTTGACCGCGACTCTTGCCACGATCACGGCCTCCTCTACCGCCGCGGCCTTTTCCACCCGTGCCGCCGCGGCCCTGCCGCTGTTGGAAGTTGTCTGGTGGCGTCTGATCTTGGGGTTGCGTGTCGACCTGCTAGCCTCTTTGGGTGTGCTCATCCTGCTTAGCACGACGGGTTTCTTCGAGCAACAATTGTGAGCGAGCTTTGTTAAAACTCGGTAGCGGATCTGCCTGTTGAATAATGGTGGCCAAAGTATCATATTCGCCCTTAGTAAGGCTAGAAATCATTTGTAGCACCATTTTATCGTCAGTGACAGGCGTGCCGATGTTGGAGAGTTGATCCGCTAGAAGTTTAAGCTGCTTGCAGTACTCAGAGACATTGGAGAAGTTTTCAAGTCGTGTTTTGTTGAAGCTGTTCTTTCAAATACACGGCACGAGTGTGCTTGTTGTCCTGAAAAATTTCCTCCAAACGATTCCACAAGTCAAGGGCTGTGGAGTCAGATTTCATGATAGTAAGAAGCAAATCCTGAGAGATACTACCATATATCCATTGTTTGACGCCGGCGTCGAGACGATGCCGGATAGAATCATCAACCTCCGTAGGCGCGGAATAGTGTCATCAATATGGTCAAGCACGTTATAGAGACATGCATGATTGCGAAAAAGTTCAACCCGGGTAGAATATCTTGGTTGTTTTCTTGATCAAGAATAATGAGAATATGGTTCTTGATGTTGGAAACAGTAAGGGCGGGATGAAACGGGGGTGATGACTTTGTGGTGGGATTTGTGGAGGTAGAGGCGTCAGAAAGTGTGGAAGAATCAGGGATAGCCATTTAGAGAAAAGAAGAAAGGAAGAACAAAACCCGAAAAACAAGAAGAAAATCCGGGAGGGCCGCGGCGTGGGGAGAGCGGCCGGCGGCTGTGGAAGAGAAAGGTTTTTAGGGTTTTGTTTATTTGGCTCTTGATACCATGTTAGATGATATTAATCTCCCTTGAGGAGTCTTTCATTAATATCAAGGTATATATAGAGTACAATATTCATCCCTTATACAATAGGAATCCTAAGCCTATACAAAAGAGGAATCCTAGTCTTACCATAATTATATTTACACAATATATGGAAATATTCTAATTATGGGTAGGGATTATATTTACACGTTTACAATAATTTATCCTGGTATAATTTTTAATCCTCAGCTAACTTATCCCAGGATTAGTAACCAAACAATGGATAAGGCAGTACTAAATTTTTATCCCAAGACTATTTTTTCTTTATCCATCATATCAATCAACCCATAACTTGTTGAGGATGTCTTGCTCGATATCAAATAAAATTTCCCGATGACCCGCCAAAATAGCGAAAAGGTTAATTTTTAAAACATGGTTAAATTTATACAGTGGCACCTGAAAGCTCCACACCTGTGGGGAACCAACCACGTATTTCCTGATGGCTATACTCAACTGATATAACCTAGGGAGAACCACACATCAAAAGTTAGAGTTCAAGGCTATATAAATCTCATATCAGCACACTGCAATATCTATATGAGACTCAAATCTCATACCTTGCAATGAACCATAACATCAGCTTGTTTGTTAGTCTTGTTTTTTTAAAAACAAAAATTGTCGGGTTGTGTCTCTTTGGTAAGTACTATTTTAAGTCTAACTATGAGATTAGGCTGTGCACAATATTTTACAAGAATATGATATTGTATCAACACTTTAGAAAATCAACTAACAAATGAACTAGATATTCAAACTTCCTTGAAAAAAATATAAGATTACACTACTGAATTTGTATTTCAGGTTAAATTTGTTTCTTAATTTGCTATTTATGTTTACCTTCTTTTTTTTACAGATGGTGGAAAAGTGAGCTATGGCGGATTAAAACCACCACCGATATGCAATGAGAAAAACTATTCCTATTGTATAGGCAGACCCATAACAAAAAGGAGACCCTGCAAGAAATATAACCACTGTTAGAATTGCACTATATATGTGTTATTATCATTACTATTAAGTACTGAGTGCACTATATATGTGTGTGTTATTATCATTACTATTAAGTAGTGTGTTTTATTTTATTTTGTAATTCATGAATCATGTACCAACTCTACTCGCTGCTTGCATGGTTATGTGAAATATCAATAAATAATACATATGTGTATTTCAAAATGTTTTCATAATTATGTGTAGTTTTTGAGCAGAAGTTAAATAAATAATGAACCCGTTTTCTACTGTATTGTGAATATACGCTTCCTTTGTTTATTATGCAAGGCAAATGACATATTTATATTTTCCATATAAGTCTATATATGATCCCATGCTTTTCATGCTACCGCGATGTGAGTTCTCTTTAATTTCTTCTTCATGTAATTTCTCTGTGAATTTTGTCGAGGATTTGATGTTATAGAAGTTTAAAAAACATAACAACATACCCAGTGAAATCCACAACGTGGGGTCTGGGGAGGGTAGAGTGTACACAGACCTTACTGATAGAATAACTATTAATATTGTTATTAATAATTATTATTGTAATTATTGTAATATCATTTGTATATGGTAGGTAGATTAGTCTTAACATTGATAGCATGATTCTAGAGATTAGTCTTAATATTGATAGATTAGATAGCATTAGTCTGGCTCATCATATCATATCACTAGCATGATTCTAGCTTGTAATAGTGGTATAATTACCACATTATTGGAAGTTGAATATTGAGGAAATATTCTTACATTATAACATAAGATTAGGGAAAATATCCCACCCTAAACAATTTTCTTCCAAATTTTCGGCCACCTTCAACCTCCATCACAACCGGCCAACACCACCCCATTTATTTGTTTTTCCATTATTTTTTTCATGTTCCCGTCAACAATGTCTGACTCCAAATCCACATTGCATCCCGCTCTTGCCGTCTCTAACATCAAAACGCAGTTCATTATGCAACTTGGACAGAGCTCTTTACAATTTGTTGCCGTTCCCACTGGGTCATTCATCACATAATTTCACTAGAAAAAAGGCAAAGAAAATGTAGTAAAAACAGATGATGAAAAAGAACTTTGGGTAACTTTTGATGGCACAGTTCTTTCGTTGATTTATGCAACAATATTTAGTGATTTGTTGCACACAATAATGGAACCCGGTTCTACGGCAATGGAGGTCTGGAATCACTTGCGGGATATTTTTCAAGACAACAAAAATTCCCGAGCCGTCACGTTGGAGCAAGAATTCTCCACCACCGACATGATGGATTTTTCGTATGTGTCAGCGTATTCAACGCCACAAAGTTTTATCGGATCAACTCAAAAATGTTGGTTTGCCGGTTACTAATAATCGATTGGTTCTACAATTTGTTCCCGGCCTTACCGACGCGTATAGTGGCGTGGGAACGCTCATCCGACAAAGCAACCCTCTACCACTTTTTTACCAAGCCCGTTCAATTCTTATTCTTGAAGAGGCGTGTTTCGCCAAAAAGGCCACAACCATCTCAATTTCCGCCATGATTGCCACCCCAACAAATCAAGGTACTACCAATTTTGAACTTATACAACAAAGTTGGGGACAAAAATGATGAAATGGTGGTAAAAATTGGGGTGGAAATCATGGAAATAACAAAAATGGAGGACACCGAAATTCCGGTGGCGGAGGAAATGGCAGCAGGAACAGTACCGGCGGCCAGAAGTGGCAGCCCCACGGCGGACCAGGCCAATGGGCCTGGCAGTGGCCTTGGGCTGTGCCACCGTGCCCATTCCCGTCGGGCAACTGGGCCAGGCCTAGTCAAAGGCCTTCAGGCCAGGCCACTGGCGGTCCACACAATTTTGGGCCAGGCAGTTTTGGGCGCAAGAACAGTAGCAGCAGTGGCAGGTTTGGGCCAGACAATTTTGGGCCTCTGCCGACACAGTGACAGGAGGCTCATTCGGCAGTGGCTAGCCCGACCGATATTGAGTCCGCCATGCACACTCTTGGACTTAACTCACCCGACGCGAATTGGTATATGGACTCCGGAGCGACGTCTCATATGACGTCCTCCCAAGGTAATCTCTTGTCCTATTTTAATTTGAGCAGAAATAATGGTATAATTGTCGGAAATGGCCATTCTATTCCAAGGTTAGGGTCTACTAAATTTCCCCCCTCCAAACCCACCACTAACCTTAAAGAATGTTCTTCATGCTCCACAATTAATTAAAAACTTGGTATATGTTAAAAAATTTACTACTGATAATTGGGTGTTTGTTTCTTTTGACCCTTTTGAATTTTTCGTGAACGATTTTCAGACGGGGACGCTTCTAATGAGATGTGATAGTCAAGGGGAGCTATATCCAATTGATCCATTAAATGATCCAACTTACCGTCTACTTTTGCAGCTTTAGCACCTTCGTTATGGCATGAATGTTTGGGTCATCCGGGGTACCTGTTTTAGCCTTTCTCAAACAAAATAATTGTATTTCCTGTACTCAAACACGAACCTTGAATAAGTGTCGTTCATGTCCACTTGGTAAACATGTTCTATTGCCATTTGCTTTATCTAATTTATGCACACTTATGCCTTTTGATATTATCCATTATGATATTTGGACATCACCCATTTTGAGCTCTTCGGGCCATAGATATTATTTACTCTTGTTAGATGATTACTCTAATTTTTTTGTAGACATTTCCCTTGTCTAAAAAATCACAAGTTTTCACCACATTTCTTAAATTTAGAGCATTCATCCGAAATCAATTTGAACAGGAGATCAAAAATATTCAATGTGATAATGGTAGAAAGTTTGATAATAGGCATTTTTGGAATTTTTGCAACTCTAATGGTTTAAACTTTTGCCTTTCATGTTCACACACATCCTCACAAAACGGGAAGGCGGAATGAAAAATACGAACCATCAATGACATTGTTCGAACATCCCTTGCCCATGTAACATTACCCTCATTGTTTTGGCATCATGCACTACAAATGACCACATATTTATTTAACATACTCCCTCACAAAAACTTGTCATGTCAAGCTCCTCTAAAAATCCTCTATTTACGGGACCCATCTGATTCTCATTTACGGGTTTTTGAGCAGCTTATGCTATCTTCTTTTTCCATCCACCACAATCACCAAACTTCAACCCCGGTCTACACCTTGCGTTTTCGTAGGATATACCTCTAATAATTGAGGTTACAAATGTTACGACCTCTCATCCAATAAAATAATTGTGAGTCGTCATGTAATTTTTTATGAAACAAATTTCCCATTTGCCAAAATGCATGAGTCCAGACCCCCTACTTATGATTTTTTAGATGATGGCTTGCCCCCGTATTTGTCCCAATTGTTTTCGTCCCCATCCGAACCCACTATTTCGGCCAGCCCAAATATTTTGGGTGACTTGGGCCCCGAAATAGTGGCCTAGCCGTGGCACACCACTGCTCAGCGGACTGGGCCTTATGTTATAAGCCCAGTACCACATATCAGACCAACGCCTCAAGTTCCACTACCCGGTAGTGGCTTGGGCAACAACCCAGTTCACTGCCATATGCCAGGTAGTGTTGTTCTACCCGACAGTCCACCCCACAATTCGACCCAACGTCCGGTCACCCCAGTCAACACGGCATTGGCAAACCCAACACCAAATATAGCCTACACACCAGAGTCTCAAAATCACCATTATCTTGTAGTCCTGTGTCTGCTCTCAATGACCCGAATTGAAAAATGGCTATGGATGATGAGTTTAATGCTCTTATTAAAAATAAGATGTGGGAATTGGTACCTCGTCCCCCTAATGCTAATATAATTCGGTCTATGTTGATTTTTAGTCACAAAGAAAAATTTGATGGTACTTTTGAACGGCATAAAGCCCGTCTTGTAGGTGATGGGAAGACACAACAAGTTGGTGTGGATTGCGGTGAGACATTCAGTCCGGTGGTCAAACCAGCAACTATCAGAACAATCCTTAGTCTGGCTCTCTCGAAGGCATGGCCACTTCATTAGTTGGATGTAAAAAATGCCTTCCTTCATGGACAACTAAATGAAACTGTATACATGTATCATCCCTTGGGATACAGGGATTTCAAGTACCCCAATCATGTGTGCTTGCTCAAAAAAGCCTTAAATGGGATAAAACAGGCTTCACGGGCCTGGTACAAGAGGTTTGCAAAATTTGTTTTTCATATTGGGTTTCCAACAGTTGTTCTGATCACTCTCTGTTTATCTACCATCAGGGTAATCATATTGCTTATCTTCTCTTATATATGGATGATATTATATTAACTGCCTCATCAGATGCTTTTCTCAAGTCCATCATGTCACATCTTGGATCTGAATTTGTTATGAAGGATCTAGGGCCACTACACTACTTTCTAGGAATAGTCGTGACACGTCATGCAAGTGGTTTATTTTTATCCCAAAATAAGTACGCAGCTGCGATTGTTGAACGTGATGGCATGTCCTCATGTAAACCGTCGGCAACTCCGGTGGACACTAAACCCAAATTGAGTGCATCCTCCGGTAAGCCATTTGCCAATCCGACACTTTACCGCAGCCTGACATGGGCCCTGCAGTATCTAACATTCACTAGGCCGAATATTTCTTATGATATGCAACATGTGTGCCTATTCATGCATAATCTGATGGATGATCATATGCATGCTCTCAAACGCATTGTGAGTTATATTCAGGATACTCTAGAATATGGCTTACATTTATACCCATTGTCGACATCCACACTTGTCTCCTACACGGATGCCGACTAGGGTGGATGTTTGGACACCAGACGCTCCACCTCTGGTTATGGTATATTTCTTGGCAATACCTTGGTATCTTGGTCCTCAAATTGGCAAGCGACGCTGTCCAGATCTAGTGCCGAAGTAGAATACCGAGGGGTTGCTAATGTTGTGTCTGAATCATGTTGACTTTGGAATCTTCTCCTAAAACTCCACTGTCCGGTTCCGAAGGCGACATTGGTATACTGTGATAATGTTAGTGCTATCTATCTCTCAGGAAATCCGGTGAACCATCAACGCACTAAACATATTGAGCTAGATATCCACTTTGTTCGTGAAAAGGTCGCTTGCGGACAAGTGCGTGTCTTGCATGTCCCGTACCGCTATCATATTGTAGATATTTTTACTAAAGGGCTTCCGCTGATATTATTTGAAGATTTTCGAGACAGTCTCACCATACGCCTACCTCCCGCTTCGACTGCGGGGGAGTGATAGAATAATTATTAATATTGTTATTAATATTTATTATTGTAATATCATTTGTATATGATAGGTAGATTAGTCTTAATATTGATAGCATGATTCTAGAAATTAGTCTTAATATTGATAGATTAAATAGCATTATTCTAGGCTCATCATATCATATCACTAGCATGATTCTAGCTTGTAATAGTGGTATAATTACCACATTATTGGAAGTTGAATATTGAGAAAAATATTCTTACACTTACCTCTACCTTGATAGGTATAGCTGTTGTTTCCGAAAGATCCTAGACTCAATACAAAGCATAAGCACAAAATCATAAGCAATTGCTTGATGAATATAATAGCAGCTCAAATCATAATTTGTTTTTCTTTAAAAAAAAGAAATGAAAAGATGTTAAACATCACCATCTTCTGCCATTTCTCCTATGGTCTCTTCTTTTCCGAGGTTGAGCGTAGGGTTCACATTTTGCTGATATATAAGCACTACTCATTGACATCTCATTTCATTGATTGTACTTGAGGTTGAATTGTGCAAAAGCATTAGCAGCAAGCAATTTAACTCAAGGGGAGGCTAGGAAAAAACAGATGCCATTTACCATGAGAATCTATATGCTATGCACATTCACTGGCTTCATTATCCTTCTTCATTTTTGTTTAGTGAAGTGGGAAGAGAACAAAAGCAAACGGAATGGGAGAGGGATTAATTTTTTGAAGTTTCCTCCACCGTCAAAATGAACTTCAGTTTGTTAGTCTCTGAAAAGGTCAAAAACTATTCAAGACACTTCAGAGCACCAATCCAAATGGTCAACAAGTTAGAACTTCCTCTCCTGATTCGATGTCATGGCTAAAAAATAATTAAACTACTTGGTGATGCCCAAGAAATGAAAACATTGTTAGTGTCCCTAAAAAACTTGCCTCTTTATTAACCTGTGTTATACAAATAAGCCAAAACGAACTCTAGAACATATTAATTTTCCGCAGAGCAAGATAAGCATGCAAGAGTACAATCCTAAACCTTTTCGATCGGTAAGGTAGAAATTATATTAAAAAACATGGAGCACTACGATGATGCTGTGAACTGTACGAGCAAATTGTTGGATTTATAACACGGGAATAGTAAATAACTATTACAAATGCTTCGAAAGGATAAAAAATAAAGATTACAATAGCAATAAGCTTGTAGTAAATAAGAATTGTGACAACAACAAGTTTGTTGAGTTATTGAATCAGTCTTGAATCTTTATACCAATTGCAGAAAGCTCTTTGAATCTTGATAACTTGAAATCAAGAGACACTAAATCTGGAAGTGTTACAACTGTGCTGAGTCGAGTGATGATATTCTGTCTTTAAGACAAGATTGCCCAGTATATATGCTTTTACGTTAGCGGGTAATAGTCTTTCAAGATAAAACAATAAACTATCATTTGTGCAAAGCAAACACAAGTGATTCTAGCGAAGAAAACACATAACAAAAGATTGCTAAGAGGAGAGGATTTGCAATAAGAATTTCAGAATTGTTGTTCTTGAAAAGTGTGTGTAAAATTGAGTCAAAGGCCTCAATTTATAGTGTAAGAATTGTCTCTTCAAGTGCCAAGTAATGGAATTGAATCACCCATGTAATGGCAATGAATTGCCCAAGTAATGGCACCCATTTATTAGCCAAATAATGGCTGATTAATGCTGGAATGAATGCCATTGTGGGCAGCCCAAAAGTCTCCAAAAATTAGATTTTCGTTTAAGACGTTCTGCCAGGGAAGCGCCCCGGTGCCCCGGTTGGTGCCGCAACCCTTCTCGGCTCCGCGACCCTTTCCGACCCATTCCATCTTACACTTTGCACAATCCTTCCTTCATTTACCGATGTGAAACACTTGTTATTTAGCCAATAACCGTCCATTATTCTATGTCTCAAACATTTACTTACGTACCAATATCTCTTTCACTAATGAAATTTACGATACTTGGCACTACGAGTGCACGTGTGTGGAAATGACGTTTCCGATGTGCGGGGCCCCAATTGTTCGAGTCATAAATAATGGGATAAACTTAATTCCACATTAGTAAATTTCCAACAATCCCCTCTTGAAAGAGATTTTGGCGCACACACAAGGTGCCTACTTTCAGCAATCTTTCAGCAAAAGATAATTCATCAAGAGAGGTAGCTTCCGCTTTGAACCTTCCCTAGTTGAATACCATCGGACTTACTTATTGCGCGGTGAACGTGATGTCTTGAACAGTCAGTGTTTAATGTAAGACAAAACAACGGTACCAATACAATACCTTCCCTTTATTCGTTTCTTCTTATTATTTTATCTGTTGTGGCCGTGGACACACTTGGATTCTTAAGTGCGTTCATTTGAGGCGGCCTGTCCTCGCACTTAAATAGGTGGTCTCCTACAAGGTATCCTGCTATACCCCACTTCACCAGTGTTAGGAACCAATAAAAATTTCCCCAAACCTAACCTCAACCGTTGATGATCATTAAAGGTTTTGGAAACTTAACCTTTACCCACACTGCAGATAGCACTTAATGTCTATCGCGGGAATGTCTTTGGGTTTATGTTCCATACATAGATCATAACCCGAAGTGCTCTTGCTTTCACCGAAGCGCTCAACTGAACCTTTACAACTTAGTTTTCCCATTGAACCTAATTCCTGGGATCTCCAGTCAGTAAGGTTGGGTTACCACCGTATCAGTCCTTATTGTTTGAGTTTTAAGCCCATTCCCCTAGACAGGCAGAACATCTGATCTCTGGGTATGCCTTTAGTCAACGGGTCTGCTATGTTATCCTTTGATTTTACATAATCAATGGCAATAATATCCGTGGTGATCAGCTGCCTAATAGTCTTATATCTCCGTCAAATATGATGAGACTTGCCATTATACATAGAACTCCGTGCCCTTTCTAGAGCCGACTGGAAATCGCAGTGGATCATTACAGAAGGTACGAGTTTGTCCCAACACGGGACGTCCTCTAAGAAGTCATGAAACCACTCAGCTTCTTCTCCTGCTTTGTTTGAAGCAATAAACTCCGATTCCATCGTGGATCGAGCAATGCAAGTTTGCTTAGAGAATTTCCAAGACACATCCCCACCACCAATTGTAAATATATACCCACTGGTGGACTTGGTGTTTTCTATATCAGATATCCAGTTTGCATCATTGTACCCCTCTAGTACAGCTGGATATCTCGAATAATGCAACTCATAAGTTAGCGTGTATTTCAGGTATCGTAGTACCCGATTCAACGCTTTCCAATGATCATTACTCGGAATACGGGTAAACCTAGCCAATTTGTTGACTGCATAAGCGATATCAGGTCGGGTGCTGTTTGTTATGTACATCAAACTCCCAATCACCTGTGCATATCGCTCCTGGCATATGGGCGCACCATAATTTTTTATCAATTTTTTTATTCATATCCAGTGGTGACTTCATCGGCGAACTGTCGGAGATCTCAAACTTTCTCAACACATTCTCGATGTAGTGAGACTGAGATAAGACCAGTCTGTCAGACGTCTTAGAGACCTTGATCCCCAAGATGACATCTGCAATACCCATATCCTTCATGCCGAAACATTTTTTCAACATATTCTTAGTCTCTAGGATCAAACTAGGACTACTCCATGTGATCAACATGTCGTCTACGTAAAGACATATCATGACGAACGAGTCAAATTACCTTTCATGTAGACACATTTGTCACACACATTAATGGAGAAACCCTTCGATAGTAGAGTACTATCAAATTTTTCATTCCATTGCTTCGGGGCCTATTTCAGCCCGTATAGAAATTTGACAAGTCGACAGACTTTCTTCTCTGGCCCTGGAACCACATACCCTTCAGGTTATTCCATATAAATTTCTTCTTCCAAATCACCATTTAGGAAGGCTGTTTTGACATCCATTTGATGTATCTCGAGGTCACGTAACGCTGCGATCGCAATGAATACTCGTATGGACGTCATTCTAGACACCGGGGAGTATGTATCAAAATAGTCAAGGCCTTCCTTCTGTCGATAGCCCTTGACTACCAACCTAGCTTTGTACTTGTCTATATACCCATCTGCTTTATACTTCCGTTTGAGTATCCATTTACAACCCAACGGTTTGTTTCCTGGAGGAAGACCAACCAACTCCCAAGTATGGTTTTGCAAGATGGAGTCTATTTCACTCTCAATAGCTTCTTTTTAGAGCGGTGCCTCTGGAGATGACAACGCTTCAGCAATTGTCCTTGGTTCGTTATCAACCATATAAGCTACAAAGTCAGGACCGAAGGTTTTATCCTTCCTGGCCCTTTTACTTCGTCTTGGTTCCATCTCTGGAGTCTCCAAGTTCTGGGAATTTGGAACATTAGATTCCGGATATTCAGCCACTTCGGAGTCCACTAGATCTGAACCACCTAGATCCTAGCAGTCAACGACTCCCGGTTCATGAGAGCTTTGTTCATAACTTCATTTGCGAGAGGTTGTCTCTTTCTTTTCTAGGAAAGGTATCCTCAAAGAAGTGGGTATTCCTTGATTCCATGATCGTACCCCCGTCGATATCTGGTACATCTGACTTGTGCACTAAGAAGTGATAAGCACTACTGTTATTTGCATATCCGATGAAAATGCAATCTACAATCTTAGGTCCAATCCTGACCTGCTTTGGCTTAGGTACTTCAACCTTTGCCAAATAACCCCATACCTTCATGTATTTGTAGGTGGGTGTCTTTTCCTTCCATGACTCGTATGGAGTTTTGTCCTTTCCCTTATGTGGGACTCTATTAAGAATCGTATTAGCGGTAAGAACAACTTCTCCCCACATGTTTTGGGAAAGACCGGAATTGATGAGCAATGCATTCATCATTTCCTTCAATATACGGTTCTAGCATTCAGCGACACTGTTCGACTGAGGTGAGTATGGAGCCATCGTTTGATGAACAATGCCCGATTGGGCATAATATTCCTCAAATGGCGCTATGTATTCTCCCTCTCTATCACTACGAATTTCTCAATCCATAGGCTTAGTTGATTTTCAACTTATGCTTTGTAGCGCTTATCTGCTTCAACAGCTTCATCTTTGCTTTTCAACAAACAAAAGATGCAATACGTTGTACCATTTGTCAATAAAGGTCACAAAGTACTTGTCTCCTCCCTCCCCTCTATTTTGTACAAACTTCAAATCACCCACGTATGTGTGACTAAGTTCTAGAGGAGCGGTGCTTCTTTCGCTATTCCTTTGACGGAATGGAAATGTGATTTTGCCTCTTCGCCCACCTCATATTCATTTTGAGGGTTTATGTAGACAGAAGGCAACAATCTCAACTTAGTTAGATTTTGAATGACTTTCTATTTAACTTGTCTTAATCTATGATGTCATAGATGCACGGATTACAAATATATCATTCATTTGGCTACAGACATATTGTACCATTCTTAGTTATTACAGACCTGTTGGACTAGTCTCAAACCAGCTTGACCAACAGCGTCCCTGAAACCAAGTTTGGGACATGTATCACCTTCTTTTAGAGTAATCCCATTTCCTGAAGTCCAATTGAGGACAACCTCTCCAACCCCTTTTATTTTAGAGGTGGTGTTGCTTCACATGAACAACCTCTTGCCCGTGGTTAGGGCGTAACCGGATCATATGTGATCTGGATACTCAGTCCCCTCCGGTTGCACAGGCGTACCGAGTGTCCAATTTCTTTTCTTCCTTTATTTTGGCCTTCAGATCATTTAAGACCTGGAAACTCTGGCCCACTCCAGTCGCCCGTAGGCTTTGTACAACTGAGTGTCTAATACCATCCATCAAATGAAGGATCTTCTGTCGGAACCGGTGACATGTTTATCTTTAGTCCTCTTCCCTTGTGATTGGTGCCCAGGGAAATTCCTGGCGCTTGCTTAGGATTTGTCCATAATTCTAATTAATTGTAACCAAAGAACAAATCTTTTAAGTCTTGTTTTCAAAATCCAGTCTTTAAAAAGGGAAGTAGGTGAAATTAAATCTCTGATTTTAAAGTGTAAGGAATGTAATAATTTTTTTCCTCAGGAAACCACTTTCATATTCCTAGCCTTACTTTACACACTTTAATCAGACATCATTTAATCTTATTATTAACAAGGAAGAAAGTTAATTTAGCCCAATTTCGAATTCTGGCCCATATCAGTCACTTTGTTGGAGTGAGTGTCCATTTCCTCCTTACCATAATTCGGATCCTTTGTCTGGGACAAATATAGGCCTTCTGCTACAAGATAGAACAACATCTTCAGCCTTCTCCTCTTGTCCCAGTTGATATCCCCAACCTCTCGTGGGCGCTTGCTTCCACCACTCTTGGGAGCGGTGACACCATCAACACCTTGACCATCAACATCATGACCAGTATAGGCGCTCTGAACCTCAGCATTAGAACCATAGTCCACAACTGTTGATTGACATCTTTCGAGCACTAATGCATCTTGTCTTAAAATTGTTGGATATATAACACGGGAATAGTAAATAACTATTACAAGTGTTTCGAAAGGATAAACAATAAAGATTACAATAGCAACAAGCTTGTAGTAAATAAGAATTATGACAACAACAAATTTGTTGAGTTATTGAATCAGTCTTGAATCTTTATACCAATTGCAGAAAGCTCTTTGAATCTTGATAACCTGAAATCAAGAGACACTAAATCTGGAAGTGTTACAACTGTGCTGAGTCGAGTGATGACACTCTGTCTTTAAGACAAGATTGCCCAGTATATATGCTTTTACGTTAGTGGGCAATAGTCTCCCAAGATAAAACAACAAACTATCATTTGTGCAAAGTAAACACAAGTGATTCTAGCGAAGAAAACAAATAACAAAAGATTGCTAAGAGCAAAGGATTTGCAATAAGAATTTCAGAATTGTTGTTCTTGAAAAGTGTGTAGAATTGAGCCAAAGGCCTCAATTTATAGTGTAAGAATTGTCTCTTCAAGTGTCAAGTAATGTCATTGAATCACCCATGTAATGGCAATGAATTGCCCAAGTAATGGCACCCATTTATTAGTCAAATAATGGCTGATTAATGCTGGAATGAATGCCATTGAGGCAGCCCAAAAGTCTCCAAAAATCAGATTTTCATTTAAGACTTTCTGCGGCCCTTTTCGACCCATTCCATCTTACACTTTGCACAATCCTTTATTCGTTTACCGATGTGGAACACTTGTTATTTAGCCAATAACCATCTATTATTCTATGTCTCAAACATTTACTTACGTACCAATATCTCTTTCACTAACAAAATTTACGATACTTGGCACTACGAGTGCATGTGTGTGAAAACGACGTTTCCGACGTGCGGGGCCCCAATTATTCGAGTCATAAATAATGAGATAAACTTAATTCGACATTAGTAAATTTCCAACACAAATAATCCTAAGCCTTGAAATACTAACGTCCAAGTTACATCATCTACCAGTCCAGAGTGAGCAACCGTATTTTAAGAATCTAGGTAACTTCCATGAACTGTCCAAATTACTCTGTAATTTCCATGCAACTGTCGAAAATTACTCTTACTGTAATATGCTACGGTACCTTCTTGATACGTCATTATTAATAAAATTAACTTTTCATTATTAATAAAATAAAATAAAACTTTTACTGTATGATAACAGGATACACTACTAGATGAATACCAAACATTGATAAGCATATGGATCTGAATCAAGAATGGACTTATGATAATATGTCGGCATAACTCAACGATGAAAGCCTGACTACTGAAAATGCGTAACCAATCAGTTCATTTTATGCTCATTTACGGCTTTTTGAGGTGCTTATGCTATCCTCTTTTTCTATCCACCACAATAACCAATCAGTTAATTTTATCAACTAATTGCTGATATCAATAATTGTTTATGGTTTTAGAACAAAAGAAGAAATCAATAAAAGCATTCACACAAGCATCATGAGGAACAAGTATTTCACGTTTCATAACGGAAGTTTCCGAAGGTCTTAATAAAAGAAAAAAAGACCAAGACGAACGAATGGATCTTGAACCCAATTCGACCCAAAAGCTAGCTTGTAGGGTGATGATTGCCCAAGTCCATATTATTAGCATTAACTCTCTCCCACATTGCTTTTGTCCCACATTGGAAAAACACATTTATTTCTCATGTAATAGACTCTATATAAAAGGTTTTACTTGCTTTTCTTTTACTTGCACTTTTAGTTCTCAAGAATAGTATTATTTTATTATGTTGTTATTGTTTTGTAAGAATTCATGTTATGTATAAAAGACTTTCATGAATTCTATCATGGTATCAAAGCCAAGACTCGATCGTGGATCCAACTCCGCGGTGAGTTAGTTGGGGGTTCGCATGCCGCACGCCCCTGGTATCAGTTAAATTTTTTTTTGGGCTTGTTCTTGGCTTGTTTTGGAAGCTCGTGCTCGTTTTGGCTGCTCGTGTTTGTTCTGATCTTGGCTTCCGCATCTGGGTTTCGTCTTCTTGGCTTCCGCATCTGATTGGTGAGATCTGCCCTTTATTATTTTGTTGCTTGTTATTTGGGATTGTTGCTTGCTATTTGGGATTGCTGCTTGTTTTTTGGGATTTTTCTGTTTAAAATTTATAATGACTGCAGGTGATGATTCTTTGCAAACTATTGGTGTTCGGTTAGATGGAAAAAAATATTCCTATTGGAGCTATGTCATGGTAAATTTTTTGAAGGGAAATGGGCTTTGGGATTATATGTCTGGAAAAACCAAATGCCCTAAAATTGGAGATGAAAAATTTGATGAATTATTTAGGACTTGGGAGACCAATAATTCAAAGATTATTACTTGGATTAATAACTCAGTTGAACAAAGAATTGATGTTCAATTGGCTAAGTTCAAAACTGTTAAAGAGATTTGGGATTATCTGTGAAGATTGTTTGTGCAGAATAATTTTGTTGTTAAATATGAGTTACAATATGAAATTCGTGCACTAGTACAGAATGACTTGGGCATTCAAGATTATTTCTGTGCAATGAGCACTTTGTGGAATCAGTTAGCTATAACGGTATCTACTGAATTGCAAGCATGCGATGCTTATATTAAATGCAGAGATGAAGATCGTCTTGTTCAGCTATTGATGGGTCTTCGGTCAGAATTTGAGAATTGTCGTTCAGGCTTGTTGCACCGCAAACCCTTACCATCTGTTGAAGATGTGGTAAATGAACTTATGGCTGAAGAAACATATTTAAAGACTCTAAAAGGGGTACATAAGGCTTCTACTTTCGTATTGGCAGCTCCTTCGTCTGCACCGGTCCTTGCAGCCCCTACACACTAGTATAGAACATCTATCATGGGTAATTGTAATTATTGCAAAAAACCAGGACACTGGAAGAATCAATGTCCTGAGCTACGGAAGATGTCAAGTTCTAAGCCTCCACATTCGGGACAAGGACAAAAGCCTTCTCAATATAAGCCATATTCTGGGGGTCAATTCCAGAACTTGTATCCACCGACTCATGCTGCCTTTGTGCCCTCTCTTGATCACCCAGCTTCAGGAGCCTCTGTGAGTCACATTACTGATTCTGTAGCTGACCAATTTTAGAAGTTCCTTGCCTTCCAACAGTTTCAACAAAATTCTCAGTCTTATGCTCTTTCTTCTCCTTCAGGCTCATCACCATCTATTGGTTCATGTATCATTTCGTCTTCTTGGATCTTGGACTCTGTAGCTGGAAATCATATGTCTCATGATTCTTCCGTCTTTGTATCTATGTCTTCTGACCCCCCTTCCACTTCTGTTATGACTGCTGATGGCACACCTATGCCATTGACAAGCATTGGCACCATTCATACATCCACTATATCATTACCTGATGTTTATTGCATTCCAAAATTACATATGAATCTTGCTTCTGCTGGTCAAATATATGACTCTGGATGTTTTATTGGACTCTTCCCTAATTATTGTTATGTGCAGGATCTAAAATACAAGAGAATGATTGAGACAGGGCGTAAAAAGGGGAGAGGTCTTTATGTTTTGGATGAGCTGCATCTTCCTACTCATGCATCAGCTATGCCTGTTAATCTGTCTTTTTTTCATTTAACACCTTTCTCTTCGAAGTTTTATTTATGACATTCTACACTTGGTCATGTATCAGGTTCTCGCCTGCGTTTTATATGTAATACTGGTGTTCTTGATAATTTACAATCCGATGATATTTCTGATTGTAGTGGATGTAAACTTGAAAAGTTTTTTGCTTTGCCTTTTAATCTTAGTACTTCTACTTCTTCTGCACCATTTGATCTAGTTTATTCGGATGTTTGGGGGGCGACACCTATCCATACGGGGGCTCCAAATATTATGTTTCCTTTATTGATGATTATACTCGTCATTGTTGGGTTTATTTGTTGAAAATACGCTCTGATTTTGTTCATACTTATGCTGAGTTTCAAGCATATGTGAAAACTCAATATTCTGCCATTATTAAATGTTTTGGGGCTGATTTAGGAGGTGAATATACTAGTGGGGATCTTTCTGATATTTTCAAAGCTGATGGTACAATACATTAGTCTTCTTATCTTGATACACCACAACAAAATGGGGTAGGCGAGAGAAAACATAGGCATATTGTTGAGACAACTAGATCCATGCTTTTGTCCACTAGTGTACCTAGTGAATTTTGGGGAGAAATTTGTCCTTACATATATTTATCTTATTAGTAGGATCCCTACCTCTCATAATTATGGGATTTTCTCCGTATGCTAGACTATTTGGTCACACCCCACTATATTCCCATTTGAGAGTTTTTGGTTCTCCGCATGTTTTGTTCTAGGTCCACATGCGAGCATACTAAGTTATCTTCTCGTGTCGCCATTTGTGTTTTTCTTGGATATGGGGTTGGGCGAGAAAGGTTATTGTTGTCAAGATCCGGTTTACGGAAAATTGTATGTGTCTCGTAATGTTTCCTTTATTGAGCATATTCCTTTCTTTTCCATCTCACCTACTTCACATGGCATGACAAAATCTGATCTTATTGATATTGATCCATTTGATGCTGATTGTCCATCTGATTCTACATCTATATCATATGTTCCTTCTTAGTCTTCTGGCAGGTCCCATGATATTGATACTCAGCCCCCTCCAACGCCTATTTCAGAACCTCTTGTGGTTGCAGATCCACCTCTGTATCCTAAACTCACTCTGCGATCTACTCAGGTATTCGATTTTGATTATTTTTGCTATGCTTCATCATTCGCTTCCTTTCTAGTTTCTATTAATTCTCTCTGTGAGCCTACCTCCTACTCTGAGGAAGCTCGTGATCCACTTTGGCAAGAGTCTATGAATGAGAAACTGGTTTCTTTGAACAAAACTGGTACTTGGGATTTGGTTTCTCTACCGACTGGTAAGAAAACTATTGGTTCTTGATGGGTGTACAAGATTAAGACGAAGTCTGATGGTTCTATTGAGCGATATAAAGCTCGTTTGGTTGCAAAGGGTTTTGCTCAAGAATATGGTATGGATTATGAAGAGATTTTTGCACATGTTGCAAAGATGACATATGTCCGGGTTCTTATTATAGTGGCCTTTGTTCGTCATTGGCATATTTCACAAATGGATGTTAAAAATACTTTTTGAATGGGGATTTTCAAGAAGAAATCTACATGGTCCCTCCACCTGGTGTTTCACATAGTCCAGGACAGGTGTGCAGGCTGAAGAAAGCTCTGTATGGTCTCAAACAAGCTCCAAGAGCTTGGTTCGACATGTTCTCCACTGTAGTATCATCTCTTGGGTCTATTTCTAGCTTTCATGATTCGGCGTTATTTATTAAATCATCCCATGCAGGTTGTATTTTGCTTTTGTTGTATGTTGATGACATGATCATTACAGGTGATGATATTGATGGTATTGCAAACCTAAAATCTACTTTGTCTTGTCGTTTTTGAGATTAAAGATTTAGGTCATCTACGTTACTTTTTAGGCATTGAGGCAGCTTATTCTGAGAAGGGATATCTTCTCTCTCAGTCTAAGTACACTGCAGATATTCTTGAGCGGGCCCGTCTCACAGATACTCGTATAGTTGACTCTCCTCTTTAGGTTAATGTTCGATATACACCTACTGACGGGGATCCTCTTCCTGATCCCACTTTATATTGTTCAGTTGTAGGGAGTCTGGTGTACCTCACCATTACTCGCCCTGACATTGCATATGCTGTTCACATTGTCAGTCAATTTGTTTGCTCTCCTACATCTGTACATTGGGCTGCAGTTATGCGTACTCTTCGCTATCTTCGAGGAACGATTTATCAGAGTCTCTTGTTTCCATCGACCTCATCCTTGGAGCTTCGTGCATTTTTCGATGCAGATTGGGTGGTGACCTAAGCGATCGAAATCAACTACTTGGTTATTGTGTATTTTTAGGAGATTCACTCATCTCATGGAAAAGTAAGAAACAAGATGTGTTTTCTCTCTCTTCAACTGAGGCAGAGTATCGCGCTATGGCTTCTACTACGTGTGAGATTGTTTGGTTACGTCGGTTATTGGTTGATATGGGTGTCTCTCTTTCTTCACCAACACCGATGTACTGTGATAATAAGAGTTCTATTCAGATTGCGCACAACACAGTCTTTCATGAACGTACCAAGCATATTGAGATTGATTGTCATATTATTTGATATCATCTTCAGCAGCGCACTCTATCCTTGCCATTTATCTCATCTTCGATGCAACTTGCAGATTTCTTCACAAAGGCGCATACCTTAAAGCGTCACCGGTTCTTTCTTGGCAAGCTCTCGATGCTTCTGTCTACACCATCGCGAGTTTGAGAGGGGATATTAGCATTAACTCTCTCCCACATTGTTTTTGTCCCACATTGGAAAAACACATTTATATCTCATGTAATAGACCCTATATAAAGGCTTTACTTCTTTTTCTTTTACTTGCACTTTTAGCTCTCAAGAATAGTATTATTTTATTATCTTGTTATTGCTTTGTAATAATTCATGTTATGAATAAAATACTTTCATGAATTCTATCACATATAAGGAGTCCATATTCCCATTCCATATCCGACGTGTGACTCTTCACTCCCCGCACGCCCAGACCTTGTTAACTGAAACATGGATAATATAATTTCGGGGTCCAACATCGGTGGACAAAGAATTGGAATGGGCCTGACTCTGATACCATGTAAATAATGAATCTTGGGCCTAACTCAACCTCAAAAGATAGCTTGTAGGGTGAGGATTGTCCAATTCCATATAAGGAGTCCATGTTCCCATTCCATATTTGATGTGGAAGTATTAACAGATAATGTACCAGAGGTTTAATTCCATTTGCAGCAGCACATGGAAGATCAAAAGATGCAGGAAATATATTTGGCTTTTCCAGAGGGGCAACATCTTTTACAAAAGGATGCTCCAATAGCTCAGCAGCAGTCCTCACAAAATCTTTTCCCTCATCTGAAAGATGTTATAGAAGTTTCTACTAACAAAATTGTTTGATGAATTAAGTTTTAGAAATAAGTTTATATGAGGTATCATAAGGCAAAATAAAAAATTCTGATCCTGTACAGTAAAAAGAAAAAGTGTATATTATCATAACTAAATTCATGACAGTCGAGTAGAGTAAATAGAATAAATTTACGTTTTAATACATATAAATAACATATTCAGAGTAATCCCACTAAATGGAGTTTGCGGAGCGTAGAGTGTACTTAGACCTTACCCCTTACCTTAGGAGGTAGAGATGTTGTTTCTGATAGACCTCCGACTTAGAAAAAAAAGCAATAAAAAAGCAGGTGTATAGAAAAATGAACGGTAACTACAACAAAACAATATGCTAAGCGAAAAACAAAGATGGTACGGTTCGGGTGGTTATTTTATAAAATTTATACCATATCAATTTTTTGGTTATTTCATTTTATAGAATCAAAATTAGACTTTTCGAAACCGTTCCGTCATCTCGGTTTCTCTTCGTTATATGTACGGTTCGGTTAATTTTTGGTTTTTTCTTTTAAAGAACATCATGTTATAGTCACTAATAAAAGTTAAGACACGATATTATGCATACTTCTATAGAACTTTGGTTAAAACTCTCTAGACATTTTTACTGTTTAAAAGGCGATGAATCAAGAAAACTTGAAAGCTGACAAGAATAAAGATTGATCCCACTATTTTATGGTAGTGTAAAACAATATTAAGCAAAGAAAAAAAAATATAATTTAGATTACGCGAGGGAGAAAAAATCAATCAAAATGGGACTCAAGAACTGAATCTAGAAAACTAAGCATCAAATAAGAGAAATTTAGAAAGATACCTAATACTTCGTAGCTTCTATCCTAGATTGTTAGAATACCTTGTAGCTTATTAGGTAGTTACTACTCGAGATGCTAGAACTAATATAATTTCAATAGGATTAGTATAATTGGTTCCTTAGCTAGAACTTTATGTGTTAATTATGTTGTATGCTTGTAGTTGTTTTCATCCTCCCGAACCCAAGGCGAAAATTTTAATATATTTATTATATTTAAATTTAATATATAGAATATATTTTACACATATAAACTTATCGGTATGGTTCGATATTTTTCCTTTTTTATATAAAATTTAAAACCTACCTAATTATTCGGTACGATTATATATTCATAAAAAAACCGTCGGTTTATTCAAAACTATTGACACCCCTACTTAGACTACAAGTCTAGTTCCATTTTTTTGTTGATGCATGGTTACTACTTGTAAGTATGGAGTAGAATATTCTAATAATGAATAGGAAGAAATCAGTGTTAACATACTTACTAATAGCAAACCAGGCAAAAAAAAAAAAAAATGGAACTTGGACTTAATAGTGTGTTACAAGTATAATGGAATAGTACCAAAACATTGCGTGGATGACCCTTCATACGGGCTGGTCTTTAGTTTTTTCCCCTCAATTTGTTGGTCTTTAAATTTTATCCCTACTTTTCATTTAATAAAAAATTATGGGTTAAAGTATTCTTTTTTGCGGTCTACTAAATTAAAGATTCTAGGTTCGAATCCCAGCAGAGGCAAAAAAAAGAAACATTACAAGACAAATTTTTCATAGAAATTATACGTATTCGGCCAAAATTATATAGAGATCATGCCCCTTGAGCTATAGTTTCCATGTAACTAGCTGGACAAGACATAATCTTAATTTTTCTACAAAACTTTGCCTTCAGGCATAGTTAGATAGAAACTATGTCCTTTAAGGCATAATCTCTATACAACTTTGGCCGAATAGGCATAATTTCTATGAAATCTTGCTTTGCGATTTTGTTTTCTTTTTTACTCTTTGGGATTCGAACCCACAACCCCTTAAGGCATAATTTCTATACAAATTTGGCCGAATAGACATCTTTTCTAATGAAATCTTGCCTTGACAAACCTTTCGCTAGCCAAGATATTTATTATCAATCTAATTAGAGCGGATCCAATTAATTGACAAACTAAATATCTATTGTTTTAACACTAAAAAAAAAATCAAGAAAAAAAGAAGAGGTCCTAAGACAAGCAAAGACGAACCTAGTTTATAAGTTGTGGTTTCATGTGAATACTATATTTTTGCAGATCCGATATGTATATTACAAAATTCATTAAATATTTATAAATACTAACTATAAACTCAATTTACTATAGTGCACATTAGATAGCCATAAATTTTATATTTTAAATCCGCCTCTAAAGACAAAAACGCTATAGGTAAGTACGCAAGAATAATAGGTAAAAAAGGCGAGGTAAGGGGATCTCTTCTCTAAGTCTTGCTTCTCCTCATTGACTTGTATTAACCAGTGTTTTATTACAGAAAATCATTCCCCTATCCTTTAGACTTTTCAGCGCACACCACAAACTAGAAAAATTCAGCACACTTAATATCTGTTGGAAATTTAACTATATGGGATTTAGTTTTTCCCATTTTAATGACTTAAATACATGGGCCCTGCATGTCGGAAATATCGTTTCTTCGCACATGCCTAATATACTAAATGAGTAGATGATATTAGTGTCAGGTATCGTCAAATTTTATTGAGGAATGAAAGAGATATTGATGCACAAAGAAAAGTGTTTGAGACACAAATAGATAGATTGGTTTGGCCAAATAATAGAACTCCTACATCGGTTGAATATGGAAGGATTGAAGACTATATTAACTATAGTTTTGAGTAAGGGTTTGGACCCCAAGGGGTGACCCAGGTTTTAAGAAGGGGGAGGACCTAGGTGAGCTTGGGTTCGGGGCTAAGCCCCTCTTGCGCTGCCGCCGCCCGCCCGGTCCGGGTCGGGTCGTGGGTCATGGGTTATGGGCTTTCTTCCGGAATTCTCATTTTGGAAACGTTGCAACGACTCTATCTTCTCCAAACGGCGCCAACCAATGGATCGGGTCTCGGGTCGTGGGCTTTCTTCCACAATTCTCTTTTGGTCCTTAAAATATTTCCTATTTATATTTTGGTCCTTGAAGATTTCAAAAATGTTGCAACGACCCTATCTTCTCCAAACGGCGCCAGCCAACGTATTTGACTTCAACTGTCAGAATCCGCCCTCTTCTTCACCTATAAATTGAACATTACTGTTCAATTCAAACATACGAAAAAAAAACCCAAAAAATCCTCTCTTCTCTTTGCAATCTGTTCAATATTCTTTTTCTTCGCCGGAATCAACCTTACTAGCTTTGTATTGTTGGTTGTTGCTATTTTATTTTGGGAGACTATTATCCAATACCGTAAAAGCATCTATACGAGGCAATTTTGTCTTAAGAAAGAGAGTCATCACTCGACTCAACTTTTCCTTCTTGATTAACCTTTTTGATACGCTTTTAACCCTACAGTTTAAGATAATTATATTTCTAAGTGTTCGAAAGATCTCTTCTTCAACCATTGTCAATGGTTCTGCTCCCGCCAGTTTCCAAAGCGAACGCCCAGAAAAGCTTATGGGTACCAATTTCAAGAGATGGCAACAAAAGATGTTGTTCTATCTTACTATGTTAAACCTGTCACGCTTTCTGACAGAAGATCCTCATTCTGCTGGGGATGCAATAGATACTCAGTCTAACACAACGACTGAAGTGAGCGAAGATATCCAGGTCACAAATGCCTTGAAGTTAACACTGGATGCCTGGAATCATAGTGATTTGATGTGCAAAATTGCATTCTGAACGGTCTATCGGATACACTCTATACTGTGTATTGCACCGTGAAGACGACAAATGAGTTGTGGGAAAAACTTGAGAAAAAGTACAGTGCACAGGATGCGGGTACTAAGAAATTCATCGTTGGAAATTTTATGAAATTTCAAATGGTGGATGGTAAATCAGTGATGTCCCAAATCCAGGAGTTTCAAATGATTCTTCATCATCTGAATTTGGAAGGAATGAAGCCAAATGAGTAGTTTCTGGTTGCGTTTGTGATTGAGAAATTGCCTCCCTTATGGAACGAGTTCATAAGTTATCTCAAACTAAAGACAAAAGAAATGAAGTTTGAAGACCTTATCATCAAACTGCAAATACAAGAGGACAATAAAAGGGTTATATCTAAGGAAAGCGACCAATGGACGCAAAAGTGAATATGGTTGATTCGAAGGGAAACACTAAAAAAACCCGCAAGTTCCAAGGAGACGGCAAAAGCCAACCGATGGAGAGTTTCAAAGGAAACTGCCATCATTGTGGAAAACGTAGCCATGTGATCAAAGAATGCCGCAAACTGAAGAGAGAGTAGAAGGAAAAGGCCAAGAACAAAGGCAAGGCTAACGTTGTACAAGACGACGGTGGTCCATCGAACCTTGACGACATGATTGTGGATTTCTCATTTGTAGTCTTTGGAGGCAAATTTGGTGGAGAATCCAAGGCAATGGTGGATAGACATGGGTGCAACCTGTCACATCTGCTCTGATAAGAGTGCATTCTCTTCTTAAGCCCCAATCATGGGCAAAAAGCTATTCATGGGCAACGATGGTACCTCTGAAGTGCAAGGGGTTGGAAATGTTGTCCTCAAAATGACTTTAGACAAAGAGCATACTCTGAAGGAAGTGATCCACGTCCCTGACATCCGCAAGAACTTGGTTTCAGGGCCACTATTGGTCAAGGCTGGCTTTAGACTAGTTTTTGAGTCCAACAAATTTGTAATAACTAAGAATGGTATATTTTTAGGAAGGGGCTTCGCGTGTGATGGCCTCTTCAAAATGAATACTATGTCTGTAATCCGTTCATCTAATGAAATAAAGCCTTCTACCTACTTGCTTGAATACTCTAATTTATGGCATCATAGATTAGGACACATTAACTACAAATCCATTCAAAAGTTAGTAAAGTTGGAATTGTTGCCTTCCTTCGACATAAACCCTCAACATAAATGTAAGGTGTGCGTAGAGGCAAAATTAACCAAATCATCTTTCCATTCAGTCGAAAGAAACACCGCTCCTCTAGAACTTATTCACACCGACACATGTGATTTAATGTTTGTGCAAACTAGAGGGGGGTACAAGTACTTTGTGACTTTCATTGATGATAGTACAAGGTATTGTTATGTTTACTTGTTGAAAAGTAAAGATGAAGAGTTTGAAGCATTTAAACGTTACAAAACAGAAGTTGAAAATCAACTAAACCTACAAATTAAGGCAATTCATAGTGATAGAGGAGGAGAATACATAGCACCATTTGAAGAATATTGTGCTCAATTTGGCATTGTTCATCAAACGACCACTCCTTACCGGCCTCAGTCTAACGGTATTGCTGAGCGCAAAAACCGTACGTTAAAGGGAATGATGAATGTTTTACTTATCAATTCCGATTTAGCCCAAAATATGTGGGGCGAAACGATTATTACCGCTAATACAATTCTCAATAGAGTTCCGCATAAGCATAAGGATAAAAGTATATATGAATCATGGAAAGGAAAGAAACTCACTTACAAATATTTAAAAGTGTGGGGCTATTTGGCAAAGGTCAAAGTACCTAAATCAAAATAGGTCAAAATTAGACCTAAGACTGTAGGTTGTATATTCATCAGATACGCAAATAATGGTAGTGCTTATCGCTTCTTAGTGTATAAGTTAAAGATACCTGATATCCAAGAGGGTACGATAATGGAATCAAGGATTGCTGAATTCTTTGAACAGATCTTTCTTCGAAAGGAAAAAGAAATAATTTCGCGCAAACGAAGTTATGAACAAAATGCTCAAAATCAACAAGGCCCGGGAGTTTCTGATTATCCGAAACTAGACGTTCCAGATCTACAGGACTTATAAGTTACTGACGATCTACAAAACTTAGGGGTTCCAGAGGTTGAACTAAGACGGAGCAAAAGGGCCAAAACGGACAAAACCTTTTGTCCAGATTTTCTAACCTATATGGTTGAAAATGAACCGAGGACAATTAAGGAAGCATTGTCAACTCCAGAAGCACCGTTTTGAAAAGAATCTATTGAAAGTAAAATAGATTCCATCATGCAAAACCATACTTGGGAAATGGTTGATCTTCCTCCAGGAAGCAAACATTTGGGTTGTAAGTGGATACTCAAAAGAAAGTGCAAAGCAGATGGAACTATTGACAAGTATAAGGCCAGATTAGTAGTCAAAGGCCACAGAGAAAAGGAATGCCTCAATTACTTCGACACATACTCCATTGTGTCTAGATTAACGTCCATAAGGGTATTCATAGCCATTGCAGCTTTGCGTGACCTTGAGATACATCAAATGGATGTTAAGACATGCTTTCTAAACGGAGAGTTGGAAGAGGAAATATACATGGAACAACCCGAGTGGTATGTGGTTCCAAGACAAGAAAAGAAAGTATGTCGACTTGTTAAGTCTATGTACGGACTCAAACAAGCCCCGAAACAATGGCATGAAAAGTTTGATAATACTTTATTATCAAAAGATTTCTCCATAAATAAATGTGATAAATGTATCTATATCAAAGGGAACTCTGACTCATTTGTCATGATATGCCTTTACATAGTTGACAAGCTCATCACCGAAAGTAGTCTAAACTTGATCCTGGAAACCAAGAATATGTTGAAACAATGTTTCGACATGAAAGATATGGGTATTGCAGATGTAATCTTAGGAATTAGGATTTTTAAGATATCTGATGGGCTAGTCTTATCTCAATCTCATTACATTGAAGATGTTTTGAGGAAATTTGATGTATTTGACAGCCCCCTATGAAGTCACCAATGGATATAAATCATAGAATTGATAAGAATCGTGGTGCACCCATATCCCAAGAGCGATATGCGCAGGTCATTGGTGGTTTAATGTACATTAAAACTGCAGCCGACCCGATATTACTTATCCAGTAAATAAGTTGGCTAGGTTTACTCGTAATCCTGGAATTGATCACTGAAAGGCGTTAAATCGGATACTACGATATCTGAAATATTCACTGGCTTACGGATTATATTATTCTAGATATCCAACCGTATTGGAAGGATACAGTGATGCAAACTGGATATCGGACATAAAGAACACCAAATCCACCAGTAGGTATGTTTTTACAATTGTGGTGGGGCTGTGTCTTGGAAGTCCTCTAAGCAAACATGCATCGCCCGATCCATGATGGAATCTAAGTTTATTACTTTGGATAAAGCAGGAGAAGAAGCAGAATGACTTCACGACTTCTTAGAGGATATCACTTGTTGGGATAAACCCGTACCTTCGGTGATGATTCATTGTGACAGCCAATCGACTTTAGTAAGGGCACATAATAGTATGTACAACGGCAAGTCTAGACATATTCGTCGGTAACATAATCTTTGTTAGGCGTTGATCACTACGGGTGTCATTTCCATTGATTACGTCAAATCAAAGGATAACATAGAGGATCCATTAACTAAAGGCGTACCCAAAGATCAAATATTATGTTTGTCTAGGGGAGTGAGCTTAAAACCCAAACAATAAGAATATTTATGGTGGTAACCCAACCTTACTGACTGGAGATCCCAAGAATTTTGGTTCAGTGGGAAAAATAAACTGTACAGGTTCAGTTTTAGCGCTTCACTTGAAGTAAGAGCACTTCAGATTATTATTCTTTAAAGAAATATAATTCCAAGGTTGTTCCCGCGATAGACATTAAGTGCTACCTGCATAAATGGTAAAGGATAAATTTCTAAAACTTGTAATGATTCCTAACACTTGCGAGTGTGGTATAGCAGGATACCTTATAGGAGATCACCTATTTAAGTGCGAAGACAGGCCGCTTCAAATGTACGCACTTAAGAATCCAAGAGTTGTCCATGACCACAACGGACAAAACTATAAGAAGAAATGAATAAGGGGAGTTATTGTGTTGATATCATTGTCTTGGTTTATACTAAATACTGACGGTTCAAGACATCACGTTCACCGCACAGTAAGTAAATCTGATGGTAATCAACTAAGGAAGGTTTAAATCCGAAAGCTACCTCTCCTGATACAATATCTTTCCGCTGAAATATTGCTGAACTTTGACATCTCATGTGCACCAATTCTCTTTCAAGAGGGGATTGCTGGAAATTTAACTATATGGGATTAAGTTTTAACATCTTTAATGACTTAAACACATGGGTCCCGCATGTCGGAAACATCGTTTCTTCACACATGGGAGACTATTGTCCAATACCGTAAAAAATCTATACGGGGCAATTTTGTCTTAAAGAAAGAGAGTCATATCTCGACTCAGCTTTTCCTTCTTCATTAACCTTTCTGATACGTAGGGATGGCAACGGATCGGATCTGGATCGGATCCTACTAGATCCAGATCTAGATCCATTTTTTATACCTGGATCCAGATCCGGATTAAATCCATCGGGTCCATAAAAATCATATCCAATTCGGATCCACCGGGTCCACGGATCAGATCTGGATCCACATGTAAAAACAAATCATCTCAACACCTTAATCTATTTTACTTAGAACCAGAATTTATATTCATCACATGAAGCAACTTTGAATTAGCTATTTTAAGACTAAAAACCATTGACCTAAGAGGTGTAGCATAGACTAACATATTAACCTCAAATCATCCCACTTGACTTGATCAAAGCGAAATTCAGTCACAGTAACATTTAACTCTGAGACAAAGGCAGTACCAAATCAAACTTGATTTATTGAGCTTATTTAGTCTAAACATGATGTGCACATTGTTGACACCCAATTTTATCCCATCTTTTCCGATTTATTTGCAATTTTAAATATTTTCGACACCTCAAAACAATATATTATATATATATATATATATATATACATATATATATATATATATATATATATATATATATATATATATATATATATATATATATATTATTATTATTCTTAATATCATTATCATTAGTATTATTCGTATTTTTACTATCATTCACCTTTTAATATCACAAGCATAGTTTTACCCTAATATTCTATGTTATTTTATTTTCACAAAATTGCATCGCATTTCCATATTTTTATTAAGTATTAAGCATTTGCAAATATTACATTTTTATTATTATCACATCGTGATGTTATTTTAAATAATTTACATCTTTTTAATAATAAACCCCTTATTTTATTTTAAGCAACTCCCCATTTTATTTCCCCTAACCCAAAACAATATTAACCCACCACAAAATTACAGCCCAAACGAACCCCCAATTTCCGCAGCCCAATCAGACAACCCAAACCCACCAAAGCCCAACCGTAATCGGCCCAATACCCAAACACATTCCCCTTTATTTCCCTTACCCTCAAACCTAACACCCTGACTCTCTTATTCGGTCGCACACCCCTACACCCCTACCCCTACGTCGTCGCACCCTACGCCTGACACTACCAGTCGCCGACACCGCCGTCTGACACCACCAACCTACCCCATCACCTCACCGACCCATGCCTCAAGAAATCATCCCCAAACCTAATACCCAAAAGCCAGACGACCCTTTCAACAAACCAGCAGCCTTTCACACCGTCGCCCCCTTTACCCGCCAGACAAACACCCTCATCATACCACTGCCACCATGTCCCCTCGACCGTCGAGCCCGCACATCGCACATTCCCCTTTTTCCCATTTTTTGCAAAACCCCAGAGCTTTGAATAGCTCGTCCGAGCCAGATCAACCTGCAAAGCATGCATGCTATAGTGGACCTCTAGAACACCTTCAAGAACTCGGTGGGTAAGATCATAAACACGTACCCCTTTATTATCGTCTCGGTTTTTGAAATGAAAAGAAACCGTCATATTTTTCAATCTTTGTTTTGAATTCAAAATTCAAACCTCAGCCATTAGGGTCTCGATTGGGGCTATAAATAGAACCCTTTGTGGGTTGTTGAGAAAAAGGAGGAGAAAAAGAAAAAAGGGAAGAGAGAAAGAGGGGGGAGAAGAAGAAAAAGGGTTCCGATTGGGAGAGAACAAAAACCCCTCTGTTTTTAAAGCTGTTAACTAAGAGTCGACCTTTCTTGTTGTTTCGCAAAAGAGTTTCTTTTTCAGAGCCAAAAATCCTTTCTTGAACAAGTTTCGATTCTGAAAAAATATTTTCTTTTACTCGCATTTCTGGCTCGACACCGCCACGAAACACTCAAGCTCATTTTCTTCTCAATCGCATAAACACACTTCTCCGAGAGGACTCGACGATTCGAGACGACGCCTCGGTTCGCTGTCCGGAGAAGGTCAGTAAAACTCAAACTCTTCGCATTTATTTTATTTGTTGTGCTTTTATGTGTTTTGCTACTGATTTAGCAATATGTTGTGCTTAATGTTTAAGCATGTTAATTAGGTTAGGTTATTCATGTTTAGGAATATTTTGATGGAGGATTACCGTTGTTTGAAGAATTGGGATGTTTGATTAAGTTAAATGTTTAGTGCTAGCTGCTTTATTAATATATCTGATTTGGGCTATCAATGCTTAGAAGTGATATGTTTACTATCTTGATGTTTGTACTAGTAAAGATTATGATATAAGTCATTAAATAATATGTTTGTTTCTGCCTCAAGAATCATGTTCTGAAATAATTAAGTTCTAATTGTGTGACTGGTTTCGGTCCTTGACATGTTTGGAGACCCTGTAAGCAGTATCATTTTTGTCTTCTTGGTGGACTTGGATATACATGTTCACATACCATTTTCTGGGATAAATGATTAGTATAGAATGGGTTTAGTATTAAGTCATCATTGGCCTGTTCATTGAACCTATATGCATGAGTTTAGGACAGTTAAAAGCATAATAAGAATTTTCGAGTGTGGTTTACTGGGCATTATTTGAACATGATGAAATATGCTTGTCTTACTGAGTTCATGTATCTAGTTCTATAGGTATTAATTATTTGTTAGCTAAGGAGTTCTAGTCATTCAACTTGCAATCTGCTTAATAATCATCTTAACTACATTGTGTTTTGCTTTAAAATGTCATTATGCCTAATGTATAACATGAATATGGTCCTTTGTATTTAAGTTTATGCCTAAATGGCCATGCCTATTTAAAATGTTATCCTTTGAATGATTATTTGATCATCTCTATGTCTCATATATTTGCTAAATTGGTCATATTTGCCTTGTTTATTTGGATGTTGAAATGCATCCATGTTAGATTATTACACCTCCTAAGCCATCTTATATCATGCTATGTTTACTAAGTTGCTGAATGATATCTGTATTAACATTTTGTGCGTATTTGAACTAGTTTGTGGCGTGTTATATTACTGCCCATGTCTGCATTCTATGTTTACTGCCGAGTGTTTTCTTTCATAACTGTATTGTCTGAACTTTCCTATTGTATTGCTTTTGTGAAAGCCAAAGCATAATTTGGGTTTGGGTTAGCCTCTTCTGATAGCCTGCCATGCCTGAGGTTCTAGAAACTTTTTTGATCTTGTTGCGGCATCAGAATATGGATGGTGGTAGCCCCTTTGATTTCTTGTCTTTCAACTTCGTGGTTTAGCTTGATTGTCAATCTCTAAATTCATTTCCTTTTTAGGCACTGAGTTGGTTGATATCTTTGCTCCATGATAACTACTAAGTATTCTGTTAAGTTATTGTTTTGTTAAAACATAAGTAATTTTGGATACTCATTCTTCACCCCTCATTTCTTTGCATAATCCTGGGGAGTTTCAAATACCAAATAACTTTGTGATGCTTCAACGAGCTCGATGTATCTACAGATGTGCTTGGTTGTTAGGCTTGATGGATATACTTGTCTTGTTATATTGGAATGTTGCTACTTGCGGTTGGTGCACTGCAAAGCAGATGACTGTTGGCATTTTGAGATCATCCCTGCATCTGCAAGGCCAATTGTTGTTGCACTTGAGACTTCAAAACTGTTGCTACGTTTGGTTTGCTATCGCTATCTTTTGATCTGCTGGTTACTGTATTTTTGGGATTAAATTTGCTGCATTCTGAGGCAGATGGCTGCTGCATCTTGAACCAATTGTTGTTGCTCTTTGGTGCCCCTTTCTGGGGGCAAAATAGTTGCTGCTTCTGAAGCTTTTAAAAGGGCTTAATTGTTGCCACGTTTTGAGCCAATTATTACAGCATTCGAGTCAAATTATTGCTGCACTTTTGACCATATTTGATGTTTATCACTGCTGTATTTTAGCCCAAATTGCTGCTATTTTCTTGGCTGAAAACAGCTGCTTTAAGACTGTTTCGGACAACCCACTGCTGCTGTTTTTCTCGGTTGAAAACAGCTTCTCCAAGATTGCTTCGGACAGCCGCAATATTTCTGAAAAGTCTACTGACTTGAACAGAATACTACACTTAGGCCAATAAAATTGAATTTGAGACCGCGTCCCTTCGGAAAATGCCTCTCGGTTTCGATTTTACTGTTTTGGCATTATTTCACTGATTTGAACAAATGCTACACTTAGGCTGATGAAATTGAATTTGAGGTCGCGTCCCTTCAGAAAATGCCTCTCGGTTTCGGCTTGCTGCTTTGGTATAATTGACTGATTTGAACATGATACTACACTGGCCGATGAAAATATCCATCGATTTTGAAGCCTCCATAGTTTGTAAAGACGGAAATAAAACTTCTGGGCAAGGATGAAACTTAAATCTTTTTTTATTTCATCCGAGAGATCAACATGTTTAGTAGGCGAGGCAATTAAAATGACCACCGAGTCATATGTTTGCAGCCACGACGTGATTGGAATGATCATTCTTTTTCATTCGAGAGACCAACATGTTTAGTCTGCGAGGCAATTAAAATGACCACCGAGTCATGTTTGCAGCCACGACGTGATTGGAATGGTCTTTTCAAAATTTAAGTCTGAGCCCTCCGTGATAAAAAAATTCATTGTTTTGGATACGAATCCGAAGTTATTTATATTTAACTGTTTCTAGCCATTTGTTCTTGACAGCTTGCAAGGAACAAAGTCAACTAAGGCAAATACTCGGAGATTATTTATTTTGTTGTCTTTACCTTCTTTAATTCAGCTTTATCTCGTTTTGTATTGTAATATTATTTATTGTACTTATGTAATTATTGAAATGCTTAGAATAGGTAGACTTAGAATTAATTAATAGGGTTGTCTAAAACTGGAAACCCGTCGCTAGCTTATTTACTTGTAGGCTCGGTTAATTTAAACATAGAAATCCTCCGCTAGTTTATTTATTTTTAGGCTCATCATGCATATTTAAAATTTTCAAAAACAACTTTGATCATCTTCAATTCATTTTATTAATCATACAAATAAGTTTATCTTTTTTTCAATTTGCAACTCAATGATTTTCAAAAAAATTACTTCTTTGGCATTTTAAATAATTTGTTTTTCTCTTTAGTATTAATTGTCACAAATGCATACTTTTTCAACTTCACATGTATTTTTCTCTAATACCATACAAATGCATACTTGTACAAAATGTATCCTTTTACTAAATACCTGCAACATCATTTTAACTTTCTATTTTTAAACATGCATTTTTCTTAGCACAATAATTAACCTGAGTTTGACCGGATAGCCGCAAGTTAGCGGATCTTAAAGGATGCCTAACCCCTTCTCTTTAGGATAATAAAGAACCCTTACCTAGAATCTCATTAGTTTCGCAGACCATAAAATCGGAGTTACATTGCAGCATTAGTTAATATTCAGGTGTCCTAATTCACCGTAAAATAATTAGGTGGCGACTCCTTAATCCAATAGCCAGGAATCACCGATACATTGCACTCTGCTTTGACCCGCGGATTAAAAACGGGCGCGACACACATGACTTAGATGAATTGTATGTATAAGACAGGTTATGTAAATGATTTATAGTATATTTGATTGACTACAAACAGGGCATTGAGCTCGTATTTATGTGTGAAAATGAAAACACCCTAGTAGATTTCAACCATCCCCACAACAGAAAATGAAATCTACAACAGAATGTTTTCATTTTCACACATTTTCACAGTATAATGAAAAGATCCTACGGTGTTTATTATAATAATTGATGAAACTTGCAAAGATATACATATATCATCTAGAAGTTTATATTGTGGAAGAGCACTTTAGAGTATAATAAGGCTCCTAAAATAGGAATATAAAAGGCATATATCACACATGTCTTCGTATAAAAGGTAAAATTTATTATCATCGAACTTTTATCTCAATTTAATAAATATATCACACATGTCTTCATAAATATGATTATCACTAAACCATAATTAGTTAATACTACATATTATCATATTACTTGATTACTTAATCATGATAAATTAGCAAGAACCATCAACTTGAGAAAACTTATCACATGAAAAGTGGACCAAATGAAATTTCATTTATGTCTGTCCAATTCCCCCAGAAAAAGAAATGGAAAAAAGAAGGGTAGATTTTTCAAACAATTGAATAAACCTCACACACTTCTTTCCTTTTCCTTTAATAAAAGAGTTTTGCCATATAGCTTATTCATTAAGCACAATAAAAATTCACTTACCCTATATTTACACCAAAACATATTATATATTCTTCTTTCTAATTTTCTTACCCTTTTTCTATCCTAATCACAGTCTATTTTCTGCAACTTTCCATCGCCATCTACTTTAATGTAATATTCCACTTATCCATTTTATGTGGCACTATTTTCTTATAAATTTATTCAAAAAGTAATAATATCTTTTTATGTTTATGTTCTTTTTTCTCTCTCTAATCCTTGGTCTATTTTCAACAACTTCCCCGAGATAACAAGTGATCAAAGATATCACATTCTACCAGACCAAGTCTAATCCCAGAAAGAAACAAAAAATGGGAATAGAAAGGTAGATTTAAAACCTCCACACGATTTTTTTTTTCTTTCCATTTTTCTCCTGAGCAAAAATATTATCTTGCCATTCAGATTTATGCATCACTATCCTGTAAGCTTTGATCTGTTCACTTAATTAGATGATGTGGAACTCGCATAACCTTAGGATATAAATTAAAGGGATCATATATTCTTTGTTTATTTACTAAACACTAAAAATAAGTAAAAACCATATTCATTTTCTTCCACAAAAAAACATTTCCTGTCATACTAAACACACCCTCAATCTTTCTATATTGAGTTTTTGAAAAACAAAAAAAAAAATTAGAGGCTAATTTACTGGCTCATTCTTACTCACAGAATTGAACTAACCATCATGGTCATCAACTTGAGAAGACTTGACCCAAGTGACTTGTTATAAATTATTGCTCCCTCCATTTGTTTTGACTTGACACAAAGTTTAAGAAAGTAGAGTAAATTTTTCAATCTTGTGGTCTTAAATTGAAGATTTGTTGAATGTACACAAATGACCTTTAATTTTATGGTCTTAAACATGTCACATGGAAAGTTGGATTGAAAGAGTTGTTAAATAAGGAAAGACACATTCTTTTTTAAACGAATTAAATGAGAGTAACACAATCTTTTTGAAACGGAGGAAGTAAATGTTAGGTAAAGCCTCCCATGACTCCAAGTCAAGTGAAGGGTACACACATTTATGAATTTCTTATCATTGTTCCCCTGAGGAATATTATAAAAGGTTCACCATATAAGCTTATTCATTAAACACCTCATCATATACATCTTGTAGAGAATTCATTTTTCTCCATAGCTTTTGAAGCCACGAATAACAAAGCATTTTATGTAGTCCACATAGCCTTACTCGTCTTAATCCCTTCAATTACTGTATAATGCAATTCATAAGGGAAAGAAAATTTAGTTTGCTAAAACAACTAACAATGGTGTTTTAACACCACAAAAGGAAAAAACAATTCTTTATTTGAATTGAGGTTTAAGTTATGTACACCATCACGTCAACTTTATTTATTGTCGTAGATAAATTGGCTAATTTTATGATTAAAAATCTTAGGGGTCATTTGGTTTGAGGAAACAAGTTATGTTGAGATTAGTTATGTTGGGATAACTAATTTTGTGAATGTTATTCCACTCTCTGCCACAGATAACTTATCCTAGTATAATTTTTAATCCTCAACTAACTTATTCCAGGATTAGTAACCAAACAATGGATAAGACTCATATCAATCAACCCATTACTTGTTGTTCAGGATGTCTTGTTCGATATCAAATAAAAAATCCCAATGACCCGCCAAAATTTAGCGAAAAGGTTAATTTTTAAAACAGGGTTAAATTTATACAGTGGCACCTAAAAGCTCCTCACCGGTGGGAACCTGTTAAGAGTTCCACATCGGATATGAAATGGAAATATTCACTCCTTATATGGACTTGAACAATCCTCACCACAAAATCTAGCTTGTAGGGTGAGGATTGTCCAAATCCATATAAGAAGTCCATGTTTCCATTCCATATCGGGACTTTTAACATGAACTCCTTATGTGGGACTCTTAACAGAACCAACCACATATTTCCTGATGGCTATACTCAAATAATATAACCTAGGAGAACCACACATCAAAAGTTAGAGCTCAAGGCTATATAAATCTCATATCAGCACACTGGAACATCGATATGACTCAAATCCCATACCTTTCAATGGACCATAACATCATCTTGTTTGTTAATCTTGTTTTTTAAAAAAAAAAAAAAAATTGGGTTGTGTCTCTTTGATAAGTACTATTTTAAGTCTAACTATGAGATTAGGCTGTGCACAATATTTTACAAGAATATGATATTGTATCAACACTTTAGAAATTCAACTAACAAATGAACTAGATATTCAAACTTCCTTGAAAAAAATATAAGATTACACTACTGAATTTGTATTTCAGGTTAAATTTGTTTCTTAATTTGCTATTTATGTTTACCTTCTTTTTTTTTACAGATGGTGGAAAAGTGAGCCATGGCGCATTAAAACCAACACCGATATGCAATGAGAAAAAATATGCCAATTGTATAGGCAGAGGCATACCAATAAAAAGGAGACCCTGCAAGAAATATAACAACTGTTAGAATTGGACTATATGTGTTATTATCATTACTATTAAGTACTGAGTGCACTATATGTGTATGTTTTATTATCATTACTATTAAGTACTGATTACACCGGGCTGTCCTTTCTACTATTAAGTACTGTGTTTTATTTTATTTTGTAATTCATGAATCATGTACCAACTCTACTCGCTGCTTGCATGGTTAGATTCAAAACTTTGAATCAATGTGTATGAAATATCAATAAATAATACATATGTGTATTTCAAAATGTTTTCATAATTATGTGTAGTTTTTGAGCAGAAGTTAAATAAATAAATGAACCCGTTTTCTACTGTATTGTGAATATACGCTTCCTTTGTTTATTATGCAAAGCAAATGACATATTTATCTTTTCCATATAAGTCTATATATGTCCCCGTGCTTTTCATGCTACCGCGATGTAGAGTTCTCTTTAATTTCTTCTTCATGTAATTTCTCTACTAATTTTGTCGAGGATTTGATGGTATAGAAGTTTCTATTAACAAAATTGTTTGATGAATTAAGTTTTAGAAATATGTTTATATGAGGTATTATAAGGCAAAAATAAAATATTATGACAATCCGGTAAAATAAAAAGAATTAGTGTACATAAGGTATCATAACTAAATTCATGACAGTCGAGTAGAGTCAATAGAATAAGTTTATGTTTTTATACATCTAAACAACGTATCCAGAGTAATCCCACTAAATGGAGTTTGGGGAGGGTAGAGTGTACGTAGTGTAGGGTTTTGTTGGATTCAAAATATATAAGTAGGCACAACAAAAGTTTAAAATTTTGTTCTACTTACCTCAACAATTTCTTCTAGTATGGTTATATGACAATCAAAACATGTAACATAAAACTAGAACACTAACAGGTTGTATTATCTGGAGTCTTTACTTAGGGAGTACACACGACTATCCATTCGACTGCAGGCACTATGCTACGGTGTATTCCTCTGTCAAGAAAGCCATGAAATCTTGGCAGAGGTTTGAGAGAGTTTCGTCCTAGACTCTAAGTCTAGAAAGTTTATAAAATTGGTGTTAAGTGTGTTTAATAACAATGAGATTGTGATGTATTTATAGTTAAAATTAGATCAAAAATCAGATTAGGGTTGGGCTCTAAGCCTGGCTCAAAACCGAGGTGCAGTGGGCCAATCTGACTGGGCCCACTGCCGGGTCGGCGCAGCCTAGCAGGAGCCGCGGCGCCTCACGTAAAATTATGTTTCCCGTTTTCATTTAACATATATATTCAGCACATTAAATCCAAAACCTAATTTTGATTTAATTAAATAATTTTCATACAATAGAAATTATCCCATAGTTATTATCAATTTAAATATCTCGATCCCAAATTGAATATTTAATACTTTCTCAATACACCCTTAGACCGAAAAGACAATCGACATAGTGTGACCTTATATGACTTCACATATCGACACTAATCCAATTAAGGTCCATACAGAACTCCTAGACTGCGTTGTATGACGAACTCAATATGTGAAGTACGTTTACATGAATCCAGCAAACATAACCTTTATGTGACATGATAAATTCCCTTCATTCGCGACATACTCGATCAAGCTTAGGATTTGCCATGTGTCTATCCAAATGGCTTGATCACTTTATCTCATCCATATTAGTCGACAACTAGACCATATTCTAAATATGTCTCTTGCATTGGCCAATGACTTGGTCGACCTAATATCACTGAGAAGTTGAGTGTTCACTCGAATATCCAATCGAGGAATGAATCCTATTCTTGGCTCAACTACCACCTTAATTTACATTATAAGCACCCAACACAAGCCATATCTTATCCTATAAGGAGTTTAAGTTTAGGAAAAAGTCAAAGTACATTACTCTATAAATAAGGTGCGTATTGACCTCAAGTCAAAGGACCTTCATCTCCCACACGCTGATAACACTTTATACATGTATAACAAATAGTTTATCAGCAAGGTATACCAATACTTTCCAAAAGTATCCATGTGTCCATCACTTGTAACCATTACTAGTAGCAGGTGAGACATACTACATTCTCTAAGAATGTTACGCAGACTACATGTCGACTTATAACATATCATCGATATCCCATTCTCGATGATCATTAGTCGAGGCTATTTCAGAGTTACGCTCTATCATCAATATCTCACTCTATTAGTGACAACGTAAGCTCAAGGGATGCACATTAATGAATAATTACAAACAATCAAATAATAATTCAATAATTGCAAATGCCATAAATATTAATCTTATTAATAATACGAATGTGTTCAAGTACATTTGTCCCTAATAATGAATGTCTCTAAGACATACATACTTTTACGTAGACCTTACCCCTACATTGGGAGGTAGAGAGTTTGTTTCTGATAGATCCCCGACTAAGAAAAAAAAGAAGCAATAATAAAGCAGGTCCTATAGAAAAATGAATAGTAACTACAACAAAACAATATGTTAAGCGAAAAACAAAAAGACAGTAAATAATACAAGAAATCGAAGGACAAGACAGTAAATAATTAGATACCACATGAGAAATACTACGACCGTTAGTAAGGAAGGATGCTCTACTACTTACTAACCTACTACCCTAATATGTGTCCTCCACAATCTTCAATCTAAGGTCATGTCCTCGGTAAGCTGCAACTGCGCCATGTCCTGTCTAATCACCTCTTCCCAATACTTCTTCGGCCTACCCCTACCCCCCCTAAAGCCATATTTATCCAACCTCTCGCACCTCCTCACTGGGGCTTCCGTATATCTTCTCTTCACATGCCTGAATCAACTCAGCTTCGTTTGCTGCATCTTGTCCTCCATCGAGGCCACCCCCATTTATCTTCCTCTTCTACTATCTTTGACATATCCACCGAGCATCCTCATTTTCTCAACTTTCATCTTCGAACATGAGAGTTCTTGAGTGACCTATATCTCTAGAACGATTGTGTCTAAGATTTGGTAATCTAAATCTTATTTTTTTTGATCGGTTCGTATTAGCTTGTGTTTTATTACAAGTGGTCATTTGCCCGACAAAATTCCTTAATTAGTATTGGGGGTCTTTTGAAGCAATGTTTAAAGAGGCGGGGACGAAAGGCGAGGCGTAAGTCCCGAGACACGGGGACTAAGGCCCACAGATCTACATGATTTATGTCGCATGTATGTTCAATTTTATAATTTTATTACTAAAAAATAAGAAAAAGTAAAATTTTCATTACAATTCTGTAAATAAATTTAAATAAATGACGAATAATATAAAAATTATTATATTATTATTTGAGAAAGGTAACACACAAAAAATGATAATAACCTAAATAATTTAACATGAAATCTTTATCCACTTCATCATCAATCTCCAGATCTATTGGTCCTTCTCACCTCAACTAATATTTGTCACTAATTTTATTTATATATTCAAAGAAGGAGGACAAAAAGTGTAAAAGCAATGAGAAAAAATGGATAAAGTTGTTTCATGAATATAGTGCTATGAAATCTCTATCATATCAATTTCAGACATAATCATCTAGAAAAACTATTTATGACAATGTTATTTTCTATAAGAGTTGCTTTATTTATTTATTTTAAAAAACAAATCACTACAAAAATGAAAACATGTATAACTTAAAGTATAAATGTCATTACACCAATAATAAAAATCATAATCTATAGTAAAAATAATTTTAAAATAATAAAAATCAAATTTAACGCCCGGGGCGTACGCCTTTACCCGGGGCTTACGGTTTTGCGCTTGGGGATTACGCCCCAAATTCTAAGGCGTACGTCCTATGGATCTATGCCTTTTGATTTACGTTCCGAAGCGTTTTTGGTATATCCCGCCCCGTGAAAACGCTTTTGAAGACACTGTTTTGAAATTTGAAGTAGATATAGTGAGCTTGCATTATTTTCTGTTAATAGATAAAACTTGCAAGGGTATCATCTAAATATACAGTTAAAAAAATACATTAGAGAATAAATATCTTAAATTAGGTAAAAGTAATATTTCATCTGTTTCAATTTATATGATGTAATTTGATCAGCAATAAACGAAGACTTATAAATTTTGTGGTCTAAAACAAGCCAAAGATATTTGTGTGGTTATAGATCATCTCGTTAAGCGTAAAATATAAAGTATAAAATTAAATTGTTGTCAAATAAAAAAATATTATTCTTTTTGAAATTGACTAAAAACAATATGTTATATAAATTGAGACAGAGCAAGTATAAAATATCAAATCAAACTTGAGAAGGCATATGAAAAGTGGTCCAATGGACAAAGAAGGATAGATTTTTCAAACAATTGAAAACACATCACAAGCTTCTTTCCGTTTCGTTCAATAAAAGAGTTGGCATATAGCTTATCCAGAGAAAATGATATCTTATGGTCACTTATAAACTTTATAAAATAAAATGGTATTTTTATATTTTTTATGTGTGGAAATGAAGATTTCATGGAAAAATGACATAAAACAAAAAATAAGTTTATAAAGAAAAAAACTTAATTATCAGTATTTACATCAAAACACATCACATGCTCTTTTTTCTAATTTTCTTATCTTTAGATGCTACTTTTCAGTTTATTTTCAGTAATTTCGTGAAGATTGTCGTCTACTTTAATGTATTACTTTCATTAAGGAAGCGTTATCTTTTCTATTTAACAGCTTACCCACTCTGAAAACGGTTCAGTCAGAGGTACAATTCAGCGACTGAAAGAGTATCGCATGTCCGTGGTGTGCGACATTATTTCCTTATTAATACATATTTATAAAGAATAATATCTTTTTATATTCAATTTATCCTTTACTTGTTTTGCTTTCATCAAAATTGGTGATTAACAGACTCTACTTTCTAATATTCCTTATTGTAAACGTGTAAATATAGGAAATAATATATTCCCTATCCATAATTAGAATATTTCCATATATTGTGTAAATATAATTATGATAAGACTAGGATTCCTCTTTTGTATAGGCTTAGAATTCCTATTGTATAAGGGATGAATATTGTACTCTATATATACCTTGATATTAATGAAAGACTCCCCAAGGGAGATTAATATCATCTCACATGGTATCAAGAGCCAAATAAACAAAACCCTAAAAACCTTTCTCTTCCACAGCCGCCAGCTGCCTCTCCTACGCCGCGGCCCTCCCGGATTTTCTTCTTGCTTTTCGGGTTTTGTTCTTCCTTTCTTCTCTTCTCTAAATGGCTATCCCAACCTTAGCTCCACCGCCCCTCACAAGCTCGCTCCTAGGTCCACTCCATGTGTCTTTCTAGGATTCCCGCCGAACCATAGGGGCTATCTATGCTATGACTTGTCGACTCGGCAGATCCACATATCTCGTCACGTCACATTCGACGAGACCACATTCCCATTTTCGAATCTTCTTAAATTCCAAAAACAGGACTACTCATTTCTTGACGAGTCTGTCATCTCTCCCTTCATAATTAAACAACTCACATCCTATGTTCCGTCGTCAGAGCCGCGGCCTCAAGGGGAGGCACCGCGGCGCCTGATTTCCAGAGAGTAATCTTTTGAAACACCGTCGACAGCGCCGCGGCCCTGTGCTAAGGCGCCGCGGTGCCCAAACTTCAGAGAAGCCTGTCAACCTTCTAGCACCGCGACTCTCGATCCAGTAGCCGCGGCGCCTCCGACGGCTTCGCCCCCACCTTCTCCTTATCCAACTTTACCCCCATCTCAGACACCACTCAGCCACCCACTGTCCCTACCCATCCAATGAAAACTCGTTCAAAGCATGGAATCTTCAAACCGAAAGTCCATTTCAACTTGTCTGCCCAAACCATCTCTCTACTTCCAAAGAACCCAAAATTGTCCAAACAAGACCCTAATTGGAATATGGCTATGTATTAGGAATTCAATGCTTTAACTAAACAGCACACGTGGGATCTAGTACCTAAACCTGAGGAGGTGAATGTCATTCGTTATATGTGGCTATTTCGTCACAAGTTCAGAGACAATGGGGATCTTGAGAGGTATAAGTCCCGTCTTGTGGCTAATGGCACAAATCAACAGGAAGGCATTGATTGTGGTGAGACCTTCAGCCCGGTTGTCAAACCGGCTACCATCCGCACGAGTTTTGAGCATTGCCATGGGCAAACACGGCCGATCCATCGACTTGATGTGAAGAATGCATTCTTACATGGGGATCTGAGAGAGACAGTCTACATGCATCAGCCACCAGGGTTCACCCATCCAGCAGTTCCTCACTATGTGTGCCATCTCCGTAAGTCACTATATGGCCTGAAGCAGGCCCCGTGCGTGGTATGATCGCTTTGCCGGTATATCTTGCAGATTGGGTTTGTATGCGGCAAGAGTGATACATCACTTTTCATTTTTCATCGAGGTAGTAGCACTTTGCTTACTTATTACTTTACGTGGATGATATTGTTCTTCCGCCTCCTCCGACGGATTGAAAAATGAGATTATTGTCTTGCTCAAGTCCGAATTTGCAATGACTGATTTGGGGAAGCTGAGTTACTTTTTGGGGATATCAGTGACCAGGTCTGCCAATCATATGTTCTTGTGTCAGCGTAAGTATGCAGAAGAGATTGTGTACAGGGCTAATATGGCGAACTGCAAAGAGGTGCCTATTCCGCAGTTGATTCCAAATCTAAGCTCGGTGTTATGGATGGTGCTCCGGTCTCGATCCTACTACGTATAGGAGCCTTGCGGGTGCACTTCGGTATCTCACATTCACCAGGCCAGACATAGCTTATGTTGTTCAGAAGGTGTGCTTATTCATGCATGCCCCCAGAGAGTTTCATTTCATTGCTCTTAAGCGTATCATTCGATACATTAAGGGCACTCTTGATTATGGTTTGCACATATACCCCTCTGCACCAGACAGGTTGCTTTAATATACGGATACAGATTGGCAGGGTGTCCGGACACGCGACGCTCCACCTCCGGCTTTTGTGTTTTCTTAGGGGATAATCTGATTTCTTGGTCTGCCAAGCGACATGCTACCCTATCTCGCTCCAAAGGTCGAGGTGAGTACGAGAGGCGTTGCAAATGTAGTAGGCGAGATTTGTTGGCTCGAAATTTACGATTAGAACTTCGGTGTCATTTGCGTCAGGTATCTATTGTGTATTGTGATAACATCTCTGCCATCTATCTTTCTCATAATCCGGTTCAACATCAGCGAACCAAGCATATTGAGATAGACCTACACTTCGTTCGTGAGAAAGTTGCGTTAGGCCATGTCGAGTGTTACATGTTCCATCATCCTATCGGTATGCGAGACATATTTACCAAAGGACTTCCCCAGACGGTTATTTCTTGACTTCGAGATCCGGTCTCGGCGCCGGCCTCCTCCCGCTCCGACTGAGGGGGTGTGTAAACGTGTAAATATAGGAAACAATATATTCCCTACCCATAATTAGAATATTTCCATATATTGTGTAAATATAATTATGGTAATACTATGATTCCTCTTTTGTATAGGCTTAGGATTCCTATTGTATAATTGATGAATATTGTACTCTATATATACCTTGATATTAATGAAAGACTCTCCAAAGGAGATTAATATCATCTCACACATATGATCAATTTTATGTAAGAGCTATTTTTTTATTAATTCGTTAAAATTAGCAATTTTGTATGCTCCTATTGGAAAGAGATCCTTACAAAAGACAAATAATTATTGACTACTTCCTTCCCTAGAAAAAAGCATCACGTATAGTTGATCAAGACATCACAACCATCAAATTGAGAAGACTTTAGAATATACACGAATTAATAAAATTGGTGGTATGAAGCTAAATTTCAATCAAAGTTTAAATTTATTTGATGAAATCATATGTATTTTTATTTCCAGTTCACTCTTCGTAGTTTTTTTCCTAATCTTCAGTCTGTTTTCAGCAACTTCGTGTAGATAGCCATCTTATTTAATATAACACTCCATAAGATTCATTTTAAGTGATACTATTTTCATATTAATTCGTTTAAAATAAATATCTTTTGATATCTCTAGAGATTTCTAAATGAGTGTCGCAACCATCAACTTGAGAAGAATTTGACGTATGAAAAGTGGACCAGCTTAAGGATTATTTTCGTCGATTTAAAAACTCCACATGATTTCAAGTCAAACCCCACAAAGAAACAAAAAGTGGAAAAAGAAAGGTAGATTTAAAACCCCCACATGATTCATTTTCTTCGATTTTGATATTATCAAAAAAATATTCTTGCTCTCCATATTTATATGTCACTATATTTTGTTCATTTTTATAAAATCGACATCTTTTCATGTTTAGAAATTTTTTAATTTTAATATTTTTTTTCTTAATAATGCATTCTTGTAAGGACAACATGAACGTTTAGGATCACAAAATACTAGGTATATTTTTGGTATGTTTAGGATAAGAAGCATCGGGACTACTTATATCATAATTGTGATATTATTTTTGTACCACCCTCAATGCGGAAAAATAATCTTGGAATAAAACACCAAAATGACCAAAATATCCTTTTCTCTGGCTCTTCTCCCAAATATCTTTAAGAAATTCAAAGTTAAAATTGAAAATGATTTTTTTTCTTTAACTTATCTAGTGTGAAACCAAACACATATTTTGTGTTATACCGAATATATCTCATTTTAAGTTTAATAAATCAAACCGTCTAGTAATAAAACTATAACCATTAAATAATTCCATTATCATTAATCCTCATATTATAATCATGTATAATTTGTTCCTCAAAAAGGGGAAAAGAAAGTGAAATTTTTTAATCTAAAGGGTCCACACATTTGTGAATTCCTTATCATTGTTCCCTTTAGGAATATTATAAAAGGGTCACCCAATAAGCTTGATTAAGCACTCATCAACTAGAGAATTCTCCAAAGCTTTTGAAGCCATGAATCACAAAGCCTACTCTTTATTATTCATAGCCTTTTTTGTCTTAAATTTTTGTCTATCTTCAGCAAACTCCAGGAGATTGTCAGGTATAGTAATCCCTTCAAGAAAATGAAGAGATTATTAGGTTAGATGGTCTAGATCACACCTTTTGAGGTGTGGTTTTTTTCCGAACTCTGATAACGTAGGATTTTTTGTGCACGGGACTGCCATTTTTACTATAGTTACTATCTTAATAATGATGTCTCGAACTTTTTTTAAATTTTTCGTTTCTCGTCCGATGTTGATATTGGTATTGAAGTCCGATTAAATTTGAATTCGCATCGAAAAGTTCCACATAATTAAGGTAAGATGCTCCCTAACAAAGACGACTACACACCAATGACTTGAATCGAAATTTTGATTAAAAATGATGAACTGTTTACCACTCCACTCTACCACAATTCTGGTTGGTCAAATAGACTTTCTTCTCTTTTTACTTAACGGGGTTTTAACCCAAAAAGGAGGGGGGGGAGATTGCTCTTTTTCTTGGGAAACACTACTATTTAGGTTTTTCCATTGACATTCGGTAGGAAATAATCACTGAACAAGAAATTCAGCGGGAAAATAGAGATTTTTAGTAGTGTTTTCTAACCGGTATATATTGATTACGCATTGATTATACGTATATCATACATGAATTATACATATACTTTATGCGAAATAATATTTTGTGTTTTTTCTTTCGAATTAAACTTTTCAGCAGAAGGTGGAAGAAGCCCTCAAGGAAGTTTACCCTATCGTCCATTACAGAAACAACCAATATGCAAGAAGAATATACTTGGCAAATGTATAGCCACTAAGAAACCACCAATTGCATTAAAGAAAGCACGACACGCTGCAAAAGCCTGCCTTCCTTATGTCAAGTGCAATGGGGTGGATCCTAAAATGAAACCATAGAAGCAAAGCAAGTGTACTAAAATAAAAGAAAATTAGAAGCTTTGCTTTTCTATGAATTGCACTATAATATTATTGTTTAATTTATTATCAGTACTATTAATTACTATTGTATTTTCTTTTGGAATTTCTGAATAATGTACCACTCTGCTTGTTGTTTTTATCAATTAATGTGTATGAAATATCGTTCATATATATGGATGAAGTCAGAAGTATTTATGGTTATTTCAAGATGTTTTCACAACTATATGTATAGTTCGAGCAGAAGATAATGAGTATGTCTGCGACTACACTTTAAAAGGTGATCGCCCATGATTCCTCTAAGAAAATCCATGTAATAACACGGTCTTGGAGACTACTTAGCCTCAAATGGCAACAAGATTCTCAAACTCTTCTTCTTCAACATCCCTTATGTTTGTTTGTTTGAAATATATTCCCTCATTTAACCCATGTGTTATTCCCTTACTTCACAATGCATCTCACTCCATCGAACTCGAAAGGTATTACTTTTCCAGATTTCTCGCATCACTTGTGGATGGGAATTTGGGAGAATTTTTTTTCCGTGGGAGGCTCAAGTATTGTAAGTTGTGTGAGGGTCTCAATGCATGACAAGTGTCAATTGTGGGACACACAAGTTATCCATCCTCTCTCCTCACTGCCACTCACTCTTCTTCATAAATTTTTCTTTTTTAATTCTTTGTTTTTTGTATCAACAATTTCTAATTTCTTTTTGAAACTGGTATCAACAATTCCCAATCCAAGCACACCCGATGAACACAACTTAGTTTTATTTTTGATGTCCTAAACTTCTAACTCACAACTTTTATGATTTTTATTCTCTCTTTCTCTTATTTTAGTTTGTGTAGTATGATGTTAGGTGTATTTATACGCCTAATCATTTCATTTTATTCATGCTTTACCTTGTTTAGAGAATTAATTATACTAAATATATCTAACTAATGATTAAATTAATTCTCGATAAGTGAAAAGTAAAGTCCATTACTCAAATGGTCACTTAGCTATCTGAAATTACAAAGTAAAATCATAAAAAAATATAATTTTACTTGGTAATTTTAGATAGTTGAGTGATCATTTCAGTAGCGGACTTTACTTTATACTTATTTATTAAATATACAACATATACACAATATACATGGGTATATTGTCTCGGATTTGCTCCCATAAAAGGCTCTCGGTTTTAGCTGTTTTTGTTAAGATAATTTATGGTAAATATTTAGTATCCTAGTTTAGGTAATGTTGTAATATAATTAGTAGTGTATTACCATAATTAGTGTACTAAGGTTTTAGGAATAGAATAGGAATAGGATTCTCCCATTTTGTAACTTGTATATAAAGCCTTTCAAGTAATGAAAATAATCAAGGGGATTATTTCTTTCATGGTATCAAGAGACTAGGTCTAACAAAAAATTTCCTCTCCCAAATTTTGTGTCCCTCTCGGCCGAACCCCCCCCCCTCGGGTTTCTTTACCAAAATTAGTCTTCCGCTCTCAAAATCTCTCTTACTATTCCCAAATTTCCCCTCCTCCTTTGTTCTTTCAATATGTCTAAGAACAATTTTCATCCTGCCCTCATGGTTTCTAACATCAAGAACAACATCCCTATTGTACTTGAGATGGAAAACGTCTAATATGCGACGTGGGCAGAATTGTTTAAAATTCACACTATCTCCCATCAAGTTATCCATCACATAATTCCTTCCGTTGCACCTATTCCCGCAGAGGATCCTCAGTTATGGATTACTCTTGATGCTACCGTTCTCCAGTGGATTTATTCCACTATTTCGGTTGACCTCTTACAGACGATTATTGAGCCGGATACCACGGATATGGCTACCTGGAATAGATTGCGTGACATATTCCAAGATAACCAACATTCACGTGTTGTCACACTCGAGCAGGAATTCTCTCTAGTTCGCATGGAAGAATTTCCAAACGTATCTGCATATTGCAAGAAACTCAAAGAGTTGGCGGACCAACTCCGTAACGTTGGCGCACCTGTAACAAATAATCGTCTGGTTCTACAACTGGTTGTCGATCTTTCTGAGGCCTATAATGGCGTTGGGACTCTCCTTCGTCAAAGCAACCCACTTCCCGCTTTTTATCAAGCCCGCTCCATGCTTACTTTGGAAGAAGCCGGTTTGGCTAAAAAAGCGGCTACCGGAGCAAGCCCCATCATCCTAATGACGTCCTCCGCAAATTCTTCAGTTTTGTTGATAATTCGGGCCAAAACCATACTCATGGTGGCGGCAAAAATAATCGTAAGAATAATAACAAAAGCGCGGGGGCAAACACGACGGTTCGGTGGTGGGCGGTCCGAGCGGTGGGCCCCATCCAGTCAACAGTGGGACTCCTCCCTACTGGTCCCAACAGTGGGGCCCATGGCAGTGGGGCTGGGGCAATGGGTCGTGGGCCAGCAGCCCCTATTTTCCAAGTAGCTTCAAGCAGCCAATGGGCTGGACAGTCGAATTTCAGGCCCAACTTTCAGTAGTCAGGCTCTCGATTTGGCTCTGGGCCGGGGCAGCAGGGTGGTCTGCTTGGGCCTCGGCCCACACAAGCATTCTCAGTAGTGGGCCCCACCTCTACTTACACCGACATTGAAGCCGCAATACACACACTTGAGTTGACGCAACCGGATCCAAATTGGTACATGGACACCGGCGCAACGACACACATGACCTCCGATCAAGGTACTCTCTCGTCTTATGCCAATTTGAGCAACCCTCGTGGTATAATTATCGGTAATGGTAACTCTATTCCAATTTAGGGTTATGGTCATAAAACTCTATCTCCCCCCAATCCTCCCCTTATCTTGAAAAATACTTTACATGCCCCCAAATTGATTAAAAACTTATTGTCTGTCCGAAAATTCACCACTGACAATTCCGTTTCTGTTGAATTTAATCCTTTTGGTTTCTCTGTGAAGGATTTCAAGATGGGGAGTCCTCTCATGAGGTGTGATAGTAGAGGAGATCTTTATCCTATCACACCCGGTTTCAGTCCATCGAGTCAAGCCTTGCCATCAGCCTTTGCAGCCATTTCTCCTTCCTTGTGGCATGCTCGCCTTGATCATCCGGGATCCTCTATTTTATCAGTTTTAGATAAAAATAGTTTTATTTCTTGTAAGGGTACGAGTCGTACTCCAATTTGTCAATCCTGTTCGTTAGGAAAAATTGTTAAGTTGCCATTTGTAGACTCAAATTCTCATACTTCAATGTCATTTGACATTATTCATAGCGACCTATGGACGTCTCATGTTCTAAGTTTGTTGGGTCATCGGTATTATGTTCTTTTTTTGGATGATTATTCTAAATTTTTGTGGACGTTTCCAATTGCAAATAAATCTCAAGTGTTTTCCGTCTTCATAAAATTTAGAGCATTCATTATAACACAATTCGAAAGAGAAATAAAAAATATTCAGTGTGATAATGGAAAAGAGTATGACAATAGGGTATTTCGGGAGTTCTGTGCTAATAATGGGATCAATTTTCATTTTTCTTGTCCTCATACATCTTCACAAAATGGGAAAGCCGAACGCAAAATTCATTCCATAAATAACATTGTCCGCACTCTCTTAATTCATGCTTCCGTACCCCCATATTTTTGGCATCATGCTCTTCAAATGGCGACATATCTCCTTAACATAATTCCTTCCAAAGGTCTGACATATTCTTTTCCCCTCCAAATTTTATATAATAAGAATCCTTCTAATTCTCATCTTCGGGTTTTTGGATGCTTGTATTATCCGTTATTCCTGTCCATCACAATTAACAAACTACGTGCCCGATCTACTCCGTGTGTATTTTTGGGTTATCCGTCTAATCATCGTGGTTACAAATATTTTGATTTATCCTCCAAGAAAATCATCATTAATCGCCATGTAATTTTTGATGAAACCCAATTTTCATTTACTAAAGGTCATACTCCCGAGCCTAGTTCGTATAATTTTTTGGATGATGGTATATCCCCGTATATTACTCACCATTTTTCGGACATGTCCCGCACCCAAAATTCTCCAGCGTGCCCGCTGGCCCCACTGGTCAGTCACAGATTACCGTCCCTGGATCAGTTCCAGTGATTGGGCCAGTCCAGCCCAATTCTGGAACTGGTCCAGTTCCAGTGCAAAATTACCGTCGTGGGCCGGCAGGCGGTGTGCCTGCCGTGATCCATCCCGAGCGCAGAAAATTCCCAAAATTAGCTCACTTCTTCCTCAAGTCATAGACCGGTCACTCATAGTCAGCATGGTGTTTTTAAACCAAAGAGACATTTTAATTTAAATTCTAATGTTCTTAAATCACCCTTACCCCGTACTCTTGTGTCTGCGTTAAATGACCCAAATTGGAAAAGTGCTATGACTGATGAATTTATTGCTCTTATTGATAATAAGACGTGGGAGTTGGTGCCCCATCCTTGTGGTATTAATATCATTCGGTCTATGTGGATTTTTGCTCACAAGGAAAATTCAGATTGTTCATTTGCACGGCATAAGGCGCGACTTCTAGGTGATGGTAAGACTCAGCAGGTTGGGGTAGATTGTGGTGAGACATTTAGTCCGGTGGTCAAACCGGCTACCATTCGCATGGTACTCAGCTTGGCTCTGTCGAAAGCATGGCCTATCCATCAGTTAGACGTCAAGAATGCTTTTCTACATGGTGATCTCAAGGTAACAGTTTATATGCATCAGCCGTTAGGATTCAAGGATCCCAAACATCCTCATCATGTTTGTTTGTTGAAGAAGTCCTTATATGGGCTTAAGCAGTCTCTACGGGCCTGGTATACAAGGTTTGCTGACTATGTTTCGACTATTGGGTTCACTCACAGCAGGTCAGATAATTCCTTGTTCATCTACCGTCGTGGTTCGTCCTTGGCCTACATTCTTTTGTATGTGGATGATATCATTTTGACTGCCTCTTCCGATGCCTTACGCCAGTCTATCATGACCATGCTCAGCTCTGAGTTTTCTATGAAAGACTTAGGGCCCTTGAGTTACTTTTTGAGAATTGCCGTCAAGCGTCATTCCAATGGATTATTCTTGTCTCAACGAAAGTATGAAGTTGAGATCATCGAAAGGGCTGGGATGTCATCCTGTAAGTCCACTTCCACTCCAGTTGATACTAAGCCCAAGCTTGGGGCCGCGACCGGCATACCATATGATAATTCGACCCGCTATCGCAGTCTTGCGGGGGCCCTTCAGTAACTTACCTTCACGAGACCAGATATTACATATGCGATCCAGCAGGTGTGTTTGTTCATGCATGATCCCCGGATTGAGCTTATGAATTCGCTCAAACGCATCATTCGGTATATTCAGGGAACACTGGACTATGGGTTGCATTTATATTCTTCATCGACATCCACACTTGTCTCGTATATAGATGTTGATTGGGATGGTTGTCCAGACACCAGACGGTCTACGTCTGGCTATTGTGTGTTCCTTGGCAACAACTTGGTCTCCTGGTCTGCGAAACGTCAGGCGACTCTATCCCGCTCAAGTGCCGAGGCTGAATATCGGAGGGTAGCTAATGTGGTCTCAGAATCATGTTGGTTACGTAGTTTTCTATTGGAGCTTCATTGTCCCATTCAGAAGGCAACCTTAGTGTATTGCGATAATATTAGTGTCATCTACCTTTCAGGTAATCCGGTTCAGCACCAACGCACTAAACATATCGAGATGGACATTCACTTTGTCCGTGAAAAGGTTGCTCGGGGTCAGGTACGCGTCTGTCACGTCCCATCGAGATATCAGATTGCAGACATCTTTACAAAGGGTCTTCCCTCGGTCCTTTTTGAAGATTTTAGGGAAAGTCTCAGCGTTCGAAGACCGTGCGCTATGACTGTGGGGTGTGTTAAATATACAATATACATGGATATATTGTGTGTATATTGTCTCGGATTTGCTCCCATAAAAGGCTCTCGGTTTTAGCTGTTTTGGTTAAACTAATTTATGGTAAATATTTAGTATCCTAGTTTAGGTAAGTTGTAATATAATTAGTAGTGTATTACCATAATTAGTGTATTACCATAAATGTATAGAATAAGGTTTTAGGAATAGGATTCTCCTATTTTGTAACTTGTATATAAAACCTTTCAAGTAATGAAAATAATCAAGGGGATTATTTCTTTCATTATCGAGAGTCAATTTAATTAATCTTCGAAGCTAATTTGGATCAAATTAACTCATCATTCTAATTTTTTAAAATATTCAAAAACTATACGAAAATATGACAAAAAGGGCAGCCCGGTGCACTAAGCTCCCACTATGAGCGGGGTCCGGGGAAAGGCTGGACCACAAGGGTCTATTGTACGCATCCTTACCTCACATTTCTGCAAGAGACTATTTCAACGGCTTGAATACACGACCTCTTGGTCACATTTTAAAATATTGATTAAAATTCATATACTTTGAATTTTGAAAAACATAAATATCACATAAATAGATAGAGCGAGTATGTTTTTATGTAGGTGTACGGTTACTTTTCGTTTTTGGATTTCATAAAACAGTATATGTAGTAATTATTTGTCAAAATCAGTGATACTCTTTCCTTGATCTTATTTTTTAGAGGATTTAATAAATTTGAGTGCCTTTGAAAAAAAATATGAAATTGTTTGGAAAAGAATAAGAGATCGAATTAATTTAATTGTGTCAGAATTCAAATGATAGAAATAGAAAAAGTTAGGCGAAATATTTTGAGTTCCGCTGAATAAAAGTATTAAGGTATAAGGAAACAACAAAATATGAAAAAGCAGTTGAACCAAAAATAAAAATTAGAAAAGGGAAGCGAGAAGGCAGTTGGGGTCAATTTTCGGATTGTGGGACCCTGTAATGTACTTGGCAAAGTATGAGTGGAGCCTCATACAATTTTTGTCTGCCACATAATAAGTGTACCTCACACATAGTAAAAAAATTAGGAATTTGGTATGTTTATATGGTTGTGAAATATTTTCAGAAATTCGAGATTAATTGTGGGGAAAATGGCTATGGGTTGAGTAATTTAATTTACATTGGACTAATAATTGCCACGTGATTTTTTATAAAGCCCACTTGGTAAACTAGTCAACTATTAGTTTTAGGGGTATTTTTAAGTTAAAAAAATAACTTTGAGACTAATTTTAGTCCAATAGGTGAGGAGGATGTTTAATTTGATTCCAAATTCAATAGATGAAGGACATTTTTGTCCTTTTCCGTTTTATATTTTTAGGCATCACAGTAAAAACAATTGTTCACATCAATCCAAGTCCAGCCTCAGGTTATTTTCAGTAACTTTCTGAAAATAGCCATCTAATTCAATATAGTACTCCATATGATCCAATTTTCTGTGGCTCTATTTTGGTATTGGCCCGTTATGAGTACCTTTTTAAATCTCTAAAGAGTTATTAACAAAAGCTAGCCCAATTAGTATCGACTAATTTTCATAGAAAAACATCTTAATTGAGCTAGACATCCTTCGGGGTAAAATTAGAAGTCGAACGTACTAGAACCCAATAGTTTTAGTTTAAATTTAATATTTCTATTAAAAATTTATTAAAATATATAAAAATATTAAATTTAAATGACATTCTATGCTAATTGTTTTCACCCACCCCAACACCCAGCCCCGGATTTCATGTTACGTGAATTCAAGTTTGCTCGATCTGTTCAATTGAGATCTTATAATGCAATCGTATTTTTTGGTCTAATTATTATTTTTCTGATTTATCCACAAGGCCAGTCTGGTTGATTCTTTGCACCTAGTTTTGGTCTTTCCTCCCCACGGCGCGCACACATATGCACCCCATCCTCCCCCTACCCCCACTCCCCATATCATAATTATGGTGATATTATTTTTATATCACCCTCAATATGGGATAACAATACAGATATAAAACACTACAATGAGAAAAATGTGTTTCTCCAAGGCTCTTCTCCCACGATCTTTAAAAGTCCAAAATTAAAATTTAAAATTATTTTTTCCCCAACTTATCTAAAACCAAACACATATTTTATATCATATATAATAATTTAAGCTCATTTTTAATCCAACAAATCAAATGTCTATCAATAAAAGTATATCCACTGAACAATTCCGTCTTAGTAATCCTCGTATTAATATTTATAATACGGATATACTTGTTCACCCATCAAACTACTCCTAAATGTCAGCCAAAGACTCCAAATCAAGCCCCAAAAGGGGAAAAGAAAGTGAACAAAATTTCTAACATTAAAAGGGTCCACACATTTGTGAATTCTTATCATTACCCTTGAGGATTATTATAAAAGGGTCACCATATAAGCATATTAATCAATTAAGCATATATATATAATTATGGGTCAATCCAATAATTGTCTCCAAACACAATCAATCATGAATATTGTAATTGTAAATTAGTACCATAGAATTAGGTTTGATTAGATCAATTACATTAATTAGTATATTCTTTGAGATAGCAAGTCTTAATTGTTAGAGTTGTATATACTGTAAACTTGGGAATGAAATAAACTCATTGAATAAGCTTCCTTCATGGTATCAAGAGCCAAAATTTAATTTTTTTCTCTTCCCTACTTCACTCGGCCGCCCACCCCCTCCCTTCTCGGAAAACCACCCCTAAACCCTAAACTATTCGGCTACCCTAATTAGGGTTTTTCCTATTCCTAAACCTAACCCTAAACCTAGCCGAAATCACCTCCTCTTTGCCACAAAACCACCCACCCCTCAGGTTCCTCTTCCTAATTCTATTTAGGGTTTCCTTCTACCTATTTCTTTCTCGTTTTCTTGTAGTTTTGTGGGGTAACCATGGCCGACCAAAAATAATCCCATCCCACTTTTGTCGTCAACAACGTCAAGAATTTTAGTTCGGTAATTCTTGAGATGGAAAAAGGACAATACTCCTCTTGGGCGGAGTTATTTAAAATACAATGCCGCGCATACAAGGTTATCGACCGTATTATTTCTTCTGAGTCTTCATCGTACACCACCGTTGTTGACAAAAAGTTATGGTCTCGCTTAGATGCTATAGTCCTTTAATGGATTTATGGCACCATTTTCAACGACCTTTTGCATACCATTTGGAACCGGGCTCTACGGCTCAAGAAGCGTGGGAACGTTTACAAAACATTTTTCAAGTTAATAAACTTTCTAGGGATGTATATCTTGAAAACGAATTCACCAATATCAAATTGGATGACTTCTCAAACGTATCAACTTATTGTCAAGAATTAAAGATGCTTGCCGACCAACTATCCAACGTTGGTGCACCAGTGACAAATAAAAGGTTGGTTCTTCAATTGATTGCAGGGTTGAATGAAAACTAGGATGGCGCGGCTAGATTCATTCAACAAAGTAATCCATTGCCTCCATTTTATGAGGCTCGTTCGAGATTGATTCTCAAAGAAATCCGCAAGGCAAAACAAACAGCCTCCGGGGCAGCCACTGTCGAACGACATTCGTCTCCACCTCTGCAGATTTTGCGACACCAAATTCCGATTTGGGAGGAACTAGAAATCGCAACACCAATGGTAAAAAATGAGGGTCAAATCGAAACAACAACAAAGGAAAAAATAATGGCGAAAAGGGACGCGGAAGGGATGGCGGTCAACCCGCTGGTGGCAGAGGCAACCACCAGCTGCACGGGAAGTGGCGACAGTCATAAGTCCAGCCCGGCGAGGCCTACTAAGGGAAGTACTCTCCGTGGGCTTGGTCACCACAGTGGGTTGCCCCTCTATGCCCCTACCCTACCTCTTCGTGGGCCAGACCTTCATCTTCGAACCAATGCCTGGACTTTTAGGGTCTCGTCCACAACAAGCGTTTGCAGCCCATGCACCATCCTCCGTCGGTTATGATCCAACCGATATCGAACAGGCAATGAATAACATGAATCTGAATGTTCCAGATAATTCATGGTACATGGACACGGGGGCCACGTCACACATGACGACATCTCAAGGTAATCTCTCGCCTTATTTTAATATGAACAGTAATAAAAATATTATTGTCGGCAGTGGGCAGAAAATTCCAATTCGTGGTATTGGTCAGGTAAATATTCCCCCCACCCCACACCTACCATTATATTTGAAAAACATCTTACATGCACCAAAACTGATTAAAAACTTGATGTATGTACGACGTTTTACAACTGACAACAATGTTCCTGTCAATTTTGATATGTTTGGATTTTCTGTGAAGGATTTTCAGACGGGGATGCCACTAATGAGATGTAATAATATGGGGGACTTGTATCCCATCACTACCGGTTCGAACAATCATGTAACCAAACTATCAACCTTTGCAGCTATTTCCCCTATCGTATGACACACAATCGGTTGGGACACCCGGAAACACCAGTTTTCAATAATCTTAGGTAGAATAATTTTGTTGCTTGTAATAAACTGTTGGACTCTTCTGTTTGCCAAACGTGTGTGTTTGGAAAGCATGTTAAACTTCCCTTTTCATCCTCTACTTCAGATACACTTGTGCCATTTGATCTTATGTATTGTGATTTGTGGACATCACTGGTTTTGAGTTATGAAGGTCATAAATAGTATATGCTCATTTTACATGATTATTTGAATTTTCTATGGACATTTCCCTTAGGACAAAAATTGCAAGCCTACACCATTTTAAAATAATTTAGTTTTTTTATCAAAATTCAACTTGACAAATCCATTAAATATTTTCAATGTGACAATGGGAGGGAATTCATAAATGCTCAATTTAATGATTTCTGTCACCAAAATGAGATGGCTTTGCGTCTTTCATGTCCACATACATCACCTCAAAATGGGAAAGCAGAAAGGAAAATTCGAACAATTAACAATATGATTCGCACACTTCTTGTGCATTCATCCACACCACCAACTTTTTGGCATTATGCACTCCAAATGGCCACATATCTTTTAAATATTCTTTCTAGCAAAATACTCTACAATGTGTCACCTACACAAATGTTGTACCATCGCATCCCATCTTTTGCACATTTGTGGGTTTTTTGGTGTTTGTGTTATCCCTTATTTCCATCCACTATCATTAACAAACTTCAGGCCCGTTCCACTGCTTGTGTATTTTTGGGATATCTACCAAATCATAAGGAATATAAAATATTATGATATGATGAACGGGAAGATCATTATCTCTCGTCACGTAGTTTTTGATGAGTCTACATTCCCATTTGCTAATTCTCATGTGGCATCTCCACCTTTATATGATTTCTTGGACAACGTAATACATTTAATTTTATCGTCGGTCTCGACCTAGTCCACTTCAAGTGGCTTTCAGGCCCAATTGAGGGAGCCCACTGCTCCCTCACCCATAAACCAAACCCGAGATTCCCAGCCCAATAACCCGGTGGAAACCCAACGCCAACAAAATTCAACTTTGGCCCAAAACACCGCCCACTCTCGGTCCACTACATTGGCCGAGACCCCTAATCCCTAGTTAATGGGGTTAGCCCAATCTCTGAACATTGAAACCCATGCCATGCATGGGATCTTTCGACCCAAACGTCATTTTAACCTAACATCTTTGGTCCAACCATCACCTCCATAAAAAAATCCCAAAGCAGCACTATCAGACCCGAATTGGAAACCTGCCATGTTAGACGAAATTGATGCTCTTATTAAAAATAAGACGTGGGAGTTAGTGCCCTGTCCATCTAATGTCAAAATTATTCGATCTACCTGGGTTTTTTGTTATTAAAATAATTCTAATGGCTCCTTTGTGAGATACAACGCTCGTCTTGTTGGTAATGACAGGTCTCAGCAGGTTGGCATAGATTGTGGTGAAACATTCAGTCCGGTGGTTAAGCCAACAACTATCAGGACAGTTCTTAGCCTGACACTGTCAAAATCCTGGTCCATTCATCAGTTGGATGTCAAAAATGCATTCTTACATGGCAATTTGCAGAAGACAGTTTACATGCACCAGCCGTTGGGTTTCCGAGACTCTACACATCTGTATTATGTTTGCCTGTTGGAAAATCCTTATATGGTTTGAAACATGCTCCACGGGCATAGTATAACAGGTTTGCAGGGTTTGTATCCACACTGGGTTTCTCACACAGCAAGTCCGCTCAATCCTTGTTCATTTACAAAAAGGGAAGCGACATGGCTTATATCCTTTTATATGTGGATGACATCATTCTCACGACCTCATCTACATCATTTCATCGGTCTATTATGTCCCTCCTTGCAACAGAATTTGCGATGAAGTATTTGGATCTATTAAATTATTTTTTAGGAATTGCTGTAACCCAATATGCAAGTGGTCTGTTTCTAAGTCAAAAGAAATACGCCGATGAGATCATTGAAAAAGCTAGTATGTCCTTCTGCAAACCGTCACACATACCTGTAGATACAAAGGCCAAATTAAGCAATGCTACAAGGACCCCATACAATGATCTGACACACTACCACAGCCTTGTAGGAGCCTTGCAGTACCTCACTTTCACGAGACCTGATATCTCTTATGCGGTTCAGCAAGTGTATTTACATATGCATGATCCGAAAGAAGAATATATGGGGGCTCTCAAGTGAATTCTACGGTATATCAAGGGTACTCTTCACTTTGGCCTGCATCTGTATAAGTCCTCAATTACGAGTCTCTCGTCTTATACAGATGCGGATTTGGGTGGCTGCCCAGACACACGTCGTTCCACCTTTGAGTATTGTGTATTTTTAGGAGATAACATTATTTCATGGTCATCCAAACGACAACCAACAATGTCTCAGTCGAGCGTAGAAGCAGAATACCGAGGGGTAACCAATATTGTTACTGAATCATGTTGGCTCCGTAATCTCCTTTTAGAACTCCATTGTCCTATTGAAAAGACAATTGTGGTTTATTACGATAATGTGAGTGCAATATACTTATCCGGTAATCCTGTCCAGCATCAACGCACAAAACACATAGAAATGGATATATTATTTGTCTGAGAAAAGGTTGCACGTGGACAAGTCTGTGTTCTCCATGTACCGTCCCGTTATTAGATTGCCGACATTTTCACCATAGGTCTTTCGCGCGTACTATTTGATGATTTTTGGGACAGTCTCAATATACCAGAACCTCCCGCTAAGACTGTAGGGGATGTTACGATAATTATAGGTCAATCTCATAATTGTCTTCAAACACAATCAATCATGAATATTGTAATTGTAAACTAGTATCATAGAATTAGGTTTGATTAGATCAATTATAATAATTAGTATGTTCTTAGAGATAGCAAGTCTTAATTGTTAGAGTTGTATATATTGTAAACTTGGGAATGAAATAAACTCATGGAATAAACTTCCTTCAATATATTCCCTTTTCTCCATAGCTTTTGAAGCTGAAATGGTGTCAAAAACTATGTAAAGTAAAAACAAAAGATGAAATAAATCGAATGCCAATTCTGTTTCTGAATATCGACAATTATGTCGTCCGACACCAGTAACAACACTTAGCAAAACAAAAACTTTAAAGAGTAAATGCAACGGAATTTAAAGAACACAAAGATTTAGAATTTTCATAACTTATGATGGTCTATGACCAAATGTATTGTATATATATTATATACAAAATTACAAATTCCTTTCTTTACAGATTTACACGATAAAATGGAAAGGAATTAAAAGTTGAAGTCGCAGATGACTTCTGCCTGAAAAATCTAACTAAGTAGACATAGACAACCTCTCATTACAATCGCTCCATACAAAACTAATCTAGAATCTAAACAACAATTGTAATGTTGGACAGAATGTTGTCAACACACTCAGGCAACACTTGTGATCCAGATTTCTGAGATGAAATCCCGAGAGCTCTCTTGGTATTTTTGCAATCTTATTCTGGATGTCGATTCACTGTAGTAGCCTCTCTATTTATAGTAGAGAGTCTTCCTTGAAAAGTTCATCGATCCGTTCAGAAGGTTGAGGGAAAGGTGGGCAGCTGGTGTGTTTGTTGGAGAAGATCGTGGAGTAAAATTCTCTAACATCTTTGACTTGTTCCTCACGCAAAGCAACAACCTTGACTCATTCTTGCCACATTTTTCACCGGCTCCTTTTTACCTTGCCAAGTCATTTTTACTTCATAGTAATATTTACTTCATTCCGTGAAGTAACAAAACTGTTTTTCGAAGATGTTGGTCCGAATGTTATGACATTTGTCCCAATATTTTTATGCATTCAAATCAGTACTTCAGAAGATATGTTGGGTCAAATGTTACGACACGAAACCCAACATTACCAGAAGCCATGAATCACAAAGCCTTTTTTATTATTATTCATAGCCTTTTTTGTCTTAATTTTCTGTCTATCCTCAGCAACCTCCAGGAGATTGTCAGGTACAGTGATTCAAGACTTCTCTTTCTTTTCTGTTTTTTTTTCATTCGGTGATCGGACTTATAAAGAAGTCCGACAAAATTTAGATTTGCACCGAAAAGTACCGCATTAGGGGTAAAATGCTATCTAACAAAGGTGATTTCATATCTCGGGTTCGAGCTCAAAACATCCGGTTAAGAATGAAAGACTTACTTACCCTCCACCACAACTCTGGCTGGTCAAAAGACTTATTTTGTTTGAGTGATATACGAATTTCATTAGATTCCATAAAATGAATTTCATGATATCTGTGTATGATTTTCCAACGATTTCCAATATCAGTCTCATATCTGTTTTCCTGTTCTTCTAAAGGTGAAAATGTGCATGAAAGCATGAATTTATCTTCTCTTATCTGGGTGCAGGAAATATTATTTGTATCTTTTAGAGTTCAAATATTTACTTGTTTATTCAGAAAGCACGTGCAATTGTTGTTATAGAAGCTAAAAACTGCTTAATGAGTTCACTGGCAATATGATAAATTAAGTATTTCTTTTTTCTTGATTTTGGTAGTAGCATTGATTGAACTAATACTCCATTTTTTAACACATGAACAGGTATAATTTCTTTAAGCTTGTTGAACACTTCCCTAGCCGAGGTTTGTACCGTTCAATTTTTCTAAGGTATATATATTACTGAATGCATAGCGGGAGCTTAGTGCACCGGGCTGCCCTCTTGTTTTTATATATATATATTACTGAATGCTTTTACAACAACTAATTGCTATTACGATTTTCCTGTACATTTCACTGATTTTCTTTTAGTACTTGCACAGCATAATGGACGGGGAACAAGGTCTGAGACGATACTCACCAGAAGTAATGGCACAGGACCCGAACGCTCAAAATGCTTTTTCTCTCCTTCCTCCTATTGTCATTTTTCATGGTACCGCAGATTATTCCATTCCGTGTGATTCCAGGTCTGAACTTCCTCTCTATACACATACTTACTATTGTTATAACTGCAGCACGTACAATTCAGCTGTTTTATTTATTGTTGCTATAACTGCACCACATACTATTCAACCAACTTGTCCCTTTTTGTTTTCTATAACTTTTATGCTTTATAGTTTCAAGTCCATAATGAATGGGAATTTTAAGAAGAGCCTATAATTTTTTAAGCTCGATATAGTCAGTTGGAATGAGTTTATCTAAAATTGATATTCAGGCTCGGATGACAATCAGTTCCTGCCTTGTATGCTCGCTCTCCAAAAAGAAAAGGAAAGAAACCAACTAATTGAGAATCATGAGGTCTCAGTTTCAAATCCCAGCAGAGACAAAAAAGGTAGGTGATTTCTTTCCATCTGTCTTAGTTTTGGTGGACATAGTTACCTGTTACCTGTTGGTGGTGGGAGGTGGCAGGTATTCCGTGAAATTAGTTGAGCTGCGCGCAAGCTAGCTCAGACACCACGGTTATAAAAAAAACCAAAGAACTAAGGAAAAACCTTGGCTTGGAAAAGTCGGAAGGGAACAATTATTTGCGACCAGAGAGTAAACCTGCATGGAGTTTGAAATCCCTCGGGAATAGCTTTATGATCCTATTCATTGGATGGAAAAGGATAATTCTTTTGATTTCTGATGTTTAAATATTAGTACTGAGAGAAGAAAAGAATCCTCACTCCCATTTCCTTCCCCTCTCCAAGAGAGCCGAACGAATTAAGGCCATTCATTGACATTCCACGGTTTACCTAAAGAAAAATATATGATAATTATTGTCTTCATGTAGAACTGCAATATTTGCTAAGTGCCCAACATTAGTGGAGGAACGGGTTGCTATCTCTTTATATTGTACTTTTAAGGTTGAATTTAGGCCCAAAGTTTATTTTCTTAACAAGGTATCAGAGTCAGACTCATTTAAATTCTTGATTTACCTACTATTGGGCCTCCATGTTATGATGTTATATTTTCTATGTTCTAGATGTCCGTCCTGGTCATGCTAGGGGGTGCGAGGTGTTCGAAATGGACTATTGTTTCCTTACATATTTTTGGACAATTCTCACCTCATAGCTATCTTTTAGGGTCAAGTCAGGCCCGAGGTTCACTTTCTCAACATATGGTCTAATGCAGGAGGGTATGGGGACGTACATGGCGGGTTTGTCTATGGGGATAGAAATGATGTAAGAATTTTGCTCTTAGATATCGCGAATGCTTTTGAGTTAGTCATAGCTAACTCGAGCTTCCGGGAGAGGGAGGAGCACATGGTGATCTATCGTAGTGCGGTGGCTAAACTTACTTTTTAGGAAGGGTGACAGAGGTATTTTCAAGGACTGCAAGGTTATCCCGAGCGAGAACGACAAGAGGAGGAAAAGGGAGAGGTATAAGGTAGTGAAGAAGGAAGCGAAGCTAGCGGTCACGGCTGCTAAAACAACAGCCTTTGAGCACTTGTATAAGGAGTTCGAATGTAAAGGCGGGGATAGAAAATTGTATAGGCTTGCCAAGACGAGGGAGAGAAAGTCTCGTGACCTGGACCAGGTGAGGTGCATCAAGGACGAGAATGACGAAGTGTTTGTAGACGACACACGCATTAGGCAGAAATGACAGGCATACTTCCATAAGCTATTGAATGAAGAAGGGGACACAACTATCGTTCTGGAGGAGTTGGAGAATTCCGAGAGTCTTGATATCTTGCGTATTGTAGGCATATCAAGGTTGCATAGGTTAAAGAGACTATCCGTAAGATGAGGAATAGAAGAACGACCAGACCTGATGAGATCCCTATAGACTTTTAGAAGAGCGCAAGAGAGGCAGGTATGGAGTGACTGACTAGGTTATTTAATGTCATATTTTGGACGACTAGGATGCCAGAGGAGTGGAGTACAATGGTCCCATTGTACAAGAACAAGGGCGATATTAAGAGTTTTAATAACTACAGAGGTATTAAGTTGCTAAGCCATACTATAAAATTCTGGGAGATGGTGGTCGAGTTGAGGATGAGAAGGGATGTGTCGACATCCAAAAATCAGTTCGGATTCATACCGGGCCGATCAACTTAAAGCTCTCGGTGTCACAACCGAATGTGTCCTATATGAAGGTATTGAAGTGTGTGACCATGAACACACTTTTAATATTTGATTATCTTCTCAACACGCCCCCTCACGTGCTGACCTGATTTTTTTTCATGGTACAAGCACGTGAATTTTTTTTTTTGATAATAGGTGGTGGTGAGGTTCGATCCCAGGACCTTTGGCCTGCTCTGATACCATATTGAAACGTGTGATCATCTGATCTAAAAGCTTAAGTTGTTAGATAGAACACACTTTTAATATTTGATTATATTCTCAACTGAAGGAAAGACACATACAGATTTGTTTCTTCAGGTAAGTTCTGATGCCTCGTTTTGCTTATTTCAAATAAAAGGTTCAATACACATTTTAGTCCTTCCCTTGGTTGTGCTTAATCTTTTGATTATTGCTTGGATAATGTTTAGTATCCAATGAGAGTTGGAATAGATGATATGTTAGATGATCTAATTACGATGATTCATGGCGATAACTCTGAAACAATCCCAGCAAATTCGACTCCAAGAAAACGCCTTGTACCTGAGTTCATGTTAAAGATGGCTCGAAGTGTTAGCCCCTTTAATGATCATTCTACTCCTTGTCCATTCAATCTAATTAAATCGTTTTGAGCTCGATTAATGGCCAGAGCTTTCGATAAGATTAACTTCGATCCTCTTTTTCCTTATTATTCCTTGTTATAGTCAGTTTAAATTGGACTTGCAACAAAAGTAGCCATAAAAGTAGGTCATTCTTGGAAGGAAAAAAAACCTTCATCCAATAATTCTTATGGTTTAACTTGTAATATACTTTCAAGTCTTTTCTCTTAGCTATTGTGTCTCCTGCAAGGAGAGTTGATGGAACTTCAATGTGTTATTTGGGTAAATTTATTTCTAAAAGGAGTTTCATGCATGTTGTTTTTTGTGTGTGAGTCCATCTATTTATATCTGTAAATTTCATGCATTTGCTTTTTATTTATTTGTATTTTCTGGAAGGATGGAACTGTGGAAGGATGAGATATGGAATCAAGGACAGATATAAGTTATGTGAATTTTGGATCCCACAACATTGTAGAGTGAAGTTACAAATTGCTATCATTTTTTGCACGGATTTCCCTTCAAACGCACAGGTGTTTAATTTTTGTCCATGATACTTATTTAATGAAAATATCCAGACATGCTTTGCAAGACATAATTTTTGTAATATTTTTATCTTTGAAAATTGAATTTTGTCTCGCTCGGCATAAATTTTGTAGGAATTAAGTAATGCGGCATACTTTTGTTGTATTTTTTCCAGATTATGTTGAGTGTTGAAAATTATGTCTTGTCTGACATAATTTGTGTAGATGTTATGATACATATGCCGAAGTTAAATGTAAATTATGCCGAGCGAAATCTCAAATTATGCCGTTTTTTCAGATTATGTTGAGTGTTGAAAGTTTTGCCTTGTCCGGCATAATTTGTGTGAATGTTATAATACATATGCCGAAGTTAAACATAAACAAAGCCCTACAAAATCTAAATTTTGCCGCGCCAAAAAATGCTAAAGGGAAAAAATTAAAGGCCACCTCGAAATAATGGGTCTTTGTGCGAATGACCCAATTGCAATTACTTAGACTTAGGGATGTCAATGGTACGGTTCAAGCGATTATTTTATAAAATTTATACCATATCAATTTTTTGGTTATTTCATTTTATAGAACCAAAATTAAATTTTTCGGAACCGTTCCATCATTTCGGTTTCTCTTTGTTATCGGTACTGTTCGGTGAATTTTTGTTTTTTTTCTTTTAAAAAACATCATGTTATAGACACTATTAAAAGTTTAAGACACGATATTATGCATGCTCTTATAGAACTTTGGTTAAAACTCTCTAGACATTTTTACTGTTTAAAAGGTGATGATCAAGAAAATATGAAAGATGACAAGAATAAAGATTGATCCCAGTATTTTATGATAGTGTAAAACAATGTTAAGCAAAGAAAAAAATATAATTTAGATCGCGCGAGGGAGAAAAAATCAATCAAGATGGGACTCATAAATTGAATCTAGAAAACTAAGCATCCAATAAGAGAAATTTAGACAGATATCTAATACTATATAACTCTCTATCCAAGATTGTTGGAATACCTTGTAACTTATTAGCTAATTACTACTCGAGATGATAGAACTAATATAATTTCAATAGGATTAGTATAATTGGTTCCATAACTAGAACTTTATGTGTTAATTATGTTGTATGCTTGTAGTTGTTTTCATCATCCCGAACCCAAGGCGAAAATTTTAATAATATTTATTATATTTAAATTTAATATATAGAATATATTTTACAGATATAAATTTATTCGGTATTTTTCCTTTTTTATATAAAATTTAAAATCTACCTAATTATTCGGTACAATTATATATTCATATAAAATCGTCTGTTTTATTAAAGAATATTTTAAAATTGATTCGGTACGATTCGGTCAGTTAGTCGATTTCTTAAAACTATTGACACCCCTACTTAGACTACAAGTCCAGTTTCATTTTTTGTTGATGCATGGTTGCTATTTTATGGTAGTGTAAAACAATGTTAAGCAAAGAAAAAAATATAATTTAGATCGCGCGAGGGAGAAAAAATCAATAAATGTGGGACTCAAAAACTGAATCTAGAAGACTAAGAATCCAATAAAAGAAATTTAGAATGATATCTAATACTATGTTGCTTTCTATCTAAGATTGTTGGAATACCTTGTAGCTTATTAGCTAGTTACTACTCGAGATGCTAGAACTAATATAATGTAGGGCTGTCCAAGGGCCCGAGTTCGGGGAGGGGCGGGGCGGGTCCAGCGGGACGAACTGGGAAAGAGTCGGTATCGGTCCTCCGGCGGGACTAGCGGGACAGGCCGATGTCCCGTCCCGTCTCGTCCCGCCGGAAAAGGGGATCGGCGTTGGCGGGGAGGGGTCGGGTCGGGTCCGGGATTCTATTTTTTTAGACACTTAATTTCAAAAAAGCTGTAAATATAAACACTTAAATAATTGAACAAGATAGTGTAATAAAAACATCTCAAGACTATTTTTGTGCCTCTTATATTATTTAATAGAAATATGATTTTTTTGTAATACAATTTCAAAATTACAACTTTGTGGTGTTGTTCAAAAGTTGCAAATCACATAGTAAAATTACAATTAAAAAAATTACATAGTTGAAAATACCTTTTCTAATTTCTTCACAATGTCTTGTGGTTCTTCAGTTGGAATTGGAATTTGTTGGTCAAATTGGTCGACGTCGCTTCCAGTTCCCTCCGACAAGATTTCGTTGTATTTGTCGTCGTCTTCTTCGTTGATCTTTGGTTGACTGCACCTTCTACGCTCCACTCGTATCCAATCTGTGAATAGAACTGTAATCTCCAAGCTGTCTCCCGCTAATGAGTGTCTGTGCTCTCCCATTTGAAATCTTCCGGCAGAAAAAACGCTTTCAGACGTTGTTGATGACGCTTGAATATTCAACACATCTCGGGCCATCTTTGCTAGTATCATAAATGTCTTCTCATTATCCCTCCAGTATTTAAGCAAGTCTTCACGTCCTTCTTCATTGAGAACTGCTTGGTACGGTACAACACTCTACAAAACAAAAACATCAAACTCGCTAATTTGATTAGCAGTGGAACCACTAAACATTCTATTTCTAAGGCTTTCAATACTAGCCAAGAAACAACATGTCTTTTATAAGGTTGTAATGAAGAAGAAGAAGAAGATGGTATAGAAGTTGGTTGGTTGCTAACACTTTCTTGTTGGTAATGCATATATACTTTTTTGCATTCATCGTGTATGCTAATTCTTCTTTAGTTGGTTCCTTAGGTGGTTGTTCATTTGAGTTTTTTGGAGTTGGAGGTGGAAGTACTGCTATACAATCATAAATTGTTTCAATAAGTGCTTTACAACCGTCTATTTTAACAGTCGGATTTAATATATCACCAATAATATAAATAATGGGAATAGAAAAAAATATTTTTTTAATAGGTGCCTTATAAGATGGGTTTTCTATATATTCACTAAATAACAAAAATATTAGAGCTATATAAAATAACGTAGTTGAAATAGTAGGATAATATATATACCAGAAAATTGTTTAGTTGCTTGAATTTTTTTCTCTAAAAATCCAATAAGCTCTGAAATTTTCCCCAATCATTATCTACAACCATATCAGTTGGATTTCGATTATAGGCGTTAAAAAATAAAGTTATAGGTCTTCTATAATCATAAGCAACACGTAGTTGTTCATATAGAGAATTCGACTTAGTCGCTACTTCCTCAGGAATTTTTCTAAAAGGTAATCCACAATCGTGACAAGTTTTTTTATATTCTTTTTTTCTTTGTATTTTATTACTTCTAAAAATAAAGTTTATAGCAAATTGTATTTTATTAAGAATGTCTTCAAAAAGTGATAGACCATCCTTTACAACTAAGTTATAAATATGTCACGCACATTTTATATGAAAATGATTAGAAAAAGATGGAGTTAATAGATCTTTTAAAAGTCTTATAACATAATTATTAGAAGAAGCATTATCTAAATTAACAGTCATAATTTTGTCAGTTATACCATAATAATCGCAAACTTCATGAATATTTTGTGCAATAAAAGTTCCACTATGCCTATCATCAATATATCTATATGCTAAAATACATTTTTGCATAGACCATATCTAGTGACATGTTACAGTTAAATAATCATTGCCGTTAGTACTGCAGCCTATATCAGAAGTGATATACTTTTCTAGGAAAATGATATAATGTATAACGTAAATATTGTTGATATTCGTGTGTAAATTTAAAAATGTTTCTCCTAACAGTTGATCTAGGAAAACCGTTAAAAGCAGGATTATATATTTCTCTAATGTAATGAATAAAACCATGAGAGGAAGGAAGTGCAAAAGGGAAACTCTCCACCGCAACTAATTTTGCTATTGATTCTCTATCTCTGTGTTTATCATATTTAGGACCTACAATCCCCCCGTCGTCGGGTTAATTTGACCTGTACTTGGTCCGAGACACTATGTGAATCTTGTCCCGACTCAGAACGCATTGGTGCACCCGACTTTGTAGCCCCGTATTCATCCCACCTAGCTTTGTGAAAGCCTTGTACATGTCTCAATAAACCTCTCGTCCCACCCTGACCTTTTCCGATTTTAAATTTATAATCATTTTTACAAATTTTACATCTAACTATTTGATTCTCTTGGTCCCTATCAAAAAAATCTCATGCAGCTGATTTTAATTTTCATTGTGTGGGACCTCGACTTATACTAGGGGGAATATGAGGCGTTCCAGATTCATTTTGAGGCCGAGACTCAATCTAAGGTTGAGGTTGTTGAGGTGCACTAGTGGGTGTGTCATCTAGATTATTGTCTAAATTAAAATCTGGTTCAGTTGTAGAATATATCTCATCATCTAATGATATATCATTAAAAAAATCAGTTTCATCTATATGAGTGTAATCAATCAAATCATCCTGACTAGGAACAAAATGACTAGAAGAAGTACCCATGTCCTTGTTACCCCTACTAGAAGAAGCACCCTTACCCTTACCGTTAATCATACGTTTAATTCATTTCATTTTAATTATGCAAATAAATAATTAAAGATAATGAAATTAAGTGCGATAATTAAAATAAAGTAACAATAATAATTTAAAGAAAGAACGAAGGTACCAAACGCCGATGTAACGTTGACGTGTAATCGAGGTTGAAAATTGAAAATTTGCTCGATGGATGATCCTCAAGCTAGTTGTCAACTTCAGTCCCAATTTTTGAACTTTGATACAATAATACAAATGAGAAAATAATTGTATCGCCGACGTAAAATTTTTTAGGGGGATCGGGCCGGGGTCAGGTCGGGATCGGGCCGACCCGACCCACTGGACAACCATATTATAATGTCAATAGGATTAGAAGTTTATATTGTGGAAGAGCACTTTAGAGTATAATAAGGCTCCTAAAATAGGAATATAGAAGGGATAATACATAAATAGACCCTTAAACTTGATTTCATTTTTAAATATGTCCACCAACTTTGTGTGTGCACAAGTAAATACCTCAACTTGTAAAAATTTAAAATGTAAACACAACGCTGACGTGGCACATAAAGATCGGAGGTGTCTAGATGATCATTTTGTAAGTTAAAGTGTTCAAGTGATAAAGTGGAGACAAATTGAGGTGGCTACTAGTGCACGCCCAAAGTTGGAGGACATACTTAAAAAGTTAGACCAAGTTTGATGGCTTATTTATGTATTATGCCAATATAGAATATACGCATCATAAATTTAGTGAGCTAGAGAAGAATAAAATTGAGGTTAAATGGAAGACAATCAACGGTATAATTTATCCTTGTCGGACGTTTATCTCAATTTAATAAATATATCACACATGTCTTTACAAACATGATTATCACTAAACTATAATTAATTAATACAAATTATCACCTTACTTTATTACTTAATCATGATAAATTAGCAAGAACCATCAATTTGAGAAAACTTAGGCACATGAAAAGTGGACCAAATAAAATTTCATTTATGTCTGTCCAATTCCCCCGAGAAAAAGAAATGGAAAAAAGAAGGGTAGATTTTTCAAACAATTGAATAAACCTCACACATTTCTTTCCTTTTTCCTTTAATAAAAGAGTTTTGGCATATAGCTTATTCATTAAGCACTATAAAAATCCACTTACCCTATATTTACACCAAAACGTATTATATATTCTTCTTTCTAATTTTCTTACCCTTTTTCTATCCTAATCACAGTCTATTTTCAGCAACTTTCCATCGCCATCTACTTTAATGTAATACTCCACTTATCCATTGGCACTATTTTCTTATAAATTTATTCAAAAAGTAATAATATCTTTTTATGTTTATGTTCTTTTTTCTCTCTCTAACCTTGGTCTATTTTCAACTACTTCCCCGAAATAACAAGTCATCAAAGATATCACATTCTACCAGACCAAGTCAAGCCCCAGAAAGAAACAAAAAATAGGAATAGAAAGGTAGATTTAAAACCTCCACACGATTTTTTTCCTTTCTATTTTTCTCCTAAGCTAAAAAATTATCTTGCCATTCAGATTTATGCATCACTATCCTGTAAGCTTTGATCTGTTCACTTAAGTAGATGATGTGGAACTCGCATAACCTTAGGATCTAAATTAAAGGGATCATATATTCTTTGTTTATTAACTGAACACTAAAAATAAGTAAAAACCATTTTCATTTTCTTCCACAAAAAAACATTTCCCGTCATACTAAACACACCCTCAATCTTTCTATATTGAGTTTTTGAAAAACAAAAAACAAATTAGAGGCTAATTTCCTGGCTCATTCTTACTCACAGAATTGAACTAACCATCATGGTCATCAACTTGAGAAGACTTGACCCCAGTGAATTGTTATAAATTATTACTTCCTCCGTTTAAAAAAGATTGTTTAGTTTTGACTTAACACAAAGTTTAAGAAAGTAGAGTAGATTTTTCAATCTTGTGGTCTTAAATTGAAGATTTGTTGAATGTATACAAATGACCTTTAATTTTGTAGTCTTAAACATGTCACGTGGAAAGATGGATTGAAAGAGTTGCTAAATAAGGAAAAACACATTCTTTTTTAAACGAATTAAATGAAAGTAAGACAATCTTTTTGAAACGGAGGAGTAAATGTTAGGCAAAGCCTCCCAAGACTCCAAGTCAAGTGAAGGGTCCACACATTTATGATTCTTATCATTGTTCCCTTGAGGAATATTATTAAAGGGTCAGCATACAAGCTTATTCGTTAAAACACCTCATCGTATACATCTTGTAGAGAATTCCTTTTTCTCCATAGCTTTTGAAGCCATGAATAACAAAGCATTTTATGTAGTCTACATAGCCTTTCTTGTCTTAATCCTCTCTCTATCCTCAGCAACCTCCAGGACTTTGTCAGGTATAGTAATCCCTTCAAGTACTGTATAATGCAATTCATAAGGGAAAGAAATTTTAGTTTTGCTAAAACAACTAACAATGCTGCTTTAACCCCACAAAAGGGAAAACAATCTTGCTCTTTATTTGAATTGAGGTTAAGTTATGTACACCATCACGTCACCTTTATTTATTGTTGCAAATAAATCAGCTAATTTTCATGATTAAAAATCTTAGGGGTCATTTGGTTTGAGGAAACAATTTATGTTTGAATAACTAATCCTGGAAATGTTATTCCACTCTCTGCCAGAGATAATTGTTAGATGATATTAATCTCCCTTGAGGAGTCTTTCATTAATATCAAGGTATATATAGAGTACAATATTCATCCCTTATACAATAGGAATCCTAAGCCTATACAAAAGAGGAATCCTAGTCTTACCATAATTATATTTGCACAATATATGGAAATATTCTAATTATGGGTAGGGATTATATTTACACGTTTACACACCCCCTCAGTCGGAGCGGGAGGAGGCCGGACGCTGAGACTGGATCTGAAGTCAAGAAATAACTGTCTGGGAAGTCCTTTGGTAAATATGTCTGCATACTGATAGGATGATGGAACATGTAACACTCTGACATGGCCTAATGCAACTTTCTCACGAACGAAGTGTAGGTCTATATCAATATGCTTGGTTCGCTGATGTTGAACCGGATTATGAGAAAGATAGATGGCAGAGATGTTATCACAATACACAATAGATGCCTGACGCAAAGGACACTGAAGTTCTAACAAGAATTTCGAGCCAACAAATCTCGCCTACTACATTTGCAACGCCTCGTACTCGGCCTCTCAAGCCGGAGCGAGATAGGGTAGCCTGTCGCTTGGCGGACCAAGAAATCGATTATCCCCTAAGAAAACACAAAAGCCGGAGGTGGAGCGTCGCGTGTCCGGACACCCTGCCCAATCTGCATCCGTATATGAAAGCAACTTGTCTGGTGCAGAGGGGGTATAGGTGCAAACCATAATCAAGAGTGCCCTTAATGTATTGAATGATACGCTTAAGAGTAGTGAAATGAGACTCCCTGGGGGCATGCATGAATAAGCACACTTGTTGAACAGCATACGCTACGTCTGGCCTGGTGAATGTGAGATACTGAAGTGCACCCGCAAGGCTCCTATACGAGTAGGATCGAGACTGGAGCACCATCCATAGCACTGAGCTTAGATTTGGAATCAACTGGAGTAGGCACCTCTTTGCAGTTCGCCATCTTAGCCCTGTACACAATCTCTTCTGCATACTTACGCTGACACAAGAACATATGATTGGCGAGACACTCGGTCACTGATATCCACAAAAAGTAACTCAGCTTCCCCAAATCAGTCATTGCAAATTCGGACTTGAGCAAGGCAATAATCTCATTTTTCAATCCGTCGGAGGAGACAGTAAGAACAATATCATCTACGTAAAGTAATAAGTAAGCAGTGCTACTACCTCGATGAAAAATGAAAAGTGATGTATCACTCTTACTGCAAACAAACCCAATCTGCAAGATATACCTGGCAAAGCGATCATACCACGCACGGGGGGCCTGTTTCAGGCCATATAGTGACTTACGGAGACGGCACACATAGTGAGGAACTGCTGGATGGGTGAACCCTGGTGGCTGATGCATGTAGATTGTCTCTCTCAGATCCCCGTGTAGGAATGCATTCTTCACATCAAGCTTATGGATCGGCCAGTGTTTGCCCATGGCTATGCTCAAAACTGTGCGGATGGTAGCCGGTTTGACAACCGGGCTGAAGGTCTCACCACAATCAATGCCCTCCTGTTGATTTGTGCCATTAGCCACAAGACGAGCCTTATACCTCTCAAGATCCCCATTGTCTCTGAACTTGTGACGAAATAGCCACATACAACGAATGACATTCACCCCCTCAGGTCTAGGTACTAGATCCCACGTGTGCTGTTTAGTTAAAGCATTGAATTCCTCATACATAGCCGCATTCCAATTAGGGTCTTGTTTGGCCAATTTTGGGTTCTTTGGAAGTGGAGAGATGGTTTGGGCAGACAAGTTGAAATGGACTTTGGGTTTGAAGATTCCATGCTTTGAACGAGTTTCCATTGGATGGGTAGGGACAGTGGGTGGCAGAGTGGTGTCTGAGACGGGGGGTAAAGTCGGATAAGGAGAAGGTGGGGCCGAAGCCGTCGGAGGCGCCGCGGCTCCTGGATCGAGAGTCGCGGTTCTAGAAGGTTGACAGGCTTCTCTGAAGTTTGGGCGCCGCGGCTCTGACGACGGAACAGAGGATGTGAGTTGTTCGATTATGAGGGGAGAGATGGCAGACTCGTCAAGAAATGAGTAGTCCTGTTTTTGGAATTTTGGAAGATTCGAAAACGGGAATGTGGTCTCGTCAAATGTGACGTTAGGAGATATGTGGATCTGACGAGTCGACAAGTCATAGCATAGATTGCCCCTATGGTTCGGCGGGAATCCTAGAAAGACACATGGAGTGGACCTAGGAGCGAGCTTGTGAGGGGCGGTGGAGCTAAGGTTGGGATAGCACAGACAACCAAAAATCCATAGATGATCATAAGAGGGGATTCTATGGTAGAGGATTTCGGTAGGGGTCATATTGTGAAGAGTGCTAGTAGGGAGAATATTTAGAGTGTATTCTGACATTTTAGCAGCATAGACCCAGAAGGGTGGAGGGAGGGAGGCATGAATCAATAGGGTGCGAATCATATTGTTAATGGTGCGGATGATTCTTTCGATTTACCGTTTTATGGTGAGGTGAGAGGGCAGGAGAAGCGAAAGACCATGCCATTAGTGGTACAAAAGTGGTGAAACATAGAGTTATTGAATTCACGACCATTATCGCACTGAAATGATTTTATGCCTTTTCCAAATTGTGTTTGAATGAACTTGCGAAACTCAAGAAATTTGACAAACACTTCCGATTTAAATTTAAGAGGGTATAACCAAACGTAGTGTGAAAAATCATCAAGCAATACAAGATAGTATTTATGACCGAGAGAACTAGAGATAGGAGATGTCCATAAATCGACATGTATGATATCAAAAGGAGCAAATGTAACACTAGTAGATGATTTAAACGGAAGACGAATATGTTTGCCTAAAGAGCAAGAAACACAATTTTGGGCAAGTTTCCCATTACAAGCAATGAAATTGTTGCCTCTAAGAAAATTAAAAACTCGGGACTCTGGATGACCAAGCCTATTATGCTAGGTTGAAGAAGAAACAACCGCTAGAGTGACGGGAGAGCAAGATCTGGCAGCGGAGGTGGAAGTGAATGGATAGAGATCCCCCGTGCTATTGCATCTCGTAAGAGGTGTCCCCGTATGGAGATCCTTTACAGTAAAACCAAAAGGGTCAAAATCCACAGAGACATAATTATTACGAGTAAATTGGCGGACAGATATGAGGTTCTTAATCCTGTGTGGGGCATATAGGGTGTTTTTGAGGGAGAAGGGTGGATGAGGAGGTTGTGTGTATAAGGTACCATAACCCTTAACTGGAATGCGTTGTCCACTACCAACTGTAACATATTGAGGATGCTTTAAACGAAACAGTTTAGGAATAGTACCTGCAGACTGGGTGACGTGAGATGTGGCGCCTGAGTCCATGTACCAAGTATTGTCAGGCTGTTGCATAGAGAGGGTGCTGAACGCCTGACCCAACTCAATGGGTGTCATGCCGGAGGAGGGCTGCGGGACCTGACCTTGCATGAAGTGGTCCTGATGTGGAGCTGGAGCGGGGCCTAACAAACCGGGGTAAGAATACGGATTGTATGGCTGCTGGTATTGGAATGGACTTGGCGCCGCGGCTCTGAACTGGGGCGCCGCGGCTCTGAACTGGGGCGCCGCGGCTCTGTACTAGGCGCCGCGGCGCTGTAGACGAACTGCTGAGGAGCCGCGGCCCAGTTGTTCTGCGATCTCTGTTGCCGTTGCTGCTGCTGGTTCGTTGACCGCGACCCTTGCCACGATCACGGCCTCCTCTACCACCGCGGCCTTTTCCACCCGTGCCGCCGCGGCCCTGCCGCTGTTGGAAGTTGTCTGGTGGCGTCTGATCTTGGGGTTGCGTGTCGACTGCTAGCACCTGCTGGGTGTGCTCATCCTGCTTAGCACGACGGGTTTCTTCGAGCAACAATTGTGAGCGAGCTTTGTTAAAACTCGGTAGCGGATCTGGCTGTTGAATAATGGTGGCCAAAGTATCATATTCGCCCTTAGTAAGGCCAGAAATCATTTGTAGCACCATTTTATCGTCAGTGACAGGCGTGCCGATGTTGGAGAGTTGATCCGCTAGAAGTTTAAGCTGCTTGCAGTACTCAGAGACATTGGAGAAGTTTTCAAGTCGTGTTTTGTTGAACTGTTCTTTCAAATACACGGCACGAGTGTGCTTGTTGTCCTGAAAAATTTCCTCCAAACGATTCCACAAGTCAAGGGCTGTGGAGTCAGATTTCATGATAGTAAGAAGCAAATCCTGAGAGATACTACCATATATCCATTGTTTGACGCCGGCGTCGAGACGATGCCAGATAGAATCATCAACCTCCGTAGGGCGCGGAATAGTGTCATCAATATGGTCAAGCACGTTATAGAGACATGCATGATTGCGAAAAAGTTCAACCGGGTAGAATATCGGTTGTTTTCTTGATCAAGAATAATGAGAATATGGTTCTTGATGTTGGAAACAGTAAGGGCGGGATGAAACGGGGGTGATGACTTTGTGGTGGGATTTGTGGAGGTAGAGGCGTCAGAAAGTGTGGAAGAATCAGGGATAGCCATTTAGAGAAAAGAAGAAAGGAAGAACAAAACCCGAAAAACAAGAAGAAAATCCGGGAGGGCCGCGGCGTAGGAGAGGCAGCCGACGGCTGTGGAAGAGAAAGGTTTTTAGGGTTTTGTTTATTTGGCTCTTGATACCATGTTAGATGATATTAATCTCCCTGAGGAGTCTTTCATTAATATCAAGGTATATATAGAGTACAATATTCATCCCTTATACAATAGGAATCCTAAGCCTATACAAAAGTGGAATCCTAGTCTTACCATAATTATATTTACACAATATATGGAAATATTCTAATTATGGGTAGGGATTATATTTACACGTTTACAATAATTTATCCTGGTATAATTTTTAATCCTCAGCTAACTTATCCCAGGATTAGTAACCAAACAATGGATAAGGCAGTACTAAATTTTTATCCCAAGACTATTTTTTCTTTATCCATCATATCAATCAACCCATAACTTGTTGTTGAGGATGTCTTGCTCGATATCAAATAAAATTTCCCGATGACCCGCCAAAATAGCGAAAAGGTTAATTTTTAAAACATGGTTAAATTTATACAGTGGCACCTGAAAGCTCCACACCGTGGGGAACCAACCACGTATTTCCTGATGGCTATACTCAACTGATATAACCTAGGGAGAACCACACATCAAAAGTTAGAGTTCAAGGCTATATAAATCTCATATCAGCACACTGCAATATCTATATGAGACTCAAATCACATACCTTGCAATGAACCATAACATCAGCTTGTTTGTTAGTCTTGTTTTTTTAAAAACAAAAATTGTCGGGTTGTGTCTCTTTGGTAAGTACTATTTTAAGTCTAACTATGAGATTAGGCTGTGCACAATATTTTACAAGAATATGATATTGTATCTGAAAGAAATAATCCCCTTGATTATTTTCATTGATTGAATAGGTATATATACAAGTTACATCTTTCCATAATACTACAAATCCTTTTCCTATTCTACTTCTAAATCCTTATTCTACCATAATTCTAACTATACAATTATGGTAGGTGTATAACACTAATTAAGGTATCCTTTTTATTACAATATACTACAAATATATATACCATAAATACTACAAATATTTCTGGCCGAGAGGCCCAACTTATTCTGTTTAACAGTATCAACACTTTAGAAAATCAACTAACAAATGAACTAGATATTCAAACTTCCTTGAAAAAAATATAAGATTACACTACTGAATTTGTATTTCAGGTTAAATTTGTTTCTTAATTTGCTATTTATGTTTACCTTCTTTTTTTTACAGATGGTGGAAAAGTGAGCTATGGCGGATTAAAACCACCACCGATATGCAATGAGAAAAACTATTCCTATTGTATAGGCAGACCCATAACAAAAAGGAGACCCTGCAAGAAATATAACCACTGTTAGAATTGCACTATATATGTGTTATTATCATTACTATTAAGTACTGAGTGCACTATATATGTGTGTGTTATTATCATTACTATTAAGTAGTGTGTTTTATTTTATTTTGTAATTCATGAATCATGTACCAACTCTACTCGCTGCTTGCATGGTTATGTGAAATATCAATAAATAATACATATGTGTATTTCAAAATGTTTTCATAATTATGTGTAGTTTTTGAGCAGAAGTTAAATAAATAATGAACCCGTTTTCTACTGTATTGTGAATATACGCTTCCTTTGTTTATTATGCAAGGCAAATGACATATTTATATTTTCCATATAAGTCTATATATGATCCCATGCTTTTCATGCTACCGCGATGTGAGTTCTCTTTAATTTCTTCTTCATGTAATTTCTCTGTGAATTTTGTCGAGGATTTGATGTTATAGAAGTTTAAAAAACATAACAACATACCCAGTGAAATCCACAACGTGGGGTCTGGGGAGGTTAGAGTGTACACAGACCTTACTGATAGAATAACTATTAATATTGTTATTAATAATTATTATTGTAATTATTGTAATATCATTTGTATATGGTAGGTAGATTAGTCTTAACATTGATAGCATGATTCTAGAGATTAGTCTTAATATTGATAGATTAGATAGCATTAGTCTGGCTCATCATATCATATCACTAGCATGATTCTAGCTTGTAATAGTGGTATAATTACCACATTATTGGAAGTTGAATATTGAGGAAATATTCTTACATTATAACATAAGATTAGGGAAAATATCCCACCCTAAACAATTTTCTTCCAAATTTTCGGCCACCTTCAACCTCCATCACAACCGGCCAACACCACCCCATTTATTTGTTTTTCCATTATTTTTTTCATGTTCCCGTCAACAATGTCTGACTCCAAATCCACATTGCATCCCGCTCTTGCCGTCTCTAACATCAAAAAGCAGTTCATTATGCAACTTGGACAGAGCTCTTTACAATTTGTTGCCGTTCCCACTGGGTCATTCATCACATAATTTCACCAGAAAAAAGGCAAAGAAAATGTAGTAAAAACAGATGATGAAAAAGAACTTTGGGTAACTTTTGATGGCACAGTTCTTTCGTGGATTTATGCAACAATATTTAGTGATTTGTTGCACACAATAATGGAACCCGGTTTTACGGCAATGGAGGTCTGGAATCACTTGCGGGATATTTTTCAAGACAACAAAAATTCCCAAGCCGTCACGTTGGAGCAAGAATTCTCCACCACCGACATGACGGATTTTTCGTATGCGTCAGCGTATTCAACGCCACAAAGTTTTATCGGATCAACTCAAAAATGTTGGTTTGCCGGTTACTAATAATCGATTGGTTCTACAATTTGTTCCCGGCCTTACAGACGCGTATAGTGGCGTGGGAACGCTCATCCGACAAAGCAACCCTCTACCACTTTTTACCAAGCCTGTTCAATTCTTATTCTTGAAGAGGCGTGTTTCGCCAAAAAGGCCACAACCATCTCAATTTCCGCCATGATTGCCACCCCAACAAATCAAGGTACTACCAATTTTGAACTTATACAACAAAGTTGGGGACAAAAATGATGAAATGGTGGTAAAAATTGGGGTGGAAATCATGGAAATAACAAAAATGGAGGACACCGAAATTCCGGTGGCGGAGGAAATGGCGGCAGGAACAGTACCGGCGGCCAGAAGTGGCAGCCCCACGGCGGACCAGCCCAATGGGCCTGGCAGTGGCCTTGGGCTGTGCCACCGTGCCCATTCCCGTCGGGCAACTGGGCCAGGCCTAGTCAAAGGCCTTCAGGCCAGGCCACTGGCGGTCCACACAATTTTGGGCCAGGCAGTTTTGGGCGCAAGAACAGTAGCAGCAGTGGCAGGTTTGGGCCAGACAATTTTGGGCCTCTGCCGACACAGTGACAGGAGGCTCATTCGGCAGTGGCTAGCCCGACCGATATTGAGTCCGCCATGCACACTCTTGGACTTAACTCGCCCGACGCGAATTGGTATATGGACTCCGGAGCAACGTCTCATAAGACGTCCTCCCAAGGTAATCTCTTGTCCTATTTTAATTTGAGCAGAAATAATGGTATAATTGTCGGAAATGGCCATTCTATTCCAAGGTTAGGGTCTACTAAATTGCCCCCCTCCAAACCCACCACTAACCTTAAAGAATGTTCTTCATGCTCCACAATTAATTAAAAACTTGGTATATGTTAAAAAATTTACTACTGATAATTGGGTGTTTGTTGCTTTTGACCCTTTTGAATTTTTCGTGAACGATTTTCAGACGGGGACGCTTCTAATGAGATGTGATAGTCAAGGGGAGCTATATCCAATTGATCCATTAAATGATCCAACTTATCGTCTACTTTTGCAGCTTTAGCACCTTCGTTATGGCATGAATGTTTGGGTCATCCGGGGTACCTGTTTTAGCCTTTCTCAAACAAAATAATTTTATTTCCTGTACTCAAACACGAACCTTGAATAAGTGTCGTCCATGTCCACTTGGTAAACATGTTCTATTGCCATTTGCTTCATCTAATTTATGCACACTTATGCCTTTTGATATTATCCATTATGATATTTGGACATCACCCATTTTGAGCTCTTCGGGCCATAGATATTATTTACTCTTGTTAGATGATTACTCTAATTTTTTTGTAGACATTTCCCTTGTCTAAAAAATCACAAGTTTTCACCACATTTCTTAAATTTAGAGCATTCATCCGAAATCAATTTGAACAGGAGATCAAAAATATTCAATGTGATAATGGTAGGAAGTTTGATAATAGGCGTTTTTGGGATTTTTGCAACTCTAATGGTTTAAACTTTTGCCTTTCATGTTGACACACATCCTCACAAAACGGGAAGGCGGAATGAAAAATACGAACCATCAATGACATTGTTCGAACATCCCTTGCCCATGTAACATTACCCTCATTGTTTTGGCATCATGCACTACAAATGACCACATATTTATTTAACATACTCCCTCACAAAAACTTGTCATGTCAAGCTCCTCTAAAAATCCTCTATTTACGGGACCCATCTTATTCTCATTTACGGGTTTTTGAGCTGCTTATGCTATCCTCTTTTTCCATCCACCACAATCACCAAACTTCAACCCCGGTCTACACCTTGCGTTTTCTTAGGATATACCTCTAATAATTGAGGTTACAAATGTTACGACCTCTCATCCAATAAAATAATTGTGAGTCGTCACGTAATTTTTTATGAAACAAATTTCCCATTTGCCAAAATGCATGAGTCCAGACCCCCTACTTATGATTTTTTAGACGATGGCTTGCCCCCGTATTTGTCCCAATTGTTTTCGTCCCCATCCGAACCCACTATTTCGGCCAGCCCAAATATTTTGGGTGACTTGGGCCCCAAAACAGTGGCCTAGCTGTGGCACACCACTGCTCAGCGGACTGGGCCTTATGTTCTAAGCCCAGTACCACATATCAGACCAACGCCTCAAGTTCCACTGCCCGGTAGTGGCTTGGGCAACAACCCAGTTCACTGCCATATGCCAGGTAGTGTTGTTCTACCCGACAGTCCACCCCACAATTCGACCCAACGTCCGGTCACCCCAGTCAACACGGCATTGGCAAACCCAACACCAAATATAGCCTACACACCAGAGTCTCAAAATCACCATTATCTTGTAGTCCTGTGTCTGCTCTCAATGACCCGAATTGAAAAATGGCTATGGATGATGAGTTTAATGCTCTTATTAAAAATAAGATGTGGGAATTGGTACCTCGTCCCCCTAATGCTAATATAATTCGGTCTATGTTGATTTTCAGTCACAAAGAAAAATTTGATGGTACTTTTGAACGGCATAAAGCCCGTCTTGTAGGTGATGGGAAGACACAACAAGTTGGTGTGGATTGCGGTGAGACGTTCAGTCCGGTGGTCAAACCAGCAACTATCAGAACAATCCTTAGTCTGGCTCTCTCGAAGGCATGGCCACTTCATTAGTTGGATGTAAAAAATGCCTTCCTTCATGGACAACTAAATGAAACTGTATACATGTATCATCCCTTGGGATACAGGGATTTCAAGTACCCCAATCATGTGTGCTTGCTCAAAAAAGCCTTATATGGGATAAAACAGGCTTCACGGGCCTGGTACAAGAGGTTTGCAAAATTTGTTTTTCATTTTGGGTTTCCAACAGTTGTTCTGATCACTCTCTGTTTATCTACCATCAGGGTAATCATATTGCTTATCTTCTCTTATTTATGGATGATATTATATTAACTGCCTCATCAGATGCTCTTCTCAAGTCCATCATGTCACATCTTGGATCTGAATTTGTTATGAAGGATCTAGGGCCACTACACTACTTTCTAGGAATAGTCGTGACACGTCATGCAAGTGGTTTATTTTTATCCCAAAATAAGTACGCAGCTGCGATTGTTGAACGTGATGGCATGTCCTCATGTAAACCGTCGGCAACTCCGGTGGACACTAAACCCAAATTGAGTGCATCCTCCGGTAAGCCATTTGCCAATCCGACACTTTACCGTGCACGACATGGGCCCCGTATCTAACATTCACTAGGCCGAATATTTCTTATGATATGCAACATGTGTGCCTATTCATGCATAATCTGATGGATGATCATATGCATGCTCTCAAACGCATTGTGAGTTATATTCAGGATACTCTAGAATATGGCTTACATTTATACCCATTGTCGACATCCACACTTGTCTCCTACACGGATGCCGACTAGGGTGGATGTTTGGACACCAGACGCTCCACCTCTGGTTATGGTATATTTCTTGGCAATAACTTGGTATCTTGGTCCTCAAATTGACAAGCGACGCTGTCCAAATCTAGTGCCGAAGCAGAATACCGAGGGGTTGCTAATGTTGTGTCTGAATCATGTTGACTTTGGAATCTTCTCCTAAAACTCCACTGTCCGGTTCCGAAGGCGACATTGGTATACTGTGATAATGTTAGTGCTATCTATCTCTCAGGAAATCCGGTGAACCATCAACGCACTAAACATATTGAGCTAGATATCCACTTTGTTCGTGAAAAGGTCGCTTGCGGACAAGTGCGTGTCTTGCATGTCCCGTACCGCTATCATATTGTAGATATTTTTACTAAAGGGCTTCCGCTGATATTATTTGAAGATTTTCGGGACAGTCTCACCATACGCCTACCTCCCGCTTCGACTGCGGGGGAGTGATAGAATAATTATTAATATTGTTATTAATATTTATTATTGTAATATCATTTGTATATGGTAGGTAGATTAGTCTTAATATTGATAGCATGATTCTAGAAATTAGTCTTAATATTGATAGATTAAATAGCATTATTCTAGGCTCATCATATCATATCACTAGCATGATTCTAGCTTGTAATAGTGGTATAATTACCACATTATTGGAAGTTGAATATTGAGAAAAATATTCTTACACTTACCTCTACCTTGATAGATATAGCTGTTGTTTCCGAAAGATCCTAGACTCAATACAAAGCATAAGCACAAAATCATAAGCAATTGCTTGATGTCTATAATAGCAGCTCAAATCATAATTTGTTTTTCTTTAAAAAAAAGAAATGAAAAGATGTTAAACATCACCATCTTCTGCCATTTCTCCTATGGTCTCTTCTTTTCCGAGGTTGAGCGTAGGGTTCACATTTTGCTGATATATAAGCACTACTCATTGACATCTCATTTCATTGATTGTACTTGAGGTTGAATTGTGCAAAAGCATTAGCAGCAAGCAATTTAACTCAAGGGGAGGCTAGGAAAAAACAGATGCCATTTACCATGAGAATCTATATGCTATGCACATTCACTGGCTTCATTATCCTTCTTCATTTTTGTTTAGTGAAGTGGGAAGAGAACAAAAGCAAACGGAATGGGAGAGGGATTAATTTTTTGAAGTTTCCTCCACCGTCAAAATGAACTTCAGTTTGTTAGTCTCTGAAAAGGTCAAAAACTATTTAAGACAGTTCAGAGCACCAATCCAAATGGTCAACAAGTTAGAACTTCCTCTCCTGATTCGATGTCATGGCTAAAAAATAATTAAACTACTTGGTGATGCCCAAGAAATGAAAACATTGTTAGTGTCCCTAAAAAACTTGCCTCTTTATTAACCTGTGTTATACAAATAAGCCAAAACGAACTCTAGAACATATTAATTTTCCGCAGAGCAAGATAAGCATGCAAGAGTACAATCCTAAACCTTTTCGATCGGTAAGGTAGAAATTATATTAAAAAACATGGAGCACTACGATGATGCTGTGAACTGTACGAGCAAATTGTTGGATATATAACACGGGAATAGTAAATAACTATTACAAATGCTTCGAAAGGATAAAAAATAAAGATTACAATAGCAATAAGCTTGTAGTAAATAAGAATTGTGACAACAACAAGTTTGTTGAGTTATTGAATCAGTCTTGAATCTTTATACCAATTGCAGAAAGCTCTTTGAATCTTGATAACCTGAAATCAAGAGACACTAAATCTGGAAGTGTAACAACTGTGCTGAGTCGAGTGATGATATTCTGTCTTTAAGACAAGATTGCCCAGTATATATACTTTTACGTTAGCGGGTAATAGTCTCCCAAGATAAAACAATAAACTATCATTTGTGCAAAGCAAACACAAGTGATTCTAGCGAAGAAAACACATAACAAAAGATTGCTAAGAGGAGAGGATTTGCAATAAGAATTTCAGAATTGTTGTTCTTGAAAAGTGTGTGTAAAATTGAGTCAAAGGCCTCAATTTATAGTGTAAGAATTGTCTCTTCAAGTGCCAAGTAATGGAATTGAATCACCCATGTAATGGCAATGAATTGCCCAAGTAATGGCACCCATTTATTAGCCAAATAATGGCTGATTAATGCTGGAATGAATGCCATTGTGGGCAGCCCAAAAGTCTCCAAAAATTAGATTTTCGTTTAAGACGTTCTGCCAGGGAAGCGCCCCGGTGCCCCGGTTGGTGCCGCAACCCTTCTCGGCTCCGCGACCCTTTCCGACCCATTCCATCTTACACTTTGCACAATCCTTCCTTCATTTACCAATGTGAAACACTTGTTATTTAGCCAATAACCGTCCATTATTCTATGTCTCAAACATTTACTTACGTACCAATATCTCTTTCACTAATGAAATTTACGATACTTGGCACTACGAGTGCACGTGTGTGAAAATGACGTTTTCGATGTGCGGGGCCCCAATTGTTCGAGTCATAAATAATGGGATAAACTTAATTCCACATTAGTAAATTTCCAACAATCCCCTCTTGAAAGAGATTTTGGCGCACACACAAGGTGCCTACTTTCAGCAATCTTTTAGCGAAAAGATAATTCATCAAGAGAGGTAGCTTCCGCTTTGAACCTTCCCTAGTTGAATACCATCGGACTTACTTACTGCGCGGTGAACGTGATGTCTTGAACCGTCAGTGTTTAATGTAAGACAAAACAACGGTACCAATACAATACCTTCCCTTTATTCGTTTCTTCTTATTATTTTATCTGTTGTGGCCGTGGACACACTTGGATTCTTAAGTGCGTTCATTTGAGGCGGCCTGTCCTCGCACTTAAATAGGTGGTCTCCTACAAGGTATCCTGCTATACCCCACTTCACCAGTGTTAGGAACCAATAAAAATTTCCCCAAACCTAACCTCAACCGTTGATGATCATTAAAGGTTTTGGAAAATTAACGTTTACCCACACTGCAGATAGCACTTAGTGTCTATCGCGGGAATGTCTTTGGGTTTATGTTCCATACATAGATCATAACCCGAAGTGCTCTTGCTTTCACCGAAGCGCTCAACTGAATCTTTACAACTTAGTTTTCCCATTGAACCTAATTCCTGGGATCTCCAGTCAGTAAGGTTGGGTTACCACCGTATCAGTCCTTATTGTTTGAGTTTTAAGCCCATTCCCCTAGACAGGCAGAACATCTGATCTCTGGGTATGCCTTTAGTCAACGGGTCTGCTATGTTATCCTTTGATTTTACATAATCAATGGCAATAATACCCGTGGTGATCAGCTGCCTAATAGTCTTATATCTCCGTCAAACATGATGAGACTTGCCGTTATACATAGAACTCCGTGCCCTTTCTAGAGCCGACTGGAAATCGCAGTGGATCATTACAGAAGGTACGAGTTTGTCCCAACACGGGACGTCCTCTAAGAAGTCATTAAACCACTCAGCTTCTTCTCCTGCTTTGTTTAAAGCAATAAACTCCGATTCCATCGTGGATCGAGCAATGCAAGTTTGCTTAGAGAATTTCCAAGACACTGCCCCACCACCAATTGTAAATATATACCCACTGGTGGACTTGGTGTTTTCTATATCAGATATCCAGTTTGCATCACTGTACCCCTCTAGTACAGTTGGATATCTCGAATAATGCAACTCATAAGTTAGCATGTATTTCAGGTATCGTAGTACCCGATTCAACGCTTTCCAATGATCATTACTCGGATTACGGGTAAACCTAGCCAATTTGTTGACTGCATAAGCGATATCAGGTCGGGTGCTGTTTGTTATGTACATCAAACTCCCAATCACCTGTGCATATCGCTCCTGGCATATGGGCGCACCATAATTTTTTATCAATTTTTTTATTCATATCCAAAGTGGTGACTTCATCGGCGAACTGTCGGAGATCTCAAACTTTCTCAACACATTCTCGATGTAGTGAGACTGAGATAAGACCAGTCTGTCAGACGTCTTAGAGACCTTGATCCCCAAGATGACATCTGCAATACCCATATCCTTCATGCCGAAATATTTTTTCAACATATTCTTAGTCTCTAGAATCAAACTAGGACTACTCCATGTGATCAACATGTCATCTACGTAAAGACATATCATGACGAATGAGTCAAATTACCTTTCATGTAGACACATTTGTCACACACATTAATGGAGAAACCCTTCGATAGTAGAGTACTATCAAATTTTTCATTCCATTGCTTCGGGGCCTGTTTCAGCCCGTACAGAAATTTGACAAGTCGACAGACTTTCTTCTTTGGCCCTGGAACCACATACCCTTCAGGTTATTCCATATAAATTTCTTCTTCCAAATCACCATTTAGGAAGGCTGTTTTGACATCCATTTGATGTATCTCGAGGTCACATAACGCTGCGATCGCAATGAATACTCGTATGGACGTCATTCTAGACATCGGAGAGTATGTATCAAAATAGTCAAGGCCTTCCTTCTGTCGATAGCCCTTGACTACCAACCTAGCTTTGTACTTGTCTATAGACCCATCTGCTTTATACTTTCGTTTGAGTATCCATTTACAACCCAACGGTTTATTTCCCGGAGGAAGATCAACCAACTCCTAAGTATGGTTTTGCAAGATGGAGTCTATTTCACTCTCAATAGCTTCTTTTTAGAGCGGTGCCTCTGGAGTTGACAATGCTTCAGCAATTGTCCTTGGTTCGTTATCAACCATATAAGCTACAAAGTCAGGACCGAAGGTTTTATCCTTCCTGGCCCTTTTACTTCGTCTTGGTTCCATCTCTGGAGTCTCCAAGTTCTGGGAATTTGGAACATTAGATTCTGGATATTCAGCCACTTCGGAGTCCACTAGATCTGAACCACCTAGATCCTGGCAGTCAACGACTCCCGGTTCATGAGAGCTTTATTCATAACTTCATTTGCGAGAGGTTGTCTCTTTCTTTTCTAGGAAATATATCCTCAAAGAAGTGGGTATTCCTTGATTCCATGATCGTACCCCCATTGATATCTGGTACATCTGAATTGTGCACTAAGAAGTGATAAGCACTACTGTTATTTGCATATCCGATGAAAATGCAATCTACAATCTTAGGTCCAATCCTGACCTGCTTTGGCTTAGGTACTTCAACCTTTGCCAAATAACCCCATACCTTCATGTATTTGTAGGTGGGTGTCTTTCCCTTCCATGACTCATATGGAGTTTTGTCCTTTCCCTTATGTGGGACTCTATTAAGAATCGTATTAGCGGTAAGAACAACTTCTCCCCACATGTTTTGGGAAAGACCGGAATTGATGAGCAATGCATTCATCATTTCCTTCAATATACGGTTCTAGCATTCAGCGACACTGTTCGACTGAGGTGAGTATGGAGCCGTCGTTTGATGAACAATGCCCGATTGGGCATAATATTCCTCAAATGGCGCTATGTATTCTCCCTCTCTATCACTACGAATTTCTCAATCCATAGGCTTAGTTGATTTTCAACTTCTGCTTTGTAGCGCTTATCTGCTTCAACAGCTTCATCTTTGCTTTTCAACAAACAAAAGATGCAATACGTTGTACCATTTGTCAATAAAGGTCACAAAGTACTTGTCTCCTCCCTCCCCTCTATTTTGTACAAACTTCAAATCACCCACGTATGTGTGACTAAGTTCTAGAGGAGCGGTGCTTCTTTCGCTATTCCTTTGACGGAATGGAAATGTGATTTTGCCTCTTCGCCCACCTCATATTCATTTTGAGGGTTTATGTAGACAGAAGGCAACAATCTTAACTTAGTTAGATTTTGAATGACTTTTTATTTAACTTGTCTTAATCTATGATGTCATAGATGCACGGATTACAAATATATCATTCATTTGGCGACAGACATATTGTACCATTCTTAGTTATTACAGACCTGTTGGACTAGTCTCAAACCAGCTTGACCAACAGCGTCCCTGAAACCAAGTTTGGGACATGTATCACCTTCTTTTAGAGTAATCCCATTTCCTGAAGTCCAATTGAGGACAACCTCTCCAACCCCTTTTATTTTAGAGGTGGTGTTGCTTCACATGAACAACCTCTTGCCCGTGGTTAGGGCGTAACCGGATCATATGTGATCTGGATACTCTGGTCCACTCCAGTTGCCTGGGCAGACTGAGTGTCCAATTTCTTTTCTTCCTTTATTTTGGCCTTCAGATCATTTAAGACCTGGAAACTCTGGCCCACTCCAGTCGCCCGTAGGCTTTGTACAACTGAGTGTCCAATACCATCCATCAAATGAAGGATCTTCTGTCGGAACCGGTGACATGTTTGTCTTTAGTCCTCTTCCCTTGTGATTGGTGCCCAGGGAAATTCCTGGCCCTTGCTTAGGATTTGTCCACAATTCTAATTAATTGTAACCAAAGAACAAATCTTTTAAGTCTTGTTTTCAAAATCCAGTCTTTAAAAAGGGAAGTAGGTGAAATTAAATCTCTGATTTTAAAGTGTAAGGAATGTAATAAATTTTTTCCTCAGGAAACCACTTTCATATTCCTAGCCTTACTTTACACACTTTAATCAGACATCATTTAATCTTATTATTAACAAGGAAGAAAGTTAATTTAGCCCAATTTCGAATTCTGGCCCATATCAGTCACTTTGTTGGACTGAGTGTCCATTTCCTCCTTACCATAATTCGGATCCTTTGTCTGGGACAAATATAGGCCTTCTTCTACAAGATAGAACAACATCTTCAGCCTTCTCCTCTTGTCCCAGTTGATATCCCCAACCTCTCGTGGGCGCTTGCTTCCACCACTCTTGGGAGCGGTGACACCATCAACACCTTGACCATCAACATCATGACCAGTATAGGCGCTCTGAACCTCAGCATTAGAACCATAGTCCACAACTGTTGATTGACATCTTTCGAGCACTACTGCATCTTGTCTTAAAATTGTTGGATATATAACACGGGAATAGTAAATAACTATTACAAGTGTTTCGAAAGGATAAACAATAAAGATTACAATAGCAACAAGCTTGTAGTAAATAAGAATTATGACAACAACAAATTTGTTGAGTTATTGAATCAGTCTTGAATCTTTATACCAATTGCAGAAAGCTCTTTGAATCTTGATAACCTGAAATCAAGAGACACTAAATCTGGAAGTGTTACAACTGTGCTGAGTCGAGTGATGACACTCTGTCTTTAAGACAAGATTGCCCAGTATATATGCTTTTACGTTAGTGGGCAATAGTCTCCCAAGATAAAACAACAAACTATCATTTGTGCAAAGTAAACACAAGTGATTCTAGCGAAGAAAACAAATAACAAAAGATTGCTAAGAGGAAAGGATTTGCAATAAGAATTTCAGAATTGTTGTTCTTGAAAAGTGTGTAGAATTGAGCCAAAGGCCTCAATTTATAGTGTAAGAATTGTCTCTTCAAGTGTCAAGTAATGTCATTGAATCACCCATGTAATGGCAATGAATAGCCCAAGTAATGGCACCCATTTATTAGTCAAATAATGGCTGATTAATGCTGGAATGAATGCCATTGAGGCAGCCCAAAAGTCTCCAAAAATCAGATTTTCATTTAAGACTTTCTGCGGCCCTTTTCGACCCATTCCATCTTACACTTTGCACAATCCTTTATTCGTTTACCGATGTGGAACACTTGTTATTTAGCCAATAACCATCTATTATTCTATGTCTCAAACATTTACTTACGTACCAATATCTCTTTCACTAACGAAATTTACGATACTTGGCACTACGAGTGCATGTGTGTGAAAACGACGTTTCCGACGTGCGGGGCCCCAATTATTCGAGTCATAAATAATGAGATAAACTTAATTCGACATTAGTAAATTTCCAACACAAATAATCCTAAGCCTTGAAATACTAACGTCCAAGTTACATCATCTACCCGATCCGAGTGAGCAACCTTATTTTAAGAATCTAGGTAACTTCCATGAACTGTCGTCAAATTACTCGTAATTTCCATGCAACTGTCGAAAATTACTCTTACTGTAATATGCTACGGTACCTTCTTGATACGTCATTATTAATAAAATTAACTTTTCATTATTAATAAAATAAAATAAAACTTTTACTGTATGATAACAGGATACACTACTAGATGAATACCAAACATTGATAAGCATATGGATCTGAATCAAGAATGGACTTATGATAATATGTCGGCATAACTCAACGATGAAAGCCTGACTACTGAAAATGCGTAACCAATCAGTTCATTTTATGCTCATTTACGGCTTTTTGAGGTGCTTATGCTATCCTCTTTTTCTACCACCACAATAACCAATCAGTTCATTTTATCAACTAATTGCTGATATCAATAATTGTTTATGGTTTTAGAACAAAAGAAGAAATCAATAAAAGCATTCACACAAGCATCATGAGGAACAAGTATTTCACGTTTCATAACGGAAGTTTCCCAAGGTCTTAATAAAAGAAAAAAAGACCAAGACGAACGAATGGATCTTGAACCCAATTCGACCCAAAAGCTAGCTTGTAGGGTGATGATTGTCCAAGTCCATATTATTAGCATTAACTCTCTCCCACATTGCTTTTGTCCCACATTGGAAAAACACATTTATTTCTCATGTAATAGACTCTATATAAAAGGTTTTACTTGCTTTTCTTTTACTTGCACTTTTAGTTCTCAAGAATAGTATTATTTTATTATGTTGTTACTGCTTTGTAAGAATTCATGTTATGTATAAAAGACTTTCATGAATTCTATCATGGTATCAAAGCCAAGACTCGATCGTGGATCCAACTCCGCGGTGAGTTAGTTGGGGGTTCGCATGCAGCACGCCCCTGGTATCAGTTAAATTTTTTTTTGGGCTTGTTCTTGGCTTGTTTTGGAAGCTCGTGCTCGTTTTGGCTGCTCGTGCTTGTTCTGATCTTGGCTTCCGCATCTGGGTTTCGTCTTCTTGGCTTCCGCATCTGATTGGTGAGATCTGCCCTTTATTATTTTGTTGCTTGTTATTTGGGATTGTTGCTTTTTTTTGGGATTTTTCTGTTTAAAATTTATAATGACTGGAGGTGATGATTCTTTGCAAACTATTGGTGTTCGGTTAGATGGAAAAAAATATTCCTATTGGAGCTATGTCATGGTAATTTTTTTGAAGGGAAATGGGCTTTGGGATTATATGTCTGGAAAAACCAATTGCCCTAAAATTAGAGATGAAAAATTTGATGAATTATTTAGGACTTGGGAGACCAATAATTCAAAGATTATTACTTGGATTAATAACTCTGTTGAACAAAGAATTGATGTTCAATTGGCTAAGTTCAAAACTGTTAAAGAGATTTAGGATTATCTGTGAAGATTGTTTGTTCAGAATAATTTTGCTGTTAAATATGAGTTACAATATGAAATTCGTGCACTAGTACAGAATGACTTGGGCATTCAAGATTATTTCTGTGCAATGAGCACTTTGTGGAATCAGTTAGCTATAACGGTAACTACTGAATTGCAAGCATGCGATGCTTATATTAAATGCAGAGATGAAGATCGTCTTGTTCAGCTATTGATGGGTCTTCAGTCAGAATTTGAGAATTGTCGTTCGGGCTTGTTGCACCGCAAACCCTTACCATCCGTTGAAGATGTGGTAAATGAACTTATGGTGAAGAAACATATTTAAAGACTCTAAAAGGGGTACATAAGGCTTTTACTTTCGTATTGGGCGACTCCTTCGTCCGCACCGGTCCTTGCAGCCCCTACACACTAGTATAGAACATCTATCATGGGTAATTGTAATTATTGCAAAAAACCAGGACACTGGAAGAATCAATGTCCTGAGCTACGGAAGATGTCAAGTTCTAAGCCTCCACATTCGGGACAAGGACAAAAGCCTTCTCAATATAAGCCATATTCTGGGGGTCAATTCCAGAACTCGTATCCACCGACTCATGCTGCCTTTGTGCCCTCTCTTGATCACCCAGCTTCAGGAGCCTCTGTGAATCACATTACTGATTCTGTAGCTGACCAATTTTAGAAGTTCCTTGCCTTCCAACAGTTTCAACAAAATTCTCAGTCTTATGCTCTTTCTTCTCCTTCCGGCTCATCACCATCTATTGGTTCATGTATCATTTCGTCTTCTTGGATCTTGGACTCTGTAGCTGGAAATCATATGTCTCATGATTCTTCCGTCTTTGTATCTATGTCTTCTGACCCCCCCTTCCACTTCTGTTATGACTGCTGATGGCACACCTATGCCATTGACAAGCATTGGCACCATTCATACATCCACTATATCATTACCTGATGTTTATTGCATTCCAAAATTACATATGAATCTTGCTTCTGCTGGTCAAATATATGACTCTGGATGTTTTATTGGACTCTTCCCTAATTATTGTTATGTGCAGGATCTAAAATCCAAGAGAATGATTGAGACATGGCGTAAAAAGGGGAGAGGTCTTTATGTTTTGGATGAGCTGCATCTTCCTACTCATGCATCAGCTATGCCTGTTAATCTGTCTTCTTTTCATTTAACACCTTTCTCTTCGAAGTTTTATTTATGACATTCTAGACTTGGTCATGTATCAGGTTCTCGCCTGCGTTTTATATGTAATACTGGTGTTCTTGATAATTTACAATCCGATGATATTTCTGATTGTAGTGGATGTAAACTTGAAAAGTTTTTTGCTTTGCCTTTTAATCTTAGTACTTCTACTTCTTCTGCACCATTTGATCTAGTTTATTCAGATGTTTGGGGGGCAGCACCTATCCATACGGGAGGCTCCAAATATTATGTTTCCTTTATTGATGATTATACTCGTCATTGTTGGGTTTATTTGTTGAAAATACGCTCTGATTTTGTTCATACTTATGCTGAGTTTCAAGCATATGTGAAAACTCAATATTCTGCCATTATTAAATATTTTGGGGCTGATTTAGGAGGTGAATATACTAGTGGGGATCTCTCTGATATTTTCAAAGCTGATGGTACAATACATCAGTCTTCTTGTACTGATACACCACAACAAAATGGGGTAGCTGAGAGAAAACATAGGCATATTGTTGAGACAACTAGATCCATGCTTTTGTCCACTAGTGTACCTAGTGAATTTTGGGGAGAGGCTGTCCTTACATATATTTATCTTATTAATAGGATCCCTACCTCTCATAATTATGGGATTTCTCCATATGCTAGACTATTTGGTCACACCCCACTATATTCCCATTTGAGAGTTTTTGGTTCTGCATGTTTTGTTCTAGGTCCACATGCAGAGCGTACTAAGTTATCTTCTCGTGTCGCCATTTGTGTTTTTCTTGGATATGGGGTTGGGCAGAAAGGTTATTGTTGTCAAGATCCAGTTTCTGGAAAATTGTATGTGTCTCGTAATGTTTCCTTTATTGAGCATATTCCTTTCTTTTCCATCTCACCTACTTCACATGGCATGACAAAATCTGATCTTATTGATATTGATCCATTTGATGCTGATTACCCATCTGATTCTACATCTATATCATATGTTACTTCTTAGTCTTCTGGCAGGTCCCATGATATTGATACTCAGCCCCCTCCAACGCCTATTTCAGAACCTCTTGTGGTTGCAGATCCACCTCTGTATCCTAAACTCACTCTGCGATCTACTCAGGTATTCGATTTTGATTATTTTTGCTATGCTTCATCATTCGCTTCCTTTCTAGTTTCTATTAATTCTCTCTGTGAGCCTACCTCCTACTCTGAGGAAGCTCGTGATCCACTTTGGCAAGAGTCTATGAATGAGAAACTGGTTTCTTTGAACAAAACTGGTACTTGGGATTTGGTTTCTCTACCGACTGGTAAGAAAACTATTGGTTCTTGATGGGTGTACAAGATTAAGACGAAGTCTGATGGTTCTATTGAGTGATATAAAGCTCGTTTGGTTGCAAAGGGTTTTGCTCAAGAATATGGTATGGATTATGAAGAGACTTTTGCACATGTTGCAAAGATGACATCTGTCCGGGTTCTTATTATAGTGGCCTCTGTTCGTCATTGGCATATTTCACAAATGGATGTTAAAAATGCTTTTTGAATGGGGATTTTCAAGAAGAAGTCTACATGGTCCCTCCACCTGGTGTTTCACATAGTCCAGGACAGGTGTGCAGGCTTAAGAAAGCTCTGTATGGTCTCAAACAAGCTCCAAGAGCTTGGTTCGACATGTTCTCCACTGTAGTATCATCTCTTGGGTTTATTTCTAGCTTTCATGATTCGGCGTTATTTATTAAATCATCCCATGCAGGTTGTATTTTGCTTTTGTTATATGTTGATGACATGATCATTACAGGTGATGATATTGATGGTATTGCAAACCTAAAATCTACTTTGTCTTGTCGTTTTGAGATGAAAGATTTAGGTCATCTACGTTACTTTTTAGGCATTGAGGTAGCTTATTCTGAGAAGGGATATCTTCTCTCTCAGTCTAAGTACACTGCAGATATTCTTGAGTGGGCCCATCTCACAGATACTCGTATAGTTGACTCTCCTCTTTAGGTTAATGTTCGATATACACCTACTGACGGGGATCCTCTTCCTGATCCCACTTTATATTGTTCCGTTGTAGGGAGTCTGGTGTACCTCACCATTACTCGCCCTGACATTGCATATGTTGTTCACATTGTCAGTCAATTTGTTTGCTCTCCTACATCTGTACATTGGGCTGCAGTTATGCGTACTCTTCGCTATCTTCGAGGAACGATTTATCAGAGTCTCTTGTTTCCATCGACCTCATCCTTGGAGCTTCGTGCATTTTCTGATGCAGATTGGGCTGGTGACCTAACTGATCAGAAATCAACTACTGGTTATTGTGTATTTTTAGGAGATTCACTCATCTCATGGAAAAGTAAGAAACAAGATGTGTTTTCTCTCTCTTCAACTGAGGCAGAGTATCACACTATGGCTTCTACTACGTGTGAGATTGTATGGTTACGTCGGTTATTGGTTGATATGGGTGTCTCTCTTTCTTCACCAACACCGATGTACTGTGATAATAAAAGTTCTATTCAGATTGCGCACAACACAGTCTTTCATGAACGTACCAAGCATATTGAGATTGATTGTCATATTATTTGATATCATCTTCAGCAGCGCACTCTATCCTTGCCATTTATCTCATCTTCGATGCAACTTGCAGATTTCTTCACAAAGGCGCATACCTTAAAGCGTCACCGGTTCTTTCTTGGCAAGCTCTCGATGCTTCTGTCTACACCATCGCGAGTTTGAGAGGGGATATTAGCATTAACTCTCTCCCACATTGTTTTTGTCTCACATTGGAAAAACACATTTATATCTCATGTAATAGACCCTATATAAAGGCTTTACTTCTTTTTCTTTTACTTGCACTTTTAGCTCTCAAGAATAGTATTATTTTATTATCTTGTTATTGCTTTGTAATAATTCATGTTATGAATAAAATACTTTCATGAATTCTATCACATATAAGGAGTCCATGTTCCCATTCCATATCCGACGTGTGACTCTTCACTCCCCGCACGCCCAGACCTTGTTAACTGAAACATGGATAATATAATTTCGGGGTCCAACATCGGTGGACAAAGAATTGGAATGGGCCTGACTCTGATACCATGTAAATAATGAAACCTAACTCAACCTCAAAAGATAGCTTGTAGGGTGAGGATTGTCCAATTCCATATAAGGAGTCCATGTTCCCATTCCATATTTGATGTGGAAGTATTAACAGATAATGTACCAGAGGTTTAATTCCATTTGCAGCAGCACATGGAAGATCAAAAGATGCAGGAAATATATTTGGCTTTTCCAGAGGGGCAACATCTTTTACAAAAGGATGCTCCAATAGCTCAGCAGCAGTAGGACGATTTCGCAGCTCACGCTGCAAACACTTCCTCACAAAATCTTTTCCCTCATCTGAAAGATGTTATAGAAGTTTCTACTAACAAAATTGTTTGATGAATTAAGTTTTAGAAATAAGTTTATATGAGGTATCATAAGGCAAAATAAAAAATTCTGATCCTGTACAGTAAAAAGAAAAAGTGTATATTATCATAACTAAATTCATGACAGTCGAGTAGAGTAAATAGAATAAATTTACGTTTTAATACATATAAATAACATATTCAGAGTAATCCCACTAAATGGAGTTTGCGGAGCGTAGAGTGTACTTAGACCTTACCCCTTACCTTAGGAGGTAGAGATATTGTTTCTGATAGACCTCCGACTCAGAAAAAAAAGCAATAAAAAAGCAGGTGTATAGAAAAATGAACGGTAACTACAACAAAACAATATGCTAAGCGAAAAACAAAGATGGTACGGTTCGGGTGGTTATTTTATAAAATTTATACCATATCAATTTTTTGGTTATTTCATTTTATAGAATCAAAATTAGACTTTTCGAAACCGTTCCGTCATCTCGGTTTCTCTTCGTTATATGTACGGTTCGGTTAATTTTTGGTTTTTTTCTTTTAAAGAACATCATGTTATAGTCACTAATAAAAGTTAAGACACGATATTATGCATACTTCTATAAAACTTTGGTTAAAACTCTCTAGACATTTTTACTGTTTAAAAGGCGATGAATCAAGAAAACTTGAAAGCTGACAAGAATAAAGATTGATCCCACTATTTTATGGTAGTGTAAAACAATATTAAGCAAAGAAAAAAAAATATAATTTAGATTACGCGAGGGAGAAAAAATCAATCAAAATGGGACTCAAGAACTGAATCTAGAAAACTAAGCATCAAATAAGAGAAATTTAGAAAGATACCTAATACTTCGTAGCTTTCTATCCTAGATTGTTAGAATACCTTGTAGCTTATTAGGTAGTTACTACTCGAGATGCTAGAACTAATATAATTTCAATAGGATTAGTATAATTGGTTCCTTAGCTAGAACTTTATGTGTTAATTATGTTGTATGCTTGTAGTTGTTTTCATCCTCCCGAACCCAAGGCGAAAATTTTAATATATTTATTATATTTAAATTTAATATATAGAATATATTTTACACATATAAACTTATTCGGTATGGTTCGATATTTTTCCTTTTTTATATAAAATTTAAAACCTACCTAATTATTCGGTACGATTATATATTCATAAAAAAACCGTCGGTTTATTCAAAACTATTGACACCCCTACTTAGACTACAAGTCTAGTTCCATTTTTTTGTTGATGCATGGTTACTACTCGTAAGTATGGAGTAGAATATTCTAATAATGAATAGGAAGAAATCAGTGTTAACATACTTACTAATAGCAAACCAGGCCAAAAAAAAAAAAAATGGAACTTGGACTTAATAGTGTGTTACAAGTATAATGGAATAGTACCAAAACATTGCGTGGATGACCCTTCATACGGGCTGGTCTTTAGTTTTTTCCCCTCAATTTGTTGGTCTTTAAATTTTATCCCTACTTCTCATTTAATAAAAAATTATGGGTTAAAGTATTCTTTTTTGCGGTCTACTAAATTAAAGATTCTGGGTTCGAATCCCAGCAGAGGCAAAAAAAAGAAACATTGCAAGACAAATTTTTCATAGAAATTATGCGTATTCGGCCAAAATTATATAGAGATCATGCCCCTTGAGCTATAGTTTCCATGTAACTAGCTGGACAAGACATAATCTTAATTTTTCTACAAAACTTTGCCTTCAGGCATAGTTACATAGAAACTATGTCCTTTAAGGCATAATCTCTATACAACTTTGGTCGAATATGCATAATTTCTATGAAATCTTGCTTTGCGATTTTGTTTTCTTTTTTACTCTTTGGGATTCGAACCCACAACCCCTTAAGACATAATTTCTATACAAATTTGACCGAATAGACATCTTTTCTAATGAAATCTTGCCTTGACAAACCTTTCGCTAGCCAAGATATTTATTATCAATCTAATTAGAGCGGATCCAATTAATTGACAAACTAAATATCTATTGTTTTAACACTAAAAAAAAATCAAGAAAAAAAGAAGAGGTCCTAAGACAAGCAAAGACGAACCTAGTTTATAAGTTGTGGTTTCATGTGAATACTATATTTTTGCAGATCCGATGTGTGTATTACAAAATTCACTAAATATTTATAAATATCTGACTATAAACTCAATTTACTATAGTGCACATTAGATAGCCATAAATTTTATATTTTAAATCCGCCTCTAAAGACAAAAACGCTATAGGTAAGCACGCAAGAATAATAGGTAAAAAAGGCGAGGTAAGGGGATCTCTTCTCTAAGTCTTGCTTCTCCTCATTGACTTGTATTAACCAGTGTTTTATTACAGAAAATCATTCCCCTATCCTTTAGACTTTTCAGCGCACACCACAAACTAGAAAAATTCAGCACACTTAATATCTGTTGGAAATTTAACTATATGGGATTTAGTTTTTCCCATTTTAATGACTTAAATACATGGGCCCTGCATGTCGGAAATATCGTTTCTTCGCACATGCCTAATATACTAAATGAGTAGATGATATTAGTGTCAGGTATCGTCAAATTTTATTGAGGAATGAAAGAGATATTGATGCACAAAGAAAAGTGTTTGAGACACAAATAGATAGATTGGTTTGGCCAAATAATAGAACTCCTACATCGGTTGAATATGGAAGGATTGAAGACTATATTAACTATAGTTTTGAGTAAGGGTTTGGACCCCAAGGGGTGACCCAGTGTTTTAAGAAGGGGAGGACCTAGGTGAGCTTGGGTTCGGGGCTAAGCCCCTCTTGCGCTGCCGCCGCCCGCCCGGTCCGGGTCGGGTCGTGGGTCATGGGTTATGGGCTTTCTTCCAGAATTCTCATTTTGGAAACGTTGCAACGACTCTATATTCTCCAAACGGCGCCAACCAATGGATCGGGTCTCGGGTCGTGGGCTTTCTTCCACAATTCTCTTTTGGTCCTTAAAATATTTCCTATTTATATTTTGGTCCTTGAAGATTTCAAAAATGTTGCAACGACCCTATCTTCTCCAAACGGTGCCAGCCAACGTATTTGACTTAAATGTCAGAATCCGCCCTCTTCTTCACCTATAAATTGAACATTACTGTTCAATTCAAACATACGAAAAAAAACCCAAAAAATCCTCTCCTCTCTTTGCAATCTGTTCAATATTCTTTTTCTTCGCCGGAATCAACCTTACTAGCTTTGTATTGTTGGTTGTTGCTATTTTATTTTGGGAGACTATTATCCAATACCGTAAAAGCATCTATACGAGGCAATTTTGTCTTAAGAAAGAGATTCATCTCTCGACTTAACTTTTCCTTCTTGATTAACCTTTTTGATACGCTTTTAACCCTACAGTTTAAGATATTTATATTTCTAAGTGTTCGAAAGATCTCTTCTTCAACCATTGTCAATGGTTCTGCTCCCGCCAATTTCCAAAGCGAACGCCCAGAAAAGCTTATGGGTACCAATTTCAAGAGATGGCAACAAAAGATGTTGTTCTATCTTACTACGTTAAACCTGTCACGCTTTCTGACAGAAGATCCTCCTTCTGCTGGGGATGCAATAGATACTCAGTCTAACACAACGACTGAAGTGAGCGAAGATATCCAGGTCACAAATGCCTTGAAGTTAACACTGGATGCCTGGAATCATAGTGATTTGATGTGCAAAATTGCATTCTGAACGGTCTGTCGGATACACTCTATATTGTGTATTGCACCGTGAAGACGACAAATGAGTTGTGGGAAAAACTTGAGAAAAAGTACAGTGCACAGGATGCGGGTACTAAGAAATTCATCGTTGGAAATTTTATGAAATTTCAAATGGTGGATGGTAAATCAGTGATGTCCCAAATCCAGGAGTTTCAAATGATTCTTCATCATCTGAATTTGGAAGGAATGAAGCCAAATGAGTAGTTTCTGGTTGCGTCTGTGATTGAGAAATTGCCTCCCTTATGGAACGAGTTCATAAGTTATCTCAAACTAAAGACAAAAGAAATGAAGTTTGAAGACCTTATCATCAAACTGCAAATACAAGAGGACAATAAAAGGGTTATATCTAAGGGAAAGCAGCCAATGGACGCAAAAGTGAATATGGTTGATTCGAAGGGAAACACTAAAAAAACCCGCAAGTTCCAAGGAGACGGCAAAAGCCAACCGATGGAGAGTTTCAAAGGAAATTGCCATCATTGTGGAAAACGTAGCCATGTGATCAAAGAATGCCGCAAACTGAAGCGAGAGTAGAAGGAAAAGGCCAAGAACAAAGGCAAGGCTAACGTTGTACAAGACGACGGTGGTCCACCGAACCTTGACGACATGATTGTGGATTTCTCGGCTGTAGTGCTGGAGGCAAATTTGGTGGAGAATCCAAGGCAATGGTGGATAGACACGGGTGCAACCTGTCACATCTGCTCTGATAAGAGTGCATTCTCTTCTTAAGCCCCAATCATGGGCAAAAAGCTATTCATGGGCAACGATGGTACCTCTGAAGTGCAAGGGGTTGGAAATGTTGTCCTCAAAATGACTTTAGACAAAGAGCTTACTCTGAAGGAAGTGATCCACGTCCCTGACATCCGCAAGAACTTGGTTTCAGGGCCACTATTGGTCAAGGCTGGCTTTAGACTAGTTTTTGAGTCCAACAAATTTGTAATAACTAAGAATGGTATATTTTTAGGAAGGGGCTTCGCGTGTGACGGCCTCTTCAAAATGAATACTATGTCTGTAATCCGTTCATCTAATGAAATAAAGCCTTCTACCTACTTGCTGGAATACTCTAATTTATGGCATCATAGATTAGGACACATTAACTACAAATCCATTCAAAAGTTAGTAAAGTTGGAATTGTTGCCTTCCTTCGACATAAACCCTCAACATAAATGTAAGGTGTGCGTAGAGGCAAAATTAACCAAATTATCTTTCCATTCAGTCGAAAGAAACACCGCTCCTCTAGAACTTATTCACACCGACACATGTGATTTAATGTTTGTGCAAACTAGAGGGGGGTACAAGTACTTTGTGACTTTCATTGATGATAGTACAAGGTATTGTTATGTTTACTTGTTGAAAAGTAAAGATGAAGAGTTTGAAGCATTTAAACGTTACAAAACAGAAGTTGAAAATCAACTAAACCTATAAATTAAGGCAATTCATAGTGATAGAGGAGGAGAATACATAGCACCATTTGAAGAATATTGTGCTCAATTTGGCATTGTTCATCAAACGACCACTCCTTACCGGCCTCAGTCTAACGGTATTGCCGAGCGCAAAAACCGTACGTTAAAGGGAATGATGAATGTTTTACTTATCAATTCCGATTTAGCCCAAAATATGTGGGGCGAAACGATTATTACCGCTAATACAATTCTCAATAGAGTTCCGCATAAGCATAAGGATAAAAGTATATATGAATCATGGAAAGGAAAGAAACTCACTTACAAATATTTAAAAGTGTGGGGCTATTTGGCAAAGGTCAAAGTACCTAAATCAAAATAGGTCAAAATTAGACCTAAGACTGTAGGTTGTATATTCATCAGATACGCAAATAATGGTAGTGCTTATCGCTTCTTAGTGTATAAGTTAAAGATACCTGATATCCAAGAGGGTACGATAATGGAATCAAGGATTGCTGAATTCTTTGAACAGATCTTTCTTCGAAAGGAAAAGGAAATAATTTCGCGCAAATGAAGTTATGAACAAAATGCTCAAAATCAACAAGGCCCGGGAGTTTCTGATTATCCGAAACTAGACGTTCCAGATCTACAGGACTTATAAGTTACTGACGATCTACAAAACTTAGGGGTTCGAGAGGTTGAACTAAGACGGAGCAAAAGGGCCAAAACGGACAAAACCTTTTGTCCAGATTTTCTAACCTATATGGTTGAAAATGAACCGAGGACAATTAAGGAAGCATTGTCAACTCCAGAAGCACCGTTTTGAAAAGAAGCTATAGAAAGTAAAATAGATTCCATCATGCAAAACCATACTTGGGAAATGGTTGATCTTCCTCCAGGAAGCAAACATTTGGGTTGTAAGTGGATACTCAAAAGAAAGTGCAAAGCAGATGGAACTATTGACAAGTATAAGGCCAGATTAGTAGTCAAAGGCCACAGACAAAAGGAATGCCTCGATTACATCGACACATACTCCACTGTGTCTAGATTAACGTCCATAAGGGTATTCATAGCCATTGCAGCTTTGCGTGACCTTGAGATACATCAAATGGATGTTAAGACATGCTTTCTAAACGGAGAGTTGGAAGAGGAAATATACATGGAACAACCCGAGTGGTATGTGGTTCCAAGACAAGAAAAGAAAGTATGTCGACTTGTTAAGTCTATGTACGGACTCAAACAAGCCCCGAAACAATGGCATGAAAAGTTTGATAATACTTTATTATCAAAAGATTTCTCCATAAATAAATGTGATAAATGCATCTATATCAAAGGGAACTCTGACTCATTTGTCATGATATGCCTTTACATAGTTGACAAGCTCATCACCGAAAGTAGTCTAAACTTGATCCTGGAAAACAAAAATATGTTGAAACAATGTTTCGACATGAAAGATATGGGTATTGCAGATGTAATCTTAGGAATTAGGATTTTTAAGATATCTGATGGGCTAGTCTTATCTCAATCTCATTACATTGAAGATGTTTTGAGGAAATTTGATGTATTTGACAGCCCCCTATGAAGTCACCAATGGATATAAATCATAGAATTGATAAGAATCGTGGTTCACCCATATCCCAAGAGCGATATGCGCAGGTCATTGGTAGTTTAATGTACATTAAAACTGCAGCCGACCCGATATTACTTATCCAGTAAATAAGTTGGCTAGGATTACTCGTAATCTTGGAATTGATCACTGAAAGGCGTTAAATCGGATACTACGATATCTGAAATATTCGCTGGCTTACGAATTATATTATTCTAGATATCCAACCGTATTGAAAGGATACAGTGATGCAAACTGGATATCGGACATAAAGAACACCAAATCCACCAGTGGGTATGTTTTTACAATTGTAGTGGGGCTGTGTCTTGAAAGTCCTCTAAGCAAACATGCATCGCCCGATCGATGATGGAATCTAAGTTTATTACTTTGGATAAAGCAGGAGAAGAAGCAGAATGACTTCACGACTTCTTGGAGGATATCACTTGTTGGGATAAACCCGTACCTTCGGTGATGATTCATTGTGACTGCCAATCGACTTTAGTAAGGGCACATAATAGTATGTACAACGGCAAGTCTAGACATATTCGTCGGTAACATAATACTGTTAGGCAGTTGATCACTACGGGTGTCATTTCCATTGATTACGTCAAATCAAAGGATAACATAGAGGATCCATTAACTAAAGGCGTACCCAAAGATCAAATATTATGTTTGTCTAGGGGAGTGAGCTTAAAACCCAAACAATAAGAATATTTATGGTGGTAACCCAACCTTACTGATTGGAGATCCCAAGAATTTTGGTTCAATGGGAAAAATAAACTGTACAGGTTCAGTTTTAGCGCTTCACTTGAAGTAAGAGCACTTCAGATTATTATTCTTTAAAGAAATATAATTCCAAGGTTGTTCCCGCGATAGACAATAAGTGCTACCTGCATAAATGGTAAAGGATAAATTTCTAAAACTTGTAATGATTCCTAACACTTCCGAGTGTGGTATAGCAGGATACCTTATAGGAGATCACCTATTTAAGTGCGAAGACAGGCCGCTTCAAATGTACGCACTTAAGAATCCAAGAGTTGTCCATGACCACAACGGACAAAACTATAAGAAGAAATGAATAAGGGGAGTTATTGTGTTGATATCATTGTCTTGGTTTACACTAAATACTGACGGTTCAAGACATCACGTTCACCGCACAGTAAGTAAATCTGATGGTAATCAACTAAGGAAGGTTTAAATCCGAAAGCTACATGGGTTGTTGGAAATTTAACTATATTTAACTATATGGAAATTTAACTATATGGATTGTTGGAAATTTAACTATATGGGATTAAGTTTTAGCATCTTTAATGACTTAAACACATGGGTCCCGCATGTTGGAAACATCGTTTCTTCACACATGGGAGACTATTGTCCAATACCGTAAAAAATCTATACGGGGCAATTTTGTCTTAAAGAAAGAGAGTCATCTCTCGACTCAGCTTTTCCTTCTTCATTAACCTTTCCGATACGTAGGGATGGCAACAGATCGGATCTGGATCGGATCCTACTAGATCCAGATCTAGATCCATTTTTTATACCTGGATCCAGATCCGGATTAAATCCATCGGGTCCATAAAAATCATATCCAATTCGGATCCACCGGGTCCACGGATCAGATCTGGATCCACATGTAAAAACAAATCATCTCAACACCTTAATCTATTTTACTTAGAACCAGAATTTATATTCATCACATGAAGCAACTTTGAATTAGCTATTTTAAGACTAAAAACCATTGACCTAAGAGGTGTAGCATAGACTAACATATTAACCTCAAATCATCCTACTTGACTTGATCAAAGCGAAATTCAGTCACAGTAACATTTAACTCTGAGACAAAGGCAGTACCAAATCAAACTTGATTTATTGAGCTTATTTAGTCTAAACAGGATGTGCACATTGTTGACACCCAATTTTATCTCATCTTTTCCGATTTATTTGCAATTTTAAATATTTTCGACACCTCAAAACAATTTTAATATATATACATATATGCATATATATATATATATATATATATATATATATATATATATATATATATATATATACATATATATATATATACATATATATTATTATTATTCTTAATATCATTATCATTAGTATTATTCGTATTTTTACTATCATTCACCTTTTAATATCACAAGCATAGTTTTACCCTAATATTCTATGTTATTTTATTTTCACAAAATTGCATCGCATTTCCATTTTTTTATTAAGTATTAAGCATTTTGCAAATATTACATTTTTATTATTATCACATCGTGATGTTATTTTAAATAATTTACATCTTTTTAATAATAAACCCCTTCTTTTATTTTAAGCAACTCCCCATTTTATTTCCCCTAACCCAAAACAATATTAACCCACCACAAAATTACAGCCCAAACGAACCCCCCATTTCCGCAGCCCAATCAGACAACCCAAACCCACCAAAGCCCAACCGTAATCGGCCCAATACCCAAACACATTCCCCTTTATTTCCCTTACCCTCAAACCTAACACCCTGACCCTCTCATTCGGTCGCACACCCCTACACCCCTACCCCTACGTTGCCGCACCCTACGCCTGACACTACCAGTCGCCGACACCGCCGTCTGACACCACCAACCTACCCCATCACCTCACCGACCCATGCCTCAAGAAATCATCCCCAAACCTAATACCCAAAAGCCAGACGACCCTTTCAACAAACCAGCAGCCTTTCACACCGTCGCCCCCTTTACCCGCCAGACAAACACCCTCATCATACCACTGCCACCATGTCCCCTCGACCGTCGAGCCCGCACATCGCACAATCCCCTTTTCCCCATTTTTTGCAAAACCCCAGAGCTTTGAATAGCTCGTCCGAGCCAGATCAACCTGCAAAGCATGCATGCTATAGTGGACCTCTAGAACACCTTCAAGAACTCGATGGGTAAGAGCATAAACACGTACCCCTTTATTATCGTCTCGGTTTTCGAAATGAAAAGAAACCGTCATATTTTTCAATCTTTGTTTTGAATTCAAAATTCAAACCTCAGCCATTAGGGTCTCGATTGGGGCTATAAATAGAACCCTTTGTGGGTTGTTGAGAAAAAGGAGGAGAAAAAGAAAAAAGAGAAGAGAGAAGAGAGAAGAGAGAAAGAGGGGGGAGAAGAAGAAAAAGGGTTCCGATTGGGAGAGAAAAAAAACCCCTCTGTTTTTAAAGCTGTTAACTAAGAGTCGACCTTTCTTGTTGTTTCGCAAAAGAGTTTCTTTTTCAGAGCCAAAAATCCTTTCTTGAACAAGTTTCGATTCTGAAAAAATATTTTCTTTTACTCGCATTTCTGGCTCGACACCGCCACGAAACACTCAAGCTCATTTTCTTCTCAATCGCATAAACACACTTCTCCGAGAGGACTCGACGATTCGAGACGACGCCTCGGTTCGCTGTCCGGAGAAGGTCAGTAAAACTCAAACTCTTCGCATTTATTTTATTTGTTGTGCTTTTATGTGTTTTGCTACTGATTTAGTAATATGTTGTGCTTAATGTTTAAGCATGTTAATTAGGTTAGGTTATTCATGTTTAGGAATATTTTGATGGAGGATTACCGTTGTTTGAAGAATTGGGATGTTTGATTAAGTTAAATGTTTAGTGCTAGCTGCTTTATTAATCTATCTGATTTGGGCTATCAATGCTTAGAAGTGATATGTTTACTATCTTGATGTTTGTACTAGTAAAGATTATGATATAAGTCATTAAATAATATGTTTGTTTCTGCCTCAAGAATCATGTTCTGAAATAATTAAGTTCTAACTGTGTGACTGGTTTCGGTCCTTGACATGTTTGGAGACCCTGTAAGCAGTATCATTTTTGTCTTCTTGGTGGACTTGGATATACATGTTCACATACCATTTTCTGGGATAAATGATTAGTATAGAATGGGTTTAGTATTAAGTCATCATTGGCCTGTTCATTGAACCTATATGCATGAGTTTAGGACAGTTAAAAGCATAATAAGAATTTTCGAGTGTGGTTTACTGGGCATTATTTGAACATGATGAAATATGCTTGTCTTACTGAGTTCATGTATCTAGTTCTATAGGTATTAATTATTTGTTAGCTAAGGAGTTCTAGTCATTCAACTTGCAATCTGCTTAATAATCATCTTAACTGCATTGTGTTTTGCTTTAAAATGTCATTATGCCTAATGTATAACATGAATATGGTCCTTTGTATTTAAGTTTATGCCTAAATGGCCATGCCTATTTAAAATGTTATCCTTTGAATCATTATTTGATCATCTCTATGTCTCATATATTTGCTAAATTGGTCATATTTGCCTTGTTTATTTGGATGTTGAAATGCATCCATGTTAGATTATTACACCTCCTAAGTCATCTTATATCATGCTATGTTTACTAAGTTGCTGAATAATATCTGTATTAACATTTTGTGCGTATTTGAACTAGTTTGTGGCGTGTTATATTACTGCCCATGTCTGCATTCTATGTTTACTGCCGAGTGTTTTCTTTCATAACTGCATTGTCTGAACTTTCCTATTGTATTGCTTTGCCGGCTGAAAGCCAAAGCATAATTTGGGTTTGGGTTAGCCTCTTCTGATAGCCTGCCATGCCTGAGGTTCTGGAAACTTTTTTGATCTTGTTGCGGCATCAGAATATGGATGGTGGTAGCCCCTTTGATTTCTTGTCTTTCAACTTCGTGGTTTAGCTTGATTGTCAATCTCTAAATTCATTTCCTTTTTAGGCACTGAGTTGGTTGATATCTTTGCTCCATGATAACTACTAAGTATTCTGTTAAGTTATTGTTTTGTTAAAACATAAGTAATTTTGGATACTCATTCTTCACCCCTCATTTCGTTGTAATACCAAATAACTTTGTGATGCTTCAACGAGCTCGATGTATCTACAGATGTGCTTGGTTGTTAGGCTTGCTGGATATACTTGTCTTGTTATATTGGAATGTTGCTACTTGCGGTTGGTGCACTGCAAAGCAGATGACTGTTGGCATTTTGAGATCATCTCTGCATCTGCAAGGTCAATTATTGTTGCACTTGAGACTTCAAAACTGTTGCTACGTTTGGTTTGCTATCGCTATCTTTTGGTCTGCTGGTTACTGTATTTTTGGGATTAAATTTGCTGCATTCTGAGGCAGATGGCTGCTGTATCTTGAACCAATTGTTGTTGCTCTTTGGTGCCCCTTTCTGGGGGCAAAATAGTTGCTGCTTCTGAAGCTTTTAAAACGGCTTAATTGTTGCCACGTTTTGAGCCAATTATTACAGCATTCGAGTCAAATTATTGCTGCACTTTTGACCATATTTGATGTTTATCACTGCTGTATTTTAGCCCAAATTGCTGCTATTTTCTTGGCTGAAAACAGCTGCTTTAAGACTGTTTCGGACAACCCACTGCTGCTGTTTTTCTCGGTTGAAAACAGCTTCTCCAAGATTGCTTCGGACAACCGCAATATTTCTGAAAAGTCTACTGACTTGAACAGAATACTACACTTAGGCCAATGAAATTGAATTTGAGATCGCGTCCCTTCGGAAAATGCCTCTCGGTTTCGATTTTACTGTTTTGGCATTATTTCACTGATTTGAACAAATGCTACACTTAGGCTGATGAAATTGAATTTGAGGTCGCGTCCCTTCAGAAAATGCCTCTCAGTTTCGGCTTGCTGCTTTGGTATAATTGACTGATTTGAACATGATACTACACTGGCCGATGAAAATATCCATCGATTTTGAAGCCTCCATAGTTTGTAAAGACGGAAATAAAACTTCTGGGCAAGGATGAAACTTAAATCTTTTTTTATTTCATCCGAGAGATCAACATGTTTAGTAGGCGAGGCAATTAAAATGACCACCGAGTCATATGTTTGCAGCCACGACGTGATTGGAATGATCATTCTTTTTCATTCGAGAGACCAACATGTTTAGTAGGCGAGGCAATTAAAATGACCACCGAGTCATGTTTGCAGCCACGACGTGATTGGAATGGTCTTTTCAAAATTTAAGTCTGAGCCCTCCGTGATAAAAAAATTCATTGTTTTGGATACGGATCCGAAGTTATTTATATTTAACTGTTTCTAGCCGTTTGTTCTTGACAGCTTGCAAGGAACAAAGTCAACTAAGGCAAATACTCGGAGATTATTTATTTTATTGTTTTTACCTTCTTTAATTCAGCTTTATCTCGTTTTGTATTGTAATATTATTTATTGTACTTATGTAATTATTGAAATGCTTAGAATAGGTAGACTTAGAATTAATTAATAGGGTTGTCTAAAACTGGAAATCCGTCGCTAGCTTATTTACTTGTAAGCTCGGTTAATTTAAACATAGAAATCCTCCGCTAGTTTATTTATTTTTAGGCTCATCATGCATATTTAAAATTTTCAAAAACAACTTTGATCATCTTCAATTCATTTTATTAATCATACAAATAAGTTTATCTTTTTTTCAATTTGCAACTCAATGATTTTCAAAAAAATTACTTCTTTGGCATTTTAAATAATTCGTTTTTCTCTTTAGTATTAATTGTCACAAATGCATACTTTTTCAACTTCACATGTATTTTTCTCTAATACCATACAAATGCATACTTGTACAAAATGTATCCTTTTACTAAATACCTGCAACATCATTTTAACTTTCTATTTTTAAACATGCATTTTTCTTAGCACAATAATTAACCTGAGTTTGACCGGATAGCCGCAAGTTAGCGGATCTTAAAGGATGCCTAACCCCTTCTCTTTAGGATAATAAAGAACCCTTACCTAGAATCTCATTAGTTTCGCAGACCATAAAATCAGAGTTACATTACAGCATTAGTTAATATTCAGGTGTCCTAATTCACCGTAAAATAATTAGGTGGCGACTCCTTAATCCAATACCCAGAAATCACCGATACATTGCACTCTGCTTTGACCCGCGGGTTAAAAACGGGCGCGACGCACATGACTTAGATGAATTGTATGTATAAGACAGGTTATGCAAATGATTTATAGTATATTTGATTGACTACAAACAGGGCATTGAGCTCGTATTTATGTGTGAAAATGAAAACACCCTAGTAGATTTCAACCATCCCCACAACAGAAAATGAAATCTACAACAGAATGTTTTCATTTTCACACATTTTCACAGTATAATGAAAAGATCCTACGGTGTTTATTTACAAGTAATATTATAATAATTGATGAAACTTGCAAAGATATACATATATCATCTAGAAGTTTATATTGTGGAAGAGCACTTTAGAGTATAATAAGGCTCCTAAAATAGGAATATAAAAGGCATATATCACACATGTCTTCGTATAAAAGGTAAAATTTATTATCATCGAACTTTTATCTCAATTTAATAAATATATCACACATGTCTTCATAAATATGATTATCACTAAACCATAATTAGTTAATGCTACATATTATCATATTACTTGATTACTTAATCATGATAAATTAGCAAGAACCATCAACTTGAGAAAACTTATCACATGAAAAGTGGACCAAATGAAATTTCATTTATGTCTGTCCAATTCCCCCAGAAAAAGAAATGGAAAAAAGAAGGGTAGATTTTTCAAACAATTGAATAAACCTCACACACTTCTTTCCTTTTCCTTTAATAAAAGAGTTTTGCCATATAGCTTATTCATTAAGCACAATAAAAATTCACTTACCCTATATTTACACCAAAACATATTATATATTCTTCTTTCTAATTTTCTTACCCTTTTTCTATCCTAATCACAGTCTATTTTCAGCAACTTTCCATCGCCATCTACTTTAATGTAATATTCCACTTATCCATTTTATGTGGCACTATTTTCTTATAAATTTATTCAAAAAGTAATAATATCTTTTTATGTTTATGTTCTTTTTTCTCTCTCTAATCCTTGGTCTATTTTCAACAACTTCCCCGAGATAACAAGTGATCAAAGATATCACATTCTACCAGACCAAGTCTAATCCCAGAAAGAAACAAAAAATGGGAATAGAAAGGTAGATTTAAAACCTCCACACGATTTTTTTTTTCTTTCCATTTTTCTCCTAAGCAAAAATATTATCTTGCCATTCAGATTTATGCATCACTATCCTGTAAGCTTTGATCTGTTCACTTAATTAGATGATGTGGAACTCGCATAACCTTAGGATATAAATTAAACACTAAAAATAAGTAAAAACCATATTCATTTTCTTCCACAAAAAAACATTTCCTGTCATACTAAACACACCCTCAATCTTTCTATATTGAGTTTTTGAAAAACAAAAAACAAATTAGAGGCTAATTTCCTGGCTCATTCTTACTCACAGAATTGAACTAACCATCATGGTCATCAACTTGAGAAGACTTGACCCAAGTGACTTGTTATAAATTATTGCTCCCTCCATTTGTTTTGACTTGACACAAAGTTTAAGAAAGTAGAGTAAACTTTTCAATCTTGTGGTCTTAAATTGAAGATTTGTTGAATGTACACAAATGACCTTTAATTTTATGGTCTTAAACATGTCACATGGAAAGTTGGATTGAAAGAGTTGTTAAATAAGGAAAGACACATTCTTTTTTAAACGAATTAAATGAGAGTAACACAATCTTTTTGAAACGGAGGAAGTAAATGTTAGGTAAAGCCTCCCATGACTCCAAGTCAAGTGAAGGGTACACACATTTATGAATTTCTTATCATTGTTCCCCTGAGGAATATTATAAAAGGTTCACCATATAAGCTTATTCATTAAACACCTCATCATATACATCTTGTAGAGAATTCATTTTTCTCCATAGCTTTTGAAGCCACGAATAACAAAGCATTTTATGTAGTCCACATAGCCTTACTCGTCTTAATCCCTTCAATTACTGTATAATGCAATTCATAGGGAAAGAAAATTTAGTTTGCTAAAACAACTAACAATGGTGTTTTAACACCACAAAAGGAAAAAAAAATTCTTTATTTGAATTGAGGTTTAAGTTATGTACACCATCACGTCAACTTTATTTATTGTCGTAGATAAATTGGCTAATTTTATGATTAAAAATCTTAGGGGTCATTTGGTTTGAGGAAACAAGTTATGTTGAGATTAGTTATGTTGGGATAACTAATTCTGTGAATGTTATTCCACTCTCTGCCACAGATAACTTATCCTAGTATAATTTTTAATCCTCAACTAACTTATCCCAGGATTAGTAACCAAACAATGGATAAGACATATCAATCAACCCATTACTTGTTGTTCAGGATGTCTTGTTCGATATCAAATAAAAAATCCCAATGACCCGCCAAAATTTAGCGAAAAGGTTAATTTTTAAAACAGGGTTAAATTGATACAGTGGCACCTAAAAGCTCCTCACCGGTGGGAACCTGTTAAGAGTTCCACATCGGATATGAAATGGAAATATTCACTCCTTATATGGACTTGAACAATCCTCACCACAAAAGCTAGCTTGTAGGGTGAGGATTGTCCAAATCCATATAAGAAGTCCATGTTTCCATTCCATATCGGGACTTTTAACATGAACTCCTTATGTGGGACTCTTAACAGAACCAACCACATATTTCTTGATGGCTATACTCAAATAATATAACCTAGGGAGAACCACACATCAAAAGTTAGAGCTCAAGGCTATATAAATCTCATATCAGCACACTGGAACATCGATATGACTCAAATCCCATACCTTGCAATGGACCATAACATCATCTTGTTTGTTAATCTTGTTTTTTAAAAAAAAAAAAATTGGGTTGTGTCTCTTTGATAAGTACTATTTTAAGTCTAACTATGAGATTAGGCTGTGCACAATATTTTACAAGAATATGATATTGTATCAACACTTTAGAAATACAACTAACAAATGAACTAGATATTCAAACTTCCTTGAAAAAAATATAAGATTACACTACTGAATTTGTATTTCAGGTTAAATTTGTTTCTTAATTTGCTATTTATGTTTACCTTCTTTTTTTTTACAGATGGTGGAAAAGTGAGCCATGGCGCATTAAAACCAACACCGATATGCAATGAGAAAAAATATGCCAATTGTATAGGCAGAGGCATACCAATAAAAAGGAGACCCTGCAAGAAATATAACAACTGTTAGAATTGGACTATATGTGTTATTATCATATCTATTAAGTACTGAGTGCACTATATGTGTATGTTTTATTATCATTACTATTAAGTACTGATTACACCGGGCTGTCCTTTCTAGTATTAAGTACTGTGTTTTATTTTATTTTGTAATTCATGAATCATGTACCAACTCTACTCGCTGCTTGCATGGTTAGATTCAAAACTTTGAATCAATGTGTATGAAATATCAATAAATAATACATATGTGTATTTCAAAATGTTTTCATAATTATGTGTAGTTTTTGAGCAGAAGTTAAATAAATAAATGAACCCGTTTTCTACTGTATTGTGAATATACGCTTCCTTTGTTTATTATGCAAAGCAAATGACATATTTATCTTTTCCATATAAGTCTATATATGTCCCCGTGCTTTTCATGCTACCGCGATGTAGAGTTCTCTTTAATTTCTTCTTCATGTAATTTCTCTACTAATTTTGTCGAGGATTTGATGGTATAGAAGTTTCTATTAACAAAATTGTTTGATGAATTAAGTTTTAGAAATATGTTTATATGAGGTATTATAAGGCAAAAATAAAAAATTATGACAATCCGGTAAAATAAAAAGAATTAGTGTACATAAGGTATCATAACTAAATTCATGACAGTCGAGTAGAGTCAATAGAATAAGTTTATGTTTTTATACATCTAAACAACGTATCCAGAGTAATCCCACTAAATGGAGTTTGGGGAGGGTAGATTGTACGTAGTGTAGGGTTTTGTTGGATTCAAAATATATAAGTAGGCACAACAAAAGTTTAAAATTTTGTTCTACTTACCTCAACAATTTCTTCTAGTATGGTTATATGACAATCAAAACATGTAACATAAAACTAGAACACTAACAGGTTGTATTATCTGGAGTCTTTACTTAGGGAGTACACGCGACTATCCATTCGACTGCAAGTACTATGCTACGGTGTATTCCTCTGTCAAGAAAGCCATGAAATCTTGGCAGAGGTTTGAGAGAGTTTCGTACTAGACTCTAAGTCTATAAAGTTTATAAAATTGGGGTTAAGTGTGTTTAATAGCAATGAGATTGTGCTGTATTTATAGTTAAAATTAGATCAAAAATCAGATTAGGGTTGGGCTCTAAGCCTGGCTCAAAACCGAGGTGCAGTGGGCCAATCTGACTGGGTCCACTGCCGGGTCGGCGCAGCCTAGCAGGCGCCGCGGCGCCTCACGTAAAATTATGTTTCCCGTTTTCATTTAACATATATATTCAGCACATTAAATCCAAAACCTAATTTTGATTTAATTAAATAATTTTCATACAATAGAAATTATCCCATAGTTATTATCAATTTAAATATCTCGATCCCAAATTGAATATTTAATACTTTCTCAATACACCCTTAGACCGAAAAGACAATCGACATAGTGTGACCTTATATGACTTCACATATCGACACTAATCCAATTAAGGTCCATACAGAACTCCTAGACTGCGTTGTATGACGAACTCAATATGTGAAGTACGTTTACATGAATCCAGCAAACATAACCTTTATGTGACATGATAAATTTCCTTCATTCGCGACATACTCGATCAAGCTTAGGATTTGCCATGTGTCTATCCAAATGGCTTGATCACTTTATCTCATCCATATTAGTCGACAACTAGATCATATTCTAAATATGTCTCTTGCATTGGCCAATGACTTGGTCGACCTAATATTACTGAGAAGTTGAGTGTTCACTCGAATATCCAATCGAGGAATGAATCCTATTCTTGGCTCAACTACCACCTTAATTTACATTATAAGCACCCAACACAAGCCATATCTTATCCTATAAGGAGTTTAAGTTTAGGAAAAAGTCAAAGTACATTACTCTTTAAATAAGGTGCGTATTGACCTCAAGTCAAAGGACCTTCATCTCCCACACGCTGATAACACTTTATACATGTATAACAAATAGTTTATCAGCAAGGTATGCCAATACTTTCCAAAAGTATCCATGTGTCCATCACTTGTAACCATTACTAGTAGCAGGTGAGACATACTACATTCTCTAAGAATGTTACGCAGACTACATGTCGACTTATAACATATCATCGATATCCCATTCTCGATGATCATTAGTCGAGGCTATTTCAGAGTTACGCTCTATCATCAATATCTCACTCTATTAGTGACAACGTAAGCTCAAGGGATGCACATTAATGAATAATTACAAACAATCAAATAATAATTCAATAATTGCAAATGCCATAAATATTAATCTTATTAATAATACGAATGTGTTCAAGTACATTTGTCCTTAATAATGAATGTCTCTAAGACATACATACTTTTACGTAGACCTTACCCCTACATTGGGAGGTAGAGAGTTTGTTTCTGATAGATCCCCGACTAAGAAAAAAAAGAAGCAATAATAAAGCAGGTCCTATAGAAAAATGAATAGTAACTACAACAAAACAGTATGTTAAGCGAAAAACAAAAAGACAGTAAATAATACAAGAAATCGAAGGACAAGACAGTAAATAATTAGATACCACATGAGAAATACTACGACCGTTAGTAAGGAAGGATGCTCTACTACTTACTAACCTACTACCCTAATATGTGTCCTCCACAATCTCCAATCTAAGGTCATGTCCTCGGTAAGCTGCAACTGCGCCATGTCCTGTCTAATCACCTCTTTCCAATACTTCTTCGGCCTACCCCGACCCCCCCTGAAGCCATATATATCCAACCTCTCGCACCTCCTCACTGGGGCTTCCGTATATCTTCTCTTCACATGCCTGAATCAACTCAGCTTCGTTTGCTGCATCTTGTCCTCCATCGAGGCCACCCCCATTTATCTTCCTCTTCTACTATGCTGACATATCCACCAGAGCATCCTCATTTTCTCAACTTTCATCTTCTGAACATGAGAGTTCTTGACTGACCTATATCTCTAGAACGATTGTGTCTAAGATTTGGTAATCTAAATCTTATTTGTTTTGATCGGTTCGTATTAGCTTGTGTTTTATTACAAGTGGTCATTTGCCCGACAAAATTCCTTAATTAGTATTGGGGGTCTTTTGAAGCAATGTTTAAAGAGGCGGGGACGAAAGGCGAGGCGTAAGTCCCGAGACACGGGGACTAAGGCCCACAGATCTACATGATTTATGTCGCATGTATGTTCAATTTTATAATTTTATTACTAAAAAATAAGAAAAAGTAAAATTTTCATTACAATTCTGTAAATAAATTTAAATAAATGACGAATAATATAAAAATTATTATATTATTATTTGAGAAAGATAACACACAAAAAATGATAATAACCTAAATAATTTAACATGAAATCTTTATCCACTTCATCATCAATCTCCAGATCTATTGGTCCTTCTCACCTCAACTAATATTTGTCACTAATTTTATTTATATATTCAAAGAAGGAGAAGGACAAAAAGTGTAAAAGCAATGAGAAAAAATGGATAAAGTTGTTTCATGAATATAGTGCTATGAAATCTCTATCATATCAATTTCAGACATAATCATCTAGAAAAACTATTTATGACAATGTTATTTTCTATAAGAGTTGCTTTATTTATTTATTTTAAAAAACAAATCACTACAAAAATGAAAACATGTATAACTTAAAGTATAAATGTCATTACACCAATAATAAAAATCATAATCTATAGTAAAAATACTTTTAAAATAATAAAAATCAAATTTAACGCCCGGGGCGTACGCCTTTACCCGGGGCTTACGGTTTTGCGCTTGGGGATTACGCCCCAAATTCTAAGGCGTACGTCCTATGGATCTATGCCTTTTGATTTACGTTCCGAAGCGTTTTTGATATATCCCGCCCCGTGAAAACGCTTTTGAAGACACTGTTTTGAAATTTGAAGTAGATATAGTGAGCTTGCATTATTTTCTGTTAATAGATAAAACTTGCAAGGGTATCATCTAAATATACAGTTAAAAAAATACATTAGAGAATAAATATCTTAAATTAGGTAAAAGTAATATTTCATCTGTTTCAATTTATATGATGTAATTTGATCAGCAATAAACGAAGACTTATAAATTTTGTGGTCTAAAACAAGCCAAAGATATTTGTGTGATTATAGATCATCTCGTTAAGCGTAAAATATAAAGTATAAAATTAAATTATTGTCAAATAAAAAAATATTATTTTTTTTGAAATTGACTAAAAACAATATGTTATATAAATTGAGACAGAGCAAGTATAAAATATCAAATCAAACTTGAGAAGGCATATGAAAAGTGGTCCAATGGACAAAGAAGGATAGATTTTTCAAACAATTGAAAACACATCACAAGCTTCTTTCCGTTTCGTTCAATAAAAGAGTTGGCATATAGCTTATCCAGAGAAAATGATATCTTATGGTCACTTATAAAATTTATAAAATAAAATGGTATTTTTATATTTTTTATGTGTGGAAATGAAGATTTCATGGAAAAATGACATAAAACAAAAAATAAGTTTATAAAGAAAAAAACTTAATTATCAGTATTTACATCAAAACACATCACATGCTCTTTTTTCTAATTTTCTTATCTTTAGATGCTACTTTTCAGTTTATTTTCAGTAATTTCGTGAAGATTGTCGTCTACTTTAATGTATTACTTTCATTAAGGAAGCGTTATCTTTTCTATTTAACAGCTTACCCACTCGAAAACGGTTCGATCAGAGGTACAATTCAAATGCCAATCGAAAGAGTATCGCATGTCCGTGGTGTGCGACATTATTTCCTTATTAATACATATTTATAAAGAATAATATCTTTTTATATTCAATTTATCCTTTACTTGTTTTGCTTTCATCAAAATTGGTGATTAACAGACTCTACTTTCTAATATTCCTTATTGTAAACGTGTAAATATAGGAAATAATATATTCCCTACCCATAATTAGAATATTTCCATATATTGTGTAAATATAATTATGATAAGACTAGGATTCCTCTTTTGTATAGGCTTAGAATTCCTATTGTATAAGGGATGAATATTGTACTCTATATATACCTTGATATTAATGAAAGACTCCCCAAGGGAGATTAATATCATCTCACATGGTATCAAGAGCCAAATAAACAAAACCCTAAAAACCTTTCTCTTCCACAGCCGCCAGCTGCCTCTCCTACGACGCGGCCCTCCCGGATTTTCTTCTTGCTTTTCGGGTTTTGTTCTTCCTTTCTTCTCTTCTCTAAATGGCTATCCCAACCTTAGCTCCACCGCCCCTCACAAGCTCGCTCCTAGGTCCACTCCATGTGTCTTTCTAGGATTCCCGCCGAACCATAGGGGCTATCTATGCTATGACTTGTCGACTCGGCAGATCCACATATCTCGTCACGTCACATTCGACGAGACCACATTCCCATTTTCGAATCTTCCAAAATTCCAAAAACAGGACTACTCATTTCTTGACGAGTCTGCCATTTCTCCCCTCATAATCGAACAACTCACATCCTATGTTCCGTCGTCAGAGCCGCGGCCTCGGGGGAGGCGCGCGCGCCCGATTTCCAGAGTAATCTTTTGAAACACCGTCGACAGCGCCGCGGCCCTGTGCTAGGGCGCCACGGCGCCCAAACTTCAGAGAAGCCTGTCAACCTTCTAGCACCGCGACCTCGATCCAGTAGCCGCGGTGCCTCCGACGGCTTCGCCCCCACCTTCTCCTTATCCAACTTTACCCCCCATCTCAGACACCACTCAGCCACCCACTGTCCCTACCCATCCAATGGAAACTCGTTCAAAGCATGGAATCTTCAAACCCAAAGTCCATTTCAACTTGTCTGCCCAAACCATCTCTCTACTTCCAAAGAACCCAAAATTGGTCAAACAAGACCCTAATTGGAATACGGCTATGTATTAGGAATTCAATGCTTTAACTAAACAGCACACGTGGGATCTAGTACCTAGACCTGAGGGGGTGAATGTCATTCGTTATATGTGGCTATTTCGTCACAAGTTCAGAGACAATGGGGATCTTGAGAGGTATAAGTCCCGTCTTGTGGCTAATGGCACAAATCAACAGGAAGGCATTGATTGTGGTGAGACCTTCAGCCCGGTTGTCAAACCGGCTACCATCCGCACAGTTTTGAGCATTGCCATGGGCAAACACTGGCCGATCCATCAGCTTGATGTGAAGAATGCATTCTTACATGGGGATCTGAGAGAGACAGTCTACATGCATCAGCCACCAGGGTTCACCCATTCAGCAGTTCCTCACTATGTGTGCCGTCTCCGTAAGTCACTGAATGGCCTGAAGCAGGCCCCCCGTGCGTGGTATGATCGCTTTTCCAGGTATATCTTGCAGATTAGGTTTGTATGCAGCAAGAGTGATACATCACTTTTCATTTTTCATCGAGGTAGTAGCACTGCTTACTTATTACTTTACGTGGATGATATTGTTCTTACTGCCTCCTCCGACGGATTGAAAAATGAGATTATTGTCTTGCTCAAGTCCGAATTTGCAATGACCGATTTGGGGGAAGCCGAGTTACTTTTTGGGGATATCGGTGATCAGTGTCCGCCAATCATATGTTCTTGTGTCGGCGTAAGTATGCAGAAGAGATTGTGTACAGGGCTAAGATGGCGAACTGCAAAGAGGTGCCTATTCCAGTTGATTCCAAATCTAAGCTCAGTGTTATGGATGGTGCTCCAGTCTCTGATCCTACTCTGTATAGGAGCCTTGCGGGTGCACTTCGTATCTCACATTCACCGTGCCGGACATAGCTTATGTTGTTCAGAAGGTGTGCTTATTCATGCATGCCCCCAGAGAGTTTCATTTCACTGCTCTTAAGCGTATCATTCGATACATTAAGGGCACTCTTGATTATGGTTTGCACATATACCCCTCTCGCACTGACAAAGTTGCTTTAATATACGGATGCAGATTGCGGGGTGTCCGGACACGCGACGCTCCACCTCCCGCTTTTGTGTTTTCTTAGGGGATAATCGATTTCTTGGTCCGCAAGCGACATGCTACCCTATCTCGCTCCAAAGGCCGAGGCCGAGTACGAGGCGTTGCAAATGTAGTAGGCGAGATTTGTTGGCTCGTAAATTTACGTTAGAACTTCGGTGTCCTTTGCGTCAGGTATCTATTGTGTATTGTGATAACATCTCTGGCCATCTATCTTTCTAATAATCCGGTTCAACATCGGCGAACCAAGCATATTGAGATAGACCTACACTTCGTTCGTGAGAAAGTTGCGTTAGGCCATGTCGAGTGTTACATGTTCCATCATCCTATCGGTATGCGGACATATTTACCAAAGGACTTCCCGACGTTATTTCTTGACTTCAGATCCAGTCTCAGCGCCCGGCCTCCTCCCGCTCCGACTGAGGGGGTGTGTAAACGTGTAAATATAGGAAACAATATATTCCCTACCCATAATTAGAATATTTCCATATATTGTGTAAATATAATTATGGTAATACTATGATTCCTCTTTTGTATAGGCTTAGGATTCCTATTGTATAATTGATGAACATTGTACTCTATATATACCTTGATATTAATGAAAGACTCTCCAAAGGAGATTAATATCATCTCACACATATGATCAATTTTATGTAAGAGCTATTTTTTTATTAATTCGTTAAAATTAGCAATTTTGTATGCTCCTATTGGAAAGAGATCCTTACAAAAGACAAATAATTATTGACTACTTCCTTCCCTAGAAAAAAGCATCACGTATAGTTGATCAAGACATCACAACCATCAAATTGAGAAGACTTTAGAATATACACGAATTAATAAAATTGGTGGTATGAAGCTAAATTTCAATCAAAGTTTAAATTTATTTGATGAAATCATATGTATTTTTATTTCCAGTTCACTCTTCGTAGTTTTTTTTCCTAATCTTCAGTCTGTTTTCAGCAACTTCGTGTAGATAGCCATCTTATTTAATATAACACTCCATAAGATTCATTTTAAGTGATACTATTTTCATATTAATTCGTTTAAAATAAATATCTTTTGATATCTCTAGAGATTTCTAAATGAGTGTCGCAACCATCAACTTGAGAAGAATTTGACGTATGAAAAGTGGACCAGCTTAAGGATTATTTTCGTCGATTTAAAAACTCCACATGATTTCAAGTCAAACCCCACAAAGAAACAAAAAGTGGAAAAAGAAAGGTAGATTTAAAACCCCCACATGATTCATTTTCTTCGATTTTGATATTATCAAAAAAATATTCTTGCTCTCCATATTTATATGTCACTATATTTTGTTCATTTTTATAAAATCGACATCTTTTCATGTTTAGAAATTTTTTAATTTTAATATTTTCTTCTTAATAATGCATTCTTGTAAGGACAACATGAACGTTTAGGATCACAAAATACTAGGTATATTTTTGGTATGTTTAGGATAAGAAGCATCGGGACTACTTATATCATAATTGTGATATTATTTTTGTACCACCCTCAATGCGGAAAAATAATCTTGGAATAAAACACCAAAATGACCAAAATATCCTTTTCTCTGGCTCTTCTCCCAAATATCTTTAAGAAATTCAAAGTTAAAATTGAAAATGATTTTTTTTCTTTAACTTATCTAGTGTGAAACCAAACACATATTTTGTGTTATACCGAATATATCTCATTTTAAGTTTAATAAATCAAACCGTCTAGTAATAAAACTATAACCATTAAATAATTCCATTATCATTAATCCTCATATTATAATCATGTATAATTTGTTCCTCAAAAAGGGGAAAAGAAAGTGAAATTTTTTAATCTAAAGGGTCCACACATTTGTGAATTCCTTATCATTGTTCCCTTTAGGAATATTATAAAAGGGTCACCCAATAAGCTTGATTAAGCACTCATCAACTAGAGAATTCTCCAAAGCTTTTGAAGCCATGAATCACAAAGCCTACTCTTTATTATTCATAGCCTTTTTTGTCTTAAATTTTTGTCTATCTTCAGCAAACTCCAGGAGATTGTCAGGTATAGTAATCCCTTCAAGAAAATGAAGAGATTATTAGGTTAGATGGTCTAGATCACACCTTTTGAGGTGTGGTTTTTTTCCGAACTCTGATAACGTAGGATTTTTTGTGCACCGGACTGCCATTTTTACTATAGTTACTATCTTAATAATGATGTCTCGAACTTTTTTAAATTTTTCGTTTCTCGTCCAATGTTGATATTGGTATTGAAGTCCGATTAAATTTGAATTCACATCGAAAAGTTCCACATAATTAAGGTAAGATGCTCCCTAACAAAGACGACTACACACCAATGACTTGAATCGAAATTTTGATTAAAAATGATGAACTGTTTACCACTCCACTCTACCACAATTCTGGTTGGTCAAATAGACTTTCTTCTCTTTTTACTTAACGGGGTTTTAACCCAAAAAAGGGGGGGGGGGGAGATTGCTCTTTTTCTTGGGAAACACTACTATTTAGGTTTTTCCATTGACATTCGGTAGGAAATAATCACTGAACAAGAAATTCAAAGCGGGAAAATAGAGATTTTTAGTAGTGTTTTCTAACCGGTATATATTGATTACGCATTGATTATACGTATATCATACATGAATTATACATATACTTTATGCGAAATAATATTTTGTGTTTTTTCTTTCGAATTAAACTTTTCAGCAGAAGGTGGAAGAAGCCCTCAAGGAAGTTTACCCTATCGTCCATTACAGAAACAACCAATATGCAAGAAGAATATACTTGGCAAATGTATAGCCACTAAGAAACCACCAATTGCATTAAAGAAAGCACGACACGCTGCAAAAGCCTGCCTTCCTTATGTCAAGTGCAATGGGGTGGATCCTAAAATGAAACCATAGAAGCAAAGCAAGTGTACTAAAATAAAAGAAAATTAGAAGCTTTGCTTTTCTATGAATTGCACTATAATATTATTGTTTAATTTATTATCAGTACTATTAATTACTATTGTATTTTCTTTTGGAATTTCTGAATAATGTACCACTCTGCTCGTTGTTTTTATCAATTAATGTGTATGAAATATCGTTCATACATATGGATGAAGTCAGAAGTATATATGGTTATTTCAAGATGTTTTCACAACTATATGTATAGTTCGAGCAGAAGATAATGAGTATGTCTGCGACTACACTTTAAAAGGTGATCGCCCATGATTCCTCTAAGAAAATCAATGTAATAACATGGTCTTGGAGACTACTTAGCCTCAAATGGCAACAAGATTCTCAAACTCTTCTTCTTCAACATCCCTTATGTTTGTTTGTTTGAAATATATTCCCTCATTTAACCCATGTGTTATTCCCTTACTTCACAATGCATCTCACTCCATCGAACTCGAAAGGTATTACTTTTCCAGATTTCTCGCATCACTTGTGGATGGGAATTTGGGAGAATTTTTTTTCCGTGGGAGGCTCAAGTATTGTAAGTTGTGTGAGGGTCTCAATGCATGACAAGTGTCAATTGTGGGACACACAAGTTATCCATCCTCTCTCCTCACTGCCACTCACTCTTCTTCATAAATTTTTCTTTTTTAGTTCTTTGTTTTTTGTATCAACAATTTCTAATTTCTTTTTGAAACTGGTATCAACAATTCCCAATCCAAGCACACCCGATGAACACAACTTAGTTTTATTTTTGATGTCCTAAACTTCTAACTCACAACTTTTATGATTTTTATTCTCTCTTTCTCTTATTTTAGTTTGTGTAGTATGATGTTAGGTGTATTTATACGCCTAATCATTTCATTTTATTCATGTTTTACCTTGTTTAGAGAATTAATTATACTAAATATATCTAACTAATGATTAAATTAATTCTCGATAAGTGAAAAGTAAAGTCCATTACTCAAATGGTCACTCAGCTATCTGAAATTACAAAGTAAAATCATAAAAAAATATAATTTTACTTGGTAATTTTAGATAGTTGAGTGATCATTTCAGTAGCGGACTTTACTTTATACTTATTTGTTAAATATACAACATACCCACAATATACATGGGTATATTGTCTCGGATTTGCTCCCATAAAAGGCTCTCGGTTTTAGCTGTTTTTGTTAAAATAATTTATGGTAAATATTTAGTATCCTAGTTTAGGTAATGTTGTAATATAATTAGTAGTGTATTACCATAATTAGTGTACTAAGGTTTTAGGAATAGAATAGGAATAGGATTCTCCCATTTTGTAACTTGTATATAAAGCCTTTCAAGTAATGAAAATAATCAAGGGGATTATTTCTTTCATGGTATCAAGAGACTAGGTCTAACAAAAAATTTCCTCTCCCAAATTTTGTGTCCCTCTCGGCCGAACCCCACCCCCCTCGGGTTTCTTTACCAAAATTAGTCTTCCGCTCTCAAAATCTCTCTTACTATTCCCAAATTTCCCCTCCTCCTTTGTTCTTTCAATATGTCTAAGAACAATTTTCATCCTGCCCTCATGGTTTCTAACATCAAGAACAACATCCCTATTGTGCTTGAGATGGAAAACGTCTAATATGCGACGTGGGCAGAATTGTTTAAAATTCACACTATCTCCCATCAAGTTATCCATCACATAATTCCTTCCGTTGCACCTATTCCCGCGGAGGATCCTCAGTTATGGATTACTCTTGATGCTACCGTTCTCCAGTGGATTTATTCCACTATTTCGGTTGACCTCTTACAAGACGATTATTGAGCGGATACCACGGATATGGCTACCTGGAATAGATTGCGTGACATATTCCAAGATAACCAACATTCACGTGTTGTCACACTCGAGCAGGAATTCTCTCTAGTTCTCATGGAAGAATTTCCAAACGTATCTGCATATTGCAAGAAACTCAAAAAGTTGGCGGACCAACTCCGTAACGTTGGCGCACCTGTAACAAATAATCGTCTGGTTCTACAACTGGTTGTCGATCTTTCTGAGGCCTATAATGGCGTTGGGACTCTCCTTCGTCAAAGCAACCCACTTCCCGCTTTTTATCAAGCCCGCTCCATGCTTACTTTGGAAGAAGCCGGTTTGGCTAAAAAAGCGGCTACCGGAGCAAGCCCCATCATCCTAATGACGTCCTCCGCAAATTCTTCAGTTTTGTTGATAATTCGGGCCAAAACCATACTCATGGTGGCGGCAAAAATAATCGTAAGAATAATAACAAAAACTGCGGGGGCAAACACGACGGTTCCGGTGGTCAGCAGTCCGGCAGTGGGCCCCATCCAGTCAACAGTGGGACTCCTCCCTACTGGTCCCAGCAGTGGGGCCCATGGCAGTGGGGCTGGGGAAATGGGTCGTGGGCCAGCAGCCCCTATTTTCCAAACAGCTTCAAGCAGCCAATGGGCTGGACGGTCGAATTTCAGGCCCAACTTTCAGTAGTCAGGCTCTCGATTTGGCTCTGGGCCGGGGCAGCAGGGTGGTCTGCTTGGGCCTCGGCCCACACAAGCATTCTCAGTAGTGGGCCCCACCTCTACTTACACCGACATTGAAGCCGCAATACACACACTTGAGTTGACGCAACCGGATCCAAATTGGTACATGGACACCGGCGCAACGACACACATGACCTCCGATCAAGGTACTCTCTCGTCTTATGCCAATTTGAGCAACCCTCGTGGTATAATTATCGGTAATGGTAACTCTATTCCAATTCAGGGTTATGGTCATAAAACTCTATCTCCCCCCAATCCTCCCCTTATCTTGAAAAATACTTTACATGCCCCCAAATTGATTAAAAACTTATTGTCTGTCCGAAAATTCACCACTGACAATTCCGTTTCTGTTGAATTTAATCCTTTTGGTTTCTCTGTGAAGGATTTCAAGATGGGAAGTCCTCTCATGAGGTGTGATAGTAGAGGAGATCTTTATCCTATCACATCCGGTTTCAGTCCATCGAGTCAAGCCTTGCCATCAGCCTTTGCAGCCATTTCTCCTTCCTTGTGGCATGCTCGCCTTGATCATCCGGGATCCTCTATTTTATCAGTTTTAGATAAAAATAGTTTTATTTCTTGTAAGGGTACGAGTCGTACTCCAATTTGTCAATCCTGTTCGTTAGGAAAATTTGTTAAGTTGCCATTTGTAGACTCAAATTCTCATACTTCAATGTCATTTGACATTATTCATAGCGACCTATGGACGTCTCATGTTCTAAGTTTGTTGGGTCATCGGTATTATGTTCTTTTTTTGGATGATTATTCTAAATTTTTGTGGACGTTTCCAATTGCAAATAAATCTCAAGTGTTTTCCGTCTTCATAAAATTTAGAGCATTCATTATAACACATATCGAAAGAGAAATAAAAAATATTCAGTGTGATAATGGAAAAGAGTATGACAATAGGGTATTTCGGGAGTTCTGTGCTAATAATGGGATCAATTTTCATTTTTCTTGTCCTTATACATCTTCACAAAATGGGAAAGCCGAACGCAAAATTCATTCCATAAATAACATTGTCCGCACTCTCTTAATTCATGCTTCCGTACCCCCATATTTTTGGCATCATGCTCTTCAAATGGCGACATATCTCCTTAACATAATTCCTTCTAAAGGTCTGACATATTCTTTCCCCCTCCAAATTTTATATAATAAGAATCCTTCTAATTCTCATCTTCGGGTTTTTGGATGCTTGTATTATCCGTTATTCCTGTCCATCACAATTAACAAACTACATGCCCAGTCTACTCCGTGTGTATTTTTGGGTTATCCGTCTAATCATCGTGGTTACAAATATTTTGATTTATCCTCCAAGAAAATCATCATTAATCGCCATGTAATTTTTGATGAAACCCAATTTTCATTTACTAAAGGTCATACTCCCGAGCCTAGTTCGTATAATTTTTTGGATGATGGTATATCCCCGTATATTACTCACCATTTTTCGGACATGTCCCGCACCCAAAATTCTCCAGCGTGCCCGCTGGCCCCACTGGTCAGTCACAGATTACCGTCCCTGGATCAGTTCCAGTGATTGGGCCAGTCCAGCCCAATTCTGGAACTGGTCCAGTTCTAGTGCAAAATTACCGTCGTGGGCCAGCAGGCAGTGTGCCTGCTGGCCAGTCCATCCCGAGCGCAGAAAATTCCCAAAATTAGCTCACTTCTTCCTCAAGTCATAGACCGGTCACTCATAGTCAGCATGGTGTTTTTAAACCAAAGAGACATTTTAATTTAAATTCTAATGTTCTTAAATCACCCTTACCCCGTACTCTTGTGTCTGCGTTAAATGACCCAAATTGGAAAAGTGCTATGACTGATGAATTTATTGCTCTTATTGATAATAAGACGTGGGAGTTGGTGCCCCATCCTTGTGGTATTAATATCATTCGGTCTATGTGGATTTTTGCTCACAAGGAAAATTCAGATGGTTCATTTGCACGGCATAAGGCGCGGCTTCTAGGTGATGGTAAGACTCAGCAGGTTGGGGTAGATTGTGGTGAGACATTTAGTCCGGTGGTCAAACCGGCTACCATTCGCACGGTACTCAGCTTGGCTCTGTCGAAATCATGGCCTATCCATCAGTTAGACGTCAAGAATGCTTTTCTACATGGTGATCTCAAGGAAACAGTTTATATGCATCAGCCGTTAGGATTCAAGGATCCCAAACATCCTCATCATGTTTGTTTGTTGAAGAAGTCCTTATATGGGCTTAAGCAGTCTCTACGGGCCTGGTATACAAGGTTTGCTGACTATGTTTCGACTATTGGGTTCACTCACAGCAGGTCAGATAATTCCTTGTTCATCTACCGTCGTGGTTCGTCCTTGGCCTACATTCTTTTGTATGTGGATGATATCATTTTGACTGCCTCTTCCGATGCCTTACGCCAGTCTATCATGACCATGCTCAGCTCTGAGTTTTCTATGAAAGACTTAGGGCCCTTAAGTTACTTTTTGAGAATTGCCGTCAAGCGTCATTCCAATGGATTATTCTTGTCTCAACGAAAGTATGAAGTTGAGATCATCGAAAGGGCTGGGATGTCATCCTGTAAGTCCACTTCCACTCCAGTTGATACTAAGCCCAAGCTTGGGGCCGCGACCGGCATACCATATGATGATTCGACCCGCTATCGCAGTCTTGCGGGGGCCCTTCAGTATCTTACCTTCACGAGACCAGATATTACATATGCGATCCAGCAGGTGTGTTTGTTCATGCATGATCCCCGGATTGAGCTTATGAATTCGCTCAAACGCATCATTCGGTATATTCAGGGAACACTGGACTATGGGTTGCATTTATAATCTTCATCGACATCCACACTTGTCTCGTATATAGATGTTGATTGGGATGGTTGTCCAGACACCAGACGGTCTACGTCTGGCTATTGTGTGTTCCTTGGCAACAACTTGGTCTCCTGGTCTGCGAAACGTCAGGCGACTCTATCCCGCTCAAGTGCCGAGGCTGAATATCGGAGGGTAGCTAATGTGGTCTCAGAATCATGTTGGTTACGTAGTTTTCTATTGGAGCTTCATTGTCCCATTCAGAAGGCAACCTTAGTGTATTGCGATAATATTAGTGTCATCTACCTTTCAGGTAATCCGGTTCAGCACCAACGCACTAAACATATCGAGATGGACATTCACTTTGTCCGTGAAAAGGTTGCTCGGGGTCAGGTACGCGTCTGTCACGTCCCATCGAGATATCAGATTGCAGACATCTTTACAAAGGGTCTTCCCTCGGTCCTTTTTGAAGATTTTAGGGAAAGTCTCAGCGTTCGAAGACCGCGCGCTATGACTGTGGGGTGTGTTAAATATACAATATACATGGATATATTGTGTGTATATTGTCTCGGATTTGCTCCCATAAAAGGCTCTCGGTTTTAGCTGTTTTGGTTAAAATAATTTATGGTAAATATTTAGTATCCTAGTTTAGGTAAGTTGTAATATAATTAGTAGTGTATTACCATAATTAGTGTATTACCATAAATGTATAGAATAAGGTTTTAGGAATAGGATTCTCCTATTTTGTAACTTGTATATAAAACCTTTCAAGTAATGAAAATAATCAAGGGGATTATTTCTTTCATTATCGAGAGTCAATTTAATTAATCTTCGAAGCTAATTTGGATCAAATTAACTCATCATTCTAATTTTTTAAAATATTCAAAAACTATACGAAAATATGACAAAAAGGGCAGCCCGGTGCACTAAGCTCCCACTATGAGCGGGGTCCGGGAAAGGTGGACCACAAGGGTCTATGTACGCATCCTTACCTCACATTTCTGCAAGAGACTATTTCAACGGCTTGAATACACGACCTCTTGGTCACATTTTAAAATATTGATTAAAATTCATATACTTTGAATTTTGAAAAACATAAATATCACATAAATAGATAGAGCGAGTATGTTTTTATGTAGGTGTACGGTTACTTTTCGTTTTTGGATTTCATAAAACAGTATATGTAGTAATTATTTGTCAAAATCAGTGATACTCTTTCCTTGATCTTATTTTTTAGAGGATTTAATAAATTTGAGTGCCTTTGAAAAAAAATATGAAATTGTTTGGAAAAGAATAAGAGATCGAATTAATTTAATTGTGTCAGAATTCAAATGATAGAAATAGAAAAAGTTAAGCGAAATATTTTGAGTTCCGCTGAATAAAAGTATTAAGGTATAAGGAAACAACAAAATATGAAAAAGCAGTTGAACCAAAAATAAAAATTAGAAAAGGGAAGCGAGAAGGCAGTTGGGGTCAATTTTCGGATTGTGGGACCCTGTAATGTACTTGGCAAAGTATGAGTGGAGCCTCATACAATTTTTGTCTGCCACATAATAAGTGTACCTCACACATAGTAAAAAAATTAGGAATTTGGTATGTTTATATGGTTGTGAAATATTTTCAGAAATTCGAGATTAATTGTGGGGAAAATGGCTATGGGTTGAGTAATTTAATTTACATTGGACTAATAATTGCCACGTGATTTTTTATAAAGCCCACTTGGTAAACTAGTCAACTATTAGTTTTAGGGGTATTTTTAAGTTAAAAAAATAACTTTGAGACTAATTTTAGTCCAATAGGTGAGGAGGATGTTTAATTTGATTCCAAATTCAATAGATGAAGGACATTTTTGTCCTTTTCCGTTTTATATTTTTAGGCATCACAGTAAAAACAATTGTTCACATCAATCCAAGTCCAGCCTCAGGTTATTTTCAGTAACTTTCTGAAAATAGCCATCTAATTCAATATAGTACTCCATATGATCCAATTTTCTGTGGCTCTATTTTGGTATTGGCCCGTTATGAGTACCTTTTTAAATCTCTAAAGAGTTATTAACAAAAGCTAGCCCAATTAGTATCGACTAATTTTCATAGAAAAACATCTTAATTGAGCTAGACATCCTTCGGGGTAAAATTAGAAGTCGAACGTACTAGAACCCAATAGTTTTAGTTTAAATTTAATATTTCTATTAAAAATTTATTAAAATATATAAAAATATTAAATTTAAATGACATTCTATGCTAATTGTTTTCACCCACCCCAACACCCAGCCCCGGATTTCATGTTACGTGAATTCAAGTTTGCTCGATCTGTTCAATTGAGATCTTATAATGTAATCGTATTTTTTGGTCTAATTATTATTTTTCTGATTTATCCACAAGGCCAGTCTGGTTGGTTCTTTGCACCTAGTTTTGGTCTTTCCTCCCCACGGCGCGCACACATATGCACCCCATCCTCCCCCTACCCCCACTCCCCATATCATAATTATGGTGATATTATTTTTATATCACCCTCAATATGGGATAACAATACAGATATAAAACACTACAATGAGAAAAATGTGTTTCTCCAAGGCTCTTCTCCCACGATCTTTAAAAGTCCAAAATTAAAATTTAAAATTATTTTTTCCCCAACTTATCTAAAACCAAACACATATTTTATATCATATATAATAATTTAAGCTCATTTTTAATCCAACAAATCAAATGTCTATCAATAAAAGTATATCCACTGAACAATTCCGTCTTAGTAATCCTCGCATTAATATTTATAATACGGATATACTTGTTCACCCATCAAACTACTCCTAAATGTCAGCCAAAGACTCCAAATCAAGCCCCAAAAGGGGAAAAGAAAGTGAACAAAATTTCTAACATTAAAAGGGTCCACTTATGGGTCAATCCAATAATTGTCTCCAAACACAATCAATCATGAATATTGTAATTGTAAATTAGTACCATAGAATTAGGTTTGATTAGATCAATTACATTAATTAGTATATTCTTTGAGATAGCAAGTCTTAATTGTTAGAGTTGTATATACTGTAAACTTGGGAATGAAATAAACTCATTGAATAAGCTTCCTTCATGGTATCAAGAGCCAAAATTTAAATTTTTTCTCTTCCCTACTTCACTCGGCCGCCCACCCCCTCCCTTCTCGGAAAACCACCCCTAAACCCTAAACTATTCGGCTACCCTAATTAGGGTTTTTCCTATTCCTAAACCTAACCCTAAACCTAGCCGAAATCACCTCCTCTTTGCCACAAAACCACCCACCCCTCAGGTTCCTCTTCCTAATTCTATTTAGGGTTTCCTTCTACCTATTTCTTTCTCGTTTTCTTATAGTTTTGTGGGGTAACCATGGCCGACCAAAAATAATACCATCCCACTTTTGTCGTCAACAATGTCAAGAATTTTAGTTCGGTAATTCTTGAGATGGAAAAAGGACAATACTCCTCTTGGGCGGAGTTATTTAAAATACAATGCCGCGCATACAAGGTTATCGACTGTATTATTCCTTCTGAGTCTTCATCGTACACCACCGTTGTTGACAAAAAGTTATGGTCTCGCTTAGATGCTATAGTCCTTTAATGGATTTATGGCACCATTTTCAACGACCTTTTGCATACCATTTGGAACCGGGCTCTACGGCTCAAGAAGCGTGGGAACGTTTACAAAATATTTTTCAAGATAATAAACTTTCTAGGGATGTATATCTTGAAAACGAATTCACCAATATCAAATTGGATGACTTCTCAAACGTATCAACTTATTGTCAAGAATTAAAGATGCTTGCCGACCAACTATCCAACGTTGGTGCACCAGTGACAAATAAAAGGTTGGTTCTTCAATTGATTGCAGGATTGAATGAAAATTAGGATGGCGTGGCTAGATTCATTCAACAAAGTAATCCATTGCCTCCATTTTATGAGGCTCGTTCGAGATTGATTCTCAAAGAAATCCGCAAGGCAAAACAAACAGCCTCCGGGGCAGCCACTGTCAGAACGACATTCGTCTCCACCTCTGCAGATTTTGCGACACCAAATTCCGATTTGGGAGGAACTAGAAATCGCAACACCAATGGTAAAAAATGAGGGTCAAATCGAAACAACAACAAAGGAAAAAATAATGGCGAAAAGGGACGCGGAAGGGATGGCGGTCAACCCGCTGGTGGCAGAGGCAACCACCAGCTGCAGGGGAAGTGGCGACAGTCATAAGTCCAGCCCGGCGAGGCCTACTAAGGGAAGTACTCTCCGTGGGCTTGGTCACCACAGTGGGTTGCCCCTCTATGCCCCTACCCTACCTCTTCGTGGGCCAGACCATCATCTTCGAACCAATGCCTGGACTTTTAGGGTCTCGTCCACAACAAGCGTTTGCAGCCCATGCACCATCCTCCGTCGGTTATGATCCAACCGATATCGAACAGGCAATGAATAACATGAATCTGAATGTTCCAGATAATTCATGGTACATGGACACGGGGGCCACGTCACACATGACGGCATCTCAAGGTAATCTCTCGCCTTATTTTAATATGAGCAGTAATAAAAATATTATTGTCGGTAGTGGGCAGAAAATTCCAATTCGTGGTATTGGTCAGGTAAATCTTCCCCCCACCCCACACCTACCATTATATTTGAAAAACATCTTACATGCACCAAAACTGATTAAAAACTTGATGTATGTACGGCGTTTTACAACTGACAACAATGTTCCTGTCAATTTTGATATGTTTGGATTTTCTGTGAAGGATTTTCAGACGGGGATGCCACTAATGAGATGTAATAATATGGGGGACTTGTATCCCATCACTACCGGTTCGAACAATCATGTAACCAAACTATCAACCTTTACAGCTATTTCCCCTATCGTATGACACACAATCGGTTGGGACACCCGGAAACACCAGTTTTCAATAATCTTAGGTAGAATAATTTTGTTGCTTGTAATAAACTGTTGGACTCTTCTGTTTGCCAAACGTGTGTGTTTGGAAAGCATGTTAAACTTCCTTTTCATCCTCTACTTCAGATACACTTGTGCCATTTGATCTTATGTATTGTGATTTGTGGACATCACTGGTTTTGAGTTATGCAGGTCATAAATATTATATGCTCATTTTACATGATTATTTGAATTTTCTATGGACATTTTCCTTAGGACAAAAATTGCAAGCCTACACCATTTTAAAATAATTTAGTTTTTTTATCAAAATTCAACTTGACAAATCCATTAAATATTTTCAATGTGACAATGGGAGGAATTCATAAATGCTCAATTTAATGATTTTGTCACCAAAATGAGATGTCTTTGCGTCTTTCATGTCCACATACATCACCTCAAAATGGGAAAGCAGAAAGGAAAATTCGAACAATTAACAATATGATTCGCACACTTCTTGTGCATTCATCCACACCACCAACTTTTTGGCATCATGCACTCCAAATGGCCACATATCTTTTAAATATTCTTTCTAGCAAAATACTCTACAATGTGTCACCTACACAAATGTTGTACCATCGCATCCCATCTTTTGCACATTTGTGGGTTTTTTGGTGTTTGTGTTATCCCTTATTTCCGTCCACTATCATTAACAAACTTCAGGCCCGTTCCACTGCTTGTGTATTTTTGGGATATCCACCAAATCATAAGGAATATAAAATATTATGATATGATGAACGGGAAGATCATTATCTCTCATCACGTAGTTTTTGATGAGTCTACATTCCCATTTTCTAATTCTCATGTGGCATCTCCACCTTTATATGATTTCTTGGACAACGTAATACATTTAATTTTACCGTCGGTCTCGACCTAGTCCACTTCAAGTGGCTTTCAGGCCCAATTGAGGGAGCCCACTGCTCCCTCACCCATAGACCAAACCCGAGATTCCCAGCCCAATAACCCGGTGGAAACCCAACTCCAACAAAATTCAACTTTGGCCCAAAACACCGCCCACTCTCGGTCCACTACATTGGCCGAGACCCCTAATCCCTAGATAATGGGGTTAGCCCAATCTCTGACCATTGAAACCCATGCCATGCATGGGATCTTTCGACCCAAACGTCATTTTAACCTAACATCTTTGGTCCAACCATCACCTCCATAAAAAAATCCCAAAGCAGCACTATCAGACCCGAATTGGAAAGCTGCCATGTTAGACGAAATTGATGCGCTTATTAAAAATAAGACGTGGGAGTTAGTGCCCTGTCCATCTAATGTCAACATTATTTGATCTACCTGGGTTTTTTGTTATTAAAATAATTCTAATGGCTCCTTTGTGAGATACAACGCTCGTCTTGTTGGTAATGACAGTCTCGAAGAGTTGGCATAGATTGTGGTGAAACATTCAGTCCGGTGGTTAAGCCAACAACTATCAGGACAGTTCTTAGCCTGACACTGTCAAAATCCTGGTCCATTCATCAGTTGGATGTCAAAAATGCATTCTTACATGGCAATTTGCAGAAGACAGTTTACATGCACCAGCCGTTGGGTTTCCGAGACTCTACACATCCGTATTATGTTTGCCTGTTGGAAAATCCTTATATGGTTTGAAACATGCTCCACGGGCATAGTATAACAGGTTTGCAGGGTTTGTATCCACACTGGGTTTCTCCCACAGCAAGTCCGCTCAATCCTTGTTCATTTACAAAAAGGGAAGCGACATGGCTTATATCCTTTTATATGTGGATGACATCATTCTCACGACCTCATATACATCATTTCATCGGTCTATTATGTCCCTCCTTGCAACAGAATTTGCGATGAAGTATTTGGATCCATTAAATTATTTTTTAGGAATTGCTGTAACCCAATATGCAAGTGGTCTGTTTCTAAGTCAAAAGAAATACGCCAATGAGATCATTGAAAAAGCTAGAATGTCCTTCTGCAAACCGTCACACATACCTGTAGATACAAAGGCCAAATTAAGCAATGCTACAAGGACCCCATACAATGATCTGACACACTACCACAGCCTTGTAGGAGCCTTGCAGTACCTCACTTTCACGAGACCTGATATCTCCTATGCGGTTCAGCAAGTGTATTTACATATGCATGATCCAAAAGAAGAATATATGGGGGCTCTCAAGTGAATTCTACGGTATATCAAGGGTACTCTTCACTTTGGCCTGCATCTGTATAAGTCCTTAATTACGAGTCTCTCGTCTTATACAGATGCGGATTTGGGTGGCTGCCCAGACACACGTCGTTCCACCTTTGAGTATTGTGTATTTTTAGGAGATAACATTATTTCATGGTCATCCAAACGACAACCAACAATGTCTCAGTCGAGCGTAGAAGCAGAATACCGAGGGGTAGCCAATATTTTTGTTGAATCATGTTGGCTCCGTAATCTCCTTTTAGAACTCCATTGTCCTATTGAAAAGACAATTGTGGTTTATTACGATAATGTGAGTGCAATATACTTATCCGGTAATCCTGTCCAGCATCAACGCACAAAACACATAGAAATGGATATATTATTTGTCTGAGAAAAGGTTGCACGTGGACAAGTCCGTGTTCTCCATGTACCGTCCCGTTATTAGATTGCCGACATTTTCACCATAGGTCTTTCGCGCGTACTATTTGATGATTTTTGGGACAGTCTCAATATACCAGAACCTCCCGCTAAGACTGTAGGGGATGTTACGATAATTATAGGTCAATCTCATAATTGTCTTCAAACACAATCAATCATGAATATTGTAATTGTAAACTAGTATCATAGAATTAGGTTTGATTAGATCAATTATATTAATTAGTATGTTCTTAGAGATAGCAAGTCTTAATTGTTAGAGTTGTATATATTGTAAACTTGGGAATGAAATAAACTCATGGAATAAACTTCCTTCAATATATTCCCTTTTCTCCATAGCTTTTGAAGTGAAATGGTGTCAAAAACTATGTAAAGTAAAAACAAAAGATGAAATAAATCGAATGCCAATAAATTTCGAATATCGACAATTATGTCGTCCGACACACCGATAACAACACTTAGCAAAACAAAAACTTTAAAGAGTAAATGCAACGGAATTTAAAGAACACAAAGATTTAGAATTTTCATAACTTATGATGGTCTATGACCAAATGTATTGTATATATATTATATACAAAATTACAAATTCCTTTCTTTACGATTTACACGATAAAATGGAAAGGAATTAAAAGTTGAAGTCGCAGATGACTTCGCACTGAAAAATCTAACTAAGTAGACATAGACAACCTCTCATTACAATCGCTCCATACAAAACTAATCTAGAATCTAAACAACAATTGTAATGTTGGACGAGAATGTTGTCAACACACTCAGCAACACTTGTGATCCAGATTTACGAGATGAAATCCCGAGAGCTCTCTTGGTATTTTTGCAATCTTATTCTGGATGTCGATTCACTGTAGTAGCCTCTCTATTTATAGTAGAGAGTCTTCCTTGAAAAGTTCATCGATCCGTTCAGAAGGTTGAGGGAAAGGTGGGCAGCTGGTGTGTTTGTTGGAGAAGATCATGGAGTAAAATTCTCTAACATCTTTGACTTGTTCCTCACGCAAAGCAACAACCTTGACTCATTCTTGCCACATTTTTCACCGGCTCCTTTTTACCTTGCCAAGTCATTTTTACTTCATAGTAATATTTACTTCATTCCGTGAAGTAACAAAACTGTTTTTCGAAGATGTTGGTCCGAATGTTATGACATTTGTCCCAATATTTTTATGCATTCAAATCAGTACTTCAGAAGATATGTTGGGTCAAATGTTACGACACGAAACCCAACATTACCAGAAGCCATGAATCACAAAGCCTTTTTTATTATTATTCATAGCCTTTTTTGTCTTAATTTTCTGTCTATCCTCAGCAACCTCCAGGAGATTGTCAGGTACAGTGATTCAAGACTTCTCTTTCTTTTCTGTTTTTTTTTCATTCGGTGATCGGACTTATAAAGAAGTCCGACAAAATTTAGATTTGCACCGAAAAGTACCGCATTAGGGGTAAAATGCTATCTAACAAAGGTGATTTCATATCTCGGGTTCGAGCTCAAAACATCCGGTTAAGAATGAAAGACTTACTTACCCTCCACCACAACTCTGGCTGGTCAAAAGACTTATTTTGTTTGAGTGATATACGAATTTCATTAGATTCCATAAAATGAATTTCATGATATCTGTGTATGATTTTCCAACGATTTCCAATATCAGTCTCATATCTGTTTTCCTGTTCTTCTAAAGGTGAAAATGTGCATGAAAGCATGAATTTATCTTCTCTTATCTGGGTGCAGGAAATATTATTTGTATCTTTTAGAGTTCAAATATTTACTTGTTTATTCAGAAAGCACGTGCAATTGTTGTTATAGAAGCTAAAAACTGCTTAATGAGTTCACTGGCAATATGATAAATTAAGTATTTCTTTTTTCTTGATTTTGGTAGTAGCATTGATTGAACTAATACTCCATTTTTTAACACATGAACAGGTATAATTTCCTTAAGCTTGTTGAACACTTCCCTAGCCGAGGTTTGTACCGTTCAATTTTTCTAAGGTATATATATTACTGAATGCATAGCGGGAGCTTAGTGCACCGGGCTGCCCTCTTATTTTTATATATATATATTACTGAATGCTTTTACAACAACTAATTGCTATTACGATTTTCCTGTACATTTCACTGATTTTCTTTTAGTACTTGCACAGCATAATGGACGGGGAACAAGGTCTGAGACGATACTCACCAGAAGTAATGGCACAGGACCCGAACGCTCAAAATGCTTTTTCTCTCCTTCCTCCTATTGTCATTTTTCATGGTACCGCAGATTATTCCATTCCGTGTGATTCCAGGTCTGAACTTCCTCTCTATACACATACTTACTATTGTTATAACTGCAGCACGTACAATTCAGCTGTTTTATTTATTGTTGCTATAACTGCACCACATACTATTCAACCAACTTGTCCCTTTTTGTTTTCTATAACTTTTATGCTTTATAGTTTCAAGTCCATAATGAGTGGGAATTTTAAGAAGAGCCTATAATTTTTTAAGCTCGATATAGTCAGTTGGAATGAGTTTATCTAAAATTGATATTCAGGCTCGGATGACAATCAGTTCCTGCCTTGTATGCTCGCTCTCCAAAAAGAAAAGGAAAGAAACCAACTAATTGAGAATCATGAGGTCTCAGTTTCAAATCCCAGCCGAGACAAAAAAGGTAGGTGATTTCTTTCCATCTGTCTTAGTTTTGGTGGACATAGTTACCTGGTACCTGTTGGTGGTGGGAGGTGGCAGGTATTCCGTGAAATTAGTCGAGCTGCGCGCAAGCTAGCTCAGACACCACGGTTATAAAAAAAACCAAATAACTAAGGAAAAACCTTGGCTTGGAAAAGTCGGAAGGGAACAATTATTTGCGACCAGAGAGTAAACCTGCATGGAGTTTGAAATCCCTCGGGAATAGCTTTATGATCCTATTCATTGGATGGAAAAGGATAATTCTTTTGATTTCTGATGTTTAAATATTAGTACTGAGAGAAGAAAAGAATCCTCACTCCCATTTCCTTCCCCTCTCCAAGAGAGCCGAACATTCAATTAAGGCCATTCATTGACATTCCACGGTTTACCTAAAGAAAAATATATGATAATTATTGACTTCATGTAGAACTGCAATATTTGCTAAGTGCCCAACATTAGTGGAGGAACGGGTTGCTATCTCTTTATATTGTACTTTTAAGGTTGAATTTAGGCCCAAAGTTTATTTTCTTAACAAGGTATCAGAGTCAGACTCATTTAAATTCTTGATTTACCTACTATTGGGCCTCCATGTTATGATGTTATATTTTCTATGTTCTAGATGTCCGTCCTGGTCATGCTAGGGGGTGCGAGGTGTTCGAAATGGACTATTGTTTCCTTACATATTTTTGGACAATTCTCACCTCATAGCTATCTTTTAGGGTCAAGTCAGGCCCGAGGTTCACTTTCTCAACATATGGTCTAATGCAGGAGGGTATGGGGACGTACATGGCGGGTTTGTCTATGGGGATAGAAATGATGTAAGAATTTTTCTCTTAGATATCGCGAATGCTTTTGAGTTAGTCATAGCTAACTCGAGCTTCCGGGAGAGGGAGGAGCACATGGTGATCTATCGTAGTGCGGTGGCTAAACTTACTTTTTAGGAAGGGTGACAGAGGTATTTTCAAGGACTGCAAGGTTATCCCGAGCGAGAACGACAAGAGGAGGAAAAGGGAGAGGTATAAGGTAGTGAAGAAGGAAGCAAAGCTAGCGGTCACGGCTACTAAAACAACAGCCTTTGAGCACTTGTATAAGGAGTTCGAATGTAAAGGCGGGGATAGAAAATTGTATAGGCTTGCCAAGACGAGGGAGAGAACGTCTCGTGACCTGGACCAGGTGAGGTGGATCAAGGACGAGAATGACGAAGTGTTTGTAGACGACACACGCATTAGGCAGAAATGACAGGCATACTTCCATAAGCTATTGAATGAAGAAGGGGACACAGCTATCGTTCTGGGGGAGTTGGAGAATTCTGAGAGTCTTAGATATCTTGCGTATTGTAGGCATATCAAGGTTGCATAGGTTAAAGAGACTATCCGTAAGATGAGGAATAGAAGAACGACCAGACCTGATGAGATCCCGATAGACTTTTAGAAGAGCGCAAGAGAGGCAGGTATGGAGTGACTGACTAGGTTATTTAATGTCATATTTCGGACGACTAGGATGCCAGAGGAGTGTGTGAATTAAAGCTCTCGGTGTCACAACCGAATGTGTCCTATATGAAGGTATTGAAGTGTGTGACCATGAACACACTTTTAATATTTGATTATATTCTCAACACGCCCCCTCACGTGCTGACCTGATTTTTTTTCATGGTACAAGCACGTGATTTTTTTTTTTTGATAATAGGTGGTGGTGAGGTTCGATCCCAGGACCTTTGGCCTGCTCTGATACCATATTGAAACGTGTGACCATCTGATCTAAAAGCTTAAGTTGTTAGATAGAACACACTTTTAATATTTGATTATATTCTCAACAGAAGGAAAGACACATACAGATTTGTTTCTTCAGGTAAGTTCTGATGCCTCGTTTTGCTTATTTCAAATAAAAGGTTCAATACACATTTTAGTCCTTCCCTTGGTTGTGCTTAATCTTTTGATTATTGCTTGGATAATGTTTAGTATCCAATGAGAGTTGGAATAGATGATATGTTAGATGATCTAATTACGATGATTCATGGCGATAACTCTGAAACAATCCCAGCAAATTCGACTCCAAGAAAACGCCTTGTACCTGAGTTCATGTTAAAGATGGCTCGAAGTGTTAGCCCCTTTAATGATCATTCTACTCCTTGTCCATTCAATCTAATTAAATCGTTTTGAGCTCGATTAATGGCCAGAGCTTTCGATAAGATTAACTTCGATCCTCTTTTTCCTTATTATTCCTTGTTCAGTTTAAATTGGACTTGCAACAAAAGTAGCCATAAAAGTAGGTCATTCTTGGAAGGAAAAAAAACCTTCATCCAATAATTCTTATGGTTTAACTTGTAATATACTTTCAAGTCTTTTCTCTTAGCTATTGTGTCTCCTGCAAGGAGAGTTGATGGAACTTCAATGTGTTATTTGGGTAAATTTATTTCTAAAAGGAGTTTCATGCATGTTTTTTTTGTGTGTGTGTCCATCTATTTATATCTGTAAATTTCATGCATTTGCTTTTTATTTATTTGTATTTTCTGGAAGGATGGAACCGTGGAAGGATGAGATATGGAATCAAGGATAGAGAAAAGTTATGTGAGTTTTGGATCCCACAACATTGTAGAGTGAAGTTACAAATTGCTATCATTTTTTTGCACGGATTTCCCTTCAAACGCACTGCTCTTTAGTTTTTGTCCCCTATACTTATTTAATGAAAATATTCAACATGCTTTTCAAGACATAATTTTTGTAACATTTTTATCTTTGAAAATTGAATTTTGTCTCGCTCGACATAAAGTTTGTAGGAATTAAGTAATGCGACATACTTTTGTAGTATTTTTCAGATTAGGTTGAGTGTTGAAAATTATGTCTCGTCCGACATAATTTATGTAGATGTTATGATACATATGACGAAGTTCAACGTAAATTATGGCGAGCGAAATCTCAAATTATGCCGTTTTTTTAGATTATGTTGAGTGTTGAAAGTTTTTGATAAAATACCGTGTATATTGAAATACTGTGTATATTCGACTAAATATACACGGTTCAAAATATTACCATATTTGTAGAATTCTTGTACATGTGTAATTATGGTAGTAGTCTTGTATTAGGAAAATGTATTAGTCTTGTATTAGAAAAATGTAGATTTATTTTCCATAATTAGATATTGTATATCATGTATATATACCTTTTACATTATTGAAAATAATCAGGGGAATATTCTCTTTCATTATATCAGAAGTCTAGGACAAATTTTTCTTCTCCAAAACTCACCCTTCCGCCGCCCTCTCCTCGGTTCCGAGCATTGGACACCGGCCGTACACCTCCTCCTTCCCAAATTTCATTCCAAATCCCTAATTCTCCTCCTTCCCAAATTTCATTCCAAATCCCTAATTCTCCTCTTCTTCTTTCATCATGACTTCCACAAAGAACATGTTTCATCCCGCCCTTACAGTCTCCAACATCAAGAACAATATCCCACGTTCTTGAGATGGAAAACATCCAATACGCGACGTGGGCAGAACTATTTAAATTTCACGCGCGGTCTCATCGAGTCCTTCATCACATCATCCTCTATGCAACATGCAAGGAGAAGGTTCCTACCACCGATGATGACATAGAGTTGTGAGAAACTCTTGATGCTACGGTACTCACGTGGATTTATTCCACTATCTCTACGGACCTCTTGTAGACTATTATTGAAACCGACGTCACAGCCATGAACACTTGGAATAGGTTGCGTGATATATTCCAGGATAACAAAAATTCTCGTCCCGTGACCCTTGAGCAGGAATTCTCCCACATAAACATTGAGGATTTTTCGAATGTCTCGGTCTATTGTAAAAGGCTCAAGGAGTTGTCTGCTCAACTCAAGAACGTTGGTGTGCCCGTTACGAATGATCGTCTTGTTCTTCAGATGGTTGCAGGCCTATCTAAGGCTTATAATGGCCTTAGAACTCTTCTTTGTCAAAGCAACCCTCTTTTTCCATTTTACCAAGCCCGATCTATGCTAACCCTTGAAGAGGCTGGGTTGGCTAAAAAGGTCACAATTGGAGCAAATTCCGCCATGATGGCTGCCTCGCCACAGGATTCCTACTCTCCATCATATTCGGGTAATTCTACTCAAAATTGGAACAACGGTGGTGGAAAATCGGGTCAAAATCAGAATTCCTATGGGAAATGCGGTGGCAGTAGTGGCCAGGGTGGCAGCCAGCAGGGGTAGCAACAGGATGGGCCTGGGCAGTGGGCCACCGGTCACAATGGTCAGTGGGCCTGACAATAGCCCAACTGGCCCATGGACTACTGCCTCTACCCAACACCATACTGGACCAGGCCCAACAGTTAGACACAGATGCACCCAGCGGCCAGTTGGGCCAGGCAGAACAATAACTAGCAGTGGCAGCCCAATTCAGTCCTTGGGTCGAGACCTCCTCAGGCCTATACAGCCCAACAACCAGCCTACTCGAGTCCTACGGATATCGAGGCAGCGATACATACACTTGAATTAAATCCTTCGGATGTAACATGGTACATGGACACTGGGGCCACTTCTCATATGACGTCCGCGCCAGGTTATCTCTTGTATTATTTCAATTTGAGCAAAAATCGTGGCATTATTGTTGGTAATGGTGATTCAATTTCAATTCATGGTTATGGTCACACAAATTTATCTCCCCCCAAACCCTCCTTTAGCCTTGAAAAATGTCCTTCATGGTCCTCAATTAAAAATTTAGTGTCTGTTCAAAAATTCACAACTGATAATTGGGTTTCTGTTGACTTTGACCCTTTTGGATTTTTTGTGAAGGATTTCACGACGGAAATACCTCTAATGAAATGTAATAGTCAGGGAGAACTTTATCCAATCACCACCACCACCACCACCGCCGATTACATCACTCCAGCCATACCGTCAAAGTTTGCCGCTCTAGCACCTTCCTTGTGGCATGCACGTTTGGGTCATCCGGAGGCGTTTGTTCTCTCATCTTTTAAAACAACAATTTTATTGAATGTAATAATAAGCATAGTACTAATATTTTTCCTTATTGTCCGCTTGGGAAGCATGTTAAATTACCGTTTGTAGCCTCAAACTCTAGTACTTTGTTGCCTTTTGATATTATTCATAGTGATTTGTGGACATCTCCCGTTTTAAGCTTTTTGGGCCACTGTTATTATGTGTTATTTTTGGATGATTATTCTAATTTTTTGTGGACCTTTCCTTTATCTAAAAAGTCTCAAGTTTTTTCCACATTCCTAACGTTTAGAGCATTTATCTGTACCCAGTTTGAACGAGAAAGTAAAAACATTCAATGTGATAATGGAAGAGAATTTGATAATGGGACGTTTCGAGAATTTTGTAACACTAATGGCATATCTTTTCGGTTTTCTTATCCTCATACGTCCTTACAAAATGAGAAGGCCGAAAGAAAAATTCATACCATTAACAATATTGTTTGAACTTTACTAGCCCATGCTTCATTACCACATTCTTTTTGGCATCATGCACTACAAAAGACTACTTACCACCTTAACATACTCCCTAGCAGAGGATTAGCATATCAATCTCCCCTAAAAAGTCTTTATCATAAAGATCTTTCGTATTCTCATCTTATGGTGTTTGGGTGTTTGTGCTATCCACTTTTTCGTCCACTACAATTAACAAACTTCAAGCCCGTTCTACCGCTTGTGTGTTTTTGGGTTATCCGTCTAGTTATCGTGGTTATAAATATTTTAATTTATCCTCTAATAAAATCATAATTAGTCGTCATGTTATTTTTTATGAAACCCAATTTCCGTTTGCTAAATTGTATAATTCTGTGTCTAGTTCTTATATTTCTTGGATGATGGGCTCTCACCCTAGATCCTCCAACAGTGGGTCCAGCATTACCGTGACCACTTCCGTCAGCAGGCCCACTGCTTGCTGGCTTAACTGCTCTCTACCCGAGTCCCACTTCTCGACCAGCAGGCCCACTGCCTGCTGGCCCATTAAACTTCACACCTGATCCATATTATCAGCCAACAGGCCCACTACCTGCTGGCCCAATATCGTGTCCTCTCAATTCCGCATCTCGGCCAACAGGCCCACTGCCTGTAGTCAAAAAAAATTTCGTCCAGATCCCGGTACAGTCTCTCGGCCAGCAGGACCATTGCCTACTGGCCCACTGTCTCATGTCGTCGGTCCAACATTTCTGCCAGCTGACCCACTACCTAATGGCCAGTCCCGAGACAATTCGACCCCTTCCCAAGTCTAGTACACTTCTATTTTGAGTCAATGGCCCGTTACTCATAGCCAACGGGGTATTTTTTAAAAAATGATATTTTAATCTCAATGGAATAAGTTGCGTGATATATTTTAGGATAACAAAATTTATGTGCCAGACCCTTAGGTAGGAATTCTCCCACATAAACATGGAGGATTTTTCGAATGTTTCGGCCTATTGTAAACGACTCAAGGAGTTGTCTGATCAACTTAAGAACGTTGGTGCGCCCGTTACGAATGATCGTCTTGTTCTTTAGATGGTTCTGGTGCAATGGCTCCTGGTGCAACCAGGCCTATCCGAGGCTTATAATGGCGTTAGAACTCTTCTTCGTCAAAGCAACCCTCTTCCTCCATTTTACCTAGCCCGATCTATGCTAACCCTTAAAGAGGTTGGGTTGGCTAAAAAAGCTGCAACTGGAGCAAATTCCGCCATGATGGCTCCTTCGCCACAAAATTCCTCTCTCCATCATATTCAGGTAATTCTACTCCAAATTGGAACAACGGTGGTGAAAAACGGGGTCAAATCGGAATTCCAGTGGGAAAGGCGGCGACGGCATTAGTGGCCAGGGTGGCAGTCGGCAGGGGCAGCAACAGGTTGGGCCTGGGAAGTGGGCCACCGATCACAATGGCCAGTGGGCCTGGCAATGGTCCAACTGGCCCACGACCTACTGCCCCTACCCAGCTAGGCCTAGCAGTCAGTCACAGCCGGACCCTAATATCATTTTTTTTTGTAGGATTTCCCTTGAAACACAATGGTCTTTTATTTTTGTCCCTGATACTTATTTAATGAAAATATCCAAACATGTTTCCTAAAATATAATTTTTGTAATATTTTTATCTTGCTCGGCATAAATTTTGTAGGAATTAAGTAATTTCGTTATACTTTTGTAGTATTTTTTCAGATTATGTTAAGTGTTGAAAATTATGTCTTGTCCGAAATAATTTGTATAGATGTTATGATACATATGCCGAAGTTAAACGTAAATTATTCCGAGCGAAATATCAAATTATGCCATTTTTTCAAATATGTTAAAGTGTTGAAAGTTTTGCTTTGTCCGACATAATTTGTGTGGATGTTATGGTACATATGCCGAAGTTAAACATAAACAATGCCCTACGAAATCTAAATTTTGTCGCACCAAAACAATACTAAAGGGCAAAAATTAGAGGCCACCTCGAAATAAGGGCCTTTGTGTGAATGAGCCAATTGCAATTACTTAGACTTAGGGGTGTCGATGGTACAGTTCGGGCGGTTATTTTATAAAATTTATACCATATCAATTTTTTGATTATTTCATTTTATAGAATCAAAATTAGACTTTTCGAAACCGTCTCATCATCTCAATTTCTCTTCGGTATCGGTACGATTTGATTAATTATTGGTTTTTTTCTTTTAAAGAACATCATGCTATAGTCACTAATAAAAGTTAAAGACACGATATTATGCATGCTTCTATAGAACTTTGATTAAAACTCTCTAAACATTTTTACTGTTTAAAAAGTGATAAATAAAAAAAAACATGAAAGATGACAAGAATAAATATTGATCCCACTATTTTATGGTAGTGTAAAACAATGTTAAGCAAAGAAAAAATATAAATTATATCGCGCGAGGGGAGAATAAATCAATCAAGATGGAACTCAAGAGCTGAATCTAGAAGACTAAGCATCCAATCAGAGAAAATTAGAAAGATATATAATACTATGTAGCTTTCTATCCAAGATTGTTGGAATACCTTGTTACTTATTAGCTAGTTACTACTCGAGAGGCTAGAACTAAAATAATTTCAATAGGTTTAAAAGTTTATATTGTGGAAGAGCACTTTAGAGTACAATAAGGCTCCTAAAATAGGAATGTAGAAGGGATAATACATAAACAGGCACTTAAACATGGTTTTATTTTTTAAACATGTCCTCCAACTTTGTGTAAGCACCTCAACTTGTAAAAATTAAAAATGTAAATATAACTGTTGACGTGACACATAAAGATTGGAGGTGTCTAATAGTGCACGCCCAAAATTGGAGGACATACTTAAAAATGTTAGATCACGTTTGAGGATTTATTTATGTATTATGCCATTATAGAATATACGCATCATAAATTTAGTGAGCAGAGGAAGAATAAAATTGAGGTTAAATGGAAGGCAATCGACGGTTAAATTTATCCTCATCGGACGTTTATCCCAATTTAATAAATATATCACACATATTTTCATAAACATAATTATCACTAAACCATAATTAGTTAATACTACAGATTATCACCTTACTGTATTACTTAATCATGATAAATTATCCAGAACCATCAACTTGAGAAAACTCAGGCATATAAAAAGTGGACCAAATGAAATTTCATTTATGTCTGTCCAATTCTAGCCCCAAGAAAAAAAATGAAAAAAAGAAGGGTAGATTTTTCAAACAATTGAATAAACCTCACACACTTCTTTCCTTTTCCTTTAATAAAAGAGTTTTGGCATATGGCTTATTCATTAAGCACAATAAAAATTCACTTACCCTATATTTACACCAAAACGTATTATATATTCTTCTTTCTAATTTTCATATCCTTTTTCTATCCTAATCACAGTCTATTTTCAGCAACTTTCCGGAGATGGACATCTACTCTAATGTAATACTCTACGTATACATTGTATGCGTCACTATTTCCTTATTAATTTTTTCAAAAATAATAATATCTTTTTATGTTTATGTTCTTTTTTTTTCTCTAATCCTGTTGGAAATTTGTCTTTGGTGGGGAGGTTGCGTCCATCCATATTTAATGACTTAAACACTAGTGTTCCGCATGTTGGAGGCTTTGTCTCTTCACACATACACAATCTACTAAGTGAATAGATGACCGTAGGGCCAAGGATTGTCAAATTTCGTTAAGAAATGAAAGAGATATTGGTCCACGAAGTAAGGTGTTTGAAGCATGGAAATATGGTGTGGGACAAATCTACCACATCGGTGGGAAAATAAAGAATTGTTCTCTTTATAAGCCTAAAAATGAATAAGGGTTTGGGACCCCAAGGGGTAACCCATGTGTTTGAAGGAGGGAGGACCTAGGTGTGTTTGGGTTCGAGGCTAGCCCCACAAGCGCGCCGCCGCCCGCCCGTTCGGTCCGGGCTAGGGGCTCGGGTCTCGGATCGGCTTACAAAGTAGATCAGTTGAACTAAGGTTCACTCGTGATTCTAAAAAATGATCGGTAGAAGGAGTTAAGTCGGATATGACGATAACTGAAATATTCGCTTATCTACGGATTATGGTATTCTGGATGTCCAGCGGTTCTGGGAGAACACAGTGATGCAAACTGGACATCAGACTTGAAGAACACCAATGCCACAAGTAAATGTGTATAGTGGGTATTGTAAAATCCTCTAAGCAAACTTGCATCGACCGATTCATGATGGAATCGGAGTTTATCGCTTTAAACAAAGCATGAGAAGAAGTTGAGTAACTTCACGACTCCTTAGAGAACGTCACTTATTGGGAGAAACATGTGCCTTCAGCAGTTATACACTGTGGCTTGCCGGTCGGCTTCAGGAAGGGCACGAATGACTGCGTCTGGACATATCAGTCGGATCTGTCAGAGACATAAGACCGTATGGTAGTTGATCATCACGGGTGTCACTTCCTTGATTACTAATCAAATGATATAGCGGACCCTTTAACTAAGGGACTACCCGAAGATCAAGAATTATGCTTGTCTAGGGGAATGGGTGTAAAACACAAACAATACGAACCTTTACGGTGGTAACCCAACCATACTGACTGGAGATCCCAAGAATTTGGTTCAATGGGAAAACTAAGCGGCAAAAGATTCAGTTAAGCACTTCGGTGGAAGTAAGAGCACTTCGGATGATGATTTCTGTAAGGAAACATGAATCCAAAGTTGTTCTCACGATAGCATTAAAGTGCTACCTGCATGGTGGGTAAAGGTTAAGTTTCCAAACCTTTAACGATCCTCAAATGGTTGAGGTTAAGGTTGGAGAAACTTTTAATGATTCCTAACACTTGTGAAGTAGGGTATAGCAGGATACCTTGTAGGAGATCACATATTTAAGTGTGAGGACAGGCCGCCTCAAATGAACGCACTTAAGAATCCAAGTGTGTCCACGGCCACAACGGACAGAACAATAAGAAGAAAATGAATAAGGGGAGTTATTGTGTTGGTATCATTGTCTTGGCTTACACTAAACACTGACGGTTCAAGACATCACATTCACCGCGCAGTAAGTAAGTCCGGTGGTATTCAACTAGGGAAGGTTCAAAGCGGAAGCTACCTCTCCTGATGCAATATCTTTTCACTGAAAGATTGCTGAAAGTAGGCACCTTGTGTGTGCACCAAAATCTCTTTCAAGTGGGGATTGTTGGAAATTTGCCTTTGGTGGGGAGGTTGCGTACACCCATATTTAATGACTTAAACACAAGGGTTCCACATGTTGAAGGCTTTGTCTCTTCACACGTGCATAATCTACTAAGTGAGTAGATGACCGTAGGGCCAAGGATCGTCAAATTTCGTTAAGAAATGAAAGAGATATTGGTCCACGAAGTAAGGTGTTTGAGGCATGGAAATATGGTGCGGGACAAATCTACCACATCGGTGGAAAAAGGAAGAATTGTTCTCTTTATAAGCCTAAAAATGGATAAGGGTTTGGGACCCCAAGGGGTAACCTATGTGTTTGAATGAGGGAGGACCTAGGTGTGATTGGGTTCGAGGCTAGCCCCACACGCGCGCCGCCTCCGCCCGCCCGTTCGGTCCAGGCTCGAGTCTCGGGTCGTGGGTCGTGGACTTCTGGGGCCCATGAATACACCTCTTAAAGGACTTTTAATCACCCCTCCTCCTCCTAAACACTATATATTGCCTGAAACATATTTGAGGTACAGGAGAGAGGACGAAAAACAGAAAAACAGAAAAACAGTAACAAAACGAAAAGAACAAAAACTCTTCCTTTTCCTCTAATTTTCCATTCTTCAGCAAGTCGTTTCATATTTGTTTTCTTCGTCAGAATCAACCTATTTGCTTTGTAGTGTTGATTAGTTGTTGTTTTATTTTGGGAGACTATTTCCCGCTATCGTAAAAGCATATATACGAGGCAATCTTGTCTTAAAGACAGAGAGTCATCTCTCGACTCAGCCACAGTTGTAACAATCTAGATTTAGTGTTTCTTGATTTCAGGTTATCAAGATTCAAGACTCAACAAACTTGCGACAATTATAATCTTGGCTATTTCTTTATCCTATCGAACACTTGTAATATTTATTTACTTCCCACACTGCAATTATATCCAACAAATCCTTGGTCTATTTTCAACAACTTCCCGAAATAACAAGTAATCAAAGATATCACATTCTATCAGACCAAGTCAAGCCCCAGAAAAAAAAATGGGAATAGAAAGGTAGATTTAAAACCTCCACATGATTTGTTTTCTTTCCATTTTTCTCCTAAGCTAAAAAATCATCTTGCCATTCATATTTATGAATCACTATCCTGTAAGCTTTGATCTGTTCGCTTAATTAGATGATGTGGAACTCGCATAACCTTAGGATCTAAATTAAACACTAAAAAATAAATAAGAAACATACTCATTTTCATCCACAAATAACATTTTCCGCCATACTAAAGACTTGACCCAAGTGAATTGTTATAAATTATTACTTTATCAGTTTAAAAAAAATTGTCTGATTTTGACTTAGTACAAAATTTAAAAAAGTAGAATAGATTTTTCAATATTGTGATCTTAAATTGAAGATGTGTTGAATGTACACAAATGACCTTTAATCTTGTGGTGTTAAACATGTCACGTGGAAAGTTAAAATGAAAGAATTGCTAAATAAGGAAAAATATATTCTTTTTAAAATGGATTAAAAATAAAAATAAGACAATTTGTTTAAACGAATGGAGTAAATGTTAGGCAAAGCCTCCGAAGACTCAAGTCAAGTGAAGGGTCCACACATTTATGAATTTCTTATCATTATTCCCTTGAGGAATCAGCATATAAGCTTATTCATTAAACACCTCATCATATACATCTCATAGAGAATTCCTTTTTCTCCATAGCTTTTGAAGCCATGAATAACAAAGCATTTTGTCTTAATCCCTTCAAGTACTGTATAATGCAATTCATAAGGGAAAGAAAATTTAGTTTGCTAAAACAACTAACAATGGTGTTTTAACCCCACAAAAGGAAAATAAATCTTGCTCTTTATTTGAATTGAGGTTTAAGTTAAGTACATCATCACGTCACCTTTATTTATTGTCGCAGATAAATTGGTTAATTTTCATGATTAAAAATCTTAGGGGTCATTTGGTTTGAGGAAGCAACTTATGTTGGGATAACTAAGCCTGGGAATGTTATTCCACTCTTTGCTAGGGATAACTTATCCTAATACAATTTTTAATACTCAACTAATTTATCCCAGAATTAGTAACCAAATAATGGATAAGGCAGTACTAAATTTTTATCCCAAGAGTATTTTTTCTTATCCATCATATCAATCAACCAATAACTTGTTGTTGAGGATGTCTTGTTCGATATCAAATAAAAAATCCCGATGACCCGCCAAAATTTGGCAAAAAGGCTAATTTTTAAAACAGGGTTAAATTTATACAATGACACCTGAAAGCTCCTCACCGGTGAGGAACCAACCACATATTTCCCGATGGCTATACTCAACTGATATAACTTAAGGAGAACCACACATCAAAAGTTGGAGCTCAAGGCTATACAAATCTCATATCAGCACATTGTAACATTGATATGAGACTCAAATTCCATACCTTGCAATGGACCATAACATCAACTTCTTTGTTAATCTCGTTTTTTTTTTAAAAATGTCGGGTTGTGTCTCATTGGTAAGTACTATTTTAAGTCTAACTATGAGATTAGGTTGTGCACAATATTTTACAAGAATATGATATTGAAAGAGAATAATCCCTTGATTTTTTTTATTAGTCTAAAAGGTATATATACATGTTATACAATCTCTAATTATGGAAATTAAATCTACCTTTTTCTAATATAAGACTACTACATTTTCCTAACACAAGACTAATACCATAATTACACTTGTACAAAAATTCTACAAATTATATAACAAATCTATACGAGTACGTGTATATTCTGTCACTCCCCCGCAGTCATAGTGGGCGGTTGTTGTACTATGAGACTGTCCCTAAATCTTCAAAAAGAACTAAGGGAAGACCCTTAGTAAAGATATCAATAATTTGGTATCGTGAAGGACATGCAAGACACGTACTTGTCCACGAGCTACCTTTTCGCGAACAAAGTGAATATCCATCTCGATATGTTTAGTGCGCTGATGTTGGATCGGATTCCCAGAGAGATAGATCGCACTAAAATTATCGCCATAGACCAAAGTAGCTCTCTGAATAGGAAAGTGAAGCTCTAATAGGAGATTACGCAACCAATAGGACTCAGACACCACATTGGCTACCCTTCGATACTCGATCTCTGCACTGGATCGCGATATAGTAGTCTGACATTTAGTCGACCAAGAGACCAAGTTATCACCAAGAAACATACAATAACCAGATGACGAACGTCTGGTATCTGGACATCCACCCCAATCAGCATCTGTATAAGATACGATATTAGATACGGAGGATGGATATAAGTGCAAACCATAATCAAAAGTGCCCTGAATCTAACACAAATGTGTTTATCATGCATGTGCTCATCCCTCGGATCATACATAAATAAACACACATGTTGCACTACATAAGTAATATCGGGTCTCGTGAATGTAAGATAATGAAGAGCCCTTGCAAGACTGCGATAGTGGGAGGGATCCTCGTAAAGTGTGCTAGAATTAGCACTCAACTTCAGTTTGGTGTCAACCGGAGTAGGAGATGACTTACAAGATGACATGTCAGCCCGTTCAATAATCTCAGCTACATACTTCCTCTGGGATAGAAATAGACCACCTGCATGACGAGTTACATCTATACCCAAAAAATAACTCAAAAGGCCCCAAGTCTTTCATAGCGAACTCGAAACTGAGAAGAGACATGATAGACTTGCATAATTTATCAGAAGAGGCAGTCAATATAATATCATTCACATATAACAGAGTGTATGCCAGAGAAGTATCACAACAATAGATAAACAGAGAATGATCAGACCTGCTGTGTGAAAACCCAATAGTAGACACATAATCTGCAAACCTTTTGTACCAAGTCTGATGGGCCTGTTTTAGGTCATACAACGACTTCTTCAGCAAACATACATAGTTAGGATGAGTTGGGTCCCTGAAACCCAAGGGTTGATGTATGTTGACTATTTCCTTGAGATCACCGTGTAAGAAAGTATTTTTTACATCCAGCTGATGAATGAGCCATGCTTTCGAGTGAGCCAGACTGAGAACAATGCTAATGGTTGCCGGTTTAACCACTGGAATAAATGTCTCTCTACAATCCACGCTAACTTGTTGAGTTTTTCCATCACCTATAAGACGTGACTTATGCCTCTCAAAACAACCATCACATTTTTCCTTATGAGTAAAAATCCACATAGAATGAATAACATTGACAACAGGCGAACGGGACACCAACTCCTACATCTTATTTTCAATAAGAGCATTATATTCATCATCCATAGCCATTTTCCAATTCGGGTCATGTAGGGCAGACACTGGTTACATGGTAGGGGTGATTTAGTGACATTAGAATTGAGATTAAAATATTATTTTGGTTTAAAAATACCCCGTTGGCTATGAGTAACGGGACTTTGACTCGGAATAGAAGTGGACTGGATCTGGGTCGATGTTTGAACGTCTCGGGATTGGCCAGCAGGTAGTGGGCTTGTTGGCCGATGGACAGACTGGTGGACTGGACCGAAGATGTAGAAATTAGGCCAGCAGGCAGTGGGACTGCTGGTGAAGAAACTGTACCCGGATGGTGATGACTTGGGCCAGCAGACAATGGGCCTGCTGACAGAGAAGTTGGACCGGGAGACTGGGCAATTGGGCCAGCAGGCAGTGGGCCTACTGGCGGACAATAGTCACGGGAAGGAATTTGGCCAGCACGTAGTGGGCTTGCTAGCTGATTATGGTCACGAGTATGCTGGTCCAGATCCCGAGGTAGAGACCAGACGAAATGGTGGACCACATACGGTGAGGGTCCATCATCCAAAAAATTATAAGAATTAGACACGAAATTATACAATTTAGCAAACAAAAATTGGGTTTCATCAAAAATGACATGGCGACTAATTATGATTTTATGAGAGGATAAATCAAAATATTTGTAACCACGATGATTAGATAGATAATCCAAAAACACACAAGCGGTAGAACGGACTTGAAGTTTGTTAATTGTAGTGGATGGGAAAAGAGGATAGCACAAACACCCTAAGATGAGAATACGAAGGGTCTTTATGATAAAAAAAATTGTGGAGATTGGTATGCTAATCCTTTCCTAGGGAGTATGTTAAGAAGGGGAGTATGTTAAGAAGGTAAGTATCTATTTGTAATGCATGATGCCAAAAGGAATGTGGTAATGAGGCATGGGCTAGTAAAGTCCGAACAATATTATTAATGGTACAAATTTTTCTTTCAGCTTTCCCATTTTGTGAGAACGTATGAGGACAAGTAAACTGAAAAGATATGCCATTAGCGTTACAAAATTACCGAAACGGCCCATTATCAAATTCCCTTCTATTATCACATTGAATGTTCTTAATTTTCCGTTTAAATTGGGTACGAATGAAGGCTCTAAATGATAGGAATGTGGAAAAGACTTGAGACTTTTTAGATAATGGAAAGGTCCAAAAAAAATTAAAATAATCATCCAAAAATAACACATAAAACGGTGGCCCAAAGAGCTCAAAACGGGAGATGTCCACAAATCACTATGAATAATATCAAATGGCAACAAAGTACTAGAATTTGAGGCTACAAACAGTAATTTGACATGTTTCTCAAGCAAACAAGAAGGACAAACATTAGTACTACGTATACTATTACATTCAATAAAATTATTGTTTTTAAGAGAGGAAATAACAGATACCCCCAGATGACCCAAACGTGCATGCCACAAGGAAGGTTCTAAAGTGGCAAACGTTGACGGTGTGGTTTGATTAGTGGAAGTGGTGGTGGTGGTGGTAATTGGATAAAGCTCGCCCAGACTATTACATCTCATTAGAGGTATCACCATCGTGAAATCCTTCAGAGAAAATACAAAAGGGTCAAAGTCAACTAAAACCCAATTATCAGTTGTAAATTTTCGAACAGACACCAATTTTTAATTAAGTGAGGATCATGAAGGGCATTTTTCAAGGCTAAAGGTGGGTTCGGAAGAGATAAATTTATGTGACAATAACTATGAATTGGAATTGAATTACCATTACCAACAATTATACCATGATTTATGCTCAAATTGAAATAAGACGAGAGATTACTTGGCGCAGACGTCATATGAGAAGTGACACCGGTGTCCATGTACCAATTTGCGTCTGGAGGATTTAATCCAAGTGTATGCATCGTTGCCTCGATATTCGTGGGAGTCTAAGTCATCACTAGGCTCGCAGCAGCGAAAGCCTGCTGAGGCCAAGGTCCAAATCGTTAGACTGCCTACTGGAAAAGGTGGACCACGCCACTGCCCATTGGCCCAGCCCTACGACCATTGTGCACCAGCCCAAGGTTGCGGCCAGTGGTGTTGTGGCCTCGTCTGCTGGCCGCAGCCACGAGGTCCTCCGCTACTGCTACCCCCGTTTCCACCGTGGTTGCTGTCGTGGTTGTTGTCGCGGTTGCCGCCACTGCCACCACCACCACTGCGGCCGCCGCCGCGGTGTTCGCCACCATTTTTTTTATTTTGGCCATTTTCTCCGCCACCATTGTTACGGTTTTGGCTAGAATTTTCTGAGAAGGAGTGAGGGTCATCGGTGTCGCGGGATGCTGCTACCATCATGGTAGAATTGGCTCCGATTGCCGCCTTTTTAGCCAACCCGACTTCTTCTAAGGTAAGCATGGAATATGCTTGGTAGAACGGCGGGAGAGGATTGCTTTGACGAAGAAGAGTTCCAAAGCCATTATAAGCCTGCAACCATTTGAAGAACAAGACGATCATTCGTGAAGGACGCGCCCACATTCTTGAGTTGATCTGACAACTCCTTGAGCCTTTGACAATAGGCTGAGGAATTCGAAAAATCCTCCATGTTGATGTGAGAGAATTCCTGCTCAAGGGTCACGACACGAGAATTTTTGTTATCCTACAATATATCACGCAACCTATTTCAAGCTTCCATTGTCATGACGTCGGGTTCAATAATAGTCTGCAAGAGGTTCGTAGAGATGGTGGAATAAATCCATTGGAGTACCGTAGCATCAAGAGTTTCCCACAACTCCATTTCATCATCGGTGGTAGGCACCTTCTCCTTGCCTTTTTTCCGGTGGGACAATGTGATGGAGGACTGTATTAGACCGTGCGTGAATTTTAAATAGTTCTGTCCACGTCGCGTATTGGACGTTTTCCATCTCAAGAACAACAGGGATGTTGTTCTTGATATTGGAGACTGCATGGGTAGGATGATAGGTGTTCTTTGTGGTAGACATGATGAAATAACAAGAGAAGAAGTATGGAGTCGAAAAACAATTTGAAGGGAGGGGGGTAGTCACGGCCGATGAGAGTAGCGCGGCGGAAGCTATAAATTTTTGGAGAAGGAAAAGTTTGCCCTAGATTGTTGATACCATGAAAGAGAATAATCCTTTGATTCTTTTCATTAATGTAAAAGGTATTTATGCATGATATACAATCTCTAATTATTGAAATTAAATTTACATTTTCCTAATATAAGACTACTACCCTTTACTAATACAAGACTACTATCATAATTACACTTGTACAAAAATTCTACAAATTATATACCAAATATACACAATTACGTGTATATTCTGTGAGATATTGTATCAACACTAGAAATTCAACTAACAAATGAACTAGATATTCAAACTTCCTTGAAAACAATATAAGATTACACTACTGAATTTGTATTTCAGGTTAAATTTGTTTCTTAATTTGCTATTTATGTTTACCTTCTTTTTTTTTTTTGTTGCAGATAGTGGAAAAGTGAGCTATGGCTCATTAAAACCAACACCGACATGCAATGAGGAAAAATATGCCAATTGTATAGGCAGAGGCATACCAATAAAAAGGAGACCCTGCAAGAAATATAACAACTGTTAGAATTGCACTATATGTGTGTTATTATCATTACTATTAAGTACTGAGTGCACTATATATGTGTTTTATTATCATTACTATTAATGACTGTGTTTTATTTTATTTTGTAATTCATGAATCATGTACCAACTCTACTCGCTGCTTGCATGGTTAGATTCAAGACTTTGAATCAATGTGTATGAAATATCAATAAATAATACATATGTGTATTTCGAAATGTTTTCATAATTATGTGTAGTTTTTTAGCAGAAGTTAAATAAATAAATTTCCCCAATTTCTACTGTATTGTGAATATACGCTTCCTTTGTTTATTATGCAAGGCAAATGACATATTTATCTTTTCCATATAAGTCAATATATGTCCCCGTGCTTTTCATGCTACCGCGATGTAGAGCTATCTTTAATTTCTTCATGTAATTTCTCTACTAATTTTGTCGACGATTTGATGGTATAGAAGTTTTCACTTCAAAGAAATAATCCTTTGATTATTTTCATTAATGAATGAGTATATATATAATTTACAATTTTCATAATATGAAAAATTCTATTCCTATTCTACTCCCAAAATCCTATTCTATTTGTACAAGAATTCTATAATTATGGTAAGTGTATAATGCTAATTAAATACAACAATATATTACATAAATATACAAGTATACAGGGCTTGTGTTGTTCTTGTGTTTCCGTGATATACAGTGTATATACCGTGTATATCACACCTCCGCAGTCATAGCGGGCGGTCTTCGTACGCTGAGACTGTCCTTAAAATCTTCAAATAGAACCGAGGGAAGACCCTTTGTAAAGATGTCGGCAATTTGATACCTGGAAGGGACATGACAGACGCGTACTTGTCCACGAGCTACCTTTTCGCGAACAAAGTGGATATCCATCTCGATGTGTTTAGTGCGTTGGTGTTGAACCGGATTACCAGAAAGATAGACGACACTAACATTATCACAATAAACCAAGGTAGCTTTCTGAATGGGACAATGAAGTTCTAAGAGAAGATTACGTAACCAACATGATTCAGAGACCACATTAGCTACCCCTCGATATTCGGCCTCCGCACTAGAGCGTGATAATATAGACTGTCGTTTCGCAGACCATGAGACCAAGTTATTACCAAGAAAGATACAATAGCCAGATGTGGAACATCTAGTATCCGGACAACCACCCCAATCAGCATCTGTATACGAGACAAGGGTAGAAGTCAACGACGGATAAAGATGCAAGCCATAGTCAAGTGTTCCATGGATGTATCGTATAATGCATTTGAGCGCATTCATATGCTCAACCCTATGATCATGAATAAACAAACACACCTGATGTACTGTATATATAATATTCGATCTCGTGAAAGTAAGATACTGAAGAACTCTGGCAAGACCGCGATAGTGGGTGGGATCCTCGTAAGGTGAGCCAGCCGCATCACCCAACTTGGGTTTAGTATCAACAGGAGTGGAAATAGACTTACATGAGGACATACCAGCCCTTTCAATTATTTAAGAGGCATACTTTCGTTGTGATAAGAATAACCCACCTGCATGACAAGTGACAGCAATCCCCAAGAAGTAACTCAAGGGTCCTAAGTCTTTCATAGAAAACTCAGAACTGAGCAGTGTCATGATAGACTTGAGCAAAACATCAGACGAGGCAGTTAAGATAATATCATCCACATATAAGAGAATATAAGCCAGGGAAGTACCACGACGATATATGAATAATGAATTATCATACCTGTTGTGAGAAAACCCAATAGACGAAACATAGTCTGCAAATCTCTTATACCAAGCCCGTGGAGCCTGCTTAAGCCCATACAAGGACTTCTTCAATAAACAGACATGATGAAGATATTTGGGGTCTCAAAAATCCAAGAGTTGATATATGTAAACGGTCTCCTTAAGATCACCATGTAAGAAAGCATTCTTCACATCTAACTGATGAATGGGCCATGCCTTTGAAAGAGCCAGACTGAGAACAGTGTGAATGGTAGCCAGTTTAACCACCGGACTAAATATCTCACCACAATCCACGCCAACCTGCTGAGTTTTACCATCACCTACAAGAAGAGTCTTATGTCTCGCAAACGAACCATCAGAATTATCTTTATGAGTAAAAATCCACATAGATCGAATAATATTAACACCAGAAGGATGAGGCACCAACTCCCACATCTTATTTTCAATAAGAGCATCATATTCGTCGTTCATAGCTAATTTCCAATTCGGGTCATTTAACGCAGACACAAGGTTACGGGATAGGGGGATTTAAGAACATTGGAATTTAGATTAAAATGTCTCTTTGCTTTAAAAATACACAGTTGACTACGAGTGACCGGTCTGTGACTCGGGGGAGAATTGAGTGGATTTTGGGAAAATTCGGATGGGTGACGGACTGGCCAGCAGGCAGTGGGCCTGCTGGCCCAACACTGGAAACCGAAGCCAGGTCAGAAGCAGAACTCGAGGCAGAAGCAGTTTCGGTATTGGGTTGGGCAACCAGCCCAACAACAGAAAACTGGGGCAGAAACAGTGGGTTGTGGCGGGTCACTGGATCAGCCCATGAAGTGGTGCACGATGTACGGGGAGACGATGTCATCCAAAAAATTATACGAACTAGGCACAGTACTACTCAGTTTAGCAAACGGAAATTGGGTTTCATCAAAAATAACATGGCGACTAATAATGATTTTATTAGATGATAAATCAAAACATTTGTAACCACGATGATTAGATGGATAACCCAAAAGTACACAAGCGGTAGAACTGGCTTAAATTTTGTTAATAGTAGTTGACGGAAAAAGTGGATAGCATAAACACCCAAAGATCCTAAGATGCGAATACGAAGGATTCGTATTATAGAGGACTTTAAGAGGAGACGCATATGCCAACCCTTTGGTAGTAAGTAAGTTAAGAAGATAGGTAGTCATTTGTAGAGCATGATGCCAAAAGGAAGAGGGTACGAAAGCATGGACCAATAAAGTTCGGAGAATATTATTAATGGTACAAATTTTTCGTTCGACTTTCCCATTTTGTGAGGACATATGAGGACAAGAGAAACGAAAAACTATGTCATTAGTTTCACAAAATTTCCGAAACAACCCATTATCATATTCTTTGCCATTATCACATTTAATATTTTTTATTTCCCATTCGAATTGGGTACGGATGAATGCTCGAAAAGTTAAGAATGTGAAAAAAACTTGAGATTTTTTCGCTAACGGAAAGGTCCATAAAAAATTAGAATAATCATCCAAAAATATAACACAATAATGATGGCCCACAAAACTTAAAACGGGAGATGTCTATAAATTGCTATGAATAATATCAAATGGCATTAGAGTACGAGAAGTAGAGGCAACAAATGACAATCTAACATGTTTTCCTAAAGGACAGGAATGACAATTTGGAGTACTACGCGTACCCTTACAAGAAATAAAATTGTTTTTATGCAAGGAAGAAATAACAGTCGACCCAGGATGACCCAAACGTGCATGCCATAGGGAAGGAGCTAGAGCTGCAAGAGTAGATGGCAAGGCTTGACTCGAGAGACTGGATGCTGGCGTGATTGGATAAAAATCTCCGCTACTATTACATCTCATGAGAGGTATCTGTTGACACCCAATTTTGTCCCCTCTTTTCCGATTATTTGTTTGCGATTTGAAATATTTTGACACCTCATTTTGTCCATCCTTCTATCTTAATTAATTTCACTATGCTTCTTAGTCTTGAAAATTCTCCAAAGTAAATTTTGAATATTTTCACCAATTACCACATAATTTTGAAAATACTAGGTATTATGTATTTATAATAACCAGAAAAATAATTTTAATATTCCGACGTCGGTATTGATGATCGGTTTTCTCTTATAATATTTCACCAATTACTAAATTAGTCCTTTTTATTATATGAATATTCTGTTTTACTCAAACAAAATATGTATATTAAATAACTTGTATCATAATTCATATATGTATGCACTTTTGAAAATTAATTAGGACGACGAAGCATATTTTAATTAATTAAAGTAGGAAAAAGAATTAAGGGAATTAGATTAGTTACCAATTAATTCATATACTATAATTGGGCTAATTAATTCCACCAACATTTTAGACCCCCAATTTGCAACAGCCCAACACCACCAATTCTCTTGATCCGGCCCAACTCCCCGCAGCCCACACCCCATTTTATTTTCTGAACCTGTCGCCCAACCCGTTTCACCCCTAAAACCAGAACCAAACCAAACGACCCTTCTCTTTCACCGCCGCTCTACCCTTTACCCACCGGATAAATGCATCACTGACACCATTGCCACCACGTTCCCTCTACCATCGACCTCTCCCATCACATCCCCTGTCACCTTTCCCCTTTTAACACATTGAAGAGCGGTCATAACCCTGTTGATGTCCGCGAAAGGGGAAACTTGAAGATCTTCCTGTTTGAAGCTAGTTTCATGTTCAATTTGATGGGTAAATGGCATAAATCTAACCCCCAACGACTCCTTCCCTTTCAAATCACTATGAAAAGGTAAAAATCCATACCCACTTTATCATCATCTCTTCCTTTTCGAATCTCTCAAAAACGGTCACTTTTTCCCTCTTTTCTTTGAATTCGAATTTCGAATTTTAGCTGTTAAGTTCTCGAAATCCAGCTATAAATAGAGCCCTTTGGGTCCTTTGGGTTGTGTTGCAGAAAAAAGGAAAAAAAAATCCCCTCTTTTACTCTCGGTTCTGGCTCGACAAAGCCACAAAAAATACTTAAGCTCTTGTTCTTTTTCAATCGCATAAACACAACTTCTCCGAGCGGATTCAACGATTCGAGACGACGCCTCGGTTCGCTGCCCGGAGAAGGTCAATGAGTTTATATTCCTCCTATTCGTTCTATTTACGACATTAAATTGTGGTTTGAGCATGATTAGCTTCAAATGAATTATATGTTGGTTCTGTGTTATGCTAAGATACATGTGATGTCTGTCTTACTGCTTAGTTCATGATAACTGGGTAATTATTTGCTATTTTGTCACTTTTAATACTTAGATATGATGTATTAATTACATGATTGGTATTACATTTAGTATAATGAAATATATGTTGTATTAGTACTTGTTTAGTGAAAGCATAATGTATATTAGTTAAGTGTTTAGCATGATATGATGCATGTTTAAAAAATATCATAATCTTAGGATAGTTGAAATCTAAATGTCTCGTTGTGGTTGTTTCATGTACATGTTTGAGATCACATAAGTAGTGACAACACAATTTTGGTTTTCTTTAGGAACTTAGACAGGTTTATAACCTGTCTATATGTATTTTTGTCTGATTTATGAGTAGTATGGGATAGACATTAGCCTTGTGTCCTTAATAGCATGCCTACAAGCCTGTGTTAATGAAAATAAGATAGTAAAGATGTGATGAGAAGATTTGTGTTGGTTTCTGGATGTTGTTTGATCATGTTGGGTTCAACGAATGTTAAAACCCGCCCACCTTATTGAGTTCTTTAAACTAGTTAATCCTCCTAATATGTGTATGGTCTGTTTGTTAATTATGGTATGTTAGTTAGCCAATTTGTTAACATGTTTGAGAATCATCTTTGACCATATAGCACCCTGTCTGCGATGTCATTCCTCGTCATAGTTGAAAAATGAAATATGATCTCATTAGTTTAGCCTAAATAGTCCTTGAATATCTGAAGTGCTTCCCTTAAGTAGTTGCCTGATCACCCCTGTTTGTCTCATATGTCTATTGAGCTAGTTATACTCTTGCCCTGCCCGTTAAATATTGAAACATGTCCATAATAGCTTGTTACACCCCTTAAGTTATTTTTATCATCCCATGTCACTTAAGTTGCTCAAGTGGTTCTTACATTAGCACTTTACTAGCCCACTTCATGTTAAGTCATAACCTCTACTTGAATTTCATTTAGCCCACAATCCTTATTTCATGTGAGTATGTATAGGTGTGGTTGGGATATCGAAACTGCCTAAGTGTTTGAATATAAATGAGTTAAATATGACTATGCCCAGCCTATTTGTGCCATCTAGACCCAAATATGCAGTCTTTCCACTTCCTTGTTCCATTTTCCTTTCTTGTTAACTATGTTGTATATCAAACCTGAGGCCCAACAACATATTGCTTCTCATGAATTATTTATTTACATTTTTTCTTATGTATATATATATTTTCATGTTCCGTCTACTAATTCTTTTCTTTTCTTTCGTTTACATGAAATGCATCAGGAGCAACGAAGAGTCTCGTTATGAGACTCATCATGACTATTGTCAAACGAAGACCCACATCCACGTTCATTGCATTCTCCTACCTCGGGACTTCTGAACAAATAGGGCGGGATGGCATTGTCCTCCTCCCTACTCGCTATTCCGAATTCCTTAATCCCGCCTTTTTTTTGTTTCATTTTTTTGTTGTATATTTAATTACTTAACTTTGCGCGATCATGGGAATACTTAGAATAATTAGGCCTTGAATTGATAAATTAAAGGGTAATTTAAAATTGGAAATCGGCCGCTAGTTTATTGATTTTAGGCTCGTCATGCATGTTTAAACTTTCAAAACAATTTGGTCACCCTTCATTCGCATTATTAATCATACAAACAAGGTTTTGTTTTTCATCTGATTTGCGATTTAAAATGACTTCCATATAAATCATTTCTTTTCATTATAAACAATTCGCTTTTCTCCTTACTATCAATTGTCAAAATGAGTATTTTATAGACAATACCATACAAATGCATGTCTATCTAAATGATCAACTTCACATGTATTTTATAAAGAATGCAATACAAATGCATGCTTTTATTCAAAAAAATTAACTTTACATGTATTTTATAAACAATGCCATGCCTATTTTTTCGGATTTATGCCGGGAATTTATTTCTCAGAATCGCGATAACTTTTGCAAGAAATCTTTACGTTGTCAAAAATGCATCTTTTAATCAACTACTTGCAACATCCTTTCAATTAACCTTATACTTTTAAACATGCATTATTTCCTTAGCATAATAATCAACTGAAGTTTGATCGGATAACCGTAGTTAGCGGATCTTAAATGATGCATAACCCCTTCTCTTTACGATAATAAAGAACCCTTACGCAGAATATCATAGATTCGCAAACCATTAATCGAAGTTCATTTTACAGCATTTATGTTAATATTTAGGTGCCCTAATTCGACGTAGAATAATTAGATGGCGACTCCTTAAGCTTTAATTAATTTAGGAATCACCAATACGTCGCAACCATGTTGGATCCCTACTCTTTGCGGTGTGAGGGTTAAAAACGGATGCGACAGCATGGCGACTCCGCTGGAGACTTTTAGATTTTAACCATAGCAAACCTAGGTTAATTATTATTGAGCTTTATTGTTCTTTGTTTGATCTAGTGCTTTAAATTGTTTCCTTTATGAAAATTTTGTATGCTTAACTGCTTTAATTGCTACTTTCTTTTACTGTTTTTCTTAAATTAGCATTCCGCTCATATTTTCTCCACTTCGGAAAATTGACACTATCACATATACACGCGAGGTGTGTTTCGCGCAGCTGCAAAAGTTTCTTTCAAATTTCCAAATTTTAGGAGAGTTGGCGTATGCGCGGGGTGTCCAGACCGTCCCGTAGCCGCGTAGCCTACTCACTCGAGCAGTCCACTCGGGAACCTTGGGTCGAGTAAGCCAAATCTTAGAAAATTTAAGATAGAGTTATACCACCCTTTATCTGAAGTCATGCATGCATACATATTAGGTGGGTCGATCCTTGGTATCGACTCCACAATTAAAAAATCCACCAATTGTCGACGGGTCTCACAACCCAACGACCAATCAACATATTATGTGTAGCGTGATAATAATAGATGGGTCCAAGCCTAATCATGACATGTCGGAATTGGAAAATGTATATTCATTTTTTGTATATTTGTATTATAGGATGGAATCTATTTCGCAAATCAGGATAGTGAGTGGGATCGTTTCCCCCATCTGTGTGATCAAGAGCAAGATTTAAGCATGGTCATAGGAGTACTTTATGTTATGTCAATCAGTTTTATTATTGTATGCATTATTGTCATTACTGTAGATTTCAACCTTTATTTCCAACGAAAAGCATTCCAATATAGCGGCTTGGATCAATCTATCATAATCTCGCATATTTGTTGTTTAGGCCCACCTCTGGCATAAGAGAGGTCTCATGCATGTTAGGACGCGCATTTGATTTCCATACAATCCGCTTGCTATTTTTGCTGCTTTCCACTCTGTGCATATTATTTAAAGCAATAATTACTCGTTTTATACAAACTTGGTTTTCTTCATTTTTTAGAAGGTTTATTTTGCCTATTTTATTTTCCAAAAGGTTGATTCGTGTTGACTAAAACTGGCGAAACACCCCTACTTCACAAGATCAATGTGATTTTGTATGATTACGCTGGAGACCCAACCATTTGGGATACAGAACAGGGAGATGTTTTGAAAAATTGGACCTTTGCCCCGGCCCTGTTTCTCTGGGAAGTTTGGTAGAAATTGTATTAGTACTTAATGAAACAATGTGATTCAGATTGAGGCCTGAATCGCATTTAATGTGTTTTGCCTCCACCTTTTGAAAGCTTAAATGAAAAATCCACATTGCTTTTGCTATTTCAAAATTCATTTTGTTTAATAACTTTTATTTTCTCTTTCAACACGCAAACTAATAAATTTGTCGATAATGTGAATGTGACATGTAATGAAACAAGCGAACAAAGTCCAAACGACGAATAGGACTTCAAAGATTATGAGGAAGACTCACAACCGAAAGAATTGACCGAAGAATTGGAGCATTTTAAGAATAAGCCAAAGTCAAATTTGGATGAAATAGAGGCAGTAAATTTGGGAGACGCAGAACCTGTGAAGGAAATAAGAATCAGCGTCCATCTGAGCACCGCACAAAAGAAAGAATTAGTGGATCTTTTGAGGCAATATATCGACATGTTTGCTTGGTCTTATGATGATATGACATGTTTGAGCACATATATTGTTTCACATAGATTACCCATTGAGCCATCTTGCCCTCCGGTGAAGAAAAAGCCGAGAAAAATCAAGCCTGATTTGAGTTTAAAATTCAAGGAAGAAGTTTTCAAGCAATTCAATGCAAATGTCATTCAAGTTACAAGGTACCCCAATTAGCTAGCCAACATCGTACCTGTGCCAAAGAAATATGGGGAAATACGAGTATGCGTGGATTATCGGGATCTCAACAAGGCTAGCCCGAAGGATGTTTTACCTCTCCCAAATATTCACATACTCATTGATAACTGTGCGAAGCACGAATTACAGTCATTTGTTGATTTCTTTGTTGGTTACCACCAAATCCTGATAGATGAGGAAGATGCAGAAAAGACAGCATTCACTACGCCTTGGGGAGTATACTATTATCGGGTAATGTCGTTCGGACTCAAGAACGCATGTGCCACCTATATGAGAGCCATGACTACGATTTTTCATAATATGGTCCATAATTAAATCGAGGTCTACGTGGATGATGTTATTATCAAGTCGCAAAGGGATTCAGATCACTTGACAAATTTGAAGAAATTCTTTGACCGACTGAGACAGTACAATCTGAAGTTAAATCCTGCAAAGTGTGCATTTGGAGTCCCTGCTGGGAAGTTGTTAGGTTTCATCGTGAGTAGAAGGGGCATTGAGTTAGACCTCTTAAAGATAAAAGCTATTCAAAACTTGCCTCCTCTAAAGAGTCGAAACGACGTGATGAGTTTTCTCGGTCGTCTCAACTACATCAGCAGGTTTATAGCTCAATCAATGGTGATATGTGAGCCAATATTCAAGCTACTGAAGAAAGACACTGCTACCAAGTGGACAGCAGATTGCCAGCAAGATTTTGATAGAATCAAGGAATTTTTGTCTAATCCGTCTGTTTTGGTGCCTCCAGAACCCGGAAGGCCTTTGTTGTTATATTTGTCTGTGTTAGAAAATGCATTTGGATGCATGCTGGGACAACACTCTGAAACAGGAAAGAAGGAGCAAGCTATATACTACTTGAGCAAGAAGTTCACGCCTTATGAAGCTCGGTAGAGTTTGCTGGAACGCACTTGTTGTGCCTTGACTTGGGTTGCACAAAAACTTAGACATTATATGTATGCATATACCACTTATCTCATCTCAAGAATAGACCCGCTCAAATACATCTTTCAGAAGCCCATGCCTACTGGGAAGCTAGCAAAATGACAAATTTTGCTAAGTGAGTTTGACATCATATATGTTACCCAAAAGGCCATCAAAGGACAAGCGCTAGCTGATCATCTTGCTGAAAACCCTGTAGATGAAGAATACATGCCTCTCCGGACTTATTTTCCAGACGATGAGGTATTGTTTGTTGGAGAAGATATCTCAGAAGAATACCCGGGTTGGAAAATGTTCTTTGACGGAGCTATAAACTTCAAAGGAGTTGATATCGGAGCAATCTTGATTTCAGAATCGGGTCAGCACTACTCAATCTCGGTGAAGCTCGGATTCCCATGCACCAATAATATGGCCGAATATGAAGCTTGAATACTCGGACTTAGAATGACCATTGATATGAACATACAAAAATTGCTGGTTATCGGTGATTCAGACTTATTGATTCATCAGGTACAAGGTGAATGGGCCACCAAGAACATGAAGATACTTTCTTACCTACATTGCGTAAAAGAATTGTGCAAAAAGTTCAGCGAGATAGAATTCAAGCATATTCCACGAACTCAAAATGAATTTGATAATGCGTTGGCAACACTGTCCTCCATGATTCAACATCCGGATAAGAATTACATTGATCCTATCAAGGTGAACTTGTTGGATCAGCTAGCCTATTATTTCCACATAGATGAAGAACTGGATGGAAAGCCCTAGTACCATGACATTAAGAGGTATCTCGAGGCAGACGAATATCCAGAAGGCATAACCAACACTCAAAAGAAGACACTTCGGAGGTTAGCAAACCATTTCTTCCTAAACGGAGAAGTCCTTTATCGGAGAACTCCGGATCTAGGTTTGTTAAGATGTGTTGATGCCCAAGAGGAAAGCAGGTTAGTTGAAGAGAAACATGGAGGCACGTGCGGGCCTTATATGAATGGTTTCACTTTAGCAAAGAAGATTCTGCGAGCAAGATATTTTTGGATGACCATGGAAATAGATTGCACGCGCTTTGTGCAAAAGTGCCATAAGTATCATATTCATGGTGACTTAATCCGGGTACCTCCTAACGAGCTCAATATAATGAGTTCTCCTTATCCATTTACAGCTTGGGGCATGGATGTCATTAGTCCTATTGAACCTGCCGCGTCAAATGGACATAGATTCATTCTAGTGGTAATTGACTACTTCACGAAGTGGGTAGAAGCATCATCACACAAGTCAGTGACGAAGAAGGTGGTAGTTGACTTTGTTCGCAATAACATCATTTGTCGATTCGAAATCCCTGAGTTGATTATAACAGATAACAGAGCCAATCTCAACAGTAATTTGATGCATGAGGTATGTGAGAAGTTTAAGATCACTCACCTCAATTCAACTCCATATCGACCTCAGATGAATGAAGTAGTCGAAGCAGCCAACAAAAACATCAAGAGAATACTGCGAAAGATGGTTGATCATTACAAGAACTAGCATGGGTATTTACCCTTTGCATTTTTGGGCTATCGCACTACAATCAGGACTTCTACCGGGGCAACGCCGTATATTTTGGTCTACGAAACAAAATCTGTGTTACCAGCAGATGTAGAAATACCATCTCTGAGAATTATCCAAGAAGCTGAGTTGAACGAAGACAACTGGATACAGAATCGGTACGAGCAATTGATGTGATTAATGAAAAACATATGAACGCAGTTTGTCATGTGCAACTTTATCAGAACAGAATGGCCAAAGCTTTCAACAAGAAAGTAAAATCAAGAATTTTCAAACCAGGGAAATTGGTGTTAAAACGTATATTCCCGCACCAAAATGAAGCTAAAGGAAAATTTGCACCTAACTGGCAAGGGCCTTACATAGTTCAACGACTGCTAACTTGAGGGGCACTAATCCTAGCTGAAGTGGACGGCGAAGTATGGCCAAAAGCTATCAATGCAGATGCGGTGAAAAGATACTACATTTAGGATTTTTTTTATGTAACACATTTTCTATGTTGTAAAAGTTGTGCTTCCTTGGCATGATACGCAAAGAACCCATGTCGGATCCCGTCTCTTTAAAGCACAAATTTCCCCAAAAATCCCATTTACTTATAACATGAACTACGTTATGACCTGATTCCCTCGGCGGGATATGTAGGCGACACACATCGGCTTCGGTCCCATTTTTAGAAAACCTTACAATCCCCTTTTCTTGTAACGAACTACGTTATGACCTAATTCCCTTATTAGGATACGTAGGCGACCTATATCGACTTCGGTCACACCATTAGAAAAAATTTCTCCCTTATCTTACATGTAACGAAATACGCCCATTTGATCGCCTTGATAGAACAGGCAAGCAACCCACACAAGACTCGCTCTTGTCCAGTTGAAAGTTCATCATCCTCACATACCAGAAACTGGGGCAAATTTTAAGGGTTCACTGCAAAAAGACGCCGATAGATATGGAAAAGTGTTGGCCAACTAAGTCCTCAGTCAGAAGAAGGCTTTTGGATAAGACGCTTGCTTTGTTTCACTACACGTCACTATTCGAGAGTTCGACAGAAATTCTTATTAATATGCATACTTTCTTATAAGCAAATTATTTTCAACAAATATTTTCATTAACAAATATCCAAGACTGGAAACCAGACAGGGGTTGCAGGTCCGAACAAGTGGGACGTGCAAGTATCGAGAGCCAAAAGCTACAAAGTCAATGCGAATCAACCGCCCCTTCCCCAAACTCACAAATTTCTTTGAATATATGTACTTCAGGTTGAAAGAGACAGGGAAGCTGCAACATGTATGTTTAAATTCGCAAATAACTTCAGCATCGCAGTTCGGCCCACAAGGATCACATTCCTGTTTTGCATCTGTACAAGGACGTCATCTTGACCTATAGGGTCCCAACCACGTTATGTTTGTGCAAGGATAGTATTTTGACTCACAGGATCACATTCTCATCCTCATCTTACATTGCCTATGTCCACGCATTAATTTTTCATCCAGATTGAGTTTGCAAGAACTTCAACATAGCATTTCGACCTCATGATCACGTATCATTACGTCTGTGCAAGGAAAACATTTTGCATTACGTCTGGGCAAGGATGACATTTTTGCATCACGTCTATGCAAGGACGCCATTCTTATTACGTATGTGCAAGGACGTCACATCTCATTACGTCTGTGCAAAGACGTCATTCTCATTACGTCTGTGCAAGGACGTCACATTTTTCATTACGTCTGTGCAAGGATGTCATTACATTACATCTGTCAAGGATGACATTTTGCATTACGTCTGGGCAAGGACGTCATTTTGCATTATGTCTAGGCAAGGACGTCATTTTGCATTACGTCTGTGCAAGGACGTCATCTTATCACGTTTGTGTAAGGACATCATTATATTTTGTCTGTGCAAAGATGACATTTTTCATTACGTCTGGGCAAGGACGACATTTTGCATTACGTCTGTGCAAGGACGTCATCTCATCACGTCTGTGCAAGGACGTCATCTCATCACGTCTATGCAAGGACGTCATCTCATCACGTCTGTGCAAGGACGACGTTACATTTCATCTGTGCAAGGATGACATTCCCATTTCGTCTATGCAAGGACGACATTTTGCATTACTTTTGTACAAGGACGTCATCTCATCACGTCTATGCAAGGACGTCATTACATTTCATATGTGCAAGGACGACATTCTCATTACGTTTGGGAAAGGACGACATTTTGCATTACGTCTGTGCAAGGACATCGTCTCATCACGTTTGTGCAAGGACGTCATTACATTTCGTCTGTGTAAGGATGACATTTTGCATTACGTCTGTGCAAGGACGTCATCTCATTACGCTTGTGCAAGGGCGTCATTCATCACGTCTGTGCAAGGAAATCGCATCGCATTACGTCTGTGCAAGGACGTCATTTCAATTCACAGGGTCGTACTCTCATATACCCATTGCATGCAACAGTTATTCATTAATTTTATCTTAGCTCTAGTCCGCATGAGTTTGAATCGGCATGAGCTTCAGCACAACGTGGAACTATCTCTTGCAGCGAACCGAGGCAATTTTGTTGGAGAACTGGATTTCCCAACAAAGGTCAGCAACCTACTTCGAACATCGTTTCGCTCTTACCTAATATTTTTCCACACCTGCAACCGGTGTCATCATAACTCGATACTGGGGTAATATTTCTTGAATCTGCACCAACTTTGCTTCTCAGTTTACCGATATCGTAATTTCTTCTTCCTCTAAATTCTATCTCCACCCGTGTATCCATATCTTCGTTCAAGTCCCGATGATCAGGACAAAATTGGCTAACCAGTCAGCTTCTTTATCCGAAAACTCTTTCATCGTCTCCAACCAAAGAGGGGCAAGTTGTTGACACCCTATTTTGTCTCCACTATTCCGATTATTTATTTGCGATTTAAAATATTATGACACCTCAGTTTGCCCATCATTCTATCTTAATTAATTTCACTATGCTTCTTAGTCTTGAAAATTCTCCAAAGTAAATTTTGAATATTTTCACCAATTACCACATAATTTTGAAAATACTAGTTATTATATTTTTATAATAACCAGAAAAATAATTTTAATATTCCGTCGTTGGTATTGATGGTCGATTTTCTCTTATAATAATTCACCAGTTACTAAATTAATCCTTTTTATTATATGAATATTCTGCTTTACTCAAACTAAATATATATATTAAATAACTTGTATCATAATTCATATATGTATGCACTTTTGGAAATTAATTAGGACGAAGAAGCATATTTTAATTAATTAAAGTAGGAAAAAGAATTAAGGGAATTGGATTAGTTATCAATTAATTCATATACTATAATTGGGCTAATTAATTCCACCAACATTTTAGACCCCCAATTTGCAACAGCCCAACACCACCAATTCTCTTGATCCGACCCAACTCCCCGCATCCCACACCCCATTTTATTTTATGTACCCGTCGTCCAACCTATTTCACCCCTAAAACCAGAACCAAACCAAATGACCCTTCTCTTTCACCGCCGCTCCACCCTTTACCCGTTGGATAAATGCATCACCGACACCACTACCACCACGTCCCATCCACCATCGATCTCTCCCATCACATCCCTTGTCACCTATCCCTTATTAAGACATTGAAGAGCAGTCATAACACTGTTGATGTCCGCGAAAGGGGAAACTTGAAGATCTTCCGGTTTGAAGCTCATTTCATATTCAATTCGATGGATAAATGGCATAAATCTAAGCCCAACGACTCCTTCACTTTCAAATCACTCTGAAAAGGTAAAAATACATACCCTCTTTATCATCATCTCTAAAAAACCGTCACTTTTTCCCTCTTTTCTTTGAATTCGAATTTCAAATTTTAGCTGTTAAGTTCTCGAAATCCAGCTATAAATAGAGCCCTTTGGGCTGTGTTGCAGAAAAAAGGAAAAAAAATCCCCTCTTTTACTCTCGGTTCTGGCTCGTTAGTTCAAATTCCTCCTATTCATTCTATTTACGGCAATAAATTGTGATTTGAGCATGATTAGCTTCAAATGAATTATATGTTGGTTCTGTGTTATGCTAAGATACATGTGATGTCTGTCTTACTGCTTAGTGCATGATAACTGGGTAATTGTTTGCTAGTCTGTAACTTTTAATACTTAGATATGATGTATTAATTACATGATTGGTATTACATTTAGTATAATGAAATATATGTTGTATTAGTACTTGTTTAGTGAAAGCATAATGTAGATTAGTTAAGTGCTTAGCATGATATGATGCATGTTTAAAAAATACCATAATCTTAGGATAGTTGAAATCTAAATGTCTCGTTGTGGTTGTTTCATACACATGTTTGAGATCACATAAGTAGTGACAACACAATTTTGGTTTTCTTTAGGAACTTAGACATGTTTATAACCTGTCTACATGTCTTTTGTGTGATTTATGAGTAGTATGGGATAGACATTAGCCTCGGGTCCTTAATAGCATGCCTACAAGCCTGTGTTAATGAAAATAAGATAGTAAAGATGTGATGAGAAGATTTGTGTATGTATGTGTTGGTTTCTGGATGTTGTTTTATCATGTTGGGGTCAACGAATGTTGAAACCTGCCCACCTTGTTGAGTCCTTTTAAGTAGTTAATCCTCCTAATATGTGTATGGTCTGTTTTTTAATTATGGGATGTTAGTTAGCCAATTTGTTAACATGTTTGAGAATCATCTTTGACCATATAGCACCTTGTCTGCGATGTCATTCCTCATCATATTTGATAAATGAAATATGATCTCATGTGTTTAGTTTAGCCTAAATAGCCCTTGTATATCTTAAGTGCTTCCCTTAAGTAGTTGCCTGATCACCCCTGTTTGTCTCATATGTCTACTGATCTAGTTATACTCTTGCCCTGCCTGTTACATATTGAAACATGTCCATAATAGCTTGTTACACCCCTTAAGTTATTTTTATCATCCCATGTCACTTAAGTTGCTCAAGTGGTTCTTACATTAGCACTTTACTAGCCCATTTCATGTTAAGTCATAACCTCTACTTGAATTTCATTTAGCCCACAATCTTTTTTTCATGTGAGTATGTATATGTGTGGTTGGGATATCGAAACTGCCTAAGTGTTTGAATATAAATGAGCTAAATATGACTATGCCCAGCCTATTTTGTGCCATCTAGACTCAAATATGCAAGCCTTTCCATTTCATTGTTCCCTTTCCCTTTCTTGTTATCTAAGTTGTATATCAAACCTGAGGCCCAACAACATATTGCTTCTCATTAATTATTTATTTACATTTTTTCTTATGTATATATATTTTCATGTTCCGTCTACTAATCCTTTTGTTTTCTTTCGTTTACATGAAATGCATCAGGAGCAACGAAGAGTCTCGTTATGAGACTCATCATGACTATTGTCAAACGAAGATCTGCATCCACGTTCATTGCATTCTCCTACCTCGGGACTTCTGAACAAATAGGGCGGGATGGCATTGTCCTCCGCCCTACTCGCTATTCCTAATTCCTTAATCCCGCCATTTTTTTGTTTCATTTTTTTGTTGTATATTTAATTACTTAACTTTGCGCGATCATGGGAATACTTAGAATAATTAGGCCTTGAATTGATAAATTAAAGGGTAATTTAAAATTGGAAATCGGCCGCTAGTTTATTGATTTTAGGCTCGTCATGCATGTTTAAACTTTCAAAACAATTTGGTCACCCTTCATTCGCATTATTAATCATACAAACAAGGTTTTGTTTTTCATCCGATTTGCGATTTAAATTGACTTCCATATAAATCATTTCTTTGCATTATAAACAATTCATTTTTCTCCTTACTATCAATTGTCAAAATGGGTATTTTATGGACAATGCCATACAAATGCATGCCTTTATCCGAAATCAACTTTACATGTATTTTATAAACAATGACATGCCTACTTTTTTCGAATTTATGCCGGGAATTTATTTCTCAGAATCGCGATCACCTTTGCAAGATCCTTTACGTTGTCAAAAATGTATTTTTTAATCAACTACTTGCAACATCCTTTCAATTAACCTTATACTTTTAAACATGCATTCTTTCCTTAGCATAATAATCAACTTAAGTTTGACCGGATAACCGTAGTTAGTGGATCTTAAAGGATGCCTAACCCCTTCCCTTTAGGATAATAAAGAACTCTTACCCAGAATCTCATAGATTATCATACCATTAATCGGAGTTTAATTTGCAGCATTTATGTTAACATTTAGATGTCTTAATTCACCGTAGAATAATTAGGTGGCGACTCCTTAAGCTTTAATTAATTTAGGAATCACCAATACGTCGCGACCATGTTGGATCCCTCTTCTTCGTGGTGTGAGGGTTAAAAACGGGTGTGACAGTATACCCGTCTTGAAATCCTTCACAAAAAACCCAAAAGGATCAAAATTAACAGAAACTCAATTATCACTGGTGAATTTACGGACATACACCAAATTTTTAATCAAGTTAGGGGCATGAAGGGCATTTTTCAAGATAAGAGGTGGATGGGGGGGAGATAAAGTTGTATGATCGTAACCACGAATTGGAATTGAGATGTCATTACTAACAATTATATCACGATTTTTGCTCAAATTGGAATAAGACGAGAGAGTACCTTGGTCGGACGTCATGTGAGAAGTGGCGCCGGTGTCCATGTACCAATTCGCGTCTGTAGGATTCAATCAAAGTGTATGAATGTCGACCTCAATATCTGTAGGTGTCAGGATCGTATTAGGGCCCGTAGCATGGAAAGCCTGTTGGGGCCGAGGCCCAAGTAGGCCTCCTTGATGTCCAGACCCAGCACTGTTTTGGAACCCACTGGATTGATAGGAATAATTGGGCCTGAAAGGCTGCTGGGCAGCCCACTGTCCAGGGAAAGTTGAGGCTGGAAAATAGGGGTTGTTGGGCCACTGGCCCAGCCCCACTGCCAGGGAGCCCATGGCTGGGACCAGTTGTCCTGCGGTCCACTGCCACCGTGCCGAGGCCCGCTGCCACTGTTTTGGCCTCCCCCACCACCGCCGGTACCACCACGATTGCCACCGCAATTTTTGCCATTATTTTTACGATTCTTCTTGCCTCCACCCACCGTGAGTACGGTTATGGCCCGAATTGTCAACAAAACCTTGAGAATTATCGAATGAATTCATCATCACCATGGGACTTGCGCTGGTAGCCACCTTTTTTGCCAAGCCGGCTTCTTCTAACGTGAGCATCGAACGGGCTTGATAAAAAGGTGGAAGTGGATTACTTTGATGGAGGAGAGTCCCAACGCCATTATAGGCCTGCAACCATTTGTAGAACAAGACAATTATTAGTAACTGGCACTCCAACGTTACGGAGTTAGTCTGTCGATTCCTTGAGCCGTTTACAATAAGCTGAAACATTCGTGAAATCGTCCATGCGGACTTCGGAAAAGTCCTGCTCAAGGGTGACAACGCGGAAATGTTGGTTATCCTGAAATATATCACGCAATCTATTCCAAGTAGCCATAGTCGTAGTGTCTGGTTCAATTAGCGTTTGTAAAAGAACGGTAGAAATAGTGGAGTAAATCCACTGAAGGACGGTAGCATCAAGAGTGATCCATAACTGAGGATCCTCCTCATGATGAGGGATAGCGGAAGGAATTATGTGATGGAGGACTTGATGTGAGATTGCGTGAATTTTAAACAACTCTGCCCACGTCGCATATTGAATGTTTTTCATCTCAGGAACAATATGGATGTTGTTCTTGATGTTAGAAATAGTAAGGGCAGGATGAAACAGGTTCTTTGACGTCGACATAATGAAAGACTAAAGGGATTGGGAAGAAAATTTGGGAAGAGGGGAGGTAAAATTGGCACGAAATCCGAGAAGGGGCATGAATTCCAAGGCAATCTCGGCCGAGAATGGATGGTCAGAAAGCGAGAAAAAAAATTGGAAGAAGAGTGGAAGTAATTTAGTCCTAGACTTCTGATACCATGAAAGAAATAATCCCTTGATTATTTTCATTAATGAATGAGTATTTATACAATTTACAATTTCCATAATATGAAAATCTATTCCTATTCTACTCCCAAAACCCTATTCTATTTGTACAAGAATTCTATTATTATGGTAAGTGTATAATGCTAATTAAATACAATAATATATTACCTAAATATACAAGTATACACGGTTTGTGTTGTTCTTGTGTTTCCGTGATTTACATGGTATACACAAGGCAGTGTATATACCGTGTTTATCACGGTATATTTATCATTACTAACAAAATTGTTTGATGAATTAAGTTTTAGAAATAACTTTATAGGAGGTATCATAAGGCAAAATGAAAAATTCTGATAATCGGGTAAAGTAAAAAGAATAAGTGTATATAAGGTATCATAACTAAATTCATGACAGTCAGAGTAGAGTAAATAGAATATGTTTACGTTTTTATACATCTAAATAACATATCCTAAGTAATCCCATTAAATGGAGTTTGGGGAGGGTAGAGTGTACGTAGACCTTATCCCTACCTTGAGAGGTAGAGATGTTGTTTCTGATAGACCATCGACTCAGGAAAAAAGCAATAATAAAGCAGGTCATATAGAAAAAGGAATAGTAACTACAACAAAATATTATGCTATGTGAAAAATAAAGAGACGGTAAATAATACCAGAAATCTAAGGACAAGACAATAAAAAATTAGAAACCACAGGAGAAATACTACGACCACTAGTAAGGAAGGACGCTCTACTACTTACTAACCTACTACCCTAATTTGTGTCCTCCACAACCTCATATCTAAGGTCATGTACTCAGTAAGCTGCAACTGCGACATGTCATGTCTAATCACCTCTTCCAAATACTTCTTTGGCCTACCCCTACCTCTCCTAAAGCCATATATAGCCAACCTCTCTCACCTCCGCACTTGGACACCCACACATCTATTTTTCACATGCCTAAACCAACTCAACTTCCCTTGCTATATCTTGTCCTCCATCGAGGCCACTCTCATCTTGTCTTGAATATGTTCCTCTTCTAGTATGCCGAAATATCCATCGGAGCATCCTCATTTTCTCAACTTTCATCTTTTGAACATGAGAGTTCTTGACTGATAGATCTCTAGAATGATTGTGTCTAAGATTTGGTAATCTATTTGTTTTGATCGGTTCGTATTAGCTGGTGTTTTATTACAAGTAGTCATTTGCCCGACAAAACTCCTTAATTAGTATTGGGGGTCTTTTGAAGTAGTGTATTAAGAGGTGGGGACGAAAGGCGAGGCATAAGTCTCGAGACATGGGGCATAAGTCTCACGGATCTACGGGGCGTATGTAGCATGTATGTTCAATTTTATAATTTTATTACTAAAAAATAAGCAAAAGTAAAAATTTTATTAAAATTCTGTAAATAAATCACGAATAATATAAAAAAATTATTATAATTATTATTTGATAAAGGTAACAACACAAAAAAATGATAATAGAAAAAATAATTTAACATGAAATCTTTATTTACTTCATCATCAATCTCCAGATGTATTGGTCCTTCTCACCTCAACTAATATTTTTCACTGATTTTATTTATATATTCAAAGAAGGAGAAGGGGGAAAAGTGTAAAAGAAATGAGAAAAAATGGATAAAGTTGCTTCAGGAATATAGTGCTATGAAATCTCTATTATATCAATTTCAGACATAATCATCTAGAAAAGTTATTTATGACAGTGTTATTTTCTATGAGAGTTATTTTATTTATTTATATATTTTGTAAAAAATCACTACAAAAATGAAAACATGTATAACATAAAGTATAATTATCATTACAACAATAATAAAAATCATAATTTATAGAAAAATACATTTAAAATTAAATTTAATGTCCGGGGCGTACGCCTTTATCCCCAAGGCTTACACTTTTGCGCCCGCGGCTTACAGCTCCAAATTCTGAGGCGTATGTCCTATGAATTTATGCCTTTCATTTGCGTTTTGAAGCATTTTTGGTACGCCCCACCCCGTGAAAACGCTTTTGAAGACACTATTTTGAAGTAGATATAGTGAGCTTGCATTATTTTCTGTTAGTTGATAAAACTTGCAAGCGTATCATCTAAATATATAAACAGTTAAAAAATACATTAGAGAATAAATATCTTAAATTAGGTAAAAGTAACACTCACCCCGTCTCAATTTGTATGTAGTTTGACCGGCAATAAATGAAGATTTTGAATCTTGTTATCTAAAATAAGTCAAAAATATTTGTGTGGTTATAGATTATCTCGTTAAGCGTAAATGGTAAAGTTTAAAATTAAATTGTTGTCAAATAAGAAAATATATCATTCTTTCTGAATTGACTAAAAAAAAGTGTGTCATATAAATTGAGATAGGAGTATAAAATATCAAATCAAACTTGAGAAGGCATATGAAAAGTGGTCCAATGGAAAAAGAAGGATAGATTTTTCAAACAATTGAAAACACATCACAAGCTTCTTTCCGTTTCGTTCAATAAAAGAGTTGGCATATAGCCTATCTAGAGGAAATGATCTCTTATCGTCACTTATAAATTGCATAAAATAAAATGGTATTTTTATATTTTTTATGTATGAAAATATAAAACAAAAAATAAATTTATAAAAGTATTTACATCAAAACACATCACATATATTTTTGTAATTTTTTTATACTTGGATACTACTTCTCAATCTATTTTTCACAACTTTGTAGAGATTATCATCTACTTTAATGTATTACTTTTATTAAGGAAGAATTATCTTTTCTGTTTAACATTCTACCCACTCTGAAAACGATTCAGTCGGAGGTACAATTCAGTGACTGATAGAGTACCGCCCGTCTGTGGTGTGCGACATTATTCCTTATTAATACATATTTATAAAGAATAATATCTTTTTATATTCAATTTATCCTTTACTTGTTTTTCTTTCATCAAAATTGGTGATTGACAGGCCCTACGTTCTAATATTCCTTATGATCAATTTTATGTAAGAGCTATTTTTTATTAATTCGTTAAAATTAGCAATTTTGTATGCTCCTATGGAAAGAGATTCTTACAAAAGACAAATAATTATTGACGACTTCCTTCCGTAGAAAAAAGCATCACGTACAGTTGATCAAGACATCACAACCATCAAATTGAATAGACTTTATAATATATACTACTTAGTAAAATTGATGGTCTGAAGTTAAATTTTAATTAAAATTAAAATTTATTTGATGAAATTCATCTGTATTTTTATTTGCAGTTCACTCTTCTTAGTTTTTTTGGTCCTAATCTTCAATATGTTTCAGCAACTTCGTGAAGATAGCCATCTTATTTAATATAACACTCCATAAGATTCATTGTATGTGGTACTATTTTCGTATTAATTCGTTTAAAATAAATATCTTTTGATATCTCTTGAGAGTTCTTAACAAAAGTTAACCAAATTAAATGAGTGTCACAACCATCAACTTGAGAAAGAATTTGATCGTATGAAAAGTGGACCAGCTTAAAAATTATTTACATTAGACCAAGTCAAACCCCAGAAAGAAACAAAAAGTGAAAAAAGAAAGGTAGATTTGAAACCCCCACATGATTCATTTTCTTCGATTTTGATATTAAACTAAAAAATATTCTTGCTCTTCATATTTATATGTCACTATATTTTGTTCATTTTTATAAAATTAACAGTTTTTCATGTTTAGAAAAAAAAAATTAATATTTTTATTAATAATGCTTTCTTGTAGGGACGACATGAACGTTTAGGATCACAAAATACTAGGTATATTTTTGGTATGTTTAGGATAAACAACATCGCGACTACTTACATCATAATTGTGATATTATTTTGTATCACCCTCAATGCGGAACAATAATCTCGGAATAAAACACCAAAATGACCAAAATATCATTTTCTCATGCTCTTCTCCCAAATATCTTTAAGAAATTCAAAGTTAAAATTGAAAATGAATTTTTTTTCTTTAACTTATCTAGTCTGAAACCAAACATATATTTTGTGTTATACCGAATATATCTCATTTTAAGTTTAATAAATCAAACGTCTAGTAATAAAACTATAACAATTAAATAATTCCATTATCATTAATCCTCATATTATAATCATGTATAATTTGTTCCTCAAAAAGGGGAAAAGAAAGTGAAAAAAATTAATCTAAAGGGTCCACACATTTGTGAATTCCTTATCATTGTTCCCTTTAGGAATATTATAAAAGGGTCACCAAATAAGCTTTGATTAAGTACTCATCAACTAGAGAATTCTCCAAAGCTTTTGAAGCCATGAATCACAAAGCCTACTCTTTATTATTCATGGCCTTTTTTTGTCTTAAATTTCTGTCTAGCTTCAGCAACCTCCAGGACATTGTCAGGTATAGTAATCCCTTCACTGTATACTTCAATTCAGCAGGGCAAGAAAATGTAGAGATTATTAGGTTAGATTCTCTATATCACACCCTTTGGGGTGCGGTCTTTTCCTGAACTCTGATAACGTAGAATACTTTATGCACCGGACTGTCATTTTTATTATAGTTGCTATCTTAATAATGATGTCTCGAACTTTTTTAAAAAAATCGTTACTTGTCTGATGTTGGTACTGATATTGAAGTCCGATTAAATCTGAATTTGTGTCGGAAAGTTTCACATAATTAAGATAAGTTGCTCCCTAACAAAGACGACTACTCACCAAGGACTTGATATGAAATTTTGATTAAAAATGATGAACTATTTACCACTCCACTCTACCACAATTCTGGTTGGTCAAATAGACTTTCTTCTCTTTTTACTTAATGGGGGTTTTAACCCAAAAAAGGAGGGGGAGGGGGAGATTGCTCTTTATTTGAATTGAGTTTAAGTTCAATATACAAAAAAAATGTAGTATATAAAAATTAAAGGGATGTTTATATAAATTGCCGGTCTTGTAGAAAAGCATCTTAATTGAGCTAGACATCATCGGGGTGGAATTAGAAGCCGAACTTACGAGTTCGGTGGAATTCAATAATTTTCATTCAAATGTAATATTTATATTAAGAACTTTTCTAAAATATTTAAAAATATTAAATTCAAAATCTAATTATTAACATTTAATATGGCAACTATAAAATTAGAAATTCTAACTGGGCATATGAACATCACAACTATCAACTTGAGAAGAATTGATTGATGTGAAAAGTGGACCATCTATTTACATTAGACCAAGTCAAGCCCCGGAAAGAAACACAAAAATGAAAAAAGAAAGCCTTCTCTTTACATATATAGTGGAAAACCCACCACATGATTCTTTCCTTTATGTTTTTTTCTTAAGCAAAAACAAAATAAAAATAACGTCACCATACTTTGTTCATTTAAAAACAAGAGAAAAATGTGTTTCTCCGAGGCTCTTCTCCCATGATCTTTAAAAGTCCAAAATTAAGATTAAAAATTAATTTTCCCCAACTTATCTAAAACCAAACACATATTTTATATCATACATAATAATCTAAGCTTATTTTTAATCCAACGAGCCAAATATCTGTCAATAAAAGTATATCCACTAAACATTTCCATCCTAATAATCCTCGTATTAATATTTATAATCCGGATATACTTGTTCACCCATCAAACTACCCCTAAATGTTAGCCAAAGACTCCAAAATCAACCCCCAAAAGGGGAAAAGAAAATGAACAAAATTTCTAACATTAAAAGGGTCCACACATTTGTGAATTTCTTATCATTACCCTTGAGGATTATTATTAAAGGGTCACCATATAAGCCTATTAATTAATTAAGCACCTTATCATATATATATATATATATATATATATATATATTCCCTTTTCTCCATTGCTTTTGAAGCCATGAATCACAAAGCCTTTTCTTTATTATTCATAGCCCTTTTTGTCTTAATTTTCTGTCTATCCTAAGCAACCTTCAGGAGATTGTCAGGTACAGTGATTCCAGACTTCTCTTTCTTTTTCTGTTTTTTTGTTTTTCATTCGGTGTTCGGAACTTATAAAGAAGTTCGACTAAATTTGGATTTACATCGAAAATTTCCGTATTAGGGGTAAAATGTTTTCTAACAAAGGTAACTTCATATCTCGGATTCGAACCGAAAACATCTAGTTAAGAATGAAAAACTTACTTACTCCCCCACAACTCTGGCTGGTCAAAAGAATTTTCTTCACCTTTCTCCTTAACAGTTTTTTAACCCAAAAAAGGGAAAAAGGTTGCTATTTACTTGAAGTCTTGAACTGATCAATTTAAGTTCTAGGTACAAATTAGAGTGTAAAGTATATTATAAACAAGGCGAGATCTTTACCAAAATAACCAGCTTGATTCACTGTTTCCTTTTTTAAGTTGGTGTATATTTTGATTATGCACTAATTATACACGATTATACATTTATACATGAATTATACATATATTTTATGAGAAATAATATTTTATGTTTTTTATTTGGAATTAGACTTTGCAGCAGAAGATGGAAGTAGCCATCAAGGAAGTTTACCCTATCGTCCATTACAGAAACAACCAATATGCAAGAAGAATATCCTTGGCAAATGTATTGCCACTAAATTACCACCACACATTGAAAGACCCTGCAAGAGTTTTACCAACTGCAATCAAACTGGAACGGATCCTAAAATGAAACCATAGAAGCAGAACAGATGCGAATTTAAAATTTGAAGTTTATGGATTTGTACAACTATTTCAAATTAATATATAATAATAATTGAATTTACAGCTAAATATTTATAGATATTTACTAAATTTCTTAATGTATATATAAGATCTAAATGAAAGTTACCGTTCCCGTGAACCCTAAAAATTTCTTAATTGCACTATTTATGTTATGTGTGTAATGTGTTTTATTATCATTACTATATATTATATAAGTATTGTATTGTTTATTATTTTGGGATTCCTGAATTATTTACCAATTCTACTCGATGCTGTATTTTTTTATTATTTTGGGATTCCTGAATTATGTACCAATTCTACTCGATGCTTGTATCAATGTGTACGAAATATACACACTATGGATGAAGTATATATGCCTGTTTCTTTTTTAACAATGTGTACGAAATATACATACTATGGATGAAGTATATATGCCTGTTTCTTTTTAAAATTGTATGTATAGTTCGAGCATAAGACAATATTGAGTGTATTTGTGGCTACACTTTAATAGGTGGTCGCCAGTGATTGCTTTAAGAATATTTAATTAATGACATGGTCTCGGAACTACTTAGCCCAAAATGGGAACAAAATTCTCAACTCTTCCTCTTCAACATCTCTTATGTTTGTTTGTTTGAAATATATCCTTCATTTTTTCAGACTACCTGGTGGATGGGAATTTGGTTTTATGTGGTTGTGGAAAATTTTCAGCTTATGAGCTAATTTTTGAGGTTGAGTTTAATTTAATGTTCATTAAACACAGTAGCCTCAATTAGAACATGTTAGAGGTGTACTGTAAGATTGTATTAATCTCTCTTGGAGAGTATTTCTCATTAATATATATATAGTGTGTACAATGTTAAATCCTAATTGAATAAGGATCATATATTTACCATAATTATACACTACTATTAATTACAAAATACATGTAATATTCGCTAATACACCCCCTCAGTCGGAGCAGGAGGAGGCCAGACGCTGAGACTGGATCTGAAGTCTAGGAATAGCTGTCTAGGAAGTCCTTTAGTGAAGATATCCTCATACTGATATGAAGAAGACACATGAAACATCTTAACAAGACCTATACCAACCTTCTCACAAACAAAATATATATCCATCTCAATGTGCTTGGTTCTCTGATGCTGAACCGGGTTGTGAGATAAGTAGATCGCAAATATGTTATCACAGTACACCATAGACGCCTTACGTAAGGGAAAATGAAGTTCCAAGAGAAGGTTTCGGAGCCAGCAGATCTCAACAACAACGTTTGCAACGCCTCTATACTCTGCTTCTGCACTCGATCAGGATAGAGTGGCTTGCCTCTTGGCAGACCACAAAAATGGATTATCTCCTAAGAACACACAATAGCTAGATGTGGAGCGTCGCGTGTTCGGACAACCTGCCCAATCAGCGTCCGTATATGATATCAACCTAGTCGGTGCAGAGGGGTAGATATGTAATCCATAATCAAAGTGCCCTTAATGTACCGAATCATATGCTTAAGAGCTGTAAAATGAGGCTCCCTGGGGCATGCATAAATAAACACACCTGCTGAACATCATAAGAAATATCAAGCCTGGTGAAAGTAAGATACTGAAGTGCACTGGCAAGGCTCTTATACAGAGTGGGATCGGACACTGGATCACCGTCCCTAGAACTGAGTTTCGACTTTGGGTCAACCGGAGTAGGCATGATCTTGCAGTTCGCCATTTTAGCACTGTACACAATTTTCTCTACATACTTACGCTGACACAGGAACATAATATCTGTAGATCTAGTCACTGATATCTCCAAGAAGTAACTCAACTTCCTCATGTCAATTATAGCAACTTCGTATTTAAGTAGAGCAGTTATCTCATTTTTCAACATATCAGAAGAGGCAGTGCGAACAATATCATCCACATATAATAACAAGTATGCAATATTAATACCTCGATGAAATATAAAGAGAGAATGACCATACTTGCTGCATACAAACCCAATCTGCATGATGTAATTAGCAAAATGCTCATACCACGCTCAGAGGACCTATTTCAAACCATACAGTGACGTACAAAGATGTCAGACATAATGAGGGGCCGCTGGGTGGACAAAGCTTGGTGGCTGGTATATGTAAATAGTTTCTTTCAAGTCCCCATATAAGAATGCATTTTTCAAATCATCAAGCTGATGAATCGTCCAATGCTTACCCATAGCTATGCTCAGAATCGTGCGAATGGTAGCCGATTTAACCACCAAACTAAATGTCTCACCACAATCAATACCTTTCTGCTGATTAGTACCATTAGCCACAAGTCTTGCCTTATGGCGCTCAAGGTCACTAGTGTCTCTGAATTTGTGACGAAATAGCCACAAGCATCGAATCACATTAACCCCATCCGGTCTAGGAACCAGATCCCAAGTATGTTATTTCGTTAAAGCATTAAATTCCTCACGCATGGCTGCATTCTTATTCGGGTCAAATTTGGCTAATTTTGGGTTTTTTGGGAATTGGGGATATAGTTTGTGTGGATAGGTTAAAATGGACTTTGGGTTTGAAAATCCTGTGTTGAGCACGGGTTTCCATTCGGTGTGTGGGAGTTGGGGCATTTTGGGTAGATGAGTGGGATGCAATCTGGTGGGGTGTCGGGTCAGAGGTTAAATACTGTGTTGGATTTGTCGGGTCATGGGTTAAATACTGGGTTGGATTTGTCCGGGCAGTGACAGTAGTGGGTGGTGGTCGGGATAGGTCGACGGGGTATGGGTGAGGGAGTTCTGTTTCGGTGACCGGCACAGGTTGGGTGTGGTTGGGTAACAGGTCAGAGCGACGGGATTTGGGTGATGATGACAGGGTTGTTGTGGGAAAGTCTATGGGAGAAGGGGCGGCAGGTGGTGGAGACACTGGGTTGGTGGAGCAGCGATGCTGGCGGATGTGAAGGACGATGGCGGGTTAGGTCATCACTGTCGGGGAAAGGTCCGACAGATCGCTGGTAGTGGCAGTGGGATTGGGTGGTGATTGAACTATGGGGACAGTGGCATTGGCACGCTGGGGTTAGATGAGTACGACAGGGGAGGTATCTGACTCGTCTAGAAAGGTGTAGTCCGTATTTCAAAATTTTGGATGTTTGCAAATGAGAAGATTGTCTCGTTAAATGTGATATGACGAGAGATATGGATTTGACGTGTAGGTATGTCATAGCACAAATACCCCCGTATGATTAGACGGAAAGCCTAAGAAGATACATGGAGTGGTGCGTGGTGCTAATTTATGTGCGGCCGTGGAGTCTAGATTTGGATAGAAAAGGCAACCAAAAATCTGAAGGTGATCGTAGAAGGGGATTCGACAGTAGAGGATTTTGGTAGAGGTCTTGTTATGAAGAGTACGTGTAGGTAAAATATTAAGGATATATTTTACCATTTTGACTGCATAAACCCAAAAAACAAAGGGGGGGGGGGGAGAGGCATGAAAATGGATTGTACGAACCATGTATTAATAGTGCGGATGATTCACTCAGCCTTACCATTTTAAGGGAGGTGTGGGGACATGAAAAATGAAAAATCATGCCATTATTTTTGCAAAATTTGTGAAAAGTGGAATTGTTAAACTCACGACCATTATCACATTGGAACAATTTGATGGTTTTTTCAAACTGTGTTTTGATATAAATACAAGATTTAAGAAACTTGGCAAACACTTCAGACTTGAATTTAAGTGGGTAGACCCAAATAAAGTGAGAAAAATCATCTAATAGAAGGAGATAATATTTATGACCCAGTGAGCTATTAATGAGAGATGTCCATAAGTCAGCATGCACAATATCAAAGGGAGAAAACGTAACACTTAAAGATGACTGAAACGGAAGGAAAACATATTTGCCTAAAGGGCTAGAAAAACAACGTTGGACAAGTTTTCCATTATTACATCGAATGAAATTATTTCTTCTAAGAAAAGTAAAAACAGGAGCTCCTGGGTGTCCAAGTCTATTATGCCAATATGACGGAGAGATAGCAGTGAGGGAGGTATGTGAGCGGAATCTGGCAGCGGAGGTGGATGAGATAGGATAAAGGTCCCCCACAGTATTGTATCTCGTAAGGGGTATCCCCGTAAGTAGATCATTCACCGAAAAACCAAAGGGGTCAACTCAATAGACACGAATTGTTACGAGTAAATTTCCTAACAGATATTAAAATTTTAATGATATTGGGAGCATAAATGATGTTATTTATAGAGAAGGGTGGGTGAGGTGGTTGGGTGTAGGTTGTACCATAACCTTGAATTGGAATGCGATGACTATTACCAACCGTAATAAATTGAGGATACTTTAAGTGAAACAGTTTGGAGAGATTACTTGAGTAGCGGGTGAGATAAGAGGTGGCCCCCGTATCCATGTACCAATTTTTATCGGGCTGCTGGAGATTTAATGTGTTGAAGGCCTGGCTCAAATTAGTGGGGGCCAGACCCGATAAAACCTGTTGCTGGGCCATAGCGACGTAGGCTTGTTGGGATGAAAGTGTCGATTGGCGTGGGCAAGGGGAGTGGCCCAATATGCCCGACTGCTAGGATGCTGGAAACTGGGTTGAATCTTGGTGGATCAGGTAAGCAGCTACGACCCAGGCTCCTGGATTGGGCCACTACCCTGGGTCAATCCAAGGCTGGAAATTAGTGGGCTGTTGTTGTTGGCCGGTTCTACCTACATATTTGCCGCCTCTGTCGCCCTTTATGTTGTTGTGGCCTATGCCACCTCTGCCACCACCGCGGCTGCCCCGCGGTTGGTAGTTGTTCGATGGTGGTGGTTGGGCGGTGGGGGCAGTGTTTGTCACCGGACTTTCAACCGCTAACGCCTTCTGATTGTGTTCGTCCTATTTGGCACGTCGGGTTTTCTCCAAAAGTAATTATGAGTGGGCCCTATTGAAGCTCGGTAGTGGGTCAGCTTGTTAAATCATAGTCGCTAGAATATCGTATTCGCCCTTTGGTAAGCTAGAAACTAGTTGTAGAACCATCTTTGTTTCGGAAATTGGTGTCTCCACATTGGATAATTGGTCTGCAACTAGTTTCAATTGTTTACAATACTCGGACATGTTGGCAAAATTCTCGAGATGGGTATTATTGAACTGTTCCTCCAAGTACACGGCACGTGTATGCTTGTTATCTTGATATATCTCCTCCAAACGTATCCATAACTCACGAGCTGAGGCACCGATTTTCATAATCGTATGAAGCAAGTCCTTAGAGATTGTGCCATAAATCCACTATTTGACGATAGCTTCAAGACGACGCCACGTCGTTTCCTCAACTTCAATAGGGTGGGGGAAAGAGTCGTCAATATGGTCAAGCACATTATAAGCACATGCGTGAATGCAAAAGAGCTCAACCCACGATGAATATTGACCATCTTCTTTATCAAGAACTAAGGGAATGAAATTCTTGATATTCGTGACGGTGAACGCCGGATGAAAAGAAGGAGTGAATGAGGGAGCGGGGGGGGGGGTGTGGGGGAGGAGGTGTCTATGATGACTGTGGATGAGGAGGAAGCCTTGGGAGAGGAGGGAGTAGACATGGAAGTCACAAAAGGGGACAAGAGAAAAAAAATTAGGGTTTGGGTTTGTAGATGGGGGTCGCCGGCCGAGGGAGGTAGGGGGGAGGGCGGCGATGTAGAGAGAAAAGAGAATTAGGCGTTTTTAGGATTTGACTCTTGATACCATGTAAGATTGTGTTAATCATCCTTGTGGAGTATTTCTCATTAATACAAATATATATAGTGTGTACAATGTTGAATTCTAATTGAATAAGGATACTATATTTATCATAATTATACACTACTATTAACTAAAAAATATATGGTAATATTCGCTAATATTTATGACTTATTGAGGCTAATCTATCTATCTATATTATATTAAAAGCACGAAGGGTCTTAGAAATGTTGATTGAACTTTTTGTCATTCATTAAAAGATTCTGCAATAGACAAAATTGTCATTTACTATTTGTCTAATAAAATAAACATAAATTTTATTTATTAAATTTTCCTTATTTCAACTATATAAGAAGTCCTAAGATTTAGGACTTTGAATACAAGTAAAATTTACTTCCTATAAATCTACTTTTCAATTTGTTTTCAAACACATACATGTACTCCGACGAGATTTGGGTAATATTTCAGTCAACCATAAGTTTCAATCTTTTCTATACTCTTTTTACGTGTATGAATATAACTCCTCAATTCTCTTTAGGTTTAGGATTCGTTTTAGGATTAGAATTCTTTTATACCAATTATTGTTATTTACATTGTGTCCTTCATTGTTTAGGTTTAGAGTTTATTTTAGGCTTAGGATCCTTTTACCAAAATTGTCCTATGACTACGTACAAAGGAAACAAATTACGTTTAGATCACGGAATAAGTATCACTTTAGTTTTAGAATTCCTTTACCAGTTAATGTTAGTTTGGTTAACCATTCAGAATTTCTGTACAATTCTGCTAATGATATTGAGTTTTTATCTCTTTATTATATCTCACATTGTTTATGTTTTCTCAATATTATTGACGTGTTTTTATATTCATATGAAATCACTTATTTTCTAATAAGGTGATTTTGGTTTATGTTTGCAGTGCATTCGAGGGAGTGTCTGACAACCCGATATAAGCTTTTGGTAATAGATTTGGAGATCAAGATAGAGAAGAAGAGGAGGGTTGTGGATAACAGACAAATAATCAAATGGGGGAGTTTGACCTTGGCTAGTGCACAAGAGATGTGGGAGAGGTTGATGGCCAGGGGGCTTGGGGGAATAGTGGGGATGCGACCGGTATGTGGGATAGGATGGTCAATTGCATTTGGGAGGTAGCTAGAGAAGTGCTAGGGGTCTCGCGGGATAGCCGTGGTGGGCATCGATGGGACTGGTGGTGGAATGGTAAAGTTCAAAAGAAGGTGGAAGCAAAGAAAATGGCGTATGCGAAATTGGTAGAGAGCAAGGATGAGGTAGATAAGTAGACGAATAGGGAATCATATAAGATCGCGAGGAAGGAGGCAAAACTAACGGTTAGGGCGACGAATACGGCGGCTTTCGAACGCATATATGTGGAAATAGAGGATAAAAAGTTGTATAGACTAGACAAGGCGATGGAGAGGAGGACTCGTGACTTGGATCACATGAGGTGCATCAAGGACGAGGATGACAAAGTACTGGTGGAGGACGCGTTTATTAGACGGAGGTGGCAGTCTTACTTCCATAAACTCTTGAATGAAGAAGGAGATAAAGACATTGTGCTAGGAGACCTGGAGCAATCTAGAAGGTATCAGGATTTTGGATATTTTAGAAGTATTAAGGTTGAGGAGGTTATGGGTGCTATTCACAAGATGCGTAGGGGACGAGCGACCGGACCTGATTAGATTCTAGTTGAATTTTGGAAGAGCGTAGACAGGGCATGTTTGGATTGGCTGACTGAGTTATTTAATATCATTTTCAAGACGACAAGAATGCCCGAAGAATGGAGGTGGAGTAAGATGATTCCTTTGTATAAGAACAAATGTTACATCCAGAGTTGCAACAACTATAGGGGTATCAACTGCTAAGCCACACTTTGAAAGTTTGGAAAGGGTCGTAGAGATAAGGGTGAGAAGAGACGTGTCCATTTATGAGAACCAGTTTGGATTCATGCCGGGGAGTTTGACTACAGAAGCCATTCATCTTATTAGAAGGTTGGTGGAGCAGTATAGGGAGAGGAAGAGGGACATACGTATAGTTTTCATCGACCTCGAGTAGGCATACGACAAAGTCCCTAGGGAGGTTCTATGGAGATGTTTGGAGGTTAGAGATGTACATATGGCGTATACTAGGGCGATCAAGGATATGTATGATGGAGTAAAGACCAAGGTACGTATAGTAGGAAGAGACTCGGAGCACTTTCCAGTGATGATGGGGTTGCACCAGGGATCAGCTCTAAGCCCATTCCTATTTTCTTTGGTGATGGATGGACTAACGCGACAAATTCAAGAGGAGGTGCCATGGTGTATGTTATTCGCAGATGACATAGTCCTAATTGATGAGACTCGTAGCGGAGTGAATGCTAAGTTGGAGTTTTGGAAACAGACTCTGGAGTCTAAAGAGTTCAGGCTGAGAAGGACCAATACATAATACTTGGAGTGCAAGTTCAGTAATGGGAGCGACCATGAGACAGGCGTGGAGGTAAGGCTTGGTTCTCAAGTTATTCCAAAGAAAGGAAGTTTCAAGTATCTCGGGTTCATTATCTAAGGGAGTGGAGAGATTGATGATGATGTCACACATCATATTGGTGCAGGGTGGATGAAATGGAGGCTTGCTTCTAGAGTCTTATGCGATAAAAAGGTGCCACCAAAATTTAAAGGCAAGTTTTATAGGGTGGTGGTTAGACCGACTATGTTGTATGGGACGGAGTGTTGGCCAGTCAATACTTCACACATCTAAAAGATGAAAGTTGCGGAGATGAGGATGCTGAGATGGATGTGTGGGCATACAAGGAGGCATATGATTAAAAATGATGATGTCCGGGACAGAGTAGGAGTAGCCTCGGTGGAGGATAAGATGCGAAAAGCGAGGTTGATATGGTTCGGGCATGTGCAGAGGAGAGACACAAATGCCCCAGTGTAGAGGTGTGAGAGATTGGCTATGGACGGGTTCATGAGAGGTAGAGGTAGGCCGAAGAAGTATTGGGGAGAGGTGATTAGATATGATGTGGCGCACGTGCAACTTACTGAGGACATAACCTTAGATAGGGGATTGTGGAGGACACGTATTAGGGTAGAAGGTAGTTGAGCGTAGTCCTACTTACGCTTACATACTGGTTGTTGTAGTGGTATTATTGTAAACATGCTTAGCCTATCGTACTAGTAGGCGCAATATTGCTTTATAGTCTCATGTCATTTGATTCCTGCTATTGTGTGTTCTTTCATGTACTTTGTTTATCTTATCTACCTGCATTAGTTATTGCTTCTTTTTTTGCAGAATGCTTTATCATGGCTTATCCGTTTTTGGTACCATCATTGTCATACTACTTTAAATTTCTTGTTCGGATCTGATCGTTTCTCTTGCTTTTCTTGTGTTTATGCTGTGTCTTGAGCCGAGGGTCTTTCGGAAACAACCGCTCTACCTACCAAGATAGAGGTAAGGTCTGCGTACACTCTATCCCCCAAACCCCACGTTGTGAAATTTCACTTGGTATGTTGTTGTTTTTGTTTTCAGTACATCTAGAAAGCTGATTGCATAGTAAAACTGTGGCATCCGACAGTTCTTCTGAAATAACTCAATATATATTGATGTGTTTTATATTTATATGAAATCATTTATTTTCTAATACGGTGATTTGTTTTATGTTCGCAATTCATTCATCGGCATAATTCTTCAACATGCTTTGGAGAGAGTAAGTAATGTCCAATATCAATTCATTGTTTCCCGTACATTTAGAAAACTGATTGCATAGTAAACTGTGGCATCCGACAGTTCTTCAGAAATAAAGTTTTATTCCTAATATTAGACTTTTTGAAATAACAGTAAGCAGGTAAACATATTTTTTGTTTCATGGTGCATTCATCTTGTATTGTTAGAATAGCAATACAAAAGAATCTCATAATCCATAGTTGAAATTGTAATTTTATGCTGATATTATATACTCTTATATGATGGTCACCTATTGGAGGCAAAAGAAAAAGTATTAGAGAAAGGAATATGCTTTATTGGTGATTTATAGTGTTACAGAAAATATTTACCTTGCTACAAACTAGGTAACTAATCAACCTAATTACAAAAGGAATATAATTCTACCTAAAATAGGAGATATATAAGTAATGTAAGAATATTCGGTAAATATTCTATTACACCCCCGCAGTCGAAGCAGGAGGTTCACGAACACTGAGTTTGGCTCGAAAATCATCAAACAGTATACGCGGAAGTCCTTTGGTGAATATGTCGACAATATGATATATGGAAGGAACAAAAAGGACACGAACTTGACCACGAGCCACTTTTTCGCGAACAAAATGAATGTCCATTTCAATGTGTTTGGTGCACTGATGTTGGATGGGATTGCATGAAAGATATATCGCACTAACATTGTCACAGTAGACTAGTGTGGCCTTTTTAATCGGGCAATGAAGCTCTAGTAGAAGGTTACAGATCCAACAGGACTCAGATAAGACGTTGGCTACACCTCTGTATTCTGCTTCGGCATTGGATCGGGATAGTGTAGGCTGCATTTTAGAAGATCAAGACAATAGGTTATCTCCGAGGAAGACACAATACCCAGACGTGAGCATCGGGTGTGAGGACATCCATCCCAATCAACATCAGAATAAGCAGCTAGACCAGTGAGTGAGGACCGGTATAGGTGTAAGCTGAAGTGAAGTGTGCCCTGAACGTATCATAAAATACGTTTGAGGGCATTCATGTGTACTTCCATCGGACTGTGCATGTGCAAATAGATTTGTTGCACGGCATAGGATATGTCTGGTCTCATGAATGTGAGAAACTGCAGGGCCCCAGCCAAGCTACGATAGTCAGTCGGGTCTGAATATGGAGGGCCGGAATCAGTGTTGAGCTTGAAATTAGTGTCCACTGGTGTGTGGGCCGGTTGGCAAGATGTCATGCATGCTCGGTCAAGGATCTCTTCGGTGTATTTCTTTTGACACAGAAATAAGCCGCCAGAATGGCGAGTGACAAAGATGCCCAAGAAATAACTCAGGGGGCCCAGATCCTTCATAGCAAACTCAGAAGCAAGGAGTAACATAATGAATCGGCGGAGGGCATCAGATGATGTCATCAACATATAATAAGATGTAAGCCATGTCTGGACCCTTGCTATAGATGAACAGGGAATAATCGGATTTGTTGTGTGAAAAACCGATAGAGGAGACATATTCGGCAAACTGGTGGTACCATGCTCGAGAATCCTGTTTCAGTCCATGGAGCGATTTCTGTAATAGACAGACATAATCCAGAAGAATAGGATCTGTGAAACCTATAAGCTGATGCATATATATTGTTTCATAAAGATCCCCATGTAAGAATGCATTATTGACATCAAGCTGATGAATGATTCAAGACTTGAAAAGGGAAATGTTGAGGATGGTCCAGATGATTGTGGGATTTACGACTGGGTTGAACATTTCATCACATTTCACTCCCACCTGTTGAGACTTGTCATCACCTACAAGATGAGTCTTATTCCTCTCAAAAGAACTATCAGATTTCTTTTTATGTCTAAAAATCCACATAGAACGAATAATGTTAGCATCAGGTGGATGTGGTACTATGTCCCACGTCTTATTATCAATAAAAGTATTATATTCATCAATCATTGCGTCTTGCTTATGGCATTCAATAGTCATGTAATGGCACTTATTGAGGGGTTACATTCAGCCAAATAATGGCTGAATTCATGTGCCAAATAATGGAGATTCAATTCTCCAAAACCAGTCCAAAATTCAGAACTTTCCATCTTCCCCTCGCAGCATTCTGCCTCCGAAGTGCCGCGGCTCTGCGAATTAGCGACGCGGCACCTCGGCTCCAGTATCCCAAGCCACCAATTAGCGCTGCCATGGGGGCACCGCAGCTCTGACGGTGTTGCGTCGCGGTCCTTCTCGGCTCTGCGACAATTTTCGACTCGTTTCATCTTACACTTCTTCCTTCGTTTACCAACGTGGAATACTTGTCATTTGCAAAATAAACATCTATCATTCTATGTCTCAAACGTATTACATATGTACCAATATCTTTTTCACTAATGTAATTTATGATACTTGGCACTACGTGTACACGTGTGTGGAAACACATTTCCGACGTGCGGGGCCCCAATTGTTCGAGTCATAAATAATGGGATAAACTTAATTCCACATTAGTAAATTTTCAACAATCCCCTCTTGAAAGAGATTTTGGCGCACTCACAAAATGCATATTTCCAGCAATCTTTCAGCTAACAGATGTTGCATCTTCCGCTTTGAACCTTCCATAGTTGAATACCATCAGACTTAATTACTGCGCGGTGAACGTGATGTCTTGAACCGTCAGTGTTTAGTGTAAGCCAAGTCATAGGTACCAACACAACAGCTTTTCTTACTATGTTCTTCATAATGTTTTGTCCGTTGTGGCCGTGGACACTTCTTGGATTCTTAAGTGCATTCATTTGAGGCGGCCCATCCTCGCACTTAAATAGGTGGTCTCCTACAAGGTATCCTGCTATACCCCACTTTATAAGTGTTAGGAACCATTAAAAGTTTCCCAAACCTAACCTCAACCATTGAGGATCATTAAAGGTTTTGAAAACTTAACCTTTACCCATACTGTAGATAGCACTTAACGTCTATCGCGGGAACGACTTTGGGTGTATGTTCCTTACAGGGATCATAACACGTAGTGCTATTGCTTCCACTGAAGCGCTCAACTGAACCTTTACAACTTAGTTTTTCCATTGAACCAAATTTCTGGGATCTCCAGTCAGTAAGGTTGGGTAACCACCGTATTGGTCCTTAAAGCTTGGGTTTTAAGCCCATTCTCCTAGACAAGCAGAATATTTGATCTTTGGGTAAGCCCTTTGTCAGTGGGTCCGCTATGTTATCCTTTGATTTTATATAATCAATGGATATTATACCCGTGGTGATCAGCTGCCTAACTGTCTTATGTCTCCGTCAAATATAACGAGACTTGCTCTAAGAAGTCGTGAAGCCACTCAGCTTCTTCTCCTGCTTTGTCTAAAGTGATAAACTCTGATTCCATCATGGATCGAGCGATGCAAGTTTGCTTAGAGAATTTCCAAGACACATCCCCACCACCAATTATAAATATATACCCATTAGTGGACTTAGTGTTCTCTATATCAGATATCTAGTTTGTATCACTGTACCCCTCTAGTACAGCTGGATATCTCGAATAATTCAACCCGTAAGTTATCGTGTATTTCAGGTATCGTAGTACCCGATTCAACGTCTTCCAATGATCATTACTCGGATTACGAGTAAACCTAGCCAACCTGTCCATATTGCTCCTGGCATACGGGTGCACCACAATTTTTATCAAGCTTTTGATTTCTATCCAGTGGTGACTTCATAGGCGAACCGTCAAACATCTCGAACTTTCTCAACACATCCTCGATGTAGTGAGACTGAGATAAGACTAGTCTGTCAGATGTCATAGAGATCTTTATCCCTAAGATGATATCTATGATACCCATATCCTTCATGTCAAAGCATTATTTCAACATGTTCTTAGTCTCTAGGATCAAACTAGGACTACTCCTTGTGATCAACATGTCATCTACGTATATGCATATCATGACGAACGAGTCAGAGTTACCTTTCGTGTTGACACATTTGTCACACTTATTAATGGAGAAACCCTTTGATAGGAGAGTACTATTAAATTTTTCGTGTCATTGCTTCGGGGCCTATTTCAACCCGTACAGAGATTTGACAAGTCGACAGACTTTCTTCTCTTGCCCTGGAACCACATACCCCTCGGGTTGTTCCATATAAATTTTTTCTTTCAAATTACCATTTAGGAAGGTTGTCTTGACATCCATTTGATGTATCTCAAGGTCACGCAATGCTGCGATCACAATGAATACTCGAATGTACGTCATTCTTGATATCGGGGAGTACGTGTCAAAATAGTCAAGGCCTTCTTTCTGTCGATAACCCTTGACTACCAACCTGGATTTGTACTTGTCTATAGACCCATCTGCTTTATACTTCCGTTTGAGTATCCATTTACAGCCCAACGATTTATTTCCCGGAGGAAGATCAACCAACTCCCAAGTATGGTTATGCAGGATGAAGTCTATTTCACTCTCAATAGCTTCTTTCCAGAGCGGTGCCTCTGGAGTTGACAATGCTTCAGCAATTCTCCTTGGTTCGTCATCAACCATATAATTTACAAAGTCAGAACCGAAGGATTTATCCTTCCTGGCCCTTTTACTTCGCCTCGGTTCCATCTCTAGAGTCTCCAAGTTCTGAGAATCTGGAACACTAGATTCCGGATATTCAGTCACTTCGAAGTCCACTAGATCTGAATCATCTAGATCTGGGCAGTCAACGACTACTGGTTCCTGAGAGCTTTGTTTATAACTTCGTTTGCAAGAGGTTATGCCTTTTTCCTTTCTAGGAAAAGTATCCTCAAAGAATTGAGCATTCATTGATTCCATGATTGTACCCCCGTGGATATCTGAAATATCTGACTTATGCACTAAGAAGCGATAAGCACTATTATTATTTGCATATCCGATAAAAATGCAATCTACAGTCTTAGGCCCAATCTTGACCTACTTTGTCTTGGGCACTTCCACCTTTGCCAAACAACCCTACACATTTAAATATTTCTAGGTGGATTTCTTTCTCTTCCATGATTCATATGGAGTTTTGTCCTTACCCTTACGTGGGACTCTATTAAGAATCATATTAGCGGTAAGGACGGCTTCTCCCCACATATTTTGGGGAAGACCGGAATTGATGAGCAAGGCATTCATCATTTTCTTCAACGTGCGGTTCTTGCGTTCAGCAACACCGTTCAATTGAGGTGAGTATGGAGCCATCGTTTGATGAACAATGCCCGATTCGGCACAATATTTCTCAAATGGCGCTACATATTCTCCCCCTCTATCGCTATGAATGGATTTAATCCGCATGCTTAGTTGGTTTTCAACTTCTGCTTTGTAACGTCAGAACGCTTCAAAGGCTTCATCTTTACTTTTAACAAGTAAAGGTAACAATACCTTGTGCTATCATCAATGAATCTCACAAAGTACTTGTTCTCCCCTAGTTTGTACAAACTTCAAATCATATATATCTGTGTGAATAAGTTCTAGAGGAGTGGTATTCCTTTCGACGGATCGAAAAGGAATCTTGCTGAGTTTTGCCTCTACGCACACCTCACACTTATGTTAAGGGTTTACGTCGATAGACGGCAATAACTCCAACTTCACCAATCTTTGGATGGACTTGTAGTTAACATGTAATAATCTATGATGCCATAAATTAGAAGACTCAAGCAAGTAAGAAGAAGCTTCAATATTATTGCTTGGATGTATTACAAACATGCATTAACTTTGAAGAGGCTTTCACAGACGAAGACTCTTCCCACAAAAGTTCTATTATTGGTTATTACAAATTTATTGGACTCAAATACTAGCCTAAAACCAGCATTAACCAATAAATAACCTGAAATTAAATTCCTCCTAATCTCAGGGATATGCATCACCTCCTTCAGAGTGAGCTCCTTTCCTTTAGTCATCTTCAGGACTACCTTTCCTACCCCCAGCACGTCAGAGGAAGCGTTGTTACCCATGAACAACTTCTTGTTTGTAACTGATGTATATGTGGAGAAAGCATCTCTATTAGAACAGATATGTCTGGTAGCACCCGTGTCCATCCACCATTGCATGGGATTCTCAACAAGGCTTGCTTTAAGCACCATCGTCGAGAACTTCTCAATCATGTCATCAAGAAGCGTGTCTTTGACGATGTTAGAATATGCCTTGCCTTTGGCCTTGGCCTTCTCTTGTTGCTTAGTCTTGAGCTTGTGGCAGTCCTTGATCATGTGACCAGGTTTCCCAAAGTGGTGACAGTTCCCCTTGAACTTCTCCGCCGCCTGGGTCTTGCCGTCTTTTTGGAACTCGCGCTTCTTGCTTGGGTTCTCTTTGGCCTCAGCCAGATTTGCCTTTGCCTCAGCGGGTTGTTTTCCCCTAGGCAAGGCCTTCTTATTATCTTCCCGAATGTGGAGTTTGATAATAAGTTCCTCAAAGGCCATTTCCATTGTTTTGAGTTTTAAGTAACTCATAAACTCATTCCACGAGGGAGGTAACTTCTCAATCAGTGATGAAACCAAAAAATGCTCATTTGGTTTCATACCTCCCAAATCCAGGTAATGTAGAATCATTTGGAATTCCTGGACTTAGGACATCACAGTTTTGCTATCCACTATTTGAAATTTCAGGAATTTCCCAATAAATTTCTTCGTACCAGCATCTTGTGCGTTGTACTTCTTCTGCAACTTTTCCCATAACTCTTTGGAGGTGCCTACGGCGCAATACACCGTGTAGAGTGGGTCTGACCGATAGTTCAGAATATAGTTCTTACACATGAAGTCACTATGACTCCAAGCATCAAGAACCATCTTCATGCCATTGACGACATGGATACATTGGCCCCCTCCAGCCGTTTCATTAGGCTGAGGGTCCACTTCATCTCCAGCTTGTGGAGGATCTTCTGTTGGGAAATGAGTCATTCCCGTAACAGTTAGATAAAACAACATCTTCTACTGCCATCTCTTGAAGTTGGAGCCCATAAACTTCTCTGGGCGTTCATTGTGGAAACCGGAGGGTGGAGGAACAGTAACGTTCCCTTGAGCAACCGGAAAGGCATTGGGCATGCCTAGAGCAGGGGGAAGGCAGAAGGGTTGCCTTGAGTAGCAGCAACAGCAAAATCAGAAATGAGTTGTTCTCTTCCAGTCATCTTTCTAAGCACTTACAACAATCTTGTCTTAAAATTATGGGTTACAACAATTGCAGAAAACGAAAAGTAAGTAAATATTACAAATTGCTAGAAAGGATAAACTAAATATTACAACAAACTGGAATCAAGAACGATACAAACTCCTTGTGATTTGCTGAGTCGAGTGATGACACTCTGTCTTTAAGACAATATTGCCCCGTATATCTCCTTTACGTTATCGGGCAATAGTCTCCCAAGATACAACAATAACTTAACAATTGAGCAAAGGAAACTCAGGTGTTACTCTTGAAGAATTTTGAATATAGAAAAACTTGCTAGAGAGGAAGAAGAAGATTTCAGAAAAAATTCTACGTGTTGAACAATTGAATCAAAGGCCTCAATTTATAGTGTAAGGAAAATGACCCCTCAACTAGCCAACTAATGACCTTTAATAGCCATGTAATGACACTTATTGAGAGGTTACATTCAGCCAAATAATGGCTGAATTCATGTGCCAAATAATGGAGATTCAATGCTCCAAAACCAACCCAAAAGTCAGAACTTTCCATCTTCCCGTCGCAGCATTCTGCCTCCGAAGCACCGCGGCTCTGCGAATTAGCGCCTCGGCTCCAGTAGCCCAAGCCACCAATTAGCGCTCCGGTACCGCGGTTCTGACGGTGTTGCGCCGCAGCCCTTCACGGCTCCACGGCGATTTCCGACTCGTTTCATCTTACACTTTGTACACTTCTTCCTTCGTTTACCAACATGGAATACTTGTCATTTGGCCAATAACCGTCCATCATTCTATGTCTCAAACGTATTACGTATGTACCAATATCTCTTTCACTAATGAAATTTACGATACTTGGCACTACGTGTACATGTGTGTGAAAACGACGTTTCGACGTGCGGGGCCCCAATTGTTCGAGTCATAAATAATGGGATAAACTTAATTCCACATTAGTAAATTTTCAACAAATTATTAGTATCTTTTTCTTCAAATATTATTTGATTATCCAAAATAAGAAATGCATGCTTGTTGTTCTCTTTTAACTTTTAAGAGTCTTAATTTATAAATTCCAGAAGTTTGAACTAACATGGTAATGACAACAAAAATTAAAGGAAATAATATGGTAATATCGAAATAAAGTATATAACTAGAGTTGTGTCTACTTAATTTTGGTAAATCAATAATGAACTATTTATGTTGGTATTCAAATTGATTATAATATTTTTGTGAGATGCGAAGACTAAAGTTATGCGTCGATCAAAATTGGGACTAAAACGTACATATTGTTTGGATTTATGTTTTTCATCAATATTTTATTTTAAAATCTTATCCCATTAGTATTTGCATTATATATTTAATTTTTTGTAGTATTTGTTGTCAAATGAGGTTCATATACACGCTTTGATCACGCGTACGGTGAAACTAGTACGTCTAAATAAAGGAGGCGACATATTTTAAGTGATTATCTTATCTACTTAATAAACGTCTGAGAACACGTACATAAACTTTTTCAAAATTCGAGGCAGAATGTCCAATAGAAACACTTTTATCATGTATTCAAAAGTTCAATTATAACAGCTGTAGTTTGATTATCTAAAAAGAAATATTATAAGTTTAAAAGATTATCGAGTGTATTATGCGAATAACTAATAACACAGCAAATTACTAATAACGAAATAATTGCAATTGGCATATCATACATATGGAACACATGAAATTTCCTAAAATGGGTCGGATGGGCTGGGCAACCAACAGACTTTTCTGGGGCACTCATTTATTTCTGTAGAATCCAATTACTATTGGGCTTAACTTACAGTCTAAGCCCATATTTTGCTCTCGATTGGTTGGAACTTGGATACGTGAAACAGGCCCTCTACTAGACCTCATCAATTGGAGCTACTTTCTTTTTTTTGAAAAAATTGATACAAATAGTCGCCCATCAAAATAATTGCTAACAAATGTATATTTTTAATATATTAATACATTAATATGCATAAAAGATACATTTTTAACATATATATATATATATATATATATAATGTCTAGCGAATATAATTATTTATACGAATTTCAGTACGTTAGTCTTTGTTTGGCTATTTGCAACTTCTACTTCTACTTCAACTTAAATTTCAAAATACAAAAAGATAAACTTACAAGTTGCAAACTTAATATAATTTAAAGTTGTAACTAAAAATTCATCTCAGCCCGGTCTAGCCTGACCTATCCCAACCCGACCCATTTATCTAATGGGTTGTGAGCCGGTCCCAAGTTACCATTTATGAAAATTCAGCCTGATCCCCAACTCAGTGGTGTAAAATAAGATACAAGATAATGAGATTCAAAGAGGTAATTAAGAAATTGAAGGGAGAGGGAGAAGAAAGAAAGAACGAACAATCCCACAATTGAAGTATAAATTTGCAATCCGCTAATTTGAATAAATAACTATAAGACTAAATTCAAGAGAGAAGAGAATTGAACTCATACATGAATAATCTCGCTAAGATATATTCAAGAGAGATCCAATGTAGAGATAAAGAGATAAAACCCACAAACTCACTAAGAGTATTCATCCATTCAACATTGTCTAAAGAAAATAATCTATATCATATTCTATTTATACTACTAGGGTTAACTAAGTAAGAAAAGAGATAAATACCCTTAATTGCATGTCAAAAGGATCCATAAACATAATATGAAGCTTTTCTTGTATTGGTTCTTGATTTCCGTACTCTCTTGAAACACTCTAAACTCTTGATGTCAAGTGGAAATCCTTACATGCCATGAGTACTTCCCAGACCTACATCATTCTTCCCTTCTTAAAAAGAATTCGTCCTCGAATTCGAACCTTGAAAAACATACAAGGGATCAAACCAAAAAAGCTTCCAAAAAGTTACACACCACTCCAAAAAAAACACACATTTATGATAAAGCCAAGAATCATGAAATCCCATAAAAATCAACTTCCCAAGTATAGTATCAAGAACTCGGCTCAAAAGTATACCACAATCATACAATGGGTCAAAGAAATCAATAATTTTAAATATTAAAACTTTCAAGTCAAAACTAGCTTCTTCAACAACTTGAATCAAGTAGTTTCTCAATTCACAATTTGATGGTACTCCTCTAACCACAAGATTATGAGAACTACCAATATCATTCACAACCCTTAAATGCAAGTACGCAATCCCGAGATCAAACACAAATAGCAATTTTAAAACTTCTTTGATTTTCTCACTTAGCAACTCACAACATGAATCAAATAGAACCATTAAAGAATTTTCACTAATCATAATAAACTTACTGTTGGAAATTTGCCTTTGGCGGGAAGGTGCGTCCACCCATGTTTAATGAATTAAACACTAGTGTTCCATATGTTGGAGACTTTGTCTCTTCACACATGCATAATCTACTAAGTGAGTAGATGACAGTAGGGCCAAGAATCGTCAAATTTCATTGAAAAATGAAAGAGATATTAGTCCACGAAGTAAGGTGTTTGAGGCCTAAAAATATGGTGTGGGACAAATCTACCACATCGGTGGAAAAAGGAAGAATTTCTCTCTTTATAAGTCTCTAAAGTGGTTAACGGTTTGGGACCCCAAGGGGTATCTCATGTGTTTAAATGAGGGAGGACCTAGATGTGCTTGTGTTCAAGGCTAAGCCCACACGTCCGGTCCAGGCTCGGGTCACGGGCTGTGGGGACTTTCTGATATTATCTTTTTGGACCCCAAATTGCTTAATATTTACAGTTTGGTCCCTAGAGTTTCTGGAAAGTTGATTTTGGGAATGACTGAAGGCAGAAACTTTCTGCCTACCGTTTGGGCTATTTTTTGGAGCATTAACCAGCCATTACTTGGCTGTTAACTCCTCCATAAATATAAACATCCCTCCTTCAATGACCATAATCAGCCTCTCTAAATGGCCATTAACAACCCTCTCTAATGCCATTAACAGCCTTATTTGTGGCATTTTAGGAGTCCCTCCTCCATGTTATATATTGATGCCTTTTGGCTCAATTGTGTGGTACATAAAAACACGAAAATAGCATCACATACAGTGACGAAAAACAGTGAGGAAAGACACACATATACACAAGATATACACAACAGAGACACACTATATACACAGAGACAAAACAGAAGAGAAAGTTAGTCCAAAAACGTTGGACGAAAACAGAAACTCTTCCTTCCTTTTCCATTTCTTCAGCAAGTCGATTTTTATTTGTTTTCTTCGTCAGACTCAACCTATTTGCTTTGTAGTGTTGAGATTAAAGTGTTGTTTTATCTTGGGAGACTATTGCCCGCAAACGTAAAAGCATATATACGGGGCAATCTTGTCTTAACGACAGAGTGCAATCACTCGACTCAAAGACACGATTGTAACCATCCGTATTTAGTGTTTCTTGATTTCAGGTCATCAAGATTCAAGACTCAACAACTTTGCGGTAGTTTTGAAGATTGACTATTTGTTTATCCTTTGGAACACATGTAATATTTATTTACTTCCCGTACTGCTTTACTACAATAGTATCCAACACTTACAACTATTAAAGTCAAACACATAGAAACTTACCTTTATGGCTTTAGAAAGCCCAAAAATAAGCACTAGTCATTCAAACAAATCATTCTTGGTTTTACAAGACAATGATACCTTAAACATTTTTGTAGCCTAAGAAGATTCTCCCACGTATCTTACCTCTTTGGAGATCCTCTCTTGATGATGATTTACAAATAAATCAAGAAGGTTAGGAAACTCATCAAAAGAAGAATTATCACATTTATGCTCATAGACATTTGGCAATGCTTCAAATGAATCATGTTTACATTTTTTTCTAGAAGCATTCACAAATTCTATCCAAAGTTTATCCTCAAAAGTAGAAGTAGAGTTAGTAAAGAAATTGACACTAAAACTAGCATCTATCAATTTACTACTAATATCACTAGTGCCTTCCTCATTCTTTAAAGAACGTTCTTCATCTTTAGAGGATCTTTCAACACAAGATGTGCTTTCAACAAATATATTGGGAGTTATCTCGCTAACATTCAAACAATTAGCACCCTCAAGAAAGTCATAAGAATCATTTTCACAAGTGATACATTCTTTAAATTTTGAATCACCATTTTTATTAGGTACACACAAGTCACCAAAGAATAAATCATTCAATTGGATGTCATCTTAGTGTCCATACTTTTAAGCTTAATTTCTAAATTATGATCAATCTCAATTACACAATCAAAATTAGGACAACTCAAAGAATAGCTCACATTATCAACACAAAGATCACCTTTTAAACCTTCTTGAATATTTTCACCAAATAAAGAATTGTCAAATATTTTGAAAATTTGACACTCTTTAGACTCAAAAAGGATATAAAGAGCAAGTCAAAATAGAAATGTGAGCTAAACACACTAACGGACTAGGAATGAAATACACACAGCGAAACTAAAAGAGAACAACACGAAAGAATAGGCACGAAATGAACTAAAAGCACACAATTAATTAGATAATAAAAGTATGAACTAATACTAATGAATCTAATTAAGGAATATTAAAGAAAAATAAAGTGAAAGGAAAATCATGAAATCCACACTGTTTTCAGTTACTACTCCCAGGAGCTTGTTCTTCCATTTTTGCTCCCAAGTTTTGATCCAATCTCCTCTAATCTTGCCCCAAACAAAGACTCAATGCAAACTTGAACCCAAGCTATAATAACCAACAACTTCATTAGTAGGTAATCGAGAATTTCCTTTGCTTAATTGGAGCTTTCAACTTCAAAGAAACAACTGCTATTTTGAAATAATTGACTAATCAATTTAATTGGTTTTAAGTTTTAACTAACTATTAAATTGGTTTTGGAACCAGAATTTCAAAAGTGAAGAACACATCTCTCAACAAATTTCAGCAAAAACAAATTAAATTGAAGTAATTAAGAAATTGAACAATCCCACAATTGAAGTAAATTAGAGACCAACAAAATAAATTTGCAATCCTCTAATTTGAACAAACAACTCCAAGATTAAATTCAAGGAAGAAGAGAATTGAACTCATACATGAATAATCTCGCCAAGAGATATTCAAGAGAAATCCAATGTAGAGATAATTAATAAAACCCACAAAACTCACTAAGACTATTCATCCATCAACATTGTCTAAAGAAAATAATCTATATCCTATTATATTTATACTACTAGGGTTAACTAAGTAAGAAAAGATATAAATGCCCTTAATTACATGTCAAAAGGACCCATAAACATAATGTGAATTTTGCCCTAATGGGTCGGGTTGGGCTCATCCCTGGCCACTTAACAAGTACATTGTTATTCTAAACATTTTGCTTAGTTATATACCTTGTTAGTAATTGCAGTTACGGCCTAAATATTGGAATTATAGTTAATTATGGATTTAACTGACGTTGTTTGACATGATTGGCTATTTAATTATAATAAGAGAAAAATATATAAGGTATTCGGTTCTTCCAATGGGATAAACATCAGGCACAGATCACGATTTTCAGATTTGGATCGTGACACTTTTTCTTTTTAAATTTTTCCCCCAATTGCATTCCTCATTGCATCGGCAATGCATGAGCCTGACCAACCTAGAAAGACACGGCTAAGTCCAAGATAAGCACAATCGTGACACTTGCCACCTAAATACTTACCTTCTTTTTTTTTTTTGTTGACGAAGGAAGCCGTTGCAATGCTTCTCGAGTGCGCACAAGACAGGTAAATTCGGATCGACGCAATAGTCGCAAACCACGTCGGTCGATTAACCACACTTAGCAAGCCATGTGTGACAGGCTCAACCAAGAAGGTTTATGCAGGGGATCGAACTCGTGACCTTGCGGTCCCGCGCTCTACTGCTACACCAACTTGGATACCCTTGCGGGTTTTAAAATACTTACCTTCTAAGCCTTGTATAATGAGCTCACTAATAGCAATAAAAATCGAGTAACAGTAGAACCCTATTTTATAAATTGTAACTTACTATATTGAGTTCTTGAGAAAGGCTAGCTAATTGAATGCTAAACTCACGACATTTTGTGGTGCAGTGGATGGGGCGGGGGCTACTTTTTTCTTTAGTTAGAGATTTCGGGTTCGAACCCTGAATATGAAAATATTCTTGATAAGGAGTGTTTCCTCCGAATGGACCCTACATTATGTAAATTTGGATATAGTCGAATTTCAATACGGATATCAAACACCGAATAGAAAAAAGAAATACTCATTCTTAACTCACAGTTGAACTACACATCATAGTGCTCAACTCGACAAGACTTTATAAATTAAAGTTAACTTTTAGCCCAAGACTCCAAGTCAAGCCACATAAAATGGAAAAAGATATTGAACTCTCCTGTAAAGGGTCCACGCGTTTATGAATTCCTTATCATTGTTCCCTTGAGGAATATTATAAAACGGTCAGCATATAAGCTTATTGATTAATTAATCACCTCATCATATATACATATATACATATATATACTTCTTTGAAGCTATGAATCTCAAAACATTCTCTTTGTTTTTCTCAGCTTGTTTTGTCTTAATCCTCTGTCTATCCTCAACAACCTCTGGGACATTGCAAGGTGTAGTAACTTTTTATTTTTCCTGAATTTATACTTGTGGATTACGTGGTATGTTGTTATTTGTTGTATATGTTTATAACTTAAATCCTCTTTGATCATAGGTTATAGAGGCAGCGGCTATAAAATTCCAGAAGGATTGCGTCCAGAACGTAGGATTCAAGCTGAAAAATCAACATCACCACCTGGTACACTTCTGACCAGAATTTATTATTCTATCCGTCTCAATTTATTTGATATAATTTATTGAATGCAAAGGTTAAATAAATAAAAAAAGGTTTTACACATAACTCAATGCACTTAAAATATCAAACATATCCTTTAAAAGGGGCTCACATAATAAAATGTGAATATTTGAAATTTATATATAAAAATATGTTAATTTTTTTGGGACGAACATAAAAAAAAATAGAGCCGCATAAATTAGGGTATACGAGGAATGAATGAATATTTTCCCTCTTAAAATGTTTCACACCGTGGGCTGAAAATAGGTATTCAGGTCTATTATTCAGAAAATGAGCAATTCGCAGTAATGCTTATTTCGTGGTGGTCTTTAATTTTTATTCATTAGATTGAAAATCTTTAATTTTTGACTTCGCCTAAAAATTTATGGGTTCTCGATTTAAACCCTAGCTCAGTCAAAAAAAATTAAAAAAATTCGTAAGGCAGAATTTGCCTTCAGCCATAAGGCTAACTCTGTCTTAAGGTAGAGTTTGCATTATGCCTGAAAGCAAATTCTGAGAGTTCGCAGGCAAACTCTGCCTTGCGAATTCAAACTATGCCTTGCGAATTCTTTTTAATTTTTTTATTGAACAGGGGTTCAAACCCGGAACCTCGAGATATTTTCAGCCACTTTTTTAAGCGAAGAAAAAAAAATTAAAGACCAACAATTTGAGGGGGGAAATTAAAGACAGTGCCTTTGAAGGGAAATATGCCCAAAAAAGTGATTCAGAATAAGTTTTGAAGCGATCCATCTGCGTGTAGTCATAGGGGCGGAGCTAGCATGCCGATTATGAGTTCGACAAAATCCATTAGCGTTAGCGCAAATTTTATATTTATGTTAAAAAATATTTAATGTTTATAAACTATTTATCAAGATCCAGTAACTTTATTTTTACAATTTAAAATCCATAAACTCAAAAATTCAGCGCCATTTGTGCATATAGATCTCAAATTAGACAACATAAATTACTAGATCTTGAAATACATATGCTAGCTTATAATATAATTTAAAGTTCTCGTTTTCGTTGTTACATAAGGTTTGAATTTCTATTTTCTCTAGTTGGATTAACTGATGTTACGTAAGGTTTGAATTTCTATTTTCTCTAGTTGGATTAACTGATGATGTTACATCATTTGACTCTTTGAGACGGCTTGTATTGTAATATAGTAAAGTTGTTTGTTGTAAAAAAAAAGTACTTCGCTTCGTGTGTTATGAGTATGCTCTTAATTGATATTTGTTTGGTTTTCAAAGCATGTTTGTTCATGACTTATATGTGTGACTTAAAGAGTGATATTTTAGCATAAAGTATGAAAATGCTATAAGAACGTTTAGAGAAAGTTTTTGAAAAGAAATTGTTGTTGTTATGAGTATGTGTGCACTCTTGAAGCATACCCGTTTTAAAAGTTAGAACCATGGACGGTTTATAAATTTGGTAGCCTAAAGTCAAAATATATTAAAAGGCCGTGCTTAAATGATTTTCTTATAAAATTCATTATGATAACGAAATACAAAAGAAACCCGCATAACTTTGATCTAGTGCTAACAAAGCAACACATGATGTGTGAGTTAGACACAATGACCGTTCAAACTCTCTTATATACCAAAGAATCGTATTTGAGTAGAAATGGATGTTGGATATAATTGCAGTACGGGAATAGTAAATAACTATTACAAGTGTTTGAAAGGATGAACAAACAAATAATATTCAGAACTGCCGCAAGCTTGTTGAGTCTTGAATCTTGATAACCTGAAAATCAAGAAACACTAAATCTGGATTGTTACAACTGTGGCTGAGTCGAGAGATGGCTCTCTGTCTTTAAGACAAGATTTCCCCGTATATATGCTTTTACGTTAGCAGGCAATAGTCTTCCAAGATAAAACAACAACTAATCAACACTACAAAGCAAATAGGTTGATTCTGACGAAGAAAACAAACACGAAACGACTTGCTGATTTAGAGGAAAAGTGAAGGAAGAGTTTATGTTTCTGTTGCTCACTTTTGGACTGACTTTCTCATGTTTTCGTCCTCTCAAACATATGGGTTACCCTTTGGGGTCCCAAACCCTTATCCATTTTTTAGGTTTATAAAGAGAACAATTCTTCTTTTTCCAACCGATGTGGTAGATTTGTCCCACATCATATTTCCATGTCTCAAACACCTTACTTCGTGGATCAATATCTCTTTCATTTCTTAACGAAATTTGACGATCCTTGGCCCTACGGTCATCTACTCACTTAGTAGATTATGCACGTGTGAAGAGAGAAAGCAGTCATTAAATATGGGTGGACGCAACCTCCCCACCAAAGGCAAATTTTCAACAATCCCCTCTTGAAAGAGATTTTGGTGCACACACAAGGTGCATACTTTCAGCAATCTTTCAGCGAAAAGATATTGCATCAGGAGAGGTAGCTTCTGCTTTGAACCTTCCCTAGTTGAATACCACCGGACTTACTTACTGCGCGGTGAATGTGATGTCTTGAACCGTCAGTGTTTAGTGTAAGACAAGACAATGATACCAACACAATAATTTCCCTTATTTATTTTCATTCTTATTGTTCTGTCCGTTGTGACCGTGGACACACTTGGATTCTTAAGTGCGTTCATTTGAGGCGGTCTGTCCTCGCACTTAAATAGGTGATCTCCTACAAGGTATCCTGCTATACCTCACTTCACAAGTGTTAGGAATCATTAAAAGTTTCCCCAACCTTAACCTCAACCGTTTGAGGATCGTTAAAGGTTTGGAAGCTTAACCTTTACCCACCATGCAGGTAGCACTTTAATGTCTATCGCGGGAACAACTTTGGATTCATGTTTCCTGACAGAAATCATTATCTGAAGTGCTCTTGCTTCCACCAAAGCGCTCAACTGAACCTTTTTTACAGCTTAGTTTTCCCATTGAACCAATTTTTTGGGATCTCCAGTCAGTATAGTTGGGTTACCACTACAAAGGTTCGTATTATTTGGGTTTTAAGCCCATTCCCCTAGACAAACATAATTCTTGATTTTCGGGTAGTCCCTTAGTTAAAGGATCTGCTATATCCTTTGATTAGTAATCAAGGAAGTGTCACCCGCGATGATCAACTGCCATACGGTCTTATGTCTCCGAAAGATATGTCTAGACGTCGTCATCCGTGACCTTCCTGAAGCCGACCGACTAGCCACAGTGTCTAACTGTCGAAGGCACGGGTTTCTCCCAATAAGGGACGTCCTCTAAGGAGTCGTGAAGTTACTCAACTTCTTTCATGCTTTGTTTAAAACGATAAACTCTGATTCCATAATGAGTCGGCCGATGCAAGTTTGCTTAGAGGATTTTCCAAGACCCACCTTACACATTTACTTGTGGCTTTGGTGTTCTTCATATCTGATGTCCAGTTTGCATCACCTTATTCTCCCAGAACCACTGGACATCTAGAATACCATAATCCGTAGTTAAGTGAATATTTCATATATCGTCATATCCGACTTAACGCCTTCTATTGATCATTTATTAAAATCACTAGTGAACATTAGTTTAACTGATCTACTTTGTAGGCCTATACCAGGTCGGTTGTACTGTGTAACATACATTGAACTACAAGTGACCTGCGCATATCGCTCCTTGTATATGGGTGCATCATGATTCCAATCAGTTATATGATTCATATCCATTGGTGGCTTCAACGAGACTGTCAACTACCTCACAAATGAGTTTGGAATTAGACCAGTCCGTTAGATGTCTTAGAAATCTCAATTCCTAAGATGTCATCTGTGATACCCATATCTTTCATATCGAGACTTTTGTTTCAATATGACTTCCACGTTCAGACTGTTGGTTTTCCAACTGTTGGCTTTCTAACTTCAGAGTCAATGTTTCTGTTGTCAGATTCATTATTTCTGTTTCACTTGAAACTTCCAGGACCAAAATGTAAACATTTCAGAGACCAAAATGAAAGTTCAGGAAAAAGCCCAACAAACCAACTCTGATCCTCCCCTTCCAACTCTCCGGTTAGGAAGGTTGTTTCAACATTCATGTCACGCAAGACTGCAATGGCCCTGGATGTTAAGCTATTCACAGGGGAGCACATGTACAAGTAGCCGAGGCCTTATACTCGTCAGTAGATCCATCTACTTTGTACTCACTTTTGAGTATCCACTTTCACAATCCAAAGGTTCTTTTCCCGGAGGAAGGTCAACCATTACACAAGTATGGTTCTATATGATGGACTATATTTCTCTCTCTGTAGCTTCTTTCCAAAACAACGCTTCTGGAGATGACAATTCTTTGTTAATTGTCTATGGTTCATTCTCAACCATACAAACTAGAAGGTTTGGAACAAGTCTTTATCCCCTTTTTGCTCATTCTCAATTCAACATCTAGAATCCCTGAGTTCTGTAGATCTGGAATATTAAGTTCTGGATAGTCAGCAACTTTCGAGTCCTGTAGATACGGAACGTCTAGTTCCGGACAGTCAGGCACTCGCAGGTTCTTGTTAACCTCTAGCAATTACTTCTTTTTCCTTCTCAAGGAAAGTTACCTTCAAAGAATTCAGCATTATTTGACACCAAGAGGCGATAAGCACTACTGTTATATGCAGATCCAGTGGATATACAAATTGCAGTCTTAGGTCCAACTTGACCTATTTCGGTATTCCAACCTCTACCAAGCCACCCCACAACACAACATTTGTATGTGAGATCCTTTTCATGTTTCACATGGAGGGTTATCCTTATCCTTATGCGTAGTTCTGTTGAGAATCGCATTAGTGATAAGGATCGACTTGCCCCATAAATTTTAGGCGTACGGCTTTGCATTTGGCTAACACCGTTAGACTGAGGTGAGTAAGGAGCAGTCGTTTGATAAACAATGCTCCACATTCTCCCCCTCTATCACTATGAATTCTTCAATTCGTAGGCTTAGTTGATTTTCAACTTCTGCTTTGTAGCGCTTAGCCGCTTCAACAGCTTCATCTTTGCTTTTCAACAAACAAAGGATGTAATACATTGTACCATCATTAATGATGGTCACAAAGTACTTGTCTCCCCCCTCTATTTTGTATAAACTTCAAATCACCCATGTAGGTGCGACTAAGTTCTAGAGGAGCGGTGCTTCTTTCGCTATTCCTTTGACGGAACTTCTCCTCCCCTCTATTTTGTACAAACTTTAATTCACCCATGTAGGTGTGACTAATTTCTAGAGGAGTTGTGCTTCTTTCGCTATTCCTTTGACGGAATGAAAAGGTGATTTTGCCCCTTCGCCTACCTCACATTCATTCAGAGGGTTTATGTCGACAGTAGACAGCAAGCTCAACTTAGTTAGCTTTTGAATGACTTCCTATTTAAGTGTCTTAATCTATGATGGCATAGATGCACGGATTACAAATATATCATTTATTTGGCTACAGACATATTGTACCATTCTTAGTTATTACAGACCTGTTGGACTAGTCTCAAGCCAGCTTGACCAACAGTGTCCCTGAAAACAAGTTTGGGACATGTATCACCTCATTTTAGAGTGATCCCATTCCCTGAAGTCCTTTTGAGGACAACCTCTCCAACCCCTTCTACTTTAGAGGTAGCGTTGCTTCACATGAACAACCTCTTGCCCGTGGTTAGGGCATAACCGGATCATATGTGATCAGGATACTCTGGCCCATTCTAGTTGCTTTGGCAGACTAAGTGTCCAATTTATTTTCTGCCTTTCTTTTGGCCTTCAGATCATTTAACACCTGGAAATTCTGGCCCACTCCAGTCGCCCGTAGACTTTGTACGACTGAGTGTCCAATATCATCCTATCAAATGAATTCTGGCCCACTCCAGTTGCCCGTAGGTTTTTTTGAAGCCATGAATCACAAAATATTCTCTAAATTATTCATAGTCCCTGAAAGAAATAATCCCTTTATTATTCTCGTTAATGAAAGAGTATATATACAATTTCAAATTTCCATAATAGAAAAATATTCCTATTCTAATCCCAAAACCCTATTCTAGTAGTACAAGACTCCTATAACTATGGTAAGTGTACAATACTAATTAAGGTAAACTTTACACTAAAATATTACAATAATATTACAAACAAATCAACCCATACCGTGGGCTTCATAATATCAATCTGAGACCACATCTACATGAGTATACACGTGTATATTATGTATACTCATTGTATATTTAACACACCCCGCAGTCATAGCGGGCGGTCTTCGAACACTGAGATTGTCCCTAAAATCTTCAAAAAGGACCGAGGGGAGACCCTTTGTAAAGATGTTTGCAATCTGATATCTGGAAGGGACATGGCAGACACGTACTTGTCTACGAGCTACCTTTTCGCGAACAAAATGAATGTCCATCTCGATATTTTTAGTGCACTGGTGCTGAACCTGATTACCAGAAAGATAGATGGCACTAACATTATCACAGTAAACCAAGGTAGCTTTCTGAATAGGACAATGAAGCTCTAAAAGAAGATTGTGCAACCAACATGATTCAGTGACCACATTGGCTACCCCTCGATACTCGGCCTCTGCACTAGAGCGGGAGAATATCGATTGACGCTTTGCAGATCATGAGACCAAGTTATTAACAAGAAACATACAGTAGCCATACGTAGACCGTCTGGTGTTCGGACAGCCACCCCAATCAGCATCTGTATACGAGACAAGTATAGATGTCGATGAGGGATATAAATGTATGTCATAGTCAAGTGTCCCGTGGATGTACCTAATAATGCATTTGAGTGCATTCATGTGCTCAACCCTTGGATTATGCATAAACAAACACACATGTTGTACGACATACGTAATATCTGTTCTTGTGAAGGTAAGATACTGAAGGACCCCTGCAAGACTGCGATAGCGGGTCGGATCCTCATAAGGTGAGCTAGCCGTAGCACCCAATTTAGGTTTAGTATCAACCGGAGTGGAAGTGAACTTACATGATTACATCCCAACTCTCTTAATGATCTCAGTTGCATACTTTCTCTGGGATAAGAACAACCCACCTGCATGACGAGTGACAGCAATCCCTAAAAAGTAACTCAAGGGCCCCAAGTCTTTCATAGAAAACTCAGAACTGAGCATTGTCATAATAGACTGGCGTAATACATCAGAAGAGGCAGTCATGATAATATCATCCACATACAATAGTATATAAGACAAGGAAGAACCATGACGATATATGAACAATGAATTATCAGACCTAATGTGAGAGAACCCAATAGTCAAAACATAGTCTACAAACCTCTTATACCAAGCCCGTGGGGACTGCTTAAGCCCATACAAGGACTTCTTCAATAAACAGACATGGTGAGGATATTAAGGATCCCTAAACCCCAAGGGTTGATGCATATAGACTGTGTCCTTGAGATCACCGTGTAAGAAAGCATTCTTCACATCTAACTGATGAATGAGCCATGCTTTCAAAAGAGCCAAGCTGAGCACAGTGTGAATGGTAGTCGGCTTGACCACCGGGCTAAACGTCTCACCACAATCCACACCAACCTGCTGAGTCTTACCATCACCAACAAGACGAGTTGTATGCCTCGCAAAAGAACCGTCAGAATTATCCTTATGAGCAAAAATCCACATAGACTGAATAATATTAACACCATATGGATGGAGCATCAACTCCCACGTCTTATTATCAATAAGAGTATTATATTCGTCGGTCATAGCAATTTTCCAATTCGGGTCTTTTAAAGAAGATAAAGGATTATGGGGTAAGGGTGATTTAATAACATTAGAATTTAAATTAAAATGTCTTTTTGGTTTAACAATACCCCGTTGACTACGAGGGATCAGTCTATGACTCGAGAAAGAAACAGGTGGATTTTGGGAAAATTTTGGACACGGGACGGACTGGCCAGCAGGCAGTGAGCAGGCCCAAAACTGGAACTTGGAACAAAGCATGAAGTGGGGACTAGGCCAGTTTCCATATTGGGTTGGGAAACTGGCCCAATTACGGAAACTGGTCCAGTTACAACACTGGAAACAGTGGGCATTGACGACTCAGTGAGGCCAATGGGTAGTGGGCCCGTTGGCGGATTTGGGGTGCGGGACACGTCCAAAAAATAGTGTATAAGATACGGGGATATCTCATCATCCAAAAAATTATACGAACTAGGCGCTAGATTATCAACAAAACCTAGAGAATTAGTAAAGGACGTCACCATGACCACGGGACTAGCACTAGTATCCGACTTTTTAGCCAATTCGGCTTCTTCGAGCGTAAGCATAGAACGAGCCTGATAAAATTGCGAAAGAGGGCTGCTCTGACGAAGAAGTGTGCCAACACCACTATAGGCCTCGGATAGGCCTGCAACCATCTGAAGGACAAGACAGTCGTTGGTAACTGGGGCACCAACATTGCGAAGTTGGTCTGCCAATTCTTTCAATCTCTTGCAATATGCTGAAACGTTTGGGAAATCTTCCATATTGATGTGGGAGAATTCCTGCTCAAGGGTAACATCACGAGAATTCTGATTATCTTGGAATATATCACGTACTCTATTCCGTACCGCCATCGCCGTATCGTCTGGTTCGATAATCGTTTGCAAGAGATCGGTAGAAATAGTGGAGTATATCCACTGAAGAACAGTAGCATCAAGAGTTGTCCATAACTTAGGATCATCCTCGGGTTTGGGCACCTCTGTATCTGTAGGAGCCACGGGATAATATGATGGAGGACTTTATGTGAGCATGCGTGAACTTTGAACAGTTTTGCCCATGTCGCGTATTGGACGTTTTCTATTTCAAGAATAATAGGGATGTGATTTTTGATATTAGAAACAGTGAGGGCAGGGTGGAACATGTTCTTAGCTATAATAGCAACGCAAGACGTGATGTAGGTATTGGGAAGAATTTTTTTTGGAAGAGTGGAGGTACCGTCGGAACAAAAAAACCGAGGGCAAGAGCCTCGGAAATACAAGGGAGCCGACGGAAAAGTTGGAGAATTTGGGAGAGGAGTTTAACACCCAGACTTCTGATACCATGAAAGAAATAATCCCTTTATTATTCTCATTAATGAAAGAGTATACAATTTATAAATTTCCATAATAGAAAACTTATTCTTATTCTAATCCAAAACCATATTCTAGTAGTACAAGACTCCTATAACAATGGTAAGTGTACAATGCTAATTAAGGTAAACTTTACACTAAAATATTACAATAATATTACAGACAAATCAGCCCATACCGTGGGCTTCGTAATCCCAATCCGAGACCACATCTACATGAGTATACACGATACCTTTTGTCTTAATTTTTTGTCTGTCCTCAACAACGGCCTCTCGAAGATTATTATCATGTTTTGTTATCTCTTCATTTTAATGTAATTGTCTTAATTTTTGTCCTAAATTTTCAGTTGAAGGAAGTAAATAAATTCAATATTTGAAGTATAACATGTTTTTCGGAGAATTAGTACGACGGCATTTGGAGTACAAAATTGTTTTTCTTTTTCATTTGGTTTTTGCTTTATTCTTGTTTTGTTTTATAGTAACGAATATTTGGACTTGGATTTATATTTAAGAGAAAATTTAGTTTTGTGTTTTGAGGTTCATATTTCCTTCCCAAAACAGAACATAAATATGTCTTCCAATCAGAAAATAAAAGGACTGTGCTCGGAAAACACATGTTTTGCCCACGTACTATCTTTCTAGTTCCAATAAAAATTTGACTAATAGCTTGTTTGACCAAGCTTTTAGAAAGTTAAAAGTATTTTTTTCTTTTTTTTTTAAATATTTATTTTAGAGAGTTGAGGTATTTTGTCAGTCATTAAAGAATAAAAAAAATATTTTAGAGTAACAGAAATTGTTGTTCAAATTCTTTTAAACTATTAACATTTTTATCTTAGAAACACTTTTGAAACATTGACAAGCTGCTCTAAATTAGCAAAAGTGATTTTAAATTGAAAAGTCATAAGTTTTTTTAAAGCACTTCTAAAAATACTTTTCGAACTAAAATGATTTTGAAATTTTGGTGAAAGTATATTTATGTCCTAGTGACAATCTATATTAGGACAAATATACTTTATACACATTCATATTATTATTAATGGAGATTAATATTTTGATATTTGCAATTATTGAATTATTATTTGATTGTTTGTAATAATTCATTAATGTGCATCCCTTGAGCTTACGTTGTCATTAATAGAGTGAGATATTGATGATAGAGCGTAACTCTTAAAATAGCTTCGACTAGTGATCATCAAGAAAGGGATATCGATGATATGTGATAAGTCGACATGTGGTCTGCATCACATCCTTAGAGGATGTAGTATGTCTCACCTGCTACGAGTAATGGCTACTCGTGATGGACACATGGATACATTGGAAGTATTGGTATACCCTGATGATATATTGTTTGTTATACTTGTCTAAAGTATGATCAGCGTGTGGGAGATAGAAGTCCTTAGACTTGAGGTCAATACGCGTCTTGTCTACAAAGTAATGTACTTTGATCTCGTCCTAAGCTCAAATGCCTTATAGGTTGAGATACGGTTTGTATTGGGTACATTACGATGTGGAGGTGGTAGTTGAGCCAAGATTAAGATTCATTCCTCGGATGTATATTCGAGAGAACACTCGGATTATTAGTGATATTAGGTTGACTAAGTCGTTGGCCAACGCAATAGACATATTTAGAATATGGTCTAGTTGTCAACTAATATAGATGAGATACAATGAATAAGCCATTTGGATAGACATTTGACAAATCCTAAACTTGATCGGGTGTGTCGTGAATGAAAGGATTTTATCTTACCACATAAAGGTTAAGTTTACTGGATTCGTGTAAACGTACTTCACATATTGAGTTCGTCTTCCGGCGCCGTCTAGGAGTTCCGTGTAGACCTTAATTTGATTAATGTCGATATGAGAAGGCCTGTAGGGTCACACTATGTCGATTGTCCGTTTCGATCTAAGAATGTATTGAGAGAGTAATTAAAATATTCGATTTGGAATCGAGACACTTAAATGAATAATGATTATTTTAATTAAGTCAAAATTGGATTTTGAATTTAATTAAGAATGCACGAAAAAATAAAGTCGAGCGTCGCGACGCCCATACCCTAGGGCCGCGACGCCTCTGCCTCAATTTTTGGGTCAGGCCCAAAGTCAAACCTTAATCCGGTTTTGATCTATTGTTCTACTATAAATAAAGGCATTCACCTCATTATTCAATACACCAATTTCTGAAAAACATTCTAAGTCTTAGAGACTTAGAATCAAATACTCTCTCGAACCTCTTCCGGATTTTTTAGCTTTCCGAAGGAGAAATACATTAAAGCTTGGAGCTTGCAATCGGAAGGGCAACCGCGTGTGCACCTTATAGTACACAAAGATTCTATATATTCTAAACTTGTAAGTATATGTTTTATGTTACAAGTTTCATTGTTGTATAACCATACCCGAATTATTGTTGGGGTAAGTAAGAAATAAAACTTTTAAACTTCCGATGTGTCTTATATGTTTTGAACCCAACAAAATTCCTACAAAATATGCTATAAGTTGGTTATTGAAGGTAAAGTGGACACCAATTCGAACAAATTAAGAAACCTCTTTTTTATTTATCCATTTGACCAAATCTTGCAAAGCAGAATATTAGAAAGGGGAAGAAAACTCAAAGACTAGTATTGCTATCTTTGTTCCCCCCTCTGGTTATCCAAATATGAAAATAATGTAGTGTAATTCTACATAGTGATGCTTCATTAGTTTTTTTTTTTTTATTCATTAATGATCATCTACCAGAAAATGTTTGTTCTTTTCTTGAATTGAATTTAAATTATAAGCACTAAACTATAAAATATATTAATACAATCAGGTTACTTATACTCGAGATAAGTCAAATTTATGGTAGTATAAATCTTCTTACACGTGAACTCTGTTTGAATGACAGGTGGTGGTGCTGGCAATAAAATGGAAATGCCATCCCATCGCTCCACTACAGCTCCTTCAGCAACTGAACAATCACCGCCTGGTAAATTTTTGTCTAATATCTTTGTATTTTGAAAAAAAACTCAAATATATCAGCGAATTATATCAAATAACTTATTTCTGTTACTAGTAAACAGTTTGACTCATTTATGTTATCAACGTTATTAAAATGACTAATTCATACCATTTTTCATTAACACCGATTTTTACAATACTATTTTTCATTAACGCTAAATGACTCATTCATACCATTTTTCATTAACACCGGTTTTTATAATACTATTTTTCATTAACGCTAGCGTTAATGAAAAATGACATGGATGAGTTATTTTGATAACAACGATGGCATAAATGAGTCAAACTATTAACGAGTGACGTAAATGAGTCATTTTCGATAGTTTGATATAGAGCTGACCAGTGGGCCGGGCTCGGGTCTGACGGGATCGGGTCGGGGCGGGATCGGGTCTGGCGGGATTTTCCGAAGTCCCGTCCCGATCCCAATCCCGTTTAAATCGGGTCGGGGCGGGATCGGGATCGGGTTCGGTTTTTTTTTTTTTTTACATATATATATAAAAAAAACTCAATAATTAAACAAGACAAGATAGTGTAATAAAAATATCCCAATGTTGTTTTTGTGCATCTTATATTATTTAATAGACATGATTTTTTTGTAATACAAATACAATTGTCGAAATTGCAACTTTATGGTGTTGTCCAAAAGTTGCAAATTACATAATAAAATTGCAATTAAAAAAATTACATTCTAAAAAAACACATGTTCTAATTGCTTGATAATTTCCTGTGGTTCTTCGGTTGGAATTGGTATTTGTTGGTCAAATTGATCCACGTCGCTTCCACCACCTTCGGATAAGATTTCGTTGTAGTTTTCATCTTCTTCTTCGTTGATCTCCGGTTGACCGCACCTTCTCCGCTCCGCTCGTATCCAATCTCTGAATAATACTGCAATTTCCAAGCTGTCTCCGGCTAATGAGTGTCTGTGGTCTCCTATTTGATATATGCCGACAGAAAAAGCGCTTTTAGACGCAGTTGATGACGCTTGAATGTTCAAAACATCTCGGGCCATCATTGAAAGTGTCGGAAAGCTTCTCATTCCCCCTCCAGTATTTCAGCAAGTCTTCATGTCCATCTTCATTGATAACTTCTTGGTACGGTACAGAACCCTACAAAACAAAAATATCAAACTCGCTAATTTGGTTAGTAGCGGTACGACCGCACATTCTATTTCTGAGGCTTTCAATACTAGCCGCATAAACAGCATGTCTTTTGTGAGGTTGTGTTGAAGATGAAAAAGATGGTATGGAAGCCGGTAGGTTACTAACACTTTCTTGTTGGTAAAACCTATATATTTTTTTGCATTGGTCTTTTACGCTAGACAACACTTCTTCTTTAGTTTGTTCAATAGATGGTGGGTGATTTAGATTTTTTGGACTTGGAGGTGGTAGTACTGCTATACAATCATAAATAGTTTCAATAAGTGATTTAGTACCGTCTATTTTAATAGTCGGATTTAATACACCACCAATAATATAAATAGTGGGAATATGAATAAAATATTTTTTATTTTGATAAACATTTTTTTAATAGCTGCAATATAAGCTGGTTTTCCATATATTCACTAAGTAATTAAAATATTAGAGTTATATAAAATAACATAGTTGAAATAGTAGGATAATATATACCGGAAAATTCTTTTGTTGCTTGAAAAAGTTTCTCTAAAAATACAATAAGTTCAGAAATTTTTTACCCAATCACTATCTACAACCATATCAGCTGGATTTTGATTATGAGAGTTAAAAAATAAAGTTATAGGTTTTCTATAGTCATAAGCAACAAGTAGTTGCTCGTATAAAGAACTCCACCTAGTGGATACTTCTTCTGAAATTTTTCTATAAGGTAGTCCACAATCGTGACAAGTTTTTTTATATTCTTTTCTTCGTTGTACTTTATTACTTTTAAAAATAAAGTTTATAGCAAATTGTATTTTACTAAGAATGTCTTCAAAAAGTGATAGACCATCCTTTACAATTAAGTTATATATATGGCACGCGCATTTTTTATGAAAATGATCTGAAAAAGATGGAGTTAAACTATTTTTTAAAATTGTAATAGTGTAATTGTTAGAAGAAGCGTTATCTAATGTAATAGTCATGATTTTATCAGTTATTCCGTAATAATGACACACTTGATAAATATTTTCTGCAATAAAAGTATCAGTGTGCCTATCATCTATATATCTATACGCTAAGATACGTTTTTGCATAGACCATTTATAATCTATCCAATGACAAGTTACCGTTAAATAATCATGGTCGTTAGTACTACGACCTATATCAGACGTGATAGATACTTTTCCATTAAAATGATATAATGAATAACGTAAATATTGTTGATATTCATGTGCGAATTTAAATACATCTCTCTTAACATTTGATCTAGGAAAACCGTTAAAAACAGAATTATATATATCTCTAATGTAATGAATAAAACCGGGAGATGAAGGAAATGAAAAAGGCAAACCCTCCACAACAACTAGTTTTGATATTGCTTCCCTATCTCTATGTTTATTGTATTTAGGGCCTACAATTCCCCCCGTCATAGGGTTAATTTGACCCTGTACTTGGTCCGGAACAGTATCAGTATGTGAACCTTGTTCCGATGGAGCGGCGTTTGCGCACCCGGTTTTGAAGCCCGGTATTGGGCATACCTATTTGGATGAGCCCTTACTACGTGTCTCATTAAACCCCCCGTCCCACCGTGACCTTTTTCAGTTTTAAATTTTAAAACATCTTTACAAATTTTACATCTAGCTACTTGATTCTCTACGTCCCTATCAAAAAATATCCATGCATCTGATTTTAATGGTCGTTTTGCTGGACCTCGTCTCATACTAGGGGGAATATGAGGCATTTCAGTTGAAGGTACACTAGTGGGTGTGTTGTCATCAACATTAGTGGGTGTATCATCTAGATTATCGTCTAAATTAAAGTCTTCTTGAGTTCCAGAAAATAGCTCCTCGTCTAAATCTAATGGTATTGTAGGAAAATGTTCAGTATCAATAAAATCATCTTGTGTAGGAATATGATGACTAGAAGAAGTACCCTTTCCCTTGTTGCCCCTACTAGAAGAAGCATCCTTACCCTTAAACATACCTCTTAATCCTTCCATTTTAATTATGATAATAAATAAATAAAGATAATAAAATTAAGTGCGTTAAATAAAATAAACAGACAATAATAATTTAATGAAGAAACGAATGTACCAAACGCCGACGTAACGTCGACGTGTAATCGAGAGGTTGAAAATTGAAACTTTGCTCGATGGAAGATCATCAAGCTAGTTGCCAACTTCACTCCCAATTCCCAAATGAATAAATAAAATTGAATAATTAGTAAACAATGTAGACTTGTAGAGAGATAGATTGAGAGATTAGAGAGATTGTAGGAAGATTTGTGAGAAATATGAAGAGAAAATGAGTTATTTATAGTTGGAAAATTGGGTTAAAGTGTAATATAATAACTTATGAGTTAAAAATAAATATTAAGGGGTAGGGGGGAGGCCCAAAATGGCTGTTGCACAACGGTCAAAATCTAAAATGGTCGTTGGTGCAACGGTTATTTTTGCAAATGGAGGGTTACGGGCGGGATCGGGGCGGGTCGGGATTGGCGGGACTGGGGCGGGCCGGGACGAGACATTGTCCCGTCCCAGTTCGAGTCCCGCTACTGAATTTTTTTTTACTCGGGTTCGGGGCAGTGTTGGGGCGGGATCGGGCCGGGACCGGGCCGTCCCGACCCACTGGCCAGGCTTAGTTTGATGACATATTTGAGCTTTTCCCCCTGGTATTTATATTTCCATTTGAAACCTTTCACACCATTAATTAATAGTAAAAATTAGATATTTAGATTTATTTTCTCACAACTAATTTTGAATCGACCATTTGTGTGTGTAAAATTTGATTCGTTGTTATTGTATGCTTAGAATACCATAAAATGAAAACATAATTATAAAATTATCTTATTATTAAGTTCGCATGTTTTTTCTTAAAATTGGAAGTAAATAAGCTAGCAGTATATATATATATATATATATATATATATATATATATATATATATATATATAGAGAGAGAGAGAGAGAGAGAGAGAGAGAGCTATAATCAGTATCTAAAATTTTGTGGCCGCACGTTAAATGAGCGGACTCATAAAGCGGACAACAATTTGGATCAAGAAAGTTGGAGTATTTGTTTATTTTAGTTCTGATAAAGTAAATGATTGTAAGGGAAAGAAAAAGATGATCCAAATAAGTAGTTTGTCATATTTAATTAGTAATATTATCATGTAAAAGAGAACAAAAAAAACGCATCGGTGGACTTGGATTTGCATTTTAAAGGAGAAATAATAATTTTTAAAATTGATAAGATTCACTTAATATTTATCTTGTGGTATTTCTCTTTTTTTCAGAGATGTTCTGTTCTCTGTTGTCGAACCACTGTTATTGACTTACCCTCCAGCCGTAATATTTATAAATTATTTATTCAGAATTTAGTAAAAAATATCTAGAATTCATAATCTTAAAGTTCTATATTCACCTCTATTGAGAAGTAATAAGATTAAAAAACCTATATGTATCGAATATTTATACCAAACAATATATGTATGACATGCGTTTTTGTATAAATTTTTACTACTTAACCATGATTAATTAATTAATACATTTATTTTGTTTAATTAAACTGATATAAACATCCAACACGAATAAGTGTTTATCAAAATAATAACCTGTGTTTTCTTTTTGGGGACTAAACTTGCAGCAGGACGTTTAAGCTATAAATCACCAATATGCAACGAAAACATTTATGGCAATTGTATAGCATCCCCCCGTGCCCAGAGACCATGCACTGACTTCAACAGATGTAAACACGAACACTAATTGTTTGGATAGTTGTTTTGTATTGTATTGTTATTTTAAACATTTATTTCTTTGGATTGTTATATAAAATATCACGCTTTTAAATTGGGATGGGATATGATAGGTATTCAATTTGTACTACCTGTTAAGTGAGCTCTGTTTTAGCTGTCTGATATTTATTATTTCTTATGTTTTAATTTATGTAACGATCTTCCATTTTTAGTCATAAAAAGAATATTTTTTTATTATAATAATCTAATTTTATAATATTTATTTCATCCTTAATGAGATAATTTATGGACACACAAATATTTGTGATTAATTTTAAATCAAAAGTTCCAAAAGTGTTTCTTTACTAGTGAAGTTACCCGCGCTTCACGCTGTGTGTTTGCTCATCTTGTAAAAACATATTTTCTGGTACTGCAATTATTTAGCATTCTTTAAAGTAATAACTAGTTGGTGACAGTTTAGGTAGAAAACTCTCACACACGATAGTTCATGTATGAAACTCAAAAAATGTAATATCTGAGGTATATTTTTTACCATTAACTCTTAAAAATAACGACAAACTCTATATGATCACATAAAAAAGTAACATTTGCGTAAATCAACCAACTACATGTTGAATTGTATATAGGGAAAAGGGTCAAATTTGCCCTCCAACTTTTGATTAAGGATCATATTTGCTCTCCGTTAAAGTATGAGGTCAAATATACCCTCCACGTTAGTAAAGTTGTAACATATGCCCTCTGTTGGATGGAAATCGCATGTGGATGCCACATGGGTCCACGTGGATGCCACATGGGTCCACGTGGACACCACGTCGGATCCATGTGGAGAACAATAAATACATGGCATGTGGGACCCACATCAAACCTTACCCACTTCTACTCCCTCCGTTCACCGTCTCCCACTGCTCTGACGAGGAGCTCCAGCTCCGGTGAACCGGAGCAGCCAACAACCGCCAAGATACGGATCGAGTTATCTCAACAACCGCCAAACGACCCTTAAACACGCAGCAAAAAAATTAAAAAGCTTAGAGAAAAAGAATGAGGAGTTGCAGAGGGTAGAGTTAAAAGTTCAAAGGGTTGTTACCCCTCTCTGCAATACCTATGATTTCAATTTTTATTGTGTAAAAAAATTAAAATGAAATTCAACAGCCCTCTTGTAGTTAAACAACACCAAACGACCCCTTAAGTGAGAATCATATTGTAATAATAATAATTGTAGCAAAACTTTTGATTCAGTGATAATGATTTTCTTCTTTATTTCTCTGAGCTAATCGATTAGGGCAGGAGAACAATCGGACCCATATCTTGGCGGGGCGACCCGAAAACTGGTGTTGCAGACATGGCGGTGATTCCAGTGTCTCTTGCCCTATCGTAAGTAGATCTGAGCCTCAATGTTTGATTTTTCTTAAATGCAGCTGGGAGATGACTCAACTCGTATTTTGATGAGGCAACCCGGATAGCAAGTAACCTGCAACATTGAATGCTTCGGCGGAATCATTAAAAAAAAGAAAAAAAGAGATAATTGATGCCATGTGTTTATTGTCCTCCACGTGGATCCAACGTGGATCACTTATGGCATCCACATGAAATTTTCGTCCAACAGAGGGCATATGTGATAATTTTACTAACATGGAGAGTATATTTGACCCCATACTTTAACATAGGGCAAATATGATCCTTAATCAAAAGTTTGAGGGCAAATTTGACCCTTTTCCCTTGTATAAATCAGATCTCCAGAGTACCATTAAATAATTAACATCTTCTTCATTCATCCTGTTTTTGTTATTTCATCTTTTTATTACTTAAAATTTTCAAACGAGGAACACCAATAACAACATACACAATATACTTCCACAAATAGGATCCCAAATGAGGAACAAAGAATGAAAATTCACATAAAGTGTTATATGTCAATTTTCTCTCATGAGTTAAAAAATGCTAATGAATTTATAAGATACATGAGTTCTCCCACCTATCCGATTAGTCTTTGGTTTAGATTCTCTTATTTGGTCTATAACATTTGTATTAAAGGTAGTCGATCAAGCATGGGCTGTTGAGGTATTTTTACAACATAGATGGTAATAGTTCAGGCAGGAAAAAAAAAGTGATAATTACCCTCTGTTTGGATGGTTGTTTCCCATGGTTCATTAATGTTGACACCCAATTTTGTCCCCTCTTTTTCAATTATTTGTTCGCGTTTTAAAATATTTTGACACCCCAAAATAATTTTTTATATATATATATATATATATATATATATATATATATATATATATATATATATATATATATATATTAGTATTCTCAATATCATCATTATTATTATTCACATTTTTTTACTATAATTTGCCTTTTGATATCCTAATCATAATTTTTACTCTAATATTCTATGTTATTTTATTTTCGCAAAAAATGGCATCGCAGTTTCTTTTTTAAGCATTAAGCATTTCGAAAATATTATGTTTTATTATTATCACATCGTTATCTTGTTTTAAATAATTTACATTTCTTCAAAACATTTTAATAATAAATATTTTTTTATATTTTAACCCACAACTTATTTCCTCCTCACCCAATATATTCTACCCAACCCAAAACAATATCAACCCAACCAGCCCACACACAAAACAATGGCACAACTAGCCAAACCCATCACCCGTCGCCCAAAACCCCAGGCCCAAGCGGCCAGCCCAATCCTCACACCCCTTCTAACCTAAACCTAAAAATCATTTCCCTAATATCCCTATCCCGTCGACGCAACCCCCATCTCCGCAAACCCGACACCCCTCTGCCCAACAGCCCCTTTTCATCACGCCCCTGACAACACCACACCGCTCCCATCATTTCACCCATATCATATTCCTAAAATCCTTCCCAAAAATTGTCACTTTTGCCTTTAATTTGAAATTCAAACTTTTTTTCATCTATAAAAACGCCCCTCTGTTCTTCATTAAAGGGGGGTCCGAAATCGAAAAAAAAAAACAAAAGATTAAGAATTCTTTTCGGGTCCGAAAAATACAAACCAAAAGGGTCGAAAAATCCCCCCCCCCCCCCAAAAAAAAGAGCAAGGAAAAGTCGAAAAACAAAGGCAAACAAGTCCGAAAAGGAAAAAAAAATGGTTTGTTGATTTTTAATTTTGCTTAGAAATACTCCTTTTGTTTTCATAATTTTTCTAATCCGAAATACCTCTTTGTTCTCATAAACTTAAATCCGAAAATCCCTTTGTTCTTCACATTCCGGGTTGGGTAAAAAATCCGAAAATACTCCTTTTCTTTTTCCTAAATTTCACCCTCAAAAATCTGTTTTTCACTGTTTCGGGTCGGGTCAGTCCGGGTCGGGTCGATATTCGTGTCCCAAAATCAGAAAATCAGCAGTCCCAAAAATCAGAATCCGGGTCCAAAAATCAGAATTCCAAATCAATTCTCCGAGCGGATTTGACGATTCAAAACATGCCTCGGTTCGCTACCCGGAGAAGGTCCGTAAACTCGAAACTCTTCTCATTTTTTTTATTTATTTTTCTGTGATCCGTTTGTATTATTACTGATTTAATGATAATATAGTCTATTTATGTTGTTGTATTGTCTGAGCATGTTAAGTTTGTTAGTTTTGTTTAGTTAGCTAACAATGTTTTGAATTACTTTGCTTGTGTTATCTGATTCATGTTTAGTATTATATGATGATGTGTTGTTGAGTATCTATTGAGAAGGATTATGATGTTTGGATTAATTGAATACCCACTACTGTTATTAATTTGCTAACCTGTTTAGTTGATTATGTATACTTATCAATATTGTGCTAAGTTCATGTTTCGAGTTAATGCTTAGATTAGTCTTGTTTTAGTTTGAATGCGTACACTGTTAATGTAAATGTTTGGTTGATGTTGGGCGATTGTTAGAGTTAATTATTAGTCATATTTAATTATGTTAAGGTTTGTTTATGTTTATTAGACTAAGCATCAAGAAATGTTTAATGGATATTAATGGTTGCTTATGATCTTTAGTTTCAACTGTTGAGCATATTTAATCATGATTTGTTGGCTTGTTTATGACTATTGGAATAATTTTTGACATGATTAATTAGATTATGGTTGAAGTTAGAATTTGTTACGTTAATTATTAATCATGTTTACCTATTTTAGGTTTAATTTATGCTCATTTAGCTCAGTGTTATGTATGTATAAGTATATATCCGTACATATATGTCGAATTGGGCCCTATTACGTGTCCGGGCTGGTCTGTTTCCCTCCTTCAAATATGAAATTATATGTTCGGGCCTACCTTCTATTTCTACATGTTAATTGTTTCCCCGAGGCCCAATAACACATCACTTTTATGAACTATTTATTTATATTTTTCTTATATATATATTATCACGTTTCCATTTTTTATTTTCATTCCTTGTCTTACCAACTATCGAATTAAATTCTACTCATCCTTTTTTTTACTTTTATTTACATGAAATGCATCGGGAGCAACGAGGAGTCTCGTTATGATACTCATCATGGCTATTGCCAAATGAAGATCCGCATCCACATTCATTGCATTCTCCGATCTTGGGACTCCTAAACAAATAGGGTGGGGTGATATTGTCATCCGCCCCAGTTGCGGCTTTTTGATTTTTTTATACAGTCTTTTATTTGTTTTGGGGTTGTAATAATTATTTAATGTTGTATGATTGTTAGGATACTTAGAACAATTAGGCTTTGAATGGATAATCAATAGGGTAGTTTAAAATTGAGAACTCGTCGCTAGTTTATCTATTATTAGGCTCGGTTAGTTTTAAAATTAGAAATCCACCGTTAGTTTATATATTTTAGGTTCGTCATTTATGTTTCAAACTTTCAAATAATTTAGTCATCCTTTATCTTTTATTCGCATTATTAACCATACAAAAGATGTTTTGTTTTATCCGATTTGCTATAAAATGACTTCAAAAAATCACTTCCTTTTCATTACAAAATAAACTGCCTTTCTCCTTATTATCAATTATAAAAAATTATGTGTTTTATAAATCATGTTATACAAATATATACTTTTATTCAATAATTCACTTTACATATATTTCATAAATAATGCTATATAAATGCATACTTTTATTCAAAATTAATTTTGCATGTATTTTATAAACAATGCCTTACAAATGCATACTTTTATTCAAAAATCAATTTTACATATATTTGTATAAAATGTCATGCCTACTCTTTTTGGATTTTTATGTCGGGAATTTATTTCTCAAAACCGCAATCACCTTTGTGAGACTTCTCAAAAGGAATAAGTGGCAAAAAATCTTTATGTTTTCAAAATGCATCTTTTAATTAAATACTTGCAACATACCTTTTTATACTTTTAAAACATGCATTTTCTTAGCATAATAATTAACTTGAGTTTGATCGGATGACCGCAAGTTAGCGGATCTTAAAGGATATCTAACCCCTTCCCTTTAGGATAATAGAGAACCCTTACTCGGAATTTCATAGTTTCGCAGATCATTAATCGGAGTTACTTTGTAGCATTTTTATAGACATTTAGGTGTCCTAATTCACTGTAGAATAATTAGGTGACTACTCTTTGACAACTTTATTAATTTAGGAAACGTCCATACGTTGCGATCGAGTCGGATCCCCCCTTCCTCGCGGAACGGGGTGGTTAAAAACGGGACTGACAATTAATGTATAGTATGGTATAGTATAGTATTGTGTTGTATTAATGAACACACCGTTTGGATAGACTGTATCGTTTGTTGTGGTTTAATGATATTTTTATTATTTTACTTGACTGTAAGGTATTGTATAACATGTAAGTTTACTAAAATACCTTTAATTACATATTAGTTTTTATATATTAATGAAATAAGATAAATGATAAAATGAGAACTTTAAAAAATAAGTAGGTGATGGGTGGGTGGAGGTGGTGAGGGTCGTGTGTGGGGTGGGTGGTGGTAAGGGGTCGTGGTGGTGGTGGGGTGGTGAGTGGGTTTTGGGTGTGATGGAAGGGGTGGGTGGTGAGTGGTAGTGTGGGGTGGATGGGTTTTGGGCGTGATGGAAGGGGTGAGTGGTTGTGGTGGTTGGTGGTGGGGGGTCGTGTGGGGGTGGTATAGAGTGAGGGTTGGTGGATATGGGTGTGATGGAGGGGGTAGGTGGGTTGTTGTGGGTGGTGAGTGGTAGTGTGGGGTGGATGGGTTTTGGGCGTGATGGAAGGGGTGAGTGGTTGTGGTGGTTGGTGAGGGTGGGTGGTGGTGGGGGGGGTCGTGTGGGGGTGGTATAGAGTGAGGGTTGGTGGATATGGGTATGATGGAGGGGGTAGGTGGGTTGTTGTGGCGGTGGGGGCCGTGGGGGTTGGTGGTGGTGGGGTGGGTAAGGGGTCTTGGGAGGTGAGTGGGCGGTTGGGTGGTAAGGGTGGCTTGGTGGGGGTAGGGTAGGTGGTGAGAGGGTGGATTTGGGTGTGATAGAGGTGGGTGGGTGGAGTAGGGTGGGGTATAATGGTAAAATGAAATACATAATCACGAGAAACAACCATCCAAACAGGAGGAGGGTGTGAAAGTCGCAAAAAAACAATAATTCAGGTATTGTTTTACCATTATCTCTAATACAATTGGAAAATGCAAGATCATTTTGAAATACCAAATATTAAGTTTTCCATTCTATAAGTAGGGGCAGTTCAAAATCATAGATATACCGCAATTGATCTTTAAGCACCTATTTAACCACAATTATCACTATTGAGAAAGTTAACAACAAAAGGAGATCAACTTTTAATGTTTAGTAAAATAGGGGGAAAATTTCAAAGAATTCCCACATACTTCGCAGCCACCTATTCTCTTTCGGCTTATAATTTAGCATGTAGTGCTCACCGCCCTGCAATCTTCATTTGCTTGTGAAGAAATCTGAATTTATATATCACTAGTTTTTTAAGGTTGGACTTGAACTTAGTAAAACACATTTTGAAGCTCAACTAAAATGAAAGGGACTCTTCAATTAAGCATAAATCATTGTGCCTTTACTAATACATATTATCTTTTGTCATGTTTTTTTTTTTTTTATCCTTTTCTCTTGAGCCAGGTAACCTAACATGGTGATGATACTAATTTCTTGAAATAAGGTCATCCTACTTTTCCATATCTCTTTGGAAAACGCAGGCACTACCACGATTGTCACCGTAGAAACTTGTTTGAATGTGGGAGTGATGTTGAAAACCGAAAGAAATAATCTCTTAATTATTTTCATTAATGAAGATGTATATATACAAATATACAATATCTAAATATGAAAAATAAATCAACATTTTTCTAATACAAGACTAATACATTTTCCTACTATAATACTAATATCATAGTTACACTTGTACAAGAATTCTACAACTATGGTAATTTATGATACAAAATCGGACAAAGTGATATATACACGGTTTGACCGTGTATACACTTTCTTTCACACTCCCGCAGTCATAGCGGGCGGTTGTCGTACGCTGAGACTTTCCCTAAAATCTTCAAACAGAACCAAGGCAAGACCCTTAGTAATGATGTTAGTAATTTGGTACCTTGAAGGGACATGTAAGACACGTACTTATCCACGAGCTACCTTTTCGTGAACAAAGTGAATATCCATCTCGATATGTTTAGTGCGCTGATGTTGGACCGGATTCCCAGAGAGATATAATGCACTAACATTATCACAATACACCAAGGTAGCTTTCTTAATAGGAAAGTGAAGCTCTAACAGAAGATTACGTAGCCAACATGACTCAGACACCACATTGGCTACCCCTCGATACTCGGCCTCCGCACTGGATCGTGATAAAGTAGTCTGGCATTTCGCCGACCAATAGACCAAGTTATCACCAAGAAATATGCAATAATCAGACGTCAAATATCTGGTATCTGGACAGCCACCCCAATCAGCATATGTATAGGACACGAGAGTAGAGACGAATGATGGATATAAATGGAATCCATAATCAAGTGTAGGGCTGACAATGGATCGGAGGTGGATCGGGTGGAGCTCAATCCACCTCCACCCTTCAACCATCTATCCACCACTCGACCCATCCATCACCCTATTTTTTCTTCATCCACATCCGATCCACCCATCATCCACGGGTGAATCGGGTGCTTCATGGATGAAAATTATAGCACAATCAGTTTGGTACTTTTAGTTTATTTTTCAGTTTTCATACTATCTTGCTTTTCATACTATTTTGCTTTATCATTATAATTTGATCTTGATCCCATTGTAATATTCTTCAATCTATTATATTGCTAACAATTATAGTCATATATAGAGTGATGTTCAACATAGAAAATGTCAATTATGTATAACGTAGTACAAAAATAACATTTTTGATACTAGGAATCATCGTTATTGTCATGTTGAAATTGAAAAAGAATTTCCATTCACTTTAGAAAAATAAAGACAACTATTGGAAATAAAAGTACTAGTAACGACATGAGTCAGGGGTATGTTATCACTGAACTACACAAAAAATAACTAATTTATAAACGAGTGGATGGATGGGTCGAGTGGTGGATCGGGTGATGGGTTGGATGTATGTCCACCCGAATCCGACCCGATCCGTCACCCGATTAAAATCTATGTTTTGTTGATTTTTCATCCATATAATCGGGTCGGGTGGATGGATATCCATCGGGTTATAGTGAAATTGCCAGCCCTAATCAAGTATGCCTTGTATGTATCGTATAATATGTTTGAGCGCATGCATTTGCTCAATCCACGGATCATGCATAAATAAACATACCTGTTGTACTGCATAAGTAATATCTGGTCTCGTGAAGGTAAGATACTGAAGAGCCCCGGCAAGACTACGATAGTAGGTGGGGTCCTCATATGGTGTGCTAGAAGTAGCACTCAACTTCGGTTTGATATCAACCGGATTAGAAGAGGACTTACAAGATGACATACCAGCTCTCTCAATAATCTCAGCCGCATACTTCTTTTGTGATAAAAATAGACCACCTGTATGACGAGTGACAGATATACCCAAAAAATAATTCAAGGGCCCCAAGTCTTTTATAGCAAATTCTGAACTGAGAAGGAACATGATAGACTTGTGCAGATTATCAGAAGAGGCAATCAATATTATATCATCCACATATAACAGAATGTATGCTAGAGAAATACCATGATGATAGATGAACAGAGAGTGATCAGACCTGTTGTGAGAAAACCCAATAGTAGACACATAATCTGCAAACCTCTTATACCAAGCCCGCGGGGCCTACTTAAGCCCATATAAGGACGTTTTCATCAAATAGACATGATGGGGATACGTTGGGTCCCTAAATCCCATGGGTTGATACATGTACATTGTCTCCTTAAGATCACCGTGTAAGAAAGCATTTTTCACATCCATCTGATGAATGTGTCATGCTTTCGAGAGAGCCAGATTAAGCACATTGCGAATGGTTGTTGGTTTGACCACTGGACTAAACGTCTCTCCACAATCCATGCTAACCTATTATGTTTTACCATCACCTACAAGACATGCTTTATGCCTCTCAAAAGAACCGTCAGAATTTTTTTATGAGTAAAAATTCACATAGAACGAATAATATTGACACCAAGCAGACGGGGCACCAACTCCCACGTCTTATTTTCAATAAGAGCATTATATTCATCATCCATGACCATTTTCCAATTCGGGTTATGAAGGGAAGACATATGATTACGTGGTAGGGGTGATTTGTTGACATTAGAATTTAGATTAAAATGTTTTTTAGGTTTTAAAATACCACGTTGGCTACGAGTAACAGGCCCTTGACTCGAAATAGATGGGGACGTGTTTTGGGTAGGTGTCGGGTCAGGTAAAACTGGACCAGCAGGTAATGGGCTTGCTGGCTCAATGTCTGAAGGCTATGATGGTAAAATTGGGTTAGCATGCAGTGGGCCTACTGGCCGAAACAGTGGACTCGGGTGGACGAAATTTGGGCCAGCAAGCAGTGGGCCTACTGGCCGAGAAACAGAGACTGGATCGGTAATATTTGGGCCTGCTGGCTGATTTTGTCACAGAACAACTCGGATAAATGATGGATAATATACGGTGCGAGCCCATCATCCAAAAAATTATACGAACTAGACACGGAATTATACAATTTAGCAAACGGAAATTGAGTTTCATAAAAAATGACATGGCGACTAATTATGATTTTATTATCGGATAAATCAAAACATTTGTAATCACAATGATTAGATAGATAATTCAAAAACCAACAAGCAGTGGAACGAGCTTGTAGTTTGTTAATTATAGTACACGAGATAAGCGGATAGAACAAACACCCTAAGATGAGAATACGAGGGATCCTCATTATAAAGAAATTTTAGGGGTGATTGATATGCTAAACCTTTGATATGGAATATGTTAAGGAGGTAGGTAGTCATTTGTAACGCATGATGTCAAAAGGACGGAGGTAATGAAGCATAAAGTTCGGACAATATTATTAATGGTATGAATTTTTCTTTCGACCTTCCCATTTTTTGAGGACGTATGAGGACAAGAAAACTGAAAAGAGCTCCAAATTTTAAGAATGTGGAAAAAACTTGAGATTTTTTAGACAAAGGAAAAGTCCACAAAAAAATTAGAATAATCATCCAAAACTAAATATAATAACGATGGCCCAAAGAACTCAAAACGGGAGATGTCCATAGATCAGTATGAATAATATCAAAAGGCATCGACGTACTAGAAGTAGAGGCTACAAAGGGTAATCTAACATGTTTCCCTAGAGGAAAAGAAGGACAACTATGAGTATTAAGCGTACTCTTAAAATTAATAAAATTATTATTTTTAAGAGAAGAAATAATAGATGACCCTGAATGACCCAAACGTGCATGCCACAAAGAAGGAGCAAGAGCGGCAAATGTAGAAGGTGTTGCTTGATTCGTGGAAATAGTGGTGGTGGTGATTGGATAAAGCTCTCCCCGAATATTACACCTCATTAGAGGTATCCCCGTCGTGAAATATTTCACAGAAAAACCAAAAGGGTCAAAGTTAACAGAAATCCAATTATCAGTTTTGAATTTTTGGACAGACGTCAAATTCTTAATTAAGTGAGGGGCATGGAGGACATTTTTTAGGACTAGAGGTGGATGTGGAGGGGATAAATTTGTGTGACCATAATCACGAATTGGAATTGAATTGTCATTACCAATAATTATGACACGATTATTACTCAAATTGAAATAAGATGAGAGATTACCTTGGGCGGACGTCATATGAGAAATGGCTCCGGCGTCCATATACTAATTTGCGTCCGGGGGATTTAATCCAAGTGTATGCATTGCGGCCTCAATATTCGTAAGTGTCAGACCAGAAACTGGGCCCACATCAACGAAGGCCTGCTGAGGTCGAGGCCCAAGTAGGCCAGCCTGCTACCAAAGATCAGCTGACTACTTGGGCTGGTACTGCTGAACTGGGAATTAGGCCTCTAGCTAGCCCAATTCACTGGAATGCCTGGGTAACTAGGAAAGGCCATATTAGGCCACTGGCCCAGCAGCCCCACGACCATTGTGCAGTGGCCCAAGGCTGCGGCCAGTGGTGCTACGACCCAACTGGCCCACTACCGCCAAGGTTCTTGTCACTATTTTTCTTATTTTGACCTTTTTTTCAACCAGCATTGTTACATGTTTGGCTAAAATTAGCTAAGAATGAGTGAGGGTCATCGGACGTAGCCATCATCATGACGGAATTAGCTCCGGTAGTCGCCTTTTTAGCCAAGTCGACCTCTTCTAATGTGAGCATTGAACGGGCCTGGTAGAACAGTGGAAGAGGATTACTTTGATGAAGAAGCGTCCCAACGCCACTATAAGCCTCGGATAGGCCTGGAACCATCTGAAGAACGGGACGATCATTAGTGACGGGTGCACCAACGTTCTCGGTTGATCCGCCAATTCCTTCAGCCTTTTACAATAGGCTGACACATTCGGGAAATCCTCCATATTGACATGGGAAAATTCCTGCTCAAGAGTGACGGCACGGTAATTTTTATTATCTTGGAATATATCACGCACCCGATTCCAAGTTTCCATTGCCGTGACGTCGGGTTCAATAATCATCTGCAATAGGTCCGTAAAGATAATGGAATAAATCCACTGGAGTACTGTAGCATCATGAGTCATCCATAACATAGGGTCATCATCAGCGGTAGGCACATTCTCCTTGCCTGCTTCCGTGGGGATGATGTGATGAAGGACTTGATGCGAGTGTGCGTGACCTTTAAATAACTCCGCCCACGTAGCGTATTGGACGTTTTCCATCTTAAGAACGATATGGATGTGGTTCTTGATGTTGGACACAATAAGGGTAGGATGAAACGTGTTCTTTGAGGTAGATATTATGAAAGAACAAGAGGAGAATGAGGGATTTGAAAGAAAAATTTGGGAGAAAAAATAATGAGGGATTTGAAAGAAAAATTTCGGAGAAGGTATTTTTGCCTTAGACTTCTTATACCATGAAAGAAATAATCCTTTTATTATTTTCATTAATGAAGAGGTATATATAAAAATATACAAGATCTAAATATGAAAAATAAATCTATCTTTCCTAATACAAGACTAATACATTTTCCTACTATAATACTAATACCATAATTACACATGTACAAGAATTCTATAACTATGGTAATTTATGATACAAAATCGGACTAAGTGATATACACGGTTTGACCGTGTATACACTGTCTTTCAAAAACACACATGTACTTTTATTTATTAGTTAAGTTTGTCCCGCGTTATACTATTGGGCTAATCGTACCCCAAATTGGAAAGAATCCACAAAATTGACCTAAAATACCCGATTTATGTAAAATAACCCACTCCTCTCGTTTAACTCACCCTAACTCGCCTAATTAAAATAACACATACGAAATATCCCCCGCTTATTTCCCCAATAACAAATCAAGACTTAATTCCTTATGCCGAGCGAAGAAAATACACAATTTGTGAACATAAAATGTTACTGACCAAAGCAAGTTTGAATTTTTTTCATTAAATACAGACAAAAAATGAAAGACCACATTTACGAGGGGCAAAAATGAGAGACGAATGAGTTTGAAGGTAATCGACACAAAACGTTTGAGTCCGAGTCATCAAGGAATCTGTAAGCAGTGGGTCAGAATTGATGGATATTGGCAAAAGGGAAGACGTTCTCCTCAAACGTAACATGACGTGAGACTATGATTTTACATGTAGACATGTTATAGCATAAGTACCCCTATGGTTTGACGGGAACCCTAAGAAGATACACAAAGTGGAACAGGGTGCTAATTTGTGAGGGACAGAGGATGCCAGATTCGGATAGCAAAGACAATCAAAAATCTGAAGATGATCATAGGTAGGGATACGATGAAAGAGGAACTCTGTAGGGGTCCTATTTTGGAGCGTACATGTAGGTAGTATATTAAGAAGGTATTCTGCCATTTTTAATGCATATACCCAAAAGTTGGGGGGGGGGGGAAGAGATGCATAAAACAGTAAGGTATGAATCATATTGTTAATGATGCATATAATTCATTCGGCTTTACCATTTTGAGGGGAAGTACGGGGGCAGGAGAAACAAAATACCATGCCATTAGCCGTACATAATTTATGAAAGAGAAAATTGTTAAATTCACGACCATTTTCACATTGAAACGTTTTTATTTCTTTTTCAAATTGTGTTTTAACATACGTACGAAATCCAAGAAACTTAAAGTAGACCTGAGATTTAAAGTAGAGCGGATAGACCCATAGGAAGTGAGAAAAATCATCCAAGAATATTAAATAGTACTTATAACCCAATTTGCTAGTAATAGAAGAGGTCCATAAATAAGCATGAATAATATCAAAGGGAGAAAAAATAATACTCAAAGATGACGTAAATGGAAGTCTAACATGCTTTCCTAGATGACAAGAATAACAATTTTGGGCAAGGTTCCCTTTATTACATTTAGTTAAATTGTGGTTTCTAAGAAAATAAAAAATATGAGCTCCGGGATGTCCAAGTCTATTATGCCACGTTAAAGAGGAGATAACAGCTAGAGATGTGGGAGGATTGACACTGACAACGGACGTGGATAGGAAATGATAGAGGTCCCCCACATTATTGCATCTCGTAAGAAGTCTCCCCGTACGCAGGTCCTTTACAGAAAAATCAAACGGGTCAAAATCAATGGATACAGAATTATCGATGAAAATTTTTCTAACAGAGATTAGGTTCTTGATAATGTTAGGGGCCATATAGGATGTTTTTAAGGAAGAAGTAGAGTTGCGGTGGTGGATTTAGTGTGTGGAAAAACCCTTGAATTGGAATGCGATGACCATTTTCGACCATAATAGATTGAGGAGTATTTAAATTGCGCAGTTGAGGAAGATTACCAGAATTGTTGGTGAGGTGAGACGTGGCATCCGTATCCATATACCACGCATTATCGGGCTACTGAATTTTTAAAGAGCCGAAAGCATAGCCCAAATCTGTTGGATTGAGGGTGGACGGCTGATGTTTGGCCGCTGTGTAGTGGGCTTGGTGGATGGAAAGGGGCTCGGTGGTGCTGGGCCGCTGGGTAGTAGGCCTCGACGGTGCCCACTGTTGCTGCTGGGTAGTGGGCCTCGGCGGTGCCCACTGTTGCTGCTGGGCCTGGCCTGTAAAGGGGCTAGTCGACGGTGCCCACTGTTGCTGCTGGGCCTGGCTTGGAAAGGGGCTGGTCGACAGGGCCCAATGCTTGAATAATTGCCAAGGACGTGGGCTGGCCCACTGTGTCGGGTACTAGGCCTGGGGTTGATTATTTGTGACGTCCAGTGTTGAGGAAGAGGAAGCGGGGGAGGCTATGTGGGCCGCGAGTGATGCCATGAAGGTATCCGAAATTTAGTAGAGAAATAAAAGGGTGTAGAACTGATGTATATCAATTGTATACCAAGAACTATTATATATCAGCTGTATACCAGGGGTATACGGCCTGCTGGAGAGAAAAAGAAGGTTGTACATCAGTAGTATACTAGAGGTATACGGGGTTGGTTGTAGGAGTAGAGCTCCATTCCTTCATCCTCTCTATTTTCACTCTTACTCCACATTATGACCAAAGATTATTAATGTCTCAAGAGCCCGGAACCTCAATATTTTCTAAAAAATCTGGGCCACGAATTTGGATTTTTGAACCGTAACTTACCGGTCCTAAACCTCTACCCAGCCCAACCCACTTTTTATATCGGGTCGATCCGATTCAGACAAAATTGAGTTGGCCCGGACCGTTAACAGGCTGACACCCTTAGTTTAGATCTATTTTTGGAATTAAAAGTAATAACTAATAAGTGATATTACACAAGCAAAAGGAAATTGACTATCAAAATAAAATATATAAAAAAATATAAAATAAACTTAAGACCTCCTTTTAAATTACCTATTTATTGAGTTACCACTTATCCAAGCACAGAAATCCATTCAATAATGACAATAAATGCATATCTGCTCTCTCATATAATTGTCCTTGGGTCCAATCAGGGGAGATTCTACCATAGTAAGCAATTTCCGTAAAGCACTTGAAACATCAGCTTAATTCTTTGAATCCTACAACTCCACATGTTAGCTTAACTTGTTCTTTTTCTATCTGGTGGAAGATCTTGGAGTTCCTCTAGGATTCTCTAAATGTCGACAACTTTCATATCACTTAATTTCTGATTTCATTTGAACCCAACATCATATCAATGTATACTACGGACTCGTCTTCCACATTGCACATCCTAGAGATTAAATCCTCCACAAATAACTTAATTACATGACCACCTTCCTGGCGTAGAATAAAAAAAAAAAACAAATGAGAATATTGTCCATTCGTATCTATGCCTTCAATTAATTATTTCTCATTTCCCATTTTTCAATAATGAGAATATATTTTTCTTTTGGTAAAATGACCAAAAAGTCATGCTTTTAATGTGCTATCCAAAAAATGTGAGGTTTTTAAGTGAACCAAAAAATGGTTAGGGTTCTAATCTACTACTTTCAATAAATAACAATATTACAAACAAATATATGGTGCTTTAAAAAGATGTCTTTTCATTCAGTTACCATCCTGAAACGTTGAGTCCAAGACATGGCTACCAAATGACTTAAATCGTCAAAGCACCATATATTTGTAATATCATACATAAACACAGTTCATTAAGGTGCCCACCACCAATTATGTTCAGAATTTGTGACATCTCTCAATCACACATATTTTACAGACCTCTTTGGAAAAGGAAATTGACTAGAAGTCCATAAAACATTAAAAAAAATCCTCCCTACCTAGCATCAACTATAAATTTCGAGATTATTTTACACCAAACAACCATTTCAGACAAGTAATGAACATTTTTAGCTAACATCATGTAACAGTTCCTCCAAACATATTAAAACATAGCTATAGCTATATGTTAACACTCAAAAATAATTTAAGTGTTTAGCCGAATTTAGTGACAGCCAAACTGTTCTAGAGCCGAATTCACTCCTAGCCCTCAACTACAAGAACTTCATCGGCTACTAAGGCATCTTAGCCGAGTTGTTAGTTAGAGGTACGACTGGGACCCACTCAGATGCAGACACCTCGACGACCAAGTCAAAAGGGTTTTCGAACCCCTAGAATCGGTAACGGCCAACAACAGCTAAAAGAAAGGGCCATTATCCGAGCAAGAGGAGTAGAGGGCGAGAAAATCGGCACCACCTCCCCCATAGTCGGCCATTGAACTTAGTGGGTTACTCGATGGCTGACATGGGGGGGGGTCACGATTGTACAATTTTTTTTCTTTTTGTGCTATAAATAGGATCATTCTTTGTATATACACACAACCCAATCAATCAAACAACTCGATTTTTATCTATCTTTACTTTATTTTATCCTTTACTTTACTGTACTCAATTGCATTCATGTTTCTTACCTCTTAGTTTACTCATGCCACCGTCCTAACGCTTTCTGGAGTAGTTGGAGAACTCATTGCTGGAAATTAGAGTTCCGTTTCCAGCCCAAATCACTTAAGTTAAGGAATCAATTTGTCTTCCGAATACGGTCAACCGATAAAACGGCAGAGAACAGAATTCGGGGCGAGAACAAATTTTGCACGCCCAGTGGGACCATAGGTGAATTAATAACAAAGTTTGATTCTCCAGGTCAGGATCATTCTTGGCGTATGCGCCTAAGGTCCGGAAAGAAAATGAACCCCGAGTCCAGTCCACATCCTAAACAAAATCCTCCCAGAAGGAACAACAAACCAGCATCCTCCTCGGGTATGCCTACATCGGTTGATACCCCTCCACTTCCTACATCAACCCAAGCTGTGGAAGAACCTAGCCAATCTGAAGGTCCAACCATAATGACCACATCTTTTATTAGACAACAGATCGACTTGGGCATCTATGATATTATGTACCAAGTTTCTAAACAGTTGGCTGACATTGTGAAGCCGATGGTACATAATGAGGTTCAGCAAGCCAGGGAGATGGAAACCAACCGAATGCACCCAGGAGAATGTTTGGCTAGTTCTGTCATCCCTCTAACGAGCGTTGTTGTTCAGTATGAGACCGTGACTCCCGGTGTTGTTCCTCAGTCGCATGTGCATCAACTAGTGCCTACTCAGGTGCAGCTGTTAGCGCACCTAGGAAAACAAGCCCAATCGCCTGGCGAACAACACACTACATTGTCGCCGCCAAACCTTGGAGGGGGGAAATATGCCACTTGACCAAGCGAGTCTGCAGTATGGCATATCAACATGGCTCGGAAACCAGTTAAGGCTCCAGGACACTTTGGATTGCCGCCAGTTATGTTGTACGTTTCTACGAATGACCCTAGGATGCAGGCGAACAATGATGGCTAGTCGAATTGGCTGCTGATGGCCCCTGGCTATGACTTAGCTCGGCTATCTGGTGACGCTGTTTACAGAGGAATACCATTCTAGCAGTCATTGCCAGTACCCAATCCATACCTTCCAGAAAGCGTAAATTTTCAAAAAACGGCCGATGTCCGAGGAGAGCAGCCATGGAATACTGTTCCATCTTATCCTCAGGCTCCGTTAGCCATTCTAGAAGCTCAGGTTGCAGGCTTTGGTGGCCATACCCGACAGCAGCAATGGGGAATTACCCCACCTATTGGTAATAGTCAGTAGACCACCTACAACCTTCAAAACCCTGTCCAACAAAGTGCAGAATGGAGGTCGCCAATGCAGAACGCCTACCAGCCGAATCCAATCGAGGATCGACAGGGGACGTCACAACTGATAAACCCAGAAATTATTGCTAATACCATGCGGAGGTACTTAGGCATCCAACTGAAACCTTTGGACATACCTGTTTATAAGAAGCCTTACCCCGATTGGGTAGCACCTTTGTCGAGGGGACGAGTTCATCCGTAAAAGGCAGATCTGATCTTTGATTAGATCAATTCAAGTCGTAAAAGGCAAGGAGACGAGTTCATCCGATGACAAGATCGGTTACTCGTTTGATATCACGAAAGCATATCAGATCTTTGATCATCTGCTCAAAGATAAGCAGATTCAGCTGCTTGATGGTCATAGGATTCCGCCTGCCGAGGAACTCAAAGATAAGAAGTACTACAAGTGGCATAATTCATACAATCACTCTACTTCTAATTGTGTGGTAGTCAGATAGGCAATCCAAAAGGGCATCAAAGAGGGGAGGATCAAGCTAGCCGACAAGAGTATGGCTGAAATGTCCATTGATACCGACCCCTTTCCCATGGTACCATTATTTATGGTATCTTTTACTGAGCCCGATGAGTCAAGGGACACCAAAGGAAAACAACCGATGAAAAGGATGTGAGTCCCAAAGAAACATACCGAAGGGGAGAAAGCCACAAGGACCTCTGTGTTTAATTGGTTAGGCAGCCTACATGACATTCGTGATGACATGCAGCCAGCTAGGAGCAGTTTTTATGGCCGCCCTAAATACTCGAGGGACGTTGAACGAGAACTTCAGGAACAAATCATGAGGTTCAGAAGGGTCCCTATCGATACCAGGCATAGGCTTGGGGGCAAGTATATCCAACCAACTGACAGCCGAGCATGCCTCGAATAGTTGAAGAACCACTCCCTAAAACCAAACAGATGATGGTCGAGTTTAACGTAAACGAGGGTGTTTCATCCTTACGTATCACAGCGAGAAATGAGGACCAGATGAGACCTCGAAGAATGATTCAACCAACCGCCAACACAGAAGAGAGGAAATGGTCTGTCAATCAGGCTTCAGGAAAGAAAGAGGCACCACCGAGAGTCGCATCCAGGACTCAGAAAAGAAGGATGCAACGTGTCAAGGCCTTGCGTAAGATACAACAGACATTGCATCTAATTTCCAACACCAAGGCAGCTGAAAATCATGAGATTCCTGAGTCTGTTGTAGCCGAGGCTATCGAGCGGGCATTCGGCTCAGTTGCTTCAAGGGGCAATGTCGCCTAAAGGAGAGACGTCGGGTCAACTAGAGCTGGATGAATAGTCTACCGATAACCCGATGGAGGAACCCCGATAAGAGAACGTGGCCCCGGATGGACCTCTAACCGAGGCAATCCCACAGATCGTGTAGAGGATTTAGTTAGAGTATCCCTAGTTGATCCCCATTTGTCATTAGAAAATGGAAGATATGATATTCTGGTCAGCCGAATTGGATGAAGGAGGGGACTCCATCCTCGATTAATTTAGTCAAGACCAGGTTGATGAGATATGGGCAGACATTGAAATGGTCATCCTAATCCCAGGCGAGTTCTGGGCCAGCCGCTCCACGTTAGATAACCTAGAAGGTAATGTTTGCGCTGAAGACGCAGAATGGGCAACAATAGCTGATACCCCAGCTAAGGACACTTTGAGTACCGTATTTGGTGCACCTACAAAAGTTATGGTTAAACACCTCAAACCTCTTTACATCAAGGCTTATATTAATTGTAAAATTATTAGTCGGGTGTTTGTCGACAATGGGGTTGTGTTGAATGTGATGCCACTGCTTACCTTGAAGGATCGTAATAAAACAAAGGAGGATCTCATCCCACCTAACATGAAAATGGCTAGCTTTATGGGAGAAGCCTCTGAAGCATTGGGGATTCTAGTAGCAGAAATCATTGTAGGTCCTAAGACGGTCAGGTCTGCCTTTTTTGTAATAGATGACAAGCCGTCCTACACCATTCTGCTGGGCAGGGACTAGATTCACACCAACTGATGCCTTCTATCTACCATGCATCAAAAGCTCATCTTTTGAAAAGGAGACAAGATAGAAATCGTCCCAGCGGATGATAACCCGTTCCGACCAGGGGTTCAGAATATAAAGGTTGTCGTCTACTCACCCTATGTGGCTCCCATAGCAGTCACGTAGCAGTATGAAGAAGGATCTTGGGAATCCTGTAATCTTACTTTGCGAGGGTTTGAAATAAAATAATTAGCCGAACCACGACTTACCTTGGAGGATTTAAATGTTTGAGGAAACCCAAATCATACATGACTTGTGGCATCGGCTGACCGTCCTAAGTTCTGAGGCAAGGATAGCCGAAGTATAGCAGATGGGGAACAATGACAGAGAACCATATCTGGCAGCCAATAACATTTGAGCTGCCGATAGGAGTTTTATGTCTAACTTTGTTTGTCTTTGTTTTACGCTTGTACAAAACTCGAGTGTTATTTAATACCCCATGTTGTGTATGTTTTGTGCAAAGTTTGAATAAACTCGTTTTACAAAGAAAGGTCTTAAATGAAATGGACAATCAGAAACTCCAAATCTACAGCTACGGGGACGACATCCTATCGCCTGAATCTATGGCCAAGGTGCAGTGTTGTCCTCAGAAGTTAATATCATTATGGATGGCCAAACCAAATTTTCTAAATTTGTAAGAATATCAGCAGGCCATGCTAATGGAGTTAGGTCAGTTGGATGAAACTCGTCTGACAATCATAGAAAGAGTCAAAGCCGGTAAACGTAAAATGGCCAAAGCATACGACAAACATATAGAGCCTAAAGAGGTTTGCCGAAGGAGACTTAGTTTGGAAAATCATCCCGCTGATTGAAATAAAAGATCGTAAAATCGGCAAATGATCGCCAAACTAGGAAAGGACCTTTCGTAGCGAACCCATGGGTTGCCGGCAATACGGATCAAGCAATAAACATGCATGATGAAGAAATGGACAGGAATGTAAATGACAAGTATCTAAAAAAGTACTATCTTTCGATTTGGAGCATGCATGAATAAACGACTGCCACAGACCGACTGCTTGATCGCACAAAATAAGCTAATTCTCTCTGACGGGAGATGTATGGCTAAACGACAGCCACATACCGGCTGCCTGGTCGCTTGATCCAATTCAGATGCAGAAGTAATCATCATTGCATGCACTGGAGACGAGACGATTGAAGTGACATGTGCGGTTATCAGACTTAAACGACGGCTACTTTCGGATACATCAACTCAACAGTCACACTCGAGTTAATGTAGGGGGGGCAATTGTTAACACTCAAAAGTAATTTAAGTGTTTAGCTGAATTCAGTGACAGTCGAACTGTTTTAGAGCCGAATTCACTCATAGCCCTCGACTACAAGAACTTCATTGGCTACTAAGGCATCTTAGCCGAGTTGTTAGTTAAAGGTATGACTAGGACCCACTCAGATGCAGACGTCTCGTCGACCAAGTCAAAAGGGTTTTCAGACCCATAGAATCGGTAATGTCCAACAACAGCTAAAAGAAAGGGCCATTATCGTTGCAAGAGGAGTAGATGGCGAAAAAATCGGCACCACCTCCCCCATAGTCGGTCATAGAACTTAGTGGGTTACGCGATGGCTGACATGGGGGTGGGGGTGGGCGTCACGATTGTACATTTTTTTTCTTTTTGTACTATAAATAGAATCATTCTTTATATATACACACAACCAATCAATCAAACAACTCAAATTTTTCATCTATCTTTATCCCTTATCATTTATTTTACTGTACTCGGCTGCATTCATGATTCTTACCTCTTAGTTTACTCATACCACCGTCCTAACGCTTTCTGGAGTAGTTGGGGAACCCATTTCTGGAAATTAGAGTTCCGTTTCCAGCCCAAATCGCTTAAGTTAAGGAATCAATTTGTCTCCTGATTCGGTCAGCCAATAAAACGACAGAGAACAGAATTCAGGGCGAGAACACTATGAATGTGCAACAAATCCTTCCTACGCTAGTTATTGTAAATAATGGATCTTAGGCCTAACTCAACCCCAAAAACTAGTTTATAGGGTGAGGATTGTCCAAGTCCATATAAGAAGTCCATGTTCCAATTCCATATCCGATGTGGGACTCTTAACAGTTATTAAAGCTTCGACTGCACATATAGACATTTTAGACAAGTAATCAACGTACTTACCTCTGGTATCTTGCCAAAGTTATTCCACCAAGCATATCGAAACACAGCCGCGGATGGATAGATAACAATTTTTTGCCGCATAAGGAAGCTGCATTACGGACTTGTTTCCTGAAAATTGACATATAACGAGAAAGAGATGGCCAAGGGAGAATAACTACGTTATCTAAATAGTAAAATAACTCAAGCTTGAACCGATGTCTACCTGAAATGTACAAAGACTATGTCAGTACAACTAAGCAAGGCAGAAACTAAAAAAGAAATGCAACTAGAATAAGCCGTAATCACGTTTTATTCGCTACAAATCTCAGCTCGGTCAGACATTCGTGAAAATTGCAATCGCAAGACGGCTTTTGCATTTTCCGTACACTCTTTAACAATCCCTTGAAAGGGGGATTGAAGGAAGAATCTCAAACAACTCTTGGGAAACATCACACGTGACGTGAAGAGAATTAGTATGCCTCATAAAGCAATTCGCCTCCCAACAGAATCAAACAATAGACGTGTGCATAGTTGTTCAGCAAAATCTTGTTTTCGTAAAATCGGCCACATTATACTCCACAATTCTATCAGCAAACATCTCTTTCGCAAGTGCATTGGCAACTGCTGTCTTTCCATGACTAGCGTAAGAGGAAAGAATACAGATGAGATGATCCAGGCTTCTGGATTGATATCACATTTGTGATGGTCCGAAGTTGATTATCTAGACCAACGAGTCCCCCGGAACAATATTTGCACAAGGAGTTCAACTGACAACTGGAAGGGCACAGGAAAGAAATTTCTCGGAACACCAGTGTACACCAAGTTTGAACAACTTTGTCATGTCTAAAAGCTCTTCTCTGCTCTTATGCTTGTAGAGCACTTATTAATTCTGAAAGAGATATAGTAGAGAGATCTCAAAGAAATAATCTCTTGATTATTTTCATTAATTGAAAGACTATTTATACAAGTTACATATTTCCATAATAGAAGAATCATATTCCTATTCTATTCATAAAACCTTATTCTAATTGGATACTAACTTATACATTTATGGTAATACAATTATTATGGTAAATGTACAATACTAATTACATTACAACATTATCTAAACTAGGATACTAATTATTACCTAAATTATATACTCTATATACGGTAATGTCACGTAGACCGAGAGGGAGAATCCGAGAGCAATATACACAATATACACGTGTATATTGTGTATATTTAACACACCATCGCAGTCATAGCGGGCGGTCGTCGAACGCTGAGACTGTCCCTAAAATCTTCAAAAAGTACCGAGGGAAGACCCTTTGTAAAGATGTCGGCAATTTGATATCTCGACGGGACATGGCATACGCGAACTTGACCACGAGCAACCTTTTCACGGACAAAGTGAATATCCATTTCGATATGCTTGGTGCGTTGGTGCTGAACCGGATTACCAGAAAGGTAGATGGAACTAATATTATCGCAATAAACCAAGGTTGCCTTCTGAATGGGACAATGAATCTCTAAAAGCAAATTACGTAACCAACATGATTTCGAGACCACATTAGCTACCCCTCGATATTCAGCCTCGGCACTTGAGCGGGATAGAGTCGACTGACGCTTTGTAGACCAGAAGACCAAGTTGGTTCCAAGAAACATACAATAGCCTGACGTAGACCGTCTGGTGTCGAGGCAGCCACCCCAATCAGCATCCGTATACGAGACAAGTGTGGACGTCGAGGAAGGATATAAATGCAAACCATAGTCAAGTTTACCCTGAATATACTGAATGATGTGTTTGAGTGCATTCATGTGCTTAATTCTGGGATCATATATGAACAAACACACCTGCTGGACAACATATGTAATATCCGATCTCGTAAAGGTAAGATACTGAAGGGTCCCTACAAGACTGCGATAGTGGGTCGGATCCTCGTAGGGTACGCTGGCCGCGGCACTAAGCTTGGGCTTTGTATCAACTGGAGTGGAAGTGGACTTACAAGATGACATCCCAGCCCTCTTGATGATCTCAGCTACATACTTCCATTGAGACAATAACAATCTATCGGAATGACGAGTGACGGCAATCCCCAAAAAGTAACTCAAGGGCCTTAAGTCTTTCATAGCAAACTCAAAGCTGAGCATGGTCATGATAGACTGGCGTAAGGCATCGAAAGAGGCAGTCAAAATGATATCATCCACATACAACAGAATGTAGGCCAAGGACGAACGGTAGATGAACAAGGAATTATCTGACCTGCTGTGAGTGAACCCAATAGTCAAAACATAGTCATCAAACCTTGTATACCAGGCCTGGGGTGACTGCTTAAGCCCATATAATGACTTCTTTAATAAACAGACATGATGAGGATGTTTGGGATCCCTGAATCCCAACGGCTGATGCATATAGACTGTCTTCTAGAGATCCCCATGTAGGAAAGCATTCTTGACATCTAACTGATGAATAAGCCATGCCTTCGACAGAGCCAAGCTTAGCACCGTGCGAATGGTAGCTGGCTTGAATATCGGACTAAATGTCTCACCATAATCTACACCAACCTGCTGAGTCTTACCACCACCCACAAATCGCGCCTTATGTCGAGCAAATGAACTATCCAAGTTCTCATTATTAGCAAAAATCCACATAGACCTGATAATATTAATACAAGATGGACGGGGCACCAACTCCCACATCTTATTATCAATAAGAGCATTATATTCATCGGTCATAGCAATTTTCCAATTCGGGTCATGTAAGGCAGACACATGATTACGGGGTAAGGGGGATTTAGGGGCATTAAAATGTAAATTAAAATGTCTTTTTAGTTTAAAAACATCCCGTTAACTACGAGTGACCGGTCTATGACTCGAGAGAGAATTGGACGGATTTTAGGAATTTGCTTGGTTCGGGACGGACTGGCCAGCAGGCAGTGGACCTGCTGGCCCAACTCGGTAATCTGGAGCAGTGACTGGATCCGTTCCAGAACTGGGCTGGACTGGCCCAATCGCTGAAACTGGTCCAGTGGTGGTACTTGTAGAGGCAGGGGGTGACAGACTAGTGGGACCAGTGGGCAGTGGGCCCGCTGGAGAATTTTGGGTGTGGTATACATTCGAAAAATGGTGAGTAATATATGGGGATATACCATCATCCAAAAAATTATACGAACTAGGCTCGGGAGTATTAACTTTAGCAAATGGAAATTGGGATTCATCGAAAATGACATGGCGATTAATGATGATTTTATTCGAGTATCAAAGCATTTGTAGCCACGATAATTGGATGGAAAATCCAAAAACACACACGGAGTAGACAGGGCCTGAAGTTTGTTAATTGTGATGGACGGGAATAACGGATAACACAAGCACCCAAAAACCCGAAGATGAGAATAAGGAGTCTTATTATATAAAATTTGAAGGGGGGAGAATATGTCAGACCTTTGGAAGGAATTATGTTAAGGAGATATGTAACCATTTGAAGAGCATGATGCCAAAAATATGGGGGTATGGAAGCATGAATTAATAGAGTGTGGACAATGTTATTTATAGAACGAATTTTGCGTTCGGCTTTCCTATTTTGTGAAGACGTATGAGGACAAGAAAAATGAAAATTGATCCCATTATTAGCACAGAATTCCCGAAATACCCCATTGTCATATTCTTTGTCATTATCACGCTGAATATTTTTAATTTCTCGTTCGAATTGAGTTCTAATGAATGCTCTAAATTTTAAGAAGATGTAAAAAACTTGAGATTTTTTCGCTATCAGAAACGTCCATAAAAAGTTAGAATAATCATCCAAAAAGAGAATATAATACCGATGACCCACAGAACTAAGAACCGGAGATGTTCATAAGTCGCTAATAATATCAAATGACATTAAAGTATGAGAATTTGAGTCTACAAATGGCAACTTAACTATTTTTCTCAAAGAACAAGACTGACAATTTGGAGTACGACTCGTACCCTTACATTAAATAAAACTATTTTTATCTAAAGATGACAAAATAGATGATCCCGGATGACCAAGACGAGCATGCCACAAGGAAGGAGAAATGGCTGCAAAGGCTGATGACAGGGCTTGACTCGATGGACCAGAACTGGGTGTGATAAGATAAAGATCACCCCTACTATCACACCTCATGAGAGGACTCCCCGTCTTGAAATCCTTAACAGAGAAACCAAATGGATCAAATTCAATAGAAACGGAATTGTCAGTAGTGAATTTACAGACTGAGACTAAGTTTTTAATCAATTTGGGGGCGTGTAGGGTGTTTTTCAAGATAAGAGGTGGATGAGGGGGTGATAACGGCTTATGACCATAACTATGAATTTTCATAGAATTACCATTACCAATAATTATACCGCGAGGGTTGCTCAAATTGGAATAAGACGAGAGCGTACCTGAATCGGATGTCATGTGGGTAGTGGCGCCGGTGTCCATATACCAATTTAGGTCAGGAGGATTTAAACCAAGCATGTGCATTGTGGCTTTGATGTCGGTAGGCGTGGGTGTCGTTGCGTGATGGGCTTATGGGGGTCGAAGCCCAAGCACCCCTGCTTGCGGTCTCGGCCGAAACTACTGGTTGTATGTGGACCAGGCTAAATTGGGCCTAGACTGTTGCTGGGCCGCCCACTGCCAGTTGGACGAGAAGTTGCTGGGCTGAAACTACCGCTGAGGGACAAACTGGCTGGGCCCAATCTGCTGCATAGGGGCCCATTGTGGGCCCCAGAACTATTGTTGCTGCTGCTGACCACCGCGAGGACCCCCACCGCCACCACCATTCTGTCGGCTGCCGCCGTGGTTCTTGCCATTATTTTTCTTATTTCCACCTTTTTTGCCGCCACCGTTGTTTCGGTTTTGGCCCGAGTTGTTGAAACCGGTAGGATACACCATGGAATTGGTCATCATGACTACGTGACTAGCACCAGTAGCCACTCATTTTGCCATGCCTGCTTCTTCGAGTGTAAGCATAGAACGAGCCTGATAAAATTGCAGAAGCGGGTTTCTTTGCCAAAGAAGCGTTCCAACACCACTATAGGCCTCGGAGAGGCCGGAAATCATTTGGAGGACCAAACGATCGTTCGAAACTGGCACGCCAACGTTGCGAAGTTGGTCCGCCAATTTCTTTAATCTTTTGCAATAAGCCGAAACATTAGAGAAATCTTCCATATTTACATGGGAGAAATCCTGCTCAAGGGTAACAACTATAGAATTTTGATTATCTTTGAATATATCACGCAATCTATCCCAAGTCGCCTGTGCCATAGCGTCATACTCAATAATTGTTTGCAAAAGGTCGGTAGAAATTGTGAAATATATCCACTGAAGGACGGTAGCATCATGAGTCGTCTACAACTTAGGATCATCTTCGCGTTTTGGCACCTCCGTATCCTCAGGAGCCGCGGGGATTATGTGATGGATGACTTGATGCGATCGTGCGTGAATTTTGAACAGTTCGGCCCACGTCGCATATTGGACGTTTTCTATTTCAAGAATAAGAGGGATGTTATTCTTGATGTTAGAAACTGTTAGGACAAAATGAAACATGTTCCGGGATGTAGACATATTGATAGAACAATATGTTAGTGAGGGATTAGGGAGAAAAATTTGGGAAGAAGTGGGTTCTCGTCGGCACGAAAAACCGAGAGCAAGGTCTCGAAATTTGTAAGGGAAGTCGACGGAAAAATTTGGAGAATTTGGGAGAGAAAATAAACCTAGATTTTTGATACTATGAAAGAAATAATCCTTTGATTATTTTCATTAATTGAAAGACTAATTATACAAGTTACATATTTCCAGAGAATCTTATTCCTATTCTATTCCTAAAACCTTATTCTACTTAGATACTAACTTATACATTTATGGTAATACAATTATTATGGTAAGTGTACAATACTAATTACGTTACAATATTACCTAAACTAGGATACTAAATATTACCTAAATTATATACTCTATATACGGTAATGTCACGTAGACCGAGAGGGAGAATCCGAGAGCAATATACACAATATACACCTGTATATTGTGTATATTTAACAAGATCTTTAGATTTTTCTAGAGCGTAGCTTTTAGACTCAAATCTCTCTGGAATAGTCACAAGGATCTTTTCAACTATTTTTTTTATCTTTGAAATTCTCGCCAAGCAGCCTGATTCTAATGACAATCAAAGAAATTTTGTCTTAATAGTGATCGTCTCACTCTCTTGCACTTTAAGAGATCCAAATCTTTTTTCAAATTTAAAATCTTATTTTCGTTCACTTTCTTGTTATTCTTTTTTGAATTTTTTCCAAGCTTCTTTTATTGTTTAACATGCAATAATTTTAAAATAAATTGAATCAACAACTGAATTTTGAATCACAATTTTGGTTTTGTATTTTTTTATTTTCTCGTTTGAGTAAGCTTTGATTTGGGAAGGAATAGAATTTTTAGGGAATGGTTGTATGAGTTTATCCTCCATTACAACTTACCACAAATCATAAGCTTCAAAATAAGACTTAATCTTAACTGTCCAAATTTGATAGTTTTCACCAGTAAACGTTTGTGGGACATTGATGGAGAGATTACTGCTTGTCATGGTTTAAACCACAGCTAAAAATTCGTTTAAATTGATTTAAAGTAGTCATGAGTCAAAAATAAAAGCAAGTGTCAAAATTGATTTAAAGTAGTCATGCGTGGAAAACAAAAGCAAGGGTTTAAAATTAGTTTAAAGTAGCCCTACGTTGAAAGTGAAAGCAAGGGTTAAAATTGAGTTGAAAATAAGTATGAGTTAAAAATGTTTCAAAGTATTTCTTTTTCAATGGAATCACAAATCCATTGAGATTAATGAACCTGATTCTAATACCACTTGTTGGAATAAAAAATAATCGGGCATCATGCGTAAGCTAATAATTGCAAACCTTTAACGATAAACCAGAAAACAAAAAGAACTATGCAAAAAAGATAATATTTTAATAAGGTTCGGCCAATTGACCTAAATATGAGAAACCTAATATAAAAGTATAAATAATTTATTAAGAGAAAAATCTCCCCTTAAACGAAACTCTCTAAATGACTACATTGAAGATGCTATTGTGTGTAGTTGTGGGAATGGAGTATTCAATTTATAGATGTTCAATACTTTTCCTCCAAGAAAGAAATTGTCAACTATGGAAGAGAATCATATTTTCTTTCAGAAAAAGTAAACGCAATTATGGTAATACTTTTACTTTCCTTCAAGAGGAAAAAAAACCCAAATATGGTAATAATATTAGGGCAAGAACCCTAACAAATCTCCCCTTTTTGGCCTTTCTCTATCTCCCGAAAAAACATTTTAGGTAAAATTCATGTTGGGTCGGATTCGAACGAATCTTTCAATAATTTGTTTAAAACTCTTTATCCATTTTTAGAAAATTAGAAGACAAAGAAATGAAGAATAATAATAAATTTTATTTTCATACATATCTTTCTCACGTAGGAAATATATAAGTCCATCTATTTATTTCTATAATTTTACATTTTTTGCACTTTTTATACGGAAAATTCTCTTAATAATGTCTAATTGCTATTCGCATGATTTGAAATAGAGTAATTAAAATGAATCTTCTATGTGGAAAATGAAAGAGTTTCATCTAATAACTTTTATGAATATACACTAGGTTGCACAAAAAGATTGTTTTTGGATCAATCCAAAGCCCAAAAAGATTTTTAAAAGGTTAAAAGGTTCTTGAGCACCTCAAGGCTATGTCATAATACATTCGAACAATTGCCCCAGATCGACTTCCAGATCATAATTGCTCTAATAAATAATTAAAGTATATAGATTTTCTGTCAAAATAATCTTCATCCTCCTTCATATGATCTTCATCACTGCTGATTGTCATGATTAAAAATAGGTGTGATTTAAAATTATAGCCCTATGCATTAAAAGTAAGCATGATTAAAATTAATTTTTATTTATAGAGATGCAATAACAGGATTGTTGATAATATGATTGAAAGTTGTTTCCACGTGTAGTACTTCGGGCATTCTTTTTACGAAACTCTTCATTACCACCAAATTGGTTACTCTTGATTTGAACCTGCCTTGAATCTGTCCTAAATATCACTGAACCATTGACCCCAATACTACTGTTATGGAATCGAATAAACAAAAGATAAATTTAAAGAGAAAATAAACTATATCTCTTTGTATTGATTCTTGAATTATTACTTGTATTGAGAAATAAAAGAGTACATCGCTGTTTAGAGTGACAAAGAGAATAAAATAAAAAATATTTTTTTTATTGATACTAAACTAAAAGAAAAATAAATATTCTAGAATATTCTTAGACTAAAAAGGAAAGTAAGTATTCTACCACTAATGTAGATCATAAAATATAAGGCAAGTAAATTTTAACTAAAAACCTCGATTAATTATTTGGTTTGATTTGATTTGATTTGTTATTGACAAAAACTGTGCGGGCTTGGCCCAAAATGGACAATATCACACCGTACTAAGAGTATATTTGGCCAAAAATGACAATATCACACTGTACCGGTCCAAGAATACTCTTAGTATGTGTGATATTGTCCGCTTTGGACCAAGCCCGATTTTCTCCAAAAGGTCTCACACCATCAAGAGTATCCAACACCTTATAAGTAACTCATTTTCTTTTTAGCTATCAATGTGGTACCTTTATTCGCACACCCCACATTCTCTCTCGAACTAAGTTCCACATGACTCATTACCATGATTCAACGTGTCTGTGTGCCACCCACATCGTCAAAGTATTTACGATCACCGAAATCTAAATGTTGTGTATGGGTAAATGTCGTAAATCAGTCCATAGACATGCAAAGACACTAAGCCGGGCCCCACGCCACACTCCGTCATTTTCATACTCGGCCCGCCGAATCACTGACTCTGATATCAGTTGTTGGGCTAAGCGGTCCAAAGATACTCTTAACCCGGTGTGATATTGTCTGCTTTGGGCCAATCACGCACGGTTTTCCCCAAAAGGTCTCACACCCATAAAGAGTATATAACACCTAATAAGTAGTTCTTTTTTCTTTTCAGCTATCAATGTGGTACTTTGTTCGCACACCCAACAAAACCCGACACAATTTATTTACTTTAGTAAATAAAAATTTCTAACCAACCCAGTCCATTTACCTCCCTAATCTCACGTATGTTACTGAGACATCGTTTCAGGAAAAATGAAGGCAAAATAGAAACGGGAACCCAACTTGCAACTGAGCGATTAAATAAAATTGTTTGTCAATTTCCAAATGTGAACTCCATTTCTCAAGCTTTTAAATTTCTATGCTTTCAATTAATTATTTCTCATTTCCCATTTTTCAATAATGAACAAAAATAATTTTAAAAAAAATTAAACCCAAATTATTGATAAAATCAATGAGAGATGGGTCTTTGCTGATCATGGCAATTTGCTTCTACACTGGGAACGCAAATTTGTTTTGAGCTTTGCAACCACAACTGTTTAAGTGTATATCACGTGATTTGGTCACGGTAATTGTAAAGGCTTGTCCATAGTAGTTTAGGTAATATTATTTGGATATAATTAGTATTGTACATTTATTATAATTGTATTACCATAATTGTATAATTAGTGTCCAAGTAGAATAAGATTTTAGGAGTAGAATAGGAATAAAATTTTCCTATTTTGGAAATATGTAAATTGTATATATACTCTTTCGATTAATGAAAATAATCAAGGGATTATTTATATCATGGTATCAAGAGTCTAGGTTAATATTTTCTCCCAAATTTCTCCCAAAATTTCCGTCCAAACTGCCCGGAATCCGACCTCCCTTCCTCAGTTTTCGTGCATGGAAATTACTTCTCTTCTCAATTTTTTTCTTCATCACGTCTTGCGTTGGTATTATGGCTAAGAACACGTTTCACCTTGCCCTTGCCGTTTCGAATATCAAGAATCATATCCTTATTGTTCTTAAAATAGAAAACGTCCAATATGTGACGTGGGCCGAACTGTTCAAAGTTCATGCACGCTCGCATCAAGTTCTCCATCACAGTATCCTCGCAGCACCTATGGATACCGAGGTGCCGAAACCTGAGGATGATCCGAAGTTATGGACCACACTTGATGCTACTGTTCTTCAGTGGATAAATTCCACTATTTCTGTCGACCTGTTGCAGATGATTATCGAACCAGACGCTACAACGATGGCGGCTTGGAATAGAGTACGTGATATATTCCAAGATAATCAAAATTCTCGTGATGTTACCTTGGAGCAGGAATTCTCCCACGTCAATATGAAAGATTTTCCTAACGTTTCAGTACATTGCAAAAGGTTGAAGAAGTTGGCAGACCAACTCCGCAACGTTGGTGCGCCAGTTACCAACGACTGTCTTGTCCTTCAGATGGTTGCAGGCCTTTCAGAGACATATAGTGGTGTTGGCACGCTTCTTTGTCAGAGCAACCCTCTTCTGCAATTTTATCAGACTCGTTCTATGCTTACCCTCGAAGAAACCGGCTTGGCCAAAAAGGCAGCTATCGGTGCTAGTCCCGTAGTCATGATAACATCCTCTACAAATTCTCCGGGTGGTGTTGATAATTCCAGCCAAACCCATATTCATGGTGGCGGCAAAAATAGTCGGTAAAATAATGCCAAATATCGCAAGGGCAAACGCGGTGGTTTCGGAGATGGTCACGGTGGCAGTGGGTCTCGGAATAACGGCAGTGGGCCACAACCCAACTGGTCCAAGCCTTAGGCCCCCTGGTCGTGGGCCTGGGCCAATGAGCAGTGACCCAACAGTCCCTACGGCCCAGTAATTTTGACATTTGGCCACTGGACTGCCCATCAGCGTTTTTCCAGGCCCAATCCAGTTTGGCCCAGTGGTTCTCGCCCCAATTCTGGGCCGGGACAGCAACTCGGTGTACTCGGGCCCCATCGCCCTCAGGCCTATCATACAGCGAGCCCCACTCATACCGACATTGAAGCCGCGATACACACGCTTGGAATAAATCCTTCAAACCCAAATACCGGCGCCACTACTCACATGACGTTAGACTCAGGTACACTCTCGTCTTATTCCAAGCTGAGCAACAATCGTGGTATAATTGTTGGTAATAGTAATTCAATTCCAATTCGTGGTTATGGTCATAAAATGTTGTCTCCCCCCCCCAATCCTGAAAAACACCCTTCACGCTTCAAAATTGATTAAAATTTGGTGTCTCCTCGAAAATTCACCACTGATAATTCTATTTCCATAGAATTTGATCCATTTGATTTTTCTGTGAAGGTTTTCAAGAAAGTGATTCCTCTCATGAGGTGTGATAGTAGGGACGATCTTTATCCTATCACACCAAGTTCCGATTTCTCGAGTCACGCATTGCCATCCACTTTTGTAGCTCTGGCTCCTTCCTTGTGGCATGCTCGTCTAGGTCATCCGGGATCATCTATTTTGTCTTCCTAGATAAAAACAATTTTATTTCTTGTAAGGGTGCGCGTAGTACTCCGAATTGTCAATCCTGTTCTTTAGGAGAAATAGTTAAGTTGTCATTTGTAGACTCTAGTGCTCATACTTTAATGCCATTTGATATTATTCATAGTGATTTATGCACGTCTCATGTTCTTAGTTCTTTGGGTCATCGGTATTATGTTCTCTTTTTGAATGATTATTCTAAGTTTTTATGGACTTTTCCGATAGAAAAAAAATCTAAAGTTTTTTCCATCTTAAAATTTAGAGCATTCATTAGAACTAAATTCGAACGGGACATAAAAAATATTCAATGTGATAATGACAAAGAATATGACAATGGGGTGTTTCGGGAATTTTGTGCTAATAATGGGATCAATTTTTATTTTTCGTGTCCTCATACGTCTTAACAAAATGGGAAAGCCGAATGCAAAATTCGTACCATTAATAATATTATCCGAACTTTATTGATTCATGCTTCCGTACCCCCTCATTTTTGGCATCATGCTCTACAAATGGCAATATATATTCTTAACATCATTCCTTCCAAAGGTTTGACATATTCGTCTCCTCTTCAAATTTTATATAATAAGACTCTTTCGTATTCACATCTTAGGGTCTTTGGGTGCTTGTGTTATCCACTCTTTTCGTCCACCATAATTAACAAACTTCAGACCCGTTCTACCCCTTGTGTGTTTTTGGGTTATCCGTCAAATCATCGTGGTTACAAATGTTTTGATTTATCATCTAATAAAATCATCATTAGTCGCCATGTAATCTTTGATGAATCTCAATTTCCGTTTGCCAAGGTAAATAGTCTCGTGCCTAGTTCGTATAATTTTTTGGATGATGATATATCCCCGTATATTATTCACCATTTTTCGGACGTGTCTCGCACCCTAAATCCACTAGCAGGCTCACTGCACGCTGGCCCCACAGTTCCAGTCACGGTAACCAGTCCCGAAAGTGGACCAGTGACGAGAATTGGGCCAGATTCCCAACCCATTATCGCCACTGTTCCAATGACGGGTTCCAGCCCAGTCCCATCACCACTTTCCAGTGTTGGGCCAGCAGGCCCACTGCCTGCTGGCCAGTCCATCACATATCCCTATATTTCTCAAAATTCGCCTAATTCTCCCTCGAGTCAAAGTTCAGTCACTCGTAGTCAACGAAGTATTTTTAAACCAAAAATACATTTTAATTTAAATTCTAATGTTCTTAAATCACCCTTACCCCGTAATCCTGTGTCTGCTTTAAATGACATGAATTGGAAAATTTCTATGACTAATGAATATAATGCTCTTATTGATAATAAGACATGAGAGTTGGTATCCCATCCATCTGGTGTTAATATTATTCGGTCTATGTGGATTTTTTATCATAAGGATAATTCTGACGGTTCGTTTGTGAGGCATAAGGCTCGTCTTCTAGGTGATGGTAAGACTCAGTAGGTTGGTGTGGATTGTGGTGAGACTTTTAGTCCGGTGGTCAAGCCGGCTACCATTCGTATTGTGCTCAGCTTGACTCTTTCGAAAGCATAGCCCATTCATCAGTTAGATGTGAAAAATGTTTTCTTACACGATAATCTCAAGGAGACAGTCTATATGCATCAGCCCTTGGAGTTTACGGATCCCAAATATCCTTACCATGTCTATTTATTGAAGAAGTCCTTGTATGGGCTTAAGCAGTCTCTACGGGCTTGGTATAAGAGGTTTGCAGACTAAGTTTCGACTATTGGGTTCTCTCACAGCAGGTCAGATAATTCATTGTTCATATGTCATCATGGTTCTTCCTTGGCTTATATACTATTGAATGTGGATGATATTATCTTGACTGCCTCTTTTGATGCATTACGCCAGTCTATCATGACAATGCTCAGTTCTGAGTTTGCTATGAAAGACTTGGGGCCCTTGAGTTATTTTTTTGGGGATTGTTGTCACTCGTCACACAAGTGGGTTGTTCTTATCCCAGAGGAAGTATGTAGTTGAGATCATTGAGAGGGCCGGGATGATCCTGTAAGTCCACTTCCACTCTGGTTGATACTAAACCCAAGTTGGGTGTTGCGGCTGGCTCCTCTTATGAGGATCCGACCCGCTATCGCAGTCTTGCAGGGGTCCTTCAGTATCTTACGTTCACGAGATCAGCTATTATGTGTGCCGTACAATAGGTGTGTTTGTTTATGCATGATCCCAAGATTGAGCACATGAATGCACTTAAACACATTCTTAGATACATCCAGGGGACACTTGACTATGACTTATATTTATATCTGTTGTCGATGTCTACACTTGTCTCATATACAGATACTGACTGGGGTGACTGTCCGGACACCAGACGATCTACGTCTGGATCTTGTATGTTTCTTGGTAATAACTTGGTCTCATGGTCTGCAAAGCGTCAGTCGACATTGTCCCACTCTAGTGCAGAGGCCGAGTATCGATGGGTAGCCAATGTGGTCTCTGAATCATGTTAGTTGCGCAATCTTCTTTTAGAGGTTCACTGTCCTATTCAGAAAGCTACCTTGGTTTATTGTGATAATGTTAGTGCCATCTATCTTTTTGGTAATCCGGTTTAGCACCAGCGCACTAAACATATCGAGATGAACTTTCACTTTGTTTGCGAAAAGGTAGCTCGTGGACAAGTACACGTCTGCCATGTCCCTTCCAGGTATCAAATTGCAGACATATTTACAAAGGGTTTCCCCTTAGTCCTCTTTGAAGATTTCAGGGACAGTCTCAGCGTACGAAGACCGCCCGCTATGACTGCGGGAATGTGTTAAAGTATACACGTGATATACACTTAGTATAAGCGTATATCACATGACTTGGTCACGGTAATTGTACACGCTTGTCCATAGTAGTTTAGGTAATATTATTTGGATATAATTAGTATTGTACACTTACCATAATTGTATTACCATAATTGTATAATTAGTGTCCAAGTAGAATAAAGGTTTAGGAGTAGAATAGGAATATAATTTTCCTATTATGGAAATATGTAAACTGTATATATACTCTTTCAATTAATGAAAATAATCAAGAGATTATTTCTTTCACTTTGTTATGCCAAAAACTTCCATGTCGTGTATCAAAATGTGTCTCTTTATTGTTCTTTGACTATTTTTGTAATTAACTTTATTTATTTAAACAAAACTGGTCTTATTTTTTCAAACCTGTTTAACTTTGTAGAAACACTTTTTTCCTTTACAACCTCTCTAACAATAAAAGTCTCTACTCAATGATCATGTATAAAGTTTGGTGACAAACTTAAACCGTAACTTTTTGTACATTAATGATCAATAGACATAAAATTTAACTAAAAGAAACCTATCTTCAAACTTTCTTAGAAAATAAATAAATATATTTATTTGGTAATAATTTAATTTTATCTTTTACACAAAACGAGATGATCTATAACTATACAAATATCTTTGACTTATTTTAGATCATAAAATTTAAAACTCAGTCTTTATTTTTTAAAGTGTGTGCCAAATAAAAGTACAACACATAAATTGGAGCGGAGGAAGTATGTCTTATTTGCTTTGCCTTGTTACTCTTGTATTGTCTTTCTTATACGACCTTGTTATATGTTACTTGAACCGAGGTCTTTCGAAAATAATTTTTCTATCTCCATGAGATTTAGAAATAATATCATCGTACACTCTATCCTCCTCAGACTCCACCCATAAAAATATATTAAATATATATTAAATATATTGAGTATGTTATTGTTAACACGAAATAGTTTATTTGTGCAAATTTCCCATGGGAAATTTGCACTCATGGGAAATTTGCACGATTGCCCCTTTTTAGGGTGGTCTTTAATTTCCCCCCCTCAAATTGGTGATCTTTAATTTTAGCCATTCGCTTAAAAAGCTGATCGAAAAAACCTTTGAGGTTGTGGATTCAAATCTCAGTTGAGGCCAAAAGAAAAAGAATTTGCAAGACAAGATTTCATTAGAAAATATGTTTATTCGGTTAAAGTTGTGTAGAAATTATGTCTTAAGGGGCATATTTTTTTTTTTGTATTTATGCCTCCGAAAATAACTCTGAAGTTGTGGGTTCGAATTCCAGCAGAGTCAAAAAGAAAAAAATCTCAAGGTAAGATTTCATAGAAATTATGTCTATTCGATCAAAGTTGTATAAGGATTATGTCTTAAGAAGTATAGTCTCTATAATATTTTGGCCAAATAGGCATAATTTCTTTGTAAAACAATATTTTATAGAAATTATGCATATTCAATCAAAATTATATAGATACTATGCAAACTACAACTTTGATCAAATAAGTATAAATAGTATGAAAATTTTGTCTTATGATTTATTTTGACTTTATTGGGATTCGAACCCTATTTTTTTGATTTAATAGAACATGTAAATAAAAAGTGTTTTGACCCATAAATTTTCATTAAGTGAGATTAAGAAGCAAACATTAAAGACGATCGAATTGAAGGGAAAAAATTAAAGACCAGCCCGTATGAAGGATTATCCACGCAAATTTTTGATCTCCCATCCTCACAAGTTTTTATTGGGCTGATCAGTCAAAAGGCCAATAGTTTCTTGTTAGACTCTTACCATTGGGCCTACTCCACACGCAATCTCAGGTTTCCCGTTAAATTTATTCCGGTGCCGGAGAAATGGAAAATGGTTCTCAGAAAACGCCGGCCACCACAACGCCGCCATCAACTCCGGTGCCGAAAGTCGGCGTAGCTGTGTTTTTATTAAACGGAAGTAAAGTTCTGTTAGGGAAACGCCTCTCCCCCGTCGGCCATAGCACCTTTGCACTTCCCGGCGGCCACCTCGAGTTCGGTCAGTACACATAAATAACCCTCCCTTTGTTTATTGAAGCGTAGATTCACATATTAATTATGATATGATTTATTTGCTAGATTATCTAGTTACTCCAAAAGTACTCCTTCTATCTCAAATTATTTATAGCTTTTTTTTGGTTTACACGTCCTTAAGGTATATTAATTAGGAGGGATATTTGATGTACTTTAATCCTATTTATGTCTAAATTATAATCTTTCTCCATTAAATATTTACTTTATTTATGTGTGATATTCATTAATGACAAAAGATAAAATGGAGAAAAATAGTTAATTATGCCTTGAACTTCTAAAACGACAAATAATTTGGTACAACTATTTTTAATAACCACGACAGATAATTTGAGACGGAGGAGTACGTCTCAAATTATTTGTGGTAGTTACTAAAAATAGTGTCTCAAATTATTTGTATTTTAGAAGTTTTAGACGTAATTAATTACTTTTTCTCTATTTTAACCTTAGTAAAATTTTGTGAGGTAGACATATAAATAGAGTAATTATTTAATAGAGAGATTATAACCGGATATAAGTAAGAGTAAAGTAGTCAAATAACCTTCATTGATATTTTTTTAAGGGGCGGGTAAAATAAAAAGATAATAGGTAAATTGAGACGGAGAGAGTAATTTTAGGAGTTGAGCAGTTAAATTTGGGATCTTTACTTTTAAATTAAATTACCGTCTATGCACAAATTACTTCAGCATAGACTACAAGATAACTATCAACCTCACCCCAAGGGTCGTAGTGGGATGGATAGTATCCATAATTTTTTTTGCCGGAATGCCCTTTAAAGGCACTGATTTTTAATTTTTGTCCCTCAAATTTGGAATCTTTAATTTTTGCCCTTCGCCTAAAAATCTACGGGTTTTGGGTTCGAACCCCTATTCAAGCAAAAATTAAAAATAAATTCGCAAAACAGAGGTTTGTAGCAAAATTAGGTCTATATCGGCAGAGGTTTGCCTTAAGGCCTAATTTTGGGTAAAAATTTGCCTTATGGAAAACCTCTGCCGAATAGGTCTAATTTTACCCGTATAGTCATATTTTTGCTACAAACCTCTGCCTTGCGAAATTCTTTTTAATTTTTACCTAAGCAGAGATTCGAATCTAGAGCCTCATGGTATTTAGGTGAAGGACAAAAATTAAAGAACACCCCGAAATAAGTGCATTTATGCGAATTGCCCTGTAACCATCAACCCCTTAATTAGAGGTTTCAAGTTCGAGCGATAGAACGAAAAAATCTTAGTACGGAGCGCTTTTTCCTTTAGTGGGTCGTGAATCCAAATTAGTTAGGCCTCAAAGCATGTACTTGTAGTAGTGGAGCCAAAATTTTCACTAAGTAACTCATTATATAAAGAGGTAAACACACGAGGAAGCTAATAGGATTCAACCTGAGCAATGTATACATATACGTAAAAAGATAAATTTTGAGTTTTCTATATACAATATAACTTCTTGAAGAAGGGAATTGGGATGAACTTCTTGCGTCCCCCTAACTCCCTTCATGGGTACCGGACACTGGGCAACTATGTTGCTTGGATGTTGCGATGCCCGTGTCGGGTCTTCAAAAAATGCACTACATATCCAACACACCTGTCAACAGCTTTTGAGAGTTCGAGCAACATAGCCGGGCAGACAATTTATATTTCATTCTCTCGGCATACTTGTATTTTTATATTGTACACTTGAAGCTGCTTCACTTCTGAAGTAATCATGTAAAAAATACGGGCAGCAGACACTCTTAAAGGGGTAGAACTTGCAGCTTGAGAATTCTCACCCTGCAGTTCCTCATTATAGAAAAGAAACATATTTTCAGGTTAAATGTTGCTTGAAAAAAGCTTTGAAATAGGATTAGCATGTGCCTATAGAGTAGTACTAACGGCCTCCTCAACCTAAGAAGATATGCATCGCTTGGTCTCCTATTTTCGGATTCCCTAATCACTTGAGGGATTTTACTGAAAGTTGTTATGCTTTCACCAGAAAAAGCAGCTTCGTTCTACTTGATGATTCAGTTAGGCATATTCAGAATTCACATGTTCACACTCGCATTAAGCTATAGGATCAAATAAGTAATCATGTTCATTGCGCAGCTGCTGCGATTCAACTTAGATTTGATTGCAGCCTTGTAGTTCTCAATATAAGGTTGACGCTATTTATCTATGGTGTGGTCCATAATATGCATTAACTTCTACGATTAGAGGATCTAAATCAACAGGCTGCACATTGCTGCGTACATTAGCGTTATTATACAGCCTGCGTGTTGTTTCTTTTGAATCCAAACTGTTTTAGCGCATCTTGACCTGTTCAGTTCCTTAACCTTTCCCTTGTATTTGTATGACAAGGTTCCGTAGGTCACTTTTGAGATTCACAGACATCATTAGAACCGTAATTATGAGTTGCAATTTTTTTGTATATACCTATATTTTTCTATCAACTGCCCTAATCCAAAACCTAGTATGAAAAGGGTGAAGCAAGCCCATTTCTACTTGCACTTTACTGCACTGGCCTAGCACGAGCCAATGTAGCTTTATGTGCATATAAAGGTCTTTCTGCAGCAGATACCATTTGAAGAATTGCCTCTTTTGCAAAGAAAGTTGCAGCTAGGTAGAGGCAATGCAATGCAAATTGGAACAAGATTCTGATCCAAAAAAAAAAAAAGAAGGGTTCCCATCTAAAAACCATGATGGGAAAAATGCTTTCAGATGCACATTCTCAACACGTTAATCTTTATTTTTATACCTTCAAGAAATCATCCTCAAATTAAAACTTAGTCAAAAGGTGACAATTGATCTAAATGATCAAAATGGAAGTCACCATTAGAGTAGAAGGGACGACGCAACTCAGCCATTGATAGCCTTCCATGCAATCATTTTCTTATAAGATCAAAGTCCATCAGCTCTTGATGGCTGTACCATTTGAAAATTTCTTCGTGAAACTCCATGGATGGCTCATGATGGTGTGTTATCACTAGTTTAAGTTGTACGGGCAATGAGTGATTAGTGGTTGTTTAAGGATGTAGGATAGCCCGCACATTAGGATGGTTTGGATGGTGGCAGTAGATTAGGGGGTTGTGGCAACACTACAAGTAAATGTAAAACTAGGCTAAAAACATAGACAACATAAATCAAATTGGTAGGTTTTGGTTTTTATCTCTTCCAGAAATTGGACATTGTTTTCAGCATCACAACTTAGAATCCAAATATATGATTTAAGATGAGACGATTTTTTTTTCCTGTGATAGAAATATAATCCAGCAATCTGTAATACAACCGAGTAGTGCTATAGATCTTTATAAAAAAATCAAGTTTTGCTAGAAACAAACACACTTGCTCTTTCTTTCTTTACAAGTGCAGTTGGATATTTTGATCATCAATCATACAATTCTAATATTTTTCCAAACAGTAGTATAAATTTTATTAGTTTTACTAAAAGAAGCAGACAGCTTGGTTTTAAATCTTTACTCGTGCCTATTTGTGGTTTGACCTTTGTTAATATGTTCTTTCATTTGTGCTTCATTTCCATGAATAATCTAACACCGTGGACAATGCTAAAAAGGAAAGAGGTGTATTATAGGGAATATTCTGTTAATATGCTTGACCAATCTTATCATTTGATCATTTATTTGTTTCTAAACTTAACTTGTTTGGGATGGAAGCTTAGTAGTAGTAGTAGCTGTTCTCGTTGTTGTTGTTATTATCATTGTCATTGTTGATCGTTTATTTGTTATAGGGGAAAGTTTTGAAGAGTGTGCGGCGAGGGAAGTGAAGGAGGAAACGGGATTAGAAATTGATAAAACAGAATATTTAACAGTGACCAACAATGTCATCTCAGAGAAAGTGCACACAGTTTGCATATTCATTAGAGCAGTCCCTGCTGATGTTAACCAGAAGCCTGAAACACTTGAACCGGAGAAATGTGCTGGTTGGGATTGGTATGAATGGAACAATCTCCCTGAACCACTTTTTGGTCCTTTAGAAGATATGGTCCAAAGTGGCTTTAATCCTTTCCCAGTTACTGCTAGTTAACTGTTTTATTAGTATTTAGGATTAAATGTTGCTGCTAAAAACTTACCTCATTGTGTAATGTATATTTCCTTGCTAGTTAATGCACTTTTTTATTTGTAAGGGCAAGTGATTCTCAAATGTGCTATTTTAAAAGAGCAGTCTGGTGTACTAAGCTTCTGCTATAGCAACGTCCTCATTGAGAGTCGCTTGGCAACACGTCTAGTAGTCTCTGACTTAAATTTCAATCGTAAGTCTAAGCTCTTTCTCCGGCTTTGCCTCGCTCTTAGGTTGGTCTTTCTACTTGATTAAGTAGTATTCCACTCGTGTAGTGGGTTTATGGCTAGCCCATGGTGGACTCACCTATGTACTCAACTTCTTCTTTATTAGGTTTATCTACAACGTCTAGTGGTGCTGTCGTGGGCACGTTCCTCTTTGTGGTAGTCTGGTCTAATCGAAGTCAGCTGACTCACATGGAATACAAGGTTTGTTTTCACCAAACGGGGTCCAGGAGCGGTCCGAACCTTTCATTTCTATAAGAGGTTGCTTCTGTATGAACTCGTGACTTCCTAATCAAACTTCTGTAACTCTTACTACTGCGCCAAGGCTCCTTTAGAATGTTGCTTTGTTAATTATATATTTGAATTGATATTTGTCTGTTATGCTGCACCAAACCCAGCAAGGGTCTCTGATATTTTGTCGAATGCACCTGAAATATACAAAAAGAGAAGAAGGGACAGTCTTTTCCTTTAAGAAACTAAAGTAAAACCCTCAACCAAACTATTCACCTTGTACAGCTCAAGAATAGCTATGTAAATATGAAAGGTTGATGAATTCTGATGTAAGGCACCACTGCAACATCAATACATCATTGTTGTGTAAATTTCTGACAAATGAACCTGAATTTGTTCATTAGAATGAATGCACTAAATCTGAACATACAAGGATGAGGTGAGGAACTTACAGGTTACAATTTCAGTGGTCAAAGGAAGTTGAGGCCATTTGCCTTTTAAGATGGGGATTCATCTGACTCAACAAAGTTAAGCAAATCACATAGGAACGGGAAGGGAAAGTTAAGGTCATATAAGGGTAAGTTTAGAATTCAATTGTTGAAACGCCTTTTGGATTACAACTAAGGGGGACAAAATCTTGATATCCAAAACTCTTGAGGTGGCCTAAATGGATAGGGGTAAAGCAAATACTGTAATACCTAGGTAGTTGGCCCTGTGCCGTGATAGAACATTACCAGAGCCGGCATCTGTCTTTTGATAAACCTCAAAGTGTATGTTGAATCTCTAAGGAGAGTGAGTATAATAGATCATGGACTTGTGGCAGTTGAATATTGAAAGGTGTTTTTTTCTGAAATTCGCCTTAGGCAAATTCACATCAGAATGAGAGGAGAAAGCTAGGAGTCATATAAGGGCAAATTTAGGACTCTTAACTTTTAACACATCTTCTAGATTAAAGCTCAAGAAGACAAATTAATGAGGTACAAATATCATGAAGTGACCCAAAGCTATCAAGCTAAAATGAATAATACCTTAACAGTTGAGCCTCGATCAAGATATGCATCTGCAACTATTCTAATACGTTAAATTCTATCAATTGTTAGACTAAAAGTTTATAAAAATAAATACTTTTATTTGTTTTTCTGTTCAACAGTTATTACTCCCATTTCCCCATCTAAAATTTGTCTTATTTATTGGGAGATACTGAGCAAAATTTAGAATGTCTTGCTATATTTTTTCTTTCTGATTTTTCCTATTTTTCTGTTTGGCTAGTCCAATTATTTTCTAAATGGGTGATAAATCACTCTAAAGAAGGACAATGCTTTCCATTTATATATTTGGGCTTTCGACCAAACCAAAGAAGTTAGAACTCACAAGTGGAGACTGGTAGGTTAATAATATTTAAAAAGTAGTTATGCTTTAAACACGTTATCTTTTAAAATCATTTTCAGATTAATTCTTAATCTTCCATATAAAGCAGATCATGCTTACTCATCACCTAACTATATCATTTATTTGGATCGTTTCAAGATTGTTAATTGGATTTAAGCTCTTTGGTTTTAGGTCTTGATTTTGACATCTCTAGCTTATTCAACATAATACTTCTTGTTGAATCTCCTAGTTGTTGATTGTAGATGAAAATTAGTTGGTCCGTGACATTTAGGTACCATTATCAGACCCCTCTCTCCCTAAAAATAAAATATGTATTTTAAAAATCAAGAGGTGATTTCTTTCCATCTGTTCAAGTTTTGGTAGACATAGGCGCCAGTCTTCTTCATCTGGCCGCATTGCATCAATATGGATCCAATAATCCATTGGGTGTGCATTCAGAGTTACATAATATAAGAGGTGGAGCTACTAGAAGTCGATAAACGAGTTCAATCGAGCTTTATTTCGAACTCTGAATTTGTATTAATAAAATCACTAAATATGTAAAGGTAGAACCCAGCTATTAACAACTAATGTCGCTATTATAGAATTTAGAACCCATAAAGTTCAAATTTTAGTTCCTCCTCTTTTATTATCTGTGTTAGATCGAGATAGCAGATACTTCACCATATATATTAATTGAGGTACACATAAATTGACTCAAACATAATTGTTATAAAAATATATATTATAAAATATCAGTAATCACTTGTTGATAGATTAGTGGTGTACCAAGAATTTCAACAAAGCTTTTGACCCTAGATATGTTTATTTACTGGCTACCTGTGGTGCATATTGAGCAGTCGGTGGAGGAAAAATTTTCAAGAATCTTATTGACTTTTTATAAGCATATGTTATATTTTACTTATAATTTTCAAGTTTTCAACAAATTGGTAGACTTTGGGTTAACCATTATGAACTGTCTACCATGATCTCTAATGATAAGCCATTTCCAAGATTTTATGGCTCAATGTTAACAGTCATGAGTAGTATGCTTTTTGGCATTGTTACCTTCTTTTTTCTTCTTTTTGAGAACATAGCTGACACTATTGTTTCCTCTTATTAATGGGTAATAACTTGCTATGTAGTGGCAGTTTCACACTCATTTGTTTCCATTCTAATTGGCAGGACTTTGATCTTTTAAGAGTTAGGTGGCCATTTATTAGTTTTATTAGGCCATGGGTTAATTGAGCTTTTTGATTTTTCATTCTATGTTCGATATTTGCTTTAGGTTCTGATTAATTTTGAATCATCCAACATAAAATCCATTAGAAGGGAACGCGTTTCGGACCAAAATTATATTTATTTTCATTGCTCGAACCGAAACCTCTTGTTAAGGTTTGAGGGATCTTATCTATGACGGTCGTTAATTGATCATTCGAAATGGAATTGAGTTATAAAAAAGTATACCAAATTATTTTGTAATGTTATTTTATTCTACTAAAACTGTAACTTGTCGTGAGAGATAAACTATCACTCTACGAGAAAATAATCATATATTCTTTTTTAAAAAAATACGTGTTATTCGCTAATTTATTCATTAAACATGTCATCAGTGATTGCAGCTCACACATAAAGTCTGTTGAATCCGAGTGTCTACGAGACACACCGTGTCAAATAGAGAAGTTTATCTGATCATTGATAAAATTAAGGTGTCTATATGGATAAAGGAGTCATCTATGTATTTCTCCTTAGTTATATGGTCATTTTCACATGAGCTCAAAGTAACAACAAAGGATATCCGTATATAAATACAAAAAAAATATTTGTAAAGTTATTTCCTATAATATAAGGGGATCCTCGGAGCAACGATAAAGTTGTCTGACCTATAGATTACAGGTTCGAGCCATGAAAACAATCACTAGCATTAGAATAGACAGTACAACCCTTCCCAGCACCCTGCTAACGCTGGGTGCCTTATGCACCGGACTTTAGTGTTATGTTGGGTCAATTTTGTTCCAATTCCATGTAGAGTGGAGTATTATATTATGGCTCCAAACAAGTCTAGTGGAACCAGTGCCTAAACCACGCCTACTGCTTCTGTTTCTGCATAGACCGATGTTGCTGCATTTATAGTACAATGTACATACATAGAATATCAGATTCAAATAATTTAAGCCTCAACTTAGCTCTGATAAAAGCAAAGAATAACCGAGAATAACCAATTTTTTCTTGATACAGCTAGGTAGGGCTGCTCACCTTCTTTTTGTCAGGATATTAATCCTTCATTTCCAAAGTCCAAAAATATTGAAACCAATATCTTCAAAAAAAAAAAAAAATCACTTTCAAACCCATAAAAACCACAATAGTACAACCTCAAAAAACATAAAGAGTCAAAAACAACTTCACATATTTTCCTAACTTCCTCAACTTCTCTTTGTCTTTTGTTTACTTCAAATTTCAAACAATGAGAACCATCATGGCTAAGAACCCTCATGAGTCTTTCTCATTTTCAAGAAGATACTTCAACTTCAAGAAAAAAAATGAAGATGAAGAATATGACGATGAGGTGTACTTAACTGATTTCCACTCTTACTTTGGTGTACATTCGCTGTCAGGTCCAACATCGAATGCACCAAAAAGCAAGAAACTATCACGTTCGACATTTTCTAAGCTTTGTTCGGCTCTTACCTTCGGTAATAGCCGAACAAACTTCTCGTCCGGAGTCGGGACGAAAGATGTTGGTACTTTATTTGGGTATAGAAGGGGACATGTTCATTTTGCATTTCAAAAATATCCCAAATTGGGCCCTGCATTTTTTGTAGAAATGACCACTCCTACAAGCCATTTGGTTAGAGAAATGGCTTCAGGGTTGGTTAGAATTGCATTAGAATCAGATAAGAGGACTGGGAAAAAAGCTGTGAAATTGCTAGAAGAGCTAATTTGGAGGACTTATTGTAATGGGAGGAAATGTGGTTATGCAATGAAAAGAGAATGTGGGCCTGAGGAATGGAAGATTTTGAACTCAATTGGGCCTGTTTCAATGGGGGCTGGAGTTTTAGCAAGTGATGGAGATGGGATTGGGTCAGAAGGTGAATTAATGTATATGAGGGCTAAATTTGAAAGAGTTGCCGGGTCTAAAGATTCTGAGGCTTTTTACATGATGAATCCTGATGGTCATGGTGGCCCTGAACTTAGCCTTTATTTGCTTAGGGTTTAAATATTTTTCGTTTCATAACGGTGGCATGCAGACATCTCGACTATTTTTTCCGGTTCGACTTATGAGTTTCAAGTATTTCATCGAGTACCTGTTATGCTCAGGGTTGAAATTTGGATTCAAGATTACCTTCTTTTGGTGTCTTGATCAAGTTTAAATATATGTATGATCCCATAAGTTCTTAAGAAGACAGAAGAGGTTAGTTTTTTTGCTTTTTTTATTATGATTTTGGAAGGCGGAAAATGGGTATAATTATGTATTTTTGGTTTGTTTATGTACTATGAGGAAAAGGGGGAAACAAATATTTGGAAGTGGGGGTGTAAACTAGTATGTATAGATTATGTTTCTAGTTTTATTGAAGTGAAAGACAATGAAGTAAACTTTTGTATCTCTCTTTTCTTTGAAGAGTTTTTATGAATCTAGTTTTCCTTTAGATTTTATTTACTGAGTTGTTCTTTCTGTAAACGTGTAAATATAGGAAACAATATATTTCCTACCCATAATTATAATATTTTCATATATTGTGTAAATATAATTATGGTAAGACTAGGATTCCTCTTTTGTATAGGCTTAGGATGAATATTGTATAAGGGATGAATATTGTACTCTATATATACCTTGATATTAATGAAAGACTCCCCAAAGGAGATTAATATCATCTTACATGGTATCGAGAGCCAAATAAACAAAACCCTAAAAACCTTTCTCTTCCACAGCCCCGTGTTTGCCTCTCTACGCGCGCGGCCCTCCCGGATTTTCTTCTTGTTTTTCGGGTTTTGTTCTTCCTTTCTTCTCTTCTCTAAATGGCTATCCCTGATTCTTCCACACTTTCTGTTGCCTCTACCTCCACAAATCCCACCACAAAGTCATCACCCCCATTTCATCCCGCCCTTATTGTTTCCAACATCAAGAACCATATTTCCATTATTCTTGATCAAGAAAACAACCAGTATTCTCCCTGGGTTGAACTTTTCGCAATCATGCATGTCTCTATAACGTGCTTAACCATATTGATGACACTATTCCGCGCCCTACGGAGGTTGATGATTCTATCTGGCATCGTCTCGACGTCGGCGTCAAACAATGGATATATGGGAGTATCTTTCAGGATTTGCTCCTTACTATCATGAAATTTGACTCCACACCCCTTGACTTGTGGAATCGTTTGGAGGAAATTTTTCAGGACAACAAGCACACTCGTGCCGTGTATTTGGAAGAACAATTCAACAAAACACATCTTGAAAACTTCTCCAATGTCTCTGAGTACTGCAAGCAGCTTAAACTTCTAGCGGATCAACTCTCCAACATCGGCACGCCTGTCACTGACGATAAAATGGTGCTACAAATGATTTCTGGCCTTACTAAGGGCGAATATGATACTTTGGCCACCATAATTCAACAAGCAGATCCGCTACCGAGTTTTAACAAATCTCGCTCACAATTGTTGCTCGAAGAAACCCGTCATGCTAAGCAGGATGAGCACGCCCAGCAGGTGTTAGCTGTCGACACGCAACCCCAAGATCAGACGCCAACAGACAACTCCCAACAGCGGCAGGGCCGCGGCGGCAAGGGTGGAAAAGGCCGCGGCGGTAGAGGAGGCCGTGGTCGTGGCAAGGGTCGCGGTCAACAGAACCAACAACATTAACAACAACAGAGATCGCAGAACAACTGGGCCGCGGCTCCTTAGCAGTTCGTCTACAGCGCCGCGGCGCCCCAGTACAGAGCCGCGGCACCAAGTCCATTCCAGTACCAACAACCATACAATCCGTATTCTTACCCCGGTTTGTTAGGCTCCGCTCCAGCCCCACAGCAGGCCCACTTCATGCAAGGTCAGGTCCCGCAGTCCTCCTCCGGCATGACACCCACTGAGTTGGGTCAGGCGTTCAGCACCCTCTCTATGCAACAGCCTGACAATACTTGGTACATAGACTCAAGCGCCACATCTCACGTCACCCAGTCTGCAGGTACTATTCCTAAACTGTTTAGTTTAAAGCATCCTCAATATGTTACAGTTGGTAGTGGACAACCCATTCCAGTTAAGGGTTATGGTACCTCATACACACAACCTCCTCATCCACCCTTCTCCCTCAAAAACACCCTATATGTCCCACACATGATTAAGAACCTCATATCTGTCCGCCAATTTACTCGTAATAATTCTGTCTCTGTGGATTTTGACCCTTTTGGTTTTACTGTGAAAGATCTTCATACGGGGACACCTCTTACGAGATGCAATAGCACGGGAGATCTCTATCCATTCACTTCCACCTCCGCTACCAGATCTTGCTCTCCCGTCACTCTAGCGGTTGTTTCTTCTTCAACTTGGCATAATAGGCTTGGTCATCCAGGAGTCCCAGTTTTTAATTTTCTTAGAGGCAACAATTTCATTGCTTGTAATGGGAAACTTGCCTAAAATTGTGTTTCTTGCTCTTTAGGCAAACATATTTGTCTCCGTTTAAATCATTTACTAGTGTTACATTTGCTCCTTTTGATATCATACATGCCGATTTATGGACATCTCCTATCTCTAGTTCTCTCGGTCATAAATACTATCTTGTGTTGCTTGATGATTTTTCACACTACGTTTGGTTATACCCTCTTAAATTTAAATCGGAAGTGTTTGTCAAATTTCTTGAGTTTCGCAAGTTCATTCAAACACAATTTGGAAAAGGCATAAAATCATTTCAGTGCGATAATGGTCGTGAATTCAATAACTCTATGTTTCACCGCTTTTGTACCAATAATGGCATGGTCTTTCGCTTCTCCTTCCCTCACACCTCACTACAAAACGGTAAAGCTGAAAGAATCATCCGCACCATTAACAATATGATTCGCACCCTATTGATTCATGCCTCCTTCCCTCCACCCTTCTGGGTCTATGCTGCTAAAATGTCATAATACACTCTAAATATTCTCCCTACTAGCACTCTTCACAATATGACCCCTACTGAAATCCTCTACCATAGAATCCCCTCTTATGATCATCTACGGATTTTTGGTTGTCTGTGCTATCCCAACCTTAGCTCCACCGCCCCTCACAAGCTCGCTCCTAGGTCCACTCCATGTGTCTTTCTAGGATTCCCGTCGGACCATAGGGGCTATCTATGCTATGACTTGTCGACTCGTCAGATTCACATATCTCGTCACGTCACATTCGACAAGACCACATTCCCGTTTTCGAATCTTCCAAAATTCCAAAAACAAGGACTACTCATTTCTTGACGAGTCTGCCATCTCTCCGCTCATAATCGAACAACTCACATCCTTTGTTCCGTCGTCAGAGCCGCGTCGCCTGATTTCCAGAGAGCAATCTTTTGAAACACCGTCGACAGCACTGCGACCCTGTGCTGAGGCGCCGCGGCGTTCAGAGAAGCATGTCAACCTTCTAGCGCCGCGACTCTCGATCCAGGAGCCGCGACGCCTCTGACGGCTTCGCCCCCACCTTCTCCTTATCCGACTTTACCCCCTGTCTCAGACACCACTCCGCCACCCACTGTCCCTACCCATCCAATGGAAACTCGTTCAAAGCATGAAATCTTCAAACCCAAAGTCCATTTCAACTTGTCTGCCCATACCATCTCTCCACTTCCAAAGAACCCAAAATTGGCCAAACAAGACCCTAATTGGAATGCGGCTATGAATGAGGAATTCAATGCTTTAACTACACAACACACGTGGGATCTAGTACCTAGACCTGAGGGGGTGAATGTCATTCGTTGTATGTGGCTATTTCGTCACAAGTTCAGAGACAATGGGGATCTTGAGAGGTATAAAGCCCGTCTTGTGGCTAATGGCACGAATCAGCAGGAGGGCATTGATTGTGGTGAGACCTTCAGCCCGGTTGTCAAACCGGCTACTATCCGCACGGTTTTGAGCATTGCCATGGGCAAACACTGGCCGATCCATCAGCTTGATGTGATGAATGCATTCTTACATGGGGATCTGAGAGAGACAGTCTACATAAATCAGCCACCAGGGTTCACCCATCCAGCAGTTCCTCACTATGTGTGCCGTCTCCGTAAGTCACTATATGGCCTGAAGCAGGCCCCTCGTGCGTGGTATGATCGCTTTGCCAGGTATATCTTGCAGATTGGGTTTGTATGCAGCAAGAGTGATACATCACTTTTCATTTTTCATCGAGGTAGTAGCACTGCTTACTTATTACTTTACGTGGATGATATTGTTCTTACTGCCTCCTCCGACGGATTGAAAAATGAGATTATTGTCTTGCTCAAGTCCGAATTTGCAATGACTGATTTGGGGAAGCTGAGTTACTTTTTGGGGATATCAGTGACCAGGTCTGCCAATCATATGTTCTTGTGTCAGCATAAGTATGCAGAAGAGATTGTGTATATGGCTAAGATGGCGAACTGCAAAGAGGTGCCTACTCCTGTTGATTCCAAATCTAAGCTCAGTGCTATGGATGGTGCTCCAGTCTCTGATCCTACTCTGTATAGGAGCCTTGCAGGTGCTCTTCAGTATCTCACATTCATCAGGCCAGACATAGCTTATGTTGTTCAGCAGGTGTGCTTATTCATGCATGCCCCCAGGGAGTCTCATTTCACTGCTCTTAAGCGTATCATTCGATACATTAAGGGCACTCTTGATTATGGTTTGCACCTATACCCCTCTGCACCAGACAGGTTGCTTTCAAATACGAATGCAGATTGGGCAGGGTTTCCGGACACGCGACGCTCCACCTCCGGCTTTTGTGTTTTCTTAGGGGATAATCTGATTTCTTGGTCTGCCAAGCGACAGGCTACCCTATCTCGCTCCAAATCTTGAGGCCGAGTACGAGGCGTTGCAAATGTAGTAGCTGAGATTTGTTGGCTCAGAAATTTACTGTTAGAACTTCAGTGTCCTTTGCGTCAGGCATCTATTGTGTATTGTGATAACATCTCTGCCATCTATCTTTCTCATAATCCGGTTCAACATCAGGGAACCAAGCATATTGAGATAGACCTACACTTCGTTCGTGAGAAAGTTGCGTTAGGCCATGTCAGAGTGTTACATGTTCCATCATCCTATCAGTATGTAGACATATTTACCAAAGGACTTCCCAGACAGTTATTTCTTGACTTTAGATCCAGTCTCAGCGTCCGGCTTCCTCCCGCTCCGACTGAGGGGGTGTGTAAACGTGTAAATATAGGAAACAATATATTCCCTACCCATAATTAGAATATTTTCATATATTGTGTAAATATAATTATGGTAAAACTAGGATTCCTCTTTTGTATAGGCTTAGGATTCTTATTGTATAAGGGATGAATATTGTACTCTATATATACCTTGATATTAATGAAAGACTCCCCAAGGGAGATTAATATCATATTACACTTTCATCATTCTGATATATTCTGTTAGTAAGTATAAGCAGAGTTGTCCTTTTCCTCTACACAAGATTACACCAATGAAGTAAATCTAGGAAAGACATTAGTTAAGTGTGTTTTGTCTATTCTACGTAGTTTTCTTTCTTTACCTAATCTTTTTATCTTGATTATGTAGGTGACAAATTTCCTTATTGCCTTGTACAATCCAGCTTGTACTCATATTTTTAAATTACAGTCGCATACAACATTATACATCTTATACACATGAAGTAGACAATGTATCAATCTTATATAAAGTGTATATACAATATTATATAATAATATACAACTTTATATATTTACTATGGACAATGTGAATGTATCAATCTTGTATAAAAATGTATAATATTATATAAGAGATGTTTATACACAGTTTTTCACTATTTTACAAAATTATACAAACTTATACAATAAGTTCCTAACTTCAACTAAAGTTCCCCTCCTCCACCGCTGTACCGATCACCAAAATGGGCATCATCTACTCCCCACCGCCAACTCCCTATCGCCGGACAACACCACTACTGTTCATAACAGCAACACGCTAATCCACCTAGTTCGATCCCACCACTGAAGAAGATAGGGCGTGAATGAAGGAAGAAGAAAAATAATCTTCAGCCACCTCTCCGCAGGCGGCTAACGCGGGTAAGAAATCAAACATGAGCTAAATGGAGTAATTAACTTTCCCAAATCAACATAGAGCGTAAAAATCTCTATATTTAATTGATATTTTTTGGATGAGTAGCTATTTAAATTAATTTCCCTAACTTCTTATCACTAGGATAGTTATACCGGATAGGAAAAAAAGAATATGGGAAAGACAAAAGCCTAAAAATTTAATTTCACAAGTTATCTTATTTGGACATCACTATTTAATCTAATATTCTTATAATCTTGGACTTTAGATATGCGATGTCTGAAGTTTCATATGATTGAATTTCAGTTGTTTATATTAGATTAGAAGTTCAAACAAAATATCTGAAATTCAAGAAAATGGCTAAAGTAGGCAAAAATTATTGAACTTCAATTATATGTGCCTGAAAATCAGGCAAAAATGAATGACTTCAACTTTATATGCCTAAATTTTAGCCATATGAAATACTCAAATACCACATGTCTGAAACTATTTTAATGAGTAGACTTGCAAACATGCACTGCAGAGATAATTTAAATGGTGATTTCAAAATCGGGTATTTGTGTACTTCCGCCAAGGAAAACAGATTTACAAGAACAAATACTTAAACTAGAGCCTTCTAGTGATTACCACTTCCCTCTCCTCCCACCAACAATAGAATTGCAAATCCACACGTCCAAGCATTATAAATAACAATAACTTGTTTGAGAGGGAACTATAAATCTAGAAGTCTCTAAATTGTGAAGGAGTTATTAAAATCTCAAAAAGGAAAGTGATGGAGATAAAGTAAATTTCTTCCAAAAAGAGAGAAACATATTATATTGATCACTCCATTAGATATGATATTGCCACGGATTTTGATGAAAACAAGTAGCAAAATGATTATATGAACCAAATAATACACTTCCAATTATCTCCAGCACGTACGTGTGTTGATGTGTGCTTTTCTTGAATTAGAAGCCTAGTTGATAATGACTTTTTTGTTTCCCTTTTACTTCTTTTATGTTCTCTTTATAATAATTGAGGCCTTTTGATTTCAATATAATATATTCACGTTTGTTAGGTTGACTCAAAAGTACTTGTGTCTTATAAATTTATAGCATTATATCTACTTATATCGCTTGTTTTTTTTCTTTTTGCTAATTAAAATTCATACTTCTACCGTTTCTTGTCAAACATAGAATATCCTGATTTTACTAAGCTGAACAAAATGGACGACTAATCGATCGATAATAAGAGCTAAACTAATTAGAACGGGAAGAAGAGAAAAAAAAAAGATTAATCTCCAAAAGACTTTTGTATCGTGTTCTATCGAATGCTATCCCCAACTTAGTGGACCAATACTCAAAATTTAAAGGATCATATATGAGTAGTTCCTCAACTTAAAAGAATAAATAGGGCTCCGTTAGATTGAACTAAAACTGTCCCTATTATTTTAACTACATAAAATTGTATTACATACTTAGTGTTACATAAAAAGGAAGAAATTAAATAGACAAACCTTCAAAAGAATTATTAGAGGTCTCGGATTCGAGTTCTGGATGAAGAAATTTCTGATAAAAAAGTTTTCTTCTTAAATAAGCCTTATATGATATGAATTTAGATTAGTTAGGTCACCGAGTATTATTTACGGGGTAGCTATAAATTAAAACTATTTGAAATTAAAAACTTGAATATAAATATTTCAACTTGACACTCTGTTGGGTCCGGGGCTACGGATAAGCAAGAATATGTAAGAATAAAACCGTAACAGTTAGAACAATTAAAACAATTTCTGGATGTTGCCTTCAATGTTGTGTCAACATCTGAGGCAACATTGTGATAAAACAGTTATAAACCTTTATAGAGTAAATGCAGTGAAAAAGTAAAGAGACACAAGGTTTATATTTTCAAGGGTATATATTAATATATCCCTTGATGGTCAATGACCAAAGAATTGTATAAATTATATACAATTACAAATGAATTTCTTTTTACAAGATTGAACAATAAATGCGAAAAAGAAATTACAAACAAAAGTGAAGTCGCAGATGACTTCAGCCTAAAGTTAAAAGATCTAAAAAGACAAATATAACATCTTCATTACAATTGCTTGAAATATAAGCTTGATCTAGAATCTGGGCAGCAATAGTAATGTGGGACTAGATGTTGTTATACTACTTTAGACTAAGTGTGTTGATCCAGTTTCTAAGGTGAATATCTGAGAGCTCTCTTGGTAATTCTTCTCGTTCAATTCTGGATGTCGATACTCTGAAGCTCCCCTCTATTTATAGTGTGGAACTTCCCTTGAAAGCCTTACTGATTGGTTGCGGAGGTTGAGTAAAAGAAGGCTTCAGCTTGGATCGGTTCTTGCTCCTTAAAAAGCTCAACGTTCTGGACTTGGTCTTCACGCTGCTTCCTCTCCAAGCTTTGATTGTTTCTTTTACCACGTTTTAAACACAGCATCATTGTAAGCTTGCCTAGGTCAATTTTTACTCACAATAACACAACCTGTTTTGGCTAGAAGAATAGGCAAAATCGTTACAGAGATGTTGTCAGGAATGTTGTCATAACATCGCAAGCAACATTCTTATTTTCATAAGATGTTGTCCTGAGCATTTACAAATGTTGTCACAACATCCATCCAACATCAACAATCTCCCCCTTTTTGCCTTTCTTCACAAAACTCCATACGAAGCGAAAATGACTAGGATACTGATTTCCGATGTAGTCCTTACATTCCAAGAATCAGTGTTATGCTCCCCCTTAACCTGCAGTAGTAAATTCCAAGCAGTGTTATATCGATGATTTGATTAGATAGGAGTTATGTTCTGTTAGTCATGACTTACTTACAGCAACTACGTAATCAGTCTACAGTAACCATTCATAACAATCCACATCAGGCAAACATATATAAACAGCTTTAGAAAGCAGTCACAATGTCTACAAGAACATACCAAATATCCCAAAGTACAATATTACAAACCAAAAAAGATATTCCAAATGTCAGTATATCCAATATTCAAATAAACAGAGATTATCAGCACTTCATCCATCATTGAATCAACACTCCATTCCATCAGCATGATCATCATTGACTAGAGTAATCGAGTCACAGTAGCTTCCAGCCGCTTTCTGTGATCGATCACTCTATGCAGTACCATCTTCCTCTCCATAGCATCAGAAGTAGTCAGCAATCATCATCTTAACTCTTCTCCCCCTGCATCATAGCTTGGCCTGCATCATCATCGATGGCAGTTCCCCGTCCGTTCGCTTCCCTTCCAGACAACATCATCAGCATCATCCTCTCCCCCTTTTTGTGAAGAAAGTAATCCCACATAATAGTTCCTGGCTCGCACTAGGTCTTGAATTTGCCTGTCAAGTTCAACAATGTGCTGTCGAAGCCAGTCTTTGGAGATTGGGACCTTTCCTTGACCAATGTTGCCAGGAATGTTGGCAACATCCTTTGATGTGCCAGTGTCCCATTCATCTTTCTTCTAGGGCAGGTCAATAACCTTGTCCCTGTTGTTCACAACTGCTCACTGTACTGAGTAAACATCTAAGGCTGGACTCAGCTTTTCTCCTTTTGGAGTCTTAAAACCTTGGTTGAGCAGGATTTGAAAAATCAATGAGGGGTATGGAAGGGCAGAGTTGCTTTGTCTTTCTGGCAAGTTGGCAACATGGTTGAATATGAGGGTTCCTAAGTCAACTTTCTGATTCCTTCCAATCTTGAAAAGCAGTGATGCTTGTTCAAGGGTCACTACTGTCTCGTTGAGGGAGGGTAGCCAGTTGTATAAAGCAAGTTTGTGCAAAGTGGCAAACAAGGCAGTGAGTTTTGACACATGACTGCGAGGAGCCCAAATAGTGATCAAATTCCCCGTAAAGTACTTGATCATCGAATTGAGTTCCTCCACAGTGGGGTTTGGTTGGGGTTCTCTTTCACTAACAATTATCCCAAGAGTGGAGTTGATGATATTGGGTGTAAAACTGTATACCTTGTTGTATAGGTACACTCCCAAATGTCTTCGAGGTTGTGTCCCTAACAGCAAGCGTCAGATTAGCATAGAACATCCTAATCACCTTCTCACAATAAGGATTCTTACCAGATACAGAGCTTAAGATCTTTCGACTACTTAAGAAATCAACTAAACCATTTGTGGAGAATGAAGTTAGGTCAATCACCTTCTCCCCTCTAACTCTTCTATTTTTAAACCAATTCCAGTTACTGGAGCATGACTTCGTTTGAAACATGGAAGAGTAGGGATTACCTCAGTATCTGTTTCAGATTCTGTGTTTTCTTATTCGGATGAGGTGGCTGCATGTGTTTCCTCGGATATTGGGGCAACATAGTCTGGGTCTATTTTCTCGTCTGTTGCCTTTGATGTTGAGGCAACATTTTTATCAAAATTCCAGTATGTTCTGCGGACCCCTTTAGGAATGAAATTCCGTAGAGGTATGTCATCTGACATCTCTTCTTCTTCTTTTTCCTTCTCAGTTTCTGCTTGTGGAGTGGAAGTTGATGGAGTTCTGGAAGAACTGGGCACACTGAAATCAGTGTCGGTGCATTGCTAGTGGTAGTATCAACAGGAAAGTTGACTCTTCCCTGGATCTTTTGGCAGACTGGTTGTCACCGAATTGGTTTTCGAAAACCCTTTTTGACCTTCACGTTGGAAATGTCGATTTTGACTGTCTTGAGACAAAGTTTGAGAAATCAAATGTTGCATCAACATAGATTGGGTTTTAATTATTGCCTGGGTGGCTCACCTGTAATGGCTTATCTGAACCAAGCAGGATCATAGCCTGTGTGCAGTCCTCCTCGACCGGTTTCAAGTCATTGATGGAAGTATAATACTTCTAAACCTTGTTGCTATTTGTTGGACTAGTCGACATTGGGGAATAATATTTGGTGTTTGTGAATTTTGGGGAAATGGACATGGGAGAGGGTTTTGAAGAATTGGGCATGTTAGAGAAGCTTTGGGTTTTGAAAAATGACGGTGGTGTTTGGGCTGCCATGATTTGATGGATTGTAAATCAGTTGATGTGACAATTCCAAGACAAAAATGAGAGGTTTCATTATGGCAAAATATACTTACACTCAAACTCTTTTTCCTTAAATTTTGATTGTATAGAAGAATAAAAACTCTTTACACACCTAAAATAAAAGATTTACACAACACATAACATCATTTAAAATTTAAATAAAAATGGTCCTCCATAATTTTTGGATTTTCCGTTAAAGACAGAGACGTGTTAAATACCAAAAACAAGAATAAGATAAACTAAATTAATCAATATACTGGAACACGATGTTGTTAATGATGTTGGCAATATTTCAAAGTTAAACAAGCATTATGAGACTCCAAGGATTTTTTGATTTGGCAGATGATATTTCCGTATATGTTCCCTATGAGACTGATCGCTGGACTAATGTAACATTTTACCATTGTCCTTAATCAACTTAGTTGAACACATACAGATTAAAAAAATATTGAGGAATTTTCAATCTTTTTGAAGCACGTGGTACTCCTATAGAATAGAAACGATATCAATCTTAGAGTTTTGCTCTTTTTGTATACATCCAAATCTTTTAGTAGAGGCTTCGCCTTCTTATGATACTCCCTTTTTTATGATATACATAATTGTTTTATATATATATCATCGCAGAGAACGGTATCACATTCATATCTTGTCCTTTTAGGGTCATGCTTGAATCTTTTGAAAACAGTGCAACATCACCACAACACTTATCCTGTATATTGACTCAACAGTAAAATGTTACCCAGAATGTTAGGACAACGTTTCGGACAACATCTACCTAGTCTGTCTTATTTTCAAAGAAAACAGAGACCAAGAGATTTTTTCAAGCTAGAAAATCTCTCATGATCTAAAGGTTTGGTAAAAATGTCAGCCAGTTGAAAAAGAGTATCAACATGTTCGATTTGAACTAGTTGTTTTTCCACTAAGTCTCTTAAAAAATGATGTCTTATGTTTATGTGCTTTGTACGTGAATGCTGAACAGGATTTTTGGAAATATTAATAGCACTCAGACTATCACAGTACAAAATCATGGAGTTATTAGATATGTCATAGTCATCTAGCATATGTCGTAACTAGATCATTTGAGCACAACAACTTCCGGCTACCACATATTCAGATTCGACAGTCGAGAGTGATACACAATTTTGTTTATGACTGCACCATGAGACTAGATTATTGCCAAGATAGAAACACCCACAACTAGTGTTTTTCCTATCGTCTACATCACCGGCCCAATCCGAGTCACTATATCCTATTAGATTAGGATTAGTGTCTTTGGAGTACCAAATTCCTAAGTCACTTGTACCGGCAATATATCGAATGATACGTTTCACAGCATTAAGATGAGATACCTTGGGACTGGCTTGGAACCTGGCGCAAACACATACGCTAAACATGATATCGGGGCGACTGGCAGTAAGGTATAAAAGGTTACCTATCATAGATCAGTACAATGTTGGGTCAACATCTTGTCCAACATCGTCTTTACATACCTGTTGCGTAGAGCCCATTAGAGTTTTCATGTGTTTAGCATTTTCTAGACCAAATCTCCTAACAAGATTCTTGGCGTACTTGCTTTGAGATACAAATATCCCATCTTCATTCTGTTTAATCTGCAAGCCTAAGAAAAATGTTAGTTCTCCAATCATGCTCATCTCAAATGTTGTTGACATTGCTTCGACAAACGACTTCAAGAATGATTCTGTAGTGGAACCAAAAACAATATCATCAACATAGATTTGAGCTATTATTACATCTACACCATGTCTTTTAATGAATAATGTTTTGTCAGCTTCTCCACGGGTAAAACCAAACTCAACAAGGAAGTCAATTAGACGACCATACCATGCATGTGGTGCTTGTTTTAGTCCATACAAAGCTTTCTTAAGCTTGTACACATCATGTGGATGGTGAGGATCCTCAAATCCCTTTGGTTGTTCAACATATACTTCTTTGTCAAAGTATCCATTGAGGAAGGCACCTTTAACGTCCATTTGGTGCAAGGTAATCTTTAGATAGCAAGCAATAGCAAGAAACAATCTTATTGACTCAATTCTAGCCACATGAGCGAAGGTCTGGTCATAGTCGATACCTTCTACTTGTGTATATCATTGAGCAACAAGTCGAGCTTTATTCTTAACAATCTTCCCTAACTCATCTGATTTGTTTTTTAATATCCATTTGGTCCCAATAACATTTGTGTTGTTGGGTCGTGGTACCAAGTCCCAAACCTCATTTCGGGCAAATTGTTCAAGCTCCTCTTGCATGGCTTGAATCCAAAAATTATCTTTTAATGCTTCCCCAATACTTTTAGGTTCCAAAGTAGATGTAGGACAAGAAAGACTTACCTGTTGATAAATGGTGGACATGCACACATACCTTATCATTTCTCGGTAATTCACTGGCTCTTTTCATCTTGTACGCCTCTTCTCAAAAACTCCCTCTATCACCTGGTCGGGTGGATGGCTCCTTCTAATCCTTGATGGAGGGTCTCTTCTCACTTGATCATTCAGTTCAGGAGCAGATTCCTCTTCGACTTCGTCCCTTGTGTTCTCTCTTTGAGATTCAGATGTTTCTTCTAATATCGGGACAACATCTGTTTCTTCAGTGGGTTGCTCCTCTTCAACTGCAACCACAATGTTGTTTTCTGAAGATCTACCAGATAAATCCAGCAGGTCTCATGTATGGCCTTTGTCCGAAGATTGTATATTCGGTAAGCATGGCTATTCTGAGAGTAGCCAACGAATATTCCCTTGTCACTCTTAGAGTCAAATTTAGCCAGTTGATCCCTGTCATTAAGAATATAGTACACACACCCAAAGACATGAAAGTACTGCAATGTAGGTTTCTTTCCATTTAATAGTTCATAGGGTGTCATCTTGGTCTCTGGCCTTAAATAGATTCTATTAGTTATGTGACATGCCATGTTCAAGGCTTCTACCCAAAACCTCTTTGACAATTGGTTAGAACTTAACATAACTCTAGTCATTTCTTATAAAGTTATGTTCTTTCTCTCGGCAACCCCATTTTGTTGTGGTGTTTTTGGTGCCGAAAATTCATGGAATATGCCTTTCTTTTCACAAAATTTTGCAAAGGTTTGATTTTCAAACTCTTTTCCATAATCAGATCTAATTCTGAAAATCGAAGAACAAAACAAATTTTTAATCCTAGAGTAAAGTGTTCTAAACATCTCAAAGGTTTGTGATTTTTCCTTTAGAAAATAGATCCAAGTGAATCTGGAAAAATCATCTACTATCACATAAGAATATCTCATCCCTCCTAGGCTATCTACCTCGATTGGACCCATAAGATCCATATGTAATAATTGGAAACAATGAGACGTGCTTGAATGTTGTCCGTCATGTTGGACAACATTATGAGAGACTCGGGTCTGCTTTCCTTTCAAACAATCTTCGCACAGTATTTTATATTTTGGATCCAGTCTAGGAATGCCTCTGACAGCTTCAAATGAGATCATATTCTCCAAGGTGCCGTAGTTGACATGTCCCAACTTTTGATGCCAAAGTGTCAAGTCACCTACCTTTGCGGAGTTGCAAAACTCTTGTCTACCGACTAGATAGCAATTATCTCCTGTTTGGGTTCCTGACATGACACATTTATCTGCAGAATCTGTAACCTTGCATCCAAGCTTGTTGAATTTCACCTCAAGATCATCATCACATAGTTGGCTTATACTAAGAAGATTAGCAACCAAACCTTCTACATGAAGATCATTTTTCAAGGCTGGTACATCCGGAACATTAAGAGTTCCTTTACCAATTATCTTACTCTTACTTCCTCCTCCAAAGGTCACGTATCCTCCATTGAATGCTCCATACACCTTCAATAGACTTTTGGTACCTGTCATATGACGTGAGCAACCACTATCTAAGTACCAAGAACCTATAATGTTAGTACGCAAAGCAGTTATGCACACATTACATTTCAGATTCAGTTTGGGTACCCATTCCTTTTTCTTCCTTCTGCTTTTAGGCTGGTTGCTTTGAATGTTGTCAGTGATGTTGGGCAACATTGCTGATGACATTTTAGGCAATATTTTGAGTGCGGAGTTTTGAAGTTTGTAGCAGTAGGGCATAAGATGTCCTGACTTTTTACAGAAGCTACATACAAATTTCGATCCAATCTTAGTGATCTGAGAATTACTCAGATTTTCTTTGACAAATTTTATCCTCTCAGTTTGATTATGGATTCTGGAAGTATTTGTTTTGCTAGGAGATTGGTACCCAAGCCCAGCCCTTGTAGGTTTATTGAAGTTCAATAATTCATCCAGTTTGGAGGTTCCCATGTTGAGCCTTTGAAAGGTGGTCTCAGCTACGTTCAATCATGCACGAATCTTACCAAGCTCTAGGTCCTTCTTGGTAAGTGTCACCTCTAATCGGTTGATTGTGCCTTTCAGATTACTATTCTCAAGAGCCAATAGTTTTGCTTTTGAGTCTAGTTGCTCAGATTCAGTGATTAAGGCTTTACAAAGATTTTGTAATTCCTTTATCACATCGTCTTTGGAGTCAACTAGATCCAAATTTACAGCCTCAGATGAAGAAATAAATCCACTAAAACAATTTACATCAGAATAGTCAAAGTATACATACCTCTCTGATGTTGAAGACATTCCAGATGTTGAGTCTGATGTTGTTCCTGATGTTGTCGCAACATTGTCAACAACATCTTCATCGTCCGACAGTGAGTGTTCGAACATGGCTGCCAGCATTGACTGTGGTTCTTCTTCCTCCTCTTCGTTCTCATCATCACTGAGAGTTACCCACATAACCTTACTAATTTTTCTAAGGGTGTTTGCACACTCATTAGCGTAGTGTCCCCAACCCGATCATGCATGACACTGCACTCCCTCGAGTTGTTTAGGATTGAAATTGGTACTGTCGGAGTTAGATTTCCTCAGTGGATTGTGATTTCTTTGCTCAGAAGGTGACCTATTCGGCTGTTTATTGAAGAGTGGGTTTTGATGCTGTTGTATTTGGCTTTATTGCGATCATTGTTGATCTTTCTCACCATTGAATTGAATCAACGAGTAAGTAAGGCAATAATTGCACCATTTCCCAGTTCCTCCAAGTTTTCTTCCTCGTTTTCCAATACAGTTTCCGAGGTTTGTCCTTGGAGTGCCAAAGTCTTTTCTTTATACAGATCTCTTTGGCTCTTCATGTTCATCTCATATGTTTGAAAGATGCTCATCAAGGCATGTAGATCCATATTAGCAAGATTATGGGCCTCTTCAATAGCACAAATCTTTGTATTAAATCTTCAGGAAGAGATCTGAGAGCTTTATCCACAAGTTGTGTGTTGGTTGAAGGAGAACCAAGCACTTGACACTAATTAGCAATGTCAATTAACTTTTCAAAATAGGATTTTATGTCTTCAGATTCTTCCATCCTTAAGCGTTCGTATTGGCTCAAACTCATGCAAAGAGTTGTATGTCGTACACTCGAGGTACCTTCACAATGAGTTTGTAAGGTCTCCCAAGCGTCCTTGGACGTATAACAATTCTGGATGAGTTTAAAAATATAGAGATCTACCCATCCAAATATCGCATTTAGGGCCTTTTAATTGAAACTCGCACTGTTGATCGCTTCCACGACCCATTCAGATTCGGGTTTGGTAAGTACATCACCATCCTCGTCTGCTGGGTACTTGGGAATCACATAGCCTTTGGAAACTTATCTCCATGATCGAACATCAATGGATTTTATGTGCGAACGTAGTCGAATTTTCCAATAGGCATAGTTAGTTCCGTTAAGAATTGGAAGTCTACCAACGTTTTGTATAGCTGAGTCCATAGCCGTAATATTCATAATCAAACACTTATTGTATCAAGTGTTGGCTCTGATACCACTTATTGGGTCTGGGGCTACGGATAAGCAAGAATATGTAAGAGTAAAATCGTAACAGTTAGAACAATTAAAACAGTTTCTGGATGTTGCCTTCAATATTGTGTCAACATATGAGGCAATATTGTGATAAAACATTTGTAAACCTTTATAGAGTAAATACAGCAGAAAAGTAAAGAGACATAAGGTTTATATTTTCAAGGGTATATATTAATATATCCCTTGATGGTCAATGACCAAAGAATTGTATAAATTATATACAATTACAAATGAATTTCTTTTTACAAGATTGAACAATAAATGCGAAAAAGAAATTACAAACAAAAGTGAAGTCGCAGATGACTTCTGTCGCGCCCTATTTTCGACCTACTCGGGTCAAAAGCGGAGCACAACGTATTCGGTGGTCCCTGGGTAAAAGGGTTGAGGAGTCGCCACCTAATTATTTTTTATGGTGAATTAGGACACCTAAATGTTAAACTAAATGCTGCAATGTAACTCCAATTTTAAGGTCTGCGAAACTAATGAGATTCTAGGTAAGGGTTCTTTATTATCCTAAAGGGAAGGGGTTAGGCATCCTTTAAGATCCGCTAACTTGCGGTTATCCGGTCAAACTCAGGTTAATTAATGCTAAGAGAAAATGCATGTTTTAAAAGTATGCTAGATTAAAAAGATGTTTGCAAATATAGTAAATGATGCATTTTATACAAGTATACACTCGGATGACATAAAAGAAAGATACATGTGAAGTTTGAAAAATATGCATTTGTAACACTTGATATTTATAATGCCAAAGAAGTAAAAAAATTTGAAAATCATTAAATTGCAAATTGACAAAAAAGATAAACTTGTTTGTAAGATTTAATAAAGAGAATAAAAGATGACCAACGTTATTTTGAAAATCTTGAATATGCGTGACGAACCTAAAATAGATAACTAGCGGAGGGTTTCTAAGTTTGAAGTTACCCTATGAATTAATCCTAAGTTTGCCTATTCTAATCATTTCGATAATTTACATAAGTGCAATAAATAATATTACAATACAGAGCGGGATAAAAGCTGAATTAAAGAAAGTAAATAAAATAAATAAACTCCGAGAAATATCTGCCTTCATTGACTTTGTTCCTTGCAAGCTGTCAAGAACAAACGGTTAGAAACAGTTAAAAAAAAAACAAATAACTTCGGATCCGTAACCAAAACAGTGAGCGTTTTGGTCACGGAGGGCTCAGACTTAAATTTTGAAAAGACCATTCCAATCACGTCGTGGTTGCAAACATATGACTAAGTGTTCATTTTTTATTGCCTCGCCTACTAAACGTGTTGGTCTCTCGGATGAAAAAGAAAAGATCACTACAATCACGTCGTGGCTGCGAATTTATAACTTGTTGGTTATTTTAGTTACCTCGCCTACTAAACATGTTGATCTCGGATGAAATAAAAAGGTTTAAGCCTCATTCTTGCCCAGAAGTTACATTTCCGTCTTTACGACTGTGGAGGCCTCAAAATCGACGGATATTTTTCATCGGCCAATGTAGTATCGTGTTCAAATCAGCAAAATTAAATTGGAACAGTAAGCAGCAGCAGTAGGAAAAAAAAACAGAGGCGATTTCCGAAAAGACACGATGTTTAGTTTAAAACAGTAAAAACAGTAAAACAGTAATCTGAAACCGAGAAGCAAACTGAAACAGAAAAACAGTGCCCCAACAGACGCGGTATTTTTTCAAAACAGTAAAACAGTAAGATATCCGTTGCACGGATGTTTAAATACCAAAACAGGAAACTGAAATATAGCAGTTGTCCAAAGCAGTTTTAAACCAGCTGTTTTCAGCCGAGAAAAACAGTAGCAATTGGGTTTTAAAAAATAACGCAGCAGTGGGCTTGAAACACAGAAGCAGTGGACTTGAAAAGCAGCAGTGGGCTGTCCAAAGCAGCCTTAAAGCAACTATTTTTCAGCCAAGAAAACAGCAGCAATTTGGGCTAAAATACAGCAGTGATAAGACATCAAATGTGCTCAAAATGCAGCAGTAAATGTTTCCGAAAAGGGGTGTAAATGGCCAAGATTGCAGCAGTTGTGCGCAGCAAACGCAGCAACAGAATAATGGCTCAAAAGTGCAGTAATCAGCCCAAGTATTGCAGCAAATGGCAGTCTCAGAATCAGCAGCCAAAAGGCAACAAAACCCATAACCAGAACTATTTAAAGATGACATATATCCAGAATCTCAAGGTGCAGCTGGATACCACAACTACTGGTAGCACAACAAAGACATAAAGGGGAAGGTAAACGTAAAGACCAATCACTCTAAACTTCAAATTTGAAAGATAAGAAGACCAAGGGGGCTACCACCATTCATTTCCGATGTCGCAACAAGATTCAAAATGTTTCTAGAACCTTAGGCATGGCAGGCTATCGAAGAAGGCTAAACCAAACCCGAAGCTTGCCTCGACTTTCAGCCGGCTAAGCAATATAATAGAAAATTTCAAACAAGGGAACTATTAATTTGGGACTGGCTAAATACACACATGTGCCCAGATCAGTTAACATACTAATATGGTAAACCAAATGACTCAGAAGGAATTATATGCTGTCATGGATGCAGTCTAGCATTTAGATAGATAAAGACATATAGATGATTAGTTCATAAGACATTTTAGGACATGAGATCGAACTAACAATCATTCAAGACATCATTTCAAAAGTGCAGAACCATTTAGATATAAGTTAAGTAGACATACACTAGACAAACTCCTTTCACACAAGTAGGCCAAAGCACATCACGAATTTGAAAAGAGCATGCAGAATATAAAAAGGAATGATCATATTCAAGATAAGCATTTGAGCATGGTGGCATTGAACACATGAATTGTTTAAATATGTAGAATTGACTGGTTCTTAAGAGGATATTGCAATGGTTACAGACAAAGAAAACATGCACATTCATGACTCAAGTCCTAACTGGATAAGCGAGATTTCGAAATAGGCATGTCATGACTAATTTGAGGTTTAAAATAGGCTGAAATTTGATCCCTTCATAGAAATAGAACCAACACAAGACAAACCAGTCATAAGATAAATAAATTCAGAATTCCACTTGAGGAATCATCTTTTATAACCCAACCATGTAGTACTTAGAGGAAAATGATCAATAATTAACACCTAATATGACATGGTATGGCTCATGATCACATTAACAACATGTAAAATCTGACCTGGGCATGAAATGACTTCCTAAGCGAACCAAACTATTAACTGATTATCCTGGAGTACACTGCAAACAGGAACCATACATCACATAATGCTTGACGTAACATGTTAAAGGATTAATGATTAACTACGTAGGTAAACCAGTCTTTACAGTAAGAAAGCATCCCTGGAATCACTTGAATATTCATCCTTACACTCTCTTAAGAAACTATTAACAACATACTTAGCATATGAATCTATTCCCTAGTTTAAGAAGTAAAACACAGACTTAGGTTACTAAAACAAATTAAATTCTACATTACATTAAACATCAACAGACAAATAGTATAAACCAATCTAACAACACATAATTAACTAACACAAAAGAAACACACAGAACACTGAAATAAACTAAATTCGAGAGGGAATTGAGTTTACTGACCTTCTCCGGGCGGCGAACCAAGGCGTCGTTTCGAATCGTCAACCCGCTCGGAGGAATTATTTTGAAATGCTAAATGCTTAAATAAAAAATGGAAATGCGATGCAATTTTTGCGAAAAAAATAGAATAACATAGAATTTCGGATAAAACTTATGATTATGATAAAAAATGCAAATGACAGTAAAAACGCGAGTAATAATAATAATGAAGAGAATGATAATATATATATATATATATATATATATATACATGTATGCATATAGATTAAAATTGTTTTGAGGTGTTAAAAATATTTAAACTTGCAAATAAGTTGGAAAAGACGGGACAAAATTGGGTGTCAACAACTTCAGCCTAAAGTTAAAAGATCTAAAGAGACAAATACAACATCTTCATTACAATTGCTTGAAATATAAGCTTGATCTAGAATATGGGCAGCAATAGTAATGTGAGACTAGATGTTGTTATACTACTTTAGACTAAGTGTGTTGATCCAGTTTCTAAGGTGAATATCCGATATCTCTCTTGGTAATTCTTCTCGTTCAATTCTGGATGTCGATACTCTGAAGCTCCCCTCTATTTATAGTGTGGAACTTCCCTTGAAAGCCTTACTGATTGGTTGCGGAGGTTGAGTAAAAGAAGGCTTCAGCTTGGACCGGTTCTTGCTCCTTAAAAAGCTCAACGTTCTGGACTTGGTCTTCATGTTGCTTCCTCTCCAAGCTTTGATTGTTTCTTTTACCACGTTTTAAACACATCATCATTGTAAGCTTGCCTAGGTCAATTTTTACTCACAATAACACAACCTGTTTTGGCTAGAAGAATAGGCAAAATCGTTACAGAGATGTTGTCAGGAATGTTGTCACAACATCGCAGGCAACATTCTTATTTTCATAAGATGTTGTCCTGAGCATTTACAGATGTTGTCACAACATCCATCAAACATCAACACACTCTGTTGACTTTCATATTATAGTTGTAATCTAACGATTGTAATCTAGACGATAAAAAACTCACAAATGGCCATTAACTTCTTTTTATTTTTTTCTTTCCTCTATTCATTAGTGTTAAGCAAGGTATATACCCGTGATATACACTTGGTATACATGGTGTATATCATGGGTACTTTCGGATAAAGGCCCAACACGGTAGAAGAAAGAAAGCCCATCTCGGGTTGGCCATCACGTAATGTATATTGGTTGTGTATATTTTTGTAATATTGTAGTGTAAAGGTTACCTTAATTAGTCTTCTACACTTACCATAATTGTATATTAGAATCCAAGTAGAATAAGGTTTTAGGAGTAGAATAGGAATAGGATTCTCTTATTATGGAAATATGTAACTTGTATATATAGCCTTTCAATTAATGAAAATAATCAAGGGATTATTTCTTTCATGTTATCAGAAGTCTAGGTCTTAAAATCCTCTCCCTATTTTCTTCCTCTTGGTTGTCGACCAAACAATGAACAAATACCGAGACCAAGTTTTTTCCGCAACTTGTTCTCGGATTGGTTTATTTCGACGGTACCTCCTCTTCCCAAAATTTTCTCCCAAATCCCTCAATCACATATTGTTCTATCAATATGTCTACATCCCGGAACACGTTTCATCATGCCCTTACAGTTTCTAACATCAAGAATAACATCCCTCTTGTTCTTGAAATAGAAAACGTTCAATATGCGACGTGGGCCGAACTGTTCAAAATTCACACACGATCGCATCAAGTCATCCATCACATAATCCCCGCGGCTCCTGAGGATACGGAGGTGCCAAAACGCGAGGATGATCCTAAGTTGTGGACAACTCTTGATGCTACCGTCCTTCAGTGGATATATTACACAATTTCTACCGATCTTTTGCAAATAATAATTGAGCCTGACGCTACGGCACAGGCGACTTGGGATAGACTGCGTGATATATTCCAAGATAATCAAAATTCTAGAGTCGTTACCCTTGAGCAGGATTTCTCCCACGTCAATATGGAAGATTTCCCTAATGTTTCGGCTTATTGCAAAAGATTAAAGGAATTGGCGGACCAACTTCGCAACGTTGGCGTGCCAGTTTCAAACGATCATTTGGTCCTCCAAATGGTTCCCGCTTCCGCAATTTTATCAGGCTCGTTCTATGCTTACACTCGAAGAAGCAGGCATGGCAAAACGAGCGGCTACCAGTTCTAGTCCCGTATTCATGATGACCGAGTCCACAGTGTATCCTACCGGTTCCAATAACTCGGGCCAAAACTGCAACAACAGTTTGCGGCAAAAAGGGTGGAAACAAGAAAAATAATGGCAAGAATTGCGGCGGCAACAACGGTGGCGGCCAACAGAATGGTGGTGGCGGTGGGGGTCCTCGCGATGGTCAGCAGCAGCAACAACAGTTTTAGGGCCTACAATAGGCCCCTATGCAGTGGCAGTAGGCCCCATAACAACAGTTTGGGCCCAACTAATTTTCCCCACAACAGTAGTTTCGGCCCAGCCAATTCTCACCCAACTGGCAGTGGGCGGCTCAGCAGCAGTCCAGGCCCAATTCGGCCTAGTCCATATATAGTCAGCAGTTTGGGCCGAGACCGCAAGCAGGGGTGCTTGGGCCTCGGCCCCCGCAGGCCCATCACCCATCGGCACCCACGTCTACCGACATCGAAGTCGCAATGCACACGCTTGGTTTAAATCCTCTGGACCTAAATTGGTATATGGACACCGGTGTTACTACCCACATGACATCCGATTCAGGTATGCTCTCGTCTTATTCCAATTTGAGCAACCCTCGTGGTATAATTATTGGTAATGGTAATTCTATTCCAATTCGTGGTTATGGTCATAAAACTTTGTCTCTCCCCCATACACCCCTTATCTTGAAAAATACCCTACATACCCCCAAATTGATTAAAAACTTAGTCTTTGTCCGTTAATTCACTACTGACAATTTCATTTCTATTGAATTTGATCCATTTGGTTTCTCTGTGAAGGATTTCAAGACGGAGAGTCCTCTCATGAGGTGTGATAGTAGGGGAGATCTTTATTCTATCACACCCAGTTCCGGTCCATCGAGTCAAGCCCTGCCATCCAACTTTGCAGCCATTTATCCTTCCTTGTGGCATGCTCGTCTTGGTCATCCGGGGTCATCTATTTTTTTGTCTTTAGATAAAAATAGTTTTATTTCATGTAAGGGTATGAGTAGTACTCCAAATTATCAGTCTTGTTCGTTAGGAAAAATTGTTAAGTTGTCATTTGTAGACTCAAATTCTTATACTATAATGCCATTTGATATTATTCATAGTGACTTATGGATGTCTCCTGTTCTTAGTTCTGTGGGTGATCGATATTATGATCTCTTTTTGGATGATTATTCTAAGTTTTTATGGACGTTTCCGATAGCGAAAAAATCTCAAGTTTTTTCCGTCTTCTTAAAATTTAGAGCATTCATCAGAATCCAATTCGACCAAGAAATCAAAAATATTCAATGTGATAATGGCAAAGAATATGATAATTGGGTGTTTCGGGAATTCTGTGCTAATAATGGGATCAATTTTCGGTTTTCTTGTCCTCATACGTCTTCACAAAATAGGAAAGCTGAAGGTAAAATTCGTTCCATAAATAACATTGTCCGAACTTTATTAATTCATGCTTCCGTACCCCCATCCTTTTGGCATCATGCTCTACAAATGACTACATATCTCCTTAACATTATTCCTTCCAAAGGTTTGACATATTCTTCCCCCCTTCAAATTTTAAATAATAAAATTCCTTCATATTCTCATCTTCGGGTTTTTGGGTGTTTGTGTTATTCGTTATTCCCGTCCACCACAATTAACAAACTTCAGGCCCGGTCTACTCCGTGTGTGTTTTTGGGTTTTCCGTCTAATCATCGTGGCTACAAATGCTTTGATTTATCCTCTAATAAAATCATCATTAATCGCCATGTCATTTTTGATGAATCCCAATTTCCATTTGCTAAAGTTAATACTCCCGTGCCTAGTTCGTATAACTTTTTTGGATGATAGTATATCCCCGTATATTATTCAGCATTTTTCGGACGTCTTCCGCACCCACACTTCTCCAGCGGGCCCACTGCCCGCTGGCCCCACTAGTCCGCCACCCAGTGCTGGTACCGCCACTGGGCCAGTTCCAACTATTGGGACAGTCCAACCCAGTCTCGGAACCGGTCCGATTCTTGCTCTGTTTCCCGACCGGTGTGCCGGCGGCCCACCGCCTCGCCGACCATCCGTCCCGAGCCTAGCAAATTCCTGAAATCCGCCCATTCTTCCTCGAGTCATAGACCGATCACTCATAGTCAACTGAGTATTTTTACACCAAAAGGACATTTTAATTTACATTCTAATGTCCCTAAATCCCCATTACCCCTTAATCATGTGTCTGCCTTAAATGACCTGAATTGAAAAATTGCTATGACAGATGAATATAATGCTCTTATTGATAATAAGATGTGGAAGTTGGTGCCCCGTCCATCTGGTATTAATATTATCAGGTCTATGTGGATTTTTGCTCATAAGGAGAATTCAGATGGTTCATTTGCTCGACATAAGGCGCGGCTTGTGGGTGATGGTAAGACTCAGCAGATTGGTATAGATTGTGAGGAGACATTTAGTCTGGTGGTCAAGCCAGCTACCATTCTCATTATACTTAGCTTGGCTCTTTCGAAGGCATGGCCTATTCATCAGTTAGACGTAAGAATGATTTCCTACATGAGGATCTAAAGAAAACATTCTATATGCATCAGCCTTTGGGATTCAGGGATCCCAAACATCCTCATCATGTCTGTTTGTTGAAGAAGTCTTTATATGGGCTTCAGCAGTCTCCCCGGGCCTCGTATACGAGGTTTGCAGATTATGTTTCGACTATTGGGTTCACTCACAGCAGGTCGGACAATTCCTTATTCATTTACCATCGTGGTTCGTCCTTGGCCTACATTCTGCTATATGTGGACGATATTATCTTGACTGCCTCTTCTGATGCCTTACACCAGTCTATCATGACCATGCTCAGCTCTGAGTTTGCTATGAAAGACTTGGGGCCCTTGAGTTACTTTTTGGGGATTGTTGTCACTCGTCATTCAGATAGGTTTTTCTAATCTCAACGGAAGTATGCAACTGAGATCATCGAGAGGGCTGGGATGTCATCCTATTAGTCCACTTCCACTCCAGTTGATACTAAGCCCAAGCTTAGTGTCGCGGCCGACGTATCTTACCTTTACGATACAGGATATTACATATGCTGTCCAGCAAGTGTGTTTGTTCATGCATGATCCCAGAATTGAGCACATGAATGCACTCAAACGCATCATTCGGTATATTCAAGGTACACTTGACTTTGGTTTGCATTTATATCCTTCCTCGACGTCCATACTTATCTCGTATACGGATGCTGATTGGGGTGGTTGTCCAGACACCAGATGGTCTACGTCTGGCTATTGTATGTTTCTTGGGAATAACCTGGTCTCATGGTCGGCAAAATGCAAGTCGACATTGTCCCGATCCAGTGCCGAGGCCGAATATCGAGGGGTAGCTAATGTGGTCTCGGAATCATGTTGGTTACGTAATTTGCTTTTGGAGCTTCATTGTCCCATTCAGAAAGCAACCTTAGTTTATTGCGATAATATTAGTGTCATCTACCTTTCTGGTAATCCGGTTCAGCACCAACGCACTAAGCATATCGAGATGGACATTCACTTTGTCCGCAAAAAGGTTGCTCGTGGTCAGGTACGCGTCTGTCATGTCCCGTCAAGATACCAAATTGCAGACATCTTTACAAAGGGTCTTCCCTCGGTCATTTTTGAAGATTTTAGGGACAGTCTCAGCGTTCGAAAACCGTCCACTATGACTGCGGGGTGTGTTAAGCAAGGTATATACCCGTGATATACACTTGGTATACATGGTGCATATCACAGGTACTTTTGGATAAAGTCCCAACACGGTAGAAGGCAGAAAACCCATCTCAGGTTGGCCATCACGTAATGTATATTGGTTGTGTATATTGTTGTAATATTGTAGTGTAAAGGTTACCTTAATTAGTCTTGTACACTTACCATAATTGTATATTTAGAATCCAAGTAGAATAAGGTTTTAGAAGTAGAATAGGAAGAAGATTCTCTTATTATGAAAATATGTAACTTGTATACCTAAACTTTCAATTAATGAAAATAATTAAGAGATTATTTTTTTCAATTAGAACACTACTTTTCAAAAAAAATCAGTAGTATGACTAATGAAATGACAAATTATATCGAGTAACATCATGATGAATAATCACAATCAATTGGTCTCCTTTACAGGGTTCAACTTAGAATATACCACTTGATCTTGTTTCTCTGTCTTCAATTAGCTTTGTTATTTGTCATTGTCATCTGTCTCCCTATTTTTGCTGCTTCTCTTTATTTTCTCTCTTTCTCACTTTGGAAAAATGTCCAACTAACCTCCTTAGAATACATAAAAGGGAAATAGATTGCTTTAATGAAGGATAAAATTATGGTACTTAATAACTTTTTGTGACATTTCTTTCTATCCTTGTTAGTACAATTAATTTCGGATAGCTACCATGAAGGATGAGGTAAAGTCCAATCCTTCAACGTTGAGCTGAGATTTGGAGATCAAATTTTATGATAATGAAAAATTTCACATGACACATCATTTCATGGATGTATCAGATATTAACTATGTATTATTCATATCACTAGTATTTATGACCATCAATGCCGGCTGGCTTTCTTTATTAATTATGCATTTCAAAAGCTACAAGAAAAGTTGTAAACTGCCCCGTAAATGGACGAAGACTCTAAGTCGAACCAAGACCATCATTCTGTCATCTTCATATTTGCCTCGTCGATACCAATTTTTAGGTTAAAGTGGCCTAACGATACTTTTAATATAGTGTGATATTGTCCGCTTTGGACAAGGCTGCACGATTTTACACTAAAGATCTCACAATATTATCACTACACTTTATTTGTAGATTATTTTTCTTTTCACCTATCAATACGGAGTTTTGTTTGCACATGCAACACCCTAATCCTCTAACGTGATATTTTCTATGTCTCAAATTATCTATCATGATATTTAAAAATAGTTGTCTCAAATTATTTGTCATTTAGAAGTTCAAGATAATTTATTAGTATTTTTTCTCATTTTACCCTTAGTAATAATTGTTTTTGGAGATTACAAATATCTTAATATGGCATAAAAATAGAGTAAATATTAAATGAAGAGAGGTTATATCTCAATACATAAATAATGATAAAATAGTTAAAACCCTCTCCTAGTTACTCCTTTCCTTCACTTTTACTTGTCCACCATATTAAAAAAATATTTTCACTTTTACTTGTCAACTTTAGCATATCAAAAGAAAGACAATTTTTTAAACATTAACATTAATAACTCATTTCTAAATCATTTTTCAAGTCTATTGAGACTATATATCAATTAATATGGATATTATAGTAAAATATATACTTCATTTATCAATTTTTAAGAGGCGTGCAAAGTCAAAAGTGAACAAGTAAAAACGAGTGTAGGGAGTACAATATTTTTTTAAGGAGTGTACAAAAGAGAAATACCAGAAACAATTTGAGTAGCAATTTTCCTTGAAAAAAAAAACTCATTTAGGTTTTTCTTATTTATTTGAAGTTTTGGTATGCGTGTAATGTGGTTTAGGTCCTTGGCTATTTGAAAACAAGTTGTTTAAGTGACTGCTGTTGGGACTTGGGATTTGTATTTGGTGTCTCATTCCCAGACATGTAATCTTGGGATAGAGATGTACATTCTTCAATTGCATAGAAAATGTAGTGTTATGTGAAATATTGAAGTTCAAATTTTCAAAATCAGACCAAATTTTTGTATTGGAAACGGTCACAACTCACAACATTTTCGAGTGGAGAAAAAAATGAAAAATAGTAGTAGTACTAGGAGTACCAAAATGTGAACTAAATCCAAATGATCATTAAATTTGTACATTGACTTAGGAATGTATCTAGGTAAATTTTTGAAAAAGAATTAAATACTTTTTTGATTATGTGAAACATTAATTATATTCTAATCAAATTTTAGAAGGTAAAACATCAATTATTTTGGACCGAAAACAATGTAGTAATAAATTAAGCTACCAAGATACTATGTCTAGTGGTATAATAATTTTTTTTTAAAAAATATTGTCTCTCTTTGCTCTACATGTTTATTACCAATATATATTTGTACTCCACTAAACGCACGGGTAAAAATGATGTTTGTTGTTGCTTGTGTATGTCTTATTATGGATTCTTATCTTCTAAGACCTTGATTGATGGGAAACTTTTCCTTGTGATAATGACCCTTGAGCTCCGTAATTTCAATAATTAAGGTGAACTTAGCTGGAAACAAAAGTAGACATAATGATAAGTATTAGCTACATATTGGAGAAAACATGAATTATGGTCATCACTAATTTTACAATAAAAATCATGTTAGAGTTATGTAGGTATTAATAATATAAAGATTAGTTATAAGAGAATTTATATATTATTTTATGTAGAAATGAGCTATGCAGGATTTACTTATTTTTGTATTTGTTATTCCATCTTCTATTATGTATTGGAAAAAATGATGAATTATGGTCATCACAAGTTTTACAATAAAAATCGTGTTAAGGGGTCGTATGATAGTTGGTTAAAGTTATGTAGGTATTAATAATATAGAGATTAGTTATAAGGGAATTTATATATTATTTTATGTAGAAATGAGCTATGCAGAATTTACTTATTCTTATATTTGTTATTCCATCTTCTATTATGTATAAAATAATACATAGAATTCCTCATAACTTATACATGAATTAATTATGCAGGTTTTTAAATTGCAAGTCAAACACCGTATTAAGTGTATTGAATTTTATACATAGCAAAAGAATAAACTATCAAACATAATATTACTTATGTAAGATTTAATATATGACTAATTTAGCTTCTAATCAGCTACCAACGACCCTTAAAAGTTAAATTATCTAGGTTTGAATCTTATCTGGCTCTGAGCACAAGTACCCACATGTTTCTTAAATCTCCGATGAATATGTTCTTTTCTTCTTATTTCCCCTCTCATAAGGAATAAATTCTTAAAAATTGAAATATGTGGTATTTTATGTAAGATCAACAAAACGCAAACTTTCATTCTCTATTTTCCCCTTAAGGTTAAAACATCAAAAAAAACGGATGAAAGGCTTACATGGTGCTTGTATGGGTTGCAGGCTTGCAGCCCACAAAAGCACAGCCCAACAATTTATAAGGCCCAATATCAAAGAGCTCTCTATAATACATGGACCTTGATAATTTTCTATGCAATTCTCTACGACCATGTCAAGAAGGGCCCAGTTTGGCTCTAATTTGAGTAGAAAAATTCTTTGGGCCTATAGGCTTAGGGTAATAAATACAGTAGCCTATCCTTAAAATATTTTTTTTGCACGGATTTCCCTTCAAAGGCGCTGGTCATTAATTTTTGCCTCACAAACTTGGAAGCTTTAATTTTTTCCCTTTGCTTAAAAATACTCCGAGGTTCCGGGGAATCCCTACTCAATCAAAATTTTAAAAAAATCGCAGGATAGAGTTTGGATTTGCAAGACAGAGATTGTCTTATGCTTGAAGGCAAACTATTCCTTAAGGTAGTGTTTGAAATTCTTCCTTGCAAATCCAAACTATGCCTTGCGATTATTTTTAAATTTTTGACTCAATGGGAGATTCGAACCGAAAACCTAGAGATTTTTAGGCGAAGCGCAAAAATTTAAAATTTTCAATTTGATGGACAAAAAGTAAAGACTATCCAAAATAAGGAACATTCCTGCTAATTGCCCACTTAAAATGTCAAGAAGGGCCTAAATGGGCTCAAAAGTGTGGCAAGAATAATGTATTGGGGGCCTAAAGGCTTTTGATAATTGATTCCTATAATTTAGAATCTAGTATATGTCCTTAAGTTGTCATTTGTTTATGTATATACAATTAATGTCCTGATTGTTTTTATTAAGATTAATATATTTAAATTTGTATATTCACACTGGGTTTGTTGTTGTTGTAAATTTTTATATATATATTTGATTATGAAGTTGTCTCTAAATTTATACACTGAATAATTAATATTATTTATTTACTCATCATTTAAATGTGTATAATTTATTTTATTTAAAAATTACCAGATATAGATTTTTTTTTGAAACTACATAACATAGAAAATTTCGCTACTGGATATACTTTGTAAAAACTGTTTGTTTGATGAAATACGTTCTAAAAGTTAGCAGCAATGTCAACTATAGTGGTGATCGTCGACAGCGATGGTTCGTGAGTTGGTGGTTGGTGGTTGGTGATTCTTGTGGTTGTGTGGAGCAGTGGAGTGGCTGGCAGTGATAGTTGTGCAGTTGCACAGTCAGGGGCGGAGGTAGAGTATTACCGCGGATCAGACAAACTTAGTAGCTTTTGCTTAGACTCTGTATTTGTATTAGGAAATCCATTAAACATGTTTAATTACTTTATTTTTGAACCCAATAACTAAGATGAACTATGAATTCGGCATCAAATTTAGAACTGGTAAATTTTAAATGCAGTAATGACCTAGTAGTGTTGGCAGTGGAGATTTTTAATTCCATAACGTTTTTCTTACACGTTGACTTTCTCAAAGTATTGTTTCAAGAAAATGTCGAGGAATAACCCATGAAATTGCTTAATTCCACAGTTACTCGTTCTTGTTAAATTGCCAGCAAAACACACAAAGCTCAAGTTTGACTCCAATATATATACTATATGTTTGTCTTCAGGTTGAAGTCAGCACATAATTTCTGGCAAATTCCTAGATTTAAGGTTGACAATTTCCACCAACATGCTCCTTTGCCGACGCTCGTTATTCATACAATTCAATATATTATTTTTCTTATCATGAAAAAAAATAGATCATAAACTATTTCAAGCAAATTCAAGTAATGGTCGATTCAGTGGAAAACATGAAAAAACCAATCCTTCCAAATGCATGTGGTAGGTTTTCACATTGGGGATATGAATTATGTTATTTTGTTGTAGTTATTGTTTTTTTTTTACATTGCTTTTTCACTTCCGTTATTTTTTTCGACCTGTTATGAGTTGTTTTTTCTTGAGCCGACGTCCCTATCGGAGACAACGTCTCTACCTCTCAAGGTAGGGGTAAGTCTGCGCACATTGTATCCTCCCCAGACCTCACTTGTGGAATTAAACCGGATATATTATTGTTGGATATGAATTAGGTTAATTTTTAAAAAGATGAACTTATTAAATCTAGATATTTCATTTTTTTTCTCATGGATTATGTGTAACCACTAAAAAAACGCGTTTTCTGGGGAAGAAAACTGACGAGAAACAGTCAATAATCACTTATTTCCCATAATAATATGCTTGAAATGAACTATCTCAAAATAGTTTTGTGAAAAATAAAAACAAATATAATTGTTTTTTTGATACACCGATGAAATGTCTGCCGGAAATCCATCTCCGTCGATATATATCGCCTTCCCTCGGAAAAATGCGTGTTTTAATAGTGATGGTACATTATTTTGAATCTCTTATTTTAGCAGGACGTCTTTTTCACTTTAGAAAACTATAAAGAGAAATAAAACCATAAGATGAATTAATTGTAGTTCTTGATTTCTCTATAGAAATGATATTTATTGTTAGAACAAGTGGCCATAATCCGAACCATGGTATCACAAATTCAAAAATTTTAATTAACCTCTTGCCATTTCTCATTCAATTGGACCTTTCTTGCTCTCTCTATTATCATGCATCTTCAATGAGAAATTGGTTGTCTGATTACCTTTTCAAGAAAATAAAAGAAATTCTAAAATCACATATTTTGTATGATCAAATAAACTTGCACAACCTGCTTACGTAGAAAATATTTAATATATATTTCATATCAATAAATTCGTGATATAACGACAACCATGTATTGAGTAATCAAATTAGTCACGTTAAGAAAGTTAGGACTAAACTAAGAAAGCTAATCCTACTAAATCTTGAAATTTCATACTAATTTAACATGGACTATTGTACCTTTTCTTCCCCCTCTTTCTTGAACCTCTTATTTTAGCAAGAAGTCATTTTCTACTTTCCAAAAGTTTGGTGTTAATTCTTTTTCTTTATGAGAAAAGTAAAACCCTCAAGAATTTAAATAATTGTGGATAATTCTTGATTTCTCCATAGAAATGATAATTTCGAACCAAGTTGTCATAATTATATTCGAACCATTGTATCATATGTTCAAATTCTTTAACCTCCTGACAACTCTCACTCAATTGGACCATTCTTAAATCTAACAATCAGAATTAATTAAATATTTGACAGAAATCAAGAGTTTTCAGTTTTAACAAATATAGAGAACGAAAACTATTGATCACGAGTACATTTATGCCGGTGACCATTTTGAACCAACTCCCAAACGTAAGAAACCAATATTTTTGTTATTTCTCACATACATATACTCATTTTATGACGTTTAACTTCTAATCACAAATAAAAAGTAAGCAAAAGTTTGGCGATAAAATCAGGGAGTCATGCGAAAATTAATAATTAAAAATCTTGAACGGCGATAAAATTAGACGACACAAACTATACTAAAAGAAGCATAATATTTAATATGGTTTGGTCAAGTGACCTACATATTGGAAAAATTAGTATAAAAAACATTAAACCTATTGAGAGAAAAAATCTCTCCCTAAACAACTCTCTAATAACAATTACATTGTGGATGCTATTGTGTTATGTCTGAGAATAAAAGATATTCTATTTATAGAAGTCCAAAACTTCTCCTACAAGAAAATGATAAATATGGTAGAGTCCTTTTCTACAAAGAAAATATTTTCTACCAAGAAATCATTTTGAAGTAAAACGCAATTACGGTAGAATCCAAATAAGGTGGGAAATTCATGACAAATCCTAACAAATCTCCCCATGGTCTGAATTTTCTAACAAAATAATTTTGATTCTTCATCTTCATATAATCTTCATCACTGCTGCTTGATATGTTTAAAAATGGAGCCCTTGTTGTTTAAAAGTATTGGAGCCCTTTCGGGTTAAAAGTTTTTCTTTCTTTCGAGTTAAATGTATTGGAGCCCTTACGGATTAAAAATGAACCCTTTGCTGGGTTAAAAATGGTTTCTATTTTTTAAAAGAAATTACAGCAGAATTGTTGAAAATATCATTAAAACCTTTTTTTCTCCACATGTGGTAGCTCATATTTTTTTTCTCTTATTTGATAAAAAAAATCATTATTGTCAATAGGCTGTAATTTGATATGAATCTGCCTTGAACATATTTTCAACCTCATTGAACCATTAGTTGAATCATTGGCTGGACCATTGGCTTTGATACCACTTGTTGGGGATCGAAAAAATCAGGGCATCATGCGGAAGCTAATAATTGCAAACCTTGAACAACGATAAAATCAGACGACACAAACTATACTAAAAGAAGCATAAATCTAATATGATTTGGTCAAGTGACCTACATATTGGAAAAACTAATATAAAAAGCATTAAACCTATTGAGAGAAAAAAAAATCTCTTTAAACAAAACTCTCTAATAACGACTACATTGTGAATGTTATTGTGTTATGTCTAAGAATAAAAAATCTTCTATTTATAGAAGTTCAAAATTTATTTTATAAGAAAAATGATAAATATAGTAGAGTCTTTTTCTACATAAAAAAAACTTTTTTCAGTAAAGTAAAACATAATTATGATAGAATCCAAATAAGATAAAAAATTCATCACAAATCCTAACAAGAGTTTGACCAGCTAGCATGAAAAATGTGGCATTTCCCCTGCGTGCCCGATTCCCCTCATAAGGGCCAAAATTGTTAGCAGGTTAAATAATGCACTTGAAAATTTAGACAAGTTACAGAGACTTTTTGTTAGATAGCAATTGCACACTATTTGAATACTTTAGAATTTCACTTATTATGACAAACTATTGAATTCCTTTTCCTTATTAATATTGTAATCTCTTCTTCTCGGACCATTATCATAGGGGATGTTTTTAGAAATCATATACAGGTAGCTGGATACTGAATTTTCGCAAACACCTTACCTCTATTTCTATTATCTTAGTAGAGTTGTTTGCTTTATTACATGGATTACTACTAGTCAAGAAATTGAATGATCATACATGTGCAAATTCTATCCGACTCCCAAGTAGTATGCTCTATGTATGATCAATGGAGTAAATGATAAATACTAGCATATTCTTATCAAATGGAGGTTATTGAGTGATAATTTTGGAGGGTCAATAGTGCAACACATTTTCCGATAAGACAATATTGTGGCAGATATTTTTTGTCTGAAAATGGTTGAACTAATAATGCTGCAATTGTCCTTTTATGTAATTTTTCTGTCTTTGATTGTATACGACTATTATATTAATGACACTTTCATTATGCGTGTCAGGTTTCAGATTTATGAAATTGAACCTCACGTACTAATTTAAAGTTGAAGAATAAGTTTCATGCAAATTAGACATTAACCTTTTGATATGATCTCGAGGCAAATAATCTATGACAAAAAAAGGGAATCGATCAACCAACTTAGAAAGGGGAATGAATCATTTTTCGGGTTCTTTATTTGTTTGCCTTTGAGGCCAACGAAACTCCCACTAATAAAATGTGGAATATAAAAGTAGTTTAGGTTCATGATGGCACTTAGTTCTAAAGTTGGGATTTTGGAAAGCAGAAAAAACTTGCAAGTAAAGAAAACTACCACCTTGTTTGTTTGGACAAGAAATGGAAGTTTGAAGAGACAGCAAAATAGATTGATCAAATAGTCAAGGTCAATGCTTAATATGCTTTTTATCCCAAGCTAAGCCTGACTACAAGCTAAGGCAGATTTTATGACTTGTTATTAAATTACTCTCTTTTTTTGTTACCTTTTTTCATGCCTCTTTCATCAAATGATGAACCATATAATATAGGACCTTTTACACTCAACAATGACATCAAAAAAGCAACACGCACACAATACTCTAAACCAAGAAAAAAAAATTACCTACGAAGACGGATTCATCATTTGAAATTTATAGATTTTTACGGCAATACAAATTCTTAATATATATACCGCATTTGAATTAAAATTATTGAATTCATGTGAATCCATATATTACTACGTAGATTCGCTTCTGTCCATTGAAAAAAACTATCTAATCAAAGGGCAATCACGAGCTCTCTGCCACGCGCATCTAATCGGTTCTCGTCATTCACAGCCAGATGCAAAAGATAACACTAATACAAAAAGAAAAAAAAAGAAGAAGTTTCACCATGCTCCATGAAAGAGCATTCTTTATAATAACATATTTATCAATAAATCAAATGTTTAGATACAATTCAACCCCCCCCCCCCCCCAAAAAAAAAAAAGGATCACAAACCAAACAATAACCTAAGCTAATGTATAAAAATCTACCTATCTTTTGCAAAACCCTTTAATCAATATAGTCTAAGGAGGAGGAGGGGGGGGGGGGGGGGGATCTTCTATATGAAAAACAAAGTAATATAAAAGTATACCACTATATAAATTTCTTTCAATTTTGAGGTGAAGAATCCACAATAGCATTGTGCCTCTTAGATGGAACTGAGGGAGGAATTGGAATCCCTTTTGGTAGCATAGTGAATAGCAGATTCTCAGTCTTGTATGCATTTTCTTTTGTGTATACCTTCATATGTTGTGATGAAAATATTCTTGAATTTTTTTCTTCCTCCATTATCATTCTCCCAAATCTTGCTTCAACTCCATAGACAAGAAGAAGAGAAATGAAAAGTACCAAACAAATTAATTTCCTTGAAAAATAAAGGGTTTTAGAAGAGGAAAAAGAGGAGGCCATTGAGAGGAGTTTCTTGAATTTTGATCAATACTTGGTTTATATTTTAAAGTTACATATGCGTAGGTTTATTTATATGTGCATGGGGAAGTGAGAGAGTTGGACAAATGGAGGTGTAAAATGTTGAGAATGACTGTGGGGGGTGGGGTTAAGTGATTCACACGGCAATTGACTAAATTAAATTATTAATATTTAATAAAATGTCAACTGGTAAAGAAAAATACTAAAATGAATTGAAATGCCGGCAGACACAAGTTTCTTCTTTTATGTTTTAATAATAAGGCTGAAATTTACTCATATCTGATATTTACATCAATAAATATATGACGTGTGTTCAGAAGCGTATTCAAAATTTATTATTTATGGATTCCAAAAACAATCTCAAATTAATATGATATAATAATTGAATTCACAATTAAATATTAATGTATAGATATTTAATAGATTCATTAATACAAATATAGAATTAAGGCAAACCCTACCGAATTAACATGAACATATATCTTGCTAAATTCACCTCAACATGTGTCTTCATATAAATGGTTAGTTTTCACTTAATCGTAATTAATTAAAATTACTAATCATGGGAACTAATTGATAGAAACCACCGTGTATCCCACACGGACAAAATGTATATTTAGGATATTTAGGTTTCTTACCATATTTTTTAGAATTCGTATACAAGTGTAATTAGGATATTAGTATTATAGTAAGAATATAATTTTTATATTTAGAGATTGTATATTGTATATTGTATATTGTATATATAGATCTCTTCATTAATGAAAATAATCAAGGGATTATTTATTTCATGGTATCAGAAGTCTAGGGCAAAAATATCTTCTCCAAAAACCTTCTGCTGCCCTTCTTCCTCAGAAACCGAGAATCAGGCCGTCGGCCTATAGTTTTTTTTTTCGTTTTCTCTCCCAAATTATTTCTTCCAAATCCCTAATTCTCCTTTTGTTCTTTCGTCATGTCTACATCAAAGAATATGTTTCATCCTGCCCTTACAGTCTCCAACATCAAGAATCACATCCCTATTGTTCTTGAGATAGAAAACGTTAAATACACGACGTGGATGGAATTATTTAAAGTTCGCACACGCTCGCATCAAGCCCTTCATCACATCATTCCCTTAGTAACAAACAAAGAGAAGGTGCCTACTCCCGAGGATGACCCTGTGTTATGGACAACCCTTTATGCTACCGTTCTCCAGTGGATTTATGTCATTAGCTCAACAGACCTCTTGTAGATGCTTATTGAACCCGACGCCACGGAGATAGAAACTTGGAATAGGGTGCGTGATATATTCTAAGATAACAAAAGTTCTCGTGCTGTCACTCTTGAGCTGGAGGATTTTTCGAATGTCTCCGCCTATTGAAAAATGCTGAAGGAATTGGTGGATCAACTCAAAAATATTGGTGCATCCATCACCAATGATCATCTTATTCTGCGAGTAGTTGCAGGCCTATCCGAGGCCTATAATGGCGTTGGGACGCTTCTTCGTCAAAGTAATCCTCTCCCACCGTTCTACCAGGCTCATTTCATGCTCATATTAGAAGAGGTCGGCTTAGCTAAAAAGGAGGTTACCAGAGCAAATTCCCTCATGATGATGGCCTCATCCGATAACCCTCACTCATTCTCGAATAATTCTAGCCAAAACCGTAACAACGGCGACGGCAAAAAGGGTCAAAATCGAAAACATAATGGCAAGAATCACGGCGGCGACCGTGGCAGTGGCAGTGGTCGGAACAACGACGGTGGTGGCGAATGTAGTGGAATTTAGTCGACTGGGCCACAGTACCACTGGTCGCAGCCTTGGGCCCAAGCCAACTAGTCGTGGGGGTGCTGGGCTAGTGGCCCAACACGACATATGCTCCCTTTCCAGCTTCTCCAATGAACTGGGCTAGTGGCCAGCAGAGGCCCAATTCACCATTCTAGTCGGCACAGCCCAGGCAGCACGCTGGCCTGTTTGGGCCTCGGCCTCAGCAGGCCTTCACTGTTGCGGGCCCAATATCTGGTCCGACACCTACGGATATTGAGGCCATGATACATACACTTGAAATAAATCTCCCGGACGCAAATTGGTACATGGACACCGGAGCCACGTCTCATATGACATCCGCACAAGATAATCTCTCATTTTATTTCAATTTGAGCAATAATCGTGGCATAGTTGTTGGTAATGGAAATTCGATTTCAATTCGTGGTTATGGTCACACAAGTTTTCCCCCACCACACCCACCTCTTGTCCTTAAAAATGGCATTCATGCCTCTCACTTAATTAAAAATTTGGTGTATGTCCAAAAATTAACAACTGATAATTGGGTGTCTGTAAACTTTGACCATTTTGTATTTTCTGTGAAGAATTTCACGATGGGGATATCTCTAATAAGATGTAATAGTCGGAGAGAGCTTTATTCAATCACCACCACCACCATTTCCACGAGTCAAGCCACACCTTCAATATTTGCCGCTTTGCCCCTTCTTTGTGGCATGCACGTTTAGGACATCTGAGGTCGTCTATTATTTCTTCTCTTAAAAATAATAATTTCATTGATTGTAAGAGTACGCGTAGTACTCATATTTGTCTCTCTTGTCCTCTAGGGAAACATGTTAGATTACCGTTTGTAGACTCTACTTCTAGTACGTCGATGCCTTTTGACATTATTCATAGTGATTTATGGACATCTCCCATTTTGAATTCTTTGGGCCATTGTTATTATGTTTTATTTTTGGATGATTATTCTAACTTTTTGTGGACCCTTCCTTTGTCTAAAAAATCTTTAAGTGTTTTTCACATTCTTAACCTTTAGAGCTTTTATCCGTACCCAATTTGAACGGGACATTAAAAATATTCAATGTGATAATGGGAGGGAATATGATAATGGGCCATTTCGGGAATTTTGTGACACTCATGGCATATCTTTTTGCTTTTCTTGTCCTCATACGTCCTCACAAAATAGGAAGGCCGAAAGGAAAATTCGTACCATTAATAATATTTTCCGAACCTTACTAGCCCATGCTTCATTATCCCCATCTTTTTGGCATCATGTGTTACAAATGGCTACCTACCTCCTTAACATTCTCCCTAGCAAAGGTTTAGCATATCAATCCACACTTAAAATTCTTTACAATAAAGATCCCTTGTATTCTCATCTTAGGGTGTTTGGGTGTTTATGTTATCCACTTTTTCCGTCTACTACAATTAACAAACTTCACGCCCATTCTACCGCTTGTGTGTTTTTAGGTTATCCATAAAACCATCGTGGTTACAAATGTTTTGAGTTATCCTCTAACAAAATTAAAATTAGTCGTCATGTTATTTTTTATGAAACCCAATTTTCATTTGCTAAATTGCCTAGTTCCGTGTCTAGTTCGTATAATTTTTTGGATGATGGGCTATCACCGTATATTATCCACCATTTATCCGATCTATCCCGTGACCAAAATCCGCTAGCAGGTCCACTGCCTGCTGGCCCAAATACGATCGATCCAATCCCTGGCCCAAATTCTGCTGGCCCAGGTAGTGGCATTGTTCCCGTGTCTCGGCCCAATCCCAGTCTCAGGACTGTTCCCGAGTCACGGCCCAGTGCCCCTAGCGGCCCAGCTTCTGCTTCTGTCTGGGTCCAATTTCTGGCCCACTTAATTCTTCACCACTTCCACGTTGTCCGCTACCTGTTGTTGGGCCAGCAGACCCACTGCCTGCTAGCCAATCCAATGCCTACCCGACCAATACCCAAATCTTGTCCAATTCTATCTCGAGTCAAGGGCTCGTTACTCATAGCCAATGGGGTATCTTTAAACCAAAACGACATTTTAATCTTAATTCAAATGTCACTAAATCACCCCTACCACATAACCCAATGTATGTCCTTCATGACCTGAATTGGAAATTGACCATGGATGACGAATATAATGCTCTCATTGAAAATAAGACGTGGGAGTTAGTGCTCCGTCCGCCTGGTGTCAATATTTTTCGTTCTAGTGGATTTTTACTCATAAAGAAAATTCTGACGGTTCTTTTGAGAGGCATAAGGCCCGTCTTGTAGGTGATAGTAAAATACAACAGGTTGCCGTGGATTATGGAGAGACATTTAGTCTGGTGGTCAAACCGGTGACTATTCGCACTGTGCTTAGTCTAGCTTTCTCAAAAACATGGCCCATTCATCAGCTGGATGTGAAAAATGCTTTCTTACACGGTGATCTTAAGGAGATAGTATACATGCATCAGCCCTTGGGTTTTAAAGAACCAAATTATCCCCACCATGTATGTTTGCTGAAGAAGTCCTTATATGGGCTTAAGTAGGCCCCACGGGCTTGGTATAAGAGGTTTACAGATTATGTGTCTACTATTAAGTTTTCTCACAACAGGTCTGATCATTCTCTGTTCATCTATCATCATGGTAATTCTCTAGCATACATTATGTTGTATGTGGATGATATTATTTTGATTGTCTCATCTTATAATTTGCGCAAGTCTATCATGACCCTTCTCGGTTCAGAATTTGCTATGAAAGACTTAAGGCTCTTGAGTTATTTTTTTGGAATAGCTGTCACTCGTCATGCAGGTGGTCTATTTTTATCATAGAGGAAGTATGCGGTTGAGATTATTGAGAGAGCTGGTATGTCATCGTGTAAGTCCTCGTCTACTCCGGTTGATACCAAACTGAGTGCTACGTCTAGCACACCATATGAGGATCCCACCCACTATCGTAGTTTTGCAGGGGCTCTTCAGTATCTTACATTCACGATACCATATATTACTTATGTATTTCAGCAAGTGTGTTTCTTTATGCATGATCCACAGATTGAGCACATGTATGCACTCAAACGCATTATACGATACATACAGGGCACACTTGATTATGGGTTGCATTTATATCCATCCTCAGTCTCTACTCTCGTCACTTATACAGATGTTGATTAGGGTGGATGTCCAGATACCAGACGTTCAACCTCTGGTAATTGTATATTTCTTGGTGATAACTTGGTCGGTAAACGCCAGGCTGCTTTATCGCGATCCAGTGCGGAGGCCGAGTATCGAGGAGTAACCAATGTAGTGTCTGAGTCATGTTGGTTGCGTAACCTTTTATTAGAGCTTCACTTTCCTATTCAGAAAGCTACATTGATCTACTGTGATAATGTTAGTGGCGTCTATCTCTATGAGAATCTGGTCCAACATTAGCGCACTAAATATATCGAGATGGATATTCACTTTGTTCGCGAAAAGGTAGCTCGTGGACAAATACGTATCTTATATGTCCCTTCAAAGTACCAAATTGCTGACATCTTTAGGGTCTTCCCTTGGTTATGTTTGAAGATTTTAGGGACAGTCTCAGCGTACGACAACCGCCCGCTATGACTTCGGGGGTGTGATATAAACCACCGTGTATCCCACACGGACAAAGTGTATATTTAGGATATTTAGGTTTCTTACCATATTTTGTAGAATTCTTGTACAAGTGTAATTAGGATATTAGTATTATAGTAAGAATATGATTTTCATATTTAGAGATTGTATATATAGATATCTTCATTAATAAAAATAATTAAGAGATTATTTCTTTCACTAATATAAGTTGGTGTAAACATTGAATTTAGATTAATTTTTCTCGTTTGAATTTCTTTTCTCTTTTTCAAGTCAATGGAGGGATTTTCTCATGAGTTTCCCTTACGTTAGAAATGTGTCGTTATGTGTGGTATGGTTTGAAAAAATAGGAGTTCAGAATTTGCAAGCATTTAATAGTAGTTAATTTTATTATTCTGCCACATGGTCTACTTAGAATTTGTCAAAGAGTAATAGAAAACTAACTTTGAATTCTTGCCCAAGAAGTTAAAAAAGAGAGAGGAGGAAATAGTTTGAACCAACATCAAGAATACTATGTTTAATCGTGTTAGGTATACTTGATCTTGAAATACTGTGGGGTCTGCAAAATTTAATATCCCAATTTGGACATTCATTTATTAACAAAAATTCCAAGTCAGTAACAGAAAATAAAAAAAATACTCTGTAATTTTCGTTAATAGAATAATATCTATAAATGTATGTTCTTGAACTATTAATTACCAGTTTAGGGACTACCATATCCAATCAAGGAGTAAATTGTTGTGACAGTCAGTGTACTTGATAAAGAAAAGAAAAGTTAACATGCCATAGGAAATACTGAAATAATATGTGGACTATATAATATCTATATCCAACATGAAAATAATCACAAGAAATAATAAAATGATGTTAATAGAGTTTGGATCTAGTGATGAAAGAAAAAATATTGAGTTTAAAAGTGTAACTAAGTTCAGAGCTAAACAACCATGAAGTATGAGCTTATGTACGCTAAAAATGTATGCCCGGAATTTTAACTTCATGGGTTCAATCTTTAAGCTTTTAATATTAAATTCAATACACTTTTGAAATTATGAATTAATTTATAATGTAATATGCTTGATGTTTTAGTGATTTTTTAAAATACATATCAATAATTTATGTTGATAATACTGAATTTAGTTGAAGTCATTATTTAGGTAACCTATCCTCCACTGCAAACATTTGTTATTACTTGTGGCTAAAACTTGCTACTATTCTGTATTACCAACACTTAATTTTTAGTACCAAAGGTGATCAATAATTAATGGTCTAATAATGATGATTAATTATTTCCTCATATCACAAAACAATTATTCGGCCGGTGCAACAATTTTTCTAATTAAGCTAATATTGCAATTGGTGTATCTTTTGCGTGGGAAGCTACCATAAGAAACCAATTGGTCCATTCATCTTTAATTACTTTTTCAAACTCTATCATCTATGATTGACATCTGGATTAATTTAAGACATAATCTCAGTCTTATTCACTAACACTTTTTAATTAATATGTTCCTTCAACTCCCTCAAGTCGGCTAGCTGGGATACTAGAGAACAGAAATAATCAAACCGGTCTTACTAAGTAAATATATCTTATGATGTTACTTTAGGTTTTATAACTTTATAAAAATCCTTTGACCAGAAAATTTGAAATCTGGAAAAAGAGGCAAAAGATAAAAATTTGCCACGTCACAAATTTGACAGAAGGTTGTGGGGCCGTAGGTGTTAAGAAGTCAAAAGACAATGCTTTGTATAAAATCTTGGCCGTTGATTAAGACAACGTTGTTTGACGAGAAAGCTCGTTGATGAACGGAATTAGACCGACATTGGATAATGATGGTTAATAAGATTAGTAAACATTGTACTATAAGAAATCCTATTTTAGGGAATTAGGGTTGTTGAGATATGGAATTGGAATTGGTCTTTCTTGATTATGTGTAATTTCATATCCAATGGTAACTATGAACGTTGAGGTAGTTCGAATCACTACATATTAATCAGAGATTTCAAAATTGATATTCACAACAAAAAATGTTTTAATATTTAATTAGAAATCTTCGAAAGGACCCCATCGAGAACGTCTCAGACAAACATATTTTTGAAAAACTCCGATGAAATTATCTGTCGAAAGTTTGATTCTTTTATAATGCCTACATGATATGAACTTGAATTAGTTGAGCTAGTTCGCTTTCCATATTAGATGGTTAAATCGGGAGGGAAAATAGTATATGATTAATCTTTTCCTTAGTTGTAAGAAGATATCGCTTTGAAATTTTCTTCTTCTTTTTTTGTTTTAATGGAGATTGCTTGCCATTTTAGTTTAGAAGCTTACTATGATCTCTTGGTCATACGAAAGTTCATTAAGCTCTACCAACTCAAGAAAAAAGAATAACTTAGTCAATTATTTCATCCATATATGATGCAATGCGTTGTATATTGTCTATACTTCTTTTTCTTCATTTTCTACTTTTATTTTTTCATATTTTTATATGTCAATTTAGTTTTTAAAAAATCTAAGAAGTGGTCTCGGATGACACCGTCTGTCATAAGGTACCCTCGACCCTTCTTCTATTTTGTAACTTGTATAAATACCTTTCAATTAATGAAAATAATCAAGGGGATTATTTCTTTCATGGTATCAAAAGTCTAGGTCACACAAAAATTTTCTTCTCTCAAATATTTTTGTCCTCCCTCGGCCGAGACCCCCCCCCCCCCCGGGTTTTACCAAATTTTGTCTTCCGCTCTCAAAATCTCTCTTACTAATCCATCTTTCACCTCTTGTTCTTTCGGTATGCCTACATCACATAACTCGTTTCACCCTACCCTAGTGGTTTCTAACATCAAGAATCATATCCCGTTAATTCTTGAAATAGAAAACGTCCAATACGCGATGTGGGCTGAGTTGTTCAAAATTCACGCTCGTTCGCATCAAGTCATCCATCACATCATCCCCGCGGCTCTTGATGATACATAGGTGCCTAAACGCGAGGATGATCCTAAATTATGGACAACGCTTGATGCCACTGTCCTTCAGTGGATATATTCTACTATCTCCACCGACCTATTGCAGACGATTATCGAGCCAGACGCTACGGCGATGGCCGCATGGGATAGACTGCGTGACATATTCCAGGATAATCAAAATTCCAGAGTTGTTACCCTTGAACAGGATTTTTCCCACATCAACATGGAAAATTTCCCGAACGTTTCAGCATTTTGCAAAAGGTTGAAGGAATTGGCGGACTAACTCCACAACGTTGGTGCGCCTGTTAGTGAAGATCGTCTTGTTTTACAGATGGTCGCTGGCCTATCCGAGGCCTATAGTGGCGTTGGGACTCTCCTTCGTCAAAGTAATCCTCTTCCAAGGTTCTATCAGGCACGATCCATGCTTACATTGGAAGAAGCCGGTTTGGCAAAAAAGGCGGCTACTAATGCTAGTCCCGTGGTCATGATGACTTCCTCCCCAAGTCCTCAAAATTATGGCACGAATTTGCACCAAAACCAATCCCACGGTGGCAACAAGAATGGCCGGAAAAATAAAAATCGCGGGGGCAAACGCGGCGGTTCAGGCGGCAGTCACGATGGCCAAAGCAGTGGCAGTGGGCCCCCTCCAGTTTCCAGTGGGCCACCAAACCCCTGGTCTCAGCCTTGGGCCTCTGGGCCGTGGGCTTGGACCAGTGGCCATACGGCCCAGCTCCAGCACGGTTTGCACCCACTGGCCGGTGGACTTTCCAGCAGCCCAGACGGCCCAATGCCTATTGGCCCAGTAACGGTAGCAGTTCCAGAAGCTCCAGCCCACAGCAGCAGCCCAATTCTGGAATACTTGGGCCCCGACCTCCGCAAGCCCATCATGTAGCAGGCCCCACTCAGACCGATATCGAGGCCGCGATGCACACATTGGGATTAACTCAACCGGACCCAAATTGGTATATGGACACCGGTGCCACTACTCACATAACTTCCGAATCAGGTACTCTCTCATCTTATTCCAATTTGTTCACCCATCGGGGGATAATTATTGGTAATGGCAGTTCTATTCCAATTCTAGGGTATGGTCAGAAAACGTTGTCTCCCCCCAATCCACCCCTTATCTTGAAAAATAATTTACATGCCCCCAAATTGATTAAAAATTTAGTGTCTGTCCGAAAGTTCACCACTGACAATTCTGTGTCTGTTGAATTTGATCCTTTTGGTTTCTCTGTGAAGGATTTCAAGACGAGGAGTCATATCATGAGGTGTGATAGTAGGGGGAATCTTTATCCTATCATGCCCGGTTTCAGTCCATCGAGTCAAGCCATGCCGTCAGCCTTTGCAGCCATTTCTCATTCCTTGTGGCATGCTCGCCTTGGTCATCCGGGCTCTTCTATTTTATCAGTTTTAGATAAAAATAGCTTTATTTCTTATAAGGGTACGAGTCGTACTCCACTTTGTCAAGCTTGTTCATTAGGAAAAATTGTTAAGTTGCCGTTTGTAGACTTCAATTCTCATACTTCAATGCCATTTGATATTATTCATAGCGACCTATGGACGTCTCCTGTTCTTAGTTCATTGGGTCATAGATATTATGTTCTCTTTTTAGATGATTATTCTAAAATTTTGTGGACGTTTCCAAGTGCGAATAAATCACAAGTGTTTTTCGTCTTCATCAAATTTAGAGCGTTCATTCGTACCCAATTCGAAAGAGAAATAAAAAATATTCAATGTGATAATGGGAAAGAGTATGACAATAGGGAGTTTCGGGAATTCTGTGCTAATAATGGGATCAATTTTCGGTTTTCGTGTCCTCATACATCTTCACAAAATGGGAAGGCCGAACACAAAATTCATTCCATAAATAACATTGTCCGAACTCTCTTAATTCATGCCTCCATACCTCCATATTTTTGGCATCATGCTCTACAAATGGCCATATATCTTCTTAACATAATTCCTTCTAAAGGTCTGACATATTATTCTCCCCTCCAAATACCGTATAATAAGAATCCGTCGTATTCTCATCTTCGGGTTTTTGGGTGCTTGTGTTATCTGTTATTCCCATCCACCATAATTAACAAACTTCAGGCCCGGTCTACTCTGTGTGTGTTTTGGGGTTATCCGTCTAATCATCGTGGTTATAAATGTTTTGATTTATCCTCCAAGAAAATCATCATTAATCGCCATGTCATTTTTTATGAAACTCAATTTTCATTTACTAAAGTCCTTACTCCCGAGCCTAGTTCGTATAATTTTTTGGATGATGGTATATCTCCGTTTATTACTCATCATTTTTTGGACATATCTCGCACCCAAAATCCTTCAGTGGGCCCACTGCCCGCTGGACCCACTGCTCCGTCACTGTTTCCAGTCACTGAAACAGTTCCAGCGATTGGGCCAGTCCAGCCCAATTCTGGAACTGTTCCAGAATCTGCCCCAGTTTCTCGATTTGGGCAGTGAGCGGTGACTGTGGCCATCCGTCCGAACCCGGCAAATTCTCAAAATTCACTAAAATTCTTCCTCGAGTCATAGACCCGGACAGATTGTATAAAATGCAATCTTGTATATATGGTATATATATTTGTAGTATATTGTAGTGTAAAGGTTACCTTAATTAGTGTTATACACTTACCATAATTGTATAGTTAGAAATATGGTAGAATAAGGTTTTAGGAATAGGATTCTCCTATTTTGTAACTTGTATAAATACCTTTCAATTAATGAAAATAATCAAGGGGATTATTTCTTTCAATTACATAAAGTGTTGATAAGATTTTCTAAAACATTTCCTATGAAATGAAATTTTATTTGCTAATCCTATTTTCATCTAGTGTTTGAATCTCAATTTCAACAGTACATACACTTTCTGCCGGGTTATTCAGGTTGCTAGCAAGTTTGTGCCACAAAAGATTATAATTTATAGGAATTAATAGCTTTGCCTTCCTCTTCTTATTTTTTTATTTTAAAGGGACATAAAATGAGAGAATGGAAGTAGAAAAGATTTTATAATCCATGATCACGGTGACAAAATTAATCCATAAAAACATGATCCGCCCAATCTCATCTAAAAATTAGGCTGGTATATATAGTCCAAATTTACTTATGAAAAATCTTGTCAAAATATTTTTAAAAAGAGATTTTTTGGTTTGATATGTTATATATAATCGTAATAAAGTAAAAAGTTATTAGATAATTAAATAAATTAAAATTTTGTTAATTGATGGGGGTTGATAATACATTGTTTAGGTCAAAATGACCCAACACATTTCAACTGAAGTTACATTTGGAAAGGTTAATAATTCACTTTTTTATTAACTCAACCTCAACCAACTCAAATTCTACCCAACCTTCTCATTTGATACCCTTATTTATGAGTTATGACTCACATGAAGAGTATCCATGGACTTGGACTTAGACTTAGACTTGGACTTTAGAATACAAACAAAAAGAAAAAGTAAAATTGAAAAAGATTACACATGGAAAAGACTTGAAGAATTCAAAGAGGATGATGGCGGTCCCTTAAGACCAGCATATCTTTGCTTCCCATGCCTCCTAATTTAGGACCATTTTGCATGTGATAAAAGTCAATTACTTAAATTAACTACTCCACTAAATACTTTAATTAGCAAAAAGAGTTGCACTTCTAACTACTACTTTACTACTTAATCAACACCGTTGTTTGTCAAACTAAATTTTCATTCACAAAATTTTTATATTCAACAAAAAAAGGCTACTTAGTCAATTTCTTGTCGCGTAAGCTATATTTCTCATTGCCTAATCATACCATGCACATAATTTATATTTTCAGATTAGCTCAAATAGTACATTTTAATTAAATTTGCTAACAATGTGTTAATGAATATGCATCAAACAGTGTTATACCGAACAAAAGATACCATAGTGTTGGGCTAAAAAGTCCGCTAAAAGATACTCTTAATGAATGTAATATTGTCCCCTCTGAATCAAGTCCGCACAATTTCCATCAAATATATACCTTGCATCACTAAGAATATCATTACATCTTGCGGTTTCTAATCACTTTCAGTATAAAACTTTGTTGGTATACCCAACAATCTGTTGGGGTTTACAAGGATTTGCAGGAAACGGAAATTACAAGTAACTGCTTATGTAAGAATTGAAATTATAATTCAACTCTAAAACTGAAAATTACAATGTAATCAATGGATATTATACCCGTGGTGATCAGTTGCCTAACGGTCTTATGCCTCCGTCGAATGTGACGAGACTTGCCGTTGTACATAGCATTCCGTGCCCTTCCTAGAGCCGACTGACTGTCGCAGTGGATCATTACCGAATGTACGGGTTTGTTCCAACACGGAACATCCTCTAAGAAGTCATGAAGCCACTCAGCTTCTTCTCCTGCTTTGTCTAAAGCGATGAACTCCGATTCCATCGTGGATCGGGCGATGCAAGTTTGCTTAGAGGATTTCCAAGACACGCCCCCACCACCAATTGTAAATATATACCCATTTTGGTGGACTTGGTGTTCTCTATATCGATATCCAGTTTGCATCACTTTGTACCCCTCTAGTACAAATTTGGATATCTCGAATAGTGCAACCCGAAATTTAACGTGTATTTCGGTGTATTGTAATACCCGATTCAACGCCTTCCGGTGATTATCACTTGGATTACGGGTGAACCTAGCCAACTTATTGATTCGCATAAGCAATATCGGTCGGGTGCGGTTTGTGATATACATCTAAACTACCGATCACCTGTGCATATCGCTCCTGGTATACAGGTGCACCAAGATTTTTATCAAGCTTTTGATTTGTATCCATTGGTGATGCTATCGGAGAACTGTCTAACATCTTGAACTTTCTCAAAACATCCTCGATGTAGTGAGACTGAGATAAGACCAGTCCGTCAGACGTCTTAGAGATTTTAATCCCTAGGATGACATCTGCGATACCCATATCTTTCATGTCGAAGCATTGTTTCAACATGTTCTTAGTCTCTAGGATTGCCCTAGATCGCTTCCCGTGATCAACATGTCGTCTACATACAGGCATATCATAACAAATGAGTCAGAGTTACCTTTCGTGTAAACACATTTATCACACTCATTAATGGCGAACCCCTTCGATAGTAGAGTACTATCAAATTTTTCGTGCCATTGCTTCGGGGCTTGTTTCAGCCCGTATAGAGATTTGATAAGTCAACAGACTTTCTTCTCTTGCCCTTGAACCACGTACCCCTCGGGTTGGTCCATATAAATTTCTTCTTCCAAATCACCGTTTAGAAAGGCTGTCTTAACATCCATCGGGTGTATCTCAAGGTCACGCAAAGTGGCGACGCAATGAATAACCCGTATGGAGTCATCCGGGATACCGGAGAGTATGTGTCAAAGTAGTCAAAGCCTTCTGTCTGTCGATAGCCCTTGACTACCAACCTGGCCTTGTACTTGTCTATAGACCCATCTGCCTTGTATTTCCGTTTGAGTATCCATTTACAACCCAACGATTTATTTCCCGAAGGAAGATCAACCAACTCCCAAGTATGGTTATGTAGAATGGAGCTTATTTCACTCTCAATAGCTTCTTTTCAGAGCGGTGCTTCTGGAGTTGACAACGCCTACGTAATTGTCCTTGGTTCATCACTAACCATATAAGCTACAAAGTCAGGACCGAAGGATGTATCCTTCCTGGCCCTTTTACTTCGCCTTAGATCCATCTCTCGGAGTCTCAAAGTTCGAGAATCGGGAACACTAGATTCGGATGTTCGCCACCTCGAGATTCGCTAGATCGAACCATTTAGATCCGGCGTCAAGGACTCCGGTTCTTGAGAGCTTTGTGCATAACTTCGTTTGCGAGAGGTTATGTCTTTCTCCTTTCTAGGAAAGGTACTTTCAAAGAATAGAGCATTCCTTGATTCCATTATTGTACCCTGGTGGATATCTGGAATATCTGACTTATGCACTAAGAAGCGATAAGCACTATCGTTATTTGCATATCCGATGAATATGCAATCTACGAGTCTTAGGCCCAATCTTGACTGCTTTGGCTTAGGTACTTCAACCTTTGCCAGACAACCCCACACCTTAAAATACTTGTAGGTGGGTTTCTTCCCTTTCCATGATTCATATGGAGTTTTGTCCTTACCCTTATGTGGGACTCTGTTAAGAATCGTATTAGCGGTAAGGACGACTTCTCCCCACATGTTTTGGGGAAGTCCGGAATTGATAAGCAAGGCATTCATCATTTACTTTAATGTGCGGTTCTTACGTTCCGCCACACCGTTTGATTGAGGTGAGTATGGAGCCGTCGTTTGATGAATAATGCCTTCTTGGGCACAATATTCCTCAAAAGGCGCTACATATTCTCCCCCTCTATCGCTACGAATGGATTTAATCCGTAGGCTAAGTTGATTCTCAACTTCTGCTTTGTAACGTTGGAACGCTTCAAAGGTTTCATCCTTACTTTTCAACAAGTAAAGGTAACAATACCTTGTGCTATCATCTATATATGTCACAAAGTACTTGTTCCCCCCTCTAGTTTGTGCAAACTTCAAATCACATATATCGTGTGAATAAGTTCTAGAGGAGCGGTATTCCTTTCGACGGATCGAAAAGGAAGCTTGGTGAGTTTTGCCTCTACGCACACCTCACACTTATGTTGAGGGTTTATGTCAATAGAAGGCAACAACTCCATCTTTACCAGCCTTTGAATAGACTTGTAGTTTACGTGTCCTAATCTATGATGCCATAAATTAGAAGACTCAAGCAAATAAGAAGAAGACTCAACTTTATTTCCTTGACGCAATACTGAGACATGGCATTCACTTTGAAGAGGCCTTCACAGACGAAGCCCCTCCCCACAAATGTGCCATTTTTAGTGAGTACAAATTTATTTGATTCAAACACTAGCCTAAAACCAAAGCATTAACCAATAAAGGTCCGAAACTAGATTTCTTCTAATATCGGGACGTGCATCACTTCCTTCGAGTGAGTTCCTTGTCGGAAGTCATCTTCGGGACCACCTTTCCAACCCCTAGCACGTCCGAGGAAGCGTTGTTGCCCATGAACGCCTTCTTGTCGGAGACCGGAGTGTACGTGGAGAAGGCATCTTTGTTGAAACAGATGTGTCTTGTTGCACCCTGTGTCCACCCACCACCCGCATCGGATTCTTAACCAAGTTGGCTTCTAGCACCACGGCCGAGAGATCCTCAATCATGTCATCCAGGAGCGTGTCCTTGACGACGTTAGCTTGAGCCTTGCCTTTCGACTTGGCTTTCTGTTGTTGCTCAGTCTTGAGCTTGCGGCATTCCTTGATCCTATGACCAGGTTTCCCACAGTGATGACAGTTACCTTTGAACGTCTCCGCTGAGGGGGCTTTGCCGTCTTTGTGGAACTTCCGCTTGTTGCTTGTTTTCCCTTTGGCCTCAGCCAAATTTGCCTTTGCCTCAGCATGTTGTCTACCCTTTGGCAAGGTCTTCTTATTATCTTCCTGGATTTGCAATTTGATAACAAGCTCTTCAAAGGTCATCTCCTTTGTCTTGAGTTTCAAGTAACTCATAAACTCATTCCATGAAGGAGGTAACTTTTCAATCAGCGATGCAACCAAAAACTGCTCATTTGGTTTCAGTCCTTCCAAATCCAGGTGATGTAAAATCATTTGGAATTCCGGACTTGGGACATCTGCGTCTTACTTGTCCACCATTTGGAATTTTAGAAATTTCCCAACGATGAACTTCTTAGTACCCGCATCTTGTGCGTTGTACTTCTTTTGCAGTTTTTCCCACAGCTCTTTGGCAGTGCCAACGGTGCAATAGACCGTGTAGAGAGGTGCCAAGCAGTTCAGTATATAGTTCTTGCACATGAAATCGCTATGATTCCATGCGTCACGAACCATCTTCATGCCATTAATGACATGGATACCAAGGCCCCCTTCACCCGTTTCATTGGGCGAAGAGTCCATTTCATCTCCACTTGTGGAGGATCTTCCGTAAGGAACCGGGCCATGCCCATAATGTTAAGTAAAACAAAGCATCTTTTGTCGCCATCTTTTGAATTCTGATCCCATGAATTTTTCAGGGCGATCATGGTGGTGTGATGAAGAGGGTGGAGCTCCAACAGTCGGGAAGGCAGCATTGTTACTGCCTTGAGCTGGAGCCGCAACAGCAACAGTGAAGGCGGCGGAGTTACTGCCTTGGCCAGTAGCGGCAGTGGCGGGAAGGAAAAGCAACGTTGCCACGAGAGGCGCAGCAGAGAGCGAAAGCAACATCGGTCATATTTCCAGCCATGTTATTGCAGTTACCGTAAGCAAAAATATTGTCTTAAGTTGTTGGGGTTTACAAGGATTTGCAGGAAACGGAAATTACAAGTAACTGCTTATGTAAGAATTGAAATTATAATTCAACTCTAAAACTGAAAATTACAATATAACAACAAACTGAAATTACTATTTTGTTGATCAAGAAAACTGGAAAGTTGTTTTTGTTGAGTCGAGTGTGGCACTCTGTCCTTAAGACAATATTGCCCCGTATGTATCATTTATACGTCCTGGACAATTCGTCTCCCAAGATAAAACAACAATGGAACTATTGAGCAAAGGAAACTCAAAAGCTACCGTGAAGAATATTGAATAACGAAATGATGCTTGGAAGATTAGGAAGAAACTGCTTTGCTTTCTGCTTTGTGTATTTTCGTGTATATCAAGTGTGCCTCAACAATGGTGTAAGGGGTGTTTATATAGGAGGAAGAGGGACTGTTTGACTGCCTCCATAACAGCCATTATTGGCCAAATAATGACCATTATGGAGGTAGTAAAGCCACCAAATAAATGGAGAAAATTGCCAACGGATTGGCCATTATAGGAGGTGTAATTCAGCCAAAATAAATGGTGAATTGAGTCTTGGACGTTTACATTTCCGGACCGTCGAAATTCGACTTTACGAAAACTTCGGGGACCAAACTGTACATCTTGAAACTTCGGGGACCAAACTGTACATCCGAAAGAATTCGGTCCAAACTACACATCCGAAACTTCTGGGAATCAAACTGTACTTCTGGCAAAGTTTTCTGGCCCAAAAAGATAATACCCGTGAGCCCGGAACTCGGAACCAGACGGGCGGCAGGGCGCGTGTGGTCTTTCCTCGAACCGAAGCACATCTAGGTCCTCCCTCCTTTAAACACATGGGATACCCCTTGGAGTCCCAAACCCCAAACCAACTTCGAGTCTTATATACACAATAATTCTTTCTTCCTCTACCGATGAGGGAGAATTAATCACACACCACACTTTTCCATGCTTCAAACACCTTACTTCGTGAACCAATATCTCTTTCATTTCTCAATGAAATTTGACGATTCTTGGCCCTACGGTTATCTACGTACTTAGTACATCATGCATGTGTGAAGAATTGGATTCTCCAACATACGTAACACTAGTGTTTAAGCCGTTAAAGTTGGTCGGTCGCAACTCCCGCCAAAGGCTAATTTCCAACATTTTTTTGTGTGTGTGGAGGTGTTAGAATTCATTTGAATCTAACCAGGATATTTCAATTCCTTCTACTTCGTGCGCTGCAATAACTGCAAGTGTTTGTCCAATAAATGTTTTGGTCCTATGCAGAAGGTATTTATATATCTTTGGATCTTGGTGAGCTTTATATGTGCTATTGATCCTTTATATCTGTTGCAAATAAAATAATAACATAGCTAAGTGAAATAAAAAATAAAGAAAAACAAATAAAAAAGTTAACATAGCAAACAACAACAACATACCCAGTGAAATCCGACAACGTGGGGTCTGGGAAGGGTAGAGTGTACGCAGACCTTATCTCTACCTTGGTAGGTTGAGCGGCTGTTTCCGAGAGACCATCGTCTCAAGACACGACAAGGCATAAGCACAAACAAAGTAGGAGAAATAGTCAGATCCGGTCAAGAAATATAAAGCAGTATGAAAATGCTGGTATCAAAAGCAAATACGTGATGATAGCGAATTTTGAAAATAATAAAGAAAAATAAATAGTAATGAAGTAAAATATGAGAAATTATGTAGAAGCATGTGATAAAACCTTGTGGAATTATACTGGGTATGTTGTTGTTGTTGGTTTTCTAAATTTTGGTACGAAATATCATTGATAAAACAGTGATATGATTCTCGACTAAACTCATTCTATCAACAATAAATGAAAAGATTGATACATAAAATATTCTACTTTTTCCGACGTGAGACGATATATATCTAGCAGTCTCACATTCAAAATATCACTCAAATTGAAGGAGGCACAGGCAGCAAGAATGAAGAACCCCATTTCTAAAAATTACATGTTCTATAATACAAATTACTATTCGTTGACAACAAAAAATGAAGAAAAAGTTAATTACATGAAATAATAGTTACCATGCTCACTAACATTATATCAGAAATCCATTTAGACTTGAAAATTATACGATGCCATTAGATCACTTCTGGTATACAACAAACCCGATAAAACTCTTCAAAGCATTTACTTGATGGATCAGAAAATTTGGTGCTTAGAATCAAATGCAGTAAAACACTCCAGGTAAGTTAGGGTGGAATATCAATGCATTGTCAATAAAAGTACGGAACCAGCGAGAGAAGACTCACCATGACTTTTGCCTCTCCATTTGTCAGCAAAAATAGCTCTCCAAGTCCGCTCAGCTTCATGAGGGGTGCGGAGCAGACCCATCACCCAACCAAAGATATTAGGCAGGGGCTCGGGGACTACTGGGGTCACTGAAGGAATAAAAAACAATACGATCAGGAGAGAAGTAAAAAAAATGCAGAAAATAGAGTTACAAATACTTATGAGCATTGTTCCATTGCTCCGACAACTGGCCCAAATTGACGTCATGAAGGCGGTGGGTATGAATCATTAGGAACTGATCACACCATCCCCGGTTGTGAGCATCATCGGCGTTCATATTTATGGCACAGAAGCCCTGAAAAGCTAAGTTTATTATCCCCCCAGGAAGAACCCGGGGGCGTAAAGGTGGATCAGGTGATCCAAAATAAAAGGAAGGTGGGCAAGATCTGCCAGATACTAACTACAACGGACTATTCGACAAGTCTTAGGGGTCAACTGTCTTAAACAAATGCCATATCACCGGCAAAAGGCCTCAATGACATGATGAACTAGAAGACTGAATCTGATGGCAAATGGATGGGTATAAATGAGCGACATCCCTGGGTTGTGATGTGTGATGCTCTCATTGATGGGGGAGGGAATATTTCTACCTCTAGGCCCCATTGACAGTCGATACGGACCTAAGGAATAATTGAGTGGTCGATCAGCGAAGTGATACCTTCTACAGGCTCATAGCAAAGGTTTACACTAAAATCCCTCTCGAAATTAAAGATAGAGGGAATGATTTCGGAGGTTGTGAAACCCAAGTCAGTGGCTCGGGTGAGGCCGGAAGATGAGGGTCGATGATGAACGGAAGTCACAGAAGTAGCACCGAGCTCTTTCCTCATTCTGCCGAGGGTTAGATCGCATAAAGAACAGGAAGAAGATGAAGAAGTAGACATAGTATGAATGGAGGCTTATAAAAAGTAAGAAGTTGTGATTACTCGAGAGGAGAAAGTAAGAGTGAGAGTGAGGAGAAATGATCAGGGGCGTCGAATTTTATCGCCGGTTGGGGTAATCATTGCCCTTGGAAAATGAAGTGGCATGCTCAGTCAGTAAGGGTCAATTAGTGTCTCTGAAAGGGCGTCGTTGTTTGAGTGACTGAATGTATTTAATGATCGACTGACGAAACGTCTCGCAGAGGAAAAGATGTGATGTTTTGGTTCCCCCGAAAAGTTTTGAAAAAATCGCATAGACTCTTACACTTCTGGACTCACAAAATGAGGGGTCCGAAAAGTGGGAGACTATCCGTATTGGTGAAAATGCCCCGGGATATTTGATGCATCCGTGAACTCCAATGACCCCGAGTCTCTATCGGATACAACCTACTTGTCTTTCAACCCTAGAGTACAAATCTTTAAGTGGTTCATAGAACTCTCAATGTTGAAAATCAAATGAAACTCTTAGTATTTGGTATGATGGATAGTTATACAAGGATTACGGATTATAATGCAGGGATTAATTATGTAGGGATTATTATACAAGGATTAGTAATGCATGAATTATTTTTTGTTGGGTGTTTGGTTCCTTGCACTAAAATTGGATATGATAAATATCATTTATAATATTCATTTATTTTTAAATAAAAAGTGATGAATTTATAATTTTACCCTTGGATGCTTGATCTTCATGGGTTCCTAAGAAAAAGATAAAGGTAGTTTTGTACTTTTGCTACTTTAACCATTTATAACTTATACTACATGAATTAGTTATTCCGTGTTGTTGGTGGTATAAAATAATACTCCATCTATCCCAATTTATATGACACATTTTTTTTTAGTTAGTCCAAAAAAGAATGACACATTTTCTTATTTGACAATAATTTAACTTTAAACTTTACCTTTTACGCTAAACGAGATGATCTATAACCACATAAATATAGTTGACTTATTTTAGGCTACACGATTCAAAAGTTTCTTTTATTTTCTTAAACTCTGTGTCCAGTCAAACTAAATCATATAAATTGAGATTGATGGAGTACACCAATTGGTGTACTAAGGGGGGTGTATTCAATTGAGATTAATAAAGATAAATAAGTTCAGTGGATTTTAAAAGACTATTTAGGAATGTATTGATTTAAAAGATTTAAAAAAAATTACAATCAAGATTTTTTACGTTTGGATTTTAAAAGATTTATCATAAGATTTATAAAGATTTGAAAGGACCACATGGATTTATAAAGATATATCATAAGATGTTTTACGTTTGAATCTAAAATAGACAACAATTGACAAAAGAAATCAATTACTCCTTAATTGGGAACCTCAAGGTGATACCAGCTTTAAAATAGTCTAGAGGAGAAGGAATTACTTCAAACACCATTTAACTTGGAGGAAGTAAAGGAAGCACTGAGAAGCTATGATGGTGACAAAGTTCCAGGCCTCGATAACTATACAATGGCCTTTTACATGAAGTGTTGGTAAGTGTAAAAGAGTATATAATTAATTGTTTCCAACAGGAGAGGATTGAAAAAAGCTTCACATTACTCTTATACCAAAGAGAAGCGATGCCGAGGAGCTAAAGGATGACAAGCCTATAAGTCTCACGAAAAGTTTGATCGGTTAGGGTGATATTTTTTATAGGGTTTGGTATTTATACATCCCACTAAAAAATCACACAAATTCCATATTTAAAAAAAATCTTTCGAAATTAGCAAGTTTTTGAATACCAAAAGACTTTTTGTTAATTGTTTAAAATCCTTATTGAATACAACTAGATTTGGATTCCCTTTTTAAAAATCCTAATAGTCTTGATTAAATACCACAAGACTTGTTTAGATTATTTAAAAGTCTTAAATGAATACCACAAGACTTATTTATCTCAAAATAATCTTTTAAAATCCTAATTGAACACCCCCCTAAGTTACACAAGAATTAAGTTATACATAGTTCAAATTACGTATGCTTTATTGTTATAGGGAAGAGTAAAGAGACCTTGACAACTTCAACCAGCATTCACATGGGAAATCAAGGTTGAGGTTTGGGATGAGGTTGTATAGTGAAAATGTTCGGAATGCAGCAATGCATATGTCGGAGGATAATCAACAGCTTGTATGGTTCAAGAACCAGGCCGCAAAATACCAAAAGAAAACTAAAGCTCTTGAAGAGACTCTTAGTCTCGTGAACATGGCGTTCCTATACTTTGGGCCCGGTGCGAGAAACAAAAAGAGGTCCTTTTTTATTCACATGAAAAATTAAAATTAACTATATAATCAATATTATAAAAAAATATAGCAAACACTATATTCGATTCAATGTTTTCAATTTCAGTACAATAATGCTATGAAAGAGATACCTTAATGTCATTACATGAAAAATTTATAAGAAAAACTATCATTACATTAGGTATAGAAAATTGATCTCCTTGCATTTTTATCTGCAAAGTCATCAAACAATCTTTCATAATCAAGAATGTCTAAAAATTCACTCTCAATTTGTTTTTTATGTTTTTAAAAAAACTTATTAATATATGCCTTGAACTAATGATGCACTTTAGTTGTTATGTTGATGCTAAAGAAACGATTCCAGTAGCTATATCCAAAAATTATTAATATATGTCTTGAACTAATGATGCACTCTCGTTGTTATTCATGACATTTTATTTGGTTTTGGGTTGTGAAACCTGTCTATCACCTTATATTTGATCACTTAATGTGGCTTTTCTTGGTAATTGAAGGATTCTTCAGTATATCTTTGCTAATTCCTTTCTGACTATTACTTAGTCTACTGAAATTGTTTATGATCAACTTGGTACAAGTATGTTACTTTAGTGAGAGAGCAATAGATTTCATTAAACAAAAAAAGTACTTACTGAAAATTGGATAACTATAAATAGTGCCGAACAGCTGAAGAGTTTATGCACAACCAGGAGAAAGTTTAACTCTATCTTTTTGGATCTTGATAAGCTTAATATGTCTTTCTCATCTTTTTCTCTGTTGGAAGATGTTAGCTTATGAAGCAAAGGCTTTATCTTATTTTTCTGTACTATTTTATATCAGTTAGTTTTCTTGGGTATGTGCATATGTTCAGTAATTGGTATTGGCATTTGGTGCAGCTATTGGTTACATAATTATTATTTTCTTTTGGTATCCCACCCAGTGTCCGGTACCCAAAAAGGGGCCGACTAATCTAGATTCGTGAAGTCCCACTTTCGGGATAGACATCCTACCAAAGATGACCCCATTTTCAGGGCTCAAACACGAGGCCTTTGGCTCTAACATAATTATGTTGAAATACACTAGGTAATGCTAAATATGACATTCATAGTAAAACTTCTTGTTTGATGTCATCCATATTACTTATAAAAGAAAATAAGAGGCTACAATTTGTATCAAGAAACTCTATCATCTAAGAATAATTGAGTGTCAGTTGGTTGGGATGAAAAGAAGGGCTGGTGGAGACGAAGTAAAAGATGAGATGTACGTTTTTTCTTAGTCCAGTTAGTCGAAATGAGAAAACTAGATGGGAAAGGGTTAGAAGATACCCATCCATGTGATTTTTTGAGCCTTGTCAAAATTGGAAGAAAGGATGTATATCTATTTTGCTTCCCCTCCATCTATACCAATTGACCGATAATTTATGGCTAGAAGTAACTTCCATTTAAAAGAAGTTGGATATTCCCACGAAAAGCTCGTGCACAAATCTTTGTTCATCTACTTAAATAAAACATCTCCTTTCGATGTGAAAACGCAAGTATTGTGGAAATTAAGCAGGTCAATAGCAGTGACTCCGTGTGACCCTATAGTAGTACTTTTCGAGCACCATCGCAGCTTTAAATTTCTGCTGAAGTTGGGATGCTCCACAAACTTTTATATTCTGGTCCGGTCGTGTGTTCGATGATGTTAAAGAAACAATTTCAGTAGTTATATCCAAAAAAAAGAAAGATGTCTTGAACTAAGTGTTCTATAAGCGATATGATGCATTTGAGTTGCTATCCGGACATATTTCGGGGGTTTTATTTGTTTGTGGGTTGTGAAACACCGTCGTTACATTATCCTTCAAATTTGGTTTATTTGGGGTGACAGACTCTCTTGTTGCGCTTGTCCTGTGTTTGTGTGATCGGTGTTTGATCATTTCGAATAAGATTTGCTCTTTGCGTCTAGTTTTCTTTAACTTTCGGTCATTTCTCTACTTGGTTTTTTAACACCTCGTTATTCATCTTGTAGTGTTAAGAAAGTGAGTTTTTTTGTGTGTGTTTGTGGAGGTGTTAGAATTCATTTGAATCTAACCAGGACATTTCAATTCCTTCTACTTAGTGCGCTGCAAGAACTGCAAGTGTTTGTCCAATAAATGTTTTGGTGCTATGCAGAAGGTATTTATATATCTTTGGATCTTGGTGAGCTTTATATGTGCTATTGATCCTTTTTATCTGTTGCAAGTTGTTAGTAACACTTTGGTTGTTTATTCTGTTGTAGTTTAAAGAATTAAAAAAAGAAGATAAAATGCCTAATTTTCTTCGTTGTTGTTTCGATCAAAATCAAATGGTGAATCAACCTCCTCTCGGATGACCATCAACCTATCGTCAATAATCAGCCACCTTCTTGGTTGATTATCAACCTATTGTCAATAATCGACCCTACTTTTTGGTGTATTATAAACCACCTTCGTGGGCGATTATCAACCTATAGTCAATAAATCGACCTCCTTCATGGTCGATCATCAACCAACCGTAGATAATCAACCTCCTTCTTGGTTGTTTATCAACCCATGATCGTTAATCAACCTCCTTCTTGGTCGATTCTCGACCTCATTCTTAGTGGAAAAAATTCATCGTGTAAATGGCTAAGTAGTAGGGTCATCAACCTATGGTCGACAAATGACCTCCTCCTAGGTCGTTTAAGGTAATTTCCTTAATTTCAAACTTACGGGAAGAACAAAAAGAAAAAATGAAGTCTTTTTAATTAATTGATAACTCATAGAGCCATCCATGATACACCAAATCCTCTGGGGATACCATTTGTTTTTATTTTCTGGTTGTCCTACTTCAAAGGCCAGAGGTATAAATTTTTCATTTATCTAGACACAATCCAGTCATATTTGATCCAATTTTATTATAGTAATAGTAAAGACGACATCATATTAAAGTTGTCCTTCCCGTGTAACAACAATTTCTTGTTCGATCGTCAAAAACTGTTTTGCTAACAAAATTACGATGGTCGTGCACGAGGCGAGACGTACGCTCTACCTCCCAAGGTAGAGTACGTACACTAGACTTTACTTGTTAGATTACACTGAGTATATTATTGTTGTTAGTATTTTTCGAGATTTTTCAACCAAAATCAATCCAAGATATATCATAAATAAGCAATGAGCAAGAGGAGGAAGATGAGAAGAAATTCCCGAAGAAGTATATATTTGAATAATTTCTTAACGGGGTCAATAATTAAACACCAGTATTTTCAAAGAAAATTCCACATAAATTCTTGATCTTAATTAGTAGTATACTAACTAAATGTGGATACAATTGTTAGTTTAGTTAATAACGTAATTGTATGATCTTTTTTCAAGGGAAGATGTTGGTTGTTTGCATTAACAAACTTATTTCTACTTAATTATGTAGTGATTGGGTAACATTTTTCTCCATTTTTAAAGCGTAGATCAACAAAATAGTAAATTCAAGTTGGCACTTGAAATTTAATCGATTACATCTCATATAATTACAAACCAAATTAAGTATACTTACCATTTAACCGTACCAAGCAAGGCTTTCAAAGTATTAGCAATCTCTTTAAGTAACCAAATTATAAAATTTAGCATGTCAATTTAGAGGTATATTTTCTTAGTACATATTTAGCAATAACCAATTACACCTTCACTAGAAAATGGAAATTCGCATAGTTTTGTTTTACCAAACAAGAAAGGAAAATTTTCAAACTTACACATTACCTCACATACGTACAAGGAATTAATATCCTCTATATATAGAAAAATTACTATCTCTTGTTCTTGGCTATGCTTCTGCAGTGAGATCAATAGCGACAACAACAATGAAGAATTTGAAAGAGGAATCTTCTGAAATGTTCTCAGAACCTTCTAGAGACTATGAGAAGAAAGATTTTCTCAAGAGTAATTGGTTCCATATGCTACCAAAAGGGGTTCCTATTTCCCCTTCTGCACCATCAGATAGACACAATTACTATGTGAACCCTTATCCTTAGAAGTGAAATGCATTATAAAGAAGAATTATGTTATTATATTTTGATTCGGAGGATATATCATATATGGTCATATATATAATTATTATGGATTGATTGAAGAGCCTATGTGATTTATATATAGTTATTGAACAAGTCAAAAAAATTATTGATATCTAGTACTTTAAAGTTGTGTTGACTTTATATGCATATGAACTTCAATTTAATATGAAAATTTGTTTTCCCCTGAATTTTAAAAAAATGTATAATAGACATTGTTGCTTCTTGTATTTTGTTCTTTGTTGGATTCTCAATATGGGCTTGTGTATTACAGTGTTTAAAGTCATTATACATCACCATGCCTCACATTTCTCGGCCTATGTCAGCTCTTTCTACTGTTTGCTGGACTTAATGTTGTTTTGGTTTCGAGATAACTCATGTCTATGATTTTGTATGCTTCCATCCTTGTTAGGAAAGAAGAGTAAGATGCTTATTTCCTTGTATCCTTATAGAGTTGAAAATATATTCTTCCTTTCAGCATTCAATGGCTATTGTACAACTTTTATGCTCATCCTTGTTTATACATCCTCTGGCTATATGTTTGTGCACATTAGATATAATATTTGTATCATGTGGTTCATATAACTCTTATGTTGCAAATCACATGAAACTTTTAATGTGTATGGCTCTTCAAGTGAACCTTACCATTAGCATCAAAGGTGTCATTTTGCTGCTGCTTAGTTTAGCATGGTTCATATAATCAAAGAACTTGGTTGTTTTTCGCTAACACCATTCAGTAAGTTAAGCAGATTTGTGTTTCTCTTTCCTGCTAAAAGTGATACTTGAAATGAATTTTCTTTTGAAATGAATTTTGCTTTATTTTTCATTTCCCAACATTTACTTCACATGCTTCTACATAATTTCTCATATTTTGCTTCATTACTATTTATTTTTCTTTATTATTTTTAAGATTCACTATCATGGCGTATTCTCTTTTGATACCAACATTTTCATACTGCTTTAAATTTCTTGATCGGATCTGATTGTTTCTCGTGCTTTGTTTGTGCTTATGCCTTGTCGTGTCTTGAGCCGATGGTCTCTCGGAAACAGTCGTTCTACCTACTAAGGTAGAGGTAAGGTCTGCGTACACTCTACCCTTCCCAGACCCCACGTTGTCGAATTTCACTGGGTATGTTGTTGTTGTTGTTGCTTGCTATGTTAACTTTCTTATTTGTTTTTCTTTATTTTTTTATTTCGCTTAGCTATGTTATTATTTTTGTTTTTTAAAATATTATACCTCCTAATCTTAGAAAAAATAAGTCATCCACAAACTTGGCTTGTAACGAGCTATAGTAATGTCATTAAAGTCGGATTTTATTTTTGGATGGAGTTATATGCAAACTTGGCTTATGTTGAGTGATGTTAGAATTTGATAGATGACTTTTTAATATTTAAATAGTATTATGAAATTATGGTTGTAAATATTATTTTTTTGTCAAACATGTTGTCCATGATGTTATTGCAAAATGTGTGCTTAGTTAGAAGTTCTTATTAATTGATGCAATTAAGGTAATATTTATTTGTATAGCATCAATTTTTTCACAATACTAGTTACAAATTTATAATTATTTAGTTATATATTTTCGAAATAATGTGTATCTTGAAGTAATATTTCTTATATAAATATATATTTGTCAAACATTAACGTTTACTTTTTGATAATTAACTTTTATTTTTAAAATTTAAAATATCTAATCTGTATAATTAAACTTGTGCAACCAAACAAGTACACTTGTAATTGCAATGTAATTACGTTATGACAAACAAACAAGTCGTCATAATTACTATATTGTGTAATCCGATATCTAATATGCTTCTTGTTTTATTGCGTGAACTACATGAGTTTTCGCTTTATCCTTGGTGAATATTTAGAGTGATGTCAAGCCGACTAAGCTATTAAGGATTATGCTTGGAAAGAAGGAAAAAGGAAAATGTCTCTTATTAGCTGATTCCTTCTTTTAATAGAGACTACTGTTATAGATTGTTTGAGGAACCTTTGTTGTTCACTCTACTAAGTAATTTTGCTATCAAACACTGTGGATTTGGATGGAATAAGAATAGAAAGACCTGAAGGAGGTTGAATTGTTGGTTTATGTATGTATAGGATGAAACTTGAATTTTGAACATCTATTTATATAATAGGGGTACACTCTATCCCTCTTCATACCCCACTTTGAGAAATTTCATTGGGTATATTGTTGTTGTGATTTTTGTGATGGCAAGACTTGACTCGATGGACCGACACCGGGCGTGACAGGATATAGATCTCCCCTACTATCACACCTCATGAGAGGACTACCCGTTTTGAAATCCTTCACAGAGAAACCAAAAGGATCAAATTCGAACTTTCGGACAGACACTAAGTTTTTAATCAATTTGGGAGCATGTAAAGTATTTTTCAAGATAAGGGGTGGATTGAGAAATTTCATTGGGTATATTGTTGTTGTGATTTTTGTGATGGAACACTATTGCTTACTCCATAGTTTTCCTTGTATTAAAGGAGAATTAAATATAGGCTTTATTTATTTTCTTTTTCTTTCCCAGAGAAAGCCAAAGACAAAGAGAGTAATGACATTGTGAGTGATCATCCCACATCGCCTGCAGTGAAGAGAAGTGGAGCAAAAGCTCTAGCATAAATAATGGGCTGAGCACACACGGCAACATACTTACCTGGACGGGGTCGATGGGCGATCAACAAGGCCCATGGCCTAGGTTGGTGACCTCCATTGCACCTAGGAGGGGTGCCCGCCTAAGGTCGGCCTAAGCGGTCGAGCCTATGTCATAATTTGTGGCAGCAGGGGCCTGCGTTCGCGCGGCCCCTAACCAATTCTAAGACCAAACTATTCTTGTCCATTAAGAAATCGGTCGAATCTGAATTATTATCTAACTTCAGCAGTCATCCTTTTGTTTTTTAATTGTTAGTGTTCATTTGTAAGATAATGGCGAATCTGATACTATCAAGTTTTGTAGAGCAAATAATTAACTATGTTAATTTGAGAGTAACGACCACTCTTATGTTAATTTGAAGACAAATTCACATCATGTATAGTCGATTCTACACTTCGTTAAAAGGATGATTAAATAAAAAGAATTTGGATGCCCATATTGCTTCCACAAATAATTGATAGTTGGTGGGAAAAATTTAAGTTAATTAAAAATTGTCATTCCATTTTATAAAAAAAGAATCGTCCCACGAGTAATGAACTCAGTGTGTTCTCATGTCTTTCAACAAAACAACGTAGAATGTAACTCCTTTCAGATTTATAAGGTATTGAACAAATTATGATTGAATTACCCAACTAAGAGAGCATGTTTAAATTGAAGCTCAATCTGATTTATGACAAGGGTTTTAACTAAAAGATGAAGAGAGCTATCAAGTCCAGCCAAAATATGAAGATCAACAAAAAGTATAAGAAGGAACTACAATATAACCAGTTTAGGTAAGAAGCCCATGGAGCAAACCATTTCTTCAAATTACATATGTATATGGTGCTTTGCTAAGCTAAACTTATGCCTTATTCATAGATTGCTCGGACTCTTTCAAAATCCTGCCAATTGTGTCGAATCCTCCAAAATTAATGCATATTTTGAGGATTCGACATGGGGTGAGACAACATTTTTGAAGAGTCTGAGCAACATAGATCATGGGGCATATCAAACCCAAAGTCATCCATAAACCACTTTGGCGACTTTAGGTGGCAATGGCCATTGGCATACAGTGAACCAGATTTCAAAGATGTTTGGATGAACTTTTTTTAAGTTTTCTGATAAGGTAGATAACGGAAAATTGGGCTGATGTAAATTTCAAAGAGGTCAAGTTGTGATCAAACTAAAACAAAGACATAAATATCAAAGAAACAAACCTTCAATCTTTTGTAAGACCACTTGAATAGTATTCACAGAATAAGGAGTACTTTTGCATCACCTAAAACACAAGAACACTGATCTTCAAAATTTTAGGAGTCGTGCTTTATATGCATAGTACGAAAGCCAGCAGAGCGACCTCCTTCAGATCCATTCTTAATAGTACATCCAAATCCACAGAGTTTGGCAGCAACAATCACCAAGTAGAGATAATTGACAACATTGTCTAAACAGAAGTGAGAAGTCTCTATTAAAAGAAGATATCAGCTAATAAGAAACATTTATATCATCTTCTTCTTCATTTTCCTTCCATATATAATCCTTAATTAGTACCTGTCTCAGCTTGATGTCACTCTAAATATTTACAAAGGAAACAACAGGAACTCACGCAACACAATAAAACCAGAAGCCCATTAGGTCTCCAACCAAGTTAAACTAAAGACCTATTAAACAAAATCCCTAACCTCGAAGATCCCACTTAAAACTGATGCTTAACCTCTCAAAGCTTCTTCGTGTTCCTGACGTCGATGTTCTCTCTGATATAGATGATGAAGAGTAAGTTACCAGATAACATGGAAAAGTAGTGCCAAAAAAGGAAAAGAAAAAAACTATACTTAAAGTAGAGCATTGGAGAGGACATAAATCAGAATTGATTTACAAATGTTATGGAAAAGCTCAGTAGAATTTAGATTCCACTTTTAGCGGGAAATAGACTCTCTACTTAACCTATTCTTCAGTGTTGGCTTAAACACAACAGCTAAGTTCTGAGACAAACAAAATGACACATGGTGATGATAACCGTAAGGTCCACTAAAACAGGCATAAACGTTAAAGTTTTATGTGGTTTGTGACATTGAGACTTTTACACATTATGTAATACAAATAGCAGAAGCATTCAGGGTGAAACATATATAAAGATGTAAAGTAAGCAATAGAGGCATGAACTGCTGAAAGGAAAGATGATTTTGAGCTTCATTAGGATACTAGGAAACTCTTCTTTCCCAATAGGTATGAAAGCATACAAAAATCATAGACAAGTGTTATTGTTGAGATTAAAACAACATTAAGTCCGGTAAACAGCAGAAGAGCTGTCATAGGCCGAGTCCTGTGAGGCATTCGTGATCTAATAATGAGTTCAAACCCTGTAAAACACAAGCTCATATTCAGAATCAATCATGGAATTACAAACAAGAAGCATCAAAGTCAAATTCAAAAACTGCAGCTATCAGAAGAACACTTAAATAAGCTAAACCTTCTGCCTTACTCTAAATCACGCCATGCAAATGACTTCATCTTTCAAATGCTTTCTCATAGTTTAAGCAAACATACATCCAAATGGTCTAACGGAACTATCTCCATGAATTGCAGACATAATAGAAACTTTTGAAGTGGCGTCTCCACTTCTGATAAAGGAATACTGCTCTTAATTCTTTGCTATCCATAATTCCGTAAACAAGGGAATCCCGATATAATGGTGTGGAAATTGATATTCTTAGGAAAAATGTTCACTCTAAGTGAGGCTAAAACTTATATCCTCTCCGTAAACAAGGGAATCCCGAACAAATGTTTGCTCTAAGTGAGGCTAAAATTGTACATCTGAAAGAATTCTGGTCCAAACTGCACATCTGAAACTTCTGGGAATCAAACTGTACTTCTGGCAAAGTTTTCTGGCCCAAAAAGATAATATCAGAAGGCCCACAGCCCACGGACCCGTGAGCCCGGAACCGGACGGGCGGGCGCCGCGCGTGTGGTCTTTCCTCGAACCGAAGCACATCTAGGTCCTCCCTCCTTTAAACACATGGGATACCCCTTGGGGTCCCAAACCCCAAACCAACTTCGAGTCTTATATACACAACAATTCTTTCTTCCTCTACCGATGAGGGAGAATTGATCACACACCACACTTTTCCATGCTTCAAACACCTTACTTCGTGAACCAATATCTCTTTCATTTCTCAATGAAATTTGACGATTCTTGGCCCTACGGTTATCTACGTACTTAGTACATCATGTATGTGTGAAGAATCGGATTCTCCAACATACGTAACACTAGTGTTTAAGCCGTTAAAGTTGGTCGGTCGCAACTCCCGCCAAAGGCTAATTTCCAACACAATCTACCTTTGAATTAAGTTCCACATATTCATTACCAAAATTTGTGGGCTAAATTCATTATCCGTCATCCTTGTTACTCGAGTATTTATTGTCATCAAAATTTACTGGCTTTTTTATGTATATTTCTCAATCTACGGGTAAAGGTAACTATAAACTACCATGTCAACATGCAAAGGCATTGAATCAGCCCCATGTCATCACAGCCATCTCCATACCTGTTTTGCTGCAATTGATAATTTTGATAACGGTTGTTCCGTTAAGCCGACTCAACAATAATTTTTAATATAGGGTGATATTAATTATTTTGGGTTAAATGTGCATAGTTTTCCCCTGCACTAAGTCTAATAAAGTTAAGAATATATATATATATATATATATATATATCTTAGGCCGAGGATCTAAAGGGGATAACAGACAGGGAAGGAATTGATATATAAGGTATTGAAGAATCAATGGATAAAGGAGATATGCAGAAAGCAAATCAAGATTAACTTACAAATTAAGGTTCCAGTTAAGGAAACTATAATTCAAAGGTTCTGCAGGAATTTAAATCAAATAGGAGGTAGAACCGGTCAAGTATTTAATGCATGAATTTAAAAGCATGAAGTATTTAAAAGATTATGAGGTAATACCATCCATAATTATATTTATTTAAAATATTAAAACTTACAAAGATTTATATAAAGGAGATATACCTTGAGAATTTCTAAGGTATTTTGGGAATTTCGGATCATATGAACTGAATCATATGAGGTATATTGGATCATATGAACTGAATCATATGATGGGTATTTTGATCTAACTAAAGGGGATTTTCTTTAGAACTCTCACTTCTCTCTATAATCTGAAATGTATGAAAGAGAAAATGTGAAAGAAAAAGTTTGTCTAACTAAGGGGGAGGGGGTCTCCTTTTATAGGAGTTTTACATGGTATTTTTATAATTAAAAAGAAATCTAACTATTCATCCAAGTGGAGAATGACTATTCATCCGAGTGGAGAATGACTATTCATCTAAGTGGAGAATGGCGTCATCCATGACATCATTGACTTTGGCATTTTCTTGAATTATTGCTGATCTCTTTTGCTTTTACTGTTTTCTTTTTTAAAGTATCTTTTTCGGGCATTTTATTATGTCGAAATTTTGTCTGAACTCTGCTTCGTTTTTTTGTCTTCTTTTGGCAATCTTTTTCAGAATCCACTGTTGCCGAAAACCGGACTGTCTTCAATATTAATTTTTGGTTCTTCTTCTGATGAAGAGCCTTGTTTTGATGAAGACGGTGCAAACTTCAGAATTATGGCTTGCATTTCTTCTGGATTTTTGGCCACTGCAAGCATTGAGGCCATCTGTGATTTATGTGAAAGGTACTGGGTGTGCTCCGGTGTTTGTAGTGTCTGTGGTGTTTGTAGAGGCGCATGTACCTGAATGGACTTCAGGGCATTTAGTCATTCATGGACTTTTTGTGGTGTGAGGCTTACTGATATTTTAAAGTTATCCCACCATCTGACTTTAAACCTCCTTCAGACCATTGGAATTTTATTTTCAGAATAATCTACAAACCATGTGAATACCCATGATAAATGGAATTTGGTGTAAAAAAGGTGTAGTGGCACAAATCGTTTTTCTTCCTCAGAAGGTTTATATTGGGATTTAAAGAGGCTAAAAGATTTAGTGATTTGGGATTTTTGTATTTCAAGGGTGGATCCAAATTGTTCCCACCATGAATTCCACCATGTTGGGAATTGAGATGGAATACATGAGGTATCAAAATGAAATAGCCAAGTATGGTGTTGGCTGGTATTTTGAATGAAAAAGTAATTGAACCAAGTTTGTTGGTAATCCCAGTAATTAAATGGAATATTAAAAAAATTGATATTTTTATGGGTATCAGGGAAATTTAGCAGTTGAGACAGATCATTCCCCCAATCACTTGGAGCAATTACGCTAAGTATTTTGCAAATAGAGTAGGAGGGATCTGAGTTATTTTTATAATAATTATTTTTAATTGTTGCTGATCCTGATATTTCAAGGATAGCTTGGTAAAAATATGGAATTTCTAAAATATCCCATGATTTGTAAATCCATTCTGGTCCAAAATAATTTTGTAATGCTAAACAGGGTCTTCATTAAAAAATTATTTTTCAAGGGTCACAATATTTTGGAAAAAAAGTTTTATGAAAAATTCAGGAGCGGGTTTTTTGGGGACTTGTGGTACCACAAGTTGATTTTTTGAAAATTGTTTTTGAGAAAGAGTTTTTGAAGATTCTCCTTTCTCGATTTTTGTAAATATTTTTAAGGTTTTATCCTCTTCTGAGCTTTGAACAACTTCTTGTTTGGGAATTTGAAGTTGTAATAATGCCTGATGTGGTTTCAGAGATTTTGCAAGGAGTTATAGAAGGTTCTCAGCAGTTATTTCATGCGCAGGAGTTGCTGGTGTTTTTTGCACAGATGATGCAACGTTTGCATTTTCTTTTCTTCTTTCATAACTGCGTTATACCATGTCAGGGGTTTTTCGGTAGGAGTTTTGGCAGGAATTTTTTCTTTTTCTTCTTTTGTTGGTTTGGAAGTAGTGGAGTTTATGGGTTTTTGGGTGCCATGGAATTTGTTTGTTATTGTGGTGCAACAACTGGTGTATTTATTGGCAGAGAAACCTCTTCCTTTCTCTTTTGGAGTAAGGCTCCATACATCGCGTGGACACAGTATTGCCCGGATTCTCGCATGTTCTTCTGAATATCTTGTCCTTGTAGCCCAAACAGTGGGGCAAGGGACAGTGATAGGACATCTCTGCGTTGCAAGTAGTATCAGAAATTTGTGGGGTTTCTCTCCTGTTTTTGAGGAAATCACAAGTTAAGAGATTTTCTTTAAAGTAAAAAATGTTAGGAATCAATTTGTAGAAAACATTTTTAATGCAATATTTTTAAAATTCTTTGCATGCAAAGGTATCGATTAATTTGATGGAACGGGTATCATAGGTTCTCGGTGACTCAGATTTCTGATCTAAAAAACTATTCTTTAATTCCTCTAGATGATAAGAATAGGTTTTTATCAGGTCGAGGTCACTAGCTTTTGGTTTTGTCAGATAATGGAATTTTAAATTCTTTTTATTGGAATTAAAAGATATGAAATCGTTATCTACCATATAAGGGGTGATAAGATTTATAAACGGTGTTCCTAGGATGACAGAATTGTGTATGTCTTTTACTAAAACAAACGATGTTGCTATAGTAATACCCTCATTAATAATAGACGCACTGGTTTGGGAATTGATCTCTAATTTAGTATTATTAGCAGCTGCTAAAGTTTCATGGAATTTTTCTGGTATTACCCTATTTTTATGCAATTCAAATCTGCTCCCGTGTCAAAAGGAGCAATTGTAGTGATTCTAAAATTTCCTGGGAATTTAAGGGTTATTCTAACTAGGTAATTTTTTGACGTGATCTGTCTTAAGACAATAAGGAATTCTTTTGGTATCTCTTCAAGATGTTGGTTTTCAGAAGGTTCTTCTGGATTTTCAGAGTCAGAATTTTCAGACTCGGATCTGGACTCAGAACTCTCCTGGGTTTCTTTTGAAATGATTGTTTTTATTAATAGAGAATCTTGTTCTTGTTTTTCTTTTATAACCTTGATCTCTAGTTTTATTTGTTTTTATCTCTTTTTGTAGTTCTAGAACTGGTGTTTCTTTGGATTTTTTCATCCTTTTACCCTTCTTCAGGATATTGGTCAAGTCGAAGGTATTTTTGGAAGTATTTGGCAAAATCATATTTTTGATATCTTTTTTCTTGGCTGTAAAGGATTTGAGGAGTTTATTCAAATAATACTTTTGGTGTTGGGCATCTATGTGCTTAACCATATCTAACATGAATTCTTGATCTTTGGTTAAAATACATACACGTTTTCCTTTATCCTTATCAGATTTTTCAGATGAACTGATTGTGAGCAATTCATCTATTTGAAGGGTTGTATTGTATTCCGAAGACAGAGAAAAATAGTCAGGTTCTGACTCGTCATTTGAATCGGAGGAATCTACGAGAAGATTGGAGATTTTTTGGGTTACCTCGTCGTCTAGCTTCAATTTTTGTAATTTTTTATTCATTTTACAGTATCTCGAAGTATGGCCTTTTTTATGGCATATGTAACACGTAATATCTTTGTATTTGGAATCAGTCTTTTTGGGATTTGGTTTGTTCCTGGAATAACGAGTATTTGTAGAAGGATTTTTATAATACTCTTCGTTAGTCTTGCTGAAGTCCCTCTTTTTGTAACCTTTTGATGTACTCTTAAGGGATTTATGAGTCTTGCTACAGTTTCTTGTACAACTTGGAGAGGGTTTTATGGAATTTGTATCAAATTGTTTGCAAAAAGTACCAAGTTCGCACCTAGTTCTTTTTAGCTCTAATTTGAGGTGTTTTTGTAATTTCAAGTCTTGACAGATCTTTAGACCTTCCTGTTGAGTTATACTGAGTAGTTGTCCGTATGTAAACTCACTGTAAGGTATAATCTCTTTTCCACAATTCTCCTTGATTTTATTCCTAACCTTTTCTCCTAAACGGGTAGGTAGTCCGGTCATGAATTTCTCTTTCCAAAATGGTTGGTTGGAATCTTCCCTAAGCATAACTCTGGTTAAGAAAATATTCTTGTACCATTGGAAATCACTAAGTTTTTTGCATTTGAGATTTGAAAGTAACTCGGCGTTTTTATCCTTCAGATGCGAAGAATCTCCTATGAAGTTTAAAGAGATTGTGAGAATCAAGGTTGAAACAACATCTTGTAGGGGTTCACCTTGTTCATCAAGGATTGGTATTCCTTCTTCATCAGTTTTGATGGAATTGATGATGTCTTCTTTTTGTTGATCAGTGAAATAATTATCCCACCAATCTTTCAATTGACCAGAGAATCCTGCGATGAGCAGTTCTGCAATGGTCTTATCTTGAGTACCATTTTCCATTTTGTAGGCATTTGCGGCCATGGTCATTTGTTGGAGAAAGCTGAGGATATTGTATTCAGTCATCCCATCTATGTTCCAATCATAATGGAAGAGGCATTGAAACAGGATTGAGCTAGGGGTTTTACTATTCCTTGATTTGGAGCAGGAATAATCTGTAATTGTTGTTGTACTTGTTGTACGAGTTGTTTCTAATTCATTTTATTAACAAGTGGTGTATTATTTTGGAATTGCTCTAATGTATCATCGTTCTGAATCATATGTTAAAGTTGTTAATTTATTGGATTATTGTGGGGTATCTGGAACAATGTGTTATGTATTAGAACTGTTGGATGTCCCAATTTTGCTCAATTGATCTTGTATAGCCTGAATAAATTCAGACTTATTTTGCTGGATGTTTTTGACACCATCTTTGGACACCTGAAAGGGTTTAAAGATTGGGCTTTGGCTTTTCAATTTCATATCCTTAGTCATTCATGAGGAATCTATAGTGACTAAAGGGTGGTTTTTGATGTGTTTTTCCACTCTATCTAGTTGTTTTCCTATGGTATTTAAATTGATATTGCTAAAATTGTTCTGTGCGAGAATGTTTTTTTGTATTTATTTTCTCATCCTCTGTTGAGTTTTTAAGAGGAATTGCGTTTACAGGGCAGCCATGAATGTTTAGCTTAATACCTTGTAGAGGAGGGTGGTTGGACTGGACTTTCCGAGAATCAGCTAGGGTTTTCCACTCTGGTGTTTTATTCCTAGTCGTAACGGGATTTACCGTTTTAGAAAAGGATATTCTATAGAATTTTCGGAGAAATAAATATCAAACCAGTCAAAGAATAGAATGTTTATCCTATGTTCATTTACAAAACCATAGAATTATATATATATATATAACTTCTTTTTTGAATCTAACTCCCAATATAAGACTTTATCCATACACCCAACTCATAGTAGTGCATAAATGGCTAATGGAGTAACTTCTTTTTTGAATCTAACTCCCAAGGTAAGACTTTATCCATACACCCAACTCATAGTAGTGCATAAATTGCTAATGGGTAATGACTCATGATTGAAGTAGTGGGAATTATCTTATCATTTTTACCTAGACCTTTAAATGCAATAAAAAATTTCTTGTCATAAGATTTAATAGTTGAAGTCACTCGATTAATCTGAATGATAGAATTTTACAAGAACATTCCCGTATCATTATATATCTTTTATATTATGTTAATTTATATTTTGATTGTAATTAGAAAGATTAGTTATCTAGTTTATAGCCATGTAAATAATTATGTAACACTATATATTGTACAGAAAATCAATGAAAAGGCAGGGAACATATTCCTTTATGGTATCAGCAGCCAAACCCTAAAATTTCTTACCCTAGCCGTCAGCTAACATCCTCGGCCGCCACCCTCTCCGCCGCCCTACCCCTCTATTTTCTACTTCTCCCCTCTTCTTCCCCAAGTTTCAATGGTTGAACAACCCAAATTCCAACATATTCCTACTATTAACAGCATCAAGAACTTCATTCCCATTACTCTTGAGATGAAAAAGTCCAGTATTCCTCCTGGGCGTAACTCTTTAAAATTCATTGTCGTGTGTATAAAGTCATCGATCACATCATCCCCCTAAATCAAAGCCCACTGCCAATCCCCGGGAGACACGTGATGGCTCCAATGATGACATTTGGTCACGCTTAGATGCGGTTGTTCTACAATGGATATATGGCACAATCTCGAACAATCTATTACATATAATCATTGAAACATATGCCGCTGCACGACAAACATGGGAGCGATTGGAAAGTATTTTTCATGATAACAAAACACAATGAGCCTTGTATCTGAAAAATCAATTTAAGGACACTCAACATGATGATTTTCCCAATGCGTTGGCCTGTTGTCAAGAACTTAAGATGATTGCTAATTAACTCTCCAATATCGGTGCACCAGTCACAAATCAACGGCTTGTGATGCAACTCATTACGGGTTTGAATGAAACTTATGATGACATCGCTACCATCCTCCAACAAAGCACGCCATTGCGTCCATTATATGAGGCCCGTTCGATACTTATCCTTGAAGAAACCCGAAAAACTAAGCGGGCAGCGGCCAATGCAAGCACCGCCGACACCGCCATCATAACCGCCGGTGGCACACTTGCCGAATCGAGGGGATCAATTTTTGCCCCTTAGAACTGACAAGCCAACGATCCAAAAAATGGTTAACATTCCCGGAATAACAACAAAGGCAGGAATTCCGGCAAGGGTCGTTGTGGCCGAGCTGAAAATAATGGCAGCGATGGCAGAGGGAAGCCCCCATCGGCAGACAACCACCTGCAGCGGCAGCAGCAACCTCCGTCGTGGGCTGCTTACTCGCCATGGGTGGTGTGGGGCCAGCACGTATGGACTGCTCCACCTTGCCCCTACTCGACGGCTTCCTAGACCTAACCTCCGGCCCGAATCCCCAGCCTGACATTTTTTGCGCACGTCCACATCAGGCATACAATGCACAACTCTCTCATTCTTCAACCTACGCACCGACGAATACTGAGGCAGCAATGAACATGATGTCTCTCAATATTCCAGATGACAATTGGTACATGGATACTGGCGCCACCTATCATATGACGACATCTCAAGGTACTCTCTGATCTTATTTCAATATCAGCAATTTAAATCGCATTATTATTGTTGGTAGTGGACAAGGCATTCCCATTCGAGGTTATGGACAATCATCACTATCCCCACCACACCCCCCATTATCTTTAAAGAATGTCCTCCATGCCCCGAAACTTATCAAGAATCTAATCTATGTGCGCCGTTTCATAATCAACAATAATATTTTCCTTGAATTTGATCATTTTGAATTTTCTGTGAATGACCTTCAGACAAGGATGTGACTAATGAGATGTGATAGCACCAGGGACCTCTATCCTATCACACCACCATCATCCATCCAGCCTACTCTCCGTCAATCTTTGCAGATGTTTCATCTATTTTATGGCATAATAAATTAGGACATCCGGGATATTCTGTCTTATGCTCTCTTAGCAAAAATAAATTTATTGATTGCAAATATGTCTCTTATCCTCTTGTTTGTGAATCTTGTATTTTTAGGAAACATGTCAAATTTCCCATTTATTCTTCTTCCTTGTACTTTAATGTCATTTGATATCATACACAATGATTTATGGACTTCTCCTATTTTAAGCACGACTGGGCATAGATATTATGTGTTATTTTTGGATGATTATTCCAAATTTCTGTGGAATTTTTCCATTAGTAATATGTCTCAAGTCTATTCTATTTTTTCTTCCTTTAGTGCTTTAATAAAGACATAATTTGAAAAAAAAAATCAAATATTTTCAATGTGATAATGGGAGGGAATTCGATAATCAACAATTCAATTTTTCTGTTCAAACACTACCTTTTTTGTTAAAGGAAGTACGTCGAAGAGATCCTTGACCGAGCAGGCATGACGTCTTGCAAATCGTCCCACACCGGTGGACACTAATTCCAAACTCAGTGCCTCTTCGGGTTCTCTGTATGCCGACCCGACTCACTATCGCAGTTTAGCAGGAGCATTACAGTATCTCACTTTCACGAGACCAGATATATCATATGTCGTGCAACAAATATGCTTACATATGCATAGCCCGACGGATGAACATATGAATGCACTCAAACGTATTTTGTGCTATGTACAAGGTACTCTTCACTTCGGCCTACACATGTACAAGTCCTCACTCTCTGGTCTCACTTCTTATTATGATGCTGACTGGGGTGGTTGTTCGAACACTCATCAATCCACGTCAGATTACCGTGTCTTCCTCGGAGATAACCTGCTTTCTTGGTCTTCTAAAAGACAACCTACTATGTCTTAATCCAGTGCCAAAGACGAGTACATAGGAGTAGCGAATGTTGTTTCTGAGTCTTGTTGGATACGCAATCTTCTGCTGGAACTTCACTGCCCAATCTGCAAGGCTACATTGATCTACTATGATAATGTAAGTGCGATATATCTCTTCGGCAATCTTGTTCAACATAAGCACACTAAACACATTGAAATGGATATTCACTTTGTACGTGAAAAAGTGGCTCGTGGACATGTTCGTGTCCTGCATGTTCCTTCTCTGTATCAGATTGCTGACATATTTACTAAAGGACTTCCGCGCATACTAATTGATGATTTTCAAGGCAATCTCAGCGTACGAGAACCTCCCACTTTAAATGCGGGATGTGATAGAATATTACTAGAATATTCCCGTATCATTGTATATCTTTTATATTATGTTAATTTATATTCCGATTGTAATTATGAAGCTTAGTTATCTAGTTTGTAGTCATATAAATAATTACGTAACACTATATATTGTACAGAAAATTAATGAAAATGCAGGGAACATATTTCTTTACCGAATTCATGCTGATAAAAAGTTAAATACATAATATTTCAATTTCAGCAAATTAAGACTCATTCTATTCTTATCAATTAGTTCAAAGGTCGAATAGTGAATTTTATTCAAAATAGTTGCATCAATTTTGTCCAATGATGATGTTTCTCCGTAAACATCATTTGTATTCAAAGTCTGCTACGATATGTGTAAGCGACCTGTCATGAAGAAATATCTTTTAGATGAACGAGGAATACGAATTTGAATGTATCAACGGAGTTTTCAACGTCAATAGTGATCTCAGTCCAACGTCAAATGGAAGTCATAGCACTGACAATAGGGAGGTTAAATGTGCGGGTTGGACTGATTTTGAAAGGGCTAAAATGGACTTAATTAATAAATAAGCGAATTATAAATTTGTAGAAAAATTATTTGAGCTGAAATGGAATAAATATTGGATCATAATTCAATCTGCCGAATTCTTACTAAATTTTACTTCAATTTTTTCATTTGTTTTTTTATAATTTATTTAAATATTTAATAATTTTATTATTATTATAGCTATATATAACATATCCAAGAAAAAATAAATATATTATAGGAACAATTTGAGAAAAAATCATGGATCAATTTAGATAATATACCAGCCTAACTTTCAATGGATGAATTTAGACAATCTATATAAATGCATATAAATGTGTGCAGACTAAGGGTGGCCAGTGGGCCGGGCTCGGGTCTGGCGGGCCGGTCCGGCGGGGTCGGGGTCGGGGCGGGACGATCCGGGGGTCGGGATCGGGCCTAGCGGGCCTAGCGGGGTCGGGTCCGGGCGGGACTGCTCCGGTCCGTCCCGATCCCGATCCCGTCGGTATCGGGTCGGGGCGGGGTCGGGTCGGGCTCGGGGCGGGGCGGGGCGAGCTCGGGTTTTCGTTTTTTTTTTTTTTTTTTAAATAACATATGTATAAAAAAAAACTCAATAAATAAAACAAGATAGTGTAATAAAAACATCCCAAGGCTGTTTTTGTGCCTCTTATATTATTTAATAGACATATGATTTTTTTGTAATACAAATACAATTGTCTAAAATCTAAATTGCAACTTTATGGTGTTGTCCAAAAGTTGCAAATTACATAATAAAATTGCAATTAAAAAAATTACATTTTCAAAAAAATCTGTTCTAATTGCTTGATGATTTCATGTGGTTCTTCGGTTGGAATAGGTATTTGTTGGTCAAATTGATCCACGTCGCTTCCACTACCTTCGGTTAAGATCTCGTTGTAGTTTTCATCATCTTCTTCGTTGATCTCCGGTTGACCGCACCTTCTCCGCTCCGCTCGTATCCAATCTCCGAATAATACCGCAATTTCCAAGCCGTCTCCGGCCAATGAGTGTCCGTGGTCTCCTATTTGATATCTCGCTCGCGTAAAAAGCGCTTTCCGACGCGATTGACGACGCTTGAATGTTCAAAACATCTCGAGCCATCATTGAAAGTGTCGGAAAGGTCTTCTCATTCCCCCTCCAAAGTATTTCAAACAAGTCTTCTTGTCCATCTTCATTGATAACTTCTTGATACGGTACAGAACCCCGCAAAACAAAAATATCCAACTCGCTAATTTGGTTAGTAGAGGTACGGCCGCACATTCTATTTCGAGGCTTTCAATACTAGCCGCGCGAAACAACATGTCTTTTGTGAGGTTGTGTTGAAGATGAAGAAGATGGTATGGTAGCCGGTACGTTACTAGCATTTTCTTGTTGATAAAATCTATATATATTTTTGCGGTGGTGTTCTACGCTATTCAACACTTCTTCTTTAGTTTGTTCAATAGGTGGTGGGTGATTTAGATTTTTGGGACTTGGAGGTGGTAGTACTTCTATACAATCGTAAATAGTTTCAATTAGTGATTTAGTACCGTCTATTTTAATAGTAGGATTTAATACTGAGAACCAATAATATAAATAGAAGGAATAGGAATAAAATATTTTTTTATTTTGACAAACATTTTTTTAATAGTTGCCTTATAATTTGGTTTTTCCATATATTCACTAAGTAATAAAAATATTAGAGTTATATAAAATAACATAGTTGAAATAGTAGGATAATATATACCGGAAAATTCTTTTGTTGCTTGAAAAAATTTCTCTAAAAATACAATAAGTTCGGAAATTTTTTCCCAATCACTATCTAAAATCATATCAAATTTGGCTTTTTATTATGAGAGTTAAAAAATAAAGTTATAGGTAATTTATAGTCATAAGCAACAAGTAGTTGCTCGTATAAAGAATTCCACCTAGTGGATACTTCTTGTGGAATTCTTCTAAAAGGTAGTCCACAATCATGACAAATTTTTTTATATTCTTTTCTACGTTGTACTTTATTACTTTTAAAAATAAAGTTTATAGCAAATTGTATTTTACTAAGAATGTCTTCAAAAAGTGATAGACCATCCTTTACAATTAAGTTATATATATGGCACGCGCATTTTATATGAAAATGGTCCGGAAAAGATGGAGCTAAACTATTTTTTAACATTGTAATTGCGTAATTGTTATTAGAAGCGTTATCTAATGTAATAGTCATAATTTTATCGGTAATTCCGTAATAATCGCACACTTGATAAATATTTTCGCAATAAAAGTACCAGTGTGCCTATCATCTATATATCTATACGCTAAAATACGTTTTTGCATAGACCATTTATAATCTATCCAATGACAAGTTACGGTTAAATAATCATGGCCGTTAGTACTACGACCTATATCGGACGTGATAGATACTTTTCCATTAAAATGATATAATGAAAAACGTAAATATTGTTGATATTCATGCGCAAATTTAAATACATCTCTCTTAACAGTTGACCTAGGAAAACCGTTAAAAGCAGGATTATATATATCTCTAATGTAATGAATAAAACCGGGAGATGAAGGAAATGAAAAAGGCAAACCCTCCACAAGCAACTAATTTTGATATTGCTTCCCTATCTCTATGTTTGTTGTATTTAGAGCCTACAATTCCCCCCGTCATAGGGTTAATTTGACCCCGTACTTGGTCCGGGACGTATCGTATGTGAACCTTGTCCCGATGGAGCGGCCGTTTGCGCACCCGGTTTTGAAGCCCGGTATTGGGCATACCTAGCCTGGATGAGCACTTACTACATGTCTAATTAAACCCCCGTCCCACCGTGACCTTTTCCAGTTTTAAATTTTAAAACATTTTTACAAATTTTACATATGGCTACTTGATTCTCTACGTCCCTATCAAAAAATGTCCATGCATCCGATTTTAATGGTCGTTTTGCTTGGACCTCGTCTCATACTAGGGGGAATAGGAGGTATTTCGGTTGAAGGTGCACTAGTGGGCGTGTTGTCATCAATATTAGTGGGTGTATCGTCTAGATCATCGTCTAAATTAAAGTCTTCTTGAGTTCCGAAAATAACTCCTCGTCTAAATCTAATGGTATTGTAGGAAAATGTTGAGTATCAACAAAATCATCATGTGTAGGAATAAGATGACTAGAAGAAGTACCCTTGCCCCGATTGCCCCTACTAGAAGAAGTCTTACCCTTACCCTTAAACATACCTCTAATTCCTTCCATTTTAATTATATGCTAACAAATAATTAAAGTAAATGAAATTAAGTGCGCTAAATAAAATAAACGAGACAATAATAATTTAATGAAGGAACGAATGTACCAAACGCCGACGTAACGTCGACGTGTAATCGAGAGGTTGAAAATTGAAACTTTGCTCGATGGAAGATCCTCAAGCTAGTTGCCAACTTCACTCCCAATTCCCAAATGAATTAATAAAATTGAATATTTAGCAAACAATGTAGAGAGATATATTGAGAAATTAGAGAGATTGTAGGAAGATTTGTGAGAAAGATGAAGAGAAAATGAGTTATTTATAGTTGAAAAATTGGGTTAAAGTGTAAATATAATAACTTATGGGTTAAAAATAAATATTAAGGGGTAGGGGGGTTGGGGGGAGGGGGGGCCTAAAATGGCCGTTGGCCAACGGCCATAATCTAAAATGGCCGTTGGTGCAACGGCTATTTTTGCAAAGGTAAGGTCGGGGTCGGGGTCGGGGTTCGGGACGGTCTCGGGGCGGGCTCGGGTCCGGCGGGCCTGGGGCGGGCTCGGGTCTGGCGGGACGAGACATCGTCCCGTCCCGAGTTCGAGTCCCGCCCCCGTTAATTTTTTTTTTTTTTTTTAGAGCGGGGTCGGGTCGGGGTCGGGTCGGGACCGGGGCGGGGTCGGGACGGGGTCGGGCCGGGGTCGGGTCGTCCCGGCCCACTGGCCAGCCCTAGTGCAGACTGATAGATGCATGCACTATATATTTACATGTGTGCAGACTGATAGAAAATCTACTCAATTAACAAGAATGCTTTGCATCTGCTAAAACACCACAAATGCCCTGCCACATCCTAACATATATGGCAGCCCTAGCTACCCTCTATCTTTTCTTCTAACATTTAATGTCAAAAAATATTTGAGATTGAAGCGTTGTTGTTATTATTATTATTATTATTATTATTATTATTATTATTATTATTATTATTCAATGTTTGAAAATTGAAAATAGTTATTATTATTATTGTTGTTGTTATTCAATGTTTGAAGATATACTGACCTAATTAATTCGAATTCACTGTGTAAGTTTTCTAAGAATATAAAGGTGTGAATTTTACTCATTGCCTATTTGTACCACGTCATTTAAAGCGCAACCACCTTCTTATAAATTTTATATTCATAGCCATTTAAGAATTTTTGGTATTAAAATCACCATTATTGCATGATTGAAGAAGTGTTTTTTGAATTTCGAATATGAAAGTTGACTTTAAATCAAGTGGAAGTTGTTGAAAATGTTAGGAAATATTGGCACAGTGAATGTTGGTAGTTCAAACTATGGGTGGCCAGTGGGCTGGGTTCGTGGCGGGGCGGGACGGGACTGGGGAAGGTCGGAACCGGCGGGCCGGACTGGCAGGACAAGCCGATGTCCCGTCCGGTCCCTTATCCCGTCGAAAAAGGGGACCGGTCTTAGCGGGGCGGGGGCGGGCCGAGATCGCGATTTCCATTATTTTTTTATTTTATTTTTTTGGCACTTAACTTTAAAAAATAATATATATATATATATATATATATATATATATATATATAAACACTTCAATAATTGAACAAGATAGTGTAATAAAAACATCTCAATGATATTTTTGTGCCTCTTATATTATTTAATAGAAATATAATTTTTTTGTAATATATTTCAAAATTGCAACTTTGTGGTGTTGAAACTTGCAAATAACATAGTAAAATTGCAATTAAAAAAATTACATATTTATAAACACATTTTCTAATTTCTTCACAATGTCTTGTGGTTCTTCGGTTGGAATTGGAATTTGTTGGTCAAATTGGTCGACGTCGCTTCCGGTTCCCTCGGACAAGATTTCGTTGTATTAGTCGTCGTCTTCTTCGTTGATCTCTGGTTGACCTCGCCTTCTACGGTCTGCTCGTATCCAATCTCTGAATAGAATTGCAATCTCCAAGTTGTCTCTCGCTAATGAGTGTCTGTGCTCTCCTATTTGAAATCTTCCGGCAGAAAAAGTGCTTTCAGACGTTGTTGATGACGCTTGAATGTTCAACACATCTCGGGCCATCTTTGCTAGTATCGGAAATGTCTTCTCATTTTCCCTGCAGTATTTAAGCACTCTTCACGTCCTTCTTCATTGAGAACTGCTTGGTACGGTACAACACCCTGCAAAATAAAAACAGCAAACTCGCTAACTTGATTAGCAGTGGAACCACTAAACATTTTATTTCTAAGGCTTTCAATACTAGCCGCAGAAACATCATGTATTTTATAAGGTTGTATTGAAGAAGAAGAAAATGATGATATAGAAGCCGGTTGGTTGCTAGCACTTTCTTGTTGGTAATGTGTATATATTTTTTTGCATTCATCGTGTATGCTAGACAAAACTTCTTCTTTAGTTGGTTCCTTAGTGGTTGTTCATTTGGATTTTTTGGAGTTGGAGGTGGAAGTACTGCTATACAATCATAAATAGTTTCAATATGTGTTTTACAACCGTCTATTTTAATAGTCGGATTTAATACAACACCAATAATATAAATAGTGGGAATAAGAAAAAACATTTTTTTAATTTGATAAATATTATTTTAATAGATGCCTTATAAGATGGTTTTTTCATATACTCATTAAGTCACAAAAATATTAGAGCTATATAAAATAACATAGTTAAAATAGTAGGATAATATATACCAGAAAATTCTTTAGTTGCTTGAAAAAATTTCTCTAAAAATTCAATAAGTTCTGAAATTTTTTCTCAATCATTATCTATAAGCATATCAGTTGGATTTCGATTATGGGCATTAAAAATAAAGTTATAGGTCTTCTATAGTCGTAAGCAACAATTAGTTGTTCATATAGATAATTCCACATAGTCGCTACTTCTTTAGGAATTTTTCTAAAAGGTAATTCAAAAAGTGATAGATCATCCTTTACAATTAAGTTATAAATATGTCACACACATTTTATATGAAAATGATTAGGAAAAGATGGAGTCAATAGATCTTTTAAAAGTCTCAGAACATAATTATTAGAAGAAGCATTATTTAACGTAACAGTCATTATTTTGTCAGTTATACCATAATAATCGCAAACTTGATGAATATTCTCTTCAATAAATTTTCCAGTGTGCCTATCATCAATATATCTATGTACTAAAATACGTTTTTGCATAGACCAATTATAATCTATCCAATGACATGTTACAGTTAAATAATCATTATCGTTAGTACTACGACCTATATCAGAAGTGATAGATACATTGTCAGGAAAATGATTTAATGAATAACATAAATATTATTGATATTCATGTGCAAATTTAAAAACGTCTCTTCTAACAGTTGATCTAGGAAAATCATTAAAAGTAGGATTATACATAACTCTTATTTAATGAATAAAACCAGGAGAGGAAGAAAATGAAAAAGGCAAACCCTCCACCACAACTAATTTTGATATTGCTTCCCTATCTCTATGTTTATCGTATTTAGGACCTACAATTCTCCCCCCCCCCTCCGTTGTCGGGTTAATTTGACCCTGTACTTGGTTCGGAACACTATGTGAACCTTGTCCGGCGCACCGACTTTGTAGCCTCGTATGCATCTCACCTAGCTTTGTGAAAGCCTTGTACATGTCTCAATAAACCTCCCGTCCCACCCTGACCTTTTCCTATTTTAAATATATAAACATTTTTACAAATTTTACATATAACTACTTGATTCTCTTGGTCCCTATCAAAAGAACTCCATGCAACTGATTATAATTTTCATTGTGTGGGACCTCGTCTCATACTAGGGGGAATATGAGGCGTTCCAGATTCAGTTTGAGGTGCACTGGTGGGTGTGTCTTCTAGATTAGTGGGTGTGTCATCTAGATTATCTTCTAAATTAAAGTTTGGTTCAGTTGCAGAATATATCTCATCATCTAATGGTATATCATTAAAAAAATTAGTTTCATCTATATGAGTGTGATCAATCAAATCATCCTGTCAAGGAATAGGATGACTAGAAGAAGTACCCATGTCATTGTTACCCCTACTAAAAGAAGCACCCTTACCCTTATCCATAATCGTAAGTTTAAATCCTTCCATTTTAATTATGCAAATAAATAATTAAAGATAATAAAATTAAGTGCAATAATTAAAATAAAGTAACAATAATAATTTAAAGAAGGAATGAAGTTACCAAACGCCGACGTGTAATCGAGGTTGAAAATTGAAACTTTGCTCGATGGATGATCCTCAAGCTAGTTGCCAACTTCAGTCACAATTTTTGAACTTCGATACAATTATACAAATGAGCAAATAAAATAAAATATTTAGTAGGCAATGTAATTGTATACTTGTAGAGAGATAGATTGAGAGATTGTAGGAAGATTTATGAGATAAAATGAAGAGAAAATGAGATATTTATAGTTGGAAAATTGGGTTAAAGTATAAATACTAACTTAGGGGTTAAAAATAAATAATAAGGGGTTGGGGGTTTATGGGGGGGGGGGGGGTGGGGGGGGGGGGGGAATGTCCATTGCACAACAACTAAAATATAAATTAGCCATTGTGCAACGGCCATTTTCGCAAAGGGGGGTCGGGGTCGGGTCGGGGTCAGGACCGGGCCGACCCGGCCCACTTGCCAGCCTTAGTTCAAACTAACTACTTTCAGTTTCAGACATACATGTTTGAAGTTTAACCTTAGCAAGGTAAACTTCTGGAATTGGCCAAAAAAAAAAAGGTAAACTTCAGACACGATTGGCGAAAGTTTGACCTTGGCAAGCAAAACGGAAATTTGTTATCAAACTTCAAACTCGAATATTTGGTTCTAAAACGGCTAAACTTGCATTACGGTCATAACTCAAATGGTTTTCCCAAACTTGATTATCTATACACTTTCCCAATATAAAGTATTCTATCATAAATAGATGAGTTAATGTTAAAAACACATCTAAACTAATATTTTTTCGCTAGTTTCACATCTCAACTATCAGTTGTTCCATTTTCCTACATGACCTATTACTATTTATGTAATAAAACACATCTCGACGTTGATTTAACCAACAATCAGTTGTTTTCTTTTCCAACCAAAATTATCAACTAGATGTATTTTAATACATAAATGAGGATAGTTCATGTAGGAAAAATAAAGTTCTAATTCGAGAACTCTGGTATGATGGAAAATTCGGGTGAACCTCCCTATATCACTTCATTGTCATAGCAATTGCAAGAAGATGGAAAAAATAAACCAAGGCAAAAGATTATAAGCTTCAAATGAGACTTAAGCCAAAACTCGAGTTAAGATTTTTTTGACTCATTCACTTATGTAGCACAAAAGTGAAGTACATATATTTTGGAGTTTTATGACGTTGGTCTGGCGTTGCTAACTAGGAAGTAAGTAATAAACAATATGGAGTAGTTCTTTGAGTTGGAAAAGTGAACAGTTACTCGTTAACGTGGTTCGTTATGTTACGTTTACCGTACTAACAAAAATCAAGTCCCCCGGTCATAGTTGGATGATAAAGGAGGTAAACTTAAAATTCAGCTGGAAGCCTGCAGTGTGGGTTCGAATCCTGGTAGGAGCACCATGCTCTTTGCTCTCTTCTGTGATAAAACCTTGTAGGTGATATCAGTTGCTCTGTTCTCAAACCCTGATCATTCGGACACATCCCGCGATTTACTGGTAGTAGTGTTGAGGGACTGGTACTACTATCTCCAGGAATAGTTTGGCGTAGCGTCGTGTTTGATTGGTTGTACAAGAAATAAATCATTGTATAATTTAACACATTATTTGGTTGATTTTAGCAAACACGGCATAATTAATACTTGCAAAAGCTATGTGGAAATTTGAAAACTATTTTATTCAAAATAGAATAAAGAATAAGAGTTCGTTTGGTTGGTGGGATAAGGATAATAATTTAGGAATATGATGCAGAATTATTTTATCCCGCATTTGGTAACGGGTATTAATTTATTTTGGATTTTTTTATCTCATTATTTGTACTAAAATGGCAGGATTACTATCTCATATAAAAGGTGGGACAAAATAATCTCATGGGATATCCTTACTTATCTCATCCCGCATACCAAACGACCCCAAAGAGTACATATATAATAATACATGTACAGGATCGTTTAGCGCACAGACTAAGTTATCCCGGGATTATAGTCGTGAGATTATAATCTCTAGACTAATTTATCTCACTTGGGAGATGGGATAAAATAATACCAAACTTGATGGGATAAGATGGTTATCCGAGACAAAATTTGGGATAAATTGTATACCTTATTTGTTTGAAGGTATAAATTTATCCCGGAATATCTTACCTTATCTCGCGTACTAAATGACCCCGTATATGAGTATCTAAAGACAAAAAATATATTTAATTAATCAATTTCTACATAGCAAAGCTACATTATGAGTAAAAGTTTTCATATTATTATTACTATTCAGTGACATAGTTATATAGATTGAAAGGTGATCGGTTGAATATTTTTCCTAAGATATTACTTCTATAGACATATAATTTAAATGTTGAACATACCAAACAAAATTTCCAACTTCACTGTTACGATTGTTTGTCGTATAGATAATCCCATAAAAGCTAGTTATTGAACCAAATGACCCTGTTTTCTTGGATCTGTTTTTGCTCAAAGGGAAGGTGCACCAATGGTTTAGTTTTTGGAGTTGAGTTAGATCCAAGATTAATTCTTTGTAATTTATTCTCCACCAAATCTGTCTGCCAACTCCTCCATCCCCATCCTCCAATTCCTTGTCACTTTGAATGGATTTGGAAAATAAACACCCCGCCCAAAATAAAAAAAATTCTTTGTTTGTGTTCTCATAATAGACTTCCTACCAATAGTTACTTAAACCATATAGGATTACCTCTAGAAAATCATTTTTCAGATTTAATGTATGTGGAATGATAGCCATAAAAAAAGTTTGATGAATCAACTTCAATAATGGCATGTACATTCTTGTCTTGTTTTGTTTTAGCAGTTTTGTCAGACCAAGAGAAACATTCCTAGTCATTTATACCACGAGAATCAACTTCAATAATGGCATGTACATTCTTGTCTTGTTTTGTTTTAGCAGTTTTGTCAGACCAAGAGAAACATTCCTAGTATAAAGGTTTCAGGTTGAGTAGGACCAATACAAAATATTTGGAGTGAAAGTTCAGCAACGGGAGCGATCCTGAAACATGCGTGGAGGTGAGGTACTCAGATCATTCCAAAGAAAGAAATCTTCAAGTACCTCGGGTCTATTATCCAATGGAATTGAGAGATTAATGACGATGTCACACATCGTATTGGAGCAGAGTGGATGAAATGGAGGCTCACATCTGGAGTCTTGTGCGATAAAAATGTGCCACCAAAACTTAAAGGCAAGTTATATAGGGTGGTGGTTAGGCCGACTATGTTGTATGGAGCGGAGTGTTGGCCAGTCAAGACTTTGCACATCCAAAAGATGAAAGTTGCTGAAATGAGGATGGTGAGATGGATGTGTTGGCATACAAGGAGAGATAAAATTAAAAATGATGATATCCGAGACATGGTAGGAGTGGCCTCGGTGGAGGATAAGATGCGGGAAGCGAGGTTGAGATGGTTCGGGCATGTGCAGAGGAGACATAAATGTCCAGTGCGGAGGTGTGAGAGGTTGGCTATGGACGGGTTCAGGAGGGGTAGAGGTAGGCCGAAGAAGTATTGAGAAAAGTGATTAGACGGGATATAGCGCAGGTGCAACTTACTGAGGACATGACCTTAGATAGGGGGTTGTGGAGGACACAAATTAGGGTAGTAGGTATTCGAGCGTAGTCCTACTTACGCTTACAAAATAATAGATGTAGTGTTATTACTGTAGGCTCGATTAGCCTATCACACTTATAGGCGCAGTATTGCTTTATAGTCCCCTATAGTTTGATTTCTGCTGCTATGTGTTCTTTAGTGTACTTTGTTTATCTTATTTATCTGTGTTAGCTACTGCTTCTTTTTTGTCAGAATGCGCAACTATGGCGTATTTGATTTTGTTATCAGCATGTTCATACTGTTTTAATTTCTTGTCTGGGTCTTACCGTTTTTCTTGCTTTGCTTTGCTTTGCTTGTGATTATGCTTTGTCTTAAGCCGAGGGTCTCCCGAAAACAACCGCTCTACCTACCAAGGTAGAGGTAAGGTCTGCGTACACTCTACCCTCCCCAGACCACACGTTATGAAATTTCACTGAATATGTTATTGTTTGTTTGTTGATTTACATTTATGACCACCTAAATCTCATGACACGTTTAAAATCAAAACTTAAAATAATTTTTTCTTAAGTTTATGTACATCATCAAATTACCGTCACATAAATTGAAACATAAAATTTTTACATTTCCATAAAGAATTAACACTGGATTTTATAAGAGATAAAGTTAACTTAGTAAGGCGTCGTGCCCTCATTGGCTGCTCTATTTAGTATTTTACTGTTCTCTATGACCCAATTAACAAAAGCAACATTTCTTTTCAAGTTATTATTTTTACAATTTTGTTTCACAATTTTCCATCAATATGTGATTACAAACTAATAGATATTTAGCTAGCATTTGGACATAGATTTAGTTGATTTTTTTGTTGAAAAAAGGATTTTTGAAGATGAGATGAAAAATGTTTTTAGAAGTTGAAATCGCGTTTGGATATGTATTTTATTTGAAAAAAACGTTGAAATCGTATTTGCACATGTATTTTATTTGAAAAAAAAATTGAAATTTTGTGAGCAGAAAACTTCAAAAACTTGAAAAACTAGTCTTAACTTTGAAAAAATCATTTTCAGAAACTACTCAACAACGGATCACTTTTTATAACCAAACAATATTTCCAATTATTTTTGAAAAAAAGGTGAAAAAACTTATGGCGGAACAGGAACTTATATTACTAAAATCACTTAATTTTAGTGCGACTCTTTTTTGGGAAAAATAGAATTACCTTCTGTCAATATTCCTGTTTTCCTGATTGGTCACGTGATTTCCTTTTGACCCTTTTTAGACTTTGGTGGTAGTCATACTTTAGTTTGGGTGTGACAGCCACTTAGTGCGAATTAGATATAAGTGCATCGTAAGTACAATGACAATGACTAAATTAAATAAAATACAGCTTTTCCTTTTATAAAAAGAAATCCTAAATAACTCACGTTAAAAAAATGTTGGTAATGTATAATATCGATCACGCCATAATATTGACACGGTCCAAATTAGAAATTTTTACACTACATAAAAGCTCAATAAAATCCATAACAAAAAATAACTAGTATTTATTTTCTAACAATTGTATTTAATTTGTAGGCGAATCAATCAGGTGACTAAGCGACTAAGACATACACCCTTTTATCCAGGTTTAATTTTAGGCAAGTATAAGTCGATAAAGCGACTATGCTAGAACCACAGGACTCGGGGAGTGCCTAATACCTTCTCCCCGGTCTTCTGTTTTTCCGGATCAGTAACAATAAAGTCATTTTCTTTTGGTTAGGGATTCATAAGGTGACTTAGAACATCAAAATTCAATTTCAAGTGACGACTCTATAAATTAAGCGACTAAAACATACACCCTTTTATCCAGGTTTAATTTTAGGCAAGTATAAGTCGATAAACCGACTATGCTAGAACCACGGGACTGGGGAATACCTAATACCTTCTCCTTGGTCTTCTGTTTTCCCGGACCAATAACAATAAAGTCATTTCCTTATGATTAGGAATTTATAAGGTGACTTGGAACACCAAAACTCAATTTCAAGTGACGACTATAAAATAATGAAAACCATTTAATAATAAAACCTTTTTCTTCGGGGGTGAAAAAGGGTGTGACAACAACTTTTAGAAATATATGAAGTATATAATACATAATAATTATACATTAAGTATACACCACGGCTATAAATTATTATGGTTAAACAGATGAAATTTTCAAACTAGGGCCTAGGGGTCGTGACCGATACTCAACGAACACATCTCAACAGGCAGACCACTACTACTCTAACATTCAGATTCAATTTACTCATAATAATTGAAAAACACATACATAAATCATGCAGTATCAACTTACTTTTTTAGACATAAACGTGAACATCAAATTAATCCATAATATTCATTAAGAGTCTATCAAGTATATATGGAGTATACAACTCTAGAGTTTTCCTAACATGCATGAAATTAAAGCCTAAATGCAAACGTAACCTAATAGACAACCATGGAACCAATATCGGGACTCACCATAAAGTTGTTTCAAATTTTGAACACTTTTAACTTTAATTTTACCCTCAATAAAATTGAAACATACTAGTAATAAGATAGGGGTGAATCTACCGACTTAGGGTGTGTTTGTTAATGATGAAAATATTTTTCCGTTTTCTCATATTTAGTTGATCAAAAAATTTAAAAAATCTTCTCTAAAAAAATAAATTCCTTATAAATGAGGAAAATGAATTTTCTAGTGAAATTAAGTAAAACAATAAACTTCATAAGTGATATCTCACACACTCTCTCCTTACCACCCTCAACCCAGCCTTTATGCCCACCATTGTTGAAATCAAGATACAAGACGTCATACATAGCTAATTAATAATTGTCAACTTTAAACGATAAATCAGATAAAAAAAGAAGTATACTAAAAGAGGCATGACACTTTAATATGATTTGATCAATTAATTGACCAACATATGACAAAATTGATTAAAAGAAAAGCATAAAAATTATTGAGAGAATAATTCTCTTAAATAAAAGTAATTTTTAACGGCTATATTATTAATGTTATTGTATTTTAAATACATAAATAACTTAGCTAGTAACCGCTATCAAATCACCCTTGATGAGTAGTTAGCCCGTCCAAGACATAAGTGGGATATGCTATCTTTAGACACATGTTAAATGGAATGCAATAACGTATATATAAGTAATACTCTATCTTATATCACTATATGTTAACATGACCACAAAAATTTTCATATAATTTATGTGATACATTTTTTTTTTACTTTGTCTAAAAAGAATGATATATTTTTATATTTACAAATAATTTAATTTTAAACTTTTCATTTTACCCTTACTAATATAATTTATAGTCAAAATGCAATACATAAATTGGGAAGGGGAAATAACACATATGTTGTATAGCTTATGATCCATGGATCGAAGCTAGGGAAGTGGAAGGGGTTCATCCGAATCCCGTTCGTCGGAAAATTACATTGTATCTACATAGTTAATTTTAATTTTTGTATATAGTACTTCTTCATTTATTTATATTTTGAATTTTTTAGTGAAAATTTTGATTCTGCCCTCGTAATCTCAATTACTCAAGCGGCTTTTAAATGTAACTCATAAGATATCATATTTCATTAACTTAGCTCTTTTTTTTGTCTTGTTTTTTCTTATTCAAATTGTGAATATCAATGTCTGATCCCAACTCGATCAGTTAGGTTATTCCAATATCTGCCCAAACTCAGGAACGACTAGGAATACTTAATCGTTAAAATTGTCTCTCTTGATATTTTGTGCATCTTGTACTGTTTCTTCTCATATCTCTTAATAAGAATACTTAGTTTCTCAAAAATGAAGTTCTTATTAACTAAATATGAATAATTCAAAGAAATTTAATAGCTAAGATAAGCAGAGGCGGGCCCACATAGGTCCTCATGGATGCTTGAGCACCTATTACTTCGCGAAATCTATATATTTATATAAAATGTTAATCGTTGTGTACGTATTATGCGTGTGTACCCAGTATTAATGATGATGAACAATTTTAAAATTAACGAAAATAATATTCAAAAGACATGTTTGTATTATAAATAAAAATTAACAAAAAATTGAAAGTTTAAAAATGATAAATATTAATCATTATTTAGAGATCATATTTTGGAGACACTGTAGTGGTTCTTCTTCCCGTTTCATTTATTTTAGTACTTACTCCATTATACAAAATTATTATAGGAATAGTGTCTGATTGAAAGGTAAAAACATTGTTTAGCTATATATGAGCATTTGGATACGTGTGTTACATATCTATTTCATGTTAATTATTATAAATTTTGTGTCTGATAATTTACCTACAATTCAAAATTCTTTTGCCCCATTTTATTCATTTCATTAGAGTGCTAAAACTTGTACGTAATCACATAGGTACTCAAAATTCGATAAATACTGTAGTAACACTTATAGATTTTTCACTCAATCATATCTTAGCTTACTCATGTTTTCTTTCTAGTTACTTCATTTATGCGTGAGTAATGAATAAATATGTCATATTCCTATGCGTACGCCTAAGAGTATACACAAAATCTTATTAAAACTAAATCTTGTCTATACGTATAAGGTGGGTACAAAGATTTTAATTACTTATTAAATTGACTAATTGGATAAAATCAAGTCTCTTGAGATATGTAAAGGAATATGTTCCTTAATTTTATTTATCAATAATGTACAATATATATAGTAGTACAAGAATATGTAAATTAGGTAACTAATCAACCTAATTACAATAGAAAATATAATTCTACCTAAAATAAGAGACCTAATTACAATAGGAATACAATTCCACCTAAAATAAGAGATATACAATTAATGTAAGAATATTTAGTGAATATTCTATTACACCCCTGCAGTCGAAGCGGGAGGCTCACGAACACTAGGACTGGCTCGAAAATCACCAAACAGTATACGCGGAAGTCCTTTGGTGAAGATGCCGGCAATCTGATATCTAGAAGGAACATGAAGGACACAAACTTGACCACGAGCCACTTTTTCGCGAACAAAATGAATGTCCATCTCAATGTGTTTGATGCGCTGATGTTGGACGGGATTACCGAAAAGAAATATCGCACTAATATTGTCACAGTAGACTAGTGTTGCCTTTTGAATCGGGAAGTGAAGCTCAAGTAGAAGGTTACGGATCCAACAAGACTCAGACACGACGTTGGCTACACCTCTGTACTCTGCTTCGGTATTGGATCGGGATAGTGTAGGTTGCCTTTTGGAAGACCAAAACAATAGGTTATCTCTAAGGAAAATACAGTAACCAGATGTGGAGCGTCGGGTGTCAGGACATCCACCCTAGTCAGCATTATAATAAGCAGTGAGACCAGTGAGTGCGGACCTGTATAGATGTAAGCCGAAGTGAAGTGTGCCCTGGATGTATTGTAAAATACGTTTGAGGGCATGCATGTGTGCTTCCGTTGGATTGTGCATGTGCATACAGATTTGTTGCACGACATAGGATATGTCTGGTCTCGTGAATGTGAGGTACTGCAGGGCTTAGCCAGACTACGATAGTGAGTTAGGTCTGAATACTGAGGGTCGAAATCAGCGCTGAGCTTGGAATTGGTATCCACTGGCGTGTGGGATGGCTTGCAAGACGTCATGCCTGCATAGACAAGCATCTCTTCGGGGTATTTCTTCTGACATAGAAATAGGCCGCCAGAATGGCGAGTGACAGGGATGCCCAAGAAATAACTCAGGGGCCCTAGATCCTTTATAGCAAACTCAGATGAAATGAGAGACATAATGGACCGGCGGAGGGCATCAGATAATGTGGTGAGGATGATGTCATCAACATATAATAAGATGTAAGTCATGTCTAGACCCTTGTTGTAGATAAACATGGAATGATAAGATCTGTTGTGTAAAAAATTGATAGAGGAGATATAATCGGTGAACTGCTGGTACTATACTCGAGGAGCATGTTTCAGTCCATAGAGCGATTTCTGTAATAGACACATATAATTCGGATGAATCGGATCCCTGAAACCCATAGGCTGATTCATATATACCATTTCATGAAGATCTATATGTAAGAAAGCATTATTGACATCAAGCTGATGAATGGGCCAAGACTTAGATAGGGCAATGCTGAGGACGGTCCGAATGGTTGCGGGCTTTGCGACCGGGCTGAACATTTCATCACAATTCCTCCCACCTGTTGAGACCTACCATCACCTACAAGACGAGCCTTGTACCTCTCAAAAGAACCATCAGATTTCTTTTTATGTCTAAAAATCCACATAAAATGAATAATATTAGCATAAGGTGGACGGGGTACTAGGACCCGCGTCTTATTATCAATAAGAGCATTATATTCGTCAATCATTGCGGCTTCACAATTTGGGTCGGATAAGGCATCCTTCGGATTACGAGGGACAGGGGAAGGGACAACTGAAACGGATAAGTTAAACAATCGTTTATGTTTGGAAATTCCATGCATGGCACGGGGTTCCATTATTTGAGAGCGTGCCTCGGGATGCAGATGGGAGGAAGGAGGTGCCGCAAAACTGCCGGGAAGAAGAGGAAGGGCAGGGGTGACGGGATCGGCTGGCCGAGGCTCGGTTTGCCCGAGAGGTGGTTGTGATATCACCCTGAGATGGGATGTTCCAAGCTCGGTGGAACTGGGTGGGCAGCGTGTCCGGGACTGACCGAGGTGTATTCAGGTGCCGGGGACTGGGACGTCGGATTATGTAAATGATGAATTAGAAGGGTGTTTAGGCCATCATTTAGGAAGTCATAGGAATGCCAAGGTGGTGAGTTTAGTGAGGCAAAAGGAAATTGAGACTCATCAAATATGATATGACGTGAAATAATTATTTTACGGCTTGAAAAGTCATAGCAAGACTAACCACGATGATTGGAGGGGTAACCCAGAAACACACACGAAGAATATCAGGGATGGAGTTTGTGAGTGGTCAGATGGAGAGGATAGCAGAGACATCCGAAAATACGCAAGTGTTGGTAGGAGGGGTTTCTACGAAACAGAACTTGAGTGGGCGACCGTAAAGCTAGAGACTTGTTTGAGATTATGTTGAGGAGATAAGGTGGCCATGGAGAGTGCGTAATGTCAGAATTGAGGGGGAATTGAGGCATGGGAAAGTAGGGCACAAATTAGGTTGTTTATGGTTCAGATTTTTTGTTCGACTTTACCATTTTGGGAGGAGGTGTGGGGGCAGGAAAAATAAAAGGTAAGACCATTTTTTGGAGCAAAACTGTTTGAATTGGTTATTATCGAATTTCCTGTCATTTTCACATTGAAACATTTAATGTTCTTTTCAAATTATGTTTTTACGAAAGCACTAAATGAGGAAAAAATAAGGTAGACTTGGGATTTATTACCAATTGGAAAAGTCCATAGAAAATTGGAATAATCGTCCAAAAACAACACAATATTGATGGACAACCATACTTAAAACAAGGGAAGTTCACAAATCACTATGTATTATATCGAAAGGCATTAAAGTACAATTTATGGATGCATAAAATGATAATTTAACATGTTTTCCAAAAACACAGGATTCACATATAGGAGTCTTAGAAATACAGTTGAATTGAATAAAATTATTGTTCTTAAGGGAGAGTAATACAAAATCTCATGGATGTCTTAATATAGAATGACATAAGGGAGACGAAAGAGCATTAAAGGTTGATGGAACTGAGGCTGATTTGTTGACGGCGTTTGAAATAGGGTACAGATCTCCGGTGCTGTCACATCTCATTATTTGTCTCTCTGTCATAAAATCCTTCACAGAAAAATTAAAAGGATCAAAGTTAAGGGAAACCTTATTATCAGTTGTGAAACGTCGCACAAAGATTAGATTCTTAATGAGTTTAGGAGAATGGAGGACATTTTTTAAAATTAGTGGTAGATATGGTGGGGACAAGGATGAATGACCAAAACCACGAATAGGAATGCCTTGTCCACTACCAACAATAATATTTCGATTTAAATTACTTAAATTGGAATAAGACGAGAGAGTACATTATGATGCCGTCATGTGAGATGTAGAGCATGTGTCCATATACCAATTTTCGTCTGGCGTGTTGAATGACATTGTGTTCATAGCTGCCTCAATGTCAGTTAGTGCATAAGTTGAGGGCGGAGGGGCCTGTGCTGTGTAGGCCTGTTGTGGACGTGCACTGAGTATGCCAGGTTGGGCCTGTCGAGTCGGAGGTGGAGTCCACGAGGATGTCGGATACATGTAAGGAGGAGAGGCCCATGACAGTGGGGCCCATGTGGCCCATGGTGGGTAGGCAACCCATAGCGGAGGTTGCTGCCACTGCCGCGATCGCTGCCACTACCGCCGTTACTGCCGGAATTCCATCCACCGCGGCCCTTATCGGATTGCCGCCCTCGACGGTTGTTGCGGGTCGATCCAGCCTGCTACGGGTCCTCGGGTCAGCGGTGCCGGCTGCCGGAATTGGAGGCCCTGCCATCGGCGGAGAGCCCGATGGTTGTGGTGAGGGCAACATTTGTAATGCTGGCCTGAGTAGTGTTGCATTTGATTTTCCGGGTTTTCTCAAGAATTAGCTTTGAACAGGCCTCATAAAATGGTGGTAATGATGTGCATTGCTGAAGAATGGTAGCAACACCGTCATATGATTCGTTTAAGCCTGCAATAAGTTGCATGACCAATCGCTGATTAGTGACTGGTGCACCAACGTTGGAGAGTTGGTCATCAAGTATCTTGAGTTCTTGACAATATGCAGATACGTTTGGAAAATCGTCCTGATGAACGTTCTTGAACTGATTTTCAAGGTATAACACACGTTGAGTTTTGTTGTCATGAAAAATACTTTCCAAACGTTCTCACGTTTGGCGGGAAGTGGCATCGGTCTAAATAATTATGTGAAACAGATCATTAGAGATTGTGCCGTATATCCACTGGAGGACATTGACATCCAAACGAGACCAATGTGCATCATCAGAAGTCGAAGTCGATGGTGGGTCTGTGGACTTCGATTTAGGAGGGATGATGTGGTCGATAACTTCGTAGACACGACAATGGATTTTGAAGAGTTCCGCCCACGAGGAGTATTGACCCATTTCCATCTCAAGAGTCACATGGATGAAATTTTTAATGTTGTTGGATGAAATTTTTAATGTTGTTGACTGCAAGTGCAGGATGAAATTTGGTTTTGTCAGTCATGGAGGATGAAATTTAGGAGGACAATGGAGAGGGAGTGGCCGAAAAAACTAGGGTTCCGTCGTGGGGGGTTGGGGGGGTGGGGGTTGGCGGCCGAGAGGGAGTCGGCGTGGTGGTGGGTATTTTTGTGTAGGGTTAGGTTAGACTACTGATACCATAAAAGAATATGTTCTTTGATTTTATTCATCAATAATGTACAATATATAGAGTAGTATAACCATATTTAAACTAGGTAACTAATCAACCTAATTACAATATAAAATATAATTCTACCTAAAATAGGAGACCTAATTACAATAGGAATACGATTCTATCTAAAATAAGAAATATATCATTAATGTAAGAATATTTAGTGAATATTCTATTAATATGTTTTCTTTTATAAGTCTTATGATTATAATATCAAACTTGTAATATTTTCAAATTTGCTTCGAAATATTATTCTCCTGTATAGTATATTTTGAAGTAAAGAATACATAATTATATTGTATATACTGGCTTTGGCAGAGCTAAAGTGGTGGATTCTTTGCTCATAGAGATCTCTCTATTACCAACGTAGCTTCTCTACCAAGTGGTTCCTCTATACTACCTTACTAAAAAAACATTTTTCCTGTACGAAACTCCTTTAATGTTTATTATTTGTACAACATGTTTTTCCTAATGTTGTAACCTTCAATTCCCACTGAGTCAATGGTTTCATAAGTGTGTGGAACACCAATCATATTATGAATACAGGGGATACAAGATATACATTTCATGGGTTTAATTTTTAATGGGGAGAAAAAGAGAAGAAGATAATGGTTATAACAAAGCGGTAGGGTATTTTTATTCCACACGGCAGTCCATGTAGGCAATTATATAAGTTAAAAATGAATAAAAAATGACATGGATGGTTGTTAGTTTTGAAGGGTAGAAGTGACCCATTTTATTAACGGTAGGGGTATTTTTGACACCATTTGCAAACGGTGGATAAAATTGCTCCATTTCCTATAGTTGAAGCGCAATTTTAATCCTTTCACTTGAATTTATTATACTTTTAAAATTATGAGTTCACATTTACTATATGTTGTAATTTCATTTTTTTTTTTATATAATAAAGTATTAAATTCAGAAAAACCCAAATACTTAGAATACTGCATTCGCCCTGTTTATGTGGAAGGGATATTTAATGCACTACAGTAACTATTTGTTCAAGAACTTCTTAATTCGCCCTGTTCATGTGAAAGGGATACTTAATGCACTACCGTAACTATTTGTTCAAGAACTTCTTATGACCCAATGTACCATGCATTGGCCTAACTAGTTTTCCTTTGTTCTCTTATCTCATTACACCTTTCGTGTGCAATTTATTCTTGAAAGAAATAATCCCCTTGATTATTTTCATTGATTTAATAGATATATATACAAGTTACAAAATAGGAGAATCCTATTCCTAATCTATTCCTAAAACCTTATTCTACCATAATTCTAACTATACAATTATGGTAAGTGTATAACACTAATTATGGTAATAAATATACTACAATATACACACAATATACTTTCCTTAATATACAATATTTTTCCACCTTGTTTTCTAGGCAACAATCCCGTGATGGGGCTGCTGCACCTTGTCGCTCCGTGTTGGGGTGAGAGACCCAAAGCGAAATTTCTTGCACTAGCTTGGTGGGCCTTTGCTTCACTTCTTTGCTGCTATTTCTTAGGGCCTTCTATTCACTGGCTGTTCTTTGTTGCTTGATCTTCTAATATATATGTGATATACACGATGTATATTCGGTGTATATCACATGTATATTGCTTTGTTTAACACACCCCCATGATCATAGCGGGCGGTTTTCGAACGCGAGACTGTCCCTAAAATCTTCAAAGAGAACCGTGGTAGACCCTTTGTAAAGATGTACGTAATTTGATAACGAGACGGGACATGGCATACGCGAACTTGTCCCTTTGCAACCTTTTCACGGACAAAGTGAATGTCCATTTCGATATGCTTGGTGCTATTTGGTGTTGAAGCGGGTTACGAAAGGTAGATGGCACTAATATTATCGCAATACACCAAGGTTGCCTTCTGAATGGGACAATGAAGCTCCAAAAGCAAATTACGTAGCCAACACGACTCGGAGACCACATTCGCTACCCCTCGATATTCGCCTCTGCCTTTGGAGCGTGATAGAGTTGCTTGACGTTTTGCCGACCACGAGACCAAGTTGTTCCAAGGAACATACAGTAGCCAGAAGTCGATCGTCTGGTGTCGGGACAACCACCCCAATCAGCATCCGTGTAAGAGACAAGTGTAGATGTAGCCGACGGATACAAGTGCAACCCATAGTCTAGTGTCCCCTGAATATACCGAATGATGCGTTTTATTGCATTCATGTGTTCAACTCTGGGGTCATGCATGAATAAACACACCTGCTTTGAACCGCATACGTAATATCCGGTGCGGTAAAGGTAAGATCTTGGAGAGCCCCTGCAAGGCTGCGATATCGGGTCGGATCCTCGTATGGTGCACCTTTGCGGCACTTAGCTTTGGGTTTACATCAACTGGCGTGGAAGTGGACTTACAGGATGACATCCCAGCCCTCTCGATGATCTCAGCAGCATACTTCCGTTGAGACAGAAACAACCCACCTGAATGACGTTTGACAGCAATTCCCAAAAAGTAACTCAATGGCCCCAAGTCATTCATAGCAAATTCGAAGCGAGCATGGCCATGATAGGCGACGCAAAGCATCGGAGGAGGCGATCAAGATGATATCATCCACATATAACGAGAATGTAGGCCAATGACGAACCACGCTGCGGTAGATGAACAAAGAATTGTCGGACTGCTTGTGTGTGAACCCAATAGTCGAAACAAAATCAGCAAATCGTGTATACCGGGCACGTGGAGGACCGCTTAAGCCCATATAAGGACTTTTTCAACAAACGGACATGATGAGGGCGGGTGGGATCCACGAAACCCAACGGCTGATGCATATAGATTTGTTTCCTTGAGATCTCCATGTAGAAAAGCATTCTTGACATCTAGCGATGAATTGGCCAAGTCTTTGAAAGGGCCAAGCTAAGTACCGTGCGAATGGTAGCCGGTTTAACCACCGGACTAAATGTCTCACCACAATCAATACCAACTGCTTTGAGTCTTACCATCACCAATAAGTCGCGCCTTATGCCGAGCAAAGGACCCATCGAATTCTCTTTGTGAGCAAAAATCCACATAGACACGATAATATTAATACCATATGGACGGGGCACCAACTCCCACGTCTTACTATCAATAAGAGCATTATATTCATCGGTCATAGCAATTTTCCAATTAGGGTCATTTAGTGCGGACACAGGATTGCGGGGCAAGGGGGATTTAGAGACATCGAGAATGTAAATTAAAATGTCTTTTAGGCGTAAAAATACCCCGCCGACTACGAGTGACCGGTCTATGACTCGAGGAAGAATTAATGGAATTTTGGGAATTTTACGGGCTCGGGACGGAGCGGCGAGCAAGCGGTGGGGCTGCTTGGCCCAAATCGGAAATGGTGGACTCGGCTTCGGACCAGTTCCAGGCTGGGCTGGACCGGCCCGATTCTTTGGGAGCTGTTCCGATGGTTTGGAAGAGCTGGGTGTGGCGGTCTTGTTGGGCCGGCGGGCGGTGGGCCCATTTGGAGGATTTTGGGTACGGGAGATGTCCGAAAAATTCGAATAATATACGGGGATATTTGGTCATCCAAAAAATTATACGACTTAGGTTCGGGAGTATGAACTTTCGTAAATGGGAATTGAGTTTCATCAAAAATGACATGGCGATTGATTATGATTTTCTTGGAGGATAAATCAAAACACTTATAACCACGATGATTCGACGGATAACCCAAGAACACACACGGGGTAGACCGAGCACTGAAGTTTGTTAATTGTGGTGGATGGAAATAACGGATAACACAAGCACCCAAAAATCCGAAGGTGAGAATAAGAAGGGTTCTTATTATATAGGATTTTGAGGGGGAAGAATATGTCAGACCTTTAGACGGAATTATGTTAAGAAGGTAAGTGGCCATTTGTAGAGCATGATGCCAAAAATACGGAGGTATGGAGGCATGGATTAGGAGAGTTCGGACAATGTTATTTATGGAACGAATTTTGCGTTCGGCTTTCCCATTTTGTGAAGATGTATGAGGACATGAAAACGAAAATTTATCCCATGAGTAGCACAAAATTCTCGAAACTCCCTATTGTCATACTCTTTCCCATTATCACATTGAATATTTTTTATTTCTCTTTCGAATTGAGTACGAATGAACGCTCTAAATTTTATGAAGACGGAAAACACTTGTGATTTATTCGCAATTGGAAACGTCCACAAAAATCTAGAATAATCATCTAAAAAGAGAACATAATATCGATGACCCATTGAACTAAGAACAGGAGATGTCCATAAGTCGCTATGAATAATGTCAAATGGCATAGAAGTATGAGAATTGGAGTCTACAAATGGCAACTTAACAATTTTTCCTAATGAACAAGACTGACAAATTGGAGTACGACTCATACCCTTACAAGAAATAAAGCTATTTTTATCTAAAACCGATAAAATAGAAGATCCGGATGACCCGGACGAGCATGCCACATGGAAGGAGAGATGGTGCAAAAGGCGATGGCAAGGTGGACTCGATGGACGAAAACCGGGCATGATAGGATATAGATCCCCCTACTATCACACCTCATGAGACGACTCCCCGTCTTGAAATCCTTCACGAGAGAAACCGAAAGGATCAAATTCAACGAAACAGAATTGTCATTTGTGAACTTTCGGACGGACACTAAATTTTTAATCAATTTAGGAGCATGTAAAGTATTTTTTAAGAGGAGTGGTGGATTGGGGGGAGACAACGTTTTCGACCATACCCTAGAATTGGAATAGAAGCGCCATTACCAATAATTATCCCCAGGGGTGCTCAAATTGGAATAAGATGAGAGAGTACACGAGTCGGAAGTCATGTGAGTAGTGGCCCGGTGTCCATGTACCAATTTTGATCCGGTTGAGTCAATCCCAACATGTGCATCGCGGCCTCGATATCGGTATGAGTAGGGCCTGTTGCATGATGGGCTTGCGGAGGTCGGGGCCCAAGAACTCGGCCGTCGGTCCCGGCCGTAACTACTACCCTACTGCCCGCCGGGCCCGCGGCCGTGGGGCCTTCTTGGGCATTGGGCCTAGGCTGGTTGGCCGGCCAGCGGCCGCTGGAATTTCTGCTTGCCTGTTGGTATGGGCTGCTGGCCCACGGTCCTTGCCATTGCTCCTTGCCATGGGCCCCCCTTCTTTGGGCCCATGGGGGTGGTGGGCCCTTGTTCATTGGATGGGACCCACCGACGTTTTGCGACTACGGAACCTCCACCATTACCACCGCGTTTGCCCCCGCGGTTTTTGTTATTATTTTTGCGATTATTCTTGCCGCCACCATGATTATGGTTTTGGCCCGAATTATTAACAAAACCTGAAGGATTAGGAGAGGATGCCATCATGACAACGGGACTTGCTCCGGTAGCCGCCTTTTTAGCCAAACCGGCTTCTTCCAACGTAAGCATGGAGCGGGCTTGATGGAAGTCGGGAAGAGGGTTGCTTTGGCGAAGGAGAGTGCCAACACCATTATAGGCCTCCGAAAGACCGGCAACCAACTGTAGAACTAGACGATTATTTGTCACCGGTGCGCCAACATTACGGAGTTGATCCGCCAATTCCTTTAGTTTCTTGCAATATGCGAAATGTTTGGAAATACGTCCATTCGAACGAGAGAGAATTCTGCTCGAGTGTGACGATACGGGAATGTTGGTTGTCTTGGAATATGTCACGCAATCTATTCCATGCAGCCATAGCCGTGGTATCGGGCTCCATAATCGTCTGTAGAAGGTCCACTAAAATAGTGGCGTATATCCACCGAAGAACGGTAGCATCAAGTGTAATCCACACCTCGGGATCCTCCGCGGGGAAGGGGTCTAGCGGGAGGAATTATGTGATGAAGAACTTGATAAGAGATAGCGTGAATTTTAAACAACTCCGCCCACGTTGCATATTGAACGTTTTCCATCTCAAGGACAATAGGGACACTGAGCTTGATATTGGAAACCGTGAGGGCAGGGTGAAAATTGTTCTTAGACATATTTGAAAGAACAAAGAAGGAGGATAAATTTAAGAGAGGTTTTTGAGAGCGGAAGACGAGATATTTGGAGAGAAAAACCCGAGGGAGGGGGGGGGGGGTTCTCGGCCAAAGAGGAGGCAAAAGTTTAAGAGAAGAAAACTTTTGTTTAGACCTAGTCTCTTGATACCATGAAAGAAATAATCCCCTTGATTATTTTCATTGATTTAATAGATATATATACAAGTTACAAAATAGGAGAATCCTATTCCTAATCTATTCCTAAAACCTTATTCTACCATAATTCTAACTATACAATTATGGTAAGTGTATAACACTAATTATGGTAATAAATATACTACAATATACACACAATATACTTTCCTTAATATACAATATTTTTCCACTTGTTTTCTAGGCAACAATCCCGTGATGGGGGCTGCTGCCATTTATTTGCTCCGTGTTGGGGTGAGAGACCCAACAAGCGGGGGGCTGTTGCACTGTGGCCCAGTGGGCCTTTGCTTCAACCGCCGCACCTTTGCTTAGGGCCTTCTATTCACTTTCAAATTTTGTACATTCTTGTTGCTTCGATCTTCTAATATATATGTGATATACACTGATGTATATTCAGTGTATATCACATGTATATTGCTTTGTTTAACAATTCTCTACGAAAATTTTGTCCCTAATCTAAGGTCTTTTGTTGGAAATTTATTAAGAGTGATTCAAAATTTAAAAATACTTTTTGGACAAACACAATAATTTGTGAAAAGACAGCCTTAGCATAATAGTAAAGTTGTCTTCGTGTGGCCTATAGATCACATGTTCGAGCTATGAAAATAACCAATAATATTTGTATTAGGGTAGAATGTCTACATCGCACCCACTGAGTGCGCACCTTTCCCAAATCCTATGTGAACACGAAATATTTTGTGCACCAGAATATCCTTTTTAGTAAACTCTATACTTGTTCTCATTCTACCTCTTGGCGCTACTAGCCTCGAATCAAATAATTTCAGATCCACAATAATATTTCTCACACCACACATCATATTAATGTTGACATGATAATTATTGTTATAGGCAAACTCAACCACAAACAAATCCTCAAGTCTAGAATGTAATTTTCCTCCTGTATTCGCGTTTTCAAACCAAAGATGAAACACTCTCGTAAAATGCAAAAATCACATAGGTGGAGCTAGTTGTTATGTAAAAAAGAGAATGATAAAAACACACTTGATTTTTTTTTTTATGAGTTTCACACCCCAATAATCAACTGTTCATTTTTTCTATCTGAACTATCACCATCAATGTATTAAAATACATTTCGAAGCTGATTAGGCCAACTATCAGTTATTCTCTTCTCCTACATGAATTATCATCATCTACTCAATTAGATATATTTTAATACATAGATAGTGATAGTTCAGATAGAAAAAATAAATAACATATAGTTGGAATTTGAAACTCGCAAAAAAATGATAATTCAGATGTATTTTTTATTATTATCTCTTTAAAAAAGTCAAATTACTCGACAAAATTAAATAAGAGGAAAAGAGTTCGTAATTATAGCTCACCTCAAGGTTATAGAAGTAATTTAAGACTAGAAAACAACTTTATCTGGTGAATTGATAATTGCCTTTACCTTTCACGAGGAACCTACTTTGGCTTCTCTGCCTTTTCTGTATAATCATTCACTTGCTTCTCTTCTTTACTCCCCCCCCCCCCCCCTTTCTTCCCTCCCCCTACCCCCCACTCACTCCAAGTACTTCCTTGCTAAGCATCTTGATATTTCTATATATAGCGAACAAAATGGCTAACTTTGCTAGTAGAGACATGAAGAGAAGTCCTTTATTGGCTTTTGAGGACTACTTGAATCATAGCAAAACTTATGGAGAAGATGCAAAAATTGGTGATGGATTTGGAGGAAGTGACCATCATCATCATCATCATCATCAAAATACCAATAATAATAACATTAATGATGACAATAATAATGTTCATGCTCAACTTTTTGGTAATATTTGCTCAGTTGCTCCTTCATTTACTATGACAAATCAGGTTAGCACTTGCCTCTTACAACTTTTTCTTGAATATCTTTTTTAATATTTGTGGTGTTTGGGCCAAATTTAAGTGCAACTCGACTAATTTTACGGATAACTGTTATTTTTCATCACCAACTTAAGTATCCAGTAATTCTATTCACAAAAATCATTCACTGTAGTATTTTATTTTCGCTTGAATTGAACTAAATCTTATGATTCTCAATCACTAGGCCGCACTCTTTGATGCTCTATTTAAATAATTTTCTTGTGTGTTTGCTCTTTTCCAAAATTTGTACAAGGGAGTGTGTTTATTTTTCTTCTCCTGTCTTTTTGTAGTTATATAAAATGGAATTTAACATGTTATAAGGATGATATATCACTCAAATTTGAGAGATTTTTCTGAAAGATGGCTTGGAAAATGATTTTTCTTTTAATTAGAAATTTCTAGGAGATTGGTAATGTACAACACTTTTAATGGTGTTAAAAAACAATATAATAGAACTAAAAAGGAGGAGGAATGAAAGAAAGAGATGATTAATGTTCAAGAATAATTGAAGAGGGTGGAATAAAGTACAATTGGTGGTTTATTGTTTATTAAACATCATGATAGACCCTAGCTACTTTATAATGTTTACAAATGCTAAATACAAAAGGGGCCATCTTTATTTGGGACGTGACTCTTTACTATTGGTGGTGTTCAAGTGATAAGTGACTGCAAAATCATATATTTCTAATACTTTGCTCCAAAAGGTGTAATCTCCCACCCCAGAGCCCCCACACCCCGGTCCGACAGGTTTGTGAAGGAGGTAAATCATGGTGACTTAATTGATTTCAAAGGTTAGATCACTACCACGCTGCGCACAAGGAGTATATTTCTAATACTCCTATAAGTTTGTGTAAAACTCTAGAAAATTATTTTATAGGAAAAATAAGATCATTTAAATTTTTAAGAATTTTAAGAAAAGTTCTAGAAAAGGTATGTTTTAAGTTCATTTTTTCTGAAAATTCAGAAATTACGACAATAGAATATCTAACGAGATCAACAGTAACACTCAAGGTCGTTGAATATGAATTCGTGAGACTATAATTCAAATAATAACATTTTAATCAGATATATATAAGAAGATTATAAGAATTTTTTTCTATGGTTCTGACGAACAAATATCGAAGTAATTCTTAATTTTAAAAATATTATGAATTTATCTTTTTTTTACATAATTAATAGGGTTTTATATTTTAAGTCCCTTCTCGGCTTTATAGTTAGAAGATACGTTTTCAATTGATTAACAATTTCCAACCAAATTCACGATGATTAAAGAGGCATAATCTGCGATATGACTTTTTTAATCAATAAATTAAGGAATTAAAATAATGTTTGAGAGTTTTTTTTATAGTACTATAAAGTGAGTTTAAGTACTGAATTTCCACGTTACTGTGAATGGTCGGTTTGCTGTGTAACTTTCAGAGGAATATAATAATATATAATGTGACAAACACTTAAGTTTAAGAAAGTGATTGTACAGTTCCAAGTAACTGTTTTATTAAAAAAATAGTTTCTCTTTTTCTACCTTTTTTTAAATTGGGGAGTTGATTGATTTATGCCTTTCTATGGGCAGAATGTGGTTTTGAGATTGTCTTAGTTTTTTGTATTATATATAAAAAAATTAGGTATAGATTGAGAATGACAGCATCAAGAACCAAATTTTTTAAAAAAGAAGGAAAAGACAATAATTATATATTCCTCTGTCCCTTTCATACCACACACAAAAGTATGAAGTAACATAGAGTATACATAAAAGTAAGGGTGGTCATCGGGGCGGCCCCCAGTTCCGGGCTTCCGGCGGGATGGGGAGGGTCGGGATGCGGGCTCCGGCGGGATTAGCGGGTTGGGATAGGCGGGACGAGAAGAGGTCCTGTCTCGTCCCACATCCCGTCGGAAGAGGGGCTGAGATTTGGGGGGACGGGACGGATCGGGTCGGGTTGCCAGATTTGGGTTTTTTTAGACATAATTTAAAAAAATCTATATTTAAACAATTAAATAATTGAACAAGATAGTGTAATAAAAACATTCAAGGCTGTTCTTGTGCCTCTTATATTATTTAATAGAAATATGATTTTTTTGTAATACAAATTCAAAATTTGTTCAAAAGTTGCAAATCACATAGTAAAATTGACATTAAAAAATTACATAGTTAACCATACTTTTTCTACTTTCCTCACAATGTCTTAAGGATCTTCGGTTGGAATTGGAAGTTGTTGGTCAAATTGTTCGATATCTCTTCCTGCACCCTTGGACAATATTTCGTTGTAGTTGTAGTCGTAGTCGTCTTCTTCGTTGATCTCCGGTTGACCGCACCTTCTACGCTCCGCTCTAATCCAATCTCTGAATAAAACTGCAATCTCCAAGCTGTCTCCTGCCAATAAGTGTTTGTACTCTCCTATTTGAAATCTTCTAGCAGAAAAAGTGCTTTCAGACGCTGTTGATGACGCTTGAATGTTCAACACATCTCGGTCCATCTTTGATAGTGCTGAAAATGTCTTCGCATTCTCGCTACAGTATCTCAGCAAGTTTTCACGTCCATCTTCATTGACAATTGATTCGTACAGTACAACACCCTGCAAAACATAAACATCAAATTCGCTAACTTGTGAAGAAGTTGAACCACTAAACATTCTATTTCTAAGGCCTTGAACACTAGTAGCAAAAATCACATGTCTTTTATTAGGTTGCAGTGAAGTAGAAGATGGTACCGAAGTCGGTTGATTATTTTCACTTTCTTGTTGGTAATACATATATATGTTTTTGCATTCATTGTGAATGCTGGACTTAACAACTTCTTTAGTTGGTTCGTTAGTTGGTTCTTCGGTTGGATCTGTTGGAAGTATTTCTAAGCTTTCATAAATCGTTTCATAAGTGCTTTATAACCGTCTAATTTAATAGTCAGATTTATTACAGTACCAATAAAATATATAGTGGGAATAAGATTTTTTTTTAATTTTATAAACATTTTTAATAGATGGCTTGTAAGTTGATTTTTGCATATATTCATTAAGTAACAAAAATATTAGAGTTATATAAAATAACGTAGTTGAAATAGTAGGATAATAAATTTCAGAAAATTCTTTAGTAGCTAGAAAAAATTCTCTAGAAATGCAATAAGTTCCGAATTTTTTTCTCAATCATCATCTAACAGCATATCCGTTGGACTTTGATTATGGGCGTTAAATAATAAAGTTATATGTCTTTTATAATCGTGAGCAACAAGTAGTTGTTCATATAAAGAATTTCACCTAGTCGAAATTTCTTCTGAAATTTTTCTATAAGGTAATCCACAATCATGATAAATTTTTTTATATTCTTTGCGTCTTTGTATTTTATTACCTTTAAAAATAAAGTTTATAGCAAATTGTACTTTATCAAAAATGTTTTAAAAAAGTTTTAGGCCATCATTTACAACTAAGTTATAAATATGACATGCACATATAATATGAAAAATATCGGGAAAAGATACTAAATCGAGTTTTTAAAAGGTTTACATCATAATCATTAGAAGTAGCATTATCTAATGTAACAATCATAATTTTATCAGTAATTACATAATATTAATAAATTTCATGAATATTTCTTGCAATAAATAATCCAGTGTGTCTATCATCAATATATCTATATGCTAAAATACGTTTTTGCATAGACCAAATCTGATCTATCCAATGAAATGTAACGGTTAAATTATCATTACCATTAGTACTACATCCTATATCAGAAGTGATAGCTACTTTGCCATTAAAAAGATATAATGCATAACGTAAATACTGTTGATATTTATGTGCAAAGTTAAAAACGTCTCTTCTAACAGTTGATCTAGAAAAATCGTTAAAAACAGGATTATACGTTTCTCTAATGTAATGAGTAAAATTAGGAGAGGAAGAAAAAGCAAAAGACAAACCCTCCACCGCAACTAATTTTGCTATATTTTTCCTATTTTTGTGTTTATGATATTTAGGACCTATAATTCCCTCATCATCGAGTTAATTCGACCTTGTACTTGGTCGGGGACTATGTGAACTTTGTCCCGACTCATAAGGCATTGGCACACCCGATTTTTCAGCTAGATATTCGTTATACCTAGCTTTGTGCATGCTTTGTACATGTTTCAATAAACCTCCCGTCCTACCATGACCTTTTCCAGTTTTAAATATATAAATTTGACAAATTTTACATCTAGCTAGTTGATTCTCATTGTCTTTATCAAAAAAATCTCATGCAGGTGATTTTAATTTTCGTTGTTTGGGGTCTCGACTCATACTAGAGGGAATAGAAGGCATTCCAGTTTCAGTTTCAGGTTGAGACTCGGTATGAGCCTGAGGTGGAAGTGCACTAGTGGGTGTGTTATCTACATTATCTTCTAATTCATTTTCAAAATTAAAGTCTGGTTCAGATGTAAAATATACCTCATGATCTAATGGTATATTAATATCAACATTAAAAAGATCAATTTCATCTACATGAGTGAAATCATCGGGACTAGGAATAAGATTACTAGAAGATGCACCCCTTACCCCTAGTACCTCTACCAGAAATCAAACGTCCAAGGTGTTCCATTATAATTATGGAAATAAATAATTAAAGTAAATGAAATTAAGTGTATAATTAAAATTGAGTAATAATAATAATTTAAAGAAGGAACGAAGGTACCAAACGCCGATGTAACGTCGACTTGTAATCGAGGTTGAAAATTGAAACTTTGCTCGATGGATGATCCTCAAGCTAGTTGCTAACTTCACTCCCAATTTTTGAACTTTGATATAAATTAGCAAATAAAATATAAAATTTAGTAGGCAATGTAGAGTTGTAGAGAGATATAGAAAGAGATTAGAGAGATGGTAAGAAGATTTGTGAGAAAAATAAAGTATTTATAGTTGAGAAATAGGGTTAATGTGTAAATATACTAACTTAGAGGTTAAAATAAATATTACGGGGTAGGGGGGTTTATGGGGTGAGGGGCATTTTAGCTGTTATACCCGTTGCACAATGGCTAAAGTAAAAAATAGTTATTGTGCAACGACTATTTTTGCGGGGGGGGGGGGGGGTCGGGATGGGGAGTATAATTTGGAATAATTCTTGGTCTTTTTTAGTAGTTTAACAACGCTAATGTCCTTATGAGTAACTCAATAATACAAGAAAATAATTCAATTATTAGTAACTATTTCTATTTCCTTTTTGTATAACCAAGAAATTGACAAGGTTTAGTAGCACACAATTTAATGTTCGGTCGATAATAAACTGATTCTTTTACCTTTTTCTAGTTAAATACTAGGCTTTTGACTGTCGCAAAAATTCAAATATGTAGCATACTACATCACACATTATGCTCTTACTATATCACACATTGTCTAAATTTTTTGGAGTTGCTTGTATTGTATATAATAAAATGGCCTTCTCTCTTTTACCTTTATCTTATGAGAAAAATGAATTATTAGCTCAAGAAATTATAAAAGTAACAACTAGACTTGCATTTTTTCTATAAAAGTTTTTCAATAAAATAAATAATCAGCAAGCTGATTGTAGAGTAGCTTTTTAAAATCTCAAATGTTTCCATGGCATAATTTCTATTTTTCTTAATCAAAGATAGGTTATCTTGTTGAATAGTGAAATAACCATTCAAGCTCTAAAAAGACACATATATCTTAATTAGTTCTTTTAGAAACAAATTGATATATCTTTATATTTTGGAAAATACCTTCTTGATGATGTAACATAACCAATAATTTTGTAAAATCAGATTAAAAATTCAAAAGTTTCCAGAAGAAGTAATATAAGTGTTTCATACTTATTGCAGTGATAATAATTTCTTTTATTGTTTTATTTTATTAGTAATTTCTTTTATTGTTTTATTTCTAGAATACCTGCAGTAAAACCTATACTATTGTTCAAATAGTAATAAACTAAATATATAATTATCTTTTTTTACATAAGCGATAAATTAAGGAAAAATGCTAAAATTAATTTTTTACTAGTTAGTAAATCTATTTTTGTAATTGCACCTTTTTTTTCATAGTGCTGAAAAGTTTATTTATTTATTTTGCAATGGCAGGAGATAGTAAATGATTTCTCAAATTGTGGATTGACAGACAAGCCCCTTTGGTCTCCAAATCTTACTCCCAAGCAGTCCAGCATTTCTGTAACTGTGGATTCACAGTTCTCAATTTGTGGTATATTTGCAAATTCATGCTATAAAATAATTTTTCTTAACAAGTTATGTTTGATATGACGGAAGTTATTGTGTCAAAAAGAAATTGTTATGAGAAAGTTATTTTTTAATATTCAATTACCAGAAAATAATTGTGAATTCCCTTATTTATATATGGACGGAAATAATTTTCCTTATAACTATCTTATTTTTCTGTTTGATTAATAACATTTTTGGTCCCTTAATTATTGATAAATTCTAATTTTGCTCCTCTTAATATTAGACTAAACTATTTAATCTTCAATTAGTTGAAATGTGCACTTTTGATCCCTTAGCATGGCTTCACAAATTTAACATTATCATTAGCCGTTCTACTTCCTAATTTCTCGTGTGTTATGTTAAGTTTCTGTTGTTGTTTCATGACGTAATAATGGTTTTAAAAATAGTATAAATATAACATATTTTCTATATAAAATGACTAAAAACACACATTCCAACTAATTTAAGATTAAATGCGCTTTATCGAATGTCACAAAGATCAAAATCAGAATTTATCAATAATAGAGAGACCAATGTGCTACTACTTAAGATTTATGCATAAATTTTAAAGAGAATTGCTATGTTATATACGAAAAAAGGAATCTTATATCACTCGCTCCAGCAAAATTTAAAATTATTGTCGTTATATCTTTAATAATCATATTTCATAAATTTATTAACAATCCTTATAATATAATTGTTTAAAGTAAATATTAGTCACCAACCAAATCAAAAAGAATCTTTAGGAAAATAATTTGGTATAGATTTTATTTTTTAAAATTTACATTTTATTTGTTCTCAGCTGGGAGTCCAACACCAACTATTATTCCCAAAGTGAGAGACAATCAAGCTATGGGAGCTACTAGTGGGTCCTGCCAATCAGATGACGACGACCTGGACGGTGAAGTGGGCCCATGCGAGCAAAGCACGGACCCACCGGATATTAAACGTATCAGAAGGTAAAGATAATTACATAATACAGTCAAACCTTTCTATAATGTCATCGTTTGTCCGAGAACTTCATGACCACTATAGTGAGATGCTGTTATATATGTATACTGACATTTGATGTTGAAATCTCATTTAGCTGTTATAAATGAAAGTACGCAAAGAATTATTTTTCTGTACTTTTTATGCTATAAACGAAAATAATATACTTGTTAATTTTAAAGTCTCAATTGATTTTCACATCTCATTAGTTAAAAATTAAAAAGACTAATAAATTATAAATAAATCAATGACTAATTGTACCATACTGATAAAGAATTAAAATCTAAGGAACATATGCATTTAAAATTAAAGTAAATAATTATCAAATTTATACAAGATCGGTAGATAGAAAATATATGATTTTGAAAATTTTCAAGTCTAAATCAGATAACTATGAGATTTTTTTTTCCTTTTAGATATTTATACTTGAAATTTACTATGTGCATGACATTAATGATGATTATCCTTAATTTTTTGATATTTTATTTTTTATACATAATATATTTCTTACAAATATTATTACACAATATTTAGTATGGCTGTTATAGAGAGATAATTTTATAAAGAGTGTACCGCTATAATGAATGTAATTGCTGTTATAGAGAAGTAAAATATAACATAAAAAATCGATTCCGGAGAAAATTAGGCCGTTGTAGTGAAATGTTGTTATAACGAATGACAACTATAGAGAGGTTTGACTATACAACCGTTAAAAAAAAGTCATAATAAAAAAAGATTTATATCTTTATATTTATAAATATTAATCAGTATACAATATATAAATAAAATAGAATTACTATATAATGATACATGCACATTATATATTGGTTATATATTTATTATACGCTTGTTATCCACGGAATATACCTGCGACAGCTACAAACTGTTAAGGTTAAGTGGGTGATGGGCTAAAAATGACAAAATGTTAAGATCACATTTAGTTTCCACGATAAAAATAAAAGTAAGTTATGAATTTTTTAGACGATTTTAGTAATTAAATAAAATTATATGTTACTAGAACATGATTTGGATATGGTGGTTTCAATTATCAGGCAAGCCTCTAATAGGGAGTCCGCAAGGCGCTCGAGAAGAAGAAAGCAAGCACATTTAGCAGATCTTGAAAATCAGGTATTTTATTAATTACTTCACTTTACTTCTATAAGTTGGAATTACACTGTGTATGTTGTTATTGTTGTTGTTTACTTATTATTATTATTATTATATCGGGAGAAAAGAAAAATCATTAAATAAATTATAGACGGAGTATTAAATTAAGAGAACATCTTTCTATGGAAAGAGAGAAAGATAGCTCGATAGAATATTTAGTTTATATTATTTAATCTGTTAGAAAATGAGATATATTTTTTTAGAAAATCAAAATTCAATTATAAATAAATAAGACACTAGAAATGAAAGTCTCTTTTTTGAATCTATTATTCTTTTGACTGTTGAATCGCGTCGCTAGGCAATCTGGTGCATCTATTGATACGAATATAGTATCGCTTCCTCGCCCAACCGTATCAGTGTCCCTTTCTTCTGCAATACTTAAAAGAATCTCTCATGGCACCATTAGTATTGCAACATTCTCCAAAGATCATATCTAGCATCTTTCTTGTTTTGTCTTTAAATTTTTGTCTCTTCATAGTAGTATTCTAATACACATCTTGACTAATTCTAAGTTACTAATCTTTCCATAGATGCTCATCTAATTAATTTCTCAATCCATATTTGCTTGTAAACTTTCTCGTTATAACTTTTCATCTTAATCAGCAGTTTTAGCTTTGTATCAGGATCACACTAGTATATAGTGTAATATGAGTACATCAATAATATTAAGGGTCATTTGGTTGTGAACAAGTTATCCCGGAGTTAATTATCCCGAGATTAGTCTTTTCGAGATTGTTATCTCATTCTCAATGTGGAATAAAAATAACACTACAGTCTCAGAATTAACAAACATGGGATAAACTTATCCAAATTTAATTTTGGATTAATTATCCCTTGTCCCTCCTACCAAACGAGCTCTAAGTGCTATATAAGTTCTTCTACAAATGTTTTTGAGGAATTTTACATTTTTTTTCAGGTTGATCAATTTAGAGGTAAAAATGAATCATTGTTCAAGCAGCTAGCAGATGCTGCTCAACAATACAAAGATGCTTTGACAAATAACAGAGTGCTCAAGTCAGATGTGGAAGCATTAAGAGCCAAAGTATTGTACCACTATTCTTTCCTTATCTTACACTCAATTTTCCATTTGAAGGTTTACTTAAAAGTGGAGGTTTAAATTTAGCCCGTAAAAATATGATCCGAATCTAAGTTTTTATTAGTTGTGACTCATATTCATTTGCGGATAATTGAGTATAATCCAAGTTAGTCCACCTAAAAAATTGTACCCAACTACCAATTTAGACGGTCTATGTATAGCTCATATTGAACCAAGTTATCGTATTTTTAGGTTTAGTTGATTAAACATAGTCATAATAAATGAAAGAATTTTGTAAGATGATATTAATCTCCCTTGAGGAGTCTTTCATTAATATCAAGGTATATATAGAGTACAATATTCATCCCTTATACAATAGGAATCCTAAGCCTATACAAAAGAGGAATCCTAAGCCTATACAAAAGATGAATCCTAGTCTTACCATAATTATATTTACACAATATATGAAAATATTCTAATTATGGGTAGGGAATATATTTACACGTTTACACACCCCCTCAGTCGGAGCGGGAGGAGGCGGACACCGAGACCGGCTCGAAGTCAAGAAATAAGCATGCGGGAAGTCCTTTGGTAAATATGTACGCATCGATAGGATGATGGAACATGTAACACTCGACATGGCCTAACGCAACTTTCTCATGAACGAAGTGTAGGTCTATCTCAATATGCTTGGTTCGCCGATGTTGAACCGGATTATGAGAAAGATAGATGGCGAGAGATGTTATCACAATACACAATAGATACACGACGCAAAGGACACGAAGTTCTAACGAGTAAATTTCGAGCCAACAAATCTCGGCTACTACATTTGCAACACCTCTCGTACTCGGCCTCGGCACTTTGGAGCGAGATAGGGTAGCCTGTCGCTTGGCGGACCAAGAAATCGATTATCCCCTAAGAAAACACAAAAGCCGGAGGTGGAGCGTCGCGTGTCCGGACACCCGCCCAATCTCGCATCCGTATATGAAAGCAACTGTACGGTGCGAGAGGGGTATAGGTGCAAACCATAATCAAGAGTGCCCTTAATGTATCGAATGATACGCTTAAGAGCGATGAAATGAGACTCCCTGGGGGCATGCATGAATAAGCACACTGTTTGAACGAGCATAAGCTATGTACGGCCCGGTGAATGTGAGATGCGAAGTGCACACCGCAAGGCTCCTATACGAGTAGGATCGAGAGGCGGAGCACCATCCATAACACCGAGCTTAGATTTGGAATCAAGCTGGAGTAGGCACCTCTTTCTTTGTTCGCCATCTTAGCCCCGTACACAATCTCTTCGCATACTTACGGCGACACAAGAACATATGATTGGCGGACACTGGTCACCGATATCCCCAAAAAGTAACTCGGCTTTCCCAAATCGGTCATTGCAAATTCGGACTTGAGCAAGGCAATAATCTCATTTTTCAATCCGTCGGAGGAGGCGGTAAGAACAATATCATCCACGTAAAGTAATAAGTAAGCCGTGCTACTACCTCGATGAAAAATGAAAAGTGATGTATCACTCTTCTTTGCATACAAACCCAATCGCAAGATATACACGGCAAAGCGATCATACCACGCACGGGGGCCTGCGCCGGGCCATATAGTGACTTACGGAGACGGCACACATAGTGAGGAAGCTGCTGGATGGGTGAACCACGGTGGCGATGCATGTAGTTGTCTCTCTCGGATCCCCATGTAAGAATGCATTCTTCACATCAAGGCGATGGACCGGCCGGTGTTTGCCCATGGCTATGCTCAAAAGCTGTGCGGATGGTAGCCGGTTTGACAACCGGATTGAAGGTCTCACCACAATCAATGCCCTCCTGCTGATTTGTGCCATTAGCCACAAGACGGGCCTTATACCTCTCAAGATCCCCATTGTCTCTGAACTTGTGACGAAATAGCCACATACAACGAATGATATTCACCCCCTCGGTCTAGGTACTAGATCCCACGTGTCTTGTTTAGTTAAAGCATTGAATTCCTCATACATAGCCGCATTCCAATTAGGGTCTTGTTTGGCCAATTTTGGGTTCTTTGGAAGTGGAGAGATGGTTTGGGCGGACAAGTTGAAATGGACTTTGGGTTTGAAGATTCCATGCTTTGAACGAGTTTCCATTGGATGGGTAGGGACGGTGGGTGGCGGAGTGGTGTACGAGACGGGGGGTAAAGTCGGATAAGGAGAGGGGTGGGGGCGAAGCCGTCGGAGGTGACGTGGCTCCTGGATCGAGAGTCACGGTGCTAGAAGGTTGACAGGCTTCTCTGAAGTTTGGGCGCCGCGGCTCTGACGACGGAACAGAGGATGTGAGTTGTTCGATTATGAGGGGAGAGATGGCAGACTCGTCAAGAAATGAGTAGTCCTGTATTTGGAATTTTGGAAGATTCGAAAACGGGAATGTGGTCTCGTCGAATGTGACGTGACGAGATATGTGGATCTGACGAGTCGACAAGTCATAGCATAGATAGCCCCTATGGTTCGGCGGGAATCCTAGAAAGACACATGGAGTGGACCTAGGAGCGAGCTTGTGAGGGGCGGTGGAGCTAAGGTTGGGATAGCACCGACAACCAAAAATTCGTAGATGATCATAAGAGGGGATTCTATGGTAGAGGATTTCGGTAGGGGTCATATTGTGAAGAGTGCTAGTAGGGAGAATATTTAGAGTGTATTCGACATTTTAGCCAAGCATAACCCAGAAGGGTGGAGGGAGGGAGGCATGAATCAATAGGGTGCGAATCATATTGTTAATGGTGCGGATGATTCTTTCAGCTTTACCGTTTTGTGGTGAGGTGTGAGGGCAGGAGAAGCGAAAGACCATGCCATTATTGGTACAAAAATGGTGAAACATAGAGTTATTGAATTCACGACCATTATCTCACTGAAATGATTTTATGCCTTTTCCAAATTGTGTTTGAATGAACTTGCGAAACTCAAGAAATTTGACAAACACTTCCGATTTAAATTTAAGAGGGTATAACCAAACGTAGTGTGAAAAATCATCAAGCAACACAAGATAGTATTTATGACCGAGAGAACTAGTGATAGGAGATGTCCATAAATCGGCATGTATAATATCAAAAGGAGCAAATGTAACACTAGTAGATGATTTGAACGGAAGACGAATATGTTTGCCTAAAGAGCAAGAAACACAATTTTGGGCAAGTTTCCCATTACAAGCAATGAAATTGTTGCCTCTAAGAAAATTAAAAAAGCGGGACTCCTAGATGACCAAACCTATTATGCCGGAGTTGAAGAAGAAACGGCCGCTAGAGTGACGGGAGAGCAAGATGCGCGGCGGAGGTGGAAGTGAATGGATAGAGATCCCCCGTGCTATTGCATCTCGTAAGAGGTGTCCCCGTATGAAGATCTTTTACGGTAAAACCAAAAGGGTCAAAATTCACGAGAGACGAATTATTACGAGGAAATTGGCGGACGGATATTAGGTTCTTAATCATGTGTGGGGCATATAGGGTGTTTTTGAGGGAGAAGGGTGGATGAGGAGGTTGTGTGTATGAGGTACCATAACCCTTAACTGGAATGCGTTGTCCACTACCAACTGTAACTATTGAGGATGCTTTACATGAAACAGTTTAGGAATAGTACCTGCAGACTGGGTGACGTGAGATGTGGCGCACGAGTCCATGTACCAAGTATTGTCGTACGTTGTTGCATAGAGAGGGTCTTTGAACGCCCGACCCAACTCGGTGGGTGTCATGCGGAGGAGGGCTGCGGGACGACCTTGCATGAAGTGGGCTTGTTGTGGGGCCGGAGCGGGGCCTAGCAAACCGGGGTAAGAATACGGATTGTATGGGCTGGCAGTCTTGGAATGGACTTGGCGTCGCGGCTCGAAGCGGGGCGCCGCGCGCTGTAGACGAAGCTGGCCGAGGAGCCGCGGCCCGGTTGTTCTGCGATCTCTGTTCTTTATTCTTCTTGTTGGTTACGTTGACCGCGACCCTTGCCACGACCACGGCCTCCTCTACCGCCGCGGCCCTGCCGCTGTTGGGAGTTGTCTGGTGGCGTCTGATCTTGAGGTTGCGTGTCGACAGCTAACACCTGCTGGGCGTGCTCATCCTGCTTAGCACGACGGGTTTCTTCGAGCAACAATTGTGAGCGAGCTTTGTTAAAACTCGGTAGCGGATCTGCCTGTTGAATAATGGTGGCCAAAGTATCATATTCGCCCTTAGTAAGGCCAGAAATCATTTGTAGCACCATTTTATCGTCAGTGACAGGCGTGCCGATGTTGGAGACTTGATCCGCTAGAAGTTTAAGCTGCTTGCAGTACTCAGAGACATTGGAGAAGTTTTCAAGACGTGTTTTGTTGAACTGTTCTTCCAAATATACGACACGAGTGTGCTTGTTGTCCTGAAAAATTTCCTCCAAATGATTCCACAAGTCAAGGGCTGTGGAGTCAGATTTCATGATAGTAAGGAGCAAATCCCGAGAGATACTACCATATATCCATTGTTTGACGCCGGCGTCGAGACGGTGCCGGATAGAATCATCAACCTCCGTAGGCGCGGAATAATGTCATCAATATGGTCAAGCACGTTATAGAGACATGCATGATTGCGAAAAAGTTCAACCCGGGGAGAATCTTGGTTGTTTTCTTGATCAAGAATAATGGGAATATGGTTCTTGATGTTGGAAACGATAAGGGCGGGATGAAACGGGGGTGATGACTTTGTGGTGGGATTTGTGGAGGTAGAGGCGTCAGAAAGTGTGGAGGAATCAGGGATAGCCATTTAGAGAAGAGAAGAAAGGAAGAACAAAACCCGAAAAACAAGAAGAAAATCCGGGAGGGCCGCGGCGTAGGAGAGGCGGCCGACGCAGTTTGTGGAAGAAGAAAGGTTTTTAGGGTTTTGTTTATTTGGCTCTTGATACCATGTAAGATGATATTAATCTCCCTTGAGGAGTCTTTCATTAATATCAAGGTATATATAGAGTACAATATTCATCCCTTATACAATAGGAATCCTAAGCCTATACAAAAGAGGAATCCTAAGCCTATACAAAAGAGGAATCCTAGTCTTACCATAATTATATTTACACAATATATGAAAATATTCTAATTATGTGTAGGGAATATATTTACACGTTTACAAATTTGGTAATTAAATAAATTATAAAAGGATAAATAAACAAATGAAAAATTCTTTTGAATACAGCGGGTTGGTCATGAAAGCCAAATTTGACCCGCAAGTAAATTTTGGATGCATAATTACTCAACTTATTTTAACCTGCACAAGTTTAATTCAACCCACCTATTTGAAATCTTTGCAGTCAAAAGTGTTGGAATAGTGCATGCTGGCCACTTTTCAGTCATGTTTTTAAGAAAATACCATTATGAAGTTTTAAATTTCACATGTGAATCTCTACCATGTGAAATTTGAAACTTTATAACAATGATTAGTTATTTAGTTTTTTATTACAAGTGATGAAAAATAGCTATTTTTGAATTTCATCCATTTTTCACTTTTGATAAATGACATAGCTAATTAATGGTCAATTTTATGTGATTCTTTTTTTTTCATGATGCATTTCTCAAAATTAACTTTTTCATGAGACTATACAGGTGAAGTTGGCAGAGGACATGGTAGCTAGAGGTTCATTAACCTCAAGTTTAAGTCATCTCCTCCAAAATTACTTGAACATTCCTCAATCACTTGGTACCAATAACAATAACAATAACAATACTATGTGTCGTCTGGATAACATCTGTCCGACCATCACCGTTCCCGTAGAAGACTCGTGGAGTGCGATTTCCGGCCAGAATCCGACGATCGGAGTCAAAAATGTGAATGCATTCAACCGGAATTTCAAGAATGGAGCTATGAGTGATGCTGTTAGCTGTGTTTCAGATGTATGTTTCTGGGAATCACACGTCCCTTCAATTTCAAAGTGAATTATGGATCTTAATTACTTATATAAATCTTATTATTGTGGTATTTATGTATGATTATAGATAATCATGATGTGATGATATGTTGGTTTAATATCTCTGTGTGTGAGACTTATTATAGTTGTAACTATTTTAGGACTTTTATATGTTTGAGTTTGTTGATTATGAACTTTAATTTATGTAATGTTGTATTTAATCTAGGAAAATTATGGTTTTGATCCGTCGATTAATGTATATTGTGTTATTCCAGTTTTAGTTCTTGTTAGAACGAGTTAATACATTTAAATATTTAATCCAGATGTGTGATGGATAGAGTAGATTATATTGGATGGACTAAAATGGATCAAAGCAATAAATATGTTAGGCCGTATCTTGTTCATTTGGGTTGAGATTTGTGGGTTAACTTGGGCTAAGCGATGAACCATAACTCAATTTTTCCAAATCAAAATCAATTTCCATTTGTTTACTTGTTCTCTTATAATTCGTTCAATAATCGAATCAAATTAATACTATAAATTTTTATTTATTTACCATGACTATATCAAACAATTTTTTTTGAATATTTTTATATAAAGAAATTGAGTTATATAAATAAAGACCCTTGTGATTCGACCCTTTTCCGGATCCCGCGCATAGCGGGAGCTTAGTGCACCGACCTGCCCTTTTTATATTGCCAGTTGGCCGTAGCTTTTAGTTGAACTAATTTGAGCTATACTCAAAATGACCCGATAACAAATACAGGCTTAGCCCAATAATTTGAGCGATTGGAGCATATTGTTATTTTTAGTTATGAGCTGAATTTAACGTCTATATCTATATTATATTAAAAGGAGAATAGTCTAGCATAAGATTAAGCCACGTGGCGTAATATGAACAAGCCATTTGTAGTAATTTTATAAAGAAATTATTAATTGTAGTTCAAAGATTACCATATAAGTAATAATTTCATATAATTTTTAAAAATATTTATATAATATTATTCCTTATATGGACATTAGGATATTTTCAATATATATATTACCATATAAAAAATAATGTTATATGATAAAAAATGTTCATACAATATTCTTCCTTATAAGGAAATTCAAATATTATCATATAAGGAATATTAGGATATTATCAACACATAATAATAATAATAACAACAACAACCTATTTTAGTGGGATATTAGTTTTAAAACAAGATCTTAATTGTAGGACTTTAACATATTTCATGTTTTGAAAAACATTTTAGTCATAAAATTATTGACAAGCAAGATTCTCATAAATTCTACAGTATCTACAATTATTGTGACAAAAGAAAATTATAATTATTGCCATGTCTCAACCAAAATTTTTGAAAATCATAATTATTGCCTCATTAATTGTAATTATTGTCTACCAAAAATAAACTTAGTGATTTAAGTCTTTTAAATAGATTAGACTTATTTAATTTAAAGCTAAGTATTCATAATTTATTAAATACAATCCATTGCAAAATAAAAAATCTTATGAAGAATACCATATATTTGGAATAAGAATCTTTTGGACTTATAAGACTAAGAATCAATTAACAGATGTCATTTGATTTGAGTATCCGATAGATATAGGGTTCTTGGAAGGAAACTTGCTTATTTAGTACTATGTAAAACATCCTTGATTTAAGGAGGACAATGCAGTTGTTTGGTTCAATGGTTGATAAATAGTGGTATTTATATGGCTTACTCAATAAATACTGAGAATTTGGGATTTTGATTTTGCTATTGGCACATATTGTAACTCATCTTGGGTTGTCATTGCAGTTAACAATTTGACATTTGTAGATTTATCGGTATCGTGTCTTCATTCCCATATTTGTGGTCTTTTTGTTTAATACATGTTTCATTGTATATTTTTCTTAGTGCAATATTGATAGAAAGGCCTGAAGGTATATAGTACAAGAAATTGAAGATATGGTTCATTCATATGTTGAGAAGGTTCATATAGTTATTAGAAATCTGTTTCAAGATGACTCAATTACCCATTTGGATTTGAGTATATGCATTTATTTTGAAGTGATAATATTCCTTGAAAAATAAAAAAGATTATCCTTCTTTATTAAAGTATGACATAAAAAATACATAGCATCTAAATTTCTAATTCCCGAATACTACAACAAGTATATCCACTTTGTAATTCTTTCCAACCATTTTCATCATTTGTTGTGAAACTGTAATTGAAGGATAAGAATTTCCTATTATGCATGCTGAACTTCGAAATTGGTCTAAATAGATATTGATAAATGGTTGAACATTGAGAAGACACTCATACCCTCTCTACGCCATTAATTATAGTAGGGGTTTGAAAAATAATAAAAGCGACCCATTAAAGAAAAATCCATGCGGTAGTGTTTAGACAAAGTTATATTTGAATTCAAAGTTGAGACTGGAGATTTTTAAATTAGAATTCCAGATCAATAACAATATTTGAATTTGAGATTAAACATATATTTTAGAAAATTATTAAATAAAGAGTCATATTGCGGATATAATTTAAAATTTTAATAGACAAAACAAAAAATATAAAATATTAGATAATAAAAATAACATATATATTATAAACATAATGATGATAGTATGCGTGGATAAGTGGTGCGCTAAGAAAACAACATGAAAATGAATTTTTAATAGATATAATAAAAACCCAAAATATTGAGTCAAATAAAATAGAGATAACGTGAAGGTATTTGTACTTTAAATTAGTTTATCAAATAAACAATGAAACAAAGAGATGGATATAGTGCTTCTTGTACCTAATACTAAAATGAAAAATACTTAAAATATAGATAAATTTTATGACAAAATAATAAAAATACCCCTCGATTTATACTTTGGAGTTTGGGTGAATTCAAATTCATAGTTTAGAACACAATATGACATTTTTGAATTATAGGTGAAATACTAACAGAAATATATTAATTAAAATGTCATAATGAATAGAGATAGTACATCAAAAGATATAAAAAGTATTATGTAAGAGGTAAAAAAATAAAAAAAATCAATGTAGATTATAGAAGGATAAGACTTATTTAAATTTGAATTGAGAAAGTGTTTGAACTATGTGAAATACTTATTTATGTTCCGAGTCTTAACCGACAAACAAATAAATATAGAAGTTAATTATGATATTGGATTTTAATTAATACCATGATTATTTTTAAATATGTCTGTGGGATATAATAAAAATATCATTTTTGTTTGCATATCAATCCCTCTAAAGTAGTTGTAACCGTGATAGGATATCGAGTGTCAATTTAAATTTTAATATATAATTTCTATTTAGATTTTACATTATTGATGCCGTTAAATTTAGTATATTAATAGTTATATTTAATATTACACAAATTTATTGATTTTAAGTATATCAAAGGCATATGACAAAATTTTATTATATCAAATTAATAACATAACAATTCTCTACGATTAGCTTCTTTTGATATCGAACATAGCGCGAATACTAATACTAGTTCTTAATTTAACTGTATATTACATCAGACATTGTATTTGTCCCTACAACATCAACCAACTTTTTTGCAATTGCAAATATGGGCGTTTCAATTCCTCTTCTTATTTTTTGGTCCGTGGCCTGAAAATAAATAAATAAAGACCACAAAGTAGAAATGTATGGTCCCACTTTCGACGACCTTCTCTGCTTTCATACCTACATTTATTTTCTATTTGATATTCGATATTCGCTTCGGAGCCCGACTATTTCAGATTTGCGTTAAAAAAATCCAAACTTTTGTTTTCTCTCTTTTCCAATGACCAATAAAGCACATCCTACGCTTGTTTTTGCTTAGAAATATCTTATATTATATTAATGCATCAACGAAAATAAATAAACAAATAATTTCATAGCATTACTTACAACCCAACTCAAGCCCATTAACTTCAAAGACTAAAAGGGAACATCGATTTAAATTGAAAGTTATGCTCTATGTGAAATAGTACATGAATTAAATAGAATGAAGCTATTCATGTATGAAAATTGTTATTTTCCCTTTCATCTCGGTAGGATTGTGTAATTCTTCTTGTTTGGAGTCTATATATATGTGTGTGTGTGTGTTTACAATTACAATCCTAATTGTATAAGAATATCTACTTTACATAATTACACCAAAATAATAATTACAAAATATATGGAGAATATAAACGTATTCTTTATCACACCCCTCCAGTCGGAGCGGGAGGAGGTCGGACGCTCAGACTGGATCTGAACTCAAGGAACAGTTGCTGAGGAAGTCCCTTAGTAAATATATCTGCGTACTGATAGGAAGAAGGAACATGTAACACCCGAACATGACCCATGACAACTTTCTCACGAACAAAATGAATATCCATCTCAATGTGTTTGGTTCGCTGATGTTGGGCTGGGTTATGAGACAAGTAGACAGCAAATACATTATCACAGTAGACAATAGATGCCTTACGTAAGAGACAATGAAGTTCTAGAAGGAGATTTCTAAGCCAATAAATTTCGGCAACAACGTTCGTAACACCTCTATATTCTGCTTCTGCACTCGAAAGGAAAAGTGTGGCTTGCCATTTTGCAGACCACGAGATGAGGTTATCACCCAAAAATACACAACAATCGGAAGTAGATCGACGTGTGTCGGGACAGCTGCCCAATTGGCATCCGTATAGGATATTAGCCTGGTCGGTGCAGATGGATAAAGATGTAATCCATAGTCAAGAGTACCCTTAACTTACCGAATGATACGTTTAAGAGAGGTAAAGTGAGGTTCCATGAGAGCATGCATGAACAAGCACACCTGTTGAACTTCATAGGCAATATCGGGCCTGGTGAAGGTAAGATACCGAAGTGCACCAATGAGACTCCTATAAAGAGAAGGATCAAGCACCAAATCTCCATCATTGGCGCTGAGCTGCGACTTCGAGTCGACTGGAGTAGGCATCATCTTGCAGTTTGCCATTTTAGCCTTGTAAATAATTTTTTCGGCATACTTACGCTGACATAGGAACATTGGGTTCTCGGATCTGGTCACAGAAATCCCAAGGAAATAACTCAACTTACCTAAGTCTGGGAAATTCGGATTTGAGCAAGGTGATGATCTCGTTTTTCAGCACATCAGAAGAGGCAGTCAGGACAATGTCATCCACATAAAGCAAAGGTATGCCGTGTCATTACCTCGATGAAATATAAAAAATGAGTTATCACTTTTGCTGCACACGAACCCGATCTACATGATGTAAGTGGAAAAATGCTCATACCAAGTTTGGGAGGCTTGTTTCAAGCCATAGAGTGACTTTCGAAGACGGCAAACATACTGAGAAGCTGAGGGATGCACAAAACCAGATGGTTGATGCATATAGACTGTTTCTTTCAAATTCCCATGTAAGAACGTATTTTTCACATCAAGTTGATAAATCAGCAAGTTCTTTCCCGTAGCAATGCTCAAAACAGTATGAATGGTGGTTGGTTTAACCACTAGACTGAAAGTCTCACCACAATCAACTCCTTCTTGTTGCCCCATACCATTTTCCACAAGTCTCGCCTCAAGCTCACCAATATCCCTAAATTTGTGATGATATAGCCATATACAATGGATCACATTGACCCCCTCTGGTTTTGAGACAAGATCCTAAGTGTGCTGTGTAGTGAGTGCATCAAATTCCTCACATATGGCCGCATTCCAATTTGGGTCAAGCTTGGCTAATTTTGGATTTTTAGGTATAGGTGAGATAGCTTGAGTGGATAGGTTAAAGTGGACTTTCGGTTTGAAAATCCCATGTTGGGCACCGGTTTCCATGCAATGCGTAGGAATGAGGACTGGCCAGGTGAGATTTAGTGGGATGGGGATAGGCTATGGCTGATGTGGGCTCGGGGGAATGTAGGGCAGTCGGGTGCAGGGGGTGGTCGACGGGGGCAGTGGGGTTATTAACGGTGATTGTTGGCAGTGAGGCAGTGACTGGAACAATGGGCACGGGGTGGTCGACGGGGTGCGGGGCAGTGCCGGGGAAGATGACTAGGGCAGTGGGCATTGAGCCAGACTATTATTATATTTCTAGTGAGAGGAGAAAGTTCTGAATTGTCAAGGAATCCATAGTCAGTGACTTGGAATTTTCGGATGTTTGCGAATTGGAAAATATGCTCCTCAAAGGTGACATGGCGAGAGACTAGGATTTTATTTGTGGACAAATCATAGCATAAATACCCCATATGATTCGAATGGAAACCCAAGAAAATGCAAGTAGTAGTCCGAGGTGCTAATTTGTGAGGAGCCGTGGAGGCGAGATTAGGGTAGCATAGGCAACTAAAAATCTGAAGGTGACCATAGTAGGGGATTCGACGAAAGAGAATTTTGGTTGGAGTTTTATTTTGAAGGATACGCGTTGGTAATATATTAAGAATGTATTCTTCCATATGCAATGCGTAGACCCAAAAGGAAGGGGGAAGAGAAGCATTGAAGAGAATAGTACATATCATATTGTTAATGGTGTGAAAGATTCTTTCAGCTTTACTGTTTTGAGGTGAGGTATGGGGGCAAGAGAATCGAAACACCATGTCGTTCTCCGCACAAAATTTATAAAAGGGGGAATTGTCAAACTCATGACCATTATCACATTGAAACGTTTTAATGTTCTTTTCAAATTGAGTTTTAACATATGCTCGAAATTCAAGAAACATGGAGTAAACTAAGGAACTTATATTTGAGAGGTTAAACCCAAAGAAAATGAGAGAAATTCACAAATAATACCAAATAATACTTATGACCCACTTTTCTAGTAATGGGCGATGTTCATAAATCCGCATGAATTATATCAAAAGGAGAAAATGTTACACTCAAAGATGATGTAAAAGGAAGTCTAACATGTTTCTCTAAAGGACAAGAGTAGCAGTCGTGGGTAGATTTCTCTTTATTACATTGAATCAAATTTTGACTTCTAAGTAAATTAAAAACTGGTGCTCCTGGGTGCCCAAGTCTACTATGCCAAGTTGACAGAGAGATTGTAGCTAGAGAAGTTTGTGGATTGACACTTGTAGTGGAATTGGATGAGAAAGGATAGATGTACCCCACACTATTGCATCTTGTAAGAGTTGTCCCCGTAAGTAGGTCCTTCACAGAAAAACCAAAAGGCTCAAACTTAATAGTTACAGAATTATCACAAACAAATTTCTTAATAGAGACTAAGTTTTTAATGATATTAGGAGCATATAGAACATTTTTAGGGTAAAAGGAGGGTGAGGTGGTGGTTTTTGAATGGTGCCATTGCCTTGAATTGGAGTGCGATTGTCATTTATGACCAAAATAAAATGAGGATTGTTCAATTAAATAGTTGAGGGAGATTACCGGAGTTACGAGTGAGGTGGGATGAGGTGCCCGTATCCATGTACCAAGCATCATCGGGCTATTGTAGATTCATAGTTATGTAATCCTGACTCAGTTCGTTAGGGGTCATAAGGCCATACGGATGCTGCTGTTGCTGTTGGTCCGGAGAGAGGTAGGCTTGATGTTGTTGGCCCGTGTAGCGTGGGCTTTGAGGTGGGCCTAAAATGCTCAGCTGTGGTCGCTGACCGGTGTGATAGGCCGGGACTATCGGGTATGGGCACGGGGGAGTGGCCCAGTTCCCAGGGCTATTGGGTATTGACGTGGCCCATGTCATTGGGTCGGCCCACAAAGAGGGGTATTGGGCCGATTGAGTTTGTCCACCGAAATTTGAATTTCCACCACGTCATTTTCCTCTGCCGCAGCGCTAATTTCTGCGACCTCTTCCCCTACCTCTACCTCGGCCACCACGTTGATTTTGGTGGTCCGTGTGTTGTGGCTGTCTGGCGGTTGGTGGTATGTCGACTGCAAACTCCTTTTGATTATGCTCGTCCTGTTTGGCTAGTGTAGTTTCCTCTAATAGTGATTGTGACCGGGCCTTGTTGAAGCTAGGGAGTGGATCAACTTGTTGGATCATCATCGCAAGTGTATTGTACTCACCCTTCGACAAATCGTTTATTAGTTGCAACACCATATTTGTTTCTGAAATCAGATTACCAATATTAGATAATTGATCTGCAATTAATTTCAATTGTTTACAATAGTCTGACACATTGGCAAAGTTCTCAATATGTGTGTTATTAAATTGTTCCTCCAGATACACGTCACATGTATGTTTATTGTCTTGAAAGATTTCCTCTAGCTTCGTCCATAGTTTGTGAGCCGAAGCACCTATCTTCATAATAGTATGAAGTAAATCCTTAGATATGATGCCATATATTCATTGTTTGACGATTGCGTCGAGCCGTTTCCACGTTGAGTTGTCGACGTCGGGTGGACGGAGGTGGGGGCATCGATGTGATCAAGCACGTTGTAGGCACATGCATGAATTTTAAATAGTTCAACCCACGATGAGTATTGTCCATCATCTTGATCAAGAATCAAACGGATAAAGTTTGTGATATTCGTCACGGCGAAAACTGGATGAAAGATGTTATGGGGGGGGGGGGGGGGGGGGGAGAGGAGGAGGATGTGTGGCTTCGTGGGTGGAGGAAGAAGATTCGGGAGAAGCCATGAATATTAGCTATTTCGGCGATGCAAGAAAAGGGGGGGGGGGGGGGCCGGTTGAGCCGATTTTAGGGTAGATATAGGGTTAGGGTTTGACTTCTGATACCATGTAGAATTATGTAATTCTCCTTGTTTGGAGTCTTCTCATTAATGCAATATATATAAGTATTTACAATTACAATTCTAATTATATGAGAATATTTACTTTACATATTTACACCAAAATAATAATTACAGAATATATGGAGAATGTAAATGTATTCTCTATCGATCTCTTTGGTGCTTTTCAGAAGTTTGTATATTGGATAAAAGTAAATAGATTAATCTTTAGAGTTTATGTATTTTTAGAAACACGTGTGTATTGATTTCCTCTTTTGTTAGAAAACTACTCGACTTATTGGCCAAAGTGTTGAAATACGACAAATAATAAAATATCTTTTATTTTGCACACTAAAGTCCCCCTATAACCCCACTCTCCCTCTTACTGGACCATTATACAAAAACAAAACAACTAGCTTCCTATGATTGTATTAATTAAAGTCCTCGATATGTTCACACAAACAAGCAATTGTTGTAATTGAGTAAGTTGAAACTCTTGATTCTTGAAAGAAAGCTAATATATATTGCATCAACTACGTACTTAGAAGCTACTCTTCCTGTCCAATTAATTTATGTGAACGTGTTTGATTGAACATAGAGTTTAAGAATGAAATGAAGACTTTTGAAACTTGTGATCTAAAATAAGCCATACATATTTATGTGGTTATAAATCATATCATTAATGATAAAATGAGAAGTTCTAAGTTAAATTGTTACTGAGTATAGAAATGTGTCATTCTTTTTTGATTAATTAAAAAGTAAAAAATGTCACATAAATTGAAACAGAGAGAGTAATGTTCAACGACTAAAAAGGTATGTTGCTTAAATTGGAAGTCAAATCTTCTAATTGAAATAATACATGAATCAAAATCAAAACGAGACAATGATTTATGTAGCAACTGTTATTTTCCTTTTCTATTTGATTCTTATTAGAAATTCATGTATAGTAGATAAAAATATATAGCTCAATTTCTATGGTTAGTCATTTTATAAACACTTGCGCATTAAAAAATCGACTTCTTCTTTTTAACATACTGGCCAAGTGGTTGAAGATTTGTTAATAATCAAATATAGCCTTTTTACACTAAGGTCCCCTTATAACCCCGACCTATCTCTTATTGGACAATTGGACAAAAAAAAATAGCTCTCTCTTATGTATTAAGTCCTCAATACTATTTGCAAATAAGCTATTATCTCTTGATTGAGTAAGTTGAAAGAAAGTTAATATATATTACATCAACTATGTACGTATAGAAAGTTCATGTATATTACATCAACTATGCGTAAAAAGGGAGAATCAACTAAATTTAAATTTGAATGTTCTAAGTGAAATAATACATGAATTAAATAGGAAGGAAGTATAATAATTCATGTAGGAAAATTGTTATTTCTTTTTTATCTCTTTGATGCTTACCAAAAGTTTGTATATAGAGTAGTAGCTCAATCTCTATGGTTTATGTGTTTCTATAAACACGTGTGTATTCATTTTTTTTAAAAAGAAAATTACTTGATATACTTAAACATGAAATACTTAGAGTGCAAGTTCAGTGACGTAGCATATGAGGCGGGCGTGAAAGTGAGGCTTGAGACACAAGCCATCCAACAACAAGGAAGCTTTAAGTATCTTGGGTCCATTATCTAAGAAAATGCGGAGATTGACAATGATGTCTCATACTGTATTGGGGCAGGGTGGATGAAATAGAAGCTCGCCTTTGGAGTCTTGTATGATAAAAAGGTGCACCAAAACTTAAAGGCAAGTACTACAGAGTGGTGGTTAGACTAACTATGTTGAATGAGGCAGAGTGTTGGCCAGTCAAGAAATCTCACATCCAGAAGATGAAGGTGACAAAAATGAGGATGTTGCGATGGATGTGTGGGCATACTAGGAAAGATAGAATTAGAAATGAAGTTATCCGTGACAAGATCGGAGTGATCTAAGTAGAGGATAAGATGCGAGAAGCGAGGCTGAGATAGTTTGGATATGTGTAGAGGAGATGCAAAAATGCCCAGTGTGAGAGGTTGACTATGGATGGTTTCAGGAGAGGTAGAGGTAGGCCAAAGAAGTACTAGGGAGAAGTGATCAAACAGGACATGGTGCAGTTGCAGCTTATCGGGGACATGACCTTAAAGGTTGTGGAGGACATGGATTAAGGTAGAATGTTAGTAGGTAGTAGAGTATTGTCTCGTGTATCCTTCCATACTAGTATCAGTAGTAGTATCCTTACAGTTTCTTGTCCTTTGATTTCTGTTGCTATTTTCTCTCTCTTGTACTTTATTTCGTATTAGTTTGTTGCAGTTACTGTTATTTTTCTTCATAATACTTATCTACAGTATTTGTTTTGGCTTATTTACTTTTGTCAACTCTTATATCACCTTCTTTTTATGCTTTCTCTTGAGCCGAGGATCTTTCAGAAATAATCTCTCTACCTCCGAATGTTGGAGTAAAGTCTGCGTACACTCTACCCTCCCTAAACCCACTTGTGAGATTGCATTGGATATGTTGTTGTTGAAATTTGGTAATAATCAAATATCGATTTTTTACACTGAGGACCCCCTATAACTCTGTGTAGACATCGAAGTTTTGTAAGACTCTACAAGATGAGTCCAATCCATCTTCAAAATCTAAGGTCTATTAGGATTTCTTGGAGGCTACTATACCCTAAACCCTAGATCACGTCTATATAAATGGACACATATTCCCTTGAAGATGCATCTCAGAAATCCCATAAATCCCTAAAAATTCACAAAGAGATCAAGGCATCAAATACCGCCGCCCACTTGGAGATCAAATGCATCACAAGGAGGTCTTCCTATATTTGAGAAATACGCTATTAACAACTCTCGAATTATGGAGAAATATTAGATAGAAGAATCAAAGGAATAAACAGAATTGTATGATACACTCAAATTACACCTCCGAAAAGGATGTAAAGCGGTCAAATGCAAATATAGAACCCAACGAAGGTTGGGTCGAATCCCACGGGGAATATGATAAGAAACATACACTTTAATTGTAAGTCTCAATGTTTTGCCGATATTTCAAAGGAAAAAATTATTGTTTGTTTGTTTAGAACTATGATTATAGAATGAAGTGATAAGTAATTTTATTAAGGACGACCAATTAACACAATACCAAGTAATCAAGTTTTTACTATCAAATTGAGAGGACTAAGGTTGTGACACATTCAGGGTAAGCATGCAATTTAATATATTGATCAATTCAATTGAGAAATATTCATGTTCTAAATCATTGGGCTAAATTGGGTATCAAGAGGTTTTCTAATCCAATTGATACATTTCATCCAAGGCTTTCCCAAGACCTAGGATGTGTAATTGAGAACACCTAACTAGATTTCAAGTTAACTAGGTTGTTCCTAGCCCTAGATATTAGATGAGGGTTAATCCCCAAATTATTGTCAATAACTCTTTTCCTAATCTCTACCCACTTTTCCAAGCTAGAGAGAGAATTTAAGCATTATCAATGTTGGCCACTATTAATACACATTACAAAGCTAAGAGTTATTAGAGAACAATCATATAACCTAATGAATTAATATTGAACCCAATTACACGCTAAACCCCTTTGGCCCTACAAACCTAACTAAGAATTTAGCTACTCATAATCAATGCAATATAAACAAAAGCTTTAATTAAATTGAAAGTAATCATGTCCTTACAATGGGTAATGAAGACAAGGGAATCTCTAGAAAGGGAAATGTCTTATTTTCCAAAGCAAAAACAAAAGTTTGTTTAGAGAATAAATTATGGAATAATGAGCTAAAAAATCTATGGCTAGTATTTATATGGAAGGGACAAAAAGTATAAAGTATTTGTTGACAGGTCCCTCTGTGACGACAGAATGCGGCCTCATAACGAGTTTGCGGTCGCATTCTGGCCGCATTCTCATGCCCAACTTTTCTCCCCGCTCGGAATGTGGCGTGTATGCGGTGACTTCTAAAGTATGTAATGTCGCATTTCTGCCTTTTTTATTTAGCTCACAGCTTGATTTCCTCAAGAGTATGAGACCGCACATGAGAGTTTGCGGCATCGCATACTCATCACATATGGCTTGATTTTATCAACTCTTCTATTCCAGTTTCTGGTCCCGTATGCAGTCGCATACATGGTTTGCAGTGTCGAAAACCCCTCGCACTCAGTGCTTGTATGGGCTTTTATACTATTTTGTTTCTTTTTATTCCCTGAGCTTCCAACACCTGAAAACATATGAAAACACTATAAATAAAAAGTAAATTTGCTTAAAATACATCTAAAAGTATAAGGAGTGAGTGCTAATAATCCCAAAACTCACGACTTATCAACACCCCCAACTTAACCTTTTGCTTGTCCTCAAGCAATGACACAAAACTAAGACTCAAGACAAAAGACTCGACACACACAAGACTCGACCACCAACATGATGGATGCATATGACTATCGGTTGGTACCAATAATGAGAATATAAACATGTTTCTTCACTTTGCAAAACCATCTCTCCTTTTCACAGATATGCATTTGATAGAATGACAAGGCAAAAAAAAAGCCTCAAAGTGTGGCTAGAGGTTACCAATCTCTTGTTCACACTCCTTTTGGCAAGTAAGGAAAGCACAATTGTCACCCCTTTTTCATAACACATGTACCCTCAAAAGAAGAAAGTCCCACATACAAAGATATCCGAATTACAAAGGACAATGCTCAATCACTCACACTCAACAAAGAATCTTAAGTGCAATAAGTATCAAACCACAGGCTTGCCCTTACTTTCTCTTAATTCTAACTCAAGAGTGATTGTTTGGAGATCTTTAAGATTTTTTTTCGGTGTAATGTATGCTTAGGGTAGGGTATGATACTCATTTGGATATGAAGTGACTACACCTTCTTTGAACTCTACATATCTTTCCATTTGGGGACATTTCTTTGATTCCTCTTTCCTTCTTTCCCTTTTCTCACCTTTGCAAAACTATTCCTCCCTTATGATGCCATTTTTATTTTCAAACTTCTATTGAACAATTCCCTCCATTCTTTCATAACAAATAACAAACAAAAACAAACAACATCTTTTTGTTTCTTTTCTATCTCTTTTTTCTTTTCTTTTTCTAAAATACGTGGTCATGTGAACAACTACACCACAAACTATTTTCTTCACACACTTGGCATCTCACCCCCAACTTAGGCTACCTTATTCACATGAATTCTCACCCTCAACTTAGGCTAAAAGCCTAAGTTGAGACTTCAAGATCAAGGAAGGACGAGTTTAAAAATGGTTAGATGTCAAAAAGGCTACGACTTGTAATGTGGTTACAAAGAAAAGATCAAGGCCCAAAAGGGCTAACTAGGGATAAACTTTATACTTTGGTAAGCTCGAAAGGTTAGAAGGTTACAATTTGAACAAACAAAGAATGTCTAAGTTCATTTCTCCAACAAATATCCTCAAGATAAGATTTATTAGACACAAGCAAGCACAAAATCCAATTAGAATAAAGCTCACCACACGTGACACATGCATTATTTGAAGATGAGCAAATGACTTCAATACAAACTCAATTAGTGAAAACTTATGAAAATGGTATCCAAAAGTCACACAATGAGCCAAATGTTGTAAATCGATCATTCATATCCTTTAAAAAAACCATTTTTGAAACTTTTGAAATTTTTTGGAGTGATATTAATCTTACATGCACACATCTCAATGTATTGGTACTAACAAGTCACAATGACATACCAAAAGGCTTAATTCCCTTAAGCAATTGCCCAACTATCCATCATTCAGAAAAGCGACTCAATACTACCTAAAAATACCAGGTTCAAAAGATCAATAACATCCTTAGGAAAATAACCATGACTAAGAAAACCAATGATATAGCTAATACCACGACACATACGCAAAACACACACAAATAAAATAAAAATATTAACACAAAACATAAAACAAAATGTCAACATATTAATAAAACAATTAAAAACATTAAACATTCGAATAAGTATTTACAAACCAAAGTATCAAAATCCAACCCACGAATATACAAGTAATCCACTCCCAACCAAAAAGATCGTGCATTGTCCTCAATGCACCAAAATAAAAGCAAAAGAGGTGAGCACTCCCTGAACGCATCAAGCGTCATATCGAGCCACATCAGAAGGAGCTAAAACAGGCTCGGTGGGTGGAGTGGCAGCAATAGAATCATTAAGTTGAGTGGCTCCAGAAGTCTGTGAATGAGATGAACTAGAACCCCTAGTCTGTGGAGGAGGGGCCTCATTACCCTTTTTCCGTTGCGCAGCTAGGTCCATCAAAGAGTTCTCACGAGCCTCATAGAAGTGTCTCTCCAACTTCATATCACTACGAGCACCCTAATATTGCGTCTGAAATGATGCAGCTATCCCTGTCTGAAGTGACTCATCCAAGGTGTCAAGAAGAGGCTCAAAATCATCTAACGTAGCATAGGCCTCATGATCATCACCCGTATCATCTCCAACATCATCACTATCATCCTCGGGAACCTCCCTCTCAGGGCTACTCTCCACAGTTTCCATCGGAATTCTCTCATCTAGAAGTCTCGTCTCAGTACCCATAGCCACAAATAAAGGAGTGTGCGAGGTACGAAACTCAGTCTGATACTAGGCAAGGTCCCTCTTGACACTTGCCATACTCTCAATATCTCCCATTTCCACCTTCTCAACTCTCTTTTCAAGCCCATCTACCCGCTCTCTAAATTCTTTGTTGGCCTCAACAACTGTAACTTTGATCATGTCTGGAATAGTCTTGATGAAATTTGAAACATTTGAATCCACTGCACCCACGGTGCGTGCCATGGTCCAGAAATTAACTACAAATAGGGGCCTAATGCCTTAAGGTAGTTCTGCGGAAGCGGTAGGAGGGGCACTAGTGGAGGTGGACCCTGCAGCTGTGCTAGAAAAAACAACATCATAAGAAACATTAGATATTGCAAGCATGGTAGTGGTGGCAGGCTGGGTCATCTCCTCAAATCCCACAATCAAATCAACAAACTGCGCTCTTGCTTTCTTCTTTTTCTTCTCCGGATTCTCATCATCCTCCAGTTTGAGGATATCTACAAAACCCATAGGGGTGCAATCTTTGTCCACCCGGAAAATAGGAACACTATAAGGATGTCGTCATCTGCCAAGCTCTATCTATAATGTGGTAGTATATGATCCTACCCACATTAATATGGATTGCTGTCATGATACATCCAAGGAGGACTGCCTTTGGTATGCCCACTAATGTCTCATTTTGCGAAGGCCAGAACCGGCTACTGATGAAAGTCAACCAAAATTTAGCCTCAATGTTGAGGCTCACCTTCTGAATCGGTGTGCGGGGGATTGAACCGGAGCTGCTATAACTTCATCCAACCATACCCGTTGGCTCTCAATTTACTCGAGGCAAATCTTTTCTTCATATTCTTGATGCGAGGTACCACTATTTCTGAAATAAATGGAGTTGATCCCTTCATGAAACACCGGTACCATTACCCCTCGAATGTGGCAACCACCCAAGTATTATTTCTTCTTCCCCATTGCAACCCCTAAATGCACATACAATTCTCTCACCATGATGGGCACAAACTCTCCGGAAGGTTTGGTGAAGACCATCCAATTCCTCTTCTTCATTTGCTCGAGGACCTTGGGGAATGAATTTTTACTCTAAGACTCATTTTTTCTCAAAATTAAAGGTACACTTGTTGTCAAAGCGTTCCTTCACACCCACATCCTTGAATCGGATGACATCTTCCATTCTGACCCGTCTCTCCAGTTCTTGCCTCATTTCTTCAGGAGTTATTCTACTACCCCCCGCAACTTGAGACATTGGTTGAGGTTATGAAGGCATATTGGACTGCATTTCCACATGAGTTCACTCCTCTTGGCCCTCCGAAGGAGTGGGTGCCTTTCTCTTTTTCCATGATTGGGGAAAATCCTTGCATGTATTTCGTTGAGCCACAACTTTTCCTCTAACCGTTTTGCAAAAAAAAAAAGCAATATTAATACCAAAATGTAAACAAGAAAAGCATAAAATCTTTTTGGTGTTTTTATATTATCAAAAGCATTTGAAAAGAAACTACAATTATGCAAAGGCACAAGAGAAAACACATTTAAAACATTGAATTTTGGCGGTATGCGACGTGTATGCGGCGCTGCACTAAGTGAATTGCGGTCGCATTCATTGAGTTCAGCACAACATACACAATATACGTTGTCACATAGCCATCACAAAGTCTTTTATTTTTTGACTTCACTGCCTAATTGTCAATGGAGTATGCGACGTAGAATGCGGTCGCATTCTATTAAAGTGGTGTCGCATACTCCTGCAATTAGGTGAGTGGACTGCCAGTCCAACAAGGGGAATGCGACGCAAATGCGGTCGCATACTATGTATGCAATGTCGCATTTCTGTCGTTGTCCCCAACCATTAATTGCGGTTTCTTAGAGCAAGTTCAACAGAAATTCAACCCAAAACCACCCACAACTATTTTTCTACCCTAAATAAAATCAAAAACACCATTTACTAAACTATTGCTAGCATAAACATCATTCACACAACCAACACACACACACACGAATGATTTCCCTTAAGAAAGTGGTCAACCACCCATCATCGGGGAAATCAAGTCATCCTAGACACCCACATAGTTCATACACACACACTAAAAATCAACACACCATTAATCACTTCAAAATTCAACCAATCATAGAGATCCCTCAATTTTATTAACCCTAGGTACCCATAACCTATTTTAGACCCCCCCCAAACACAATACAATTAATATGAGCATGGGTGACCTCAAAATCGATAATAAAACTCAATAGAATCAAAATAACATGCTTACCCAGCCCATCAACAATGAAACTTTAAGAACTTTGGGGTAAAGAAAGACATACCTTTGATATTTAATGCAGACTAGAGACGAGGGAGATTGTACAACTTTTGGAGAGTGATTTTACAGCGGAGTGGAGTGAGAATGGTGAACGAGCATGTTTAAGCGAGATTTAAGCCCAAAATCATCGATTAGGGTGAGTGAGGGAGTGTAACGGTTGAGTTCTTAAAAGAGGAAAAGTGGGAAATTGAATTTTAATTTGACCTTAAGTACCTCATCAGTGATGCGTTGAGAATGCGATCACAAACTGGGAATGCGGCATCACATTCTCTTCGTATTTGACCTTTACCTGTTTCAGTGACTACTAGCGGTATGCGACTGCATAGTGCTTCGTATTTAGAATACGACGTCGTAATCATGTCACAATCTCATCGAATTTTCCTTACTCACTGGAATTTTAGGGAGGCAATATGTAATGTGAAATACTGTCGCATTTATAGAATGCAGTGTCACATACACTCCGCAAACCTCACATTTTTGGCTTCACCATATTTTTAAACTCTCATGCTCAAATTTCCCTATAACTTTAGATCCTACACACTCAAACACATATTAAAAAATAAATAAAAATCAAAAACATGGGTTGCCTCCCAAGAAGTGCCTAATTTTACATCGCGGCACGACGTTGTTACCATTTTCAAAGCCTATTAAGGTAGATCACCTCAATTATATTCACTTCATTTGGCACTCCCAAGTAGTGCTTCACTTATTGTCTGTTCACTTTGATCCGATTTCCACTTGGGTAAGCAATCTCTATGGCACTATGGGAAACACTTGTGTGACCTTAAAAGGTCCTGACCACTTGGACTTCAACTTCCTGGGAAACAACCGCAGTCTTGAGTTGAACAACAACACAAATCCCAAGGGCTAAACTCTCTATTCAAGATCTTCTTGTCATGGAAGTGCTTCATTCGGTCCTTGTAAAGTGCCAAACTCTCATATGCTTTAAGGCGGAATTCATCCATCTCATTCAATTACTCCACTCTCAAGTTCGAGGCATCACTCCAATCAAGATTCAATTTCTTTAAGGCCCACACCGCTTTATGCTCAAGCTCAACCGAGAGATGAAAATCTTTACCAAACACCAACCTATATGGCAACATTCCAATTAGAGTCTTGAAAGCAGTCCGGTATGCCCAAAGTTTATCATCCGACTACTGTGACCAATCGGTTCTTGTGACATTGACCGTCTTGGATATGATATTTTCAATCTCCTTATTCGAAACTTCCACTTGCGCACTCATTTGAGGATGGTAGGGCGTAGCCACCTTGTGTTTAACTTCATACTTCTAAAAAAAGCTTTGAATAATCGATTATAAAAATGGGAACCCTCAATACTAATTATAGCCTGAGGAGTACCAAACCTCAAGAAGACATACCTTTTCAAAAATACGGTGACATTTTTTCCTTCATTGTTAGGAAGCGCTATAGCCTCCACCCATTTTAACACGTAGTCAACCGCCAAAAGGATATATTTATTTCCATAAAAACTTACAAATAGACCCATAAAGTCAATGCCCTACACATCAAACAACTCAACTTCAAGAATCGGTGTCAAAGGTAGCTCATGCTTCCTTGAGATGCCCCCATGCCTTTGAAATTGATCACACTCTTTCACAAAATCATAAGCATCTTGATGGATGGTTGGATAATAGTAACCACTTTGAAGAACTTTCACTGCAGTCCTTGCACTACTATTGTGACCACCAACGGGAGATGAATGGAGATCTTTAAGTATGGGTATCATGTCAACCTCGGGAATCACCTTCTTATCATGTTATTGGCGTACACTCGGAAAATATAGGGCTCATCCCAATAAAACTACCGAACATCGCTCAAGAACTTTTTCTTTTGATGGGGAGTAAAATCACTTAGCATAATGTTACTCGCATGATAGTTAGCAAAATCAGCGTACCATGGAATTATATCATGTGATCCCACCATTACATACTCATCCGGGAATGAATCATTCACCTCAAGCCCATCACTTGGCTTCCCTCATTCTTCAAGTCTTGACAAGTGGTCTGCCACTTGGTTTTCACACCCTTTTTTTATCATGCACCTCAAAATCGAACTCTTGTAAAAGTAAGACCTAACATATCAACCTAGGCTTTGCATATTTCTTAGCCATGAGATAACGAATAGCCGCATGGTCGGTGTGCACAATAACATGAGTTCCCAACAAGTAAGCTCGGAAATTCTCAAAACATAGACAATCACAAGCAACTCTTACTCGGTGACAGTATAGTTCATTTGAGCTTCATTGAGAGTCTTACTTGCATAACAAATGGGATGGAAAATTTTGTCTCTCTTTTGGCCAAGAACAACCCCCATAGCAAAACCACTAGCATCACATATGAGCTCAAATGGCTTTGACTAATCCCAAGCAATAATGATGGGGCCGAAGTGAGATTTTCTTTCAAACACTCAAAAGCTTTGAGACACGCTTCATCAAATAAGAACTTCGTTTCCTTCTCTAGCAATTTGCACAAGGGATTTGCCACCTTATAGAAGTCTTTGATAAACCTTTTATAAAAACCGGCATGACCTAGAAAACTTCTGACACCTTTGACAGAGATGGGTGGAGGGAGTTTAACAATCATCAACCTCTATGCCCTTTTCCAAAATCTTGTGCCTAAGAACAATTCCTTCCTTGACCATAAAGTGACATTTTTCCCAATTGAGAATCAAGTTGGTCTCATCACAACGTTTCAACACCCGAGACAAATTTTCTAGACAAGCATCAAAAGAGTCTCCAACCACAGAGAAGTCATCCATAAAGATTTCAATGGATTCCTCCACCATGTCGGAAAAGATAGACTTCATGCACCTTTGAAAAGTGGCGGGAGAATTACACAAATCAAAGGGAATTCTTCGAAAGGCAAAGGTACCATAAAGGCATGTAAATGTGATTTTCTCTTGATCCTCGAGAGCAATAGTGATTTGGTTATAACCTGAATAACCGTCCAAAAAGTAATAGAAATCCTTCCCCGCAAGGCTATCAATCATTTAATCCATGAACGACATTAGGAAGTGATCCCTCATTGTCTAATGGTTCAATTTTTGGTAGTCCATACACACCCTCCAATCTGTAACCATACGATGATCTCTATTTTCACAACCTCTTGCTTAGGAGGATTCAATCTCCTTTGATGCTCAACACTAGGAATACATTCTTCATCAAGCTTGATTTTATGAGTGCAAATACCGAGAGGAATTCTCTGAATATCCGTAATTGACCATCCAATGGACCTTTTATTTCTCTTGAAAATAGCCAATAATCTTTCACGTTGATCTTCCGTCAATAGGTTTGAAATTATAACGGGCAAGGTGTTGTTTGGACCAAGAAACTCATACCTCAAATATGAAGGGAGAGGTTTGAGCTCCATGATAGATGATTCAATGATGGATGGTTTGACAGAAGGAGTTGCACGGTTTTCAAGGTCACTATCAAACTTCTTGGGGTTGTAGTTTTATGACCCCAATCCAACCAAGGCATTCACCACTCAAATTTTTCATAGCTCTCTCCATCATAATTCATTAACACCGCCGCTAACACTTCACCAACATACTCATTTGCAATGGTAGTCTCCACGGCTTCATCTAAAGTATCAATAACCGACACCACACTCATATCCATCCGTTGCTTCATTGACTTGCAAATATGGTATGTGATCTCTTCATTGTTCATTCATTTTAGGTCACCCTCTCAACATAAAAAAAAGCTTGCCTCGTGGATAAGAATAGGCTTCTCAAGATTATGGGAACTTCAAAATCCACCTCGCAATCCAAAATAATAAAGTCAGCCGGAAATATGAATCTATCCACACGAACAAGGATATCAAAGAGAATAACCACCGGTTTTTTTACGATATGATCCGCCATAAGTAGCCTCATAGTTATAGGACGGGGAGTGCTGAAATCCAACTTGTTGAAAATTGCAAGTGGCATGAAGTTGATGCTTGCACCAAGATCACATAAATCCTTGGAAAACTTGTACACCCCAATGGTACACGGGATAGTGAAAGCTCCGGGATCTTCTTTCTTTTGAACTAGAGCTTTAGTGACAATTGAGCTACAATGATGTGTCACATCCACCTCAAATCTAGCTTGCCTTTTCTTCGTAAAAAGATCTTTAATAAACTTTGCATAGCCCGACATTTACTCTAGGGCTTCCACCAGTAAAATGTTAATAGAGAGTTGCTTCAATTTCTCGATGAACTTTAGAAACTTCCCATCTTCCACCTTCTTTGCTAGCCTTTGAGGGAAAAGTGGTGGGAGTTTTAAAATTGGCGCCACAACTTCCGGGATCTCATCATTTGTAGTTACTTCTTCAATGACAATGGGCTTTTCAATACTAGTCCTCTTCTTTTTAGGAGCACTATCTTCTTCCACAATAATGGGTTCTTCAATAGGTGCCTCATCATCAATAATCACATAATATTTTGCCAACTTGTCTCCCTCAAGTACCTTTCCACTCTTAGTAGTGATGGCCTTACAAGCATGATCACCATTGTTTCTTGGATTCGCCACCGTGTCACTAGGGAGTGTACCTTTTTTCCTTTGATTGAGGGTAGCCAAGATTTGGCTAAGTTAGGATAATAGTTGCTTGATAGAGGTTGAGTGAGAGCTCACAACTTTTCCCATAGTGCTCATACCATCTCTCATGCTCTTCATATTATCCTTCACCTCGTTGACAAAGGTGTCGGTTGACTCAACACTTTTTATAGTATATTTTCAATCTTCGAACTAGCAGGGTCACTAGTGGATGGTTGGTTCGAAAATTGGTGGCTAACCTTTGGTGGAACATAGGGATTGTTGCTTCGATGATTGTTATAATTGTTGTTGTAACCCCCTTGGTTATTATCCCTCCAATTCGAGCCTCTTTGATCTTTATTTTAACCTTGATTCCCTTAACCTTGCCGCCAAGCACCTTGATTAAGACATTGGTAGTTAGGCCGGGAACACTCCCCCTTGATTATTCACGAAATAAGATTCTTCATCATAGACTTCGAAGCATTTTTCATTCGGAGATCCCCCTTCACAAGACCCAACGCATTCACATTCATAGACTCCGCTCCCATGCCATCTTTAGTAAGAAGATTTATTTGCGTGATTAACTTTGTCATAGTTTCATCTCTCTCTTATTCCCTGCTAATCGCCTCTCTAGAAAACAAATATTTAGAAGAACTTCCTCCAACTAATTCCGACTCCCTAGTAAGGCAAGCTTTATTTATATCGGTTAGCTTGTCAAGTACGAAGCTCACCACAACATAAGAATTGCCCATAACAAACCCCTTTGCAATATTGTTAGCCACCAACTTGTTGATCGAGTCAAGTGACCTATAGAACATTTGGAGAAGAACACTATTGGGCAACCCATGGTATGGACAACTTTTGATTTTCTTCTTGAATCGAGTCCAAGCTTCATGAAGGGGCTCATTAGGAAGTTGACGAAAGTTGTTGATTTCGTCACGGAGTTGCAACATTTAGGATGGAGGGAAAAAATTCTTGAGAAATTCCTTGGTCAACTCTGCCCATGTGGTAATAGAACCGGATGTAAGATTGTCCAACCATGCGGTGGCCTCTCCCGTAAGAGAGAATGGGAAGAGCCTCAACTTGACAGCTTCACTTGAGACATTTGGTCGCATATTGGTAGAACAAACTCCAAGAAAGTTCTTAAGTATTCCCACTTATCACGCGGGTGACCCAAGTTCGATCTCCGATAATGGCGCCAAAATTTGATACGCCTAAATTATACCTCCGAAAAGGATGTAAAGTGGTCAAATACAAATATAGAACCCAACGAAGGTTGGGGTCGAATCCCAAATGGAATACAATAAGAAACGTACACTTTAATTGTAAGTCTCAACGTTTAGCCGATATTTTAAAGGAAAAGAAATAATTGTTTGTATGTTTAGAACTATGAGTATATAATGAAGTGATAAGTAATTGAATTAAGGACGATCAATTAACACAATACCAAGTAATCAAGTTTTTACTATCAAATTGAGAGAACTAGGGTTGTGACATATTCGGGGTAAGCATGCAATTTAAGCTATTGATAAATTCAATTGAGAAAATATTCATGTTCTAAATCATTGGGCTAAATTGGGTATCAAGAGGTTTTCCAACCCAATTGATACATTTCATCCAAGGCTTTCCCAAGACATAGGATGTGTAATTAAGAACACCCAATTAGATTTTAAATTAATTAGGCTATTCCTAGCCCTAGCTATTAGATGGGGGTTAAATTCCCAAATTCTTGTCAATATCTCTTTTCCTAATCTCTAACCACTTTTCCAAGCTAGAGAGAGAATTTAGGCATTATCAATGTTTGCCATCATTAATACACATTACAAAGCTAAGAGTTATTAGAGAACAATCATATAACCTAATGAATTGATATTGAACCCAATTACATGCTAAACCTCTTTGGCCTCACAACCCTAGCTAAGAATTTAGTTGCTCATAATCAATGCAACATAAACAAATGCTTTAATTAAATTGAAACTAATCATGTCCTTACAATGGATAATGAAGACAAGGGAATCTCTAGAAAGGGACCTTCCAATGGCTTCTTTTTCCAAATCAAAAACAAAAGTTTGTTTAGAGAATAAAGTATGAAATAATGAGCTCAAAAATCTATGGCTAGTATTTATATGGAAGATACAAAAAGTACAAAGCATTCATTGACGGGTCGCTATGTGGCGACAAAATGCAGCTGTATAATGAGTTTGCGATCGCATTTTGGACACATTATCATGCCCAACTTTTCTCCCTGCTCGGTATGCGAAGTGTATGCGGTGACTCCTGAAGTATGCAATGTCACATTTACATCGCATTTCTGCCTTTTTCATTTAGCTCACTGATTGATTTTCTCGAGAGTACGAGACCGCATATGAGAGTTTGTGACGTCGCATTCCCATCGCATATGTCTTGATTTGTCAACTCTTCTGTTCCAGTATGCGGTCGCATACAAGGTTTGCAATGTCGCAAACCCCTCGCATTCAGTGCTTGTATGTGCTTTTTCTACTATTTTGTTCCTTTTATTCCTTGAGCTTCCAACAATTGAAAACACACGAAAACACTATAAATAAAGAGTAAACTTGCTTAAAAGACATCTAAAAGTATAATGAGTGGGTGCTAATAATTCCAAAACTTACGACTTATCATTGTATCCGCAATATTCATCAATAAAATCTCCGTTTCAACATATTTTGATTATGATTTGCAGTTATTTTCACATATTCAAACTTTATTGCAAACAAATTGGCACGGCTAGTGGGACCAAATCTGCCCTTCATCTCTTCTCTCACAAATCAAATCCGCATTGAAAGATGGAAATAGATATTTCAAGTCTTGTCTTCAAATTTTGCAAGCCTACATCCATACAAGCCTTGAAGTAGGGGGAAGTTGTAGACATCAAAATTTTGTGAGTCTCTATAAGACGAGTTCAATTCATCTTCAAACTCTAAAATCTATTGGGATTTCTTGGACGCTACTCTACCATAAACCCTAGCTTATGCCTATATAAAGGGACACATATTTCATTGAAAAGACATCTCAAACGTTTCATAAACTCATGAAATAATCACAAAGAGATCAAGATGTGGCTGGATTCTTCTTGATAATCAAATACTTCAAGAAGAACCATAAAATCCTTTAATGGAGATAAATTCCAAAGAGTCATATGTCATCCTAGTTTGAGAAACACTCTATTAACATCCCTCGAATCAAGGAGAAAAATCAAGGGATTAAACAGTTCTTGTACCAGTAATGTTTATCAATAAAAAATTATATTTCTTCATATTTTATTTGTGGTTGTAATTTATTTTTCACATATTGAAAATTTATTACAAAAAAATTGGCACGCCCAGTGGGATCAAGTCTGTTCTTTTTCTCTTCTCTCACAAATCAAATTTGCAGTGAAAGATGGAAGCTCCATTTTTTGGATAATTCAAATCTCGTATTGAGTTTCGCAAGCTTACACCCCGACAAGCCTTGAAGTAGGGAGAATTTGTAGACATCAAAATTTTGTGGGACTCTACAAAATGAGTTCAATCCATTTTTAGACTCTAAGGTTTGTTCGGGTTTCTAGGAAGCTACTCTACCCTAAACCCTAGCTCATGCCTATATAAAGGGACACATATTCCCTTGAAAAGATATCTCGAATATCCCATAAACTTAGGTATTCAAAGAGATCAAAACATCAAATATCATCTCGAATATCCCATAAATTCATGGGTATTCATAAAAAGATCAGACATCAATCTCGAATATCACTTAAATTTGGGTATTCAAAGAGATTAAAATATCAAATATCATCTCGAATATCCCATATACTCTTGGGTATTCACAAAGAGATCAAATCTCGAAAGTTCCATAAGGTCATGAAATAATCACAAAGAGATCAGGATGCGGCCGGGCTCTTCTTGATAATCAAATACTTCAAGAAAATCCATAAAATTCTTTCATGGAGATAAATTGCAAGGAGGCCTACATCATCCTAGTTCAAGAAATACACTGCTTCAGCCCTCGAATCACGGAGTTAATGTAGAGAGAAGAATCAAGGTTGTACCAACAATATTCATCAATAAACAATTATGTTTCTTCATATTTTGTTTGTGGTTGCAGTTTATTTTCTATATAATGAAAATATGTTGCAAACAAATTGGCACGCCTAGTGGGACCAAGTCTGCTCTTTATCTCTTTCACAAATCAAATCCTCGTTGAAAGATGGAAATGAATACTTCAAGTCTCATCTTTGAGTTTTGCAAGCCTACACCACGACAAGCCTTAAAGTAGGGGGCATATGTAGATATCAAAATTTTGTGAGACTCTACAAGATGAGTTCAATTCATCTTCAAACTCTAAAATCTGTTAGGGTTTATTGGAGGCTACTCTACCCTAAACCCTAACTTACGCCTATATAAAAGGACACATATTCCCTTGAAAAGACATCTCGAAAGTTTCATAAACTCATTAAATAATCACAAAGAGATAAAGATGTGACTGAATCTTCGTGATAATCAAATACTTCAAGAAGATTCATAACATCCTTTCATGGAGATAAATTCCAAGGAGGCCTATATCATCCTAGTTCGAGAAACACACTACTAACAACCCTCGAATTAAGGAGAAAATTCGAAGAGAAGAATCAAGGAATTAAATAGATCTTGTACCTGTAATGTTTATCAATAAAAAAAATTGTTCCTTCATATTTTATTTGTGGTTGTAGTTTATTTTCCACATATTGAACATTTGTTGCAAACACCTTGATCTCTCTGTTATTGGGCCATTAAACAAGAAAGTTTAGCTTATTCTAGTGCTTCCTTTCTATTTATGTGATACAATTCGGATGTTGAGAGTCAAAATTTAAAATTTTGATCATAAATTCGGACATGAAATTTTAAAAAAATTTAAAATAAAATTTGTATATTTAGAGACTATATAAAAAGTACGATAAGCTACAATAACTGACAATTCAAATATTTATAAGGCATATGAAAGAGTAGCGGTTAAGAAAAACTCACTTGATTCTTGAAATTCGAAATGCTCCACGTAAATTGAGACGGAGAGAGTATTAAGTCCTCACCATTGTTCTTAAACAAGCAGTCGCTATCTCTTAATTGAGTAAGTTGAAAGAAAGTTAATATATATTACGCCAGTTGAGTAGAAGTTGATGTTCAAGGACTAAAAGGGTGCATTGATTAAACTGAGAGTCAATTGTTAATAAGCGAAATATTACATAAACTAAAATAGGAATAATTCAGTTCAAAATCCAACAAACTATGAAGACATTCATGAACTAAAATAAGCATATGTAGATATGAACTGAATCGATACAAATATAAATGCATCAAAATTGTACTGAATACTAGTATACTCTGTATCAAACTGCATGTACACTTTTCATGGAATCAAAATTGTACTTAATTGAGCCATGTACCAACTAGCTCAAATTGATTTGGATCCATGTATATTAGACATGCTCACTAATTGTGTTGGAGCAATGCTTCATGCATGCTCAATAATTGTGTTGGAACAAATCTTCATGCATGCTCAATAACTGTGTTTGGAGCCCGGGGAGGAGCAAGGGGTTCATCCGAACTCTCTTGGCGGAAAATTATATTGTATATACAAGGTTAAAATTAGTAGATGTCAAATCCTCATGACTTCTTCATCTATTTACTTCATATTTTAAACCTTCTTAGTAAAAATCCTGATTCCGCCACTGACTGAAGCTATCCATCTTGCATGCTAAATAAAATTTCGAGCCATATATTAGGCATCATCAAAGGCCATATTGGCATATTAGCCAAAAGAGTCATATTTATATGTAGTGTGTCATGCACATACAAATGTTGCACTATCATTGTCCACAAACTATACTAATCTTGGCTTCCATATATACATTCCTTGCCTCGCAAACCATCTAACCCCACAATCATAATATATAGTGCAAGCAATCTCATATGCTTATACTTTAGGGGGAAATCCCATTTAGAAGTTAAATCTTAACTTCCCTCGTATCCAACCTAAACAACTATATTGCTGATTGTTTTTTGTACAATCTTAGTCGAACGCCTCCAATCTATGCAAAATATGTAATAGCATGGTCAATTACACCTATGGAACTCATCTCATATTAGTCAAAGTCAAAGTTATATGGAGAAAAATTTGTATAAGACAGCCGTACGAATTATGATGTGACACGTGGAGAATGATGTTGAGTCAAGTCCAGGTCAGCCTGGGGTGCTACCGATAAGACACGAGCGATGTTGGAAGCGCCGCACGTATATGTGGTACTGGTGACTTGGAAGGTCATGAGAGCAATTTGTATTGCAACGGATAGCCATTACCGAACCAATCATACATCTTTCAAATAGAGCATTAATGGCATTTATGGAGATACTAATTGTCCAATTATTACAACATTCATTCTCCTGTATTGATGAGGGAATATTTTGTGAGGTGTGTACCCGTAAAGCTCATGTATAAATAGGGCAAATAGTTTCATTATAAATCATCATATTCAAGTTATTACAATACACTCTCTTAATTTCTATCGATTATTGTGCTTTCATACTTATTTCTGAGACTTTGACTAGAAGCTTTTCACAAGGCTCGAGCTAATTTTCTCTTCACTTTGTCTTAGTAATACTTATTTACAGTATATTTTATCTAGATTTATTTCCAAAACAGTCACTTGAGATCCATGTATCCTTGACCACGTATGCAAATTCAACTGTATCATTTTACGGATAAATAGTTTGGCACCCACCGTGGGGCCTGGACAATTGTGGTATCACAAGTGATCCCTCATTCTACTAATTTAATCTTTTCTTTTAGTCTTGTTTTTTGTTCAGAGTAAACAGATGACAGGAAAAGAAGAATTCGGAGACAACCGCAAAACTGGGGATAACACTAACAATCTCCCAATCGGATCATATGGCCTACCGGTAGAGGATCTGGTACTAAGAAATATGATGGCTACAGACGGAACCACTTCTAGAGGCGGACAAACTTGGCAGGAGGATGTTCCTAATGATGAAATGCCTGAGGAATTCATACAAAATCTGATGGCGCAGAATGCAGCTATGAGTGAGCAGTTGGATCGACTGATGCGTTTTTACTCGGAATACATGTCCAAGAACGCTGACAATACTCTAACAGATGACCCGGCACCTCCACCAAATGTCTATAGACATACCGAAAATAATCAGAGTAGATCGAGAAATGATGGTGCTTTAAAAAGGGAAGCCGCCTCATAAAATACATTTCAGGAACAAGTTTTGAAATTTATGAAGGATATGATGAACAAAGTAGACACTAATGCAGAGAAGGCGGAGAAAACTGCCAAGGAGTTCTGGCATCAATTCAATCAAATATCGGGAGCCCCTCCTATGATTGAAGGACCAGACACGAGGAGATATATTCAGTTGGCGTATAAGTCAGAAGCTGCACTCGAACTAATCCTCAAAAGGTTTAAAATGCCATTTATACCTAAGTATGATGGGACTACTGATCCACAGGAGCACATAACGGCCTATACTATAGCTGTCAAAGAAAATGATATAAGGGAACACGAGATAGAATTGATTCTGATCAAGAATTTTGCCGAGACACTTGCTAAGGGAGCCTTGACATGGTATTCACTCATTCTTGAGCACTCAATCGGATCTTTCACCCAGCTGATCGATGTGTTCATAAAATCTCATGCGGGGACGTGAAAGGTGAAGACGCACAAGGAGGATATCTTTTGCATTGCATAGAGTGAAACAAAACTCCTTAGGGACTTTGTCTTACGATTCCAGAAGGAGCGTATGCTGCTTCCCGCAGTCCCGGATGAATGAGCTGCAGAGGCTTTCACAAAGGTTTTGAATTCTTTAAGCTCAGATGCCTCACGGAAGCTCAAGGAAAATCTCTTAAAATTCCAAGCTATGACCTGGAAAGACGTGCACAACCGAAAGTATCTTTTAGAAGTCAGACAAAGATGCCGGAGCAGACCAGAACTTCTCGAAGAACCACTTCCAACCTTATCCTACTCCCGAAAAGAAAAGAGGTGGACATGGTTTTTTCTCCCTTGAAAAGACAAATAACAAGGGAGGATCCAGATAAAATAATAAATGATTGGTGAATTTCGGTAAAGGGAATTCATCTAACTCTTCTACTAAGGGTACCGAATACCCGAAATTATCCAAGTACAACTTCAATATCAATGAGGATTAAATGGTGGAGGTACTAAGAACTTATCCAGCATCCCGACCACGAAATCTATTGCAATATAATCCTAGTAAAAGAGATTAGTCCATTTGGTGCAATTTTCACGACACTCACGGATATAAAATTGCATACTGTAGACATTTATGAGAAGAGGTGGTAGGAATGCTGAGCAGGTGCCACCTTCGAGAATATTTGAGTGAACGAGCTCATAATAACTGTAAGTGGGGTCCACCAGCTGAGGAAAAACCTAATCCGGCCGCACCATCCCATGTTATAAACATGATCTTTGGCAGGTCCGTGATTGTTGCCACATCTTTCACCACGACAAAGAAAACAAAGATTTTTGTAACCCAGGAGAAAAGATTCCAGGAAATACCAGATGAGCATACCATTACTTTCATTGAAGAAGATGTTGTTGGCGTAATATTCTAGCACAATGATGCATTGGTGATCACGATACCTATTAATTGCTTCTATGTTAAAAGAGTCCTAATCAATTCCTGGGAGCTCAGCTAATATTATTCGGCTGAAGGTCGTAGAGGAGATGAATATGACACAAAATTATTTCAGTTGCCAAGACCCTCTCAGGTTTCAATATGTCTAGCAAAATCACGAAAGAGAAAGTAGATCTACTAGTTCATGCCATGTGAGTCATTAAGATGACTAAGTTTTATGTCATTGATGGTGACATGAGGTATAATGCGATATTCAGGAGGCTATGGATACATGATATGAAGGCGGTCCCGTCAACATTACATCTGTTGGTAAAATTCCCAACACCAGAAGGGATCCAGCAAATTCGAGGGGAGTGTTGGATCCTAAATAGCAATTACAGAAAGTGGAGCCTATATCGAAAGATATTTATCAGGTTCCACCAGCAGAATTAGAATCAATCTACCTAGAGTAGGAGTTTTCAGACCGATACCAGGTGCCTAGATATTTTTAGGTACCAGACGAGTCAAATTCCACCAAGTCCACTTTAGAAGAACTTGAATACATTGCTCTATGCCTGGAAACTCCCAATAGAAAGGTATACATGGGCACGGGATTAACCCTAGAGCTCAGGGATTTAAATTTTTAAATATTTTGCAGCTAACGTTGATTATTTTGCATGGTCACATGAAGATATGACATGTATCCCTCCAAAAGTCACAACTCATAAGTTGGGCCTGGATCTCAGTTTCCCTCCCATGCGGTAGAAGAAGCGGCCGATCACTGAACTCCGCAACAGGTTTGTTAAAGAAGAGGTAGCCAGATTACTTAATATAGGGTCAATCTGGGAGGTAAAATACCCTGAAAGATTAGCAAACATAGTCATAGTGTTGACACCCAATTTTGTCCCATCTTTTCTGATTTTATTTGCAATTTTAAATATTTTTGACACCTTAAGACAATTTTAAAATATAGGCATATATATATATATATATCATTATTATTATTAGTATTTACATTTTTATTTGTCATTTGCATTTTTTTTATATCATAATCATACTTTTATCCTAATATTATATGTTATTTTATTTTGACAACACGACATCACATTTTATTCTTTATTTAAGCATCACACATTTCACAAATATTATATTTTATCATATTATCATCTTTACAATTTATAGATTTTGCAAAGCTTTCTTTTTATATAATAAAATCCCTTTTTATATAATAAAATCCCTTTTTATATTTTAAACTCATAACCCATTTATTTCTCAATCCAACACAAACACCCATTTTAAAAGGGTAGCTCATTTGGCCACCCCATTTTCGGCCAAAGCCCAACCGAAACGGCCCACACCCCAAAGCCTAACCGGCCAGCCCAACCGAAACGGCCCACACCCCAAAGCCCAACCGGCCAGCCCATTCGACCAACCCATTTATCCCTTTATTCTTATACCCTCCACCTAAACCAAACCCTACAGAAAAAACTCTCATCTTTTTCTCTCCCCAACCAAACACACCCATCAGCCGCACTCCACAACAACAACAAAAAATCCTCTCTCTCTCTCTCTCTCTCTCAACTCGCCGCCCTACCGCAGCTCAACCACCACCCTAACACCACCACACCGCTACCCCACTTCTTCATCACCGCCACTGATACCTCCCCCACGCCACTCCTCGAAGCCTTCACTACCTCCGTCGAACTCCATGAACGCCGGCGACCTCGATTACTGTTTTCGTTGTTACGACTGTGCTACTGATTTTACTATTTCTTACTCTATTTGAGTACTGCCTTGATTCTATTGTGTTGCTATTTTCTCGATTGCTATTGTGTGATCTGGTTTCATAATATTTTTCATAGCTCAGGCTACTGGTTCACTGTGGTGTTTTCACTATCTCCGATTCGGGTCATTTCGGGTCGGGTAAAAATTAAAACCGGGCTATGATGATAATTTACCCCTACTGCACTGCCGGAAGAAATTGCACGAATTTCCTTTCAAATGGCTGGTCTTTAATCCTTGTCCTTCAAATGGGATATGGTCCACTGCTTTGAGAATATCCGACCCGTATCTTGGCGGGGCGACCCGGTATGGTATCAATTTGCAATCCGTTGTCCGCAGCCATGGCGTGTGTTGCATTCTGTCTTGCTTTGTTCCAAAATAACAAATCTGAGCCCTTCAAATTATGGTTTTGATGTTGAGTCCATTCCCGGTTCGGGTCCGAGTTCAGAATCTGAAAGTCAGTAACCTCAACCTCCTCTCAATACTTGTTTGTTTCTGGAATTTCATGTTGTTTTTTGTCAATGGGTTATGTATTAGTTAGGTTTTGTTTATACTATTTTGTTTGTTAATGCTCAGGATTAGTCCGCTTTAGTAGCCTAAGTATGTACTTTGCTTATTAAATCAGGGATTGGGTCTATGTTTAAAGAAATATACTAAGCATACTGTTACACTTGCTTAAGGAAATATGTTGTTAAGAAGTTGAGTGCTTTGGGATATTTGCTCATGTCTGATTACTCGCTATCCTATCTAATTGACTGTTAAGGTTTAAACACGTCATATTAGGTTATATCTAGATATTATGCGATGTGTGCCACTGTTTTGGTATTTGTTTATGTGTTATAGAAGAATGGTACAATGTTTGACCATGATTCTGTGACTAGTTAGGGCCTGAATGCACCCCTGCTTTGTTTACATGTTGAGAATGAATGAAGATGAAGGTTTAAGATTACGTTTGGGTGCAAATATATTATTTATAACCCCTACTTTGCTGAAATAGTTGATGATAAGCCGGTTTAACTTGGAGTCCCAACTGGCCTGTTTTGTGAACTTATGTGTATAAAGATAAAATAATAGAGATAGGATGAGGATACTTGAGCATGCTTAAATTGTTTTCTGGGCTGTTGTATGATTTTGTTTGGAACAAAACATTAAAGTGTGCTTGTCTTTCTAAGATCCTGAAATCAGTTCATTAGGTATATGCATTTGATAGCCATAGCATGGGAGTTCTTTAACCTGGGATTTGTTTGATATCCATCTTAACCATAAGCTCCCAGATTTCTAATCCTCACCTTCTTTTAGTATACAACTTCTAGAGAATCTGGTTTTTACACATTGTCAACTGTTTTGAGAGCTTTAAACTTGGTTCTTCTGTCACCTTACCTTATTTTTGTGAAATTTAAAACATGTTATGATATTTCTAAGGAATGATGCCTCTTGGTTTGATATTATATTATTGAAAGCCTCTTGTTCCTGGATACACATCCTTCATCCCTCTTTTCTTGCATGACATGAGGAATTTCCCGATCCCAAATGTCCATTAATTGTTGTTGTTACATTGATGTCGTTGCTGTACTTACGGCCAAGAGTTGCTACGTATTGAGCCAAGTTGTTGCTACATTCGGAGCTTAACCATTGTTTCACTTGAGGTAAGTAGCTTCCCTATCTTGATGTGGTTGGTTTTGCTTCACTTTGATACTTTATTTTGGAGTATGAAATGTTGTATCGTACTGCCCTTTACTGTTGTATTTTGGGGTCATGAGTTGCTCCTCATCTTGGATTCTTTAATACCACAGTGTGAGTTGTTTATATCTTGTTGGCTGGGTTGCTATGACTACCTGTGGCTGCTACAGTTGGTTGTTATGTTTCTTTTGTGAATGTTCTTGCACTTATAGGTTGCTGCTATGAACTGTGGCCCTCTTATTTGCTGCTCTCAAGATATTACAACTCGGTGGTGCAAAATAATGCATATTCTGCTGTACTTTGATAACCAGTTTGGATGAGTTAGCTGCCACCTTATTGCTATGTATAATGCTATGAATTGTTGTACAACTTTGAGTGAACTGATGCATTTATATGAGTTGCTTTGCTACATTTTCGGGACTGTTTCTATTGAACATATCAGTTGTTCCTAAGGCTCCATATGGTTATCACATTTTAGGTCTTTGGCTATATTGGAGTTGCTATACTTTGCAACAACATTGGATGAGCCACTGTTACACTTTTCTGCATTCTTGGGCTCATTATGGTTGCCTTTATAAGGCTGATTTGGCGGTACCTTGAGGATACTTTGGTGTTGCCTTCTTGAAATATTGTTATTGTTTGCTATGGCTGCTTATTGCTCCATTTATGGATGATGTTGGATGTCATTTGTGGCTGCTATTTTGATGCTCCTAATGAGCTGCTGTTCAATGCCACTTGTTGCTTCATTTTGGCCAAACAGTCTCGCTGAACTTTGAACCTTCTAGTTGTTGTTGGGCAATGTTATTGCTGCCTTTAAGAAGCTACTGCACGCGAACGAACAGATACATCATCTTGATATGATGCTACGTTGGGTGGAAATTCCACTGATTTGAACATTATACTACACCAATGGCCGATGAAAAAATATCCGTCGATTTTTAAGGCCTCCACAGTTGTAAAGACGGAAAATAAAACTTCTGGGCAAGGATGAAACTTAAATCTTTTTCACCCGAGAGACCAACATGTTCGGTAGGCAAGACAACTAAAATGACCAACGAGTCATATGTTCGCAGCCACGACGTAATTGGAATGATCTTTTCAAAATTTAAGTCTGAGCCCTCTGTGATCATTCTTGTTTTGGATACGGATCCGAAGTTATTTATATTCAATTGTTTCTAATCGTTTGTTCTTGACAGCTTGCAAGGGATAAAGTCAAAGAAGGCAAATATCCCTCGGAGATTAGTTATTTTGTTGTTGTTTTTTTACTTTCTTTAAATTCAGCTTTATTTCATTCTGTATTGTAATATTATTGTACTCGTGAAATTATTGAAATGTTTAGAATAGGTAGACATAGAATTAATTAATAGGGTCGTCTAAAATTGGAAACCCATCGCTAGTTTATTTATTTTTATGCTCGGTAGCTTTAAAATTGAAAATCGCCAGTTTACCTATTTTTAGGCTCGTCACCCATAAAATTTACATTGCATATGTTTTTATCAATTTTCATTCAAATGCATACTTTTTCTAGCTTTACATGTGTATTAATGCCATACAAATGTATACTTGTATAAATGCATCATTTCATTAAATACTTGCAACATCATTTTAACTTTATATTTTTAAACATGCATTTTCTTCGTATAATAATTAACCTGAGTTTGATCGGATAACCGCAAGTTAGCGGATCTTAAAGGATGTCTAACCCCTTCCCTTTAAGATAATAGAGAATCTTTACCTAGAATCTCATTAGTTTCGTAGATCATAATATCGGAGTTATTTTGTAGCATTTTGTTAACATTCAGGTGCCGTAATTCACCTTAGAATAATTAGGTGGCGACTCCTCAAAGCAAGCATTTTTTAATCAATTCAGAGGGAATCGACGCCATCGCATCGCGAAGCGCGGGTAAAAAACGGGTGCGACACATAGTACCTAAAATGGGAACAAATTCATTGATTATAAAGATTTAAATAAAGCATATTAAAAAAACTCACCTCCGTTGCGAAACATAGATCAAATGCTCGATGCCACAACCGAACACGAGATAATGAGTTTTTTCTATGCGTATTCTGGGTATAACCAAATACGGATGCACTCGAAAAATCAAGAGAAAATATATTTTTAACTACTTTCGGCATCTATTGTTATAACGTTATGCCATGCGGGTTAAACAAATGCCAGAGCTATATATCAAAGGTTAGTAGAAAAAATGTTTGAAAAACAAATAGAAAAAACTATGGAAGTATATATAGACGATATGATTGTTAAGATTCTTCGTGCAGAGGACTATTTAAGCCATTTTCAGGAAACGTTCGAGATATTAAGGAAGTTTAATATGAAGCTTAACCCTGAGAAATGTGCTTTCGAGGTGGGTTCCGGAAAATTCTTGGGTTTCTTAGTTTCTTAAAGAAGAACCGAGATAAATCCTGACAAAATAAAGGTTATTGAAGACATACCAGACACGGTTGAAGATGTGAAAGTGGTACAAAGATTGATCAGGCGAGTGGTGGCTTTGAGTAGGTTTGTCTCTCGGCCGTCAGAAAAATATCACACGTTCTTCTCACTTTTGAAAAAGATGAACAATTTAGTTTGGACGCTCGAGTGTCAGCAGGCCTTATCGGACTTGAAATTCTTCTTATCCATCCATCCGCTTATGTCAAAGCCAAAGGACAGAGAATAATTACTCATATATCTTATAGTTTCAGAGGTAGCGCTAAGTGCAGTTCTGGTACGGAATAAAAACGGTACACAATTCCTTGTCTATTACGTAAGTAGAGTGATGTCAGGGGTGGAGACCTAGTATCCGTTACTTGAAAGACTGGCTTTTGCTTTAGTTATTTCATCACGAAAGCTTCAATCATATTCTCAATGCCACCCAATTGTCGTAGTAACCACACTTCTACTTAAAAATATGTTACATACTCCAGAGCTTTCCGGCCGCTTGGCTAAATGGGCAGTATAATTAAGTGAATTTTATATTGAATATAGACCCCAAATTGTGATAAAGTCATAAGTCCTTGCAGATTTCGTGGCCTATTTCAGTCCGGGGTGTAACCCACATGTGGATAAAGAGGCCATTCTGGTCTCGGGGACTGCCCTCGGTATCTGGACGCTCTACACGGATGGTGTCTCCAACATCAACAAAACCGACCTGGGAGTAGTAATGCATACTCCCATCGGTGAAATTTGAAAACAAGCAATTCATAGCACTCCATTGATTACCAATGAAGTCAAGTATGAGGCTTTGGTTACAAGTTTGGAACTAGCCAGGGGCTTAGGCCCCCAAATTATTAAAGTCAAGTGCGACTTGTTGCTGGTAGTGAATCAAGTCTATGAGGTGTTTGATGCCAAAGAGGAACGTATGTCGAGATACCTCGAGAAAGTTTTAAAGTTATTGTCCCGAATCCAAGAATAAACGGCGGTGCAAAACTAAATCGGTTGTTCAGCTGTTGCGCTCGACACTGGATTCCGTAAGTTACGATGAGGTAAATTCAATCAGCCTAACTTGAGACTGGAGGAACAAGTTCTTGGACTACCTCATTAACAGAAAGCTATAGGAGGATCCGAAAACATCCAGAGCTCTGAGGACCAAAGCTGTCCAGTACTGTATCATAGACACAAAGCTTATTGACAGTGCTTTTACGGTCCCTTTCCTGGTGCGTAGGACCCGATAAAGCTGATTATGTAATGAGGGAAGTCCACGAAGGCATATGCAGAAACCATTCGGTAGCTGAATCCTTGATGAGAAAACTCATGAGGGTCGGTTATTATTTGTCCCGGATCGAGAAAGACACAAAAATATTCGTAAGGATATCTGACAAGTGTCAGCGCCAGGTACAACTGTTACATCAACTGAGAGAGGAGCTACATTCGGTTATATCTCCATGGTCGTTCATGAAATGGGGGATGGACATAGTCAGATCTTTGCCGGCAGCGCCAGGACAGGTATCTCAAATTATATTTATGATTGACTATTTTTTAAATGGGTTGAAGTTGCAGCTTATACGAAACTCCAGGAGAAGAAGGTGATGAACTTTATTTGGCAGCATATCATTTGTTGTTTTTTCCATCCCAAAGGAGATAGCTTGTGACAACGACCGGAATTTTATTGGGGCCAAAGTTACGAAGTTCCTAGATGACTTGACTATCAAGTTTCCTAGATGACTTGAATATCAAGTGTATCACCTCCACTCTCTATTATCCCATTGTAAATGATCAAGCAGAGTCGACAAACAAGACTATAATCCAGAACTTGAAGAAGAAATTGGAAGCTGCAAAAGGAAATTGGCCTTCTAAGCTACCAGAAATATTTTGGGCGTAAACGAGTACCGGAGAAACTCTTTTTTCCTTGGTCTATGATGCAGATGCCTTGATTCCAGTGGAAGTTGGAACTCTCAGTTTGAGGTATCTCCGGGCAGAGGACAAGTCAAATGCAGAAGCAATATTTGTGTAACTCGATTTTCTTGAGGAACACTGAGACCTTGTGTATGTCCGGATGGTATCCCAAAAATAAAGAATGGAGCGATACTATAACTGACACAAAAATATTCGACACTTCAAACTTAGGGAATTGGTGCTCTGGAGGGTAACTCAAAGTACTCGAGAGCACAATGCTGGGAAATTAGACACAAATTGGGAAGGACTATACATCGTCACTGGTATTGCTGGTAAATGAGCTTATCAGCTGACAGACCAACAAGAAAAAAAAACTTCCTAGTAATTGAAATGTAAGACATTTGAATTTTTAATGAGGCAACACCAATAAATAAAGCATGTTTACAGTCTTACTACCAAGGAGATCTATCTAGTGTCCGGGTCTTTATAGCATGAACTCTCAGACACTGGGGGCCATATACACCCGTATAGGAGTGAAGGAAATTTAAGGAAATTTCAACGCTTCCCGATACTAGGGACTTCCTAGATACTGGGGACTGCCCAAATTTTCAAAATACATATAACCGGCCTGACCACACTCGATGGAAGCTGGATTATTCTTACATTTTTCTTTACATTTATAAGTTAAAGGAATCAATGAAATCTTCCTTTTATGATTAATAAATTTTTACCATCGCGAGGATAAAAATGTATGTTGTCTTAAACATATCAAAAAATGCGTGCCATAATAAACATGAGACGTCCTTTTCTATAGCACCATTAAAAATAAAGGCCCTCTCTTGTTAAATACCTTAACAAAAATAAAAGTTAAGGCTCCGGATAATAAAAGTATCAGGGTTTTAAGTTGGTCGGAAACAAGGCAAGTCTGGAACCAACTATAAAGGCCATGAGAAGCCCGGATAAAAGATGAAAAAATACATCTTTCGGAATAAATTTAAGTTTGATAAAAAGTTGTTAAAAGACTTTCAAAAATTCAGAATTTGTTAATTACGAAGTAAGTTTATAAAAGTCAAAATCAACATATAGACTTATAGAAGGAATATAAATTTGCTTCCAAAAATAAAAGCATGAAATAGAAACCTTAAGAAAAATTGTGAAAAAGGAAATTCATTCATATTTTCTACAGGACTGAAAGCAGTCCAGTTACAAAAGGATTAAAAAAATGACCAGGTAGCATTAAAAAAAAATAGAAATTAAAACCTGTGTGAAAGATTACGGTATGCCCGCTCAATGATCCACCGGGGTTGTTTCAAATGTTATCAACAAAATAAAAAGACCAAAAGGTCAAACGGGGGGTGGGGGTCATCACCATCTTCCACATCTGAATCATATTTATCCCCACGATGATCTTCCAAGGATAGCTCAACATTGTGGAGGTCAATCTCTGCGTCCAAGAGTTCAGAGGGGATATCAATCCCTGGTTTGTTGGCTTTTTCAAGGGTATTTGTGCGACTCTTCAGAACCGTTAGATCCCTACGGAGCTTCTATCTTGGGCATTTGGCTTGGAGTTTAGCGATAGTATGCTCAGTAGAGTTAAGTTGCCCTTGGGTCTCTGCCAAGTCTGCAGCCAACCTAGTTTTTCTCCGTTGAAGGGTCACATAGGAAGTGGTTAAGACGTGAAGAGAATTCTCCCGGTCTTGTAGTGAATCAATGACATTCTACAAACGTAGCCGAATGGAGGCTTAAATAGAGCCCGAATCTCTAAAATCAGCTCTGATGTCTTCAACTTCTGGCCGAAGGTGCTGAATTTCCTTTCCTCATGAAAAGAGCCCATCGCCGTAGCTAGATCCACAATAGAGAGTGCAGTGGCATGGCCCTGGATAAGGAAATTATAGTCGTTGATGAGACAATAGAGAGTGTAGTGGCATGGCCCTGGATAAGGAAATTATAGTCGCACAAATACCCTGGATAAGGAAATATTTTACTTATGAAAGTCTGCAAAGTGTGCAAGAGAAGCCTTTAAAGTGGTATTGGGAGATTTTAAGAAAGAAAAAGCGGACGCCTTGACCTCTGTACCGAAAGTGGGGATCGAGTTGTGCTTAGAAGGTTCTGTTGGGGGAATAGTTGTCTCATTCTCCAGAACATCACATAGGGGACTTTTGGGGCGTGTGCTTTCATCATCTACCTTATCTTTCTCGTCAATTTGGGTGACGCCCGCTTGTGCCTCCGCTTGTACCTCTTTCTAAAGCTCAGTGAGCCGGTGGAAGTTCCTAACCCTGGAACTAATTCCCTCCGGGGTCACGGAAACATTTTCTTGAGTTTTCCTCTTCCAGTTACTGGAAGTAGACCGAAAAATGTTGAACAAAGTGGTTGCATGGGAAGACACCTTCTGGGCTGCAAATTTTTATGTCGGGAGTCTTGCGGATAGAGTATATAGAATAAAAAAGAATCCTGGGCAATCCGGTGGATGAATCTATATAAGGCGTCAAATTAGGGTTAAACTTACCGTGATATTTTCCCTTCCACCACTTGAAAATGATACTTCTCCATGACCAGGTGATGTTGGGGGAGGTACGGAGAATATTAACAACCCACTCGAAGATACCTTTAATCAGTTGTGGCTCAACTAAAATGGCTGTGAAAATATAATATTTGCATGAGAAAGGATAGTTTCTTTATTCAAAATCAAGATAAACAAGTTCGTGTTTAGAGATACTCACGAGAAGGGTTCCACCCTTCTAGGAAAGGATCTGCAAAAGGTTGATAGATCTAATCGGTCTTGATCAAAATAAGCAGGGTTAGCCAACCTCGATCAAATCATCTTCAGTATTAATGAGGCTATGGATTCCATGAGGGTACAAATGGATAATACCACCCCGGAAAACCCAAGGGTGGTAAATAAGAAAAAGGTGATCGATGGTGAATGGTGCGTTGACACTATCAGCCAGCATCTGTATGCAATATACCAATCTTCAAATTTGCGGAGCAACTTGTTCCTAGAAAACTCTATATCGATGACAAATGTCTTTACTCATTTTTGGGATAGGAAGTTTAAAACTAATAGTAAAAGGGTATGTGTAAGCCATGAAAAAACCTTCAACATAGTGGTGCACTCGGTCGACTGGATCAACTGTTATAATGACTATGTCGGAGGTGAAGTTACAATCTTTCATAACTTCAGGGAGAATTTTGGCAGTTAGCAGGGATTCAATTTCTTCAACATGTTCGAAGTTCCCTTGAACAAGAAGGTCTCCGTAGAAATCAAAACCAGAAGGAAGAATTTTTGCAGCAATGGAGTGCAAATTAGTTTCTTAATTCCTAGGGGAAATATTTTCTTTTCCGGGATGACGGTTTGGAGGACCATCGTTGTTGTCAGGAGAATGTGAAGGAGAACTTAGTGGACAACATTATGGGAAAAAATTGAAGAAGGAAAGAAAATGTATGGAGATTGTAAATTTGAAGAAGATTATAGTTGCCTTCTGTGTGGAGATTTGACCTTCTCTTTATGGTATGAGAATATTACGTTTGAAAATGAAAAGGTGTGAATCATCATTGCAATACTTCACGTCGATCAGAACAATTGATCAGTTACCGCCGTTTCAGAAGTATTGAAGAGATGTGACTTTTGATGTTTCTTCAATCATTGCGTTCAAATTCCCACCGAAGTATAAGGTTTTCATCCACTTCCCGAGCGCACAAAGGTTACACCCAAAAAGTGCAGGGACTATCTGTTTGAGGCAAAATTCATATACGATAGTTGTACGAATTATGATGTGATACGTGGAGAGTGATGCTGAGTCAAGTCCAGGTTAGCTTGTGGTGCTACCGATAAGACACGAGCGGTGCCGGGAGCGTCGTACGCATATGTGGTACCGGTGACTCGGAAGGTCAGGAGAGCAGTTTGTATTACAACAGACGGTCGTTACCGAACTGGTCATACGTCTTCCAACAGAGCATTAATGACATTTATGGAGATACTAATTGTCAAATTATTACAACATTCAATCTCTTGTATTGATGAGGGCATATTTCGTAGGGTGTGTACCCGTAAAGCTCATGTATAAATAGGGCACATAGTTTCATTGTAAATCATCATATTCAAGTTATTACAATACTCTCTTAATTTCTATCGATTACTGTGCTTTCATACTTATTTCGGAGACTTTGCCCCGAAGCTTTTCACAAGGCTGAGGCTAATTTTATCTTCACTTTGTCTTAGTATTATTTATTTATAGTATATTTTATCTAGCTTTATTGCCAAAACAGTCACTTGAGATCAATATGTCTTTGACCACGTATACAAATTCAATTATACCGTTTTACGGGTAAACAAAAGTTAAGGATCAAAGTTGACTTCACCAATGGGACCAAATTTGTGGACTGTATAAATTTTGGCTTACCCTTAACCCAGTGAGTTCAAATATATGATTAGATTTCAATTCTGGCACCTAACAAACAATTTGAGGAAATGAATCTTATGCCCACTCCCACTTTAAATAAAAGAAATTAATCTTAAAAAGATCTCATATATAATATCTTATTTACAAATCAATTTCATATTTTATTATTTATTAATCTCCTATGAAAAGAGATTATAACTAAAATAACATTTGTAAATACAAAACCAAATTCCATACTTTAACCATTTCTCTTTAACAAAGGGTTTTAGACCTTATGCAAATCAGATTCAATCTAAAGGTTACCTTCACGGATTTAAAACTAAAATAACATTTGTAAACTACCAAACCAAATTCCATACTTTAACCATTTATCTTTAACAAAGGGTTTTAGACCTTATGAAAATCAAATTCAATCTAAAGGTTACCTTTAGGTTGATTTACCTCTTAGTTGTGTATCCAGGGGCTCCTGAGTTCACGTTAATCAATATTCTTTTACCTAGCGTGACCCAAAACTCTTATATATATATATATATATATATATATATATATATATATATAAATAATGTGTTTGTTATTGGATGCATGCACCTCTCTCAAAGTGAAGTTATGTTTAATCTTCAAAATTAATTTTCAAGTATGATACTTTGAAATTCCTATGATATTTTCTTTTGTCACTAACAAAATTCATACAATCAAACCAAATATGTATATTAAAACTACTAGGTAGGGATGATCTTAGTGTATAGGCAATGAGTTCAACTAATTAATCCCAACATCTTCGATATGGAGTATAGCTATATATCAATACTATTTTCTTAAAATAATTAATTTTGAACTTATAATTTCAGAAATGTAATAGGCTCAATAATAAGAGCTTAACAATTTAATTAGTCAAATTTTATATTTTGAATTCACCTTTTGTAATAGTGCACCAATCTTCTCAAAATTTTGTTACCTATATAGATAGATCAAGGGAGAAAAAAGAGAGGAAAAAGGCTCTTTTTTTGTTTAGCTTCTTTTGTTTTCTTATTGATGAAGGTTGTATATATTACAACTATATTTAAGCTGTGTCGTCACTGTGCACTATCTGTTGTATATAGTCTTCAATTGTGTTTGTTAGGAAGATGTGTATGGGAGTTTGTCCCCACATTGGAAGAATAAGAAAAGATTGATGTGTTTATAAGTACTTTTGTACTTGGTATATTAAATTGAAAAGAGTTCATTTAGTTGGGCCAAACATGCATTGGGCTTGGATGTGCTTATAATTGGATTAATAATATGCTAATATCATTTAATCTTTTGCTGCTTTGAAGAACGTTGATTTCATGAAAAGTCACAATTGTTCATGAAAGATTACATTGTTTCATGAAAAATTACAATTGTTCATGAAAGGGTACTTGATTCCTTTAAATATGGAATGACACATGATTAAAAGATCACTTGCAATCTATATCTTCCAACCAAGAAAACCTTCTTTCTTTCAAGTAATTCATGTTTATGAAGAACGAATAAGTTGCTGTAAAATTCGTTCTTAAGATTAGGGAATCCTGGGGATAATTAGCAAGTTAATCCCATCAGCAGTATAGTGGGGGCTAATATTATCCTAAGGACAGAGAATCATCTCGTCCTAATCTAGTTTCTACAATTCATTTTTTATCATACAGATCTCATTTTCTAACACTATCAGTAACAAGGAGAAAGATAAGGCTTTTTTTTGGATTAATTAAAGGAGATTTACTTGGGGTGACAAGACATAGGAATACGAATTTAAAATTTAAAATTTATTAGTCATGATTCTAAGTTCTTTGTAGTTATTGAGTTCTAAATTTATAATTTATATATATATTAAATACTTTTTAAAGATAAATTAAATTCAAATCAAAATTTTAAATACTGCCAAGTTCGTATCATAAAAAATTCATCCGCCCCTATCATGACATGTTTATTCACTTTTGTTTATTTCTTACGTTTCATATTTTTATCTGGATTGACTTCTATCTGTCATTCCACTTACAAACCAGTCTATATATGCTTTTGTACGTTGTGGGAATTTTAAAAAGCATGTAAAAACAACATGCAAGATGATTTTACAATTTTCATTAAACTTTGATTTCTCAAAGTAACTTTAATAAGTTCACTAGTTTGAAAAATTCTCAAATAATAAATTCAAATTTATAAGCCTTTATCGAATAATATATTTCGCTTATTCTTGTCTATTGGTCATTTAGCCGACGCAGCAGCCAAAACTTCATTTATGAAGAACTGTAAGTACTCGTTATGGTCAAACTAGAGGGATTAATTTTCCAAAAAAAAAAAGGTGGAACTCCCACTCCAGGAGCCCCCACACCCCGGTCCGACAGGTCTGTAAAGGAGGTAAATCATGGTGACTCAATTGATTTCAAAGGTTAGACCAGTAACACGCTGCACACAAGGGGCCCTCATTTATTTCAAGAAGTAACCCCCACACTGCCGCTGACGGGATTCGATCCTTGGCCATTTTTCAAATATCCCCCTTGATAACCAATTGAGCTGCCCAAGCGGACAACTAGAGGGATTAATGATTATATGGTTAGAGGTGTCAAATGAGCCTATTGGATTGAATTTGAACGGGTCAAAATGAATTGCGTTAATAAAAGGATGAATTGTTAACATGTCGAAAGGTTAATTGGGCTAAAATGAACCGGATCACATTGGACTAAATAATGTGACATAACTCACATTGTCTAACTCTTACCAAGTTTCAATTTATTTGTTTGTTCTTTTATGTTTGTCTAATTACCTAATAAACCTTATCTTATTTATTATGACTATATATAATTTATCAAATAAAAAGAATATTTTTAAAAATATTTTAATAAATTTTCTCATGGATCAATTTGAATTACATATTAGCCAACTTTTAGATTGTCCTAATTGCATTGGCCAAATGTTCGAAATTAATAAATGAGTGAATCATTAATTTGTCCAGATTTACACGAATTGAACGACTCATATTTTAATAGGTTAATTTTGCCACTCATATATGTGTTTGATAGTGATGTACAGGGTGTGAGTGATTGTCAAGGCCAGATATTTTGTTAGGTCAAGTGTTAAATAATGGTGTAAATGATGTCAAAATGGTTGTTATTGACTAGCCAAATTGCTAATTGCCTATCATGAACGAAATAGCAATATATTGGATATTTTCTTACCACTAGAAACTGGCAAAGTAGTGGTAGAGTCAATTCGCACAACAAAAAAGTGAGTCAAATAAAAAAAATTATATGGTAAAGTAGATACATCAGATGATGAGGGTTAATTTCATGTATGATTTTAAAAGTTTATTCTCTATAGCACCATCACCGAAAGTGAAAGCCCAGGTGGATGATTTAACTAAGAAAAAAATCAGTATAGCTACAAAATTATTTCTTATCATATTAAAATTATTGAATAATTTGTGAATTATTCATAAAATACAAAGGACAAGAAGGTGATATTTTCAAAGTCTGATTATGAGCATCTGTCAGAGTCTATGTTAGGCCATTTGCTAAATAAGGGTGTAGAGGAGCTCAAATGGTAATTAAAGTCAAATTGCAAGTGCCTATTTACTAAATAACATGTAATATATAGGATATTTAGTAAGGGTGTCCAACCGAGCGGGCCGGGAGGGTCGGGACTCGAGTTTCGGTGGGCTTGGCGGGTCGGGATAGGCGGGACGGTGGGAGGTCCCGTCCCGTCCCACATCCCACCGGAATGGAGTCGGGTCGGGGCGGGTCGGGTCGGTGGGGACTCAGGATTTTTTTTTCCCACTTAATTTTAAAAAATAATATATAGTTATATACAAACACTCCAATAATTGAACAAGATAGTGTTATAAAAACATCTCAATGTTGTTTTTGTGTCTCTTACATTATTTAATAGAAATACGACATAGTAATACAATTTCAAAATTACAACTTTGTGGTGTTGTTCAAAAGTTGCAAATGACATAGTAAAATACTAAAATTGCAATTAAAAAAATTACATATTCAACCATACTCTTTCGAATTTCCTCACAATGTCTTGAGGATCTTCTGTTGGAATTGAAATTTGTTTGTCAAATTCTTCAACGTCGCTTCCTGCTCCCTCAGATAATATTTCATTGTAGTTGTAGTCTTCTTCATCGTTGGTCTCCGGTTGGCCGCACCTCCTACGCTCCGCACAAATTCAGTCTCTGAATAGAACTGCAATCTTCGATGTGTATCCCGCCAATGAATGTATGTGCTCTCCAATTTGAAATCTTTCCGCGGAAAAGGCGCTTTCAGACACTGTTTGGACCCCGACCCCGACAAATTTTTTTTTTACTTTGAGGGATCGGGACGGGACCGGCCGGGTAGCGGGACGGCCCGACCCGGCCCATTGGACAACCTTAATATTTAGTACCACACTAGAAAGTGTAGCCAAGAAGTTCTAGAATCTTAATTTTGCACAAAAAAATAAAGTGAGATTAAATTAAAGAAACATCTTTAGTAAAATAGATAAACATGAGATGGGAATTGATTTCATGTATGATTACTGAAGTTCACTCAAAATAATACTACAATTAGCCCCAAATCAAATGTAACTAAATCAGATTATATTTTCCTTGTTAGATTAATTCCCCTCTTTTCCCCTTTTGGATTCGTTGTTTTTCACAGTAAATTATGTCAAAATCGGGTTGGATTTTTCTGGAGTTTGTTTAAGTTCCGTATGAAGCTTTATTTGATTAGATTTGGTAATGAAGGCGCTATAATGGCTCGACTAGGCTTTGAAAGGAAGAAGATGATCATGAGTTGAATGAAGTGCGATGCAAACATGAACATCTTCTGCCTTTGTTGACCTCTTGGACCCCAAGGAACCGTGGAAGAAGATATTGGAGTTGTCCATACTATGGTGTAAGTGAAGTTGTTTTCACGAAATGAGCTTTGAAGAGTTGGAAGACTAATTTTTTCTTGATTTCATTATTTTTAGGGTGCTAGATCATGTGATTTTTATCTTTGGAAGGATCATGAGATTGATTCAAGATCCAAATATGTGATTCCTAAACTGGTTGGAAGAATTAGTCTACTTGAAGCATCATTTGAAGCTTCTGCCAAGTGAATGACAAGCCTACTAGGTCAACAAATTCTATGGAAAGCAAAATTGATATGAACAACAAAGAAATTCAACTGAACAATTTTGGAGAAGACATTAACAAGTTGAAAGAAAAGGAGAAAAAATAGAGGAGCAAATTGGCTAAGTCCAAGAAAAGAGAGAAATTATTTTGGATTGCTCTGTTGTGCATATGTATTTTTAGTTGTAAGTTTTGTGTTTCAAAGCATGTAATTGAGAAGTGTTCCAATGAAGTTGCCTTAAACGAGTTGGTCTACTTGTAATGAACTTGTTGTTCTTTTGATGAATCCTTAATTTTTATTAATGAATTGGTAATGTTGGATTTGTGATTTATTTGTCAATATATGTTCTTTGTAGCTTGTTATCAATTGAAACTGAATTTGGTGTATATAAACTGGTTAAAACATTGCATAAACTGTACATTTTGTGTATAAATTTGTTGTCACTGCACAAAGTGCTTATAAAATGCAAGAAAGTTGCACAAAAATTTTTGTGCATAAACTTCATTAAACAAACTGCACAGCAGTTTATGCAACATTATCCTGCCTAAACATTACATATATTGTCATGTACACAACACATTTATGAAAAGTGTGTTGGAAATTTACTAATGTGGACTTAAGTTTATCCCATTATTTATGGCTTGAACAATTGGGGCCCCGCACGTCGGAAACGTCGTTTCCACACACGTGCACACGTAGTGCCAAGTATCGCAAATTTCATTAGTGAAAGAGATATTGGTACGTAAGTGATATGTTTGAGACATAGAATGATGGATGGTTATTGGCCAAATGACAAGTATTCCACGTTGGTAAACGAAGGAAGAAGTGTACGAAGTGAAGATGAAACGAGTCGGAAGTCGCCGAGGCGCAGCCCCGTCGGAGTCGAGGCGCTGGAGCACCGAGGCGCTGGAGCACCGCGGCGCTAATTGGGTAGTCAGTCACTGGAGCCGCGGCGCTTCAGAGGCAGAATGCCGCGACGGGAAGATGGAAAGTTCTGATTTTTGGGCTGGTTTTGGAGCATTGAATCTCCATTATTTGGCACATGAATTCAGCCATTATTTGGCTGAATGTAACCCCTCGATAAGTGCCATTACATGGCTCTTGAAGGTCATTAGTTGGCTAGTTGAGGGGTCTTCTCATTACACTATAAATTGAGGTCTTTGGCTCAATTGTTCAACACACTAAGAAATCTCTCACATAAATTTTCTGAAATCTTCTTCTTCCTCTCTAGCAAGTTTACTATACTCAAAGTTCTTCAAGAGTAACACTTGAGTTTCCTTTGCTCATTTATTAAGTTGTTGTATCTTGGGAGACTATTGGCCATCAACGTAAAAGGATATATACGGGGCAATCTTGTCTTAAAGACAGAGTGTCATCACTCGACTCAGCAATTCACAAGGAGTTTGTAACGTTCTTGATTCCAGTTTATTGTAATCTTTAGTTTATCCTTTGTAGCAATTTGTAATATTTACTTACTTCTCATTTTCTGCATTTGTTGTAAACCACAATTTTAAGACAAGATTGTTGTAAGAGCTTAGAAAGATGACTGGAAGACAACAACTCGCTTCTGATTCTGTTGCTGCTACTCAAGGCAACCCGTCTGCCTTCCCCACTGCTGCTCAAGGCACACCTTATTCCTTCACCACTGCTCAAGGCTCATCCAACGCATTTCCTGCTGCTCAAGGGAACGTTACAGTTCCTCCACCCTCCGGGTTCCATCATGAACGCCCAGAAAAATTCATGGGCTCCAACTTCAAGAGATGGCAGCAGAAGATGTTATTTTATCTGACTATTATGGGAATGACTCATTTTCTAACAGAAGATCCTCCACAAGTTGGAGATGAAGTGGACCCTCAGCCTAATGAAACGGCTGGAGGGGCAAGGTATCCATGTCATTAATGGCATGAAGATAGTTTTTGATGCATAGAGTCATAGTGACTTCGTGTGTAAGAACTATATTTTGAACTGTCTGTCAGACCCACTCTACACGGTGTATTTCGCCATAGCACATCCAAAGAGTTATGGGAAAAGCTGGAGAAGAAGTACAACGCACAAGATGCTGGTACTAAGAAATTCATCGTTGGGAAATTCCTGAAATTTCAAATTGTGGATAGCAAAACTGTGATGTCCCAAGTCCAGGAATTCCAAATGATTCTACATCACCTGGATTTGGAAGGTATCAAAAACAAATGAGTAGTTTTTTGTTGCATCACTGATTGAAAAGTTACCTCTCTCGTGGAATGAGTTACTTAAAACTCAAGACAAAGGAGATGACCTTTGAAGAACTTATTATCAATCTTCAAATTCAGGAAGATAATAAGAAGGCCTTGCCTAGGAGAAAACAACCCGCTGAGGCAAAGGCAAATTTGGCTGAGGACAAAGGGAACCCAAGCAAGAAGTGCAAGTTCTAGAAAGACGGCAAGACCCAAGCGGCGGAGATGTTCAAGGGAAACTGTCACCACTGTGGGAAACTTGGTCATATGATCAAGGACTGCCACAAGCTCAAGACTGTGCAACAAGAGAAGGCCAAGGCCAAAGGCATAGGCAAACGTCGTCAAAGACACGCTTCTTGACGACATGATTGAGGAGTTCTCGGCGGTGGTGCTTGAAGCAAACCTTGTTGAGAATCCAATGCAATGGTGGATGGACACGGGTGCTACCAGACACATCTGTTCCAATAGAGATGCCTTCTCTACGTATACACCAGTCACCGACAAGAAGCTATTTATGGGTAACAACGCTTCATCTGACGTGCTGGGGGTAGGAAAGGTGGTCCTGAAGATTAGGAGGAATTTAATTTCAGGTCCTTTATTGGTTAATGTTGGTTTTAGGCTAGTATTTGAGTCCAATAAATTTGTAATTACTAAGAATGACACTTTTGTGGGGAGAGGCTTCATCTGTGAAAGCCTCTTTAAAGTTAACGCTATGTCTGTAATACGTGCAAGCAATAATATTAAAGCTTCTTCTTACTTGCTTTAGTCCTCTAATTTATGGCATCATATATTAGGACATGTTAACTATAAGTTCATCCAAAGGTTGGTTAAGCTGGAGTTGTTGTCGTCTAACGACGTAAACCCTCAACATAAGTATGAGGTGTGCGTAGAGGCAAAACTCACAAAGCTTCATTTTCGACCCGTAGAAAGGAATACCGCTCCTCTAGAACTTATTCACACATACATATGTGATTTGAAGTTTGCACAAACTAGGGGAGAGAACAAGTACTTTGTGACATTCATTGATGATAGCACAAGGTATTGTTACCTTTACTTGTTGAAAAGTAAAGATGAAGCCTTTGAAGCATTCCGACGTTACAAAGCAGAAGTTGAAAACTAACTGAGTATGCAGATTAAATCCATTCATATCGTTAGAGGGGGAGAATACGTAGCGCCGTTTGAGGAATATTGTGTCGAATCGGGCATTGTTCATCAAACGACGACTCCATACTCACCTCAGTCGAATGGTGTTGTGGAACGCAAGAACCGCATATTGAAGGAAATGATGAATGCCTTGCTCATCTATTCCAGTCTTCCCCAAAATATGTGGGGAGAAGCCGTCCTTATCGCTAATACGATTCTTAACAGAGTCCCACATAAGGGTAAGGACAAGACTCCATATGAATCATGGAAGGGAAAGCAACCCACCTATAAATATTTAAAGGTGTGGGGTTGTTTGGTAAAGGTCGAAGTGACCAAGCCAAAGCAGGTCAAGATTGGGCCTAAGACTGTAGATTACATTGTCATCAAATATGCAAATAACAGTAGTGCTTATCACTTCTTAGTGCATAAGTCAGATATTCCAGATATCCACGGGGGTACAATCATGGAATCAAGGAATGCTCAATTATTTAAGGATACTTTTCCTAGAAAGGAAAAAGGCATAACCTCTTACAAATGAAGTTATGAACAAAGCTCTCAGGAACCAGGAGTCATTGACTGCTCGGATCTAGATGGTCCAGATCTAGTGGACTTCGAAGTGGCTGAATATCCGGAAACTAGTGTTCCAGATTCTCAGAACTTGGAGACTCCAAAGATGGAACCAAGGCGAAGTAAAAGGGCTAGGAAGGATAAATCATTTGGTCCTGACTTTGTAGCTTATATAGTTGATGTCGAACCAAGGACAATTGCTGAAGCATTGTCAACTCCAGAGGCACCGCTCTGGAAAGAAGCTATTGAGAGTGAAATAGACTCCATCCTGTATAACCATACTTGGGAGTTGGTTGATCTTCCTCCGGGAAACAAACTGTTGGGTTGTAAATGAATACTCAAACGGAAGTATAAGGCAGATGGGTCTATAGATAAGTACAAGTCCAGGTTGGTAGTCAAGGGCTATCGACAGAAAGAAGGCCTTAACTATTTTGACACATACTCCCTAGTGTCTCGGATGACGTCCATACGGGTATTCATTGCGATCGCAGCATTGCGTGACCTTGAGATATATCAAATGGATGTCAAGACAACCTTCCTAAATGGTAATTTGGAAGAAGAAATCTATATGGAATAACTCGAGGGGTATGTGGTTCCAGGGGAAGAGAAGAAAGTCTGTCGACTTGTCAAATCTCTGTACGAGCTAAAATAAGCCCCGAAGCAATGACACGAAAAAATTGATAGTACTCTACTATCAAAGGGTTTCTCCATTAATGAATGTGACAAATGTGTCTATACGAAAGGTAACTCTGACTCGTTCATCATGATATGCCTGTACGTAGATGACATATTGATCACAGAGAGCAGTCCTAGCTTGATCCTAGAGACTAAGAACATGTTGAAACTATGTTTCGACATGAAGGATATGGGTATCATAGATGTCATCTTAGGGATAAAGATCTCTAAGACGTTCGACGAACTGGTCTTGTCTCAGTCTCACTACATCGAGGATGTGTTGAGAAAGTTTGAGATGTTTGACAGTTCGCCTATGAAGTTACTACTGGATAGAAATCAAAAGCTTAATAAAAATCATTGTGCACCTGTATGCCAGGAGTGATATGCACAGGTGATTGGTAGTTTGATGTACATAACAAACTGCACCCGTCCTGATATTGCTTATGCAGTCAACAAGTTGACTAGGTTTACCCGTAATCCGAGTAATGATCATTGGAATGTGTTGAATTGGGTACTACAATACCTGAAATACACGTTAACTTACGGGTTGCATTATTCGAGATATCCAGTTGTACTAGAGGGGTAAAGTGATGCAAACTGGATATCTAATATAGAGAACACCAAGTCCACCAGTGGGTATATATTTACAATTGGTGGTGGGGGGCTGTGTCTTGGAAATCTTCTAAGAAAACTTGTATTTCCTGATCCACGATGGAATCGAAGTTTATCGCTTTAGACAAAGCAGGAGAAGAAGCTGAGTGGCTTCACGACTTCTTAGAGGATGTCCCTTATTGGAACAAACCCGTACTTTCTGTAATGATCCACTGCGACAGCCAGTTGGCTCTAGGAAGGGCACATAATTCTATGTACAACAACAAGTCTCATCATAGTTGACGGAGACATAAGACCGTTAGGCAGTTGATCACCACGGGTATAATATCCATTGATTACATAAAACTAAAAGATAACATAGCGGACCCACTGACAAAGACCTGTCTAGGGGAATGGGCTTAAAACCCAAGCTATAAAGGACCAATACGGTGGTAACCTAACCTTACTGACTGGAGATCCCAGGAATTAGGTTCAATGGGAAATCTAAGTTGTAAAGGTTTAGTTGAGCGCTTCGGTGGAAGCATGAGCACTTCAGATAGTGATTTCTGTAAAGAAACACCAAATCCAAAGTCGTTCCCGCGATAGACGTTAAGTACTATCTGCAGTGTGGGTAAAGGTTAAGTTTCCAAAACCTTTAGTGAACCTCAATGGTTGAGGTTAGGTTTGGGGAAACTTTTAATGGTTTCTAACACTTGTAAAGTGGGGTATAGTAGGATACCTTGTAGGAGACCACCTATTTAAGTGCGAGGACAGGCCACCTCAAATGAACGCACTTAAGAATCCAAAAAGTGTCCACGACCACAACGGACAAAACATTACGAAGAACAGAATAAGGGAAGTTGTTATGTTGGTACTGTTGACTTGGCTTACACTAAACACTGACGGTTCAAGACATCACGTTCACCACGTAGTAAGTAAGTCCGATGGTATTCAACTATGGAAGGTTCAAAGCTGAAGCTACCTCTCCTGATGCAACATCAGTCCACAGAAAGATTACTGGAAATAGGCACCTTGTGAGTGCGCCAAAATCTCTTTCAAGAGGGGATTGTTGGAAATTTACTAATGTGGAATTAAGTTTATCCTATTATTTATGACTCGAATAATTGGGGCCCCGCACGTCGGAAATGTCATTTCCACACACGTGCACACGTAGTGCCAAGTATCGCAAATTTCATTAGTGAATGAGATATTGGTACGTAAGTGATAGTTTGAGACATAGAATGATGGACGGTTATTAGCCAAATGACAAGTATTCCATGTTGGTAAATGAAGGAGGAAGTGTACGAAGTGTAAGATGAAATGAGTCAGAAGTCGCCGCGGAGCCGCGAAGGACCATGGCGCAGCTCCGTTGGAGCCAAGGTGCTGGAGCGCGGCGGCGCCTCCTAGGCAGCGCCGCGCCGCTAATTAGGTGGTCAGTCACTGGAGCCGCGGTGCTAATTCGCAGAGCCGCAGCGCTTCAGAGGCAGAATGCTGCGATAGGAAGATGGAAAGTTCTGACTTTTGGGCTGGTTTTGGAGCATTGAATCTCTATTATTTGACACATGAATTCAACCATTATGTGGATGAATGTAACCCCTCAATAAGTGTCATTACATGGCTGTTGAAGGCCATTAGTTGGCTAGTTGAGGGGTCTTCTCATTACACTATCTATTGAGGCCTTTGGCTCAATTGTTCAACACACTAAGAAATCTCTCACAGAAATTTTCTGAAATCTTTTTCTTCCTCTTTAGCAAGTTTACTATACTCAAGTTTTTCAAGAGTAACACTTGAGTTTCCTTTGCTCATTTGTTAAGTTGTTGTTGTATCTTGGAACACTATTGCCCATCAACGTAAAAGGATATATACGGGAAAATCTTGTCTAAAAGGATATATACGAGGCAGAATGCTGTCTTAAAGACAAGATTGCCCGATCGGTAGGCAGAAACTTTCTGCCTTCCGTCGTTCCCAAATTTATCTTTCCAGAAACTTAAACAATTTGGGGTTCTATCAGAATATGCCCAAAGCCCACGACCCATGACCTGATACCCAAGACCCGAGCCCCGAGCCCGGACCGGACGGGACGGGCGGCAACGACGCGCGTGTGGGCTTAGCCTTGAACCTAAGCACATCTAGGTCCTCCCTTTTTCAAACACATGGGTTACCCCTTGGGGTCCCAAACCCTTAGCCAATTTTATGACTTATAAAGAGAGCAATTCTTCCTTTTCCCACCGGTAGATTTGTCCCACACCATATTTCCATGCCTCAAACACCTTACTTCGTGGACCAATATCTCTTTCATTTCTCAACGATATTTGACGATTCTTGGCCCTATGGTCATCTACTCACCTAGTAGATTATGCACGTATGAAGATACAAAGCCTCCAATATGCGGAACCCTAGTGTTTAAGTCATTAAATACGGGTGGATGCACCTCCCCACCAAAGGAAAATTTCCAACAACTCCCTCATCTGACCTATTGTCTTCATTATTTTCACCCTTATCTCTTCAAGCATTATAATTATACTATTGTGCCTTGCAACTTATATCCATAAATGAAATATTCAACCATGTTATTGTCCACACTGTCACATTTTATGAACATAACTGTCATGTTGAACATAAAGAACTGGGTATTTATTGTATTATTTGAAAATTGATAACATTATTTGATAGAGAGTCTAGTAAGGAATTGATTGGGATGTTATTGTGGTAGTTAAATGACTTGTATGTTATGCATGTATAGATCCCCTCTTAATCAAGGATAAACAACGTAGACTTCTACTTAGAGTATAATGAGAATGTTAAATAAATGAATATGTGTCACGCCCTTACTTGTATAGAACCGTAATCAAGCCCGGGAGTTAGGGGGAATAAAAAGCTAATGTGGTTATGATTAGACTAATTGTGATACCCCGTGAAGATGATTGTGATAGAGTGTTGTGTACTAGGGTCAACCTGTCTTATTTGGTTGTTTGATAACTTGAGTTATGGTCATTGAACACTCTTCGTAATTGTGGTGACTTATATGATTATGAAACCTTACAAGTGAATCGTTGATTCAGTGAACTGCTATGTGGACAATGTGACTTATTTGGGATATTGAACTGCTTAGTATAGGATTATTTTGTGTCAACTTGATATTTATCTCTAATTGTGTATTTTCCATCATTGTCGGCCTATGATGCCTATCGGGGTACGTTGTGTACTCATACTACACTTGATGTATTCTTTTGGATGTAAATACAACTCCTTCTACTAGTTTGGGACCTCGAGTTTGAGTCCGAACCGGTTGATTATCAATATTCAGGGTGAGGACGCTACTTTTCGACATGCCTTGGATGCTCCTATCTCTTCCCTTGTCTTTTATTTTGATTCTAAGAGACATGTTTATACATTTGTACTTGTTGATTATACATTTGGCTTATGTTGTCCTTATTCAGACTTGTATTTGATTAGAGCTCTTGTATTGTTGACTAGATTCTTGGGGTTGTACTTACGATTCTCATACTTATCTTTACACGTATTTTATATTATGATCATACAACTTATTTAAGTATGTTGTTAATTATGCATTTATTTCTTATATCATGTTAATGATTTGGGAGTGGTTCGCCTATCGGTGACAAAGGTGTAGGTGCCACCACGATTCCTAAAAGGGTTCGTGACAAAGTTGGTATCAAAGCTTTAGGTTAAACGATCTTAAATACAAGAGTAATGTCTAGTAGAGTCTTGCGGATTGGTGTGGAGACATCCGTACTTATCTTCGAGAGGCTATGGGACATTTAGGAAACTTTACTTTCTTCATTCCTTTCGTGCTAAGATTAATCAAATTGGTATCTGAAACTTCTTCTTCATATTCTATCACCGATGGTGGTAACACACTCTTAAATTCATGCGTAAGTTGTTTGATATGGCATCGCACGGTAGGGTATGAGGTGTGTTACCATGATACGAACACGTGATCGAGTTCAATCTTCTGATATGTTTGAAGGTGCGATTGATTGGGGTTATGTTTGGAGACACCTCTTAGTTCGGTGATATCTTGAGGAAGTGGAAATAGGAATACAGAGGCGCAAGAAAAAGTAATTGGATAGATCAATCTCCGTTGTATGAAGGGAAAAATTGGTATCTGATGTGCTTGTTAGGATAAGTTGCAAAATATACAAGGGTGAATGTTGTATAAGTTATAAAATGTTAAATTTGGATTCGACTTGACATAATTGTGGTAGTAGAGTAAGAACTAGTGGTTATGGGTTACTTTAGGGAATGACTATGTTCTGGGTCAGGGGGAGTGGTTACTTTTGATGAGTGAAGCTTATGAAAATAGACGGTCGCATTTTAAGAGTGTGTTCGTAGGGTCACTTGGAGCTTGAAACTTAGTGATAAAAAAGGATTGTTAAAACCAAAATTAAGTTGATATGTGAGTTTATTCGCATCAGTTTAGTATAGAGTAAGTGTAAGAGATTGTGTATGAGTTGGTACGTTGGACTACATCATAGGGTAATAGGAGCCAATGATCGACTAATACTAACGTTAGCGTTGAACAAGGTGAAGTTTTATGTAATGGATTACCGATTGTTGCATCTAGTTTTTGGATAAGATTCATGGGCATGATATATAAATGTTAATACTTGGGAAGTTCTATAATTACTGGTATAATGAGCTTAAGGTTGGACAAAAGGCAGGGAAAATTTCATGGTTAGTAGGATATGTGTTGGTTCTTTGATAAAGTAAGGGTTGGTTCTTCATAGGAAAGCATTGTGTATAGACTCTCGAATAAGGTAGTGGCAAATGAGGATATTACGGTAATAGATTGATGATAGTTTGATCTAATTCTGGTTTTGAAAAGCTTTGGGATATCAATGATCGGGTCGGTAAATATATGAGCCAATATAGACAAAAGATTATTTAGGTTAGAGGTTTGTGGAAAAGGTACTTTGATGAAACTATATGAGGATGTTAGCACGAGTGTATGTTCGATAATTAAGGATCAACTTTCGGATTATGGACCAGTCCAGTGATGGGTTGGGTTATCACTTGGGTGCTAAATGATTGATTGTCAGAATAACCAGAATGGGTCGATAACTTTTCTAGTCGAAGAACTTATAAGGAATCTTACATGGAATGTGCCGGATTTGGGAGGAGCTTCCAATTTTAAGGTTTGAGTGGGGTGAGGGAAACTCTCTATGATTGGTATGCATTGTTCTACTATTTCTAAGATTGGTTTAGTTATTTTGCAAGGCCTATGATATTTCAGTACACTCTAGGACATGTTTGAGTAATGATCGGTTGTTAGTGGGGGAATGTGATTGAAAGGAAATGTGGAAATTTAAGGATTCGATAAATGCGAGTTTGAGCTAATTTAGGATGAGTGAGGTGTCGATTTGAGATATGGGAGGATTCGGATTGGAAACAATGGAGATTTTTGGGTTAGATGTGGATCATGTTGGCATTATTTTTTTTTGCATCTTTCAGAGCTGGTGAAATTGGTTGGTATGCTCGGGGGAATAGGTCTATGGTAATCGATTAAGTGTTATGATGAATGCTACATGGGATTCGTGATTGGCGACTGGTGGTAGATTGTGTTGAAGCGTTGTTGATTAATAACATGGATGAGTATTTCAAGAATTAAAGACTTAGAAGTAATTGCACAAGATAAGGTGCATGGATTGTAAGGCTGATACATAAGAATTTGGTAAGGCGCGAGTGTTGCGTTATTTGATACCGTCCGGATTGATAAAGGATAGTGAGGTTTATATTTTTGAGACTCGATGAGTAGAGGTGTAGTAAATGAGGCAGTAGGCCTTACGTTGAAATGCTCAGAGTAGTTGCAAGTTAAGAGAAAGTACAAAGATGATTCGATGTATTAGAGTTCATGGGGATTTATCAGGTTTGTGTATCGGTGGAAGTCGAGAAACATGAAGATTTCAATCATAAGGTATAGTTCTTCGGTACTAAGTTGATAATTCGGATAGAATCCAGCTTTTGAAGTCATGGGTGATGGCACATTTATTCATTATTCATGTGAAAAGAGATGGAAGAGGTCACTGCAGGCTTACGTAAAGCGTACTAGTTATTGTGGAATCAGTTCGGATGACTTTCGATGATTTAGAAATTTGAGCACTTACTTTTGGGTTAGCATTATTCAATTAGGGTTAGGTGGCCCATGTTTATGTTGCCTGGAATACTTATGGTATTCTAGTAAACCATCGAAGAGGGTTTGATAGATTTTAATTCAGAATGGAGGTATGACAGTGTTACCAATTCTCATTGAAGTTTACAAGTTAGATTGCTGCTATTTCTCGGATAACAACGATTCAGAAAATTTTAATGGTTTACATGGGTACTTGGTATATACTGAGGATATACAAATGGTTATGGAAATTATTTGAGTGATCAGTTGATTTTTGACGGATTTAGCACGGCAAGGTAATCAGTAGGTATGCTTATTAGTATGGTGATTCGGATATTCAAGAAGAATTAGGCATTAGGTTTAAACTAAGTGATTTCAGCTTCGGAGTACAAAACTAACGATACTGGAATTAGCACAATCGGTCGTGGATAAGATCAGCTTTTAGATGAAATTACTTCGAAGGTTTTCAGATAAAGTAAGGATTTTGTTCTGGTGAAAGGAAGCCATGATTTGGGCTTGTGGCGTGTGTCTATCTGTTACTAATGAATCTTGGTGTGAAGGACAACATCGATAGTTGGGAAAGAAGACTAGTAGAATCTTATGTGTTACTAAAGAAGACTAGTGGAACTCTTAGAGTTGATTAGTTTGACTCAAAGTTGACTTTTGAGTATATGGGTTTGTTTTCAAATTCCGTCGCTTTCGGTAGCTTCGGATGGTAATTTATAACTTAGTCGAGTCATTGGTTTGCTTCTTGAGATAAACAAATGTATTTTATGGCCTTATTTATGAATTTATAAAATTGGTGGTTCTGGATGATTCTTTAAAAAAGTATGTCTTAGCTCAGTTATATGGGAATTTTGAGGACGCGAACGAGTTTGTACCACTATTTACCTTGGGGTAGCATGTCTGGTTTGTATTTAGGGGGTCTCGGGAGTGTTTCGAAGGTTTAGTGGGTTGAATTCCTTATTGCTGGTGTCTGGTGTTCGCACCTGTGGATGGTTGTCAACCCCTGCATGTCCGCCTCTGCGGAGGTCGGCTCGTAGAGGCGAGTTATGAGGATCTGTGAGTTTCCCGCCCCTACGGATAATTCCTCACGAAGGCGAATGCGCCTCTGCGGATTTGGTTCTGCTTCTGCGCTGAGGCTAGGTATCAAGTGACTGTGCCTCAGCTAGCTTCTTTTCCAATGGAGCGTGACCGCGCCCACGAAGGCGATTCCGCAGGAACGAAAATGATGTATCATAAAGTCTCTTAAATGCCTTAGGTTGAATCATTTTCCCCAAAAAAACTCATAACTCGGTTCTTGAGCTTGTGGAGGGGAGATTTTCTTGGGGAACTCTTTTGAATCATCTTCTAAGGTATAATTTCACCCCTTATCATTATTGTTGCTTTTTTAAATATTAGTTTGGACTTTATTTGGAAAAGAAGGGTCGTAGGTTTCCATGGGAGATTAATGGAGCTAAACCTTTGATTTCTGGTTGGAATATGGAGTAGATGATTATGATTTCATGAAAAGTATTGATTACTAATAGGCGGCCATGTTGTATTAATTAATTTGGAATTTAAAACCTTTTCTAGAATTGAAATATTTTTAGGGTTTGTAAATTGGGGCTTTTTTAAAATTGTACAATTGAGGGTTCAATTGGGGTTAGTTTTTCAATTAACTCAAGGATATAACTAGTTAGCATATTTTTGTGCTTTTGAGTAGAAAGGTTTGGATTTTGACATCGTAGGTCCGAGGTTGGTTTTAGGTGTCTTTTGGTATGATTAAGGACTAAGTCCTTGTATTATGTGTTAGCTTTATATTAACGTGTAGTTTATGCGTGTTAGACTACGATTACTATGAGGCACTCTGGAAGGGCAAGGCTATCGTCGAGGTTTGATTATTCGTGGCGCCTGCTCGGCCTTGAGGTAGGCTACGATTTATTCTTTTTAAACTCCGATAGAAGTACGTAATTAGTTATAAATATTGAGGGGTATTGGACGTGTTTGGGGTCTCACCCAAGCGGTTGTAATGAACATTTTGGTGAGTATCGGTGTTGAACTGTGATGATAGGTAACTTGGGGAATCATCCTTGAGCTGATTCCAACTGATATTGGTTGGGCTTATCGCCATTTTGTAGGCTCGTCGCCATATTTATCATTGTTGTGTTTATTCATCACATTGCTTTCGGTATGATTATCCTGATTTTACGTGGATTATGTGATGTTGATTTCCTAAAAGCATGTGATATTCATCTCTTATACTTGGTTGCATTTCATACATCATGATTTCTTGCTTTATATTGTCATTTGCATCCATACACTCATGGTTTTGATGATATTGATATGAGAGGTATGAAAATGATATGCGTCCAAGAGACTGAGAAGGTAAGAATACTTTTGAGATTTGGAAACATTGATTAATGATGATACTACAACCAAAGAGCTGGAATTCGACGAAAATTTTTGGATGATGATGATACGCGGGCAACGGGTCGCACACCTGCAACAGTTATTTCAGCCAAGAGCTGGACTCCTTTGAGAAATTCCGGATGAGTATATGGACTTTGAGGGTCCCTCATATATATAGTTTATACAATTAAAATGCATATATACTATAAGATGAAAGGTACCTGGTATATGCATTGCATTCATATCATTCATATTGTGATTACTTGTTGTTGGGAACGTGATATGGATTGGTTATTGGAACTTGTGTGATATCCTGATTAAATAGATTTCGATGATTGGATTGGTTATATTGGGCCGGATTGGTTGCCATGATTGGCTTGTTCTCTATGCTATGGACTGTGTGACACCTTTATGAGTCTGAGTATTCATTATCGAACTATGTTGTGGTCGGTGGATTTTATGGACAGAACTATCATGTTGAACGTAAAGAACTGGGTATGTCTTGTATTGTTTGAAAACTGATAACATTATTTGATAGAGAGTCTAGCAAAGAATTGATCGGGACGTTGTTGTGGTAGTTACATGACTTGTATATTATGTATGTATAGATCCCCTCCTTAATCAAGGATAAACGGCGTAGACTTCTACTTAGAGTATAATAAAGATGTTAAATGAATGAATATGTGTCTCGCCCTTACTTGTATAGATTCGTAATCAAGCTAGGAGTTAGGGGGAATAAGAAGCTAATATGGTTATGATTAGACTAATTGTGATACCCTGTGAAGAGGATTGTGATAGGGTGTTGTGTACTAGGGTCAACTTGTCTTATTTGGTTGTTTGATAACTTGAGTTATGGTCATTGAACTCTTCTATAATTATGGTGACTTATATGATTATGAAACCTTATGTGAACAAGTGAATTGCTGATTCAGTGAACTACTATGTGGACAATGTGACTTATTTGAGATATTGAACTGCTTAGTATAGGATTATTTGGTGTCAACTTGATATTTATCTCTAATTGCGTATCTTCCGTCGTTGTCGGCCTATGATGCCTACGGGGGTACGTTGTGTACTCATACTACACTTGTTGCATTCTTTTGGATGCAAATACAACTGCTTCTACCAGTTCGGAACCTCAAATTTGAGTTTGAGCCGATTGATTATTAGTATTCAGGGTGAGAATGCTACTTTCCGGCATGCCTTGGATGCTGCTATCTCTTCCCTTGTCTTTTATTTTGATTCCGAGAGACATGTACTTGTTGATTAGACATTGACTTATGTTGTCCTTATTCAGACGTGTACTTGGCTAGAGCTCTTGTATTGTTGACTAGATTCTTGGGGTTGTACTTATGATTCTTAGACTTATCTTTTCGCATTTTATATTAGGATCAGACATCTTATTTAAGTATGTTGTTAATTCCGCATTTCTTTCTTACATCATGTTAATGATTTGGGAGTGGTTCGCCTACTGATAAGAAAGGTGTAGGTACAACCACGACTCCTAAAAGGGGTCGTGACAATTGTTCATAAAATACAAAGGATTAGAAGGTTAAATTTCAAATGTATGATTATGGGCATCTATCAAGATCCTATGTGAAGAGCGTGTGGACAACATAATCAAGTATATAAAAAGTTATTTGCCAAACGGTTTAGGTCTTTTTAGTTAGTCATAGTCATAGAATTCAACATCAACGGAACAAAATCCTCAAGCTTCCGACAAGTAGAATTAGGCTTCATTTGCAATTTCTACCAAAAACATTAAGATACATAAGAATAAGTCAAAATTCAAGTACATAAACTTGAATTGGCTCACGGGCAGGCCCAAGCCAAGCTCGTTCAAGCTTCAAGGGCCTACAGGCTTATTTGGGCGCGACTAGAAGTCTCGATTTTTAATGGATTTGAAAATTTTAGTTCAACCCTATAAAATAAAGGGTTAACTACATCATGTGGCTATTGAAAATAAATAATATTCCCTCTATTCCAATCACCATTTTTTTGGTCTATCTAAAAAAATATTATTTTTTTATATTTAAAAATAATTTAACTTTTTGAGATGATTTATAAGACTTATTTAGGACCACACATTTCAAATGTTTTATTTTATTTCTTAAACTCCGTGTCAAGTCAAATGGTGCTAAATAAATTGGAACGGAAGGAGTAATTATTTTGGCCCAACTTATTATATAATACTCGTTTTATCCTCTAAAGACAGAGTAATATCAAAAGCTAGCCAAATCTTAAAATTTCATGCTCTCACCTTCTCTCTCCAAATTATCTTTATCTCACGCCTCTTTCTTCTTTTTCCATCATCTTCTTTCTTCAGATCCACTGGACACCACCACTACACAACCATTTTCATTCTTTTTTCTTCTCTCCTCATCTATTGTTCCTCATCTCATTCCTCCATTTTTTTTTTGTCACTTTCTCATCCTCACTTAAAATTTAGATGTAAAAAATCTTCCTTCTTTGGTTAAAGTTCTCCAACAGAAATTCAGTGGTGGTCATTATCTTCCTTCGAGGAAAAATGGCGTGAAGCATTACAGTAGATATGATGAATATTGATCTGTTTTTTTTCATATTTGTTCTTCTTTTCTTTTTAGATTTTTTCGTACATATGTTGTTCTTCTTCGTCCAAAAGAAATCACCAAAAATGTATATAAAATATGGTCTTTACAGTGTATATTTGATGTGTTATAAGTGTATTCTTAATGATGTAGTGCTTAAATGTCTTTTGAAGTGTATAATTGATGTATCCAGATTGTATACTCAATGTATCCTAGGTGTATATTGTATGCATAGTGTATATTCAGGTAAGCTTAGTGAATATACATTGACTATACATTAAGGATACATAAAATATACACTTTATTATCATTGTCTAATGTGTATAAGAAAGTACATTCCCAGCGTAATGATACACTGATAATACATCAAAGATAATGTATAAATACAGTAATTATACACTTTGTGCATATTCATCTCTTTTGTAGTCTTACATTGTATTTTCTTGGGATGGACAAATTTCAATCTGAAGTTGCATGATATTTAAGATGGTTTTACCCCCGAAAAGGGAAGAAACAAAAAGATAGGTAAATGAAGTCTAAATTCAAATACATGAAATTGAATCATTCACATTCTTATTGATAATAGTCCATGATCAAGTATCTCATCATTTTCAATCAGACAGATATTACAAAATCATCACCATTTCCATTCTCATGATGATGTACCATCTTACCCTTCTCATCATGTGAAATCACAAAATCAAGATTGTAAAGCACAGTGACAAGGCTAATAGAACTCAAGAATACCAACACAGGACCAAAGACCCAAAGTACAAGTGTCAATGCAGCATAGAACAACCTATTAGCCAGAGTGTTCAAAATAAAGGCTTTTTCAAGTAACTCTGAAATATATTCAATGCTAAGTATTCCCAAATGGTCTTGTGGACAATTGATGAGGAAATTCACTTGGTTGATGAACCTAATTGATATGGAATAACAAATGAATGAGAAGAGGAAGATTAGCAAGAGTGTCACATATTTTAGTGCCACCATAAATTCTCCATGACCCCCATAAACGGCATCGTTTAATGGCTTTTTGACACTATAAGTACTACTTATCACAGCAGCTAGGCCAGAACATAAAAGGATTGAGGTTGTGGCCATTAGGGTTGATCCCATTATGGTGTTTCTAAATGTTTGAACAGCCAAGATGTTTTTCTTGTCATTATCCTGTGAAAAAGAAGAGTTTAATAAATTATATGCATTGACGGTGTAAAAAATGTTTACACAAATATTTATTAATAAAAAAGGAATTAGCGTCACACAACCGCTGTAAAAATCCAATGCTAATCCTTTTTAACAACAAATTACAAAACATTATGTTAGCTACAAACTATACATTCACAAATTAACGACGATCTTCATAGTTGATTCTCTTATTTAGTGATGTTACGTATCAAGTATTGAGTTTAATTTTTATATACTAACCGTGTAGAAATTTTTTCAAATTTATCTGGTTACCTAAAAGAATAATTATAGGTAACCGTCCATAAAGAAGTAAGATGTACAATAGATTAAAATAACCTAATATGTAAAAATATTTTACACTATCGTCATTTGTAATTAAGTTAAATCCATAAATAATTATAAGTAAATTTTTATAACAAATATTACAGTAGTTAGTAGGCTGGTAAAACAGTAACATAACATGTTATCACATATTAAACGGTGTCGATAATGAAAATATTAGGATATTTATATATATAACTTAAATCTACAAAAAGAATAATAAAAATTTGATTAGTGTAAATAAAGAGGGAAAAAGTGGACTTTTAAAATAAATTGGTAATGATTAGTGGAAGTAAAGAAAATATTAATAGTATCTTGAATTCTATTTTTACGTCATTCCTCTTTTATTAAGAGAGAACAAACAGGGAGAATTGATACATGCATGTGTTTGTTTTACTTAAATTTGCTAAAATAAACAAAGTGTATTTAGAGAGTTTCACTAATTTCATCCATTTAAAGTATTAGAGAGACGCTATGCTTCTATCATGTAACAACCCTAACAAACACGTACTTTTTTCCCAAATTCAAGGAAAATAAAAATAAAACGTCATAAGCAGACAATTTACAATAAATTTCTTTCTTTTTTCTCTATCATTTAAGGAATTCATTAGAATGATTTGAGCAAATGATTGTACGATAGTCTTTTATGAGATTCAACAAACCTTCTCAAAGTAGGTAGAAATTGATTTTGAGAAAACAAATGTTGTCTCACGAGTGAATTTACATGCAAAAGAGATGAATGCAAAATGGCCACTAAATATATGGTCCACCACAAAGAAACTTATTCCCCCCCCCCCCCCTAAACCCTAAACCCCCCACCCGCAAAAAAAAATAATCCCACAACCCCAAAACAAAAGAAAAACTCTAAATAATAAAAATGAGAACACTAGTTAAAAAAAAGGTGAATTTCCGATGGATCCGCTAATGACAAAATGAAATTTCGACAAAAAATATGCCCCCCCCCCCCCCCCCCCCCCCCCCCCCCTGAATTTTCGACTGATTTTTTTTTATCAGAACGCTAACGTAAATATATGAAAATTTTTGACAAAAAATATGTAGAAAACATTTTCGATGAGCCAATTTCCTCAAAAAGTTTGCATTTTTTAGGAGTGAACTTAAGATGATGCCCAAGATTATGGTAAAAAACTTAACTATGATCAAATTTATATGAGAAAAACATCAAATAAACTTGACATGAACCTAATATAACGTAAACAAGAAGTTTGAACTATCCTATTAAACAATTATTCCTCTTGAATACCCCTCCATACACATAGCTCTTGTAAGTTGTAACTCCAGAGAGAATTTAATCCTACTTCAGTTTGTTGTAACCAAAGTTTCTTAACAGGGAGCTAAGATGTAAGTGTGAAAACAACAAGGATACAACTTATATACAGTCCAATGTAAATAATTTTTACGCTATTAGTATAATTTATTATGTTGTAGCAGATTGATGACTGCCTTATTTTTCAATTAATTACTTTTGTGAAAGTTCTTTTTTACACCTTTAGTGTATTATAAGTAAATCTCAAGCGCAAAAAAAAAATAAAATCCACCTCCACCTTCAAACATATTCTAGCGGTGAACCTCAATAGTCCAATTGTTGACTACCTAAAATTTCACGTCATTGGTGAGAATTCAATTTCTCACCTTGTAATCCCCTTTCTCACTAACCATCTCCCTATGTATAATATGATTTAAAAAAGACGAATTAACCAAATAGCCATCTACTCAAACCGCACTAAAACAACCAAGGGATGTACAATACATTTATAATCAATGTAAAATATGTGTATAACGGTGTATAATATGTGTATAATCTATGTATACCGGCTAGAAAAAATAAATAGTAAATCCGGCCGGTTATTTGTTTAAGAACCACTAAACACAATCTTTTATACATCTTCATAAACACAAAAATTGAACATAAGGGACTATACCTTAGAGTATAACTCTAAAACACAAAAAAAAATATAAAGAGGTTGGAATTTTTTTTAGATTAGAAAAAAAAAAGACAAAGAAGAAGTATTTGTTACCTTCATAATAGCAGAAACCCATAAACGCCTACCACTAGCATTGGTTCCAATAATAGTAGAAAGAGGTTGTGTCTTAACCTTATGCCATAGCCAAGCATGATATGCCATGCTTATTATAAACCCTAATGGAACTAATATTACATCCAAATAACACTTCCTCCATTCCATTCTCCTTTCTTTTCTTTGTTAAATACTCTCTCTTTATTTGCCCCCTTTTTCTTCTTCTTCTTGTGGTAGTGGAGAGGAGGACTTAATTAGTTTCTCCTTTCTACTTCAATGGGTTTATGAGCCAGCAAGTATCATATATATAGTTAGAGTTTAAGTTCTATATGGGTTGAAAAAATTTGCACTATAGTTATTGGAGTTATAACATGTTGACCAATTTTTTTAAAATTTATTTTTTCTTTTAGAAGTGGTTTTTTGTTAGTTGTGTTTTTTAGAAAAGTAATTTTGGAGAGTTGCAGTTTACGATTGTCTAATAAATTTGAAATAACTTTTGTCAATATTAGAGCATTACGTTGTACTTGGTCAATATTTCAAAAGTGCTTTTGCGAAAAAACTTTGTTTTTAGCTTCTGAAAAGCAGGTTATCTACTAATAAAAACACTTTATTTTTCTCTAAAAACTTGGGTAAACACCTTCCGTTTCTAAAGTAAACACTATTTTAAAGTAAATGAAAAGCAGTTTTGACTTCTGAAAAATTTGGCGAAACATTAAGCTATTAATTTCATGAATGATCAGTTAAGCTTTAATGATATTTGTACTAAAGTCATTAGAATATTTTTTAAATCGAAAAAAGCCATTTAACTTTATCTCAGTATCACGAAAATCATTAAGTTGTCTTTTTGTAATACAACCAATCACTTAAATTTCCTAAATTAATATTACAGAAAATCATATAAGAAACAAAAGACGTTTTCTATGATAACTAGGCAGACTAGAGTTTATGAAAAATTATTTAGTAGTAATTTTTTATAATACTTAAACAAAGTTGAGTAATTTTTTCGTTATAAAGAATAATTTGACTTAGTTACAATGAAATAAAAAATTAAGTGATCATCCAAAAAATTATCCGTCGATCCATCCGTGTATTTAACTTAAACCCAACGCAAGTAGACTTGTTGCAAGGCAATATCCAAAATAAAAGGAAAAAAGGGCTTGCAGATAAAGAAGGTAGTCTGCCACTTCGTATTATACTAGAGTACATCTATAAAGAGGCACACATACACCTATACTTTATAGTTCATATATCTCTAAATTTAGGGGTTCCATTATTTATTCTCATCAATTTCACATGAGATGTCTCAAACACTAAAATAATTCTTTTATTATTAATGAAATTTAAATAAAAGATCCGTAAAAACACAAAATTTTATTAGGAATGTTTTATTTTTAAAACGGTTGTAATTGTGCATATGTGATCATTTCCTCCTTTATTTTACCTAGCAAACTCAACACTTCTAATTAAGTTATTTTCAAAATATAAAATAACATAACCACTTTTAGTTAGGTAGTAGGTATTATTCATAGAAGAAATTTAACTTAGTTAGGTAAAACTTCAAATAATGTGGTTCGGTATCGGTTAATTTCATCCAACAATATAATCGAACCAAATGTCAAGTTATCATTATAAGGTATACAATTACTATAAATATTAGTAATAATTTTATCATGAGTGATAAGTTACTAAATCAAAGTATAATAATCATCCATGATAACGAAATAATTTTTAACTAACTGGTCTTTTAAGGGAAGTCTTTTTTTTTTTTTTTTTTTTTCTGAAAATCGGAAATTGCATCAAGATAAAAACAGGAATTTAAACATTATTACATAGTTGGATAGTTCGCGAGGAAGCTATCCCAAAGATGTCTTTGCCTAAAGTAAATAGTTTGGATTATTTGTTGCTACCATATATTTATATGTAAAAAAAAAAGGAGAAATTCAATGTATCAATACTAAATTTGTTGTTGACTATATGCATGCCACAACATTCTAAAATGACGAACACCCTATATGCTTAGACTAAATAGTTCAATATAATTTACTACTATCATTTGTCAAGTAACATGTCATCTAGCACATAAGTGTCATGCAGTTTGATGGTTGATTTACGGTAAAGATTTACCTTTAATGTGTGTTTACACCAAATCAGTATAACTTATCATAACTAAGGGATTAATAAAGTAAAAATATACATTAATTAATTATGATTAAATAATAAGTATATATATTTCAACACATGTCATACATTCATTGGCTTAGTGTAGATATATGATATGGGCAGTTTTACCGTTGGATTATTGATCTGTCACAACTTTGGTAAATACTTATTCGCACCGGGTGCATGTTTACACCAAACCATATTAATTTACTATAGTTAAGTGATTTAGTGAGATGAGAATACATATTAATTAACGATGCTTAAGTGCTAGAAGTGTGTGTACAAATACATGACACATATTTATTGGTTTGATGTAAACATCGGGTTCAAGTACGGTTTAGATTTCTTCTTGTTGAAGATACAATTGAGTAAATATAATTATGCTTTCAGTTAACAACCTAAATTTTTAAATAAAATAATCACACACTTTCGTAATATTAGAGCAAGTGGAGGTCATCGGCGTCAAAGTCACACCACTATTCATTATAAAATTAATAAATTAAATTTAAAAAGATGTCCACTTGTTTGGCTCATCAAAACAAATGTGCACTCATTTTGCAACATAAATTTTTAAATGAAATGATGCAGGTACACTTCGAACACTTCTATTCCATTGAACAATGGTACTATAAAAATTGATTTGCACTCTAACATTTTATACGAGCCTTCACGTATCAATTAATTTAGCTTAATGTCTTGATAATACAAAGTAATTTACAGTTTGTGGGTTGGAAATTGAACATGATAGATAAAGAAACCAATATAATTAGAAAGCTAAGAGATCAACTTTATTATAGACCTAATTTGCTTAAGCAAATTGCTGAGTTGAACTCCACTTAAGAGGCCTAAAATATTAAAATAAACATCACCAAACTAGAATGAATTTTGTGAGGCGAAACTAGGACACACCTCTATGCCACTATTAACCTTTGTTTAATAACGTTCAAGGGTCAAATTGGCTATTCGAGTTGTTAAAATTTGCTATCTTTTCATTCACATTATATATGTGAACACTAAGTTGTTTATATATGTATCTACCAATGATTCGTGAAATGCTATGATTTTTACATGTCTGAATTTATACCGAAGTAATTCGTGAGATCATACACTTATCTTTTCTACTTATAACGGAAAAGGAAATAATTAATTCAGAATTCAAAACGTTTTTACGAAACAGACATATGAATATGCCCTTTCATTCCACTTCCAGTCCTTATCTTATTCTTTTTTCAAGGGCAACAAAAAGTTTTCCGGGTATAGATTTGATTTAAATTATATAATTCATGATATAAAAAATTATGTTTAACATGTCATAACAGGATAATTACCATGTTTATTAGATTATCAATTAATATGTCATGTAAGATGTTCAAGATATACGGAAGGTGAAAAGCTTGCCTTCTCGTTTTGTTGATTTTAGAACAGACTGTCTGACTCTAAGAAAGAGAATATAATCGTCACGAAGAATAAGCGTGTTGGGTCAAGTAACATGAACTAATCCAATCGAAAAGATGAGTCTAGAAATTTCTGGAGATTGGTCTAATTTACTAGGGGCAACCAATTTTTTGGTAATTAGGATAGGGGGTTCGGAAAAGTGGCACTTTACAAAAATTATTTGTAATTATTTTATAAATGACCTGATCGTATAATAGTTTTTATAACATCAACATCATATAGAACTTAAAAATTATACATACATAAAGAAGATATGGGGTTATGGGTGGATAATAGGTGGAGTTTGTGCTTTATTAGGTCAATATGTAACTACGCGATGATGATTTAGTTTTCTTAATGAAGATAAAAGGGGGAAACGGCTGTGTATTAAATTTATATTTAACTAGTGTTAAGTTGGCTTTCTTTCTTAGTAGTAAAATGTTATTTATAAAAAGAAGAATGAGACAAATTAAGAGTGCATTAAGTGTTTTTTGGTTCACCACCTTCGTAGCATTCAAATTCTGATCTCTCGAGTATTATTTTATTTCCATATTATTTTAAGAATTTATCTTTTATTTATTGACGGATAGAAATCATGTTATTTATAAGATACTTATAGAAAAATTTCTACAACAAACATTAATCGATAACTTGTTATCACACACTAATAGATAATTTGATATCACATATTAAAATTTATTAATGATATAAAAATATTTTACACTATTAATATAAAAACTTAAATAATTTTTCTAAACATTTTTTCCCAAGTTGTTTGCCCCCCACATTTTTCTTGGGAGTTTTCCTGAATTGGTCTTTTTAACTTTCTCTCACCAATTCTGGAGTTTTCCTAAATTGGCCTTTTAACTTTCTCTTACCAATTCTCATTTCTTCTATCACCAACCATAAGCATCGAAATATTAACAAATATAGATACATCTATTGTATTTGGTTCTGAATTACATATCATATAACTATACCTTCAAAAAATATGAATTTAATAATATTTACAATCGTTAACTTACAATTTTGAATCCAGTCTCTTGAATCTTGATGTTGAAAGGTAAAATTGGTCAAAACTATAGGCTAGCTAGCTATAATTGAAGCTCTAGAGCTAGTCCCATGAAGAAGGTTATACAAATGACTAGAGAGGCCTGATATCCCTTGAATCTTGAGATGAGAAGAATTTTCAAATAAGGCAACAAATGAAAGTAAGTAGACGTAAATTTTCAAATATCTCAACTTTCTTACTTCTATATATAACTTTCAATCTATTTAATTATTAATATGAGATTTTGTTCTCATATTGAACAATTTTTTCATGAATTAGCTTCTATGTGGCCTATCACCTTAATTCACTGATCAATTTTCGAGATTCATGGTGTGTCACCCGCATGATTAAGCATTTATGACCAACGAAGCCTATAGATAATTTTTTCTTAAGTTTGTGTGTGAGTCTTTTTTATACTCATCTCGTCGAACTATTATGATACAATCTGAGATACACAAAATAATGAAATACTAAAGAATGATATTGAAGTAAATTAAGATAGAATTTAATTAATATAATTAAATATTTAAATACGCGGATAACGAATCTGAAACCCTAGATGAATAACTTAGACAACAATCAAAATACTAACTCAGTCACGCCTTCCAAGAAATATTATTAAAACCCCAGATATAAAGAAAACGAGAAGGAGACTACCTTCAAAAATTTCAATTCTTGAAAACAAACAATCCAAAGTCGAACTCAAATAGGCAAAATATAGTACCAAGGATTTTGGACGATCAAACCAGCCTTATGCAAATTGTATCCTCCCATCAAAGACATAAACCACTGGCTTGCAATATGAAATATTGTGGAAACATTAAAGCCTATCAGGAACTGGTGGCAAGTCATGTGGGGAAAAACAACTTTTAAAAGATTAAAAATTAACGTAGATGGAAGGTATCTCATGGATAGTGATAGAATATACTCTATATATTCCTTTGATATTATTAGTGATCTTAAACATCGGTAATTATGATAGTAATCTTTTGTATTAGGAAAATCTATATTTGATTTTCGTAATTATAGGCTAGGTTTACTATTGTATATCATGTATATAAACCAATTATATTAATGAAAATAATCAAGGGATTATTCTCTTTCATGATATCAACAGTCTAGGGAAAAAAATTTCTTCTCCGCTAAAACTACCGCCGCCCTCTACCTTTTTCGGCCATCCCTTCACTTTTCCGCCCAAAACCCTAATTCTCCTCTTGTTCCTCCATCATGTCTAACATAAAGAATACGTTTCATCCTGCCCTTGCAGTTTTCAACATCAAGAACAACATATCTATTGTCCTTGAAATGGAGAAGGTCCAATACGCGACGTGAGCGAAACTATTTAAAATTCACGCAATGTCTCATAGAGTCCTCCATCACATCGTCAAACCGGAAAAAGGCAAGGAGAATATGCCTTCCACCGATGATGAAATAGAGTTGTGGGCAACTCTTGATGCTACGGTCCTTCAATGGATTTATTCCACCATCTCTACGGAGCTCTTACAAAAAATTATTGAACCCGATGTCACGACAATGGAAGCTTGGAATAGGTTGTGTGACATATTCCAAGATAACAAAAATTCTCGTGTCGTAACCGTTGAGAAATAATTCTCTCACATTAATACGGAGGATTTTCCTAATGCCTTTGTCTATTGTCAAAGGCTCAAGGAGTTGTCGGATCAACTCAAAACAGTTGGCACGCCGATCACGAATGATCGTCTTGTTCTTCAGATGGTTGCGGGCCTCTCCGAGGCGTACAATGGCGTTGGCACTCTTATTCGCCACGTTACATGCTCACCCTCGAAGAAGCAGGGTTGGCTAACAAGGCCGCAACTGAAACACATTCCTCCATGATGGTAGTCAAGTCATGCGACACTGATGACCCTCACTCTTTCCCTGAAAAATCTAGCAAAAATCGCAACAATGGTGGTGGAAAAAAGGGACAAAATCAGAAAAATAGTGGCAAGAACTGCGGCGGTGGCAACGGTGGAAGCCATTGCGGCGACGGTGGCGACAGTGAGGGACGAGGTGGCAGCCAACAGGGGCCTTGGCCGCAGCACCACTGGTAGCAGCCTTGGGCCAGTGGGAGTGGCCCATTCCTCCTTGCCCCATTCCAACTCAATATTGGGCTAGGCCCAATGGTCACCAGCAGTAGCAGGCTAAGCAGAACCAGGCCTGGCAGCAGCCTGACCTTCTTGGGCCTCGGCCACAATAGGTCTTCGCTACTGTGGGCCCATCAGTAACCCCGACCTAGATGGATATCGAGGCAGCGATGCATACACTTGAGCTAATTCCTTCGGATGTGAATTAGTACATGGACACCAGTGCTACTTCTCACACTCATCTTATTTTAATTTAAGCAAAAATCATGGCATAATTGTTGGTAATAGTAATTCAATTCCAATTTATGGTTATGATCACACAAATTTGTCTCCCCCAAACCCACCTTTAGCCTTGAAAAATGTCATTCATGCTCCTCAATTAATTAAAAAAAATGGTGCCCATTCGGAAATTTACAACTGATAACTTTGTTTCTGTTGAATTTGATCCTTTTGGATTATCTGTGAAGGATTTCTGGACAGGGATACATCTAATGAGATGTGATAGTCGGGGCGAGCTCTATCTCATCACCACCACTAAACAAGTCAGACCATCCACGTTTGCAGCTTTAGTACCTTCCTTATGGCATGCACGTTTGGGTCATCCGAGAGCGTCTGTTTTTCCTCCCTTAAAAACAATAAATGTATTGAGTGTAATAGTGATCGTTGCACTAATGTTTGTCCTTCTTGTTCGCTTGGGAAACATGTTAAATTACCATTTGTTGCCTCAAATTCTAGTACTTTATTGCCATTTGATATTATTCATAGTGATCTTTGGACATCTCCCGCTCTGAGCTCTTTGGGCCACTGTTATTATGTGTTATTTTTGGATGATTATTCTAATTTTTTGTGGATATTTCCGTTATCTAAAAAGTATCAAGTTTTTTCCACATTCCTATCATTTAGAGCATTCATCCGTACTCAATTTGAACGGAAAATTAAGAACATTCAATGTGATAATGGAAGAGAATTTGATAATGAGTCGTTTAGAGAATTTTGTAAGGTTAATGGCATATCTTTTCAGTTTTCATGTCCACATATGTCATCACAAAATGGGAAAGCAGAGAGAAAAATTTATACCATTAATAATATAGTTCGTACATTACTAGCCCACGCTTCATTACCACCTTCATTTTGGCGTCATGCATTACAAATGACGACTTATCTTCTTAACATACTCCCTAACAAAGGTAGCTTACCAATCACCACTCAAAATTATTTATCACAAAGACCCTTCATATTCTCATCTTAGGATGTTTGGGTGTTTATGCTATTCTCTCTTCCTCTCCACTACAATAAACAAACTTCATGCCCGCTCTACCGCGTGTGTATTTTTGGATTACCTGTCTAATCATCGTAGTTACAAATATTATGATTTATCCTCTAATAAAATCATAATTAGTCACCATGTCATTTTTTATGAAACTCAATTTATGTTTGCTAAGTTGCATAATTATGTGTCCACTTCTTATAATTTTTTGGATGATGGGCTCTTACCATATGTGGTCCATCATTTGTTCTAGCCCACACCTCGGTATTTGGACCAGCAAACACCGGCAGGCCCACTACCTGTTGGCCCGATCACTCTCCATCATCAAAATCTGCCAGCAGGTCCACTGCTCTTGGGTTTTAGGGACCCCGATCATCCTAACCATGTGTGCTTGCTGAATAAGTCCTTGTATGGGCTAAAACAGGCCCCTCGGGCCTGGTACAAAAGGTTTGCAGATTATATGTCTACTCTTGGATTTTCTCACAACACATTTGATCATTATAAGTTCATTTACCATCATGGTACTTCTATGGCATACATTTTGTTATATGTGGATGATATTATATTGATTACTTCCTCTGACAAACTGCGCAAGTCTATCATATCCCTTCTCAGCTCTGAATTTGCTATGAAGAACTTGGGGTCGTTGTGTTATTTTTTGGGTATTGATGTCACTCGTCATGCAGGTGGTATATTTCTATCTCAGAGAAAGTATGCAGCGGAGATTATTGAATGGGCTGGCATGTCATCATGTAAGGCATCTCCTACTCCGGTTGACACTAAACCGAAGCTGAGTGCTAAATCTAGCACGTCATACGAGGATCCCTTCCACTATTGGAGTCTTGCGGAGGGCTCTTCAATATCTCACGTTTACAAGGCCCGATATTACTTATGCAGTACAGCAGGTGTGTTTATTCATGCATGATCCGAGGAAAGAACACATGCACGCTCTCAAACGCATTGTGTGTTGCATTCATGTCACTCTTGATTACGGTTTACACGTATATCCATCATCAGTCTTTACTCTCACGTATTATACAGATACAAGGCGTTCGACATCTGGTTATTGTATATTTCTTAGTGATAAGTTGGTCTCTTGGTCGGCTAAATGCCAGGCTACTTTGTCGCCATCCAGCGCGGAGGCCGAATATCGAGGGGTAGCAAATGTGGTGTATGAGTCCTTTGGTTGCATAACCTCTTCTTAGAGCTTCATTTCCCTATTCGGAAAGCTACCTTGGTCTGCTGCTATAATATTAGTGCGATATATCTCTCAGGGAATCATGTCCAACATCAGCGCACTAAACATATCGAGATGGATATTCACTTTATTCGCGAAAAGGTAGCTCGTGGACAAGTATGTGTCTTGCATGTCCCCTCACGTTATCAAATTGCTGACATCTTTACTAAGGGTCTTCCCTTAGTTCTGTTTGAAGATTTTAGAGACAGCCTCAGCGTACAACAACCGTCTGTTATGAATGCGGGGTGTTATAGAATATATTATGTATATTTCTTTGATATTATTAGTGATCTTGTACATGAGTAATTATGGTAGTAATCTTTTGTATTAGAAAAATGTATATTTTATTTCCGTAATTATAGGTTAGGTTTACTATTGTATATCATGTATTTAAACCAATTACATTAATGAAAATAATCAAGGGATTGTTCTCTTTCAGATAGTGGCAAAGCGGGAATTGGTGGCACTGTGAGAAACAGTCAAGGGGAGTTAATTATGGCCTTCTCCATCTCAGTACAATCCAGCAGCAGCAACAGTGCAGAAGCTCTTGCAACAGAGTTTAGAGTGAAATGGTGTTATCAACAGGGATATACTACTTTAATTCTTGAACTAGATTCCATGGTGATTGCCAACATGATAAGCAACCAAGATTCCAGCTACCTGAAGCTCAAACATATCATAAATAATATGTTAAATCTCAAGAGGAAGTGCCACCAGGTTCAGATAGTTTGGTTAAACTATCCTCTTCCACCGCACAGAATCAACTTGTACATTTTTTTGCCGATCTTCACAAAAAACCCTTAAGGCCCCTTCAACTTGATAAGTGGTAAATTTCTAGTATTAGGACCAAGTTTGACAAGCTAACTTTTTTGTTAGTTAGATGCTTAGATTGTCAGAAGTTGGCTTGTGTTTGTTTGGCCTTTTATGATTTTTGGGGTGATGAGACCACCAATAAGTGTGTAATCGATGTCAGGACTAGTCCCCTTCTATAACTTTTTGCTAATACAACACTACTCAGAGAAAGATTAGGTAATTATTTCCTTAACATAATTCAACCCTCTGTTGAGGTGTAGAGCCTAATTCATCGCTGACACTATGAAGACCCTACGCAGAGTGAGAGTTGTTAGCAGGTTTATGAGCAATATGGGAAAACAACACTGGGAGACTGTGAAGTGGATTTTCTGGTATCTGAAGAGCAGCTCAAGTTCCGCTTTGTGTTTTCGCAAGTCAGAGACATGATTGCAGGGATATGTTGATGCTGACAATGGTGGTGATGTTGATAGCAGAAAGAGCACATCCGGGTATGTTTACACCTTCGGAGGTACTGTGATTTGCTGGGTTTCAAAGTTGCAGAAGATAGTAGCTCTCTCTAGTTGTGAGGTTGAGTACGTTGCCGTGACGAAGACCACAAAGGAAATGATGTGGCTATAATCATTTCTATGGAAATTTGATCAGGACCACGGGGGGAATGTAATATACTGTGATAGCCAAAGTGCCATTCATTTGGCATAGAACCCGGTCTACCATGCTCGCACGAAGCATATACAACCCCGGTACCATTTCATCAGATCAACTTTGGAAGATGGCGTATTAGTGCTTGAGAAGATTCCAGGGAGTCAGAATCCAGCAGACATGTTGACGAATGTCATGCCTAATGATAAACTGAAGTTGTGTGCAACTTCAGTTGGACTTCTTAGATGAGCATCGGAGTCTCCACTGCAGATGGAGATAGATGATCGAAATTAGTCTCCAAGTGGGAGATTGTTGAGTTGTGGAGTCTAATTCATCGCCGACACTATGAAGACCCTACGCAGAGTGTGGAATGCTTATAATGTAAGGTTATTTAGTGGAAGGTATTTTGGGAATTTGGGGCTTGTATTATGTTCGCCCTAGCTTTCGCTATATATAGACTAGGGCGCCATTTTCTTTCTTTCTTGGTCGAGCAAGAGAAAAAGAGATAATTGTAAACTCAAACTCCCTATTTGATTATAGTAAAATTTGCAGCGGCAAAATGGACGTAGCTCTCGCATTGAGGATGAACCACTATAAATCTGTGTGTGTTATTTATTCTTCGCTTATTTACTGTTTTGTGATTACGTAGGATTTGGGACTCTAATCCTAACACCCTCCACCAATTTTTTAATTTAACTTAAAGAAAGCAAACGTGAATCACACAAATTCATGCTCTTCTTTATCAAGTAAGGGTGAGGTGTCATGATAAAACTCCTCTTTATGATCAACTACTTCATCATAATTGAGTTGAATTTTACTAAACATATTATTTAAATCATTAAAAAAATCCAAGCTTCGTGAACTAGTGGCTTAACTACATAATCAAGTTGATCAACACATGAAGCAATTTCAAGAGAGTCACTTTCTTAGGATTCAAGTACATCATTAGCAAGTGACTTCTCAAAACTGTCAACAACATACCCAGTGAAATCTCACAACGTGGGGTCTGAGGAGGGTAGAGTGTACCTCTACCTAGGTAGGTAGAGCGGCTATTTCTGAAAGACCATCGGTTCAAGACAAAGCATAAGCATAAGAAAAGCAAGAGAAACGGTCAGACCCGGACAAGAAATTTAAAGCAGTATGAGAATGATGGTAACAAAAGCGAATAAGTCATGATAACGCATTCTGAAAAAGAAGCAGTAACTAACGCAGGTAAATAAGATAAATAAAGTACACTAAAGAACACATAGCAGCTGAAATCAAATGACAAGGGACTATAAAGCAATAATGCGCCTACTAGTATGATAGGCTAAGCAGACTTACAATAATAACACTACAACTACAAGTTTGTAAGCGTAAGTAGGACTACGCCAACTACCTACTACCATTCAACCCTAATTTGTGTCCTCTACAACCCCCTATCTAAGGTCATGTCCTCAGTAAGTTGCACATGCGCCATATCCCGTCTAATCACCTCTCCCCAATACTTCTTCGGCCTACCTCTACCCATCTTGAACCCATCTATAGCCAATCTCTCACACCTCCGTACTGGGCATTTGTGTCTCTCCTCTGCACATGCCCGAATCATCTCAACATCACTTCCCGCATCTTATCTTCCACCGAGGCCACTCCTACTCTGTCTCAGATATCATCATTTCTAATCTTATCACTCCTTGTATGCCCACACATCCATCTCAGCATCTTCCTCTCCACAACTTTCATCTTTTGGATGTGTGAAGTCTTGACTGGCCAACACTCTGCCCCATACAACATAATCGGTCTAACCACCACCCTATATAACTTGCCTTTAAGTTTTTGTGGGACATTTTTATCGCATAAGACTCTATATGCGAGCCTTCATTTCATCCACCCTTCCCAAATACGATGTGTGACATCCTCATCAATCTCTTCATTCCCTTAGATAATAGACCTGAGGTACTTGAAGCTTTCTTTTTTTGGAATGACCTAAGTACCAAGCCTCACCTCCACGCCTGTCTCATGGTCGCTCCCGTTACCGAACTTGCACTCCAAGTATTTTGTCTTGGTCCTACTCAGCCTGAACCTTTTAGACTCCAAAGTCTGTCTCTAAATCTCTAGCTTAGCATTCACTCCACTGCGAGTCTCATCAATCAGGACTATGTCGTCTGCGAATAACATACACCATGGCACCGCCCCTTGTATTTGACCCGTTAGTCCATTCATCACCAAGGCAAATAAGAATGGGCTAAGAGTTGATCCCTGGTGCAGCCCCATCATCACTGGGAAGTGCTATGAGTCTTCTCCTACTGTCTGTACCCTGATCTTGGCTCAATCATACATATCCTTGATCGCCCTAGTGTATGCCACAGGTACACCTCTAACCTTCAAACATCTCCATAGAACCTCCTTATGAACTTTGTCGTATGCCTTCTCAAGGTCGATGAGAACCATATGTAAGTCTTTATTCGTCTCCTTATACTGCTCCACCAACCTCCTAATGAGATGAATGACTTATCAAAACTGTCCTCAACAATAATATTATTGGAATACAATAGAGAATCACAATTACTAGCATCGCTTAAAGTCAAAGAATGATGTTTCAACTCTCCAAATTCAATCACAGTTTCAAATTAATTGCAAACACGTTAAACTAAAAATATCAATATGATGTGCACAAGTAAATTCAACTAGTGTTTGGCTAAAAGATTCAGCTTGATCTTCATCATAAATTAAAGTAAAAAATCTTTAACTCAAGAAAAAATGATTATCACCTAAATTTAAATTTCCATCAAATTCACTTAAAGGAAATAAAATATTTGAGTTAGCGATTTTACCTTGTAAATCTCTTATAATTCTTCTTTGTCTTTATTTTTCTTATAGTAGATTTGTACTCTTATAATTCCCTCAAAGTGTTGAAACTCTTCCAATGTTAGCTCCTTCATGTTTTTCTTTCCAAGAGCACTGAAAAAAACACTACTAAAACAAGAAAAATGATGGCCTTCAAATAAGATAAGAATAAACCTCACTCAGACTCTCTTGTTTTCCTCTTTTAGTAGTAAATGAACCCCTCGAAAGTATGATGCAAATAAATCCTCATCTTCTTTTTCTTTCTCTTCATTCTCCTTCATAGCTAGTATTTGTTTTCCTTATAACAACTCACTAACTACTATCAACTCAAACTTTCCCTTTTCATTCTTGAGTACTTATACATGAAGAAGAATCTTTTTTTAGAATTGGAAGAAATAATCCCTGAATTATTTTCATTAATGAATGAGTATATATACAATTTATAATTTCTATAATATGGAAAATCATATTCGTATTCTACTCCCAAAATCCTATTTTATTTGTACACGAATTCTATAATTATGGTAAGTGTACAATGCTAATTATATATAAAAATCTATTACCAAAAACCACATTATACACGGTGGGTATACCGTGTATAATATGTATGTATATTATGGTATATTTTCACACCCCCGCAGTCATAGCGGGCGGTCTTCGTATGTTGAGATTGTCCCTAAAATCTTCAAATAGGATCGAGGGAAGACCCTTAGTAAAGATGTTTGTAATTTGATACCTGAAAGGGACATGTAAGACGCGTACCTGTCCACAAGCTACCTTTTCGCGAATAAAATGGATATCCAACTCAATATGTTTTGTGCGCTAGTGTTGAACTGGATTCCCAGAAAGATATACGGCACTAATATTATCACAATATATCAAGGTAGCTTTTTGAATCGGAAAGTGAAGCTCCAAGAGAAGATTACGTAACTAACATGATTCAGAAACCACATTAGCTACCCCTCGATACTCTGGCTCTACACTGGAGTGTGATAAGGTAGCCTATTGTTTGGAAGACCATGAGACCAAATTATCACCAAGAAACATATAGTATCCAGACGTAGAGCGTCTGGTGTCCGGACAGCCACCTTAATCAGCATCGGTAAACGAGACAAGTGTAGAGGCTGATGATGGATATAGACGTAAACCATATCCAAGCGTTCCTTGGATGTATGAGATAATGCATTTGAGCGCATTCATGTGCTCCACCCTAGGATCATGCATAAACAAACACATCTGATGTACGACATACGTAATATTCGGTTTCGTGAAAGTAAGATACTGAAGAGCTCCGACAAGACTGTGATAATGGGTGGGATCCTCGTATGGTGAGCCAGCCGCAGCACCCAGCTTGGGTTTAGTATCAACAAGAGTGAAAGTATACTTACACGTGGACATACCAGCCCTATCAATTATCTCAGCGGCATAGTTCTGTTGTAATAAGAATTACTCACCTGCATGACGTGTGACAGCAATCCCCAAAAAGTAACTCAAGGGCCCTAAGTCTTTCATAGCAAACTCAGAACTGAGCAGTGTCATGATAGACTTGCGCAAAACATCATACGAGGCAGTCAAGATAATATCATCCACATATATGATATTATAAGCCAGGGAAGTACCATGACGATATATGAATAATGAATTATCACACCTGCTGTGAGAAAACCCAATAGACGAAACATAGTCTGCAAATCTCTTATACCAAGCATGTGGGGCCTGCTTAAGCCCATATAAGGACTTCTTCAATAAACAGACATGATGAGGATATTTGGGGTCTCGAAAACCCAAGGGCGGATGCATGTAAATGGTCTCCTTAAGATCACCATGTAAGAAAGCATTCTTCACATCTAACTGATGAATGAGCCATGCCTTTGAAAGAGCCAGACTGAGAATAGTGTGAATGGTAGCCGGTTTGACCACTGGACTAAATGTATCACCACAATCCACGCCAATTTGCTGTGTTTTACCATCACCTACAAGCCGAGCCTTATGTCTCGCAAAAGAACCATTAGAATTATCTTTATGAGTAAAAACTCACATAGAGCGAATAATATTAACACCAGAAAGACGGGGCACCAACTCCCATGTCTTATTTTCAATAAGAGCATCATATTCGTCGTTCATAGCTAATTTCCAATTTGAGTCATTTAATGCAGACACAAGGTTACGGGGTAGGGGGAATTTAAGAACATTAGAATTTAGATTAAAATGTATCTTTGGTTTAAAAATACCCTGTTGACTATGAGTGACCGGTCTGTGACTCGGAAGAGAATTGGGTGGATTTTGGGAAACATTCGGATGGGTGACGGACTGGCCAGCACACAATGGGCCTGCTGGCCCAACACTGGAAACCGAAGCCGGGGCAGAAGTCGAACTCGAGGCAGAAGCAGTTTCGGTATTGGGCGGGGCAACCGATCCAATAGCAGAAATTGGGGTAGAAACAGTAGGTTGTGGCGGGTCACTGGATCGGCCCATTAAGTGGTGCACGATGTATGGGGAGACGGCGTCATCTAAAAAATTATACGAACTAGGCATGGGACTACTCACTTTAGCAAACGGAAATTGGGTTTCATCAAAAATAATATAGCGACTAATGATGATTTTATTAGATAATAAATCAAAACATTTGTAACCATGATGATTAGAAAGATAACCCCAAAATATACAAGCGGTAGAACAGGCTTGAAGTTTGTTAATAGTAGTTTACGGAAAAAGTGGATAGCATAAACACCCAAAGACCCTAACATGCGAATACGAATGATTCTTATTATAGAGGACTTTAAGAGGAGACACATATGCCAACCCTTTGGTAGGAAGTATGTTAAGAAAATAGGTAGTCATTTGTAGATCATGATACCAAAAGGAATGGGGGACGGAAGCATGGAAAGCCTGCGGTGGCCGAGGCCCAAGCAAGCCTCCTTGCTGTCCAGACCCAGCACCGTTGCAGAACCCACTGGACTGTTGTGAATAATTGGGTCTGAAAGGTTGCTGGGCGACCCACTATCCAGGGAAAGCTGAGGCTGTAAAATAGGGGTTGTTGGGCCACTAGCCTAGCCCCACTACCAGGGGGCCCATGGATGGAACCAATTGGCCTGCGGTCCACTGCCACCGTGCTGAGGTCCGCTGCCACTGTTTTGGCCTCCCCCACCACCATCGGTACAACCACGATTGCCACATCGATTTTTGCCATTATTTTTACGATTCTTCTTGCTTCCACCGTAAGTACGGTTTTGGCCTGAATTGTCAACAAAACCTTGAGAATTATCGGATGAACTCATCATCACCACAGGACTTGCGCCGGTAGCCGCCTTTTTGGCCAAGCTGGCTTCTTCTAACGTGAGCATCGAACGGGCTTGATAAAAATGTGGAAGTGGATTACTTTGACGGAAGAGAGTCCCAGCACCATTATAGGCCTCAGATAGGCCTACAACCATTTATAGAACAGGACGATTATTGGTAACAGGCGCTCCAATGTTACGGAGTTGGTCGGCCAATTCCTTGAGTCGTTTACAATAAGCTAAAATATTCAGGAAATCGTCCATGCGGATTTGGGAAAATTCCTGCTCAAGGGTGACAACACGGGAATGTTGGTTATCCTGGAATATATCATGCAACCTATTCCAGGTAGCCATAGCCGTAGTGTCTGGTTCAATGATCGTCTATAAAAGGTCGGTAGAAATAGTAGAGTAAATCCACTAAAGGACTGTAGCATCAAGAGTGATCCATAACTGAGGATCCTCGGCAGGAGGAGGGACAGCGCGAGGAATTGTGTGATGGATGACTTGATGTGAGATTGCGTGAATTTAAACAACTCTGCCCACGTCGCATATTGGACATTTTCTATCTCAAGAACAATAGGAATGTTGTTCTTGATGTTAGAAACAGTAAGAGCATGATGAAATAGGTTATTTGACGTCGACATAACGAAAGATCAAAGGGATTGGGAAGAGATGAGGGAAAATTGGCACAAAATCCGAGAAGGGACACAGATTCCGAGGTAGTCTCGACCGAGAAGGGATGGTCGGAAACCAAGAAAAATTTGGGAGAGGAGCGGAAGTAATTTAGTCCTAGACTTCTGATACCATGAAAGAAATAATCCCTTGATTATTTTCATTAATGAATGAGTATATATACAATTTACAATTTCCATAATATGGAAAATTCTATTCCTATTCTACTCCCAAAACCGTATTCTATCTGTACAAGAATTCTATAATTATGGTAAGTGTACAATGCTAATTATATACAAAAATCTATTACCAAAAATCACAATATACACGGTGTGTATACCATGTATATCACGGTCTCCCAATTGCCTTGGGTTTCTGTGATATACACGGTATACACAATATAGAATACTGTGTATATTATTTATGTATATTATGGTATATTTTCAAGAATCTCTCCTTTTAGAAAGTTTTCACGCTTGGATCATCTTGCTCAATCAAAAGGGATAGATTTTTCCACTTGAAGGTCTCATTCTCCTACGCTCTACCTAATAAATCAAAGGTGCAAACTCGTTTCTTAAGTAAAAAAATTATTGTATTTCAATCCACAATTAATAGACCGGAAGTGCGTTTAAAGGTATCTTCACAATTGTACTCACAAGGAAGTATTCCTATAAAGTCCTATATTAACCAACTTCAATTTTATGCTTTTCGTTCTTGGATAAGACACAAAGAGAATTGCGTCCACCTTGCTCTATCAATTGATGTAGGTATTCGAATCATGGTTCCTTCAAAGAATGTTATAGTTATCTTATAATTCTCAAGGATCAAACTTACCTAACTACCCTTGTGGACTATTTTTTCATGTTCCTATCCTGAGTTCCTTGATTCAACTTCGTGTTTTTCATAACTAACATAATGGTCACCATATATGTTACTCCCTCTATCTCAAATTATGTGATACTTTTTGCTTCCTGAGATTCAAACTGCATAAATTTTGACCAACATTTTAAGAAGTATTTTTTTTATCAAATTGATATGAGAAAAGTTGCAACTTATAGTACATTTCATTTAGTTTTCAAATATATAAATTTTAATGTTAAAATATTGAGTTAATCTAATTTAATTTAGCTTCGAAATTTAGTCAAATTGACTTTCGAAACCGAAAAATGCCACATAAATAGGGACGGGGAGTATTAGCATACTCAGAGAACCCTCACCATAGAAATTATCCTAAGGAACATGCCTTTTATCGTCATCACTTAAATCACGAAGGAACATATTTTCGTCTTCCCCATAAAAATCGCATGTATTGTTTCCTACATCATCCTTACCATAGGATCCCAACATTCGTACCCATATTATCTCGCTCCAATCGCTTTCTGAATCTGTAGAAGACATACTACAAGTAAAAGAATTGTTTGGTAAAAGAGGAGTTAAAAGTAATTTAGGGGTGAGCACGGGTACAGGGTACCCAGATACCCGACCAGAACCGACACTAACGGGTAGGTTCCGGGTAGATATATTATAATAACGGGTAGGGTCCGGGTAGTAAAATTAGGAACCGATCAATGTCGGGTCCGGTTCCGGTTCCGGCAAATAGAGACAGGGTATCCGGACCCGGAACCGATACCCGGAACCTATAAAATATTAAATATTTTTACTTTTTTGAGAAACATTTGGACCACTTTTAACTTTCTCCAAAATTGTTTGTTGCACGCCTGCACATTGATTTTCCCCACCCCAAGACGCAAATATTTCAGCTTTTTCACCCCTTTATTCTAGAATGCTTTTTGTGCCCTAAGAGAAAACACACAAAACTCTCTCAATAGCAATGGCGTTTTAGCTACACCACCGAGCTTCATCATCGTCGTTGTTGAAGCTTTCTCTCAGGTACTTTCATCGTTGTCGTCGTTGAAGCTTCACCTTTACCTCTTTCTCTCCCTTGGTTGTGTTCACGTCGTTCCTAAAATGCATATGGGTTCATATCTAACTCTTCAATTTCTTTTTAATATCCTATGCTTATGTTCTATTTCAGGCGATACTCATTTTCAATTTGTATTACTTTTTGATTTGAAATGTAAATCTATTTTTAAAATTTGTGTATATTTTTGTAGCTCTGAAGATGAAATTTAGAGATTTACTAGTATAAGAAAGCTTTTCTTTTGTATCGAAGAGCCTATGAACACGAAAATAAGTTTAATTCAGATATTTCCAAATTTATTTTGAAATCAACACGTTCAATTAATTGAGTGTCAAATTTGGCTTACAATTTTAGGTTTTGATTGCAGAATTAGTTTTTCTACAATGAATAAGTTTTCTAAAACTTCTTATAAGGGTACTAAAAACTCCGATTGCAGGCTAAAAAACTACTGGATGAAATTATTTTAGAACTCTTTTTTATTCTCATAGGCTAAAAAATTGTTGTTTAATCTGTGTTTTTTTATTTACAGGGTACCCAGGAACCTACCCAGACCCGCAGGGTCCGGGTAGGTTCCGGGTAATGATTGCTACGGGTAGGTTCCGGGTAGTAAATTTAGGAACCGATCTTTTACCGGGTAGGGTCCAGGTAGTTCAAAAATGTTAGGGTACCCGGACCCGCTCACCCCTAAAAAGTATCACATTCTCTCATATTTTTTCTTCACTCTTTTGAAAGTCTCAAAGTTCGAATCCAACTCAGAAAATCACCTATATAAGAATGAATTGCTTGAAAGTGATTTTAAGAGTGAAATTTATATAAGTAAGAACGAACTTTGAAAGCTAAGAATTTGAGTCAAGAAACTTCTATGAAAATACCGAGAAAAGCAGTACGAATGAATTGGTAAGAACAAAAAAAAAATGGTTTAAAATATCAAGAACGAATTAATGTAAACTAAGGGTGGCCAGCGGGCCGGGACGGCCCGACCCAGTCCCGAGCCCGTCCCGAGCCCGCCCCGACCCCGAGTAAAAAAAATAAAAATAAATAAAACGGTAGCGGGACTCGAACTCGGGATGGGACAATGTCTCGTCCCGCCAGACCCGAGCCCACCCCAGGCCCGCCAGACCCGAGCCCGCCCCCGATCCCGCCCGAGAGCACCCCTTTGCAAATATAACCGTTGCACCAACGGCCATTTTAGATTTTGGCCGTTGGGCAACGCCCATTTTTGGCCTCCCCCCCCCCCCCCTCTCCCAACCCCCCTACCCCTTAATATTTATTTTTAACCCATAAATTATTATATTTACACTTTAACCCAATTTTCCAACTATAAATAACTCATTTTCTCTTCATCTTTCTCACAAATCTTCCTACAATCTCTCTAATCTCTCAATATATCTCTCTACAAATCTACATTGTTTACTAAATATTCAATTTTATTTATTCATTTGGGAATTGGGAGTGAAGTTGGGAACTAGCTTGAGGATCTTCCATCGAGCAAAGTTTCAATTTTCAACCTCTCGATTACACGTCGACGTTACGTCGACGTTTGGTACATTCGTTCATTCATTAAATTATTATTGTCTGTTTATTTTATTTAGCGCACTTAATTTTATTATCTTTAATTATTTATTATCATAATTAAAATGGAGGGATTAAGAGATATGTTTAAGGGTAAGGGTAAGGGTGCTTCTTCTAGTAGGGGCAACCAGGGCAAGGGTACTTCTTCTAGTCATCTTATTCCTACACAGGATGATTTTGTTGATACTCAACATTTTCTTACAATACCATTAGATTTAGACAAGGATCTATTTTTTGGAACTCAAGAAGACTTTAATTTAGACGATGATCTAGATGATACACCCACTAATGTTGATGACAACACACCCACTAGTGCACCTTCAACTGAAATACCTCCTATTCCCCTAGTATGAGACGAGTTCCAACAAAACGACCATTAAAATCAGATGCATGGATATTTTTTGATAGGGACGTAGAGAATCAAGTAGCTATATATAAAATTTGTAAAAATGTTTTAAAATTTAAAACTGGAAAAGGTCACGGTGGGACGGGGGGTTTAATTAGACACGTAGTAGGTGCTCATCCAGCTAGGTATGCCTAATACCAGGCTTCAAAACCCGGTGCGCAAACGCCCGCTCCATCGGGACAAAGTTCACATACCGATCGACATCGTCCCGGACCAAGTACGTGGTCAAATTAACCCTATGACGGGGGAATTGTAGGCCCTAAATACAATAAACATAGAGATAGGGAAGCAATATCAAAATTAGTTATTGTGGAGGGTTTGCCTTTTTCATTTCCTTCATCTCCCGGTTTTATTCATTACATTAGAGATATATATAATCCTGTTTTTAACGGTTTTCCTAGATCAACTGTTAAGAGAGATGTATTTAAATTCGCGCATGAATATCAACAATATTTACGTTATTCATTATATCGTTTTAATGGCAAAGTAACTATCACGTCTGATATAGGTCGTAGTACTAACGGCCATGATTATTTAACTGTAACTTGTCATTGGATAGATTATAAATGGTCTATGCAAAAACGTATCTTAGCGTATAGATATATAGATGATAGGCACACTCGTACTTTTATTGCAGATAATATTTATCAAGTGTGTCATTATTACGGAATAACCGATAAAATTATGACTATTACATTAGATAAAGCTTCTTCTAACAATTACGCAATTACAATTTTAAAAAATAGTTTAACTCCATCTTTTCCAGATCATTTTCATATAAAATGTGTGTGCCATATATATAACTTAATTGTAAAGGATGGTCTATCACTTTTTGAAGACATTCTTAGTAAAATACAATTTGCTATAAACTTTATTTTTAAAAGTAATAGAGTATAGCGAAGAAAAGAATATAAAAAAACTTGTCACGATTGTGGACTACCTTATAGAAAAATTTCAGAAGAAGTATCCACTAGGTGGAATTCTTTATACGAGCAACTACTTGTTGCTTATGACTATAGAAAACCTATAACTTTATTTTTTAACTGTCATAATCAAAATCCAGTTTATATGGTTGTAGATAGTGATTGGGTAAAAATTTCCAAACTTATTGTATTTTTAGAGAAATCTTTTCAAGCAACAAAAGAATTTTCCGGTATATATTATCCTACTATTTCAACTATGTTGATTTATATAACTCTAATATTTTAATTACTTAGTGAATATATGGAAAAACCAGCTTATATTACAGCTATTAAAAAAATGTTTATCAAAATAAAAAAATATTTTATTCCTATTCCCACTATTTATATTATTGGTGGTGTATTAAATTCGATTATTAAAATAGACGGTACTAAATCACTTATTGAAACTATTTACGATTGTATAGCAGTACTACCACCTCCAAGTCCAAACAATCTAAATCACCCACCACCTATTGAACAAACTAAAGAAGAAGTGTTGTCTAGCGTAGAAGACCAATGCAAAAAAATATATAGGTTTTACCAACAAGAAAGTGTTAGTAACCTATCGGCTTCCATACCATCTTTTTCATCTTCAACACAACCTCACAAAAGACATGTTCTTTCTGCGGCTAGTATTGAAAGCCTCAGAAATAGAATGTGCGGCCATACTGCTACTAACCAAATTAGCGAGTTTGATATTTTTATTTTGCAGGGTTCTATACCGTACCAAGAAGTTATCAATGAATATGGACATGAAGACTTGCTGAAATACTGGAGGGGGAATGAGAAGACCTTTCCGACACTTTCAATGATGGCCCGATATGTTTTGAACATTCAAGCGTCATCAACTGCGTCTAAAAGCGCTTTTTCTGCCGGCAGATATCAAATAGGAGACCACAGATACTCATTAGCCGGAGACAGCTTGGAAATTGCAGTATTATTCAGAGATTGGATACGAGCGGAGCGGAGAAGGTGCGGTCAATCGGAGATCAACGAAGAAGAAGACGAAAACTACAACGAAATCTTATCCGAAGGTGGTGGAAGCGACGTGGATCAATTTGACCAACAAATACCAATTCCAACCGAAGAACCACAGGAAATTATCAAGCAATTAGAACAAGTTTTTTTGAGAATGTAATTTTTTTAATTGCAATTTTATTATGTAATTTGCAACTTTTGGACAACACCACAAAGTTGCAATTTAGATTTTAGACAATTGTATTTGTATTACAAAAAAATCATATGTCTATTAAATAATATAAGAGGCACAAAAACAGCCTTGGAATGTTTTTATTACACTATCTTGTCTTGTTTATTGAGTATTTTTTTATACATATGTTATTAAAAAATAAAAAAATAAAAAAAGGAAAACCCGCCGGAACCCACCCCGACCCGACCCCACCCCGCCCCGATTCCGACGGGATCGGGATCGGGACGGGACTGGAGCAAGTCCCGCCAAACCCGACCCCGCCAGCCCCGACCCCGCCCCCTTCGCCCGTCCCGCCCCGACCCCGACCCCGCCAGACCCGGCCCGCCAGACCCTAGCCCGGCCCACTGGCCACCTCTAATGTAAATTAACACTAATTCGCTCTTAACTAGAACCTCATTTGCTTTTCTACCCAAGAAATAATCTTTCTCTAACAATCAACAAAAATGTTAATGTTGGGTTTGGTGTTGTGACATTCTACCCAACATATCATTTTAAATACTAATTTGAATTTAAGAAATGTTGGAACAAATATCACAACATTCGGACCAACATTTTTATGAAAAACAGTTTTGCCTTACTTCACAGAATGAAGCAATATTCATTGAAATATTACTACGAAGTAAAAGTGACTTGGCATGGTAAATAGGAGCTGATGAAAAACGTGGGAAGAACAAGTCAAATCCGTTGCTACGCTTGAGGAACAATTCCAAGAAGTTAGAGGATTTTGCTCCATGATCTTCTCCAACAAATCCTACCAGGTGTCCACATTTCTCTCAACCTCCACAACCAATCGATGAGCTTTTCAAGGAAGACTCTCTACTATAAATAGAGAGGCTACAAGAGTGAATCGATATCCAGAATCAAAATGTAAAAATACCAAGAGAGCTCTCGGGATTTCATCTCAGAAATCTGGATCACAAGTGTTGCCTGAGTGTGTCGACAACATTCTGTCCAACATTACAATTGTTGTTTAGATTCTAGATTAGTTTTGTATGGAGCGATTGTAATGAGAGGTTGTGTATGTCTACTTAGTTAGATTTTTTAGGCAATTCAACTTTTAATTCCTTTCCGTTTTATCTTGTAAATCTGTAAAGAAAGGAATTTTTATATTTGTATATAATATATATACAATACTTTCGGTCATTGACCGTCATAGGTTATATAATATATATAACGTATGTAAATATTAGACCTTTGTGTTTTTTATTATTACCGTTGCATTTTACTCTTAAATGTTTTCAGTTTTATCGAAGTGTTGTCACTTGTGTCAGTCGACATTGTCACTGACATTCGGAAACAAAATTGGCATTTGATTTATTTTTATTTTTTATTGTTCCATAGCATACCCAGACCTATCAAAAAATATTTTTTTCAACAAGAACACTTCAATAATATCTTGAGTCTTCGTCTTCTCCTTTTTAAACTCAAGAAACTCTTTTTATGAGTAACATGACTAAGGTTTAGTCGAAAACAAGAACACAAGAGCAATGATACTTCTTTTAATAACTTCAGATCATATTTCAAGAACTTGGAATGTGGATCTATCCAAACAATATCCAAGTATTTGCTCTGATACAATCTAAAACGCACAAAGCAGCAAAATATTAAAGAATGTTAATTGAAAGCAAATTAAAGATAGAATCCGATTTGAATAATTTAATAGTCTGAATAAGCAAATAGAGAAGAAATCTAGAATCCTAGATGAACATCTTAATTGTGAAACAATCAAAACACAGAGTCAATAAGAACGATGTACTAGAATCTCAATATAAAGAAAGTGGAAAGAGACTCAACAATCTCAATTCTTAAAATGGACAATCAAAGTTGAACTCAAACCAAGAAATCAAATTCTCTCTAAAAGGAGTTATCTAATCATCAAAAAACTTCCTTAACTGATAAATACCTTTAGGTTTAAATATGACTTAGAAACAATAATAAAAGTCCCAAAAAATAATTTGGTTTTAGGCGGAACCATGTGCATTGCAATTTTGTGCTTGAGCACAAATATGCACTACATTTGGTGTGCTTGAGCGCATATTTGCGCAACAATTGGCAGTAGTTTGTTCATTGTGCGCCGCAATTTTGTGTTGTTGTTCAATAATGTTGCGCGAACTCGACTCCAAAATTTTGACTCCTAACTTATTCCAAGAAATCTTCAAACTTTTAAAACTTGGTGTTTCTTGCATGAGTCATCATTATGGCTCCCTAAGCACCTTCTAATCAACTTTTGAGATCATGCACTCCTTAATTAATGTGCTTTCATTAATTTATTTTGGTCTTGAAATGAGTCAACGGTCAATTAGACATCTCGGAATCCTCCGCAATATACTTTGTGCAATTAGAGATTTTCAGGATCATATCAAATTGGCTCTGATATTGATTGTTGGGTTAAGCCAATCCAAGATATTTTTAATATGTTGTGATATTGTCCGCATTCTGCCAAGCCCGTACGGCTTTTCTTAAAAGGTCTCACACCAATTAAGAGTATTCCTACATCTAGGGGTAGGCATGGTACGATATTGAAAATTTCGGTACGGTAATTTTTCGGTTTTCATTTTTTAAAAAATACTATACCATACCAAATTAATTCGGTATGGTTTGGTAATTTTAAGTTCGGTTTCGGTATTTTGCGGTACGGTAAATCGGTACCATAGTTTGTTCGACTTCGAGTTACATATACTCATATAATAGAGAATTACGACTTCGACTATTCAAGAAACGTCTCAGTTATATCGTACTAACACTTTACACGTGTAAATATAAACAACAACAACAACATACCCAGTGAAATCCCACACCGTGGGGTCTGGGGAGGGTAGAGGGTACATAGACCTTATCACAAGCAAGGCAATCAAAACAAAGTAAGAGTAAAACAAGAGAAAAGAGTAAAGCAAGAGAAACAGTCAGACTAAGGAATGAAAGAAGTATAGAGTGCATTTGAACAAAAGGGAGTAGTAGCTAACACAGCTAAATAAGCTAAATAAATTGCACTAAAGAACACATAGCAACAGAAATCAAACTACAGTGGATTATAAAGCAATAATGTGTCTATAAGTGTGATAGGCTATAACAACAACATACCCAGTGAAATCCCACACCGTGGGGTCTGGGGAGGGTAGAGGGTACATAGACCTTACCCACAAGCAAGGCAATCAAAACAAAGTAAGAGTAAAACAAGAGAAAAGAGTAAAGCAAGAGAAACAGTCAGACTAAGGAATGAAAGAAGTATAGAGTGCATTCGAACAAAAGGGAGCAGTAGCTAACACAACTAAATAAGCTAAATAAATTGCACTAAAGAACACATAGCAACAGAAATCAAACTACAGTGGATTATAAAGCAATAATGTGTCTATAAGTGTGATAGGCTAATCGGACCTACAGTAATAACACTACAACTATCAAATTGTAAGCATAAGTAGGACTATGCTCGAGTACCTACTACTCTTCTACCCTAATTTGTGTCATCCACAACCCACTATCTAAGGTCATGTCCTCAGTAAGTTGCACATGTGTCATATGCCGTCTAACCACCTCTCCACAATACTTCTTCGGCCTACCTCTACCCCTCCTGAACCCGTTCATAGCCAATCTCTCATACCTCCGCACTGGAGCATCTGTGTCTCTCCTCTGCACATGCTCGAACCATCTCAACCTCACTTCCTGCATCTTATCATTCACTGAGGCCACTCCCACTTTCTCCCGGATATCATCATTTCTAATCATATCTCTCTTTGTATGCCCACACATCCATCTCAGCATTCTCATCTCCGCAACTTTCATCTTTTGTATGTGCGAAGTCTTGACTGGCCAACACTCCGCCTCATACAACATAGTCGGTCTAACCACCACCCTATAGAACTTGCCTTTAAGTTTTGGTTGCACCTTTTTGTCCCACAAGACTCTAGATGCGAGCCTCCATTTCATCCACCCCGCCCTAATACGATGTGTGACATCGTCATCAATCTCTCCATTTTCTTGGATAATAGACCCTAGGTACTTGAAGCTTCCTTTATTTGGAATGACCTGAGTACCAAGTCTTACCTCCACGTCTGTCTCAGGGTCGCTCCCGATGATGAACGTGCACTCCAAATATTCTGTCTTGGTCCTACTCAACCTGAACCCTTTAGACTCCAGAGTCTGTCTCCAAACCTCCAGCTTGGCGTTCACTCCGTTGCAAGTCTCATCAATCAGGACTATGTCGTCTGCGAATAACATACACCATGGTACCTCCCCTTCGATTTGTCGTGTCAGTCCGTCCATCACCAAGGCAAATAGGAATGGGCTAAGAGTTGATCCCTGGTGCATCCCTATCATCACTGAGAAGTGCTCCGAGTCTCCTCCTATTGTCTGTACTCTAGTCTTGGCTCCACCATACATATCATTGATCGCCCTAGTGTACGCCACAGGTACACCTCTAGCCTCCAAACATCTCCATAGAACCTCCCTAGGGACTAAATATATTCAAAAGAAAACACAAGCAATCCCCTTCATAAATCAATTACACAAAAGGGTAATTCAATCAAGATAGATTAGTCAAAATTCTAATGTGCAAACAATTAATATTATACTTTATTTATCCATTTGTTAGTATTATAATATTAATATATATGAATTATATATGTAACTATATACTTCGATATTGTATGCAGTATTTCGGTATATTGTTTATCCCTACCAAATACCAAACTTTTTAAAAATACATATCAAATACCGTATCAAATATCATAATATCAAAACCACAATATAAAAAAATTCGATTTCAATATGATAATCGGTATATACCGTACCATGCCCACCCCTACCTACACTTTATGTGCAGTTTTTCAATCTTTTCAACTGATAATGTGAAACTTTATTCCTAGCTCCAAGAAATAAAAACTTCATTCCTCCGGAACATGAAAGTATAGTAGGAATATTATTTTGGTATACTTACACTAGATGAATGATTTCAAAACATCATGCACCACAATCCAGAGTGTTAAATCAACGTTGTAAAGTGGAGTATAATAACCATAAGCTTTTATTAGGTATGGAGATCTTAGAAATGAAAGCTGATGAGAATATACATTAAATAGAAGCATAAATTTTGCATATCGTATCAGATAAAATCATTCTTCTAAAACCTACTTATTCCGTCCAAAATTAAATATTCATATTTAACTTGGCACGAGTAAATATGACAATTGAAGATGTAGAATATTTAAAAAAGTAAAATACATGTGCTTCATTTATTTAAAATTTTAAAAATATAAGAGATAAATATGCATGCACAAAACGCCCAAGAAAGAAAAAAAAGGAGCTTCACATTGTTTTAGAAATTACAGAAGATATATCAACGGCGTTCTATCTTTATCAAAAGATATATACTTTAAATTGGAAGTGGTTATATTTTATTCTTAGCTGGGAAAAAATATTTCATTAGAAGAAAAAATTTCAAAGTAAAATCAATCTAAAAAAAAAGGAAAGAAAAAAGGTCCCTAATGTTTTTATTTGATTTTCAAGTAGGGATATTGCAAATAAGATGTAATTGCACTTTTGACGAAATCGACCACACATGTGTTAAATAGCTATGGTATAGTGATATCTCTATTTTTTTCTTAACCAGAGATTTTGGATTCGAGCTTTAGAAACAGAGAAAAAAACTTGTTGGGAGCGCTATTTTCAAAATGGGCCTGCAACGCGCAATACGGATATAATCGAGCCCCGATACGGCTACGGGATATCGGATGAAAAAAAAGTACCTCTATTTTCAAGAAGCAACTTTTAATTAAGAAAGCAATATGGTTAATTGGACAAATTAATAAAGCTTTTTAGGTGGGTCAAAAAGTATTTTCTCGTTACTACTTGAGTGGGACTAAAATATTTTTTAGTTGGTTCACGAGCATTTTCTAGAATATCCAAAGCACGTAGAACTAATAACCATCAAAAAACCCAGCTGGAGCGGAACTTAAAATTCAGCTGGAGGTCGGTAGCGTGAGTTCGAACTCTGGTGGGAGTAATTTCCTCTCTTCTGGGGTAGAACCTTGTAGGTGTTATCAGTTGCTCTGTTCTCAAACCCTGGTCATTAAGGTACATCCCGCGATTTACTGGTAATAGTGCTGAGGGACCGGGACTACTATCTCCATGAATAATCTAGCGTAAGTCGGAAAGCTGGATATAAAAAAAAATAACCATCAAAAAACCTTTTTCCCTTTCCGACAATGACAAGATAATCAATATTACCATTTCTAATAGTATATAGTGATCAATGGATTTTATTATAAAAATTTAAATGGTTGGCTAAACTGGTATCCTTATAAAATTTATTTTCCAACTGGTGTTTCCTTAAGAGAAATATACTAAAAATGTAATGTTTTTTAAATCTTTTTTGATTATTTTATAAGAGGTGGAGAAAACAAATATTATTTTATAAGAGCTTTGAATGGCATACAACTGGTTTGTCCCCTTTGAGAAAAAAGAAGCTCCGCCAATATATGTCTAGACTAGATTTTAAAGTTGGGTGTTTCCTTAGTCACCCATTGTAGCTAACATTGTCCACAATCTGAACTTCTAATCCCACCAAACAAACACTATTTTCTTACTTTTTGAATGTACATCCCATTGTATGTCCATGAGTCCATCTCTCATTGAACAAGAACTCAAAGTAACTTTTCTGGATTATAGTTTGTAAAAAGAAACGCTGTTGAAATTTGATGCAAGTCTTGCAACCAATTTTTTTTTTTTTTTAGAAAAAGCTCAAATATACCATCAAATTATCGGAAATGGCTCATTTATGTCACTCGTTAATAGTTTAGCTTATTTATGACATTGCCGTTACCAAAATGGTTCATCAATATCATTTTCGATTAACGCCGGTGTTAATGAGAAATGATATTGTAAAACCAGTGTTAATGAAAAATGACATGGATGAGTCATTTTGGTAACAGCGATGGCATAAATGAGCCAAACTATTACGAGTGGCATAAATGAGTCATTTCCGATAGTTCGATGGCATATTTGAGTTTTTTCCCTTTTTTTATAACCGTGATGTTTGGGCTAATTTATGCGCACTTCAATTAATTTTACGAGGTATTTGCTACCTCACACTAGCACAGCTACCGAGTAACTCTGGCTTGGAAGGACAGGAAGAAATCACCTAATGTTTTTGTCTCCGCTAGGAATTGGACCTTCATCGTCCTCAACCCACCGGCCACATTTGTGTGCGTGTTGCAAGCGATTATGAAGCTCTTCCGATATACTTAAAGCTTAATTTATGACATAATAAGTATACTATTGTATTCGTCTTGATAATTTAGTTGCCGGGAAAATGTTTAGCAAGTTCACATGACTACGTTGTTATGACACATTGAGTATGGTAGAATGGGATGAAATTCTTACCTCTTTAGCCAAATATTTATAGTTTAAACCTTAGAATGAAAATATTACTGGTAGAAAGGCTTCCTATTTATGAGCCTTATATAGCATGAATCAAATTTGATGGAACCAGAGTTCCAAATACCCCGTTGAGTAAACCCAAAAAATGAGGTATATTGCACAAGTGCACAACTTAATATTTGGACATATGAGTTCCAAGGCTATAGTGCACAGCTAAGACAACATGGAAATGCTCAATTAGCAAGTAACCTAGTGTTGATTACTCCTATCAACCTTGATTACTTACACAAGGTACATGCTACCTCCCGCCAGCACAGGTACCGAATAACTCTGTCCATCAAAGTTTGAACAAATGAAAAAAAATCACCTGGTATTTTAGTCTCCGTTAGAATTTGAACCTGACCTCATGGTTCTCAAACCGACCACTAGGCCCTTGGGTGCTTAATTTATGTACTTGAAAGCTTGAAATCGGGTAGGCAGGTATGGAGTGACTGACTGGGTTGTTTAATGTCATATTTAGGACGGCTAAAATGCCAGAGGATTGGAAGTGGAGTAAAATAGTCCTGTTGTATAAGAACAAGGGTGATATCCAGAACTGCAACAACTATAGGGGTATCAAGTTGCTAAGCCAGACCATGAAAGTTTGGAAGAGGGTGATCGAGACGAGGATGAGTAGGGATGTATTGATATTTGAGAACCAGTTCAGATTCATGCCAGAGCGATCGACTACAGAAGTTATTCATCTTGTCAGGAGATTGTTGGAACAGTATAGTGACAGAAGGAGAGACTTACATATAGTGTTCATTGACCTGGAGAAGGCATATGATAGAGTCCCTCGGAAGGTCCTTTGGAGATGCTCGGAGTCTAGGGATGTGTCTGTGGCTTATATCAGGGCAATTAAGGACGTGTACGAGGGTGCTAAGACCCGGGTTAGGACAATGGGAGTGACTCAGAGCATTTTTCGGTCGTAATGGGGTTGCACCAGGGATCAGCCTTTAGCCCGTTTCTATTTGCCTTAGTGGTGGATGAATTGACGCGACATATTCAAAAGAAGGTGTCATGGTGTATGTTATTTGCAGACGACATAGTTTTGATTAACGAGACGCATAGTGGAGTTAACGATAGGTTGGAAGTTTGGAGAACTGCCCAGAGGTTTTACGTTAAGTAGGACTAAGACGGAATACATAGAGTGCAAGTTCAGTGACGTGACGCACGAGACAAAGGTGAAAGTGAAGATCGAGGCGGAAGCTATACCTAAAAAATAAAGCTTCAAGTACCTTGGGTCCATAATCCAAGAGGATGGTGAGATTGACGATGATGTTGCGCACCGTATTGGAGCAGAGTGGATGAAATGGAGGCTCGCCTCCGGGGTGCTTCGTGTTAGAAAGTTTTGTCTAGGCTGAAAGGTAAGTTCTACAGAGTGGTGGTTAGACCATCATTTTTGTATGGGGCAGAATGTTGGCCATTTAAGAACGCTCACGTTCAGAAGATGCAGGTGGCGAAGATGAGGATGCTCTGATGGATGTGTGGTCATACTAGGAGAGATATGATTAGAAATGAGGTTATACGAGACAAGATCGGAGTGGTCCCCTTGGCGGACAAGATGAGGGAGGCGCGACTGAGATGGTTTGGGCATGTGAAGAGGAGGTGTAAGGACGCGCCAGTTAGGAGAAGTGAGAGATTAGCGGTCGTAGGAGTTATGAGAGATAGAGGTAGACCGAAAAAGAACTAGAGGAGGTGATTAGACAGGACATGGCACAACTTCAACTGGATGAGGACATGACTGTAGATAGGAAGATTTGGAGGTCGAGGATTAGGATAGAAGGTTAGTAGGTATTTGAGTTTCGTCGCGATGTATGCGAGAGAGATGGAGGGGGGGCTAGCCTTTCCATATCCTCTTCTCCTTTTCTTAGTAGTAATATTTAGGTATCATGTATAACATTATTCCTATGTGTGTATTACTCCATTTATTATTTATCTAGATATTTTATTGTCTTATTTTTCTTGCTATCCTGCATTGACTATATTCTTTATGAGCTAAGGGTCTATCCGAAATAGCCTCTCTGCCCCACAAAGATAGAGGTAAGGTCTGCGTACATCCTACCCTCCCCAGACCTCACTTTGTGGGATTACACTGGGTATGTTGTTGTTATTAATCATTAACAATCAACAGAGAAAATATCAGCCTTTGGCTTAGAAAAATATAATTTTCCTTATGTTGTAAATGTAATAGGGGTGGCAAATGGGCCGGGGCGGATCCTGACATGACGGGGGAAAGGTCGAGACCGGGGCTCCGGCGAGATTAGCAGGACAGATCGATGTCCCGTCCCGTCCCACATCCCTCCAGAAAAGGGGATCGGTGTTGGGGGGACGGGGCAGGGTCGGATCGGTAGGGGGATTTAGGGTTTTTTAGACACTTAATTTTAAAAAATAATATATATAAACACTTCAATAATTGAACAAGATAGTGTAATAAAAACATCTCAATGTTGTTTTTGTGCCTCTTATATTATGTAATAGAAATATGATTTTTTTGTAATACAATTTCAAAATTACAACTTTGTGGTGTTGCTCAAAAGTTGCAAATCACATAGTAAAATTGCAATTAAAATAATTACATAGTTAACCATACTTTTTCTAATTTTCTCACAATGTCTTGAGGATCTTCGGTTGGAATTGGAAGTTGTTGGTCAAATTGTTCGACGTCGCTTCCTGTTCCTTCGGACAAGATTTTGTTGTAGTTGTAGTCTTCTTCTTTGTTGATCTCCGGTTGACCGCACTTCTACGCTCCGCTCGAATCCAGTCTCTTAATAGAATTGCAATCTCCAATGTGTCTCCCGCCAATGAATGTATGTGCTCTCCTATTTGAATTCTTCCCGCAGAAAAAGCGCTTTTAGACGTTATTGATGACGCTTGAATGTTCAACACATCTCGGGTCATCTTTGTTAGTGTCGGAAATGTTTCTTATTGTCCCTCCAGTATTTCAGAAAGTCTTCATGTCCTTCATCATTGACAATTAATTCATACGGTACAACACCCTGCAAAACATAAACGTCAAATTCCATAAACATCAAATTCGCAACTTGTGACGAAGTTGAACCACTAAACATTTTATTTCTATGGCCTTGAATACTAGCAGCAAAAATCGCATATTTTTTATAAGGTTGCAGCAAAATAGTAGAAGATGGTACATAAGCCGGTTGATTATTTGCACTTTCTTATTGGTAATACATATATATTTTTTTTTGCATTCATTGTGTATGCTAGACATAACTTGTTCTTTAGTTGGTTCATGAGTTAGTTCTTCAGTTGGGTCTGTTGGAAGTAATTCTATATAATCATAAAATCGTTTCAACAAGTGTTTTACAACCGCCTACTTTAATAATCGGATTTAATACTACAACAATAATATAAATAGTGGGAATATAAAAAAAAAAAAATTAAATATTTTTTTCAATAGATGCCTTATAAGTTTGTTTTTGCATATATTCATTAAGTAACAAAAATATTAGAGCTCTATAAAATAACATAGTTGAAATAGTAGGATAATAAATACCAGAAAATTCTTTAGTAGCTTGAAAAAAATTCTCTAAGAATCCAATAAGTTCTAAAAAAATCCAATCATTATCTACAAGCATATCCCTTGGATTTTTATTATGGCGTTAAATAATAATGTTATAGGTCTTCTATAATCGTAAGCAACAAGTAGTTGTTCATATAGAGAATTTCACCTAGTCGCTACTTCTTCATGAATTTTTCTATAAGGTAATCCACAATCGTGATAAGTTTTTATATACTCTTTGCGTCTTTGTATTTTATTACCTTTAAAAATAAAGTTTATAGCAAATTGTATTTTATCAAGAATGTTTTCAAAAAGTTTTAGGTCATCCTTTACAACTAAGTTATAAATATGACACACACATCTTATATGAAAATTATCATAAAAACATGGAGTTAATCGAACTTTTAAAAGTCTTATAGCATAATCATTAGAAGAAGCATTATCTAATGTAATAGTCATAATTTTATCAATTATTTCATAATAATCACAAATTTCATGAATATTTTGTGCAATACAAGTTTCAGTGTGCCTATCATCAATATATCTATATGCTATAATATGTTTTTGCATAGACCAAGTCTGATCTATCCAATGACATGTAACGGTTAAATAATCATTACCGTTAGTATTACGGCCCATATCAGAAGTGAGAGTCATTTTGCCATTAAAATGATATAATGCATAACGTAAATAATGTTGATATTCATGTGCAAATTTAAAAATGTATCTTCTAACAGTTGATCTAGGATAACCATTAAAAGCATGATTATACATTTCTCTAATGTAATGAATAAAACCAGGAGAGGAAGGAAATGAAAGAGGCAAACCCTCCACCGCAACTAATTTTGTCATATTTTCCCTATCTTTGTGTTTATCATATTTAGGACCAAAAATTCCCCCCATCGTCAGGTTAATTTGACCCTGTACTTGGTCGAGTACACTATGTGAACATTGTCCCGACTCAGCTGGCACACCAGATTTTTTAGCTTGGTATTGATTTCACCTAGCTGTGTGCTCGCCTTGTACGTGTCTCAATAAACCTCTCGTCCCACCTTGACCTTTTCTGGTTTTAAATTTATAAACATTTTTTACAAATTTTACATCTAACTATTTGATTCTCTTTGTCTCTATCAAAATAATCTCATGCAGCTGATTTTAATTTCGTTGTGTAGGGCGTCGACTCATACTAGGGGGAATATGAGGCATTTCAATTTCAGTTTGAGGCTGAGACTCAGTCTGAGCTTGAGGTTGAGGTGCACTAGTGGGTGTGTTATCTACATTATCGTCAAAATTAAAGTCTGATTCAGATGCAGAATATACATCATCATCTAATGGTATAGCAATCAAATCATCGGGACTAGGAATATGATTACTAGAAGAAGTACCATTACCCTTGTTACCCTACTAGAAGAAGCATCTTACTCTTAATCATACGTCCAAGGCTTTCCATTATAATTATGCAAATAAATAATTAAAGTAAATGAAATTAAGTGTGATAATTAAAATGAAGTAACAATAATAATTTAAAGAATGAATGAAGGTACCAAACGCCGACGTGTAATCGAGGTTGAAAATTAAAACTTTGCTCGATGGATGATCCCCATGCTAGTTGCCAACTTCACTCCTAATTTTTGAACTTTGATATAAATGAGCAAAAAAAATATAATATTTAGTAGGCAATGTAGAATTGTAGAGAGATAAATTGAGAGATTATAGAGATTGTAGGAAGATTTGTGAGAAAAATAAAGAGGAAAATGAGGTATTTATAGTTGAGAAATATGGTTAAAGTGTAAATATACTAACTTAGGGATTAAAATAAATATTACGGGGGTAGGGGGTTTATGGGGTGGGGGGCCAAAAATGACCATTATAGCCGTTGCACAACGGCCAAAATCAAAATTTGATCGTTGCAACGGTTATTTTTGCAAAGGGGGCGGGTCGGATCGGGACCGGGACGAGCCCAAGTCCCGTCCCGAGTTCGAACCCCGATACCAAATTTTTTTTGGGGGATCGAGGGCGGGTATCGGGACGGGCCGGGTCTGGATCAGACAGACCGGCCCACTGACTAGCCTTAAAATGTAAAGATACTACACAAGAGAAAGTGCGATCAAACTGCACAACACCAATATAACAGAAGTACAAAACATTCAAAAGTACAACCCATTTTAACAACTCCGGATTTACAGTACATAATCTTAAATACTTTCATAGTTCAACGCTCAGTCCAACTAGATTTTCTCTATTCATACATGATAACTTGAGATACATTAATTAGGCTGGTAAACAGTGAACATGTAAATCTAGTGAACCATTTGATGGATTAAGATCCATATTTGCTGTTTGGAGATACCAAGATTGTGTTTTCAGGAAACTAAAGTTCCGTGACTTATCCAGTTCAAGCATTGAAAGTTTCAGATCTAGCAGTAAATTTGTCAGTGATGAAGGTTAACCATAGCAATCATACAAAGTATTCACCACGATCAACAAGCCAAACAATGAGATTACACATACTGCTTTAGCATGCTTCAGAATAACGTCAGCCTGCAAGTGGATTGGCATGTATAGTCACCCGGTTGAGCCTGATCTCAGCAAGGGGCTTATCCCCTGGTCCTGTTGGAGTCTGCAAAATTTAGAAAATAAGTGATTTAGGTGATAGTTAACCAAATTCACTTTCTCAAAAGGGTCCTATATAGAGCAGCATAAATACTGAAAACAGATTGTTATGCTATAAAGTCAGTATCTCTGTCTGTTTTTTAAGTTGAAGATGAATAAGAGCCAAGAATCACCAATGCACATAACTGCTAGAAAATGATAGATTACTCTGCATGCCAAAAGCGCACTTGACTTAATGGCAAGTTCTGTCCCGGAATACCTTTTCCATGAGATCAAGAACCTCAAATCCATGTATCACTTTCCCGAAAATGGTGTACAATCCATTGAGATGTGGTTGCTTGGCATAAGTAATGAAAAACTGGCTCCCGTTGGTATTAGGGCCACTGTTAGCCATTGACAACATCCCTCTTGCATTGTGCTGGAACGGAATGCAAGGACGCGTGATTAAGAAAATTAAATAGAGGCAGTCACAAATAATAAGAGTGAAAGATGACAAATTAAACATGCTAGACATAGCGCATCATCAACATAGTGTAGTGCAAGTATAATCAGATCCATGTTGACTAGTTTGGCATCATTTCCCAACCCTGAATCAAAGGCAAGCGACCCCCTAGAAGCAGTCGAGATGCCAAAGGATGCTGAAAACAAGAATAAGGTAAAGAAGAAATCAGAAAGTTCTTATTTAAGGTTTTTATTTTTAAATTATGTAATAAATCTCATTAATGGCATCAAGTTTATGCAAAGAAAGAACTAAAAAGTGATGACTACAAAAGATGATGTTAGCTCCAAACAAGTGAGCTAAGGTAATTCCAGGGAGATAACAAAATCCAAAAAAAAAAAAGCTTAGGGGAATTTACTGGGGAGAGATTGAACCAACTATAGAGAGAGATAATTTTATAAAGAGTGTACCGCTATAATAAATGTCATTGTCGTTATAGAGAAGTAAAATAAAACATAAAAAATCAATTCCGGAGAAAATTAGACCATTGTAATGAAATGTTGTAACAAAAGACATCTAGCCTTGAGTGCATGATCTGTGAAACTACAGAGTATCATTAAACAAACACCAAAGTTCTTATTTTTTTTTTATTTTAACAACAGAGTATCATTAAATTGCCATGAAACGAGCACACCATGCATTTGCAAAGCTAAACAAACTTTTGTTAAGGTCTCACAGAGGCGACAACGCATATTACAGAATCTCCTAGCTTTATGGGACCACCAATAACAATGGTACATATCAAGAACAGGTCAGACTTATACTGAAAAAGGATGATTTAGGAAGTCACTGAAAATATATTAGGAAAACATCTATAATTAGAAATGTTGAGTACCTTGAGGGACTCCCTTATTTCGTCATTGAACTTTTTCCCCAAATACTTGTCCCACCTTTTCCTGTACCAGTTGGGTCAGCACCTTGGATCATGAAACCCTTTATGTTTCTATGAAATATGGTCCCATCATAATAATCACTGGAGCATAAAGCCAAGAAATTCTGCAATCAAAGGGCACTTAATATTACTACCAATGGTATCTCGGTTGTCCAATCAAACAAACACCAAATATCAATTAGTTTCGCCACTCGACCTAATAAAAATTTTGACTGCTTCCAGATAAAAATGGAACTGTCAGTATAAACAGAACAAGATTAATAATTCTGCAAGCAATCATGGCTTTCAAGGAATAAGCAAAATATCATGATACGAGAGAGCTTTCAAGTTTCAAGGAGAATAATTAGTCTACTTACTCCATGAAGCTTATGCTTTTTCCAGTTATGAAACAATGTTCACCACTTTGTATATCTCTATATGTGAAGAGGCATATGGATTAGGCTTTGTTGCATGGGCTTTAACATAGGTACTATACAAGGATATACATCAGACATGAGAAATTTGAATTCCAAGTTTTTATATACCTCAATGTAGCATAGGCATATGGATTAGGAAATGGAGATTCTGTATCAGACACTAGGTAGTATATAGTATTATGCAACGGTATATATTAGAAACGAGCAACTCAAAGTTTTACAAGTTTTTGATGTCGTTCAATAGATCTCAACAAAGTCATACCCATATCCTAGCTGTTTGAGACAGGAACGTCAATGTGAGAATACCAGGTAATAGACTGATGATAGAAACATATTCTTTTTTAACTTTCTGCTATAATAGTGACAATAAAAATATAACTGAAAAGCCAAGCATTCTAATTAGATCCATATGCAGAATATACAGCATGCAATAAGAGCAAACACATTTCTCTGTGCATGTGTGTGCGCGCACGCGTATCACAGAATTTATCAATCAACTAAGCATATGTTGTGTTATCTCATTCTAAAAGGGGGCATCTAATCTAGGCCTGACCAAGAAGTAATCATTGTTGAGTTGCCTTTCTATAGTACAAATGAGGAGTATATCTATACAACCCTCCTTGAAGCTTGGAAAGATCCCACAACTAATCCCCCCCCCCCCCCCTCTCTATTCGCCCTTTTACCTCAAATCAGAAACATCAAAGATTTGAACCAGCTCTTTGTAATGTGAATGAGGCATGCTTGAAAATCCTAATTTTACAAGGGTTTTTCTTTAAAATAAAGATTTACAAGAGTCTTCACCACCTTCTATTCTTGATAGTATCTCCTACAATTTGCAATCATCATGAGAATAAACGCTTGTTCATCTCTTCAATTTCTTTCCCAAAAGAAAGAAAAGATTTCAGTTTCTATTGATTGCTTCAAACATTTATTAAAATAAAGAACTTTCAGTTAGATGAGTAAAAATGAAATTATCAACAGAACTATTTTTCTCAATAGCAAGGAAAGCAATTATGCTTGTTTAACGAAAGGGAGATCTTGGGTAGCACTTCTTCGTTTACCCAAAATTTGAATCTGAATACCAAGCTGTCTTGCTCTAACACAAAATTTGTATTTGCAATTTAACAACTTCTGCAAACTCAGTTGCTTATTTGGGATGACATCACGTTTCTCTTCCTTTTTCTCTCTATTGGCCATTTGAAATAATATCATCGCATTCACCGTAACTATATCCTTTTATGGCCGTTCCAGGAAACTGTTAGCCTACAGGAGGCGGAAACACATCCTTTATGCCCGTTTGGAAGATCTATTGCTTCAAACGGATGTAGCAGTTAGGTCCTCCAGGATCCCTTGCCAGTTACCAGAGAGACTAGACTAACTTTTCCATAAAGATGCAATGCTCCAATTTTATCTGATGTACCAGAAGATCAATCATTTGATACTGTAACAGGATATCGTATTTAGTACTCCCTCTGTTCCAATTTATGTAATTCACTTTGAGTGAGCACGGAATTTAAGAAAGAAAAGAGAGTTTTGAAATTTTATAGTCTAAAACAAGTCGTAAATATTTGTGTGGCTATAAATAATCTCATTACGGATAAAATTAAAAGTTTAAAATTTAAATTATTTCCAATACAAAACCATATCATTCTTTTTGGACATACCAAAATGGAAAGTGTTTCACATAAATTGGGACAGAGGGGTCGTAGTCGGTTCTTATGAATTGCACTAATGACAAGTTATGAAGGAAGATTGATGCAGCAAAAACTGCTGAACCCATCTTGTTCACATCACAAAACATTTTTCTTATATAATATGTGTAAATATATGCATATATAAGATAAGCTGTCACTGCTTGACAATAATACAAAGTAAATATCAATTTGAAATATGAAGTAAAATCTTAGACTCAAACTTACTTACAAGCTGAATTATAGACGCTGCTTGTGGAAAATTTTGGCTAAGCCGCTAATGTCTAGATTAGATAATGTAATACTCCCTATGCTTCTTCAATAGGAGCCATTATGTGCCTCGTCTTAAGAATACTTGTGCGGTTTCTATTTAGTTATTCTACAGAATACATGTGTGATCTGAATATCTGATCTAAGATATGGTTGTATATACAGTTATATAATATTGTAACATAATACTTGCAATTAAGTTTGTTATTTTTGTTTGACTTAACTGGTAATATAGGTTCAGTGGTGGTTGTTTGCTAATTTTCCCCTCATATGCATCTAATTCTGCCATATCTATTTTCTCGCAGTGCGCAAGTTGAACTTTCTATTGTATTATTAAGAGAGTGGGATGGATAGAGAAAGGAAAACGTGAGAAAATGTGGTTTGCTGTGGGCAGTTGAGACGGAGTTGGCCCTCTAAGTTCATTCCCTAATGGAAATTGGTAATGGAGAAATTTAGTTTCTTCACTGATCATTAACTGTACGTTTTCAGGAATAACAGTTGTACCGAAAAAATATAGGCTGATTTTCTGTATATGTACAAGCTTCACTGATTATCAAACACTCGTGACTCAAATAATTGAATGAAGTCATAGTCTGATAGTGGACACTACCATCCTTCCGTGCGCCAAAGGCGAGAAAGGTTTTCCATTTCCATGACAAAGAAATTTAGTTCATGGTACCGTCTTGCATGTGCAATTATTATCCTGTATGAACTGCATATTGAATAGGTATGTGGTTGTATATTCCCGAACGGTTCTTTTTAGGGATAATTACCTTAGGGTCGCTCTAAAAATAATAACCAACGTATATGTTTTATATATTAAGAATAAATATACATATAATATACATAGATATACATCTATGTGATATACATAATCAGTCTATATGTTTTGTATAATTGGGCTAGTGCCCCCAATTAATTTTGACCGACGGGACAAAATGAAAAAAAAAAAACCATTCTTTTTAATTAGTACCTCTGCATCTCTTCTGAAGGGATGTCAGGATTGCCCTTTGCCATGTTATTAGGATCACTTGGTAAAAACTGTAATATTGTTGATCCTGTTTTATGTTAATTGATCAGCATCTCTTGCTGTTAGCTCACTGAGAAGTCTTTGCCACATAAGATGTAAGAATATCTGAATAGCAACTGTTGTGTAAGTGTTGTAGGAGTTAAGACAGTCACATTAAGTAATGATCCTCTTGTAATATTGTAGTTGCTGTTCTGCTTATATTATTATACTGTTTATCTTTCTCTTTGTCTCTATATGAAAACATCAATTAGCACTCAACCACTCACAACCAAATATATAATACTCCCTATGTCCCAATTTATGTGACAATTTTTGCTTATCAAGAGTCATTTGACTAATCTTCGAAGCTAAATTGGATTAGATCAACCCAATATTTCAAAATTAAAGTTGAAATATTCAAGAACTTTATGAAAAGTACCAAAGTTGCAATTCTTCTCATGTCAATATAATGAAATACATTTTAAAATGTAGATCGAAGTTCAAATAGTTTGAATTCGCGAGAGGCGAAAAGTGTCGCATAAGACGGAGGGAGTACTTTACACGACTACAACAATTACACTGCCGAATCTCAAGCAAGTTGGGGTTAGATATATGAATCCTCATCATTACTCGTGTCGCTCCATCTAGGCTCATGTCAAATATATAATACCTTGAACCTTCATATTGCAAATCAGTACAACAACAACAACATACCCAGTGTAATTCCACATGTGGGGTCTGGGGAGGTTAGAGTGTACGCAGACCTTACCCCTACCTCGTAGAGATAGAGAGGTTGTTTCCGATACTGCAAATCAGTAGAAGTGGAAATTTGGTTTATGATCTATCATCTAGCTTGCTTGAATTTGGTTATTTTAACTCATTAGATTTAAAAAAATAATGAAAAAAGTTCTCTTTGATTTTGTAGTTAACTTGATGTGATTGTGTTTAGGTTTTGAAGTAATCTAATTGAATACAATTGAAATTCTCTATAACAACATCGTTTGTTCCGATATGTTTTGGTTGCTATAGCAAAATGTTGTTGTAGAGAACACGTAGTATAACTTAACATGAAAGATTGGTTCCACAAAAAACATGTACGTTATAATGAAATGTTGGTATAGAGGATGACGGTTATAGAGAGGTCTGACTGTTTTTACATTTTTTTGATAATCTAATTGAACCTTTACATTTAATGTGTGACAGCAGTGTCATCAAGACATTTGATACTTTAAAATCTAATGTTGGCAAAATCCTTTTGAAGATTTGCTGCTCATCCTGTAAGTTGTGCTATCAAAGTTGTTAATCGTTGAATAGTGTTGTCACAGTGAGAGCGGGGAGCAATTCAAGCCAATAGTATCAGTTCCAGCTGGCCTCCATCCGCCTGGCTTGCAGTCACAACTCATTATTAACAATAGAAGACGCTTGAGATTTCCTGTTCAAGAAAAGCGTGCTTCAATAATATGTGGTGCTGCTCTGGTATCAGTCTCTTGAGTACTTGTGTTTGTATAATTGCTCCCAAGTGCCTTGTTTACCTAATTACATGCCTCTAATTGTCATGTCTTTTATATCAAGTTTGTACAACTTTTGCTGTGAGAAGCTTCATGTTTATGGCATAAGTTATCACATTAGACTCTCTCTGTATATGTAGTTCCGCATGCCAAGCATGTTCTGCAGTCAGCATATTGGAAATCAACTGCATTTACTAAAACAAGTAACCTGTAATCTTTATCGGCTTCTCTATTGGCTAGTTATTGTTTATAAATATGGGTATGTAATACCTGGAGATATTGTTTATAGATGTGGGTATGTAACATGTGGATTTTTTCGAGAAGGTAACATGTGCTCTTGTGAAGATGTTTGTTTGTTTATTACTTGAATGTGGTAATTGCACTCCCTCCATCCCATAATAGTTGTTACGTCTCGCTAAAGACAATTTGAGTAATCTTCGGAGCTAAATTCGATTAGATTAATTTATTTATTTTAATTTAAAACTTATATTTAAAAACTATACGAAAAAACACTATAATTTACAATTTTTCAGATCAATATGATGAAAAAATATATCTTAAAATGCTATTCAAAGTTTTATACAGTTCAAATCTCGAGAATGAAAAGTGACAAGTATTTTGGGATGGGAAGTACATTGTTGTTCTTGATTTTGCTGCTGCTGCTACGACCACCACCTGCATTCAGCATTTGGTTTTCCTTTTCCTGCATCATTCAAGTAAACTATACTGCTATTAGCATTTCTGTTTGACCCTTTGTTTTTGCGTCAATGCAGAATGCAAGATGTGCTGAAGGCCAGACACAGACGGTTACACGGGAATCATCAACCATTACAGTTGCACCAGTTCAAGGTAATCTTTTCATGCTCTTGATAGAAATTGGTAATTGCGCCCAAAGGTGTAACATAGTGGTCAATGAAGTGGATTGAGAACCATGAGGTCTCATGGTCAAATCTCAGCAGTGACAAAAACTATTAGGTGTTTTCTTCCCATCTTTCCTACCTAGCCTGGGTGGATAGAGCTACATGATACATGTTGCTGGTGAGAGGTTGACAGGTTCCCGTGGAACTAGTCGGGTGCGCGCGATCTGACCGGATACTACGGTTATAAAAAAAAGCAACTGGTAGAACAATGAATGGAAATAAAACAGTTCGTATTTTGCAACTTAGTTGTTTTCACTGCTATACTTCTGGCTAGTAGCGTCTGCATTCCGTGCTGCCCACTGTAGAAAGATCATAGAACCAGTTCCAATGATTTTCAGTAATCTTCAACAACAATAGCTAGTTTTGCACTTTATAAAGATCCACCGAACTGGATGATGGTGGGAGTGGGTTTCCCCCTCGTGATGATGATGGAGGCGGAGGTGGAGGTGGGGGTGGTGGAGGCCATTGGAAAGGTGGGTTCTTCTTTTTCGGGTTTCTTGTTTTCCTAGGCTTCTTGAAGGACCAGGAGTAGGAAGGACCCTACCGGGACCAACAGAGAAGATGAAGAAAACCAGAATACTGATGCATAGAAATCAAAAGAATTTGGAAGTCCGGGATTTGTAACTGGTCTACCCTCGTTATTCTCCAGTCATTCAAGCAACCTGTAGTGGGACGATAATCTTCTATTGGTTATGTATTTGAGTGTAGCATTACTAATATAACCTGGATGGTTGATAAGTTGCCATCATAGCCTTGAGTTGTTCTAGTGGTATAATGTATAGTTTTTCATATATACAAGTTAGAAGGGTTCAAATCTCACGTCTTCCCATCTCTTTTATGTAGAGATAATGTTTATAGGCCATTTTTCGACCGTCTCTAGAAATAGTAACTTTCCGGGAATTTTAATTTCTACAAGTGAAACTCCATGATAGAGTCCGAGAGTGGTTATTTACGAATTTTACCTATTTCTTCCCCTCCCTCTTGTTTTCAGGTAACGTCTTCGCCAAATAATAATCACAAAAAAGATTTTAGAAAAAATTAATTCTCACAGATACAGGGTGTTTAGAATGTATATATAGTTGAGAAATATAGAGAATAGAAAATTGAGCTTCTTTTTGATAAACAATATAAAACAAAATCATAAGAGATCAGAATTTAAATTTCAACAAAAATGAAAAAAATGTTAAAGGCGATTTCTTTGAGTCTACTTAAGCTCGGGTGGATAGAATTATTGTTGGAAATTTGTTTTTTGTGGGGAGGTGTGTCCACCCGTATTTAATGACTTAAACACTAGGGTTCCGCATGTTGGAAGCTTTGTCTCTTCACATGTTCATAATCTACTAAGTGAGTAGATGACCGTAGGGCCAAGAATCGTCAAATTTCGTTGAGAAATGAAAGAGATATTGATCCACGAAGTAAGGTGTTTGAGGCATGGAAATATGGTGTGGGACAAATCTACCACATCGGTGGAAAAAGAAAGAATTGCTCTCTTTATAAGTTTCTAAATTGGTTAAGGGTTTGGGACCCCAAGGGGTATCCCATTTGTTTAAAGGAGGGAGGACCTAGATGTGCTTGGGTTCAAGGCTAAGCCCACACGCGCGCCGCCGCCCGTCCGGTCCGGGCTTGGGTCTTGGGTCTTCTTCTGATAGACCCCCAAATTGTTTAATACACAAAGACAAACAGAAGAGTAAAACACTATCCAAAACGTGAGCAGAAATGTTGGGACGAAAACAGAAAACTCTTCCTTCTTTTTCCATTTCTTCAGCAAGTCGTTTCGTATTTGTTTTCTTCGTCAGAATCAACCTATTTGCTTTGTAGTGTTGATATTAGGTGTTGTTTTATCTTGGGAGACTATTGCCCGTTAACGTGAAAGCATATATACGGGGCAATCTTGTCTTAAAGACAGAGTGTCATCACTCGACTCAGAACACAGTTGTAACAATCCAGATTTAGTGTTTCTTGATTTCAGGTTATCAAGATTCAAGACTCAACAAGCTTGCGGCAGTTCTGAACATTGGCCTATTTGTTTATCATTTCGAACACTTATAATATTTATTTACTTCTCATACCGCTTTACAATATCCAATAATTATTTGGTGCATGTGCAAGGTAAGATAGTAAATACATGATGAAATAATTGCAGTAAGCGCAACTAAATTCTGAGACTGTTATGAACTCTTTTGTTAAATTGTATTTTAGATGTATTATTAATGATTATACAACTAGAAGAGAAATTGTACAAATTGACTTAAAGTGAAAAATACAACTTGTACTTGCAAGTTGTATCTTAGTTGTACCAAGTTGTATCCATCAACTTGCACAAGTTATATATTGTAGGTTGAGAGACAAATTTCTCTATAAATAAGGAGCTTTGTCGAGTTGAATTCCAGTAATTCAAAATTGACGAGTTGTTTGGGGTATGCTATTGGTCGGTACTATCTCCAAAAGCATTTGGTGAGAAAAGTTATTTAATTTATCCATTCTTGTCTATCATGAAACTTTAATTATTGACATCACAAATCCGAGGATTCTTACTCAGGGAATCCTTGATTTGATTTAGGTTAGATTTTTTTATTGAATCATAAAGGTTAGTATTTCTTTTATATTGAATGTCTTTGTCTTTCGCTACTAATGATATCCAATTCGCTGGGTTCGTCGGATATGAGAGAACTTAATTGATTCTGGATCATTTATGCCTTAAATTTATTTTCGGAGATCAATATTGATAAGAGAGATTATGATATTAATTACATATTCCTTGATGGCTAAGAATGAGAGTTTGCAAGAAACATATGGTCACCAATATTAATAAGAGAGATTATGATATTAATTACATATTCCTTGATGGCTAAGAATGAGAGTTTGCAAGAAACGTATGGTCACCAGAAGTGACAAAATTTCCTATGCCTTGTTGCTAAATTCATTTATGCTTGTAATCACCAGAAGTGGAAATATTTTCGTAGGCATATTGTGATTCTAACAAAAGATATATTGGAGAAAAATTCTCTACATTATCTGTATGCCTCGATTTTCTCGTGAAGTAGCAATATCTTAAAAAAAGGCTCCAATCTATCATAATTTGATATGCTTAAGACACGTTCAGAAATATTTCATTCCTAAAGAATGAGAACTTTAGATAAATGTTACAAATATAGAACCATTCCTTAAAGTTAATGTTACAATATGTAATAAAGCTTATAAATATGGACATGTGTTTGGTTGTGAAGTTATCACGACTCATCTGTAGAAGAGGTAGAATAATCGAGAAAAAAAATATATTCCAAATATTCTAATGCTTTATTCTCGACGTAGTAAACTCGGAAATCTACTCTTGAAGTAGCAAATCCAGATTTTTTGCTCCGAGGTATCAAGATTTGAACTATCGTTGTCCAGTGGGCCGAGTCAGCCCGATCCCGTCCCGGTCCATCCCGATTACCACCCCGCCCTGGCCTCCAAAAAAATGGAACGAAATTGTAGGTAGCGGGGTTCGGTCTCGTGACGGGACTAGGGCTTGTCCCGCCCCGGTTCCCCCCTTGCAAAAATAGTCGTTGCAACAACTCCAAAATTTCAATTTTGGCCGTTGTGCAACGGCTTTAACGGCCATTCCCCCCCCCCCCCACACACACACACATAAACCCCCTACCCCCTTAATATTTATTTTTAACCCCTAAGTTAGTATATTTATACTTTAACCCTATTTCTCAACTATAAATACCTCATTTTTCTCTTTATTTTTCTCACAAATCTTCCTACCATCTCTCTAATCTCTCAATCTATCTCTCTACAAGTCTGCATTGCCTACTAAATATTTTATTTTATTTGCGTATTTGTATCAAAGTTCAAAAATTGGGAGTGAAGTTGGCAACTAGCTTGAAGATCATCCATCGAGCAAAGTTTCAATTTTCAACCTCGGTTACACGTCGACGTTACGTCGGTGTTTGGTACATTCGTTCCTTCTTTAAATTATTATTTTACTTAATTTTAATTATCGTACTTAATTTTATTTACTTTAATTATTTATTTGTATAATTATAATAGAACGACTTGGACGTTTGATTTCTGGTAGAGGTACTAGGGGTAACAGGGATAAGGGTGCATCTTCTAGTAATCCTATTCCTAGTCCCGATGATTTCACTCATATAGATGAAACTGATTTTTTAATGATATTAATATATCATTAGATCATGAGGTATATGTTGCATCTAAACCAGACTTTAATTTTAAAAAAGAATTAGACAATAATGCAGATAACACACCCACTAGTGCACCTCCACCTCAGGCTCAGACTGAGTCTCGACCTGAAACTGAAACTGTAATGCCTCCTATTCCCCCTATTCCCCCTAGTATGAGTCGAGGCCCCAAAAAACGAAAATTAAAATCACCTACATATGATTTTTTTTTATAGGGACAGTGAGAATCAACTAGCTAGATGTAAAATTTGTCAAGAAGTTTATAAATTTAAAATCGAAAAAGGTCATGGTGGGAAAGGAGGTTTATTGAGACATGTACAAAGCATGCACAAACCTAGGTATAACGAATATCTAGCTGAAACATCGGGTGTGCCAATGCCTTCTGAGTCGGGATAAGGTTCACATAGGATAGCACATACACTCATTGGCGGGAGAAAGCTTTGAGATTGCAGTTTTATTCCGAGACTGGATTAGAGCGGCGCGTAGAAGGTGCGTTCAACTGGAGATTAACGAAGAAGACGACTACAACTACAACAATATTTTGTCCGAGGGAGCAGGAAATAACATCGAACAATTTGACCAACAACTTCCAATTCCAATCGAAGATCCTCAAGCTTTAAACTCTACTCCCGAAATAGCAGAAATTTAAACTCTACTCCGAGAGTAGTAAACTTTGAGCGATACTCCTGAAGTAGTAAACTTTGAGCTCCACTTCCGAAGTAGTAAGACTCTGAATTCTACTCTCAAAGCAGTAGAACTCTGAAATCTACTCCGTAGAACGCTGAAATTTACTCCTTAAGTAGTAAATATTCTAAAATCTACTCACGAAATTGTAATATTCTGTAAATCCGAGTTAGGTGTGAATGAATTAAATAAGTGTTGATGTGTCATACTTTAGTTATGTGAATCCCTTCGGGATGAGTTCGGGTGGTATATATTCATTTTGAAGTCAAACCAAATAAGGGAGTTCGTAAAAGTTCTTAAATTTGTCTAAGTCTGAGGTGGTTTTAACTTGTACTCAGTTTTTGGGTCGTTTCATTGGGAATTCGAGAAACTCATAAAATGAAAGTTTTAGGTCTTTGAAATACCTTTCCAACCATATATGGTAGAGTTCAAACGGAGTTTTGTGCTAGGAGTTATGCACATTTTACTGAAACATTGTCGGTACCGTAAAAAATGTAAGATTTTGAATAAGTGTGAAATGAGCAGTGGCACTCGCCAAGAGAATGCCATAGAGACTCAAGGACAAGCCATAGTACTCAACCAGCCATTTCCATAGCCATTCAAGGACAGACCATAGCACTCGCTCAACCAGTGTCATAGCGAGTCAAGGACAAGCCATAGCACTCGCCCAACGAGTGACAGAGTCCAAAATGTCCATCATATAAATTCAATGCTTAAAATGAAATTTCATTCATTAGACATTCCAACTTCATGGAAAAACTTCTAAGGGTGATTTTTCTCTCTTCTTAAACCCCCATACCAAGGTAAGAACATCTCTACGAATCTTAATCAATCCAAGCACTAAATACACGATTATTAATATGATTCTTAAACAAAAATATAGGATTTGCAAGGTAATCCTTCTCAAGTGATTCAAGCTAGGGTTATTGGGTGTTCTCCATCAGAAAAGTAAACTTGTTGATGGAATCGTTGGAATTTCCGTTTGATAGCATTGTAGAGAGATTAGAGGTATGTCTCTTTTTAAAATTCTTTTGACTATAAAGATGATTTGTATGTCTCTATTCGAACATACTTTTTAACCTTTGAAAATGATTTTTGGGAAATGTTTCATGTGCATGAGGGACAAGCCCTCATGGAGCCTTGGGTGTATTATCATCTATATATGTATTTATGATTTCTCCTATCAAAGGGTTATTAACACTTATGTATAAAGCTATAAACTTTGAACGTGATTTACCCCGAAGAGGGACGCATTGAACTTGATTTTTGGGAGCTTGGATATTTCATGTGTTTTGCTTTATGAATGGGTTTGTTGATCTTGAAACTTATTCCATGACTTGAACTTGGTTTCTAAACTCTTAAATGATTTGACGTACCCTAATAACAGGATGATGAACATAATTCATAATAAATGATTTGGCTTCTAGGCTATGATTGTTATTTGGCTATTTTGCCATGATTATGTTGTCTGTGTTTGGCCTAGCTACTCGGTGTGGTTTGCCTATCCATTCGGGAGGAAGATTGGCCATCGAGGGTTCATGACCCCGATGTGGTTTTGCCTACCTATTCGGGAGGAAGGATATCCATCGAGGGTGACAACCCTTATGTGGTGCTTCTGTGCGATGTTAGGGAACCTTAATGGCCATCCCTTCATTTCATTGACTTGGCTTGTATTGGCATGATTGTGGTTGCTCGTAAGTGATTTGATGTTGATCTTAAGTTCATAAATGAAAGATTTAATCTTGAGAAATGGCATAATGGATTGAAAGTGATTTGATTCTTTCTTAATGGTTTCTATTAATGGTTTCTCTAAGTTGGTGAACGAGTTTATCTCTGTATTTCAAACTACTTTACTAACATTGTTTCACTATTTAATATTATACTATTTTATATTATTTATTATTTTGGAGACACAAACTGAGTACCCAGTACTCAAGCAAATCATTGTTGTTTTTTATGGTGTGTCAGGTAACGAAGAAGAACATGTTCGTGTTACGCCTATGACTTAGGAGAACTTACTGCTTTCGAGACTATTCAGTGAGCCCGCGTGATTGTTCGTGGGGCACCATTCTATCTTTATTTTATTAGTATTAGTTTTCAGGTTGCGTCTTGAGGTTAGACTATTTCCTTTTATTATCTTAGAGGCTCCATAGATCGACATTGTTTTGTGGGTATTTTGTTGAGGTCGTTATTCGACTTTAATGGGCGTTGCTACATTTTGACATTTATTTATTACAGACTTTCACTGATTTGGTTTCATAAATTAAGACCATGACTTTTACTTAGTTATTTATAGCTTAATTGAAATTATTAATAAAAGACTAAGTATGGACTTGATAATATTAATTCATAAGGTGCTTCTGGTGTTGTTCATAGCATCTGATGTCTGTTACATCTAGGGTCGGGTTTGGGGCATGACAGAAATAGTAAGACTCTGAAATCTATTCCCAAAGTAGTAGAATTTTGAAATATATTCCTGAAGTAGTAAGACCTTGAAATTTACTCTTGAAGTAGTAAACGTTTAAACTTTACTCCCGAAGTAGTTAAAATTTTAAACTTTACTCCTGAAGCATGAAGAATTGATAAAAATAGCTGAGAAATATTCAAGTAATGTCTTCTTGTGCTTGAGCAAAATAATGAGCTATAAATGAACGTCATATATCAAGCACATTCAAATAATCTGGTTACATTCTCCGAAACCAATGAAGATATACCACAATCTACCTCCTCGAGAGATAAATAGTAAAGAGAATACATGTGATATAAAAGTCATTACAACACGTACTTTTCGTACGTAGAATATCTCAAATGATTTTTCTAAGTATCATTTAAGGCAAAAGGAAGCAGAGTAGAATGTTTCTATTATAATCACATTGATGCATTATAGTTAAGTTGTTATTGATTTTCTCGCAGGGAATAACAATTAATGTATATTTTCCTGAAGGATATGATTACTATGTGGTTGCCGATTTGATATAAAATATTCAGTTGTTACTGGCTAATCTCCTTGAAGGGTATATTTGAAATATTAAAGTTTAGAACTTAACTTTTACTTTTCGTAATTTCTAAATTACACTGTCTTTAAATTTTCATTTGATTACTATTTTCTTTCATGATACCTCTAACCAAATTTTATTTCATGGTACCAGCAATATCTAAGCGATATTTTGTAGTACAAGATTAATTATTAAGGGCTCCAGAAGAGCTAATTTTTTATTTACAAAAATCATGACAATAGTAGCGTCCAGATTATATATGATTATGATAAATAAATTAGTCTCTTTTATATATGATAGCATCATTCATCCTAGATCGTAATTGACATTGATCAGAACATAAATTTTAGTAAACCTAAAGTCTATCGGCAATAAAAATGATTATCATATTGCCACTACAAATGATTGGAAGATTGAATATCTCCTAATTATAACAGGTAAGAAATATGTATGTGATATGTTAACAGAGCATGATAAGATCATATGCCACAACAAACAGAAGTTTATTGATATAAAATCGCATGCAATGGTAAATCAGAAGTTTACTAACATGAATATCACGATAAACTTACTCGTACAAATAATTTATCATTTGATATGACTATTTTGGCCATCCTAATTTAAATATAATGTGCTAATTGAGTATTCAAAGTATATTGAAGAACGAAAAGATTCTTCAAGAAATCTTTTGCATTGCTTGTTCTCGTGATAAGATGATCAAGCAGTTCGTTCAAATGATGATTTGACATATTTGATCATAAAGGCACTGCAAACCTCAACATACAATAAGTTGATATTTAAGATCGGAGTGCATCATCTTCAAGAATTAAGTGATACTTTAATCAGGGAGAGTAAAATACGTGTTGCACTCTTTTTTTCCTTAACCAATGCTTTGTCCCATTGGATTTTCCCCGTCAGATTTTTAATGAGGCAGCTAGAAATGTGTATTACCAGGTATATGTCTTCTTTTTTCCTTCACTATAATTTTTTTCCACTGAATTTCTCCTAATAAGAATTTAATGAAGCATATTATCTATTAATAAGACATCTAAGGCCTAAGGGGAGTGTTATAAACTATTTTATCAAGTTGTATTATTAATGATTATATAACTAGAAGGGTAAATTGTACCACTTGACTTAAAGTGATGTACTAAGTTGTATCCATCAACTTGCACAAGTTGTATATTGTAGTTTGAGAGGCAAATTTCTTCTATAAATAAGGAACTTTGCCTTCTCATTTATAACACCAAAAAAGTGATAATACAATTCCTCTCTCATCTATCTATACAAAATTATTGATTTGCTTCTCTTATTTATTTGTAATTATATAGTTTTATAACAAAGATTATTTTATGATAAATAAATTGGGATTCAACATCACATGAAACTGCAAATGATAGTATTATTTTGGGATCCAAGTTTAGGAATTCCTTATAATCAATGGTCAACGTTGTAAACACATAAACTTTATGGGTTGAATTCATACAAAATTTGGATTAATTCATACACGAAATCATGATCAGATTACTTTCATATTCGCTCAGGTAAATTTTTTGAACTCAGCCTTCGAATCCTGATTTATTGGTTATATCAGCTTCGCGCGGCCTCACGAAAAATCTTGTATCTTGACATAGGAATACTGGAATCACAAACGGCTTGCGGCGCTGAAAAATAGACTCGAAGAGCAACGTCACATATAAAAATCAGATCAGACAACGCCTAAATTCGCTCAGGTAATTTTTCCAAGTTCAACTTATGAATTATGATATGCTGTTTAGATTAGTTTTGTGCAGCTTCACGAATTTTATCTTCTTCTTTAATCCTTTTATAGTTTTCAGACGCAACATATACGATGAACTTCCGCAAGAGATCACATCCTCACCTTGAGATAGTGAACGATCAACAAAATTCGTATGCCAGGGTCCTTGCCTTGGGGGTCCATCCTCTAGTGATTGGCATTTTCCCACTTGATAAAGAGCTACCTGCCGCATCCCTTCATCTTGCAGAATAGTCGACAAAAGAGGCAATTGACGTTATCGAAACTTTCTCAAGGTTCTCAACAAGACAGTTCTTGTTCCAAAATCATCTTCTCATGATAAGGAAGCAGCCGTTGCTTGCCTCTTTATTCACACTATACGATAGTCAAGGTATATGACACCATTTTTGCCTCTTTATTCACATACGATGTCAATAAGTACCTTGCTTGAGAAAGCGTCGAGAACGTCAATTTCCTCCTTTGTCGACCGTTCTACTTTGCTAACAAGAAAGGAAAATGGAATGAATTGCTGAATTGTTCAAAGACTTCCAAAGTCTTAATTATAAGTCTCCCACGTGAATAGCAATGATGTTTAATCATCATGTCTGCACTAAGCCGAATTGTTGGTGGTGGAGCATATTCATTTAATGCCACATGGCTCCCCATGCACGGTCACTTAATAGCTCTGTGTCAATTGGGAAGGAGCTAATCACTAGAGGATGGACCCCCAAGGCAAGGACTCTGGTATGCGGATTTCACTGATCGTTCACTATCTCAAGGTAAGGATATGACCTCTTGCAGCCACAGGAGTTCATCTTATTTGCGGGAAATTAAAATTGTATTTGTTGTGTTCCAAAACCTAAAAAAGGAAGGAATTAAAGAAGAAAATAAAATTAGTGAAGCCGCACAAAACTGATGTAAACAGCATATCAGAATTCATAAGTTGAACTTTAAAAATTTAACTGAGCGAATTTAGAAGTTATTTGATTTTGGTTTTTGTGTATGTTATAGCTGCGTGTCTATTTTCAGTGCCGCAAGTTGTTTGTGATTCCGGTATTGCTATGTCAAGATACAGTTCGTGAGGCCGCACGAAGCTGATACAACCAGCAAATCAAGATTCCAAGGTTCCGAGTAAGCTGTTTGTGATTCCGGTATTACTATGTCAAGATACAGTTTGTGATTCCGGTATTGCTATGTCAAGATACAGTTCGTGAGGCCGCACGAAGCTGATACAACCAGCAAATCAAGATTCCAAGGTTCCGAGTAAGCTGTTTGTGATTCCGGTATTGCTATGTCAAGATACAGTTGTTATTAATCTGTATTCCAAAAAACCAGTAAATAATAAACACTGAAAATAAACAGAATCAATGTTGAAAAATAAGAATAATTTTTTTTTTCAGAATATAATCGAGCCCACTTAGTTCAAAGTGTGTCCTTAAGAAAATTATTCCCCTCACAGTACTCGAGGTTGATGGAATATCCCCTCACAGGATAGAACGATTATCTTACCAGAATAGTAGTACTCCAAATTCGGTAGCGGCGAACCACTCAACAAAGAAAGATATCATACGAGAATTTATTTGTCTTTGAAGAAAAGAAGTTTGTATTGTTGAAGAAAATTCGTAAGTAAAATTCTGAGGAATCAAACGAATTTATAGCCATGGAAGTACTGTTTCTGAAAGTTTGCAACCTTTCTGAACAGCCACTGAAAACTGGTGGGAAAAAGAAAAGAAAAAGAAATCGGGTTGCGGGTCAGATCCGCGGATCCGGCCGGGTCGCGGGTTAGGGTCACTAACGGATAGGATTGGATAAGTCAATTAATTTAATTAAATAATAATTAATTAAATAATTAAATAATTAAAAATTAAAGAAAATTTGGTCCAAAAAGATTATCAATCAATCAGATCATCTGAAGCCGAAGCCGAAGCCGAGCCGAGCGAGCGACGACGACGGCGCGAGGGGTCCTTACCCCCTCAACCCTTTTACTGACAAGAAGGAGTAATTCTACTTATAAGTAGAAGAACTTTTCTTTCCACTACCGATGTGGGACAAATGCTTATTTTATAAAGCAAGAGGGAACTCCCACTTTTCTTTCCACTACCGATGTGGGACAACTCCCACTTTTCTTTCCAATCATTTCCCATTCACCAATATCAATACCCAACAATCCCCCACATGAATGGGGAATGGCTATAATATAAAATTGCGGACAAGTGTGATATACAAGCGAGAATTGACTGCATCTGGATAAGTAGGTTTTCCTTTGAACTTTCCGTAGTGAACTTATATCGGATATACTCGATCAATCGGTAGATTTGATATCTTTGAACCGTCGAACTTTGTTGTATACCTAGACAACATAAGTCACACAATCAACCCTCAACCGTTTATGGTTCTCACGGTTGTGTTCGTTTCAGCCATGAACATCTCCTGGTTTCATGAGTGCGTAGAGAATGGGCATTCATTGTCATTCCCCTTTAAAGCGGCTTACACTTAACACTCACATATGTGATTTCTAAGCATGTGGTCCTATAGCCACATTATCTCATATACTGCCAGATTTAGATAATCATTAAAAAACCTTAATGCTTTATTAACTCATTAACATGCCATAAGGTTTTATCCTTATTTCTGAACATTGTCTTCATCCGAGAATGGATTGAGTTATTTGACAATGTTGAACCGTCAGTCACAACTTTGTTTGATCTCCTTGAACCTAGCTCTTGGGATCTCCAGTCTACTAGGTAGAGTTACCGCCATGATGACTTGTCCTCGGCCTTAACCCCATTCCCATTGATGATCTACTAACTCCCTCTCTAGATAAGCCTATTGTAAGCGGATCCACCACGTTATCTCTTGACTTTACATAGTCAATCGTGATAACGCCACTAGAGAGGAGTTGTCTAATGGTATTGTGTCTTCGTCGTATGTGACGAGATTTTCCGTTGTACATTACGCTCCCTGCCCTACCTATTGCTGCTTGACTGTCACAATGTATACATATAGGAGCCAAAGGTTTGGGCCGAATGGAATATCTTCTAAGAAATTCCGGAGCCATTCAGCTTCTTCACCGGCCTTGTCTAAAGCTATAAATTCATATTCCATTGTAGAGCGGGCGATGCATGTCTGTTTTGATGATTTCCAAGACACTGATCCACTCCCAATTGTGAAAACATAACCACTCGTGGATTTAACTTCAGATGATCCGGTGATCCAATTTGCATCACTATATCCTTCGATCACGGCGGGATATTTGTTATAATGCAAAGCATAGTCTTGGGTGTGTTTTAAATACCCCAAGACTCGTTTCATTGCCATCCAATGAGTTTGATTGGGATTACTCGTGAATCGACTCACTTGCTTATAGCACATGCTATATCTGGTCGTGTACAATTCATAATATACATCAAACTTTCCAAAACTCGTGCATAGTCCAATTGTGAGTCACTTTCACCTTTATTCTTTTGAAGTGCAAAACTTACATCAATTGGAGTCTTTACAACATTGAAAATTAAATACTTAAACTTGTCAAGTACTCTTTCAATATAATGAGACTGCGATAATGCTAGACCTTGTGGAGTTTTATGAATTCTGATGCCTAAGCTCAAATCAGCAACTCCTAAGTCTTTCATATCAAATTTGCTAGCCAGCATACGCTTCGTAGCATTTACATCGGTAATATCTCTACTCATTATCAACATGTCATCAACATATAAACAAACAATGACTTCATGATTTGGAGTATTTTTATTGTAAACACATTTGTCACACTCATTAATCTTAAATCCATTTGCCAACATTATTTGGTCAAATTTCGCATGCCATTGTTTGGGTGCTTGTTTAAGTCCATAAAGTGACTTAACAAGTTTGCACACTTTCCTTTCTTTACCAGGAACCACAAAGCCCTCAAAGTTGTTCCATGTAAATTTCTTCCTCCAATTCTCCATTTAAGAAAATTTGTCTTGACATCCATTTGATGGATTTCAAGACCATATACGACCGCCGATGCTACTAACACCCGAATAGATGTTATTCTTGTTACCGGCGAGTATGTGTCAAAGTAATCAAGGCCTTCTTTTTGTCTATAACCTTTGACCACAAGTCTTGCCTTATATTTGTCAATAGTGCCATCAACTTTCATTTTCCTTTTAAAAATCCAATTTGATCCTAAAGGTTTATTTCCAGGAGGAAGATCAACCAATTCCCATGTATGGTTGTTCAAAATTGATTCAATCTCACTATTGACTGCCTCTTTCCAAAATGTTGAATCAGAAGAAGACATCGCTGCTTTAAATGTTTGAGGCTCATTTTCAAGCAAGAATGTCACAAAATCTGGTCCAAAGGAAGTAGATGTCCTTTGACGTTTGCTACGCCTTGCATCCGCTTTACTTGGTGTATTTTCCTTTGGTTCTTCCCGCGGTCGTTTAGATCTTTCACTTAACGACTCACATTCAGTTTTATACGGATAAATGTTTTCAAAGAATTCAACATTATCTGATTCAATTACCGTATTAACATGAATTTCGGGATTGTCCGATTTGTGAACCAAAAACCGACAAGCTTTGCTGTTTGTAGCATAACCAATAAAAACACAATCCACAGTTTTTGGTCCGATTTTTACCCTTTTGGGCAAAGGAACTTGGACCTTTGCTAAACACCCCCACACTTTTAAATATTTCAAGTTGGGTTTTCTTCCTTTCCATAGTTCATATGGAATAGATTGTGTTTTGTTGTGGGGCACCCTGTTGAGTATTCGGTTAGCTGTAAGGATAGCTTCCCCCCACAAGCTCTGCGGTAAACCGGAACTTATTAGTAAGGCATTCATCATTTCCTTTAATGTTCGGTTTTTCCTTTCCGCAATTCCATTTGATTGTGGTGTGTAAGGGGCAGTAGTTTGATGAATAATTCAATATTCTAAACATATCTCTGCAAAAGGAGATTCGTACTCTCCACCCCTATCACTTCTAATCATTTTTATCTTTTTATTCAATTGATTTTCCACTTCGTTTTTGTATTGCTTAAATGCATCAATTGCTTTATCCTTACTATTAAGCAAATATACATAACAATATCGAGTGCAATCATCAATAAAAGTTATAAAATACTTTTTCCCACCGCGAGATGGTATTGACTTCATATCACATATATCTGTGTGAATTAAGTCTAAAGGATTTGAATTCCTATCAATAGACTTATATGGATGTTTAACAAACTTAGATTCAACACAGATTTCACATTTAGATTTATTACACTCGAATTTAGGCAATACTTCTAAATTAATCAATTTTCGCAAGGTTTTGTAGTTGACATGTCCTAAACGAACATGGCATAAATTATTTGACTCCAATAAGTAAGACGAAGCTGAATTCTTATTAATACCGTCAACAACCATTACATTGAGTTTGAAAAGGCCCTCGGTGAGGTAGCCCTTTCCTATGAACAAATCATTCTTACTTATTACAATTTTCTCACTAACCAACACACATTTAAACCCGTTTTTGACGAGTAGTCCAATTTGAAACTAAATTCTTCCGAATTGTTGGAACGTGCATAACATTGTTGAGAGTCAGGACCTTGCCGGAAGTCATCTTCAGAAGTATCTTTCCATATCCTTCAACCTTGGATGTTGCAGTATTTCCCATAAATAGTACCTCTTCGGGTCCAGCGGGAGCATAGGTTGCAAATGCTTCTTTTGTAGCGCAAACATGTCGAGTGGCACCAGAATCAAGCCACCACTCCTTTGGGTTTCCAACCAAATTGCACTCTGATAGCATTGCACACAGATCATCCATATCATCATTATTTTCCAGCATATTGGCTTGTCCTTTTCCGTTGTTCTTTTTCAGGAAACGACAATCTGGGGCTTTGTGGCCAGCTTTCCCACAATTAAAGCAGTTGCCCTTGAACTTTTTCTTGTTGGAATCCTTCTCCTTTCCAGAAGGCCTCTTCCTTTTCTTGTTCTTTTTCAGAGCAGCATCTTCAACGATGTGTGCCCCTTCAATTGGTGAAGTCTTACGGTACCTCTTCTCAGCGGTTTTGTTATCTTCCTCGATCTTGAGACGAATCACAAGATCTTCCAACTTCATTTCCTTTCTTTTGTGCTTAAGATAATTCTTGAAATCTCAATCATTGCAGCCACTTGGAACGCTTCATTTACTATCATACCTTCAGCAATAAGGTCATGAAAGATAAGTTGAAGCTCTTGAACTTGGGTTCCAACGATTTTTCCATCCACCATTTTGTAGTCTAGGAATTTGGCAACCACAAACTTCTTCAAGCAAGCATCTTCAGTTTTGTACTTCTTTTCAAGTGCACTCCATAGTTCTTTGGAGGTCTCTACTGCACTGTAGACATTGTACAAGTCATCTTCTAAGGCACTCAAAATGTAGCCTTTGCACAAAAAATCAGCATGTTTCCAAGCCTCAGTAACCATGAATTGTTGGTTGTCATGCATGTCGGCGGCAGGCACGGGAGGGTCCTCATTGGTGAACTTTTGCATACCAAGGGTGGTAAGCCAAAAGAACATTCTTTGTCGCCATCCTTTAAAGTTGGCACCCGGTGAACTTCGCAGTTTCTCACCGGTGGCACAAGCGGTACGGGTTGTTGGAGTAACCGCCTGGTGCGGTATTCGCAGAGGTAGTTCCAGTCTCAATTGCCATTATTCGTTTGTCACCTTTGTCAAATTGACAACCTGTTTTAGTTAATAAAACCAGAATAGCAATTCAATCACAGACTTAAACGATGAAGATTTTATTTCATCAAATCGCAGTATATTATGAAACTTTAGTATTCCAACGAAGTTTTTATATCTTCGAGTTAGAATACTAATATTCATATGGAGTAGAAAACTACACAAGTTTTAATCTCCAAACCAGAATACAGCAACGATGAAGTTTTTATGTTCTTCAAATCGTTGTACAAGTATGAACTTTAATATTCCAATAAATTTTTTTTGTCTTCAAGTCAGAATATGAAATTTCATATCGAGTAGAAAACCACACAGGTTTTAATCTCCAAAACAAAATATAGATTAATCAAAAATATAATTTCCTTAAGATTGTTATTAATCTGTATTCCAAAAAACCAGTAAATAATAAACACTGAAAATAAACAGAATCAGTGTTGAAAAATAAGAATATTTCTTTTTCCAGAATATAATCGAGCCCACTTAGTTCAAAGTGTGTCCTTAAGGAAATTATTCCCCTCACAGTACTCGAGGTTGATGGAATATCCCCTCACAGGATAGAACGATTATCTTACCAGAATAGTAGTACTCCAAATTCAGGTAGCGGCGAACCACTCAACGGCAGTTTATCACACAGAATTTATTTGTGCTGAAGAAGAAGAAGTTTGCATTGTTCAGAAAATTCGTAAGTAAAATTCTGAGGAATCAAACGAATTTATAGCCATGGAAGTACTGTTTCTGAAAGTTTGCAACCTTTCTGAACAGCCACTGAAAACTGGTGGGAAAAAGAAAAGAAAAAGATATCGGGTCGCGGGTCAGATCCGTGGATCCGGCCGGGTCGCGGGTCAGGGTCACTAACGGGTAGGATTGGATAAGTCAATTAATTTAATTAAATAATAATTAATTAAATAATTAAATAATTAAAAATTAAAGAAAATTTGGTCCAAAAAGATTATCAATCAATCAGATCATCCGAAGCCGAAGCCGAAGCCGAGCCGAGCGAGCGACGACGACGGCGCGAGGGGTCCTTGCCCCCTCAACCCTTTTACTGACAAGAAGAAGTAATTCTACTTATAAGTAGAAGAACTTTTCTTTCCACTACCGATGTGGGACAAATGCTTATTTTATAAAGCAAGAGGGAACTCCCACTTTTCTTTCCACTACCGATGTGGGACAACTCCCACTTTTCTTTCCAATCATTTCCCATTCACCAATATCAATACCCAACAACAGTTCGTGAGGCCGCACGAAGCTGATACAACCAGCAAATCAAGATTCCAAGGTTCCGAGTAAGCTGTTTGTGATTCCGGTATTGCTATGTCAAGATACAGTTCGTGAGGCTGCACGAAGTTGATACAACCAGCAAATCAAGATTCCAAGGTTCCGAGTAAGTTGTTTGTGATTCCGGTATTGCTATGTCAAGATACAGTTCGTGAGGCCGCACGAAGCTGATACAACCAGCAAATCAAGATTCCAAGGTTCCGAGTAAGTTGTTTGTGTTGGAAATTTGCCTTTTGGCGGAGAGGTGCGTTCACCCATATTTAATGAATTAAACACTTGTGTTCCACATGTTGGAGGCTTTGTCTCTTCTCACATGCATATTCTACTAAGTGAGTAGATGACCGTAGGGCCAAGAATCGTCAAATTTCGTTGAGAAATGAAAGAGATATTGGTCCACGAAGTAAGGTGTTTGAGGCATGGAAATATGGTGTGGGACAAATCTACCACATCGGTGGAAAAAGAAAGAATTGCTCTCTTTATAAGTCTCTAAAGTGGTTAAGGGTTTGGGACCCCAAGGGGTATCCCATGTGTTTAAAGGAGGGAGGACCTAGATGTGCTTGGGTTCAAGGCTAAGCCCACACGCGCACCGCCGCCCGTCCCGTCCGGTCACGGGTCGTGGGCTGATATTATCTTTTTGGACCCCAAATTGCTTAATATTTACAGTTTGGTCCCTAGAATTTCTGAAAAGTTGATTTTGGGAATGACGGAAGGCAGAAACTTTCTGCCTACCGTTTGGGCTGTTTTTTGGAGCATTAACCAGTCATTACTTGGCTGTTAACTCCTCCATAAACAGCCCTCCTTCAATGACCATAATCAGTCTCTCTAATAGCCATTAACAGCCCTCTCTAATGGCCATTAACAGCTCTCACTAATGCCATTAACAGCCTTGTTTGGCAGTTGAGGAGTCCCTCCTCCATGCTATATATTGAGTTGTTTGGCTCAATTGTGGAACACGAAAAATAACGCACAAAACACAAGATATACACAAAAAGAGACACAATATATACACAGAGACAAAACAGAAGAGAAAGTCAGTCCAAAAACGTTGGACGAAAACAGAAACTCTTCCTTCCTTTTCCATTTCTTCAGCAAGTCGATTCGTATTTGTTTTCTTCGTCAGACTCAACCTATTTGCTTTGTAGTGTTGAGATTAAAGTGTTGTTTTATCTTAGGAGACTATTGCCCGCTAACGTAAAAGCATATATACGGGGCAATCTTGTCTTAAGGGCAGAGTGCAATCACTCGACTCAGCATACAGTTGTAACCATCTAGATTTAGTGTTTCTTGATTTCAGGTCATCAAGATTCAAGACTCAACAACTTTGCGGCAGTTTTGAAGATTGGCTATTTGTTTATCCTTTCGAACACTTGTAATAGTTATTTACTTTCCGTACTGCTTTACTACACTAGTAACAACAGTTTGTGATTCCGGTATTGCTATGTCAAGATACAGTTCGTGAGGCCGCACGAAGCTGATACAACCAGCAAATCAAGATTCCAAGGTTCCAAGTAAGCTGTTTGTGATTCCGGTATTCTGGAGCATAAGAGATTGCATGATCAATTATTAAACAAAAAAAAAAGTAAAGTTACATTCATAGTGTGCTATGGAAATTGGATTGCAAGAAGCATACATTAGGAAAAAAATTTAACAAAAAAAAAATCCTTAAAAAAATTCAAGAAACTTGAAGTTGCAAAAAGAAATGAAGCAAAAAATTGTATTCGTTGGCAAGAACGTCTTTTATTTTTATCCTACCGTGGGATATTGAGAAGATCTGTATAAACTATTCCAGTTTAAGCTGATTTTTATAGAGCGATTAGTGGGCTTGGCAATTAGATACCTACATGGAAGTTACCAAGTAAATTGGTGTTTGGAAAAGGATAACTACTTTTTTTATTGAAGTTGTAACCAATTTCATTACAAATAGGAAACCATGGAAAGTAAGTAAGTTGATAGGTGGAAATAACAACCTGATGCCACGCGCAGTCTATGTATATGAAGTGGATTATGTTTGGAATTGTCAATTTGTATCAAAAAAGGATTCATCAGAGAGCTTTTATGGCTTGTTTAGCCAAATTTTTAAAATTAGTTTATTTTGAAAAGTATATTTCTAAAGTGCTTTTCAATTGATGAGAAATAATTTATATTTGGTTAATCAATTTAAAAAATATTTTTGAACACCAATTAATGTTTGAGCAAGCTTCTAAGTGTATTTTTTAAAAAGTGTTTCTCAGGAAAATACCTTTGGTTAGCTTATTTATTTTAGCTTCTATAAAACAACTTTTACTACTCCGAAAATCCAAGTCGGCCAAATATTTCTTTTTAAAAAAAAATACTTTTGACCTCTCAAAATTTTAGCCAAACAAAATATTATTCAAGTGTAAATGATTAACTCTCATTGGCCAATGTGGAATACAAGCAAAGTCATAGTTGCTTCCCATTTAGATTAGGCTTCTTTACAAAATATGATCGCAAAACTTGATACGATAAGGTTAATTCATGCAAGTACACTGTTTTAGTGCTTCATATTTGACTAGAAATAATTAGGGGGACCAACGGGGCAGGTTCGGGGTGGGGCGGGACGGGACCTGACGGGACAGGGGTAGGGCGGTACCGGTATCCAGGCGGGACTGGTGGGTTCTGCCGATGTCCCGTCCCGGTCCCGGTCTCGTCGGAAAAGGGGACCGGTAATTATCGGGTCGGGGCGGGACGGGATCGGTTTTTTCCGATTTTTTTTTTTTGCACTTAATTTTAAAAAATAACATATAAACAAGATAGTGTAATAAAAACATCCCAAGACTGTTTTTGTGGCTCTCATATTATTTAATAGAAATATGATTTTTTTTGTAATACAATTGTCAAAATTGCAACTTTGTGGTGTTGAAAGTTGCAAATAACATAGTAAAATTGCAATTAAAAAATATACATATTTAAAAACACATTTTCTAGTTTCTTAATAATTTCTTGTGGTTCTTCGGTTGGAATTGATATTTGTTGGTCAAATTGCTCGACGTCGCTTCCACCTCTGTCGGATAAGATTTTGTTGTAGTTTTCATCTTCTTCTTCGTTGATCTCCAGTTGACCGCACCTTCTCCGCTCCGCTCGTATCCAATCTCTGAATAATACTGCAATCTTCAAAATGTCTCCTGCTAATGAGTGTTTGTGCTCTCCTATTTGAAATATGTCGGCCGAAAAAGCGCTTTCAAACGCTGTTGATGACGCTTGAATGTTCAACACATCTCGGGCCATCTTTGACAGTGTCGGAAATGTCTTCTCATTCTCCCTCCAATATTTCAGTAAGTCTTCACGTCCTTCTTCATTGAGAACTGCTTGGTACGGTACAACACCCTGCAAAACAAAAACATCAAACTCGCTAACTTGGTTAGTAATTTTACCACTATACATTTTATTTCTAAGGCTTTCAATACTAGCCGCAGAAACAACATGTCTTTTGTTAGGTTGTGTTGAAGAAGAAGAAGATGGTATGGAAGCCGGTTGATTGCTAGCACTTTCTTGTTGGTAATACCTATATATTTTCTTGCATTGATCTGAAATGCTAAACAACACTTCTTCTTTAGTTTGTTCAATAGGTGGTGGGTCATTTGAATTTTTTGGAGTTGGAGGTGGTAGTACTGTTATACAATCATAAATAGTTTCAATAAGTGCTTTACAACCGTTTATTTTAATAGTCGGATTTAATACAACACCAATAATATAAATAGTGGGAATAGGAATAAAATATTTTTTAAATTTGATAAACATTTTTTTAATAGGTGCCTTATGAGTTGATTTTTCCATATATTCACTAAGTAATAAAAATATTAGAGCTATATAAAATAACATAGTTGAAATAGTAAGATAATATATACCTGAAAATTCTTTTGTTGCTTGAAAAAATTTCTCTAGAAATACAATAAGTTCTGAAATTTTATCCCAATCGTTATCTACAACCATATCAGTTGAAGTTCGATTATGGGCGTTAAAAAATAAAGTTATAGATCTTCTATAATCATAAGCAACAAGTAGTTGCTATATAAAGAATTTCACCTAGTCGCTACTTCTTCGGGAATTTTTCTATAAGGTAGTCCGCAATCGTGACAAGTTTTTTTATAATCTTTTTTTCATTGTATTCTATTACTTTTAAAAATAAAGTTTATAGCAAATTGTATTTTATTAAGAATGTCTGCAAAAAATGTTAGATCATCCTTTACAACTAAGTTATATATATGGCATGCACATTTTAAATGAAAATGATTTGAAAAAAATGGAGTTAAAAGATCTTTTAAAATTCTAATAGCATAATTATTAGAAGAAGCGTTATCTAATGTAATAATCATACTTTTATCAGTTATGCCATAATAATCACAAACTGAATAAATATTTTCTGAAATAAAAGTACCAGTGTGCCTATCATCTACATATCTATACGCTAAAATACGTTTTTGCATAGACCATTTATAATCTATCCAATGACATGTTACCGTTAAATAATCATGATCGTTAGTACTACGACCTATATCAGACGTGATAGATACTTTACCAGAAAAATGATATAAGGAATATGCGCAAATTTAAATGCATCTCTCCTAACAGTTGATCTAGGAAAACCGTTAAATGCAGGATTATACATATCTCTAATGTAATGAATAAAACCAAGAGAGGAAGGAAATGAAAAGGGCAAACCCTCCACAACAACTAATTTTGCTATTGCTTCCCTATCTCTATGTTTATCGTATTTAGGGCCTACAATTCCCCCCGTCATAGGGTTAATTTGACCATGTACTTGGTCCAGGACAGTATGTGAACCTTGTCCCGACTGAGAGGGCATTGGCGCACCCGATTTTTCAGCCGGGTATTGGGCCCACCTAGCTTGGTGAAAGTTTTGTACGTGTCTCAATAAACCTCCCGTCCCACCCTGACCTTTTCCCATTTTAAATTTATAAACATTTTTATAAATTTGACATCTAACTACTTGATTCTCTTCGTCCCTATCAAAAAAAATCTATGCATCTGATTTTAATTTTCATTTTATTGGGCCTCGTCTCATACTAGGAGGAATAGGAGGTGCACTAGTGGTGTGTCATCTAGATTAGTCGGTGTGTCATCTAGATTAGTAGGTGTGTCATCTAGATTATCCTCTAAATTAAAGTCTTGTTGAGTTCCAGAAAATATCTTCTCGTCTAAATCTAATGGTATTTCAAGAAAAAATTCAGTATCAACCAAATCATCATGTCTAGGAATAGGATGACTAGAAGAAGTACTCCTGCCCTTGTTACCCCTACTAGAAGAAGCCTGACCCTTAACTTTAAACATACATCTAAATCATTCCATTTTAATTATGCTAATAAATAGTTAAAGATAAAGAAATTAAGTGTGCTAATTAAAATAAAGAAATAATAATAATTTAATGAAGGAACGAATGTACCAAACGCCGACGTAATGTCGACGTGTAATCGAGAGGTTGAAAATTCAAACTTTGCTTGATGGATGATCCTCAAGCTAGTTCCCAACTTCACTCCCAAATGAATAAATAAAATTGAATATTTAGTAGACAATGTACACTTGTAGAGAGATATATTGAGAGATTTGAGAGATTGTAGGAAGATTTGTGAGAAAGATGAAGAGAAAATGAAGTATTTACAGTTGAGAAATTGGACTAAAGTGTAAATATAATAACTTAGGGGTTAAAAATAAATATTAAGGGGTAGGGGGGTTGGGGGAGGGGGAGGACAAAAATGGTCGTTGCACAACGGTCAAAATATAAAATGACCGTTGTGCAACGGTTATTTTGTGCAAAGGGGAGGTTTCGGGCGGGATCGGGGCGCGATGGGTCTAGCGGGACTGGGGCGGGACGGGTCCTGGCGGGACGAGCCCAGGTTCCCTCCTGGTTCGAATCCCGTTACCAATATTTTTTTTTAAGCGGGGTAGGGGCGAGGTAGGGGCGAGGTCGGGGCGGGATCGGGGCGGGGTCGGGACCTGGCGGACCCGCCCCGTTAGCCAGCCTTAGAAATAACCACTGAGCTTGCGGTAAGTGATTAAAGCTACTTCAAAAAAAAAAAAAACTAAAAAACTGACGCACTAGTTAACATTGCAAAGCAAATGAGCAAGAGCAAGTATTGCAAAGGCATGAAAGATTGTTGGCACCACAAATACTTCAAGCCTGGTCTTCACGGTTGATTAAGTCTACCAGCTCGACAACTTCATCTCTAAACATAAAAAATATATTGAATTAAATTCATATAAAATTTGGATTAAATTCATATTCATTTGAGTTGAACAATTAATCTAGACTGCATAATGAAATAAGTCCAAAGGTCCATTTTATCTTGAGATTCAAACTCATGCCACATATCAAGTGACATGGCAGTTCATATGTAAAGCAATACGGAAAGTAAATAAATATTACAAGTGTTCGAAAGGATAAACAAACAAGCCAATGGTCAAAACTGCCGCAAGCTTGTTGAGTGTTGAATCTTGATAACCTGGAATCAAGAAACACGAAATCTGGATTGTTACAACTGTGGCTGAGTCGAGAGATGGCTCTCTGTCTTTAAGACAAGATTGCCCCGTATTTATGCTTTTACGTTAACGGGCAATAGTCTCCCAAGATAAAACAGCAACTAATCAACACTACAAAGCAAATAGTTGATTCTGACGAAGAAAACAAACACGAAACAACTTGTTGAAGAATGGAAAAGGAAGGAAGAGTTTTCTGTTTGTCCACACGTTTCTGCTGCTCACGTTTTTGGACAGAATTTCAGTTATTCTCTTTCTGTTTGTCTCTGTGTATATATCTTGTAGTCTCTACAATTGATCCAAAAAGCTCCAATATATAGCATAAGAGGAGGGACTCCTCAACTGCCAAGTAATGGCAGTTTATGGCCATTAGTGAGGAAGGGAGTTAATCAGCCAAGTAATGGCTGATTTAATGTGCAACATAAAGGAGCTGTTAGGGAGGAGTTAAGGTGCAGATTAATGAAGTTTTAACGCTCCAAAAATCAACCCAAACGGCAAGCAGAAACTTTCTGCCTTCCGTCGTTCCCAATTTCATCTTTCCAGAAACTCCAGGGACCAAACTGTAAATATTAAATAATCTGGGGGTCTATCAGAAGAAGCCCAAGGCCCAAGTCCCACGACCCACGACCAGAGCTCGGACGGGACGGGAGGGCGGCGGCGCGCGTGTGGACTTAGCCTTGAACCCAAGCACATCTAGGTCTTCCCTTCTTCAAACACATGGGTTACCCCTTGGGGTCCCAAACCCTTAGCCAATTTTGAGACTTATAATGAGAACAATTCTTCCTTTTCCCACCGATGTGGTAGATTTGTCCCACACCATATTTTCATGCCTCAAACACCTTACTTCGTGGACCAATATCTCTTTCATTTCTCAATGAAATTTGATGATTCTTGGCCCTACGGTCATCTACTCACTTAGTAGATTATGCACGTGTGAAGAGACAAAGCCTCCAACATACGGAACCCTAGCGTTTAAGTCATTAAATACGGGTGGACGCACCTCCCCACCAAAGACAAATTTCCAACAGTTCAGTCAAATTCTAATCCAACAGAATAATGCCACGTGCAAGGGCGGCTCAATCATATCGAGGGTCTAAGGCCAAACTCTAATGAGGGACCTTAACTTAAAAAATATATTATATATATTTATTTATTTATTTAAAATTTATTTTTCTAGCTTTTTGAAACGCAAAATTACTAATAATTTTTTTATAATCAATATCTTCTAGTAATTCTTTTTCAATTGACAATATAGCTAATCCGTTCACTCTTTCTTGAGACATTGTTGATCTTAGGTAAGACTATCAATTTCAATTTTGAAAAACTTCTTTCGATTGAGGCAATCGTAACGGGAACTGTCAACATTATTCTATAAGCAATATAGGCATTTGAAAAAGAATCGAGTCGTTTTATCTTATTGAGTATATTGATCAGAGTATTATCTTCTGCTTTTACGATCTCCCTTAACACTTTCAATTCATAAAATAAATTTAAACCATCAATGTTAAAGTGGCTATTATGCATTAAGGAATATTCAATATTAAGAATGTTTTCCAGATTCTCATCATCTAGTGATCTCAATTTTTGACCACTAAATAAAAAACCAAAACTATTATCATACTCTTTGAATTGATTGAATCTATTTTGAAGTGAAAAATAAGCTTGGTCAACTATGTATAAGAAGTAATCAACTCTAAAAGATTCTTCTAGAGACTTTGAAATTTCATTATCAACATTTTCCTCAAATTGCTTCTTTCTATGTATTACACGTTTCTTACTAAATTTAGGTAGAGATGTTGCCATAAAAGAGGGATTAAGTGAAATAGAATTGACCGGAGAGTCGTGGAAACACTTCTTTCTTCCATATTTTGGACCTCTATATTCATCTCAAATGCAATTTCCTTGGCAGAAATTGTAGCAGTTGCAAACCCCTCTTCTCCATATTTTTTATAAAAAGAAATCAAACCACTTAGTTGACTTATGGCAACATCAATATGCATATCTTTTGGTTGTAAGCTTTTGCTAACTGAATTAATAGCGAATGATATATCATGCCAAATAGTTATACCCAACAGAAATTCAAAATTTTCAAGTTCGTATGTTGCTAAACAATTAGCTTCACTTTTAATTTTTGGATCATCACTAATTTCAATAATTGATCTCTTATTTGTGGAGTTTGAAATCATATTGCTTTGATACTTTCAATACGACTTTCACAACGTGTTTGTGACAATGATTTAAGAGTTAGGTTGGGTACACAGTCTTTTCAAACTTTCCATCATTTAGTAGAAGAAGAAAATAGTGAATATATATGGTGTACTACTCCGAAAAATGATATAGCTTTTGTACAAGAATTCGTCATGTCACAAAGTATCAAATTTAAACTATGACAACCACATGATGTATAAAATGATCTTGGATTTAAATCGAGCAGTCCTTTTTGCACTCCTTGGTGTTTTCCCTTCATATTGGATCCGTTATCGTATCATTATCCTCTTAAGTTATCAATGTCAAGTCCAATATTTTTTATCTCATCTAGAGTAACTTCAAAAAGCTCTTTTTCACTTGTATCATCCACTTTTAAGAATTCTAAAAAATATTCATTAATATTTATTGGAGTTGTTGAAATAGACACACGTCGCAATATAAAAGACATTTGTTCTTGATGACTTGTATCGGGAGTGCAATCAAGTATGATTGAGAAATATTTTGTTTCTATAATTTTTTCAATAATCTTATTCTTAGTATCACTAGCCAATAGATTTATTAATTAATTTTGTATATTATGTCCAAGGTAATAATTATAAATTTCATCATGCTTAATTTGTCGAACAAGTTCTTGTATGATTGGATCAAATTCTGCAATCCTTTTAATTAGACTTAAAAAATCATTGCTTTCTTGATATAACTTTTCATTTTTATCTCTAAATGTCAATTTATTTTTTTCAAGAGTTCTGATCACCGCAATAATTTTTTACAATACATTTTTTCAGTGCTCTCGATCTCTATTGATTTGTTATTGAACATCTTTATTGATTGTTTTATTTTTGTACAATCTCAATAATATGATCATTTGTTGTTTCATGAGCTTTGAGCTTATTACTTAGATTTTTTCAATCATTTGTACCTTCACTAGCTAGTTGGTTGTTACAAGTGGTATTAAATAATTTACAATAAAAACAAAATACTTTATCTAAATACTTAGAATAAACTAACCATCTTCTATCATGCTTTTCTCCATTTACTAACTTTTGAATATAACGTGTAGTAGAAAAACGTCTTGAAAATTTATCCTTAGAAAATTCTATGTTAGTAATTTTAATTGGTCCATTTTCTACAAATAGATCTCTCAATTTTATATCTATATTAGTCCATTGACTAGAATCATATTTATTTATAGGAATTGAATTTTTCTCATTTAAAAATATTAATTTTCTTAAATATCGATGTTCGATTTGTCACTAACTTCTTCTTCTTTTTAAATTTTATTGTTATTATTTTATCATTATTATTATCATCATCATCATCATCATCTAACTCAGCTAAATTACTAACTTGTTCATCTAATGAACGTTCTTCCATATTATCTGATTCGGTATTCTTATTGTTAATTACAAATTTATCAATGATACCTTTTTGTGATTGTATTAAAGTTTCAATTATTTTTTTTTGGAGTTTTGAATAACCAGATGCATATTTTCTACTTGGCATATTTAAATTTTAAAAAAAATAGAAGACACTTTAAACGGATGAAATATTAATATCAATAAAAAGTATGAAAACTAATAAAAGATAGAAATATAGAACCTAATTCAAGAGAAGGATGACTTGATTTCAAAATAATTTTCGCTCTTCCAAAATCCACAACCCTTGAAACTTGAAAAAGAAATTCAAAGTATACCTTCGGCTCTTTTTTTCTCTCAAAATAGTGTCTGATCAATTTATTTTGAGCATATGGAGAACAAAGATTGAAGAGTTTAGTTAGAGATTGAAGAATAAAAAATTAAAGAGAACTTTTGTGTTTGATAAATGATGTCGAATCAGGATCAACTAGGACAGAAATAAAGCATTGGGTCGAACTCTTCTTTGGTGTCAAGGTAATAGCTATGAATAATCATCGACTTCGGGGAAAGAGTAGAAGAATGGGACCTATTATGGGACATACAATGCATTACAGACGTATGATCATTACGCTTCAACCGGGTTATTCTATTCCACCTCTTAGAAAGAAAAGAACTTAAATAAAAATACTTAATAGCATGGTGATACATTTATACAAAACTTCTACCCCGAGCTCACGCAATGGAACCGTAGATAGTCAAGTGAAATCCAATCCACGAAATAATTTGATCTATGGACAGCGTCGTTGTGGTAAAGGTCGTAATGCCAGAGTAATCATTACCGCAAGGCATAGAGGGGGAGGTCATAAGCGTCTATACTGTAAAATCGATTTTTGACGGAATGAAAAAGACATATATGGTAGAATCGTAACCATAGAATACGACCCTAATCGAAATGCATACATTTGTCTCATACACTATGGGGATGGTGAGAAGAGATATATTTTACATCCCGGAGGGGCTATAATTGGAGATAGCATTGTTTCGGTACGAAGTTCCTATAAAAATGGAAAATGCCCTACCTTTGAGTGCGGTTTGAACTATTGATTTACGTAATTGGAAATAACCAATTAGGTTTACGACGAAACCTAGAAATCGATCACCGATCCAATTTGAGTACCTCTGCGGGATAGACCTCAACGTAAAACCGAAAAGTAACGGCAAAGCAAGTGATTGAGTTCGGTAGTTCCTCATATAAAATTATTGACTCTAGAGATATAGTAATATGGAGAAGACAAAATTGTTTCAAGCACCGACAGAACCGGAAGCGACCCTTCTTTCAAAGAGAGGAGGACGGGTTATTCACGTTTCATTTGATGGTCAGAGGCGAATTGAAAGTTAAGCAGTGGGAATTCTAAAGATTCCCCGGGGAAAAATAGAGATGTCTCCTACGTTACCCATAATATGTGGAAGTCGACGTAATTTCATAGAGTCATTCGGTCTGAATGCTACATAAAGAACATAAGCCAGATGACAGAACGGGAAGTACTGATGAAAAATTTAAAAGTGTTTAGAAAAAGCTAAAACGTTTAATATAAAGTACAATAATTATTAGAGAAAAAATGTATGAGTTATATTCTTGACATGTCAATCACATATCCCTAAAATATTTCCCCTTTTTATGCTTTTTTTATTTGCTGATTCCCTTTTTTTATGGTAACAATCCAGTACGTGGTAGTTGGTACTAGTAGTTCAGAATTTTTTTTAAAAAGTACATATAAAATAATGTGGCCCCCCATAATTGGGGCCTTAGGCAATTGCCTATTGGGCCTATAGGTTGAGCCGCCACTGGCCATGTACTCAAATAATGTAGCAACTCCCCGTCAAAACAAAGGACCGATAAAAATCCACCAAGTGTCCAAAATAGCATGTCTTGGCCAATATATCACAAGCAATTTTTATCACATACTAGCATTTGTGATAAACTTGATGACTTTCATGAATCAATCAGAATCAAGAAAGTTCACTTACATTTGAATTGTATGCTCTCTACAAGTTTCCGGAGATCAACACGGAACGATGAATTGTTGCCCGACATTTTCAGTGATCGAAATACATCTCAAAGAGGTCCAAATCATTTTGCAGTTCACGAAATATGCTTTTAATGGCCCTTGAATCATGAAAAAATAATTTAGGAGAAAAAATCAAGAGAATACACAGAATGGTACTCAAACTCTTGATAAATAAAATTATTTTTTATTTATTTTGCGATTGCAGTGTACTTTTCATACTTGAACCCTGACCATGTAGGTCATCAATCTTCTTTTTTAGGGAGTCACAAAAATAGCAAAAAAGAAACTTTTGATGAGGAAGAACTCCACGAGGTCGAGGTCAAGGTCAAGATCAAGATATTCCAAGAAATATCTTGTACCTATTTGTTGCAAACAAACATCATTCCCAAATTATCACCTACCCATTATGTGAACTGTGAAGTTGGTAAGGAAAATATGACTGCAAATTTAATAGAACCCTTGGAGGAAAAGCAAGTGCTATTGATTATTTTAACTTAAGCCAATACACTTTGTGTGTATAGAAATATTAGGGGTTTGCTATTATGATCTTACATCCAGATCAATAGCTGATTTTGTATACATAGAATTTAGTTTGCCCTCTTATATTTTTCATTTTCTTCTTCTTTTTGTATTCATAAAAAAATAAATTTTGTACATTGTCTTAACTGGCATAGTTTTTCTTAAATCAAATTTAAGTGTGATGCAATCTAATTAAATTGTAGTATCATTTCAAAAAGTAAATTGCACATTATACTATCATTATTTTTTATTCTGTGTTTCAACTTTTCTCAACATAATTCGAAACAAAGGATGAAAATCTCCTTTAACGACCCATACGAAGTATCAAAATTACCTCAGGGTTGCAAGCTAACGCGGATAAAAGTTCAGTCTATTTTGGAGGATTTCCTTGGAGACTAGAGAGTTGATTCTACAACAGTTGGATTTTAGTTAGGGAAAGTTGTCTTTCAAATATTTAGGTGTTACTTTGGCCACCAAGAAACTATCCATCATCCAGTGGCAACCCTTGATTGATAAAATGGTAGCCAGGATCTCTTCTTGGACAACTAAAGAGTTGTCCTATGCTAACAGAACTCAGTTAGTGTAGTATATTCTCTTTGGTATACAAGTTTATTGGTCACAACTTTTTAGATGCCTTCTAGAGTAATGAAGTTAATTGAAGCTCATTGCAGAAGCTACATTTGGTCCGGCACAAACTCTATATTGAAGAGATCGACTTCGGACACGGACAAGACTTGTAGTCTAATAAGTTTATTTTTGGTAGAATCATATTCTAAGTTTAATTGTAATTATGGTAATTTTATTAGAATAGAGTTTACTTGTTACACTAAGGAAAGCAAAGCAAGAAAAAATTCTCTCATTATTTTTCTTCTCTCTAAAGTTCCATCACCTCTTGATTTTAACATGGTATCAGAGCCAAACCCATCCGATGTGGGCCCAGATGATGGGGTGAAATGCCCCCGGACCAATTGAAAGGGGTAGAAATACCCTGAGTCTATGAATGTGCACACTTCAGACCAGACAGTGAAACCCCAGATAAAAAGAATGTTCGGATCTAAGCGTGGAGATGTTGAAGAGAAATATACCACATCGGTGAGGGATGGGATCACTGAACTCCTTATAAGGCTTAGACAATCCTCCTCCCTTTGAGCTAACTTTTGGGGTGTGAGTTAGGTACAAAAGTCTTAGACTTGTAGTCTAATAAGTTTATTTTTTGGTAGAATCATATTCTAAGTCTAATTGTAATTATGGTAGTTTTATTAGAATAGAATTTTCTTGTTAGACTAGGAAAAAGAGGATTTTACCTCTATATAAGGAGGTCGTTATAATGAATGAAAGCAAGAAAGATTTCTCCCATTATTTTATTTTTTTCTAAAATTCCATCCCCTCTTGATTTTAACCCACTATAACAAAGAAGCTATGGAATAAAGCTGTTCTCCTAAATTTATTGGTGGGCTGAATCTAATCAACTTGAAGCTATGGAATAAAACTGGACTAACTACGTCTATTTCCCACAAGCAGGATAAACTGTGGATTAAATGGATGCATATATATTACATAAAGGGACTGCTAACTGAGCAAATTCCTATCCCTGCTCAGGCTAGCTGGTTACTGAAGAAAATCATTGATGCTAGGAAAACTTTAGTGGATGTTCATCAGCCTATTGTGTCTGGCAAGAGCTTTACCAGACAAATATATTTACAGCCTTCTTGAACCCACAATGAGAATTCCATGGAAATGCTTAATGTTTAAAACTGATGCTAGAGCTAAAGCAGTATTCACCTCCAGGGAAGACTGCTTACAAATGACAGATTGCTGAAATAGGGTATTCAAGTAACATCTGGAGTGGACAATTAAACAGGCTAAAGGTAGATCCCAAGCTGCTGCTATTTTCAAGCTTGTGTAAGCTGAAGTGATACATACCATTTGGATAGAAAGGAATTAGAGGATCTTTGAGCACAAATTTAGACAGTGGAGACAATTGCAAAGGAGGTGGCTTTCATTTCTAGTGTCAGAGCCTCATCTGGTATTAGGACTTGTTCAGAGCCTGTCTTTCTAAGTTGTGTTTGGAGCTGATGGTTTAGTTTTATTTGCTTACTACCTGTGGTGAAGGAACTCTGAAACCCTCCCTAGGAGGTGTGCCTAGTACCCTTCCCTTCTATACAGGTTTAGGAGTTTTGTTTGTTCTTTTTTGAGACAGTCAGATCTGTTTTCTGGGCTGTGGATATGTAAAGCTTACTTTGATGGTTAGTAAAATCATGTTAGCTACCAAAAAAAAGAAGTATCAAAACTACATATAGAAGGGGATTATCATTTCAATCCAACAAGTCAACGACTTCCAAAAACCAACGGATGGGAGATAGTTTAGTTTGTGAAAGAAAAAGAAAAATGTTGTCATCAACTTGGAAAACAATTTTTTTGGTTTTTACTTTTATGTCAATAACATCTGGACATCTAGTCAAGTCATCTATACACGTCATCCGAAGAGTTATCGTACAATACAAAAAACATATACAACCAACAGCAGAAAAAGCTAAGTAATCTTTTCAGTAGTTGATCCTCGTTGCTCGAAAACAATCATTTACAACTGCAGATTAGACTTTGAGAAGTTCCAGATTCAATAAGGGGAATCTGCGACTATGAACTTGATCCACATTCTACTGGTTTTGATTCAGCATTTACATCAACTGAAGCAGGGAGTTTCTCACTCGAGGCTGACGGCTCATCAGCAGGAGAAGCCGAAGATTCATCACCCGGAGAAGCCCCAGACGCAGGGAGTTTCTCACTCGAAGCTGATGGTTCATCACCCAGAGAAGCCCCGGAGAGAATAGGTTTTTTGAATTGTACTAAAATCATGGTCATGTTGTCACATCCTTCACCTCCAGCAGTAGGTGCCAAACACCTATCAAGAACTCTCTCACATACCGCAGAAAGCTTGGATTCCTACAAGTGAAAACTCTAGGTCAATCAGTATTAACACATTTTATTGTTGCGTGACATCTATCCAAACCCTGATCAAAGATGAGATGACCAGATCAAAGAATCAAACCTAACCACCCTCAATATACCCAGATCAAAGAAACACATTTAACCCAATACCTACCCCCCCCCCCCTAAAGCCCGGCTTACATGAGCAAAAAGTAAGAGCAAATTAAGATATCTAAAACAGCGGCCATAGCATTAAATGGAATCAGTAGCAGAATGTTATCAAGACAATGAGATCCACCACTAAGGCAATTAACGAAACTGCACCAAGTAAATATGTAACCTGCAGAAAAGTGAGCTAAATCATTGTATATCCTGCTATAGATATCTGAATGATGATGCCACGGATGAAAAACAATCTTTTTGTAAGCAAAGCTACAGTTAGGAATGGAGAACATAGGTCTCGACGCGCTATTCTCTCATCATAAGACCCAAAAAGAAGAAAAGAGAAGCAGGTAAAGACACTCAACCAAAGAGCATATTGGATGACGAAGGAACATACCGTATCAAAGTTAACATGACGTTAATTGACGGGGGACTATTTAGCTGGCCTTAACCTTAGCTGCATTTGTTAATGGGTGAAAATCATTTACACTCCTCAACTTACCCTTAAAACTAAAATTCCCACCTCAACTTTGAACAATAATCCCCCCCCCCCCCCCGCTACACAATGTCTATTATCCCCTTGACATTATCAGTCCTCCATTTATGTAATACCTTCTGTATTATATCGAGATAATGGATCAAAACCCAAACTATCACATTTTTATTAGTTTCATACTTAAACTATGCCTAGTTTACGTTATCCCTGAACTATAACTTTCATGTACTACATCCCACCTAAACTACCACGTTTTTTATTAGTTTCATGCTTAAATTATGCCTCGTTTACGTTACCCCCTGAACTATAGTTGTTCATCCAGTAAAGACATGAGAGGAGTGACGTACAATTGCCACTCAGGAACTCAAGCAAAAAATGACGAGCCTCCTTACTTCCAAGAAAAATAATTGGAGTTTGCATATTCCCATGTAACTACTTCAAAGCATTTCAAATTCCTAAGCTTCATCATATTACGGGGGATCAATAGCATGTCCTACATTTGTATCATCAATACAGCAAGTAATTCAATCTTTTCCAGCAAAAATGCCATAGGAAAGAGGATTTTTCTTTTTTTCCCTGAGAAAATGGATTGCTCAAAACAAATGATCACTGTTTTTTACGACCGAGAAAACTGTCTGGGGCAACCATTAGGACCAACCGCAACCTTCGAAGCTCGGGGATAACGGGCCGCCCTCTACCCTTCTCCATCCTAATAATCACTTTTGTTGGAGAAAAAATAGCAAACAAAAAATTGATTGCTTGCATAAAAAGATATGAGTGGTTAGAGTATGTAAGCACATATCATCATCTAGCCGTCTAGGGCTAAAACAAGATTTTTAGTTCTCTTAACAAAAAAAAAGACTTTTGGTGTTTTGATCTTTATGCAAACAAATACTTAGGCACGACGTCTTTTCATTTTAATAGTTTTCGAAATAAATTCTCACATCATGGGAGGTGCAAATTAGTGGATGTGCCTTTCTATATGCATGGTTCAACTTCAGCCTTTTACCTCTTCTATAACAAAGAAATTTCATTTGTGGCAATAGGTACGTCCTAAAATATGGCAAGCAGGCATGGCCAAAAGAAGTAATCGTTTTGGAAGAAACAGAGCAGCGAAATCTTTCCATGGACGATGCACTTCCTTATCTAGGTTTCTCGCAGGTTTCACTTTTAGTCGCTTTATATAATCTTTGGCCTTGGGCACACCCATTCAGTGAATGCATATCATGTAACTCGAAGAACTCATTGCTACAGCTAAAACACATACTTGAATTTTGTACTTGAGCAATAATTTAGCTTAACGATATTAGAAGCATCATCTATCAGACTCACCGATTTGAGCTGCTCATGTATAAAGTCCACTAATTGCTGGCTTGACATGCAGTCCCTGAAAAACAAGAAAAAGCCACGTGACAATCAGAAAATAGTATATCAACCCAAAAATTTAAATTCATTTCCGACAATAGAACAGGGAACTGTGAAGTAATGTAAAAGTTGTAGATGAGAAGAAATCCTTTTGAGCCGAGGGTCTTATCGGAAATAGTCTCCCCAGACCCCACTTAGTGGGACTACACTGGGTATGTTGTTTGTAGATGAGAAGAAAAAACACAGCAACAATTGAAAAATGAAAACCAAGATAGAGTATTGTTGAAATCTTAAATACACTCGTCGAGAAGGAAACCTAATCAACGGAAAAGGTGAAAGATCACTAACCACCGCTCTATATTCTTTACATGAAGATCCTCATCCGAGCAAAGAGAACATGTGCAAGCACTGAGACCAATCAATTACTATATCTCAATCCCAAATAGTCTAGGATTGGCTATATGAATCCTCTTTATCCATTTCGCTCTATTTAGGCCTCATACCAAAGCAACGAAGCACATAACTTGGTCACATCCCAGGGAATTCGGTATTGGGAGGATACATCTTGTTAAAAACTATTTCCCACACCAGTCGGTTATCAACCTACGATAACCCTCCTCCTGCTTTATCAAGCATTGGAACCGAATGTGCTTGACAGAGCTCATAGTTCTTAATATAAGAATACAATAACAACACAAAGAATGCAGCAGTTGACCTAGTTATTAACTTTCTTAAACTAATGGATGGGACCTCGTATCTACCTTCTAATTTCTTAAATTATCCAACATTATGTGCTTTCTTTTGACCTTTCCAGTACCACTTCAATTACCTTCATGTGCTGCAGGACCAACTGGAGAAAATAAGAGAACAGTGGAGAGAACGAAGGAGCATTGAGCAAAGAATAATCTGAGAATATTAAGAGACAGCAACAAGCCACCACATCAACAAACTGTGGCCAAATGGGTTGTTGATGGAGGAATTTTAGAGGGAGGGGGAAGAGAAATAGCTTTTTAGAAGCCGCTGCTACAAGGGCATCATATTTGTTCTCCTCTTTTACTTCTTGGGGCAGAAAACAAAATTGGCATTGAAGGCCTAATTATTACACACTGATCAATGATTTCAAAGGCAAAAACGAATCAGAAACAGTCCTCCAGCCAGGCAAAGCCAAGTAAATGTCCCAAATGAAAAAAACATTACTTTAGTGGAGTTACCCAACCCCCCCTTCCGACTCCCACAAACAGTACTTCAAGGCATTTTAGTTTTCCCTCACAAGGCATGCCTTAACTTCGCTTTCTTAAAACATCTGGAGGGATTAAGCCGTTCTACTCTCTAGAATAGATTGTAATGAGGTGATTATAGCTCAAATTTCAATTCCTCGCCCAGAGTGTGGTACTCGGGGTCCCGCAAAGATTAAGTAGTCACAAATTCTATCTAATCCAATGCAACACTTGCTTTAATATCGGAATAAAAATTTGGTAATAGAATACCCTCTATGAGGTTAATTATTCTATCTGAGAAAATCTTCAGTTATTTGTTTTGATATTTATTTCTCATCCCACAACTACCACAAAAAAATGGGTATATCCTCCAACCCCGAAAGTTTAATTTTTTATCTAGTTCAAAAACTAAATCCCAAGGAAACATGGGAAAGAAACTTCAACAAAGAACATTTTGTATGACCAAATAAAAATTACTATAACTTCGACAAAGAACATAAATGGTGGGGAAAATGAAAAGTATAGAAAAATTACAACAAAAAGAAAATATATAACCAAAATATGCAACAACAAGAAAAAGAGGAATGCAAAAAAGAAAGCAAAGATATTTTATGTATGATAGGAAAATGGAAAAACCGTTAGAACAAGAAAGGATTGAAAACATGGTAAAATTAGAAAAAGTAAAACCAAAAAAATTAAAAAGATGTGCAACCAAAATTTCAAAATTGAAAAACATGAAATTAGCAAGCAAAATACTTACTACTTTGTCACAATTTGTATGACACTCTTTCCCTTTTATTACTTGCCAAAAAGAATGGAATTTTTCCATATCTAAAAAACTGTTTATTTTTACAATCTCATTTACCCATCAACATGTTCTAAGAATGGTACTTTTTTCTCGAAAAGGATCAAGTATTTCACTTTTTATCAAGAAGAGAAGTACAGAGAACAAGACACCTCATGGCAAAAAAAAAATGAAGTAACAAGTCAGTCATCCTACTGATAAGAAATTTTGATTGTTGTATTATTGATACTTTAATTTTTTCTCTTTAAGAATAAAATTGATACTAAGATTACATTAAAGTATTTTATGTAAGTTAAAACTTTTTTAAGATATGGTGTCCGGATCAGCTAGCGCACACCTCGACTATTCCACAGAGTACTCCTACCTTCTACAGCACAGGTACTAGTAATTCTGCCCACCAAGGCTTAAGTAGATGGGAAAAAATTACCTAGTGATTTTTGTGCTCTCTGATTCTCTCCCACTTCAAGATGGACTTTATGTTTTTTTCTATTTGAAATTATCTTAAATTTCCTGCCTATATATATGCTTTATTGTATTCTTATTGTCTAGCAGATTTTTCAAATCGAAACGGAGAGTCTAGAAAGCATACCATACACCATCACAGGCTAGGACAATAAAATCATCATCATCGCACAAATCAACCTAATTAGAAAACCAAAAAAAATGTTAGAATATGTTGTATGGAAACTATGGAATGGGAAAAAGCAATGCAGCATTAATACTATTTCACAATTAAGAGTTTGATAAGAAAAGAACTTTTGATTTTTCAGCAGTTCTTACATTTTCCCTTCCATCCAAATCATAAAGTTAAATGTAACACCAATAAACAAGATACCAAACAAAGCCTTTCTTCCGTTGGAATTTTTAAGGCACTATATTTACATGGTGAAATTTTATCTTTGATTGACAAAATGGATATGCTTTGTTAACCTTGAACAGAGCACCCATAATAATGTGCATTGCACTATAGAGTATGATATTGATAAAAAAGTTGTTCAATGGCATAATGTCTATGGGGAAATTATTTTGAAAAGAAGCAATATCAATCATCTGATAACCTTTAGCTATGAGCTGTAGCTCAGACTTAGTTTTCACGAGCACATTGCAAATCAGAGATTAGCTTGTTTCTCATGGAGGCATAAGCAGGAACCTTACTGGTGCTGCCTCTACTTACGTACTTGTACCCATTTATTGGCATTGGACAAGTTTGGGGTTTCCCTCGTGTTAAACTAGACTAAATCTAACATTTCCCTTTTCCATGAATTATGCGAAGCAGTTATAGGCCTGTTCTTTTGGATTCTTTTGTCCAAAAGAGTTGCAGAATACAGAATAGTTGAGCCTTCAAGGTTTATTGATAGATATAAGAATAACAATGGTGTTGAGAACAAAATAATCTAACTCATAACAATACATCCTAGGCTTCCATTCGATCAGACAGCTGCAAGAAGAAATTATTTACTGGAAACAAACAACTCCAATAGAATAAGACCCCAATAGAGATCTCTGGAGACTCCAGATATCACAAGAATTACATATACCCTGACTTACACCAGTATTTTTAAACCTCTATACTACTAGACTAACCCTTCCGCAAACAAACTGAAAATAGAAAGAAGCTTCAAAAGCTAGATGACTCAGTTCTGGAGAAGGATCGTAGTAGGCTGCAGATCAGAATATTAGGGATGTCAAAATTAGCCCATGAAAACATGACCTGTCTAACCCGCCCAAATTTGGTCGCGTTAATGACCCGTCTATTTATTAATTCAGCTCATATTGACCCGCCCAAATCGGTCCATCTAAAAGTTGCGCTAATTTGGCCAAGCATGCAACTCAAATTGACACATGATGAACCTCGTCAAAATATTTAAAGATTTTTGCTTTGTTTAATATGTTATATATATGTATAATAGAGAGAAAATAGGTGTATTTACTTTTGTTTGGTAATTCAACAAATTATAAGAAAACTAAAACCTAGTAAAAGTTGAACGGGTTGGACAATAAGTCATTGTTTATAACCCATCTTTACCCAGCCCATCTCAGCCCAAGCAACCTTTGGACACATCATTGACCTGCACATTTATTAACTAAACTTATTTTGACCTGCCCAAATTCAACCAACCGGCCCATTTGACACCCCCTACATCAGATTAAACAATCTTCCTGGGCATCCATTGCATTCAATTCCTCTTTTGAGCCTTATGAACTATTCCGTCTATTCTAATCACATGGATATTAACAACTGATTTGATTATAATTACTGCAACAGCAGGATGATGAAATTTGATGAACAGTTAAGAGTATCATAGAAAAAGTTCACAATAAGTTTGAGCAACCAATGATTGTTGGATTGACACTTGGCCATTTAAACTTCCAAAATGCAAGCATGATTTACCACTGATTGCTTTCAAAGTGTTGAGTCATTCAGAGACAGTTTTATTTTAAGAAAAAAACTATCTAAATGACCAACACACTGAAATAGACACAGTTTTACACATGCAACAAAGATTATTATGCACCGTGTAACAGCATTAAAACCTCTCAGATAATAGATATCTTAACAATATGATAGAAGACATTGCATGATTTATGAAGAGCCTCAAGGAACATACAATATTTATATCTGGATCGGCTGTAACAATTTGCTTCTCAGCTGGCAAAAACTTATTCTGCTTGAATTCCATGTCACCTGCAACGAAGTTAAGATATGTTAACTACCTCATCCAATAGATACTTTACTTAAGTAGCCAAAAGTTTAATTTCTGAATTTGCCACTTAGAAAATGGTTCCTAATTACATCTTTTATCTTGCTCCATTACTGACGTTGCAAACTTATTGCCATTGGCTAGTGTTTAAGCAGATTAATAAAGGTTCACAAATAAAATGACATAATACCTATAGCTCTTGCAAGATTTAAGCTGCCATTGACACGCCCTGCATGGATGAAACCACCTGCTTTCAAAATTCTCTCTCTTTCAACCTCAAGATCAGGCTTGTGATCCCTAGATAGATTATATGCCTGCACAAAAGACACGTGAATATTCATTTAATGCTTCATATTAAACCATTAAAAGTTTGACCAATAAAATTATCATGAAAACAAAAGCCCATAACTGTGCATTTAACACTATGACCCAGCCCTAGCAAGTTCAGTGCCATGGCATGTTGAGCTGCCATGTTGGAAGACGACTTCAGTTATAAAAGATCTATCAAGGAGAAAAGTATAAGAGGGCAGCAAAGACAGTAATTAACTCGAAATAGCATCCCACCTGGCCCTTACGTGAAATCACACATCGTGAATCACCAGCATTCGCAACAATCAGTTGGTTCTCTCTCATGATTGCGACATTAGCCGTACATCCAGAAGTTGGTCCAGGAAAATCAGAGTGAGGACCCTGATAAGGGAAAACACATAGCCATAAACCAATCAAGTAATGAGTACGACAATGGCAACATGCAGGTAGCTCCGAATGTGCCACGAGAAACGACAAAGAATTGAAAATTACGTGTCCTTGATTAAATCCCCTAGCATCAATTTCAAAAGTTGATATGTCAACTATAAAACAAAACGACATCAATAAATCACATTATATCCCAATTTCTTCTTAGCCCAGTATTATCTGCACAGCATATACCTCCTCAAACGCCCAGTCATCAGTATTTCCGTTTCCATCACCATTTCTTGGAGACCATATAAGACCCTCTATCATACCCGAAAACTTGTTTAATCTATCCCCTAGCGCAGCCAGCTCCCTCCACCCTCTCTGACCACGCATCATCTCATCCATTCTGCACCAACAACAAAACAAAATCTTTCAACACAGCTTAGCAGCATGCCAGCATCAAAGCAATTAGTGATCTCTCAATGCAAAAAATGTAAGCATGACTTAGATCTTCATTCAGTTACAACTTACAACTTTAGAGCATCTCATACCAATAGAGCTCTGGTGGAAGGTTAGTCAAGCTGAATTCATAGGGGTATTAGATATAAAAACGGTTGACAATAGCCTGGGAAGTTGATACCATCCAAAGAAACACGGTTTCCTTCCTAACGGCTCCTCCGTTTCTTGGCGCTTCTTCTCAATTCTCTTTTCTTGTAAGTTCCCCCTCTATTCTCTATGTCAAACATGTGTACGAACAAGAATTGAACTTTTCCAATACTAGCATATAACGAACTAGAATCTATTTCTTTATTTCTCTTTTTCATGGTTACGAGGCAGGGGAACTGAGGGACAAGAAGTTATTGACTTCCGAATTGATATGGGAATAATGAATCTTTTTTATTCTGCCTTACTCTTTTACTCATTGCTTTTTCCATTTTCTGATCAGCCTTATACTTTATCTTGCACTTTTCTCTCTAAAAACGCTTCTATATCATGCAAAATAGATTTTTATAATTTTGAGTTAGAACCTGTATCTTTACAGCATGTGGAACCTTTCCTTAAAAAATTGGGCTCTGACACTGTATTTACACATTGTATAATCATTATCCTCTTATATTTCTATCTTGGATAGACTAAAATGATAAACAAACAAGAAATAAGCAGCTCACTGCAGAGAAGTGAAGGTTAAAGAAAATCTTTTCTTCATCTATTCTGAATTCCTATTTTTGGCCTCTTCCTCGGGATCTTTTCCCACCAGACAACCCTACCCTCCTCCTATTCCACTAAACTCTATCCCATAGCCACCAAACATTCGATCTTTCAAGCTTCAAGTCCAGCCACCATGGCCATCGCCAACCTTTTCTTTGTGAAGTAAGAAGTTTCATCAACAAAAGAGCATCAAGTAGATGCATAGGTACAAGAATATGAAATGCAGAAACGAAAGAATTGTTAGCCCCTGTTAGAATAGGAATAGGATTTGTATATAGTATCCTACATGGAAAAGTAGTGGAATGTAGTGTCTATAAATAGGGCTCAATGTAATAATGTAGTTACACAATTCAATAATATTTTTCTCATAATTTATCACATGGTATCAGAGCATTGGTGAGAAAATATAGCTGTGCAAAATACCAGCTTTTCTGGCAAAGAAAACTCTGTCACCGTGCAATTTTCCGGTGACCTAAGTGGTTGTCCGCGTCAATCTTCAGATTTGACGGTGTTGTGCCAAAACCAACACCACCACGCGGTCCACCATAGTCCGGCAACCAAACCCCAGTAAAAATTTCCGACAGACGAGCATGCAAGCGCCGCCATGCACCCGACAGTTCCGGCAGATACGCTGACGCGCCGGCGCGTGAGCACCGTACCGACGACCTTTTGGACGATCTTTTTTTTCCATCAGGGTCGCCGAGTGATTCCAACCCTACCCATCCAATTTTTTCGGATTCCGGTCACTTTTAGTTTTCCGGTGGCTGATTTCTAGCAGCTTCTGGATCTCTGTTTTCTTAGCACCATCAGCTAAGTTTTGTTCCTGTTTTGGCGTCTTTCTTGAAATTTTGAGTCCTGTCTCTTGAATATGATATTTTTGGCTCTAAAAACACGGGAATCAGAGCTTCAAGCCCTATGATTACTTCTAAACCGTTAATGGGAAGTTCAAACTATTTAGCTTGGGCTTCCTCGGTTGAGTTGTGGTGCAAGGGTCAAGGTGTTCAAAATCACTTAACGCAAAAGGCTATTGTGGTTGACGAAAAGGAAAAGGCTAGTGAGACAGATGGAAAGGCTAAAGCACAGTGAGAGAAGGTTGACGCTCAATTATGTAGTCTTCTGATGGCGATCTATTGATCCCAAGTTGATGCCCTTGTTTGGTTGCTTTCAGACATGTTACTCAGTTTGGGAAAAGGCTCGCGCTTTATACACTAATGATGTATCTCGATTTTATGATGTGATATATTGGATGACCAACTTAGAGAAACAGAAATTAGTTATGTCTACCTAATTAGGACAGTACAGGCAGTCATGGAGAAATTTGAGCAGTTGATGCCAGTCACTACGAACGTTGAAAAAAAATAGGAGCAAAGACAGATGATGTTTCTAGTTCTTACACTTACTGGACTTCCTACTGACCTTGATTCGGTGCGTGATCAGATTTTGGCTAGTCCTACGGTTCCTACAATTGATGAACTATTTTCTCGTTTGTTTTGTCTTGCTGCGCCTCCTAATCACACGGTGGTTCCATCACCAACTGTTGACTCCTTTGTTCTCGCATCTTAAACCATAGAGAATCGAACATCTCAGACAATGGATAATCGACGAGGAGGAGGAATTCGTTTTGGAAAATCTCGAACTAAGTGTAGTTATTGTCATAAGTTTGGACACACTCGTGACATATGTCGTGCTCTACATGGTCCACTACCCAATGATGTTCAGTGTAGTTATTGTCATAAGTTTGGACACTCATGACGTATGTCGTGCTTTGCATGGTCAACCACCCAACAATGCTAAGACTGACAAAACAGGAAATCTGAGGCTTTTATCTAAAGGGGAATATAGTGAGTACCTTCAATATCGAGCAAGTAAACAGACATCTCCACAAGTAGCCACGGATTCTCAGCCTAATACTTATATTTGCTGGTAATTCCTTCGCTTGTGTTTCAAAGTCTAGTATCCCTCCATCATGGGTTGTTGACTCGGGCGCTTCTGATCATAATAATTATGTTAACAAATCACTTTTGTCAAATATTATTTATTCACAATCTTTCCTCCGGTTTTAACCAATGGAATCCAAACAAAACCAAACTGGGTTGGACAAGCTAATTCCCTATCTTCTGTCCCCTAAACTCTGTTCTTTATGTCTCTGGTTGTCCTTTAATCTTGCATCTATCAATCGTTTGACACGTGCCCTAAATTGTGCCATAATATTTTTTGATGATTCTTTTATTTTGCAGGACCGCAGTACGAGACAGGTGATTAGTGCAGGATATGAATCACAAGGCCTCTACTATCTTACCTCTCCTAATTCCTCCACAACATGCTCCGTTACAGATCCTCTAGACTTAATTCATAAACGATTGAGACATCTAAATCTGTTCAAGCTACAAAAGATGGTGACTAGTTTGTCTAGTCTGTCCAAATTAGATTGTGAGTCATGTCAACTTGGGGAACACACTCGCACTACCTTTCCACGTAGTGCTGAGAGTCGTGCAGAGTCTATTTTTTCACTAGTTCATTCTGATATTTGGGATCCTAGTAGAGTCAATTCACCTTTAGAATTTTGTTATTTTGTTAGTTTCTTTGACAATTTTTCCAGACGTACTTGGTTATTCTTAATGAAAGATCGTTCAGAGTTATTCTCTATATTCAAGAGTTTTTGTGCTGAAATACAAAATCAATTTGGTGTTTCTATTCGTACTTTTCGTAGTGATAATGTCTTAGAATACAAATCCTCTCAGTTTCGGTAGTTTATGACTCACCAAAGAATTATTCATCAAACATCTTGTCCATACACCCCTTAGCAGAATTGGGTAGCAGAAAGGAAAAATAGGCATCTCATTGAGACTGCTCGCACTCTTCTCATTGAATCTTATATTCCGCTGCGTTTTGGGGCGATGCAGTCCTCATGTCTTGCCATTTAATTAATCGAATACCCTCATCTTCTATTCAGAATCATATTCCATATTCCATAATATATCCTCAGCCATCTCTATACTCTCTTCCTTATGTTTTTGGGAGCACATGTTTTGTGCATAACCTAGCTTCGGGGACAGATAAATTAGTTCATTGCTCTCTTAAATGTGTCTTTCTTGGTTATTCTCAGGTTCAAAAGGGGTACCGTTGCTTCTCACCTGATCTCCGTCGATATCTTATGCCTGCCGATGTCACATTTTTTTTAAGTCTCAACCTTACCTTGGGTCTCCTTCTGATCATCCTGATATCTCTGAGGTCTTACCTATACCTCAGGTTTTACCTACATCGACCTTTGAGGAATCTACAATTACTTCTACATCTCCAGTCACAGTGCCACCACTTTTGACTTATTATCGTCGACCGCGTCCAACATTAGACCCACTATCAAGTCCAGATGATTCATGTCATGCATCGGACCATGCACCTCTTGCGGATGTGTCTCCTCTTGATCAGTCGATTGCACTTCGAAAAGATATACGATTCACTCGTAATACTAACCCACATTTTACTCATTATGCCTTTGTATTATCATTGTCCTCTGTCCCTATTCCTAAGTCTACATGTGAAGCCCTTTCTCATCCGGCGACAGACTATGATTGACGAGATGTCTGCTTTACACACAACTGATATTTGGAAGTTTGTTCCTCTTCCATCAGGTAAATCTATTGTTGGTTGTCATTGGGTTTATGCAGTCAAAGTTAATCCGGACGACCAAGTTGATCGGCTTAAGACTCGCCTTGTTGCGAAGGAGTATACGCAGATATTTGGGTTTTATCGCCAAGAAGCACGTCATAAAACTTTTATTGCTTCTGCTTATGTTTTGTCTTAAGCCGAGGGTCTTTCGAAAACAGCCGCTCTACCTACCAAGGTAGAGGTAAGGTCTGTGTACACTCTACCCTCCTCAAACCCACATTGTGGGATTCCACTAGGTATGTTATTGTTGCACAGTAATACTTTCTCTCCCGTGGCTAAAATAATATTTGTCCGTCTTTTTCTATTGATGGTTGTTGTCCGCCATTGACCTTTTTATCAGTTGGACATTAAGAATGTTTTTCTCCATGGTGATCTTGAGAAAGAAATTTATATGGAGCAACCACCTGATTTTATTGCTAGGGAGAGTCTAATATGGTATGGCAATTGCGTCGGTCACTTTATGGTCTGAAATAGTCTCCTCGAGCCTGGGTTGATAAATTCAGCACAGTAATTCAGGAGTTTGGCATGACTCACAGTGAAGCAGATCATTTTGTGTTTTATCGACATTCTGCTCCAGATTCGAGTATATATTTAGTGGTTTATGTTGACAATATCGTTATAACTGACAATGATCAAGATGGTATCACTAATTTAAAGCAACATCTCTTTTAGCATTTCCAGACTAAAGATCTCGGCAGACTGAAGTATTTTCTAGGTATTGAGGTTACCCAGTCCACGTCAGGTATTGTTATTTCGCAACGCAAGTATGACTTGGACATTCTTGAGGAGACAAGAATGATGGAATGTAGACCCATTGACACTCCTATGTATCCGAATGCTAAACTCCTGCCAGGACAGGGGGAGCCACTCGGTGATCTTGGAAGATATAGGTGGTTGATTGGTAAGTTGAATTATCTCACAGTGACTACACCTGACATTTCATTTCCTGTGAGTGTTGTAAGTTTGTTTATGGATTCTCCCTGTGATAGTCATTGGGATGTAGTTGTCCGCATTCTACGATATATTAAGTCAGCACCAGGTAAAGGACTGTTTTTCGAAGATCAAGGCCATGAGCAGATCGTTGGATATATAGACGTTGATTATGCATGATCACCCTCTGACAGACGTTCTACATCCAGATATTGTGTTAATAGGAGGTAACTTGGTGTTCTGGAAGAGTAAGAAACAGAGTGTCATTGCTCAATCTAGTGCTGAATCAGATTATCAAGCAATGGATGTAGCAACCTGTGAGCTATTTTGGGTTAAGCAGTTACTCAGAGAACTAAAATTTGGAGAAATCAGTCAAATGGAACTTGTGTGTGATAACAAAGCGGCCCTTCATATCGCATCAAAGTCGTTATTTCATGAGAGGACTAAGCACATTGAGATTGACTCTTTATCAGGAAAAAAATACTCTCCGGAGATATTGTTACTAAATTTGTGAAGTCGGGTGATCAGCTTGCAGATATTTTCACCAAGTCACGCAGTGGTCCTCGTATTAGATACGTCTGTAACAAGCTCGGTACATATGACTTGTATACACCAGCTTGAGGGGAAGTGTTAAAATGGGAATAGGAATAGGATTTGTATATAGTATCCTACATGAAAAAGAATTGGGATGTAGTGTCTATAAATAGGACTCAATGTAATAATGGAGATACAAAATTCAATAATATCTCTCATAATTTATCACAGCCCCCTTACAGCGTGTCAATCTAAGACAAAGGAAGTAACAAGATCCAAAAATTGGTCAGGAGCCAACTTAATCATCAGAACCAACAATAACCTATGGATCACAATTCTTTCTAAAACCCTATAATGCAACGCCAAGTTTGACTTTGATCAGCGGTCACCATTCCCTTATTGTGCATTCCACGATTGCACCAATCGCACCCGTCCGAAGGTCGAATCGTCCAACTTAACATGTACCTAAGAAACCCAATTTTCCCTTGGTTTCTTCTCCAATTACTACAATGGAATTTTCAAAACCCTCCAATTTCTGATAGCACCCACCCTAGCCAGCCAAACAACTACTCCCTCCATCCCACTTTAAATGTCTTACTTTCTTTTTTGGTCTGTCCCAAAAAGACTGTCTCTTTCTATATTTAGTAAGTTGATAATTCAAACATCCTACAGGCAAGTTTTTATAACCACGAGATTTAAAGGACATTTTAGTACATTACACACATCTTTTAATTAGGACCACAAGATTCAAAAGTCTATTTATTTCTTAAACTCCGCACGTAGTCAAACTAAGACACTTAAATTGGAACAGAGGGAGTATATATTTATAGGAGAACAAATTTGGATCCATTATGGGAGAAAATGTCAATTCAATCTACTTTCTATTTAGCCATATATAAGGTTTAGCTTACTTAGTAGGTTAAATCTTAGCTGATTTGTCAGTTTGTCAGTCTCATCTCGTCTGGTATTTACAATTCACTTTTCCATATTATAGAGGAAAAGGGAGAGTTCTTCCTCTATACTCATCTCGTCTGGTATTTACAATTCACTTTTCCATATTATAGAGGAAAAGGGAGAGTTCTTCCTCTATCTTGACTATAGCAATCTACAACAGGTAAATTAGAACAAACACCGAGGGGAGAGACGGGAAAAAGTAGAAACAAAAAGAAAGGAGGGTGGAGATAAACTAGATAGAGATTGTTGTTCTGCCTATCAAGTCAAATAGTGTTAATCTAAATAATCTTATTAGTCTAAACATACTGAAGATTTTCATGCTTAAAACTTACTGTTGTGCAGAATACAGGGGGTGAGGGAGATTGGGAGTTGGGACAGTCATGCTGTGGATATCATCATATGAAGTTTTTTTTTGTACAGGTGATACGATCCATGATTTTAAGTGAGGAGGTGAATGAACCCACATCTACACCTTATATTACAACTTATTAAATCATATCTTTTTTTAATAACTGAGAAATCCGATGGCCAGTGGCACACAATTCGAAACTCGGTGAATAATGGGCCTCTACCCTTCTCCACTTAAATACCAGGTTTTAGACTGCAGCAGGGTTCAAACTCGTGACGTGCGCCAAGCCCACACATCATGCATTGTGCCTTTACGAAATCCAGTTTATTACTTTTAAGCTTTCATTTTGTTCCTTTTCACTTTCTATCGAAGTATGAAACTTAATGCAACATAGGGTTTTCTATCCTAATGTCAAGGATGTGATATGACAGCTGATAAGCACCTTCGGAGAACCAATACAAGAATTTAAGTCTCACGAGCCATAAAAAGAACACAAGGACTAAAATGCAGATGCAGTCAAATAGGTGTTATCTATCAGCTACATTATATTAATTTAAGCAGAAAGGGAGAGATAATTCAACATCTATCCAAGTAGGCATACATCATTTTAGTCATTTTCATTGTCGACCACCAGAATATAAAGATAAAAAGCAAAATGAAAGTCTGGAATAAGGTTAACATGGAAATTTACACATATATGGGAACTCAGTACAACAACATATCCAGTGGAAACTCAGTAATTGATGCTAAAAGATAAGACAAAGCGGAAAATTAATTAGCCAGTTATACAACATAAACTTCAAAAAATCACCTGAAAAAGGCTTTCTGGACTGATGTTCCAATATCTCCTTGCAGATATGCTTCATGCTTGAGGACTTGTTGATGTAGATACTTGGCACAGAATTTAGCAACAACTTTACCTGCAATGGTTCAATTATTTCACATATAAGAAAGGTAGCATATTGGTTATGCAAGAGATCTTTAACAATGCACATTACTAGCCCACTTATCTTTCTAGTGCATCAAAAGTCACATGGATTTATGTGCCTAATAATCATGGTTGAAAAGGAAATTTCAAGGCCAAGGGAGCTTCTCCTTTGAACTCTAGCCAACAAATTAACCTCCAGTACTCTAAATCAGATGAACTTCAACTACAGACAAACCAAAACAACTCGTAGACCATAACATGAACAAATAGAGACCAGAAGACAGCAAATCTAGATGGGAAATACACAAAACATGCCGTTGAACGGGTATACATCACAATAAGAAACATCATTCATCAGCAGATTCATGTCATGGTATCCCCAAACATGAAGGATATATTCAACATCATAAACTACATAATTCATCAAAAGAATTATCATGTTTCAATCATTTAGAGTGGATTACACAATTTGAAGGGTAGTACAAGCTTAAAAAACAAATATTATTTATACACTCGGGTCAAACTATTGCTGTCTAACACATATTCTCATGATCACTTACATAGCCCTAAAAGTTTCACTTGAAACCCACAACCTTCTACCAAAGATCACAACTTTTACTGCTCACAGCAGGAATAACCCTAAGAAGAAAACGTGAAAGCTTAATTTGGAATTCAGGATGGCTACACAATAGGTTTATATATTCTGTTTGTGTTGTTCGTGAAAGGGGTCTAAGAGAAAAAGAAAGTGATAAAGAAGAAGAAACAAAGCTTATCCTGCAGTTCATTCATCTCACTTCATCTGTTAAAGTCTAAATTCCATATTGTGAAAGAAAAAGATAATGAAAAAATGTCAAGAAGTCTTTTGATCAGCATGGCATCTATGTGATACCAATTGCAGTCGCACTGAGAATCATGGTGGAGAGTTTTCTGGTTTAGGAATTATTTTGGGAAAATCCTCCTTTTGATTTGTTTGTTAAAACTCATACAAAAATTTGGTTGAATAAGTAATGCCTTCATAAAAAGAAGTACCAAAATATTCATGGTGATACTGATCTAAAATTGTATTTCTCCCATGTCCAAAGTCCAAACCATGGCCTTAGACTAGTGAAGGAAAATAGACCTGAATGAACAACTGAACATTAAAATTTCATTCATAAGATGGAACAGCATCCCACTTATGCTGGATGCATCCCAACCATAATTTTCTTCACTCATACTCAAGAATATTTCATCACTCAACTGTTCAAGGATATAAGAACTAAAGCACCTACATCAAAGTAGGGTGAGAAGCAAACTTCATAAAAAAAAAGGTAGGGGGATCATAATTTTAGCTATGCATATATAGCACTACATACCTCCATGACCATCATAGACACCAAAAAAGGAAGTGGAAGCATCCAAGTCAGTAATTGCTGCATGCTAAATAAATGAGGGCAGAAGTCAGATCAAAATAAAGCTCACATCGTGCATCAAGCTGGATCTTTCCACAGCTTATACACTATAATAACACAGAGGCTGAGCAAGTATTGCAAAATAAAAGCACACATTACATACGAAAGGCATTCCAAAAGTAGCTACAATAGCATGTACCGTGTATCAAACGAATGTAAAGCACAATAAGCATCACAATTTGAGTGGATGTGGACTGTGGACTCCCCCTTCCCAACTATCACATGACAGAACGACGTCTTAAATAATCTAACCTTTTTACAGAGAGATTCTTCCAATTTCTTTTCACTTATTTGGTTCTCTTTCTCCTTTCAAACAAGTGATCTGGGTAGCTAACAGGCACAATAAAGTAGCCAAACAACCACAAATTTCCAGTTTGTAAATGTGTTTGTTAGTTCTCATAGAGAAAGTAAGCAAAGAAAAAGTAAGTTTGTAATTGCTCCTAATCCTAAATAGATGAGAAACCATGCTAAATGCATGGTCTGACTGTAACTTCACGCTAACACGTGTCAGGGACCAACTAGCACTGATGTGTTGAATCACATAACGCATTATGAAAACAATGGATAGAGATATGAGCATCAAACGGAGTCTAAAGAATCCTTTATTTACGAATTGCAGAAAAGACAATCCTTAGGGACACAGGCTACAAGCTGATCTTTTCCTACATCAAAAGCTTTGCAAAGCATAGACTATTACAGTGTGGATTTCCTATTTTAGTAATACAATCATTTTTCCTTATGGCATAAATACACTAAAGAACCATTGGATGAGAAAATATAATTTCTTTTATTCAACAAACTTACATACTACAACATATTTGCTATCATAAATGAGATCATTACTGATTACTCACAGCATCTTCCATAGCTGCTCGCCATCCTTGCATAGATGATAAACCATATCTAACCCTAACATTCTCACCGTCTTCTGAAAATTTCTCCGTTTTCGGAGAACTCAGGTATATACCCATCTCCGATAGCTGAAATGACAAAGAGAAGCAATGACATAATATTAAGACCCTGAGTTTCATGATTAGAACACTATACACAAGGGGATAACGGCATTTAACAGGAAACCACTGATTCAGATTGGTTATCAGAACGTTTTAGTGCTAATCTTCGATTATAATGATAACAAACAAGACGCACTAGCGCAAAATAATTAAAAACGATTAGAAAGTAGAAAAAAGACGAGAAACTCATTCTGAAGACAAAATTATGCTAATGATAGAGAAACCATAAACGGCAATGAAGTATGCATTCCTCCTAAGCAGTCCTCTTTAAACCATGATTGCAGCAGAAGCAAATATTTAACACTCACAGACTGCAACGCAGCCTTATCATCTTTGAAACATCTGGTATTCCTCTCTTTCTAGATAGTACGAATAACGTCTCCAATGGCTATAAATTGAAATTATGAGGATATACTACGCAACTTGAAAATTATGAATTAATCACATTGCAGATAGATCAGCATACAATGACAACTATTCCATTTTTTATGGAACAATATCAGAACTTCGTAGAAACTATCACAGGGGAAGTAGGTAAGACAATCTCGTAAAAAGCATACAAATTGTAGTTCAATTTTTTCTCTTAATGCAACGGAATCGCCAATTGAAATTCCAGTTCGTATTTTAAATGATTGATATCAAATGCTTAGGTTTCCAATGGCTATAAATTGAAATTATGAGGATCTACTAAACAACTTGAAAGTTATGAATTTATCACATTGCAGATAGATCAACATACAATGACAACTATTCCATTTCTTATGGAACAATATCAGAACTTCATAGCAACTATCACAGGGGAAGTAAGTAAGACAATCTAGTAAAAAGTATACAAATCGTAGTTCAATTTTTTTTCCTTAATGCAACGGAATCGCCAATTGAAATTCCAATACGTATTTCAAATGATTAATATCAATATGCCTAGGTTTCCAATGGCTATAAATTGAAATTATGAGGATCTACTACGCAACTTGAAAGTTGTGACTTTATCCCAATTGCAGATAAGATCAACATACAAACGACAATGATCCAATTTGTAATCAGAACTTCATAGCCACTATCACAGGGAAAATAAGTAAGACAGCTTAGTCACTGGTAATATCGGAGTTCAATGTTATTCTTTTGCGCAATGGAATCACCAATTAGATTTTCAATTGAATTAGCTGTGTATAAATCGAGAGAGAGGGGAACTTACGACTGGATTTCGCCGGAAAAGGAGATCGGAAGGAGGAGGTTGGTGACCGACGGAAACTGGGGGTCAACTTCGCCGACGTAAAGTATAATCAACCTAATTATGTTTTCCTATTCAATACAGAATCAGTAAAGTATATATTCTGTTTCACTTTTCAGAGTTTCAACATAAGTACATAACACATATTTTGTGTTATTTAATTTATTATTGAGTTTTATGTTATTCAATTAAAGAAATCTCTCTTTTTTCGGAATTTAGTTTTTTCAGATGTTCTTTAATACTACATTTTTGGGCTAGATTTTTATAAAGCATTTTTACTATAAAAATTGTGGTCGGTAGCACCACTTTTAATTTTATATACACGGATTTATTTCAAATTAAATTTTTCAGACTTGATCTTTGAGTTGGGTTGTTCATTTTTTAACGTTGTGATGAAATCTTAATATAGTAATTATTAAATTAAGTTAAATATATTGATTCGATAAAATTTCAAATTCAACTATTATTAATTTTGGTTTATATTTAACTTTTACGTTCATATTTTTTCTATTAGTATGTGTCAAAGGGTCTTGATTTATATTAGTTGAAATTGTACAATTTTTTAAAATACCTCTTACCTTGTGACAAAAAACAAAACAATCCCATAAAGAATTTAAAGACTTCCGATATTGACCAAGAATCAACCAAACTTGACTTAGGTCCAAAGTGTAATATATTAATGAATAATGCTTTATCCTTTTTTATTTTATCAGCTCATGCTAAAATCACTACCCCGCTTTCTTAAATCATTGCTAAAATAGTGTACGTTAGTTTTGTATTCCACTCACAGAATGTTTTTAGGTTTATATTTTTTTTACAATAGATCATCATTTTTACACGTAAAAGATCTAAAAAATAACACGTAGAAATTTGAAAAAATTATTTTATTTTATTCAAATTATAAGAGTAGGTATTTTGTTTCCTCATATGTGTGTGTATGTATAACTCAAAAGAATTCTCATTGATTGATGTTATTCGTTTGGTAGATGTTTTATGCGAAAGTTGTAGGGAACGTTTTACTCCATGCTTATAATACTATTAAGTACTCTTCTATTGAGGCTCTTCTATTGAGGTGTCGGATTTGAGCCTTGAGAGTGGACTTATCTTTAGAGGAAATATTTTACTACATCAAAATGATTTTTTTTTTTGCGAACTTGAACTATTGGGCTCCAAAATAGTTACTTGACAGCGAATGAAAAATAAAAAACCTATAATAGAAAGAAACAAGAGAAGAAAAAGCGAATAAGCTGGCTGGATCTAAGTCATTTGTTTTGGCAGAAGGATTATTTTAATATGTACCCAAAAGAAGGATTATTTTAATTATAGAGAAATTAGTTACAATATAACCCTCTCTTAATATTTATCTCGATTTGTTTTATTTTTATTACGCTTTGAATGTTACATAAGAGTGTCCTCATAAAAAATTTAATAATGAAAACTCATTTTTTAGCACGTGATTTGCCAGCTTATTATTTGGATGATAGCACTTGGAATAAACCAAGATAAAACGGACAACTATAAGAAAAATCTAACCACTCAAAAGAATCTTATGATTTAACACTTTCAAATGTGTATTATGTTAGAGTGATTACCTAATAATGAGATGATATAATTTTTTAGATTTAATTTGTTTATTTCGAATATGGTTCTTTTGAAATAGTTTATCATCTTAGACTCCTTATGGTAAGTTGGTTATTTAGTTTGGACTGAAATATTTTTGTAAACCAACGAAGAAATCTTTACGCAATTCACTCTTCAAAGCAAATGACTGACCTTTACTGATTATTTTTTATTTATAATATTATGGGTTGCCGTGATTGAGAAGTTTAACTCTAATAATATATTAATTTAATTTTGAGGATTGTTCTAATTTCTTCGTCAACAATTAAAGTTGTTCCTAGTTGAAACTTAAAAAGCTGAATACAGTTTCTTTCTTGTAACACTCTAATTTGATTAGGAGTAGAAAACAATCAACCCCTTGAAATTCACTTATTTGTCAAAATGAAATAAACGTTTTATTATTGTAGACATAGAAATTTTGTGAAATTTTACAAAGACTAACCCAATTTATATCCTCCAAACCCCTTGTTCATTAGAATTTCTTTGAGGCTACTCCACCCTAAACTCTAGTTCACGCTTATAAAAAGAAAAAAAAATATTCCATTGAAAAAGATATTTTGAATATCAATAAACTCTTGGGTATTCGATACGCTTAAATTACTCCATTTATTCTGACATAAAACGGTTGTTATCAAATATATCCAAATTAGACTGGGGTCGAATCCCACATAGAATACGACGAGAAATTAAACATTATTCGTTGTGTAGTTGACTTTACTATGGTTCTTTTTTTTAATAAAACAAGAAGCATAGCTTAGTGAGGATATTTATTAATATAATAAAAGTTCCAATAGAGCAAAACAATTAAACAAACAAAATGAGATGAAGGGTCTAGAAGACCCATTTCATCGACACAATCGTTCGCTCGCCACCACTATCCAGTCCCGACCCCGACCGCGCCTAGAATCACAGATCTCACCTCCCCTTCGCCGCCTCTCCGCCTCCTTTTCTGGCAAGACCACCGGTAAATCACACCACACCACCACCCCGCTGCTCCGACGCTTCACCACACACACCTCCACTTCCCTCTCTCCATCTTCCTCAAACCAAAAACACCAATCCCTTTCCTTTTCTTTTTTTTCCGACGAAACCACACCAAACAACTCCAAAATCCGGCGAAAAACCACTCCACCTAGCCACTACCACACTGAATCTCCAAGCTACGGATTTTGCTACTGCTCTTTGTCACGATACTATTTCGAACTATTTTATTTTATTTTATATTATTATTATTACCTTTTCCAGTGATTTTCTCATCGATCTACACAGGTACTCGACTTTTAGGTGATCAAGTGAACAGTACTTCCGGTGCCGGTGAACAATGATTTTCGCCAGCAAATAGGTTCGATTCAACTGGAGTTGGTACCTCCAGTTGCATGTATCCATTCTTTGTCCTTATCCTTCTTAAATTTTGCGGCTTCGCTGTATTGATTCGTGACTTTACGTTATTTCATTTACCCTTCTTTTCTTTAGTTATAACATTCTTGGCGTAGTGGTTTTACTTGCCTCTAGATTCTTGTTAACTTGTGCTTTCACTTTGACCACTTCTTGTTTTAGGGTAAACGTTTGAGTAGTTTATTATTTTATAGTTGCTTTAGTGGCTTTGGTAACTGATGGTAGACTAGGGTCATGTTCTCAGTCGGGAACGAGGACGAGGGTTAGGGGGTAAGCGGGGTAATGGAGATGCTAGGCTGAGAATAGGGTCTTGGAACATTAGAACTTTAACGGGGAAGTCCATAGAGCTAGTGAAGATTCTTAAGAAGATGAGGATTAATATAGCTTATATCCAGTAGACCAAATGGGTAGGACCTAAGGCTAAGGATGTGGACGGGTATAAGTTATGGTTCTCGGATAGATCGAGGTACAGGAATGGGGTAGGTATTTTAGTAGACAGCGAGCTAAGGGATTAGGTGGTAGAAGTTAGGAGGGTCAATGATAGGATGATGACGATTAAGTTGGTAGTTAGAGGGTTCACTATGAACATTATTAGTGCTTACGCGCCATAGGCGGGCTTGAACGAGGGGGAGAATAGGCCCTTTTGAGAGGACTTGGATGAGGTGGTTGGTAGTATACCACCCACCAAGAAGTTATTTGTATGAGGGGATTTCAATGGACATATCGAGTCACTTCTGGGGGTTATGACGAGGTGCATGGAGGCTTTGGCCTCGGACAGGAATGGGGGAGGCATCTCACTTTTGGAGTTCGCTAAAGCATCTGGATGGTGATAGCCAATTCGAGGTTCCTGAAGAAGGATGAGCACTTGGTGACTTTCCGTGGTTCGGTGGCTAAGACTCAGATAAACGTTTTGCTCCTTAGGAAGGTTGACAATGGTCTTTGTAAAGACGATAAGGTTATTCCGAGGGAGTATCTTACAACCTGACATAAGTTTTTGGTGATGGATTGGAGATCAAGATAGAGAAGAAGAGAAGGTTTGTGGATGACATGTTAAGAATCAAATGGGGAAGTTTGACCATGGCTAGTGCAAAGGAGATGGGGAGAGGTTGATGGCCAATGGGGCTTAGGGGAGTAGTGGGGATGCGATCGATATGTGGGATAGGACGGCTAATTGCATTCGAGAGATAGCTAGAGAAATGCTTGGGGTCTCGAGGGATAGCTGTGGTGGGCATCAAGGGGACTAGTGGTGGAATGATAAAGTTCAAGAGAAGGTGGAAGCAAAGAAATCGGCGTATGCGAAATTGGTAGAAAGCAAGGATGAGGTAGAGAAGTGGACGAATAGGGAACTGTATAAGATGGCGAGGAAGGAGACGAAGCTTGTGGTTACGGTGGCGAAAACGGCGGTTTTTGAACGCATGTATGTGGAATTAGAGGACAAAGGCGGGATAAAAAGTTGTATAGACTAGCCAAGGAAAGAGAGATGAGGGCCCATGACTTGGATCACATGAGGTGCATCATGGACGAAGATGGCAAAGTACTGGTGGGGAAAGCGCATATTAGGCGGATGTGACATTCTTACTTCCATAAACTCTTGAACGAAAATGAGATAGAGACATTGTGCTAGGTAGGGGTGGGCGTATATCGGTTCATATCGGTTTTGTATCCGAAAAATATGAACCGAATAAAAATTGGCTTTTTAAAAAAAAACGAATCCAACTTTAAAAAAAACGATATGGGATTATATCAATTTTTTCTAGTGGGCCGGGGGGTCGGGTCAGGGTTTTTTATTTTTTTTTTTTAAATTGAATTTCCAAAACTGAAATTAACATTCACACCTACACTATCATGAAATTTTGACGTTGAAATCTATTGTGTATCGTGAGATATTTACTAAATAAAAAGAAAAATTAGAAACTGATTTGGGGAAAACACAAATTGATTGGGAAAATAGACGTTTTTCTAAAAATTGGTTGCGCCAAACTACCGACCCCGTCTCGAAAAAATACGCAAAAAAAATCGGGTAAAACGGACATCCGAGCGCAGAGTTATGACCATTTAAAGTTTTACAAATTTACAACTACTTTCTCTCCCTATATTTTATGTTAATGCTTCCGTGATATGTTAATCAAGTTCATGACGCATTCGACTTTCATAAAAGCTTCATAGATTGGCTTCAATGGCTATGATTCAAGAGATAGTAGTAGCCTAAAATAAAAAATAAGATTAATTACATATTTAATTCGATTTTTCGGTTCGGTTCGTATCCAAAATTTAAAAACCGAACCGAATCACTAAATTCTGATTCATTTTTTCAAAAAATCATTTTTTTTTTTAAAAAGCGAATAAAAACGGTTCGGTTCTTCGGATTTTTTGCCCAACCTTAGACTGCTGGGAGATCTGGAGTAATATGGTAGGTACCGGGATTTTGGGTATTGTAGAAGCATTAAGGCTAAAGAGGTTAAGGGTGTTGTTCGCAGGATGCGCAGTGAACGAGCGACAGGGCCTGATGAGATCCAGTTGAATTTTGGAAGAGCATAGGCAGGGCAAGTTTGGAGTGGCTAACTGAGTTGTTTAACGTAATTTTTCAGATGGCGAGAATGCCCGAATAATGGAGTTGGAGTACAATGATCCCTTTATACAAGAACAAATGTGATATCCAGAGTTGCAACAACTATAGGGGTATCAAGCTGCTAAGCCACACTATAAAAGTTTGGGAAAGGGTCGTGGAGATGAGGGTGAGAAGATATGTGTCTATTTTCGAGAACCAATTTGGATTCATGCCGGGGCGTTCGACCACAGAAGTCATTCATCTTTTTAGGAAGTCAGTGGAGTAGTATAGGGAGAGGAAGAGAGACTTACATATGGTTTTCATTGACCTCGAAAAGGCATACGACAAAGTCCCTAGGAGATTCTATGGAGATGTTTGGAGGTTAGATATGTACATGGCCAAGACCAGGATACGGACAATGAGAGGAGACTCGGAGCACTTTTCAGTGATGATGGGGTTGAACCAGGGATTAGCGCTTAGCCCATTCGTATTTGTCTTGGTGATGGATAGAGTAACGCGACAAATCCAAGGGGAGGTGCCATGCTGTATGTTATTCGTAGACGACATAGTCCTGATTGATGAGACTCACAGCGGAGTGAACGCTAAGCTGGAGGTTTGAAGACAGACTATGGAATCTAAATGGTTCAGGTTGAGTAGGACCAAGACATAATACTTTTAGTGCAAGTTCAGTAACGGGAGCGATCATGAGACAGACGTGGAGGTGAGGCTTGGTACTCAGGTCATTCCAAAAAAAAGAAAGCTTCAAGTACCTCGGGCCTATTATCCAAGGGGATGGAGAGATTGACGACGATGTCATACATCGTATTGGGGTAGAGTGGATGAAATGGAGGCTCGTATCTAGAGTTTTATGCGACAAAAATGTGCCACAAAAACTTAAGGTAAGTTCTATAGGGCGGTGGTTAGACCGACTATGTTGTATGGGGCGGAGTGTTGGCCAGTCAAAACTTTGCACATCCAAAAGATGAAAGTTGCGGAGATGAGGATAATGAGATGGATGGCAGATATTGGTGCGCTGACCCCTTTCTTCTATATTTTTAGGCTTCGCATATTAGAAAATGTCCGAACTAAGAAGTTGATCACAGACCAGAATAAGTCCGCATAACTGCGACGCTAGTCGTATATGATCCTCACGTTTTGGGTTTCCCAAGTCTTCTTCGTTTGTTTGCTTCTGCAACTGAGTAACCCTTTCTGCAGCCGGTTTTGCGGTCCACAAATTGAGTAATTTTCTGCACTTCTTCAGTTTTCGACACCTTTGTTCACTTTTCAATTTTTGATGTCCCAACGCAAAATACATGCACAAAGAAAAATAATATAAGAACATATTCTACTGATGCATTAAGGACATGAAAGTCTATGGAATTGACATAGAATGTGTTGTAATTTCATGGCACATCAGTATTCACAAAGAGATCAAAACATCAAAAATTATCTTTCATAAAGCAAAATGTTTCTCGGCGTTTTTGGCGATCAAATACATCACAAGGAGGTCCAAATCATCTTGTGTTCGAGTAATACACTACTAACAACTCTCTAATCATGAATAAAATCTAGGAGGGAAAACTTAAGAAAATACATAGAATTATACTCACAAACTTGATAAATAAATTAATAAATCCTCGCAGGACTCCACATCATCAGCGGTGACATGTGCCTTTCCATTACGATGGGCTCGACCTTTGATGTGGACACGAGTACGCTCTGGGTCATTATTTCGGGTTGTTCTTCTGTGAGGGAAATTGTGAAATTGAGTGGTACTTACAGATCCACCTCATTAAAAGGTGGCACAGAGTCATACTTGGGACTGTTTTTTCAGTAGAAACTATCTGATTGAAAGCCCCTATGATTTGCTGCTTCTAAACGTAATTGTCAGGGCTTGAAGTGAAATATTCAAGTTTGCAGCAGCATTTCTAGGTTCACACTCAAAGTGTTTCTTTCAACTCAAGACATGGTATCAACTTATCTTGCAAAATAGCCTAGAATTGAGAATAGTTCAAAATAATACTATAATTGTCCTGTCCTCACGATGAGTGTCAAACTGTTTACTCTTAAATTCGTGATTTAGAGAAACAATTGAATGTGTTTAACGATTCAAGGACACGCAGATTAAAATGACTAAACAATTGATATGTGTTGATCCTATACACCTATACAATTAAACTCGAATTCCTAACCCCTACACTATTCATTTGTCTTCCTTATATATTCCTCCATTATTGTTTCTTTTAATTAGGATTCTGCAATTTCTTTTCAAGGAACTAATCGAATATATCCCAATATTCTTTCATTAATTGTATTAATTGTGTATATCCTATTTTACGTAGAATTATAATTCTTTTGTAATAAGGTTAATTAGTTACCTACTTTGTATCAAAACAAATATTCTTGTAACCTTATATATATTGTAAATCATTCATCAATAAAATCAAGGAACATATTATTTTATGGTATCAGTAGCCTAAAACTACAAACCCTACCCTAGCCGCCGATACACCTTCTCGGCCGCCACCTTTTTTCCACGTCGGCACCTAGCCCACGTCGAAACCCTAGCTGCCGACCTCACTCGCCCCCCCCCCTCTTTTCCCCACTATGGAATCCTAGTTTTTCCGGTCATTCTTCCTCCATCTTCCTCCTAAATTTCCTATTCCATGGCTGATAAAACCAAATTTCATTCCGCACTTGCCGTAAATAACATTAAAAACTTCATCCTTGTGACTCTTGAGATGGAAAAAGGTCAATACTCCTCGTGGGCGGAGTTTTTTAAGATTCATTGTCATGTTTACGAAGTTATCGACCACATCATCCTCCCACGTCGGCTTCGACTTCTGATGATGCACTCCGGTCTCGTTTGGACGCATCCATCCTCCAGTAGATATACGACACGATATCTAATGATATGTTGCACACCATTATTGAGACCGATGCCACTACCCGCCAAACGTGGGAACATTTGGATAGTATTTTCTACGACAACAAAACTCAACGAGCGTTATACCTTGAAAATCAGTTCAAGGACGTTCATCAAGACAATTTCCCAAACGTGCCTGCCTATTGTTAAGAACTTAAGACGCTTGTCGACCAACTCTCCTACGTCGGCACACAGGTCACTAATCAGCGATTAGTCATGCAACTTATTGCAGGTTTGAACGAATCCTATGACGGTGTTGCCACCATCCTTCAGCAATGAACATTGTTACCTCCATTTTATGAGGCCCGTTCAAAGCTTATCCTTGAGGAAACTCGGAAAATCAAGTGCAACACCACTCGAGCCAGCATTGACGACGCCGCCCTCACCATCACCATCGAGCTCTCCTTCGACGGAAGGGCCTCCCGATCCGGCAACCAGAACCATCGGCCAGAGGACCCGCAGCAGTCCACTTCCTCCCGTAAAAACCGCCGAAGCAGGTAGTCCGGCAAGGGCCGAGGTGGAAGAAATTATGGCAACAACGACGGCGTGAAGGGGCAGTCCCCGCCGGTCGGAAACAACCAGCAACGACCGCGGCAGTGGCAGCAGCCTACCACAGTCATGGGGCTTCCCTCATTGCCCGTATGTGACATCTTCGTGGACTCTACCTCAGAACCGACAGGCCCAACCTGGCATACTTGGCCTACGTTCATAACATGCCTACACAACACATGCCCCCATCATCGACTTATGCACCAACTGACATTGAGGCAGCTATGACCACAATGTCACTCAACACTCTAGATGAAAATTGATATATAGACACATACGCCACATATCACATGACAACATCACAAGGTACTCTCTCGTCTTATTCCAATTTGAGTAATTTAAATCATAATATTATTGTTGGTAGTGGACAAGGCATTCCCCTCCGTGGTTATATTCATTCCTCCTATCCCCATCACATCCACCACTAATCTTAAACAATGTCCTTCATGCCCCTAAATTCATTATGAATTTAATCTTCGTGCGATGTTTCACAACTGACAATTGGGTTTCCCTTGACTTTGATCCTTTTGGTTTTACTGTAAATGATTTTACGATAGGGAGACGAATAATGAGATGTGACAGCACCAGAGATCTCTACCCTATTTCAAACGCCGTCAATAATCCAACCTCAGTTCCCTCAACCTTTGCTGCTCTTTCGTCTTCCTTATGACATTCTAGATTAGGACATCCGAGAGACTCTGTTTTACACTCACTTAGGAAAAATAATTTTATTAATTGCAACCGTATTTTTAGGACTCATATATGTGAATCTGCATTTTTTGAAAACATGTCAAATTACCATTTTCTGAATCCACAAATTGTACTTTAATGCCTTTCAATATCATACATAATAATTTTTGTACATCCTTTATTTTGAGTACGGCTGACCATCGGTATTATGTGTTGTTTTTGGACGATTATTCTAACTTTTTATAGACTTTTCCAATTGGAAATAAATCCTAGGTCTACCCCATTTTTTCTTCATTTAGTGCTTTAGTAAAAATACAATTTGAAAAGAGCATTAAATATTTTCAATGTGACAATGTTAGATAATTCGATAATAACCAATTCAAATATTTTTGCTCCAAAAACGGTCTTACCTTTCATTTTTCCTATCCTTACACATCCTCCAAAAATGGTAAAGCCGAACGGAAATTCCGAACCATAAACAATGTCATTCGTGCCCTACTTGCTCACGCCTCAATTCCCCATCAATTCTGGCATTACACACTCTAATGACCACATATCTCCTAAACATAATTCCAAACAAGTTTCTAGCTCAACGGTCACCCACTCAAGTTTTGTTTCGTAGCAACCCCTCCTACCAACACTTGCGTATTTTTGGATGTCTTTGTTACCCTCTCCATTCGACCACTCACAAACTCCAACCTCGGTCTTCCCCGTATGTGTTTCTGGGTTACCCTGCCAATCATCGTGGTTACTCGTGCTATGACTTGTCAAGCCGTAAAATTATTATTTCACGTCATATCCTATTTAATGAGTCTCAATCCCCATTTGCCACTCTACACTCACCACATCGACATTCCTACAACTTCCTATATGATGGCCTAAACCCTCTTCTAATTCACCATTTACATAGTCTGCCGTCCCAGACCCCGGCACCCACCACCACCTAGGCCAGTCCGAGACTAGCTGCCTACCCGGTTCTGCTTACGGTGGCCCGAAACAGCCTGCCTCAGGTTGATTTCGCAGCCACCTCTCAGCAAACCGAGGTTCGGCCAACTAGTATCGTCACCCCTGCCCTTCCTCCTCTTCTCGACCTGTCCTGCATCCCGAGACACACTCTCGAACCATGAAAACTTGTGTCATGCATGAAATTCATAAACCTAAATGGATGTTTAACCTTTCCGTTTCAATTGTCCCTTCTTATGTCCCTCGTAACCCGAATGATTCCTTGTCCGACCCTAATTGGAAAGACGCAATGATTGACGAATATAATGCTCTTATTGATAATAAGATGTAGGACCTAGTACCCCGTTCACCTGATGCTAACATTATTCGTTCTATGTGGATTTTTAGACATAAAAATAAATCTGATGGTTCTTTTGAGAGGTACAAGGCTCGTCTTGTAGGTGATGGCAGGTCTCAACAGGTGGGAGTGGACTATGATGAAATGTTCAGCCCGGTCGTAAAGCCCGCAACCATCCGGACTGTCCTCAATATTGCCATATCCAAGTCTTGGCCCATTCATCAACTTGATGTCAAGAATGCCTTCTTACATGAGGATCTTCATGAAATGGTATATATGAATTAGCCTATGGGTTTCAGGGATCCTATTCATCTGCATTATGTGTGTCTGTTGCGGAAATTGCTCTATGGACTGAAACAGGCTCCTCGAGCATGGTACCAGTGGTTCACCGATTATGTTTCCTCTATCGATTTTTCACACAGCAGATCTGATCATTCCCTGTTCATCTACAACAAGGGTACATACATGACTTACCTATTATTATATGTTGATGACACCATGCTCACCACATCATCTGATGCTCTTCGCTGGTCCATTATGTCTCTCATTTCCTTTGAGTTTACTATGAAAGATCTGGGCCCTTTGAGTTATTTCTTGGGCATCTCTATCACTTGACATTCGGGCGGCCTATTTCTATGTCAGAAGAAGTACGCCGAAGAGATCCTTGACCGTGCAGGCATGACATCTTGCAAACCATCCTACACACCTATAGACACCGATTCCAAGCTCAACGATGATTACGGCCCTTCATAATCAGACTCTACTCACTATCGTAGCTTGGTTGGGGCCTTACAATACCTCATATTCATGTGACCAGACATATCCTATGTCGTGCAACAAATCTGCTTGCACATGCACAGTTCGATGGAAGCACACATGCATTCCCTCAAACACATTTTACGATACATCCAAGGTACACTTCACTTCGGATTACATCTATACATGTCTTCATTCACTGGTCTCATTGCCTATGCTGATGCTGACTGGGGTGGATGTCCTGATACCCGATGCTCCACGTCTGGTTATTGCGTTTTCCTCAGAGATAACCTATTATCTTGGTTTTCCAAAAGGCAACATACACTATCCTGATCTAGTGCAGAAGTAGAATACAGAGGTGATGCCAACGCCGTCTCTGAGTCTTGTTGGATCCGTAACCTTCTACTTGAGCTTCACTGCCCGATTCAAAAGGTAACACTGGTCTACTGCGATTATATTAGTGCGATATATCTTTCCGGCAATCCCGTCCAACATCAGCGCACTAAACAGATTGAGATGGACATTCATTTCGTTCGCGAAAAAGTGGCTCGTGGTCAAGTTCGTGTCCTTCATGTTCCTTTCAGATATCAAATTACCGACATCTTCACCAAAGGACTTTCGCGCATACTATTTGATGATTTTTGAGCCAGTCTCAGTGTTCGAGAACCTCCCACTTCGACTGCGGAGGTGTAATAGAATATTTCACAATATTCTTTGATTAAATGTATATCTCCCATTTTAGATAGAATTATAATCCTTTTGTAATTAAGTTAATTATTTACCTAGTTTGTATCAAAGTAAAAATTCTTGTAAAGATCCCTCATATATTCCTCTGTGTTTGTTTCTTTTAATTCCTCAAACATAAAGGAATATGTTCCTTCATTTTATTGATGAATGATTTACCATATATATAAGGTTACAAGAATTTTTATATATGGAACATTTGGAACTATAGGGTGGTTGATGAACATTTGGAACATTTGGAATTTTTATTGGAACATTTGGAATTTTTATTGATGAACATTTGGAGCATATATATAAGTAAATAAACACACACATTTGGAACATTTATTTACTTGTTTACCCATTTCCTGGTTGAAAGAATCTTTATTACATAAACTATAGGGTGGCCTTTAAGTACTTTTATATGAAATTTCATGCAACTGATTCTGCTCCTATTTATGTTTCTGGGAGATTAAACTACTTCAGCATAGTTTTCAAATTTCCTGATAATGAGACTTATTAATAACAAACATGACTGCATTTCAATCCAAAACTAGTTGAGCTCGACCGTTTGAATCCTAAATTTTCATCTCGCTCCATTTGGAGTTGTTTAATTTTAATTCTTTATAAATTATATTTTCAAGTCAAATTAGTTCTCTGACATTGGAGTTCTCTATGTTTTCTACTGACATATAAAAAGCTCTAAGCAAATTGCCAAGACTCATAATTAAAAAGACACCTAGCAAATACTGGATCCAATGTGTGCCGATAAGTCTACGCATGATTTGTGAAAATGCTTGGGTAATGAGAACTTCTTTGATGTCTTGGTTGTATGCATTTTCAAGATGGTTTTACTTGTTTACTAATCCTTAAATATAACTAGTTGGGATTTTAATAAATGTTGGGTAATAGGATTTGTTTTTCTGTTTAGCTTGTACACGATGTCAACTTGTGTTTACTTGTTGTGTTCATTGTTTCTCTAAGTGAGAGAGGGATATATTTTTCTAGTATCTTGTTAGTGGTAACACAAATTCTGTTATTTTGGTGTAGCCATAGGTTTAGCATCAAAGGGCGTGTTTATCCTGCTATTCTACCAGTAGAAAACAAGAAGGTTACTGGGAAGGTTTGTTCAACTTTTCAACATTTTCTTTGTTGTAGAGCTTCCTTTTATCTTGTATTTATCTTTCTTTCTAGAGCATTGACAAGAAGGTCTTTTGAACCGTCCCACTTTGTTATTGTATAGCATTTTAAACACCGGTGCTCTTTATTGTGTCATCCTTGCGAGCTTTTTTGACATGCTTAAAGATTAATCACCACAAACATTTTCATTTATATTCATCATAGTGCAAACATTAGTTCTAAACTGTTTCTGTTATCTTTTTATTTTACTACTAATATTTTCCTTAAATATAATTTTCCTACTTTTTCACTTTAATAGTTTACTTCCTTAGGTCTTTTTTGTTCTATCACTCTTGAGCGGTCAGGCATGACTAAACTGATGAGTTAATGATACCGTTTCTGGAAACATTTTTGTTAAGGTTAGCAGAACTAATTATAATTGAGTTCTATCGGGAGGAGGTAAAAAGAAAAGAGCGTAACGGGAGCGGGTACATCAATAACTTATCTGTGGCACATAGATTTCTTCCTTGTAAAAAGTGAAATAGGTGGCAGTTCAGTTGCTCCAATTCACCAAATTACCTCTTCGACAAGCGTGTATAACCGCAGAGCTCTTTCTCTTAAGTCAGTCATAAGATAGCTTATACTCTTGGTTGATGATTTCAATGGTGAATGGAAGGATGGCCTACTATTATTGAGGTTTAGGCACATTACATATATTCTTTATAATTAACTGGTACAAGTGAGAACAAACTACTGCTGCAGTTCTTTGTCATTGAGACTTTGTGAAAAATGTGGACATGTCCCTCTTGCAGATCTTCTAAATACACTTGTTTTGATTGCAGCTTCTTTTGGATATCACTGTTCTTGAATTATATATCCTGGATGCATTTGAAGACGTTGAGTATGAAAGGACGACTGTTGATGTTTTCCTGATGGTATTGATTCACTAAAGTTCTTAAAAATTGTTGGCTTATGCATATTCATTTTATGGCTCAAGCATGTTATGGAGTATGAGTAGTGTCTTTTTGAGAGTTCAAATGTTCCTATTTATTGGATCTACTGAACTCTTCCTGGGAGATATACTGCTTTGGACTTATTGAGGCAAAAGATAAATTACTAAAGAGGATACCACGTTATTAAGTTTCCTTAGTGCAGTGTTCGTTAAGCATTGTAGTGAATTCTGCTCTTGTTAGAGTACTTGCATTTATACCCGTATGTCCTATATAATCTTTTAGCCTTTGCTACTTAATTTAGAGCTTTTATATCCTTCGCTGCCTCATAGGTTTAGAATTTGGTATCAGGAGTGCTACTAAAAGGGGAACAGGAACATTTCAACCATGGCCTTTGCTACTTAATTTCAAGCCTTTGCTACTTAATTTTTTTTTTTTGGCAGAAAGAGTAATTCTATGTTAAATCATGGCCTCACATGAATAGTCAAAGAAGAAGAGAGTACTTTTTCATATGTCTTCTTTATTGGTTGCAGCGCATCATGTACTATTCTTTTTTACTTGTCCCACTTGAACAGAGAAGGCTTCTTGTGAATTTTTCTTTTTCCATAATGCAAATGGTAGAAGGTACACTGCTCTGAATCGATGTGATGTAGTCATTTGTCATACATCCTTTGAATAAGTACTTGGAATAAATTTAAGTGTCCTTAAATTTACATTTTCTTTAGTAAAACAGAAATTGCAGTACATAACCTTTGACATTTCTGTCTCAAAGCTGAGAGTTGTTTTCGACACTTTGTGTTTTGGTAAACTCAAAAAGCAAATTCTGCATCCCTTAACTTCATACATGGAATTTGTTGGTTTCATAATTGTTTAAGCACTAGAAGAGGTGGAGGAGATTGTAGCTTATTATGAGAAACTATACACAGACAGAAGGATGGAGACCGCAACTAGATATGAGGAATTGTCCGAGAATTGGAGAAGAAAACCATTTGAACCACAAGAAATTCTGGAAAGTATTAAAGCATGTGCAGGGGATAAAGCCCTAAGAGCAGATGGATACTCTATGGCCTTCTTCAATCAATGCTGGGAGATCATCAATGCAGATCTAGTTGCTGGAATTCAAAACTTCTATGAGTAAGGAGTGTTTGAAAGGAGCATAAATGCTACTTTTGAGGCTTTGATTCCTAAGAAGGTGGGAGCAGTGGAGCTAAATGACTTTAGACCAATTAGCTTGGGGGGTATATAAGATCATTGCAAAGCTGTTGGCAGAGAGATTGAAAAAATTCATATATAAGCTAGTGGACAGACAACAAATGGCTTTTATTAAAGGCAGACAGATAATGGATGCAATATTGATAGCCAATGAGTGTATAGAATCCAGGCATTTTGTGCAAACTTGATTTACAGAAAGCATATGATCACCTAAACTGAGACTTTTTAGTGCATATGCTACAAAAGATGGGGTTTGGTACAAGATGGATTAGATGGATCAAGCAATTCATCAGTACCGTAAAATTCTCAGTTTTGATCAATAGAAGTCCTACTGGTTTTTTCTTCTCTCAGAGGGGAATTGAGACAAGGGGATCCACTATCCCCCTTTCTCTTCATCTTGGCAATGGAAGGAATGAGTAATTTGATTCACACTGCAAATGAGAAGGGTTGGATAAGGGGTTTCCAGGTGAAAAACAGGGCAAGAAATAATGTGGAGATAACCAACAACATATTTGGGCATGCCTCTGGGCGCAAAAAGCAAGTTTAAAGGTATATGGAATGAGGTGATAGAAAAATGTGAAAAGAAGCTAGACAAACTGGAAGAGTCAATACCTGTCCTTGGGGGGAAGATTGACCTTGGTTTATAGTGTTCTAGATGCTCTTCCATCCTATATGATGTCTGTGTTTCCTATACCTCTGAATGTGGTTCAAAGGATAGATACTCTAAGAAGAAACTTTTTTTGGCAAGGTAACGAAGACAAGAACAAGATCCATCTATTTAAATGGGAGGAGTTGACAATTAGTAAGAAAGGAGGGGTGAGAATCAGAAACATGAGTAGGCAGAACAAGAGCTTGCTGATGAAATGGTTGTGAAAGTTTGCAACAACTGACAACTCACTTTGGAAGGAGGTGATCACTGCAAAATATGGGATAGAGGATAAATGGATGACTGAAGTGGTGACTACCCCTTATGGCTGCAGTGTTTGGAGATCTATCAGAAATCTATGGCCTTTAGTTTTGACCAGATCAAGATTTAAAGTTGCGAATGGTTTGAAGGTGTCCTTTTGGGATGACAGATGGTGTGGCCAAGAACCCCTAAAGCAAATATACCCAGATCTTTACATCTTGTGTCAACTCCAACAAGCCACAATTGCTGATATGTGGACATGACAAAGGTGGAATCTACACCTAAGAAGGAACCTGAATGATTGGGAGCTACCAAGGATAGTAGCTTTTTACAACACAGTTGCACATTTCAACAACCTAACAGGTGGGAGAGATACCTTGGAATGGAAAGTTGACAGTAAAGGAAAATTTACGGTTAATTTTGTATATAGAGACTTGAATTCAACAACAAATCAAGAGGGAGGATGATATGGAGAGCAAAAATACCTTACAAGGTAAACTGTTTCTCCTGGCTTTTGGCAAAGGAAGCAGTGCTGACTCATGAGAACCTAAACAAAAGAGGATTTCTTCTTGCATTGCAAATTGACAGACCAGTTGTGGCAGATTTTTGTCAAGATGAAAAAAATCAGTTGGGTGAAACCAGGAAGCATAAAAGTAATGAAGTGTTGGAACAGAGATGGCAATGTAGCAAAGGAGGGGAGATGAAAGATTGTCCTAGCAAGTATATGGTGGACAGTTTGGAAGGAGAGAAATCAGAGATCCTTTGAAGTTAAACAGAACAACATGCAGAAAATGAAGATGAATTGTTTAGCTATTTACTACTTTTGGTGTAAACAAGAGATGATAGATCAAACAATAGATATTTTGACAGCTATAGACTGGTTGTAATCTAGTGGAAAAAAAGAAAGGCAATGTAAATTGTAATACTTTTGAAGGGAGACTACATACTTGGATGTAGTTATACCTGTGAATATATAAATAAACTGTTACCATTCTTAAAATAAATTGTTTAAGCCACATTAATATATAAAATTTATAGTAAAACTTTACCGTCACCATTTTTTGATATATGCATGTGTGCATATATATAAAATTACATATACATACATACATGTTTATTTTTGTGGTGTAGTCCTAATTTTATGTAAGTTTTAAGGAAAGAAGTGGTGATGATAAGGACACCCAAACGATTTTTGACAAAGCACCAAAGAAGAAGGGTAAAATGGTCAATATACTGCTGGAATCCAATGCAGAAGACGATGATCTTTTATGTTTTGTAAAACAAGAATTAATAAGTTAATTCAGGAAGTCGTTTGACTTGATGGTTTATTAAAACGTTGGGATGTTGTAGGACGTTAGTTCAAAACCTTGTGTTTAGAGTTTAGACATCGACTTGAAGGTTCAGGAGACTATGTGTCGCTCTCTTAGAGTCAAATTTAGTTAAACCAATAGTTTCAAGAGCGACATTATTATTGCTTAAAGACTTGATTTAGATTGTATTTCATCTATTCCACTTCACGTGCGACAATTAATGTGACAATGTGTATTTATTTTGTATAATGGTTGTCTATAAGTGACATTACTTGTATGAATTTATAATTTAATTTTTTAGGTTATTATTGTTATTGAATGTTTCTATATTTGTTATAAAATTTATGCTTATTTAATTTTGAATTTATGTGATTTAAGTTAAATATTCCTTAGATGATTGATTATGTTAGATTTACAATATATTATATCAGATGATGATTGAGAACTTCGTGAACTTTTAATTCTGAATCTGATGTGAAATAAATATTAACATAGTTAATTACTTTAAGAATTATTATGTATATGAATTTAGACTATAATTGTCACAACCTAATTTAGGACCATGACCGGCGCTAAGGGGTAGAATCCCAAAGCAACAGAAATTTACAGAAAATTGGGCAGAGTTTTCCCCTGCTTTAGGACTATCCAAAATTTGCCGATCTCAGAATCAACAAACAACCAACCAATATTGTCCAAAATAAATCATTGTCTTCATCAACTAACCATTCGCAAATCAGTTATGGTAAATCTATCACCAAATACGAAGAAGTCTAATACTACCCACAAGTATATAAAAATAAAAGGATATTCATGACACCGGTAAAATGACCAACGGAGCGACTCTAAGAATTTTTAAAGAAAGGACCATAACAGACAAATACACTCTTTGCCCACGTGAACAAGTGCGGGCTTCACCGGGAACTTTTAACTCGTGCTCTCTAGTTAACGAAATCCTCACCAATGACACCTCTGTAAAAAAAAAAAAGCGAGGAGTGAGACGCTAGCTCAATGAGTAGTAACACTTAACCACAACCATTTTTTAATGGGGACAAGTCAGAAAACATGCTTATATAATAATAAAAAAACATCATGAAATAAATGCCCTTTCAGAAAAGGTAACAATAATCAGTCTTGTCTGATCATGTAAGTAGAAATCGAATAATAATCCGGCAATAAACTCTGTAAACACTGTCATATCAAATCTTATGTTTGGGAGGTTTCCAAGAAAGGATCATGTAATCGGTATCAATGTGAACCCCTTCATAAAAGGAGTCAAATATAATGGTAGGTCCCTACTCGAGGGAAATCGGTAACTGTATGCTAGTTCTACCTTCCCACTAGCGAGGGCTGTAACTGTTATATGTAATCTGTAAATACAAGGTGCACCAGGTCTAACGAACCCGCCGTTAGCTACGGGATCCTACAACGTCTCCTCCCATTAATAGTTTACTTGTAAACAGTAAATACTCATATGAAAGCATTTTCAAAATAGTACAGGACATTTCAGTTCTTATCAAATCATATAATTTCAGTTAAGTAATGGTAATCATCTCAAATAACGGTAAAACATATCTAGTAACGGTGAAAACATTTAGAATAACCGGTAAATATCTTAAGTAAACTGTTCGGTACCATATCAAGTAAAGGACTTGTCCCACATGCAATTTCAAAGCATCGGTAACACATCTTATTTTCAAAATCATGTATAAACCATGCAGGTTATAAAAATACAAATTGTGGTAAGATCACTACTCACAGTGCTCGAGTCGAGGTACCAAACGCATCACCACGAACAATCCATACAACTTCCTTCAATGGATCTATAATCACATCATATCGATCTCATGTTAATTTCCTTGTTTACACTAATTCATAACTAATTTAGAATATTCATCCTTAGAGGCTTCATGTTAAATTCTCAACTCGTTAAATTATATTTCCCCATGCTAGGGGTAACTTAAGCAGCCCTATAATATGCCCATTAAAGCCCAGTCATAATATATTCACCAATTCATGAAGCATTCTGTGATTCTCTTACTTATCTTAATCCTATGTTTACAAACTCATAATCTTTTCCAAAGTTTTATACTTAAACTCAAACCCATCAGAATTTCATGTACATAATGGTACTATTCCAAATAGAAGCAAGAATATATAATTACCTTGACCAAAGCTTAAGACAGTTTTTCAATTCAATTCCTCTGTTTCTCTTTCTCTCTTTAATTAATTGTTTCCTACGTAGAGTTCTCCTTCAGCGGAATGAGAAACCCACGTCCTTTCTTTCTTTGTTTCAAAAATGGCTGACCAAACTTTCACTCAAATCTCTTTATATTAAGCCCTTTTCTTTGTTTCTTTGCCAGATGGGCTTCAGCCCACTTCCTTCTCCTTCTTATTGTTTTTCTTCTTTCAAATATTATTTTTTCCTCAAACTACTTAATTGTCCTTATTTTATTGTGAGGTATTACATTCGATCCCCGAGTTTAAAATAAGTGCATAACTATAGACTGAAACAAATAGGATGCTTGACTCGCATATCATCTTCTGACTCACAAGTAGCTTATTTAACGGTATGGTTTCTCTATAAGGAGTTAACAGACACAATTTCTTTTGACCATAACTTCCTTACTTGTCTGTCAACAATAGTCATTGGCTCCTCCTCATACATTATGTTCTCATAAAGTTGTATAGTCGGTGCTTCGAGCACATGAGAAGAATATGATACACATTTTCTTAGCATAGAGACATGGAACACTGGATGGATAAAAGACATGTCACGAGGAAGTGCCAAACAATAGGCCACTTCTCCTACCCGATCAAGTATCTCGTATAGTCCTATAAATCTCGAGCTATATCGTTTCTTTTTCTTTCACAAAAACAAATCACAACTTTCATGAGAGAGACTCACATGTATGCTCGGTCTCCAACTATGAACTCTAAATCTCCCTTTGTCTTATTTGCATAAGACTTTTGTCTACTGTGAAAAATCTTTATTTGACGAACTGGCCTTATCGATGGCTTATTATACCAAGTCGAGTCCAAATACCTTAGCCCCACTGACTTCGAACAATTCAATAGGAGAACGATACCATTTGAAACACAAGGTTTCATACATAGTTAACTAATTGCTAGCTGAAGGTTGTTGTAGGCGAATTACAACTAAAGATAGGTAAACACGCCAACTGCCTCCATAATCATAAATGAAAGCTCTCAACATATCTCCAAAATCTGTACGGAACACTCAAATTATCCATTTATTTGCTGATAAAATGCGGTACTAAGATCTACTTATGTACTCAAGGCTTCTTAAAAAGATCTCCAAAAGCGTGAAGTAAGTAGTGACCCTCTATCAGATATAATGGACACTAGGGTCGGAAAGGTTCATTATTTGTGCATATCTCACTCCACCGTATATTGTCTTTAGGGGCAAGAAGTGCGCTGATTTTGTTAGCTGGTGTACAATTACCCATTCAGAGTCATAACCTCTTGGGTTGAAGGTAGTCTAGTCATAAAATCCATTGTAACTATTTTTCATTTCCATTCAAGGATTTAGATCTGTCTAGTAAGGATACGGGTCGTCGATGCTCAACCTTAAACCTGCTAGCAAGTCAAACAACTAGAATACAGTTAGCAACATCTTTCTTCGTACCTTCCCACCAAAACAACAACTTCAGGGCACAGTACATATTAGTGGATCCATGATGTGAATGTATTTAGAGTTATGGCTTTCTCAAGAATGGCTTGTCTCAAACCATCTATGTTCGGTAAACATAATTGGCCATGTTGGGTACGGGGCTACGGATAAGCAAGAATATGTAAGAATAAAACTGTAACAGTTAGAACAATTAAAACAGTTTCTGGATGTTGCCTTCAATGTTGTGTCAACATCTGAGGCAACATTGTGATAAAACAGTTATAAACCTTTATAGAGTAAATGCAGCGGAAAAGTAAAGAGACACAAGGTTTATATTTTCAAGGATATATATTAATGTATACCTTGATGGTCAATGACCAAAGAATTGTATAAATTATATACAATTACAAATGAATTTCTTTTTACAAGATTGAACAATAAATGCGAAAAAGAAATTACAAACAAAAGTGAAGTCGCAGATGACTTCAGCCTAAAGTTAAAAGATCTAAAAAGACAAATACAACATCTTCATTACAATTGCTTGAAATATAAGCTTGATCTAGAATCTAGGCAGCAATGGTAATGTGGGACTAGATGTTGTTATACTACTTTAGGCTAAGTGTGTTGATCCAGTTTCTAAGGTGAATATCCAAGAGCTCTCTTGGTAATTATTTTCGTTCAATTCTGGATATCGATACTCTGAAGCTCCCCTCTATTTATAGTGTGGAACTTTCCTTGAAATCCTCACTGATTGGTTGCGGAGGTTAAGTAAAAGAAGGCTTCAGCTTGGACCGATTCTTGCTCCTTAAAAAGCTCAACGTTCTGGACTTGGTCTTCACGTTGCTTCCTCTCCAAGCTTTGATTGTTTCTTTTACCACGTTTTAAACACATCATCATTGTAAGCTTGCCTAGGTCATTTTTTACTCACAGTAACACAATCTGTTTTGACCGGAAGAATAGGCAAAATCGTCACATATATGTTGTCAAGAATGTTGTCACAACATCGCAGGCAACATTCTTATTTTCATAAGATGTTGTCCTGAGCATTTACAGATGTTGCCACAACATCCATCCAACATCAACAAGCCACTTAGTCTGAAGTCTGAACACAACATACTATTAATAGTCATATCCTTGTCTTTACTTACTAGGACCTTATTTCGTTATTCACACGATTGCTCATCCTCGTATTAGGTGGCTTTGATGTGTTCTACCATTAGAGACTTGGCCTGAACATAAGCAAACTATGTCTATGAGTTTTTCACACTAAATCTGATGCCTATATCCTCTGTGTACATCTTAGTCCAAAAGTCTCTTCATAGGATCTATATGAGCCAAATAGCCATGGATTTCCCTCTTAATGTATTTGCCGCAACATTTTCCTTTCCCTCTTAGTCCATGAATGCATGTTGAGCAATGATCAGTGCGAAAATTATCACAAGGAACTCTTAATGTTTGTACTGAATTCTGAAGGTTGTCATAAAAATATCCTCTTCTTTGATTGTAAGCTGATAATAACCAAACTGAAGATCGATCTTTGAATAGTGTTGGATTCCTTGTAACAGATCAAGTATGTCATCTATGTTAGACCACAAGAATTTGTTATATGACGTTACTTTGTTCAAGTATGTAGTCAATACACATTTTATTTTGGGGTATAAATTCCTTCTTCACGACCATTACCCGATAGTGATACACTCAGTCTAATAAAACCTTTATTTAATGAGTCGTACAAATGTTTATCTAGCCCTCTCAACCCCATGGTTTCATATAATATAGGTGTATCGATATGGGTTGCATGTCAGGTGCCAAGTCAACACCAGATTTTCTTTCTCAATATCAACATCTATATTGTATCGGGTAAGTCCTGGTAAAGCTTTAAGAGATACATTTGAAACTTCTCTCGCTACTGATACTTCTCAAACTGAGTGTCTCGTCACTTGTGTCGACTTGCTATAAGTTAAAGAAATCCAACCAACCTTTCTTTAGTATTCATTGGGATTTCATAAAAGATACAATTTTACCAATCTCAAGAAGCTCCCCGGTTTAGTACAAAATTGGGCTCTTTAGGTATCTCAAACTTAAATGTCTTTGCATCACAATTGAGAGTAGCGTGGCAAAAGATAACTAATCCATACCCATCAGCACGTCAAAGTCAACCATATCAAGTACAATTAGATCAACTAGATTATATCTATCCTCAGCTTAAACCTGACAAACATGATATACATGTTCAACTAATAAAGAATATCCCACGAGGGTAGCAATAAAAGGATGAAGGTATTGCCCAATATCTTAATTGTTCATGTAAAGAATGGATCTTGGGACTAACTTTTGGGATTGAGTTAGGCCAAAGATCCATTCTTTACATGGTATCAGAGTCAGATCCATTCCAATTCCTTATTCACCGATGTTGGGCCCCCAAATTATATTATATACGCTCCAGTTAACAAGATCCGGGCATGCGGGGGAGTGTTAAGAGTCCCACATCGGATATGGAATGGTAACATTGACTCCTTATATGGACTTGGACAATCCTCACTCTACAAGATAGCTTTTGGGGTTGAGTTAGGCCCAATATCCATTCTTTACAGTTCATAATTTCCAACTCTTTGATCCACACTAGTCTGTTGTAGAAGGATTTCTTACATTTGACCTTATTACATGAATTCTTGGTTACTCGCTTGTAACACTAAATATTATAAATCTATTTAAGCAATATCAACTACCTCAACGTAGGTCAAAAGTCTTCGTATGAGGGATTACTACCATGTTTAAGGAGCTAACCAACCCTTCCAACCTAAAATACTTTGTTAGACAGTAAGTAGGGAGCATATCTATCTTGTTGAGGATCTGGTGTCATATATCGGGGTTGCTTCGCTATTCTTAACTAACTAATGTTCTCTAGAAGCAAGTCCTTATTTTCCTCTTGGCTATGGAAATGCTTTGTAGGAATGGAAAGTGTTGCACAAGGGAGACTTTTTAAGCATGACAATGGGTTCAATGAAGAACTAGAGCTACCTGAATCAAAATCGAGAGTGGCAACTTGTGAATCCTACTATGCACAAGAAGAGAAGAAGTCCAAGCCTTGATATAGTTGTAGTTGAAAGTCTGCCAATAAAACAACAAAGAAGCATCCCCTATGTAGGGTTTTATTGGGTTCAAAACACATAAGTAAGACATAACGAAAGTTTAAAATTTTATTCTTACTTACTCCAATAATTTATTCTTGTATGGTTATATGACAATTAAAACATGTAACATAAAACATGAGCACTTACATATTGTATTATCTGGAGTCTTTACTAATGGGTGGAAACGTGATTCCCTTTTCGACTGCAAGCACAATGCTACAGTGTATTCCTCTGTCAAGAAAGCCAGGAAATCTTGGCAGAGGTTTGAGAGAGTTTTATCCTAGACTCTAAGTCTAGAATTATTTATGAGAATTGGTGTATAATAACAATGGTTTAGTGCTGTATTTATAGTTACAATTAGGTTAGAAAACGTTTTAGGGTTACGCTTAAGCCTGGCCCAAAACCCGAGGTGCAGTGGGCCAGTCCGACTGGGCTCACTGCCGGGTCGGCGCCACGACTCGGCCTAGCAGGCGTCGCGGCGCCTTACGTAAAATTATGTTTCCCATTTTCATTTAATATATATATATATATATTTAGCACATTAAATCCAAAATCCAATTTTGATTTAATTAAATATTTTCCATCTAATAGAAATTATCCCATAGTAATTATCAATTTAAATATCTCGAATCCAAATCGAATATTTAATATTTTCTCAATACACCCTTAGATCAAAGAGACAATCGACATAGTGTGACCCTATAGGCCTTCATAGATCGACACTAATCCAATTAAGGTCTATACGGAACTCCTAGACTGCGCCGTACGACGAACTCAATATATGAAGTACATTTACATGAATCTAGCAAACATAACCTTTATGTGAGATGATAAATTCCTTTCATTCGCGACACACTCGATCAAGCTTAGGATTTGCCATATGTCTATCCATATGGCTTGATCACTTTATCTCATCTATATTAGTCGACAACTAGATCATATTCTAAATATGTCTCTTGCATTGGCCAATGACTTGGTCGACCTAATATCACTGAGAAGTTGAATGCTCTCTCGAATATCCAATCGAGGAATGAATCCTATTCTTGGCTCAACTATCTCCTTAATTTGTATCATAATGCACCCAACACAAGCCGTATCTTATCCTATAAGGAGTTTAAGCTTAGGACAGGGTCAAAGTACATTACTCTGTAAACAAGGTGCGTATTGACCTCAAGTCAAAGGACCTTCATCTCCCACACGCTGATAACACTTTAGACATGTATAACAAATAGTTTATCAGCAGGGTATACCAATACTTTCCAAAAGTATCCATGTGTCCATCACTAGTAACCAGTACTAGTAGCAGGTGAGACATACTACATTCTCTAAGAATGTGACGCAGACTACATGTCGACTTGTAACATATCATCGATATCACATTCTCGATGATCATTAGTCGAGGCTATTTCAGAGTTACGCTCTATCATCAATATCTCACTCTATTAATGACAACGTAAGCTCAAGGGATGCACATTAATGAATAATTACAAATAATCAAATAATAATTCAATAATTGCAAATGTCATAAATATTAATCTTATTAATAATACAAATGTGTTCAAGTACATTTGTCCCTGATAATGATTGTCTCTAGGACATACATACTTTCAATCTCCCACTTGGCCTAGAGTCAATCTCCGATGTATCTAATACCCATGTTTTAAAAATGACCATTATGCTTAACTAAGCTTAATGGTTTAGTAAACGAGTCAACTAGATTATCATTTGTGGGAACATAGTCTAATTTTACTTCTTCAGTTTCCACCATCTCCCTGAGTATATGGTATTTCCTCAGTACATGCTTGTTTCTGTTTGTTGATCTTGGTTCCTTAGCTTGCGCAATCGCACCAGTTTTGTCACAATAAATCGTTATTGGACAAGTGGCACTTGGAACAACCCCTAGTTCCTTCAGGAACTCAGATATCGCGACAACGTCTTTACCAGCTTCCGATCCAGCAATGTACTCGACTTCACTTATCGAATCAGCAGTTGTAGCTTACTTGGAACTTTTCCAACTTACTACTCCGCCATTGAAAATGAAGGCATATCCAGATTGAGATTTGAAGTCATCAAGATCTGTCTAAAAGCTAACATCAGTGTATCCAGTACACACTAGCTTCTCTTGTCCACCATAGACTAAGAAATATTCTTTAGTTCGTCTAAGATACTTAAGAATACTCTTGACTGCTTTCCAGTGTTCTTCCCCAGGATTCTGCTGGAATTTATAAGTCATACTAAGTGCATAGGCCACATCTGGCCTCGTACAGGTCATGGCATACATGATAGATCCTATAGCTGAATCATATGGGATTCTTTTCATGCGTTCAAGTTCTGCAACAGTAGAAGGACTATCCTTCTTTGATAGCTTAATGCATTGACCCATAGAAAGACTTCCCTTCTTGGAGTTTTCTATAGAGAATCGTCTTAGCACTTTGTCTATGTATATGGACTGTGACAATCCCAACAATCTATTAGGTCTATCTCTATAGATCCTAATTCCAAGAATATAGCAGGCTTCACCCAAGTCCTTCATCATGAAGGTGCTGGATAACCATTCCTTGACTGATTGCATGAGTCTTATTATCTCTCATTATTAATATGTCATCTACATATATAACAACGAAGACAATACTCTCTTCCTTGCGCTTACTATAAACGCAGGGATCTTCTTTGCTTTTAACAAAGTCAAACGATTTGACTGCTTTGTCAAAGCAAATATTCCAACTCCTTGAGGCTTGCTTAAGTCCATAAATGGACTTCTGTAGCTTGCATACTGCTTTGGGATTAGTCTTGGATGTAAAATCCTCAGGTTGTATCATATACACCTCTTCAATTAGGTTACCATTGAGGAAATCAGTTTTAACATCCATTTGCCAAATGTCATAATCACAGTATGTGGTTATTGCAAGCAAAATCCGAATGGACTTAATTTTCGCAACATATGAAAATGTTTCATCATAATCGACCCCAGGCCGTTGATTATAACCTTTAGCCACCAATCTTGCCTTATAACTCTGTACTTTGCCATATGCATCAATCGTTTTCTTGAAGACCCATTTGCATCCGATGGGTCTAACCCCTATTGGCAAATCAATCAAGTTGATTGATGTACATCGAGTCCATCTTAGATTTCATGGCTTCTTGCTATCTCTGCGAATCATGTCTAACATAGCTTCGTTGTAGGTTGTAGGTTCATCGTCATCAGGAATATCTATCGCATTGTGTGTTTCAACAAAGAAATTAAGTCTTTTAGGTGGACGATGAGTCCTAGTGGTCCTACTGAGTTGATTATTTTGCGTTTCAGTGTTTGTTGCATTCTGATTGTGAGAAGGTCTTTGTGTGCTGGACAATCCATCACCTTGAGAGCTTTCAGGAATGTCATTTTTATGTATTTCCTGAATGGAATGATGTACAACCATTGTATCATCTTTCATTGGTTGTGTATGAGAGCCTTATATTTCTGCACTATCTCTCACAGCACTCCCACTGGCTGAAGGGCGTACTCTAAGTACCCAATATTCACCAAATACTCCCACTGAATCCTTGTCTAGGTCTTTTGACAAGGGTTCCACTTCTGTGTTATCTTGTGGTTCTTGAATTTCTTCAAGTTCTATCTTATTGCAGCTCTGTTCCTTGTAGACATAGTCTTCTTCAAGGAAAGTTACATTTCTAGAAACAATGACATTATGTTCTCCAGGAAGATAGAAATATTATCCCTTAGTTTCCTTTGGATACCCCACAAAATAATATTTCTCACTTTTAGATTCCAACTTGTCAATAAACATCTTCTTTACATATATAGGGCACCCCAGGGTCGCATGTGTTTAAGTGATGGCTTCTTGCCATTCCATATCTCATATAGAGTTTTCTCTACTGACTTTGAAGGAACCCTGTTCAGGATATAAATTGAGCTTTGCAATGCATAGCCCCAAAGGTATGTTGGTAGAGCTGAGAAACTCATCATGGATCTAACCATATCTAATAGGGTTCGATTTCTCCTTTTAACAACACCATTCATCTGTGGCGTTCCAGGAGGTGTCCATTGTGATTGGACTCCATGAAGCTTCATGTAATCCAAAAATTCTTTACTTAAGTATTCACCTCTTCGATATGATCGAAGGGTCTTGATACTTGTTTCAAGTTGCTTCTCTACTTCTGACTAGTACTCCTTGAATTTCTCAAAGGCTTCGGACTTGTATGTCATAACATACACATGCCTAAATCTTGTGAAATTGTTTGTAAAAGCGATGAAGTAAGGGAAGCCTCCCTTAGCTTGAGTTGAAAATGGCCCACATACATCAGTATGGACCAACTCAAGCACATCTTTGGCTCGCACACCCTTCCCAGAAAGTGGCTTGATGGTTATCTTTCCTCTCAAGCAAGATTCACAGTTACCATAGGACTCCAAGTCAAATGGTTCCAGGTAGTCTAACTTTCTTAATCTTGTTGATGTGACCAAGTCTACAGTGCCATAAGTAGGTGGGGTTTCTTGGGTTACTTATCTTAGCTCGTTTATTTTGCACATTGAAAATTTCACAACTATAGTTTAGAACATACAAACCATCCACAAGCGGAGCATTTCCACAAACAAAACCATTAAAAGACAGTACATAACTGCCATTGGCAATAAATAAGAAAAACCCCTCAATGTCTAACACTGGGATATAAATAATATTCCTCGTCAATGAGGGAACAAAATAACAATTATTTAGTTCTAAACAAAAGCCTGAAGGTAAATCTAGTCTATAAGTTCCCACGCGTTCAACATCCACTCGTGCTCCATTTCCAACGCGCAGGTCTACCTCCCAAGGTCCAACCTTTCTGCTGTCAATCAGACCCTGCACATTATTACAAATGTGTGAGCCACACACGGTATCCAATACCCAGCAGTGAGAGTTATTTATAGACACATTTATCTCAATGACAAACATACCTTGTCCAATAGAGCCAGGAGCACCTAGTGCTTTGCCTCCTTCTGGGACTGTGCAGTCCTTCTTCCAGTGCCCCTTCTTCTTGCAGTTGAGGCACACATCCGAAGTTACATTTGCCTTCTTCTAAACACCTCCTCTAGGTTTTATAACTGTAGGTGCAACAACCGTTATACCCTTCTTCTTCTGCATGTTCTTACCCTTGGGTTTGAACTTGCTTGAAAAGCCCACTATGAGCACGACTTTACCTTTAGAGGTAGATGATTCAAAGGTCTTCAACATGTTGTGAAGCTCTTGAAGACTTACCTTAGTCCCATTCATATTGAAGTTCACAATGAAATTCTCAAATGAACCAGGAAGTGAATTCAGGATTAGGTTGATAGAGACATTATAGGCAGCTTTGTTCCATTCGAAGACAACCTTTCTATCAGCCCAATCATCTTCAGAACATGTGCTGACACTTGACCCCTATCGTTCAACTTACACTTGAAAGGTCCCTTAACAGTTTATACTCCATTGTCTGAGACTGTGAGTCATAGAGACTCTTCAAGTGTTCTAGCATTTCGTTGGGGCCCATGTTTTCATGTTGCCTCTGTAACTCCACAGTTATGGAGGACAACATTACACATTGTGTCGAGGTAGCATCGTCTAGATGTTTCTGATAAGCCACCTTGTCAAACAGGGCATACTCAGCAGAATTTTCAGCAGGGACTGTGGGGAACACTGTGTCTAACACATACTCAATTCTTTCTTGTCTTAACACCAATCGCAGATTTTTTAACCAGTCAAGGTAATTTGCTCCAGTCAACTTGTTTGTCTCGACCAATATTTTCAGTGACTGATTTGACATTTTGTATAAACTGAAGATATAGATAGACTTGAAATTAAACTCTAATATAATTTCTATTGAACACATTCATTAACTAATTAACATGACATTTAGTTTAATTAGCTCCCACTATTTTAACATACACTTCGACCCCATGGAAGAATACGGACTCATATCAAATATGGTCATAATGGGCCAAGATCCAGGTTCATGCTATCTCCGCGTTTGTTGTGGCTGATAACTTCAATACCATAACCCGATAGGTCTCCAAACCAATTACAAATAATTTGTAACTCTTGTTTGACCGTATGTTCTAAACAATCGATCTGCGTCCCTCGACTTGTCCGACACTGTGACGCCAAGACAGCCTAGCAAGTCAACCCCGTTATGCGACTGCAATTATGTATTTAAGTGAGTTTTGCCTTATAGAGCAAACACTGTGGTGTAAGTACTCATGAAGGTTTATCACCCACTTCTGCATTTAACATACATCTATGAAAGAGTCTGAGTCCTCGTAGACTTAGAGCAAATGTTGTGGCATAAATACTCATCTCGCCGAAAAGGATTTTGCACTACAATTAATTATAACGGACGACGTATTCATTTCAAATGAGACTTGTATTAAAATTTTAGGGAACATTTTAATTCATGGTTTTAACCAAGATCAACTCTAGTATGCTATATCAAATATAACATCTTAATTATCATGCAAAGTCGATTAACCACTTATTGGGTACCGCCTGCCCAAGCATGATATTAAGCAGTCTAAACACATACTAGGTTCCGCCTACCCGGACTATTATTTGTGGACATTATTCTAGTAATTTAAATGATAAATAATTTGATATTTAGCACATAAACAATATACTTATCAAATAATATACTTTGTAATAATAATCGTGGGTTAAACATTTTGAATTTTTTTTCGAACCGATGGGGCCGCGACGCTAATCATTAGAGTCGCGGCGCCAATGAGGCAGAAGCTGAAATTCTGCTTCTGCAATGCATTAGCGCCGCAACGCTTCACTATAGAGCCGCGACGCTGACAAGGTAGAAACCTTTCGACTTCTGTAGTTCATTAGGGCTGCGACGCTCCACCATGGAGCCGCGACGCCTATTGTCCAGTAAGTCCATAATTTTAAAATGAAGCATTAGGGCCGCGACGCCCTACCATAGGGCCGCGACGCTGACGTCCTGACAAAACGTTTCTGTGTTGATTTTTTTTCTAAAATCATTCGAGCCCTAAATCCAATTTAGGGATCAAATCAGAGATCCTTTATCCTCACTTACCATTATCAATAATGCACATATCGACCATCATCCATTCATACTCGTTCTTCGTCGTGCACCATGTTCGCAATGAATCGGTTATCTGCACTTGGCTTAGTCCGAGTTAGAACAAAATGATTTCGTCGATTTAGCGTAGGTGATAACTTAGGGTGATATCAAAAGGTTAACCATTCGGTCAAGATATGTAGGATTTCAAGAAGCCTTGTTTTAATCCAATTTTATGTTTAACTCATATTATTATGTTATTCAATTATTATATAACCATTGAACCAGCATGGGTTTTGATACCATTGTAGGATTTTGTTGGGTTCAAAACACATAAATAAGGCACATCGAAAGTTTAAAATTTTGTTCTTACTTACCCCAATAATTTCTTCTTGTATGGTTATATGACAATTAAAACTTGTAACATAAAATATGAACACTTACAGGTTGTATTATCTGGAGTCTTTACTAATGGGTGGACACGCGATTCCCTTTTCGACTGCAAGCACAATGCTACGGTGTATTCCTCTGTCAAGAAAGCCAGGAAATCATGACATAGGTTTGAGAGAGTTTTATCCTAGACTTTAAGTCTAGAATTGTTTATGAGAATTGGTGTATAATAACAATGGTTTAGTGCTGTATTTATAGTTACAATTAGGTTAGAAAACGTTTTAGGATTAGGTTTAATCCTGGCCCAAAAACCGAGGTGCAGTTTACACTGCAATGCTACCCTTTGGTTGCTGGGGAGAGTATTTTTCATGTTACATATATATATATGTGTGAAGTTCATATGATCATTTGTACATAAGTAGTATTTTCAAAAGGAGTAGGTGTATTTTGTGTCAATTTGGTGAAGTTCATTGTTTAAAAGATTATTTATCTTTTATACTATTTAACTCGAAACATCGTCTTCTTTTTTTATCAAAAAAATTACTATATTTTTTGCTCACAAAACATTTAAAGCTTCCTACATACTTTACATATCTTGAACTTCATTTTTTCAAATGCTACAATAATTTTGATCTCATTCTTTTCTTTATCCAAATTTTGATTCTTGAAAACTCGATATTTGAACAAGGGGCTACATAGATGCAAAATCATTGAACTTCATTTTTTCATATGCTACAATAATTTTGATCTCATTCTTTTCTTTATCCAAATTTTGATTCTTGAAAACTCGGTATTTGAAATAAGGGCTACATAAATGCAAAATAATTGAACTTCATTTTTCATATGCTACAATAATTTTGATCTCATTCTTTTCTTTATCCAAATTTTGATTCTTGAAAACTCGGTATTTGAAACAAGGGGCTACATAAATGCAAAATAATTGAACTTCATTTTTTCATATGCTACAATAATTTTGATCTCATTCTTTTCTTTATCCAAATTTTGATTCTTGAAAACTCGGTTTTTGAACAAGGCTACATAAATGCAAAATAATTTAGCTTTTGACATGATAAAGTATTTTTTTGACTTATACAAAGATAAATTGACAAAATGAAATGAAAATTGAAAATTTCCTTCATTATCATCTAAAAATCTGCCTATCACAATACACCAACTTGCCACCTTTCTCACAAAGACCTTGTTCTCCAATGGAATCCATCACTTTCCCATAACTATACCTCAATGGCATCTTCCCCAATAATCCATGAAACTCAGTAATGCATTCTCCTCTTCTCTTCCTATGCTCTCCTTTTCTACTACTCAAACCCACTTCCCTTTCCTTCATTTCTCCACCTTCATTCCTCGCATCTCCCCAATCCCTTACCCTCTTTGCACCCACCAAAATTGGCCCCTTTTTCATCTCCTCCGCCACCAAAAAGTTCATTAAAATATCCTCGCAGTTGTTCTTTTCTTCTACTTTTGCTCTAAGCTGAGTGTATTCTTTATTGCATGAGTATTCGTAAAGGTACCTGTAGACATTAAAATTTTATCGGAGTTAAAATAGAATTTTACTAGACGAGGTCTGTTAGAGTTTCTTGCATACTCTTGTATCCTAAACATTAGCTTAGCCTTACGCCTTACGCCTTACGCCTATATAAGGGACACTATTCCTTAAAAAGACATTTCACAATCTCACAAATTCATGGAATATTTGCAAAGAGATCACATAAATATTGTCTTTCTTTAAGTTGTTGCCTGAGGTTCATAGCGATGAAATATATCATCCTAAATTCGAAAAATAAGTTACTAACGATCCTCAAATTACATAGTAAATTCAGAGATAAGAATCAACGGATAAACAAAGTTAGTAATCACAAATATTTATAAATAAAATCTATGTTTCTATCATATTTTATTTGTGACTGCAGTCAATTTTCGCTACCCCTCCATCTCAAAATAAGTGTCACTCTAGTAAAAAATAATTATCTCAAAATAACGGTTAAATTCAGGATAAAAATTGACATGTGTGTTTAAGTTATGTATTAAGATAGTTTAGTAAACTTCACTTTATATTTATTATTTCTTAACGAGCCTGATTTTTGCTAAGATGACAGTTATTTTGGTACGTAGGAGCGCTTTAAAATTTATTGCAAACCGTACCGTAAGTTGAGGATCATGAATTTTGTTAATACGATGGAGTACTTGTTGTTTTCCATGGTGTAGATCCATGATTTCTGAGATAAGTCGTAGTTGTGTGACCTGACGAACAACCCGATTAGGCGATCCGGGTTGGATTTCCACACGTTGAAGGCGAAGGTTACGGATTTTGGGTCGGGTTCGATATCGTCATCGCAGATGAGTACGGCGCGTGTGGTAATTGATCGGTGCGGATAGAAACGGAGGTTGAGGCTGGAGGAACGTTGCCGGAGGATGGAGATCGGAGTGGATGACGTGGCGGCGGAGAGCGAGAGGGATTCTGAGAGATTTGAGAGGATTTGCGGCGGAGTTGTAGGGTTTCCCCAGAGGATTACGACGGCGGCGACGGAGGATGCTGCGGCGTAAGTGGCGGCGATTGATTGGAGGAGAGGAATACGGTGTTCGGAGTAGCCGTTGATTAGTACCGTCAGTTGATCGGGTTGGAGTGTTCTCGGATCGACCGGCGGGCGGTTGCATGGGTCGGAAGGGCGTGGACCGGTTCGGAGTGAAAAGACGAAAAGGGGCATGGATAAGATTATAATTACAACATGTAAGGAAAAGACGGGCTTTAACTTCCTCATTTTACAGAGGTTTTGCTGATAGCGTCTGTTCTGTTATGGCAGTTAATGGCGTAATCTGGTGATAATCTTGTAATTTTGGAAAGATAGAAGGGTAATTTGGTACTCTGCCGCAATTTTTATGGTATAAGTAGGATTTTGAGAGTCAAATAATTTAATTTTAATTGTGAATTCAGACATAAAAATTTTAAAATTTTCAAATAAAATTCTTATATAAAAAGTATTATAAGTTATAATAATTGATAACTTAAATATTTTAAAAATATATACTAATAAATTACGGTAAAAGAAAGACATTTAAATCTCGAAATTCGAAATATGCTACATAAATTGGGATGGAATTAGTATATCTAAAAAATGTTGAAAATCATTTTTGTGTGTATGAATATGAAATGATTGTTGAATTTCATTTAGCACAAAAAACTTTAGTGTTGGTGAACAATCACCTAATTAATTTGGCAGATGACACTTTCACAAAACCCGGAAATTGAAAAGAAAAATAAAAGGTCCTTTTTACTGTTATTGTACCGGCAAGCAATGCACAGGCTTCAAGAAACTCGAGAGACAAGGAGAATGACAAAAATGATATTTAGGACAAGTTTAAAACAATCCTTTAAGGGACCTCTAACGGAAGAAATGGTTTTTGGCCCTTCACATATTTTTTTTTAGTTTTATGATTTTTTTATTAAAAAAATTTCACTTTTACATATTAGAGATATAAAAAAGAAAAAATAAGAGATATGAAAAAGTCATTTTCTTCTATACAAATTATAAAAGACCAAAAAATATCATTTCCTCGAACTCTGATGTGTTTCTCCCTTAAGCCAACAAATACCAAGGGAATTATCCGTTATGTTATCTGCCATTTTCATTAACAACATTTACGTGCTTCTAAAAACATTAGACGCTCGAATATTTCTGCTTTGGTCATGGCAAATATTAACCTTAGAGGATGTATTCATTCTTAAGTGGATATTTGCAACAGTAGGAATTTTGAAGAGATTATAGCTTTTGGCGTTAGCTTAACAATCTAGCCATTAAAATATTCAGCTGATTAATGTACTTTTTTATACATAGGGTCTAGTGGATTGCAGTTCATTTTGTTGTAGATCAACAAGTCAATCACCAGCGTCACCTCCTTCTTCACTTTCACTATATTGCCATTATCATTGACTGAAAGAAAAATAAAACCCCTAACACGCCTCTAAAAATTAATATTGCCAAATTACAATACTTCAAATTGCTCATGCTTCTAATTTTAATCTTTGGGTTTGTTGAACATTTTAATTGAAAGGGCCTAACTTTCAAGCTTGAAATTGAACTACATCCAAACTTCAGATCTATAATTTTAGTTTAGATTCTGGCAATTTAAAATTTTAGATCTGCTAGTAAATATCAAAGACCTTGAGGTCTGATCTTTGATTATGAGACAACTAAACTTTAAAACATTTATAAAATTTGACTATTCCTTAAATAGTGGTCTTAAAAATGGCTGTTTGTGCACTTCGCTCTACACGTCACCACGCGGTAACACCTGAAGCCAAAATGTAAACATCCTTAAATTTCCAACCTGCAATTTAAACTTCAGGTTTTGGGGTTTAAAATTTGATTATGAGGCGGTTAAAATTTTTTATGTTCCTTTATAGTATTTGGTTATTGTTTAGATTAGGGTCCTAAGAAGGGTTAAAAATGCCAAATAGGGAACATCCTCGAAAACTCTGAAGTTTATTTCGATACCATTAAATGTGTGTTTGGTACGAAAGAAAATGTTTTTAGAAAAATAAATAAATTCCGTATCTTTTTGTTTTTATTTTTGGTACATAAGCAAGAAATATTACTTTTTATATATAATCTAGATAAATTTCGAGGAAATGGGGCCGGGGGTTGGTTGGGAGGGGGGGTTATGAGTGTGTGTGTAAAGATGAGGTGTGTTGGTGTACTTGCACTAGGAAAGTGTATTTCTCAGGAACTGTTTTCCAAAAGTTTTTATAAATTTCAGCTATTATTATTAGGGGTGAGCGGGTCCGGATATCCTAACTTTTTTGAACTATCCGGACCTTACCCAGTAAAAGATCGATTTCTAAATTTACTATCCGGAACCTACCCGTAGCAATCATTATCCAGAACCTACCCGGACCATGCGGTTCCGGGTAGATTCCCGGGTACCCTGTAAATTTTTGTGTAATTTTTGTGTTGCTAAAAGAGATATATCTGATTATCACACGCAGTAACCTCATCCGAAGTGTTCCTTAATTTGATACTGATCCATTCATTATATGAAAGAAAACATTCCAAAAAAAGTTCAAATAAATAAAAATAAACGTTCCAAGACAAAACTGATTCATTATATGAAAGTAAACACAAGACCAAAGATATATCTTATACTGATTCATTCATTACAAAACTCCAAATAAACATAAATAAAACTACATCTTCTAAAGAAACAAGAGATGCTTTTAAAAAAAAAGGCCCATAAGTGGTATGACCTTTTTTTATTAACTAAAAAAATAATAGAATTAAAAAAGTAAAAATATTTAATATTTTATAGGTTCCGGGTCCGCGTCCCTGTCTCTATTTACCGGAATTGAAACCGGATCCGACATTGATCGATTCCTAATTTTACTACCTGAAACCTATCCGTTATTATAATATATCTACCCGGAACCTACCCGTTAATGTCGGTTCCGGTCGGATATCTGGATACTCTGTGCCCGTGCTCACCCCTAGTTATTATCCATAGCGGTCCTAAAATTTGCTTCAGTTCACGCCAGGCGATAGCAAATATCTCCTACCAAAGCCCTTCGTTAAATCAAAACGGCCACCTATTTTACTTCTTTTCTTTTCACTTTCAGCAGTAAAACATGGTACGTTCTTTTTTTTTTTTTTTGTCGAAATTGAAGCCACTAATGGTTGTTGTTTTTTGCAGTCAGTGACGCTTCATACAAACCTAGGCGACATGAAGTGCGAAATCTTCTGCGACGAAGTCCCTAGAACTGCTGAGGTTCGTTTTTATGTTTAATTTTATTGTAAGTAAGCTAAAGATGAATATCTGGCTTTTGTTTCCGTATTGAAGACAATAACAACTCTTGGGGGGTTCAATTAGATGTTTTCTCCATACTTGCCTGAACTTGGTAGCATAAAGTTTACAACTCTTCGATTCCCGTGCTATTGCCGACTCCCCGCTCCCTTATCATTAGGTTACCAACTTATTTATTCTTTGAGCACTAGGCAGGCATCAACTCTCATACATAACAAGGGAATATCGTAATTTCTGAAATGTTAATGATTCTTCAGTGGCATAGCTCCAGATATGGGCTTCTTCCCTTCATTAGACGTGTAGTCGGATGTGTTGGTTATAAATGTACAGGAAACGAAAATTACAAGTAACTGCTAAGTATTGCAAGAACTGAAATTGTTGTTGAACAATAAACTGAATTACAATGAACAATAAATAATAAACTGGAACAGTTTTTGGTATGCTGAGTCGAGTGTTTGCACTCTGTCTTTAAGACAATATTGCCCCGTATGTATCCTTTCTACGGGCTGGACATTTGTCTCCCAAGATAAAACAGCAAATGAACAATTGAGCAAAGGAAACTCAAGTGCTACCGTGAAGAATTTTTTGTAATGAAATGATGCTTGGAAGATTGTAGGAAGACTGAATTCGTTTCTGTTTGTGTTAAGTGTAGCTCAACAATGGTGACAAATGGGTTCTTTAAATAGTTGAAGGAGAGGCTGATGAACTGCCTCCATAAGTGTCATTACCGGCCAAGTAATGACAATTATGGAGGTAGTAATTCCTCCAAAATAAATGGTGAAGATGTGCAACGGATTGGCCATTTAGGAAGAGTAATTCAACCAAAATAATGGCTGAATTGAGTGCTGGTGGATGTTTCTGTTCTCTGCCAAATTCTGACTTTCTTGAAACTTCAAGGACCAAATTGTACATCTTGAAGGAACCAAACTGTACATATGAAAGAATTCCGGTCCAAACTATACATATAAAACTTCAGAGATCAAACTGTATATATGGCAAAGTTCTCTAGTCCAAAAAGAAGCACAGCCCACGACCCGTGACCCGAGACGCGAGACCCGAACCAGACGTGCGGGCGGCGGCGGCGCGCGTATGGGCTTTCCTCGAATCGAAGCATATCTAGGTCCTCCCTCCTTAAAGCACATGGGATACCTCTTGGGGTCCCAAACCCTAAACCAACTTTGAGACTTATAAACAAAACAATTCTTTCTTACTCCACCGATGAGGGAGAATTGATCTCATACCACACTTTTCCATGCTTCAAACACCTCACTTCGTGGACCAATATCTCTTTTATTTCTCAACGAAATTTGACGATCATTGGCCCTACGGTTATCTACTTACTTAGTAGATTATGCACGTGTGAAGAACTGAATTCTCCAACATGCGTAACACTAGTGTTTAAGCCGTTAAAGTTGGTCGGACGCAACTCCCGCCAAAGGCAAATTTTCAACAATCCCCTCTTGAAAGAGATTTTGGCGCACTCACATGGTGCCATTTCATTTCCAGCAATATTTCAGCGGACCGATGTTGCATAAGCAGAGGTAGCGTCAGCTTTGAATCTTCCATAGTTAAATACCATCGGACTTACTTACTGAGCGGTGAACGTGATGTCTTGAACCATCAGTGTTTAGTGTAAGCCAAGTCAATAGTACCAACACAACAAATTCTCTTACTCTCTTCTTCGTAATGTTTTGTCCGTTGTGGCCATGGACAACTTCTTGGATTCTTAAGTGCGTTCATTTGAGACGGCCCGTCCTCGCACTTAAATAGGTGGTCTCCTACAAGGTATCCTGCTATACCCCACTTCACAAGTGTTAGGAACCATTAAAATTTTTCCCAAAACCTAACCTCAACTGCTGAGGATCATTAAAGGTTTTGAAAACTTAACCTTTACCTATACTGCAGATAGCACTTAACGTCTATCGCGGGAACGGCTTTGGATTTGGTGTTTCTTTACGAAATCACTATCCGAAGTGCTCATGCTTCCACCGAAGTGATCAACCGAACCTTTACAGGCTTAGTTTTCCCATTAAACCAAATTACTGGGATCTCCAGTTAGTAAGGTTGGGTTACCACTGTATTGGTCCTTATATTTTGGGTTTTAAGCCCATTCCCCTAGACAGGCAAACCATCTGATCCTTGGGTAAGCCCTTTGTCAATGGGTCTGGTATATTATCCTTTGACTTAATGTAATCAATGGATATTATACCCGTGGTGATTAGTTTCCTAACGGTCTTATGCCTCCGTCGAATATGACGAGACTTGCCGTTGTACATAGCATTCCGTGCCCTTCCTAGAGGTAACTGACTGTCACAGTGGATCATTATCGAAGGTACGGGTTTGTTCCAACACGGAACATCCTCTAAGAAGTCATGAAGCCACTCAGCTTCTTCTCCTGCTTTGTCTAAAGCGATAAACTCCGATTCCATTGTGGATCGGGCGATGCAAGTTTGCTTAGAGGATTTCCAAGACACAACCCCACCACCAATTGTAAATACATACCCACTGGTGGACTTGGTGTTCTCTATATATCGATATCCGATTTGCATCACTATACCCCTCTAGTACAAATTTTGGATATCTCGAATAGTGTAACCTGAAAGTTAACGTGTATTTCAGGTATTGTAATACCCGATTCAACGCCTTCCAGTGATTATCACTCGGATTACGGGTGAACCTAGCCAACTTATTGGCTGCATAAGCAATATCAGGTCGGGTGCAATTTGTTATATACATCAAACTACCGATCACCTGTGCATATCGCTCCTGGTATACAGGTGCACCAAGATTTTTATCAAGCTTTTGATTTGTATCCATTGGTGACTTTATCGGTGAACTGTCTAACATCTCGAACTTTCTCAAAACATCCTCGATGTAGTGAGACTGAGATAAGACCAGTCCGTCAGACGTCTTAGAGATTTTAATCCCTAAGATGACATCTGCGATACCCATATCCTTTATGTCGAAGCATTGTTTCAACATGTTCTTAGTCTCTAGGATTACCCTAGGACTGCTTCATGTGATCAACATGTCGTCTACATACATGCATATCATAACAAATGAGTCAGAGTTACCTTTCGTGTAGACACATTTATCACACTCATTAATGGCGAAACCCTTCGATAGTAGAGTACTATCATTTTTTTTTGTGCCATTGCTTCGGGGCTTATTTAAGCCCATACAGAGATTTGACAAGCCGACAGACTTTCTTCTCTTGCCCTTAAACCACATACCCCTCGGGTTGGTCCATATAAATTTCTTCTTTCAAATAACCATTTAGGAAGGCTGTCTTGACATCCATTTGATATATCTCAAAGTCACGCAAAGCTGCGATCGTAATGAATACCCGTATGGATGTCATCCGGGATACCGGGGAGTATGTGTCAAAGTAGTCAAAACCTTATGTCTGCCGATATCCCTTAACTACCAACCTGGCCTTGTACTTGTCTATAGACCCATATGTTTTGTATTTCCGTTTGAGTATCCATTTATAACCCAACTATTTATTTCCCAAAGGAAGATCAACCAACTCCCAAGTATGGTTATGCAGAATGGAGCCTATTTCACTCTCAATAGCTTCTTTCCAGAGCGGTGCTTCTGGAGTTGACAACGCCTTAGCAATTGTCTTTGGTTCATCATTAACCATATAAGCTACAAAGTCAGGACCGAAGGATTTATCCTTCCTGGCCCTTTTACTTCACCTTAGATCCATCTCTGGAGTCTCCAAGTTCTGAGAATCTGGAACACTAGATTCAGGATGTTCAGCCACCTCGAGATCCGCTAGATCTGAATCATCTAGATCCGGGTTGTCAACAACTCCCTGTTCTTGAGAGCTTTGTGCATAACTTTATTTGCGAGAGTTTATGTCTTTTTCCTTTCTAGGAAAGGTACCTTCAAAGAATAGAGCATTCCTTGATTCCATGATTGTACCCTGATGGATATCTGGAACATCTTACTTATGCACTAAGAAGCGATAAGCACTACTGTTATTTGCATATCCGATGAATATGCAATCTACAGTCTTAGGCCCAATCTTGACCTGCTTTGGCTTGGGTACTTCAACCTTTGCCAAACAACCCCATACCTTAAAATATTTGTATGTGGATTTCTTTCCCTTCCATGATTCATATGGAGTTTTGTCCTTACCCTTATGTGGGACTCTGTTAAGAATCGTATTAGCGGTAAGGACGGCTTCTCCTCACATGTTTTGGGGAAGACCGAAATTGATAAGCAAGGCATTCATCATTTCCTTCAATGTGCGGCTCTTACGTTCCGCCACACCGTTCGATTGAGGTGAGTATGGAGCCGTCGTTTGATTAACAATGCCTTCTTAGGCACAGTATTCCTCAAATGACGCTACATATTCTCCCCCTCTATCGCTACGAATGGATTTAATCCGTAGGCTTAGTTGGTTTTCAACTTCTGCTTTGTAACGTCGAAACACTTCAAAGGCTTCATCCTTACTTTTCAACAAGTAAAGGTAACAATACCTTGTGCTATCATCAATGAATGTCACAAAGTACTTGTTCATCCTCTAGTTTGTGCAAACTTCAAATCACATATATCTGTGTGAATAAGTTCTAGAGCGGTATTCCTTTCGACGGATCGAAAAGAAAGCTTGGTGAGTTTTGCCTCTACGCACATCTCACACTTATGTTGAGGGTTTACGTCGATAGACGACAACAACTCCATCTTTACCAGCCTTTGGATAGACTTGTAGTTAACGTGTCCTAATCTATGATGCCATAAATTAGAAGACTCAAGCAAATAAGAAGAATGTTCAACTTTATTACTTGGACACATTACAGACATGACATTTACTTTGAAGAGGCCTTCATAGACGAAGCCTATCCCCACAAATGTGCCATTCTTAGTGAGTACAAACTTATTGGATTCAAACACTAGCCTAAAACCAGCATTAACCAATAAAGGTCCAGAAATTAAATTTCTTCTAATCTCTGGGACGTGCATTACTTCCTTCAGAGTGAGCTCCTTTCCGGAAGTCATCTTCAAGACCACCTTTCCTACCCACAGCACGTCAGAGGAAGCGTTGTTGCCCATGAATAGCTTCTTGTCGGTGATCGGTGTGTACGTGGAGAAGACATCTCTGTTGGAACAGATATGTCTGGTAGCACCTGTGTCCATCCATCACTGCATCGGATTCTCAACCAGGTTGGCTTCTAGTACCTCTGCTGAGAACTCCTCAATCATGTCATCCTGGAGCGTGTCCTTGATGACGTTAGCATGTGCCTTGCCTTTAGCCTTGGCTTTCTGTTGTTGCTCAGTCTTGAGCTTGCGACATTCCTTGATCTTATGACCAGGTTTCCCACAGTGGTGATAGTTACCTCTGAACATCTCCGCTGCGTGGGCCTTGCCGTCTTTCTGGAACTTCCGCTTCTTGCTTGAGTTCCCTTTGGCCTCAGCTAGATTTGCCTTTGCCTCAGCAGGTTGTCTACCCCTAGGCAAGGTCTTCTTATTATCTTCCTGGATTTGGAGTTTGATAATAAGCTCTTCAAAGGTCATCTCCTTTGTCTTGAGTTTTAAGTAACTCATAAACTCATTCCACGAAGGAGGTAACTTTTCAATCAGCAATGCAACCAAAAATTGCTCATTTGGTTTCATTCATTCCAAATCCAAGCGATGTAAAATCATTTGGAATTTCTGGACTTGGGACATCACAGTCTTACTATCCACCATTTGAAATTTTAGAAATTTCTCAACGATGAACTTCTTAGTACCCGTATCTTGTGCGTTGTACTTCTTTTGCAGTTTTTCCCATAGCTTTTTGGCATTGCCAACGGTGCAATAGACCGTGTAGAGAGGGTCTGCCAAGTAGTTCAGTATGTAATTCTTACACATGAAATCGCTATGATTCCACGCATCAAGAACCATCTTCATGCCATTAATGACATGGATACCAAGGCCCTTTTCACCCGTTTCATTAGGCGAAGAGTCTATTTCATCTCCAGCTTGTGAAGGATCTTCCGTTAGGAACCGGGCTATGCCCATAACAGTTAAGTAGAATATCATCTTTTGCTACCATCTCTTAAATTCTGATCCCATGAATTTTTCAGGGCGATCATGGTGTGAGGCAGAAGGTGGAGCAGCAACAGTCGGGAAGGCAACGGAGTTGCTGCCTTGAACAGTAGCGGCAATAGCAGTGAAGGCAGCAGAGTTGCTGCTTTGGCCAGTAGCGGCAGTAGCGGGAAGGCATCATTGTTGCCTTGAGTGGCAGCAGCAGTAGCAGCAGTAGCAGCAACATCAATCATATTTCCAGCCATGTTGCAGCTGATACAATAAGCAAATATTGTCTTAAACTTGTTGGTTACAAATGTGCAGGAAACGAAAATTACAAGTAACTGCTAAGTATTGCAAGAACTGAAATTGATGTTGAACAATAAATTGAATTACAATGAACAATAAACAATAAACTGGAACAGTTTTTGGTATGCTGAGTCGAGTGTTTGCACTCTGTCTTTAAGACAATATTGCCCCGTATGTATCATTTCTACGTCCTGGACAATTGTCTCCCAAGATAAAACAACAAATGAACAATTGAGCAAAGAAAATTCAAGTGCTACCGTGAAGAATTTTGAGTAATGAAATGATGTTTGGAAGATTGTAGGAAGACTGGATTCGTTTCTGTTTGTGTTAAGTGTAGCTCAACAATGGTGACAAAGGGGTTCTTTAAATAGTTGAAGGAGAGGCTGATGAACTGCCTCCATAAGTGTCATTACTGGCCAAGTAATGACAATTATGGAAGTAGTAATTCCTCCAAAATAAATGATGAAGATGTGCAACGGATTGGCTATTTAGGAAGAGTAATTCAACCAAAATAAATGGCTGAATTGAGTGCTGGTGGACGTTTCTGTTCTCTGCCCAGTTCTGACTTTCTTGAAACTTTATGGACCAAACAGTACATCTTGAAACTCTAGGGACCAAACTGTATATATGAAACTTCAGGAATCAAACTGTACATATGACAAAGTTCTCTGATCCAAAAAGATAATATCAGAAGAAGCACATCCCGTGGCCTGAGAACCTGGACCGGACGGGCGGCGGCGGCGCGTGTGTGCGCTTTCCTTGAACCGAAGCACATCTAGGTCCTCCCTCCTTTAAACACATGGGATACCCCTTGGGGTCCCAAACCCCAAGCCAACTTTGAGACTTATAAACAAAAAAATTCTTTCTTCCTCCACCGATGAGGGAGAATTGATCCCATACCACTTTTTCATGCTTCAAACACCTCACTTCGTGGACCAATATCTCTTTTATTTCTCAACGAAATTTGACGATCCTTGGCCCTACGGTTATCTACTTACTTAGTAGATTATGCACGTGTGAAGAACCGAATTCTCTAACATGCGTAACACTAGTGTTTAAACCGTTAAAGTTGGTCGGACGCAACTCCCGCCAAAGGCAAATTTCCAACATGATGTTTAGCAACAAGGAATCATTTGTTGCATCCATTTAATAATAATTATTACATTTATATCCTCCCTATTACATTAAAGCAAAAGTTTTTCTGTGGGCATGGACTTTTGGGGATCCAAGAACAGGTTTCACTGTCATGGTTGAACTTATAAGATCTTTATATTATGAATATCCATGGACAATTATATGTTGTCTTGATCCATTGTTAAGGATGGATTTACCATCCATCTTTATATTTTGTCTAATGCCTGCACTGTTCTTCTTCCCCTTTTTCTCCTGCTGAACATCGTCATGCTTAAACGTAAACCTTTTTTAATTTTCCCTTTGATAAGCCATGTTGAACATAATAAAAGTCTACCAAAATTCATGTAAATAGGTTAGCTCAAAACATGTTGAACGTAATAAAAGAATATAAGGTAACCTTTTGGAGCAAAGAATGGGATACCAAGCCACCCTAAAAGCTTATTGGCACCTAGGATTTCCGGGGCAAATGATTTTTTTTTCCCACCGTAATCTTTTTATATGTTTCTAAAAATACTTTAAAAATTAATCACGATAATTCATACTCCCTCATTTCGACATTCAATCAAAATTTTCTTTTATCATAATTTTTATATGTCTTTTAAGTCTTTAATTATATAATTTATAGAACTTTTACTAGTTTTTCAAATATATAAAGTTTAATTTTTAAAACATAAAGCTTTTATATTCGCATTCACGATCAAAGTTTAGAAATTTGAATGTCGAAATTTTAAATGTGCTACATAAATTGAGATAAAGAGAGTAATATTTTTTAGAAAAATAATCAAAATGACCCTTAATGTACAAGCTTTGGTTTCATTTGGTCCTTATTTCTTTAACATATTTTAAAAAGTACGTAATTAGTTTAGTACTAAATCATATAATTAAAGATAATTATAACTTTTAATTTGCTATCAAAATTAATGGAGGCTCTCAATCGGTATATCATGTGTAGTGTATATAAGCTATCAAATAATAAAATAAAGGTGTCTTCTTGTATTGCTCAATCTTATTTCAAAATCCACATCAACATTGTTAGGGCCTGTTGGAAAAGTCACCCAAGTAATTAGAATTGAGTGTAATTATACAGTTTGGTCTATTTGTTGAATCAAATAATTACATAGTTAGACGAGAATTAAGTGTAATTGAGAGTGTAGTTACACTCTTCAATTCTCGGGGGAGATGAGTTGAAAATTGAGTGTAATTACACCATGTCATTACAAAGTTTCTTTTTTTTTGTTTTATTTTAATTTATTTTCTTTTTAAATTTATTTTTTATTTCTATTATTTTGATTTCATTTTGATTTTTACTTTTTAATTACTTTTATTTTTTAAAATATATTTTTCTTTTTTATATTATTTATCTTTCATTTTCTTTCTTTTGATTCCCAGCCTTTACTTCTTGTGGTTCCATGTACTTGCTCATTTTTTTTTATTCATTTAACATAACCGTGTTATTATTCTAATTTTTAAAACTACACCTCTTAATATTAGAAATAATGAGTCATTAACAAATTTGACACATAATGAGTGACGTTATTAAAGTAGAATTTCATTATAATTGAGGTTATAGACTTATATTTTCCCTTACTTAAGTTATGTTGGAACTTACTTATGTAATGTTGGAATTTGACATAAGAGTATTATGTTAAACTTTTTCTTTTGGATTTTGAATTTAAGTTATATTTTTATTTTAATTTATTTGCTATGGAGAATTCCTTTTCTATGATTGGTTTGCTTGGTTTGATTTTGATCAAAAAGGGATTTTTGCTAGGACATTTTCGTATTTATGGCTATTTCAAGAAGAATTAGGCTTTTGGTACGTGTATATCACTTGGCTCTGTTTATTTTGACGATAAAATAATCGAATATCTTTAGTTATAGGGCTTAGGATCACCTTTTGAAATTACATTAAGGAACATTTCCAACATATTTATATATTAATGATCAAATGACACAGAAGCACATACATTAAGGATCGTTCCAATCATTTCCTCTATTTTTATGTTGTTTTTAAATATAAGTTTAAGAATTTTATATCTGAAATCACAATTAAAAATTTAAAAATTGACTCTCAAAATACAAAAAAAATTCTACATATAAAAGTATAATTTTTTCTTCAAATTACATAGATAAAATATAGTTGAGGCACAATTTAAAACTAAATAACCATATTTTCTAGTAACAATTTTTTTTTATAACAAGTCAAAAATATACGTGGCGGAATGGGTTATACATCATCGGGAAAAAGGATGGGCAATTAGCAGGAATGTCCCTATTTTAGGGTGGTCTTTAATTTCCCCCCTCAAATTGGTGGTCTTTAATTTTTGTCATTCGCTTAAAAACTGATCGAAAATACCTTTAAGGTTTCATTAGAAAGAAAATGGCTTCATTAGAAAATATGCCTATTCAACAAAAGTTGTATAGAAATTATGTCTCCAAAAATACTTCTGAGGTTGTGGGTTCGAATCCAGCAGAGTCAAAAAGAAAAAAAGTTCGTTGGGCAAGATTTCATAGAAATTATGCATATTCGGTCAAAGTTGGATAAATATTATGCCTTAAGGGTCATAGTTTCTACGTAACAATGCCTGAAGGCAAATCGTTGAAAAAATAAGTATGTTTTGTCCGGCTAGTTTCATATAAATTATTCCCCAAGGGGCATAGTCTTTGTATAATTTTGACCGAATATGCATAATTCTATGAAAATTTTACCTTGCGATTTTTTTTTTACTCTACTGAGATTCGAACCCAGAATATCTAATTTAGTTGACCCACGAATAAAAATTACTTTAACTCACAAATTTTTATTAAATTAAAAGTAGAGACAAAAATTAAAGACCAGCGAATTGAGGGACCAAAAATTAAAGACCAACCCGTATGAAGTATATAATCCACTCAATATTTTGAAAAAGGAGGGCTATGTCGATAGGCCTAAAACATAAGCTCATTAGTGAAGGCCTAATACTTTGGGCCCAATACTAAAGCCCAAGTTTAGCTACCTTATATATAACCAGAAACAACCATACTTCAAAACCCTAATCGCAGATAGAGGCCAAGTGAGTATTATACTATTATTTGAACACTTCATCGTCTTCACGGCCTCCAACCGAAGATGAAGGTTGCTAAATAAACCATAAATTTCTCCTCAATTGTATGTTTTTCAGTTTAATTATGCACCTAATATATTTTGTTATGTGTTTTTGTTCAGTTCAACATTGCAAATCCGACCACTGGATGCCAGAAGAAGCTCGAAATCGACGATGACCAGAAACTGTATGATAAAATAGTGTTTAAATGTTGTGTTTTTTTAATCTCATTTATGCGTATTTTACTATGAAAACAGAATCATTATAAGTTATTGTGATTGTATGTTCGTGTAAAGGCGAGATCCTTGTAAATAAAATGTTCGTCTAAGTTTGAGATTGTAAGAGTTAGAATTATTTACTGTTGCAATGAAATGGACCTAAATAGAGATGAATGTTTGTATTTTATTACTATGTTCACAATGTTTATATAGTGTATTAATATGATCGAAATTGGCGATGACCAGAATGTAAGACAATATAGTGTTTTCATGCTTGTTTTTTCAATTTTTGCCTACTTTACTATAGAAACAGAATTAATCAGAAGTCTTTGTGCTAGTTTGTGTAAGTGTGAGATCATTGATTATAAAATTGTTTGTCTAAGTGAGATCATAAAATGTAATTGTTCTTACTGTTGCAAAAATGGACCTAAATAGATGTGAATGCCTGTTATTAATATGGTTACAATGTTTTCAATGTTGATAGTGTTATAATATGATGACCAGAAACTGTAAGACAATATAGTGTTTTAATGTTATTTTTTTAAATTTCAATTTTGCATACTTTACTATAGAAACAAGTATTTGTCTTGAGCTGAATGTCTCTCGAAAACAGCCTCTACCTACCAAGTTAGAGTTAAGTTTTGTGTACACTTTACCCCAGACTCCACATTGTGGGATTTCACTGATATGTTGTTGTACTATAGAAACAAGAAATAATCAGAAGTCTTTGTGATTGTATGTTCGTGTAAATGTGAGATCCTTGATGAAAAAAGAGATCGCAAAAGATTAAATTATTTATTGTTGGAATGAAATGGACCTAAATACAGTTTAATGTTTGTAGTTTATTTATTTGGTTACAATGTTTTCAATGTTTATAGTGTGTTAATATGATTGACCTCAACTGGTTTGGAATTGAGGACAGTTTCATTGATTGGTTGATTATATTATTGTCGTCTGTGATGTCGGAAAATCGTTTTTCCTATTTACTCTGATTAGTTAAGCCTCTGTTTGCTTTTGTTAATGCCAGCTGTGTTGCTTTTGTATATTGCGGAGTTTACAGTTAAACTGGGAGGATTAGTGTGCCATTTAGAGAGTTTAATTTTATAGAACCCTTAATCTATCCTTAAAGACCGATGAAAAATTTGTCGTTCAAGACAAATTATTGAGTACGTGAATGAAATGAGCCTAGATAGAGTGGAACCAATATATAGACGATTCATAACCGATCATAACTAGTTTGGATTTAGGTAGTAGTGGTAGTTCTAGTTATAACTGTAGTAGTGTTTGGCGTAGTAGCATCCTTGTTGTTTTGTCCTTTTATTTATGTTATTAGCTGCTCTCTCTTGCACTTAATTGCCGTATTAGTTTGCTACAGTTACTTTTACTTTTATGCATAATGTTTTTCTATATTATTTTGCCTTGACTTCTTTACTTTCGTCAACTTTGTCTTACATCCTTTATTGTGCTTTCTCTTGAGCCGATGGTCTTTCAGAAACAGCCTCCTTACCTCTCGATGTAGGGGTAAAGTCTGCGTACACACTCCCCAAGACTCCACTTGTGGGATTACACTGGGTAGTTGTTTTACTTAACTTGATAGCTGTCAAGTGATGGATTTATATTAGTCTCTGTTTTCTTCCCAGTACACACGTCCGTTATAGTTTACAACATGTCCGTTATAGTTTACCAGCATTGTTGTATTCATAAGATAATTTGAAATAGCAATATCTAAGCTGAATTCTTGAAATGCAGCCGGGCTTTCTTTGACAAAAGGATCTCTCAGGAGGTTAATGGAGATGCTTTGGGCGAGGTAGGTTTCTGTTCTCCCTACTCTGGCTTTTGGTTGGAAATCTTGCTATTTCTATCATATCTTTTTCAAAATTGTTATGTTTAATTGACAGGAGTTCAAGGGTTACGTTTTCAAAATAATGGGAGGATGTGACAAGCAAGGTTTTCCAATGAAGCAGGGAGTGTTAACTCCTGGCCGTGTTCGCCTGTTGCTCTACAGAGGTATATTTTTAATGTAACTTTGATGGGCACACCTAAATTGTTCGTTTCATCAAAAGCTGTTAATCTAAGATATTTATAGGAAGAAAACCTGTTATTTGAAATGTCTAAATGTTTACACATGGAAAAGGTACTCCTTGCTTCCGGGGTTATGGAAGGAGAAATGGAGAGCGCAGAAGGAAGTCTGTTCGTGGATGCATTGTCAGCCCTGATCTTTCTGTTTTGAACTTGGTTATTGTCAAAAAGGGGGAGAATGACCTGCCTGGACTGACTGACACTGAAAAACCAAGGATGAGAGGACCCAAAAGGGCTTCTAAGATTAGAAAGCTCTTCAATCTTTCCAAGGAAGATGATGTTAGGAAGTATGTAAATACTTACCGCAGAAATTTCACAACCAAAACTGGTTAGTTGTTACTCTCGTAGCTACTTATTAGTTTTTACATTTGATTCAAGTTTGTGGGAATCGTGAACTTTGCTAAGTGTTATGATCTTCTGTGGGGACAGGAAAAAACGCAAGCAAAGCTCCTAAGATTCAGAGGTTAGTCACACCCTTGACTTTGCAAAGAAAGAGAGCCAGAATTGCTGACAAGAAGAAGAGAATTGCCAAGGCCAAGTCAGAGGCAGCTGATTATCAGAAGCTTCTTGCTAGTAGGTTGAAGGAACAAAGAGAAAGGCGTAGTGAGAGTTTGGCTAAGAAGAGGTCTAGACTCTCTGCTGCCTCTAAGCCATCTATTGCTGCTTAAGATCAGTGGGTTCTTATGAGGTGAAGAAAAGGATCAGTGGGATCTAATTCCTGCTATTTTGTTGTCTGGTTCTTATAGTTGTTGCTGGGTGTCTTGCGTGGTTTTTTGGTGATTTCTAGTGTTAAAAAAAATACATTGATGTGATAGTTGGCACATACAATTATCTTTCAGGTTCCAGATTTTTGGTTACTTTGTTTCTTGATCAACCTATATACAATGATCTATTGTTTTATGTTTTTTCTCGACATTGATCAGTTCATTTTGGTTAAAAATCTGGCATTAATATATTTTCAACAGTCTTCTAAACTTTAATGAGGTTGATGACCATAAGAATTAGAGATACATAGGCATGACATGTCTTCATCATCTGAATCTTGAGTGGCGGGTGCAGTTATCAGTCTGATTGTTTTGTGCTCTAACTTGGGTCATTTATTTGCTTGTGTTAGATTTCTCTGATGTTAATGATTCTGCTTGCTCCCGAGCTGTACTCCAACTTGTCAGATTTAGCATGTTTTGGGTTAGCAATGGGACTGACTTTAGCTATATGAAGTATTACATAGTTATATAAGAACGCCTTGTAACACTAAAATTAAGTGGATGACCAGTTTGTTTACTGTTTTACAAGGTTGATGATCATAGCTAAAGTAGTACACTTGCACCCTATTGCAATGTTCTGGATTGGATTTCATTTTGTGACAAGATTGTATCCCATACCCATATTTTGGACTGTAGAATTTTTAATATTGCATCATTGCATGCAAATTCCTAAAGCTTTCTCTAAATGGTTATGCAAACGTCGCTTCCTTTTTACTTTGGCGGGTGGTCATCCAACTATTTGTCTATTGCTACAGTAATTTTCTTCTCTGTCACATGAAAAGTCACTCAACTTTGATTAAGTGGCATGGTATGTCACCTCTTTGTGGGTTCAATTTCACACCCAAAATTTATCAACCCATTGAAACCTCAGTATTCGTTCCCCAAAATAACCAAAAAGCAAAGCGAGAGGTATAAAGCTATCACAGATATGGGAAAGGGGGAACTGTGAACAACTTAAGGGCAAAGAGGAAGTGAGAGAGAAGCTGGTGAAGGTAAAGGATAAAGATGCATTGTAAGAAAGTGCAGGTATTTCCTTATATAAAACAAAGCAAAGTGATAGCATAACAGATTGCATTTTCAATGTTGTAAAATCCATTTTATCGCTGAATCACATTTTAAATTTGCCACTAGTCTTTTTATTTCCCCCCTAAAAAGAATTACTACCACAAGAAGAAATTGAAAGAAAAAGAAACGTAAAGTTAGATGTTAATTTGGGCCTTATAATTTTCTAGGATTTTGCAACAAAATTTCAAATGGATTCTTGCATACACTTTCTGCATTTGTGAATCATTTACATTCAAAGGTACCGACTACCAATTAACATATCAACAGAAGGATCAAATAAATCAAAAAAAGTTTCAGAACTTGCTAAATGCGGGAACATAGTTTTGTATGTATAATCTAAGAGCCAAACAACTTAATCAAATAAAACTATATCTTTCGTGATCAGAGAAATAAGAATCTAGAAAATATAATTTTTAAGATAATCCATGGAGTAAAAGCATCATTAAGATTTAAAAAATTGTTTCATTTTCTATAGAAGCTGAATTTTTTTAAGGGAAAAGGTTTAGATTCTCTCTTGTAAAAGATCTGCCTTACATTAGAAATTTGGCCACCGTCATAATTTTTAACTAACTGTGGGGTCATGATTGAAGTAAACTTTTTAATCATAAGGGCAAATTTAATAATTTTTCCTATTATATATTAGTTAGTCTCTAATTATTTAGATTATTACATAAAGTTTTCATGCAGCTACACTGACACATAGACGCAGTTTCACAACAATTGGCCAAAATCCGTTATAGCTAAAGAAAAGAGATTAAGAAACTCCCGTTGTGATTTGTGGTGGAGAGACAATGAATTTAAAGGTAAGAGCATTCTGAGTGGAACTGCCATGTTTACATGAAAATTGAATACTGGATTACTTAATGGACGCTGAATTGAATATCGTGGTTAAAGCGAAGGACAGAATTTGCACAGTGAGATGAGTGAATTTTTTGTGTAATTCATTTCGTTTAGAATTTTCGTAAATCATAAGAGAAAACTTAGACCTTTTATAAACTATTAAGGAAATTTAAACATTTTTTTAATATAATATTGATTTGTTAGTGACTAAGAAAATTTCAGAGTTACGAATAACAACAAGGACAAGGATGAGCTCTACTTCTAACATATGGCAAAGTTAGGCTTTTTGATAAATTTGGACCTTTCTCAAACTTTTATGGATGATGATAAGATTTAAACTCATAATTACTACTTACCCTGATATTACATAGAAATATATAATCATCTCATGTAAAAATTTAAATTTATTAAAATAATTATTATTTTATTTACTTTACTTCCTTGAAAAGAGGGAGAGGAGCTTTCGGATTCCGATCGATGAATCTTGCAATGGGATATGCCCTATAACAAACCAATAAACAAAGCAAACTAGACGGTTCGATCAAAATCACACGTAGAGATATTGATAACACACATAGAGCTAATGGTATTTCACAACTAATTGATTGGGCAGCTCCCGTAGACCACCTAAAAAGACTATATTAAAAACATAACTACGACACACTTCCTTCAACACTAAGGAAGTGAGAGAGGGCGAGAAAAGAGCGCACTAGTATGACAAACGGACTAACGTGCGTTGGTCCGTTAGATGTGATTTTTGCAAAAGCAAAGTTGATTTGTTCTTTTATCCCCCTTCAAAATCAATAGTAGTATTTTATCAAACAAAACAAAAGTATTTTCAAGTTTTGAACAAGATTCTTAACACCAAATAAGAAAAATCTTATGCATAAGCTCATTGTAGTAAAAAAAGAAAGCGCGAGATTAATAAAAAATATAATCAGATAGAAAGAGTATTTCATTTGTCTCATTTTATTGGTATATATTTCTTAATTTCTCTAAATAGATATATTTTTATATCTAAAAAGTAATTTAATGTTAAATTATTTTATTTTATCTTAAATGAGAGAGATTATAGCTATAAATAATTTTAAAAAATACTTTATTTTATAATCAGACAAATATCACCATATAAAATGCGACTGAATAAATAATTTCTTCGTGATGAAACTTAACCACTTTGAAAAAGTAAAAGGAAGGGTTAAAAAACTAAAGAAGTTACTGTTGATTTGAAAAGTTATGTTCATTGGGATATATATAGAAGTGTAAGATTGGAATAATTTCCCTTAGAGATTCCTTTCATTAATCACAATATATATAGTTGTACAGAGGTTGATTCCTAATACAATAAGAATCCTAACTTAACTTAAATGGTTGATTCCTAATACAATAAGAATCCTAAGTTACCTTAAATATACATCTATCATAATTACAAAATATACCGTGAATATTCGGAGAATATTCGCTAATACTCCCCCTCAGTAGGAGCGGGAGGAGGTCGAACGCTAAGGCTGGATCGGAAGTCGGTGAAGAGCTGTCTCGGTAGTCCCTTTGTGAAAATATCTGCATACTGATAGGAGGAAGGTACGTGTAATATTTTGACCTGACCAAGGACAATCTTCTCACGTACAAAGTGAATATTCATCTCGATATGCTTGGTCCGCTGATGTTGGACCGGATTGTGAGACATATAAATGACAGATATGTTGTCACAATAGACTATAGACGGCTTTCGCAGTGGACACTGGAGCTCCAAAAGAAGATTTCGGAGCCAACAGATCTCAACAACGACATTAGCAACTCCGCGATACTCTGCTTCAGCACTCGAACGGGATAGCGTGGCATGCCGCTTGGCGGACCATGAAATAAGATTATCCCCAAGAAATACATAGTAGCCTGAGGTGGAGCGACGTGTATCAGGGCATCCTGCCCAATCTGCATCCGTGTAGGAGAGTAACTTGGTTGGGGCAGAGGGGTAGAGATGCAGTCCAAAGTCTAGTGTGCCTTTAACGTATCTGGTAATACGTTTGAGGGCCGCAAAATGGAACTCTCGAGGGTCGTGCATAAACAAACACACATGTTGAACGACATATGCAATATCAGGCATAGTGAATGTAAGATACTGAAGGGCACCTGCATGACTTCGATATAGAGTGGGATCAGCAACTGGCGCACTCTCATTGTCACTGAGCTTGGATTTTGAGTCAATCGGAGTTGACATAATTTTACAATTTGCCATCTTATCCCTGTACACTATCTCCTCCACATATTTTCGCTGACACAAAAATATAGTAGCTGCAGATCTGGTCACGGATATACCCAAGAAATAACTCATCTTGCCCAAGTCAGCCATAGCAAATTCAGTTTTGAGTAGAGCAACGATTTCATTCTTCAAACCGTTAGAGGAGGCAGTAAGAACAATGTCATCCACATATAATAGCAAATAAGCAGTGCTGATACCTCGATGAAAAGTGAAAAGAGAGTTATCACACTTGCTACATGTAAATCCGATCTGCATAAGATACATGGCTAAGCGATCATACCAATCGCGGGGTGCCTATTTCAAGCCATACAATGACTTTCTGAGACGATAGACAAACTGCAGAACTGCCGGATGAACAAAGACAAGGGGCTGATGCATGTACACAATTTCTTTCAAATCCCCATAAAGAAACGCATTCTTGACGTCAAGCTGATGAATCAGCCAATGCATGCCCATAGCAATACTGAGAACAATCCGAATAGTAGCCGGTTTAACAACCGGGCTGAATGTCTCACCCCAATCAATACCCTCCTTCTGATTAGTGCCATTAGCAATCAGTCTTGCCTTATACCGCTCCAAGTCACCACTGTCTTTGTACTTGTGACGAAATAGCCACATGCACCGGATAACATTCACACCGTCCGGTCGATGTACCAAATCCCAAGTGTTCTGCTTGGTTAAAGCATTAAATTTCTCGCATATGGCTGTATTCCAATTAGGGTCCAGTTTGACTAGTTTTGGATTTTTTGGAATGGGTGATATGGTTTGTGCGGAGAGGTTAAAATGAACATTGGGTTTGAAAATCTCGTGTTGTGCACGAGTCTTCATACGGTGGGTAGGCAGCAGTGGGTGGTCTGGATTTTGTGGCTGTGGGCTATCGGGTTTTGGAGGTAGTAGTGGCACTGGTTGGGCAGGAGACATAGTTGGGTCGAGCAGTGTGGTGTTCGACCGAGAGCTGGGAGGTGTCTGGTGGGAGATGATGCCGGACAGTGGCGGGGATGGAGCTGCTGGCGCAGGCTCTATCGGAATAGTGGGCTGCCGGTAGTACAATGATTGGATAGCCGAGGACAGACTCGGTTCATCGAGAAATGTGTAATCGGTGGTCTAAAATTTTTGGAGATTTGAAAAAAGAAAGGTCGTCTTGTCAAGTGTAACGTGACGGGAGACAATGGTTTTGCGAGTGGCTATGTCATAGCACAGGTAGCCCCGATGAGTAGGAGAGACCAACGAAGACATATGGCGTGGTTCGTAGGGCGAGTTTGTGAGTTGCAGTGGAGGCTAGGTTGGGGTAGCATAAGCAGCCAAAAATACGGAGATGGTCATAGGATGGAAACCTACGGTATAAGATTTCGGTAGGGGTCTTATTTTGGAGAGTGCTAATTGGTAAAATATTAAGAAGAGATTCTACCATTTTAACAGCATAGACCCAAAAAGGCGGTGAAAGACAAGCATGAAACAGAAGGGTGCGAACCATGTTATTGATGGTACGTATAATTCGTTCAGCCTTTCCGTTTTGGGAGGAAGTATAGGGACATGAAAAAAGGAAAAACATGCCTTGTTTAGAGCAGAAATTGTGAAATATCGAGTTATTAAATTCACATCCATTATAACATTAGAACGATTTGATAGATTTTTCAAACTGTGTTTTAATGAATTTTTGAAATTCAAGAAACTTGGCAAAAACTTCAGATTTGAATTTCAGTGGGTAAATACAGACAAAATGTGAAAAATCATCTAAGAATACTAGATTAAATTTGTGACCCAAAGAGATAACAACCGGAGATGTCCATAAATCAGCATGAACAATATCAAAAGGAGAAAATGTAACATTGTTGGATGACATAAATGGAAGACGAGTATGCTTGCCAAGCGGGCAAGAAAAATAGTGTTGGGTAAGTTTTCCATTATTACATTGAATAAGCTTAGTAGTCCTAAGAAAATTTAAAACAAGGTCTTCGGGGTGCCCGAGTCTGTTGTGCCAAGTTGATGAAGAGATAGCCGCAAGGGATAGAGGTGATTTTGGTCTGACAGCGGAAGAGTGAGTGAAGGGGTAGAGGTCTCCCACACTATTGCAGCGCGTAAGAATTTTCCCCGTATTGAGATCCTTCACAGAAAAACCAAAAGGATCAAATTCGACAGACACAGAATTATTACGAGTGAATTTTCTAACAGAGATTAAGTTTTTAATGATGTTAGGGGTGTAAATGACGTGATTTAGGGAGAAAGGCGGGTGGGGATATTTGGTATGTGTGTTACCGTAACCTTCAATTGGAATGCGATGACCATTGCCGACAGTAATAAATTGAGGACACTATAACCGAAGCAGTTGAGATAAGTTACCTGACGACCGGATGAGGTGAGATGTGACACCGGTGTCCATGTACTAATTATCGTCGGGCTGTTGAAGGTTCACGATGTTGAAGGCCTGGCCCAAATCGGTGGGGTCAGGCTGCTGCCTTGCGGGTACTGATTGGCTGCTACTAGATGAGCTTGTTGTGTGGGCTGTTGGGCCTGCCGGTTGGCGGGGGCGGAGCCCAAGAGGCCTGGCTGCCAACCTTGCTGGAATTGGGATTTGACCCTATCCTATCAGTAGATGATAGAGTAAATGGGGATTCAGTCCATTCATCTGAAACTGCTGACTTCCATGAGTGTATTGACAATTTGGGACTTGATCAGATTAGAAGCAAAATGTGTCAATTTTTCTAGTGTAACAAAAGGGATGCCGAGGTTAGGATATACAATCTTATTGATTGGGCTTTTAGTAATGCTCAATGATTCAATACATATGGCAATCTTGAAGCCATATATCTTGAGCCAGGATGCTCTGATCACTCTCCTATCATGATCAACACTGATGTGCATTGTTTATCTTTACCTCGACCATTTAGGTTGCTAAATGTTCTATTACCCTAACAGAGATTCAAAGAAGTAGTTCAAACATCATGGCAACACCAGGTACCATGCTATGCTATGTATGGAGTATGCAAAAAGCTGAAGATGATTGAATATACTGCTAAACATATACATTGAGAGTACAATTCCCTTGAAAGGAGAATTAATGGCGTTCAAAGTGAACTAAAGACTACTCAGGAGGCTCTTAGCACTGACCTGTTCAACCCTCAGTTGATTGCCTATAAGAGGGAGTTGATTATGAGTTTAGAGAAATGGTCTAGCTTGAATGAAGATGTCCTAAGGCAGAAATCCAGGGCTACTTGGATGGTTCATGGTGACTCAAAGAGCAAGTTCTTTTATGCACAACTGAAGGCTAGGCAAGCTAGAAACAATATAAATACTATTTGTAATGGCCAAGGCATCTTGCTCACTAAACCCCAACAAGTGCAGGCATAGATTATCGGCTTCTTTCAAGGCTTAATGGGCTCAAATAAAAGTGAATTACCTTGTATTAATAGTGTTATATCAAAGGATGGATATTGTCTCAGTAGAGATCAACAACTAGCTCTAATAAGAGAAGTCACCAGAGAGGAAACTACTCAGGCTCTACATGACATGCCAAATGACAAGTCTCCTGGAGTAGATGGGTTTCCTGTAGAGTTATTCAAAGCACACCGGGATATAGTTGGGAATGAGGTTACTCAGGCCATCCTTCAATTCTTTGATATTGGCAAAATGTTGCTACTATTACTCTGATTCCTAAGGATCCTAATCCTACTTTTGTCAAAGAATACAGACCTATAGCCTGATATGATCCTAAAAAGCTCATGAGAAATTATGAGGGCTAAGATTGGTGATGGAGCTTCAAGCGGGTATTGTCATGCCACATGTCCCGTGATGATGGAGATAGAGCCTTTGGAGGCCCTTGAAGATCCACATAATATGGCATACAATATTTTGATGATTGCTTAGAAAGTAGACTCCAAGATAACCACAATCAAGATATGGAAGATAGCTTGGTAGAAGAGGTCATTTATGCAAAGAGGTCATTTTCGCAATATGCTTCCATTGCCCCTAAAAAGACTACCAAACAGGGTCCTTACTTCATTGAGGATATTTTAGTAATAATCATTAGTCTTCTTACCCTATCTAGTATAAATACTACTTTTATTATTTCATTATGTAGCTTTGATGAATATTGATTAAAAGTGATTCTAGTAACTAGGTTCTAGATTATAATTTAGGATTAGTGAAATGATTAGTCCTTTAATCTCTTCAATTAGACCTCTCTTGAATGTATCCAAGTTGGTAATTTAAGCATGAGTTGAAGTCTTTTCTCCATTGATTTGTGATCAATTACTCGATTTCAATTCTTTCTTTCTTCTATTCTCACCTCTAATTCTTTTATCAAATCTATCTTACTTTGTGTTCTTTAATTCTGCATTTATTCCAAGTCGAATTGTATCATTTGGTATCAGAGCTTGGTAGAAGAATTGTTCCATCAATTCTTCATCCTTAGTTTTAGAAAAATTATAAAAAAATTGAAATTCGAAAAAATCCCAAAAATGTTTTGTGTTAATTTTGTTATTTTGACACTAGATTCTTGTTCCCTAGTGTTAGTTGAGCCTAAATTTCAAATTTTATTCAATTTGGAGGTGTTTTGAACATTCTACCATTATTGGAGCTTCAAAGTTTGAAACTTGAAAGTGAGTCTTGGTGAAGGAGGGCACTATTGGATTCAAGAATTATTGGGTTTTGTTCTACTAATCAATAGATGTTCGGATCTAAAATTTGGTATAATTTGGAGTTGATTTGAGGTGAATTGGAAAAGTGGGTCTTCTTCATGTTCTTGAGTCATCTTCATAAATTGATGATGAAGAAGACACCCAAAAGAAGCTTTTGATCCAAAAAGTTCAAGTCAAAGGGTCAAAACTTGTTTCTAGGGCCAAAAAAGAAGGTTCTAGGTTTTGGTGCCCCCCTCAATTTCAGTCAATTTTTGGATTTAAAATAAATAAATAAAAAAATTAAATCAGGAAAATCCATGTTAGCAGGGCCAGCCACGTCAGGGCCACGCAAGCGCCAATGCAGCAGCTCCTGCATGCGTGGCCACCGCGTAAGCAGATCCTTGTCCAGTCGCGCCCTGTTGGCGCGTGTGTGGCAACTTCAGAGAGTTGTCACTTTGATACTTAGTTTTTTTTTTCTCGAGTGCCTTAGTGAGGCTATAACACTGAAATGGCTCCAGCCCGTCCCAAAGTGATTTTCAAGCCATTTCCCCCCAAAATCTTCTAGTTTAATTTCTTCTCCTAATTTCTTTTCTTTAATCATTCTAATTAATTAACAATAAGTAATTAAACTACTTGTTTGCTAATTAATTTTGAATTTCATCACTTTTCTTCCTAATTTTCTAATAAAAATTTAAGTGTTGAAATTCGATTTTCTTCTTTCCTTCTCATTTCTTTAATCCTCTAAGCTAATTAACAATTATTAATTGTTCTTACTTGATTGTTAACTAGTTCTTGAGTCAGAATTTTCATTTTGTGTCAATTTCTTTTGTGTTTTTCTCTTTTATTTCGTTGTGAATTGTTTTACTCTTGTCCGTTTGCTTTGATTATCAGTTCTTGGTGTCACATAACTTTTATTCCGAACCGATACTTGGATACTAATTGGGTATGTTTTGTGATTGTAGGTTCTTTACGAGTTTAAGGACAATCCATTGAGCGAGAAAAAAACAAGAGTGGTGAGAACAATAAGTGGTGCTAGCCAAGCACAAATGAGTGTAATACGAGCGTTGGTAAGGAACTCTTACTACTAACTTTTTTGCTCGTTTTGTAGGTACATAAAGAGAAGTTATAAGGAATCATGTCATCGATAGGCTCAGATCCTTGTGATGATGATATATGAGACTATGATAGTGATGGATGGTACGACAATGGTGATGGTGGATCTTATGAAGTTGATGATGGTCAATACGGCTATGAACAATATGGTGACAAATATTACTACTTTGGGAATGACTATGAGGCCAATGGTTCCCATGGATCTTATGACAAAGAATGAGGAGTAGGAGGACTGTATGAGGATGACTATGGTGAAGATGAAGGTTCCTATGCTACACATTATGAATACGAGGACAACGTAAGGTGCAACATTTTTATGCGCATCCCTTGTGAATCAATTGGTGTTGAATTTTATGGGAGTGAAAATAATGAGTGTTGACACCCATTTTTGTCCCATCTTTTCTGAATTTAGTTGCAATTTTAAATATTTTTTTAACACATCAAAATAATTTTAATATATATACATACATGTGTATACATATATTATTATTCTCAATATTATTATTATTATTCGCATTTTTACTGTCATTTGCATTTTTATATCATAATCATAATTTTACCCTATTTCTATGTTATTCTATTTTTTCGCAAAACGGCATCACATTTTCCATTGTAAGCATTTTAAAACATTTCGCAAATATTATGTTTTATTATTATCACATCGTTATATCTTATTTTAAATAATTTACATTTTTTCTTCAAAGCTTGTTTAATATTAAACTCCCTTTTATATTTTAAACTCATAATCCATTTATTTCCCCAACCCAAAACAATTTCTACTCAGCCCAAAACAATTCAACTCCCCCTTTTATTTTTCGGCCCACCCGAAACCCCCTTACCAAGCCCAACCGGCCACCCCAAATTTCAACTCAAATCGTCCCAACCGAACTCGGCCCAACACCCCTTTTTCGACCAAACTCCCCTTTTATTCCCTAACACCAAAAACAAACCCTAACACTCTTCTCCTTCACAAAAATCAGCCGCGACCCCACACCCCTCCAAACCCGCTGACACCACTTTGCCGGTCACCTCCACTGCCACCACCAACCCCCTCTGTTACGCCGACACCACCAAACCTTCGACCCATACCATATCCCCCCAAAATCCGCGACCCATACCCCTAAAATCCGTTCCAAAATCGTTGCTTTTGGGCCCCTTTATTTTGAATTCAAGCTCAGTTTTAGGGGGGATCCACCTATAAAACCCCCATTTTTTGTTCTTCATAGGGAGGTAAGATTTTCTACTCTTGATTTCGCATACCATCTATTATTTGGGTCCGACGGATTAAATAATTTTTGGGTTTGGTATCATCTTTTATTTTTCATTATCTTTTGACCGAAAAAAGCAAAAAAAAAAAGGGAGAAAAGACGGGACGGGGACCGAAAAGAAAGAACAAATATCTGTTGTGTTCTTGATTTTTAGCATTCGCCTTCCTTGTTATTCAAGAAATAAGTCCGAAAACAAGTCCAAAATCGGAAGGAAAAGGGGTGAGTTTCATTCTTAAATTTCGGGGTTAAATACTTCTATTGGCTTCGTGAATCCCAATCCGAAAATCTATTTTGTTTTGTTATTGTTGTTCTTCACTGAATCGGGTTTTTCGATCCGGGTCGGGTCGACCCGTTTGGGTAAGATTTTCAGGTTTATATGCTTGATATTTTATTGTTGGTTATCTGACATTTGGAAAGAAGTCGATTCGGGCTGAGACCTCTGATTCAGATCGAGTCGACCCGGTTTGGGTATATTTCCAGATTTTGTGTTTTACATCTTATTTGTTGGTTATCTGAAAAATCAAAAAATTTGATTCCGATTCCGGTCACTACTTCGGGTTGCATTTCTCGGGTCGGGTCAACCCAAAATCCGGGTCTGTTTTCAGCATCGGGTCAGGTCGTTGTTCCTGATTCGGGTCACTGTTTAGAATTCGGGTCGGGTTTTCATAAACATTCCGAAGCCTGTTTCGGTTCGGAAATTTCAGAATTCGGGTCGGATATTTTAATTGCTTATTGTTGGTTTACTTTGGCACTTGAACATCCGTTATGCGGCTATGCTGTTATTTTGTTGATTTGAACTAATACTGCATTTAGGCCAATGAAATTGAATTTGAGGCCGCATCTCTTCGGATGTCGCTTCTCTATTTCAGTTTATTGCTATGTTGTTTATTTCACTGATTTGAACTAATACTGCATTTAGGCCAATGAAATTGAATTCGAGGCCGCGTCTCTTCGGAAGTCGCTTCTCTGTTTCCGTTTATTATTATGTTGTTTATTTCACCGATTTGAACTAATACTGCATTTAGGCCAATGAAATTGAATTCGAGGCCGCGTCCCTTCGGAAATTGTTTCTCTGTTTCAGTTTGTTGTTTTTGGCATTTAAACATCCGTACACAGATATCTTACTATTTTACTGGTTTGAATAAATACTGCATTTAGGCCAATAAAATTGAATTCGAGGCCGCGTCCCTTCGGGAATTGCTTATCGGTTTCAGTTTGTTATTTTTGGTTTGTTTTACTGATTTGAACTAATACTGCATTTAGGCCAATGAAATTGAATTCTAGGCCGCGTCCGTTCGGGAATTGCTTTTCGATTTCAGTTTGCTGTTTTTGGTTTGTTTTACTGATTTGAACAAATACTACACTTAGGCCAATGAAATTGAATTTGAGGCCGTGTCTCTTCGGGATTTGTCTCTCGATTTCAGCTTGCTGTTTTGGTATAATTTTTCTAATTTGAACATGATACTATACTTTGGCCAATGAAAATATCCATCGATTTTGAGGCCTCCATAGTTGGAAAGACGAAAATAAAACTTCTGGGCAAGGATGAAAACTTTAATCTTTTTTTCATCAGAGAGATCAACATGTTTAGTAGGCGAGGTAAAATGACCAATGAGTTATATGTTCGCAGCCACGACGTGATTGGAATGATCTTTTATTTTTTCATCTGAGAGATCAACATGTTTAGTAGGCGAGGCAACTAAAATGACCAACGAGTTATAGGTTCGCAGCCACGACGTGATTTGAATGATCTTTTCAAAATTTAAGTCTGAGCCCTCCGTAATCAAAATATTTATTGTTTTGGATACGAATCCGAAGTTATTTATATTCAACTGTTTCTAACCGTTTGTTCTTGACAGCTTGCAAGGAACAAAGTCAACTAAGGCAAATACTCCTCGGAGATTATTTATTTTGTTGTTGTTTTTACTTTCTTTAATTCAACTTTATCTCGTTCTGTATTGTAATATTATTTATTGCACTTATGTAATTATTGAAATGCTTAGAATAGGTAGACTTAGAATTAATTCATAGGGTAGTCTAAACTAAAACTGGAAACCCGTCGCTAGCTTATTTACTTGTAGGCTCGGTTAGTTCAAACTTAGAAACTCTCCGCTAGTTATCTATTTTTAGGCTCGTCATGCATATTCAAAATCTTCAAAACAACTTTGGTCATCTTTTATTCGCTTTATTAGTCTTACAAATAAGTTTGTCTTTTCCGATTTGCAACTCAAAATGATTTTCAAAAAAAAGAATTACTTCTTCGGCATTATAAATAAATTGTTTTTCTATCAATTGTCGAAAATGCATGATTTTATGCAAAATTACTTTACATGTACTTTTATAAATAATGCCACAAATGCATGTCTTTTATCTCAAAAAATCAAGTTTACATATAGTTGCATAAATGTCATGCATACTCTTTTCGGATTTTATGTCGGAATTTATTTCTCAAAACCGCAATCATCTTTGCGAGACCTTCAAATGAATAAATAGTAAAATCTTTACATTATCAAATGCATCCTTTTTATTTATAAACATCTTTTTAACTTTATATACTTTTAAACATGCATTTTTCTTAGCAATAATTAACATGAGTTTGACCGAATAACCGCAAGTTAGCGGATCTTAAAGGATGCCTAACCCCTTCCCTTTAGGATAATAAAGAATCCTTACTTAGTATCTCATTAGTTTCGCAGACCATAAAATCGGAGTCAGTTTGCAGCATTTAGTTAACATTTAGGTGCCTTAATTCACCGTAGAATAATTAGGTGGCGAATCCTTAATCCAATACCCAGGAATCACCAATATGTTGTACTCCGCTTTGACCGTGGTTAAAATGGGATACGACAATGATGAACTTGATAGTTCTTGTGATTATATGCCTTGTGAGGGCTGTGACCATGAAGATAGTGATATTGAACATGATAGATCTCATAGTAATTATTCATGTTCATCTTCTTATACTAAATTATATCTTAATCAAGGTGGTATTTGTGCGTTTGTTGGGGGGGGGGGGAATGAAGGTAGTCATATGAGAAAGGAGGCTCTACATTGCCTACTTGTAGTAGGAAGATGTATAGTACTTATTACCCTCATGCAAATACGACTTACTCTCAATATCATGGTCGGAGAAACGAGAAGGTTAAACAATGGGTGCTAGTCGTGAAGCCTATGTTAACAATATAGTACCTTGGTGTGATGGTGGATTGAGTGTCGTGATTACGGGTGATCATCTTGTTGAGCGCCATGAATGTGATGAAGTGTGTATGGTTCAACTTGCACAAGAAATAAATCACCTATTCATTGTAAGGTGCAAGGTTGAAGGTAGTGTTGGGTTTATGGTCATTGATGATGATATTGTCATTAATGTGGTAAGTTCTACCTTGGTGGAGTATTTGAAGTTGCCAACTCAAGACCATTACCAACCCTATAGACTTCGAAGGTTGCAAAATTGTGTTGAATCGAAGGTTTCAAATCAAGCTTGGATAAAATTTCAATTGGCAAGTACTACGATGAAGTACTTTGTGATGTCCTACCGATGAGTACTTTTCATTTGTTGCTTGGGCTCCAATTGGGAATTGAAAGAAAAGCTATACATGATAGCAGGACTAACAAGTATACCATCACATTGAGAGGCCAAAGACATGTTCTTCGGCCCTTGAGACCTTTGCAAGTGGGAGGCAATTACTTATGTATGATAAAATTAGCAAGGAAGGAAAATGTTGGGAAACAAGAGGTCCATACAAAGGAGGTGAACAAGGAGAAGTTAGTCGCTAACGTCCAAGGAGCCAAATGGAAAATTGAAGTGAAGGGTCATCCTAACCCTTCGAAAGGCATTTTGGGAGCCCATTCCTCTCATAACCTTTTTACTTCTTCTAGTTGTCTTAAGTCATTTATAGGTACTCGTGGGGATGAACACTCAAAAGAATCCCAAGTTTTGTTAGGAAGTGAAGTAACCCAAACCACTTCAAAAGAGGAACTCCAAGGCAAAATGCTTGATCGAGGTAACGAAGGTTATGTGCATGAGCTAAAAGGTAACAAAGCTAATCCTTACACTCTATTGAACTTGGAGGAACAAATTGTGGCTAATGGATAATTGAGTAGGGATGAAGTTTTGTCTGGTGTGGAGCATAGTGACTCTTTGAGTAATGATGATGTTCTTGTTGGGAGTGTTCACAGACTAGTTTGATGACATAATTGACTCTTCTTGCAAGATTAATTTATGTCCACCTAGTGTGTACACTTGTGCTTCGAATGATAGTACATTATCATGTAATAAAATTGCTCATACACTAGTTGACTTTAATTGTGGTAGTCTTGTTACCAATTCTTGTGAGCTTGAAATGCTACCAACTAGTATGGATGTTTGTGTTGACCGATTTAATTGTAATGTTAATCCACTATTCGAGGAATTTTGTGATGTGTTTAATGAACCTCTATTTAGTGATGATATTGATAATGTTGGTCACTTGAATGAGTATGACACACCACCCATATTTGACATATATGGAGATGAGTCCTATGATCTTACCTTATTGACATATGATGAGAATGAAGATTATGATAGTGTTGTGTGCCATGTAGAGAGTCATGACATTGATCATTTGGAGAGTAACATTACATGCTTTCACTCATGCCTTTTAGTTTATTATTATTTCCTTAAGGATAATGTTTTGTTTGATAGTGACATGATTATTGATGGATGTGTGCATGGGTACATGTCTTGTGGTGTGGTAGATGCAGCCACATTTGGGGGTTACCAAACCTATGGGAATCCATTATGGGATGATATTTCCCTTTCCTATGAGGATGATCCTCCCTTGGTGGATGGTAATCTACTTACGGGGAAGGAGTGTCTTGAAAAGGAAAGTGAAACCTGTTTATAAAATGCCACCTCTTCCTTATGTGTCTAAAATCCTAGTAACATGCTTAATATTACTCTTGAACCTCATAGTGATGCTTCATTGGAGGACACCATAGATGAATAAGTTATTTTATGTGACACATTTCTTTACTATCTATTTGCATATGATGACACTCATGCTTGTGTTTGGAGTGAATCTTATATTGGGAGGGGTCTAATTGGGGTATATCTTTGTCTTTTTGACCCTCCCCCTTGTGATGGAAACCACCTCTTGGAGGGACATAGTATTTTTGTTCGGAAGAGTTATATTGGGAAAAAGGCCCGCTTGCTTGCTTATTGATACTACTTCTTTGTGTATTCTAACTTGTAAGTGTATACCTGTGAGGATCCTATAGACGACGTTGTTTTGCGTACCTCTTTTCTCTACTATCTATTTGCATTTGATGATGATATTTGGAGTAGCCATATGCTTAATGCTTCTTATGGAAGATTGTTCTTTCTAAGGGTGATTGATACTTGATTATACCACAAGTTTGTGCATCCTTGGCATGTTTATAGTTTTGTTCATTCTTACACTAACCCTCATGCTTTGAGGTCCTTGTTTTTATATTTTCTTTTTATGATCTTGCATGGTTCATATTCGAGGTCGAATCCTTTTCTAGAAGGGGAGAATGATATGATCCTATGAAGCTCATGGGAAATTATGAGGGTTGAGATTGGTGATGGAGCTTCAAGAGGGTATTGTCATGCCACATGTCCCTTGATGATGGAGATAGAGCCTTTGGAGGCCCTTAAAGATCCACATAAGAGGGCATACAACAGTTTGATGATTGCTTGGGAAGTAGACTCCAAGATAACCACAATCAAGATATGGAAGATAGTTTGGCGGAAAAGGTTATTTTTGCAATATGCTTCCATTATCCCTAAGAAGACTACCAAACAAGACCCTTACATCATTAAGGGTATTTTTGTAATAGTCATTAGTTTTTTCAGCTTATCTAGTATAAATACTATTTTTATTATTTTATTATGTAGCTTTGATGAATATTGATTGAGAGTGATTCTTTAGTATCTAGGTTCTAGATTGTAGTTTAGGATTAGTGAAATAATTAGTTCTTTAATCTCTTCAATTGGACCTCTGTTAAATATATCCAACTTGGTAATTCAAGCATGAGTTCAAGTCTCTTCTACCTTGGTTTGTGATCAATTACTTGATTTCAATCCTTTCTTTCTTCTATTCTCATCTCTAATTCTTCTTTCAAATCTATCTTACTTTGTGTTCTTTAATTCCACATTTATTTCAAGTTGAATTTTATAGCCTGTTGTACATATCTCATTTCCAAAGTAATTACTACAAGGCTTAAACTAGTGGTGGATAGTTTGGTAGGAAATTCTCAAGCAGCATTCATATCAGGTAAGAGTATTATGGACAATGTTATTGTGATCCATAAGCTAGTTAAAGGACACTCTAGGAAGAGTATGTCTCCTAGATGTCTAGTCAAGGTGGACATTAGGAAAGCATATGATTCTTTAGAGTGGTCTTTTCTGAAAATGATTCTGCTAGAGTTTGGTTTAGCTACAAAGTTTGTGAATCATATTATAGAGTGTGCCACCACAATAAGCTATTCTTTATTGATGAATGAGTGTCTTACTCCTAAGTTTCAAGAAAAAAAGGGGCTAAGACAAGGAGAACCAATGTTCCCATATCTCTGTCTTAGCTATGAATATTTAAATAGATTATTGAAACAATTGAGACTGAATCCTAATTTTAATTACCATCCGAAGTGTGAGAGACTCCAGCTTGTACATGTATATTTTGCTGATGATTTACTTATGTTTTGTAGAGCAGATAGAGGGTCTATTCAGTTGATGCTACAAGCTTCTAACCATTCCTCAGAGGTGTCAGGGTTACATGCCAACTTGGAGAAAAGTTCTCTTTATATCACTGCGGTGTCGCAGGAGCTGAAAGATCAAGTACTGACTGAGATGCAATTCAGTCTTGGAGAAATGCCATTTAAATACCTTGGAGTGTCTTTGTCTTCCAGGAAAGTGACTATTCAACAATACATGCCTTTGATAGAAAGAATGACGCTAGAATCAAGTGTTGGACTACAAAGTCCTTATCCTATAGTGGTCGAGTCAAGTTGATCAAAAGTGTTTTATTTGAAATACAAACTTATTGGGCTCAAGTCTTTCTTCTTTCAAAAAAGGTAATCAAACTATTCAATAGTATTTGTAGGACCTTTCTCTGGACAGGTAGCATTGAAAAATCTAAAAGAGCTTTAGTGGCTTGGGGCAAACTTTGTATGGCTAGATCAGCTGGTGGTCTCAACATACTTGACTATCAAATTTGGAATAAAGCTGTTATATGGAAGCTTTTGTGGGATATATCTTAAAAAAGGACACATTATGGGTCAAGTGGATTCAAAGCTATTATATTAAGGATAGAGAATTGAATGAAGTGCCGGTATGAAAACAAACGTGCTGGTTAGTTAGAAAAATCTTTGCTGCTCAAAAGTGGTTTGGTAATCAGGATGTCATAGGGGAACTTCAGAAATTCACTAGTAATGGAGAGTTTGTTATCAAGAAAGCTTAACTTCCTCCCTCTCTATCTATCCCAAAGTGCAATGGAAACATCTTACAATGAGTTATGATATTCTTCCATGACATCAGCTTATTTTATGGTTAGATGTGCAACAATAATTGGTTACAGTTGATCATCAAAGCAAATAGGGTATTTCAGTGAGCCAAGACTGTGTGTTATGTAACTCAGGTGCAAGGGAGTAGTTTGCACATCTCTTTTTTGTCTGTGCATACTTAAAATACATATGGAGTTCAGTGCTAACATGAATGCAAATGTCAAGGAAAATTAGTAGTTGGGATGAAGAAGTTAAATGGATCTCTGGAAGGGCTCATAGAAAATGACCACAAGTAGAGATCTTAGGCTGGTTGTTTGCAGCTTGTGTTTATCATGTCTGGATAGAAAGGAATGCAAGGAGATTCTCACAACAAAGCACACCGACGAGCAAGTTAATTAGAGACATTGCCCTACAACTGCACATTGGAGGACAACACAATTCTAAATGGAGTAGAATACTGTTGGAAATTAATGTGGAATTAATTTTATCTCATTATTTATGACTCGAACAATTGGGGCCCCGCACGTCGGAAACGTCGTTTCCACACACGTGCACACGTAGTGCCAAGTATCGCAAATTTTATTAGTGAAAGAGATATTAGTACGTACGTAATACATTTGAGACATAGAATGATGGATGGTTATTGGCTAAATGACAAGTATTCCACGTTGGTAAACAAAGGAAGAAGTGTAAGATGAAACGAGTCAGAAATCACAGCGGAGCCGTGAAGGGCCGCAACGCTAAATGGTGGCTTGGATACTGTAGCCGAGGCGTCGCGGCGCTAATTCGCGGAGTCGCGACGCTTAGGAGGCAGAATGCTGCGACGGAAAGATAGAAAGTTCAGACTCTTGGGCTGGTTTTGGAGCATTGAATCTCCATTATTTGGATGAATGTAACCTATAAATAAGTGCCATTACATGGATATTGAAGGCCATTAGTTGGCTAGTTGAGGGGTCATTTCCTTACACTATAAATTGAGGACTTTGGCTCAATTGTTCAACACTTAGAAATTTTTCTGAAATCTTCCTCTTCCTCTCTAGCAAGTTTTCTATATTCAAAGTTCTACAAGAGTAACACTTGAGCTTCATTTGCTAATTTGTTAAGTTGTTGTTGTATCTTGGGAGACTATTGCCCGACAACGTAAAAGGATATATACGGGGCAATCTTATCTTAAAGACATAGTGCCATCACTCGACTCAGCAACTCACAAGAAGTTTGTATCGTTATTGATTCCAGTTTGTTGTAATCTTTAGTTTATCCTTTCTAGCATTTGTAATATTTACTTACTTACTATTTTCTGCATTTGTTGTAACCCACAATTTTAAGACAAAATTTGCTTTGTAAGTGCTTAGAAAGATGACTGGAAGAGAACAACTCGCTTTAGATTCTGCTACTGCTGCTCTCAAGGCAACCCCTCTGCATTCCCCACTGCTCAAGGCACACCCAATATCTTTCCGGTTGCTAAAGGGAACGTTACTGTTCCTCCACTCCCCCGGTTTCCACAATGAATGTCAGAGAAGTTTATGGGCTCCAACTTCAAGAGATGGCAACAGAAGATGTTATTTTATCTGACTGTTATAGGAATGAATCGTTTCCTAACAGAAAATCCTCCACAAAATGGAGATGAAGTGGACCCTCAGCCTAATGAAATGGCTGGAGGGGGCTAATGTATCCATGTCGTCAATGGCATGAAGATGGTTCTTGATGCTTGGAGTCATAGTGACTTCATATGTAAGAACTATATTCTGAACTGTCTGTCAGACCCATTCTACACGGTGTATTGCACCGTAGGCACCACCAAAGAGTTATGGAAAAAGCTGCTGAAGAAGTACAACGCACAAGATGCTGGTACGAAGAAATTCATCATTGGGAAATTCCTGAAATTTCAAATGATGGATAGCAAAACTGTGATGTCCCAAGTCCAGGAATTCCAAATGATTCTACATCACCTGGATTTGGAAGGTATGAAACCAAATAAGCAGTTTTTGATTTCATAACTGATTGAGAAGTTACCTCATTCATGGAATGAGTTTATGAGTTACTTAAAACTCAAGACAAAGGAAATGACCTTTGAGGAACTTATTATCAAACTCCAGATTCAGGAAGATAATAAGAAGGCCTTGCCTAGGGAAAAACAACTTGCTGAGGCAAAGGCAAATCTGGCTGAGGCCAAAGGGAACCCAAGCAAGAAGCGCAAGTTCTAGAAAGACGGCAAGACCCAGGCGGCGGAGAAGTTCAAGGGGAACTGTCACCACTGTGGAAAACCTGGTCATATGATCAAGGACTGACGCAAGCTCAAGACTGAGCAACAAGAGAAGGCCAAGGACTAAGGCAAGGCACAGGCTAACGTCGTCAAAGACACGCTTCTTGACGACATGATTGAGGAGTTCTCGGCGGTGGTGCTTGAAGCAAACCTCGTTGAGAATCCCATGCAATGGTGGATGGACACGGGTGCTACCAGACACATATGTTCCAATAGAGATGCCTTCTCCACATATACACCAGTTATAGACAAGAAGCTGTTCATGAGTAACAACGCTTCCTCTGACGTGCTGGGGGTAGGAAAGGTAGTTCTGAAGATGACTTTTGGAAAGAAGCTCACTCTGAAGGAGGTGATGCATGTCCCTGAGATTAGAAGGAATTTAATTTCAGGTCATTTATTAGTTAATGCTGGTTTTAGGCTAGTATTTGAGTCCAATAAATTTGTAATCACTAAGAATGAAAATTTTGTGGGAAGAGGATTCGTTTGTGAAGGCCTCTTCAAAATTAACGCCATGTCTGTAATATGTCCAAGCAATAATCCTGAAGCTTCTTCTTACTTGCTTGAGTCTTCTAATTTATGGCATCATAGATTAGGACATGTTAACTACAAGTCCATCCAAAGGTTGGTGAAGTTGGATTTGTTGCCGTCTATCGACGTAAACCCTCAACATAAGCGTAAGGTGTGCGTAGAGGCAAAACTCACAATGATTCCTTTTCGATCCGTCGAAAGGAATACCGCTCCTCTAGAACTTATTCACACAGATATATGTGATTTAAAGTTTGCACAAACTAGGGGGAACAAGTACTTTGTGACATTCATTGATGATATCACAATGTATTGTTACCTTTATTTGTTGAAAAGTAAAGATGAAGCCTTTGAAGTGTTTCGACGTTACAAAGCAGAAGTTGAAAACCAACTAAGCATGCAGATTAAATCCATTCGTAGCGATAGAGGGAAGAATACGTAGCGCCATTTGAGGAATATTGTGCCGAATCGGACATTGTTCATCAAACGACGGCTCCATACTCACCTCAGTCGAAAGGTGTTGCTGAATGCAAGAACCGCACGTTGAAGGAAATGATGAACCCCTTGCTCATCAATTTCGATCTTCCCCAAAACATGTTGGGAGAAGCCGTCCTTACCGCTAATACGATTCTTAATACAGTCCCACATAAGGGTAAGGACAAAACTCCATATGAATCATGAAAGGGAAAGAAATCCACCTATAAATATGTAAAGGTGTGGGGTTGCTTGGCAAAGGTCGAAGTGCTCAAGCCAAAGCAGGTCAAGATTGGGCCTAAGACTGTAGATTGCATTTTCATCGGATATGCAAATAACTGTAGTGCTTATCGCTTCTTAGTGCATAAGTCAGATATTCCAGATATCCACGGGGGTACAATCATGGAATCAAGGAATGCTCAATTCTTTGAGGATGCTTTTCCTAGAAAGGAAAAAGACATAACCTCTTGCAAACGAAGTTATGAACAAAGCTGTCAGGAAGCAGGAGTCATTGACTGCCCGGATCTAGATGGTTCAAATCTAGTGGACTACGAAGTGGCTGAATATCCAGAATCTAGTGTTCCAGATTCTCAGAACTTGGAGACTCTAGAGATGGAACCGAGGTGAAGTAAAAGGGCCAAGAAGGATACATCATTCGGTCTTGACTTTGTAGCTTATATGATTGATGACGAACCAAGGACAATTGCAGAAGCATTGTCAACTCCAGAGGCACCGCTCTGGAAAGAAGCTATTGAGAGTGAAATAAACTCCATTCTGCATAACCATACTTGGGAGTTGGTTGATCTTCCTCCGGGAAACAAACCATTGGGTTGTAAATGGATACTCAAACGTAAGTATAAAGCAGATGGGTCTATAATAAGTACAAGGCCAGATTGGTAGTCAAGGGCTATCGGCAGAAGGAAGACCTTGACTATTCTGACACGTACTCCTCGGTGTCTAGGATGACGTCCATACGAGTATTCATTGCGATCGCAACATTGCGTGAACTTGAGATACGTCAAATGAATGTCAAGACAACGTTCCTAAATGGTGATTTAGAAGAAGAAATTTATATGGAACAACCCGAGGGGTATGTGGTTCCAGGGCAAGAGAAGAAAATCTGTCGACTTGTCAAATCTCTGTATGGGCTAAAACAGGCCCCGAAGCAATGACACAAAAAATTTGATAGTACTCTACTATCAAAGAGTTTCTCTATTAATGAGTGTGACAAATGTGTCTACACGAAAGGTAACTCTGACTCGTTCGTCATGATATGCCTATACGTAGATGACATGTTGATCACAAAGAGCAGTTTTAGCTTGATCCTAGAGACTAAGAACATGTTGAAATAATGCTTCGACATGAAGGATATGGGTATCACATATGTCATTTTAAGGATAAAGATCTCTAAGACATCTGACAAACTGGTCTTATCTCAGTCTCACTACATCGAGGATGTGCCGAGAAAGTTCGAGATGTTTGACAGTTCGCCTATGAAGTCACCACTGGATAGAAATTAAAAGCTTGATAAAAATTGTGGTGCACCCGTATGCCAGGAGCAATATGCACAGGTGGTTGAGAGTTTGATGTACATAACAAACTGCACCCGACCTGATATTGCTTATGTAGTCAACAAGTTGGCTAGATTTACCCGTAATCCGAGTAATGATCATTGGAAGGCGTTGAATCGGGTACTATGATACCTGAAATACACGCTAACTTACGGGTTGCAATATTCGAGATATCCAGTTGTACTAGAGGGGTACATTGATGCAAACTGGATATCTGATATAGAGAACACCAAGTCCACCAGTGGGTATATATTTACAATTGGTGGTGGGGCTGTGTCTTGGAAATCCTCTAAGCAAACTTGCATTGCCCGATCCACGATGGAATAAGAGTTTATCGCTTTAGACAAAGTAGGAGAAGAAGCTGAGTGGCTTCACGACTTCTTAGAGGATGTTCCTTATTGGGACAAACCCGTACCTTCTGTAATGATCCATTGCAACAGTCAGTCGGCTCTAGGAAGGGCATAAAGTTCTATGTACAACGACAAGTCTCGTAAGACCGTTAGGCAGCTGATCACCATGGGTATAATATCCATTGATTACATAAAATCAAAGGATAACAAAGCGGACCCACTAACAAATGGCTTACCCAAAGATCAGATGTTCTGCATGTCTAGGGGAATGGGCTTAAAACCCAAGCTATAAGGACCAATACGGTGGTAACCCAACCTTACCGAATGGAGATCCCAGGAATTATGTTCAATGGGAAAACTAAGTTGTAAAGGTTCAGTTGAGCGCTTCGGTGGAAGCATGAGCACTTTGGATAGTGATTTCTGTAGAGAAACATCAATCCAAAGCCATTCCCGCGATAGACATTAAGTGCTATATGTAGTGTGGGTAAAGGTTATGTTTCCAAAACCTTTAATGATCCTCAACGGTTGAGGTTAGGTTTGGAAAAACTTTTAATTGTTCCTAACACTTGTAAAGTGGTGTATATCAGGATACCTTGTAGGAGATCACATATTTAAGTGTAAGGACAGACTGCCTCAAATGAACGCACTTAAGAATTCAAGAAGTGTTCACGGCCACAACGGACAAAACATTATGAAAAACAGAGTAAGGGAAGTTGTTGTGTTGGTACCGTTGACTTGGCTTACACTAAACACTGACGGTTCAAGATATCACATTCACTGCGCAGTAAGTCCGATGGTATTCAACTATGAAAGGTTCAACGCGGAAGCTACCTATCTAGATGCAACATCTGTCCGCTGAAAGATTGCTGGGAATAGGCACCTTGTGAGTGCGCCAAAATCTCTTTCAAGAGGGGATTGTTGGAAATTTACTAATGTGGAATTAAGTTTATCCCATTATTTATGACTCGAACAATTGGGACCCCGTACGTCGGAAACGTCATTTCCACACACGTGCACGCGTAGTGCCAAGTATCGCAAATTTCATTAGTGAAAGAGATATTGGTACGTACGTAATACGTTTGAGACATAGAATGATGGACGATTATTGGCCAAATGACAAGTATTCCACGTTGGTAAATGTAGGAAGAAGTGTAAGATGAAAAGAGTCGGAAATCGCCTCGGAGCCGTGAAGGGCCGCGGCGCAACACCGTCGGAGCCGCGGTGCCGGAGCGCCGCGGCGCAACACCGTCAGAGCCGCGGTGCCGGAGCGCCGCGGCGCCACCATGGCAGTGCCGCGACGTTAAATGGTGGCTTGGCTACTGGAGCCGAGGCACTAATTCGCGGAGCCGCGACGCTTCGAAGGCAGGATGCTGCGACGGGAAGATGAAAATTTCTGACTCTTGGGCTGGTTTTGGAGCATTGAATCTCCATTATTTGGCACATGAATTCAGCCATTATTTGGCTGAATGTAACCTTCAATAAGTGCCATTACATGGCTATTGAAGACCATTAGTTGGTTAGTTGAGGGGTCATTTCCTTACACTATAAATTGAGGCATTTGACTCAATTGTTCAACACTTAGAAATTTTTCTGAAATCTTCTTCTTCCTCTCTAGCATGTTTTCTATATTCAAAGTTCTTCAAGAGTAACACTTGAGTTTCCTTTGCTCATTTGTTAAGTTATTGTTGTATCTTGGGAGACTATTGCCCGACAACGTAAAAGGATATATACGGGGCAATCTTATCTTAAAGACAGAGTGCCATCACTCGACTCAGCAAATCACAAGGAGTTTGTATCGTTTTTGATTCCAGTTTGTTGTAATATTTAGTTTATCCTTTCTAGCATTTGTAATATTTACTTACTTTCCGTTTTCTGCAATTATTGTAACCCACAAATACTTGATAGATTAAGTAGTTTTCTTGTCTAGTTCTTTGTTTGTATATGCTTATAGATAGATATGATACATTTGAGGTCCAGTTCTACAGTCCAACATGAACAGACGGTTGTACATATTCCATTTTGGTTGAATGAATATTTTTACTGTTTGGCCAAAAAAGAAGTTTTACTATGGAAAAACTACTACTTATCTAATTCTATTTTTAATTAGTAAGTTTTTACTATATTAATAGAATGTACTAAATTTTTAGTTATTTGAAATTTAATTTGAGATTTATTTATAAGGTAATTACGCTTTGACTATAATAAGAATACTTATGTCCAGAAAAAATAATTGTGGAGAAAGTGGGAAACATTTGATTAGCTGCTAATGTTATTGCCTCTCGAGTAATGTTACATAGAACTTGAATAATTGAATCCTATATAATATTTTTATCTTATACAACATGTGTTAATACTTTTATAGGAAAGTAAGCACGATATTTTAAAAGTTCAATAATATTTAAGCATTCTTAAATATTTTTAAGTATAGGCGTATACAAAATTTTGTCGGTAACATTGCAGCCCAACCAACCACTTAAATAATATTGAAAATATAATTAAATATTAAAATGTGGGCTTTCTCTAACATCTTAGTTTTTTAGATGAAATGGTCGCTCTTTTTTTCTTTGGCAAAGAGATGGTCACTCACTTCAACATGGTATTAGAACTGGCCAAAGGTTCCGAGATCGAATTTCACCGTCACCCTTTATCAAAAAGAATTTCCACATACTTGGTCCATGAAAAATATCAGACCCACACATGCTTTAAACGATATGATCACACACTTAAACAATAAGCAGTATGTAATTTATGTATACAAACTACAAAAAGTAAACACTAATTTTTGATCGGTTATTGTATAAAGATTCAGTTTTTTATCATGTGATTTTCAAAACATACTAACTAGACTAATTCAATTAGGGGAAAATGCACTAATACTCGATTTTGGTGTCATTATTTAAGTTATTTTCTAAGTTTGTAAATTTTTGCATGTCTATCCGCTTTGAAATAATAATTCAGACATGTAATGTCTGAAGTTTCATATGATTAAAGTTTAATCATTTTTGCGTAAAGTTATGCACACATGATTGAAGTCCAGATATTATTACCTGAAATGGGTACAAATCAAATAGCGCCATCTAAATAGGATACTCCATAAAAGTTTTACTCCAAATTCACAATGCGCAAGTGCCCGTTAATGCGAAATCACTCCTTAACAATTTATTTTTAAAACTTTTAGGGCATGGACTCAAACGTGAGACTACTAATTATGAGCGAAGAAGCTCAATCTATCTCATCACATATTTTTTTTTATTTGTATACCATCCGGCATTTAATACCCGCATTAAAGTCGAATTAATATAAATTCACGCCTCATAAAGGCCATTCAAAAAATCGCTAGCTATCAATTTCTTTTTATGTCTAAAGCTCGAAATCAAGATCTCTGATTAACAAAGGAGTAGCCTCATCCGCTAAACCACCCCTTTATGGTCATCACATCTTTGATGAAAGCCTTTCAATATTAAAATGTAAATAAGCTAATCATTATTGGAAAAATCAGTTTGATCACTCTTACTTTAATAAACATGAGGTCCCATAGGTTTAAAATGATAATAAAAAAAGGTTCCAAAGTCCTTATTGTGAACTTGAGCAGTTGAGCTGACATGCTAATAAACATAAGGTCCCAAACGTTGCTCAGTTCAATTTTGACATTATCAAGATTCAAAGGGTCTTTATATTCCACCATTACCAAACACGTATAAAAAACAGCAACAACTTCAGCAGAATCAAAGTTGTTTCCTTTTTTTAACCTTTGTAAGATTCCCATTCTTGGAAAGTCCGAAAAAGATTTGCTTTTAGCTTACCCAAAAAAGATCATATCTTTATATAGATACATTTCCTAATTAAAACCCCCTAAAAAGCTCCTTTCTTGATCACCTGAGCCTTGTTTATCATGGCAAAATCATTGAGGGTAATTTTTTTCACTATCTTTGTTTTTATTGCACTAATATTTATTACAGAGATCAAAGCTGAAGCTGTGGACGATGAAGTGGAAGTGGTACAATCCCATGATGTTTCCAGTTCTGCAGAGTTGGACAATCTTCAGTCCAAGATCCAATCTTTGGGTTAGATTTCAAAATTTCCCTTTTGATTGAGTTATTGTTTAGTTTATGATTTTTGCCTTGTGGGTGTTTCAAGAAGTGTGCTTTTTGGATTTATGTGTGGATTATTTGAGCAAAAGACCAGTTTTTAAGGTTGCATTGGAAAATGTTTGCATTAATCATTTTGTGGAACATTTGAATTTTGCCTTTTTGGTTGAGTTTTTGTTTAGTTTATGATCTCTTCTTTATATGTGTATTGGGAAGTGTATTTCTTGAATTTCAGTATGGATTGCAAGGAAGTCTTAGCTTTTAAGTTGCACTAGAAAATGTTTTGCATTGATCATTTTGTGGAACATTTAAATTTTGCCTTTTTGGTTGAGTTTTTGATCTTTTTATTTATGTGTTTATTGGGAAGTGTTTTTTTGAATTTAAGTGTATGGATTGAATGAAAGTCTAGCCTTTTAAGGTGCATTGGAAATTTTTTGCATGGATCATTTTGCGGAACATGTGAATTTTGCCTTTTTGGTTGAGTTTTTGTTTTGTTTATGATTTTTTGCCTTGTGGGTGTTTCAAGAAGTGTGTTTTTTGGATTTATGTGTGGATTATTTGATTGAAAGTCTTAAATTTTAAGGTGCATTAGAAAATGTTTGCATTGATCATTTTCTGGAACATTTGAATTTTACCTTTTTGGTTGATTTTATGTTTAGTTTATAATTTTTTTTCTTGTGGGTGTTTGGGGAAGTGTGTTTTTTGAATTTATGTGTGGATTGTTTGATAGAAAGCCTAGATTTTTAAGGTGCATTGGAAAATATTTTGCATTGGAGGATCATTTTCTTAAACTTTTTCCATGATTGGGTTGAGTAATTGTATATATAAGGTGGAGGATAGGGTGTGATGATGATGTTTTTGGCTGTATATTTTTGTATTTAAGATTGATAATGATATCTATGAGGTGGTTAAAACAAGTGGTATATAGTAAGGGAATTTGTGGCAATATGTTATTGACAAAGCATTTGAAAAAAAAAAAACCTCCTGTCGAAAAGATAATCCAAAAGGAACGAAGCACAACTATTTTGTTACGAAGAAAAATCTAGCTAAAGAGATATCTTTACATCCTTATAAGTATATCGCCTCCATTACATCTTGTTGATAACTTGATATGCCCATTAAGTTATCTATAGTGGTGTCTGTTATAGAATCTCTATTTACTAGGTTGTGATTAACTTTCCTTGTATATATTATTACAACTGATTTCTAGGGATTAGGAGATCTACAACTGATTTCTAGGGATTAAGAGATCTAGTTACCTTAATTAGGACATTCTTCATATGTATATATACAGCGGAATCATTTCAATATAATACAATAATTATGCTCCAATACTTTGTATTTCACATGGTATCGGAGCCTATTGGCTTGTCGATCTTGTTCTCGGTCTGTTTCGAAAAAAAAAAGTCCCTCTCTTGCTCTTGCCCTGTGTCAGAAAGAGACTTGGATTTTGAATCGATCAGTTTTAAGTGGTCAATCTTTGTCACCGCCACCACGGAAGGAGGCGGAGCATCATTACCGGTCGGACCAGTCTTCTCCACGACTGGGTGTGAAGAGAGTGGCCTTCATGCGCCAGCTGTACCTCCTGCCTCTCTATCACGCGCCGGCGTGTGCTCCGGCAGAATCACTCGGAGATTTGATTTCCGGCGTCTCCTCGTCATTTCCTACATACCCGAACTTTTGTGTGGCATTGAAACATTGCTATGAGAGCTGTTCGTTGCTTCCAGGTTTGATTTTTTCCCCGTAGCTTCTGTGGAAATCAGATCTGGTACTTGTTTGGTGCTTCTGCGACTGCTGACTTCTGCTCAATATCGGATTATTGTTGTTTCATAGCTGATTGCTCTTCATTGCTGGTTCCTTAGTTCTTTCTCATTGCTGCTCTGTTAGGAATCTGGTTTTGACTCTGGTTTACACAATTATTTTGTTTTGTGAGTTGTCTGCTAATTCTTGAAATCTGCCCCCTTTTGAATATTGTCTATTTGGTTGTCTACTTGGAGTTATTCTCATAAGTAATTGTGTTGGAATCTGCTGGTTTTCTATTGTTGGTGAAATCACTGCGATTTTGGTTGGGTCACACAAGTTGACTTGCTACATATCTGATTCTTTGGCTGCTTTTCTACTAATTTTGAAGTCTGTTCTCTATTGTTGCTGAAATCACTTATAATGGCAAGTCCATCTTCTGATAAAATAATCATGGTTTCGGAGGATGAATTTGCAAAATTCTCCCGGTATCGAGAATCACTTAAGGAATCCAATTCAGTTACTACTCTTGCTGAATTCGGAAAAGCATGTCTTATCACCTCATCAAATAAATGGATAATTGATTCAGGTGCCACGAATTATATGATAGGTAATCCTAATATTTTTCTAGCTTCCAATCCAACAAAGCACCATCTACAGTTACTGTAGCTGATGGATCAACTTCTAACAGTGATGGATATGGGACTGTTAAACCAACCTTCGTTAGCCTTCAGTTTGATTTCTGTCAGTAAACTTACCAGAGACCTTGATTGTTGTATCTCGTTCTTTCCCGATTATTGTTTGTTTCGTGATCTTACGACAAATCAGGTTATTGGTAAGGGACATGTATATAATGGAGTTTGTTGCCTACTCCAGTGTCGTGTCTCCATTTGAGGCACATTGTCGATTGGAACATCCTTCTTTACCTTTGTTGAAAAAAGCTTCGTCCTCAGTTTCAGAATATTTCCTCATTGAATTGTGCGTCATGTCGATTTGCAAAACACCATCGCAGCTCGTTAAGTCCAAGGATTAATAATCGAGTTGAGTCAGCTTTTGAGTTAGTTCATTCTGATGATTGGGGGCCATCCTGTTGTTTCCATAATTGGTCATAAGTATTTTATCACTTTTGTAGATGATTTATCTCGAATGACTTGGATTTATTTTATGAAAAGTCGATCTGAAGTGTTCACTAACTTTTGTGCCTTTTATGCTGAAGTCAAAACTCAATTCAATGCTTCGGTTCGTATTTTACGGAGTGATAACGCTAAAGAATACATGTTAGAATTATTTCAGTCGTACATGAGATAATATGGTATTCTCCCTCAGTCTTCGTGTGTATACCCTTTCAAAATGTAGTTGTTGAGAGGAAGAATAGGCATCTACTTGAGACAGCCCAAACACTTTTATTCCAAATGAAGGTTCCTAAACAGTTTTGGGCAGATGTAGTCTCCACGACGACTTGTTTTCTGATTAATCGCATGCCATCGACTGTGCTTGCTTGTAATATACCTTACATCATTCATTTCCCAAACAAGTCACTATTTCCGGTGGAACCGAAGGTGTTTGGATGCATATGTTATGTTCGAGATGTTCGACCATCTGTTACCAAGTTGGATCCCAAGGCATTGAAGTGTGTTTTCCTAGGCTATTCTCGCCTTCAGAAGGGGTATCGATGTTATTCTACTGTATTTGGAAAATATCTTGTGTCAACTGATGTGGTATTTTCAGAGACTACCTCATTTTTCTATGAGTCAGGAGGAGGAAGATGAGTGGTTAGTCCATCAGGTTACCCGTGCTTTGACATAACAATCAACTGATGTTGTTCCTCCATTTTTCGGTTCTTCTGTTGAGCATCAATCGGTTATTGTGCCTTCAGCTCTTGCTCCGTCTACACTAGGTAGCCCGCCAATTGTTCAAGTATATTCAAGGAGGCAAGAGACCAATGATACATGTCCGACACCAGTTCCTTCGTTATCAATTCTTTCTTCGACTGATTCTCCAGAAAATCTTGACCTCCCCATTGCTCTTCGCAAAGGTACATTGTTTCTCTAGACTCTTATCTCTGTACCCAAAACAGTGAAGGAGGCTTTGAACCATTTTGGATGGTCTGATGCAATGCTTGAGGAAATACATGCCTTAGAGGAAAATCACACATGGGATTTGGTGGGTTTACCCAAGGGAAAGAAAGCAGTGGGATGTAAGTGGGTGTTCACAGTTAAAATTAATCCAGATGGTTCCGTGGCAAGACTTAAGGCTAGATTGTAGCCAAGGGGTATGCTCAAATTTATGGGGTGGATTATTCAGGCACGTTCTCTCCGGTTTCCAAACTCACTTCTGTCAGGTTGTTCATTTTTCTAGCTGCTTCTGAGAATTGGCCTTTACATCAGTTAGATATCAAGAATGCGTTTCTTCATGGTGATCTTCAAAAGGAAGTATATATGGAGCAACCACCCGATTTTGTTTCTCGTTACTTGAAGAAGTCCTTGTATGGCTTGAAACAGAGTCCCTGAGCTTGGTTTGACAAGTTCAATGAGGTAGTTCAAGAGTTTGGATTGAAAATGAGCAAATGTGATCACTCAGTTTTCTACCGGCAATCTACCGCTGGCACTATCCTCCTTGTTGTATATGTTGATGACATTGTCCTCACAGGAAGTGATTATGCAAGGATCTCCTCACTCAAGTCTTTCCTGCATACTAGATTTCATGCGAAGAACTTGGGCCAGTTGAAGTACTTTTTGGGAGTAGAAGCAAAAAGGGAATTGTTTTGTCTGAAAGTATATTCTTGACCTACTTGCCGAAACTGAAAAGTTGGCAGCCAAACCCTGCAGTAGTCCAATGACTCCCAATACGCATCGTATGAAATATGATGACGATCCTTTTGATGATCCAGAGAGATAGATACATACATGAGGTTAGTTGGAAAGTTAAATTATCTCACTGTGGCTCGTCCAAATATTGTTTTTGCAATAAGTGTTGTTAGCCAGTTCATGTCTGCACCTACGGTTAAACATTGGGAAGCATTGGAACAAATTCTATGTTACTTGAAAGGAGCTCCTGGACTTGGCATATTGTGTAGCAATCGCGACCATACCCGTATTGAATGTTTTGCAGATGCTGACTATGCTGGATCCAAAATTGATAGAAGATCTACTACAGGCTATTGTTTCTTGTTGGAGGAAACCTAGTATCATGGAGGAGTAAGAAGCAAAGTGTTGTATCTCGATCCAGTGCAAAATCCGAGTACAGAGCTATGTCACAGTCTACTTGTGAGATTATGTGGATACATTACCTTTTAACTGAAATTGGGTTGAAGCATCATACATCAGCAAAACTCTGGTGTGATAATCAAGTTGGTCTTCATATTGCCTCAAACTCGGTGTATCACAAAAGAACTAAACATATTGAGGTTGACTCATTTTATTCGTGAGAAGATTCATGAAAACGTGATTTCCACTGGCTACATGAAGACAAGAGAGCAAGTAGCTGATTTGTTCACGAAGGCATTGAATGGACCTCGAGTTGATTATCTTTGTAACAAGCTGGGCATGATAAACATATATGCTCCAGCTTGAGGGGGAGTGTTATAGAATCTCTATTTATTAGGCTGTGATTAACTTTCCTTGTGAGTATTATTACAACTGATTTCTAGAAATTAGGAGATCTACAACTGATATCTAGGGATTAAGTGATCTAGTTACCTTAATTAGGACATTCTTCATATGTATTTATACAGCTGAATCATTTCAATAAAATACAAGAATTATTCTCCAATACTTTGTATTTCACAGTGTCCAAAGATGAAACAGAACAGTTAGTATTACTCATATTTTATAAGGTACTTTGTTGATATAGGCTTATTTGTCTGCAGTAAGATGTTTTGGGAAGCTGTTTCTTGATTCTTGACTAAGAAATTTTTTGACAACCTAAGAATGTGATTATTAGTTATCTACCGTGTCCTCTAAAAAGTTTTTCCTTTTGAAGAATCGAATGTGGAGACCACTGCCCTGGAACTGAAACGGAAGGATGAAGTCATTGCTGACAAGGAGGATATGATAAAAGAGAAATCAGAGAGAATTGCTTCATTGCTAGCCCAGATAGCTTCTCTCCAAGTGAGACGACTAACTTCTTCATACTAGTGTTGGCTCTTATGTGCAATTTACTTGACTCAAAAGTTTCAACGGTTTGTCCTCCCAGAAAAAAAGTACATTGGATGCTGAGGAGCAAGTTAAGAAGGCTCTTGCGCGAGTTTCTCAACTAGAAAATCAAGTTGAGACAGTTAAAAAGGAAGTTGATACGAAGAATATGGAGAAAAAAGAGTTGGGAACCCAGGTAAATGAAGCAGAGAAGAGAGTAACTGAATTAAATTCAAAAATTGAGAAGGTAAGCTTCTCATGTTTTTACCTTTTTCACATAATATGAACTTGTCTATACTATTTCTATTACTATGAAATTATATTCGCCTGACCTTTTGGGTTTATGCAGCTTCAAAAGACAGTTGACGAGCAGAAGGAAAAATTCAGAAAAACTGAACGGGCTCTTCAAATTGCTGAGGCATGCTCTTGATAAAGACACTACTCCAAACTTATAAAATTTGTATGGTAGGATACAATTTTTAAATACTTCTCCTATTTTATACTCTTCTTTCAGGAGGAAATGATTAGAGCTAGATCTGAAGCCACGTCAAAAGCTCAGCAGCTCAGAGAGGTAAAATTACTTGGTGTATGCTTGAGCTGTATGCATCTTATCATGTGAATGTGGCGAACATATTACTCTTCTTGAGAGACTATATTTTCTAGCCTATTTTGGGTTAGAACTGCTTATCTTTTGGTAGATGCTTTATCCCAATCTCTCAGTTGAACTAGAAATCTTGTGATCCATGTAAAGATTTCATCCTCGTACCCTTCGATTACTACCTTTATATTCTGCTTCGACATTTTGATTTTATAGTTTAGCTATTTTTTAAAGATCCAAGCACAGTAAAACTGGGGATATCTGTATGCTGGTGTTATGCGTATGTTTAGGAATAAAGGATGGTGCTGTTGGTGGTGATATCATCTAGGAGTGGCAAACGGGCAGGTCGGATAAGGGCAGGTCGAAAACGGGTTAAACAAAAACGGATAAGATATACGACCAACCCATATTTAACACGGATAAAAAATGGGTTAACCGACGGATAATATAGATATTCATATTATCCATGGTTTCAGGAATAGTCCGGTGAGAACACAAGCTAAAAGCCAAAATAAGCTTAGGCTCCCAGAAGAAAAATAATAAACAATAAACAGACAAATGGATATTGATAATATGAATATCCATATTATCCATCTGGATATCCATTGTGGATAATATCTATATTTGATTCATTTTTAAATGGTCAGTTATCCAACCCATATTTAATGGGTCGGATTGGATGGTTACTTGTTTTTTCTAACTATTATGCTAGCCCTAATATCATCCTTTGGAGCATGTGTGGAGTTAATTTTTCTAACAATGGTAGATGGCATACATCACACTCATGTATTCTATGGTTAGTACGTGATGGCCTCATGTACTCCATTGTTAGTATGCATGAGATTTCATGAGAACAACTAACTTTTCCCTTTGTCGCACTTATAGTTAATTTTTTAACTTTCTGCGGTGCGCATTACACTGCCAAGTATTGGACTGCCAACGATTTTTGTTGAATTGGTTAACCACTTCATATGAAAGTTTAAGCCGTCATTGAGAGTACACTTTTTATTTACTTAATTATGTCTTCAACGCAACTCCTCGTGTGCATGCTTGATTCTTTTCATGAGTGAATCACGTGAAAATATTTTTGGATGAAGCGTGCCGATGAGACTTGAACACAGGACCTCTACCTGCTCTCTGATACTACATTGAAGTGGGTGACCACCTCATTGAAAAATTTAATCCTGCAGAGATATTACACTTTTATATGCTTAATCATGTCTTCAACAATTTTAAGGATCCTTAAAAAAATTAAGTTGTGGGATTATTATGGGAGAAATGATGGTTTTTATAGTTGTTATTTTGGTGTTCCTTTTGGCTAGGCTTGTTGGTGGAGTTCTAGTATGCGGTAATTGTGTTGGTGTTAGGTTGCCTATTTGGTTGGTAAAGATCTACAAGGATTTTGTTGATTTGTTTCTGCTTCTAAGAATTGACTAAATGGAACCAGGTTATGCTTCCCACCAAGCTGTTCTTTTAGTAACTCAGATAAAAGAAACAAATGAAGAAAGGCAAGAAATTCGAATACAAGAATTGTCCGATACTAGATCTTTAATCAAATTGTGCATCACTCATTTCCTGTAGTACCCGCTTTATGCTATAATGTTATAACTTACCAACATCAGCAAAGACGAGAGATTGAAGAACTTAGAAATTTGAATGCTTATGCAGTGGTATTAGGTATTAGGTATTAGGTATTAGAGCTAACAATTTTGTCATTTTCGTTATTCTTTTCTCACCATATGCTCCTTATACCAAGTACTTTCTCAAAAACTTGAAAGACGGAAGTCAAAGTATTTCAGCTAAATAGGTTTTGTATGATAAGTATGTTCATTTGGTTTTTTTCAATTTTGCACCTTGCTGTAGTTAGATTTCGGTGAACCATCCTACATGCCTGGTAAGATGAGCTTTTCTTTTATAATGTTCAGGTGCATGGTGCATGGCTTCCACCTTGGCTTGCAGTGCGTTTGACTCATTTCCAGGTACTTGGAGCAACAATCATGGTTTATTAGAAAAACTAGAATTAGGAACTTCGCCGCTAATACCTCGCTAAATTGCTCGTAGCTAGCAAAATTTTATGATAATCTGTCGCTAAGTAGTATTAGTGACGGATTTTGCTGTTCAGCTACGGAATTTGTCCGTCGCTAATTCTTGTTTTTCTAGTAGTCTTCTAATGTTGTAGTGGTAATCATGTGTAACATGATAACAATAAAAAAAATCTCGTGTAACATGAGTCATGATTCTACGCGGACTTCTGATTGTGTTGTGAACTGTAGTTTCTTTTGGAGAAGCACTGGGAGGAGCATGGAAAACCTGCAATGGACATAGTGATACAGAAGGTACACTATTCCTTTTCTTTGGCTGTTTGATATTCCAGTAGTGCTGTGTGCTACTATTATTAATCGATGCTTGTCCAAGTAACCAGTTTAACCTGCTTATATCTTTTATTTGCTTCTCAGGCTACTGAAAAGAAGGCCCAAGCTGAAACATGGGCTGCACCACATGTGGAAACAATCAAAACAGTAAGCCAGCTTTGCGTCATTAATGTCGAACATCTTCCTTTCCTATAAGATTGTGTTTTTCACTTATAATGTCAACATTTTCTTGCAAAGAAGATGTTTATTCTTTATTTTACATTTTACATTGTCATAGTTTTTATTTTTTATTTTTTATTTATTACTCTAGCCCAATTTATGTGAAGCTATTTGACTGGGCATGGAGTTTGAGAATGAATAGAAGACTTTTGAAAACTGTAGTCTAAAATAAGCCATAGATATTTGTGTGACTAAACATCATCTCATTAAGGGTTAAATGAGAAGTTTAAAGTCAAATTGTTAGTAAATATAGAAAGGTGTCATTCTTTTTTGGGACTGACTAAAAAGGAAAGAGTATTGGCCTTAGATGAGCTTCAATGGAGCGACATGGTTTGTGAAGATTCATATAGCCGACGCCAACTTGTTTGAGACTGAGGCGTACTAGTTGTTGTTTATATTATCCAATATGCATCAGTTTTCCCGAGTGTAAATATCTAGTCGGGGGTATGCATTGACTTTCATTGTTCTGCTCTACTGTTTGAAGCAATGGATACCAGTGGCGAAGGAAAAGTGGTTGGTGATTTCCACTACCGCCGAGCCACATGTACAATCGCTAACTACAAGAGCTCTTGAAATTTACGAGACATCTAAAGGCGCCGTAACTCCACATATTGTCAAGGTTCAAGAACTGGCAACTCCTCATGTTCAGGTAGCATCCCCCAGTCTGCTTAAGAACAATATTTTGGGCTTTTTTCATTTTTGGCCAGTAGGTCTAAATTAATTACAAGGGTTAGCCAAACTATACAAAACATATACACTGATTATGTATAGTATATGTATACAAAATGTATATTATATGTATATTTATTTTTAGTATACAAAACATATACTTTTTCCGGCTATTATTTTTTAGGGTGCTCCAAAAATGTAATTATCCCCTAATATTTTCCCTATCTTGACATGCATGTATAAAAGCATAGGTGCTACCTTTTAGTCCGCCATCCCTGAACAGAAAAATGTTTTCTGACAGGAAATTAAGAAATTCAGCAGGCCATACATTGACCAAGTTGCCACTGCTGCAAAACCACATGTTGAAAAAGTTCGTGTTGCTGCCAAGCCGTACACAGAGGTTGCAGTTCATCATTATGGGAAGTTCCTCGAGTCTGCAACTACATACCATAATCAGGTATGAGAAACAGAGAAAGTAACGAGACATTAATCCTTGAAATATGATCTCAGGCAGATGTATCCCATACGTTTAAGAAGTCATATTCTCCCCTTTAGATTCCACATTGCTACTACCATCTCTACCACTGCATAATATTTAGATATTCCTATAGGTTAAGATTGTATTTTTTTTTCTACCTTTAGAAATATTTTCCGTGTTCTTTTCTCTGTCTTTTTTATATCAACATTAACTCGGTTGAAGTAGTAAATGCCTCTATTAGATTAATGCATATATTGCTTATAGTACTATGTTGGATATTTGGTCCACCATTTGAAAAATGTCCTCTCATATCCTGTGAAGCTTCAACGCACAGTCAAAGAAAAACTGGAGAATAATGACCTAACGAGATTTCTTGCAACAAAGGAGCTGGTTTGGTTTGCTGTATGTATCCATTTGCATATTTCATTTGCACAGTCCGTAATGTCTCCACTTTTTTCTCCAATTTAATGTCTGATAATTGTAAACTCGATTTGATTTTGTGTTGTAGGCCTCAGCATTGTTGGCTTTGCCCATTATAATTCTTTTCAAAATTTTGTCTGCCATCTTCTGGTTAGTACATCTAATCTGCCCCTCGTTTCCTTAAGTAAAGATTATCATTGTGCAATGTGAGGCTCAAAGTTCTCTTTCTTAAATTGTACGTTGCAGTACAAAGGCGAAGGAATCCGATCACACTGGTGATTCACCCAGTTCACGTCGTAAGGCCAGGAGGGGACATCCGGACAAGTAGGCCAAAGGAAGTTTAACTTCTTTTTTATCAAAATTGAGGCACGCTTTAATAGTTCACAGGTACCAGTTTCAGCTATTCTCTTTTTTCATTTATAACTGGCATAGATTAGTCTATAAATGCATAGTTGTCTTGCGTTGGATATGTATGCCCTTTTCTCGGGTGTGAAGGAACAGAGCAAAAACCATAAGCTGATGGTGGTAGCTCGGCTCGCTTTTTTAAGTTGCCTTGCGAGAAAATGTTTCCAAGATACAAAGTGATACAATAATGGACCTATTGTATGTTCTGTATTCATAAGGGGCGTAGCTAGAAAATGGGTAACGGGTTCGGCCAAACCTAGTAGCTTTGGTCTGAAGACTCTGAACCCTGAATTTGTCTTAAGAAATTCATTGAATAAGTAACATGTTATTAATTTAGAATCCAGTAACTTGAATGGACTAGAACCCCGAACCCATAAGCTTCAAATTCTAGCTCAGCCTGTGGTATTGATGTGGTTTTTGCTAAATGCACCCCATCCTAAACCGCTGCTCCAGACCGATAAAACAAACGAAAATTCAAGAAGAAAGGAGGGTGATTAAAAGATTGTAGAAATCTTACTTGCTGATTGGAGTTGGTGCAAACGTATAAATAGACAACTCTAGAGTCTCGACATATCATTTATGTCGGTGGACCATGATAAAATTATAATATCATGCGTCTGAACGAAGCCTGAGAGGCCATTACACACCATAAGAAATTAAGACGTATCGACTTCCTGAGATAAAATATTATGGCATTTCTCCATGCCCAAGATCTATAGTTGCACATCCAAAGAGTTTTGTTCTTTTAAATGCAAATTAGCCCCTATATCTGGTGCTCTTATGATTCATCTAGTATTGGTTTCACTGAAGATACAGAATAATAGCCTATCATCTTTGAAAGTTTATGTTGATACTGATGATGCCGGATACTAAGAATTTATCGCTTTGTCCCTATTTATGTGCCACACTTTCCTTTTCCATTTGTCTCCGAAAGAATGTCAACTTTTTGTATTAGGAACAATTTAACTTTATGATTCCCATTTTACTCTTAATGAGATGATTTATAGCTAGTGAAAAGTTTAAGACTTGTTTTAGACAACACATTTCAAAAGTCAGTCTATATTTTTAAACTCTATACCCAGTGAAACAAGGCCGAATATGCCAAATAATTGGGACGGAGGGAATATTGTTTTTCTTACTAATAGAGAATAGAATGCCTTTTTCCCACTGTTGTGAAATGTGCAACTCACATTCTTTTTTTTTCTGCTGTGTCTTGGTCTGAAATATGGCATGTTTTGTTTGTTGCAGATTTGGCTGTACTTTGCTCCGTGGGCATTGGGAGCTTTTAGTCCATCTACACATTCTTTTGTTTGTTTATGAAGCTCTTGCCTCAGTTTTTTTTTCTTTACTTTTTGGGGTTGTGTATAAAGCCAAATATGGGGATACAAAAACTTTAGGTTTGAAAATTTTGTGTTGGTGTATCACAGCTTTGGCTTTGGATAGTCATATATAGTCTCATTATTCATATATTATTATCAGTGCAACATGCTCTTAGTTAAACTTCATAGAGTGCTATTTTCCGCACAACAACATGCTTTTAATTCTGCCATAATCTGTTCCCAAACAATCAGCCCTCTTGGTAAAATAGGTTCATTGCTCCGGTCCAGAATACGATTAATCCAACATAGGTGACATGGGAGACCTTATGTTGGTATGGAGTTTTGGTTAACATGTTATTCTTAAAACTGATTTTGAATATTGTTTGCAAGTTGTGCATCCAAGAATGTGGCCTAGTGGTCTATGAAACATGTCAATTATGAGAAAGTTCAAGTTTTAACGGGGCAAGAAACATTAGGTGGTTTTTCCCCATTTGTTCTAGCCTTAGTGAGCAGAATCACCTTGTATTTATGTTTGGGGGGGGGGGGGGGGGGGAGGGGAGTATGTACGCAGGTGAATAGTCTAGGTGCGCCAAGCTAAGTAGACACCATTGTCACAACGGTTAGAGGACAGAGAGATTCGATTCACAGCCTGTACCGCTTTTGACCAACTGGTGTACATGTTTCCTAAGATGAAAAGATTGTCTTCTAATTGGCCTGAATTGGTTAGTGAATTGGAGAGCTACATTATAGAAGAGCATGTTGGGAATTCCCTAATGGACAATGGATTAAATGTAACACAAATGGTGCATCAAGAGGTAATCCAAGTAAGAGTGGTGCTGCTACCCAATTTTTGGCTGTTCAAACTAATATGTATTCAGAGATAATGGCTATTCAGTTAGCTGCTGAAATTTGTGTGTATAAATTTTGAAGGTACCCTTCTCTTTCTAGAGGATTCGCGGCATATGAAGTCCCGGTAACAAATATGCGTGTGAAAGATGACTAATATTTCAACAAATAATCAAAAGTGTAACAGTTCTGTACACAAGAACCTTAAAAGTTTCAGAAGTATTAATGAGTCCAAGCACAGCCCATGTGAGGAACCTGAATGAAAAAGGCTTACTAAAATAGTTTATGTATGAGAAGAACCTCATATAAGCTCACTCATTTCACTATAAAATGCAATTAAGTATTAATTTGGTATTATTATAATAACTTGTAGTGAGTTAGAAGAAAAAAACATTTTCCCCACCTACCAGACATTTGACAAGACACAATATATTGTCCAATTTTACTCGATATATGCGCATTGCTTACATGACTTCTTATCACACTTAGGGTGAACTTTCGATTTTAGACTGCTCTTTGACCAAAACATTCGCTTGACATTAATAAGTTAGGTTTGTTGTCGTATAGTTATCAACATATTAAAAAGACGTTTAATTTATTGGATGTTGTGAGTGATTGTCATGCCTCGTAGTGAATTTTTTCACATATAAATGTTCAAACTAATATATGGGTTAATCAATTTGTTCAACTCTTGCATTTCAATAGACAATAGATTAATCAAGTTATTCTATTCTTGCTAAACATACATGCATATGAGAGGTTATATCCTTAGTTCTAGTAGTTTCAATGAAATGAATTTAAAAATCGATAAGATCGAAACAAAAAGAAACAACTCTATTTGGTTTGATTTGATCTGCATATTTGATAAGTCGATATAATTAATTTGGTTTCGTTTAGGTAAATGTCGAGCGAACCAAAACCAAATATATGATCAAACCCTACTTATGACTATAAAACTCTCTTTTTTATTTGGTTTATAAAAAGTTGAAGATCCATACATAATCATTAAAGCTACAAATCCTTTTGCAATTCCTACAAACAAAGGTTATGCAAGCAACAAAGTCATTTATTCAGATCCTCTCTATTGGCTTTGCCATAACACTCAATAAATTAAACACAATAACATTGTTTCCTAATTAGTAGTAGAAAATAGTTTCTTACACTAATGCCAAACATAAACATAATTTAACTAATAGAATATTTCATAATATTCTTTCATTAATTGTATATCTCCTATTTTATGTAGAATTATAATCCTTTTGTAATTAGCATAATTAGTTACCTAGTTTGTATCAAAGTAAATATTCTTGTAACCTTATATATATTGTAAATCATTCATCGGCGGGTTATATCAACAGAAGAAAAGAAAAGATTTAAAGTTTTTTGTTGATCAAGCGACACCCGGATTTGAACTGGGGAAAAAAATTAAGGTAACATATTTCTTTATGGTATCAGTAGGCTAAAACTACAAACCCTACCTTAATCGCCGATACACCTTCTCGGCCGCCACCTTTTTTCCACGTCGGAACCCTAGTTGCCGACCTCTCTCGGCCAACCCCCTCTTTTCCTCACGACAGAACCCTAGTTTTTCTGGCCATTCTCCCTCCTTCTTCCTCTTAAATTTCCTCTTCCATGGCTGACAAACCAAATTCCATCCGGCACTTGACGTAAAAAATATTAAAAACTTCATCCTTGTGACTCTTGAGATGGAAAATGGTCAATACTCCTCAAGGGCGGAGCTTTTAAGATCCATTGTCGTGTTTACGAAGTTATCGACCACATTATCCCTCCTTCGCTGAAGTCCACAGACGTACCATCGGCTTCGACTTCTGATGATGCACTCTGGTCTAGTTTGAACGCAACCGTCCTCTGGTGGATATACGACACAATATCAAATGATTTATTGCACACCATCATTGAGACCGATGCCACTGCCCGCCAAACGTAGGAACAACGACATGAAGGGGCAGTCCCCGCCCGCCAGAAACAACCAGCAGCGACCGCGGCAGTGGAAACAACCTCTGTCGTGGGCTACCTACCCATCGTGGGTCGCGTGGGCCCCACCGTCATGTGCCTTCCCTCTTTGCCCGTATACGACAAACTCGTGGACTCCACATCAGAACTGACAGGCCCAACCTGACATACTTGGCCACGTCCACAACAGGCCTACACAGCACATGCCCCCACCGTCATCGACTTATGCACCGACTAACATTGAGGCAGCTATGAGCATAATATCACTTAACACTCCAGATGAAAATTGGTATATGGACATTTGCGCCACATCTCACATGACGACATCACAATGTACTCTCTCATCTTATTCCAATTTGAGTAATTTAAATCAGAATATTAATGTTGGTAGTGGACAAGGCATTTCCATCTGTGGTTATGGTCATTCCTCTATATCCCCACCACATCCACCACTAATCTTAAAAAATATCCTCCATGCCCCTAAACTCATTAAAAATCTAATCTTTGTGCGACGTTTTACAACTGACAATTGGGTTTCCATTGACTTTGATCCTTTTGGTTTTACTGTAAAGGATTTTACGACAGGGAGACGAATAATGAGATGTGACAGCACCGAAGATATCTACCATATTTCAAACGCCGTCAACAATCCAGCCTCAGTTCTTTCAACCTTTGCTGCTCTTTTGTCTTCGTTATGACATTCTAGATTAGGACATCCAGGAGACTATGTTTTATGCTCCCTTAGGAAAAATACTTTTATTAATTGCAACCGTATTTCTAGGACTCCTATATGTGAATCTTGCATTTTTGGGAAACATGTCAAATTGTCATTTTCTGCATCCACAAATTGTACTTTAATGCCTTTCGATATCATACATAGTGATTTGTGGACATCCCCTATTTTGAGTACGGCTGACCATCAATATTATGTGTTATTTTTGGATGATTATTCCAACTTTCTATGAACTTTTCCAATTGGAAATAAATCCCAAGTCTACCCCATTTTTTCTTCATTTAGTGCTTTCGTAAAAACACAAATTGAAAAGAGCATTAAATATTTTCAATGTGACAATGGTAGAAAATTCGATAATAACCAATTCAAATAGTTTTGCTCCAAAAACGGTCTTACCTTTCATTTTTTCTGCCCTTACACATCCTCCCAAAATGATAAATCCGAACGGAAAATCTGAATCATAAACAACCTCATTCGTGTCCTACTTGCTCACGCCTCAATTCTGGCATTACACACTCTCCATGACCACTTATCTCCTAAACATAATTCCAAACAAGTCTCTAGCTCAACGGTTGCCCACCCAAGTTCTGTTTCGTAGGAACCCCTCCTACCAACACTTGTGTATTTTTGGATGTCTTTGTTACCCTCTCCATCCAACCACTCACAAACTCCAACCCCGATCTTCCCCGTGTGTATTACCCTGCCAATCATCATAGTTACTAGTGCTATGACTTGTCAAGTCTTAAAATTATTATTTCATGTCATGTCCTATTTGATGAGTCTCAATTCTCCTTTGCCTCTTTACACTCGCCACCTCGACATTCCTACGACTTCCTAGATGATGGCCTAAACCCTCTTCTAATTCACCATTTACATAGTCCGTCATCCCAAAACTCAGCACCCGCCACCACCTCGGCCAATATGAGAATAGCTGCCCACCCGATTATGCCGATGGTGGTCTAGAACAGCCCGCCTCAGGGTGATTCCGCATCTACCTCTCAGCAAACCGAGGTTCATCCAGCCAGTACCATCACCCTTGCCCTTTTTCCTCTTCCCGGCAGTCCCGCAGCAAACCCCCTTCTTGTATCGCATCCTGAGACACTCTCTCGGACCATGGAAACATGTGCCATGAACGTAATTCATAAACCTAAGTGGTTTTTTAACCTTTCCATTTCAGTTGTCCCTTCCCCTGTCCCTCGTAACCCAAAGGATACCTTGTCTGACTTTAATTGGAAAGCCGCAATGATTGAGGAATATAATGCTTTTATTGATAATAAGACATGGGACTAGGGATGGCAACGGATAGGATCTGGACCGGATCCTACTAGATCCAGATCCAGATCCATTTTTCATACCTGAATCCAGATCCGGATCCAGATCCAGCGGGTTCATAAAAATAATATCCAAATCCAGATCCATCGGATCCGTCGGGTCCTCGGATAGGATCTGGATCCACATGTAAAAAAATTTACCTTGCTAAAACTGTAACCTGCTAAGAATTTTTTTTTTTTGAACTGACAAACGATTTTTACTTAGCTAACGAGTTTCATCTTGTTTTTCAATTTTGAAATGTTCATATGAGATATTTTGTTCGTTGTCTCATTTTGATTGTGAGCTATTAATTAAAAATGTTGGACAATGACAATAGTTGTGGAAAATGCTGACTAGTATTTCTACAATGCAGAACTTGCATGTGCTTGGAATCTTCATAAATGAAGTGAATATAATTTTAACTACTTGTCTATGGAGATGTTAGTCATTCACTAATATAACATTGATTTATTATCGAAGTTACCTCTTTATTTTTTTGTTTTTGAGTTAACGCGGGGATAAATTAAACTTGTTTTGAGAATTAAACTTGCAAGGATGTGCTTAGCAATTTTAAGAAAATACTTATAAAATTACATTCTAGGTTATGAATATATTTAATAAAAAATGGATCCACGGGTCGTATCTGGACCGGATACGGATCTCAAATACAAGATCCAGATCCAGATCCGATAAGTCAGAAACGGATCCGGGTTCGATCCGGATCCGTCGGGTCCAAATTTTGAAGATCCATATCCTATAAAACAGATCTGGATACACCGGATCCGGATCGGGTCCAGGATCCATTGCCATCTCTACATGGGACATAGTACCCCGTCCACCTGATGATAACATTATTCGTTTTATGTGGATTTTTAGACATAAAAAATAAATCTGATGGTTCTTTTGAGAGGTACAAGGCTCATCTTGTAGGTGATGTCAGGTCTCAACAGGTGGGAGTGGACTGTGATGAAACGTTCAGCCCGGTCGTATAGCCCGCAACCATCCGGACCGTCCTCGGCATTGCCATATCCAAGTCTTGGCCCATTCATCAGCTTGATGTCAAGAATGCCTTCTTACATGTGGATCTTCATGAAATGATATATATGCATCAGCCTATGGGTTTCAGGGATCCTATTCATCAGGATTATGTATGTCTGTTGAGGAAATCACTTTATGGACTGAAACAGGCTCCTCGAGCATGGTACCAGCGGTTCGCCAATTATGTTTCCTATATCAATTTTTCACACAACAGATCTGATAATTTCCTGTTCATCTACAACAAGGGTACATACATGGCTTACCTATTATTATATGTTGATGACATCATTCTCACCACATCATCTGATGCTCTCCGTCAGTCTATTATGTCTCTCATTTTCTCTAAGTTTGTTATAAAAGATCTGGGCCCTCTGAGTTATTTCTTGGGCATCTCTGTCACTCGACATTCTGGCGGCCTATTTCTATGTCAGAAGAAGTACGCTGAAGAGATCCTTGACCGTGTAGGCATGACATCTTGCAAACCATCCCACATGCCTATAGAGACCAATTGCAAGCTCAGCGCTGATTTCGGCCCTTCATATTCAGACCCGACTCACTATCGTAGCCCGGCTAGAGCCCTAAAGTACCTCACATTCACGAGACTAGACATATTCTTTGTCGTGCAACAAATCTGCTTGCACATGCACAGTCCAACGAAAGCACACATGCATGCCCTCAAACATATTTTACGATACGTCCAATGTACACTTCACTTTGGATTACATATATACATGTCTTTGCTCACTAGTCTCATTGCTTACTCTGATGCTTACTGGGGTGGATGTCCCGACACCGACGCTCCACGTCTGGTTATTGCATTTTCCTTAGAGATAACCTATTATCTTGGTCTTCCAAAAGGCAACCTACACTATCCCGATCTAGTGCAGAAGCAGAATACAGAGGTGTTTCCAACGTCGTCTCTGAGTCTTGTTGGATCCGTAACCTTCTACTTGAGCTTCACTGCCCGATTCAATAGGCAACACTGGTCTACTACGATAATATTAGTGCGATATATCTTTCCGGCAATCCCGTCCAACATTAGGGCACAAACACATTGAGATGCACATTCATTTCGTTTGCGAAAAAGGGTCTCGTCGTCAAGTTCGTGTCCTTCATGTTCCTTTCAGATATCAGATTGCCGACATCTTCACCAAAGAACTTATGCGCATACTATTTGATGATTTTCGAGCCAGTCTCAGTGTTCGAGAACCTCCCGCTTCGACTGTGGAGGTGTAATAGAATGTTTTCCAATATTATTTCATTAATTGTATTAATTGTATATCTCCTATTTTACGTAGAATTATAATCCTTTTGTAATTAAGATAATTAGTTACCTAGTTTGTATTAAAGTAAATATTCTTGTAACCTTATATATATTGTAAATGATTCATCAATAAAATCAAGGGAACATATTCCTTTATTAACATTACAACTTGGCTAAGCTATAATCCTCTTTTAGAATCTTCTATCTTAATCAAAATCCACCTCGTTTGCACCAAGTTCTACTTTTGTGGCCTTAAATTTAGAAGTTGACCACTTTTTCAAAATTAAACCAAGTTCAAATTAGATCAGGTGATCACTTTCGAACTTCAAACCACTGGTCTAATTTTTTTTTTTTTAAAAAGGTAGAAGACTTCTAAATATGAAGCCACAAAAGTGGCTATTTTTTTGTAATCCTTCTTGATCAATAAGTAACCCAATAGTTGTCTAAATCTGCACAATGGTCCATGGCCATGACACTACCATTCATGGTATTTGCATTATTCATTTCACCTCCATAACCTGCCTCACTTGTAATTGCACAATTAACCATCATAGAAGAAGCCACTTCTTGTTGATTCATAACTTGTGGTGGTGGTATTGGCCTTAAAACTGGATGACACGAGGCGGCGCCACCACCAAGATTCAAGTTTAAGCCTGAAATAGTGAAGTAATTATTATCTCCTCCTCCACCACCACTGCTACTACTGCCTCCTATGTTGTAACTCATTTGGGGTTGTATTGGGAAGTTGTTCATATTTAATGAACCACTTTGAAAAACCCTATTATTGAGTTCTTGAATTTCACCATGGTTCATGTAATTATTTCTTCCCATTGCAAATTGGAAGCCTTGATGATCATGAGGTAATTGCATCATTTGTGAGGACATTGATGCATTTTGATTGATATTGAGGGAGTAGGGATTTAGTGTTGGCCTTGAATGATTATTAATAGGGTACTTCTTCAATCCTGCACTCTTTTGGAAAATTCGGCAAACCACCCATTCGTCTTGCTGCAAAACAGCATGTTTAGCAAAAGGGTTGGGCAAAAGAATGTTTATACTATTAGATCTCGATCAAAGAGGAGTTACTACTATTCATAACAAGTGGAACTAATTGTTACCTGAGAAATAAAGAAACCTGCTATAACAATTTTAATTACATTGCCTAGTCTATATTTAATTAGGTATTAGTACGATAATGTATAAAATTTCTTATACTATTATGTGACTGCAAGTTTGTCACCTTTTTTACTGGGGTAAACATATTTATCATAAAATTTACTTATAATTAAGTATTTTATAAATAACTTGGTTCATCAGTGCGTACACAACTTAAACACAAATCTAAGATAAAGGTGGAAATCAATTTCTTATATATAACTTGATTGTATAAAGTACTTTAGCGTCTGTGCATAAAAAATAACTCTAAACTAATACAAGAGAGATAGAGAATATATTGACATGGCATACCTTGGTTGTTCTATAAGGAGATTTGGATCGAACCCTATATTCATGCATCACCCAATTACTTTTTTCTCCTCTAGGAGCTCTCCCTTTATAGAAAACCAATGTCTTTTTCATGCCAACCAATTCTGTAGTTTTGCTATTGAAAACCTCCTTGTCTTTTCCAGTAGTTTTCCAATATCCAGTAGTTGTTGCTCGATTTGTTCTTACTCCTGTTGGGTATTTTCTATCACGAAGGCTGAAAAAATACCATTCTTTTCCTCCCATTTTTGCCTTCTCTGTAATTTTCACATCAAAATAATAGTTAAAAATGATGGATTTATATACTTGATTATCATGATCAGTAATTTAACATGTTATAGCATGTCACTTGATTTATTTTTTATATTACAAATCTCGTTCATTACGGACGTTATATGTACTATGTAGTTGTTTTTTGGAGGAGCTTACAGTTTTAGCTAGGCAACTAAAAATATTTATGCACGCCAAGCTGTAACCCTCGCTGGCATAAGTGTATATTTCATGAATAACAAGTGTATAAGAATTGAATAGTTATTATACATAGATTATATAGTGACTACTAACCAAATTTTGTAAGAAATAAAAATTAGGATAATTTTTTTATTTGACTTGAGTGGTGTACTAAGACTTATTTACGCAAATGTCTCTTTCTTATGACAGATTTTGTACTTATTTTCAGAAGTTGTATAAATTTGGCCTTTGAAAAATTTATCCTTCTGAACAATGTAATTAGTTAGATGAGGGTTTAATATTCGCTCATATATTGCTCAACCTTACAAATAAAACATTAGAGTGTTGTCTAATGTTTGCAATAACTTATAAAATTTTAAACCATGATTGATAGTGAAAAAATCCTTATCTTTTAAATGACCTTATTATATAGGAATTCCTTTATACCATAAAAACTAGACTGAAAGAATGATTTAGAAAAAAGAAGAAGAATGATTAACCAATTCATATATATATAAGATATATCACACGAGGAAACGTGAGAGTTTGTTGATATCTTATCAAGAAAGCTCAATCGGTAATACAAAAATTTGCTGTTAACTAAACTTTGGTTTTAATTTGAAGAAGAAAACACCTTTTGATTATTATATTGTTACAACATTTAATTGAAGGTATTCAGTTTTTGTTGTTCTCATGAGTTGCACAATAGAAGAGTAAAGTTTGTTGAGTGATAAAAGTTAAATAAATTGCACAATACGATTAAAAAGAAAAAGTATACTTATATCCCGTTTGTATATTTCCAAAATGAAAATAAAAACAAAATCTGTAAAGTAGAGGGAAAGATCCAAAACTTGTTCTCTTATGTTCATGCATCACTTCTCTAGAAATTTCTCATAAAGATAAACATACAACTTAAAACAAATTTTGAGTAATCTTTAAAACTACACTAGAAGTTTTTCTTATATCAAAGAAATTCAATGATTTGTTATACACAATATATTATAATAAATAAACCCATCTTTTCATTTTTCCTTATATCAAGAAAATTCAACAATTCATATACATACACAAATATTTTTACCCGCCACATGCTATTATAATTTTATGGCGAAGCAAGTTCAATTGAATTGGCCTTTCAGATATGTAGGGACGAATCTAGTAAATAAGATAAGGTTTCATCTGAACTCGTAACCTTGGTTTAAACCTTGTATATATGTTAAAAAGATCCATCAAGTAAGTACATATAACATATTCCGAAACCATAGTTTAGATGAGATGTGGTTCAATTTTGAGCCAAAAACTCACAAAAATTTAAATTTTGGATCTGCCTCGGGAGTACACGGACTAGCTAGTAGCTAACCCTATTTCATTGCTAAATGCAAAAAAAATAAATGTTAGAAGCTAAATACATATATTTTTTTTGGTTTCAACACATACCTGGAAGATCCCATGGCTCAGATTTGTTTAGATCAACATCAGCAATAGCCCTTCCAGTAAAACTAGCATCATTAATCTTGTTCACTAGATAATATGTTATAAGCTCTTCATCTGTTGGATGAAACCTAAAGCCTGGTGGTAGCTCATGAGTTTCTTCTTTCACTTGATTTTCCATTTCTTTTTCAAAGATCCTATTCTCAATTTACTTATTTATATTTTTTTTTCTAAAAGGAAACCCTAAAACTCAAAATTTGACTATGTAAATAATACACTAGTAAGAAAACCAAAAGAGTAATGTTTTAGAAAAAGTTGGTACAAAAAAAGGGATTTGTGAAGTATCTAAAAATTGAAAACCTAAACAAGTTTCCAGAAAAGAGGAAACCCTAACTAGCTAATAAAGTTTGTTGTTTGCTATGTGCTGCAAGAAATATATATTTTCTTAATTGGTTGCATACATGTCTAGAGAAAATGAAATTTTGGGATTTGTATAACTTTTTTGCTAAATAAACCTTTGCTAGAAGTTTAGGTTTAGAGGGTTCTTGATGAGAGATAGAAGAGGAAGTGTTTCTTGTTTTAGAATTTAAAGAAGTGGAAGAAAGAAGGAAATGGTAAAGTGTGTATTAGAAGGTCTCACCTACTATGGATCTTGAGGTACACGGTTTTTCATCTCTTGCTATAAAAAAGACCTAACTCACAGTACAAATTTTTTACACTACCAATATATTTAGTTTGGTATAACTTGCTGATGTTAGTAGTGCATGGCATCATGCTTGTTATATGTTTTTTTATGATTGTTATGAAAGTATATGTATGTCCTAGAGACGATCCGTATTAGGACAAATGTACTTTATACACGTTCGTATTATTATTAATGGAGATTAATATTTTGGCATCTGCAATTATTGAATTATTAGTTGATTGTTTATAATATTCTATAATATGCATCCCTTGAGGTTACGTTGTTATTAATAATGTGAGATATTAATATTATAACGTAACTCTTAAAATAGCCTCGACTAATGATCATCGAGAATGGGATATCGATGCTATGTGATAAGTCGACATGTGGTCTGCATCACATCCTTAGAGGATGTAGTATGTCTCACCTGCTACGAGTAATGACTACTCGTGATGGTCAAATGGATACTTTGAAAGTATTGGTATACCCTGCTGATATACTGTTTGTTATACTTGTCTAAAGTATGATCAGCGTGTGGGAGATAGAAGTCCTTAGATTGAGGTCAATGTGCACCTTGTCTACAGAGTAATATACTTTGATTATGTCCTAAGCTCAAATGACTTATAGGTTGAGATACAACTTGTATTGGGTACATTACGATGTGGATTAAAGGTGGTGGTTGAGCCAAGATTAGGATTCATTCATCGAATGTATATTCGAGAGAACACTCAGATTCTCAGTGATATTAGGTTGACTAAGTCGTTGGCCAACGCAATAGACATATTTAGAATATGGTCTTGTTGTCAACTAATATAGATGAGATACAATGATTAAGCCATTTGGATAGACACTTGACAAATCTTAAGCTTAATCGGGTGTGTCGTGAATGAAAGGATTTTATCTTACCACATAGAGGTTAAGTTTACTGGATTCGTGTAAACGTACTTCACATATTTCGTTTGTCTTGCGGCACCGTCTAAGAGTTACGCGTAGACCTTAATTTGATTAATGTCGATATGTGAAGGCCTGTAGGGTCACACTACGTCGATCATCTTTTCGATCTAAGGATGTATTGAGAGAGTATTAAATATTCGATTTAGAATCGAGATTTTAAATGAATAATGATTGTTTTAATTAAGTCAAAATTGGATTTTGGATTTAATTAAGAATTTGCGGAAAATAAAACGAGACAGTGTAGGGCCACGTCAGCGCCGTGATGCCCACACCATAGGGCCGCGGCGCCATGACTTAATATGTCTCGAATTTTGGGCCAGGTCCAAGGTCAAACCCTAATCCTGTTTGACATAATTTTTCACCTATAAATACAGACCTACACTTCATTATTCATTACACTTGATTTTCATATCAGTATTCTAAGTCTTAGAGACTCAGAATCAAAACACTCACTCGAACCTCTGCCGGATTTCCTAGTTTTCCAAAGGAGGAATACATTGAAGCTTGGAGCTTGCAATCGAAAGGGCATTCACGTGCGCACCCACAATTGATAAAGATTCCAAATATTATAAACATGTAAGTACCATTCAAATCTTATGTTTACGATTTTAAATTACCCTATAGCCAAACAGTTCTACGTTTGTTGGCTTTGAAATGAGTTTTCAATATCCGTTGCGTACAACAACCCAACAAAATCCGTACAGTGGTATCAAAGCCAGGGCTATTTTGTATGATTATAAGGTAATTAGTTAATAATAATATGGGTTAGAATTTGTTTAAATCTAAAATTTATGTCGTTTAAAGCTTGAAAACCTAATATCTTCAAAACACATCATCATTGTTTCCCAAACTATTAAACAATGATATAATCTAGGAAGTCATTCCGATCTAACTCTTCTAAGTCAATGTGCGTAACCGGTTCATTGCGAACATGGTGCACTGAAGCGAAGAACGAGAAGGGATTGGATGATGGTCGAACGTGTTTTTTGATAGTAAAGAGTAACGAAGATGAATCTGCAAATCTGACCCTGAACCAGTTTTAGGGTTTCGGAAATGTGGGTTTTGTGCTTCTGAGACGGAGGCGCCGCAACTCCACGATAGAGCGTCGCGGCGCCACATAGGGTTTGCCGCGACATCGGGGCTCCAATTTAAAAAATATATATATATATGTATATATTTTATTTTTTATTCGAAACAATGAACAGTAACCGAACACTGTTCCGGCAGGCTCCAATTTTAATATATATATATATATATATATGTTTCGGAACAGTGAACAATAACCGAACATTGTTCCCGCGTGAACAGTGTGGCGGCAGTCACTGTTCTGGCGGGGCAGTGACGGTTTCCGAAATTTCAATTTAGCCCTTGGGAAAAATCTAAAAATTTTAGAAGTTTCTGGAATTGCAATTTGGTCCCTAGAAAAATTTTAAAATCATCAGATTTGGTCCTTGGAGCAAATCTGTAAATTTCAGAAAAGCAGATTTGGTCCCTTGGGCCAAATATGTAATTAATTTAACATTTTAGAAATTACAGACAGGTCCCTGAAATCTGAAAATATTTTCTGAAAATTAAAATTGGATTTTCTGAATTTAAAGGTGTTCAAAATTGAAATTTAAATTCTTGAGGGACTAAACTGTAAATTCTGAAAATCCGGAACTTACAGAAATATCCTGAAAATCAGAAAATGTGTAAGGGACTGTTTGGATTAGACTTTAATTTTAGAGTTTAGACAAGTTAACCCATGGTTATTATTAATTGTATATTATTGAATAATATATGAACTATATGCTAAGTGTTTAGATGTTTTCATTTAATAATTAGCATAATGTCCGCTATAATTGTCTGGGCAGGCGACACTCAGTATTTGATTAAACCATCTTATATCATGCCTATTGGGTTGACTGTTCCCAACTATATGTGTCATTAATTTGCATGATATTACGATGTCATATTGGATATGGCGTAAAAGAGTTGATCTTGGTTAAAACCCCGAATTAAAATGTTCCCCGGAATTTTAAATACAAGTCTAAATTAAAACGCTTCGTCTATTATAATTGTTAGAGTGCAAAATCATTTTCGGCGATACGAGTATTTATGCCAAAGTATTTGCTCTAAGTCTACGAGGACCCAGACTCTTTCATAGATGTGTTTTAAATGTAAAGGTAAATGATAAACTTTTGTGGGTATTTACACCAAAGTGTTTGCTCACAAATGCCAAATTCACTTAGATACATAAACACAGTCATGTAATGGGGTTGACTTGCTTAGACAAATCTTGGCGTCAAAGTGTCGGACTAATCTAAGGACGCAAGATTAAATATAATATTTGATCAACCAAGAGTTGCAAATAAATTTTGCAATTGGTTTAGAACCTACTAAGATGCATTATTAAAGTTATCAGCAAAAGCAAACGCAGAGATATCATAGGCTTGGATCTTGGCCTATTATGACCTTAATTAATATAGGTCTGTATTCTACCATGGGGTCGTAGAAGTATGTTAAAATAGTAGGAGCTAATTAAACGAAAGACCATGTTGATTAGCCTAAACGAATGTCGAGCTTATATAATTCTTCAGATTATCAAAAATGTCGAGCTTATCATTGAAAATGTTGATTGAAATGAACAAACTTACTCGACCTAACTACCTTGACTGGCTAAGAAATTTGCGAATAGTGTTGAGACAAGAGAAATTAGAATACGTGTTGGACACGATGTTCCCAATAGTCCCTGCGACAGACTCTGCTGAATATGCCTCTTTTGATAAGGATGCTTACCAAAAATACCTAGATGATGCCACTTCAGCACAGTGCGTGATGTTGTCTTCCATGTCTATGGAACTTCAGAGACAACATGAGAACATAGGTCCCAATGAGATGCTTGAACACTTGAAGAGTCTATATGACTCACAATCTCAGACTATGAAATATGAGTAACTGATAGAACTTTTTAAATGTAAGCTCAATGAAGGGGGCCAGGTCTCGCAGCATGTGTTGAAGATGATAGGGCTGATAGAGAGACTTGCTTCAATTGGAACGAAGTTGCAAAAGAATGTCGCTACCACCCTCATCCTGAACTCTTTCCCTCGTTCCTTTGAAAACTTCATAGTGAATTACAATATGAATGGAACGAAGGCGAGTCTGCCAGAGCTACACAACATGCTCAAGACCTTTGAGTTTTCCACTTCCAAAGGCAAAGTTGTGCTCATAGTGAGCTCTACTGGCCGACCCAAGCCGAAAGGTAAAGAATGACATAAGAAGAAGGGCAAAGCGGTCGCTGTACCTTTAGCTATGAAGCCTAAAGGAGGTGTGAAGAAGAAGGTGAATCCGGCTAAGGATGTATGCCTCAACTGCAACAAGAAAGGGCATTGGAAGAAGGACTACACTGCACCAGGAGGAGGAAAAGCACCAGGTGCTTCTACCTCTGGTGGACAAGGTATGTACGTTATTGAAATAAATATGTCTATAAATAACTCTCATTCCTGGGTATTGGATACCGCTTGTGGCTCACACATTTGTACCAATGTGCAGGGGCTAATTGATAGCAGAAAGGTTGGACTAAGAGAGGTGGACCTACGCGTTGGAAATAGAGCACGAGTGGATGTTGAGCGCATAGGAACTTATAGATTAAATTTGCCTTCTGGCTATTGTCTAGTGTTAAATGATTGTTACTATATACCCTCATTAACGAGGATTATCATTTCTATCCCTGATTTGGACATGGAGAGTTTTCCCCATATATTTATAATGGCAGTCAAGTACTGTCTTTTGGTAGTGTTATATATGGAACTACTCCTCTTGTGGATGGATTATATACACTAAACTGTAGTCGAAAAATATTCAATGTACAAAATAAACAAGCTAAGATAAGTAATAGAAACTCTACTTACCTATGGCATTGCAGACTTGGTCATATCAACGAATCAAGGATAGCAAGGTTGAGGAAGTTAGACTACCTCAAACCATTTCACTTGCAGTCTTATGGTAACTGCGAATCTTGCTTGAGAGGAAAGATGACCAATAAGCCACTTTCTGAGAAAGGTGTGCGAGCCAAGGAGGTGCTTGAGTTGGTCCATACTGATGTATGTGGTCTATTTTTTACTCAAGCTAAAAGAGGTTTCCCATACTTCATCACTTTTACTGACGACTTCACAAGGTATGGATATGTGTATCTTATGAGACATAAATCCGAGGCTTTTGAGAAGTTCAAAGAGTACAAGTCGGAAGTAGAGAAGCAACTTGCAACAAGTATCAAGACCCTTCAATCAGATGGAGGAGGTGAATACTTGAGCACGGATTTTCTAGATTACTTAAAGCTGCATGGAGTCCAATCAGAGTGGACACCTCCTGGAACACCACAGATGAATGGTGTTGCCGAAAGAAGAAACTGAACCTTATTGGATATGGTTCGATCCATGATGAGTTTCTCAGCTCTACCGACATACCTTTGGGGACATGCTATACAAACCTTAATATATGTTCTGAACATGGTTCCTTCCATGTCAGCAGAAAATACACCCTATAAGATATGGTGTGGCAAGAAGCCTGCTAGTACACATATGTGAGCCTGAGGTTGCCATGCATATGTAAAGATGATGCTTACTGACAAGTTGGAATCCAAAAGTGAGAAATGTTACTTCGTGGGGTATCCAAAAGAAACTAAGGGATACTACTTCTATCTTCCTAGAGAACGTAAGGTCATTATTTCCAGGAACACAACTTTCCTTGAAGAAGAATATGTCTACAAAGAACTTGAAGAAGAATATGTCTACAAGGAAGATAGTTGCACAGAGATAGAACTTGAAGAAATTCAAGAACCGCGAAAATAAAATAGAGGTTGAATCCTTGCCGAATGACCAAGGCAAGAATTCAGTTGGAATATTTGGCGAAGATTGGGTACTTCAAGTATGCCCTTCGGCCAATGGGAGTGTAACGAGGAACAATGCAGAAATCCAAGATCCTCCTACACAACCTTTGGGAGTAGATGCAATGGTTGCACCTCCCCACAGTTAGAACATACCAAGTACTGAACTGCAAAACAATAAACTCTATAGGTCCACTAGGACTCATCGTCCTCCTGAAAAACTAAATCTACTTGTGGAAACATACAATGAGATAGATATTCCCGATAACGATGAGCCTACAACCTATAGCGAAACAATGTTGGACATTGATTTGAAGAGATGGCAAGAAGCCATGAAATTCGAGATGGAATCTATGTACATCAATCAAGTGTGGAACTTGGTTGATTTGCCAGTTGGGGCTAAACCCATAGGATGCAAATGGATCTTCAAGAAGAAGATCGATGCATTTGACAATATACAGACTTATAAAGCAAGGTTGGTAGCTAAAGGTTATAATCAACGGCCTGTGGTCGATTATGATGAAACATTTTCACCCGTTGCTAAGATTAAGTCCATTCGGATTTTGCTTGCAATAGCTGCATATTATGACTATGACATTTGGCAGATGGACGTCAAAACCGCTTTCCTCAATGGTAATCTAGTTGAGGAAGTGTATATGAAACAACCTGAGGGTTTTCGTCTGAGTCCAAACCAAATATTGTATGCAAGCTACAAAAATCCATTTATGGACTTAAGCAAGTCTCGAGGAGTTGGAACATTTGCTTTGACAAGGCTATCAAGTCATTTGATTTTGTCAGAAGCAAAGATGATCCTTGTGTTTATAGTAAACGCAAGGATGAGAGTATTTCCTTCATTATTATATATGTAGATGACATATTGATGATAGGAGACAATAAGACTCTCATGCAGTTAGTAAAAGAGTGGTTGTCCAGTACCTTTATATTGAAGGATTTAGGTGAAGCCTGCTATATTATGGGAATTATGATCTATAGAGATAGACATAATAGATTGTTGGGGTTGTCACAGTCAGTCTACATAGACAAAGTGCTTAGACGTTTTTCTATGGAAAATTCCACGAAATGCGGTCTACCTATGGGACAAGGCATCAAGTTATCTAAGAAGGACAATCCTTCTAATGCTATAGAACTTGAACGCAAGAAGAGGATCCCATTAGGGCTGGCAATGGATCGGAGGTGGATCGGGTGGAGCTCAATCCGCCTCCACCCACCAACGATCCATCCACCACCCGACCCATCCATCACCCTATTTTTTTAATCCACATCCTATCCACCCATCATCCACAGGTGAATCAGGTGGATCGGGTGCTTCGCGGTTGTAAAATTCCGAAACCCAACACAATAAGCAGATTGTAAAATTCCGTCCAATCCACTATAAGAAACTGAAGGGCAATCCCTCTAAAAATCTCTTAGTCATATAAGATAAGCAATATTTTACAATAAAGAAATAGCATACATTATTGATAAAACCAGTGAAAAATAGCAGAAAATTTGAAATAGTGAAACACTATTGATAAAACCATCTTAAATTACATTTCACTTCTAATAGCAGACATTATTTCTGAGAAATAGCAGCTGAAACTCTGATAAAACCAGCTTATAGCAGTTATACACTTATTGAGAAATAGCAGAAACTCTGAAATAGTGAAACACTATTGATAAAACCAGCTTAAATTACATTGCACTTCTAATAGCAGACATTATTTTATGAGAAATAGCAGTTGAAACTCTGATAAAACCAGCTGAAACTCTGAAATAAAACCAGCTAAACTCTGAAATAAAACCAGCTTATGTTCCGTCTTCATATCACATCATTGAAGATCCATTCATTTTCTAAATCACATATACATGTCCTCTCCATCCTGCCGTTAATGAAATAAAAGCATATAAAAAAACAAAACATTATTAAAACAAACACTATCGTAGGAAATAAATGTGATTAGTTTACCGAGATAACATCAATGAATTCACTTGTAGTTGTAGAGCTTCCATCACCTCCCACATCGACATCATCCAAAATAGTTGCACATGTGTGTGCATTATCAAAAGAAGATTCTAAAAAAAATCCACCCGAACTCATAAATTATCATCATATCAATTAAAAAAAAACGGTTCAAGTGAGTGTATATCAAAAAAATATATTACCTGAATACTCTCCAAGGATCCAATTTTGCATGCACATAAGTGCTTCCACTGTATCGGCATGAAGGCTCGAACGGTGGGGACTAACCACCCTACCGCCCATACTAAAAGCACTCTCAGAAGCTACTATTGATGCATGTATTGCTAATATATCTTTAGCAATTTTTCTCAAAGTTGGATACTTCAAGTCAGTCTTCCAAAAATTAAGGACATCAAACTCACTACTCTCTGGTAATGCATCCTCTTCAAGGTAGTGGTCTAACTCACACCACACATTGCCTTTTCTTTTCTTAGTCTTTTTCATCAAAGTCCATTTATCATAAGCATTGCAATCACTAGGTCGCTTCCCAGTACGTACATTATGTCTACAAGTAGGAGACACAACATCCTCTATTTCGGATTTCTCATGGTACTCATGCAACAAATCATACAACACTCTTTATCCTAGATACCTCAACATAAGCTTCATCACCAAATATTTCATTAAAATAAAACTCCACACATTCCAACTTATTTCTAGGGTCTAAAATTGCAGCAACCGACAGTATTCCATTGATATTAGACCAATACTTGTCAAACTTTTCAATCATTTTTTGAGTCATATCTTTAACAACCTGCTCATTACTATTTCTCCACAAGCGCAAAGCTAATTTAATCTCACATACTTGACGAAAGAACAAGTTGGCATTGGGATATGTTCTGCCAGAGAACAACTGAGTCACTATGTGAAATCTTTTCAATTTATCACATATAATTTCAGCCAACTCCCAATCACGTTGAGTAGGAACCACAAATTTAAACTTCGGATTTTGAGTTTTCAAGTTAGCAAAAATATTCTTATATGGTAGAGCACTTTCAAGCATTAAAAAAGTCGAGTTCCACCTTGTTTTACAATAAAGAGACAACTTTCTAGAACAATCAACTTTCGAACATCTCGCCTTATCCTCAAACTTTTGAAGTCTTTTTTGTGTTGAACCCCAAAAATAACACAATTACGTATCCTTTCTATTCCAGATCCAATCACCTCCAAACCATCCTAGACAATCAAATTTAATATATGTGCACTACAATGCACATGCAAAAATTGACCAGAACACAAAAGACTATCCGAATCAAACTTTTCTTGTAATAGATCAACCATGGCATCATTTGTGGAACAATTATCAAGAACCACAGAAGATATTTTCTCAGCTATATTGTATACATTCAACGTATCCACCAGAACTTGAGCAAGCATATTGGCAGTGTGTGGACAAGGAACGTAAACAAACCTATTTTGAAAACAATATATCAATTTGGTGGAAAACAATATGCATAAAATTAAACAAACATATATACATCCACTAATCAGTAAATAATAAATAATAAGGAGCTTCAAATTTTAAGTACCTCAAAGTTTTGTTCCGCAAAACCCATTGATCATCAATGAAATGTGATGTGACGGCCATATAACCTTTCTTTTGGTGTGAAGCAGTCCACATATCGGTTGTAATAGCTACTCTTCCCACATGACCATCAAACAACTTCTTGAGATTTGATTTCTCAATCACAAACATCTTCATAATATCACTTTTTAAAGTGTTGCGACTTATTATCTTGAAGTTTGGATTCAAGCAATTAACAAATCTCTTAAACCCAATATGCTCTACAATTGACAATGGGTACTCATGGAGAACAACCATGTGAGCCAACTCCTTTCTTGCTTCTTCTTGACTAAAGACATGGTTTTCTAGACTTAAGCTTGAATCTTGTCTACGATTAACCGACAATAATTTTTGACGTATATCACCCTTAATGTGTTTTTTAGTGCATATATGATCAAGATGGTCTTCCAAATGAGAAGTCGCATTCTTACTATTGCCCGAAAATAATAACTTACAGTGCAAACATCTAGCCTTTTGTTCACCATTGATTACGGTCTTCTCGAAGTGATTCCACACTTCTGATTTAAGTCTCCTGGGCTGACGTAGAGGTGACGGTCCCATTTCTTCTTCTCCCTCTCCTTGTTGAGGTTGAGTAGTTAGACGAGAAGGCATTGTGACTGAGATTTCAGGAGACAATGGAGAAGGGGATAATGAGACAGACTTGGAGCCAGCACTACTATCTCCCGTGTCCATCACTGTCATACATTAACATTATAAAAAATAATTAGAAAGCTTCTTTTTTAATAATTGCTTTCACTGAAATTGACAATTCAGTTAGAACAACACAACCTAAACAGTAATAAATATACAAACAAATACAGAACAAAACTCATATTTGTTGCCAAACCTGAATGTTAGTAATTTCTACAGACAAATATAGAACAACACAACATGAATGTTGGTAATTTTTACAGATAAATACAAAACAAATACAGAACAACACAACCTGAATGTTGGTAATTTCTACAGAGAAATAACATAAACTAATTGTCAAAAGGAATAAAAGATTTATCGTAGCCTTAACTACAGAGAAATAACAGTCGTAGCGTAGCGCCGTAGCCTTAACTACAGAGAAATAACAGCCGTATGAATGTGCTGAAAATGCACAAAAACACTTCCAACATGCACAAAAACACATCCAACATGCACAAAACACCTCCAACATGCACAAAAAAATAACTTAAAATCTTGAATTTTAGTACTATTACCTCAAACAGTATTGAGTGAAGAGTGAAGATGAGCGAGGATTTTACCTTATGTGGTGGCGATTTGCCGCATTAAATGTTCAGGAGGACTTGCCATTTCTGGCTGAAGAACTCTGAAAACTGGCTGAAGAACGGCTGATGAGAGGGCTGATTGGCTGAAGAACGGCTGATGAGAGGGCTGTGTTCTTTCAGTTCAACGGCGGCTAGCTGAAGTGAAGAGATGAGGGTTTTCTTGTTTAGGTCGTCTATGTTAGGAATTAGGAGCTGTGTTTGTGACTTTTTGAGTTTGTGTATAGTGAAGAATGAAGATAGGGTGGACTGTGGAGATGTGGAGTAGAGAACCGCATTAGGGAATATGGATTTAAATTAGGCTTTGATATTTTGGGCTTTACAATAATTTAAGAGAGGGAGGGCCGCGGGGTGGACTGGACTGCTGGATCGTGGTATTAAATTATAATGGGTGGGTGGGGTCGGGTGATGGGTTGGATGTATGTACACCCGAATCCGACCCGATCCGTCACCCGATTAAAATCCATGTTTTGTCAGATTTTCGTCCGTATAATCGGGTCGGGTGGATGGATATCCATCGGGTTAGGGTGAAATTGCCAGCCCTAGATCCCATATGCTTCGGCTATAGGATCGATCATGTATGCCATGACCTGTACTAGGCCAGATATGGCCTTTGCACTTAATATGACTTGCAAATTCCAGCAGAATCCTGGGGAAGAACACTGGAAAGCAGTCAAGAGTATTTTTAAGTATCTTAGACGAACTAAAGATTACTTCTTAGTCTATGGTGGGGAAGAAAAGCTAGCTGCTACTGGGTACACTGATGCTAGCTTCTAGATGGACCTTGATGACTTCAAATCTTAGTCTGGGTACACGTTCATTTTCAATGGTGGAGCAGTGAGGTGGAAAATTTCCAAACAAGCTACAACTGTTGATTCGACAATAGAAGCTGAGTACATTGCTGGATCGGAAGCTGGTAAAGAAGATGTTGTGATTGCTGAGTTCCTGAAGGAACTAAGGGTAGTTCCGAGTGACAGTTGTCCAATAACTATTTATTGTGACAACACTAGTGCGATTACACAGGCTAAGGAACCAATATCAACAAACAGAAACAAGCATGTACCAAGAAAGTACCACATACTCAGGGCGATGGTGGAGACTGATGAGATTAGATTAGACTATGTTCCCACAGACGATAATCTAGCTGACCCATTAACTAAACCATTAAGCTTAGTCAAGCATAATCGTCATTTTGAGAATATGGGCATTAGATATATTGGAGATTGGCTTTAGGCCAAGTGGGAGATTGAAAGTATATGTATGTCCTTGAGACAATCCGTATTAGGACAAATGTACTTTATACACGTTCGTATTATTATTAATGGAGATTAATATTTTGGCATCTGTAATTATTGAATTATTAGTTCGTATAATATACATCCCTTGAGGTTACGTTGTTATTAATAATGTGAGATATTAATATTATAACGTAACTCTTAAAATAGCCTCGACTAATGATCATCGAGAATGGGATATCGATGATATATGATAAGTCGACATGTGGTATGCATCACATCCTTAGAGGATGTAGTATGTTTCACCTGCTACGAGTAATGGCTACTCGTGATGGACACATAGATACTTTAAAAGTATTGGTATACCCTGTTGATATACTGTTTGTTATACTTGTCTAAATTATGATCAGTGTGTGAGAGATAGAAGTCCTTAGACTTGAGGTTAATGTGCACCTTGTCTACAGAGTAATATACTTTGATCATGTCCTAAGCTCAAATGACTTATAGGTTGAGATACGGCTTGTATTGGGTACATTACAATGTGGATTGAAGGTGGTAGTTGAGCCAAGATTAGGATTCATTCCTCGAATGCATATTCGAGAGAACACTCAGATTCTCAGTGATATTAGGTTGACTAAGTCATTGGCCAACGCAATAGACATATTTAGAATATGGTCTTGTTGTCAACTAATATAGATGAGATACAATGATTAAGCCATTTAGATAGACACTTGACAAATCCTAAGCTTAATCGGGTGTGTCGTGAATGAAAGGATTTTATCTTACCACATAGAGGTTAAGTTTACTGGATTCGTGTAAACGTACTTCACATATTGAGTTCGTCTTGCGGTGCCGTCTAGGAGTTCCGCGTAGACCTTAATTTGATTAATGTCGATATGTGAAGCCATGTAGGGTCACACTATGTCGATCGTCTTTTCGATCTAAGAATGTAATGAGAGAGTATTAAATATTCGATTTAGAATCGAGATATTTAAATGAATAATGATTGTTTTAATTATGTCAAAATTGAATTTTGGATTTAATTAAGAATGTGCGAAAAATAAAATGAGACAGTGTAGGGCCACGTCAGCGCCGCGACACCCACACTATAGGGCCACGACTCCATGACCTAATCTGTTTTGAATTTTGGGCCAGGCCCAAGGTCAAACCCTAATCCGGTTTGACCTAATTTTTCACCTATAAATACAGACATACATTTCATTATTCATTACACTTGATTTTCATATCATTATTCTAAGTCTTAGAGTCTCATAATCAAAACACTCTCTCGAACCTCTGCCGAATTTCCTAGTTTTGAATACATTGAAGCTTGGAGCTTGCAATCGAAAGGGCATTCGCGTGCGCACCCACAGTTGATTAAGATTTTAGATATTGTAAACATGTAAGTACCATTCAAGTCTTATGTTTACGGTTCTAAATTACCCTATAGTCAAACAGTTCTACGTTTGTTGGGTTTGAAATAAGTTTTCAATATCCGCTGCGTAGAACAACCAAACAAAATCCCTACATGTTATATATAGTAGTACTTATAACATGTAACTTAACCGAATGGCGAAAAGAAAAGTTTAAACTATATCCGTTGTGTACCATAATTAAAAATCTATGTGCTTAATTATACTTAAAGAGACTTCAAGGAGTGTACGGACTCACACGGGTGTGGAAAGACCATAAAGAAGTAATTTCATATTTGTTGTGCAAGTTGGAAATGGCTCGGATAGTAAGAATGGACTTAAAGGACGAAATAGAACAAGAAAAAGATAGAGAAATTGGCACCAAGGTTGACGCATCGCATCCCCAAGGCGTCCAAAGTTGTTAAAACTTAAGAAGGAGATGTGACAAGCTATTTTCATCGCATTGGGGCTAAGGGTGGATGCTTCGCGTCTGAATGAAAAAAAATCAAAATTGGAGGATAGGTTTAAGATTTCGCTTCCGAGGTGTCATGTGACACATGAAGCCCAAAAATAGCATAGAAAGATATAACAAGTTACTTTTCTCAAGACTCATATTGAGGACCTTAGAGAGAGAAAGAGAGTGTGTGTGTTCAAGCACCTTTTTGAGCAATCTGCAAGGTAAGTTTTTTGGGTCAATTCATGACCAAACTAAGTTGGATTTCACACTATAACAATTGGGATTAACACCCTTGTGGGTTGAATCAATAGAAAATTCACCGTAAATTCAACAACAAATTTTGTACATTATGGAAGATAACCATGATATAAAGGAAGGTTTTGAGGTAAGTTGAGTTTACAATTCCCTAAGTCAAGGGCTTAACAAGAAAATGATGATAAAAAAGTACTTGAATGTTCAGATTATTAGTTTGAAAATCCTTGATTGCTTAAATTCTATGAATCTATCATTAGGTCAAGATTTATTATCTCACAGAAATTGATTTTTCTTGCTTGATAACTCAGGTAGCTCAGAATTAATTGAATCTCTTGTTTTATTTGATTGTCGTTATTCATTGCTTGCATTTATTCAGATTAAACTCAAATTAGATATATGTGATTATATTCCTTTTGAGAGAAGTAGACAACCTCCCCAAGTGTGAGACCAAAGTTAGCTACACCACACTTGCAGGTGCTCCACGTCTTCAGATTTATATGATTTGGGAGAAGTGACCAACCTTCCTGAGTGCCCGGGATTGGGCCAGTCATCCTTCACTCGCAAGTGCTATTGTTTGTTAGATAAAATTTTCTGAATAAAGAAGCTCAGCTATATTAAGTCATTAGAACTTAACCCATATTTCATGTTTCAGATTTCAGTTTGATTTATTGAAATTTCTTAAGTATGATTATTACATTCTTATTAAAATTGTTTAATCCAGAAAAATCTTGCTTCTCCATTTAGGGGTGGTAAACAAGACTTACTGAAAACTCTTGGAGATACTTAGCCCGTTTAATCTTGTTATGTCGTATTGGGTGCGCAAGTAATGAAACCGATGGCTAAAGGATGATTTCATATGCTCAGTTGATAGACTCTGTTGATTTCATTCCAGCAGTAGCAGTTCCTTTCCGGACATCAATTATTATATTATATATTATTCCTGAAGAATGCCCCTTTAATTATGTATTAGATTTCAGATTCTTAGAGGCTCATGACTGTCTGTGGGTTATGTTTCAGATGATATTTCATTGAGTTCATTATTTAGTTTGCGTACATTATTAATTATTTACTTCATCGGATTTCTTATTAAAGATTGAGTCCAGATATGACTTTTAATTAGCTAGGATGGGATTAACTCAACGGATAGTAAGAGTTGGGTGCCAATCACGTCACACCCTAGTTGGGAGCGTAACACTCTAACATCATATAGATAATTTCACAATATAATAAGTTAACCTCATATAACATGTTATTAATTACTCTATTTTTGAGGTTATTAGATGATGTTTTGTTATAAACAATAACATGTTATAGTAGGTAATTCAATCTAATTTTATCGGCATCCACGGATCTGATCTAGTGGTCAGGGTTGAAAATCATGATGTATCATATTCAAACTTAAGGGGAGACAAAAACACTAAGTGGCTCTTTCTAATTTGTCCAAATTTTAGTGGATAGAATTACTCTGATATCTATAATGGTGGAAAGTGGTAACTACCCCTAAAATTAGTTGAAGTGGACTGTTAAACAAGGTATATACCCGTGATATACACTTGATATACATAGTGTATATCACGAGTAATTAAGGACTGACACGGACTGGGCTACTGGCCCATCTCGAGTTTGGCCTGCTTCAGCCCATCACGGGCAGAGGTGTATATTAGGTAAGTATATTGATGTATATTGTAGTGTAAATGTTACCTTAATTAGACTTGTACACTTACCATAAATTGTCTATTTAGTATCCAAGTAGAATAAGGATTTAAGAGTAGAATAGGAATAGGATTCTTCTATTATGGAAATATGTAAAGTGTATATATAGTCTTTCAATTAATGAAAATAATCAAGGGGATTATTTCTTTCATGGTATCAAAAGTCTAGGTCAAACAAAATTTTCCCTCCCAAATTTTTGTTGTTCCTCTCGGCCGAGACCCCCCCTCGGGTTTACCAAATTGTTCTTCCGCTCTCAAAATCTCTCTTACAAATCCCTCTTTCACCTCTTGTTCTTTCGTTATGTCTATGTCAAGGAACACGTTTCACCCTGCCCTTGTTGTTTCTAACATCAAGAATCATATCCCGTTAATTCTTGAAATAGAAATCGTCCAATACGCGACGTGGGCCGAGTTGTCAAAATTCACGCTCGTTCGCATCAAGTCATCCATCACATAATCCCCATGGCTCCTGATGATATAGAGGTGCCTAAACGCGAGGATGATCCTAAGTTATGGACAACACTTGATGCCACTGTCCTTCAGTGGATTTATTCTACTATCTCCACCGACCTATTGCAGACAATTATTGAGCCAGACACTACGGCGATGACTGCATGGGATAGACTACGTGACATATTTCAGGATAATCAAAATTCCAGAGCTGTTATTCTTGAACAGGATTTTCCCCAAGTCAACATGAAAAATTTCCCGAACGTTTCAGCATATTGCAAAAGGTTGAAGGAATTGGCAGACCAACTCCTCAACGTTGGTGCGCCAGTTAGTGAAGATCGTCTTGTTTTACAGATGGTTGCTGGCCTATCCGAGGCCTATAGTGGCGTTGGAACTCTCCTTCGTCAAAGTAATCCTCTTCCAAGGTTCTATTAAGCCCGATCCATGCTTACCTTGGAAGAAATCAGTTTGACTAAAAAGGCGGCTACTAATGCTAGTCCCGTGGTCATGATGACTTCCTCCCCTAGTCCTCAAAATTTTGGTAACAATTCGAACCAAAACCGATCCCACGGGGGCAACAAGAATGGTTGGAAAAATAATGGAAAAAATTGCGGGGGCAAACGCGGTGGCTCCGGCAGCAGTCACGGTGGCCAAAGCAGTGGCAGTGGACCCCATCCAGGTTATAGTGGGCCACCGACCCACTAGTCTCAGCCTTGGGCCTCTGGGCCGTGGGCTTAGACAAATAGACAGTGGCCCTACGGCCCACCTCCACCATAATTTCCAGCGTCTGGCCAGTGGGCTTTACAATAGCCCCAACAGCCCACTGCCCACTGGCCCAGTAATGCCAGCTCCAGCAGTTACGGCCCAGGACAGTCCAGGTCTGGAATTCTTAGGCCTCGACCTCCGCAAGCTCACCATGCAGCAGGCCCCACTCAGACCGATATCGAGGCCGCGATGCACACACTGGGTTTGACTCAACCAGACCCAAATTGGTATATGGACACCGGTGCCACTACCCACATGATATCCGATTCAGGTACTCTCTCATCTTATTCCAATTTGAGCAACCCTCGCGGTGTAATTATTAGTAATGGTAATTCTGTTCCAATTCGGGGTTATGGTCATAAAACATTATCTCCCCCTCATCCCCCTCTTATCTTGAAAAATACCCTATACACGCCCCCAAATTGATTAAAAACTTAGTTTATGTCCGTAAATTCACTACTGACATTTTCGTTTCTATTGAATTTGATCCTTTTGGTTTCTCTGTGAAGGATTTCAAGACGGGGAGTCCTCTCATGAGGTGTGATAGTAGGGGAGATCTTTATCCTATCACACCCAGTCCCGGTCCATCGAATCAAGCCATGCCATCATCTTTTACAGCCATCTCTCCTTCTTTATGGCATGCTCGTCTTGGTCATCCGGGGTCCTCTATTTTGTCAGCTTTAGATAAAAATAGTTTTATTTCATGTAAGGATATGAGTCATACTCCAATTTGTCAATCTTGTTCTTTAGGAAAAATTGTTAAGTTGTCATTTGTAGACTCAAAATCTCATACTTTAATGCCATTTGATATTATTCATAGCGACTTATGGACGTCTCTTGTTCCTAGTTCAATGGGTCATCGATATTATGTTCTTTTTTGGATGATTATTCTAAATTTCTATGGACGTTTCCAATAGCGAAGAAATCTCAAGTTTTTTCCATCTTCCTAAAATTTAGAGTATTCATCAGAACTCAATTCGACCGTGAAATAAAAAATATTCAGTGTAATAATAGAAAAGAGTATGACAATGGGGTGTTTCGGGAATTCTGTGCTACTAATAGGATACATTTTCGTTTCTCTTGTCCTCATACATCTTCACAAAATGGGAAAGCCGAACGTAAAATTCGTTCCATATATAACATTATCCGTACCCTATTAATACATGCTTCCGTACCCCCATATTTTTGGCATCATGCTCTTCAAATGGCTATATATCTCCTTAATATAATTCCTTCCAAAGGTCTGCCATATTCTTCTCTCCTTCAAATTTTATATAATAAAACTCCTTCTTATTCTCATCTTCGGGTGTTTGGGTATTTATGTTATCCGTTATTTTCATCCATCACAATTAACAAACTTCAGGCCCGGTCTACTCCGTGTGTGTTTTTGGGTTTTCTATCTAATCATCGTGGCTACAAATGCTTTGATTTATCCCCCAATAAAAGCATCATTAATCGCCATGTAATTTTTGATGAATCCCAATTTCCGTTTGCTAAAAGTCATACTCCCGTGCCTAGTTCGTATAATTTTTTGGATGAACAAATATCCTTGTATATTATTCAGCATTTTTCGGACATCTCTAGCACCCAAAATTCTCTAGCGGGCCCACTACCCGCTGGTCCCACTGGCCCGTCTCGGTCATCTCTGCCCAGTCTTTTCACTGGGCCAGTTTCAGCAATTGGGCCAGTCCAGCCCAACATTGGAACTGGTCCAGTTCCTATTTCCGACTCGGGGCTCGCTTCGAGAGTTGGGCCCGCAGCCCACCGCCCGCCGACCGTCCGTCCCGAGCCCAGCAAATTCCCAAAATCCACTCAATTCTTCCTCGAGTCATAGACCGGTCACTCGTAGTCAGCGGGGTATTTTTATACCTAAAAGACATTTTAATGTCTCTAAATCCCCCTTGCCCCGAAATCCTGTATCTGCCTTAAACGACCCGAATTGGAAAATTGTTATGACTTATGAATATAATGCTCTTATTGATAATAAGACGTGGGAGTTGGTGCCCCGTCCATCTGGTATTAATGTTATCAGGTCTATGTGGATTTTTGCTCATAAGGAGAATTCAGATGGTTCATTTGCTCGACATAAGGCGCGGCTTGTGGATGATGGTAAGACTCAGCAGGATGGTATAAATTGTGGGGAGACGTTTAGTCCGGTGGTCAAGACGGATACCATTCGCACTGTGCTTAGCTTGGCTCTTTCAAAGGCATGGCCTAGTCATCAGTTGGATGTCAAGAATGCTTTCCTACATGGTAATCTCAAGGAAACTGTCTATATGCATCAGCCGTTGGGATTCAGGGATCCCAACCATCCTCATCATGTATGTTTGTTGAAGAAGTCCTTATATGGGCTTAAGCAGTCTCCACGGGCCTGGTATACAAGGTTTGCTGACTATGTTTCGACTATTGGTTCACTCACATCAGGTCAGATAATTCCTTGTTCATCTACCGTCGTGGTTCTTCCTTGGCCTACATTCTGTTGTATGTAGATGGTATTATTTTGACTGCCTCTTCCGATGCCTTACGCCAGTCTATAATGACCATGCTCAGCTCTGAGTTTGCTATGAAAGACTTAGGGCTCTTGAGTTACTTTTTGGGGATTGCCGTCAAGCGTCATTTAGATGGATTGTTTTTGTCTCAACGAAAGTATGCAGCTGAGATCATCGAGAGATTCGAGATGTCATCCTGTAAGTCCACTTCCACAAAAGTTGATACTAAGCCCAAGCTTGGTGCCGCGGCCGGCATCCCTTACGAGGATCCGATCCGTTATCGCAGTCTTGTAGGGGCCCTTCAGTATCTTACCTTTACCATACCGGATATTACGTATGTTTTCCAACAGGTGTGTTTATTCATGCATGATCCCAGAATTGAGCACATGAATGCGCTCAAACGCATCATTCGGTATATTCATGGTACATTGGACTATGGTTTGCATTTGGATCCTTCATCGACATCCACACTTGTTTCATACAGAGATGTTGATTGGGGTGGGTGTCCAGACACCAGCCGGTCTATGTCGGGCTACTGTATGTTCCTTGGCAACAACTTGGTCTCCTGGTCTGCGAAGCGTCAGGCGACTCTGTCCCGCTTAAGTACCGAGGCTGAATATCGAGGGGTAGCCAATGTGGTCTCAGAATCATGTTGGTTACGTAATTTGCTTTTAAAGCTTCATTGTCCAATTCAAAAGGCAACCTTAGTTTATTGCGATAATATTAGTGCCATTTACCTTTCGGGTAATCCGGTTCAGCACCAACGCACTAAACATATCGAGATGGACATTCACTTTGTCCGTGAAAAGGTTGCTCGGGGTCAGGTACACGTCTGTCATGTCCCGACAAGATATCAAATTGCAGACATATTTACAAAGGGTCTTCCATCGGTCCTTTTTGAAGATTTTAAGGACAGTCTCAGCTTTCGAAGACCGCCCGCTATGACTGCGGGGGTGTGTTAAACAAGGTATATACCCGTGATATACACTTGGTATACATAGTGTATATCACGAGTAATTAAGGACTGTCACGGACTGGGCTACTGGCCCATCTCGGGTTTGGCTCGCTTCACCCATCACGGGCAGAGGTGTATATTAGGTAAGTACATTGATGTATATTGTAGTGTAAAGGTTACCTTAAGTAGACTTGTACACTTACCATAAATTGTATATTTAGTATCCAAGTAGAATAAGGATTTAGGAGTAGAATAGGAATAGGATTCTCTTATTATGAAATATGTAAAGTGTATATATAGTCTTTCAATTAATGAAAATAATCAAGTGGATTATTTCTTTCATGGACATTAGCTGACCTAGCTTCAATCTTATTAATACAAGGAAACCTTCTAATGCATTGACAAAGAGAGATTACAAATTTACTTTAGGTAATATAGTTGAACTCAAACGAATCGATATGTTAATCTCTGGTGAAGTTCCATCCAGCCTCATAGGTAATAGTGAGTGTAATTATATCTTAATCAATGATCTACTCATACATCAAAATTTTGCAAAACAACACGACACAATTAAGAAACCCTCTATAAAAAATATGACTCCAATTTTAGTTATTTCATCTTGAAATCGACAACTTGTCCTTGGAGTTCATCTCTAACGTCTAGTGCATTAAAAACTTTGGTATAGTGTTCAATAGAAAATATAATCAAAGAATATAATGTGATGGGATAGACGAGATCTCCAACATTGATCAGAGCTTTCGAGTTTGAAGCTTGAAAATGAAGAAACTCGCGGTAAGAAGCAATTAAATCATTAGAGGGTCATATGAAGTAGAGGAGGATCCAACATTTAACCTTTTAAAATTTATGGGTTCAACCTTTAAAACTTATGGGTTCAACCTTTTAAGAATTTTAGCATTGAATCCATTATATTTTAAAAGTTATGAGTTCATGTTTACTATTTATTATAATTTTAGTAAATTTTACACATAATCCCCGTTGAGAATTATAAGTTTCAATTGAATCCATACCTACAATGGTACATCCTCCCCTGATATGCAGTACAATTTAGTTTAGTTGGCCTGTGGAGACTATATGTGGGATCTTAACATTTTTAGCTAGCCGGCTAATAAAAATTTCAATCGCCTACTCGACTATAGCCGTAATAGATTGTAATTGTCATCGGTGTATACACAATGCATAATAAGTTTATAATTAGTATATAATCAATGTATTATACTGACTAAAATTTGTAAAAGAAATAAAGACGAGTTATTTTTATTATTGTGATTTGTGAGTATAACATCCCATGTATGTACTTTGAGTGCATCTTTAAAAAAAGTAGTTACATTACTATCATCTTAAACATAAGAGCATGCGTCTTCTTTGTCATTTCGCCCGTACATCTTCAATTATAATCTCTTTGCCCCTTTTGCCGACCATAACTTTGACTTAAGGACAACATATTCTTTTCACAGAATTTCTTTTATTGAAGCATTCTACTTAGAAAATTAAGGTTATTTATCATGGTCTATCTCTAAAATACTATTTTCATCAGTAGTTTCTAACAAAAATAAAACTATATATTGATATGAACATCTTGTAAGAGAAATTAGACTTACACAAGACAGTAAATGTATACACAACTAATTCTTTACTACTAATTTATCGACATCCAATCCTAGTTTATTGTTCATTTGCGCCCTAAACGACTATTTGGAGGAGAAAATAACAAGATTAGTTTCCTAGAAGATTGTTATTTTACTTGTCTTATACTTCAAGTCTATATTCTAGTACTTAGTATTGACACGTCCATATATAACGACTTATATTTTTATGTTATATGTAACGCCGGGACAAATTTATCGGGATACATGGTAAACACATATTAGTATTTTACTAGTATATATATGACATCTTATTATATTATCATGATCTAATCAAGCGTTGTATCCATCGCATTTTAAAACTAGTTTGCTACTTTCTTGACATCCAATCTTAGTTTATGGTTCATTTTGCGCCTTAAATGAGGATTATTTGGAGTAGAAAATAACAAGATTAGTTTCCTAGAAGATTATTATTTTACTTGTCTTATACTTCAAGTTCATATTCTGGTACTTAGTATTGACACGCCCATATATAACCAACTTATATTTTTATGTTATATGTAACAGTATTATTACAGACTTATCATGACTATAACGTAAACGTGTATAAGTGTTTTACTATTATATATGACATTATTATATTGTCATTATCCTATCATGCATTTTGTTATGGTTGTAGAATTATGTCAAGTCATACAAGCAACTATCTACAAGTAAATTAGGGTTTCGTGCAACTCTAGAAAAGTAATGCACGTGAATTCTAATATTCAAGAAAGGTTATAGATATGGGTGGTGCACTATATATGTTGTTAGTTAACGAAGACTGTCCACTCACACGGTAAAACAATCATTGAGAACGTAGCTGGAGAAACTGAGACGTTATCCAAAAAATTTATTCGATGGCTTCAATATTTAGAATTTTGCCTCCAAATGAAATTTGAGTTTGGTCATTATAATGCAAAAAAGGGCCCTTCCCCAAATTATTCAAAAATAGTGGCATTGAGTTTATGATCCATAACACCTTAATATTATGAGTTTAAATGTATATTTTTTATAATTTTAATAAACGTTTTTTACATACATATCAAAACTGGGCATTGAAAATATTAGGCTCAGTTGAACCTGTGATTTAGACGTCACATCCACCTTTGTTGGAAGGTTGAAGCCAAGTGTGGCTATAAAAATAAGTGTTGCTGTCCGTTAATGAAACGAATGAAACTATAAAATTTTGAAGAAGAAAAAACAAGATTTAAATTCCAGCGGAACGAAAAATGCTATTGATGATCATTTTCGTACTCACCAGCCTAAGTCTCTTTGATAGAAATATCCAATACCTCCTACAATAGTACAACTGTACAAGACGGTGGATATCTAATGAAATAATTGAATTGCGCACAACTCGCCGCAGTCATTTAGGTGGTATTCCAAGATCGCATTCTTCCCTGAAACTTCCCAGATATTATTTTTGGAAAAGAAATGAAGTAGATGGAAGGTCTTTGTCAAGAAACTATCTAGAAGCATTGAGAAAGAAACCCTAGGAACAAAGGACAAACTAATCCATCCTTGGCAGACTACTTGTCAAACACTTCACCAATGTTCAGACAAATTTTAACATTATTTAATCCCATTATCACAATGATTATGAATCAAATGAAGCTTAATGCTGAAGAAATGGCAGAATTGGTCATTAATAGTAGGGAGACTCTTGCCATGATAAGTCTTTATTTGTCTCCCAAAGGCCTGCAAAATTTCCTTTTCTGAGTAAATAAAAACAGGTGTGCAAAACCAATACTAAAAAATCCCCTGTTTCTAGGCTTACAATCTTCACAAGCTGGTCTTTTTTTATATTACCCTATACCATATAAAAATTAAGCTCATTAAGTGAAAAATGGGATGTTTGCATCATAAAAACCAAAACTTTCATGACCTTAGAAAGAAGTTTGTCCAAACCTCTATGATCTTTTCCGGTTTAACTATCCGATATCTGAAGATCATTGACCCGACTAATTCTTTTGGCACCGTATAGATCCATTAAGGGATTCACGTCATGTAAGCCTGCTAAGGGGTAAAGGGCTCCCTATTACAACAACACATTTCAGAAAATCTAAAATGGGTAATGTGTTTAGGGTAAAGTTCACAATTAGCTACTTTCAGCCCTTATTGAAAAATAGCCACTGTTATGTAGTTTTAAATTCCATCTTGGGAAACCCCATGACAATAGAATTTGAAACTTCAATGACAGTTCAAAGACCTGGCCGAAAAGTGGCTCGTGGATGCTATTTCTAGGTGTGTTTATGGGTACTAAAATCAGAATCAGCCCAAAACTTAGGTCCCTAAAAAGGTGAACAAAATTCATCAAATACCTTTGAACATATAGTAGAAATAAGGTAAAATGAAGCAAACTTGAGCAACAAAGAAATATTGAAAAGGAGACCACACATTTTCTTACTAGTAACAGTTATGGTCCTAAATTCAACTATACATTTTATATTTTTGTTAAATACTAATAAGTCGACGTTCTTTACATCAACTACTTCAAAACTGTTGGTTATAGCTACCACTTTACCATGTTAAATCACTTTATATACAATAATTAGCAACAGTTTATACCATGACTAGGAAAGCAGGTGCAACTAAGGGAAGCAAATACTATCCTTGCACATATAGGAAAGCCGATCCTACGTTCCATTACGAGGCCTTTCAGACTTCAGAAAGTTGTGAATCTCCAACTGAGTCATCTCTTTGCCAGAGGCTGGGTCAAATTTGCATCTAATAAAGCTGTGTGACAAGTTGATCGCATATCAATAATATGACCAAGTGAATCTTACCAAGTGAAGTAAATGCATGTAAATGGGGTAAGACATATTCCAGGCAATTTGGGAAAAGTTTAAAGAGCCATTCACGCACGTTCAAAACTATACATAGGAAAACCAAATTAATAGTCGAAAGAGAAGTAAAATTACATGTGTATGCATTAGAAAGTGTTTATGTGAAGAGATATACTCCAGCGAATGAAGGGAAAAGTTAAAAGGTCAATCACACACGTCAAAATCTAGTGGAAGCTATGTTTCTTGGACTCTCCAAAAATGTTGCAGTGTACGTGTCGGATCTTCCAAAAATACACTACTTTTGGAGAATCTGACACACACTCATCGGGAACTTTGAAGAGTCCGAGCAACATAGAGTGGAAGAAGTAGACACGGATGAGTAAGGAGAAGATCATATTACTTCTTAGATCAATCTCTTATCTTTGCCCTGCCGTTTGTTATTTTTGCAGCCTATTATTATTGTTTTATTTTATTTGGTTCTAATTTTTGGTATTAGGTCTATGTGGATGAATTGAATTTATCTTTTTTCACCCAAAAAAATGACGGTGAACCGGCATATTAGCATTTCTCTTTACTCCTTAAGTAGTAAGCTCTGAAAAGCTCATGCTATGCCACATGGACCTTTTGTTGGAAGTATAGGTATTTATATGTACTACAAGAAAGATTATGTAATATGTATCGCAAAATTCTAAGAAAAGTGGGCCTACCTTCCATCCAAGCCAAGAATTAACAATGTATTCTTTTCATGACCAAAAGTAACAATGTACTCGGAATCGCCAGGCAATCTGAATTGAGCCACAGACCATTCTGAGCTAAAATACTTTGGAAGCACCCCTGCCAAAAAAAAAATCCAAATTCAGAGCCTGAGAAAAGTAACAGGAGCAAAGAAGTTCTTGACTCAAAGCTTCATGTTAAGCATTTATAAGGCCATTTCAGATAAGCAAAACAGAATATTATTGAGTATGCATGTGAACCCATGGTGCATGGCATAGCAGATCTCAAGTTCGATAAACGAAGAGGGCTGCGCTCGGTTGACCTCCAACGTAACATTAGTTATTATTAAAATCCAGCCCCAGCTAATTTGTGATTATTAGTTGATTGATGCATGTGGATCAAAAAAGTCATAGATAAATCCTTTTCCATTTTAAACAACCCTCATGATCCTCCAATATATCAGAGAAAAACAAGTGATCTTAATTCGTTACACTCAAATAAAGCAAAATTTGTCAGGAAAAACTTGTGTACCAACACAGATCCTTCACTATTAGTCTCAGATGCATGGAAGTTAAACTATTTAATTGTAAATGTGGGTGTTTAAAAAAGTTAAGAATAATACTACTTTACTAGAGACAGCTACAATTTAACGAGTATTAACTCCACCTTGAGGTTAGAAATAATATTTATTTGTGGCTGTAATAAATAGACCAAGAAGGCAAAGAATTTTGTGCAGGAAAGTTCAGGGGTATGTAAGATGTCCGTTCAGGACAGGGAAGTAAGGTTTTTATAGTAGTGATATCCCAGTTATCATATGAGGTGTGCATGAGTAACATAATGCAGAATTCATAGAGATCCAGAAAATTGAAAAATTTACTGTATGCTGTTATGACATAGTTTCATTAAAAATATGAAGGGAAGGGGAATGTTAACGAGGAACGACTGAACTAACATTCAATGAAAAAAAGAGAGAATCTAATCTAGAGGGGCACCCAAAATTGAAAGCCTTTTGAGTGAAAAGACGAGATGAAAGAGGGGAAGAAAAGGAGCAAAGTTAGTTGTAGAGCGATTTCCCTTGTTTGGTTTATATAGTAAAAGAAAGCTCCTCTATATTTGACAGAGAGGAAGAAACAAATGCGATCTACTTCATAATTGTACAGCACGAAATCTAAAAATATATAATGTGGAAATACATTAGCAAATCATGAGTTTGCTTTCCCCCTACCCTTTATCTACACTTTCTTGAATCATATATTTTATATGCTTCCAAGCTATAATGAGAACTCTGTATTGGGTTGTAAAGGGTCACAAAAGCTTCCTGTCTCCATGATTTAGGTCGAGGGCCCCATAAAGATGGCAATAAATAATAGCTTAGATATTAAATGAACAGACAACTGTGGTTGTTTAAGTGCCAGGACGAGTTAGATACAGCAAGGTGACAACCTGGACGGTTGTCCTTTTGGAAACTAGACTTTAGAAGTGTAAGTAGTGCAAGTGCCTAATGTGGGATCAGATTTTAGTTTAAGCTGTCTGGTTCTTAGGCCAATTGGTCAAGGTGGTGTGATAATGGAAGATTAAGTTGGGGTTCTCATGGAGAGATATTTAGCTAGTAGACTGTTGCCGTCTGTTTGCTAACCACTCTGGAGCATTTGTCAGCTGAAAACAAGCCTACTACTGTAAACTATCATTCAAAGAATATTTGCATGTGAGAAGTTTCCATAGTTTCTTCTATGAACTCATGGTCCAGGACATCCGTCCCTAATGTTAAACAAAACATACAACACATCCAGATCAAAGGTCAATTAACTTAGGATGTTTTTTTTTTTTTGAGATTGATAACTTAGGATGTGTTTGGTATGAAGGAAAATATTTTGCCGGAAAATAAGTGGGTTTCTTACTTTTTTTCTGGTGTTTGGAAAGTAAGCAAAAAATATTATCAAAAGAATTTGTATATAATCTAGGCAAACACTATGGGGGATGGGGTGGGGTAGAGGTGCAGGGGTGGTGAGGATGGGGGCTATGGTGGGTGGGATGTGTTGGAGGGTGGGGAGGAGACAACCAGTGTAGAATGCCACGATGGAACTTGTTTTCCCTACTTCCACTAGGGAAGTCATTTTCCTTATTTTAAGGAACTTGTTTTCCTAGAGAAAATATTTAACAAAAATTTTGATCAACCAAACATGGAAAAATTGGAAAATGGTTTTCTCCATACCAAACACATTCTGTGTTTACGATAGAATTCCGCATGACTGCTTGCAACAGAGAGAGAGAGATCAGAAAACGTTAAAAATGTGTATCAATAGGGAACCACACCTTTGATGAAGGAGAGTGATGAACCAGACAAAGTAACACGGGAAATAGGAGAACTTTTTGTCTTATCCTGATTCCCCAGATTGACCTTGAGTCTGAAAACATGAACAGTGCCTTTGTCACTAGAGACTGCTAGCCACTGAGCAGTTGGAGAGAATGAAACACTGTGAATTTCTGCTCTATCAGCACCTCTTCTTACCTGGATCATACATGCCATGTGATTTACCAAAACTAGATATCTCAAGAACACTGTTTAATTGGTATTCGGTAGTACAAAGAAAAGTTAAGAGACTCAATCTAGCTTGTAGTTTGGGTGTAGATCTCTTAGCAGGCAAAGTAGAAAAAGCAAACCATCAAATATTACAATCTATATCAGATATGTCTACCGCTATACCATGGATAACAATAATAAAAATGATAATTGTGATTATGGGAGATCAGAAATATAGAAATAAGATAAAAGGAATAGGAAAAAATTTAACAACATTTCTAATTCCAGTTCAAGATAAAATAGGTGATGAAGAAACATCTAGCTTTCCTCCATTCTAGAACTGTTCATGCAATTTGACCCAAAGGTAGGTTGACAGGGAATGTTGCAAGTCAAAGGCACATATGAATGAAGATTTATATATAAGAAGAAACTTCTATATTCAGTTTTAACAAATTACAATCTGTTGGCACCCAAGGGTGTGGCCTAGTGGTCAATGAAGTGGGTTGAGAATCATGAGGTCTCAAGTTCAAATTTCAGTCGAGACAAAAACACTTGGTGATTTCTTTCCTATCTGTCAAAGCTCTGATGGACAGAGTTACCCGGTTCCTGTTCTAGTGGGAGGTAGCAGGTATCCCCTGACACGGATCACGAGGAACACAGATTAAAGACTCAATAAGTAATTTTGAGACATTAGAAAATGGTTTATAGTGACAGTTTACTTGAGAATTGCAGCAGAAGTCAAGGAATTTCAAAACAACGTCATTAACCTATCCATGTTTAGCATAAGCAAATGCCATCAAAGCAACATTGTTTTTATCAAGGAGAGTTAAAAATGAAGATTAAGACATAGATATGCTGGATACATGAAATACTTTGACGAGGTCAGTTTTGCAGTCTAGAAGCTACAAATTATTCATACTTTGGTGAAAGAGAAAAATATGAAAATGCTACTATTACTTACGAAAGCTTTTTAATAGGAGAATATGAAATTCCTGAACAGAACTATGGTATCTGGCCAAGCTTTCAAAATCTGCTTATTTCAAAAAGTGATTTTTTGTCAAAAGTGCTTTTCGAAAATGCACTTTTGGAAAAAAGTAGTTTGTGTTTGGCAAATCAATTGAAAAAATACTTTTGTAATATTAGAGAAGCAATTTGTAGTTGGCTGAATTTCTAAAAGTGCTTCTGGGAAAAGCTATTACTTTTAACTTCAGAAAAACAGTTTCCACTACTACTCAAAAGCACTTAATTGTTTCCTAAAAGATTGGACAAACACCACAATAATTTAAAGTAAGCACTTTCGGCTCCTCAGAAACTTGGCCAAACAGGCTACAAACAACATTCAAAATCTTACCTCCTGCAACAATGTACCATCCTGTGTGCTGAAAATCCGGATAAGAGTACCCTTGATACTAGCTGTTGCCAGCACATGCCCCTCATGACTAAGCGCAAAAGATGCAATCATCGAATCATGTGCAAAAATAAACTTAGTCCTTTTTGATGTGAAATGCTCAACCCGAACTTGACCATTTTGCAACCCAGGGCACACCAGCACAGGTGATACAGCTGTTTGTGAAATCTCACAGAGTCCCTTTGGGTTTGAAATTGTCTCAATCTGGTGGACCAGCTTCACATCAGCAAAATTATATATAAATATCTTCTGCTCAAGTATGACTACGATGCAGTCCAGTCGAAGCTGCACATTGCGCACAGCCGACCTGAAACGGAGCTCGCCGATGCAGCGGCTCTGATAGTCATCCCAAATTAGGACCTTGTTTCGAGGATATTGTAGATTATCTCCATTTCCAACAAAGACAAGTATATTGCTTCTGAAGAGCATCTCAACAATTCCAATACCACCTCCATTATCAAAGTATCGTCGGAACATCTCACAGAAAGGGTCACAACTATAGACACTAATGCCACAATCAGTACCAACGGCGAAACAGCTGCCATTTTGATTGAAGGAAACGTGGTATAGAGTCGAGATTGATTTATTGATTAAGCCATTGTTAGGGCACGGATTAAGGTGACTCTGCTTAGGATCATTATCTACCTGTTCAACAGCAGCTTGTTGTGGCTGAAGTTGTTTGTGTTGTTCTTCTAGTTGCTCCAAGTAAGGTTGAAGCATTGGTGACAGAAACTTTGAACTCGTATTTGGGTGCTGAAATGGTGGCGGAAAAGGGGAAACAGTGGCCATGTATAAAGATTAAGTTTAAAGCTAAATAGATAATGTTTTCTATATCCTCACCACCACATAGACGGTCATCAATCTGCATCGCAAAGACATAAAATGTAAAATTAGACATATTGTTATCAAACTGATAAGATTGGATACTACACATGATCTTAGCCAAAAGGTCGAGGAAGGTATAAAACTAGCTCTCGATAAACATGCAATGATTAATAAAACATCAAAAGGGGAAAAAAGAGGATCTTCAAAGGAAAATGCTACAGCAAAATCAAGCTTAGTTTTTTCATTTAAATATGCTAAACAGTCTCAATTGATTCTCCTCATTGGTCGGCACACACTGTTCTTCCTAGTTAGTACTGACAAAAAAACTTGTTTTGTGTCTCACAAAGCTAACATTAGTTGGGTGAGGCTTCTTTTTGTCTCACAAGTACGTGGACTAAATGTTTGTGGACCCAAAACTGTAAGACATGGGTCCACCAACTGTGAGACAAAAAAAAAAGCCACACACAACTAATGCCAGTTGTGTGAGGCACATAATAAAGTTTTCCGTACTGACAATATAGGGACTTGTATGGGAGAGAAAGGGATTTCAGCGTAGTTCCATCAAGTAATGGACTACAGTCAGTTGCTTAAAGTCAATACTGATTCACTGATAGAAGTACACTCAATTGAAGTAATATCAGAACAAGAATTACATACAAAATATTCCCTTAAAGGATTCAAATAATTCTACTCTACCTTCCCCGGACCCGCGCATAGCGGGAGCTTAGTGCACCGGGCTGCCCTTTTTACCAAATAATACTCTGAAATATTGCAGGGTCTTTTTTCCTTCTTTATTCTTTCTTCAACATTTATAATTTTTGGGCCCCGTGAACCATACAATCCCTCAGCATCATAAACAAAATGGAAAAGGAAAACAACAAATACACTAACACTATAACAGTACTCTAATTTGATAAATAGATAAACCATTCCAATAAAACCGTTGGTCATAGACGATTGTATGATTATAAACTCATTAACCTACCTTATCAAAGAAAACTCATTAAGCTTCAGCGATCACTTTTTGATTATTATACAAAAATAAAACTGAAATGAGCTGTTGAAACAAATTAAGTTCAAAAAGAAATCACGAATTCCCAGTATCCTCCGCGATATTGATGAACATAATCAAAGAAAAATTAAAACAAAGAAAGAAAATTTGCTAGAATTACATGACACCCAATTTAATAAAGCCATGTTGCTCCGTTCGTTTAATATCTTGACATTTTGTTGTCTTTTTTCTGCAATCTGCATTGGCTACGTTTCTTTTGAGCCGGGGTCTATCGGAAACAACCTCTCTACCCCACAAGGTAGAGGTAAGGTCTGCGTACATACGACCATCTTCAGAACCTACTTGTGGGATTACACTCGGTATGTTGACAAAATAAAAGCAGAAACACCATTCCAGCAAAACCGTTGTTCATAGACTCATTAAGCTTCTTCAGCAATAACTTTTTGATTATACAACAATAAAACTGTACTGGGTTGTCGAAAAAAGAATAAAGTTCAAAAAATAAAAATTAATGTATACCCAGTATCCTACTCGCCATTGATAAACATAATCAAAAAAGAAATTGCTCAAATTTCGTGACACCCAATTTAATAACGCCATTGATCTCAACAAAATAAAATAAAACAAAAATAGATAATACTAAACTCATTAAGCTTCTTCAGCAATAACTTTTTGATTATTACAAGAACAAAACTGTACTCGGTTATCGAAAAAAATGATCAATACCCAGTGTGCTGCTCACTAGTGATGAACATAATAAGAAAAAAATGCTAGTATTACATGACACCCAATTTACTAAAGCCATTGATCTTAACAAAAAAATTAGATACTAAACTCATGAAGCTTGTTAAGCAATAATTTTTTGATTATACAAGAGTATAACTACACTGGATTGTCGAAAAAGAATGAAGTTCAAAAAACAAAATTTAATGAATACCCAGTACCCTACTCGCCATTGATAACAATAACAACAACAACAACATACCAGTGTAATCACACAAGTGGGGTATGGGGAGGTAGAATACACGCAAACCTTAGAGAGGTTCTTTCAGATAGACCTCGGCTTGAGAGAAAGCATATCAAAGCATAAAAAAATGATCAGATTACGTGACACCCAATTTAATAAAGCCATTGATCTCAACAAAAAAAAAAATAGATACTAAACTCATTAAGCTTCTTCAGCAATTAAACTTTTTGATTATACAAGAACAAAACTGTACTGGGTTATAGAAAAAAATGATCAATACCCAGTATCCTGCTCACTATTGATGAACATATTAAGAAAAAAATTGCTAGAATTACGTGAAACCCAATTTATTAAAGCCATTAATCTCAACAAACAAAAAAATTAGATACTAAACTCATTAAGCTTCCTAAGCAACATGTTTTTTATTATACAAGAAAAAACTGTACTGGGTTGTCATAAAAAATCACGAATACCCAGTACCCTGCTCACTATTGATGAACATAATTAAAAAATTGCTAGATTTACGTGAGACCCAATTTATTAAAATCATTAATATCAAAAAAAAAAGAAAAAAAAAAGATGCAGGAACATCAATGATACAGTAAATAGCTACTAGTACTTACATTGAAGACAGATTTAAGAGAGAGAGATTAATGGAGGACTGAACAGTATGTGATAAAGGATTAAGGAGGATTAAAAGGGGGATTTGGAATTTCAGTTGCATTTGGAGTAGAAAACGGTTTTATTTTATTTTAGAAGAATATTTGGATTAGGAGTCTTCCCACATAAGCACTTTTTTACATTTAAAATTAATACCACCTCCGTCTTAAATTATTTGTTATGGTTATTAAAAATAGTTATTTTAAATTATTTGTCAAAAATCAATTGGTTCTTCCCCACTTTATCATTTGTCATTAATAGAGATACACATAAAAATAGAGTAAACATTTAATAGGAAGAGATTATAACTTAAACATAAATAAAGATAAAGATAAATAAAGATAAAGTAATCAAAAAATAATTCTATTATTTTTCATAAGTGTGTAAACAAAAAAAATGAATAATATTTTGAGAAGGAGGGATTAAGTAATATATTCTTTTTATTATTTAAAAAAGTTTAAATATGTCGTAGTATTATCTCTTTTTTTTGTTTCCAAACAGAGGGCTTTCCGGGAGCATCACTCACAACAAAATCTTTTTCATTTTCGGGGGCTCAAATGACACTCTCAATAAGTGCTTCAAGACTTTTAGTTAAGAATGAATGAATTTCAAGTTTTCAACCATCTCACTACAACGTATGTTGATATGGTAATATTATCTAAAATTACTTAATTCGTTCTCGGTTAGACTTTTGATCCATAAATGTTTTTGCATTAGCAGATTGTTTCGTATTTGCTATTATCATTTAGGATACTGTTTCCTATTTGCTCTTATCGTTTAGCAGATTATTTCGTATTTGCTCTTGGCGTTAGTGGTGCTTTACATGATATGAGTGAACTTTATGTGGTCAAATTGTTCAAGAAAAAAAGAATCTGAAATTACTCTTTAATTTTTAATGATGATTTAAAATTATCTTCAAATTAGAGCTCTATTAATAACCAAAGATAAATATGGGATTTGTTTTATTAATGATACGCATAAAATTAGACCAAAAATATAACAAGGCCAAAATTTCTCAATTTCAGAAAAAGAGACAAAAAAGATACTCCATAAGCATAATGTAGTGTCATGTTTTAAATTTCTTTTGTGCAAATACGACGTCGTTCTTTAGGTAAAAGGACCAATGTGTATTAGAAAATAGTTGTAAACTAGCTTCGATTCTTCAGTTGGCCATATCGCAAAATAAAATATCAAAAATTCAATGTTCATAATATATACACACCTGTTTGCACGAATGCAATGTGAACTGAATAATTCTATTCATCTCATTTAATTTCATTTTCCTTTGGAAAAAGTCAAAATACCTCTTTTATAATGCAAAAAGAAATATTTATACACGCTATTATATTAGCTCACCGAGAATCATGACTTTAAATAGGAAGTTCTGAAAGACACGAATTAAGGTAAAAACTAGTAGGTAGTTGAGTGTTGTCACGCGTATTCTTGCATATTATGAGTCGTAATATTACTTTTGTAGCTTCTGGTTCTTCGATTTCTGCCATTATCTGTTATTTCTGGTACTTCGACTATCGCACTAATTTGATGTAAGCCTGTCAAGTGGGCCGGGCCGGACAATTTAAATGTAGGCCACATCGGGGCCGGTTCCGGATCGTAGTTAAGGGGCCGGGCTTGGGAAGAGAAAAGGGTGTCCTACCCAGCCCTACCCAAATAGGTGTCCATCACAGGCTAACCGGGCTGGATCACATTTTAGTTAGTGGGCCGAGCCGAGTTTTAGTTAGCGGGTCGGGCCGGGTTTTAGTTTTTTTTAAAAAAAATCTAGTACTAAAATAGATATTTACATTTACTAATAATAATAAAATTAACATTACATCTAATCTAATGATAAAATTGCTAAATTAAAAAAAATAGTGGTTGTCCAATTTAAAAAACTAGCCGTTGTAAAGTTAAAAAATTAGTTATTGCCAATTATATTTGAACCCCTAAATTTATGAATAAACTACATTTTGGATCTATTTCCAAACTATAAATACCCATCCATTCTTATTCATTTTCACACAATTCTCTCTTTATCTAAATTTGTTATCAGGCATGGTCATACATAACATAGAAATCACACTTGGAAATGGTGAATAGTGTACATTTCTACTTTCAATTTTCATGGACATTCCTCCACCTCTAACTTCTCCTCGAGTTTGAAGATCAACTTCAAGTGTCGTGTGGATGCATTTTGAGTGAGTAGACAAAGAACATGTTAAATGTCAACATTGTGGTGACATATATCTCCATAAGTCCGGAGCATCGAATATTAGGGGGGTACTGGTGTGTTGCATAGGTTTGGTGAAAATGCATGAAGTTGAACTTTGAAGTTTATCTATTCTTTAAATTTTTCAATCGATGTTAGTCGTTTAATTTGTATGTTTTGAACTTTTGATTTGCAATATCTAGTCGTTCAAGTTTGACTGAAGCACACTCAACATGTTTTGCGCCTCGCTTCAAGGCTTAAGCGCGCCTTTGACAACACTATGATAAGCTACTAACGTACTACTAGTGGAACTTCTAGTTTGCTGTATTATCTTATTATTAATTTTTCTTGCTTCTGTTTATCCCATGTATGATGTATGTTTTTGTGAACCAGATAAACAATATGTTTAGTTGTACTTTTCATGCATATGCTGTGAATGAATTCCTAGCAAATATATTCTTAACTTGTACTCTCATGAACCTCAATATGGATGTGCGCCAATTCATTACCATTGTGGTTTTTCAAGAGAGTTGCATATGTAATTATTATACTACTAAAGACGTACCGTGTAAAACTCATCCTCACATTCTAAAATCCTATGATTTGCTGTTTGAAGTTATGTTAACATTGTGAATCTACACTGGTTTGTGATGCTAATGCTACCTTTAAATAGTTGAATATATGGTGATTCCTTTATTCTTGACCTTTACGTTGAAACAGACGACAATACATTTGTGGGCTACAGGTGGGGGGATGCTATCATCAGCATCTTTTTCTATCGTACGGGACGTGGCCTCTCTATTTACCACTGATTGTTTTGACAATTGCTTAGCAAAAGCTTTTGTCAGTCGAAAGCTACAGAAATTGTCAATAACAACCATTTACAGTTCCTAAGGAATTCTTTAGTTGACTTGTGCTCCCTAGATGTTCAGAAATCATTGTCTAAAGCCACCCTGTCTGTCCGTCAGCTTGCAAAAATATTGCAGTGGGGTTTGAGTACGAAGAAAAAGGTAACTAAAATTGCCCTGTGGCTTTTAATGGTTAAGAAGGAAAAATGTTGCTAGGGTTTGGTAGAAGTAGCTTCTTGACTAATTTTAATCATGTTATGGTGCAGGAAGCTCTTCAAAGGATCTGCAGTTGGGAGTACGCCAATTGTATTAATCTTTGGGTTGGTTTTATAGCAGCCAATATACGGGATTATGATCTTCAGCCCTTTTTCTTCACTATGGTTCAACTTATAAATGGAGTGGTGGGCCTGTTTCCTGGACCAAGATATTTCCCTTTGAGACTCAATTGCATTCAATGGCTTAATGATCTCTCTAATTCTACTGGAGTTTTCATCCCTATTGCTTCATATGTGTTGGATGTTTTAGAATACAAAATAGTCAGAGGGGGTGGAAAACCTGGACCTGCTCTCTCCTTTCAGTCCGTTCTAAAGGTTGGTTGATTAACATCACAATTTTGCAACTGAGTTTTCCCTATATATTTGTGTCACCATTTTAAATTGTCAATGAACACACTGCAGTTGCCAAAGAATTGCTTAAAGTCTCAAACGTTGCAAGACGAATGCTTTACATCTGCAATTGAACAACTATCATCACACTTCTTACAATGGAGCTACCACATTTCTTTCCCTGAGTTGGCAACTGTTCCACTCATCCGTCTGAAAAAGTTTTACGAGTTAAAGACAAAGGAAAGTCTACGCCGTGCGGTAAAACATTTGATTGAGCAGGTACTCAACCACCTTTAATGTTTTTGATGGTTAGTTACCTTACCCATTTCCAGTCAGAAACATGCATGGTGGATGCCGTTCTTGTTATATTAAGAATATGCTGGAGATGCAGCTTTAAACAGGATTTGTACCCAAGTACCCAACTGAAGGTCAATTATGTGTTGGAATTGATTAAAGCTCAATGGCATCTCACGCAACCATCTCACTCTAATATGAATTAAGCACTTGCTTCAGATCGCACATATTCAGCATTTGTATGACAGGGTTCCTTGGGTTCAATAGTAGATTAAAATAATGTGTTGAATAATCGGTACAAGTATAGAGGAGGATAACCTTGTTGATTTGTCCTGTTTATATAAAGTAGTTAATGTGAACGGTCATTCTCATGCCTTAAATTGCAAGGACTTGAAGTACACATGAGATGATAATTTGGAAATTATAGAGTTCCTTTCCTTTGTCTGGTAAGAGTTAGTTTGGGAATTACATAGTTAAATGTTTCTTTTCGTATTCTGGGATCATTTGATATTCCTTGTAAAATTTTGGGCACTAAAGCAAAAGCTTGTTGTATAACAATAAGTGGGGTTGGAATATTAAACTAGCAGCTAAAAGGACAAAGTTGTGCTCGTGTTTGTGGCTAGGAAGGAAAAGATAGCTTAGAAAGATTTTCCAAGTCAGTTTACTTTGTGGATCCCTTTTTCTTCCTGTTAGTCTCCTATATTTCAGAAGCAGTTTCTATCTTAACATCTCGTTCTTCCTCACGTTCCCCCTTACTATGTTTTTGAGGCTTCTTTGAGTTTCTTAGTAAGAACAGGTGAGGTATACTTCCTAAATAGAGACACGCGTAAATAAGAGAACACCAAGGATCCAAGCTATCAAATTTCTCAATAATAATTTCTTTTCTTAGCATCAGTTGCTTTTCTTGTCTCGTTCGAACTCCTTTTGCCTCTGCGCAGTGGAGAAAAATGTCGATTCGTGCAAAAGAAAAGAGATGAGGTTGCCTTTTCACCAAACGATCATCAATCTGTTGAAGCATTTCTTCAGGTGTGCCCATTTCTTATCAACTAGTAACATGACTATCTTTCGGACTCGGAGAAATATAATTTATTTAATTTAAATAATTGTTCAACCCGCAGTTTGAGAAGTCCAGTCTCGGTTCTCCATTTATTCGGTACTACGAAGTGTACTTGAAAAGGTCGCTCTAAGGGGCTCGCGTAAGAATGAAAAGATCGAGTAATCGTTTTGCCGTGCAGACTTGGTTTAATTTCTTTTAGTAGTCTAATATCGTGGTGGTTTTTGTCGTTTGTCTATTGTGAGGGTTGATAATAATGTTATGGAACAACGGATGGCAACGGGGGGGGTTCGTATGATTGTTATATTTTCCTTGTGATTATCCGGTTTTCCGGTTCTTATTGAATGATCTCTCTTTTCCTTTTTTTTTTCCACCCCGGTTCTTAGTAGGTAGCTAATTGTTGTCCCACTCTTTGTGGGAGGGAGGGGGCTAGTCTCCTCCGCTCCTTTATTCCTTTTAGTAGTAGTATGCAGTTAGAGCGTAGTTCGTATCTCTTGCTGTGTATTTCTATCTGTTGTGCATTTGTTTTGGATCTGCTATTTTGTTGTCTCTTCTCTTACTAGCCTGCCTCAATTACTTTTCTTTTGAGCCGAGGGTCTATCGGAAACCACCTCTCTACCTCAAAAGGTAGGGGTAAGGTCTGTGTACATCCTACCCTCCCTAGATCTCACTTATGGGATCACATTGGGTTTCTTGTTGTTGATGATGTCCTCTGGACCTTTTCCGTGGAGTCCCTGAAGCATAGCTTTAGCCATAAGTCTCGCCTTATATCTCTCTAGATCACCACTATCTCTATATTTGTGACAAAAAAGCCACATGCATCGGATCACATTCACCCCCTCCGATCTAGGAACCAAATCCCAAGTGTGTTGTTTCGTTAACGTATTAAATTCTTCACACGTGGCCGCATTCCAATTTTGGTCTAGTTTGGCTAATTTTGAGTTTTTGGAAATTGGAGATATGGTTTGTGTGGATAGGTTAAATTGAACATTGGGTTTGAAAATCCCGTGTTGGACACGGGTTTCCATATGGTGCGATGGGGCATGAGCAGTCTAGGTATATCTGCTGGGTTTTGGGTCTGGATCACGATGTGATATCGGGTCCGGTTATTGGCTTATTTAATGGATCGGATTGGTGGAGGCAGTGGCTTCGGTTGTCTGTCGAGATGGGTCGACGGTATGTGGGTGACGAGGTGACCGAGATTGGTAGGTGGGATCGATGGGTGGTGATGTGATGACGTTTGGTTATTGGATTTTCGATGTATGGTGTGGTACGGGTGGCGGTGACTGGTTGGTTGAGTGTGGGAGAGATGTCGGACACAGATGGGTGTGGGGAATCGGGTTCGATTGTAGCGACAGTGGTGGGGAGATCTGTGACGTGACTGGGTGAACAAGAACACTAAGGTTGACTAGAGTGGCGACACAGAGTGGTAGTGACACTCGAATGATGAGTGACAGTTGCCGGATGGTGGGTAATGCGATGGCCGAACTTACCGGAGATGGGACAGACTGATTGCCCCTGAAAAAAGTGGCAATCGGCGTCGATCGGAACTGGCTGGGGAAATATCCGGTGGCAGCAGTGGTGGTTAGCATAGACAATGATTAAGGGGTGGAGGTGGCTGCCGGAGGTGGCAGCGACTGCACATTGACTGGATTATTGAGCAAGTGACAGATGGCGGGAGAGGGTTCAGACTCCTCGAAGAACGTGTAATCGGTAGTCCAAAATTTTTGAAGATTGGCGAATGGGAAGATTTCCTCGTTAAATGTGACATGACGTGACACGATGATCTTACGAGAAGACACGTCATAACATAGATACCCCTATGATTGGGTGGGAATCCTAAGAAGACACACGGGATGGTACGATGTGCTAATTTATGAGGAGCTGTGGATGCAAGATTTGGTAGCACATGTAATCGAAAATTCTAAAGTGGTCATAGGACGGGATCCGACGGTAGAGAATTTTGGTGGGCGCTTTGTTGTAAAGAGTGATGGTAGGTAAAATATTAAGAATGTATTCTACCATTTTGATTGCATAAACCCAAAATGACGGGAGATGGGAGGGGGGGAAAGACATGAACAAGAATGGTGCGAACTATGTTGTTGATAGTACAGGTGATTCGTTTGGCTTTTCCGTTTTGGGGTGAGGTATGGGGACACGAGAAATGGAAGACCATGCTATTCTTGGTGCAAAACTAATGAAATGCAAAATTGTTAAACTCACGATTGTTGTCACATTAGATTGATTTAATGGATTGTTCAAATTGTGTTTTGATAAAGTTACGAAACTCAAGAAATTTGGTAAACACTTCAGACTTGAATTTTAGAGGGTAAATCCGGATAAAGTGAGGAAAGTCATCTAATAACACAAGATAAAATTTATGACCTAGGGAACTAATAACATGAGATGTCCATAAGTCTGTATGAATAATATCAAATGGGAAAAACGTAACACTTAACGAAGACTGAAAGGAAGGCGAACATGTTTGCCTAAAGGGCAAAAAAAACAATGTTGGCCAGATTTTCCACTAGAACAACGAATAAAATTATTGTTTCGAAGAAAATTTAAAATAGTAGCTCCTATGTGTCCAAGTCTATTGTACCAGGTTGACGGAGAGATTGTTGCTAAAGCGGTGGGAGAAGAGACTTGCGCAGTTAGAGATGTGAGAGGGGAGACATTGGCAGCGGGTGCGGATAGGAAAGGATAGAGGTCCCCTTCACTATCACATCTCGTAAGGAGTTTCTCGGTACGTAGGTCTGTTACAGAAAACCCAAACGAGTCAAAATTAATTGATACAAAATTATCTATGGCAAATTTTCTAACAGAGATTAGATTTTTGATAATATGTGGGGGCATAAATGACGTTATTTAGGGAGAAGTGGGGATGTGGTGGTGGGGTCAGCGTGTGGCCAAACCCTTGAATTAGAATGCGATGACTGTTTTCGACCATAATAGATTGCGGAGTATTTAAGTTTCGTAGTTGAGTAAGATTACTTGAATTATTGGTGAGGTGAGACGTGACACTCGTATCCATATACCATACATTATGGGGCTGCCAAAGAGTCAATGTAGCGAAAGCCTGGCCCAAATTGGATTGGAGAGGGCCTGGAGCGGACTGCTGGGCTCCAAGAAGTTGGGCCTGTGTGCTGTGGCCCATTGATAGGGCTCCTTGTATGATGGACCACTGTTGGGCCTCACAAAACTGGACCAGATGATTAAGGCCCATCGACTGGGCTGGGGCCTGCGTGATGTGGCTCAAGCTAACGGGGGCCGCCCGAGGATAGGCATGTTGGTTGTGGCCCATTGACTGTGTGCCCAGGCAGTTGGACGCCTACCGCCACCAGTGGCTTGCCTAAGCTAGTCTGCCACCACGGCCTCGGTGGCTACTACCACACCCAATGTTGTTCTCTTCCATGGAGTCTGCCGGGAGGAGGCGAGAGACAAGGAAAAAATATGGGGGGTCGAGACGTATAGATTTGAGGTAGTATCAGCCATATACGAGGTGTATAACGGCAAAAAGTTGTATACTGATAGTATACAATGACGAGAAGGGTATAATAGTTGTATACATAATGTATATAGATGTGTATAGGCTGTATGTATACATCCTGTGATAGAGATAGGGAATAAGTAAGGGTTGTATATCAGAGATATACCAGATGTATACAAGGCTGTTTATAGTTGTGGGATTTCACTGGGTATATTGTTATTGTCGTGATATTTTTTTAATTAAAAAATAAGTTAAATAATTTAAAAAAAAATTGTGAGCGAAAATGATATATTTGCACCTTTTGTGTAATGACAGATATATTTGCACAATTTGTGTAGTATATTTACCCTTACTCACCACTTTTTAACGATGGTATATCTGCTATATATCACAAAATTGAGTAGTATATTTACCCTTTACTCATTTTGAAAGCAAACACAATAAATTTATCCCTATTTTTCTTGTCTTTATTTCTGGCACGAAAATTGTTACAGCATATATTATAACATTAAAATATAAGGGCGCAACTTTAGTTTTACAAAACTAAATAGGGGACTCTCCATTTTCATGAGACGCCATTAGAGTGAGTACTTCACTATTCCTCATCTTCCCCTGTCTATTTTTCCTTTTATTTTACCTACTGTTTACTTCATTGTTAACACAACTCATGTGCTTTTATGCTTCTGTAGAATTTTGAAATCAAGATTGTATTTTTATTTTTTTTGGGTATTATTAAATATGCTGAAATTGAACTGGGTTTTTCTTAAAACTTTATAGGAGTGTTGGTAGGAGTATCATATATGTAGTGCTGGTGGGTATATGCAGTGAGTGATGTTGATTTTATACAAACAGTGGTTTGACTAGTTAGGGTTTGGGTTCCAATGCTTTATTTTCTAAGCACGGTATACTCCATGCGGTTCAAAAAAAAGTGTCCGCTTAGCCATTTTCACACAAAATGATAACAATTAGATAAAAATAGATAATTTGACTAAACTACCCTAACTAAATAGGTATTGGATATGGTCACTTAACAATAAATTATTAAGGGAAAATCTGAAAAAATTAGGTTAATTCTTTCGGACATTCTTTTGAACAAAAAATAAAAGGCTAAGTGGAGGGAGTATTTGTTTAAAGAAAAGTATTACATATATTTAGTAAAATTTTTAGATGAAGTGTTCTCGGATGATACCCTTCAAGAATTTGTCTCCCTCACTAGATTAGGCAGTGGTAACTATCAGTTACATTTTTTAATAAATCTTTTCGCTATGAATCCACAGTAAACACGGGAGCAATTTTAACTTCAGTCAAGGCTTTTATCCTCTTCTTGGTAAAAGGATAACGAACTTAAATAATTAGTATCAGCAAATCTTGTGATTCTTTTTACTTGTAAAAGATGGATTAATGATCTTAAATTGCTAATTAATCACGTACACTTTATAAGTAGTACAGTAACCATGATGCTGTTTTCTTCTTATGTACAAATATATACCAATTGAAATCACAGCTACTTTCACTTGTGCCAAAAAACATTTGCAGCTTGTGTTGATTTTTGTAAAAAAATTACCTGATTATTTTGGTGGAGGAGTTATAACTTGTGCTTCTTGTTTTATCTATACATATAATAAGTTGATACTGGTTAAAAAATAATGCAAACTAAACAACAATATGGAATAAGAACCCACAGCCCAAATCCAGAGTACGCCACTGTTTGGTAACAGTTTGTAAGTTGTGATAACTAAGACAACTTTAGGTGTTGAAGGAAGTATCAAGTGGTACCAAGTGATTAGTTACTCAAATCAAGCTGGTGAGGAGGGTATCATAAGATTCGATCGTCTCTTCAACTTAAGTTGTTCTGCCATTGATGTTTGCACGGCTATAGGTTCTATAATAATGCTAGAAATGACAGGATTATTGAGTTTTTTTGGTGTTTAGAGTCTTTACACGCACCAGGTCACCTCAAGATTATGAATTGTGGTGATAAAGCTACTATGATTAATTAGACTACGCAAATTTTAGTAGTAAAGCTGCAAGTAAAAGAAGTTTTAAAAGAATAAAACAGAAAGGTAGTAAAGATACTATAGTTTGATCCATTTCAAAAAGCTACTACATTTTGATATCAAATCTAGCCGAATTGGACAACTTTTTTCTCCTTGTCTCGTAGCTATTCATTTCAGATGATAAACAATGTGACCTTGTTTATGTTCGTCTGGTTTTCCCTTTTGAATAATAAATCTTAATAATATTCAGGATGCATGAGGTGTTGATGGTAATCTTGCTATAAATAATGCAAGTCATGCATATTAAGAGGAACTGATGAGTGGTTTTAGTATAATGCACCTTTTCTTTTATTCTTACAGTTGTGGTATCTTAAATCAACAATGTGAATAGCAATTGTGTGTACTCTCGGACAGTTTGGATATCCTTACCTACTGTATTCTTGTTTATCTTTTGCAGATTGTTGTTGCCAGTCATTTAATATTATGCCTCCAAATGGAAAAAAATGACTTTTACCTCCCCCCCGATGTACTTAGCAACCTTCCTGATAGTGTACTCGATGACATTCTGACGAGGTTGTCTTTAAGAGATGCTGTGAGGACAAGCATCTTATCAAAGAAATGGAGATGTAATTGGTGCAGACTCCCACAGTTAACACTTGATAGAAGACTTTGGAAAACAAATGAGGACTTAAAATCCCCTACTATTGGATTTACTAACATCGTCTATCCCCTCTTGGCCCTTCATACAGGACCAATTACCAAGTTTACCCTCGACATTCCTTATCTGGAAACATGTCCTAATATCGATAACCTGATACATTTCCTCTCTAGGAATGGCATCCAACATGTTGTTCTTAAACCTCCGAATGGTATCCGATACAAACTTCCTTCTTCATTTTTCACATGTTTGCGTTTGAGGCATTTGACTCTCCAAAGATGTCTAATACGTCCTCCACCTGTCTTTACGGGATTTGATGGGTTAATTAGCCTAGAACTAAGTGATGTCATGATTTCTTCTGAATTTCTTGGAAGTTTAATCTCCCATGCCCCGTTGCTTGAACATTTGGTGCTAAATCACTCAAATAATTCAAACACCATTGATATCAGTGCTCCCAAGCTGAGGTCATTTGTCTTCACAGGCAATATACATTTTATACATCTAGAAAATGTCCCTCTACTTTCCCATGTTTCATATAAGCCTATAGCATTTTCAGTAGAGGCGGAGCATGATCTTGCCAATATTTTTGAGTCTATTCCTTCTCTCGAGAATCTTTGCTGGAATCACTATCATGTCCATGTAATGTTGCTTCATGACTTAATTGTAATGCATTTTTATAGATTTACCATCTTTCGGGCTCTGAGTCATCCTGATTTTTGACATTTTCTTCGTAGGACGTGGATACTGGACCAGCTGAAGTTATACCAACAAGGCTTCCCTCTGCTCTTAACTGTCTTAAACGCCTTTACATATCTTGGATTACTTTGGGAGAATTCCTTGAGTTTTCTTTTGCTCTTTGCTTGACAAGAAGCTCCTCAAATTTAGAAGAAATTGTAATTAAGGTTGTTAATGATGTTTATTTCTCTCATCTCTTTTTTTTCCTTTTATTTCGTATGTATTGACTTTCTTATTCTGCATACTCATTAGATCTTCAATTTTAAAATCAGGCTGATGGGCTTTTCTTGATCTTTCTTAGGTGTATGTCGATCCTGATGAGGAATATTTTGAACCTGTGCCGCGGGATGCTGTTGATGAGATTCCTGCAAGCTTCTCAGATATGACATTTAATCACCTGAGGACAGTTAAGATTTACGGTGTAGCAGGAACAGAAGCTGAAATGCAGCTTATCATGGTTTTATTGGCCAAGTCTCCAGCACTGGTCAGAATGGTAATCAAGCCCGGTGGAATGGAAGATAAAAAATCTCTGAAAGTACTCGCAGAGATAACAAGTTTTCAGCGGGCATCATCTAAAGCCCAAGTTGTGTATAATGTAGATTAGTAACCATATCGCAACCCTGCTTGACCTTCATGAGTCTTCAATCAGATCATGATCTTTGGCAAAAATGATTTGGAAGTTAAAAATGTAAACAGAAACGAACGTTGATGCGGTAGTAAGTTTGTGTTTTGCCTTTGCCATAAGGTACTCTGAAGCTATCTGTTTCGGAACATAGTGAATCTGGATGAATGTTTTGACTTATCTGTTTCATTATGCTAAGTGGGAAATGGTTTTTACATTTCATACCTGTTCTTGAAATATCTATGAAATGAGACTTTGGTTGTTTATTTTGAAGTTATGTTGTGTGTTTATTAATCGCGTAGGTTTTTATTCTTCGATGTGCATTACATCTGCTTTGTATCTTGCTATTTGTTGTCATATTTTTCTTGCAACCCTACTTCAAAAACTTCTCTTGTGACAACCTTTCTACCCCACAAAGGTAGGGGTAAGGTATTGTTTGATGTTGTTATCAATTCCCTTTGGCATGCTTGAAGCATTTTCTCCACAAGACTCAGTATTTGCAGAATTAACAATATTTCACCGGGCGTCAACTGAAGCAGAAGTTGTCTATGAACTGCAATCCTGTTTGATCTCCATTTTTCTTTTAGCAGACCATGATCTTGGCTAAAAATGCTCTGGCAGTTAAAGATGAATGGATTGAATTGTATGTCGAGGCAGTAGTAAAATTTTATATTTTTTCCTGTTTGGCGATTGACGGATTCAGAGAAGACTTGGATATTTCGACTTAGCTTGTTTGTCATTGTGATAATGCTCAGGGTTTAAATTTCATTCTTATTGATTCATCTATGAAATGAGACATGGCTTACCATCAAGGATGTGGTGTTGTGGATAAGGTTGCTTCTCCTTTAACCAGAGGTCTTGGGTATAAAAAAATCTTTGGTAGGGAGCGTTTCTCGCAGAAATGAGCTCTACTCGGCGCGTATTCGGATATAGTCGAGCTCCAATACATGTACCGGATGGCTTGAACTAGCACTGATTGTTTGTTTTAAAGTACGTTCGTGGATTAATTCTCTACTTGAGAGATCACTGTAGCAGTCATGCATTTTCTCAACAATTTTGTGCCTGCAAAATTAGAGCCATGCATTTTTCCATGAAAAAGTTGTCAGCAGGTGAATCTATTAGTACTTCACCATCTAGCATTGCTATGCAACTTTTAATCATTATTTAATGTGGTTTTTAGTAGTGTATATTACCACAAATCTCATATTTCTTATAGATTTAATTATTCTATTTTTATGCCAAACCAATATATTGTTGGCCACACAGAGCTCTTTCATTTTGATCTAATGCTTTGAAATAACCATAGCATGTCAAGCAGTCATTTAGAGAAATTGCAAGATTATAAAATCACCATCATTACTAGGGCCACCTCTCTGCCTCCCTTAAATGACATGACATTTTCTTTTCTAAACTATTTCTTTCGGTTGCTATTACTCTCAATTTTCTCATACTACCACTTATATGTATACTCCTCCGTTCATCCCAAATTCCTAATTTATGTGATGCATTCTAACTTTTTTTTTTTTGTTGTTGACGAAGGAACCCGCAGCCGCTACTCTTTCGAGTGCGCATAGGGTAAACCCCGGACTGACGCAATAGCCTGTAAACCACGTCAGCCGATTAACTACACTTGACAAATGATGCATTCTAACTTGTTACAGAGTTTAATGGTTCAATTCACCTTCTTAATTCTTAGAAATTCAGCCCCATTAATTAGTTTCGAACAAATAAATTTTGATAGGTTGGGTTATTTATGAGTTAGTTCTATATCTCGTGGACCAATAAGTTAGTATACTTATTTAATTAAAGTTCTGCATATATCATCTCATAATTCTATTAAAATGATGATCCTATTTAATCGCAATTTGGGTCCAATAGGTGGAGGGGGGGGCAAAAAAAATCAACATTAAGGCCAATTTGGGATCCAATAAGTGGAAGGAAGGCTAATTTAAACTGTTTTAAGTAGTTAGGGATATTCTATAAGGGCCTAGCTATAGTTTTACAAAACTAAAAAGGAGGCAATTGCAATTAATCTATTTAACCATATACATATGCTGTTGCCTTTTGGATTTTCAACATGTAAGCGTGAACTCTTCAGTTACTTCACATTCATCCTCAGGTTCTTCTTCTTCTCTCTTTTATTCACTTACTGTAATCTTCATTGTTAACAAAACTATGTGCTTTTATGGTTCTTGTTCTTGTTCTGGTTCTGTATGATTTTGAAAATCAAAAATGCATTTTTATTTTCTTGGTATACCTAAATCAGATGAAGTTGCACTGGGACTTGATGGGGTTAACGTTGGTAAAAAAATAATGAAAACTAAACATCAATTTGGAATAAGAATCCACAGCCCCAGACCCAAAATATATATAAGCAAGATTGTGACAATAGGTTAACACCTCTTACTCAAATTAACGGTTTTTAAGCTGTGATCACTAAAACGACAATTAGGGTGTGTTTGGTATGAAGGAAAAAATTTCCACGAAAAATGTTTTCCTCGAAAATAGGTGGTTTTCTTACATATCTTTTTTTTTTCGCAGCAAAAGACATTGCGATTGATGATACTTCTTAATAATGCATAATAAGAGGGGATTGATGAGTTATTTTAATATAATGCACCTTTTCTTTTATTCTTACAGTTGTGGTATGTTAACTCAGACAATGTGAATAGCACTTGTGTGTTTTCTGGATCTCTGTCTGGACACTTTTGAGATTCCTTACCTTGTATTCTTGTTTATTTTTTGCAGGTTGTTGTTGCCAATCATTTAATATTATGCCTCAAAATGGTAAAAAGCAACGTTTACCTCCCCTCGACGTACTTGGCAACCTACCCGATAGTGTAATCGATGACATTCTAATGAGGTTGGCTTTACGAGATGCTGTGAGGACAAGCATCTTATCAAAGAAATGGAGATGTAATTGGTGCAGACTCCCACAGTTAACACTTGATAGAACACTTTGGAAACACAAATGAGGTCTTAAAATCCCCTACTATTGGATTTACTAACATTGTCTATCCCCTCTTGGCCCTTCATACATGACCAATTACCAAGTTTAGCCTCGACATTCCTTATCTGAAAACATGTCCTAATATCGACAGCTTGATACATTTCCTCTCTAGGAATGGCATCCAACATGTTGTTCTTAAACCTCCGTTCCGTAACTGTTACAAACTGCCTTCTTCGTTTTTCACATTTTTGCGTTTGAGGCATTTGACTCTCCAAAGATGTCTAATACGTCCTCCACCAGTCTTTAAGGGATTTGATGGGTTAATTAACCTAGAACTAAGTGACGTCACAATTTCTTCTGAATTTTAATCTCCCATGCCCCGTTGCTTGAACATTTGATGCTAGAACACTCAAATAATTCAAACACCATTGAAATCAGTGCTCCCAAGCTGAGGTCATTTGTCTTCACAGGCAATGTACATTTTATACATCTAGAAAGTGTCCCTCTACTTTCTAATGTTTCATATAAGCCTACATAATTTTCTGTAGAGGCAGCACATGATCTTGCCAAGTTTTTTGAGTCTATTCCTTTTCTCGAGAATCTCTGCTGGGATCACTTCAATGTCCAGGTAATGTAGCTTCATGACTTAATTGTATGCATTTTCATAGATGTACCATCTTGGGCTTTGAGTGATCCTGATTTTTGACATTTTCTTCCTAGGGTGTGTATAGTGGACTAGCTGAAGTTATACCAACAAGCCTTCCCTCTGCTCTTAACTGTCATAAATGCCTTTTCATGTCTTGGATTACTCTGGGAGATTTCTTTGATCTTCCGTTTGCTCTTTGCTTGATAAAAAGCTCCCCAAATTTAGAAGAAATTGAAATTGAGGTAGTTAATGATGTTTATTTTTCTCTCTCTTTGATGTGTTTTTCGTATGTAATGACTTTCTTATTCTGCATGCTCATCAGATTTGCAACTTTAAATTCATGGGTTTTTCTTGATCATTCTTAGGCGTGTGTTAGTAGTGATGGGGACAATTATGAACCTGTGCCGTAGGATGCTGTTGATGAGATTCGTGCAAGCTTCTCATATATAACATTTAATCACCTAAGGAAAGTTAAGATTTACGATGTAGCAGGAGCAGAGGCTGAAATGCAGCTTATCAAGGTTTTATTGGCCAAGTCTCCAGCACTGGTCAGAATGGTAATCGGGCCCTGTGAAATAGAAGATAAAAGATCTCTCAAAGTACTTGCGGAGATTATAAAGTTTCAGGGGCGTCATCTAGAGCAGAAGTTGTGTATAATGTAGATTAGTATCCATATCACAATCCTGCTTGATCTTCACGAGTCTTCAATCAGATCATGATCTTTGGCTGAACTGTTTTGGAAGTTAAAAGTGTGAATAGAAATGAACGTTGATGCAGTAGTAAGGCTGTGTTTTTCCTTTGCCATAAGGTACTATGAAAGTTATTAGTTTGGGAACATAGTGAATCTGAATGAATGTTTTGACTAATCTGTTTCATTATGCTTAGTGGGAAATTGCATTTCATGCTTGTTCTTGAAATATCTATGAAACGAGACTTTGGTTATTTATTTCAAAGTTATGTTGTGTTTTAAATTCTTTGCTTGATCAATTCGCTTTGGCGAGTTTGATGCATTTTCTCCACAAACAAAACTCATAGTACTTGCCGAATTATGAATATTTCACCGGGCATCAACTGAAGCGGAAGTTTTCTATTTTAGACTGCAATCCTGTTTGATCTCCATTTATCTTTTAGCAGACCATGATCTTGGCTAAAAATGCTCTAGCAATAAAAGGTTGTGCTTTCTCCTGTTTGGCGATTTACGGATTCAGAGGGGCATAATATATAAACAGACCTTCAAACTTGGGCCTCAACTGACAAGATGGAGGCAAGTTGAAGTGCCTACTTATGTACATTCAAAGTTGGATGGCATACTTGCAAGTTGAGATCAAGTTTAAGGGTCTGTTTATGTATTGTGCCGATTCAAAGGAGACTGGACTTAGCTTGTTTGTCACTGTGACAATGCTCAGGGTTTAAAGTTCATGCTTGTTATTGAATGATCTATGAAATGAGACATGGCATGAATTGGCACTCTGTTTGTTTCAAAGTATGTTGTGGATTAATTCTCTACTTCATGTGAAGCAGTCATTTTAGAGAAATTGCAAGATTATTAATGGACCATCATTATGACATTTTCTTTTTAGACTTTCTTTCCATTACTACTGCTTTAATTTCCTCATAATACCACTTATATGCATACTCCATTCAACTCAATTTATGTGTATGTATTTTAACCGAATACAGAGTTTGAGAAAGAATGAAAGATTTTTGAAATTTGTGATTTAAACAAGTCATACATATTTGTTTGTGAAAGAAATAATCCCCTTGATTATTTTCATTGATTTAATAGATATATATACAAGTTACAAAATAGGAGAATCATATTCCTAAAACCTTATTCTACCATAATTCTAACTATACAATTATGGTAAGTGTATAACACTAATTATGGTAATAATTACACTACAATATTACATCAATATACACTCCTAATATACAACAACCACCTCTGTCCGTGATGGGCTTACGCCTTCGGACTTCATCTATCGCCTTGTCCGGTCCTTTCGCCGCCTACTGCGGTGGCCCACCGCCAAGGCCCTTGCGCCCATCCTTCGCTTTGCCGATGATATATATGTGATATATATGTGATATACACCGCTTTGTATATTCGGTGTATATCACATGTATATTGCTCGTTTAACACACCCCCGCGATCATAGCGGGCGGTTTTCGAACGCGAGGCTTGTCCCTAAAATCTTCAAAGAGAACCACCGGTAGACCCTTTGTAAAGATGTACGCAATTTGATAACGAGACGGGACATGACATACGCGAACTTGACCCTTTGCAACCTTTTCACGGACAAAGTGAATGTCCATTTCGATATGCTTGGTGCGTTGGTGTTGAACGGGGTTACCTGAAAGGTAGATGGCACTAATGTTGTCGCAATATACCAAGGTTGCCTTCTGAATGGGACAATGAAGCTCCAAAATCAAATTACGTAGCCAACATGATTCGGAGACCACATTCGCTACCCCTCGATATTCGCCTCGGCACTTGAGCGTGATAGAGTTGCACGACGTTTTTTGCCGACCAGAGACCAAGTTGTTGCCAAGGAACATACGGTGAGCCGAAGTCGACCGTCTGGTGTCGGGACAACCACCCCAATCAGCATCCGTGTAGGAGACAAGCGTAGATGTAGATGACGGATACAAGTGCAACCCATAGTCTAGTGTCCCCTGAATATACCGAATGATGCGTTTGATTGCATTCATGTGCTCAAATACGGGATCATGCATGAATAAACACACTATTTGAACCGCATATGTAATATCCGGTGCGGTAAAGATAAGATATTGGAGGGCCCCCGCAAGACTGCGATAGCGGGTCGGGTCCTCGTATAGTGCACTTGCTGTGGCACTCAGCTTTGGGTTTGCATCTACTGGCGTGGAAGTGGACTTACAGGATGACATCCCAGCCCTCTCGATGATCTCAGCAGCATATTTTCGTTGAGACAGACACAACCCACCTGAATGACGCTTGACGGCAATCCCCAAAAAATAACTCAAAGGCCCTAAGTCTTTCATAGCAAACTCGAACCGAGCATGGTCATGATAGGGCGGCGCAAGGCATCGGAAGAGGCGATCAAGATGATATCATCCACATACAACGAGAATATAGGCCAATGACGAACCACGGCGGTAGATGAACAAGGAATTATCGACTGCGTGAGTGAACCCAATAGTCGAAACAAAGTCGGCAAATCGTGTATACTGGCCCGTGGAGACCGCTTAAGCCCATATAATGATTTCTTCAACAAACGAGATATGATGAGGGCGGTTGGGATCCCTGAAACCCAACGGCTGATGCATATAGACTGTTTCCTTGAGATCACCATGTAGAAAAGCATTCTTGACATCCAACTGATGAATTGGCCAAGTCTTTGAAAGAGCCAAGCTAAGCACAGTGCGAATGGTAGCCGGTTTGACCACCGGACTAAACGTCTCACCACAATCAATTCCAACCTGCTGTGTCTTACCATCACCAACAAGTCGCGCCTTATGTCGAGCAAAGGACCCATCGGAATTCTCCTTGTGAGCAAAAATCCACATAGACCTGATAACATTAATACCATATGGACGGGGTACCAACTCCCACGTCTTATTAGCAATAAGAGCATTATATTCATCAGTCATAGCAAGTTTCCAATTAGGGTCATTTAATGCGGACACAGGATTGCGGGGCAAGGGGGATCTAAAGACATCCGAATGTAAATTAAAATGTCTTTTAGGTGTAAAAATACCCCGCTGACTACGAGTGATCGGTCTATGACTCGAGGAAGAATTGAGGGAATTTTCTGGGCTCGGGACGGATCGGTGGCCGGCGGGCGGTGGGCATCTTTGGCCCAAATCGGAAAAAGCGGGCTCGGTTTGGACCAGTTCCGAGAATTGGGCGGACCGGCCCAATAGCTGGAACTGTTCCGTCATTTGGACCCGATGGGGGCGAGACGGCTTGTGGGGCCAGCGGGCAGTGGGCCCGCTGGGGGATTTTGGGTACGGGAGTTGTCCGAAAAATTCCGAATAATATATGGGGATATTTGATCATCCAAAAAATTATATGACTTAGGTTCGGGAGTATGAACTTTCGTAAACGGGAATTGAGTTTCATCAAAAATGACATGGCGATTGATTATGATTTTCTTGGAGGATAAATCAAAACACTTATAACCACGATGATTTGACGGATAACCCAAAAACACACACGGGGTAGACCGAGCCTGAAGTTTGTTAATTGTGGTGGATGGGAATAACGGATAACACAAGCACCCAAAAATCCGAAGATGAGAATACGAAGGGTCCTTATTATATAGGATTTTGAGGGGGGGGGGGGAATATGTCAGTCCTTTAGAAGGAAGTATGTTAAGAAGATATGTGGCCATTTGTAGAGCATGGTGCCAAAAATATGGAGGTATGGAGGCATGAATTAAGAGAGTTCGGACAATGTTATTGATGGAACGAATTTTGTGTTCGGCCTTACCATTTTGTGGAGATGTATGAGGACACGAAAACCTAAAATTGATCCCATTATTAGCACAGAAATCCCGAAACTCCCTATTGTCATATTCTTTCCCATTATCACATTGAATATTTTTTATGTCTCTTTCGAATTGAGTACGAATGAACGCTCTAAATTTGATGAAGATGGAAAATACTTGTGATTTATTTGCAATTGGAAACGTCCACAAAAATCTAGTATAATCATCTAAAAAGAGAACATAATATCGATGACCCACCGAACTTAGAACGGGGAGACGTCCATAAGTCACTATGAATAATGTCAAATGGCATAGAAGTATGAGAATTGGAGTCTACAAATAGCAACTTAACAATTTTTCCTAATGAACAAGATCGACAAATTGGAGTACGACTCGTACCCTTACAAGAAATAAAGCTATTTTTATCTAAAGGTGATAAAATAGAAGATCCCGGATGACCCAGACGAGCATGCCACATGGAAGGAGAGATGGTACACGCAAAAGCGACGGCAAGGTGGACTCGATGGACCGAAACCGGGCATGATAGGATACGAGATCCCCCTACTATCACACCTCATGAGATGACTCCCCGTCTTGAAATCCTTCACGAGAGAAACCGAAAGGATCAAATTCAACGAAACGTAATTGTCATTTGTGAACTTTCGGACGGACACTAAATTTTTAATCAATTTAGGAGAATGTAAAGTATTTTCAAGAGGAGTGGTGAATTGGGGGGAGACAACATTTTCTGACCATACCCTAGAATTGGAATAGAACTGCCATTACCAACAATTATCCCCCGAGGGGTGTTCAAATTGGAATAAGATGAGAGAGTACCGATTCGGAAGTCATGTGAGTAGTGGCCCGGTGTCCATGTACCAATTTGGGTCCGGTTGAGTCAATCCCAACGTGTGCATCGCGGCCTCGTTATCGTTCTGAGTGGGGCCTGCTGCATGATGGGCTTGCGGAGGTCGGGGCCCATGAACTCCTGGCCGTGGCTGGAATTGGGCCGTAACTGCTGTGGTTGCCGTTGCTGGGCCACTGGCCGATGGGCCGCCAAGGCCGGGTATTGGGCACGGATCGTTGGCCGCCCCACCGGCCGCCGGAAAAGCTTTCTTTGGAGGGTACGGGTTCCCCGCCATTGGCCCCCACGCCGGGCCCATGGCGGTGGTGGGCCACTGTACCCTGGCTGGGACCCACCGCCTGTTTGTTGACCACCGGAACCGCCACCAGAACCGCCGCGTTTGCCCCCGCGATTTTTGTTATTATTCTTGCGATTATTCTTGCCGCCACCATTATTATGGTTTTGGCCCGAATTATTACAAAAACCCGAAGGACTAGGGGAGGACGCCACCATGACAAGCGGGCTTGCTCGGTAGCCGCCTTTTAGCCAAGCCGGCTTCTTCCAACGTCAGCATGGAGCGGGCTTGATGGAAGTCGGGAAGAGGGTTGCTTTGGCGAAGGAGAGTTCCAACACCATTATAGGCCTCCGAAAGACCGGCAACCAACTGTAGAACTAGACGATTATTTGTTACTGGTGCGCCAACATTACGGAGTTGATCCGCCAACTCCTTTAGTTTCTTGCAATATGCAGAAACGTTTGGAAATTCGTCCATTCGAACGAGAGAGAATTCCTGCTCGAGTGTGACGACACGGGAATGTTGGTTGTCTTGGAATATGTCACGCAATCTATTCCATGCAGCCATAGCCGTGGTATCTGGCTCCATAATCGTCTGTAGAAGGTCCACCGAAATAGTGCCGTATATCCACCGAAGAACGGTAGCATCAAGTGTAATCCATAACTCGGGATCCTCGCGGGAAGGGGTCTAGCGGGAGGAATGATGTGATGAAGAACTTGATAAGATATAGCGTGAATTTTAAACAACTCCGCCCACGTTGCATATTGAACGTTTTCCATCTCAAGGACAATAGGGACACTTAGCTTGATATTGGAAACCGTGATGGCAGGGTGAAAATTGTTCTTAGACATATTGAAAGAACAAAGAAGGAGGGGAAATTTAAGAGAGGTTTTTGAGAGCGGAAGACAAAATTTTGGAGAGAAAACCCGAGGGGGGGGGGGGGGGGGGTTCTCGGCCACAAGGCAAAAGTTGAGAGAAAACTTTTGTGTAGACCTAGTCTCTTGATACCATGAAAGAAATAATCCCCTTGATTATTTTCATTGATTTAATAGATATATATACAAGTTACAAAATAGGAGAATCCAATTCCTAATCTATTCCTAAAACCTTATTCTACCATAATTCTAACTATACAATTATGGTAAGTGTATAACACTAATTATGGTAATAATTACACTACAATATTACATAATATACACTCCTAATATACAACAACCACCTCTATCCGTGATGGGCTTACTGCCTTCAGACTTCATCTACTGCCGAGGCCCACTTTGCCTTGTCCGGTCCATCGCTTCGGCCTATCGCGGTGGCCCACCGCCAAGGCCCTTGTCGCTCGGTCCTTTCGCTTTGCCAGTGATATATATATGTGATATATATGTGATATACACTGCTGTATATTCAGTGTATATCACATGTATATTGCTCTGTTTAACAGTTTGAATATAGATTATCTCATTAAAAGTAAAATAAAAAATTAAGAGTTAAACTATTTTTAAATATAAAAAGATACCATTTGTTTCTGCCCAGATTAAAAAGGAAGGTGCACATAAGTTGGAATATTAAAAAGGAAGGTGCACATAAGTTGGGATATTAAAAAGGAAGGTGCACATAAGTTGGGATATTAAAAAGGAAGGTGCACATAAGTTGGGACAGGAAAAGTAATATGTAAGTCAAATATATTCTAAATTTCATATGGTGTTACAAGAAATGACGAGAAGAATCAAATGTACAATCAAACCTCTATAGCCATATGAATATCTTTTGACTGCTATAGTGAAATGTTATTATATGAAACATATAATATAACATAACATGAAAAGTCGATTCTAAAAAAATTTAACTATTATAATAAAATATTATTATAAAGGATGATTGTTATAGAGAAGTCTGATTTTATATTTAGGTTAAGCTTGCAGTCATGGCCAAAAAAGAGTATTTGATTTTGATATATATACTCTTGAATCATTAATTTACAGCAAGCTTACATTTCATTGTCTTGAGCTGAGTGTCTATAGGAAGAGAGGGGTAAGATCTGCATACACTCAATCCTCTTCAAACCTCACTTGCGGGAGTACACTGAATATGTTGTTATACTCTTGAATCAATTAAAAGAAAATGAACTTTTAGTAGTTAAAAACTAAATCAAACCAACAATATTGCTTTGTATCTGTCTCTCTTCTCGTTCTTTACTATTGATTAAAATATTGTATTTTCAACATATACATGAAATGGTCAAAACTACCTTTAACGTATTAAAAATGGTTCAAATTTGCTACTTTCATTTATTGGCCCTAACGTTAATTTTTAGATTAAAAATATTTTTCCTTCCACCTATTAGATCTCAATTGTCCTTTAACATTAATTTATGGCTTAATTATGAGATGACATGTGTGAGGCCTTAATTAAATAAAAGGCATTGATTTATTGGTCCATGTGGCCCCAACCAAAACTAACCCAATCTATCCGGGTTAACCCAAAACAACTAAAAATCATTTGTTCACATCAAATTTTTTCAATGTTTCACGTTTTGCAACTGAATAGATTAAAAAAGACAATAATATCTTCTTTGTTTGAAGCTTCAATTTTTTGTTCAAAATCAATGCAAACAAGTTCCAATCGATTGAAGATCTAGGTTCAACTCATCTTCTTTATCCTTTAATAATGATGAATAAAAATCCGGACCCAACAATTTAATTCCGAACAAATAAATTTTAATAGGTTAGGTTAGTAATGGATTGGTTTTAATACCCATGTGGAGCAATAAGTCAGTATCATTTGTTTAATTAAAGTCATGCATATGTCATTCATAATTATATTAAGAGCATCATCATTTTAACCGTAATGGACAATTTGGGTACAATAGGTTGAAGGAGGGGCATTCTAATCCCAAAACTAATATTAAGGGTGATTGAGATCAAATGGGTGAAAGGAAAACAAATTTAAACGGTTTGCAATATGTTAAAGGACTTGTTTTACCCTACAATAGATTCTACAAGAGCCTAACTATAGTTTTACAGAAGAAAAAAAAGGAAGCAATTACAATTAATCTATTTTACCATATATGTATGTTTCTTCCAACACGTCCATTGAGAAGACAATCGATCAGAGAATTATAGGAGTATTCCACATTCACCTCAGGTTCATCTTCTTCTCTATTTCTCCCTTTTTTTTTTTTTTTTACTAACTGTTATCTTCGTTTTACTGTTATCTTCACTAGGGGTTCAAATATAAAGAAGTAAACGGGGTTCAATATATAGTATATACACATAAAAATATTATTTAACCTATCTACACAGTGTAATTTTTTGACGAAGAGTGTCAATTAACTACACTTGGACAAGGTAGCTCTGGCCCCACATGCCCGTGGGGTCAATGCAAACTAAACATCAATTAAGAACCCACAACACCTGACTAAGGCTCTGTTTGGATGGCCATTACCCATGGTTTCATAATTTTATTGTACTGTATCAAGAAATACAATATTTGGATTCGACTGTTGTGGTTTGATAACGTTTTTATTATTTGATTTGATTGTATGGTATTGTATAATAACTAGGGTTGTCCAGTGGACCGGGTCAGTCCGATTCCGATCCGGCCCTTCCCGCTACCCTGCCCGCCCCGATCCCCTCTAAAAAAAATTGTTGGTGTCAGGGTTCGAACTCGGGACGGGGCCTGGGATCGTCCCGTCCGTCCTGATCCCGACCCGACCCACCCCATCGAGACCCCGACTCGCCCCGTCCCGACCCGCCAGCCCCCCTCCCCCTTAATATTCCCCCCACCCCATAAATCCTCTCTACCCCTTAATATTTATTTTTAACCCCTAAGTTAGTATATCTATAAATACCTTATTTTCTCTTCATTTTCCTCACAAATCTTCCTACCATCTCAGAAGTTGTTAATTGTGAATAGTGAACTTGTTAATTCTTTTGAGTTAGATTATTGACTCTGGTATTGTTATCACTTATATAATGTAGATAATTGTTCGTAGAGCTTAGGACGACTCGGGAAACTTGAATAACATGTACGAATTGTTTACAGAACACCATGCAATAATCATATTATGAACAAATAAAGTAGCAACATGAGATGTGTTATGAACGCCAATTTATGAAGCATTATTGGCATTTAATGGTACATTTGTCTTTGAGTGGTTAGATTGAAGCTAATCTATGAAACTTTTATGGAAGTCGAATGCGACATGAACTTAATTAACATATCACGGAAGCATTGACATAAAATGTAGAGAGAGAAAGTAGTTGTAAATTGGTGCAACTTTAAATGGTCATAACTCTGCGCTTGAATGTCCGTTTTACCCGATTTTTTTATTTTGCGTATTTTTTCGAGACGTGGCAGTTTGGCCCAGCCAATTTTTAGACAAACATTCATTTTCACAATCAATTTGTGTTTTCCCCCAAATCGGTTTCTAGTTTTCCCTTTTCTTTAGTAAAGATCTCACGATATACAATAGATTTCAACGTCGAAATTTCGTGGTAATGTAGGTGTGAATGTCAATTTCAGTGTTGGAAATTATTTTTAAAAAAAATCAAATCCCGCGACTTGACCCGTCCCGTCCCACCAAATTCCAGCCCCCCTCCGGCGGGACGTGGGATGAGACAGGACGTTAGCCAGTCCCGGCCCGTCGGTCCCGCCGGAGGACCGGTCCCGACCCTCTGCCGTCCTGTCGGGATTGGTCCCACCCCGCCCCGTTGGACAACCCTAATAATAACATGTAAGTTTACTAAAGTATCTTTAACCTTAATTACAAGCTAGTTCATATATATTAACAAAATTAAGGTAAAGAACAAAATAGGAACTTTACAAAATAAGTAGATAGTGGTGGAGGGGTGGGTGGGGTGGTGGTGAGGGGGTAGTGGGTGGTGGGAGTAGTGGATGGTAGGGTGGGGGTGAGTGGGGGTAGTGGTGGGTGGGTCTGTGTGTGATGGAGAGGCGCAGGTGGCGTGGAGGTATAATAGGTAAATGAAATATGTAACCATACAAAAATTACTAAATCTGTGGTTACAAAAAATGGACTTTTTCATGGTTATAATCACAGAATTATAACGGATTTACAATACCATACAATATAATTTTAAGAATAAGTGAAATAAAAATGGTTCCATAGAAAACAATACATTAACCAAACAGGGGGTTAAAAGATATGAGAGTACTAAGAAAAGGAATCCGGTCTTTGACAATCCAGTCTTAGCTACTTTTGTAGCGTTTAAGCTGAACCTAGGATTTGTGACTATAGGTTGGCACTGCTTAAGCAAATCCAGTGCACGCCACTGTTTGATAACAATTTTTAATTTGTGATTACTAAAACAATATTTAGGTGTTGAAGGAAGTGTCTAAGTGTTACCTAGTGATGTATAATGTTACAATAGAAATTATTTTTCTGTTTAGGAGAAAATTCTTTTGTCAACGTAAGCTGTTCTGCTGTTGATGTCTGCGCAGCTATAGGTTCTATAATTATGGTAAAATTAACTCAATAATGCTCGTATGACATTATTATTCAGTTTTTTGTTGTGTATTGTGTCTTTACAGGTACCAAGACACCTCCAGATTATATGCATTGCTGATAAAGCTACTAAGATTAACTAGGCTATGCAAATTCTAATAGTAAAGCTATTACTACAAGAATTAATAAACAAAACGAAAAGTTAGTAAACTACTATAGTTTGATGTCAAATCTTGCCGAGTTGAAAAACTTTTTTCTTCTTGTAGCTATTGATTTCAGTTGATAATCTTATTACTTATAAGTAGTTGATGATCCAAAATTTTCACTAATGGGGTTCGAAAAATAAAAATGCATTGTATAAGTCTATAAGATTTAAACTTGGAACATCAAGGTAAATTTTGAACCCCCTTAACCACTAATAAAACCTCTAGTCTTGTGTTTACGGGGTTCAAAATCTATATATGAACATAAAAATGAAAAAATTACCTTATATATACAGTATATATTTTTGCCGAGGGGTTTTGGGTGAACACCCTCAGCCCCTCCTATTACCAAGTTTAGCCCTCTCCATTGCTAGTATGGAAAATTACCTTAAAATTGACAACCTGATATCCCGGAGGATAACCAGTACAAATTGCCTTCTTCATGTTTCACATGTTTGCAAATGAGACATCTGAGACTCCATAATTGTTCAATTCAGCTTCCAACTACCTTCAAAGGATTTAATGAGTTAGTTAACCTTGAACTGTATGAAGTCACAATTTCATCCGAATTGCTTCAAAGTTTAACTCGTGGAGCCCGTTGCTTGAGAAGTTGGTGCTGCAAATCTCAAGTATTTTATACTATGTTCAAATTAATGCTCCTAAGTTGTAATTCTTCGACTTCACAGACGTTTTAGAGCTAATATCCTTAAACGAAGTACCGTTCTTGTGAAACTTTCACTTGCTAATACAGAAGGGTATTCTTTAATGGGAGAAGTGCCTGATCTTGCCGAGTATTTTGATTCTTCTCCTGCTCTGGAGAATCTCCACTTGAATTATTCTAGTGTCCAGGTATATAGTGCATCATGACTTCACTTTAATGCATTTGAGTATTCCTGATTTTCAATATTTTTTCTTAGTTATTGGCTGCAGGATCATGTGACATGGCAACAAAGCTTTCCTCTCCTCTTAATTGTCTTAAATGTCTTTGCCTATCCAACATTAGTCTGGTTACTGTAGTTGGGCTCCCATGTGCTCTTTGCTTGATAAGAAGCTCCCCGTATTTACAAGATATTCAAATGAAGGTGCTAATAAAGTTTAATGTTTTGTGGGTCCTTTTGTTTTGTATGTAGTGACTTGCTTATGTTCATTCTCGTTATATTTTCAAATTAAGTTCACATGGATTAATTTTTCTTATCTTTCTTAAGATTGATTATGATGATGAATACTTTGTTCCTGTGACCGATGATGATGTGACATTGAATCACCTCTGGTCTGTTAAAGCTTGAAGGTATTACAGGAAAAAAGACTGAATTAGAGATTATCAAGCTTCTATTAGCCAAGTCGCCGATGCTGGTGAGAATGCTAATCCAGCCTAAGATTGGGAATGAATCTGCTAAAAATAAGACTGAAGGTACTTGCAGAGATAACAAACTTTACGAGGGCATCACCTAAAGCAGAAGTTGACTATAACGTAGACAAGAATCGTGTTTGATCTCTAATCGTTTATCAGACCATGATATTGGTGCAAGTTTTTGTAAGCGAAGATGACTAGATGTTAATTAAGGTGGATGCAGTAGCGTATGGATGTGTTTTGCGAACATAAGTTCATGTTGTTAGATGTTTTGATGCTTCATCTTGAATGATCTATATATGAATTGAGAGTTGAAGAGTGTCAAATACTAAGAGAAAGTAAAAATAAGAGATTAAATAAATCGAATGTCAATTCTGTTTCCGAATGTCGGCAATTATGTCGTCCGACACCAGTAACAACACTTTAGCAAAACAGAAAACCTTGAAGAGTAAATGCAGCTGAAATTTAAAGAACACAAAGTTTTAAATTTTCATAATTTATATATATTATATAACTTATGATGGTCAATGACCAAATGTATTGTATATATATTATATACAAATAGACAAATTCCATTCTTTATAGATTTACAAGATAAAACAGAAAGGAATTAAAAGTTGAAGTCGCAAATTTATACAAATATTACTGCATCGCGTGAAATAAGGCAAAATCTGTTCAGAAAATGTTGGTCCGAATGTTGTGCAACATTTGTCCCAACATACTTACACATTCATATCAATACTTTAGAAGATATGTTGGGCCAAATGTCACAACACCAAATCCAACATTAACAATCTCCCCCTTTTTGCCTTTCTTCACAAAACTCATTAAAATGTAAAGTTCACTTAGGATGTTGTCACAAATGTTGTCTGACATCTATGATTAACAATTTCAAGGTCATGCTCCCCCTTAATTTGTGATGGCATACAAGCAAACATGTGTATACCAATTCATAGGATTAGAAAAGAAAAAAATATGAGTACACGTATCACATATCATCCAATATATACAAACCACAAATAGAAATATTCATTGTCAACAAATATCAATATCAATCCACTAAAAATCTTCATACAACACCGACAACAACAACAACTTCCTCCTTACTCATCATACAACACCAACAGCTTTCTACTTTTGCATAACAACTTCAACTTCCTCTGCACATTATCTTTTAGCTTCCTCCAGCCTTTAGCTTCCTCCCCCTACATCATCATCATCTCCCCTTTTTGTGAAGAAAGTAGCATCATGAAATGGTCTCTAGCTTATATCAGGGCATTTCTTGCAGCATCAACCTCAAAAATCTGTTGGTTGATTTTTCCAATTTAATCCACAAGTCATTCTATAGACAGTGTAGATTGTCCTGGACCAGTGTTACCCAGAATGTTGGTGACATTTCTAGCAACATTTTCACTTTCAGCTTCCTTCTTCCAGGGCAAGTCGACGACCTGTCCTTGCTCTTCAAAATTACTTTGTTTATAGTGTAAAGCTTAGGAGACTTCCCAAAGTGTCTTCTCTCTTAGGCTCAAAACATTGGGCGGTTAATACTTTGTAGATCAGAGAAGAAATGGAAGCATTGAAGTTGATTCTTTCTCTACCAAGTTGGCAATTTGATGAAATATCATTTTTCCCAAATCAACTTTCAAACCTTTCCCAACTTTATACAACAAGGTGACTTGTTTATATGTTACAATTGACTCATTCATTGAAGGAAGCCAATTGTGAATAGCAATTTTGTGGAGGGTGAAAAACATGGTTGTTAGTTTGGAGGCTGGACATCTAGGGATCCACTTGTTCATCATACCTCTAGTGAGATATTTAATCACTTCATCCCTATTGTCTATGACCTGTTCTGCTTCTCTAATATTATTTCCAGCATCTAGTCTCATACATTAATTTATAATAGAAGGCGTAAACAAATAGGCCTTGTTGTAGAGATATACCTTCCCAAATTTCATTGTGGAGGTCTTCTCTATAATAAGGCTTAGATTAGCGTAAAATAACTTTACTACATTATCAACATACGGTCCTTTTTTAGTGATAGATCCTAGGAGTTGTCTGTCCTTTAAGAATTCTACCAGTCCATATTCAGTATAAGAGGCAATATCAATTACTTTCTCAGGCCTGATTACTCTATTCTTGTAACAATCCCACATATCATAGTTAGTTTTAGAATATAATATATCTGAGTAAGCAGATACCTCAAAGTCTGAATCGGTGGATTCGGTACTGCTAGAGGATGTTGTTAAATGTGTCTCTGCAGATGTTGGCTGAAATGTAGCCTGAGATGTTGTGGCATTAGTGGCAATATTTGGAGCATCACTCGACTTTGCAGGTCTGGGAATTTCCTTTGGAAATAATTGTTTTAAAGGAGTGTCGTCTAGGATTTCCCTTTCTTGAGGCACATTTGGCTGCACTGAAGCAGATGGTTCTTCTTCACTCTCATCTGTTGAAAGCACATAGTCCGTATCTTCACTTGCACTGCTCGAGTAAGAGGGTATAGATGTTTCATAACTACACCTTTTGTTACTTGGTCCTTCTGGACTGTTTTCTCAAAAACTCTACTCGATCGACGAGTGGGGAAGGTAGAGGACCTTGGCCTTTTACCCAAAGATGAAAAATTAACAGTTTCATCAACATCTATAGGGTTATTATCATCTCCAGGATAGATAATAACTAAAGGTTCATCAAAACCTATATTGTTGTACATGGGTTTTCTGGGAGATTGGAGAAAGAGGATGGTTGTTTTATTTGCTCGGGATCATTGTGCTCGGAAGCCTCCGTATTCATTGAAGGGTTTGTAATCATTGGAGTGTTGGAGTGGATATTGGATGACATTTGTTCTGACATTGGTGATGTTTCCATTGGTGAAAATTTGGGAGAGGGTTTTGAAGAATTAGGGTTTCTGATTGAGATAGGAGTTTGATTTGGTGATTACACCGGTTAGGTAGGTAGATGTATACCCGATGTATTTTTCCCTCCCTTTTTTTATGTTATGGGAAAATAAGAAATGATAAAATAATAGCAAATGTGAAGAATATTTATATACATGGCAATCCTTTTCTTAGCAACAAAAGTCCCTTATTTTTAGGTGTTTCAATTTTACACAATAACTTACACCTAAAATAAACATTACGGTAGGAATAAAATTTAATCTTATCATTTTAAATTCTGAAATTTCATTAAACAAGACATATAATAGGGAGTAAAATCTGATATTTCAAAAATCAGATAAGAACAACATCCCAACACATATCACATTCTGAAAATGTCAACATCAATATTAGCAACATTTTGGACGACACAAGTATTTTGATCCCACAAGAATTTTCAGATTTGGCAACAAACCAAGACACGTTTTATATGCACTTTATGAGTTTGACCACTGGACCAATGTAATATTTTCCCATCGTGTCCTTGATCTAATCATATAACACATACAAAATAATTTTTTGTGTAAAAAATAAGAATACTTATTTAGTATTCTCAAAATTCTTTTGAAACACTCAATACTCCTATAGAATAGGAATGATGTCTTTTTAAGGGTTTTGCCCATTTTACACAGTGCCAAATATTTATAAAGGTTTTGCTTTATTTTGATACTATATATATATATATATATATGCTTAAGGAAGATTCCAACCAACCATTTTGGAAAGAGAAATTCCTGGTCGGACTACCTACCCTTTTAGGAGAAAAGGTTAGGAACAAAATCAAGGATTTTATCAGAGAATTTATTAGCGAATTCCAAGAATATTTCTATAGGGGTGATTCCTGGATATATAATGTCCTAGAAATCTCATCTTTGTCCGAAAAAGACTCATTTTTTATTTGGAAACTACCAAATCATTTTTCTTTGTAACATAGAAGAAATTTTTGAGGTGTTTGAAATGTTCTTCCACAAAATTTGAGAAGATTAAGACACCATCAATATAAACAATGCAAAATTTGGAATAATCATTGAAGATGTCATTCATTATTCGCTGGAATTCAGAATGGGCATTTTTTAGACCAAAGGGCATTACACTCCACTCGTATTGTCCAAAGGGGACCGTAAAGGCGGTTTTGTAACGATCTTTTGCAGAAATTTGGATTTGCCAAAAACCGGACTTCATATCAAATTTTAAAAATATCAAGGCAGAATGTAACTTCTGTAATAAATCTTTTTTGTTTGGAATTGGGTATCTAATCGATTTTAGGATTGTATTTAATGGTTTGTAATTAATTACTAATCTAGGAGTACCTCTTTCTATTTCGGAATTTTTGTTTACATAGAACACAACACAACTCCAAGGGGATCTAGATTTGGAAATTAGTTTTTTATTTTTTCAAGATCTTGATTTTTTTTCTGCAATGTTGTTCAAGATCACTATTCATTTGGATTGGTCTGACTTTTGTTGGGATTTGTTTTTCGTCAAAATTCTTTTCATAAGGAAGATCTTTGATATGTTGCTTTCTACTCCAGAAAGCATTTAGAATCTCAGAACATATTTCGGTTTCAAAAGAATTTTGGAGTATAGCAATTTTAAATTTTTTCTTTAACACCAGGTAAATCTAATTGTGTTTTTAATCTTTCAAAAGAAAAATATTTTTTCAGTTCTTGTAGATGGTATGATTTTTCTTGTATTTTTGCATTTATACTATCTTCGTGTATTGAACAAGCTCTCATTAGGTTGAGACTTCTTGTTTTAGGTTTTGTTATGGAACAAAATTAATTTCTTTTATTGAATTTAAAAGATATGAAATCACTATCTACCTTATAAGGGGTGATAAGATTCATGAACAGTGTTCCTAAGATGACAGAACTGTGTATGTCATTTGTTAAAACAAATGATATTTCTATAGAAACTCCGTCATTTTCTATTGACGCACTGGTTTTGGAATCAATTTTGATTTTAGTGTTGTTAGCATCTGCTAATTTCTCACGAGTTTTTTTGCTAAATTTTTCTGGTACTATACCTGTTTTATCAGATTTAAATCTACTCTTGTGTCAAAAAGTACAATTGTTTGAATTCTAAAGTCGTCTGAGAATTAAAGGGTTATTTTTATTAGGTATATTTTTGACGTGATTTGTCGTAAGATACTTAGAAAATCTTCTTGAATTTTTTCTGAATTGGAATCTTTCGTATTATGAGAATCGGAGTTTTGTGGTATAGTTTTTGAAAGGATTGCTTTTATTAATAAAGAATCTCATTTTTATTTTTCTTTCAATTCTTTTATATCTGCTTTTTACCTGTTTAATCTCTTTTTGTAGTTCTTGCACTGGTATTTCTATGCTTGATTTTTTGCTCTTTTTCTTGATCATTGGTTTATACACATACGTATTGTTTTATGAGCATCAGGATTTTCGGATGAACTAGTTGTGACTAACTCATCTATTTGAAGGGGTTTATTAACATCTGAAGACAGAGAAAAATAGTTAGACTCTGCTTTGGTGGCTGAATCAGAGGAGTCTGAATCAGAGGAATTTATTGGAGGGTCGGAGATTTTTTGAATTACTTCTTCATCCAATCCTGATTTTTGTAATTTTTTATTTATTTTACAGTATCTCGAAGTGTGACCCTTTTTGCTGCATTTGTAGCATGTTATATACTTGTATTTGGAATAATTCGTTAGAGTAGTGATATTACCTATACAAGATCAATTGAGCAAAATTGGAACTTCTAACAGTTCTAATATGGAACCAATTACCCCACAATCTACCAATAATATCACTACTCTAACGAATGATTCATGGTGGGAACAATTTGGATCCACCTTGAAATACAAAAACCCCAAGTCACTAAATCACTTAGCCTCTTTAAATCCCTTTATAAACCCACCGAGGATGAAAAAAGATTTGTCCCAATACACCTTTTTCACACCAAATTTCATTTGTCATGGGTATTCACATGGTTTGTAGATTATTCTGAAAATAAAATTCCAATGTTTCAAAGAAGATTCAAAATCAGATAATGGGACAACTTTAAAATACCAGCAAGTCTCGCACCACAAAAAGTCCAGGAATGGCTAAATACCTAGAAGTCCATTTAGGTACACGTGCCACTACAAACACCACAGGCACCACTACAAACACCGGAGCACACCCAGTTCCTTTCACAGAAATCCCAGATGGCTTCAATGCTTGCAGCAACCAAAAATGCAGAAGAAATGCAAACAATAATTCTAAAGTTTGTACCGTCTTCATCAAAACAAAGCTCTTCATCAGAATAAGAAGAACCATAAATTAATATTGAAGACAGTCCAGTTTTTGACAACATTGGATTCTGAAAAGATTGCCAAAAGAAGACAAAATACCCGAAATAAATTTCAGACAAAATTCCGACAAAAGAAAATGCCTGAAAAAGATACTTTCAAAAAGGAAATAGTAAAAGGAAAAGAATCCAGCAATAGTTCGAGAAAATGCCAAAGTCAATTATGTCATGGATGATATCATGCTCCACTCGGATGAATAGTTAGCTTCCTTTTATTTACTAAAATATCATGTAAAACTCTTCTCTCCCTTCAGAGCTACCCTTGCCTGAAGGAGACCCTCTCTCCCTTAGACAAGTTTTTTCTTTCATAGATTTCAGATTCTAAAGAGAAGTCTAAGCTCAAAAAAAATCCCCTTAGTTAGATAAATTCCAACCCCTCATATTATCCTAAATACCATATGATTTAGTTCATAATCCGAAATTTCCCAAAATACCTTGGAATTCCCAAGATATATCTCCTTGATATAAATCTTTGTAAGTTTTAATATATTAAATAAATATGATTATGGATGGTACTACCTCCTAATCTTTTATTAAATTTATGTTCTTTAAATTCATGCTTTTAAATTTGCATTAAATTCTTGCATTAAATCATTGGCCGGTTCTACCGCCTATTTGATTTAAATTCCTGCAGATCCTTTGAATTATGGTTTCCTTAACTGGAATCTTAATTTGTAAGTTAATCTTCATTTCCTTTCTACATATCTCCTTTATCTTTTAATTTTTCAATCCCTTATATATCAATTCCTTTCTTGTCTATTATCCCCTTTAGACCCTCGGGCGTAGTTTGTTATAGAGATAGAGAGAGACATCTCCAGATCAGATGAGATTCCTTGTTAGAGGTTTGGGTTCTTCCGAGGTTTTTTTCCTAGGATGGTTGGGGGTTAGTAAGTCCTCAACGAACGTAGGCAGTTATACTCCGTGAAACGCCTTTGATTGTAGGAAGAGTCCAGGTGCTCTGTTTTAGGAGTTTTATAACATGGATCTGTTTCTCAACAGATCTACTTCTTGTGATTTTGGTTCATCTTCTTCCATAGATTCAAAGAAGATAATAAATTCCGAAGAAATCTTGATAAAAGATTTTGAAAAATCTATTGATAATTTTGAAATACAGAGAATATATCGAGATCAGATTTACAAAATTCCAAATACCAGTTCTTCAAAAGTGATTTCTCTATCAAAATAGAGGAGAGAGATATCCAATTATCTCAACCCTTCGAAACAATCCAATTACTTACTCAAAATTTCTTGAAAAAACACAGGGAAAGAAATTACAAATACATTCATATTGGATTAGTCCAAGTAGGGATAAAACCCTTGACTAAGGAAGGATTAAACACCTCAATCCTTGCTATTTTTAGATATGCCAGATTTACAAATTTTGAAGATTCCCTATTGAGTAATGTTGAGTCTAGTCTCTACACAGGACTAATATCTTTTGATTGTTACCCAAATTTCTCAGTATCCCTCAATGATAAAAATATCCAAAAATCCATTGTCTTACAAATAAAGACACACAATTACCAATTGCTTCAAGGTTCAATTCCGGTAGCTATAGTTTTTAGAATCCATTACAAAGCTATGACTTCAGCTTTTGCTACAAAAGTCAGATACCATAGTAAGAAAGGTGAAACCCTTCTTTTACAAACAGATCTTTCCATATCTAACACCGTAATACCAAGACCTATTAGGTGGAAGGACATTACCCTACCAGACGAATGGATCCTGGAAGGTGTAGTTAAACCTGAACCTATAGAGACTTACCAACCAAATACTTGTCTTAGAGAAGTAACCCAATACCAAGATGGTAGAGTTAGTCTATCGTTCCATAGAAGGTCTACGAGTAGTAGATACGATGATTTTAGTTCCATAGAAACCCTAGACTTAGGAAGAGTGTCAAAGATTCCTTCAGTAAATACTCCTTACAAAATAAAACCTAGACATTCTACGTCAAATTTACCCAATCTAAGAACCGTAGACTATACCAACGAAATAGCTAGACCCGTTTATGAAAATTCCACTTCTGGAGAAAAAATAGAGGACCAAGAACCTACTAGTCTAACATTTTCCTCAATTACAGAAAACATAGTAAATGAAATTGGTGTTTTACAAAATGAATTCCAAATAGATAAGAAATTCCTACAAATCATTTTTTATGAAAAATACAACCTATAAAAAAGAATTTGGTTCCTTAAAACCTTTTCAAGTACTAGGACACAAATATAGGATAAACATCATATTCTTTGACTGGTTCGATTATTATTCCTCCGAAAATTCCATAGAATATCCCTTCTCTAAAATGGTTAATCCCATCACGACTAGGAACAAAACACTGGAGTGGGAAACCCTAGCTGAATCTAGAAAAGTCCAGTCCAACCACCCTCATCTACAAGGTATTAAGCTAAACATTCATGGTTTCCCTGTAGACGCGATTCCTCTTAAGAATCCAGCAGAGGATGAAAAAACAAATACGAAGAATATCGTCGCACAAAACAATTTCACCAATATCAGTTTGAATACCCTAGGGAAACAACTTGATAGAGTGGAAAACACATAAAACCAACCCTTTAGTCACCATAGATTGCCTATGAACGACTAAGGAAACAAAACTAAAAAGCTCTATCTCTAAACCCTTTCAGGTGTCCAAAGATGGTGTCAAAAACATCCAGCAAAATAAGTCTGAATTTATTCAAGCTATACAAGATCAATTGAGTAGAATTGGGACATCCAACAGTTCTAATACAGAACACGTTGTTCCAGATACCCCACAATCGTCTAATAAAATCACAACTCTAACAAATGATTCGACGACAGTGATACTCTAGAATAAATACAAAACAAAAAAATCTTTGTTAACCATATGGATTGGAAAAGACCAATACAATATGTACAACAACAACAGTTGCAATAATTCCTGCTCCAGATCTAGGAATAGTAAAACCTCTAGCTCAATCCCGTTTCAATGCCTCTTCCATTTATGATTGAAACATAGATGGGATGACTGAAAACAATATCCTCAGCTTTCTCCAACAAATTACCATGGCTGCAAATGCCTATAAAAACCCAGAATGGTACACAAGACAAGACCATTGCAGAACTGCTCATCGCGGGATTCTCTGGTCAATTGAAAGGTTGGTGGGATAATTATCTCACTGATCATCAAAAGGAAAACATCATCAATTCTATCAAACTTGATGAAGAAGGAATTCCAATCCCCGATGATCAGGGTGAAGCCCTACAAGATGTTGTATCAACCTTGATACTCACAATCTCTTTAAATTTCATAGGAGATTCTTCGCATCTAAAAGATAAAAATATCGAGTAACTTTCTAACCTCAAGTGCAAAAAACTCAGTGATTTCCAATGGTACAAAAATACTTTCTTAACCAGAGTTATGCTCAGGGAAGATTCCAACCAGCCATTTTGGAAAGAGAAATTTCTGGCCGAACTACCTACCCTTTTAGGAGAAAAGGTTAGGAATAAAATCAAAGAGAATTGTGGAAAACATATTATACCCTAAAGTGAGTTTAAATACGAACAACTAGTCAGTGTAACTCAACAGGAAGGTCTAAATATTTGTCAAGACCTGAAATTACAAAAACACCTCAAATTGGAGCTAAAGAAAAATAGGTGCGAACTTGGTCCATTTTGCAAATAGTTTGATTCAATTTTTCACTATGACCCTCTTCAAGTTGTACAGGAAACGGTAGCAAGACTCACAAATCCCTTAAGAGTACATCAAGAGGTTACAAAATGAGAGATTTCATCAAGACTAACGAAGAGTATTACAAAAATCCTTATAAAAATACTTGTTATTCCAAAAATAGACCAAATCCCTAAAAGACTGATTCCAAATACAAAGATATTACGTGTTACAAATGCCACAAAAAAGGTCATACTTCGAGATACTGTAAAATGAATACAAAACTACAAGAATTGAAACTCGACGATGAAGTGACCCAAAATATCTCCAATCTTCACATTGATTCCTCTTATTCAAACGCCGAGACAGAACCTGACTATTTTTCTGTCTTCTGAAGACAATAAAGCCCTCCAAATAGATGAATTGCTCACGACCAGTTCATCTGAAAATCTGATAAGGGGTGGAAAACATGTTTGTGCTTTAACCAAAGACCAAGAATTCATGTTAGAAATGGTTAAACACGTAGATGTTCAACACCAAAAGGAGTATTTGAATAGACTCCTCGAATCCTTTACAGATGAGAAAAAAACATACAAAACTCCGTCATCTTAGGAACACCGTTCATAAATCTTATCACCCCTTATAAGGTAGATAATGATTTCATATCTTTTGATTCCAATAATAAGAATCTAAAATTCCCTTTTATAAACAAACCAAATCCAAGAGACCTCAATGTGATAAAGACCTATTCATGTCATCTAGGAGAATTGAAGAATGATTTTTTAGATCAGAAACCTGACTCCCTTAGAACTTATGATACCCGATCCGTCAAATTAATTGATACCTTTGCATACAAAGAATTTTTGAAAAATGATTTACGATGTCAAAAATATTTTCAAAATATTGCATCAAAAAATGTTTTCTACAAATTGATTCCTAACATTTTTTACTTTAAAGAAAATCTCATAACTTGTGAATTCCTCAAAAACAGGAGAGAAAACCCACAAATTTCTGATACTGGTTGCAGAACAGATATGTCCTATCACTGTCCCTTACCCTAATGTTTGGGTTACAAAGACAAGATATCAAGAAAGGATATGCGAGAATCAGGACAATACTATCACTATGTGATGTGTGGAGCCTTGCTCCAAAAGAGAAAAGATGAAATCCCTCCACCAATAAATACACCAGTTGTTGCACTACAACAACAAACAAATTCCATGGCCCCCAAAATACCCGCAAACTCCACCACTTCCAAACCAATAAAGGAAGAAAAAGAAAAATTCCCTGCAAAACATCCTACCGAAAAACACATGACATAGTATGACGCAGTTATGAAAGAAGAAAACGAAAATGCCGCAATATTTGTGCGGAAAATACCAGCAACTCCCGCACAGAAAATAACTACTGAGAATCTTCTACAACTCCTTGCAAAATCCCTGAAACTACAGCAGGCGTTGATACAACTTCAAATTCCCAAACAAGAAGTTGCTCAAAGCTCAGGAGAGGAAAAAACCTCTCAAAATTTTACAAAAATAGAGAAAGGAGAATCTTCAAAAACCCTTTCTCAAAAATAAAACTTGTGGTATCACAAGTCCCCTAAAAACCTGCCCCTGAATTCTTCATAAAACCATTTTTTCAAAAGATTGTAACTATTTTAAAAGGATTTTTTGACCAAGACCCTTTTTTAGCATTACAAATTTATTTTGGACAAGGATGGTTTTATAAATCATGGGATATTTAAAAAACCTCATATTTCTATCAGGCTATCCTTGAAATATTAGGATCAACAATAATTAATTATAATTATTATAAAAATAACGCATATCCCTCTTATTCTATTTGCAAAATACTTAACGTAATTACTCCAAGTGATTAAAGGAATGATCAGTCTCCACTCCTAAATTTCCAAAATACCCATAAAAATGAACCATTTTTTTATATTTCTTTTAATTACTGGATTACCAACAAGCTTGGTTCAATTCCTTTTTTAATTCAAAATACCAATCAACACCACACTCGGCTTTTCCAGTTTGATACCTCATGTAATCCATCACAATTTCCAACATGGTAGAATTCATGGTGGGAACAATTCGGATCCTCCCTTGAACTACAAAAACCCCAAGTCACTAAATCTTTCAGCCTTTTTAAATCCCAATATAAACCCACCGAAGAAGAAAAGAGATTTGTGCCACTGCACCTTTTTCACACCAAATTTCATTTACCATGGGTTTTCACATGGTCTGTAGATTATTCAGAAAATAAAATTCCGACAATCCGAAGAAGATTTAAGATCCGATGGTGGGACAGCTTTAAAATACCAGCAAGCCTCACACCACAAAAGGTCCAGGAATGGCTAAATACCTGAAAGTCCATTCAAACACATGTGCCTCTACAAACACCACAAGCACCACTATAAACACCTGAGCATACTCAGTTCCTTTCACAAAAATCTCAGATGGCCTCAATGCTCGCAGCCGCCAAAAATCCAGAAGAAATGCAAGTCATAATTCTGAAGTTTGCACCGTGTTCATCAAACAAGGCTCTTCATCAAAAAAAGAAGAACCAGAAATTGATATTGAAGACAGTCCAATTTTCGGCAATGGTGGATTCTGAAGAAAACTGCCAAAAGAATTCAAAATACCCGGAGTAGAGTTCAGATAAAATTACGACAAAAGAAAGTGTCCAAAAAAGTTACTTTCAAAAAGAAAACAGAAAAAGCAAAAAGATAAGTAATAATTCAAGAAAATGCCAAAAAGGATGATGTCATTCTCCACTAAGATGAATAGTCATTCTCCACTCGGATGAATAGTTAGATTTCTTTTTAATTACCAAAATGTCATGTAAAACCCCTATAAAAGGAGACTCCCTCTCCCTTAATTAGACAGGCTTTTCTTCTTGTAGACTTTTCCTTTCAAGCTTTTTCGTTCACATTTTTCTCAGATTATAGAGAAAAGTGAGAGCTCTAAAGAAATTCCGCTTTATGTTATATCAAAATACCCCTCATATGATTCAGTTCATGTGACCCATTTCATATGACTCATATGTTTCCTTAACTGGAACCTTAATTTGTAAGTTAATCTTCATTTACTTTATGCATATTTAAATTATCCATTAATTCTTCAATCTCTTATATCTCAATTCCTTCCCTGTCTGTTATCCCCTTTAGATCTTCCGTCTAAGTTTGGTATCACAGCTATAAAGGGTAGAGATAGAGAGAGACATGTCCATATCAGATGAGATTCCTTGTTAGAAGTTCAGCTTCTTCCGAGTTTTATTGCTTAGGATGGTTTGGGGTAGTAAGTCCTCAGGTGTGTAGGCAGTCAGACTTTGTGAAACGCCTTTGATTGTAGGAAGAATTCGGGTGCTCTGTTATAGGAGTTTTATAACATGGATCCGTTTCTCAACAGATCTACTTCTTGTGATTTTGGTTCATCTTCTTACATGGATTCAAAGAAGATAATAAACTCTGAAGAAATCGTGATACAAGATTTTGAAAAATCTATTGATAATTGGGAAATACCGAGAGTAAATCGAGATCAGATTTACAAAAATTCCAGATATCAGTTCTTCAAAACTGATTTCTCTATCAAAACAGAGGAGAGAGATATCCAATTATCTCAACCCTTGGAAACAATCCAATTACTTTCTCAAAATTCCTTGAAAAAACACAGGAAAAGAAATTACAAATACATCCATATTGGATTAGTCCAAGTAGGGATAAACCCCTTGACAAAGGAAATATTAAACACCTCAATCCTTGCTATTCTAAGAGATGCCACATTTACAAATTTCAAAGATTCTCTATTGAGTTCTGTTGAATCTAGTCTCTGCACATGACCAATATCTTTTGACTATTACCCAAATTTCTCAGTTTCTTTAAATGAATAAAATATCCAAAAATCATTTTCTTACAAATAAAGACACACAATTATCATATGCTTGAAGGTTCAATCTCGGTAGCTATAATTTTTAGAATCCATTACAAAGCTATGACTTCAGCTTTTGCCACAAAAGTCAAATACCATAGTAAGAAAGGCGAACCCTTCTTTTACAAACATATCTTTCCAGATCTAACACTGTAATACCAAGACTTATTAAGTGGAAGGACATTACCCTACAAGATGAATGGATCCTGGAAGGTATAGTTAAACCTGAACCTATAGAGACTTCCCAACCAAATACATGTCTTAGAGAAGTAACCCAATACCAAGACGATAGAGTTAGTCTATCGTTCCATAGAAGATCTACGAGTAGTAGATACGATGATTCTAGTTCCGTAGAAACCCTAGACTTATGAAGAGTCTCACAGATTCATTCAGTAATAAATACTCCTTACAAAACAAAACCTTGACATTCTACGTCAGATTTACCCAATCTAAAAAACGTAGACTACACCAATGAAATACCTAGAGCCGTTTATGAAAATTCCACATTTAGAGAAAAAATAGAGGACTAAGAACCAACTAGTCCGACATTTTTCTCGATTACAGAGAACATAGTAAATGAAATAGGTGTTTTAGAAAAAGAATTCCAAATAGACAAGAAATTCCTACAAAATGATTTTTATGAAAAATACAACCTAGAAAAAAGAATTTGGTTCTTCAAAAACTTTTTAAATACTACGACAAAAATACAAGAAAAATTCTATGATTTTGTAAATGAACATAGGATAAACATCCTATTTTTTGACTGGTTTGAAATTTATTCCTCCAAAAATTCCATAGATTATCCCTTTTCTAAAATGGTAAATCCCGTTACGACTAGGAACAAATCACCGGAGTGGGAAACCCTAGTTGATTCTAGGAAAGTCCAGTCCAACCACCCTCATTTACAAGGTATTAAGCTAAACAGTCATGGCTGCCCTGTAGATGTGATTCCTCTTAAGAATCCAGCAGAGGATGAAAAAACAAATATGAAGAATATCCTCACACAGAACAATTTCACCAATATCAGTTTAAATACCATAGAAAAAAAACTAGATAGAGTGGAAAAACACATCAAAAACTACCCTTTAGTCACTATAGATTCCCCAAGAATGACTAAGGATATGAAATTGAAAAGCCAAAGCCCTATCTTTAAACCCTTTCAGGTGTCCAAAGATGGTGTCAAACAATTCTAATACATAACACATTATTCCAGATACCCCCACAATCATCCTATAAATTAACAACTTTAATATAAGATTCCGATAACGATGATACATTAGAACAATTCCAAAATAATACACCACTTGTTAATAAAATGGATTGGAAACAACTCATACAACAAGTAAAACAACAATTACAGATTATTCCTGCTCCAGATCTAGGAATAGTAAAACCCCTAACTCAATTTCGTTTCAATGCCTCTTCCATTTATGATTGGAACATAGATGGAATGACTAAGTACAATATCCTCAGCTTTCTCCAACAAATGACCATGGCTGCAAATGCCTATAAACCCCAGAATGGTACACAAGACAAGAACATTGCAGAACTGCTCATCACATGATTCTCTAGTCAATTGAAAGGTTGGTGTGGTAATTATTTCAATGATAAAAAAAAGACATTATCAATTCAATCAAAACAGATGAAGATGGAATACCAATCCTTGATGAACAAGGTAATCCCCTACAAGATGACGTATCAACCTTGATACTCATAATCTGTTTAAACTTCATAGGAGATTCTTCGCATCTGAAGGATATAAACGCCGAGTTACTTTCAAACCTCCAATGCAAAAAACTTAGTAATTTCCTATGGTACAAGAATACTTTTTTAACTAGAGTTATGCTTTGGGAAGATTCCAACCAGTCATTTTGGAAAGGGAAATTCCTGGCCGGACTACCTACCCGTTTAGGAGAAAAGGTTAGGAACAAAATCAAGAAGAATTGTGGAAAATAGATTATACCTTACAATGAGTTTACATACGGACAACTAGTCAGTATAACTCAACAGGAAGGTCTAAAGATCTGCCAAGACCTGAAATTATTAAAATACCTCAAATTGGAGCTAAAGAGAACTAGGTGCGAACTTGGTACTTTTTGCAAACAGTTTGATACAAACTTCACAAAATTCCAAAATAACCAAATCCCAAAAGGAATGATTCCAAATACAAACATAAAACATGTTACAAATGCTAGAAAAAAAAGGTCATACTTGAGATACCGTAAATAAATAAAAATTCCAAGAATTGAAACCGACGATGAAGTGACCCAAAAAATCTCGACCAATCTTAATTTGATTCCTCCGATTCAAACACCGAGTCAGAACCTAACTATTTTTCTCTATCTTTAGATGTTAATAAACCCCTTCAAATAGATGAGTTAGTCACAACTAGTTCATCCAAAAATCATGATGCTCATAAAAGAATACGTGTTTTTGCTTTAACCAAAGACCAAGAATTTACGTTAGACATGGTTAAACACATAGATGTCCATCACCAAAAAGATAACTTGAATAGACTCCTCAAATCCTTTATAGACGAGAAAAAAGATATCAAAAATACGATTTTGCCAAATACTTCCAAAAATGCCTACGACTTGACCAAAATCCTGAAGAAGGGTACAAAGATGAAAGAATCCAAAGAAACCCCAGTTCTAGAACTCCAAAGAGAGATAAAACAAATAAAAGTAGAGATCAAGGCTCTACGAGAAAAACAAGAACAAGACTCTCTGCTACTAAAAACAATCATTTCAAAAGAAACCCAAGATAGTTCGGAATCCAGTTATGAGTCCGACAACTTCTGACTCTGAAAATCAAGAAGGACCTTCTGATAACCAACATCTTGAAGAGATCCCAAAAGATTTCCTTACTGTCTTAAGACAGATCACGTCAAAAAAATACTTTGTCAAAATAACCCTTAAATTTCCGGAAAAATTTAGGATCACTACTATTGCTCTTTTTGACACAAGAAGCATATTTGAATTGCATAAAAATGGGTCTAATACCACGATAAATTCCATAAAAATCGCGAAACTTAACGGTGGTTAATAACAATACTAAATTAGAGATCAATTCCCAAACCAAAGTGCTTCTATTATTAATGATGGAATTACTATAGCAAACTTCATTTGTTTTGGTAAAAGACATACATAACTCCGTCATCTTAGGAACATCGTTCATAAATCTTATCACCCCTTATAAGGTAGATAAAAATTCCATTTCTTTTGATTTCAATAATAAGAATTTAAAATTCCATTTTCTAAACAAACCAAAAGTAAGAGACCTCAATTTCCGATAAAAACTTGTTCCTATCACTTAGAAGAATTAAATAGTGATTTTTAGAACAAACACCGACTCTCTAGTACTATGATACCCGTTCCATCAAATTAATTGATACATTTGCATATGCAAAAATTTTTTTAAAAATGATTTTTGATATCAAAAATATTTTCAAAAAATTGCATTAAATATTTTACTACAAATTGATTTCCTAACATTTTCTACTATAAAGAAAACTTTTAACTAGTGATTTTTCAAAAACATGAGAGAAAAAACCCACAAATTTCGATACCGATTGTAGCAAACGAAATGTCTATCACCTGTCCCTTACCCCACTATTTGGGTTACAAGGACAAGATATCGAGAAAGGACATGCGAGAATCCGGACAACATTGTCACCATGTGATGTGTGGAGCCTTACTCTAAAAGAGAAAGGATGAAATTTTACCATCAATAAATACACCAGTTGTCGCACCTCAACAACAAAAAATTTCATGGCTCCCAAAAAACCCATAAACTCCACCACTTCCAAAACAACAAATTCTTCCAAAGAAGAAAAAGAAAAATTCCCTACCAAAACTCCCACCGAAAAACCCCTGACATGGTATGACGCAGTTATGAAAGAAGAAAATGAAAATGACACAATATTTGTGCGGCAAAAAATACCAAAGAACTCCCGCACGTAAAATAACTACTGAGAATCTTCTACAACTCCTTGCAAAATCCCCGGAACTACAGCAGGCATTGATACAACTTCAAATTCCCAAACAAGAAGTTGCTCAAAGCACATGAGAGGAAAAAACCTCTCAAAATTTTACAAAAATTGAGAAAGGAGAATCTTCAAAAACCCTTTCTCAAAAACAATTTTCAAAAACCCAAAAAGAATTTTCAAAAACCAAAAACAAAACTTGTGGTATCACAAGTCCCCAAAAAACCTGCATCTGAATTCTTCATAAAACCATTTTTTAAAAATATTGTAACTATTGAAAAAGGATTTTTGACCAAGACCCTTTTTTAGCATTACAAATTTATTTTGGACAAGGATGGTTTTACAAATCATGGGATATTTTAAAAACTCCATATTTTTATCAGGCTATCTTTGAAATATCAGGATCAACAACAATTAAAAATAATTATTATAAAAATAACTCATATCCCTCTTATTCTATTTGCAAAATACTTAACGTAATTGCTCCAAGCGATTGGGGGAATGATCTGTCTCAACTCCTAAATTTTCCAAATACCCATAAAAATGAACCATTTTTTGATAATCCTTTTAATTACTGGGATTACCAACAAGCTTGGTTCAATTCCTTATTTATTCAAAATACCAACCAACGCCACACTTGGCTTTTTCATTTTGATACCTCATGTAATCCATCACAATTTCCAACATGGTGGAATTCATGGTGGGAACAATTCGGATCCTCCCTTGAAATACAAAAACCCCAAGTCACTAAATCTTTCAGCCTTTTTAAATCCCAATATAAACCCACTGAAGAAGAAAAGAGATTTGTGCCACTGCATATTTTTCACACCAAATTCAATTTACCATGGGTTTTCACATAGTATGTATATTATTCAGAAAATAAAATCCCGACAATCCGAAGAAGATTTAAGATCCGATGGTGGGACAGCTTTAAAATACCAACAAGCCTCACACCACAAAAAGTCCAGGAATGGCTAAATGCCTGAAAGTTCATTCAAATACAAGTCCCTCTACAAACACCACAAGCACCACTACAAACACCGGAGCACACCCAGTTCCTTTCACAAAAATCCCATATGGCCTCAATGCTCGCGCGCGCCAAAAACCGAAAGAAATGCAAGCCATAATTCTGAAGTTTGCACCGTCTTCATCAAAATAAGGCTCTTCATCAGAAGAAGAAGAACCAGATATTGATATTGAAGACAGTCCGGTTTTTGGCAACAATGGATTATGAAGAAAATTGCCAAAAGAATTCAAAATACCCGGAGTAGAGTTCAAACAAAATTCTGACAAAAGAAAGTGCCCAAAAAAGACACTTTCAAAAAGAAAACAGTAAAAGAAAAAAGATGAGCAATAATTCAATAAAATATCGAAGTCAATGATGTCATGGATGACATCATTCTCCACTCAGATGAATAGTCATTCTCCACTCGGATGAATAGTTAGATTCCTTTTTAATTACCAAAATGCCATGTAAAACTCCTCTAAAAAGAGACTCCCTCTCCCTTAGTTAGATAAGCTTTTCTTTTCTACTTTTTCTCTCATAAGCTTTCAGATTTTAGAGAGAAGTGAGAGCTCTAAAGAAAATCCCCTTTAGTTAGATCAAAATACCGCTCATATGATTCAGTTCATATGACTCATATGATTCAGTTCATATGATCCAAAATTCTCAAAATACCTTAGAAATTCCCGAGGTATATTTCCTTGATAAAAATCTTTGTAAGTTTTAATATATTAAATAAATATGATTATGGATGGTACTACCTCCTAATCTTTTATATACTTCATGCTTTTAAATTCTTTAAATTCCTGCATTAAATACTTGGCTGGTTCTACCGCTATTTGATTTAAATTCCTGCAGATCCTTAAGATTATGGTTTCCTTAACTGGAACCTTAATTTGTAAGTTAATTGTAACATCCCGTACTTTCGGGTCACGATTTGAACCACTAGACGTATGAAAAATTGCTAGGTGTGTGTAAATAGACCCAAGAGTTGGGAAAATTTATGGTAAATTTACGAATGTTAATAAAGAGATTAGTATATAAAAGGATTAAACCTCAAAATAATTTTGGACGTAAGAAGTGTGACAACAAGGAGCGGAAATAAATTTAGTGTGTGCACAAAGAAGTTATGAACTAGTGTCATATTACAAATTATGACATTGAGTATATGAAGGTCTTATAAGTTATCAAGATTTAAGTGAAATGGGATCACGAAATTAATTATGTGTATAATTGATTAATTACGGGGTATGATACATGTGTGGCGTGAAAGTGTGAGCCACGAAACCATTTTAAAATGCATGTACGTAGAGGTGTCATGCATTAGGATTAAAGTGGGATGGGGTTTATTTAATAGTTAGTGGGGAACATGATTATGAGCAATCATTTTGGGTTCCACTTTGAGGAATATACATATGAGTTTGAGATTTCATTTTCGTTCAGCATTTCTATTTCATTTATATTTGTATTATCTTGTTCTTAGTAAGTTAATAGGTGTGGAGTCGTTTGCTGCTTCACTGGCCAAGCGAATTCCTATACAAAAAAAAATACTCTCTATTCTAGTCACTTAGCTAAATGCCCCTCTGCAGCTCTGCTGATGACGAATTAGAGCAAAAACAATTAGAGGGAACTTGCCTACTAACCTCCAGCCACAATAAATGGAAGTTTCCATTTTAAGTGGAATTTCGAATTATTAAGCTTGGATTCAAGGTATGTTCAGGCAAATTATATTCTTCTTTTGGCATGTTCCATATAATGAAACGTAACCGTGATATTATTCCATAAATTATTCTACTCTTAGTAGTTAAGAATATTCATATTATTGATTCCTATGTTAAAAGCATGTCTAAATATGTTCCTAAGTCTTTATTAAGGCATACGGAAAAGATGTTAATATTTCAATTATCCATTAATTCTTCAATCCCTTATATCTCAATTACTTCCCTGTGATCTTGTATGTATATATATATATATATATATATATATCACCGCAGAGAACGGTATCACGTTGAAAACACATTTTTATTGAATGATCATACATGTGTGACCAAAAGTTATGCACCATACAACAATAATAATCAGTCAGTGATATAAAATAGGTCAATGTTACCTGAAATGTTAGACAACATTTCAGCTAACACTCACCAAAAATGCCTTTTTAGATATTACAAAGACAAAGAGATTTCTGCAAACTAGAAAATCTCTCATGGTCCAAAGCTTTTGTAAAAAAATCAGCTAGTTGATGAATAGTGTCAACATGTTCAATTTGAACTAGCTGTTTTTCAACCAAATCTCTTAAAAAGTGATGTCTAATATCAATAAGTTTTTTATGTGAGTGTTGAACTAGATTTTTGGAAATATTTATAGCACTCAAATTATCACAGTACAAAATCAAAATATTGCTAGTAAATCCATAATCGTCTAACATGTGTCGTAGCCAAATTAATTGAGAACAACAATTTCCAGCTGCTACATATTCAGATTCAGCAATTAAAAGTGAGACACAGTTTTGTTTACGACTATACCATGAAACAAGGTTATTGTCAAGATAAAAACATCCTCCACTTGTACTTTTTCTATCATTCACATCTCCAGCCCAATCTGAGTCACTAAATCCTATTAAGTTAGGATTAGTGTCTTTGGAATACCAAATTCCCAACTCACATGTGCCAGCAACATATCGAATAATACGTTTCATGACATTTAATATAGATATAAAATAAGAAAGACTAACATTTTGGTATATGGTTGACATACACACATACCTTACCATTTCTCTATAGTTGAGTGGTTCTTTGCCTCTTGTTCTAATTCCTTCAAAAACTCCCCCTATCACTTGGCCTATTGGATGATTCTTCCTAATCCTTGATGAGTGGTCCCTACAAACTTGGTCTAACAATTTAGCACTTGACTCCTCATATGTGGCATATGTGGTCTCTATTGTTGTTTCGGATGTTGCTTCAGGTGTGACAACATTTGTGGCAACATCCGATTCTTCTACAATCTGTGGAGTTTCCACTGTATCTATAATGTTATTTTCAATAATTTTTCCAGAAACATCAGAAAGATCATCAAAGATAACATTTACATACTCTTGTACGGTTCTGGATCTCAGATTGTACACTCGATAAGCATGACTATTTTGTGAATAGCCAACAAAAATTTCTTTATCACTCTTAGAGTCAATTTTTGCCAAATGATCTTTGTCATTTAAAATATAACAAATACACCCAAAAATATGAAAGTAATTCAAGTTTGGTTTCTTTACATTTATAATCTCATAGGGTGTCATCTTTGTTCATGTCCTCAAATAGACTCTATTAGCGATGTGATTAGCAGTATTCAAGGCTTCTGCCCATAAACGTTTTGACAAATGTTTAGAACTAAGCATCACTCTAGCCATTTCTTGCAATGTCCTATTCTTCCATTCTGCAACCCCATTCCGTTGAGGAGTTTGGGGGGCAGAAAACTCATGGAAAATTTCCTTTTTATCACAAAAATTTGTGAATGAACTATTTTCGAATTCTTTTCCATGGTCGGATCTAATCCGAAAAATAGGAGAATAGAATAAATTTCTAATTCTAGAGTGCAATATTTTAAACATGTCAAACGTTTGTGATTTTTCTTTCAAAAAATATATTCAAAAATATCTAGAAAATCATCTACTATCACAAAGAAATTTCTCATGCCTCCTAGACTGTCTACTTCAATTGGACCCATTAAATCCATATGTAGCAATTGAAAACAGTGAGACATACCTGAATGTTGTCCATCGTGTTGGACAACATTATGAGAGACATGGGTTTTCTTACCTTTCAAACAATCTTCACCGACAGTTTTACTTTTATGGCTAAGTTTAGGTATGTCTCTAACCACTTCATATGAGACCAATTTTTCTAAATTGCGGTAGTTGACATGCCCCAACTTTTGATGCCATAGTGTTGTGTCATCGACCTTAGCATTATTGCATGTTTCTTGTCTTACAACAAGATAGCAATTGTCATATGTTCTTGTACCTGTCATGACACATATATTGACTTTATTCGTAACTTCACAGGCATTCTTATTAAATTTTACCTCAAGATCGCCATCACACAGTTGACTTATACTAATCAAATTAGTCATTAAGTCCTCAACGTGTAAGATATTTCTTAAGTCTGGAAATCCAGGAACATCCAAGATCCCTTTTCTAATTATTTTGCTTTTACTGTCACCTCCATAAGTCACGTTTCCTCTATTGAATGACTCATAGTTCTTTAGAAAATCTTTTGTACCTATCATGTGGTGAGAACATTCACTATCAAAGTACCAAGAACCTGAAATGTTAGTTCTTAATGCAGTTATAGCAACATTACATATTACATCCTTTTTAGGAACCCAAACTCTCTTAAAATATTTTTTACCTTTTGGCTCAGAAATGTTGTTTCGATTGTTATCCGGAATGTTGGACAACATTTTGCTCACAAAATTTTGAAGTTTGAAACAGTATGGTTTTAAGTATCCAGGGGAGTTACAGTGATGACACACAAACTTCATATTCTTTGACATATATGAGAACATATTATTCATCCATTTTTCTTTTACAAAGCATATTTTCTCATTTTTATCAAAGAGATTAGAGTATATGGTTTTAAGAGAGTTTTCGTACTCAATTCCTGCATGTGAAGGTTTACTAAAGTTGAGTATCTCATTCAATTTCGAAGTCCCGTGTTGAGCTTACGGAAGGTTGCTTCGGCTAAATCCAATTTTTCACGGATCTTATCAAATTCAATATCTTTTTTGGTAAGTGCAACCTCAAGTCGGGTTATCATGTCTTTTAATACTAAATTCTCATGAGTTAAAGATTTTCATTTTTGTCAAGTTACTTGAATTCTATGATTAAGGCTTTACAAATACTTTGTAATTTATTAATCATATCATCTTTGCATTCAACTTGATCCATACAATCAGCCTCACTAACATAAATAGAACCACTAAAGCAATTAACATCAGAATAGTTAAAGAATTCATACCTTTCAGATGTCGCTAAGGATGTTGATATCGTTGTTGATTTTGGAGCAAATGTCGTGGCATCTAAGACAACATTGTATACGACATCTTCATTATTCGATAGAGACTGTTCGAATACAGTAGCCAGCATTGTTTGTGTTTCAATTTCACAATCTTCTTCCTCTTCTCCTTTATCATTACTAAGAGAAACCCATAGGTTCTTACCAAAATTTCTAAGAGTGTTTGCACATTCGTTAGCATAGTGACCCCAACCCGAGCATGCACGACATTGCACGGACTCAAGTTATTTGGGATTAAATTTGGTACGATTTGAGTTGGTTCTTCTTAGTTGATTTCCTTTTTGTACATTTGGAAGGAATCTAATGGGCTTTTGATTGAAGACTTGGTTTTGGTGCTCTTTAGATTTAAATTGATTTCTCTCATTGTTGAACTTCCTCGCCATCAAATTGTATTTTCGAGTAAGTAAGGCAATATTTTCACCATCACCAATTTCTTAAAGATTCTCATCATCTTCTTCGATTTGACTCTCCGATGATTGAACTTGAAGTGACACATTCTTGCTTTTATACAATTCCTTTTGATTCTCAATGTTCATCTCATAAGTTTGAGTATGCTCATCAAGGTATGAAGGTCCATTGTGGAAAGATTGTGAGCTTCTTCAATAGCATAAATCTTTAAATTGAACTTTTCAGGAAGAGAACAGAGAGCCTTTTCAACAAGTTGAGTGTTGGTTAATGGTTCACCAAGCACTTGACATTCATTTGAGATGTCAATCAATTTTTCAAAATAATATTTAATATCATCCGCTTCTTCCATCCTTAAACATTCATATTTACTCATGAGCATGCGTAGCTTTGTTTGACGAATACTTGAGCTACCTTCACAATGAATTTGTAAAGTATCACATGCATCCTTAGCCGTGGGGTAGTTTTGAATGAGTTTGAACATATACATATCAACCCGTCCAAAAATTGCATTTAAGACTTTTTCGTTAAAGCTTTGGTTTCTTCTGTAGTCCATTCGGATTCAGGTTTAACAAGAATATCACATTCCTCATCTGGTGGCAACATTGGAACAACATACCTATTGGTTATAGATCTACATGCCCTAACATCAATTGATTTGATATGAGAACGTAGGTGAATCTTCCAATAGGCATAATTTGATCCATCTAAAATAGAAAGCCTACCAATAGTTGGATTTGTCGGATCCATAGCTTATGACAACAGGACCAAGCACTTATTGTGTTAAGTGTCGGCTCTGATACCACTTGAAGGATGTCAAATGCTACGGAAAGTAAAAACAAGAGATGAAATAAATTGAATGTCAATTTTGTTTTCGAATGTCGGCAATTATGTCGTCCGACACCAGTAACAACACTTTAGCAAAACAGAAAACCTTGAAGAGTAAATGCAACGGAAATTTAAAGAACACCAAGGTTTTAAATTTTCATAAGTTATATATATTATATAACTTATGATGGTCAATGACCAAATGTATTGCATATAATATATATACAAATAGACAAATTCCTTTCTTTACAGATTTACAAGATAAAACGGAAAGGAATTAAAAGCTGAAGTCGCAGATGACTTCTGCCTGAAAAATCCAACTAAGTAGACATAGACAACCTCTCATTACAATCGTTTCATACAAAACTAATCTAGAATCTAAAACAACAATTGTAATGTTGGACAGAATATTGTCAACACACTCAGGCAACACTGGTGATCCAGATTTCTGAGATGAAATCCCGAGAGCTCTCTTGGTATTTTTACTTTCTGGTTCTGGATATCAATTTTCTGTAGTAGCCTCTCTATTTATAGTAGAGATTCTTCCTTGAAAAACTCATCGATCAGTTGTGGAGTTTGAGGGAAAGGTGGACTGCTGGTGGGATTGGTTGGAGAATATCATGGAGTAATAATCTCAACAGCTTTGGCTTGATCCTCATGACAAGCAACAGCTTTTGACTTAGTTCTCACTCATTTTTTACCAGCTCTTTTTTACCTTGCCAAGTCATTTTTACCTCATAGTAATATTTACACAAATATTACTGCATCGCGTGAAGTAAGTCAAAATTTGTTCAGAAAATATTGGTCTGAATGTTGTGCAACATTTGTCCCAACATACTTACACATTAATATCAATACTTTAGGAGAAATGTTGGGTCAAATGTCACAACACCAAATCGAATATTAACAAATAGTGTTTGTTTTATTCAGAGTTTTATTGTCCTTTAATTCTTCACTTGTTATCAAATCACTATGGTGTTTTCAACAATTTTAAGCTACAAGGTATAGCCATGCAATTTTCAAGCTCCAGTAATATTGAAAGAGTTAAAGCTAATTATCAATTTTCCATTAACTAGCACTACTGTGCAACTTCATTTTTACTTATGGAATTTTTCCTGTTTTTCATGATGTACAAATATTTGGGCATATATTCTGGAATCTCGTGAAGTTTGAAGGCTTCTCAGATGTACCATGGAATCATCTCAGAGCGGTTAAGGTTAAAGACACAACAATCACAATGCCTGAAATGACGCTGATTAAGCTTTTATTAGCCAAGTCTGTAATGGTAATTGAGCTCTGGCACGAATTTCCTAAAACAAAGTTCCTCACAGAGCTAGCTAAAATTTCCGTGGGCATTACCTAAAGCAGAAGTTGTCTATAAAGTTACATAAGTACTATCCAAATTCTAATAGTAAAGCTATTACTACAAGAATTAATAAATAAAACGAAAAGTTAGTAAAGCTACTATAGTTTGATGTCAAATCTTGCCGAGTTGAAAAACTTTTTTCTTCTTGTAGCTATTGATTTCAGCTGATAATCTTATTACTTATAAGTAGTTACTGATCCAGAATTTTCACTAATGGGGTTCGAAAAATAAAAATGCATTGTGTAAGATATGAACTTTGAACATCAAGGTAAATTTTGAACCCCCTTAACCACTAATATAGCCTCTAGTCTTGTGTTTAGGGGGTTCAAAATCTATATATGTACATAAAAATAAAAAAAAATACCGGATATATACAGTATACTTTTGCCGAGGGGTTTCGGGTGAACACCCTCAGCCCCTCCTAGATCCGCCACTGCTTATAGGCAGCAAAAGATAATGTGATCCCTGTTTTTGTTCATTTAGTTTTCCCTTCTGAATAACAGATCTTAATAATATTTTGGATGCATGAATTATTGATGGGATTAAAAAAGAACAATCCGGTATACTAAGTGTCCGCTATGCATGGGGTTCGGAGAAGTCCTTGCTGTAAATGTAGCAACTCATGGTTATTCAGAGGATATTGGTGAGTGATTTTAGTATAATGCACCTTATAATTTATTGGCATCTTAATTTAACAATGCGAAAAGCAGTTGGGTGCTGTCCGTGTAGTGTGTACTCTGACCGGGGTGTTTGGAGATTGCTTACCTATTGTATTCTTGTTTATTTTGTGCAGATTTTAGTTGGCAATCATTTAATATGATGCCTCCTAATGGGGAAAAAAACGTTTACCTCCGCCTCATGTACTTAGCAACCTTCATGAGAGTGTAATAGATGAAATTTTAATGAAATTGCCTTTACGAGATGCTGTCTTATCGAAGAAATGGAGATATAACTGGTGGAGACTTCCACAATTGAAACTTGATCAAACACTGTAAAATTGTATTAATCTCCCTTGGGAGTCTATCTCTATACAACAGGGAACCTAGTTCTACCATAATTACATAACTCTAAATATGGTAAATACAATAATGGTACACATGAGCTAATACACCCCCTCAGTCGGAGCGAGAGGAGGCCGGATGCTAAGACTGGATCTGAAGTCGAGGAATAGCTGTCTAGGAAGGCCCTTGGTGAAGATATCTGCATATTGATATGAAGAAGGCACGTGTCATACCCTGACATGACCGAGAGCAACCTTCTCACGAACAAAGTGGATGTCCATCTCAATGTGTTTGGTTTGCTGATGTTGAATCAGATTAAGAGACAGATATATGGCGGATATATTATCACAATAAACCAAAGACGCCTTACGTAATGGACACTGAAGCTCCAAAAGAAGGTTTCGGAGCCAACATATCTCAGCAACAACATTAGCAACGCCCCTGTATTCTGTTTCTGCACTCAAATGGGATAATGTGGGTTGCCTCTTGGCGGACAAAGAAATAAGATTATCTCCTAAAAATACACAGTAGCCTGAGGTGGAGCGTCGCGTGTCCGGACAACCTGCCCAATCAGCATCCGTATATGAAAACAAATTGTTCGGTGCGGAGGGTATAGATGCAACCCATAATCAAGTGTGCCCTTAACATATCGAATGATACGTTTGAGGGCAGTAAAGTGAGGCTCTCTGGGTGCATGCATAAATAAGCATACATGCTGAACATCATAAGCAATATCAGGCCTGATGAAAGTGAGGTACTTTAATGCACCTGCAAGACTCTTGTAAAGAGTGGGATCTGACACTAGATCATTATCCAAAGCACTAAGCTTTGATCTAGAGTCAACTAGAGTAGCCATGATCTTGCAATTCCCCATTTTAGCCCTGTATACAATCTCATCTGCATACTTACACTGACAAAGAAACATAGTATTGCAGATCGAGTCACAGAAATCCCCAAAAAAATAGTTCAACTTCCCCAAGTCAGTCATAGCAAATTTTGTTTTGACCAGCGGAATGATCTCATTTTTCAACAAATCAGAGGAGGCAGTGAGTACAATATCATCAACATACAATAATAAATACGCAATGCTACTACCTCTATGAAAAATGAATAAAGAATTATCACACTTGCTGCAGACAAACCCAATCTGCATGATATACTGTGCAAAGCGATCATATCATGCTCTTGGGGCCTATTTCAAGCCATAGAGTGACTTACGAAGATGACATAAATACTGAGGGGCTGTTGGATGGACAAAACTAGGCGGTTGATGCATATAAACCGTTTATTTCAAATCCTCATGTACAAACGCATTTTTCATATCAAGCTGATGAATAGGCCAGTTCCTGCCCATTGCTATACGCAGAACTCTGCGAATAGTAGCCGATTTAACAACTGGACTGAATGTCTCACCACAATCAATATCCTCCTGCTAATTTGTGCCATTAACCACAAGTCTCGCCTTATACCTCTCTAGATCACCACTGTCTTTTTGTACTTGTGACGAAAAAGCCACATACATCGGATCACATTCACCCCCTTCGGTCGAGGAACCAAATCTCAAGTGTGTTGCCATGTTAAAGAATCAAACTCCTCATACATGGCCGCATTCCAATTTGGGTTAAGTTTGGCTAATTTTGGGCTTTTGGGAATTGGGCATGTGGTTTGTGTAGCTAGGTTAAATTGAACTTTGGGTTTGAAAATCCCGTGTTGCGCACGGATTTCCATATGGTGCGAGGGTGCTGGGGTACTTTCGGTATTTGGTGGTGGTTGCTATTTCTGGGAGATGACCGACGGACTAGGTGGTTGTTGTTTCTGGGAGCTAACCGACAGAATTAGTAGGGAGTGAGAACTGGTGCCAGCGACGGGGTGAGGTATCGGGTGTGGGATTTCTGGATATGACAGTAGTAGTGGTGGTGATGACGATCTGGGCCGATCTGTGGTGGGTGAAGTCGGATATGGTGACGGTGGTGGGTTGGGGCCGAACTAGTGTTTTGGTGGGTTCGGGTGGTCGGTGACTGGAGGTGAGTCGGAGGAAGGGTGATGCAGTGGAGGCTGAGACACGGTGGTTGGGAGATGGGGGTTTCGGTGACTGTTGGTGTTGACCGTGACGGAGTGTCGATTGATAGGGGTAGTGGCAGTCGGCGACGATTGAGACTGATGCAGACACGACTGTGAGTTAGAGAGGTTGTGCCGAATGCCAGTGGTGGCGGTGACAGTGGTACACCGGTGGACAGATGCAGGTGGCCGCCGGTGATGGTATTTGGTGCGGCTTCCGCTACCGGAACAGTGGCAGCATGACGGAATGCCTGTTAGACAAGCGGTGATAGGTCCGAATCTTCGAGAAATTGGTAACCAGTGACTCGAAATTTTTTGATGTTGTCAAACGGGAAGACATATTCGACAAAGGTGACATGGTGAGAAATTATAATTTTGTCGGTGGAGAGCTCATAGCACAAGTACCCCATATGGTTTGACGGGAAACCTAAGAATGCGCACGGAGTAGATTGGGGTGCTAATTTGTGAGGTGTCGTGGATGTCATATTGGGGTAACACAGACAACCAAAAATTCTAAGGTGGTCATATGTGGGGATCCGACGGTAGAGAATTTCGGTGGATGTCCTATTTTGAAATATGGGCACGAGAAATAAAAAACCATGTCGTTAGCCGCACAGAATTTATGAAATAAGGAATTATTAAATTCACGACCATTATTACATTGAAACTATTTTATGTCTTTTTCAAATTGTGTTTTAACCAGTTTATGAAACTCAACAAATTTGGAGAACACTTGAGATTTGAGTTTGAGTGGATAGACCCAAAAAAAGTGAGAGAAATCATTCAAAAATATAAGATAGTATTTGTGGCCTAAGTTGCTAGTTATGGGAGATGTCCATACATCAGCGTGAATAATATCAAAGGGAGAGAAAGTGGTACTCATAGAAGTCATAAATGATAGTCTAACGTGTTTCCCTAACTAAATGAGAAAGATTCCCTTTGTTGCATTGGATTAAATTTCGATTTCTAAGAGAATAAAAACGTGAGAACCTAAATGACCAAGTCTACTATGCCACGTAGAGGGAGATATGGTTGTTAAAATGGTGGGAGGAGTGACACTAGCAGCGGATGTGTGTAGGAACGGGTATAGGTCCCCCTCACTATTGCATCTCGTAAGAAGTTTCCCAGTACGAAAAATTCAAATAGGTCAAAATTAATTGAGACAGAATTATCGGTGGCAAATTTTCTGACAGAAATTAGATTTTTGATGATGTTTGGGGTATAAATGGCGTTTTTAAGAGAAAAGTGTGGATGCGGTGGTGGGGTAAGGGTGTGGCAAAATCCTTTAATTGAAATGCGGTGACCACTATTGACCATAATAGATTGAGGAGTTGGTAACTGGCGCAGGTGATGAAGATTACCTAAATTATTGGTGAGATGAGACGTGACGCCCGTATCCATATGCCACACATTATTAGGTTGTTGGCGGATCAATAAAGCCATTTATTTGTTTTCGGGTACAGGATAAAAGGAGAAGAAACTTGAAAGTTTGAAAAAGCTGGCAGTCTCGGGTATCGAGAACTGCAATCGAAAGCAGTGGGCAGGTGCACAGTCAGCTAAGACGCAGAAAGTGGTCTGTTTTCTTGGAAAGAAAATAGGGGACTGCTGGTAACAGTGAAAGGACACAGTTGACAGAGGGTTTTTCTTGGTCACAGAGAAAGGGACCAGTGGACGGAATCTCGGCGTAGAGACCAAGGGGTTCTGCGGCTGAGGACATTGTGTAGGGTTTAGGATTAGGCTTCAGATACCATGTAATCAATCTTACTTGGGAGTAAGGCTGGCCATTGGGATGGGTCGGCCCGGTCCCGCCCCGACCTTGACTTTTTGCAAAAAAAATTGTGGTATCGGGACTCGAACCGGGATGGGACATGGTCTCGTCACGACCCTTCCCGGCCCGCCCCAGTTAGGCCAGGCCCGACCCGATCTCGGTCCCGCACCCGATCCCGCCCGAAACTTCCCTTTGCACAAATAACCGTTGCACCAACGACCAATTTACATTTTGGTCGTTGTGCAACGGCCATTTTTGGCCTCCCCCAACCCCTTACCCCCTTAATAGTTATTTTAACCCATAAGTTATTATATTTACACTTTAACCCAATTTTCCAACTATAAATACTTCATTTTCTCTTCATCTTTCTCACAAATCTTCCTACAATCTCTCTAAATCTCTCAATCTATCTCTCTACAAGTCTACATTGTCTACTAAATATTGAATTTTATTTATTCATTTGGGAGTGAAGTTGGCAACTAGCTTGAGGATCTTCCATCTAGCAAAGTTTAAATTTTCAACCTCTCGATTACACGTCAACGTTACGTCGGTGTTTGGTACATTCGTTTCTTTATTAAATTATTATTGTCTGTTTATTTTATTTAGCGCACTAAATTTCATTTACTTTAATTATTTATTAGTATAATTATAAATTTATAATGGAAGGATTTAAACGTATGCTTACGGGTAGGGGTCAGGCTTCTTATAGTAGGGGCAACAAGGGCAAGGATACTTCTTCTAGTCATCCTATTTCTAGACAGAATCTTATTGCTACACGAGATGATTTTGTTGATACTTTAACATTTTCCTACAATACCATTAGATTTAGATGAGGAGCTATTTTCTGGAACTCAAGAAGACTTTAATTTAGACGATGATCTAGATGATACACCCACTAATGTAGATGACAACACACTCACTAGTGCACCTTCAACTGAAATGCCTCCTATTCCCCCTAGTATGAGACGAGGTCGAGAAAAACGACCATTAAAATCAGATGCATGGACATTTTTTGAGAGGGACGTAGAGAATCAAGTAGCTAGATGTAAAATTTGTAAAGATGTTTTAAAATTTAAAACTGGAAAAGGTCACGGTGGGATGGGGGGTTTAATAAGACATGTAGCAAGGGCTTATCCAGCTAGGTATGTCTAATACGAGGCTTCAAAATCGGGTGCGCAAACGTCCGCTCCATCGGAACAAGGTTCTCATAGTGTTCCGGACCAAGTACGGGGTCAAATTAACCCCCACGACAGGGGGAATTGTAGGCCCTAATTACAATAAACGTAGAGATAGAGAAGCAATAGCAAAAATAGTTGATGTGGAGGGTTTGCCTTTTTCATTTCCTTCATCTCCTGATTTTATTTATTACATTAGAGAAATGTATAATCTTGTTTTTAACGGTTTTCCTAGATCAACTGTTAAGAGAGATGTATATAAATTTGCACATGAATATCAACAGTATTTACGTTATTCATTATATCATTTTAATGGCAAAATGGCTATCACTTCTGATATAGGCCGTAGTACTAACGGCCATGATTATTTAACGGTAACCTGTCATTGGATAGATTATAAATGGTCTATACAAAAACGTATCTTAGCGTATAGATACATAGATGATAGGCACACTGGTACTTTTATTGCATAAAATATTTATCAAGTGTGCGATTATTACGGAATAACTGATAAAATTATGACTATTACATTAGATAACGATTCTTCTAACAATTATGTTATTACAATTTTAAAAAATAGTTTAACTCCATCTTTTTCAGATCATTTTCATATAAAATGTACGTGTCATATATATAACTTAGTTGTAAATGATGGTCTATCACTTTTTGAAGACATTCTTAGTAAAATACAATTTGCTATAAACTTTATTTTTAAAAATAATAGAATACAACGAAAAAAAGAATATAAAAAAACTTGTCACGATTGCCAACTACCTTATAGAAAAATTCCAGAAAAAGTACCCACTAGGTAGAATTCTTTATACGAGCAACTACTTGTTGCTTATGACTATAGAAAACCTATAACTTTATTTTTTAACTCTCATAATCAAAATCCAACTGATATGGTTGTAGATAGCGATTGGGGAAAAATTTCCGAACTTATTGTATTTCTAGAGAATTTTTTTCAAGCAACAAAAGAATTTTCCGGTATATATTATCCTACTATTTCAACTATGTTGTTTTATATAGCTCTAATATTTTTACTGCTTAATGAATATATGGATAAACCAGCTTATAAGGCAGCTATTAAAAAAATATTTTATTCCTATTCCCACTATTTATATTATTGGTGTTGTATTAAATCCAACTATTAAAATAGACAGTACTAAATCACTTATTGAAACTATTTATGATTGTATAGCAGTACTACCACCTCCAAGTCCCAAAAATCCAAATCACCCACCACCTATTGAACAAACTAAAGAAGAAGTGTTGTCTGGCGTAGAAGACAAATGCAAAAAAGTATATAGATTTTACCAACAAGAAAGTGCTAGCAACCTACCAGCTTCCATACCATCTTCTTCTTCTTCAACACAACCTCACAAAAGACATGCTGTTTTTGCGGCTAGTATTGAAAGCCTCAGAAATAGAATGTGCGGCCGTAACGCTACTAACCAAATTAGCGAGTTTGATATTTTTGTTATGCAGGGTTTTGTACCGTACCAAGCAGTTCTCAATGAAGAAGGACGTGAAGACTTGCTAAAATACCGGAGGGGGAATGAGAAGACCTTTTCGACACTTTCAATGATGGCTCGAGATGTTTTGAAAATTCAAGCGTCATCAACGGCGTCTGAAAGCGCTTTTTCTGTCGGCAGATATCAAATAGGAGAGCACATACACTCATTAGCTGGAGACAACTTGGAGACTGTAGTATTATTCAGAGATTGGATACGAGCGGAGCGGAGAAGGTGCGGTCAATCGGAGATCAACGAAGAAGAAGACGAAAACTACAACAAAATCTTATCCGAAGGTGGTGGAAGCGACATGGAGCAATTTGACCAATAAATACCAATTCCAACTGAAGAACCACAGGAAATTATCAAGAAACTAGAACAGGTTTTTTTCAAAATGTAATTTTTTTAATTACAATTTTACTATGTAATTTGCAACTTTTGAACAACACCACAAAGTTACAATTTTGACAATTGTATTTGTATTACAAAAAAAATCATGTCTATTAAATAATATAAGAGGCACAAAAACAGTTTGGGATGTTTTTATTACACTATCTTGTTTAATTATTGAGTTTATATATATATATATATATATATATATGTTATTTTTTAAATTAAGTGCAAAAAAAACCGCCCCGATCCCGATCCCGACCCCGCCCCGATCCCGACCCCGCCCCGATCCCGATCCTGACCCCGCCCCAGCCCGATTCCGACGGGATCGGAAACGGGACTGGACGGCGGAGAATCCCGCCCGCCCCCCCCCCCCCCGATCCTGTCGGTCCCGACCCGACTCGTCCCGGCCCGGCCCACTGGCCACCCCTACTTGGGAGTCTTTTTCATTAATACAAAATATATATAGGTGTACAATGTGGAATCACTATACAACAGAGATCCTAGTTCTACCATAATTACATAACCCTAAATATGATAAATACAATAGTGGTACATACGTGCTAATAAAAACTTGGGAAAACATCCCCTACAATTGGATTTCCTAACATTGCCTATCCCCTCTTAGCCCTTCATTCTGGACAAATTACCAAGTTTACCATCGACATTCCTGATCTGAAAACATGTCCTAATATTGACAACTTGATACATTTCCTCACAAGGAATGGCATTCAACATTTTGTTCTTAAAACCTCCGTTAGGTGACCGATACAAACTGCCTTGTTTATTTTTCACAAGTTTGCGTTTGAGTCATTTGACTCTTCAAAGATGTATAATACGTCCTCCACCAGTCTTTAAGGGATTTGATGTGTTAATTAGCATAGAACTAAGTTATGTTGAAATTTCTTGGAAGTTTAATCTCCTATTCTCCGTTGCTTGAGAATTTGGTGGTTAAAGACCCACGTAGCTCCCAAGCTGAGGTCATCTGTCTTCCTAGGCAATATACATATGAAAAATGTCCCTTTTCTTTCCAATGTTTCATATGAACCTACAGAATTTTCTGTAGATGCGGAACACGAATTAATGGTAATGTTGCTTCATGACTTAATTGTAATGCATTTTCGGCTTTGAGTAATCCTGAACCAATTGAAGTTATACCAACAAGGCTTCCCTTTGCTCTTAACTGTCTTAAACGCCTTGGATTACTATGGGAGAATTCTTTGAGCTTTCAATTGCTCTTTGATTGATACGAAGCTCCCCATTTTTCTCTCTCTTTCTATTTTATGTGCTTTGCAGTAACTCTCTTATTCTGCATGCTGATTAGATCTTCAATTTTAAATTCAAGCTGATGGGTTTTTCTTGATCTTTATTAGGCATTGTTTACACCCTCGATTTTGTCCCATCTTTTTCGATTTATTTACAATTTTAATATATATATTATTTTAATATCATTATATATTATTATTATTATTATTACTATTATTCACATTTTTTACTATCATTTACCTTTTAAAATCATAATCATAATTTTAAAATTGTTAATCGCAAAATTTCATTTCTTTTTAATTAAGCATTAAGCACTTTACAAACATTATGTTTTTATGATTATCACTTCGTTATATTTTTTATTTATTTACGTTTTTTCTTTTGAGCATTTTAAACCTTTCTTTTTTTTAGTTTAGTTTATTTTAACCCAAATCATTTTTTTATCCCTAACCTTCAAACAAACCAAATTTTAAAAAAAAAAAATAGGGTCCAACCGGTCAAGCCCCAAGCCCGTCGGCCCACCCGCAACTGCCCAACTCCCCTTCCCTTTATTTTTCAACCAAACCCAACAAACCCTAAAACATAATCACCCACACCCCTTTCTCTCTCACCCCCCCCCCCAAGTCGCCGCACACCCCGTCGGCCCCACACCCATCATGTCGCCGAACAACCCACGCCCAAAACACACCGGTCACCTTCACCCATACCCTTATCCCCTAAAATCCGCAACCCATACCCTTCAAATCCGACTTTTGCCCCTTTGTTTTTAAAATTTTCAATTCATTTTTTGGGGGGAAGGGGGTTCAAAACCCATATATAAAAACCCCTTTGTTCTTCATTTTGGGAGGGAGTTTTTTTGGAGGTCCAAAAAATTCAAATCCTAAAAAGTTTGGGGTCCGAAATCACTTCAAAATAAATCAAAGTAAGGTCGAAAAAAACAAGTTCAAATCCGAAAGAAAATGGGTGAGTGTTGTTCTTAAATTTTGGGTTAAAATACTTCTATTTGCTTCATAAACCCCAATCCAAAAATCTATTTTTTTTGTTGTTCTTCACTGTTTTCGGGTTGGGTAAATTTTCCAGAAATTGGCTTTGATATTTTGTTGTTATTTATCTGAAAATCAAAAAAATGATTCGGGTTGGGTTTTTTATTGGGATCGGGTTTTATTTTCGGAATACTGCGACTGCCTTTTTAAGGCAGTATGGTTGTTGTATCTTTGATGTATATTTGGTGCATTATGTTTGCCTTTACGAGGTTAATTTGGACTGTTTTACCCCCTCGTATTATTTTGCTTAATTGATATTGAACAAATACTACACTTGGGCCGATGAAATTGAATTTGAGGACGTGTCCCTTCGAAAAATGGTTCTCGATTTCGGTTTGCTGTTTTGGGTATAATTTACTGATTTGAACATGATACTACACATGGCCGATGAAAAATATCCGTCGATTTTTTAGGCCTCCACAGTTGGAAAGACGGAAATAAAACTTCTGAGCAAGGATGAAACTTAAATCTTTTTTTTTATCGGAGAGACCAACATGTTTGGTAGTTAAGTCAACTAAAATGACCAACGAGTCATATGTTCGCAACCACTACGTGATTGGAATGATCTTTTTAAAATTTAAGTCTGAGCCCTCCGTAATCAAAACACTTATTGTTTTGAATACGGATTCGAAGTTATTTATATTTAATTGTTTCTAACCTTTTGTTCTTGACAACTTGCAAGGAACACTTATGAAAGTTAAAGAAGACAAGATACCCCTCGTAAGATGATTTATTTTATTGTTGTTTTATTTTCTTTAATTCAACTTTATTTTATTTTGTATTGTAATATTATTTATTGTACTTGTGTAATTATTGAAATATTTAGAATTGGTAGACTTAGAATTAATAATCTAGAAAGAGTAGATTTAAAATCGAAATCGCTAGTTTATCTATTTTAGGCCCGTCGCCCATTTTTTCAAAACATTTGTTTATTTATTTTAGGTTCGTCGCTTATACCTTCAAAACGCTAGCTTATTTTTGAACTGTTCAGAATTTTCAAAACTATTGGTCAACTTTTACTCACTATTAATCATACAAAATAGTCTTATTTTTATCCGATTCGTTATTTAAAATGACTTTTAAAATATCACTTTCCTTGCATTACCAATAAGTTGTTTTCTTCTTACTAAATCACCTTATATATATATTTATAAACAGTGCCATACAAATGCATGTTTTATCCAAAAAATCACTTTGCATATATTTTGTAAATAATGCAATTAAAATGTGTTTTTATCCGATAAATTACTTTGCATATATTTTTGTAAATAATGGAATACAAATACATGTTTCACCCAAAAATTACCTTCTATATATTTTAATTAGACCTGTCCAAAGGTCGGGCCGGGTCGGGTGGCTTTTTTTTTTTTTTTCTGTTTGCCCGACCTTGGCCCGACCCTGACCCTATTTTTTTTAAAAAAATTCTGACCCTGGCCCTGACCTGTCAGGGACCCTACGGGTCAAGGGTCGGCCCTGACCCGTCGGAACTTTTTGGCGGGCCAGGGTCGGGCCGGGTCGGGGATTTTTTTTTAAAAAAAAATGAATTTCCAAAATTGAAATTGGCATTCACCCCTACATTACCTAAAATTTTGACGTTGAAATGTATTGTATATCGTGAGATCTGACTAAAGAAAAAGAAAATTAGAAACCGATTTGGGGAAAAACATAAATTGATTGGGAAAATGGACATTTTTCTAAAAATTGGCTGTGCCAAACCTCCTTATGCCTGTTTGACCGGCCCTGTCTCGAAAAAATACGCAAAATCAAAAAAAAATCGGGTAAAACGGACATTCGAGCGCAGAGTTATGACCATTTAAAGTTTCACCAATTTACAATTATTTTATCTCCCTACATTATGCTTCAATGTAGATTAGAGCAATACATATATTATAAAACACATGCATTATATGACTTACTAATGGCAAAAATATATATAAGTACGAAATAAATATTAATGAAGGAAAAATAATATAAATTATATTTAAAAAATATGCGGGTCGGGGTCGGGCCGGGTCAGACGGGTAAAATATTCGACCCTGGCCCGACCCTGACCCTGGTCGGATCCCCGTTTTTTCGGATCGAGTGGCTCGCGGGTCAGCTATAAGCTGACCCTGGCCCTGATTTTTTCGGGTCGGGTCGGGTCCCCGACCCGGTGGACAGGTCTAATTTTAATCAAAGTTATTCAAATGCATATCTTTTATAAATCAACTTTGCATGTATTTTATAATCAATACCACACAAATGCACGCTTTTTTTTATCCAAAAAATCTATTTTACATATATTTTATAAACAATATCTTACAAGGCATGCTTTTATCTAAAAGGTCAATTTTATATGTATTTTCATAAACCATGTCACGCATCCTTTTCGGATCCTATTTTCCCAAAATCACAATCACTTTTGCAAAGCTCCTCAAAAAAGAAAAAATCATTACTTTACCAAAATGTATCTTTTATTAACTATTTGCAATATTATTTTAATTTTATACTTGTAAAAACATGCATTTTTTTTAGCATAATAATTAACCTAAGTTTGACCGGATAAGCGCAAGTTAGCGGATCTTAAAGGATGCCTAACCCCTTCATTTAGGATAATAAAGAACCCTTACCTAGAATCTCATTAATTTCGCAAATTATAAAATCGGAGTTATTTTGCAGAATTTAGTTAACATTTAGGTGCCCTAATTCACCTTAGAACTAATTAGGTGGTGATTCTCTAGCCAGCAATTTTTAATCAATTCAGAAGGAATCGACGCCATTACGTCGCGAACCGTGCGGTTAAAAACAGGTGTGATAGGCGTTTGTTAATCCCTGGGACGCGGTTGATGAGATTCCTGCAAGCTTCTCAGATATGACACTTAATCATCTGAGGACGATTAAGATTAACAATGTAGCAGGAGGAGGGGCGGAAATGCAGCTTATTAAGGTTTTATTGGCCAAGTCTCCAGCACTGGTCAGAATGGTAATCAAGCCCTGTAGAATGGAAGATAAAAATCTCTCAAAATACTTGCGGAGATAACAAAATTTTATCGGCCGTCATTTAGAGTAAAAGTTGTGATAATGTAGATTAGTATCGATATCACAATTCTGCTTGATATTCGCGAGTCTTCAATAAGATCATGATCTTTGGCTAATATGTTTTGGAAGTTGAAAGTGTAAATAGAAACGAAAGTTGATGCAGAAGTAAGTCCGTGTTTTGCATTTGCTACTGTGCAGACTGTACGGGGTCGTTCGGTAGCCGGTTAGAGTTATGTAGTTATTAGTAATACATGAATTAGTTATGAGTAAATTTATGTATTATTTTATGCAGTTATTAGTTATGGAGGGTTTAGTTATTCATGTATTAGTTATTCTAAATTTTCCCTGCATAAAATAATACATAGATTTTCTCATAACTTATATATATATTAGTTATGCGAATTTCTAAATTGCAAACTAAACACCGTACTAATTTTATACATGAATAACTCACCTCATTACTAGTGACCAAATACTGTATTAATTATGCAGGATTTTAATACATGAATAACTTACTCCTAACCATCTACCAAACGATACCTACCAGTTTGGGAACATAAGTATCTGGATGGATGTTTTTGATTAATCTGTTTCATAATGCTAAGTCAGAAAAGGTTTTTACATTTCATGCCTGTTCTTGAATGATCAATGGAATGAGACTTTGGTTATTTATTTCAAAGTTATGTTGTGTTAAATTCTCTGGTTGATCAATTCCCTTTGGCAAAGCTTGAAGCATTTCCTCCACAATGTTAGTAGTTGTCCACTAGCTACCATGCAACTTTTTTAATTATTGCAATATGTTACAAAATCATTATTTATGTAATTTTTCAATCTCACATTTCTGATGGAGTTTATTCTTGTTTTCATGGTAAAACGTACCAATCCAGGTAACTGATCTTTAGATATATTCTTGGGGTCCTCATACTAGTAATTTTATATTTTTTTTTCTCTTTTATTTTTATTTGATTTGATGATGACATGAGTTGAGCTTAAATGGAATAGTGAGAATTCATATAATCGACCCCAACTGAATTGTAATTGTTGTTGTTTAATTAATTGAAGAGTCATTGCATAATCTTTTACCCGACTCTTTTTTTTCTCAGTCATTTAAAAAATGATTGTCATCTAGATCGCATAAAGGTTCCGATCCGAGCGAGAGCCCAAACGAGTGAGGAAAGAAGATCTTGATTGAGAGCTCCACTATTCTGAATAGTGAGAAAGAATGAATTTTGATCAAATCGATCGAGAATCTCATCATCTGTTAGGTGGGTCAATGGACTGACCGAGTTGGGCTCAGCTTTCATGTCACATAACCTTTCTTTAGTCAAGAATCTGAAATTTCCTTTTCTAACTGAATTTTATTCCTAAGTAGCTGGAGTAGTTTTGATTGAGCTCCTATCCTTTGACTTACCTGATTTCGGGAGAGTACGTTTGATTGTGATTTTTCAGTTTCAAATTCAAATTGTTAGATAGATCTTAATAGTTTTACTACTTTTTATATCATTCGCTTTGTTTTTTATTTATATGACACTATCTTCTTATTAGTCTATTTAAGAAAGAATAGTAAATTTCACTTAAACCCTTTAATCTTAATGATTAGGAAATAATACTTTTGAGTGGGAAAGATAATCCCTTTTGAGCAACATTTTTCAATGAGAATTTGTTGGTTACAATGGTGTCGGAAATGAAAATAAGTAACTGCTAAGTATTACAACAAAATGAAATTACAAGAATCTGAAATTTCAGTGAACTGGAACAAGAAACTGATTGATGGTCGAGTGATGGCACTCTGCCTTTAAGACAAGATTGCTCCGTATATATCCTTTCTACGTTCTGGACAATGGTCTCCCAAGATAAAACAGCAACTCAACAAGTGAGCAAAGAAACTCAAGTGTTACATTGAAGAACTTTGAGTAAGAAATGATGCTGAAAAGTAGTAGGAAAAATCTGATTTCGTTTGTGTGTTCTGTGTGTCTCAACAATTGTGCAAAGACCTCATTATATAGTTGAAGGAAGGGACTTACCAACTGCCAACATAATTGTTGTTACTGGCCAAGTAATGACAAGTATGGAGGTAGTAATTCAACCAAAATAAATGACGAATTGATGTGCAACGAATTATTGATGCCCAATTTTAACTTACCTGAAACTTCAGGGACCAAACTATAAATATGAAATAATTTGGGTCCAAAAAGATAATATCAGAAGAAGCTCACAGCCCATAGCCCATGACCCGTGACCCGTGACCCGTGCCCGGCGGGACGGGCGGGCGGCGGCAGCGTGCGTGTGGGATTAGCCTCGAACCAAAGCACATCTAGGTCCTCCCTCCTTCAAACACATGGGTTATCCCTTGGGGTCCCAAACCACAAGCCAATTTTGAGATTTATAAACTAAACAAATCTTTCTTCCCCCACCGATGAGAGAGGATTGGTCTTTACCACCTTTTTCCATGCTTCAAACACCTCACTTCGTGGACCAATATCTCTTTCATTTCTCAACAAAATTTGACGATCCTTGGCCCTACGGTCATCTACTTACTTAGTAGATTATGCACGTGTGAAGAATCAAAGTCTCCAACATGCGGAACCCTAGTGTTTAAGTCATTAAAGATGGTTGGACGCAACTCCCGCCAAAGACAAATTTCCAACAATCCCCTCTTGAAATAGATTTTGGCGCACTCACATGTTGCCTTTTTCCAACAATATTTCAGCGGACCGATGTTGCATAAGGAGAGGTAGCTTCAGCTTTGAACCTTCCATAGTTAAATACCATCGGACTTACTTACTGCGCGGTGAACGTGATGTCTTGAACCGTCAGTGTTTAGTGTAAGCCAAGTCAATAGTACCAACACAACAAATTCACTTACTCTTTTCTTCGTAATATTTTGTCCTTTGTGTCCGTGGACACTTCTTGGATTATTAAGTGCGTTCATTTGAGGCGACTTGTCCTCGCACTTAAATAGGTGGTCTCCTACAACGTATCCTGCCATACCCCACTTCACAAGTGTTAGGAACCATTAAAAGTTTCCCCAAACCTAACCTCAACCGGTGAGGATCGTTAAAGGTTTTGAAAACTTAACCTTTACCCACACTGCAGATAGCACTTAACGTCTATCACGGGAACGGCTTTGGATTTGGTGTTTCTTTACAGAAATCATTATCCGAAGTGCTCATGCTTCCACCGAAGCGATCAACTGAACATTTACATCTTAGTTTTTCCATTGAACCAAATTCCTGGGATCTCCAGTCAGTAAGGTTGGGTTACCACCGTATTGGTCCTTATACTTTGAGTTTTAAGCCCATTCCCCTAGATAGGCAGAACATCTGATCCTTGGGTAAGCCCTTTGTCAGTGGGGCTGCTATATTATCCTTTGACTTTATGTAATCAATGGATATTATACCCGTGATGATCAGTTGCCTAACGGTCTTATGCCTCCGTCGAATATGATGAGACTTGCCGTTGTACATAGCATTACGTGCCCTTCCTAGATTCGATTGGCTATCGCAGTGGATCATTACAGAAGGTAGGGGTTTGTCCCAACAAGGAACATCCTCTAAGAAGTCATGAAGTCACTCAGCTTCTTCTCCTGCTTTGTCTAAAGCGATAAACTCTGATTCCATCGTGGATCGGGCGATGCAAGTTTGCTTAGAGGATTTCCAAGACACGCCCCCACCACCGATTGTAAATACATACCCATTTGGTGGACTTGGTGTTCTCTCTATCGGATATCCAGTTTGCATCACTGTACCCCTCTAGTACAGCTGGATATCTCGAATAGTGTAACCCGTAAGTTAGCGTCTATTTCAGGTATTGAAGTACCTGATTCAACGCCTTCTAGTGATCATCACTCGGATTACGGGTAAACCTAGCTAACTTGTTGACTGCATAAGCAATATCAGGTCGGGTGCAGTTTGTTATGTACATCAAACTTCCGATCACCTGTGCATATCGATCCTGGCATATGGGTGCACCACGATTTTTATCAAGCTTCTGATTTCTATCCATTGGTGACTTTATATGCGAACTGTCAAAAATCTCGAACTTTCTCAAAACATCCTCGATGTAGTGAGAGTGAGATAATACCAGTCTGTCAGACATCTTAGAGATTTTTATCCCTAAGATGACATCTGCGATACCCATATCCTTCATGTCGAAGCATTGTTTCAACATGTTCTTAGTCTCTAGGATTACCCTAGGACTGCTTCTTGTGATCAACATGTCATCTACATACAGGCATATCATGACGAACGAGTCAGAGTTACCTTTCGTGTAAACACATTTGTCACACTCGTTAATGGAGAAACCCTTTAATAGTAGAGTACTATCAAACTTTTCATGCCATTGCTTCGGGGCTTGTTTCAGCCCGTACAGAGATTTGACAAGCCGACAGACTTTCTTCTCTTGCCCTGGAACCACATATCATTCGGGTTGGTCCATATAAATTTCTTCTTCCAAATCACCATTTAGGAAGGCTGTCTTGATATCCATCTGATGTATCTCAAGGTCATGCAAAGCTGCGATCGCAATGAATACCCGTATGGACGTCATCCGAGATACCAGCGAGTACGTGTTAAAGTAGTCAAGACCTTCTTTCTACCGATAGCCCTTGACTACCAACCTGGCCTTGTACTTATCTATAGATCCATCTGCTTTATATTTCCGTTTAAGTATCCACTTACAACCCAACGATTTATTTCCCAGAAGAAGATCAACCAACTCCCAAGTATAGTTATGCAGAATGGAGCCTATTTCACTCTCAATAGCTTCTTTCCAGAGCGGTGCCTCTGGAGTTGACAATGCTTCAGCAATTGTCCTTGGTTCATCATCAACCAAATAAGCTACAAAGTCGGGACCGAAGTGTTTATCCTTTACGGCCCTTTTACTTCGCCTTAGTTCCATCTACGAAGTCTCCAAGTTCGAGAATGCGGAATACTAGATTAGGATATTCACCACTTCAAGATCCACTAGATACGAACCATCTACATCCGGGCCGTCAGCGACTCCCGGTTCCTGAGAGCTTTGTTCATAACTTCGTTTGCGATAGGTTATGTCTTTTTCCTTTCTAAGAAAGGTACCTTCAAAGAATTGAGCATTCCTTGATTTCATGATTGTACGCCCGTGGATATCTGGAATATCTGACTTATGCACTAAGAAGCGATAAGCACTACTGTTATTTGCATATCCGATGAATATGCAATCTACAATCTTAGGCCCAATCTTGACCTGCTTTGGCTTGGGTACTTCAACCTTTGCCAGACAACCCTATACCTTTAAATATTTATAGGTGGGTTTCTTTCCCTTCTATGATATGGAGTTTTGTCCTTACCCTTATGTGGGACTCTGTTAAGAATCGTATTAGCGGTAAGGACGACTTCTCCCCACATATTTTGGGGAAGACCGGAATTGATAAGCAAGGCATTCATCATTTCCTTCAATGTGTGGTTCTTACGTTCCGCCACACCGTTCGATTAAGGTGAGTATGGAGCCGTCATTTGATGAACAATGCCTTCTTAGGCACAATATTCCTCAAATGGCGCTACATATTCTCTCCCTCTATCGCTACGAATGGATTTAATTCGCATGCTTAGTTGGTTCTCAACTTCTGCTTTGTAACGTCGGAACGCTTCAAAGGCTTCATCCTTACTTTTCAACAAGTAAAGGTAACAATACCTTGTGCTATCATCAATGAATATCACAAAGTACTTGTTCCCCCCTCTAGTTAGTGCAAACTTTAAATCACATATATCTGTGTGAATAAGTTCTAGAGGAGCGGTATTCCTTTCGACGGATCGAAAATGAAGCTTTGTGAGTTTTGCCTCTACGCACACCTCACACTTATGTTGAGGGTTTACGTCGATAGACGACAACAACTCCAACGTTACCAACCTTTGGATGGACTTGTAGTTGCCATAAATTAGAAGACTCCAGCAAATAAGAAGAAGCTTCAACTTTATTACTTAGACGCATTACAGACATAGCATTAACTTTGAAGAGGCCTTCACAGACGAAGTATCTCCCCACAAAAGTGACATTCTTAGTGAGTACAAATTTATTGGATTCAAACACTAGCCTAAAACCAGCATTAACTAATAAAGGTCCTGAAATTAAATTTCTCCTAATCTTAGGGACATGCATCACTTCCTTCAGAGTGAGCTCCTCTCCATAAGTCATCTTCAGGACCACATTTCCTACCCCGAACACGTCAGACGAAGCGTTGTTGCCCATGAACAGCTTCTTGTCGGTGACCGGTGTATACGTGGAGAAGGCATTTCTGTTAGAACAGATGTGTCTGGTAGCACCTGTGTCTATCCACCACTGCATGGCATTCTCAATCAGGTTTGCTTCAAGCACCACCGCTGAGAACTCCTCAATCATGTCATCCAGGAGTGTGTCCTTGACGACGTTAGCATGCGCCTTGCCTTTAGCCTTGGCTTTCTCTTATTGCTCAGTCTTGAGCCTGCGGCATTCCTTGATCGTATGACCAGGTTTCCCACAGTGGTGATAGTTACCTCTGAACTTCTCCGCTACTTGGGTCTTGCCGTCTTTTTGGAACTTCCGCTTCTTGCTTGAGTTCCCTTTGGCCTCACCCAGATTTTCCTTTGCCTCAGCAGGTTATTTACCCCTAGGCAAGGCCTTCTTATTATCTTCCTAAATTTGAATTTTGATAATAAGCTCTTCAAAGGTCATCTCCTTTGTCTTGAGCTTTAAGTAGCTCATAAACTCATTCCACGAAGGAGGTAACTTTTCAATCAGCGATGCAACCAAAAATTACTCATTTGGTTTCATTCCTTCCAAATCCAGGTGATGTAGAATCATTTGGAATTCCTGGACTTGGGATATCACTGTCTTACTATCCATCATTTGAAATTTCAGAAATTTTCCAACGATGAATTTCTTAGTACCTGCATCTTGTGCGTTGTACTTCTTTTGTAGTTTTTCCCACTGCTCTTTGGCAGTGCCAACGGTGCAATACACCGTGTAGAGAGGGCTTGCCAAGCAGTTCAATATGTAATTCTTACACATGAAATCACTATGATTCCATGCATCAAGAACCATCTTCATGCCATTAATGACATGGATACCTAGGCCCCCTTCACCTGTTTCAGTAGGCGAAGTGTCCATTTCATCTCCATATTGTGGAGGATCTTCTGATAGGAACCTAGCTATTCCCATTACTGTCAAGTAGAACAGCATCTTCTGTTGCCATCTCTTAAAGTTTGAGCCCATGAATTTTTCAAGGCATTCATGGTGGAATGCGGAGGGTGGAGCAGTAAAGGCACTGGATGTGCCTTGGGCAGCCGTGGGGAAGGCAGAGGAGTTGCCTTGAACGGTAGCATCGGCATGAGGAATTGCGGAATTGTTGCCTTGAGTGGCAAGCAAGCAGCAGCGGAATCAAAGGTGTTTCCAGTCATGTTACTAAGCGATTCTGACAAGCTAATCTTGTCTTAAAATTGTTGGTTACAATGGTGCAGGAAACAGAAATAAGTAGCTGCTAAGTATTACAACAAAATAAAATTACAAGAATCTAAAATTTCAGTAAACTGGAACAAGAAACTGATTGCTGGGTCAAGTGATGGCACTCTGTCTTTAAGACAAGATTATCCCGTATGTATCATTTCTACGTTTTGGACAATAGTCTCCCAAGATAAAACAGCAACTCAATAAATGAGCAAAGGAAACTCAAGTGTTACTTTGAAGAACTTTGAGTAAGAAATTATGCCGAAAAGTAGTAGGAAGAATATGATTTCGTTTGTGTGTTTCTGTGTGTCTCAATAATTGTGCAAAGGCTTCATTATATAGTTGAATGAGGGGACTTACCAACTGTCCACATAATTATTGTTACTGGCCAAGTAATGACAATTATGGAGGTAGTAATTTAGCCAAAATAAATGACGAATTGATGTGCAACGGATTAAAGCCTTTAGGGAGAGTAATTCGGGGACCAAAATAAATAAATTGATGATAATAATGTTGGTTAACGTTCCAAAATCCAATATCAAAAGCACAAGCCCAATTTTAACTTACCTAAAACCGGGACCCGTAAATATGAAACAATTTGGGTCCAAAAAGATAATATCTGAGCCCGGACAGGCGGGGGGCGGCACGCGTGTAGGCTTAGCCTCGAACCAAAGCACATCTAGGTCCTCCCTCCTTCAAACACATGGGTTACCCGTTGGGGTCCCAAACCCCAAGCCAATTTTGAGATTTATAAACTAAACAAATCTTTCTTCCTCCACCGATGAGGAAGGATTGGTCTTTACCACCTTTTTTCATGCTTCAAACACCTCACTTCGTGGACCAATATCTCTTTCATTTCTCAACAAAATTTGACGATCCTTGGCCCTACGGTCATCTACTTACTTAGTAGATCATGCACGTGTGAAGAATCAAAGTCTCCAACATGCGGAACCCTAGTGTTTAAGTCATTAAAGATGGTTAGACGCAACTCCCGCCAAAGGCAAATTTCCAACAGAATTATGGTGTAATATTTATAACCTGAAATACTATTTCAATAATATTATTCTTACAAGCTCAAGGTTACAATTCCACATCCCAGAAAAATCTCACTCAAAACAGGAAGAAAAAAAAAAAAAGGAAAAAGGGAAAAGAAAAGAAACTTAGCCTAAAGGTCAGTTGCTCTTAGATCTTTTTCCTGTACAGTCAGAACATATCACATTCCTTTATGCAGCTTCCATATGATCATATATACAAGCTCAATCGAACCCTACGGCAGACAAGAGTCTGGTATTTAAGTGGAGCAGCGTAGAGGGACGAGCCTATTACCCACCGAGTTTCTAAACGTGCGCCACTGGCCCTCGGGGATTCCTCAGTTATTAAAAAACAAGCTCATTACAGCTAATTGGTTGTCTTTTTTTCTACATCACCGTGGCCCTGATAGTTCCATTGCTTGAACAAGCAATGAAGAATCATCAGTAAGATCAGAATATCTTTCTGAAGAGCAGAACTCATTAGCTCTACATCTAGTGGATTCTGCTCTTTGAGAAGCTTCCCATTTTTCTGCGAGTCCATCTCCTTCGAGCATTCTCACCACTTCTGACGTTTTTGGTCTATGACTAGGGTGATACTGAGTGCATATTAAAGCTACTTGTACCATTTCCTCGAGCTCAATCAGATCATATTTGTCCTTTAAGTCCTTGCTTACCAACATGTCAAGCTTTTTCTCCTGGTGAATCTTCTTTACCTGCAAAAATGTGCACATTGATATTTTCAACTCCGACAAGAATCAAGATACTCACTTTGTTTCTTTGTTTGTCTTAGTTTGACCGAGCAAAATTCTTAAGAATGTAAACAAGACTTTTGAATCTTGTGATCTTGAATTGAAGGTGTGTATAATATACCGAAAAATACCCTTTGAATCTTATGGTCTTAAACATGTCAAATCATTCCTATAAGAGAATGTCGCTAAAGGTAAAAGAGAATGTTGAAATTAAAAACTTAATAAATATAGAAAGGCCGGAGGCATTTTTTTCTTTCTGAACAAACTCAAACGGAAAGTAAGACAAATTGAAACGAAAGGTTTTATCACATTTGGAATGTGTTATACTCACCCAATCAAGCATAGCGCCTTTCTGGTTTGCTGCTTTACCAAATTCAAGAGCTCTCTGACCAGATATCAACTCTAGCAGGAGAATCCCAAACCCGAAAACATCTGTTTTATCAGAGGACTGTCCTGTAGAGAGATACTCAGGAGCTATATGTCCTACAGTTCCCCTAACTGCAGTTGTGACATGTGAATCGCGATGATCCAAAAGTTTTGCCAATCCAAAATCTCCAACAATTGCCTCACAGTCATCGTCGAGCAATACGTTTGCAGCCTTCACATCCCTGTGAATAATCTTGGGATCACACTGCTCGTGTAGATATAGCAAACCCCTTGCAGCTCCTAATGCAATTTTTTTTCTTGTAGACCAGTCCAATGGTGGCTTGGCTGAAAGAAACAACAGAAAAGCAGCAGTCTTTTAGGACAAGAATAGAGAAACCAATGGCTTCATCAATTATCAATTGCATTCTTTTTTTAACACGCGCAGAAGTTCTTTCAAAATTTTGAGTAGGAAGTGTCTAATAAGGAACACTTTATCATGTGTTCAGGTGCTCAATCGGAATAGGCCGTAGTTTGAGTGTCTAAATGAAACTTACTGACAAATTTAAGGGGTTGTCGATGTATTCTGCTTTTTTTTGGTTTAACCATCGGGTATCTGAAGTCCACTAGTTCGACTATTCCGTATTCACACAGGTAAGCCAACTGTGGTTAAGGGTGACGGGATCTCAACCATCCCACTATACTTTTTGATGAAAATTGCATAATCTTTAGATGAAAATTGCGTAATCTTTAGTTCTTTAAGTAGTTTTTTTTTTACCTTTGAGACGAGAAGCAACGCTTCCATTAGACATGTAAGGGTAAACCAGAAGCCTTTCAGTAGGTGTCATGGAGAACCCATACAGACGTAGGAGATTGCGATGCACTGCCAAGCTGATCATTTCAACTTCAGTTTGGAATTGCTTGTCCCCTCCTATTGCATTTCCATCTTTGAGCCTTTTTACTGCAACAATTGTTCCATCACTAAGACAACCTTTGTAGACGTTCCCGAAACCGCCTTTCCCTAGTATGTTCTTGTTGCTGAAGTTTTTTGTGGCAGCTTGAAGTTCCCTAAATTGGAACCTCCTCAAGTTTCCCAAGCACACTTGTTCATGATGTTGTTCTGAAATGATCAACAATTATGTCAACAAAAATGATTCTCTTGGTTAAAGCAACACATTATTAGTACCTTGTACTTGTTTTAGCCCATGTTGCTCGGATACGGTCCTGAGTATCCGACATGTTAAGAGGCCGAATTCACTATCACATAAATTTTAAGATTCGGGGTACTGATTAGCACATTTTTCTTGTTGAAGAATAACTTATACTTTTAGTCAACAATATAATTTAACTCAATTTCTGTTTAATTAAGTTAAATAACCAATGATTATTGCATAAGTATGAATTGATTTTTTATTTTTATTAATTAAAAATTTCATGGTTTACTATTTACTACTCAACTTCATTGACCCGGTGTTGTGATACTGCTTGTGTTTTTGGAGGACTCATACACAGGTGCAATGACATTCTTGAAGGATTCGAGCAACATAGGTTTTAGCTATGTGATACTTACCAGTTACCATTGATGTCAAGAAAAAACCTATGTAATACTGACCATTGATGTCAAAGAAAATTTCCTTGTTGTGCTTTTGTCTCCACCACAGAAAGAAACCAAAGCCAATAATTAGTAGGCAGATGCATCCAAGACTTGTCCCAAATGCTAAGGCAACTTTGTGAGTTTTAGGTCTTCCAAAAGGCTGAGCATCTGAGATATAACAAGAGATTTTCACTCATGAATATGACTATATGTAAAATTGGAATAATTTCCCCTTGGGGATTCCTTTCATTAATCACAATATATATAGTTGTACAGAGGTTGATTCCTAATACAATAAGAATCCTATGTTACCTTAAATATACACCTATCATAATTACAAAATATACTGTGAATATTCGGAGAATATTCCGAATTCGCTAATACTATACAAATTTACATGATTTCATCAATGGAAATTACCAACAACAACAACTAAACGCTGCGTTCCCAAACACCGTTGTTATTAAAAATAGATTAGGAGGGTGATTCAAGATTCTTACTTTGTGAGTTGTTCAAAGTGAAGGGCAGAGGCATGGATGCTGTTGTCCCATTACATTCTGGTTCTTTCCCAGTTGCACATATAATAGGATTTCCCAAAATGCTGCATCATGAGAGGAAAAACCAACAAATGAATAAAATATTTTTCATTAAAGGGAAAACTGGAATTCAAAGAATTGTTCAAGAAACTTACTTGAATGTTTTAGCCAGAAGCCTTGGCACAGGACCACTCAAATTGTTAAAAGACAAGTCTCTGAAAAAAGCAACAAGAACCCCCATCAAAGTATACTCAAGAAAACAGCAAGCAAGTATGAAAAAAAAGGGCAGCCCGGTGCATGAAGCACCCCACATTCACGCAGGGTCCGGGGAAAGGCCACACCCTTAAGGGTATAATGTAGGCAGCCTACCCAACACGTGACCTATAGGTCACAAGGAGATGACTTTACCGTTGTTCCAAGGCTCCCTTCAAATATGAGAAAATAAACTATAGATAAATGAGGCCAAGGAACTTACAGAAGAGTCAGTTGAGTCATATTGGACAATTCCAAAGGAACAGCTCCACTAAGACTATTGTTGTTTAGTCTCCTATAACAAATTAAAAAAAAACACATAATCATTAGCTTTTTCAATTCAAGAACTCATTTTTATTTCAAAATCTTGAAAATTATTCTTTGCTTACAAGTATTGAAGGCTTTTCAATTGAGCTAAAGGAGGAGGGATTTTCCCAGTGAGTTGGTTATCAGAAAGATCAATTGTTTTAAGTTTCTGAAGCATTCCAAGTTCAGTTGGAATTGGTCCTGTTATGTTATTACTCTGTAGAAGCCTGTAAAACAAAAATAATTACAACAATATTAGTATTACTGTTATCCATCTTCTTGATTTTTGTCTAATAAAGTACTCACAGTAGCTCCAAATGAGTCAAGTTGTGGATGTATGGTGATATTTTCCCAGACAAACTTTGGCTTGGACTTGCCCTGCAGAATTCAAAGAAAAAATTCCTAACTAATTTTAGCATTTTTTTGCTAATTTTAGAAAGATTTTCATTTGTTTGAAAACCACAATCATAAAACTAGAGCATGTTCAAGAAAACTTGTAGCCTTTTCACCCTTAATCAGGTCTCGGGTTCGAGCAAAGAAAATCCTATTAGGAAGCGCTTGCCCCTTAAATGGGCCTTATGCTGGCAAATCCGAATTAGTCGAGGGCTCTAATGCAGGTAACGAACACCGGGTGGGAATCCAACAAAAAAAGGAAATATGTATACTTACAAGCCAGTGACATATTTGTCACTTGAACAAGTGATCATATTCCAGCTACATGGATCAACAGAACTTTCATCCCAGTTCAAAACACCATGTGGATCATGTAATGAGTTCTTGATCTCCATTAAAGCTTGCACTGCCCAAATTCAACATATAAAAAAGTAAGTAAAAATGAAATTCTTGATATTTTTAAAATTTGATCAAATCTCATTCCTTTCAAAATTTTCAGAAACCCCATATAAGTTTTCCACAAGAAAAGTCTCAAAGTTCCTATCTTTATGAGAAATAACAAGAACTAACCTCCATAATTAACTCCAACAAGGGTAAGCATATTTTTAAATTCTTGATATTTTAAAATTTGATTAATCACACTCCATTCAAATTTCAGAAACCCCATATAATTTTTCAAAAAGAAAAAGCTTTAAAGTTTCAATCTTTGTGAGAAATAACAAGAACTAACCTTCATAATTAACACCACCAGGGGTAAGCATAGCACTTGATGAATAAACCAAGAAACTCAATAATACCACAAAACCAAAAACACCATTCATACTTCTTGTTTCCATTAGTCTTAAAACTCCAAGAAACAGCAAAAATAAGATTTTTCTTATAAAATATAAGAATTTGGGACTTGGTTTTTATGGTAAAGATTTCAAAATAACCCAAAAATACAATTTTTCAATATATTTGAATCATTGGAAAATGGTACATTTCCTCATGCTTTGCTGCTTCATTTTACAGAACTTACACTCACTCACTCACTCAAAAATCTCAAACAGCTTTATGTCAGAGTCTTTAAAAAAACAAAAAACAGATGTTTTTGGTGGTAAAAATGTGAGAGCTAAAACAACATGCCAGCCACTTTAGTTCAGTAAAGCAACGCATAAATATATAATTTTCTGTAACAAAAAAATAATGAAAAAGTGGTACTATAAACCTGTTTTGGTGGTGGATGGAGTTAATCATGCCTTAATCAGAGGTCTCGGGTTTGAGTTTACGTTTAGAAAAATAGGCGTTTTTCCTAAATATGCCCTATACGACGTGAATCCGGATATAGTCAGACTTCGATGCGGATATCAATCACCGAATGAAAACCAAAAGAAAAAACGTGTCTAGATAAATACATAAGGTGGTGAAAAAAGAGATATTCCTTCAATCATGAATTGGTTTAAGAGGGAAGGTTAAGTACAAAATATGATTTACTAATTTACTTTAATTTTTATTAATCTTTTTTTAGAATGGAGCAATATTAAAATAATAAATTTTCTAATATTATGGGTATAGTTAAAAATAATTATTATTTTTGAATAATATTTTAAGCTACAGTAACTTTTAATTTGAACTGGGGTGTATTTTTAAGGAAAAAAAAAATGTAAAGGATATTTGAGAATCTGACTGTTAAGCACAAAAATAATAATTATTATTATTATTAAATATTTTTATTCTGCAAAAAAAAACTTTTTGTGGGTCATAGGGGGTAGAGCAGGGTGAGTTGGGGTAAGTAGGACATGCTTATTGGGATTGCTTCAATATATGCTGAGTTTTTATTAATTAAAGAAGAATGGAATCTAATAATCTGTGTGAATTTGGTAATCTGCAAAAAATATTGTTATTTAAGGAGAAAAAAATCATGAATTTATGTGCAGACATACTAAAACTGATCTCTTTCCCAACATACAAATGTTAAAAAAATGTGTTATATACTTTGATAATATATATATTCCGTAATAGCGTGTTAGTTATTATTTTTATTTGTCGATTAATATTTATTGTGAAGATTTACCTATAACTACTTTATAATGACTAAGTTTTGATTATATGTTTATATCGTTAGAACAATCACAGGGGCAGAACTATAATTTTGCCTACAGAGGTCAGTAGCTTTGATTTAAATCTTATATTTATGTGTAAAAATTCAATCAATATGTATAAAAAATTTATCTAGAATTCGCTAAACTGCTGGATAAGGCTACGTATAATAGACTTTTATAGTTTGATTCTTTCCTGAATCCTACACATAGCGGAAGCTTAATATACCGAACTGCCATTTTTTATGATATCTTTTTCTCCATAATCATCTTCACTCGGAATTTTACAACTTCTTAGTTAGATAGTCTAATAACATTGTTTATTTCCCTCAGTTGGTATGAACTTTGCATTTGTAAATTATATACAAACTCAACCTTAAAAATTATGACTAGCAACTAATTTCCCTCTTTGTAATCTATACTAGTAGTACGTAATAGATAAATAAGGGCAGAGCTAGAATTCTAACAATATATTTGGTTAGTTAAAATTTTGTTTTTATGTTAAGAGATGGTGACATTCATGATAGAGGGCTCGTCGATGAGAGCGGATCAAGAAAAGAACTGACAGACTTCTAGACTGATAAGCTTTTGAAGAAGGTATGCAAGTGACACCTTAAACGAATCTCACATTAGAATGAAAGAGAATAATGAAGGACTTTATTAGGCATAACACAAGTTCAAATTGTATGTACACTTTTATCTTGCGTTGGCCAAGGGACAAATCCATGAGATATGTTAGGCCAAAATCTAGTTACTCAACACCAAATATAGCACCACTTCACTTCCAAATTATATTATATGTTCTCTATTATAATATTTTATTATAACTGTCAAAAAATATCCAAACAAACGATTATAAAAATGTTTGATTATATTTGGGAATATTGTTGTATTTATTTTCACACAAGCTAGAGAAGTGGGTTTAAATTTTAAAAGGCATCCAAATGGGTGGGGACAATTAAAGAGGTTGACTTTGTAAATAAGTGGAGATCTTTAAAGGTTCGTTTGCTCAATATTCCACTTTATTCTTTGAGAAAAAAATCATTTTTTAATCAATTTTCTTTTCATTTGAGAATGAGCCAAAATGGTGGAAAAGAGGAAGATATAGATGAGGTGATTAAAAGTTTAAATTATATACATTTATTATTATAAGAAATTTCTCGCATTATTAAATAGGTTACTCAATTTGACTTTCAGAAAATAATTTTTTTATGCCTAGTTATGATTTGAAATAAAAAGAAAATATTTATATTATAAAGATCTTATTTATTATTGACTCATGTGAAAATATTATATAACTAAAATAATATTTATAATGCACTACAAAGTGAAACTTCCTTTATAATCATACATTATATTTTAGCTGATGAAGAATATCGTTGTGGAGTGAATGAGAGATTTGTAAGAATTGACACATCTCAAATGTATATATCGCTCTACTATTTATTATCATGTTTTCTTCATTAAGGTGTGAGTAAAATAATTCAAACATTATAATTATTAAAAATAAAAAGATAATCATCATTTTTTCAACCAACAAAAAATAAGAAGTGTCTCGATGGAGCCGCTAAGGGGGTGTGATTACGAGTTTACATGGTCCTTTAGCCTTCTAACTTTTTTAATTCTTAATTACTCCCTCTAATTCATCATAAATACTTTTCTACTCGTTTACTTAATATATTAAGTAATTTCTTAATGAGCATGTCAAATTCTTAAAACTCTCTTATTTTGGATCGGTGGGAGTACAAAGTTTTTATTTAATTTTAGTATGATTTACTTTTCCCTATTTCAATGTCCAAAAATATTTATTTCAATTACTTTAACAATATACCAAAGGTCTAGATGAAAAGTTTAATTATGATTTGTTATATAAAAAGGATAGAAAATTTTCTATGTAAATGTTCGAAATAAGGTTATTCACGTGGGGAAAGGGGAAAAGAAAAGCAAAAAATTAATTATGGATAATTTTTAGAAGTACATAAAGACATAATGATGCCAAAAAAGGTGAGAATGTCTAGATAAGCTCGAGATTGGTGATGTAATGGCTCCTCGTGAGATCTCTATTGAAGAAACGGAAAAGGGTAAAAAAAAAAAAAAAAATACCGTATTAAAAATGGCTCAAAAATCTCATTTTTTTTTACTTATTGAATAAAAAATGTCACTCTTTCTATCTATTTGAGCAAAAAATGTTCTTAGTATTAAATGTAATTCTGAAATTGTCCCTCCTTTAAATATAAGTTGATGTAGAATATATAAATCTTTTAATTAAATATGTGGCATTATTTTTATTGGTCCACATGTAATTAGATTCAAAATTTTGGGTTAATGGGTTAGACTGTGAAGGAATTTGTGCCTAATTACATGTGGACTAATAAAAATAATGTTAATATATTTAATTAAAAATTTCATATATTCCACATCAGCTTCTGTTAAAAAAGAAGAGCAATTTCAGGCTTAAATTTAGTATTAAGAGCATTTTTTATTCAAAAAGGTGGAAGGAGGGACATTTTTTATCCAATAGGCGGAAGAAAAACATTTTGAGCCATTTCTAATACGTTAAAGTGCATTTTTGACCCTCTTCCATTGAAGAAATTATACCTACTTTAGCTTTTGCTTTTCTTACCAATTACTCCCTCCGTCTATTTTTACTTGTCACATTTTGATTTGATACGTCTATTAAGGAGCCAAAATAGAATGATAATTTTACTATATCACCCATAATTATTTTTAAGTAACCTAATGATTGAAATAAATAAAACATACTCTCTCTGTCCTAATTTAAGTGTTTTAGTTTGACTTAGTACGGAGTTTAAGAAATAAAAGAAGAGTTTTGAATCTTGTGGTCTTAAATTAAAGATGTGTGAGTCTTTTAAATCTTGTGATCTTAAACTTTCCTTGGAATTGAAAATTTTACTAAGTATAAAAAGAGGCACTCTTTTTGGGACATAACAAAAAGGAAAGTAAGATGCTTAAATTGGGATGGAGAAAATACTTTAAAAGTTGTGTAACCACTATAATTTTCTTGAACTTGTCGACCCAATAATAAATGATAATGATAAAATAGGTATGAAGTGTTAAATTGTCTTTTGATTTTCTAAAGTGGACAAGTAAAATATTGGATATCTATTTTTAATATAATGAAAAAGTAAAACTGAACGGAGGGAGTATATTATTATTATTATTATTATTATTATTATTATTATTATTATTATTATTATTATTATTATTATTATTATTATTATTATGTGAGGGTCTTGAGCCGAGTGTCTTTCGGAAACAACCGGTCTACATACACTCTACCCTCTTCAGACCATACATTGTACGATTTCACTAGATATATTGTTTTTGTATTATTATTATGTTAGTGGGGTTGCATTAATTAATTTGATGCCCAAGGTGTTGAAGAATGGAGAAGGTAGTCCAACCAATGTTATATTAAAAGCATAACATTTGAAAACAAAAAGCTGCACATTTCTTTTTACCAATTTTTTGTAAGGTTTTGTTGGGTAAAAAGCATATAAGTAAGGCACAGCGGAAGTTTAAAATTTTTTTATTCTTACTTACCCTAACAATAATTCTGGTATGGTTATACAACAATGAAACTTGTAATATAAAACATATACTTACAAGTGGAAAATCTGGAGTCTTTTCTACTGTTAGGTGCACACGCGATTGCCCTTCCAATTTGCAAGCCCCAAGCTTCAATGTACTCCTCCTTTGGAAAGCTAGGAAATCCGGCAGAGGTTCGAGAGAGTATTTTATTCTAAGTCTCTAAGGCTTAGAATGTTATTCTGAAAATTGGTGTAAAATAATGAAAGTGAATGCCTCTATTTATAGTTGAAAATTAGGTCAAAAACCGGATTAGGGTTTGACCTTGGGCATGGCCCAAAATCGATGCAGATGCGCCGCGGCCCTAGAGTGTGGGCGTCGCGGCGCTCGACGTGCACTTGCACTGTCTCGATTTAATTTTCGTGCGTTCTTAATTAAATTCAAAATCCAATTTTGACTTAATTAATGTAATCATTGTTCATTTAAATGTCTCGATTCCAAATCGAACATTTTAATTACTCTCTCAATACATTCTTAGATCGAAACGGACAATCGACATAGTGTGACCCTACAGGCCTTCTCATATTGACATTAATCAAATTAAGGTCTACGCGGAACTCCTAGACGGCGCCGGAAGACGAACTCAATATATGAAGTACGTTTACGCGAATCCAGTAAACTTAACCTTTATATGGTAAGATAAAATTCTTTCATTCACGACATACCTGATCAAGCTTAGGATTTGTCACGTGTCTATCCAAATGGCTTAATCATTGTATCTCATCTATATTAGTAGACGACTATACCATATTCTAAATATTTCTATTGCGTTGGCCAACGACTTAGTCAACCTAATATCACTGACAATCTGAGTGTTCTCTCGAACATACATCCGAGGAATGAATCCTAATCTTGCTCAACTACCACCTTCAATCCACATCGTAATGTACCCAATACAAGTCGTATCTCAACCTACAAGGCATTTGAACTTAGGACGGGATCAAAGTACATTACTTTGTAGATAAGGCGCGTATTGACCTCAAGTCTAAGGACTTCTATCTCCCACACGCTGATCATACGTTAGACAAGTATAACAAATAATATATCAGCAGGGTATACCAATACGTCCAAAGTATCCATGTGTCCATCACGAGTAACCATTACTCGTAGCAGGTGAGACATACTACATCCTCTAAGGATGTGATGCAGACCACATATCGACTTCTCACATATCAGCGATATCCCATTCTCCATGATCATTAGTCGAGACTATTTTAAGAGTTATGCTCTATCATAAAATATCTCACTCTATTAATGACAACGCAAGCTCAAGGAATGCACATTAATGAATAATTACAAACAATCAAATAATAATTCAATAATTGTAAATGCCAAAATATTAATCTCCATTAATAATAATATGAATGTGTATAAAGTACATTTGTCCTAATACAGATTGTCTCTAGGACATAAATATACTTTCATTTTTGTCCCACTCACGGGTCCAAACCCGGATCAGACCGGACCGAACCGGATCGGCAATTATCAGTCCTGGACCGGACCGGCAGGTTCGGTCTAAAACCCGTACCGGACCGGTTCTAAAGATAGTTCAATTTGCTTTGCATTAGCTTTGTTATAAATCTGGTACGTTAAAGTAATTTGACTAATTTAATCTCTTTTAAATTTGATCAAAATTCATGTATTGAAGCTTAAAGTACTTGGATATTTATCACTACGGACCATACGGGTACGGTTCATGGGCAGTAGAGATCCAAAAAAAATGCAATTAAAGTATAAGAAAATAAGAAGAACTAAGTCACATATTAGTATATTACAACTTCATGTCCAAAAATAATCCCAAAACTAAATTACTAGAAATATTGAATCCAATGCTATTAAAAATTAAAAAAAATCCTCAAATCTTGAACAATAATGATACTAATGAAATCCTTATACCATCAACATCAATTTGCAACAAAATATAATCTTGACTTACTGTTGTTGATGGAGAAATCGCCTGCAATGCGCAATGCGGCAATGCCGGCAACACGCTGTAAACTGATTAAGGGATTAGAGTTGAAAAATTGGAAGGAAAAATTAAAAGTAAAGAATTAGAGGTTGGCAGAGACATGGAGTGGCAGGCTGCTAGTGCTGATATTCAAGAGTTTTTTAATTACGATTTGCTTCATAGCCGTCATATCTCATATAAATGATATAATTTCCTTGAGAATATAATAATAAATTAATAATTTAACTAAACTGGGAACTTAATCTTAGTAAAAAACCGACTATAGCCTAACATAAAGGATTTCTTTATTTTTATAGCCGAGTCCGGTCCGGTCCCGGGTTATTTCGGGTTTAGATCGGACCGAATCGGAACCCGGAAAAAAAATTCCAACTCGAAGACCGGACCGATTGTCTTGGGTCCGGTCTTTTCTGGTCCGGTTCGGTCCATTTTACCGGTCCGGACCGATTTTTAAACAACCCTTCCATCCAGGAGAAAAACATTTAATAAGGAAATTTAGAAATACTATGCTAAAAGCATTTTTATATAATGGAGCTAAAAGCACTTTTATCAGTAGTGAAAGAGAGGTACATGAGTGAAATATAACGGAGGTATCCATAGTAAAAATGGAGGTATCACTAGTGAAACAATAGTACATGAGCGAAGTAGCATGAAGGAATCATTAGTGAAATGAAATAAAATAAATAAATCATATGAGATTTATGCATCCCAAACAAATTTCAAAGAAAAATATTTGAAGCTTGCGACTATTAAGTCAAATTTCAGAGAGAAATATCTGAAGTTTGGGAGTGGCCACATCAAATTTCGGATTAAATATCTAAAGTTTGTGCACAAATAAATGCCAAATTTTAAATAAAACATTTAAAGTTAGGCTTAGCAAAATTAGGATTTTTTGAATGATTTCCTTTTCAATAATTAAGAAGAACATTTTTTAGTTTGTAGAGGGTAGACATGAACATCATCACGTTGACCTTAGTCAAACAATTTTTAGTTTGATTGGCTTTTGGAACATAATTAATGAAACCATATTGCTTCTTTTGATGCATCCTTAATGATTAAGGCTTAACGTTCTAATTAATCAAGGTCATGGATTAGAATTTTGCTAACAATAATTGGATAGAGACTATTTAAACATTCTTTGGATCACAACATGAAACCCTTTTTTTAAGTATCGGCACTTGTCAAAACTCCATTGGTCCCCTAATTCAAATTTACATTGTATTGATCACTAAAGATGAAAAGCTCCCCGGATGATATAGGGTAAGGGAGCCCTTATATTGTCTTTGAATGAGGTTAACATATTGAATGGTACTTCCTCCGTTTTATTGTACATATCTTACTTTTGACTAAATACGAAAGAAAGAATTTTGAATTTGTAATCTTACACTAAAAATGTGTTAATATATCAAATATTCTTTGAATTTTGTGATCTTAAATATGTCACAAGAGATATTGGAATTAAAAATCAAAGTAACAATCTTTTTAAATTGACTAAAAATAAAAATAATATAGCCAAATTAAAACATTCCGTAAATGCTTTTGATGTAACCAGATTATGTATTAGGATTAGTTATGTTTTATGGTTGAAAATGAACAGAGTAGGTCATCCTAGTTTAGTCAAGATTCTCATTTTCCTCGGTATCATATAAGAGTCCGACTATATTTAAATTATTGTCACACGGAGCTCATTTGGGGGAAACGTTCCGTACCCATGACTCGAATGAAGATCTCTAATTAAGGGAGGAGCAGCCTCATCCATTTCATCATATCCTTTGGTGGTTAGTCAAAATTCAAGAATAATTAAAGGTAGAATCCAATACTTAGTATTGTTCCACAATCATATTCTTTAATTCTAGTTCCCCTTGGTACCTTCTAGTTTTCCATCATTATTATTGTACCATGTAAAATTATAAATTAAATGTCCCAGTAACTCATCATTTCATAGTCAAAAACATCAATTAGTGACTAAAAATCTTATATGGTCCCTCAGTTAAAGCTTTCTTCTTCCCTTGTGTTCCCTTAGTTGAACAATGTCTACTACATGTATCCAACTTTATCATTACTGGTTGAATATTAAGAGATTTGGACCTACTTTGCCGCTAGTAAATTAGTGTTTTTTTTTGTTTTTTTTCATGGACCTTCATTGGTTTTTACTATTTTTTTCTTGTTCATTTATTCGTTCATAGTTTAATATTTTGAGGCCTAGAGGTACGTAGGTATAAGATTGTATTAATCTCCTTGGAGAGTCTTTCGCATTAATACAAATATATATAATGTGTATAAGGTAGAACCCTAATACAGTAAGGATTCTAATCTATCATAAATATACAACACTCATAATTACACAATATATCGAGAATATATGAAGAATATTCGCTAATACACCCCTTCAGTCGGAGCAGGAGGAGGTCGGACGCTAAGACTGGATCTGAAGTCGATGAATAACTGTTTAGGTAGTCCTTTTGTGAAAATATCTGCATATTGATACGAAGAAGGCACATGCAACACTTTGACATGACCGAGAGCAACCTCCTCACGAACAAAATGTATATCCATCTCAATGTGTTTGGTTCGTTGATGTTGAACCGAATTGCGAGATAGATATATGTCAGATATGTTGTCACAGTAGACTATAGATGCCTTACGCAAGGGACACTGGAGCTCCAAAAGTAGATTTCGGAGCCAACAGATCTCAGCTACAACATTGGCAACGCCTCTGTACTCTGCTTCGGCACTCGAACGGGATAGTGTGGCTTGCCTTTTGGCATACCAGGAAATGAGATTATCCCCTAAGAATACACAATAATCGGAGGTAGAGCGTCGCGTGTCCGGACGGCATGCCCAATCTGCATCCGTACATGATAGTAACCTGGTCGGTGCAGAGGGGTATATGTGCAATCCATATTCAAGTGTGCCCTTAATGTATCGGATGATACGCTTAAGAGCAGTAAAGTGAGACTCTCCGGGGCATGCATAAACAAACACACCGCTGAACATCATAAGCAATATCAGGTCTAATGAAGGTAAGATACTGAAGTGCACCTGCAAGGCTCCTATAAAGAGTAGGATCGGAGACTGCATCACCATCAGCAACACTGAGCTTTGATTTAGAATTACCGGAGTGGGCATGATCTTGCAATTTTCCATTTTAGCCTTGTACACAATCTCTTCTACATACTTACGCAGACTCACGAACATATTATCTACAAATCTAGTCACTGATATCCCCAAGAAGTAACTCAACTTCCCCAAGTTAGTCATAGCAAATTCAGTCTTAAGTAATGCAATAATCTCATTTTTCAACACATCAGATGAGGCAGCGAAGACAATATCATCCACATATAGTAATAAGTAAGCAATGCTACTACCTCGATGAAAAATAAAGAGAGAATTATCGCATTTGCTACATACAAATACAATCTGCATAATGTACCTAGCAAAGCGTTCAAATCACGGTCTGGAGAATATATGGAATCTACCATAAATATACAACACTCATAATTACATAATATATCGGGAATATATGGAGAATATTCGCTAATATTAGGAAATCACATCAATCCATCTCGATTTGGAGTTGAACTATATTGTAATAAAAATATTCTAGAAGAGGTCCTAGCTTTCATATTATTTTTCAAATATTGATCCTTTAGTACAAACTAAATCATACCGTCTTAAGCAAGGTTAGCACGCTGGTAGATAGAGCTTATACCTTGTGATATACCTTCATATTTAGCTAGGGCCTTTCTTCATTATACAATAACTGTTACGCCTGGTATCCTAACAATGTTAGGGATCATTTAGCGCACTGGTATAGCTAGCTTACACCTTCCATATTTAGCGGGAGGTTTTTTACCATACAACATAATGCGTCTCAATATTTAACTAAGTAGGGGTCAAGTAGCACACTCGTAGAGCTTACACCTTGTGGTATTCCTATCCATATCTAGTGAGAAGGTTTTTTCACTATACAACAACTGTTACGTCTCAATATCTAACAAGTAGGGTTTAGTTACATGAATATTATTCATCACTATCCATATAAAATAGCATAAAAAATTCAAAAATTTGCAAGTCCATGCAATCATACATTGACTAAGATGGTTCTTGACACATAGTAGACCTTTATATCACATAAGCTAACAGTATCTCAAGTTACTAATAATTAACCAGCCAAGTTAATACATAAAATGTGGACAAATTAAATCCATAGGGTAATTGAAACCCCAATAATAGGATCACTGCATGAAAATGCACTGCTTTTGTCACTTCTTCTCAGTAAATTTTCAAGAAATCAACTAAGTAAAACTCCACTTGGTATACTATATAATAGTCTATGTATATATATAGTTGATCTCTGGAAACACCTGACAGGTCATTGGTTTCTTTTTCTTGTCAATTCTATGATACCTTTAGCTCCATTCATGCATCCCCTTTTTCTCTCTCCGATCCTTATTAGCACAAGCTATATTCAATCAACAAACATATAAACTCCAAATTAGACCCACCCCACCCCACCACCTCCCTCTGCCCCTACCCATGCACACACTCTTCAAATAGTATACTCTATTTATTTTATTTTATAATAATGATTTCTGACCAGCTCACATGTACCTCGATTGTTTCATTGAATATATGTTATTTTCACCAACACAAACATAGGATGTGTTTATTACTATGAAAATATTTCTCTTAAAATTTTAAAAATAAGTGATTTTCTTATCCATTTTCTTGTATTAATAAGTAAGCACAAAGAAAATAGTCTAAAAACATTCATACACAATCTAGGAAAATACAATAAAATGTGGTGGGGTGGTGGGGAGTGGGAACTAGGGGTGGTCAAGAGGTGGGGTTGGGGCCGGGCCGAGTGGGGAGGAGACAATGAGATTAAAATATCTTTTATGAAACTTGTTCTCTACTCTCGCTAGAATATTATTTTCCTAGTCTGATAGAAACTTATTTTTTAAAAGAAAATATTTTTCAAAATAACATTTTGACCAACTAAATATGGGAATAATTAGAAAAATATTTTATACTTTTCAGAACATATTTTCCTCCATATTAATAACAAATTCGAACTTTACTTTTCTCTTTTTCCTTTGTATGTAAAAGGGTCTTGAAGGAAAAGGCAGTCAAACAAATTGAGTGGAGCTAAGATATTGACCATAATCTTAATAAAGGTTTGCACTTAGTGGGGTGGTACCCAAATGAGTGAGAAATAATTGTTATTTGTTGCTTAGTTGGCTTTGTTTGAGAGGGGAATAGAACAACTATTTCTAGTACTTTATGGGCAAATTCACATGATTCTTTGCTTTGGACTTGTCTACTAAAGGAGAGAACACATTGTAAAAAGCATCCAAAATAGTTGACAACCCCAGCCCCACACTTGTCCCTCCTCAGCTCACAATCTAGAGAAATTATCATGATGTATGGCTTCTATTTACTTGAAAATATAGCTAGGAGAACCCCCTACCTAAAAAAAAATGTGAATTTTCAATGAATTTTTTGTCGAAACGCCATAAAAATATGAGATTCCTTATGAAAAGTTCGTCGAAAATGTTACTAATTCTGTAAAAAAAAATCATCAAAAATATATATTTTTTAATAGCTATTTTTATAATTACGGGATATGAGTGATTAACTAATATTTTAAAATTTAATGTTGGTTCATTAGAACCATATAAAGCGACACCTAAAACTCCCATTAAGAGAAAGACAGAACCCCCAGATGTGTACAAAATAAATTTTGTAGCTGAGTACATAAGTTTCTTAATTTCCTCCCCCCCCCCGCCCCCCCCCCCCCCCCCCCTTGTCTCTAGAATTTTATATTAAGTTACTATAGTATTTTCAAGAAATGATACTTGGGACAAAAAAAAAAACAAAGGAAAGAACATCTACACATAAACTTTATGTAAAATTTTGTAATAACCTATTCTCTTATTAATTATGAACAGTATATATATAGAAAAGCCTTTAAAGCAACTACGTTTACAATGTCGTCACGTACGTATAAGGTTGAATATCAATCGAAAAATTATACCTCAAATCAAAATTAGTTCAGTCATATGAATCCTATATATCTGTTCCTCTCCATTTAGATCCGCCGTGTATAGAGTGCCTCAAAAGGCATTATATTCGTTATAGTTAAACTATTTTATGTGTATCACTTTCAACTTACTGCCAAAACTTTTCCTTAATTCGACAGACAATTCTACCATAATTTAGCCCAAAATAGAATATGTATAGTCAGACATCTCTATAACAATATTCTTATATAACAATATATAACTATAATAGTTAAGTATTTTTTTAGAATCAATTTTTATATTATATTTTACCTCTCTATAAAAAAATACATAAAACAACAACAATCATATTTATAACAGTATGTTCTTTGTAAAACTACCACTCTATAACAGTTATTTTCTTTTTGGTAATATAATAATTGATCATCTTTATACAAATTGAATCTCTAAATTACCAATAATAGGTGTAGAGATTCTCACCAAATACTTTGATACTTTAATATACTATTTATGACAAAAATAATATATGAATATATATTTTCATCATTAATTTTTATTTCTTTATATAAAGTATAATTAAGCTGAGGATTTGACATTTTTTTTACTTATAAAAGCTAAATATTATTTATATGTCAATGTTGTTATAGGTGTATAACAGTTATTCGATATTGTCGAAAAAATGATGTTGATATATAGAGGTTTGGATGTAGTTGCTATTAGAATGTGTACAATATTATTTTGTCATATTTAGTCTTATATAATTATGGTAAATATATGATCCCTATTGTATAAGGATTTCACATTGTAGAGTTGTATTAATCTCCCTTGGAGAGCCTTTCTCATTAATACAAAATATATATATGGTATACAATGTGGAATCCTTATACAATAGGGATCATATATTTACCATAATTATATAAGACTAAATATGGCTAAAAAATATTGTACACATTCTAATACACCCCCTCAGTCTGAGCGAGAGGAGCAATACCTTGACATGACCGAGTGCAACCTTCTGACGAACAAAGTGGATGTCCATCTCAATAGGAATCCTATATTTACCATAATTATATAAGACTAAATATGACTAAATAATATTGTACACATTCTAATAGTTGCCTCAAGCCTAGATCGAAGAACAAAAAGATTTGAGGGAAGAATGAATCAATTAATATTAAATGATTCTACTAATTAGTGAAAGCCAAAACTTTCTTGATGAGAAAAAGAATCTAATTTAGCGGTGACTTTTGCCCTTTCAATCTATATTTTGGGTTGCTTATTTGAACAAAGTTGGTATATATTCCCATTATTTTGAATCTTTTTTTTCCCCAAAATTTGCCCTCTAATAAAGCTTGGGATGCTTCCTTCTAAACCTTTAATTCTCACTCCCTTTTTCAGTGCTACCTTTTCCAATCCAAATTCCTAGTCCCACCAAATAAAGTAGAAGGAAGAACATATCTCTAAAAAATATCTTATTCTCTCTCTATCAAACAATTTATACAAATAATTAAATTCATATATATCATTTTTTTAAAGAGTTATATGTATTGATGGTGTAAAAAATATTTACAAAATTAAATGACCTTTTAGATAATTAGAGGTAAATCCCCGATAAACATCAATCAGTAATGTGGTAAAAAAAAATAGTAACTGACATGCGATTACTAATTCTCAATTCAGTTAGAGTTTTAAAATATATTTACATTGTTAGTGTTATGCTTAAACCTTTTCATAAAGGCGGGGGTGGAGCTAAGGGGCGCAAGGAGTTTCATCCGAACCTCTTTCGCCGAAAAATTACACTACGTATATAAGACTAAAACTATTATATATATATATATATATATATATATATATTAGATTTTGAATCTCTTTGACTTCTTTTCTTGTGTTCACTGATTTATATTATGAATCCTTTAGTGAAAAATTATGATTCCACCACTACATAAAGATGGTGTTTCTACTCAAACTATTTTACCGGATAGTACTAATTACATCTCACCAGCAAAATTTAGACGGAAAGAAATGCCCGCGAGATGATGAATTATAATTGGCCTACAATTTCTATCGAGATAGAGCATGTTGCCCTTGATAACATCACTAAAAGAGCCTTTGATGATGCCTCAATTCCTCTAAGTGATGTGCACTTGTCCATAAATCTAGTACATGCAATAACTTTCATTGAAGAAAATACGTTGTGCTTTCTCCCTTCTCTATTATTCTCTTTGGCTTTTTGATTGTACAATCATTATAATAAGTATATTATATTGCGTTATATTTGAGGTCCCGATAGCCAATATGTTCCAATTCCCACCTGTCACATTGATGTTACTAAAGTTGTACCACCTAATCTTATTTTTAATTAGAAATTTATTTTCTTTAGAAACATTAGAGAAGAAAGTGAAAGAATTTATGACTTATTTGTCTAAGCTTTTAAAATTCGTTTATTTTAAAAGATGTTTATTATTATAAAAGATTTTCAAAAAAAAAATACTTTATTAGAGAATAACATTTTATGTTTGATTAATCAATTTAAAAATACTTTATCAATGTTAGAGCAGTAATTTGTGATTGGCTAAGGTTCCAAAAATATTTCTCGAAAATTACTTTTTTTAGCTTCTAAAAAAATAGTTTCTGTTAATATTTAAATTCACTTATTTAGTTTCCCAAAAAATTCAACATGATAATATCTTCCAAACAATTATGCTAAACGTGGGGCAATCATTGAGACAATAATAATAATTAGTATTTGCTTAAAGGACATTTGCATAATGATCCCCTTGTTCAAGATATTTTGAATTAATTATCTCATGGTTAAGGCTATAACATTATTATCCCGAATTTTAGGCGACTATAGTCGTGCGTATAAAGAATTATTGTTAAATATTATTAATCCTACTGAAAATTGGGTAGAATTAGCATAATAGAAACAAATTGATGATTTACGTATCCCCCAAAATGAGGGAGTCTTTTAGTATTATTTGAGAACGAAATAATCAGAACATGCACAAGATCCAATGCCGGAGGCCCCTAAATAATATGCTTGAGAATTAATTTGTATGTTACCATTAAAAAGAAACAAAGTTAAAATTTAAGCACCTATTTTTTATCTTGCTTTTACTTTCTTCAATTTTCAACCTTTATATGTATAGGAAACCTTGTTTGACTGAGAGCTTCTAGAATGATATTATTTTGGATTATTTTTCTTTGCATATATAAAATAAAAATAAAAATGTTTAGAAGGGATTGTTGGTACTCTATTGTATTTTATAAAGCAGTACGGGAAGTAAGTAACTATTACAAATGTTCGAAAGGATAAATAAATGGTCAATCTTCAAAACTGTCGCAAGCTTGTTGTGTCTTGAATCTTGATAACCTTGCAAGGCCAATGTTGAGAACCGCCGCAAGCTTGTTGTGTCTTGAGTCTTGATATCCTGAAATCAAGAAACAACTAAATCTGGATGGTTACAACGTTGTGTGTTGAGTCGAGGAATTGCCCTCTGTCCTTAAGACATGATTGCCCCGTATATATGCTTTTACGTTAGCGGGCAATAGTCTCCCAAGATAAAACAACACTTTAATCTCAACGCTACAAAGCCAATAGGTTGAGCCTGACGAAGAAAACAAATATGAATCGACTTGCTGAAGATATAGAATAGGAAGGAAGAGTTTCTCTTTACTCTTCTCTTTTGTCTCTGTAGTGTATATCTTGTGTATACGTGAGGGTTTGGTCACTGTTTTTCAGTCACTGTTTTGATGAATTTCAATCACTGAAAGTGCACTGTTTCGTGACTGTTTTTCTATTTTTCCAATGTTAAATTGCTATATTTTCCGTCACTGAATTGAGCCAAAGGAGGCTCAATATATAGCAAGGAGGAGGGGCTGAACAACTTTCCAAAACATGGCTGTTAATGGCCATTATGAGGGCATTAAAACAGCCAAATAATGGTCGTTAATGGCCATTGAAGGAGGCTGCTTAATGGACATGAATGAGGGTGAAAATGGAGGATTTAATCAGCCAAATAATGGTTGGTTAATGCTCCATAAAACAGTCCAACGGTAGGCAGAAAGCTTTCCAGAAACTCTGGGGACCAAACTGTACATATAAAAGAATTCTGGTCCAAACTGTACATATGAAACTTCAGGGATCAAACTGTACATCTGGGAAAAGTTCTCTAGTCCAAAAAGATAATATCAGAAAGTCCCCACAGCCCACAGCCCACGACCCGTGACCCGTGACCCGAGAACCCGGAACCCAATTGTTGGTACTCTATTGTACTTTATAAAGCAGAACGGAAAGTAAGTAACTATTACAAATGTTCGAAAGGATAAATAAATGGTCAATCTTCAAAACTGTCGCAAGCTTGTTGTGTCTTGAATGTTGATAACCTTGCAAGGCCAATGTTGAGGACTGCCGCAAGCTTGTTATGTCTTGAATCTTGATATCCTAAAATCAAGAAACAACTAAATCTGGATTGTTACAACATTGTGTGTTGAGTCGAGGGATTCCCCTCTATCCTTAAGACAAGATTGCCCCGTATATATGCTTTTACGTTAGCGGGTAATAGTCTCTCAAGATAAAATAATACTTTAATCTCAACGCTATAAAGCTAATAGGTTGAGTCTGACGAAGAAAACGAATATGACTCGACTTGCTGAAGATATGGAATAGGAAAGAAGAGTTTCTCTTTACTCTTTTCTTTTGTCTCTGTATATATAGTATGTCTCTGTAGTGTATATCTTGTGTATATGTGAGGGTTTAGTCACTGATTTTCGTCACTGGTTTTGCAGTTTTTCACCATTGTTTTGCAGTGGTTTTGATCATGTTTTTGAGCTGTTTTCCAATCTGTTATGCAGTCACGAATTGAGCCAACAACAGCTCAATATATAGCATGGAAGAGGGGCTGCCCAACAGCCATAAACAAGGCTGTAATGGCCATTAAGGGAGGGCATTAAAACAGTCAAGTAATGGTTGTTAATGGCCATTGAAAGAGGCTGCCCAACTGCCCAAGTAATGGGCTGTTAATGGAGGAGTTAATCAGCCAATACTTGGCTGATTAATGCCTCAAAAAACAGTTCCAACGGAGGCAGAACCAACTTTCCAAAAACTCTGGGGACCAAACTGTAAATATTAAAACTTCGGGGGACTAAACTGTACATATGAAAGAATTCGGTCCAAACTGTACATATGAAACTTCAGGGATCAAACTGTACATCTGATAAAGTTCTCTAGTCCAAAAAGATAATATCAGAAAGTCCCCACAGCCCACGACCCACGACCCGTGACCCGAGAACCCGAGAACTCGAAACCCGGAACCAGAACCGGACCGGACCGGACAGGCGGGTGGCGGCGGCGCGCGTGTGGGCTTAGCCTTGAACCCAAGCACATCTACGTCTTCCCTCCTTTAAACACATGGGATGCCCCTTGGGGTCCCAAACCCTTTGCCAATTAGAGACTTATATAGAGAGCAATTCTTCGACTCAACACACAACGTTGTAACCATCCAGATTTAGTTGTTTCTTGATTTCAGGATATCAAGACTCAAGACACAACAAGCTTGCGACAGTTCTCAACATTGGCCTTGCAAGGTTATCAAGATTCAAGACACAACAAGCTTGCGGCAGTTTTGAAGATTGACCATTTATTTATCCTTTCGAACATTTGTAATAGTTACTTACTTCCCGTACTGCTTTATAAAGTACAATAGAGTACCAACAACTTAAGACAAGATTGTATTGTAAGAGTATTAGTGTTCGAAAGATGTCGGTCAAAAGTTGTGTGACCAAATCTGGATATGGCTGTGGTTTTCTGCTTGAAGACAGTGATGATGATATTGTTGAAGTCCAACATGTTCATGGTGTCATCGCTCCCGAGAGTGGTGGGAACAAGCGCTCACGAGAGGCTGAGGATGTCAACTGGGACAAGAGGAGAAGGCTGAAGATGTGGTTCTATCTTGCAGCAGAAGGCCTATATCTGTCCCAGACAAAGGATCTGAATAATGGTAAGAAGGAAATGGACACTCAGTCTGATGAAGTGACTGAAGTGGGCCAGAATTTGAAATTGGGATAAGTAGTTTTTCTTACTTGTCAAGAATAAAGATTAAATGATGTCTGATTAAAAATGGATCAAAGTAAGGAGGAATATGAAAATAATTTATATTCTTTACGCTTTAAAAATCAGAAGTTTAATCTCTTTTTCTTTCCCGTTTAAAGATTGAATTTTGTAAACGACTTAAAAAGATATGTTCTTTTAAGTGTAGTGATTAAAAGTATGTTCGCACATACGATGGAGAAAGATCCACTAACTGTGCGAAAACTCTTACCACTCTTAAGTAAGCGCCAAGAATTATCTGGGCACCAATCATAACGGAAGAAGACTAAAAGCTAAAAACGTTGAGCCTGTCACACTATTTGGCAGAAGATCCTTCATAGGATGATACTGGACACTCAGTCATACAAAGCCTCCGGGCGACTGGAGTGGGCCAAAATTCCTTTGATATGATGATATTGGACACTCAGTCATACAAAGCCTCCGAGCGACTGGAGTGAGGCCAGAATTCATTTCATAGAAAAAGTAATTGACACCTAGTGTGGTGGGTCAGAGTTTCCAGGTCTTAAATGATCTGAAGGCCTAAAGAAAGGCAGAAAAGAAATTGGACACTCAGTCTGCCAAAGCAACTGGAGTGGGCCAGAGTATCCAGATCACATATGATCCGGTTACGCCCTAACCACGAGCAAGAGGTTGTTCATCTGAAGCAACGCCACCTCTAAAGTAGAAGGGGTTGGAGAGGTTGTCCTCAATAGGACTTCAGGGAATGGGATCACTCTAAGATGAGGTGATACATGTCCCAAACTTGGTTAAGGGACGTTGTTGTTCAAGCTGGTTTGAGACTAGTCCAACAGGTCTATAATAACTAAGAATGGTACAGTATGTCTGTAGCCAAATGAATGATATATTTGTAATCCGTGCATCTATGCCATCATAGATTAAGACACGTTAAATAGCAAGTCATTCATAAGCTAACGATGTTGAGATTGTTGCCTTCTGTCGACATAAACCCTCAAAATAAATGTGAGGTAGATGAAGAAGCAAAATCACCTTTCCAAATTCCGTCAAGGGAATAGCGAAAGAAGCATTGCTCATCTAGAACTTAGTCACACCTACTTGGGTGATTTGAAGTTTATACAAAATAAAGGAGGGAGACAAGTGCGTTGTGATCTTCATTGATGATGGTATAACGTATGGAATCCTTTGTTTGTTGAAAAGCAAAGATGAAGTTGTTGAAGCGGATAAGCGGTACAAAGCAGAAGTTGAAAATCAACTAAGCCTACTGATTGAGAAATTCGTAGTGATAGAGGGGGACAATGTGAAGCATCGTTTATGAAATGACTGCTCATTACTCACCTCAGTCTAACGGTGTTAGCCAAGCGCAAAGCCGTACGTCCAAATTATGTGGGGCAAGACAATCCTTACCGCTAATGCGATTCTTAACAGAAATACGCATAAGAATAAGGGTAACCCTCCGTGTGAGACATGGAAAGGATCTCACATACAAATGTTGTGATGTGAGGTGGTTTCGTACCAAAGACTGTAGATTGCATATCCACTGGATCTGCAAATAACAGTAATGCTTATCGCCTCTTGGCGTCAAAGAATGCTAAATTCTTTTAAGATAACTTTCCTTGAAAAAAAAAGGAGTAATTGCTCAAGGTCAACAAGAACCCGCGAGGGCCTGAATGTCCGGAACTAGACGTTCCGTATCTATAGGACTCGAAAGTTGCTGGCTATCCGAAACTTAATATTCCAGATCTGCAGAACTCAGGGATTCTAGATGTTGAACTGAGACGGAGCAAAGAAGAGGACAAAGACTTATTCTAGTCCTTCTAACTTATATGGTTGAGAACGAACCATGGACAACTAACAAATAATTCTCATCTCCAAAAGCGCTGCTTTGGAAAGAAGCTAAAGAGAGAAATAGATTCCATAATATAGAACCATACTTGTGTAATGGTTGATCTTCCTCCGGAAAAAAAACCTTTGGGTTGTAAAATGTGCTCCCCTGCGAGTAGCTTAACATCCTGGGCCCTTGCAGTCTTGCGTGGCATGGATGTTGAATTAGCTTTCCCAACCGGAGAGTTGGAAGAAGAGGATCAGAATTGGTTTGCTGAACTGTTGGGCTTCTTCCTGAACTTTCATTTTGGTCCCTGAAATGTTTACATTTTGGTCCTGAAAGTCTCAGATAAAACAGAAACAATGAATCTGACCACAAAAACATTGACTCTGAAGTTAGAAAGCCAACAGTTGGAGAATCAATAGTCTGAAAGTAAAAGTCATATTGAAATAAAGTCTCGATATGAAAGATATGGGTATCACAGATGACATCTTAGGAATTGGATTTCTAAGGCATCTAACGGACTGGTCAATAGTTGACAGTCTCGTTGAATCCACCAAGGGATATGAATCATAGAACTTATTGGAATCATGGTGCACCCATAGACAAGGAGCGATATGCTCAGGTCACGTGTAGTTCAATGTATTGTACACACTACAACCGACCTGGTATTGACCTACAAAGCAGATCAGTTGAACTAAGGTTCACTGATGATTTTAATACATGATCGGTAGAAGGCGTTAAGTCGGATATGATGATATCTGAATTATTCGCTTATTTACGGGTTATAGTATTCTGGATGTCCAGCGGTTCTGGGAGAACACCGTGATGCAAACTGGACATCAGATCTGAAGAACACCAAAGCCACAAGTAAATGTGTATGGTGGGTCTTGGAAAATCCTCTAAGCAAACTTGCATCGACCGATTCATGATGGAATCGGAGTTTATCGCTTTATACAAAGCATGAAAGAAGTTGAGTAACTTTATGACTCCTTAAAGGACGTCCCTTATTGGGAGAAACTCGTGCCTTCAGCAGTTATACACTGTGGCTAGCCGGTCGGCTTCAGGAAAGACACGGATGACGGCGTCTGGACATATCTGTCAGGATCTGTCGGAGACATAAGACCGTATGGCAGTTGATCATCACGGGTGTCACTTCCTTGTTTACTAACTAAGGGACTACCCGGAGATCAAGTGTTCTGCCTGTCTAGGGGAATAGGCTTAAAACCCAAACAATACGGACCTTTGTAGTGGTAACCCAACCATACTGATTGGAGATCCCAAGAATTTGGTTCAATGGGAAAACTAAGCTGCAAAAGGTTCAGTTGAGCGCTTCGGTGGAAGCAAGAAGCACTTTGGATGATGATTTCTGTACAGAAACATGAATCCAAAGTTGTTCCCGCGATAGACATTAAAGTGCTACCTGCATAGTGGGTAAAGGTTAAGCTTCCAAACCTTTAACGATCCTCAAACTGTTGAGGTTAAGGTTGGGAAAACTTTTAATGATTCCTAACACTTGTGAAGTGGGGTATAGCAGGATACCTTGTAGGAGATCACCTATTTAAGTGCGAGGATGGCCGCCTCAAATGATCGCACTTAAGAATCCAAGTGTGTCCATGGCCACAATGGACAGAAACGTAAGAAAGAAAATGAATAAGAAGAGTTATTGTGTTGGTATCATTGTCTTGGCTTACACTAAACACTGACGGTTCAAGACATCACGTTCACCGCGTAGTAAGTAAGTCCGATGGTATTCAACTAGGGAAGGTTCAAAGCGGAAGCTACCTCTCCTGATGCAATATCTTTTTGTTGAAAGATTGCTGAAATGTAGGCACATTGTGTGTGCGCCACAATCTCTCTTTCATAGAGGGGATTGTTAGAAATTTGCCTTTGGAGGGGACATGCGTCCACCCATCTTTGATGAATTAAACACTAGTGTTCCGCATGTTGGAGACATTGTCTCTTCGCACATACATTATCTACGAAGTGAGTAGATGACCGTAGGGCCAAGAATCGTCAAATTTCGTTGAGAAATGAAAGAGATATTGGTCCACGAAGTAAGGTGTTTGAGGCATGGAAATATGGTGTGGGACAAATCTACCACATCGGTGGGAATAGGAAGAATTGCTCTCCATATAAGTCTCTAATTGGTAAAGGGTTTGGGACCCCAAGGTGTATCCCATGTGATTAAAGAAGGGAAGACCTAGATGTGCTTGGGTTCAAGGCTAAGCCCACACGCGCGCCGCCACCGCCCGTCCAGTCCCGTCCAGTTTCGATTCCGGGTTTTGGGTTTCGGGTTCCGGGTCGTGGGCCGTGGGCTCTAATATTATCTTTTTGGACCAGAGAACGTTTTGACCAGAATTCTTTCATATGTACAGTTTGGTCCCTGAAGTTTCTGGAAAGCTTTCTGCCTACCGTTGGACTGATTAACTCCTCCATTTTCACCCTCATTCATGTCCATTAAGCAGCCTCCTTCAATGGCCATTAACAGCCATTACTTGGTTGTTTTAATGCCCTCCTAATGGCCATTAACAGCCATGTTTTGGGCAGTTGTTCAGCCCCTCCTCCTTGCTATATATTGAGCCTCCTTTGGCTCAATTCAGTGACGGAAAAGATAGCAATTTAACACTGGAAAAATAGAAAAACAGTCACGAAACATTGCACTTTCAGTGATTGAAATTCAGTAACCAAACCCTCACGTATACCCAAGATATACACTACAGAGACACACTATATAGAGGGCAATTCTTCATATTCCCACCGATGTGGTAGATTTGTCCCACACCATATTTTCATGCCTCAAACATCTTACTTCGTGGACCAATATCTCTTTCATTTCTCAACGAAATTTGACGATTCTTGGCCCTAAGGTCATCTACTCACTTCGTAGATCATGTATGTACGAAGAGACAAGGTCTCCAACATCCGGAATACTAGTGTTTAATTCATCAAAGATGGGTGGACGCATCTCCCCGCCAAAGGCAAATTTCCAACAGGGATGTCTTGGTGTAACGATAAGAATTATCGTTATATAAAAAAATTGTCCTTTTTATTTAACAATATGGTTCGGACCTTTATTCTCTTAATCCCAACATAGATGAGAGTTTAGTGTATCAGAATGTCCATTTTATTCCTAATTGTAACTTTAAATTCAAAGTCATCGACGCAATTAATAAATATCATGACACAAAAAAAATTGTAGGAGATCAATATAAACGTCTTTTTGCTGCCTCCCAATGAAAAACAGATACCAAGTTTGAAATAGCCAAAGCTCGTATTAGCAATTTCTTAGTTTGCAAAGTTTGCAATGTAGCTCAAAGAAGCGAAAATTGTTTCGAGTAAAGCACAAAGTATAGAAATGTGGAATATTGTAAAGTATTTAATTGGTATAGACTATATTGCTCGGACTCGTCGAAAATGTTGATAGATGTGTGTCGGATACTTCAAAATGAATGTATTTTCAAAAATTTGACATTAATGTGTGTGACAGTATTTTGAAAAATTCAAGAAACATAAAAAAGAAAAGAAGCACACCTCAATAATTTATTGAAGTCACTCTTGAGAAGTACTTTCCATCACGTAGAATATTTCTTACTGAATTTGTTCAGTTCTTGTAATAGGTACACCTACACGTGAAATGTGAGAAATCAAGAACCTACCAAATGAACAAAATTTGGCATCACCTTTGATCAACCTTCGTGAATTTGAGGACCCATGTCAACCAACAACCATATCTCTACGTGAGATTGACACCAACTAACATTCAGTCAAGTACTCCTGTTGAAAAATAAATAAATATAGAGTGTTTAAATTATAAACGTTATCAATGTAAAAATCTTTTTACCCTAAGATCATTCAAAAGAATATCTACATATGCTAGTCTCCTTACAATGTGTCACTTGTAATTTTGGCAATAAGACAGATTACTCGTTATAATAGATAAAGATCATCTGATAATATAAAAATTCCACACCGAATGTATAGTTTGTATGCTTGGAAAACTTTGGTTTTCTCTCTTTATAATGCTTTGTTTTAGTTTGAGATGTCATGTAAGTAGTTGCTACTTGCTAGAATCTAATTAAGCTCATGGTATAACAAAGCCAACACAAACATTAAATGGCTATGATTAGATGCATGTGTTGTTTGAATTTTTCAAAAATATTGTCTGACATGTGTTAGATATATCCTTCAAAAGCTATACTCCCTCTATTCGGTTTTACTTGTCCTCTAATTTGGCACTTCCTTAAGAAATCATTTATTAAGAATTTATTTTACCAACTTACCCATATTATGCTTTGAAAATTTAATTAAATTTGATTACTTGTACTTTATGTAATTATTTAATTTTAAGGGTAATAATGCAAGAAAATAATAGATCTCTCTTGATTTGTTAAAATAGACCAGTAAAATAAAAATCTATTACCAATCTAAGGGACTAGTAAAAAGGATTGAAAGGAGTATAATTTTGGAGGATCTAATAGGGGGTGCGGTAGAGTCTATTTCCGATTCTTCCGAACTTGAATCTAAGTTTCCCCTAATACCCTTAGCTTGTTGCTTTGATCATGAGAGTTACACTTATCCTATTTCCTCCTTCATAAGTTGTTTTTGGCACTTGTAAGGGTACTAGCACTTGGCTGGACTCAAACTGTGAGTGTCCTTTGCCCCTAATAATAAAGGCTTTTTGTCCCTTTTTTGGATACACAATGCTATAGAAGGGGAATTGCATTTTGGGCTTTTCCTCTCTTCCCTCACAAGCACTGAGATTTCTTGTGTTGGGGGGGTAAAATAGTGTTACTATAATTTACACCAAGCCAAAGTCTGACTAAAACCCATAGTTGGATATAACCACTCATGCAGAGAATAAGAGTAAAACTTTGCTTTCTTATTTGGATAAAACTAGCCCATTGGTCCTTGGTCATGGTCCCCTCCTCTCTAATTTATAAATTGCTCAAGCTACCTTAAATTAATATTCACAGTCAAGGTGTGAATCAGTCCTAGGGCTAGAATTTTTACTAAGGAAAGTTGAAATATAAAGAAGCATACATTTGAAGAAGTCTAAGAGAATTCAACGTGTAATATATATATATATATAACAAATTACTTATCTACACAATGTAATTTTTCCAGCGAAGTATAGCAATTGACACCTCTAGACAAGGGTGGTTTCGCTAGTAGTCTGAGCAAACGCTACCGAGTTCCGGTGAATCTATAAGCTACATGTAGATCCGCCTTTGCCTTTGGCGGATCCACGATTTGAACTTTATCAATTCGAGTTCCAAAATTTATTATTTGCTCTTATTTTAAAACTATTGGGCTCTGATTAACCCATAACTATTACACTAGGTCGGGCCCTCCACCCATAACTATTACACTAGGTCGGGCCCCCCCCCCCCCCCCTCACACACACACCAAAAAAGAAAATTACGACAGTTTCCCTCAAAATATGTTCAAAATGCAGAAAAACAGATACATATCCAAGGGATATTTTACTACGTTTCTGCCGTATAGAGGGTGAAAACAGAAGTATAGCTTGTCTTTATATACTGGAAGTAAAAAAAAACAAAGTACTCATCGCTGCATAATGTTTCATTTTGGATTCACTTTAGCTGCAATGATCTTGGCTTTACGTTTGCTCTTTTTCTTGTGATCAGTTGATAACTTGTAGTGTTCATTCAACAAAAACAAAGCCAACCTTTTTAGTTTTCGTTAATGTTGCATTTGGTGTTGTGACATTTGTACCAACATATATCTTTGAGTATTGATATGTATATGTCAATATGTTGGGACAAATGTTACGCAACATTCGGACTAACATTTTTTAGAACAGTTTTGCCTTACTTCACGTTAAGCAGTAATATTTTATTTTACTGTGAGGTAAAAACGACTTAGGCGTGTTGAATTGGAGCTGTGAGGTAAAAAAGACCTCAAAGTCGTACCTAAATTCATTTGTTGAACTTATGTCATCAACATTTGAAATGAGCATGATTGGGAAACTAACTTTTTTCTTAGGCTTCCAGATAAAGCAAAGTGATTATGGAATTTTCATCTCACAGAGTAAATATGCCAAAAATCTAGTTAAGAGATTTGGTTTGGAAAACGCTAAACAAATGAAGACGCCAATGGGTTCATCGCAGAAGGTATGTAAGGATAATGTTGGTGAAAATGTCGACTCAACATTATATCGATCTATGTTAGGTAGCCTTCTTTATCTTACTACTAGTCGCTCAGATATTATGTTTAGTGTTTGTGTTTGTGCACGTTTTCAAGCCTGTCCCAAAATGTCCCACTTAAATGCCGTGAAACGTATTATTCGATATGTTGTTGGCACATGTGAGTTGGGAATATGGTATTCCAAAGACACTAATCCTAATTTAATAGGATTTAGTGACTCGGATTGGGCTGGAGATGTGGATGATAGAAAAAGTACAAGTGGAGGATGTTTTTATCTTGGCAATAATCTTGTTTCATGGTATAGTCGTAAACAAAATTGTGTCTCACTTTCAACTGCTGAATCTGAATATGTAGCAGCTGAAAGTTGTTGCTCTCAATTAATATGGCTAAGACACATGTTAGACGACTATGGATTTACTAGCAACATTTTGATTTTGTATTGTGATAATTTGAGTGCGATAAATATCTCAAAAAATCCAGTTCAGCACTCACGTACAAAATATATTGATATCATACATCATTTTTTAAGAGACTTAGTTGAAAAATAACTAGTTAAAATTAAACATGTTGACACTCTTCATCAACTAGCTGATATTTTTATAAAAGCTTTGGACCATGAGAGATTTTCGAGTTTGAATAAATCTCTTGGTCTTTGTAATCTCTAAAAAGAAGGCATTTTTTGTGAATGTCGGCTGAAACATTGTCTAACATTTCGGGTGACATTTACCTATGTTATATCACTAAGTGATTATTGTTGTTGTATGGTGCATAACTTTTGGTCACAAAAGCATGATCATTCAATAAGAATGTGTTTCCAATGTGATATTGTTCTCTTATATATCATAAAAATGAAGTATCAAAATAAGGCAAAGCCTATACACATATTTGGCAACTGAGCAAAATGGGCTAAGCCCTTGAAAAGATATCGTTCTCATTCTATAGGAGTATCAAGTGTTTCAAAAGAATGTTGAGAATACTGAGTATTCTTATTGTTGACATGGAAAATTCATTTGTATGTGTTATATGATTAGACCAAGGACACGATGGGAAAATGTTACATTGGTTCAGTGGACAAATTTATAAAATATATATAAAACGTATCTTAATTTGTTGCCAAAATGAAAAAATCTTGTGGGATCAAAAATACTTATGTCGTCCAAAATGTTGTCAACATTGATGTTGACATTTTCAGAATGTGATATGTGTTGGGATGTTGTACTTATCTGATCGTTGAATCATCGGATCTATCTCCCTATAATATGCCTTGTTTACAGGAATTTCAAAAGTTAAAGTGATAAGATTAATTTTTATTCCTACCGTGATGTTTATTTATTTTATCTCAATATTTTAGGTGTAAGTTATTGTGTAAAATTGAAACACTTAAAACTAAGAGATTTTTGTTGCTAAGAAAGGTTTGACATGAATATAAATATTCCTCTCATTTGCTATTATTCTATCATTTTCAATTTTTCCATAAAAATAAAAATAAAAAGAGGGGAAAATCACATCGGGTGCCTACCTAATCGATGGAATCACCAAACTAAACTTCAATCTCAATCAAAAACCCTAACTTCTCAAAACTGTCTCCTAAATTCTCACAAATGGATACCTCTCCAATGTCAACACCAATGCCAGCCAACACTCCGACCAACACCCCAATGAGTACAAGCCCTCCTATGAACACTGAATCGTCTGAGCAAAATGAACTGCAGCAACCCTACCGGTTATCTTCTTCACCATCCATAGAGAACTTGTCCAAAGCTATAGTATTTAAAGGGCTAGATGAAACTTTAGACATTAGCTACCTAGGTGATGACAACAATCCAATAGATGTTGATGAAACATCTGATATTTTAGCATTGGGTAAAAGACCAAGATCTTCCACCTTTCCTACTCGTCGATCGAGTAGAATGTTTGAGAGAACAGTTCGTGAAGAGCCGAGCACCAAAAGGTCCAGATTTGATATATTTCTACTTGCTCGAGCAGTGACGGTGATGACACGGATTTTGTGCTCTCAACTGAAGAGAGTGAAGAAGAAGCAACTGCTTCTGTACCGCAAAATGTGTCTCAAGAAAATGAGTAAGTTCCTGATGAAACTCCACTGAAGCAATTATTTCCAAAGAAAATTCCTAGATATGCCAAATTGAGTGTTGCTCTGAATGTTTCCACTGATGCCACAACATCTCAGGCAACATTTCAGCCAACATCAGAAGAGACACAAAACCAACATCCTCCAGCAAAACCGAATCTGATTCAGACCTTGAGGTATTTATCTACTCAGACAAATTCTATTCTAAAACTAATTCTGATAATTGGGACTGGTACAAGAATAGAGTTATTAGGTCTGAAAATGTATTAGACATTGCCTCATGTTCAGAATATGGTTTGGTAGAGTTCTTAAAAAAACACGCCTCTCTAGGATCATTATCGTCATCGAGAAAGGACCGTATGTTAATAAAATAGTCAGGTTGTTTTATGCTAATTTGAGTTCTGCTATAGCGGATACCTCCTCGAAAAAATTTAGGAATGTATATCTCTATAACATAGTATATTTCTTCACACCTGTTGTTATAAACCAATGTATGGAATTAAATGTGAGGAGAATGTTAGAGAAGCAGACCCTGCAGTGGACAATAGAGATGAAGTAATTGAGTACCTAAGAAGAGGTATAATGCATACGTGGATCTCTAGATGTCCATCCTCTAAATTAACTGTCATGTTTGCCACCCTTCACAAAATTGCTATACACAATTGGCTTCCTTCAATGAATGAGTCAATTGTAACTACAGAACAACCCACCCTGATTTATAAATTGGGAAAGGTTTGAGAGTTGATCTGGGCAAAATGATATTCCATCAAGTTTCCAACTTGGCACAAAAAGAATCAACATCAATCCTCTTTTATCCCTCTATGATATACAAAGTTTTAACTATCCAAGGTCTTAAGCCTAAGAGAGAGGATACACTAGGGAAGGCTCTCGAACTGTACACATTAAACAAAGCAGTTTTGAAGAGTAGAGACAGAGTCATCGATCTACCCTGGCAAATGGAAGGAAATAGTGCAAATGTTGACAGGAATGTCACCAACATTCTTGACAACACTGGTCCAAGACAGTCTCCACTGTCTACTGAATGGCTTGTGAATCAAATTGTAAAGATCAACCAACAAATATTTGATGTTGATACTGTGAGGAATGCTCTGATTCAAGCTAGAGGCCATTTCATGCTGATGTTTTCTTCACAAAAATGGGAGAAAATGATGTTGTTAAAGCCGAAGGAAGTAAAGGAAGTGCTGATACAGGGGTAGCTGAGGAAGAAGGCTAGAAGCTGATGTTCTGTGCAGAGAAGTTGTTATACATGAGTAGAAAATTGTTGGAAGTTATTGCTGTTGTATGATGAGTTATGAGGAGTTGTTGCTACTGATTGATACAGTATGAGAGTCGTGAATGTTGCTCAATCTGAGCAGTTAACTGTTCGACAAGATGGATATTGATTTATGTGGACATTGGAATATTTCTTTTTATGGTTTGTATATAAATCTATATAAGTGGATGATACGTATATATGTGCTAACATCTTTCTTCTTTTTTAATCCTATGAATCGGTACACGCATGATTACTTAAAAGTCATCACAAGTTAAGGGGAAGCATAACATTGATATTATTGATCAAAAATAGACCTGTCCATCGGGTCGGGGACCCGTCTGGCCCGGCCCAAAAAAACTAGGGTTAGGGTCAGCATATATCTGACCCGTGAGCCACCTGACCCGAAAAAGCGGGGACCCGATCAGGGTCAGGGTCGGGCTAGGGTCAGAATTTTTTACCCCTCTGGCCCGACCCGACCCGACCCGGCCCGGCCCGATCATTTTATTATTATTTTATTAATTTTTATTTAAGGTATATTTTATTAATGTTTATTTAAGGTAATTCGGTTCGGTTCTTTAGTATTAGGGATGAACCGAATCAAAACCGAACCTACCTATGTAATTAATCTTATTTTTAATTTTAGGCTACTGTTATCTCTTGAATCATAGTCATTAAAGCCAATCTATGAAGTTTTTATGGAAGTCGAATGCGGCATGAACTTAATTAACGGAATCATTGACATAAAATGTAGGGAGAGAAAGTAGTTGTAAATTGGTGCAACTTTAAATAGTCATAATTCTGCGCTCGGTTTCTAATTTCTCTTTTCTTTAGTAAAGATCTCACGATATTCAATACATTTCAACGTCGAAATTTCGTGGTAATGTAGGTGTGAATGTCAATTTCAGTGTTGGAAATTCAATTAAAATAATCATTTAATTTGGAGTTTTTTTACATGTTTTAAGAATATATGTTATGTTTTTGGACTGCTATTTTAATAAAAAATAAAAAAATATTTTAATTTTATTTTGTAGAGCTGGTCAGGGCCGACCCGTGACCCGTAGGGTCCCCGAAGGGTCAAGCCCAGGGTCGGGCAAAAAAGTCATCTAACCCGGGCCTAACCAGGCCCGACCCGAGCTTTAGACAGGTCTAATCACAAATGTCAGACAACATTTGTTTCAATATCCTAAGTCAGTTTAGGTTTGTAATGAGTTTTGTGAAGAAAGGCAAAAAGGGGAGATTGTTAATGTTGCATTTGGTGTTGTGACATTTGTACCAACATATATCTTTGAGTATTGATATGTATATGTAAATATGTTGGGACAAATGTTACGCAACATTCGGACTAACATTTTTTAGAACAGTTTTGCATTACTTCACGTTAAGCAGTAATATTTTATTTACTGTGAGGTAAAAATGACTTAGGCGTGGTCAATTGGAGCTGTGTAAAATGTTGGAGAAAGAGTCCAAGCTTGGGGAAGAAGTCGAGTAAGGAACAAGTCAAAGTTGTTGAGATTTTCACTCCTTAATCATCTACCACAAGCTGCCCATTTTTTCCTCAACTTCCACAATCGATCGATGAGCCTTTCAAGGGAACTCTCTGCTATAAATAGAGAGGCCACAACAGTGTATAGACATCCGAATCATATTACAAAAATACCAAGAGAGCTCTCGAGAATTCATCTTATAAATCTGGATCACAAATGTTGCATCAGTGTGTCGACAACATTCTATCCAACATAACAATTGTTGTTTAGATTCTACTTAGTTAGATTTTTCAGGCAGAAGTCATCTGCGACTTCAAATTTTAATTCTTTTCCATTTTATCTTGTAAATCTGTAAATAAAGGAATTTGTAATTTTGTATATAATATATATATATACAATACATTTTGTCATTGACCATCATAATTTTGTATATAATATATATAACTTATGAAAAATTTAAACATTTGTGTTCTTTAAATTCCGCTACATTTACTCTTTAAAGTTATTGTTTTACTAAGTGTTGTTACTGGTGTCGGACGACATAATTGACGATATTCTGAAACAGAATTGACATTCGATTTATTTCATCTCTTATTTTTATTTCCCATAGCATTTGACACCCTTCAGTTTTGTTTTAAAAATTATCTGCCAAGATCTTTCCTCTCCAATTATTGTAACCTTGTACCCCCATGATCTCACAATTCAAATTGGCTAGACTGGAGAGGCAACTATGATATGGAATTCAGAACATGCATTTTCATTAATCTCTAGTCAAACTATCTCAAGAGATCAACAACAATATATCCAGCGTAATTTCATACAGTGGGATTTGGAGAGAGTAAGATATACGCAGACCTTACCTCTACCTTTGTGGGGTAGAGACGTTGTTTATAATTAGAAAAAAACATATCAAAGGTGTTATTTCTTTTTCCAACCTGCTTTGATATGTTTTTTCTTGAGTCGAGGGTCTATTGTAAAACGTCTCTCTACCTCCCAAGGTAGGGGTAAGGTCTGCGTACACTTTACCCTCCCCGACTCCACTTTGTGAGGTTATATTGGATTTGTTGTTGTTGTAGTCCATTGCTTTCTCTCCTAAAGCAGTCATCCTTTTCTCAACAACAATAACATACTCAGTGTAATTTCACATGTGGGGTCTAGAGAGGTTAGAGTTTACACAGGCCTTTACCGGAGGTAAAGATGTTATTTCCGAAAGACCATCAGCTCAAATAACACATATTAAAGCAATTTGAAAAAGAAAATACGAAATTAAAGAGGATGTAGCAAATAATAGGGAAAGCATTACAAGAAAGGTGAAGAATGTACTCAACAGAGTTTTAGCTGGCTTATACAACCATTTACCTTGAAGGCAAATACATAGGGAAATAGTCTATGAAAGCGGTATACTGAAACCATCAAACTGAAAAGATATATAGAATAGAAGTCAAATATACATGTCAATATCACTAAAAACTCGTGCATTTTGCGTGCTCATTTGAAGAAGATAAGAGGTATAAATTACATACCGAACTAGAGATCCTTGTCCCCTCCCTTGAAAGCTCTCGGTGCTGAAGACTATCACCGTTAAGTTCGTGTTAGAACAAAAACCCGATTAAAATAAACTAGAAAAGCAATTAAGTCTACACCTATTAACAATGAATATACTGGCCTACACGCTTGAATCCATTCACTTGCAATATCCGTAGCCATACGTGCTATTCCTTGATTACTTTTATTTGAATTGAATAAAATTCGAGGCAGATGACCAGTGGCCTTTTAGATCAAGATGGGATCTCCCAAAACTAAAGAATGCAGTATTAGACTTGTTCTGCTTCGATAGAGGCACTCGTAATAGGCTTAACTATAGCCCCTATCGTTCATTTTGGACAAGTCAAGTTTGTTCGGTCGTGGCAATTATCCATACAAATATACAATGATACATTCATCCTTTTTTTAATTTTATTTTGCAGTTGAAATATACCTGGAGTGGGAAGTCGTGTAATATCAACAAAAATAGTTGAGTGAGAAATTAGGAGCTACAACAAAACTCAAGGTTTCAAATATTTTCTTATATTTTTCACTAATAACGTGACAAAGCTAGAAATGGCATAAACTCTCTTTAGCTCTCTCCCCGTCTCAATCTAGGTGTTCCAGAGAAAATTATTTCCTTTTTGTTGGAGTGTTAATATATTGCATTGCAGCCATCACAAATAAAAGAGGAAAGAAACTTAACTAAGCAAAACCATGCAGAAAATTTGGCATAAAAGTCTACTTCAGATTCAGAGATCCCGTTAGAAACTTTGCAGCATTATGTCGATATACCATCATATAGCATGGAGCTTACAAAAACGCCATCACTCTACTTTATTTAGGACTGATTATCTCTAAATAGCTTTTATTCTTGAAATTGTTCATTTATTACAAAAGCCGTAGTTGTTTGCCAATTCTTTTGGCTGCCAATAGGTAGAACATAATTGAAAGAGAGAAAGTAGGTAGCAATCTTAAATAAAGAAGAGGATTGAACTAAAACAAAAACAGATCACAATTGTGGCTAGGCCAAGAAATACACACAACAAACAAACTTTTATTAGAAACAACGGAACAGAGAACATGAGAAAATCCAAAATGCAGACACATTGGGCTTCTGGTGGAACACCAAAAGGCCGGACAAGTTCAGAATTTGCAAACAATCGTTACAAATCCAAACGACACAAATGGTACATCTAAGTCCTTTATTCTGAGAAAACAGGGAAAACATGAGCAACTGACACAAGACGCTAAAACAAAAACAACAAACGACCCTCAAGACAACACTACTCCTTTTCTTCTTTCTGTTCCTCTTTCCAGCAGCCCTTCAGAACGGATATGGGAGATCCACAGTAAGGAGTCCTAGTGAACTTCTGGTAGACAATGGAACCCTTGCCAAATTCTTCTCGACTCCACTCAGCAAGAGAGTAGCCCTTAACATCAACATCAGAGCAAACACACTCCAGTAACTTGGTAGCAACATCAGCATGCAAAGCAATAGAGAACTCATCTGGCTCGAAACATGCCAGCACCCTCTCAACCAGGGGACCCAACTTCATGGTTTTCGGATCATAACCAACTGACTCAAAGCTAGCGTAGCTAAAGCCATCTTCTGGGGTAATGTGAATGGTTGAAATGGCAGCTCCTTCAATAGCATTCATGGAATAACCACAGGGTTCAAACTCAAAATCGCATATCTCAGATTTGGGGAGGATCTTCCTTATGCCAGATCTAACAGTCATGTGAGCAGCCGAGCTTCCTTCAGTCTTGTAGAAGACAGATGCCTTCTCCCTGTCCAAACCAGTCATACACATCTCAAGAGTGTAAACAGGGGCATTAGACTGAACAGGCCCAGCTGAGGCAGAGTAAACATGCCATTTCTGTGTTTTGTCAGGACTGCCCATAATCACAGCCTTGCTACCGGCAGCAAGCTTCCCGAAATAACCATCGAGGACAGCAACTTCTTCAGAAAAGTGACGGTGAGGGAACGATTGAGCACCGGGGAAAATGAAGCTCCCGCGGGTATACCTCACTTCTTGTACTTTGAGAGACAAAGTCTCAGCCATCCTTAGAATGGGCGGAATTGCGAGAAGCAACTTTGTGGTGCCACAGGTTTTGATGATTATCTTGTAAGAATAAACGAAGAGGCTAGACTCAGAGAGGACATATGAATCAACATCGTCATTTGATAGGGAATCAACAATGGTGCACTCAGCAGGTCCAAGAATTTCATCCAGTTGTGACTTCGAGAGAGATCGAAGTCCTTTTCCGTTAGGATCAGCAAACAGACCAGGCTCGACGAAAGAAATTTCGAGTCTTTTTTCAAAACCTTCAAAACCAATAGCAGAGACAAGCATGTCCATTTCCATAATGAAAAATGTTCACAGCAGAAAAAGAAGTTAAAGCGGAAAATGTTCAGAGCAATGAGCGCAAAAGCAGAAAGTAGTAAAAGAAATAAGAAAAGGAGTGAGGGCTTGACAACGAAAGAAAATGAAAGCTAGAATTTTTTTTGTTTTTTTTTTTGGTTGCGTCTAGTGACGCTTTAAGGACGGAAGTTTAGGGTATATCAGGATGGTTTGCGAGCACACTGCATACAAGAAAAAAGAGAAGTGTCAGTTATAATATCCTTGACTCTCATTCTACAAGGCTCATGGGGTTTTAAACAAATGAGATCCAGATACTTACGTTGGAGTAAGCAGCAGATCTGAACTTCTTGACTCCACCGTTTGGTCGAACGTCTTCAATGCTGTAGCCGAGGGGAGCTTCGTAAAATAAGGAACTACTACTAGACTTCTTTTTACCACCTTTTGACTCCATTAGTACATTCACCTGTACATGCCAACAACAACTTGTAAGTCAGAGCTATCCTTTAAAAGCAACCATTCTAATGCTACAGATACAGATATCATTATAAAAGTCAGAGCTAAACACCCGGATACTTCATGTCATGATCTAACATACATACACCCATCTTAACAGCCTAAACGGGATAAACAGAATGAATTTGCTTAGATGTATAGTTAAATAAGATAGTTTTGAGAGTAATTAAGTGCACAAACAACTAGCTCGTGGAAGGAGATAAAATTTACAACAAATGTTATATATGCATCTATTTTCATAACCCGTTCAAAGGCAGGCAAAATTCTCACCAATGACAAAAGCACAATCTGTATGACACCCCTGGAATTGCTAGGTATTTAGAAACAACAGAAAGTTTAAATTACCAAACCCCAGTACGATTTCTATCACCATATATCATTTAAAACAAACACCTATGGAAATTTATTGAGCAATCAAAAAGGAAGGACATCACCATGTGGCAAAGCCATTGGCTCGTGAAACTATGATTTCGCAAGACATAACATGTCCAAGACCATAATATTGTCATCCGTTTTTGTACAAATCCCAACATCTTAGAATACCTAGATTTTTTTATTTTTTTGTATTTTCACTCAATTATTTTTAGTGATGAAAATGTAGATTCACGTACAATTATTATGAACATGCATGCATAACTAACAATTACGAGTTATTTAAGATTGACCATGGACACCTGTTCAAATACACCATGCAACAACAATTCACAAGTTTAAAAGAAAGCCTTAGATTTGGAATACTATATCAATATTAAAAATTTGAAATTTAAAATAAAGAAAATAGACAGAAACTTTTGCTTGGAGTAGTTCTCCAAAATGAACAAGTCAAGTCATCCAATTAAGAGCTGACTCATTTAATCATGAAAATGATAGATCAGATCTCCCATTTGAAATTGTATATATACTGTAATAAAGTTTAACCTAATAGAGAAGGATGTCAAGTAAGGCTGCTGAGGTGGGTCCTACTGTTCAGCTAGAAAATATGAATCTTTGAAATGCCTCCAATAAACAATTGTAGATAATTTTTAAAAAAGAAAAAAGCTTTCTGGGAAAAATAGGAAAAGAACAAAAGAAAAGGGCCACATCTCAAATCCCAAACTCAGCTAGAAAAATAATAAACCAAGTCACATTTCCTTTTTGGCACTTTCTGTTTAGAGGTGAAAGAACCTCTCCTTTGACTATAATTTTAGTAGATATATTAATATAATTTAGTTTTAAATTTCTGAATATAGTGATTTTATTTTCAATAATAAAATTTACAAATAACATAATACAATTATGCCAATCACAGATCCATCTTAAAAAATATTACACATGAATCTCATAAATTCCATACACCAAAAGCTAATCATATCAACACATTCACCATAAAACAAGACAAATCATAGCAAACTTTTCAGAGAGGGGCAAAAAGGTCTTCAAAAAAGAAAAATGAAGGAAAAACAACTATATCTTAAAAGGTGTTCAAAAAATGATGAGAAAATAATGCCGTGTCTGTTTAATTTAACACAGAATAGAAAAGGAAACGAACTTCATCAGAAAAAAATATTAACAATTAACAAACAATTATTTATAATCCAGATCTATCTTAAAAAGATAAAACTCCTGAATTATTAAACATCAAAATCTAATCATATCGACAACATTCACCATAAAATCATATCCAAAAAAAGGAACATAAGACTAAAAAATAATGATAAAAGAGGAGCTTCATACTTGCAATATTAAAAAATTGAAAGAAATTTTAGGAAAAAACAAATTCCTGAATTATTAAACACCAAAATATAATCATATCAACAACATTCACCATAAAGTCATATCCAAAAAATAACGGAACATAAGACTAAAAATTAATGATATAACAGGAGCTTCAAACTTACAATATTGATAAAATAGGAAAAACAAATTCCTGAATTATTATACACCAAAATCTAATCACATCAACAACATTCACCATAAAATCATATCCTAAAAATAAAACATAAAAAGGAACATAAGAATAAAACTTAATGATAGAACAGGAGCATTCATACTTACAATATAAAAAAATTGAAATTTTTTGGTTCAATGCCGATACAAATCACGATCTTTCCAAATCCTACACAAAAAAATTAATTCAATAATCGGATCAAACGATAACAACATAGATCTAAAGGTATAATTAATGGAAATAATACTTACAGAAAATTCCGAAGAAGAGAGAAAACCCTACAAATTCGGAAGAGTATAAAAGAAGCCGAAAAAGGTTACACAGAATTCTCGTGAGCGTTTCATAATTGGAAGCAAGTTGGGTATTTATATATATCGTGATCACATAAGTGGTCCCTGTATTCTTCGTTTATTGTTCTTAAGTCCCTTTACTTTCGGGGAATTTTCGTCCACATAATAAAATGACGATATTACCTTCAAAGTGGACAAACTGGTAGGTGGCCGTGACTAAGAATTTCTATTTATTAATTATAATTTAGTGATAAAAATAAACATGAAGATAAATGTCATGTATTCATTGAATTTGTTTAAACACCATTGCGATTAAGTTTTTGTCATAATTATACCACAAGTAATTATTGAGATATTAAAAACAAAATACTATGAGAGTCAGATCATTTAAAATAATCTAGTCATATACTTGGTATTTTCTTGTAATATTAAATAAGTCAAAGTTGTTTAAATAATATAATGGGATAATTTAGAAATCTAAGCTTCATAATACTGACCTTCTTTATGGTTTACAATATTCACTTAATCCCTTTATTTTGATTTCTTTACGACAATTCTCTTATAATTATTATTCAAGTGAAAACAATGTCTTGATATCTCATACCATTGTAAATAAGCACGACTTATTTAAGTGATTCATGATAATTAATTTTATATATATTATAGAGTTTTAATTCTTATGCTCAAAGAATTCGAAAATTGTTTACGTGAAGATAAAAGTTAATAAGTTCTTCTAGTTGTGATTAGACTTAAAATTAACATTACTCATTATTGATGAGTAAAATTACTACTGAAGGCATTTTATAAATTTCATTGAATCATGACCATGCCTCTACTAATGTTGTTAGAGATTGTGCAACTATTTCATGAATATGTTATGATATTCTTCGTACTAAAGAGAAATTATTGATACAACACACTATTTCTCTTAATTAGTCTTGTCCAATGTGAATTTAAATTAATTAAGCCAGTAAATTACAAGGGGGATGCGATCGGTATGTGGGATAGGATAGTCAGTTGTATTCGGGAGGTAGCCAGAGAAGTGCTAGGAGTCTCGCGGGGTCGTCGTGGTGGACATCGAGGGGACTGGTGGTGGAATGGTGAAGTTCGAGAGAAGGTGGGAGCAAAGAAAGCGGCGTATGCGAAATTGGTAGAATGCAAGGACGATGTGGAGAATTGAACGAATAGGGAACTGTATAAGATGGCGAGGAAGGAGGCAAAGCTATTGGTTACGGCGGCGAAAATTACGATTTTTGAATGCCTGTATGTGGAATTAGAGGGAAAAGGGCCAAGGTGAGGGAGAAGAGGGCCCGTGACTTGGATCACGTGAGGTGCATCAAGGACGAGGATGGCAAAGTACTGGTGGAAGACGCGCATATTAGGCGAAAGTGACAGTCTTACTTCCATAAACTCTTGAACGAATAAGGAGATAGAGACATTGTACTTGGAGGCCTGGAGCAATTGGGTAGGTACCGAGATTTTGGGTATTATAGGAGCATTAAGGTTGAGGAGGTTAAGGGTGTTGTCCGCATGATGCGCAGGGGACGAGCAACCGGGCCTGATGAGATTCCAGTTGAATTTTTGAAAAGCGCAGGCATGGCAAGTTTGGAGTGGCTGACTAAATTATTTAATGTCATTTTTAAGACGGCGAGAATGCCCGATGAATGGAGGTAGAGTACAATGATTTCTTTGTACAAGAACAAAGGTGATATCCGAAGTTGCAACAACTATATAGGTATCAAGCTGTTAAGCCACACTATGAAAGTTTGGGAAAGGGTCGTGGAGATGGGGGTGAGAAGAGGTGTGTTTATGTCCGAGAACTAGTTTGGATTCAAGTCAGGGCGTTCGACTACAGAACTCATTCATCTTATTAAGAGATTGATGAAGCAGTATAGGGAGAGGAAGAGAGACTTACATATAGTTTTCATCGACCTCGAGAAGGCATACGATAAAGCCCCTATGAAGGTTCTCTGGAGATGTTTGGAGGTTAGAAATGTACTTGTGGCGTATACTAGGGAGATCAAGAATGTGTATTATGGAGCCAAAACCAGGGTACGAACAGTATGAGGGGACTCGGAGCATTTTCCAATGATGATGGGGTTGCACCAAGGTTCAGCTCTTAGTCTATTCTTATTTGTGTTGGTAATGGATGGACCGGCGTGACAAATCCAAGGGGAGGTGCTATGGTGTATGTTATTCACGGACGATATAGTCCTGATTGATGAGACCCGCAGTGGGGTGAATGCGAAGCTGGAGGTCTAGAGACAGGTTCTGGAGTTTAATGGGTTTAGGCTGAGTAGGACCAAGACATAATACTTGGAGTACAAGTTTATTAACGGGAATGACTTGGAGACAGGCGTGGATGTGGGACTTGGTACCTAGGTCATTCCGAAGAAATGAAGCTTCAAGTACCTCAGGTCTATTATCCAAGGGAACAGAAGATTGATGACGATGTCACACATCGTATTGGGGCAGGGTGGCTAAAATGGGGGCTTGCATCTGGAGTCTTGTGCGATAAAAATGTGCCACCAAAACTTAAAGGCAAGTTTTATAAAGTGGTGGTTAGACCGACGATGTTGTATGGGGTAGAGTATTGGCCGATCAAGAATTCGCACATCAAAAAGATGAAAGTGGCGGAGATGAGGATGTTGAGGTGGATGTGTGGGCATACAAGGAGGGACATGATTAGAAATGATGATATATGGGGCAGAGTGGGTGTAGCCTCGGTGGAGGACAATATGCGGGAAGCGAGGTTGAGATGGTTCGGGCATGTGCAGAGAAGAGACACAAATGCCCATGTGCGGAGGTGTGAAAGGTTGGCTATGGACGGGTTTAAGAGAGGTAGAGGTAGGCCGAAGAAGCATCTGGGGAGAGGTGATTATAAGGGATATGACAAAGGTGCAACTTACTGAGGACATGACCTTAGATAGGGAGTTGTGGAGGACACAGATTAGGGTAGTAGGTAGTCGGGTGTAGTACTACTTACGCGTACAGACTGGTAGTGTAGTGCGATTATTGTGGGTCCGCTTAGCTTATTATACTAGTAGGCGCAGTATTGTTGTATAGTAGCTTGCTATTTCTGTTGTTGGGTATTCTTTAGTGTACCGTGTTTAACTTATGTATCTATGTTAGTTCCTTTTCAAAATGCGCTGGCATGGCCCATTTGCTTTTGATACCAAGTTTTTCAGCATTTTCATACTGCCTTAAATTTTATGCCTGAGTCTACCCGATTTTTCTTGCTCTACCTGTGCTTAGGTTTTATCTTGAGTCGAGGGTCTCTCGAAAACAGTCGTTCTACCTCTCAACGTAGATGTAAGGTCTGTGTATTGTGTACACCCTACTCTCCCTAGACCTCACGTTGGGGGATTTTCACTAAATGTTGTTGTTGTAGTAGTAAATTACAAATATTATACTATTACAAAAGAAAATTAATTAGTTGCCCTAGACATATAGCTATATATTCAAACATTGTTATTTTCCATTTGATCACATGTTGAAGTTTAAGTTCGTTAGCTACTTACTTGTGGTAGGTGAGAGACTTTACTCGAATTCATTATTGTGAAGGGGCAAAAGGACAATGTGCATGGTTCACGTGGACTTTCAATGAATGTACAAGTATACAATTTCATCCATTGAATATTAAGCACTCCCTCCATTCCGTTTTTATTGTCGCTTTAATTCTTTTTATGTTCATTAAGAAAAATAGTAAATACAAGTTATAGTTTACTAAGATATTCATATTTATTAAAAAAAAAAAGAATTGAGTGATATTATTAAAAAGAACTAGTTCTTTAATGTTAAAGGTATAGTTGAAAATAATTGACAACTTTAATTTTAAATTTCTAAAGTAAAAATAATTTTGAACAATTTTGTTAAATTAGAGCGACAGTTAGGAACGGTTGGAGTACTAAACTAGGAAATATGCTTCATTTTACCTTCTTTTTAAAAAAAATAATTAGTTTTCTCTCACATAGGGACAAATAGAAGGGGGGAGGAAAGGGAGACGGAGAAAATTGAAACACACATGTTATGTGAAACTTCCATCATTATCACTAGACTTAAGAAAATTGAAATACACATATTATGTGATACTTTCATGAAAATTGAAACATACACGTCATGTGGAATTTCCATCAGTATCACTAGACTTAATTCAATCATATCAGTCAAAATTTATAAATTAGTCGCCTTCAACTTATGACTTTTCAGTTTATAAGCATTTTTTATTTAATAATTTTTTAAACTGTTTTAATTATCCCTAATATTATTTTTGCTTTTAAAATACTTTTATTAAAATATAACTTCTAGTTATCTTTTAATTCTATTTATGTCATTCATTTTTTAAAAAATGTAAACATACTTTTAAATTCATTTTTTTAAATAATTGTAAGGACATTTAAGTCAATTTAACAAAATAAAAAAGTGATTATCAATACTTTTTTATTAAACATGTTAACTAGTTATTATCAATTTCATTACTTCTATTCAAATACATGACTATTTATTTATAAAATCAATTTCAACACTTAAAATTACATTTAGCAAACTCTTAACCGAAAAAAGGTGTTATTTATCATATTCAAACTCTCCGATTGTTTTTAGTCTATGCAAAATTGGTTATGTATAAAGTTCAAAGTTTCTTCTAACTTCAAGATTAAGATATTTCCAAATTTCTTGCAATAATGGTATTCTTTCTCGTATAGTTGTAGTATTATTATTGTAGGTTCGCTTAGCCTATCATACTAGTAGGCACATTGTTACCTTATAGTCCCTTCTCGCTTGAATTATGATGATATGTGTATTTTGTTTGTCTTATTTACTTGCATTAATTATTGCTTCTTTTTGCTTCCTTTTTTGAGAATTCACTACCATGACTTACTCACTTTGTTTGTCGTACTTTACTTGAACTTGTGCTTTGTCTTGAGCCGGGGTCTCTCGGAAACGGCCGTTCTACCTACCAATGTAGATGTAAGGCCTATGTACACTCTACCCTCTCCAGACCCCCACATTGTGCAATTTCACTGGATATGTTGTTGTTTTATAGTAGTACTTCTTCAACATCTTTGATTTTTTTCTTCATATATTTCAAGAATCTTTTTGTATGTTCAAATACATGTGATTTCTTTAACCCGTTTCTTTTTCTCTTCTTTTGATTAGAATAATTCCTTTGGCTACTTGATTTTTAATTTACCCATGGTAGGTAAGGGTTTACAATGGAATTTTACATCACTAATTTTAAATGGTACACGAAATAAATGATAATTCAATGAACGGCCAAAACTCAAGACTCAAAACAAATGGAAAATGAATTTTAAATTAGTATAGAGCACGAAAAACGTGCTTCCTTATCTAACTCCCTAATCCCTAATCCCCTCCTTAACAATGTGTTCTTGGGTTCCCGTCCCGTGTTCGCTATCTATTTTCGGTTCTCAATTAATTCAGATTTTCGTTTACATAAGAACTATTAAAAAGAATTAAGCATTCTCTATTAGAAATTTATCATTTCCAGAACTCAAATTCGAGATCAGAGACTGAGATAGAAAGCCAGCTACGGGATCACCCTAACATGGTAGCTTTTGCTTAAATAATATTGCTAAGAGTGCCACATCGGAAATGAAATGAGAACATGGAATTGGACAATCCTCACCCTACAAGCTAGCTTTTGGGGTTGAGTTAGGCCCAAGATCCATTCTTTACATGTTAAGAGTCTCACATTGGATATGGAATGAGAACATAGACTCCTTATATGGACTTGGACAATCCTCACCCTATGAGCTAGCTTTTAGGATTGAGTTAGGCCCAAGATCCACTCTTTATATGGTATCATAGTCAGACTCATTCCAATTCTTTGTTCGTCGATGCCGAGCCCCCAAATTATATTATCCACGCTCCAGTTAACGAGGTCTGGCCGTGCGGGGGAGTGTAAAGAGTCTCATATTGGATATGGAATGGGACCATAGACTATTTATATGGACTTGGACAATTCTCACTCTACAAGCTAGCTTTTGGGGTTGAGTTAGGCCTAAGATCCACTCTTTATATGGTATTAGAGTCAGGCTCATTCCAATTCTTTGTTCGTCGATGTCGGGCCCCCAATTATATTGTCCACGCTCCAGTTAACGAGGTCTGACCGTGCGGGGGAGTGTTAAGAGTCTCATATCAGATATGGAATAGGACCATAGACTCCTTATATGGATTTGGACAATCCTCACCCTACAAGCTAGTTTTTGGAGTTGAGTTAGACTCAAGATCCACTCTTTATATACCTTTACAATATGAATTATATTTCCTATTGTAATTAGGTTGATTAGTTACCTAGTTTAGATATTCTTGTACTACTATATATATTGTACATTATTGATGAATAAAATCAAGGAACATATTCCTTTATGGTATCAGAGTCAGGCTCATTCCAATTCTTTGTTCGCCGATGTTGGGCCTCCAAATTATATTATTCATGCTCCCGATAACAAGGTTTGGGTGTGCGAAAAAGTGTTAAGAGTCCCACATCGGATATAGAATGGGAACATAGACTCCTTATATTACATTATCCACACTCCAGTTAAAGAAATATGTTCCTTGATTTTATTTATCAATAATATACAATATATATATAGTAGTAAAAGAATATCTAAACTAGGTAACCGATCAACTTAATTACAATAGAAAATATAATTCTACCTAAAATAGGAGACATAATTACAATAGGAATATAATTCCACATAAAATAAGAGATATATAATTAATGTAAGAATATTTGTATATTCTTTATGGTATCAGAGCCAGACCCTACACAAAAATACACACCACGCCGTCGACCGCCACTCGGCCGCAACCCCCACGACGGAACCCTAGTTTTTTTAGCCACTCAATCTCCCTTCTCCTCCTAAATTGCATCCTCCATGGCAGACAAAACAATATTCCATCATGCATTTGCACTCAACAACATTAAATTTTTCATCCATGTGACTCTTGAGATGGAAAAAGGTCATACTCCTCGTGGGCGGAACTCTTCAAAATCCATTGTCGTGTCTACTAAGTTATCGATCACATCATCCCTCATAAATCGAAGTCCATAGACTCACACTCGACTTCGACTTCTGATGATGCACTTTGGTCTCGTTTGGATGCCGCTATCCTCTAGTGGATATACGACACGATATCTAATGATCAGTTGCACACAATCATTGAAATCGATGCCACTGCTTTCCAAACGTGGGAACTCTTCATAATACATAGTGATTTGTGGACTTTCCATGTTTTAAGTACGGCCGACCATCGATATTATGTGTTATTTTTGGATGATTATTTTAATTTTCTATGGACTTTTCCAATTGGTAATAAATCTCAGGTCTACCCCATTTTTTCCTCATTTAGCGCTTTCATAAAAACACAATTTGAAAAGAGCATTAAATGTTTTCAATGTGATAATGGCAGGGAATTCGATAATAACCAATTCAAACAGTTTTGCTCCAAAAATGGTCTTACCTTTCATTTTTCCTGCCATCATACCTCCTTCCAAAATGGTAAAGCCGAACAGAAAATACGAACCATAAACAGCCTAATTCGTGCCTTACTTGCTCATGCCTCAATTCCCCCTCAATTCTGGCATTACACACTCTCCATGGCCATATATCTCTTCAATATAATCTCAAACAAGTCTCTAGCTCTACGGTCGCCCACTCAAGTTCTATTTCACAGAAACCCCTCCTACCAACACTTACGTATTTTTGGATATCGCTGCTATCCTCTCCATCCGACCACTCACAAACTCCAACCCCAGTCTTCTCCGTATGTGTTTCTGGGTTACTCCACCAATCATCGTGGTTACTCTTGCTGTGACTTATCAAGCCGTAAAATAGTTATTTCACACCATGCCCTATTTGATGAGTTTCAATTCCCTTTTGCCTCACTAAATTCTCCACCTCGGCATTCCAACGACTTCCTAAATGATGGCATGAACCCTCTTCCAATTCATCATTTATATAATCTGACGTCTCAGTCCCCGGCACCCGAACACACCACGGTCAGTCCGGAATACGCTGCCCACCCTGTTCCGCTAATGGTCGGTCGGTACAGCCCGTCTCAGGGTGATACCGTAGCTATCTCTCAGCAAATTAAGCCTCGACCAGCCGATCTTGCCATCCCTGCCCTTTCTCCTCTTCCCGGCAGTTTCGTGGCACCCCTCTCTCCTCTCATCCCGTGTCCTGAGACACACTCTTGGACAATGGAAACTCGTGCCATGCACGTAATTTCCAAACCTAAATGACTGTTTAACCTACCCGTTTCAGTTTTCCCTTCCCATGTCCCTCGGAATCCGAAGGATGCCTTGTCCGACCCAAATTGGAAAGCTGCAATGATTAATGAATATAATGCTCTTATTGATAATAAGACGTGGGACCTAGTACCCCGTCCACCCGATGCTAACATTATTCGTTCTATGTGGATTTTTAGACATAAAAAGAAATCTGATGGTTCTTTTGAGAGGTACAAGGCCCATCTTGTAGGTGATGACAGGTCTCAACAGATGGGAGTGGATTGTGATGAAACGTTCAGCTCGGCAGTAAAGCCCGCAACCATCCGAACCGTCCTCAACATTGCCCTATCCAAGTCTTGGCCAATTCATCAACTTGATGTCAAGAACGCTTTCTTACATGAGGATTTTTATGAATTGGTATATATGTATCAGCCTGTGGGTTTCAGGGATCCTATTTATCCAGAGTATGTGCGTCTATTGCGGAAATCGCTCTATGGACTGAAATAGGCTCCTCAAGCATGGTACCAGCGGTTTGCCGATTATGTCTCTTCTATCGATTTTTCACATAGCAGATCCGATCATTCCATGTTCATCTACAACAAAGGTCCATATATGGCTTACCTATTATTATATGTTGATGACATCATCCTCACCACATCATCTGATGCCCTCCGCCGGCCCATTATGTCTCTCATTTCATCTGAGTTTGCTATGAAGGATCTGGGGCCTCTAAGTTATTTCTTGGGCATCCCTGTCACTCACCATTCTGGCGGCCTATTTCTATGTCAGATGAAATACGCCGAAAATATCCTTGATCGTGCGGGCATGACGTCTTGCAAGTCATCCCACACACCAGTGGACACCAATTCCAAGCTCAACGCTGATCTCGACCCTCCGTATTCAGACCCGACTCATTATTGTAGCATGTCTAGGGCCCTACAGTACCTCACATTCACGAGACCAGACATATCCTATGTCGTGCAACAAATCTGTTTACACATGCACAATCTGATGGAAGCACACATGCATGCCCTCAAATGTATTTTACTATACGTCCAAGGCACACTTCACTTCGGCTTATATCTATACAGGTCCGCACTCACTAGTCTCATTGATCTCATTGCTTATTCTGATGCTTTCTGGGTGGATGTCATGACACTCGACGTTCCACGTCTGATTATTGTGTTTTCCCCGGAGATAACCTATTGTCTTGGTCTTCTAAAAAGCAACATACACTATCCTGATCCAGTGCCGAAGAGGTGTAGCCAACGTCGTCTCTAAGTCTATTTGGGTCTGTAACCTTTTACTTGAGCTTCACTGCCCTATTTAAAAGGTAACACTGGTCTACTGCGAAAATATTAGTGCGATATATATTTCCGACAATCCCGTCCAACATCAGCGCACCAAACACATTGAGATGAACATTCATTTTGTTCGCGAAAAAATGACTCATGGTCAAGTTCGTGTCCTTCATGTTCCTTCTAGATGTCAGATATATCAGATTGTCGATATCTTCGCCAAAGGACTTCCGCACATACTGTTTGATGATTTTTTAGTCAGTCTCAATGTTCGTGAGCCTCCTGCTTCGACTGCAGGGGTGTAATAGAATATTCACCAAATATTCTTTCATTAATTGTATATCTCTTATTTTAGGTAAAATTATATTCATATTGTAATTATGTCTCCTATTTTAGGTAGAATTATATTTCCTGTTGTAATTAGGTTGATTAGTTACCTAGTTTAGATATTTTTGTACTAATATATATATATTGTAAATTATTGATGAATAAAATCAAGGAGCATATTCCTTCATGGTATCAGAGCTAGGCTCATTCCAATTCTTTATTTATCGACGTTGAGCCCCCAAATTATACTGTCCATGCTCCAGTTAACAAGGTCTGGCCGTGCAGGGGAGTGCTAAGAGTCTCATATCGGAAATGGAATGAGAACGTGGACTTGAACAATCCTCACCCTACAAGCTAGCTTTTGGGGTTGAGTTAGACACAAGATCCATTATTTACAAATATATTTGTGTTAAGAAAATTCATTAAATTTGTGCATATATTAAATTTAATTAGAGCCTAGTTATTAACACTAGAAGTCGTTGTTCTAAAATCTAGAATCCATAAAGTTAAATTACTGGCTCTCGAAATATCTGATTAAAAATGGAAGGATCTATTCATTCCACCGTAATCCTTCTCCAATCATATGTGGGAAAAGACTCAATTATTTCACAATATTTAATTAAAGATGAATAATCCAGAAGTGCAGTTGTGGTTATGTGACCAAAAAGATTTGACCTTAATTATATACTGCAAATGGCGATCTCTTAATTCGCCACTAATCTATCATGCACCTTAGAGATCACGAGGAAAAAAGAATGTATGATCTCCATTATTGAATAAAATAGAAAAAAAACAAATATGTGATTACAGAAATTGGGACGCTGGCCAACTGGACAACCAACTAATGGCATCCGACTCATTGAACTGCAATTTGATTTAACGTTTATTGACCAATTGGCATGTCTCTATGAGGGTTATAAGAAAGTCCATTTTTAATAACCCTAGTATATGTACTAGTTTGTTCATATCTCAATTAATTTTACGAAGTATTTGTTATTTTCATCATGTTGAAAAGATTTATTAGGTCAGCCCCACACATAAAAGATGCTAATTTGCTCATTAACCCATTAGTTTGTCTTACTCCTAAATCCTAACATATAATTTATAAAGACACCATTATGAGTGTTAGAAGATAGACGCTTTTCCACATTAATCGACAACTAGGGTTTACAATAGTGAAAAACGCTATGCATCCTCGGAAAGGATATCTAGATTGTGGACAAACCGAATTCATCCATTTTATGAGGATTCCCGACAACCGGTGATATGAGTCATAGTTATTGCAGATATGTTTCCGCTAAGGAGAGACCCGTGAGTATCCTAACTAATATTTATTATTCAAATACTACACACCAAGTCACCAACGACATAAATATCAGGATAACTTTGTCTGTCAAAGCTTGGACAAATAAGATAGATCACCTAGAATTGAGATTTGAACCTAAGATCTCATGATTCTCAATTAGGTGGAATAAAATATATTCCTTTTACAAGTATATTTTGAAAAAGATTAAATAAATATGGGACTTTTGAAGTTTTTTAGAAATTTATAAGCAGAAGGAACATGATGCATTTTTACTAAATTTAAAAATAATAAAACACACAATAAATTTGTGACTATGAATAAATAAATTAGATTTGTTGTAGACTTTGGCACATGATATCATATACTTTATTAGCAGATCCGATTTTTCGGCAGATAATGTGGATATGCTTTATGAGAACTGCAATAATGGGAAACTTCGAGGGGTTGTCGGATTTGGGTGGTGGGGAGCAGAATAGACAAAAATCAGATTCCTGTTGATATAAGTGACTTTTTTGGATATTGACTCATTGAGCTACCATGAATGGTTGTTGATCCTTCAAATATTTAATCAGAACCAGCGTAATTAAAATTTTAATTTTATGGATTCTGAATTTTATAATTTTAAATATTAATAATTGAGTTTTAGATTATATATATATATATAAACATAAATAGCCGACTTATACAAAGCTACTAAATTAATTGGTTGATTCGGTATTCGACTTTCTACCTACGCTCTTCCCTTTAATCAAAGATTTTGATATCGAGCTTTGAGAAGGAGAAACTTGTGATGGGACTCGCTTAGCTTAGTGAGCCGTATGTGGCACGCAGTAGCGAATCCAAATTTTCATTAGGAAAAAGATAAAAGCGATTAATTCAATATTTATTATGTAGAAAAAATAAATTTAATATTATATATATATATATGTATGTTGTCTTTCTTCTCTTCTTTAAAGTCTGGAGCTGGACATCTTTTTCCTGATTCGATTCACAATATAATTTTTCGTGTAAAGACTATGAGACTCCCAACTCCGCTTCTAATAACACAAATTTGAATTAGTCGAATCAACATATTATGAAATTATACTATTTTCTTTGTCTCAATTTATATGACACACTTTTTTTTAGTAAGTTTAAAAAAGAATGACATCTTTCTTTATTTGTCAATAATTTAATTTTAAATTTTACCTTTTACACTTAACGAAATGATATATAGCCACACAAATATTTTTAGCTTGTTTTAGACTATAAAATAAAACAAATAAAAAATTCGTGTCAAATCAAAGATATTCATATAAAATGGAATGGATAGGAGGGAGTAGCCTAGATAAATAAAGGCTCGTTTGAGTGGCATTCTTAAAGGGTTATATGATAAGATGCTTTTTTGTAAGTTTGGTGGGACTATATGTCCTCGTGTGCATGAGCTGCAAACCTTTTCCTAATTTTCAATAGAGTTTGTCTTTCACTTTTTTTTCCTTCCTAAACTACCTCCAAAAAGTGCAAGCATCATTCACTTTATCATTTCATGTTTAATTGGCAATCAGATGTCTTTATTAAAAAAACTTTTAATGTCCTATGAAAACAACTAACCCGTTCATAAGAGTGGAACCGGAATTTTCAATAGAGAATTTTAAAAAAAAATGCAAAAAGATCAAGAAAATTCAAACATCTACTATATATATATATATGTTGGAAATTTGTCTTTGGCGGGAGTTGCGACCGACCAACTTTAACGGCTTAAACACTAGTGTTACATATGTTGGAGAATCCGGTTCTTCACACATACATGATCTACTAAGTACGTAGATAACCGTAGGGCCAAGAATCGTCAAATTTCATTGAGAAATGAAAGAGATATTGGTCCATGAAGTGAGGTGTTTGAAGCATGGAAAGTGTGGTATTGTGTTCAATTCTCCCTCATCGGTAGAGGAAGAAAGAATTGTTGTGTATATAAGACTCAAAATTGGTTTGGGATTTGGGACCCCAAGAGGTATCCTATGTGTTTAAAGGAGGGAGGACCTAGATGTGCTTCGGTTCGAGGAAAGCCCACACGCGCGCTGCCGCCGCCCGCCCGTCCGGTCCGGGTCACGGGCTGTGGGTTGTGGGTCTTCTGATATTATCTTTTTGGGCCAGAGAACTTTGCCAGAAGTACAGTTTGATCCCAGAAGTTTCATATGTACAATTTGGACCACAATTCTTTCAGATGTACAGTTTGGTCCCTGAAGTTTCCAGAAAGTCAGAATTTGGACAGTCAAAGCAGAAACGCCACAACACTCAATTCAGCCATTTATTTTGGCTGAATTACTCCTCCTATAATGGCCAATCCGTTGGTGTCTTCCACAATTTATTTTGGTGACATTACTACCTCCATAATGACCATTACTTGGCCAGTAATGGCACTTATGGAGAGCGCTTTTCTTTGCTCCTCCCTCACCTATATAAACACCCCTTGCACCATTGTTGAGGCACACTTACAACACATGAAAATACATAAGCAAAAATAGTTTCTTCCTACAACTTCCAAGCATCATTTCATTGCTCAATATTCTTCACGGCAGCTCTTGAGTTTCCTTTGCTCAAGTGTTCCATTGCTTTGTTTTATCTTGGGAGACAAATTGTCCGGGACGTATAAAGGATACATACGGGGCAATATTGTCTTAAAGACAGAGTGCCACACTCGACTCAGCAAAAACAGTTTCCAGTTTTTCTTGTTCAACAATTGTAATTTTCAATTTTGTTGTTGAATTATATTTTCAGTTCTTCTACGTTTGAGCAGTTATTTGTAATTCTCGTTTCATGTACCTTTGTTAACTATATATATATATATATATATATATATATATATATATAGTAGATGTTTGAATTTTCTGACATTATACCTAATATAATTTTCGGATGAATGAGTTCATCTAAAAACCTTGCACCCACAAACTCTGCCCATGCTGTTTATTAGAGGAAATTAAAGGAATATGTTTTTGGTTATTACCCGATGTATTGTTTCAATACTAGGGCCAACTAACTTTGAATTTGAGTCGCAAAATCCTACATAGAAGGTAGGGTATCAGCGGTAAAGCTTTACTAACAAAGACAACTCTAAAATCAATGTTTGAACCCGAAATTTCTAGTTAAGAATGAATGAACCACAACACTTGTTAGTGAGGTAAAAGGAATTTACTACAAAATTAATCCATCTCAAGCTACAATAATTAATACAGTCTTTTTGCCGAATAAAATTGTGTATTAATTACTGATATAACTTTTGCCTAAACAATTCTATAATGTTTGAATTCTGGTATAGATAAAATATGTATGCAGTTTCGTGTAAAAGTATGCGATACTTATGCACCATAACATATACGAGAATTTATATCCTACTTTATACGGGATAAAGTATAAAATAAGAAATTAGATATTAGTAATAACCAAATATATAGAGCACCCAAAATGACAAAAAATAATTAAAATTAATCCTTGATACCATTTATACAATGTGAGTATTGTCATTCATTATATAACAGTTGTAGTATTGATCACCATATAACAATATTTATATGATCATGCAACTATTAATTTCTATTATTGTTGTTTTTATATTCGTGGCATAACATTCCACGAACCAAACCACCACATAGGTTACATGATTCACGTCTCTTCTCTCATAATTCAATCTTCAATCAATAAATGTTTTAAAAAATAAAATAAAATTTGAAAAATGATGAAAAGCAGAAAGTAAAAGTAAGATAAACGGATCTTTTTTTTTCGGCGAATAAGTTTTAACTTTGTCAACTTACAATATTCTATTTGATATGATGTAAAAGACTCTACTACTAGTATTTTCTTATATTGGATTTCGTTAATGTGTAAAGAATTCTTTCATTTTTTGCAAGTCAAACTCACATGTGTTTGGTTCGACCAATTGATAGAACAACAAAAAAAAGATAAAAATAAAAAGAACATGCATATCAAAAGAAATATTCTCCTTTTAAATAATAATACAATTAAAGAATATCATAATTTTTAATAAGAAAATCATGTGGTCTTCGATCTCTTTTATATTTTACAGTGAGTAAATCGTGTGGTCTTGGGTGAAAAAAGTACGATTTCTTATATGTGGCTTACGTTTATTCTTGGAAACTGTTATCGAATCTTCGCCCTCGATCAGATCAACTTTATTGGTGGACAGAAATAACTTATCATAAAAATTATTCAATGTATATTTTTGTTTTGAATGATGGCAGAGAATTATTCATAAGAAAAAGGAAAATGCCTAAAATACACTAATTTTTGTCCGAATTTGGTGTAAGACAGTGTAACACATCTAATTTTTATAGTAATTCTATTATCTATGAATATATTTTTTAAAGTGTTTCTTTAAAATTTATCTGAAAAATATAACCAAAATTCAACGTGACACAATTCAAGACTCAATTAAGAAATAATATAGTGATTCACAAGATCAAATTCAAAGAGAATCAACTGTTTTTTTCGTAAAAAAAATACTAAAAGTGTAAGAGATAATTCTAATTTCTTATTTTGTTCGAAGAGTGAAATGACATGAAAATGATCGGACTCCTTTGTATTTTGGTCTTTTCTTCATCATGTGTTTAAATTATTGTCCAACTCACTTTATAAATGTCAACAAAAATCAAGAGAGTAGTATTATCATTTTAGAAGATGAAGACATAATTAGTTACTTAGTTTTCATCTTTATCCTTATTCAATAAATTTGGAGATAAATTAATGTTGTGCAAAAGAGAATAGTATTAATTTAGATTCAAAGAATAAATTATGATAATTAAATATTATTTTTTTAGTTAATATTTTTTTAAGAAACGTGCTAAAAGAAATGACAAGTAAAATGGACCAGACTCCGAAGGAAGTACAAATGAAAACCTTTTCTGGTACAAACATTTGAAAAGCATCTAGTGGGAGAAAAAAAGGGAAAAAAAACTGAGATTCCAAATGATACTTTATTAATGTTACAAAATTTATAAAAAAAAAAAAAAAAAACTCAAGATGAGAACTACTCTTTTTGCCCTTTTATCATATTTAAAACAAAATGAAAGAGAGTTGTAGTTTAGTTAACTCAATTTTATTCTTTTCCATATTATTTGATATTCCACCAATAGAATCATGACCATAAATAATTTTTTTTAAAAAAACTCGTTTATAATGAGAGCATAATAACTCGTGAAAGTAGTGCAATATTTCAGAAATCATTACAAATATCAAGTTTTTAGCTCATTGCTTTTAAAATATCATCCCAAATTTTTTTAATCAAAAGTGGAATATTTGGTAATGGTTAGTATTAGTTATACCTGTGATATACATGGTTTTGTATACCATGTATATCACGGTTTCACAAGGCAAAATTATCTTATGTGAAACCACGGTATACACGGTATACAAACCCGCATATATCACAGTTTGTGAAAAGATTTTATTAGTGTAAATATTATTAAATTAGTCTTGTACGCTTACCATAATTATAAGATTCTTGTACAACTAGAATAGGGTTTTGGGAGTAGAATAGGAATATGATTTTCGTATTATGAAAAATTGTAAATTTTTATATATTCTTTCATTAATTAAAATAATCAAGGGATTATTTCTTTCATGGTATCAGAAGTCTAGGTCTAAAATTCTCTCAAATTTCCGTCCACTCTTGCATCGATTTTCGAGCCTTCTTTCTCAGTTTTCGTGCAGGGTGGTGCCTCATCCCTTCCCAAAAATTTCTTCTCAATTCCTACATCACGTCTTGTGTTGCTATTATGGCTAAGAACACATTTCACCATTCCTTTATTGTTTCTAACATCAAGAATCACATCCTTATCATTCTTGAAATAGAAAACGTCCAATAAGCGACGTGGGCCGAACTGTTCAAAGTTCACGCACACTCGCATCAAGTCCTCTATCACATTATCCCCGCGGCCCCTGCGGATACTGAGGTGCCCAAATTCAAGGATGATCCTAAGTTATGGACGACCCTTGATGCTACCGTTCTTCAGTGGATTTACTCCACTATTTCTACTGATCTGTTGCAAATGATTATCGACCAGACGCTACGGCGATGGATGCTTGGAATAGAGTGTGTGATATATTCCAAGATAATCAAAATTCTCGTGTTATTACCGTTGAGCAGAAATTTTCCCACGTCAATATGGAAGACTTCCCCAATGTTTCAGCATACTTCAAAAGGTTAACAGAATTGGCGGACCAACTCCGCAACGTTGGTGAGCCCATTACCAACGATCGTTTTCTCCTTCAGATGGTTGCATACTTGCATGCCTATCTGAGGCCTATAGTGGCGTCGGTACGCTTCTTCGTCAGAGACGTCCTCTTCCGCAGTTTTATCAAGCCCGTTCCTTGTTCACGCTCGAAGAAGCAGGCTTGGCTAAGAAAGCGGCCACTGGGGCCCCGTCTATCGTCATGATGATCGAGACCAATTTCTCTCCATCCGTCTCCAACAATTCCGGCCAAAACCGTAATAACGGTGGCGTAAAAAAGGGTCAGAATTGCAAAAAATAATAGTAAAACCCGTGGTGGAAATCGAGGTGGCAACAACTGGGGTGCCAATGGGCCTCGAGGCAGTGGGCCGCAAGCCAACTGGCCACAGCACTGGGGCCCATGGCCATGGAATTGGGCCTGGGCCCAACAACCTCTATTACCCGTCGACTGCCTACCCGGGACATTGGGCCCAAAATCCCAACATCAACAGGCCCAGTTATTCGGGTCAACAGTGGTACCCGAGAAGCAATTCTGGGCCGGGGCAGTAAGCGGGCGTGCTTGGGCCTCGGCCTCCGCAGGCCCACCATGCAGCGGGCCCCGCCCCACCGACATTGAAGCCACGATGCACACACTTGGTTTAAATCCCCCGGACACAAATTGGTACATGGACACTGGAGCCACTACTCACATGACGTCCGACCAAGGTACTCTCTCGTCTTATTCCAATTTGAGCAACAATTGTGGCATAATTGTTGGTAATGGCGATTCAATTCCAATTCGCGGTTACGGTCATAAAACTTTGTCTCCCCCCCCCCCATCCCCCTTATCCTGAAAAATACTCTCCATGCCCCTAACTTAATTAAAAATTTGGTGTATGTCCGTAAATTCACCACTGATGATTGAGTTTCTGTTGATTTTGATCCTTTTGGGTTTTCTATGAAGGATTTCAAGACGGAGATTCCTCTCATGAATGTGATAGTAGGGGAGATCTTTATCCTATCATGCCCACATCCGGTCTCTCGAGTCAAGCCTTGCCATCTACTTTTGCGGCTCTCGCTCCTTCCTTATGACATGCACGTTTGGGTCACCCTGGGTCATCTATTGTTTCTTCATTAAATAAAAACAATTTTATTTTTTGTAAGGGTACGAGTAGTACTCCAATTTTTCAATCTTGTCCTCTAGGAAAACTTGTTAGATTACCGTTTGTAGACTCTACTTCTCGTACTTTAATGTCATTTGATATTATTCATAGCGATTTATGGACATCTCCTGTTCTCAGTTCTTTGGGCCACAATTATTATGTTATATTTTTGGATGACTATTCTAATTTTTTGTGGACTTTTCCGTTAGCGAAAAAATCTCAAGTGTTTTCCACATTTTTAAAATTTAGAGCATTCATCCGTACCCAGTTCGATCGGGAAATAAAAAATATTCAATGTGATAATGACAAAGAATATGATATAATGAGTTGTTTCGGGATTATTGTGATACTAATGGAATAAATTTTCGTTTCTTTTGTCCTCATACGTCCTCACAAATTGGAAAAGCCGAACTCAAAATTTGTACCATTAATAACATTGTCCAAACTTTATTGGTCCATGCTTCTGTTTCCCCTTCCTTTTGGCATCATGCTCTACAAATGGCTACATATCTTCTTAACATACTTCCTACCAAAGATTTGGCATATTCAACCCCTCTTCAAATCCTATATAATAAGACTCATTCGTATTCTCATCTTAGGGTCTTTGGGTGCTTATGTTATCCACTATTTCCGTCCACCACAATTAACAAACTTCAGGCCCGTTCTACCCGTTGTGTATTTTTGGATTATCCGTCTAATTATTGTGGTTACAAATGTTTTGATTTATCATCTAATAAAATCATCATTAGTCATCATGTTGTGTTTAATGAAACCAAATTTCCATTTGCTAACAAAGGTAGTCCTGGGCCTAGTTCGTATAATTTTTTGGACGGTGTTGTCTCTCCGTATATTATCCACCATTTTTCAGACTTGTCCCGCATTGAAACTCCTCCCGCGGGCCCACTGCCCACTAGACCAATTATTCCACCACACACCACTGTTTCCAGACCAGTTTCAGCCCCAGATTCGGCAGTTGGGCCAGTTGCCCAGCCCAATACCAAAACTAGTCCAGTAACTGTTTCGTTCTCGGCTCATGTTTCCAGTGTTAGTCCAGCAGGCCCACTGCTTGTTGTCCAGTCCGTCACCTGTCCCAATATTTCCCAAAATCCACCAATTTCTCCCCCGAGTCACATACTGGTCACTCGTAGTCAACGGGGTATATTTAAACCAAATAGATATTTTAATTTAAATTATAATGTTCTTAAATCCCCCTACCCCGTAACCCAGTGTCCGCATTAAATTACCCGAATTGAAAATGGCTATGACCGACGAATATGATACTCTTATTGCGAATAAGACATGGGAGTTGGTACCCCGTCCTTCTGGTGTTAATATTATTCGATCTATGTGAATTTTTACTCATAAAGATAATTCTGACAGTTCTTTTGCAAGGCATAAGGCTCGTCTTGTAGGTGATGGTAAGACTCAGCAAGTTGGCATGGATTGTGGTGAGACGTTTAGTCTGGTGGTCAAACCGGCTACCATTCGCATTGTTCTCAGTCCGACTTTTTTCAAAGCATGACCCATTCATCAGTTAGATGTGAAGAATGCTTTCTTACATGGTGAACTTAAGGAGACCGTTTACATGTATCCGCCCTTGGGTTTTCGCGACCCCAAATATTCTCATCATGTCTGTTTATTGAAGAAGTCCTTGTATGAGCTTAAGCAGGCCCCACGAGCTTGGTATATGAGATTTGCAGACTATGTTTCATCTATTGGGTTTTCGCAATGTCGGTCTGATAATTCATTGTTCATATATCGCCGTGGCACTTCCCTGGCTTATATTCTATTATATGTGGATGATATTATCTTGACTGCCTCTACTGATGCGTTGCACAAGTCTATCATGGCCATGCTCATTTCTGAGTTTGCTATGAAAGACTTGTGGCCATTGAGTTATTTTTTTGGGATTGCTGTCACGCATCATGCAGGTGGGTTATTTCTATCACAACGAAAGTATGCAGCTGAGATCATTGAGCGAGCTGGTATGTCCTCATGCAACTCTACTTCCACTCCAGTTGATACTAAACCCAAGCTAGGTGTTGCGACTGGCTCACCGTATGAGGATCCGACCCACTATCGCATTCTTGCAGGGGTACTTCAATATCTTACGTTCACGAGACCTGATATTACCTATGCCATCCAGCAGATGTATTTGTTTATGCATGATCCTCAAGTTGAGCACATGAATGCCCTCAAACGAATTATCAGCTACTTACATGGCACACTTGATTATGGGTTGCATCTATATCCGTCATCGGTCTCTACACTTGTCTCTTATACATATGATGATTGGGGTGATTATCCGGATACCAGATGCTCTACGTCTGGTTACTGTATGTTTCATGGTGATAACTTGGTCTCATGGTCTGCCAAATGGCAGGCTACTTTATCCCAATCCAGAGCAGATGGCGAGTATCGAGGGGTGGCCAATGTGGTCTCTGAATCATGTTGGTTACGTAATCTTCTCTTAGAGATTCATTTTTCCATTCAAAAAGCTACATTGGTTTATTGTGATAATGTTAGTGCAATATATCTTTCTGGCAATCCAGTTCAATATCAGCGCACTAAACATATCGAGATGGACATTCATTTTGTTCGCGAGAAGGTAGCTCGTGGACAAGTTAAGTACGCGTCTGTCATGTCCCTTCCAGGTATCAAATTGCAGACATCTTTACAAAGGGTCTTCCCTCGCTCCTTTTTGAAGATTTTAGAGACAATCTCAGCGTACGAAGACCGCATGCTATGATTGCGGGGGTGTATTAGTTATATCCGTGATATACATAGGTTTGTATACCATGTATATCACGGTTTCGCTAGGCAAAATTACCTTATGTGAAACCGTGGTATACACGGTATACAAACCCGTGTATATCATAGTTTGTGGAAAGATTTTATAAGTGTAAATATTGTATTAAATTAGTCGTGTACACTTATTATAATTATAAGATTCTTGTACAGCTAGAATATGATTTTGAGAGTAGAATATGAATAATATTTTCCTATTATAAAAAATTGTAAATTATATATATACTCTTTAATTAATAAAAATAATCAAGGAATTATTTATTTCCGTCAGGTAATAATTCTTGAGAAACCATTGCCTTAACAATTACACCTATCTCTTACTTTTTATTTTTTATTGAATTCACTATTGATGATACAATAATTGCTATAGTGATCCACACGTTACACAGCCAAAAAGGTCATTACGTTGTGGAGTTAATTTGTATATATTGCTAGCGTGAACATTTTATTATATTATCACGAGATCAAAATAAGTTTTCTTAAAAATATGAAATTTATAATCTTAAAAATAAAATCAAAATTTTATTATGACATGTAAAAATAATTACTACATGATATCATTGTAAAATATTTATATTAATAGTATATAACTTAAACTTTTTCTTATAGCTACGAATTAATTTGTACACACTTCAATTATTTTACTGAATACTTCTACTTTTCCTCAGCTTAGAGAACTTTTGTTGTCACTTTCAACATACCTTTAATTTGACATGTAAAGTTATTGCTTGGGGAGCTATTGAGAATTGTTTTTAGGATTTAAATTTTTTCAAATTGTGAGAAAAAATTAATAAAGAACGGGCCAAAGGAGTGACTTAGCGACCCTCGATCAATTGAATTTGGGGCAATTCCCAGAAATTATTTTGGGGTGTTTTTAATTTTTGCACATTGAATTGAAAATTATTAATTTTTGCCCATCAAATTGAAAATCATTAATTTTTGTCCTTCATCTAAAAAATTCTGGATTTTGGGTTCGAACCCCAGCTCAGTCAAAAAAAAATTTAAAAATTTAAAAATTTACAAGGCTGAGTTTGCTTTCAGGCATAAGACAAACTCTACTTTAAGATAGAATTTGACTTAAGACGGAGTTTGTTTTATGCATGAAGACAAACTCTGAGAGTTCAGACTCTGTCTTGCAAAATTTTTAAAATTTTGACTGAGTGAGGTTGAACCCGGGATGTCGGGGTATTTTCGCCACTTTTTTAAGCGAATGCCAACAATTTGAGGGACAAATATTAAAGACCAGTGCCTTTGAAGTAAATCCGCGCAAAAACTAGTTGAAATTGTCAAACTGAATTAAGAAAGTACACAAGTAAAGTGATTAACCCAGTAAGTTATTAGAAAGCCCATATAGTTCTTAGGCTGGTGAGCCCAACATCATCCATTTGGGTTTTGGACTGGACGTCATTTCCAAAGAGGCTTTAAGCCCATGACCCATCGTTTTAAGCTTTTGTTACCATGCGGGCTGATTGACGAAGATGTCCCTCTTTAAGCTATTGTTTAGCTTTTGTTTCTATTTTTAAAAGTTGTGCAATTATGGCACTTGAAAGATTATATTTTTGGATAATATTAGACTCAAGTCTAATATTTACTCATATATTGTTGTTGTTTGGGATACCATGTGTCATCTCCACTAGTTTGTTATTTTCTACCAATACAAATATTAGATAACTATCATAAATCACCTACCATATTTTTGCTAGGGATATAGTTAATATAACTAGATCAATCTTACATACTATTATGAATATTATTTGATATAAATATATGGCATTCAAAATTCTTTTATCATAATTGTTATTAATAGCTTGATTAATTTGATAAATTCTTTGACTAAGAAAATTACCTGTTCATCATCTAACTTGTTTGTGTGTTCCGTTGTCAAAATATTGATAGCAAAAATCAGCTTTGATGTGGACACATATATAGTGTCTTCATACTAATGAAGAATTTCGAGATACGACTCTATCAAATTTGTCTTGGACTCTGATTTTTGAGTTGTAAACAAATTTTAAACACAAAATAATTTTTATCTTCTGCACTATATTATGAATACAATGCGATCCAACAAGTTTTTCCGTCCTCGATAATTTGAATCAGAATTTTATCCTATTATTGGTAGTTGAAAAAAATAAGATATGTGTGCCATCCATCATTCATTAGGCAAAACCAACCTCCTTTATAAAAAAAATTACATTGTATATACATGATTAAATTATTATTTTTTGTATATAGTAAATGTTGAATCCTCTTGGCTTTTTAGTTTGTGAATTGTGGCTCCTGAAAGTATGTATGTCCTAGAGACAATCTACATTAGGGACAAAAATGTACTTGAACACATTCGTATTATTAATGAGATTAATAATTATGGCATTTGCAATTATTGAATTATTGTTTGATTGTTTGCAATTATTCATATTCTTCGATATAAGAGTGTATTGAGAAAATATTAAATATTCGATTGAGAATCGAGATATTTAATTTATAATAATTATGGAATATTTCTATTTGATAGAATTTATTTAATTAAGTCGAATTGGATTTCAGATTTAATTAAATGTGTTAGATATACTATATGGGTATCAGATTTCTTTTATCATGTTTTGAACATACAACACGATTATCGTATAAGTCATGTCAGAATTGTTGTTCGATAAGAAATTTTAAACTTTCGTTCTGCTTACTATTTAATTTACGAATCCAACAAAACCCTACCGCTCCGCCACTCATTTCCAAACTATTACAAATTAATGAATGTTACATAATGTGAATTCAAATTACTTGGAATTTTAATATGAATAACGACAATTAATAACAGGTGTGAACTAATTCAAGGTATGAAGTACATTTCAAAAATTATTTGACGATTGATAATATCAGTTGAAAGTTGAAATCAAGAGAAAAAATTCACTGCCGATTATTTCGAGTATTAACATTGGGGTGATGAGCTTGTGGTTAAAGGGTCTTGGTAAGATTTCTTGTATGAAGCTACATGCAACTGTTAGTAGGGAAGTGTGATGAATTTTCTTACATAATATTTTATATCAAAAATTGCAAATTTTAATTTAATAATATGAAAATGCTTAGACGTGAATACACGGATTCTGGATTAAATTTACATTGTTTTGTGTGCATGGTTGACTGCCCATTTTATTTCCTTTGACCGTCCAAAGAATATTGTGTGACATGGTCCCATTCATTACACGTGTGAATAAAAATATAAATATAAATAATGAATTGCAAGTTGGAATATTTGCTCCTTTTTCTTCTTTTTTGCTTTAGGTAGAACTCCTCCCACCATTTCAATTTAAAATTAAGAAAATGGACCATACTCGTGTTTTGAGTTAGAGCTAAAATTTTAAGTTTAAGGGTTTTACATTTTAAAAATAATAAAATCATTTGATTCTTAATAAATTAATTATATATAGTAAGGGAACTTCTTAACATAAATACAAGGTTTATGTCAAAGTTAATGAATTAGGGTGTCAATATTTTAGCTCCACCCTGTGATCACACTCCACATTAACCTCCCTGTATTTAGCCTAAAGAACTTTGTGAAAAAATATCAAAGTAAAGATTCCTTTTAATTGTTTTTGTTTATTTTCTATTAATTAACTTCTTTTCCTGAGTATGGATTGGTTTAAACTAATGAAAATTTTATATTATAAATTCTTGCATAACTTAATAAGTTAATGAACAGGGTGATGCTTATTGAGAGGAAAAAATAAGTATCTTGGGCAAAGGTAATAATAATTCATAGAAAGCTGACTTAGACAAACAACAAAAACAAATATCGCAATTAAAGGAGTAATTTAGTGGACAATAAAATTGATGCAAAGCTGGATACTCAGAAATCAGAATTCACATCTCAATAAACACAAAAATATATATTATATGACTTCTTTTTATTTTTAAACTTTAATAGGTAAAGTTATCTGATACTTATATTATTGAAGAAAAACCTATATAGTCCCTTCAACATCAATATAAGATTATTTTTATCCTTTATTTTAATTACTGATAAACTGAAAAAATTATTTAATCGCGTTAAAAAAAATCTATTTAGGCCTCATTTGTTTGCATTTAATGGATGTCTAAATATGAATGGTTCAGACCTTAAATCATTAAGTGCATTTGTTATATTAATATCTAAGCACTATCCATCCCACCACCCTACTCATCCCTACCCTTCCACCCCATCCCTACCCACCACCTACCACCCCACCGCCACTCATTCATCCCTCACCACCTCCCCAGCCACTCTCCACCCCCACCACTCCACACACCACTACCCACCTCACTCCCCCACCCCATCCACCACCACTAACCATTTATGTCACCACAATCACCACTACCAATCATTTTTGTCATCACAACCATCACTATCATTGTCAACCACCACCATCGTTGCCAACCACCAATCACATCCGTCATCACAAACGCTACCGATGACTATCATTACTTTCAGTCGCTACTACACCTACCACCTCCTCATTATTATTATATCAACAGTCGTCGTCGCCACCACTATCAGTCACTACCATCATTGCGGATAATATGTACTACTAATCAACTCTACCATCATAATTAGCACCGCCATCAACTACCATTAACACCATCATCAACCATCACACATTCTTCGACCATCACCACCAACATCGCCAATTACTAAGATCAACCAACTCCACCATCACAACCACCACTAGCAATCATCATCATCGTGTCAGTCATTACAACAACAACCACCTCTATCATCACAATTATCATCACCACAATTACTAGTCACTAACACCAACCATCACCACCACCACCACTACAAAGCATCTCCCTCATCACTATCGAACATAAATATTTTATTTCTTATCAAATAATAGTTTTATTTAATTAAATTTATGTTTATTTTCTAATATTTAGTTACTTTTTATTTGAATTATACATTTATTATGTTTAAATAAATATATTATGCACATTCAAATGTTGAAAAATAAACAGTCTAATAATTCAATATTCAGATCTAGAGACAACATCTTAATCATTCATATGTGCATTTATATTTAGACATCTTAATCTTAATTAAAACAAATGAGGCCTTAGTATCATTAAGTGATATTTTTGTATGGAGAAGTTTTACCACCACTCTGTCCACAACCACCAGCTCCAGCCCAAACCCCACATCCGCCCCTCCACCCTCCATTCACCACCCCTTACCCCATCACCATTAACTACATCCGCCATCACAATTACCATCACCCACTCTCCTAACCCTCACCACTTCACCCCATATCCTACCACCCACCTCATCACCACTAACTACCTATGTTATCACGCCCCCACCTGACTACTCACCACCAACCCACCCTCACTCACCTACCGATCTACCCCTAACCCCTACTTACCCTACCCACCTACCGATCTACCCCTAACCCCTACTTACCCTACCCACCTACGTTATCCACCACTAGCCCCCATCTACCCCACTCCACTCTATCATCATTAACCACTTATGCCATTACAATCACCACTACTATCACTGTCAACCACCAAGCTTAAGTCTAGAAAACCATGTCTTTAGTCAAGAAGAAGCAAGAAAGGAGTTGGCTCACATGGTTGTTCTCTATGAGTACCCATTGTCAATTGTAAAACATATTGGGTTTAGAAGATTTGTTAATTGCTTGAATCCAAACTTCAAGATAATAAGTCGCAACACTTTAAAAAGTGATATTATGAAGATGTTTGTGATTGAGAAAGTAAATCTCAAGAAGTTGTTTGATGGTCATGTGGGAAGAATAGCTATTACAACCGATATGTGGACTGCTTCACACCAAAAGAAAGGTTATATGGCTGTTACATCACATTTCATTGATGATCAATGGTTTTGCGGAACAAAACTTTGAGGTACTTAAAATTTGAAGCTTCTTGTTATTTATTATTTACTGATTAGTGGTTGTATATATGCTTGTTTAATTTTATGCATATTGTTTTCCACCAAATTGATATATATTTTTTCAAAATAGGTTTGTTTACGTTCCTTGTGCACACACTTCCAATATGCCTGCTCAAGTTCTGGTGGATACGTTGAATGTATACAATATAGTTGAGAAAATATCTTCTGTGGTTCTTGATAATTGTACCTCAAATGATGCCATGGTTGATCTTTTACAAGAAAAGTTTGATTCAGATAGTCTTTTGTGTTCTGGTCAATTTTTGCATGTGCGTTGTAGTGCACATATATTAAATTTGATTGTCCAGGATGATTTGGAGGTGATTGGATCTGTAATAGAAATGATACGTAATTGTGTTGTTTTTTGGGGTTCAACACAAAAAAGACTTCAAAAGTTTGAGGATAAGGCGAGATGTTCGAAAGTTGATTGTTCTAGAAAGTTGTCTCTTGCTTGTAAAACAAGGTGGAATTCGACCTTTTTAATGCTTGAAAGTGCTCTACCATATAAGAATGTTTTTGCTAACTTGAAAACTCAAAATCCAAAGTTTAAATTTGTGGTTCCTACTCAACGTGATGGGAGTTGGCTGAAATTATATGTGATAAATTGAAAAGATTTCACATAGTGACTCAGTTGTTCTCTGGCAGAAAATATCCCACTGCCAACTTATTCTTTCGTCAAGTATGTGAGATTAAATTAACTTTGCGCTTGTGGAGAAATAGTAATGAGCATGTTGTTAAGGATATGGCTCAAAAAATGGTTGAAAAAATTGACAAGTATTGGTCTAATATCAATGGAATACTATCGGTTGCTGCAATTTTAGATCCTCGAAATAAGTTGGAATGTGTGGAGTTTTATTTTAATGAAATATTTGGTGATGAAGCTTATGTTGAGGTATCTAGGATAAATAGTTTGTTGTATAATTTGTTGCATGAGTACCATGAGAAATCCGAAATAGAGGATGTTGTGTCTCCTACTTGTAGTCATAATGTACTTCTTGGGAAGCGACCTAGTGGTTCCAATGCTTCTGATAAATGGACTGATGAAAAAGACTAAGAAAAGAAAAGACAATGTGCGGTGTGAGTTAGACCACTATCTTGAAGATGATGCATTACCAGAGAGTAGTGAGTTTGATGTCCTTAATTTTCGGAAAGCTGACTTGAAGTATCCAACTTTGAGAAAAATTGCTAAAGATATATTAGCAATACTTGCATCAACAGTAGCTTCTGAGAGTGCTTTTAGTATGGGCGGTAGGGTGGTTAGTCCCCATCGTTCGAGCCTTCATGCCGATACAGTGGAAGCACTTATGTGCATGCAAAATTAGATCCTTAGAGAGTATTCCGGTAATATATATTTTTGATTTACACTCACTTGAACCGTTTTTAAAAAAAAATTGATATGATGATAATTTATGAGTTCGGGTGGATTTTTTTTAGAATCTTCTTTTGAAGTTGCACACACATGTGCAACTATTTTGGATGATGCAGATGTGGGAGGTGATGGAAGCTCTACAACTACAAGTGAATTCATTGATGTTAACTCGGTAAACTAATCACATTTATTTCCTACGATAATGTTTGTTTTAATAATATTTTGTTTTTGATATGCTTTTATTTCATTAACGGCAGGATGGAGAGGACATGTATATGTGATTTAGAAAATGAATGGATCTTCAAGGATGTGATATGAAGACGGAAGATCGGATGGATTTTAAAATTTTAGTCTATTAAGATTGTCGCTAATTAGAAAATCAATTATTAGTATTATTAGAAGTGAAATGTAATTTTTTGGTTGCATGTTTGGAGTTCCATGGAAGGACTCATTCTACTTTGCTATGAGTTTTCCGGTCCACTGATGGAGATTTTGAATGCATAAGTGATATGACTTTTTGTGTTAAATTGATTTTAGCATGGTTTTAAACTGATTTTATTAGTAGTGTTTCAGAAAGTTTTTGCTATTTCTGAACCTTTTTTTTCTTCAAGAGATTTTCTCTTTACACCCCGTATCTTTTGTTTTGTTTTCTTGAAGCTCTGAACTGTAATAGTATAATTGATTAATGATGTTTTCTTTTTGAAATTCGGGTGGGATTTAGTTAGTTTATTTCATCAGTGGCTCCTTGCTCTTGTTTGCTCTCCATTTTAGGCATTTTGTAATTCAAAAGAAACAAAAGTTCTATTTTTTTTAGTGGATCGGACGGCTCGTATCCATTGACAGCCCTAGTCCGAATCCAACCCACTTGCTAATTCAAATTTCTGTCTTCAAACAGAAAGTGTCGCTTCTCCAAAAGATCATTCACTCCCAGCATCTACTTTCTTCATTCCATTCCGACTCTTTCAAAGTTTCAATTATTATTCCAAGAATCGCTATTTCTTCTCATATCTTTGCATTATTAAGTTGCCCTTTTGGTATTTCTGCTTTGTTTCTTAGATTCAATCTTCAAAAACCCCATCTCAATATTCCCCATCAAATGCTTAACGAAAATTAGTTATGTTCTTACATTCTAAGCATACCCTTTTCATATTTCTGATTAGTTTCATTGATTATTTTGTTTGTTTGTTTGTTAGTTATTTTTTATGTTAACTCTGGGATTGGTTTTGGGTAAGTTGTCATGTTCTTGCTATTTTGGGCATACCCTTTTTGTATTTATGCTTAGTTTCATTGCTTCAATGTTCAAAATCGTAGTTTTATAGTTCCCTCAAGTTTGTTTATTCTTTTTTCTGTTAACTATTATGGGCATGCCCTTTTTGTATTGTTACTTTCTCTCTCAAATGCAATGTTCAAATTCACATTTTTATAGCCCCATCAAATGCTTATCGAAAATTTATCAATATATTTACATTCTAAGCATACCCTTTCCATATTTCTGATTAGTTTAATTGATTCAATGTTCAAGAATCGTATTTTATAGTACCCATCAAGTTTGTTTGTTTGTTATTTTTTTATGTTAACTCTGGAATTGGTGTTAGGAAAGTTGTCATGTTCTTGCTATTTTGGGTATGCCCTTTTTGTGTTATTACTTTGTCTCTCACGAATTCAATGTTCAAATTCCGTAGGGATCTAGTAGCTTAGTTGGTTAGCTACATGAACTTTCACCTTGTTGGTGAGGGTTCGAATACCCACGTTGTAATCTCCTCCCCATTTCCCCTTCCCCTACCCCCTATGTAATAATTTTTTTTAAAAAAAAATGTTCTAATTCCCATTTTTATAGCCCCATCAAATTTGTTCTTTCTCTCTTAACTCTGGAATTGGTTTTAGAAAATTTATCATACCTTGTAGTTCCAAGCATACCCTTTTCATATTTCTGTTTAGTTTCATTGATTCAATGTTCAAAATCCTATTTTGGTAGTACCCGTCAAGTTTGTTTGTTTGTTTGTTATTTTTTATGTTAACTCTGGGAATGGTTTTGGGAAAGTTCTGATGTTCTTGCTATTTTGGGATTGCCCTTTTTGTATTTCTGCTTAGTTTCATTGATTCGATGTTCAAAATTGTATTGTTATAGTACCCATCAAGTTTGTTTGTTTATTGTTTTTTATGTTAACTCTGGAATTGGTTTTTGAAAAGTTGTTATGTTCTTGCTATTTTGGGCATGCCCTTTTTGTGTTGTTACTTTGTCTCTATAGCCCCATCAAATGCTTATTGAAAATTAGTTATAATCTTACATTCTAAGCATACCCTTTTAGTATTTCTGATTAGTTTTATTGATTCAATGTTCAAAATCCTATTTTTATAGTACCCATCAAGTTTGTTTGTTTGTTCTTTTTTCTGTTAACTCTGGAATTAGTTTTGGAAAAGTTGTTATGTTCTTGCTATTCTGGGCATGCCTCTTTTTGTGTTATTACTTGGTTTCTCAAATTCAATGTTCAAATTCCCATTTTGATAGTTCCATCTAATTTGTTCTCTCTCTTAACTCTAATATTGGTTTTAGAATATGTTATACCTTGCAGTTCCAAGCATACCCTTTTCATATTTCTACTTTTTCCCTCAGATTAAATGTTCAAGATCCCATTTTGAGAGTCCCCATCAAATTTGTTTTCTCTGTTTACTCTAGTATTAGTTCTGAAAGGTGGTTATAATCTTGCAACCTAGCATGCTCTTTTGTGTTTATACTTTGTTTCTGAGATTCAATGCGCAATTTGTTTTCTCTATTAACTTTATGGAATTGGCATAGAAAATTCGTCATATTCGTACACTTCTAAGCATGCAGCTGCTGTGTTTCTACTTTGTTACTCTGACTAAATGTTCAAAATCCTAGTTTGATAATCCATACCTTTTTTTTGGTTAACTTTGATATTGTTTTTAGAAGCTTTTAACCCAATTATTTTCCTGCAGATTCCAATTGGTCTATAGGTGATTTTAGAGGGAGCTAGCGAGAAGAGGGAAAGGAAGGATGGGTTACATAGGGGCACATGGAGTGCAAACACTTCACAGGTACAAATACAGTGGGGTGGATCACTCATATGTGGCTAAGTATGTGTTGCAGCCCTTTTGGAGTCGCTGTGTCAATTTCTTCCCCCTTTGGATGCCGTAAGTTTCTCTCTGAATTTTCTGATGAATCTTTTTTCCTTGATAATTTGTGCATGTCTGCAAATCATGGGTGTTTAAATTTCTAGTATTTGTGTAGTGATGTATCTTGTATAGAGGTTTCATTATTTACTTCTTTAGTGAGCTCACAGAGTCTTGCTGTCCATTCATTTGGCAAATTGGATTACATGAACATCTTTATGATCTATCAATGGGGGAAGAGAGAATAACTAAGAAACCGTTTCTATTAGGAATTTAGAATAGATGTGGAAAGAGGGGATACATAAAGAGTTTCAAGATGATAATTGTCTATGGAAGGTCTAACAAAGTCTTTCTTTCATAGAAACCTCCCCGAGATCTGCTCCCTTTTTTTTTTCCATAAAAAAGAGCAGATCTCCGAATTGAAATGTAACAGGAGTGTTGTGTATGGAATGCCGATTGAAGGAATGGTGATCCTAAGAACTTTCTTTTATCGTTTTTCTATGAATGACAGAATTCTATACTCTATAACGGTGATGTCAATAAAACAATTTTCAGGTATAGTTATCAAGAGGAAATAAGAAAAGTTTTTGGTACTGAGACATACGTTTTGCCACACATACAGCCTCCTTGATGATGAAGATTATGATAATAATGATGATAACGATAATAAAAGAAATGAACAATTTATTATGGCAATTTTGGGAGTATTAGGAAAGCAATGTTATAATAGGCTTTAATGCAGTTTCATAAATACATACACACACACACATGCACATGTATGGTGTGTGTACTCATGAAGTGCCAGAAGAAATAATCTAACATGAAATTGTTACCCGTTTTAACAATTAATTGATGATTGCTTTAGCCTGGTTATCATACTGTATCTTTTCCTCTGTTTACGTAGTTAACTGACAATTTTTTTGGTGTGCATGTTCTGTATATGTTCACCAGACCGAATATGGTACGTCCCGCTGTAACCTATGGACTTTGTTGCAAATGTTATTTTTAGTGTATTATCCGCGAGGTCTGATAAATAACCTTGATTGCAGATTACACTTACAGGATTCTTGTTCTTGGTCACATCTGCGCTGCTTGGATATGTGAGTTGGACTTTGTCTCTCTAGAGCACGTATCCATTGTCTGTTATAATAGATGGTTTTTTGTTACTTGTCCAAGGGGAAAGGGGGTATTTTCTTCACCCCCGATTTGGTTTCTCCTGCTTCTTGTTTTGAAGTTTCAATATATATCTGTTGCTACAGAATATCAGCTGAAAGTTTGCTTAAGGTCCAGTGAAACAGACTGTATCCTAGTGTCATGATTAGGAAGCGTGTGAAGTCATATTTAGTTAGATCAGAATTAAAGATTGATGTCGGATTTCCTAATTACTATTCAATAAGTCATAATACATGAGTGTAGGCTTCCAAAGGATTTGGATTTTAGTATCTAAATTTTATGATATGGAGGTGAGTTGTTGAAAATTCGTGTAAAAGTTGCTGATTCGACTTTCTAATAGACTTGTTAGTTCCGCAGCTCGGGGTTTTCAGCAGATTCCGCAGCTCGGGGTTTTCAGCAGACCATGCCTTCCACTGGAACAGTGGTTGATATGCTGCTCGGACACTCTTTTGTTTTTTTCTCTTTTATTTTTACTCTAAAAAAGGTATTGTTTAACAAAGTTGACAAGGATTAAGAAATGGTGTTATTCAATTTGTTATGCTCACCGCATCCTTATATATTATTGTAGAAAGCTCTTCTGCTTTCCTGTTGATGTAACTCATGAGTCTGTCCAACAATTTTTTGTGGTTTTGCTTTTTAAAAGTGTTTTAATTGCATATTCTACCTTCTCTCTTACTGGATAATTCTTCTCCCTAGATTTATTCTCCAATGTTGGATTCACCCCCTCCAAGATGGGTTAATTTTGCGCATGGATTGCTTCTCTTCCTTTATCAGGTTTGCCTGTCTTAGCCACCATCCTAATCTCTGAATTTATTCTTCTAGTAGTAATGTTTTGATAGTTGATGTGTGTTTCGCAGTCGTGATTATTTTAACTAGATATATACTTTTTGAGTTTCATGTTTAATTTGTATGTAGAACTGTGTTTGGTGTATTTTAAATTGGTGAACTTAGAGGATAACGGGTGTCATTAGATGTACTTTTCATTATTTCAACTTTTTTGACTTTGGAAGAGTGGGAAACATAGCCTGTTATAAGTATGTTTTTGAGGACTCGATCCAATCTTTTACTTTTCCCCTTTTTTGCCTTAGATGCAATTACCAACATCCTGTGTTGGTCTAGAAGCAGCACTTTAGATAAACTTGTATCTGAGAACCACTTGTTTCATTACAACATTTAGAATGCTCTTTTATGAGTGCATTTTCCCATTGGTTCTTTGTAGTGATTTGAGGAACATTTTTAATCTGTACTTCATGTGATTTTGACTATGTTACATGACTCTGGAATGTGCATTTATCCTATATTGGTATGTTGAAGTATTTGGCATGGGGTATTACAATGTGTTTGTTAATCTTCCCGTTAAGAATCATACCCTACCCATGTCACACCCATTTGTTATAGTTACAACAAGGTAAATTAAGGATCCATGCACCATAGGAGTATTCACATTAAATTCTAAAAAGTGGAACAGTATTCTTCAAGAGGTAAACCTTTAAAAGAGTATCTACAGATTCTAACTGACCGAACATCTCATTTCATATGACTGGTATTTTACTTGAAATAGGGTTCACATCTTGTTCCTGGCATTTTGGGGTCAAAAGTTTTGTTATCTAATAGGGGAGATGTCCTTTGAGTTTGGCTTGAGAATATTTTTATGGAGAAAAAGTAACAGATAAAATGCGAGCTTGTTTTATAGCAAGAGTAACTAATCGTTTTTGTTTCAAGGTCAATCTATTCACTCGTCACTGGGATGGTGGCAGAAGATAAAACTGACAGATTTAACTGATTATATTACTTAGGTTACAAATATTTTTGCATATAGTATGACCTTTGAACTATGCAACATTGAGGTCATCTCAGAGCAACTTACCACTAAGTTTATGCGTAGTATTGGGAACTGTTGGATGGACCAAACTATTGTCATCTCTGACTTTAGATTCATCTTCGGTGCTGCCCTTTGGTTGTAAAAGCTATTTCCTAAAACTGTACATTTCATATTCCTTCTTCCGCATGGCTTTAGTAATCTGAGATCTACTGGTTTATTCTTCTGATGGAGTTCCTTTTTGATTGTGTCATTTGGCTGGACTCTTAATGGATGTAGACGTTTGATGCCGTTGATGGAAAGCAAGCAAGACGAACAAATTCCTCTAGTCCACTAGGAGAGCTTTTTGATCATGGTGATTATTCCCCTCCTTTTTCATTTACATATTTGTATGTTATTCTCTCTCTGTCGGGCGTGTGCGAACTGATGTGATTCTGATTAGATTTCTTGTTATGATTTTAATCAGATGTCTTGGCTTTGACAATTTGCAGGATGTGATGCGCTTGCATGTGCAGTATGTCATGTTTTCTAGTAATCATTTTTCTTGCCCTGGGAAGATTTGTGACTCACAAAACTCATGTTTAATATGAACAGTTTGAAGCCTTGGCTTTTGGGAGCACTGCTATGTGTGGACGCGATACTTTCTGGTTCTGGGTTATATCAGCTGTTCCTTTCTATTTCGCTACTTGGGAAAGGTAGGTGTTTCGATGTAACTCTTCAGTATGTTTAGTTTTTGGATTTATTGGCTTAGAATATTAGAAGGACGGATCTAGAAGATAATTTAAACTATATAAGAGAGGAATGCCCTGGGATTTTGGTGCAATGGTAAAGGTAATAAAACACGGGATATGTGGTAGGCGCACATCACAAGTTTGAATCCTAGCTGGTTAACCAAGTCTTGTATTTAAGTGGATAAGGGTAGAGGGGCGGGCCCATTTGTTCCCGAGTTTCGTAGGCGGAAACAATGGACTCTTGGTTATCAATAGATATCTCCTAAGATTTCAAGAGTTTTTTTTGCAGCTATTTCACCAACACACTAGTTCTTCCGGTAGTAAATGGACCAACAGAGGGTCTCATGTTGATATATCTCAGCCATTTCTTTACATCTCTAGTGGGTAAGCTTGTTTTTTCTGTCTCTCTCCCCCACCCCCTTTTGAGATACATGTGAAACTGCTCAATAGGACATCCCCTTTGATGTCCTTCCTCACTCCCAGCTACCGAGTCTATATTGTTTTGGCACATTCGACAAGTTTTCTCTATTAACAGCTTCACAGTTCATGATTTCAGGAGCTGAGTGGTGGGCTCAACAGTTTGGGAAGTCTATGCCACTCGTGAGTTGGGTTCCTTTTCTGAACGGTGAGGCTTGCATAAAGTGCTCTTTTGTTTTTCAGTTTTTAAGTTTCTCACCAACTCTCTCTCTCTCTCTCTCTCCATCTCTCTCTCTCCATCTCTCTATGTATTATGAAGTGCCGAGTATTGATCAGAGGTACTTTATCTGATATGATGTTTGTGTAGTTATATAGTTGATATTATGCTCTCCTTTTTCCTTTATCAAAAAAAAGTTATGCTCTCCATTCAGTTCTTTTTCTCTTAACCTTAAAGCATTTTTTTATCTGATGAACACTTTCTGCGAATTTATATATTAAAAGTGAAAGTTTTTGAACTTTGAATTCTGCTGCAGATGGTAGAATTTTTTGCCTGTGTTTTACTTGCATCCTTTATCTAATGCACCTCGCAACATTTCACTTTTAGCACATATCGTGTCGATCTCTTTCTTTTCTTTTCTTTTCTTTTTTTCTAAATTGGATTTCCAAGTGAATTCATATTCTAATTTTTATGCTTTATGAACTCTGTGCCTCTGTACTTTCCTTCAGATGATTGTTGCTTCCATGAGCATAACCATATGTATTATTTCTGGATACTGACTATGTTTCCTGTCTGTTCCAGTTGATTTTAGTGTTTCTTTTTATTCTTATTCCTATTAACATTTGACTTCAGAAATTCCGACCAATAGGGCCGTGTTGTTGCTGATGGTAGCTTTTGCTGTTATTCCAACAGTCTATTGCAAGTGAGTAACTTTTCATACTTCGATGGGGTCTCTTCCTTTTTCTTCCATAATTCTTTCTGATCTCTTGCCCATGGGCTTGATGTAGACTGTGTGTTTTATTTATCAGATCATTGAAAATGGCTTACTGTCGTAGACTATTTCTGCCATACTCATCATCTAAAGATTCTGGATTCTAGCTGTTATAGTATTTTAGTCTGCTGTAGCATTTAAGGCCAGTTGAACAGTATTAACGTCAATTCTTTTTGGCAGTGTTCACAATGTTCATAAGGTTGTTAAGGCAACAAAAGCAAGTATGCCACGGGCATTGGCCATGGTAAGTGCGTTTCTTAGATTATATAGGTGATTTGGTGATTAACTGATTGTAGTCTGTTGTTGAAAAATTTCACTTCTCATGTTGACAGATTTACCCATTTGTTGTGCTACTCGGAGGAGTGCTTCTGTGGTATTCTATCTCACTTTCAGAATACTAATTATTTTTGGGACCATATCATGGTATTTAATATTTTGGCTGTTATGCAGGGACTATTTATCTCCATCTGATTTAATAAAGAACTACCCTCATCTTGTGGTAGTCGGAACTGGGCTTGCATTCGGATTTCTTGTGGTAATTTATCTCCATCTTGCTATTGGTTCTATGCTTTTTTACATTCTCTATACTAAAATAAGATATCCAGAAACTGATAATTTCTGTATACCGACATTTTCCGCTCTCTTATATGTTATGTCATCTCAATTATTGGTTTTTTCTGCAGGGAAGGTTGATTTTGGCTCACTTGTGTGATGAACCCAAGGGTCTGAAAACAAACATGTGCATGGTACACTACTTTTTCTGATGTGCTAAATTAATTTTATAAGATCTTTAGATTGGCCAAGTGTCTAAAATTCTTTCTGGTTTATAAACTAATCCATCTTTTCTTTAAGTTGATATCTATGAATTACAAATCCAGCTGAGGAGTCTGACATCTATATCCTCGATTAATAACTCCTGTTCTTACTTTATCAAAGAGAATACCTATGTGCAAAAAACAAAACAGATATTTTGGCCCCCATCACACACACATTTTGGCGACTTCTTCAAGTGATGAATCTTCGACACTCCATTGGAAGTTATTCCAATGGGCTTTTTTAAGGGGGGAAAAAGGAATAGAAAGAACCGTCTGTGGTGAACTGGCTTGATTGAGGCCTAAGAACTTGCACTTTTGGCGTCTTTGATCTATAACGTACTTGCATTCGTATTTGGCAATTGGATCAACAATATATATATTGAAAGAAGAAGACAAAAAAATTGATGATGCTTCGGGAGCATTGTGGTTTCAGTGTTTTTGAAATGTAACTTTATGTTTGCAGTCTCTGCTTTGTCTACCTTTTGCTGTTGCAAATGCGCTCACTACCAGACTTAATGATGGGTAAGTGGAAACCAGTCTCGCTCATTCAAGGAATTTAACGAGTATGGCTTTTACATGTCACTTATATTCTTGTTTCGGAATTCTTGTTTTCATACGCTCAAGAGAATCTCGTCTTTGCAGAGTTCCTATGGTTGATGAGTTCTGGGTTCTTCTCGCTTACACTGCATACTCAGGTATTAAATCTGCCTTAGTGAGTCAGATGGATATGATATGTTGTTTTTTTGAGCTATATTTGAAAAAATTAAGTGTCTTTATCTTATCGTTTTTTTAACTCTTATGTATTATTGGCTGATTATTATTATTTCTTCCCATCTTGTTCAGTATCACTCTATCTGCATTTTGCTACATCAGTTATTCATGAAATCACATCAGCTCTCGGGATATACTGTTTCAGGTGAGACATATTGCGCTTGATTCTTATTGTACCCAACACCCAACTATATCTTATTTGATGTCAGCACAATATCTAAGTAGAGTAAATATGAAGATTCTCATCTCTCTACTTTATCGAGCATATGAAACGTTTCATGTCATCAATGTATTGAACGGCGTATTTCACTAGTTTCTTCCATTTCTGGTTCATGCTGATATATTCACATACTGTATACAATTGATTCCTAATGCTTTTCGTTTTCGAATGACAGGATAACAAGGAAAGAAGCTTGAGTCCTGTTAACGCTCTAATTTTTGGTACACCTTTTAACATTTTTCTCATTCGTGATGGACTCAAGGTTATATTTTCCTTTGATGTGTATGATGATACAGTTGTGATCTTCTTGATGCTTTTCTTTCTAGCTTTCAACCTGGGAACTACCTGGATTGAAGTTTGACTTCCCTTAGCTAGCCAATTCCTGAACCCGGCTTGAAGGATGTTTGGGGTTCAACTAGTGCGGCCTCTTTGCAATAGGTTTTCACGGGTTGAGAGCTTTATTGTTTGTATTCACTTTCAAATTCAGTAGACTAAGAAGATTGTCTAGGATTTTGATTAGTTGACCCTGCTATAGGTCATGTTTCAACAATATTTATTTATGTCATTTCAAATTGTGAATGTCATTTTGTTTGATTTTACGCGATGTTTAAGATAATCCCAATTACTCAATGGGGTAATGAAGATGTGTCCATTGAGTTTTAAAGATGGCTGGTTTTTGTATTTGAACTGATTTAGATTTGTTTACATATTCGCCTTCTCTGCCCCACCAGTTTTTCCTTTGATTAGTTGCCTTGTTACTGAAATCATTGTTTCTTGTAACCAATCCCAATGGATAGGAGAAATATAATTTTTTTTAGATGTTCCTAAGTTCTAATTCTTACTTAGTTTAATTTGGTCATGCAAATTGAATAAAAAGGGCAGTCTGATGCATAAGCTCTCGTTATGTCCGGGGTTTGTAAAAGGGTCGGACCATAAGAGTTTATTTTATGCAGCCTTACTCTGCATTTTTACATGAGACTGTTTCCACAACTCGAATCCGTGACCTCCTGGTCATATGACAATAACTTTATCATTTACATCAAGGTTCTCCTTCGGCATGCAGCAAAATTCATTTTGCCCTTGTAGTAGTACTCAATGATTTGGTTACGTGATATTTTTTGGGTACAAAGAACAATATTCAATTTTGACATCATTGTAATTCCCAATTAGTTCGTGACATCGGGCATGACTGGACCACCCACAATGAGTGGATGGGGATTGGGTCTCTCCCGTTTTGGGTAAGCGAGCCCTCTAAGGGAGGCTCGCATGACATGCTATTACCGTCAATCCTCTCTATAATAACATCGTTTGTCTGGGAATTTCATGATCGCTTTAGTGAGATGTTGTTATATATGTATAATGACATTTGATGTTTAGATTCATTTAGATGTTATAAACGAAAATAATATACTTATTTATTTTTAAATCTCAATTGATTTTCATATCTCATTAATTAAAAAGACTAATAAATTAGAAATAAATCCATGACTAATTGTACCATACCGATAAAGAATTGAAATCTAAGGAACATATGTATTTAGAATTAATTGAGAATTTAAATACAATTTCAAGTTTGACATAAAAATTCTACAATTTTATGTTGTTTCGTAAATTCCAGTATCTTAGCGATAATATAACGCTTGAATTGACGAAGAATTTTATCCAAACTTTCATCAAAAGGAATTCAATAACTTTCATTTGAAGTTTGTTTAAGAGCTTAACATTTGACTCTTCTATCTCTATGAAAAATATGTTTTAAATATTCAGACTTGAAATTTACTATGTGCATGACATTAATGACGATTATCATAAATATTTTGATATATATATTTTTTTTACACATAATATACTTCTAACAAATATTATTATATAATATTTGAGTATGACTGTTATAGAGAGATAATTTTATAAAGAGTGTACCGCTAAATATAACATGCAAATAAATGTCATTGTTGTTAAAGGTAGAATTGTGCTATAAAGAAGTAAAATATAACATGCAAAATCGATTCCAAAGAAAATCATGCCGTTATAGTGAAATGCTATTATAGTGAATGACAATTATAGAAATGTTTGATCCTAGTTTAGTGGTTAGTGTGCCTCTTATGTTTGCTTTGTTGTGCGGGGATTATGAGGGTTCTTATTCACATGGTTGGTTCAATGTATTCATCGGCCATTTGAACATATGTGAATTATCCAAGGCATATCAATATTAACGTACTCTTATTCGAACTGGGTTTGAAACAATGTTCCTCCTCAACCACGTCGAATTACTTAAGTCACTGCACAAAAAAGAAACTAAGATAGCAGAAACACATTCTTGATTGCTTTTTTAGCAATCATTTGGCGAACAAAAATGTGATTACTTGTGTTAAGCATTCATTTGCTGGCCAAAAATGCTACTATTTGTATGGTCTTTTAAATAAGTGTGCAGAAATTGATCTCTTCTACATATTCTCTCTCGAGAATGTCTTTTACATCTAGATATGTCAATGGAACAAGTTAGGGCGGGGCAAGCCTTGACCTACTAAGATTTTGACCCGCCCTTCCATGTTTAACATTTTAAAAAAAAATTGCCCTCGCCCCACCCACTAAGCCCTGCTCCTTTGGTGTTTTTTTTATCTTCATTTTACAGTATTCCAAATAAAGTTATTTGAACTTACTAATTTTTTTTCACTCATTTTTACATTACCATGTAGCTGCAACTTTTCAATATTAACATCTTAATTGGTCCATGAAACACATTCTTAATTCTTATCTCCAACTGCTTAATAGAAATATTGTAACAAAATGATTAGGTAATAAATGAAAGAAAAGGCATTACATATTTTGATACAACAAATATAAAATAACTGAGAATGATAATTACAGTCACAAAAGAACTCATAATAAGTTAATAACACCAAAATAATAAAGTACATAAAATATTTATATATACTTAATAGTAGTAAAATAAAGTTTATGGTTTTGATTCTTTTCCACGTGAATACTAATTTAGAGGAAATACTTTCCAAAAGCATAATATTAATATGTCCAAATTCTAAACAAACAATGACTGTTTGAAGGAGTTGATAAGATATCACCAAATGCGGAAATCAAGTACACTTAGACTGATTCAAGTGTGTATTACGACTCATTGATCAAGTGAATTGATTTTATATTTTTAAGTTTAATATTAAATCTGCAGATTTATCGGAGTCTTTGCATAGTTTCATTTTACTTTCGTCAAATTAGATATTGTTCATGATTTCTTTTGTAATTGAACAAAAGCGAGACTGAATGGGTCCTTCCTGCACATCCCCTTACTTTACAACCATGTATAAATTTTCTTATTTCAATTACCATTGTTTAAGATTAAAGGTGAATCAAAGTTGTTATTGTCTCTAATCTCTATTGTATTCACGGCTCCGTAATCACTAATGTCTCTTAAAGCAAATCAATTAGGAAGATGTGAACTTATACATCAGGTAAAACTCTGAAAAAAAGACAATGAAATTCTCATATATTTACGCCAAATAGAAAAATGAATATATGATAAAACAATATTTCTTAAGAATATGGTTGTTGAACAAAATTATAAATTTTACTTAGGTGAAAATAAGTTACTTTTATAGGAGTCAAAGAAGTGAGAAAATTAAGAGGAAATTTTTAAAGTTTACATAATTTGTGAGCCATGAAAGGAAAAAATCAATTAAAAGTAATGTTTTATGGGAATCCTTTCTAATCTATTATACATGTTATTTTCTTTTTGTGCCTCTGATCTGTATAATTTCGGTGGATTTGAAGTAGTTCAGGGCATTAATTAATTTATTTAAGAGTTATATAAGCCAAAGTAGTGAGACCAGCAAATTCTACTCTCGCTCTTCCTTCTTCGGCGAATTTGTCCCATCATTTTAATTTCATTCAAGCAACAAAAGGTGGCTGGAAGTCTTCTAATTCATCAGCAAAGCAGAAAGGTATCTCTGAAATAAATGTAGGTGTTGGAAATTTGGGCTTCAACTCTTATCAAATTGATGGATGGGTTGTGTGTGCTAAAAAGTCCAAGAACAAGGGTGGAAGCAGCAATTCCGGGAAGAAGCCATGGATTTCATTTCAGAATCTCGGGGAAACAAGAATAGTACTTGGGGTCATCCAGATATTATTCAGAAATTGGGATTCCGTAACGATGTTGGATCATCTAATTCCCCCTGTCACTGATGATGATGTTAAGGCCTGTGAGTCTATGAATTGGATTTGCTTGAAGATGACATCGATGAGGATGAATTTCAGAGTGATGACGACTTTGGTGATCATTCAAGTGTGAATGAAATGAGTTAGGAGGCGCGCAAGAAAAGCCGTTGGTTCAAGAAAATTTTTGAATCTATCGACCGTATGACTGTTGCTCATATTAATGATCCTCAATCAAAGTGGCACTGCCCTGTCTGCAAAGGTGGTCCAGGTGCAGTTGTGTGGTTTACAGGGTTGCTCTCATTGGTGTCCCACACAAAAACGAAAGGTGGAAAAGGATTAAATTACACACAGAGCTCGCTCAACTTTTGGAGGAGGAGCTGCGTCAGAGGGGAGCTTCTGCTGTACCTCCAGGTGAGGTGTATGGAAATGGGATGGACTCGAAGTCAAAGATAAGGAAATACTGTGGCCACCAATGGTTATTATCATGAACACGGCGCTTGAGAAAGACGATAATGACAAGTGGATTGGAATGGGAAATCAGGAGCTGCGCGACTATTTCAGCTCTTATGCTGCTGTCAAGGCTGTTAAACATTCATATGGTCCACGAGGCCATCGTGGCATGAGTGTATTGGTTTTTGAGGCCACTCCCATGGGATACATGGAGACTGCTTGTCAGTGAGCATTATTCTGAAAAAGGAAGAGATAGAGACGTGTGGAAACGCAATCCAGTTCGCTTTTCTCCAGGGGGAAAACGTAAGCTTTACTGTTACATGGCAGAGAAAAGAGACATGGATAACTTCAACCAGCATTCACATGGGAAATCAAGGTTGAATTTCGAGATGAAGTCGCATGAAGAAGCTGTTCGGAATCCGGCTATGCAGATGTCGGAGGATAATCAACAGCTCGTATGGTTCAAGAACCTAGCCGCTAAGAACCAAAAGAAATCCAAAGCTCTTGAAGAGATTCTTAGTCTGGTGAATGAAAAGAATCGTCAGACAGTGGAAGAGAACAAGATCATTAGGCTGAAAACGAAGATGCACTATGAACAGAACAAGGAAGAGATGGAGTATCAAGAGCAGTTTTTCAAGGAACAGTTCAAAATGATTTACGATGCCAGGACTGCTGAGGAGGACAAATTTGAGAATATGCAGCAGGAACAGCGTGAGATGTTCAAACAATCTTTTGTGAATGCTTCCTCAACTGTTGAGGATCATCGAGTCAGGGCAGAGAAAGTTGAGAAATTTATCAAACTCCAGGACAAAGAAATGAAAGCATTTGTGGAAGATATACACTTATTTGTTTATACAGTTATTCCTTCTACTTCGTGTGCTGCAAGAACTGCAAGTGTGTTCTCGGTTGGTGCATCCTCCTTTTAGCTGAGGGTCTTTCTCGGTTGGTGCATCACTGGGTATGTTGTATTGTTGTTGTTGTTGTTGATCTTGATGAGCTTTATATGTGCTATTGATAATTGATCCTTTTTAGTTAGTAACATTTTGGTTGTTTTATCCTGTTATATTGTAGTTTGATTATCCACTTTTATAGTATCATGTTATTCATGCTATATATTTCGGTTAAATGATCTTTTTCTTATATTCAGTAAGGTATTCAGTCATTTGTACGAGTTTTTGGTCGTGCCTCAACTATACCCAAAATTTAAACTACATTGTACTATCAACCTATTGTCTATAATTGACCCTCTTTATTGGTTGTTTATCGACCTCCTTCATAGTTGATTATCAACCTATCCTCAATAATCATTCACCTTTTTGATCGATTATCAACTTATTATCGATAACCGACTTCATTTTTGGTGAATAAACCATTTTCGTGGTCGATTATCAACCTATTGTCAATAAATCGACCTCCTTGGTCGATCATCAACCTCATTTTTGGTGAAAAAGTTGTGTGAATGGTTTAGTAGGAACATCAACTTATGGTAGACAATCGACCTCCTCCTTGGTCTATTGAGGTCATTTCTTAATTTCAAACTTACGGGAAGAACAAAAAGGGAAAAAAAATTGGTCTTTTAATTAATTGAAGACTCATAGAAGGTGCATACATGATGTCCCCATTTGTTTTTATTTTCTTGTTGTCCTACTTCAGAAGGTTTACAGTCATCTAGACCCAATCAGTCATATTTGATCCAATGTTATTTTAGTAACAGTAAAGACGACGTCATATTAAACTTATCCTTACTGTGTAACGACAATTTCTTGTTCCATCAGTCATAAACATGCTCTTTCTTTTTTGGGAGAGTATGCCAATATGATCTTAATGAGGTGCAGGGCTTTGCATCTGACATTCGTTGAACAACAACGATCTTTCTAAAGTGTTGCCAGCAGATCGGTCGGCTGCATATAGTTGATTGCTCTTTCTTTCGATTGAGTGTCGGTACTTTTGGAGTCTCTCTCTGTAGGCGTTCAAAACAACAGAGGCATCGGAGGAAGGACTGACGAACTTGTTACTTGTGTTTGGTTAACTACTTTACTGACTTACAACTGTTTTGCAAACAAAATTACTGGTTGTGCAGGCGGTAATCCAGTAACTTGATCTAGAATCATGTAATTATTAACTCGCACACACTAATTATTTCTGAAAGATTAAAGTGAAATCTAATTAGTTTTTAGTTAAAGTGTTCATTGCACCATCAAACAATATTATGTAACATTTTCAATTAGGGAAATCTTCGTAGGAGAGTGGAGAAACTTGAAAATCATGACAAGTTAGAAGTTCTAAGCAATGAACTCGAAGAGCAAACGGATGTTTTAGCGAATAAGCGACTCAAATAGGAATTTTCTGCAGGGAAATGTTGAAACAAGTACACAAAAATATTACCTATTCCCACCAGATAGAATCTTCAATGCATTAGATAGTGGCCAAAATGTATTACAAATACATTTAAAAAAGGGCAGCCCGATGCACTAAGCTCCCGCTATGCACGAGATCTCGGTAAGAGCCGGACCACAAGGGTCTATGTATGTAGTATTACCTCACATTTCTGCAAGAGACTGTTTACACAGCTTGAACTCATGACCTCCTGGTAACATGGCAACAACTTTACTAGTTACTCCAAGACTCCCCTTCATATTACAAATACATTTTCAACTAAATATTTTGGTGACTTTGTATTGCTTTGAACAATAAATGAACTTGATTGATTATCCACATTGTCAATCTTGTATCAATGATGATCTCATATTAACCATCACGGTGATGTAGTATTAGAGCAAAGTCCCATTTCTACCGCGTCTAGAATGAGAGCGCTCTTTTTTACCTGTTTAAATTGCTATGGCTAACCATCTTGGCAGTCTCAAATTAGCTTTCATGCCGAATTTTGTCAGAAAAATGGCATAGAGAAGATGCAGCAAGGACACGAAGAATGCACAATTTATCAAAAGCTGCAGGTGTAAGAAGCAGTAATGTAGGAAGAAACCATTAGCTTTCTACTTGTTAAAATAAACGGAAAAGTCTCAAATATGCCATCGAACTATCGGAAATGACTCATTTATGCCACTCGTCAATAGTTTGGCTCATTTATGCCATCGCCGTTACCAAAATGGCTCATCCATGCCATTTTTTCTTAACGCTGATTTTACAATACCAGATATGACACGTGGCCTCCAATTAGAGGTCCACGTCATTTAATTAAACCAGCACAAATTAAATCCTAAATTAAAAATTAAAACCCAACTCACCCAAATTCCCCAAATCTCAATAGCCTTCACCCCGAAATCGTTCCCCCTATTCCCATGTCGGCCACTCCCTTTCCTCCCTACCAGTGACCCTCAATTTGGACCTTTCATTCGCCGGTGGAGCATCTTTGCAGTGCAATCGAATTGCAAAAGTTAACCGGAAATCAGCGATCAATTCATTCTTTCTCAATTCATTTTAATCTGGATTTTCATTTTTACGTTTGAAATTCCTATTCCCCCTATTCCCATGTCGGCCACTCCCTTTCCTCCCTACCAGTGACCCTCAATTTGGACCTTTCATTCGCCGGTGGAGCATCTTTGCAGTGCAATCGAATTGCAAAAGTTAACCGGAAATCAGCGATCAATTCATTCTTTCTCAATTCATTTTAATCTGGATTTTCATTTTTACGTTTGAAATTCCTATTAATCTGGCTCTTTGAATCTGAAGTTGTTTTAGGTTTGAGTTTGAAATTCAATATTGTTGTGCTGGGTTTTGTCTTTATGTTGTAAGAAACAGAGAAATCAAAATGAAGCCACCAGTAGCGGTGATGGTATTACAGTCGGTGGGGAAACAGAAAATTGGTGGAGGTGATGATGACTTATCAACCGGTGGAGGAGTTCGGTGGCAGGAATTCGGGGCGAAGGCTATTGAGATTTGGGAAATTTGGGTGGGTCGGGTCTATGGGTCGGATTTTTGTTTTTAATTTAAGATTTAATTTGTGCTGGTTTAATTAAATGATGTGGACCTCTAATTGGAGGCCACATGTCATATCTGGTATTGTTAAACCGACGTTAAGGAAAAATGGTATGGATGAATCATTTTGGTAACGGCGATGACATAAATGAGCCAAACTATTGACGAGTGGCATAAATGAGTCATTTACGATAGTTTGATGGCATATTTGAGCCTTTTCCGTAAAAAAAAAAAGAACTTTATATGCGCACATTTAATAGATAAGAAGAAATCACACGTACCAGAGTCCCGAATAAGGTGTATATAAAATTCATAGATGGAACTATCTGACTGCCTAAAGATGTGAGGATGTACGAGAGAGAAGCATGAATATTTACGGTGATCTACAAGCAAAGATCGAATACATGAGTGATTATTTCATCTGTAAAGAATAATTTTTCTTTTGAGAAATATTTGTGAAGAATAATTGAACACGTGTGAGAAGAACAGAAGGTAAAATTACCAGAGCAAGGATGTTTTCTCCTATTAAAAATGAGGATAATATAACATATCCGAGTGCACCCACAGCCCGAGCCTGCAAATCAAAATAGATGCTCCTTGTTAGAATTGCCCGTGATTAATTAAAACACTCTCAAGAAGGGAAAACAGTGGAAGGGAGAGAACATACAAGAGCGCATAAGAAGATTGAGGCACCCCAACTTGTTCTCAACCTGGCAAGAAATAGAACAGAACGCAATCATTAAAATATCAGACAGCAGCAACATTTCATGTTAAGGATGAACAATATATTCCTCAGTGCATAACTTTGTATAAGTAAACCCCATAATATCTCGACACAGAAGTCAGCACTATTAATCATTTGTGCACATGACAAAGCAATCGACCTACAAGGCTACAACTCCTTTTTGGTACACTTATTTTTTGACGTAGAACGCCCTTTCTTCCGTTTATTTGTTACCTATTATTTTTTATTTTTTTTTGCAGGGGAGGGGTGGTAGTGAGTTCCAATGAGGGGTTCCAACCCTTGGAAGACTTTCAGTCAGGACAGATTCCCATTGTGACTTGACAAATAAGCATTCAGATACGGAGAGACATAACAAAATAACAACATACCTCCATAAGGATCCCATTGTGAAGCCAAGTAAACCATGCATTAGCTGAAACAGGATAGCAAAAGTGTAGCTAATTTAGCAAGAAACATGAATAGTATTTTTTTATGCAAACATATTTATTGGAGCACAAGGATGTCCACTAAGGATAATAAGTAGCAAAACAAAGCAATGATGAAATTTGACATTCACTAGCCTATATATACATCTTTTATGGTATATAATACATCACTCACCATATAATTTAATGCTTTCACCGGACCAGACAAGACAAACAAGAGTACAACAGTTGCCACCTAATGAGATCGGATAAATGACCGTTAGAGAAAGTAGATGAAAAAGCTTCTAAGAATAAGTAAGTGTCTGATCTGAGGCGTGTGGAGAAAACAAACCATGGTTTTCCTGCCAGCTGCAACACCCCATCTCATCGAGGATATAACAATTGGCAATGCGAAGAAACATCCGAAATAATTCTGTACTACATAGAAAGCCAAATTTCCTTTAGGAGATCAAAACCACTAGCAAGAAATGACAGATAATACAAGGCAAGCTCATAGAAACTAGCAACTGGAAACAAACTAAAACTATGATACAATAACTCTGAGTTAATGTCAGTTAACATCAAACAAAATCATATACTAAAGTTGGATTGCCCACAAAAATACAAAATGCTCAACCTAATTAACCCTCAATTCACTGGTTCTTTTCTTCCTGTTCCACAAGTTTCTCGCAACCACCAACAGCGCCAAGTATAGATAGTAAAAAGATTTAAAACTTTTGGAACAGTTAAAGAAACAAAAGCTCGACTATTTATACCATTATAGAAAAACAAATTGCCTAATCAAGTCGCATAAGCTTGGATGTTGGCAGCAGATGGGTGGGCTGCGGGTTCATATTATATATGTATTATGAATTTCACTAATTACTACTCCCCCTCCCATTTTATATAACACTCTGTCCTTTTTAGTCAGTTCCAAATAGAATGACGCCTTTCTATATTTAGAAAGAAAATAATTTAACTTCAAAATCCCTCTTTTACCCTTAATGAAATGATTTACAACCACACAAACATCCCAGGCTTGTTTTAGACCACAAATTCTAAAAACTCTGTGCCCAGTCAAACGTCCTTATATAAAGTAGGACGGAGCGAGTCTAAACATTTGACTGTGAACCCAATAATTATTGTCTATTAACTTAGAAGTTGCCGTAGGTATCCATAAATTTCAACTCCTTGATCCGCCTCTGGCAGCAGACATACCTAATTTACGACCCTAGTGATATCAAAGCAACCATTGTTTTGTATCAAACAATTTTTCACCAAGATTCGTTCCACATTGTTTTCTATTAAACAACGATTAGTTCCACATTTACTAGTAACATACTCCTTCCGCTTCAAAATAAGTTAGCCTTTTCACACACTTTAAGAAAAGGGTAGCTCCTAGGAAAAGAAAAATATTTTGACTAAACTGCCCTTAATTAATAAAACTCTTGCCTATTTATTGCCTTGAGTAAATAAGGGTCAAAATCTAGAAAAATAAAGTTAATTCTTTGTTAGATTAATTAGACACTTATTTTGAACCAAAATAAAAAGGCTAATTGAACACTTATTTTGAACCGGAGGGAGTACCTCTCTGTAGAAGTCAAGTATACTATTTTACAGGATGAAGGACTTCACTAATTGCACAATAGTAACTTTTAACAAATTTAAAAGTCCATAAACTACTTAACACACAAAAACCAATTACTTCCCTAAAAGAAAATGTCAGACTAATACAACAAAATTCCACTCTAAAGCTGAGATTAAACTTCTGCATATCAAATTAAATACATCACCCAATCTGAACATAAAAAAAACATTTTCACCCAAATCCCATCAATAATTCATATTTCAAGAACCATATATACCTCAATAGCAAGAGAATTGCTTAACAAATAAGCCAACCCTGAAATAGCAGCAAACATAGCACTCTCTACAAGTCTCAATGTCTTCAGATAAACAACCCCATCTGGTGCTAAGTACTCATACTCTTCTTTATCACTCAAAGTTTGGTTTTTTACTGTTAAAGCGCTCACATTTTTTTGCTTAAATTTTTCAAGAGAATAATGAAGAGATAAAAAATGAATTTTTGGTTTGTGGGTATGGAAATAGAGAAAATGGGGCGTTGAGAAAGATGATGAATTTCCAGAAATTGAAGAGAATTTGCTATGGTAATAATGGTTGTGTTGGTGATGATGAAGTTTGAGTAGATTCATGGTGGAGAAAAATAGAAATTCTTGTTAGTTTTATGGTGTTTTATAGAGATAATAAAAGGTTGCTGTTTTGGATAGGGGTGTTTATGGGCTTTGGAGTTTTGATTGGCCCGTGGTGTTTTCTCTGATAAGGCCCATAAGCTTGATTTGATTAGCCCATGCACCAAATGCATATCCAAATGAAGTTTTTGCGCGAACTTTCTTCAAACGTACTAGTGTTAAATTTTTGGGAATTAAAATAATTCCATTTTCTAGCCATTTTCAACTAATTCCGGTATATGTATATAAACTGTATCATTATTGTATATGTATCGCTAGTGTATATATATAAAAAATGTATCATATGTATAAAAGTTGTATTATTGGTGTATAGAATATGTATAACTATTGTATATGTATAGAAAAAATGTATCGCACGTATAGAAATTATATCATTATCCTATAGAATATGTATCCCTAAGGTATATGTATAGAAAATATATCATTGTTGCGTAATTTGTGTATAATCAATGTATAATTTCTGTTTAATAAATGTATAATTAATATATATATTAATTATACACATATTATACAGGTTTTGGATATATTTTTTGAAGGAACAAAGTATTACCTAATAATTTTGTATCTCAAAAAGCAAGAAATAACCTCATATTAAGTTTAGAGGAGTTTTGTTAAAATAAGTATAAGACCTCTGGTTAAAATATAGCTTAGGTTACAAACTTTATTGAACCGCATCTGGTCCTATCTTTGTTTCTTGTTCAATTTTTTTTTTTTGAATCTTGGATTTGTGGATGGGCCAAAGGCCTGATACTATTGCTTATTTGGGGAGAAAAAGAGGTGGCAGAAAAGAAAACAAAACAAACTCTATGTTATAAAATAATATAATTAGAACAAGAATATTGTGAAAAAAGAGAGAAGAGATGAGAGTTCTTCATTTCTCTTGAGAATGTAAATACAATAAAGAGAACATCTCTATTTATAATAGAAAACAGACTTGGTCCCAAAGTTACTAACCCTAACTTTTCTTGTAGAGATAGACATCCACAATAATAAATAATATTTATAACACTCCCCCTTGAATGTCTATTTGGTAGATAATGTGTCTCGTTAAAACTTTACTAGGAAAACCCAATGGGAAAAATTCTAGTGAAGGAAAAAGAATACACATTTCTAATAATACGTATTTTGGCTGCCTCATTAAAAACTTTACCAGGAAAATCCAATTAGGACGAAATCTTGGTTAAGGAAAAAAGAGTATAACGCGTATTAACTCCCCCGATGAGAACATCAATCCAAAACTTGAATTTTCGCATCCCAATCTTGTGCCCCATCTTCTCGAAAGTTGCAGTTGGTAGAGACTTGGTAGCAAATCAACCATATTATCACTTGAACGAATTTGTTGCACCTTGTTATAATCGTTCTTTTGGAGATTGTGCATGAAGAACAACTTTGATGAAATATGCTTTGTCCTTTTACAGATTCTCTATTTAGTTGGGCTATATATATTGTTATATCCTCAATATTTGGATAGAGTTGCATCAACATATAATATTGTTTATATCACTTCAAGTACATTCCTGATTTGCTTTATAAACATATGATATCTTTATATGATTTGACTGTCATGTAGAACAAAATCGTATGGTTGTAATCCTTCATAAACATAGCAAAATATATAAATGCATCAATTGCATAAAAATATGGCACTTCAGGACCAAAGATTCTGTAAGTTTCTCAATTCAACCTTTTTCAGCAGATAATCTATTGCTTTTGGAAACTCTTCAAGTGTTCAAATAATATTCAAGTAATCAATTTACACTCATAAAGATGTAAGGATTATAGAGCCATGTGTACCCTTAGTCAATGAATACTCATTATGATAAAATCACATTCACCTTACTTAATTTAATCCATGTAAGAATTATGAACATGTTTTAAAAATCTGTATATGCTTCAGACATCTAAATTTTTTCAAGAATTTTCATATAAATTTTGTCATGTAATTGTATCCATTAATATTTAAATGTGTGATATTTTCTGCTGTCTGGATTGCAGGTCCAATAAGCTTGAAGCTTACCAAAATGAGTCATTTCACTTGATAATAATTTCTACGTTAGCATGCTTTAACAGACGTAGAATTCAGATCTCACAATATTTTACAATATTGTGCTATATTGTACCAAAGATATCGTCGACGATATATCATTTGAATCGGTTCACAATGTGACATAACTTATTGAGATCTCATCACTTTCATTATTTTCAGGCCTAAACCTTTCATGAGGTTTCGTGAAGTGTTATGTCGTAGGCTCTTCAAGAGCACGACGCCTCCTTATTATGACAATTTTGATCATTTGCTCCTCTCTCTTTTCAAGGATTATATGTTTGGAACTTATTTGTCTATCACGCTTCATGCATGTTATAGACTCTGTCCTTCAGGGACATGAATTTATAGGAGCATTTTGCAGTTGAAATTAGAAATTAATTTTAGGTCAGCAATGTCACGACCCAAACCGGAGGGCTATGACGGGCACCCGGACCTTACTTGCCGAGTACCACTAATCACATATTTAGCATATATCCGTAATTTTGCATGGCTCATGAGGCCGCCACGAGATACCCTGTTGACATATGAAAATAGTAAACTGAAAATGAGTTATGTAGAATCCTTCAACCAGAAGGACCCAACCTATATACATATATACATATTAAGGCCGACAAGGCCATACATGACTACTATACACAGGACATCTGTCTACAAGCCTCTAGAGAGTACGTGACATCGTAAGGTCAGGATAGGGCCCCGCCATACCCATACGTGTATGCAAAAATACCGTACCAAGACTAGACTGCAACTCCGGAACAAGTGGAGTGATCCGATATCAGCTGAACCAGCAACCTACTAGTGCGAACCATCACCCTGTCTACCTGAGCCTGCGGGCATGAAACGCAATGTCCCCCGACAAAAGGGACGTCAGTACGAATAATGTACCGAGTATGTAAGACATGAAAAATAGCATAATAGAGACCTGAAAGTAACATGAGATAATAAACAACCAACCAGTAGAGAATGCCTCTAAGGGATATAATATGCCTAAGTACCATGTTTGTGCAGAATGCCTCTGAGGGCAATAATATGCATAAGTATCATGTCTGTGTAGAATGCCTCTGAGGGCCATAATATGCCTAAATGACATGCACAATGCGTTCATGTACATATGCGTATATAACGCCATCAAGCCTCTGTGGGCATCCCATCATATCATATCGGCCTCTGTGGGCATAATCATTTTTTCTTGTATACCTGTACCAGCTGCAGGTGGTGTGCGTATATAACGCCGTATCCCTTTTCCTATATCTCATACATATATATAATGCATACATATAGTAGAGTATATAACTCATTGGAGGTCAGGGTATGTACATGAATGTAATGCATGAATGATATGATAATATGACACTATAAGTTTGTCGGAGTGATGTAATATTGCTCCACCTCCGATTAACATTATGAATGCTAACATCTTTCTCATATACCTTAATAAGGATTTAGGAACATATTTAGACATGCTTTGATAATAGGAACGAATAACATGAACATCCTTAACTACTAAGAGTAGAATCATTTATGGGATAATATTACGTTTACGTTTACGTTTCGTACTTAGAACATGCCAAAAGAAGAAATGATTTGCCTTAACATACCTTTAATGTCAACTTCCTACTTACTGCGGTGACCAATCTCCTCTATGCCTCAATCTTATATGCCAAGTACTATTCTTCTTCCGCCTTACTTCACTTTAAAAAAAGCCCAGATTCAACAATGCTTTGAAAAGAAAAAAAAACAGGACAACGAGATCGAACGGTGAGCAAAACCTGTATGTTATTCTTGAGAAAATTATACTTTGCTTTGCTAAAATTGGAGCTCACATTGCTGATAATGGTCTCAAATTTATGTTTCTTGCTGCTAATATGCAGCCAATATTCCTTCTTCAATTTAGTTCTCAAACAAAGTGAGACAAGAGACATATTTGTGACTTTCTCATCTACACGTGTGCTCATTAAGTCCCTCCCTTCAAACTTAAGTTTAATAATGCCACCACCACATATGTATATAGATTAGTCACTAATACTTACTGACACCATGTGACACGTGGAATACTATCCATTATAACATTTGTTCATTTCATCACTTATCCAATAATTCTATTTAACCAATTACACGCATAATTAATTCTTGATCTCCCTTCACTTAAATAATAATCACTTTCAACACACTTCATATACATATTATCACCATCGTGTGATATTACAGTAGTCCAGAACTTATTTATGCACACACCAAATATTATTTTCGGTCCCCGTCATCACACTTGTTACATCCAAAATTATTTCGGGGTTTTATCATTTTATATACTAAGCTCTTCGTTTGCGTACGTAAATATGACATAAATCTTCCAAGGCTCGGGTCTATTTACATACGCCGAGCGATTTCAACCATGGCTCGAAAATACGTGATGTTACAAGCAAATGCTTCTAGCATTTGACATGAATTATCTTTGAATGAGGATCATACTAATGATAATTTACAACATATTTCATAACTGCTTATTCCTCCCCCTTATGTTAGAAAACTAACATATATCTCATCTTCTTTGGAGAATTCATCTTTGTGCATCATGGTAGATTAATTAATCACATACCACAATATATCATACAAGTGTTGTTGTATGCAATATATCATATTTTACATCAACACATGAAGCTTTGTTCGGAGGTATTCAACGCTAAACCAGCTTGGATATAAACCAGATCACAAGATGAATTATCTTGATTACATAATCTGAAAATTATGCTCTCAACTCAATTATATTGAGTATGTAACTTTGCATATGTCAAACTGCAGGTTGACAATAAACGCACATGTGACTGTCTTATCGATGCATCTATTTAAGACATCATATAATAGGTGAACGAGCCCATATTCTACCTATTTTTATTTATTTCATAAATTAGAAAATTCATTCCCAACATTAGCCAGTATAATCAACTTATCATGAGAACAAGCAACAAAAATAAATTCTTGAAGAATCTTCTAGTTCTTCAATATATGTCAAATACTCAATCTGCACATCATATTTGAATCGTGATGGGCAATCGCTTATGCCGACCAATAAAATTATTTATACTAGTAAACTTCAGTTTACTACGCCATGTGTTATTTGTATTAGTAAACTTATGATTTACTATGACATAAATTTTATATCAATATAAACTTCTGGTTTATCGTGACATGTGATTCATCACACATACATTTGTAGTATATTTTGGAGAATAAGGCGGGTAACCTTTAATATACATATTTCTTACCCACTATATATGTATTTCTCCCATCGTTTATAGCTTCAACACGATAGCCACTTACTTTAGTAAACTTCTGGTCTACTACAACTTGTGTTTCAATCATAACAACGTCCTATATTACAATGTAGAATGAATAACATTCTTGCAGACAAATAATTAGGTTCTTCTGGACCTTGATCATTAATTTTAAACTACCAAATATTGCTTAGACACTGTTGGTGTCATGAAAGAAATTTTACTACTCCGGGAGTAAAGTTTCAAATTCTACTACTTTGGAGTAGAGTTCAAAGTTTGCTATTTCGGGAGCAGATTTCTGAGTTTACTACTTCGGGAGTAAAGCATATAATATTCAAAATATTTTTTCTAAATTATTCTACCTCTTTTGGAGATGAGAAGTGATGTCATCACAACCAAGTACATGTTCGTATTTATAGGTTTAACAACATTGTCACATTCACTTCAGGAAGTGAATCTGTATCTGTAACATTTATCAAAAGTTTTCATTCTTCAGGAATGAAACATAATTATCTGAACGTGTCTTAAGCATATCAAATTGTGATAGGTCAGAACATCTTTTAAAATATTGATACTTCAGGAGCAAATCGAGGCATACATATAATTTAGAAAATCTTTCTCTAACATATCTTCAGTCGTAGCCACTACAAGCGTATGAAAATATTACCATTTTTGATGGCTATAGACATAAATAAATTTAATCATAACGAGATTTAAGAAATATTATCACTTCTGGTGATCATATATTTCTTACAAACAAACTCTCATTTTTAGCCTTAAAGAATATAAAATTAATCTCATAATCCCTCTTAACAATATTATTCTGCAGGAACAAATTTGAGACACAAATAATCGAGAACCAATTAAGTTCTCGTGGACTCAATGAATCCAATAAAATGGATCTCATTAATATAGGATTAAAATACGTGGTATAATAACTTACTCACCTGACTTTCTCTTCAAGAGTAATATAGATGCTTACGTAGATCTTACTTTGCTAAAATAAAACAGTGACGCCAGAGGAATACAATCCCTCAACCCACTGCATAAAAGGTAGAAATTCCACTATTTTAATGTTAACTACTTACCTTGAAATTTGGTTGATGCATGGAACGAGGATTACTGATATTTGAAGCTCACTACTTTGGCATTAAGTAGTCAATAAAAGGTAAAAATGGCACATTCTAAGCCTCTGATTAACTCCAACGACGTGAAAGTTTGCTTTCTTCCTGGCGTTATACACGTTGGCATCATCTAAGAACCTGCAGTACTATGGTTCCAAGGAATTCATCGATTCTGAGATGAATAAAATATAAAATATCAACTTAGTTAGTTAGAATCTCGTGTTGATAACGTGTTATAAAATAATATAACTAGTATTGAAGTGTGTGACCATCTGATCTAAAAGCTTAAGCTATTAGATAGAACACACTTTTAATATTATATATTCTCAACACGCCCCCTCACGTGCTGACCTGATTTTTTTTCATGGTCCAAGCACGTGGAAATTCTTTTTGAGAATGGGTGGCGGTGAGGTTCGATCCCAGGACCTTTGGCCTGCTCTGATACCATATTGAAGTGTGTGACCATCTGATCTAAAAGCTTAAGCTATTAGATAGAACACACTTTTAATATTATATATTCTCAACAGGACAAGAATATTGTGGAGAAAGAAAGAAGAGATGAGATTTCTTTATTTCTGTCGAGAGATGTAAATACAATGTAGGGAACAATTCTATTTTTATAATAGAAAACTGACTTGGTCCCAAAGTTACTAATCCTAACTTTTCTTATAGAGATAGACATTTACAATAATAAATATTATTTAAAACACTCTATAAAATATAAACTTTCTACTCACTCACTTATTTTAAGAGTTAATTTCTTAAAAGGTTACCCATGTTATGAGAATTGTTTTCTAATATCACTTTCATTTTTTTAAAGATTACAGTATCACTCAACTATCACTATTTTTCTAAAAAAAAACTAAAAATCCTTCTTCTCTCCTAGTTGACATAACATGTCACATTAAAGTCTATTTTTTAATAATAAATTTACTTAACTCATTAAATTTTATTTAACCCAAACCCGTTTAAACCAACCCGATCCATACCTTATACCTATTTAGACCCCTCTATTTCGTCTGTTTGACATTTTACAAAATTTAAGTTTGTAAATTTAGACTTTTTGTTCTTTTTAAATAGTATTTGAAATTATTTTTTAATGATTCCTATCAGCTATTTAAATCAAAATTTGGTTTCTGGACATACTGCAAATTTTATTTTTGGCAGAAACAACGAAAACAAATAGAATTTGCAAAAAAATTTAAAAAGTACATTGTATTTCTTTTCCAAAATTCTCAAATATACGCCGCCTTAAATTCGTAGCTATGAAAACTAAATTATATTTTATGAAAAATATAAGGATTTATTAATAACAAAAAACTTGTGATTGCATTATATTTCTTTTACGAAGATCATGATTAATTAGTGCATTAAATTACTTATAAATCATGATAAGGTAATATAGTTTGATATGCACGCAAACCTTTACCATCGTCAAATAATTCAGGACGTGTTTAAGCTTTATACATTTTCAGCACTTACATTTTGAATTCTTTCTTGAAAAAAAGATAATAATTATTTCTATTTTACGAATTATTATTCAAAAAGTGGATCCTTTTGTATTTATCGGTTACAATAATGGGTCTCCAGTGTTAGATATAATGTGTCAGCTGAGTCCAAAGTTCAAATTAGTTCTTTCTTCAACTACCAGCCCCATTTCTCCACTCCCTAAGTCTTTGTTTTTTGGTTAATTTAAATTATTCAGTATTTTAATATCTATTTTCAACAAAAAAAATGAATTCTACCTTTGTAGTTTGATTATTGAATTTGTTTAGATTTGTCTTTTCCTCATTTATGGCATGGTTGGACTGATGAAATTAGAGGAAAATATGTGGAATTATAGGAAGGTGGGCGAAGAAAGATAATGATATCCTAATCAGTAGTATTAATTATAAACGAAACAAGATTTAAACTAATCTGTCATTAGACTATGTCCTCAGAGTAAGAACTGCAACTTGGAACTAAGCAAAGACGGATTCAAGAAAGAAATTTCATGGGTTGGGTTAGACGAAAGAATCAAAAGAAAATAGGGTATAAATTTAATATTAAAAATAAAATTTAATGTGACATGACAAGAGAGAAGAAGAGTTTTGTGAGTTTAATATTTTTTAAGAAAATAGTGATAGTTGAGTGATATTATAGTCTTGAAAAACAAACGTGATATTATGAGTCATTTTCTCACCATATGGGTGACCATTTAAGAAATTAACTCCTTATTTTAACTATATAAATCCTAAGGTTTCAATAGGGAAAATTCAATGCCGCAGTTCTTTACTGGACACCATTAAGCATCATCAGATGGCAACTATACCCAACGAATGTCCACGGGCATGTAAGTCCTCGTGCTGATCTGTGTTGTGGAAAAGAGGTAGTGTGTGAAATGAAATTTTAGATTTTGGTTAGGGTTTGTTTTTATTTTGGGCTTAAAGGTCATTTAAAATTGGGCTTTTTGGGCCTTTTCTTTTTGTTAGTGGCCACACTACACTACGTCGTTTTCCCGTAATTTTTTCGCCTTATATATGTGGTCTTTAATTTTTACCTCTATTGCTTATTTAATGAAAATTTGCGAACGAAAGGTCCTTACCTCCATACATAATTGGCTCGGCATAAGTTCTGTAGTTTTTATCTTTTGAAACTGAACTTTTATTTCGTTCGACATGACTTCCGTAAGAATTAAGTTTTGCTGGATAAGTTATGTAGTATTTTCAGAATTTATTACCGTTCAGAAACTAGAGCTTTTTAGAGGGAAAACATTGAATGTTAAATGTGGGATGGTAAATTATATGTGTTGGTCTGAACTTTCAAGTTTGGGTTTTTACGGTTAAAGCTCTTAACATTTTTGGCTTACAATTTTAAAGAGAATAATGAATAGTTAAAGGAAATTTTTTTGGTTTGTGGCTATTGAAAAATAGAAAGTGGGGTGTTGAGAAAGATGATGAATTTCCAGAAATTGAAGAGAATTTGCTATGGTAATAATGGTTGTGTTGGTGATGATGAAGTTTGAGTAGATTCATGGTGGAGAAAAATAGAAATTCTTGTTAGTTTTGTGGTATTTTAGAGAGTTTTAAGGACAGGGGTGTTTATGGGCTTTGGAGTTTTAATTGGGCCATGGTGTTCAGGGGATAAGGATTATAAATTTTAATGGCCCAAGTTTACTTCAAATTTCAGAAATAAACTTTCAGTCCAAATTAATGACACATATAGCCCACCGTCTCATTATTGCTGCTCTTTGCCCAACTTTTTTTGTTCAGTTCAATCCGTTTTTCATTGGATTTTGCTTGCAATTTTTATATACAAATTGTAATCAGCAAATACAGATCGAGTGAAAATACCAAATCGTGGAAGTTTATTTGCTTCTGCTTGTCAACAACTTTTAGAAATCATTTGATCATATTGACATGTCCCCACGCATGCTTCTTTGGACATAAACTAAGCTATTTAACACTATGAACTGTGGTTAAGGACATCTATAATATTTGTATAATAATTATATAATATGTGTATAATTAGTATACATTGATTTTATATTTATTATACATAAATTATACAATAATGATACATTTCCTATACATATTTTCAAGAGATACATATTCTATACAACAATGATATAATTTCTATACATATACAGTATTGATACATATTCTATACATTAATGATACAGTTTCTATACATATACAATATATTGTACATATTCTATACAACAATGATACAACTTCTATACACATACTGTAGGGATACATATTCTATACATCAATGATACAGTTTCTATACATATACAATATTGATACATATTCTATACAACGATACAATTTTTATACACATATTGTAGGGATAATATTATATACAATACTATTACAATTTGTATATGTATGATACAATTTCTATACATATACAATAGCGATACATATTTTATACTACAATGATATAATTTCTATATATATGTTGAATTTTTTTTAAAATTATCATTAACAAAGAAGGACAAAAAAGGAAATTATTACAAAAGAAAAAACCTTAGAAAGCTTGAAACTAACCAAAAAGAAAATGAAAACCTAAGTATTGCAATAAAATTATTTATTTTATAGAGAAACACAAGACACTAAGCCCTCCTTTCTCTAATTATGTGAATTATTGTAAAAGAATTGAAGATAAGAATATATTTAACATTATACATTTTTTATTTTCTCCATTCAGTTATTTTTTTTTTCATTTTGATGTACAAGAAAAAAAAAAGCAGAAAACGAACAATGAAACTCAAGCTGGAAAAGAAGGTACATAAATAAGTACCTTTATTTGTTTCGAGGTGCAGGGGAAGGAGGGCAGTGGGGGTGGGGCTGGTGACTAATGACTTTTGACGTTTTTATATGAAAATATGTGTTTAATTTCACACACTTGTTGCAAAAGAGCAAGTCAATTATTATTTATTAACAAGGAGATGAAATGAAAATAAAAATAATATATTCATGTTGGGAGTTCTTGTTTATAGAAGTTATTATATGATCCCTTATTATATTAGGTGACTTGTTGTCATTAAATAAGGTACATAAATAAGTATTGACTAGCGGTTGGAATTAATTTAAGGCTAACAAATGGGTTTACATCGTAATTGGGCCATTCGACTGTCATTAGTTTTGGCCGGATGACCAATTATGTCCTTACCCCTATAATAAGGCCCATAAGTTTGATTTGATTAACCCATGCACCAAATGCATATCCAAATGAAGTTTTTGTGCGGATTTCCCTTCAAACACTAGTTTTTACTTTTCCCCCTCATATATACGTGGTCTTTAATTTTTGCCATTGTTTCTCATTTAATGAAAATCTGTGGACGAAAGGTATCCTTACCTCGAGACCCAATTGGTTCGATATAAGTTCTGTGATTTTTATCTTCTGAAACTGAACTTTTATTTCGCTCGGTATAATTTTTGTAGGAATTAAGTTATGCGACATAAGTTGTATAGTATTTTAAAAATTTGTTATAGTGTTCAGAAATTAAACTTATGCTTTTTGGGTTATATGTTCTTTATCCTTTCTAGAGAAAAAAATTGGTAGCTAATGTGAGATGGTAGAATATTTGTGTGGATCTGAATTTTCCTATTTCTTTATCACTCCAAGTTTGAGTTTTTATAGTTGAAGCTCTCACATTTTTTTTGCTTAAAATTTTCAAGAGAATAATGAAGAGATAAAGAATGAATTTTTGGTTGTGGCTATGGAAAATGAGGAAGTGGGGTGTTGAGAAAGATGATGAATTTCCAGAAATTGAAGAGAGTTTGCTATGGCAATAATGGTTGTGTTGGTGATGATGAAGTTTGAGTAGATTCATGGTGGAGAAAAATAGAAATTCTTGTTGGTTTGTGGTGTTTTATAGAGATTATAAAAAGGTTATTGTTTTGGATAGGGGTATTTATGGGCTTTGTACTTTTAATTGGCCCATGTGTTCATAAGGCCGATAAGTTGATTTGACTAGCCCATTGCATATCCAAATAACAAAACAATCAGGATTTAGGACTTAATAAAAGGGACAAGTGTACTTATAGTGATTTTGGGATCACCATTTAAGCCATAGTTGCAGTTTATATAAACTTATAAGTTTAACCATTTTAGAATCAATTTCAAGACATACGCTATTGAATTTATGAAAAGTTGCATCTAAGTGATGGCTGACTTCCGACATTTTTACTTGAAGTTTAGCTTGTAAAGGCAAAACTTCCGACATGTGTGCCTGGAGTTTGACAGGCCCATATGAAGTTTTAGACATATATTTTCGGAAATTAAAAGTAGTTATTCTGAAGTTTGAACCACCAATTTTTATCCTTGTTAATGTTTCAAAACTTCTCCAATAACATCATCCATTTGATTTAAACTCAATTTTTATTTTCGAAAGACAAGATCACTCCTTCAAGCTTTATAACAATAGTAATTTTAATGTTGGAAATCCTTAAGTGGTTATGGATAAAAACTTTTTTAAAAGATGGATGCATCTTAAATGGCCATGTGCAAAAAGGCCGATGTGCGAATTTTCGACTTAAAAGTTATTTTCATGTTTATTTTTGGATGGGCCGGACACCGCATGTGTTAGCTTCTTAAACTGTGCCCAAAATGGTATGGATGAAGAAGATTGCATTAAATTGATTATTAGTGTATGATTGATACAACAACAACGTAGAAATTTATAATGAATTCTCATAATGTTTAAATAAAATAGAATAAATGTGATGACTCGTATAATCGTCTCCAAATAATTTAAAATTTAAACATAAATATAATATTATCGTTATTGTTGTACTCATGGACAAAATAGTTTCAATCATAGAAGTTTATATTGTCATGGAGAAAAGTTCAAATTATTGTTCATCTGTTTCATTTTTTTAATTTCCCTCCTTTTAAATTGAAGATGCAAGTGGCGGAGTTAAAATGATGAGTTTATGAATTCTGATTTTTTTTTAAAAATAATTTATTAGATTCTGAATAAATTATTTATATAATTTTAATACAAGTACAAAATATAGACCAAACTACTGCTAAATTACAACGGGAGAAGAAAGGTGAGACAGACAGGTGCTGTGGACCTAACAAAATGTGTATAATTTGTACGATAAACGTATGATAATTAAAGTGCAAGCTGTCATAAGTGTTCTTAATCATTATCAAATGAAGGTACATTTCATAATGTCACTGTACCTTTTTCTAATCAATTGTAAAGTTAAAACATAGAGTCTTGTGATAAACAATACCCCAAATTAACTTTAAATTCAATCTTCAAAATTCATGAAAACCACTAACATAAACAAATTAAGAATTTTAATATATAGTGTATTATTACATCCACCATACCGACAGTGGATTCCAACTTATTTTATAACCTCTGTTGAACACAAATCTCAGGAGCTTAGGAACTTCTAGCGCGCATATAGAGAAGCATCTCTCAAATTCACAATGTTTTTTTATTAATGAAAACATTAAAAGAAATACACATTACTTAATCATCATGCTCAATTCATGAGAATGCACGATAAAAGACTATTGAAATCTGTCTGTTTGTTTCTTTCATTAATTGACTTTTATTACTGCTGCATTTCATCTTTACTTGAGCCGATAGTCTATTGAAAAGGTATACATACGTTCTACCCTCCTCAGATTCACCTTATGTGACTATATTGGGTATCTTGTTGGTGTTGTTGATGGAAGAGAGAAAACCGAACACAATCTCCTTGGAGGATGCCAACTAAGCTAAAGGAACTCCCGATATACGATGGCTTAAGAACTTATGGCGCGAGAATAGAGAAGCATTTCTCAAATTCACAATATTTTCTATTAATGAGAATTAAAAAATGCAAATTGATTGTCATGCTTAATTCATGCGTACGCGCGACAAAAAACACTATCGAAATCTTGGATGGTAGAGAGGAAAAAATACTCGTTCTTGTCTTCTTTTCTTCTTTCCAAAGGAGGGGGAGCTAGGGGAAACGTGTGCTACTCCCCGAACATTTAAACATTTCATCAACCTATAAAACTTATGGAGGACAAAAAAAGGGCGGAGGGATTGGTTATAGTGACAAAAATATGAATTTTAATCAAGGAGATTCAACATTTACTATATATACATAAAAGAAAATTGACTTTATTACATATAATGTGATTTTTCGGCGGAAGAATTCGGATAGACTCCCTTCAATTTGCCCCTCTAACTCAGCCCTGGTTGAGTAAGTGAGGAATATCGGAATAAAACCAAATAATTAAACGTACCAACTCAATGATGCACTTGGAATTGGGCGTGCAATGAGCCTCCACATTTGCTATAATAAACAAGCACCAACCGTGCTATAGTGCATGTAATGTGGCATCGCTTTAGGCGCTGTGCTATAAAAATGGGCGTTTCTATATTCTTAGCTTATGTTATGTGCGCCCCCCTGGAGCGTGCGTTTATGCCATTTCTAAAAAGAGTTCACTTGCTTGTATTCAAAGATACTACACGCATGTGTGTGTATTTGTAGGGCCAAAATATAACCATGGATGTTATATACATAAATGTTCGTCGATTATCTCTTTTTGAAGACATATGTTTTGATAAGTAACTCTATTTTTATTCTTTTGCAATTTATGAACTTTTTTTATCACGATTTAAAGATTCTTTTCAGCGAACTAAAAATATTGTGAGAAAACGTAAGTTATTTCAAATGTTAGACGATTTGTCTGTAAGATTGAACAAATATGAACAAACATTAGATCCAAGTCTAATATTGTCCATAAGGTTAATTTTTCAAGGGGATTATATTTGTATTAACTTTTAAAAATAAAGATAAAATCTAAATAATAACCTAAGAAAAAGTATATTTACATAAATCAACCAAGATAAGCACACATTGATTTTGTACAAACTAGCTACCGTTTTAAAAGGTAGAGGGCGCAACACAAGTCGTTTTACAAGGCATGGAGAGTAAAGCCCCATAAACTTTTAATTTTGGGAAAAGGGTCAAATTTTCCTCTATATTATGCGAAAAGAATCGATTTTATCATCCGTTAAACAATCCGTGTAAAATACCCTAGACGTACGTTACCTAAATAATTCAAATATACCATCCTCCATTAATACTTTTCAAGATGGACACTCAATACCACGTGTCACTGACAATGAGGTATATGTCATGTGACATGTCAGCTCAATGCCCTAACCCATTTTAACCATCCATTCTACTTGTACTTCCATCACTAGAATTTCCTTCCCATCCACCACCATTGTTATGCCACCATTGATAATTAAAATTATATTAGATGTATAAAAGTATAGATAATCTGTTAAATTGAATAAAATTGAGAAAATGTAAGCAAAATCAATTTAACTGCGGAGTATCTAGTAATAATAACTATATGCACAAAAATATATTCTAATTCACCAAATTCATAGTTTAAAAAATAACATAATAATACGTAATTCCTAGTTAAATATTTAAAAAGATGCAAAAAATGTTCTTATAATGATAGTATCAAAATCAACTTGTGTGCACCTTGATTGATCCACCAAATATTTCAAAGATGAAATGTTATGGGACGTATAGTGCAGATAATCCAATGCATAAAGAGCACATAATACATCTGAAACGAACAATTCAAGGCGTAGAGCGTGCATAAAACAACAACCTAATTTGTCGAAGTATTAACACCATGGGATTTTTGCCCCATCCCCCCCCTCCACACCCACCTTGGGGCGTCTAGAGACTTCCTTAACCCAAGGGTATCCCAAATTTGCCTATTAAAAATATTGGTACAAACCATATGGTTAATTTTCCCTCTGATTGTAGGGTTCACTTGTTTACTTAATTAATATTTCTCTATGCGAGTACCTTTTTTCTACTAGCCTATGAATTATAGATTGAACTTCACAATTTTGAACTTTCTTGAGTTGGAACGTGGGAGGCCTTTCAAATCAATGCATGTATCGTTCTACCATTTGATCAAGTTTCCTCTGACTACAAGCATAGTAAAGTGAATCCACAATGGGAAGAAGAGACATCATCGAGAGTCAGTGGTGAGATGGATAATTTCTCCGCTTTTGATCAAATATCTCAGGTTCAAATTTTAGATACGGAAATAATCCTATTGCGTCCACTTCTCATTAATAGATTTACCCGACGTGAATTTAAATTAGTCGGACCCTAATGCGGATGCAGAACGCTGGATGAAAATAAAAAAAATAAAAGTAATGGATAATCCACCACGACACATAAATACATCAAAATGACTACACAATATTCCAACGTCAATTTTTCATGTTGAGATAGTGGTGCATACTCAAATCAACATCCCTTGATTGAGTGTCACCATATTTTGCAACATATCATTCTGATGAATCTGAATTAATTGAAAAAAGTTACAGAAACGTAACATTAAGCACTTAAATAGTTAAATCCAAGAAGAAGAATCTAAAATTGTGCTCTAAAACTAGTACAACGCATGGGAAAAAAACAACCATATCCTATTTAGGACATTGCAAACATATGGTGGACTATTATGTGATAATAAAAAAACAAACAAATAAAGTCTAAACACAATATATTTGATAATCTTGATCGATGTAAATCATGATGAGTAAGTTATTCGAAATGATGTTAATGAAATTGTAGAATTATTGTACAATTGTAATTATGGTATTAGTCTTGTGGTAGGAAAAGCTATTAGAATTAGAATAGGAAAAGGTAGAGTTATTTTCCATATTTAAGAATTGTGTATTTGTATATATACATCTCTTTATTAATAAAAATAACCAAGGGGTTATATTCTTTCATGGTATCAGATATCTAGGGCACATAATTTCCTTCTCCACAATTTTTCCGAAGCCCCTCTTCTCGGAACACAGCCTGCCGTCGGCCACTGTTCCAAATTTTTCCATCTCGGGATTTTTTTTCTTGTTCTTTAGTTTTCTCCTTCCAAATTTCTTTTCCAAATCCCTCATTCACCTGTTGTTCTTTCATCATGTCTACATCAAAGAACACATTTTATCATGCCCTTATAGTCTCCAACATTAAGAACAACATCTCTATTGTTCTTGAGATGGAAAATGTCAAATACGCGACGTGGACAGAATTGTTTAAGGTTCTCGCACGCTCGCATCAAGTGCTTCATCACATCATCCCCTCGGTCACAGGAAAGGAGAAGGTGCCTGCCCCGGAGGATGACCCGGTGTTATGGACAAACTTTGATGCTACCGTTCTCTAGTAGATTTATTCCACTATCTCTACAGACCTCTTGCAGACGATTATTGAGCCCGATGCTACGACGATGGAAACTTGGAATAGGGTGCGTGATATTTTCCAAGATAACAAAAATTCTCGTGCTGTCACTCTTGAGTAGGAATTTTCCCATGTCACCATGGAGGATTTTCCGAATGTCTCAGCTTATTGTAAAAGGCTGAAGGAATTGGCGGATCAACTCAAGAACGTTGGTGCGCCGGTCACCAATAATCGTCTTGTCCTTTAAATGATTGCAGGCCTATCCGAGGCCTATAATGGTGTTGGGACCCTCCTTCGTCAAAGTAACCCACTTTCTCCATTTTATCAAGCACTATGCTTACCCTTGAAGAGGCAGGGTTGGCTAAAAAGGCCGCAACTGGAGAAAATTCGGCCATGATGGCAGAATCGCCATCAAGTTCCTGCTTTCCATCATCTTCGGCTAATTCCACTCCCAATTGGAACAACGGAGGTGGAAAACGGGGTCAAAATTGGAAATCCGGCGGAAAAGGAGGCGGCCGCAGCAGTAACGGTGGCGATAACAGGAGTCTGGGTGGTAGTCGGCATGGGAAACCGTAGGCTTCTGGGCCAGGGTAGTGGCCTGCGTAGTGGGACAATAATATCGCTGGCCAGTGGGCCTGGCAGTGGCCTAACTGGCCCAGCTACCCCTTTTCCATTCCAAGAAGATATCCAGCCGAATTGGGCCGGCCCGGCAGAGGCCCCCGGTCGCGGCAGTTTTGGACTGGACATCCAGTTGTTGGACCTGGCCAGCCGGCTGGCCTGCTTGGGCCTCGGCCTCAGAAGGCCTTCGCGGCTACGGGCCCAACATCATTTTCGACACCTACGATTATCGAAGCCGCAATGCATACACTTGAATTAAATCTCTCGGACACAGATTGGTACATGGACACCGGAGCCACTTCTTATATGACATCGGCACAAGGTAATCTCTCGTCTTATTTCAATATGAGCAAAAATCGAGGCATAATTGTCGGTAATGGCAATTCAATTTCAATTTGTGGTTATGGTCACACAAATTTATCTTCACCACATCCACCCCTTGTCCTAAAAAAATGTCCTCCATGGCCCTCACTTAATTAAAATTTTTGTGTCAGTCCGAAAATTCACAACTGATAATTGAGTTTCTGTTAACTTTGACCCTTTTGGATTTTCTGTGAAGGATTTCATGACGGGGATACCTCTAATGAGGTGTAATAGTTGGGGCGAGCTATATCCAATCACCACCACCACCATCATGTCCACGAGTCCAGCCACACCTTCAACATTTGTCGCTCTTGCTCGTCCTTGTGGCATGTCCGTTTAGGTCATCCATGATCGTCTATTATTTCGTCTCTTTGTAGTAATAAATTTATTAATTGTAAGAGTACGATTAGTGCTCCTATTTGTCCTTCGTGTCCATTAGGGAAACATGTTAGATTATCTTTTGTAGCATATACTTCTAGTACGTTGGTGCCTTTTGACACTATTCATAGTGATTTATGGACATCTCCCATTTTAAGTTTTGTGGACCATCGTTATTATATTTTATTCTTGGATGATTAATTTAATTTTTTGTGGACTTTTCCTTTATCTAAAAAGTCTCAATTGTTTTCAACATTCTTAAAATTTAGAGCACTCATCCGTACTCAATTTGAACGGGAAATTAAAAGCATTCAATGTGATAATGGAAGGAAATATGATAATGAGCCGTTTCGAGATTTTTGTGACGCTAATGGAATATCTTTTAAATTTTCTTGTCCTCATACGTCCTCACAAAATGGGAAGGCCGAAAGAAAAATTCGTACCATTAATAATATTGTCCGAACCTTGCTAGCCCATGCTTCATTACCTCCTTCTTTTTGGCATAATGCATTACAAATGACAACATATCTCCTTAACATTCTCCCTAACAAAGGTTTAGCATATCAATCCCCACTTCAAATTCTTTACAATAAGATCCCTTGTATTATAATCTTTGGGTGTTTATGCTATCTGCTTTTCCCGTATACTACAATTAACAAACTTGAAGTCCGTTCTACTACTTGTGTGTTTTTGGGTTATCCATCTAATCATCGTGGTTACAAATGTTTTGATTTATCCTCTAACAAAATCATAATTAGTCGCCATGTTATTTTTGATGAAACCCAATTTCCATTTGCTAATTGTGTAGTTCTGTGTCTAGTTCGTATAAACTTTTGGATGATGGGATCTCACCTTATGTTATCCACCATTTATCCGAAATGTCGCTTGACCCAAATCCTCCAGCAGGCCCACTGTCCGCTAGCCCACATATGACCGATCCAACGTCATCTCGGTCAGCAGGCCCACTGCCTGCTGGCCCAAGTGGTCTCGACTTTGTTTCCGTGTCTCGGCCTAATCCTAGTATCGGTACTGTTCCCGAGTCACGGCCCAATGCAAGTTTCGATCCAACTTCTGTTTCTCGACCCGTTGTTGGGCCAGCATGCCCACTGCATGTTGTCCAGTCCACTGCCAACCCGACAATTACCCAAAATTCATCTAATTCTATTCTCGAGTTAAGGGCCCGTTACTCGTAGCCAACAAGGTATTTTTAAACCAAAATGATATTTCAATCTTCATTCTAATGTCACTAAATCTCCCCTACCACGTAACCCAGTGTCTGGCTTTCATGACCCAAATTGGGAAATAGCCATGGATGACGAATATAATGCTCTTATTGAAAATAAGACGTGGGAGTTGCTGCCCCGTCCGCCGGGTGTTAATATTATTCGGTCTAAGTGGATTTTTACTCATAAAGAAAATTCTGACGGTTCTTTTAAGAGGCATAATGTCCGTCATGGAGGTGATGGTAAAACACAACAAATTAGCGTGGATTGTGGTGAGACATTTAGTCCGATGGTCAAACCGGCAATCATTCGCACTGTGCTTAGTCTAGCTCTCTCGAAAACATGGCATATTCATCAGCTGGATGTGAAAAATGCTTTCTTACACGATGATCTTAAGGAGACAATTTACATGTATTAGCCCTTGGGTTTTATGGACCCCAAGTATCCTCACCATGTTTGTTTGCTGAGGAAGTCCTTGTATAGGCTTAAACAGGTCCCATGAGCGTGGTATAAGAGGTTTGTAAATTATGTATCTATTATCGGGTTTTCTCACAGCAGGTCTGATCATTCTCTGTTCATCTATCATCGTGGTACTTCTCTAGCATACATTCTGTTATATGTGGATGATATAATTTTGACTGCCTTCTCTGATAATTTGCGCAAGTCTATCATGTCCCTTCTTAGTTCAGAATTTGCTATGAAAGACTTGGGACCCTTGAGTTATTTTTTGGGTATAGTTGTCACTCGTCATACATGTGGTCTATTTTTATCACAAAAGAAGTATGCATCTGAGATTATTGAGAGAACTGTCATGTCATCTTGTAAGTCATCTTCTACTCCGGTGGATACCAAATCGAAGCTGAGTGCTACTTCTACCACACCATATGCGGATCCCACCCACTATCGTAGTCTTGCAGGGCTCTTCATTATCTTACTTTCACAAGACCATATATTACTTATGCAGTACAACATATGTGTTTATTTATGCATGATCCGTGGATTGAGCATATGAATGCGCTCAAACGCATTGTACGATACATACATGGCACACTTGATTATGGATTGCATTTATATCCATCATCCGTCTCTACTCTCGTGTCTTATACAGATGCTGATTGGGGTGGATGTCCAGATACCAGACGTTCGACATCTGGTTATTGTATGTTTCTTGGGGATAACTTGGTCTCTTGGTCGGTAAAACCCCAGGCTAATTTATCGTGATCCAGTGCGGAGGCCGAGTATCGAGGGGTAGCCAATGTGATATCTGAGTCATGTTGGATGCATAATCTTCTATTAGAGCTACACTTTCCTATTCAGAAAGCTACCCTGGTCTACTGTGATAATGTTAGTGCAGTCTATCTCTCTGGAAATCCGGTCCTACATCAGCGCACTTAACATATCGAGATGAATATACACCTTGTTCGAGAAAAGGTAGCTCATGGACAAGTACGCGTCCTCCATGTCCCTTAGCGATACCAAATTCCAGACATCTTTACTAAGGGTGTTCCCTTGGTTCTATTTGAAGATTTTAGGGACAGTCTCAGCGTATGACAACCGTCCGCTATGACTGCGAGGGTGTGAAAGACCGATATACATAGTCTTAATACCGTGTATATCATGGTTCGAATTTGTCTCCATAAATTGTAGAATTATTGTATAATTTAATTATGGTATTAGTCTTGTATTAAGAAAAGCTATTAGAATTAGAGTACGAAAAGGTAGAGTTATTTTCCATATTTAGGAATTGTGTATTTGTATATATACCTCTCTTTATTAATGAAAATAATCAAGAGATTATATTCTTTCAGTTAACAAGTCTCTTGAAATCGAGAAGCTTATAATTATTAGAAACAACGTTTAGTCTAGGAATATTGAGTAAGTTAGAAATACGTTTTGATCTCTCAATTATTGATAAATTCTGATTTTAGTCCTTGTGATATCTGACTAAGCACATTCGACCTTCAATTAATTGGAACATATACTTTTGATCCATTTTCACAAATTTACTCCATGATTACCAATGTACCACCACTTAATTACCCATAACAATTAGTATTGTTACTCCATATTTGACAGTAATATAGTCTTAAAAATAGTTCAAATATAACATATTTCATATGTAAAGGGTTAAAAGCACACATTTCAATTAACTGAAGGTCGAATGTGTTTTGTTGAATATCACATGGACTAAAATCAGAATTAACCGATAATTAAGGGTCCAAAATTGCTCTTAACCTCTTTCCTTGTACATCAACGATTAAAAATACAGACAACTAATAGTTTAAATCGATTTAGCAAATAAAATAACAAACACATTTGAAGTCGCTTTTCGGTGATTACAATTATTTGACATTTCTTAACCGATTGATATATGCTTACAACATATACAAGATAAAATACAGGTAAAAAGTCAATGATTTTTGTGGCCTATGTAATCTTTGCTGGTACAACTCAATAATGGGAATGAATCACTTACGGATAAAGTTTTTGAAATTCAATGCGAGCGGCAGTAAGTCCGTATCCAAACATAAATAAAATTAGTTGGATTTTGCTGAATTTGATTTTTTTTTATTGAAAAAGATAAAATGGATCTATTAAACTTTGAAGGTTTGGATAGAATTTAATAGAGTTATTGTGATTGATATTAATACGTTAGATACTGAATTTGGAGTCATTAATTTTGAAGAAAAAATATATTGGTAAAATTTTTACACAAGTTATGACGACTAGTTAGGATTTTGTAGTTAAATTGCAGCCGAACTATAACAATCTACTCGAATTTGTGATGATTCATCAATTTTAAATTGTGAAGATTCATCAAAATTTCAATTCCTGACGTTGACTGTAAAATTACTTTTGCAGAAATTTGTTTTAAATGAGGTTAAAAGATAAATAGTAGACTGAAAACCCCTATTTGTCCAAATCCCCATTTTATTTTCATAACGTGAATCCTAAACTCTTGATCCATTAATGTCTTGTAAGGCAGCAATTTTAATGTTACAAGTAGGTAGGGGTCCAATTTAAAAAACAAACATGTCAAGGGGACACCTGCCTAAGGAGTAACCAGAAAATGACTACAAGTCTAAGACATATTTCTCTAATAATCTCTACTGAATCATTACTGTAAAAATTCAAAGTGGTGGGGACAAAATCAAATTGCCTATCTTGGCTCATGCCTCTCTGATTTGTTACTTTCAAGTTTCATCCCCACTAATATTTAGGTAAAGCAAATCAAGTTATTTCAGAAAATAAATTACATTATAAATAAAATTATAAAAAGTTGAATTAAGGTGGTTGAATTGTCTGTCTTTGTGTCGAGGGTCTACCAAAAACAGTCTCTCTATCTTCCAAGACAAGAGTAAGGTCTGCGTACACTTTACCCTCCCCAGACCCCACTATGTGGGATTTCACTTGGTATGGTGTTGTTGTTGTTGTAATTAAGGTGGTTTGAAATATATCTAATACTCCTTGAATTAAGGGTATCAGAAATGACTTCTTTATCTCTCGAGGTAGGGTTAAAATCTGCGTACACTCTTCCCCCACTCCCCCCATCCCAACCTCACTTATGGGATTACACTGGCTATGTTGTTGTTGTTGTTGTTGTTGTACTGCTAGATTAGATGATTTTGTTAATATTAAAAAAATACTCTTAAGTGTTTAGCCGAATCAAGTGGCAGCCGAAGGTGAAAACCTCAAAGTGAGCAGGCAACAAAATTCTAAGTCGATAACCGAACTGATTCTTAGCCGAATCTACTAGTCCTAGCCCTCGACTAAAAAGGCTTCATCGGCTATTACGGTAGCCCAGCTGAGTCATAATTTCGAGGAAAACGACTGAGACTCATACATATTTGGACACCTCGATGACCAAGTCAAAGAACCTTCTAGACCCCAAGAAATGGCAACAACCAGCGACAGCTAGAGGGAAGTGTCATTAATCGTGCAAGAGAAAAATAAGGAGTAAAAATCGTCACCACCTCCTCATAGTTGGCTAGTGGATTTAGTGGGGAGTCCAATGGCTATATATACATATACATATACATATACATATACATATACATATACATATACATATACATATACATATACATATACATATACATATACATATACATATACATATACATATATACATATACATATACATATACATATACATATACATATACATATACATATACATATACATATACATATACATATACATATACATATACATATACATATACATATATACATATACATATACATATATACATATACATATACATATACATATATATATATATATATATACATATATACATATATACATATATATATATACATATATACATATATATATATATATATACATATATACATATATATATATATATATATATATATACATATATATATATATATAAGCGATTTTACATATCTTCATTTTACCTTCATTGCCTTTTTCTGCACTCTAGCTGTATTTATGCTTCTTACCACTTAGTTTATTCAATCACCATCCTAATGCTTTCTGGAGTTGTTGGGGAACCCATTGCTGGAAGTTAGAGTTCCGCTTCCAGTCGAAATCACTTAATTAAGGAATCAATTTGCCATCCGATTTCATCAGCCGATAGACGACATACATTTCGGAAGGGAACAAATTTGGCACGCATAGTGGGACCATAAGTGACTCCATAACGAAGTTTGATTCTCTAGGTCAGGATCACGCTTGGCGTATACGCCTAAGGTTTGGTAAGAAAATAAACCCATAGTCCAGTCCACATCTTAAACAGAATCCTCCTAGAAGGAACAACGAGCCACAATTTCCTCGGGTATGCCTACATCCGTTGATACCCCTCCACTTCCTCCATCAACGCAAGCTGTGGGTGAACTTAGCCAACCTGAAGGTCCAATGTCATGACTACATCATTCATTAGATAGCAAATTGACTTAGGAATCCACGACATTATGTACCAGGTTTCCAAACAGTTGGCTGACATTGTCAAGCCAATGATGCATAATGAGGTTCAGCAGGCGAGGGAACTGGAAGCCAATCGACTGCATCCAGGAGAAGGTTCAGCTAGTTGTGTCATCCCTATGACTAGTGGCGTTGTGCAACATGCAACTGTGACTCCAAGTGTTGTTCTTCAGCCGAATGTGTATCGGTTAGTACCTACTCAGGTACAGACGATAGCACACCTAGGAGCACAAGCCCAGTCACTTGATAACCAACCTACTGTATGGTTACCACCAAACGCTGGGGGAAAACTGTGCCACTCGACCAAGCGAGTCTGCAGTATGGGTAGATCAATATGGCTCGGAGACCGTTATGTCGTACGCTTCTGCAAACGACCCTATGGTACAGGCGACCAATGTTGGCCAGCAGAATTGGCAGCCGATGACCCTTGGCTATGACCCTGCTCGGCTATCTGGTGACGCTGTCTACAGCGGGACACCATTCCAGCAGTTATAGCCGGTACCCAATCCATACCATCCAAGAAGCACAAACTTTTCAAAGACGACTGATGTCCGGGGAGAGCAGACATAGAACATTGTTCCATCTTATCCTCAGGCTCCGTCGGCTGTTCCAGGAGCTCAAGTTGAAGGCTTTCGTGGCTTTGCCCAACAACAACAATGGGGACATACCCCACCTATTGGTAATGGCCAGCAAAATATCTACAACTTTCAAAATCATGTTCAACAAGGTACAAAATGGAGGCCTCCAGTTCAGAATGCCTACCAGTCGGTTCCAGTTTAGAATCGGTAGGGGACTTCAGAGTTGATGAACCCTGAAACTATCGTGAATACCATGAGGAGGTACTTTGACATCCAACTGAAACCTTTGTATAGGCCTATTTACAGGAAACCTTACCCCGATTGGGTAGACCGGATAGCACCATTGCCAAGGGGCTTCAAAACGCCTGATTTCACCACCTTCTCGGGTAATGACGACAAATCTGCTGATGTGCCATTGAGCACATCGGCAGATTTACCGCCCAATGTGGCGAGGTTGGCTAGAATGTGTAGCACAAGCTGCCGTTGTTCCCCGTTTCTCTAACCGGAATAACATTTGCCTGGTACTCATCCTTGACCCCAGACTCCATACAGAACTGGGCTGACATAAAGCATTGTTTTCATGATAGATTTTATTGACCCCAACCTCAGGTCACTATAACCGATTTGACAAAACTCAAGCAACAGGTCGATGAGTCGGCTACCGATTATATCGAGAGATTAAGAAGAAAGGTTAGGAAATGCATTGGTCACTTCCCTGAATCGGAATGCTCCCACTTGATAATCAATAACATGCATCATCAGCTAAAAGAGAAATTAGTGGGACAATTCTGCTTTGACTTAAGCCAGTTAGCCGAGAAGGCTAATCAAATAGAGCAGTATATCCTGGAGAAGAAGAAAGAAGAGCTAACCGAAACCGAGGATCCCATTTGGTATTCATTATTGAGGCAGATGAGTCTGACTCAGAGTCAACTGATTACAAGACAGTCACAATGGTAGCTGAGATTGTCAGGGGTAAGGTTTATTCTTTCCCAGCTTTGAAAGCTACAAAAGGCAAGGAAACGAGTTCAACTGATGACAGGGTCGATTACTCATTTGACATTACAAAGGCAGATCAAATGTTTGATCATCTGCTTAAAGATAAACAGATTCGACTGCTTGATGGCTATAGGATTCCACCTGTCAAAGAGCTCAAGGATAAGAAGTACTGTAAATGGCACAACTCATATAGCCACACTACTTCTAATTGTGTGGTCTTCAGGAAGACAATTCAAAAGGGCATCAAGGAGGGGAGGTTCAAGCTAGCTGATAAAAACATAGCTAAAATGTCTGTTGATACTGACCCCTTTCCCATAATACCGATAACTATGGTGTCCTTTGCTAAGCCAGATCAATCAAAGGATGTTAAGGGGATACAATCGATGAGAAATATATGGGTCCCAAAGAATCCCAATGGCAAGGAAGAGGCCACAAAGACCTCTGTGTTTGATCGGCTAGGTAGTTTATGTGACATCTATGAGGACATAGACAGCCAGCCAGTTGGAAGTAGTTTTCGTTGTCGCCCTTATAAACCAGAGCACATTGCTCGGGAACCTCACAAACAACACATGAAATTTAAAAGGGACCCATCAGACCCAGGCGTAGGCTTGGGGGGAAATCATGGAAACTAGTTGATGAGAAGCCGAGCGTGCCCCAGATAAACGAGGAACCACTCCCCACAGCTAAACAGAGGGTGGCTGAGTTCAATGTAAAAGAAGACGTTTCTTCCTTGCGTATCAGAGTGAAGGATGAAGGTCAGCTAAGACCCTAAAGGATAATCAAGCCAACCGCCAATATAGAGGAAGGAAAATGGTTCATCAATCAAGCTTCTGGAAAGAAAGAGGCACCACCGAGTGTCGTATCCAGGACTTAGAAAAGAAGGATGCAGTGTGCCAAAGCCTTGCGCAAGATGAAGCAAACGTTGCACATGATATCCATCGCTAAGGCAGTCGATAAGCAAGAAATTCCAGAGTCTGCCGTAGTTGAGGCTATCGAGCGGGCATTCGACTCAATCTCTTCAGAGACAGTGCTACATGAAGAAGAATCTGTGGACAAACCAAAGCTGAATATGCAGCCTGATGACAACCCGATAGAGGAACCTCAGTGGAATATTACTATCCTGAAGGAATCCCTAGCCGAGAAGGTTCCACAGATCGCGTAGAGGATCCAAGCATTAGAACCTCAGTCGGTTCCTATATGCCTCCAAGAGATGAAAGATATTAACTTCTCGTCAATCAAATTAGACAAGGTGGGAGACTCCATCCTTGATTTATTTAAGCATGATTCAGTCGATGAGATTTGGGCAGCTATTAAAATGGTCAGCCTGACTCCATGTGAGTTTTGGGCCGGCCGCTCTATGTTGGATAGCCTGGAAGGTGATGTGTGTGTGGAAGACACTGAATGGGCGATTATAGCCGGTACCACAACTAGGGATACTTTGAGCACTGTATTTGGTGCACCTACGGAAGAGATGGTTAAACACATCAAACGCCTCTATGTTAAGGCTTATATTAATGGCAAAGCTATCAGCCGAGTGTTCGTCGACAATGGGGCTGTACTGAATGTGATGTCGCTGCTTACTTTGAAAGGCCTCAACAAAACCAGGGAGGATCTCATCCCAACTAACATGAAAATGGCTAGCTTTATGGGAGAAGTCTCTAAAGCTTTGGGGATTTTACAAGTAGAAATCACTGTAGGTCCTAAAACGGTCAGATATGCCTTCTTTGTAATAGATGGAAAACCATCTTACACCATTCTGTTGGGCAGAGACTAGATTCACACTAGCCAATGCCTTCCTTCTACCAAGCATCAAAAGCTCATTTTCTGGGAAGAAGACAAGATAGAAATCATCCCAGCCAATGATAACCCATTTCAAGCAGGGGTTAAGAACTTGGAGGCTGCCTTATATTCACCTTATGTGGCTCCCATAGCTATCGTGGAGCAATACAAAGAAGGATCTTATGAATACTGCAATCTTACTCCATGAGGTTTTGAAATAAAATAATTAGCCGAACCATGACTTACCTTGGAAAAGTTAGATGATTGAGGAGACCCAAATCATACCTGATCTGTGGCATCAGCTGACTGCTCTAAGTTCTTAAGCAAGGATAGCCGATGCATTACAGGTAGAAGACTATAACAAAGAACCAACACTGGCAGCCGATGACATTGAGTTGCTGATAGAACTTAAATCGCCCATAAGAAGGGCTATGCCTAGTTTTAAGTACCAGGATCCCTTGGAAGATATCAACTTGGGTACTGAGGAAGTCCATCGGCTAACACATATTAGTGATTTGCTGAAGGAGGAGGATAAATAAATCATAACGACTCTTCTACTGCAGTATACGAACTGCTTCGCGCGGGATTATCATGAGATGCCTGGGCTGACACGTACTTTGGTAGAGCATAGATTGCCAATTAAAGAGGGTTTCACACCTCATAAATAACTGCCCATAATATATCACCCTCAGCTGATGCCTCAATTAATGCCGAGATTGAACGACTGCTGAAGGACGGGTTCATCAGAACGGCTAGGTATGTGGAATGGTTGGCAAATATTGTGCCAGTCATGAAGAAGAATGGCAAGGTTCAAGTATGTATTGACTACAGGAACCTAAATCTATCCATTCCCAAAGATGAATACGTCATTCCTATAGCCGACATGCTGGTCGATTTGGCAGCCTCCAATGGTGTGTTAATATTCATGGATGGATACTCCGGCTATAATCAGATAGCAGTAGCTGATGAGGACATTCACAAGACTGCTTTTAGGTGTCCAGGAGCCTTGGGCATTTACGAGTGGATAGTTATGCCATTCGGTCTGAAGAATGCTGGTGCTACTTATCAGATGGCAATGAACACCATCTTCCATGATTTGATCGACAAGACTATGGAGGTCTACATTGATGATGTGGTGGTGAGGTCTAAGAACTTCAAAGATCATTTAGCCAATCTTGAACAATGACTAAAAGAATGAGGATTCATAGTCTAAAAATGAATCCAGCCAAGTGCATGATTGGAGTATCGGCTGGCAACTTCTTTGGCTTCTTAGTACATAAGAAAGGTATTGAGATAGATCATAACAAAGCCCGGGCAGTAATGGAATCTGCACCACCCAGAACAAAGAAGGAGTTACAGAGCATGTTAGGAAAGATCAACTTCCTAAGGAGGTTCATATCTAATTCAGCAGGCAAGATGAAGGCTTTCTCACCTTTACTTAGGCTTAAAGGGTCAGAAGAACCAGTATGGGGCCTGGAACAGCAAGAGACATTTAACCAAATTAAAAAGGCCTTAGCAACTCCTCTTATGCTGGTACCTCCCATGCTAGGGAAACTGTTGAAGTTGTACATCTTGGATGCTGATTTGTCTATCGGCTGCCTGTTAGCACATGATGCTGATGATGGAACTGAAAGGGCAGTTTACCACCTCAACCGAATGCTCAATGAGGCTGAAACTAGATATACCTCTCATCATGGGACTCAAACTCCTAGTCTCTATGAAAATGAGTACATCAAGATTCGTGGATACTCTCAACTGGTTATCAAATAGCTGGTTGGGGTATATGACTGCAAAGATCTAAATTTGTTGGCCCGTTACAAAACGGCTAGCAGGTTGCTTAGTTGGTTCGCATTAGCTACATTAAGTTATGTTCCCAGGGGCATGAATGTTGAGGATAACGACTTAGCACAAGAAGCTTCTGGCTTTAGGAAGTCGCTACTCACTCTAGAGTAGGATGAGCTGCCAGTCGAAGTATTAGCCATGGAGCAGATAGACTCATGGAAGCATGTGTTAATCGGCTGCTTAAAAGATCCTTCCACTTGCAAGGACCTTAGGGTCAAGAGGAGGGCCTTGAAATCTGTGCTAATTGATAATGATCTTTATAAAAGAAGCATAAACGGAGTGCTACCCAGGTGCATTGATAAGGCAGATGCCTTAAGAGTCATGAGAGAAGTTCATGAAGGAATCTATGGATCACACAGAGCCGGGCCAATGATGAAGTGGTTGATTTATCGCTATGGCTATTATTGGCCTACTATCACGGTTGATTGCTTTCAATATGCAAAAGGGTGTGAAGAGTGTCAGAGACATGGACCAATCCAATGGGTACCAGTTGAGTTATTACACCCGATCGTGAAGCCCTAACCTTTCGGAGGATAGGCTATGGACCTCATCGACAAGATTCACCCGCAATCGATGAAAGGACATAATTTTATTATTGTGGCTACCGATTACTTTACTAAATGGGTAGAGGCACAACCGATGAAGAGGGTTCATCAGACAGATATCATACAATATATCCAACACAAGATCATATACAGATATGGTATTCCTGAAATGATTACAACTGATCAAGGGACAGTGTTCACTGGTTCTAAAGTGGCAGCCTTTGCGGAGAAATTTGGGATCAAGAAGATCACATCCTCGCCTTATTATGCACATCCGAATGGACAAGCCAAGGCAGCTAATAAGATTATTGTGGATATAATCAGTAAAAATATGGAGATAACCCGGCAGTATGTCATCTCACTCTGGATGCTATTTGGGAAATCAGAAACTCTAAGTCTACAGCTACTGGGATAACACTTTATCGGCTAACCTATGGCCAAGATGCAGTGTTGCCCTTGGAGATTAATGTTAAGTCATTACGAGTGGCTAAACAGAATTCTTTAAGCTTAGAAGAATATCAGCAGGTCATGCTAATGGAGTCAGCTAGATGAAGATCGACTGATGGCCCTAGAAAGAATCGAAGCTGGTAAACGAAAAATGGCCAAAGCATACAACAAACATGTTAAGCCTAAGAGGTTCGCCGAAGGAGACTTGGTTTGGAAAACTGTGTTGCCTCTTGGAATGAAAGATCGTAAATTTGGCAAATGGTCGCCAAATTAGGAAGGACTCTTCGTGGTAAGCCAACAGATTACTGGTAACACGTATCGACTAATAGACATACATGATGAAGAGCTTGACAGAAAAGTAAATGGCAAATATTAAAAAAAGTATTACCCTTCGATTTGGAGTATGCATGAGTAAACAAAAGCGACAGACCGGCTGCTTGGCTGCACTGAAGAAACGAATTCCATTCGATTTGGAGAATACACGAATGAATGATAGCCACAACCCAGTTACAGTCACATAAAAAGGCAAAAAGTACTCTCATTTGATTTAGGGAATGCAAGGGTAAACAACAGCCACAGACCAGCTGTCTGGTCACAAAAATAGACCCTTCGATTTGGGGTTAATGAAACTAGAAAGCCAAGTTGGTTGGTGTTTCACTAGTTGGAGGTTGCGCTACATTCTCAGTTACAAAAGTCTCAGGATTAGCCGAATCTACGACTGCTTGGTCGTCTGTGGTAGCCACAATCTCTTTTCCATCCTCAGCCGCACCAACGGCTACTACCTCATCTTCTCATACTTCTTCTAGGATTCCCCTTCCCGTATCCAACAAAGGCTCAACCACTACAACTGATGAGGTCTCGGTAAAAGCTTGAGTATCAGCCGTTAGAGTGTCATTTGGCTGATGTTCGGCTTCTGACAATACCTCTTGAGTAACTGAAGCAACGATGTCTTCGGATTGCAAGTCCATGAGGATGTCGGTTGACAACTGAGCAACGGGATCAATTGGCAAATGAGTAATCATAACCGAAGAATAAGTTTCTTCGGATACCACTTTGGAAAAACTAATAGGGTGTGTTGGCGTTGCTTGAACAAATCTATTTTCCACGCAGTCCACTCATTTTCCAGTTGGGACAACTGTTCACTGCACGCTTTCTGATCCAATTTCCAAACAACATGATCGTTACCGAGCTCCCGGATCTTGTTATCCAAATGAATGCCCTGCCAAAACAAAGAAGAGCGGGAGGAATCTTGGGACTTAATAGTTGATTCCAAAATGCCTATAGCCGGAGTAATAGCCTTTATCTCAGCCTGGATCCTCTCTAAATCGGCTCGCAGTTTTAACAAGTGCTCCTGCAAGACATTCCTTCGTCTGACATTCTGCTTCCTTTCTTCATTTACCTCATTGAAATAAGTCTGAATGTGGTTTTTCTCTTGCCGAAGAGACCCCAAGTGTTGCAGAGCAGTGACTGCTTCATCATGGCTATCTTTGGTCATTTTGTGTAAAGCAAATAAGTCACTTAAAGCCAAAGCCATGTCATTATAGGCGGTTGCCAAAATTGGGGAATCCTTCGCTTCTTTTGACAATCGGAATAGAGAAGTCCTCAAAGTATGGAACTCTTTTTTGTTGGTCGGGATTCCCCTAGAAAGAGGATCCTCAACTCACTCTCTATGAATGCCAACATGCGAAGATGGTGAAGGTGCAATATCGACTGAGCCAAAATATTGCAAAAACGCGTCTTCAGGAATGATCTCGGCTGATGTTTCTGAGTCATCAATTGGGTTGGTTTCAATCGAGGGATTACCTCCAGCCGTCTCATATACAGAAATGACAGGTTCATAATAGAGGCAAAGGTTTGGAAACAGTAAATGACCAAGCATAAGAGAAAGAATATACCTCTACAACTGCATCAACATAAATATCTTCAATTGCCTTGATAGGAGAAATTTTAGCCTTGAGGACAACCAATAATGGATCCTGCGGATGTGCAGAATCATGAGCCAAAGAGGACGACCCGCCAGTATGAAGAGGGGCATCAAATGCTTTCTGCAGCCGTCTACGTCTTATTAGTGGTGGTCCGTGAAGGGAAAACAAAAAACATGAATATCGAAAGATAGCCGATGCGAAGGTATTTAAGCCAGACAAAGGATATACCTCGATTTCCTCCTCTTCCTCTGCAGAAACACGAACTCTGGTTCTGTGAGATTCTTTCTCACTACGATTACGGATGACAACCCCCCTCGCTTCCCCTAGGTTGCTTGGGAACAGATTTCCTTGGTGACGGGGATTCGTTGTTAGAAGTGGTCTCCAGATCGACAAACACTAGGGAGATGGAGTTTCTGAAAGACGCATAAGAGATGTTAGCTGAAAATTCACAAGAATAATCTGGCCGACACATATGTAGAAAGAAATTTACCTTTTCTCTTCGTTTGCCGCAACCTGATAGAAGACCTTGAGGCAGCATGTCTAGCCGATTTAAGGGGAGCAACTCTCGATGGGGCCTCTTTCGTCCACAGTTTAGAGGTTTCTTGGGTATTCTTTTTCTTTGACAAGACCAGTCGATCACAGTAGACATCTAGAGGAGACTGGAAGAATTTTTCCTTGGTCGTTTTTCACCAATCGTCAAAAGCGACAGTAGTATTTGCTCTCGGGGGAAATGGCTGCCAGTAAAATAGGGCGAGCCTATCAAGATTATGTTTGACTATTTTTCTTTCCTATTTTGCATAAAGAATGTAGCGTTGGGTTGAACTAACAATATTACGGTGAGGCCATGGTACGTGCTAAGTGAGACCGAATTGCCTTGCCATAAAGTTTGGTCGATAGGGTTCTGTAGTCAATTTATTATTCTTAGGAGTGGGCTTCAATCCACCCAATAGATCCATAGCCATAAGAATACGTCCCCATGTGAGGGCTATAGTTCTCCGCTGAGAGAATGTAAGGTTGTCATCGGCTACTTGATGTACCCAATCGGGGGTGGCCCATCTTTCAAGGATTGGTTGCCAATCCGTGTAATGATCTCGAGAGAGACCATGCATGGTGTCTGGGGGCACGAGGGCTGTTTTCTGAAGAGTATCGGCTAGCACCGACGGGTTTAATGGAAAACGACGGTCGTCAAAATCATCAGGAATAAACTCTGAGAAATACAGGGTGATCCACAGCTGAAGGAACTACAGGAGATCGACTAAGGTATCCAGATTTTTAGAGTCCCTTAACCTTGCCTGGGCATCACCAAGAGCCATATAAAGATAAGTCAGGAAGAGAGATGCCCATCTGATATCTTCTCCTGAAACGGCTAGCGCCGCATAAATTTCCAATTCCTTCACAACTGCATAAGATCATGTGCAGACAAAATATCAGCTGAACCAAAAGAGTAGGAAAGAATGATGTTCGGCATCATCGACGGGAAGAGGTGATATTCAGTTGTTATTGGTCATGAAGTGTCCATAGCCGGAAGAAGTCTTTGAGACCTTGATGCCCAAGTCAACAACATTTATGTCGCCTAAGACAGGCACTTCGGCTCCCAGTATCGGGAGGCCAAGTATCGCCGTCACGTCGAGCAGTGTGGGGGTCACCATTCCTCAGGGGAAAACAAAGACGCTGGCAGTGGTCGACCAGTAACCAAGGAAAGCGTATATGAGACCAATGTTACAGGAGAGGTCAAACTTTGACAGCGCAATGGCGTCATAGAGACCCATGCATCTCCAGTCAGCCTCTCTGGCCGACTTCACTCGTTCCAACCAACCATAGTAGTTGGTAATCTTGGTTGGCCAGGTACGCAGGATAGACGAACAACAATCGTTGGTGAACCAATCGCAGGTAATAGGAAGGTCATAGTTTGTCGGGCTAAGATGCCGGCAAAGAAGGAGGTCGCCCTATTCAGATGTACTGTAGGCGCAAGAACCAGATGTTCATCGATGAAGGCAAAGGTAGGGGTTAGATCATCAGCAGCCAAATCGGCGTTACCTGGTCCCTGAGATGGAGAGAAAGATGAAGACATGGTTATCTGATTGAGGAATTAGGGTTCTTTCGAAAAGGAAAGGAATTTGGGAACGACTGAAGATTGAGTGAGAAACATATGGGGGTGTCTCTCCTTAAAATATCTTTTTCTTTTGGAGATACGACTGACACGCATTGGGACTATTTTCTTTCAATATGTGCGACTGAAATGCGTCGAGATTCAGTTATTGAAGTCGAGACACCTCGATTGAAAGGAATAACCTTTTTAGAGAAAATCATCATTGCATACATTTAGGGCAAAAGTGATTGAAATGACACCCGCGGTTGCTACACGAAATGACAGCTATTTTGAATACATTAACTCAACAACCGCACTCGAGTTAATGTAGGGGGAAATTGTTAAAACTCAAAAAAATACTCTTAAGTGTTTAGCCGAATCAAGTGGCAGCCGAAGGTGAAAATCTCAAAGTGAGCAGACAACAGAATTCTAAGTCGATAATCGAACTAACTTTTAGTCAAATCTACTAGTCCTAGCCCTCGGCTAAAAAGGCTTCATCGGCTATTACGGTAGCCTAGCCAAGTCATAATTTCAAAAAAAATGACTAAGACCCATACATATTTGGACGCCTCGAAGACCAAGTCAAAGAACCTTCTCGACCCCAAGAAACGGCAACAACCAGCGACATCTAGAGGGAAGTGTCATTAATCGTGCAAGAGGAAAACAAGGAGTAAAAATCGGCACCACCTCCTCATAGTTGGCTAATGGATTTAGTGGGGAGTCTAATGGCTAACATAGGGGGATCACGTTTCATTTTTCTTGTAATATATATAGGATCATTTGTACATAAGAAGGACATACAATCAATCAAACAACTGATTTTACATATCTTCATTTTACCTTCATCGTCTTTTTCTACACTCTAGTTGTATTTATGTTTCTTACTACTTAGTTTATTCAATCATCATCCTAACACTTTCTGGAGTAGTTGGGGTACCCATTACTGGACGTTAGAGTTCCGCTTCCAGCTGAAATCGCTTAATTAATGAATCAATTTTGTCATCCGATAGACGACAGACATTTCGGAAGGGAACATATTTACAAAATTTTCACAAAAATCTACAATTAGAAGGAACAAGCCACAAGACCCTTAGTCTTACATCATACCGTTTCTATTTTTTTGTTGGCTTGGCAGTACTTTTCTTACTCCGTGGGAAGAAGACAAAAAAAAGGATGTTTTCCGTTTTCCGTCCATCATGTATTTTTCCTTGGTCTTTTGTAAGAATGAGATGAATGGACTCCCCGCTAAACACGACTCAAATTATGTGAGGATCGCCCACATGTATTACTATAATTTGTAAATCTTGATTAATGTAAGATATTGGATCCAACAATATTTACTTGTCAAATATAAGTGTCCTTACACAACTTATATAGTAGTAAAATAAATAGGGGCAGAGCTAGAGCTTTAGTTATGAAATTGGTAGAAGTTAATAGTTTTGGTGGGAACTTTATGTTTATATTAAGAAAATTATTTTTTTATTTAAAATTCAATAATTTGCTTTTTAAAAAAATTTAAAACTTGTCAAACCAAATCTTGTAAGAAGTTAGGCAGACAATTGATTGATTGATTGATGTAATCCCCCCAAATCTTAACTTTTACACTATTCGTTTTACATAGGATGATGAAGCAAACAAAAAGGCTAATGATATGACATAAATCATGATCATGAAGATTTACTATTACTTTTTTATATCTAGTTTTTCGATTTACGTCAGATTATTCCTGAAAATAGTAGTATTGGTCCCTCAACTACTATCAGTAAATCGCGGGATGCGCCTGAATGACAGGGTTTGAGACCAGAGCAACTGATATCACCTACAAGATCCTACCCCAGAAGAGAGCAAATTGCGTCCACCAGGGTTCGAGGCCTCCAGCTGAATTTTAAGTTCCTTCATTTGCCCTCCAGCTATGCCCGGGGACACATTTTCCTCAAGTTTCTTTATGGCGTTTTGCATTTATCTTTATTGATAATCACATGAAAAATCCAATTCCTAATTATTATTTTTCTAAATTAATTCATTTTCTCATGTTCCCTGTGGCGTTTTGCATTTTTCTTTCTCTGTACTTGGGAAATGAAAAGTTAGACTCTGATTGATTATCACATGAAAAGTCCAGTCGTGATTTTTTTTTCCAAATTAATATTTTTTTCTCAATGAACTAGCATTTACTACAATATTAAGACATATTGGTTTATAAGGAAGGTCATTGTGTTTTTTTATAATTATTTTTATTACATCAAAGAAGGGAAGAAGGAAATTGAAAGGAAATATATTATATATACTACGCGCTACTGATGGGATTGAACCTTTCGCCTTAACTATAGAAGGTAGGAAAGTGAAAAACTGACCAAGTGAACTAATCCTCGGCCCAAAAGATGATTGTTGGAAAGTTAGTTGATAATAACAACGTTGTAACACAAAAGTTTAAAATTTGAATAACTAAATGAATTTGAATTCTTAAACATTGTGAATGTTATATTGGATATTTTTTTTAAAATGTCTTAGAATAAAGATATTGTTGCATGATAACAGTATAGAGAACTTTATATAAAAGATTATAGTGCAGTAACTAGTAATCATCTATCCTTAATCATAAATCTGAGGTTCAAGCATTAGGAATTGAATCACCACTAATTTCTTACCTATTGTGAGTTTGACTTGCGTTGTAATACTGTCTTTTTAGTAAGACTGGAATAAAGATATGAAGCAATTTATCCAAATATGAGATTTTCTCTTGCGCATATTTAAATTAGTAGAGCCTCTTAACAAATACCAAACACCATGTCAAAAACCCCGAAAATATAAAGAATTTTAATTAGACGTTTATTCATTAACTCAATTTCCTTGTGCCTTTGATTCTCTTTTTTTCTTTCCCACACAATTATACCTGCAGAGTACCCCCCCCCCCACTCACCCTCACCCCACCCCACCCCACAATTTCTTTCATAAACAAACGTAAAGTGAACGCCTCCATTCTCCGTTCTTTCTCTTTTTCCTCTAAAAGAAAATCTCACTTGCTCCCCTATAAACACCTTCACACACACACACACTCAATTCCTGTTAAGTCAATCACTTCAAAAACCAGTTCTTTTCATCAAAAAAAATCAAGAATTTCAAAGAAGCCATGAAAGACAGAGGCAAATCTGCAGCTATGGAAACCAATAACTTTTCTGATTTCAATTACTCTGTTTCATCAGATATGCCCTGTATGAAACACCCAAATTCATCCCCTATCGGAATTTGCTCGTACTGTTTAAAAGATAGATTGGTGAGTTTGGTTTGTTCTGATCAATCTTTCTCTGATGATACTGATAGAATCTCTTGTTCTGTTGAAGTTGGTAGTGTTGGGCGGATCTCGTTTTTGCTCGAAAATGAAAAACAGAGCAAAGCAGAGCAAGTAGAAAATGAAAAACAGGGGAAAACAGAGCAAGTGATATTGTTGAGGAGCAACAGCAACAGTGTAGAAATCAAGAAGAACCGTAACGGGTTTTGGAAAATCAAGAGATTGTTTAAGAAAAATAGAGAAAAGGGTGATGAAAAAAGTGATATTTCAGTCCCTATAGAAGGAGGAGTTTCGAGATCAAGATCACTTTGCAGTTTCCGAAATGGTGATGATAATGGAAGTGAAAATTACAGATTTTCAAGTGCAAAAATCTCTGATGTAACAGGGGGTTTGTTGTTTGATTATTCTGATAATTTTGAGCCAAGAAAGAGTGAAAATAATGGCGATTTCAAGAATTCGAGGAAAAAGTTTCCTAATTCAGACATATGTTGCTCGGACTCATATCAGATCCTCCAAAAATGCGCTACTACTTTTGGAGGATCAGATACATATCCAACTGCATTTATTAAGGGTCCGAGCAATTTAAATACAGACATGGGAAATTTTTTCCCTAGTTCTACAATGGATGACGATGATGATGATGATTCAGGTTTTATAGATTTGAAACTTGATTTATCATCATCATTAATATCAGAGCCAAAATCAGAACATTTTTCAGGTAAAAGACTTAGTAATTGTTCAGATTTTGGCTATGATTCTGCAAATTTGGGAGGTGGATCTTGTAGAATGATGAATGAATATGATAGAAGGATGAAAAGAGGTAACAGTGCAAAAGGAAACAAAGTGTGGAAATGGATTTTCAGGAAAAGTAGTACAAGCAAAAGAGATGAAATTAATAGTAATTTGATTATTAAGTCCTAATATTTTTTCTTAATTTTTGGTAATATTTTTTTTCTTAAATAGGGAGCAAGACTGTGTTGTTGTACTAAGAGAAGTAAATATACAAACTTTACCTATTTCTCTGCTTTTATTTGCTTTTATTTGCTTACCTTTTTTCTTTTTCTCTATGATTGATCCTATTCTATATGCTTTAGTTTTTAAGTGGATTTAAAATAATATACACACAAAAAAGTGATCCCTTTCTTTTTTCTTTTGCCAAAGTATGTTTGTTGGTCTATATACAGAGTTTTGGGTTTGAGCTCCAATGAAAAAGATCTTGATATGAAACGTTTTCCCACCTTATATAGCGCGAGTCTAGATTAGTCGGCTCAAAACGGACATGAAACGCCAAAAAAAATTTATTTTAGTTTTATTATGTTCATTAAGTGCTACATTTGTTTTGTACGTTTGCTATTTTGTTGTCTCCTTTGTCTTTCTACATTCCTGCATCGTTCAATTTCTTTTAAGTAGAGGGTCTATCGAAAACAATTTTTTTACCTCACAACAAAGGTAGAGGTAAGTGTACATTCTACTCTTCCCACTCCACTTATGAGATTATACTGGGCATGTTGTTGTTATTGTTCATTAAGTGATGTTAGAAGCTAGAAGACAATCAACAAGGTGTGCATTAATAAATTTATGTCCTGTCTCCAATTCTGATAGAATATACACCATATATTCATTTGATATTATTAGTGATATTGTACATCTGTAATTATGGTAGTAATCTTGTTTATTAGGAAAATGTATATTTGATTTATGTAATTATATGTTAGGTTTACTATTGTATATCATGTATATAAACATATTACATTAATTAAGATGATCAAGGAATTATTCTCTTTCATGGTATCAACAGTCTATGGCAAACTTTTTCCTTCTCCATACAGTTTCCGCCGCCCTACTCCTATTCGGCCGTCCCTTTGGCCGCCTCTTCCATTCAATTTTTTTTCAAAACCCTAATTCTCCTCTCGTTCCTCAATCATGTATACCACAAGGAATACCTTTCATCCTGCCCTTGCCGTCTCCAACATCAAGAATAACATCTCTATTGTTCTTGAAATGGAGAACGTCCAGTACGAAACGTGGGCAGTACTTTTTAAAATTCACGCAAGGTCTCATAGAGTCCTTCATCACATCGCAAAACCGGAAAAAGGCAAAGAGAAGGTGCATTCCACTGATGATGAAATAGAGTTATGGGCAACTCTTGATGCTACAGTGCTCTAATGGATTTACTCCACCATCTCTACGGACCTCATACAGACAATTATCGAACTCGACGCCACGATAATGAAAGCTTGGAATATGTTGCATGATATATTCCAAGATAACAAAAAAATCCATGAAATGACCCTTGAGCAAGAATTCTTTCATATCAATATGGAGGATTTTCCGAATGCCTCGGCATTTTGTCAAATGCTTAATGAGTTATCCGATCAACTCAAGAACGTTGGCGCGCCCGTCACAAATGATCGTCTCATTTTTCAGATGGATGCATGCCTCTCCGAGGTGTATAATGGGGTTGGAACTCTTCTTCGCCAAAGCAATCCTCTTCCACCGTTCTACCAAACACGTTCCATGCTCACCTTAGAAAAAGCAGGATTGGCTAAAAAGGTGGCTACCAGAGCCAATTAGGCCATGATGGTGGCCACATCCCGCAAAACCGATGACTTTCAATCATTCTTCAAAATTTGTGGTCAAAATCGTAACAACGGGGGTGGCAAAAAGGGTCAAAACTGTGGTAAAAATTACGGCAGCGAATGTGGCGGTGGTAAGGGTGGTAGCCGCCGCGGCGGATATGGCGGTGGTAAGGGTGGTAGTCGCGGCGGCAACGACGATGACAGTGGCGGACGTGGAGGCGGCAATGGCGGACAGGAGGGGATCGGGCCAAAGAACCCCTGGCGGCAGGCTTGGGCCGCTGGGAAGTGGCCATAAGGCCTACCTTGGGCCAGTGGGCAATGGCCTATGTCGCCCTGCCCATTCCCATCACTAAACTGGGCCTGGTCCAGGCCTAGTGGACAGTAAAGGCAGCAGCACGGCCAGACTGGGCCAATAAATAACTCGGCCTGGCTGTTGTCTGGCTTGCTTGGGCCTCGGCCTCAACATGTTTTTTGCTGCTGCGGGGCCACCCAATTCTTCGACCCACACGGATATCAAGGGGGCAATGCATACACTTGGGTTAAATCCTCCGGATGCAAATTGGTACATGGACACTGGTGCTACTTCTCATATGACATCCGCACTAGGTAATCTCTCGTATTATTTCAATTTGAGCAAAAATCGTAGCATAATTGTTGGTAATGGTAATTCAATTCCAATTCGTGGTTATGATCACACAAATTTATCTCCTCTGAACCCACCTTTCGCCTTGAAAAATTTCCTTCGCGCTCCTCACTTAATTAAAAATTTGGTGTCTTTTCAGAAGTTTACAAGTAATAACTCAATTTCTGTTGACTTTGACCCTTTTGAATTTTCTGTGAAGGATTTCAGGACGGGGATACCTCTAATGAGATGTGATAGTCTGGGCGAGCCCCATCCCATCACCACCACTAAACAGGTCACACCGTCAACGTTTGCCGCTTTAGCACCTTCCTTATGACATGCACGTTTGGATCATCCGGGAGCATCTATTCTTTCCTCCCTTAAAGACAATAAATTTATTGAGTGTAATAGTGCTCGTAGTACTAATGTTTGTCCGTCTTGTCCACTTGGAAAACATGTTAAATTGTCATTTGTTGCCTCAAATTCTAGTACTTTGTTGCCATTTGATATTATTCATAGTGATTGTGGACATCTCCCGTTTTGAGCTCTTTGGGCCACCGTTATTATGTGTTATTTTTGGATGATTATTCTAATTTTTATGGATATTTTCGTTATCTAAAAAGTCTCAAGTTTATTCCACGTTCCTATCATTTAGAGCATTCATCCGTACTCAGTTTGAATGGAAAATTAAGAACATTCAATGTGATAATGGAATGGAATTTGAAAATGGGCCATTTACAGAATTTTGTAAGGTTAATGGTATATATTTTTGGTTTTCTTGTCCACATACGTCCTCTCAAAATGGGAAAGTCGAATGAAAAATTCGTACCATTAATAATAATGTTCGGACGTTACTAGCACATGCTTCATTACCACCTTCATTTTGTCATAATGCATTATAAATGGTTACCTACCTTCTTAACATACTCCCTAGCAAAGGATTAGCATACCAATCTCCACTCAAAATTCTTTATCACAAAGATTCGTCGTATTCTCATCTTAGGGTGTTTATGTTATCATCTCTTCCCCTCCACTATAATAAACAAACTTCAAACCTTCTCTATCGCTTGTTTATTTTTGGGTTATCCGTATAATCATCGTGGTTATAAATATTATGATTTATTCTATAATAAAATCATAATTAGTCGTCATGTCATATTTTATGAAGCCCAATTTCCGTTTGCTAAGTTGCATAATTTTGTGTCAAATTCTTATAATTTATTGAATGATGGGCTCTCACCATATGTCGTCCACCATTTAGTCCAGCCCACACCTCGGCATCCGAACCAGCAGATACCGGCAGGCCCACTGTCTGCTGGCCCAAATGCCTCTCATTCTCAAAATCTGTCAGCAGGCCCACTGCCTACTGGCCTAAATATCCTCCATCCTCCAAATCTGCCAACATGTCCACTGCCTGCTGGCCCAACTCCCTCTGTCCGTGAGTCTCTGCTAGCAGGCCCACTACCTGCTGGCCTAATCTAGTCCAGCCAACACCCGGCCCAGGTACTCCCAACTCATGTCCCGCCCACTTTTATTTTGGGATAAAGGCCCGTTACTCGTAGCCAAGAGGGTATTTTTAAATCAAAATGACATTTTAATCTCAACTCTAATGGCACTAAATCCCCCTACCACATAACCACGTGTCTGCCCTTCGTGGCCCAAATTGGAAAATGGCCATTGATAATGAATATAATGTTCTTATTGAAAATAAGACGTAGGATTTGGTGCTCCATCTGCCTAGTGTGAATGTGATTCATTTTATATGGATTTTTACTCATAAGGAAAATTCTGATGGTTGTTTTGAGAGGCATAAGGCACGTCTTGTAGGTGATGGCAAAACTCAACAGGTTGGCGTGGATTGTGGAGAGACATTTAGTCTAGTGGTCAAATCGGCAACTATTCGCACTGTTCTCAATCTAGCTCTTTCAAAAGCATGGCCCATTCATCAGCTGGACTTGAAAAATACGTTCTTACACGGCGAACTCAAGGAAACTATATACATGCATCAACCCTTGGATTTCAGGGACCCCGATCATCCTAACCATGTGTGCTTGCTGAAGAAGTCCTTGTATGGGATAAAACAGGCCCCTCTGGCATGGTACAAAAGGTTTGCAGATTATGTATCTACTCTTGGGTTTTCTCACAGCAAGTCTGATCATTCTGTGTTCATCTACTGTCACGGTTCTTCTATGTCATACATTCTATTATATGTGGATGATATTACTTCCTCTGAAAAACTACACAAGTCTATCATATCTCTTCTTATCTCTGAATTTGCTATGAACGACTTAGGGTCATTGAGTTTTTGGGTATTGTTGTCACTCGTCATGCAGGTGGTCTATTTCTATCTAAGAGGAAGTATGCAGCAGAGATTATTGAACGAGCTGACATGTCATCCTATAAGTCATCTCCTACTCTGGTTGACACTGAACCGAAGCTGAGTGCTACTCTGGCACACCATACGAGGACCTCTCCCACTATCGTAGTCTTGTGGGGGCTCTTTAATATCCCACGTTTACGAGGCCCGTATTACTTATGTAGTGCATCATGTATGTTTATTCATGCATGATCCGAGAGAAGAACACATGCACATTCTCAAACACATTGTGTGTTACATTCAGGGCACTTTTGATTACGGTTTACACTTAAATCCATCATCAGTATTCATTCTCATGTCTTATATCGATGTTGATTGGGGTGGATGTCCAGATACCAGGCGTTCGACATCTGGTTATTGTATGTTTCTTGGTAATAACTTGGTCTCTTAGTCGGCTAAACGCCAGGCTACTTTGTCGCGATCCAACGCAGAGGCCAAATATCGAGGTGTAGTCAATGTGGTGTCTGAGTCCTGTTGGTTACGTAATATCCTCTTAGAGCTTCATTTTCCTATTCAGAAAGCTACCTTGGTCTACTGCGATAATGTTAGTGCGATATATCTCTCGGGGAATCATGTCCAACATCAGCGTACTAAACATATCGAGATGGATATTCACTTTGTTCGCGAAAAGGTAGCTCGTGGACAGGTACATGTCTTGCATGTCCCCTCAAGTTATCAAATTGCTGACATCTTTACTAAGGGTCTTCCCTTAGTTCCGTTTGAAGATTTTAGGGACAGTCTCAGTTTACGACAACCGCCCGCTATGACTGCGGGGGTGTGATAGAATATACACAGTATATTCCTTTGATATTATTAGTGATATTGTACATCTGTAATTATAGTAGTAATATTGTGTATTAGAAAAATGTATATTTGATTTCCGTAATTATAGGTTAGATTTACTATTATATATCATGTATATAAATCTATTATATTAATAAAAATGATTAACAGATTATTATCTTTCAAATTCAACCTAGGATTTGATGGAGTATCTTTTACTTTTAATATTATATTTGTACTATAAGAAAATGAAGAACTTTAATTATTTAGTAGTACTTGAAAGTGCACGTAAATCTATTATGTTACTCCTATAAACTTGATCATCAATTTTGTCATTTTGTAATCCGACATTAGGACTCATTTCTTGCACAACACACCTTCTGTTTTGAAAAACAACATAAAGTTGTTCAGTAATGTATTAGAATGATTACAAATCTATTATAATTAAGAGAAGAGCCTTTACCTAGACGAAAGAAAACCAGAAACAAAAAGCAGTTTATTAGTACTTCAAGTTCTTTTGGGTTTATATTGTTTAGTGTAGCAACTTATTTGTTGGAACTATTATTTACTATACTTTAAAATCTTTAATTTTTCGTCTCACCGAATCATTCTTCTCCTTTGCATTACATTCCAACGATAACAATCAAAGGTTATGGTGGAGTGGTAAGTACTCATTTATCTTCATTCATAGGTTTCAGGTTCGAGCCCTAAGTATGAGATCACCTTTGATAGGGAACGTTTACCCCAATGTGGAAACTCTCAACGTTAAATCGAGCGAGTCGGAAACAAAGCCGCTACCGTACACCGAATGAAAAATAAAAAAAGTATTCCGACCAGAGCCTTGGATTCATGCCTAAAATGAACCTTACGGCGAAGACGTTTTACAACTTATTGGGTCTACTGGGCACGAATCTAAATTAACCGAACAAGTAAATTTCGAATATCAAACGACTAAAAGAAATATTATGACGAAAGGAAAAAAGAAGAAAAAATGTTCGGAATACATGTTAAAACTTATTTTAATGCATTCTCTTCACGTTAAATCTTTTGTAGTCTCAAATATGTTTACTCCAATCTTATGTTGTCAGGATCCTCTTAAACTGTTCCCGCGACCACATCGGATCCTGCAAAAATACCTAATTAATGATTTTTTTGAAGAGTTCAAACAAGATTATGGATAATATGATATCTAAAATCTGAATGAATGCTATATATGTGTTTCAATTCACTTAAGTTTGAGTCATTTTCAGAAAATGAGAAGTGACCCTCTAATTGGGCTTTACCCACGAGGGTCTTGTGGTCCAAAAAAATCTGTACCAAAAACATTTAAAAGCCCAAATCTGAACCATTGCCCTACCTTTCGATCTTGTTTGGTTGATAGAATTTTGTTTTGGTATAAAAGAAGCGTTTTGCTGTGTCTTTCTCTCCTTTGTTTTTTCTTTTTTTCTTTTTCTGATTTGGGACCAATCTTTGATCTTGACACTAAAATAATTTGTCTCGAGAAATGATTTTAATTGTTAAATAAAATGAAAAAAAGAAGAGGGTGATAAATTTGAAGGAAATTACTCTCTATTTTCGAATTAAGTTACAATATGAAGCGGGGCAACTGGCATATTTGAGAAAAAAATCGCATTTGATGTTTACATTAAATTAACTAATTTAAAATGAGTCTTAAGAAATAATGTGAGACAAAGTAATGAGAAATGCAAGGTAAGACTGCATACAACTGACCCTTGTGGTCCGGCCCTTCCCCGAATCCCACGCATAGCGGGAGCTTAGTACACCGGGTTGCTCCCTGCCGCTTTTTAAAGTATTTAATACACATCTTTGATCAACTCTTTATCATCTTTCTTTGGCCGAGCAACATGTATTTTCCACTTTACTCGTTTTTCTAGTTATAAAGTGTGGCTAAGTGATCCAACTCACACATGACCTAGTGCCCAGGTGGTTTGGTTGATAGTGGGCCAATAAATATTAAAGGCGACGTAGACGACAGTTTTTTGAGAAATACAAGCAGTCTCTTAATTTTTTCAGATTTGATGAGCATCTGGAATAACTAGTGACTTGCAACTCTACTGTATAACAATTAGGGCAGTCTGGCAGATACATATCACTTAACCAAATATATATATATTTGGTGTAAGCGCCAAGCACCATTATGAGTACTAATATATGAATTTCCACTTCACACGGTCATGAAAAACTAAATCAAAACATAGATGAATGTTAAAGTCATAATTCTTATTAAAAAAAAAAAATAGTTACGAATCAAAAATCTTTTAATGATTGTACAACCAATCCTCTATATAACGACGTAATTTGTCTGAATATTTTTTTGCTGCTATAGTGAAATTCTATTATAGAGAACATTTAATATTATATAACATGAGAAATTTCAGGGGGGAAAAAGCTGATTGTTACAGTGAATTATTATAATAGAGGATAAGTATTATAGAGAGATTTATTGTACAATCTTTTCATACTTTTTAAACATTCTATACAAATTTTACCTAAACTTATATCCTATTGTATTTTTAGTGAATCATGTACTTGTTCAATAATGGAAGACAAACTCACTTGCTTCTTCTCTAGGCATATTGTTGCAGGTAGAACCAACCAATCACATTAATGCCTTGAACATTTATCAGTAAGTTAATATTTGTGCCCACCATAGTACCTTCACTACAAAGTCAAAGCACACAAAAGTTGTCCACCAATCTTCTTGAGAAGAAAAATACTGAACATTAATGCCACTAAAGACAAACACTACAAATCAATGGTATGGCCTCTCATGTTCATCAAGGATGGATCACAGAGAATTATGGGTGACAAAATTAGGTAAAATTTTCACGAGGTACCTTATTTGAGTACCACTATTTACCCTGTATTTACTTTCTCAAATATTTGTATGTTTATCCAATACAGAATAATTTCAGACATGCTTTTGTCAAGCCTAATTTTAGACACCGCATGTCTGAAGTTGTTCCGAAGTGAATAGACTTGCAAACTTCTACACACTGCCAGCATGGCTTAAATGGTGGTCCCAAGTGGCGTATAGGGAGTAGTCGTCTTGTTGCTGGTAGGTGCGCCTATATGAGTTGACAAAAACACATCGAATATTCGATGAATAGCTCATAATGTTGCATCGATCTATTCTGAGCCCTGGACCTTTATCATGACTTCTACTCGTCTCATACCTTGATCCTCTTCTGTATGGATGGAAAGAAAAATGGAAGAAGAAACCAAAATATGCTTTGTGAGTGTAAGATAGGCAAACGCACCAAGATTCAAGATGGAAAATTCAAGATTCTATGAAATGACACGAGCGAGCGAAAACGGGAACAGATTTTTCGCGTGCAACAACTCTAACAATGAAGAAAACACTGTCCTTGTGGATGTTACTTTTGGAAACTGAAGTTACCACAGGTTGTGGCAGCAAAGCTATGTGGAATAATCAGAATATCGTCGAAGATGGAATTATATGGTTCACTAGTTTTGACCATCAGGATGAAAATATAAGTATTGCTTCGAAAAAATGGATGGTAGTTTCGCAATGACTTATAATTTTAGGCACATTCACCAAATTATAGGCAAGTGGGAGTGAAACTATATACATGATATATCTGCTCTTTTTCAGCATATATAGAAGGCAGCAATTTTCAATTTTTTCTATAGATGTGATAGACACGAGCTTAAATGGAGCGACATGGACAATACTAGATTCATATAGCTGACTCTCACTTCTTATTGTTGTGTTTGAAGTTAAAACTGCTACCTACCTGATAGTTTAGTAAATTTTCTGGTATTTTTGTGAGAAACTAGTTTCAGAGTTACTTCTTTTCTTGAATAATGGTGCTGAAACACTAAAACCATTAATTTAAGTCATATGTTTGTTCTATGTCTTAGCTTCTTCTTTTTCCCCCTTTTTTCCTGCAATTAGCTTTCTTGGATTTTCACTTCCCACGAATTGTTCAACCGATCCCTGATTCATTGTACTAGTTATTGTTATAGTTGGTCTTGCATTGGTGTATTGCTAGTGAACTTACATAGCGACAAATTAAAGGAGAATAAGGGTATTGAGAAAGGGGATTTGCCAAGGATCTAAAATCACAATCTCTTTTAGGGCCAAATACCTCCGATCTCTACCGTAGGTGCCAAAGAAGAGTGAGAACAAGCCCGAAAAGGAAACAAAGAACATAACCTCTTATACGATAAACAGAATAAAACCATATCGAGATCCTAATTGTACGACTTTGATATTGTAAATTTCATATTTAAAAATTGCAGGTAATTCTTCATAGTAAATCTGATATGGTAACATGAAAAATAGAGTCACGACCAAATACAACCGATTAAATTACAATACAATACATTCTCAGTGTATAACTTAAACCTTTTCTACAAAATAGTCACACATGCACACAGAAACATCAGCACTTCAAAAAAAAAAAAAAACATCAATACTACGTGTTGTATCATATTGTCTTACTCCCATATACTCTTTAACCTTGTCAATGTGCTTGAAATCATAAGTCATCACAAAGCTTTTATCCATTCTCCTCAACACAAATTCTCAACCAAAACATAGCAACTCAATCTTTTCCATTTAGTACTATTTTCTCTGTTTTGTTCAACTTTTTTAACTCTCCCTTGATTTTGCCATCCAGATCTTTCTTGCTCCCACTTCATTCTTTGGACTATTTCTCGTCTCAATCCCAAACTTGTTTCTTCATTTCCATATTTATCATACCTTCTAAACCATATTACTCCTTCGACGACATTTTTATCATCCCATGTTGCTTTATTAGTACCTGATAGAATAATTAGTAATAAATATTATAATTAGTAATTATTATAATTGATTTTAGAATCATATGTAAATGGTAGATAAATTAACATTAAAGTAGATAGATTAGATGTCATGATATTAGTCTAATCATATCTTATTAGTAGCCTAATTATAGCCTAAGATGTGGCACTACTTGTTGTATAATTACCACATTTTTGGAAGAATAATATTGAGGAAAATATTCTTACATGGTATCAGAAGATTAGTGAAAAGATCCTACCCTAAATAATTTTTTCTCCAAAATTCGGCCATCCTTACTCCATCACAACCGGCCGACCACCACCCCTCTTTATTTTTATTTTTTTCATTTTTTTCATTTTCTGGTCAACAATGTATGACTCTAAATCCACATTTCATCCGGCTCTTGCCGTCTCTTACATCAAAACACATATTTCCGTCACTCTTAAGATGGAAAATGTTCATTATGCAACTTGGGCAGAGCTATTTAAAATATGTTGCCGTTCCCATCGGGTTTTTCATCACATAATCCAATCGGAAAAAGGCAAAGAAAGGGTGTTAAAAACTGATGATGAAAAAGAACTTTGGGTAACTCTTGATGCGACAATTCTCTTGTGGATTTATGCAACTATCTCTAGTGATTTGTTGCATACAATAATGAAACCCGATTCTACGGTGATGGAGGCCTGGAATCGCTTGCAGGATATTTTTCAAGACAACAAAATTTTCTGAGCCGTCACGTTGGAGCAAGAATTCTCCACCACCGATATGGCGGATTTTCCGAATGCGTCGGCGTATTGTCAACGCCTCAAAGTTTTATTGGATCAACTCAAGCATGTTGGTTCGTTGGTTACCAACAATCGATTGGTTCTACAATTGGTTGTCGACCTTACCGACGCGTATAGTGGCGTGGGAACACTCATCCTACAAAGAAATCCTCTACCACTTCTTTACCACGCTTGTTCAATTCTTATTATTGAAGAGACGGGTTTCGCCAAAAAGACTGTAACCATCTCAAATTCCACCATGATTGCCACCCCAACCAATGAAGCTACTATCAATTTTGAACCTATACAATAAAATCGGGGACAAAAGGGACGAAATTATGGTAGAAATCGGGGACAAAATAGATGAAATTATGGTAAAAATCGGGGTGAAAATCGCGGAAATAACAAAAATGGAGGCCACCGGAATTCCGGTGGCAGAGGACACGGCGGCAGGAACAGTGGTACCGGCGGACAACAGTGGCAGCCCCACGGCGATCCAGCCCAGTGGGCCTGGCAGTGGCCTTGGGTTGTGCCACCCTGCCCATTCCCGATGGGTAACTGGGCCAGGCCCAGTCCAAGGCCTTCTAGCCAAGGCTCTAGCAGTCTACACAATGTGTTTGGGCCAAATTCCTTTTGGCCGAGACACAGTAGCAGAACATGCAGCTTTAGGCCACTGCCGACCCAGTGGCAAGAGGCCCACTCGCTAGTGGCTAGCCCAACCGATACTGAGTCCGCAATGCACTATTAGACTTAATCCATCAGACGCGAATTGGTATATGGACTCCGGAGCGATGTCTCATATGACGTCCTCCCAAGGTAATCACTTGTCCTATTTTAATTTGAGCAAAAATAATGGTATAATTGTCGGAAATGGTCATTCTATTCCAATTCTAGGTTATGGTTCTACTAAATTGTCTCCACCAAATCCACCGCTAACCTTAAAGAATGTTCTTCATGCTCCACAATTAATTAAAAACTTGGTTTCTGTTAGAAAGTTTACTACTGATAATTGGATGTATGTTGCTTTTGACCCTTTTAGACTGCTTCTAATGAGATGTGATAGTCAAGGGGAGCTCTATCCAATTACCTCACCCATTTAACGATCCAAGTTACCATCCACTTTTGCAGCTTTCACACCTTCGTTATGGCATGAACGTTTGGGTCATCCGGAATACCTGTTTTAGCCTCCCTCAAACAAAATAATTTTATTTTATGTACTCAAACACGTACTTCGAATAAGTGTCGTTCATGTCCACTTGGTAAACATGTTCAATTACCATTTGTTTCATATAATTCATGTACACTTATGCCTTTTGATATTATCCATTGTGATATTTGGACATCGCCTGTTTTGAGCTCTTCGGGCAATATATATTATTTGTTCTTGTTAAATGATTACTCTAATTTTTTGTGGATGTTTCCCTTGTCTAAATACTCACAAGGTTTTTCCACATTTCTCAATTTTAGAGCATTCATCCGAAATCAATTTGAACGGGATATATAAAATATTCAATGTGATAATGGTAGGGAGTTTGATAATATGCATTTTTGGGATTTTTTCAACTCTAATAGTTTAAACTTTCACCCTTTCATGTCCCCACACATCCTCACAAAATGGGAAGGCGGAACGAAAAATATGAACCATCAATAACATTGTTCGAACATCCCTTGCCCATGCATCATTATCCACCTCGTTTTGGCATCATGCACTACAAATGGTCACATATTTATTGAACATACTTCCCCACAAAAACTTATCCTATCAAGCTCCTCTAAAATTCCTCTACTTACGGGACCCATATTATTCTCATTTACGGGTATTAGGGTGCTTATGCTATCCTCTTTTTCCATCCACTACAATCACCAAACTTCAACCCCGGTATACTCCTTGCATTTTCTTGGGATATCCCTCTAATCATCGAGGTTACAAATGTTACGACCTCTCCCCCAATAAAATAATTGTGAGTCATCGCATAATTTTTTATGAAACAAATTTCCCATTTACCAAAATGCATGAGTCTGGACCCCCTACCTATGATTTCCTTGACGATGGCCTGCCCCCATATTTGTCCCAACTTTTCTCGTCCCCAACCGAACCCACTGTTTTGGCTAGCCTAAATAATTTGAGAAACTTGGGCCCCGAAACAGTGGCCCAGCCGCGGCACAACACTGCCCAGCGGACTGGGCCTCCTGTTCAAAGCGCACATCTCCCCATTGTACCGTTGCCCCCAGTCCAACTGCCTGGCAGTGGCTTGGGCTACGGCCCAGTTCACTGCCAACTGCCAGGCAGTGCAGCCCTACCCGTCCAAAATTCGGCCCAACGTCCCGTCACCCGTAGTCAACACGGTATTGTCAAACCCAACATAAAATATAGCCTACACACCTGGGTCTCAAAATCACTATTACCTTGTAATCATGTGTCTGCTCTTCATGACCCGAATTGGAAAATAGTTATGGATGATGAATTTAATGCTCTTATTAAAAATGGAACGTGGGAATTGGTACCTCGTCCTCCTAATGCTAATATAATTCGATCTATGTGGATTTTCAGTCACAAAAAAAAATATGATGATACTTTTGAGCGGTATAAAACCCATCTTGTAGGTGATAGGAAGACACAACAGGTTGATGTGGATTGCGGTGAGACGTTCAGTCCGGTGGTTAAACCAGCAACTATCAGAACAGTTCTTAGTTTGGCTCTCTCAAAGGCATGGTCACTTCATCAGTTAGATGTCAAAAATGCCTTCCTCCATAGCCAACTAAATGAAAAGTGTACATGTACTAGCCTTTGGGATACAAGGACTCCAAATATCCCAATCATGTGTGCTTGCTAAAGAAATCATTATATGGGATAAAACAAGCCCCCCGGGTCTTGTATAAGCGGTTTTCGTATTTTGTTTCACATATTGGGTTTTCCAACAGCCGGTTCGATCACTCTCTATTTATCTACCGTCAAAGTAATAATATTGCTTATGTTCTTTTATATGTGGATGCTATTATATTAACTGCATCATTAGATGCTCTTCGCAATTCCATCATGTCACAGCTTGGCTCTGAATTTGCTATGAAGGATCTAGGGCCACTACATTACTTTCTAGGAATAGTCGTGACACGTCATGCATGTGGTTTATTTTTATCCCAAAAGAAGTATGCAATTGAGATTGTTGAATGTGCTGGCATGTCCTCTTGTAAACCGTCGGCTACTCCGGTGGATACTAAACCCAAATTGAGTGCATCCTCCGACAAGCCATTTGCCGATTCGACAACCTGGCAGAGGCCCCCCAGTATCTTACATTCACTAGGCTAGATATTTCTTATGTTGTGCAACATGTGTGCCTATTCATGCATAATCTGATGGATGATCATATGCATGCTCTCAAACGCATTGTGCGTTTTATTCAGGGTATTCTAGAGTATGACTTACATTTATATCCATCGTCGACATCCACACTTGTCTCCTATATAGATTCTGACTGGGGAGGATGTCCAAACACCAGACGCTCCACTTCTGGTTATGGTATATTTCTTGGTGATAACTTGGTATCTTGATCCTCAAAATAGCAAGCAACGTTGTTCAGATCCAGTGCCGAAGCAGAATACCGAGGTGTTGCCAATGTTGTGTAAGAATCTTGTTGGCTTTGGAATATTCTTCTAGAACTCCACTGTCTGATTCCGAAGGTCACATTGGTATACTGTGATAATGTTAGTGTTATCTATATCTTTGGGAATCCGGTCAATCACCAACGCACTAAACATATTGAGCTTGATATCCACTTTGTTCGTGAAAAGGTCTTGCGCGAACAAGTGTGTGTCTTACATGTCTCGTCGCGCTATCAGATTGCATATATTTTACTAAAGGTCTTCCGCTGGTATTATTTGAAGATTTTTGGGACAGTCTCAGCATACGCTTGTCTCCCACTTCGATTGCGGAGGAGTGATATAATAATTAATAATTAATATTGTAATTAGTAATTATTATAATTGATTTTAAAATCATATCTAAATGGTAGGTAAATTTGCATTAAAGTAGATATATTAGATGACATGATATTAGCCTAATCATATCTTATTAGTAGCCTAATTATAGCCTAAGATGTGGCTCTACTTGTTGTATAATTAACACATTTTTGAAAGAATAATATTGAGGAAAATATTCTTACGGTATAGACAATAAGGACAACTTCTTTGTCAAGAGGAACATCCACAAGTACTGAATTCCCTTCATTAATGTTGTCATTTTGACAAGTAAAAAACTGCTCCCATCTCTGCTCAAGCGTCATTTCATAGAACATTGATCTCTTCATCTGTTCTTTAAGTACCATTCCATCTTTGATAAACACGAAAGGACAATACCATTTCCCCACAACAACAACGTCGGAACTTTTAGAAGATGGTGTGAAATTGAACTCTGGAAGTTGTTGCCACAACTCGGCATTGAGGCCTAAATCATCATGGTTTAATTCATAACTTTTACGAGTTTCGGCACTATTAGTGAATATTAGAAGATATTCACCATATATTTTATAATTATTAGTGTTGTATAATTATGGTAGATATAGGATTCTTATTGTATTAGGACTCCATATTGTACACACTATATATATTTGTATTAATGAGAAAGACCCCCCAAGGGAGATTAATGCAATCTTATATGTTATCAAGAGCTAAATCCTAAATACCTTTTTCATCCTTTTTTCTCTAGTGCCCCCCCCCCCCTTCCCTCCCTCGGCCAACGACACTAACAAACCCTAATAAAAAAAATATTTTCGATCTCGTCGTCCAATGGCCCCCACGACTACCCCTGCCTCCACCGAAGGTTCCTCTTCCTCTCTAGTCGTCACCCACTACCTCCTCCACCCCTTCTTTTCATCCGGCATTTGCCGTCACCAACATCAAGAAGATGGTCAATATTCTTCGTGGGTGAAACTCTTTCGCATTCATGTTTGTGCCTATAACGTACTTGATCATATTGACGATGTTTTCCCGCTCCCTGTCGAGGTTGATGAACTGACGTGGCGCCGCCTTGATGCCATCGTCAAACAGTGGATTTATGGCACCATCTCTAAGGACTTACTTTATACGATTATGAAAACCGGTGCCTCGGCTTGTGAGTTATGGCAACGTTTGGAGGAGATTTTTCAGGACAATAAGCACACTCGTGCAGTGTATTTAGAGGAGCAATTAATAATACGCGTCTTGAAAATTTTGCTAATATGTCCGAGTATTGTAAACACTTGAAATTACTTGCGGACCAATTATCCAATGTGCGGATACCGATTTCCGAAACGAAGACGGTTCTCCAATTAGTTGCAGGCTTACCGAATGGTGAATACGATACTCTAGCGACCATGATACAACAAGCCGATCCACTACCCCGCTTAAACAAGGCCCGTTCACAATTATTATTGGAGAAAACCCGACTTGCCAAACAGGACGAACACAATAAAAAACGTTAGTGGTTAAAAATTCAGCGAAAAATGCTACCTCCACCGCCCAACCACCACCGCAGGACAACCACCAACAGCGGGGCAGCCGCGGCAGTGGAAAAGGCGGTAGAGGTCGTGGCAATGGAAAGGGTGGCAGAGGCCTCGAATGTGGAGGTCGTAATAGCCAGCAGCAGCAGTCAGGCAATTTCTAGGCATGGGCCGGCCTAGGGTAGTGGCCCAACCCGAGCCACTGGGCCATGACTCCTTTCCCCTTTCAGCATTCATCGGCCCAGTACCCTTATTCCCGGCTACCCGGGATTTTGGGTATTGCCCCAGGCCCACGCCAGTCCACTGTTCCAGGCCATCAGGCCAATATTGGCCAGGCCTTCAATTCATTAAATGTACAGTAGCCCGATGAAAATTGGTACATGTATACAGGAGCCATATCTCACCTCACCCGCTCCTCAGGTAATATTTTCACGATGTCTCATTTAAAATATCCTCAACTTATTACAGTTAGTAATGGCCATCGCATTCCAATTCATGGTTATGGTACTACCAACACATAACCACCTCACTCGCCTTTCTCCATAAATAACGTCATGTATGCTCCCAACATCATTAAAAAATTAATATATGTTTGAAAATTCACTCGTAACAATTTTGTGTCTGTTGAGTTTGACCCCTTTGGTTTTTATGTGAAGGATCTGCTTACGGGGACACCCCTTACGAGATGCAATAGTACAGGGGACCTCTATCCATTCTCATCCACTTCCACTGCCAGATCCCGCTCACACACCTCTTTCGCTGCCATCTCTCCGTCAACCTGACATGATAGACTTGGACACCTAGGAGCTCCTATTTTTAATTTTTTAGAAGCAATAATTTTATTCGATGTAATAATGGGAAACTTGCCCAACATTATTTTTCTTGCCCCTTAGGCAAACATGTTCGCCTTCCATTTAAGTCGTCTTTAAGTGTTACGTTTTCCCCATTTGATATTGTTCATGCGGATTTATGGACATCTCTCATTACTAGTTCACTAGGCCATAAATATTATCTAGTCTTATTAGATGATTTTTCTCACTTTCTTTGGATTTACCCACTAAAATTCAAGTCTGGAGTTTTTGCCAAGTTTCTTGAGTTTCGTATTTTTATTAAAACACAATTTGAAAAAGCCATCAAATCTTTCCAGTGTGATAATGGTCGTGAGTTTAATAATTCCACGTTTCACAAATTTTGCAAAAATAATGGCATGGTTTTTCAGATTTCGTGTCCCCACCTCTCCCCTCAGAATGGTAAAGCCGAACGAATCATCCGCACCATAAATAATATGATTCGTACTCTCCTCTTTCATGTCTCTCCCTCCCTTTTTTGAGTCTTTGCAGTCAAAATGATATTCTTAATATTTTACCTATCAGTAATCTTCATAATATGACCCCACCGAAATTCTATATTAATACAATCTTACAAGCGCAAAGATACCAACCTTTTCGCCTTAGAAAGTACGGTGAAAAACCATCAGGTGCAAGAGACTTAGCAACAAAGTTACCTTTGGCATTGCAACCTGTATCATATAAACAGATCTCAAACTGCTGATATGGCTCTTCTGGATCTAATGGCTTCGGTTTAACGTCTCGTATACATCTACAGAAACAGCAGGTTTGCTTGTCTTCCTCCGTTGAACAAGTAGATGCTTGTTTGCAAAATGGTCACTTGGAAATTGTAAGATTCATTATCTTGGCCAGTCTAAATATTATACTAAAGGGAGTTCAAGAAAATTCAAGAATGTCACACTTGAAACTTGTAGCCTAAAGCAATTTTACTATTCCCTCGGTCCCAATTTATGTGAAGTTGTTTGACTGGCCACGAAATAAAAAAATAAAAAAAGACATTTGAAATTTATAGTCTAAAATAAGTTATAGATATTTTCTGCCAAAAAATCATCATAAAATGAGTATTTTAAAGTTAAATTATTACTCCCTCCGTTCTAATTTAAGTGTTTTAGTTTGACTAGACACGGAGTTTAAGAAATAAAAGATTTTGAATCTTGTGGTCCTTAATTAAAGATCTGCGGATCCTTTAAATCTTATGGTCTTAAATTTATTAAAATTTAAGATAACATTTTTTTTGAGACAAATAAAAAAAGAAAGTAAAATACTTTTTTATGAGATTGACTAAAAAGGAAACAATAACATAATTTGGGAAGGAGGGGAAGGGGATTTAATTCTACCCCTTTGCACAGTACAATTTTCTGGTGAAGAGGATTTAATTCAATCCCCTTTGGACCATATAGATCCGCCTTTGACCTTGGTTTATCAAGACAAAATAAACCAGAATTGAATTTTTCCAGAATGAATGATATATTATGATATATATGTTGCTGAGACTCTTCAAAAAAGTTGTTGTATCAGTGTTAGATTCTCTAAAAATGCACTGTTTTTTGGAGGATCCGACCAGCACCCGTCGACTTTTTCTAAGAGTCCGAGCAATATAGATGTTATGTGGTACTCCGATTATTGAAAGTTAAGACAAAATACTACTGATGAAGCTGAAATTTGTCATGCTGTTTTCTTCCAAAATACAATCAGGAAACAGAATCACATAATTAAACTATCATATCATACAAGAATAACTGCAAATACAACAACATACCCCTTGTGTTTTAGATGAAACTTGATAGCATAATACTGATTAGAAGACAATGGCTTATTAAGAACTGGAATAAACATAACATCTTCCATGCTAACGCTCCTGTTCTCACCAGTACCCGATACATTTCGAACAGTCAGTTTCTTGTTCTGAGGTAAAGGCAAGTCCAAGATATCATAATTTTTGCAAAGTCCAAAACAACAATAAGTTTCAGATTCCTCATCTTGAACCTCTAAGTAACCTATATTTGGACCTTCAGGAGGTAATGAAAGTTCATCTGGATTCTTTTGGTAGTAAGAAAGAGGCCTTGTTACATACATTTTCAGCAAAAATTGATAATTTTGTTTTTTGAATTTCTGTCTAGAAATTTTCTTTATAGGATATTTATCATGTTAATTATTAGCGAATATTCTCGGATTATTCACAGTATATTTTGTAATTATGATAGATGTATATTTAAGGTAACTTAGGATTCTTATTGTATTAGGAATCAACCATTTAAGGTAAGTTAGGATTCTTACTGTATTAAGAATCAATCTCTGTACAACTATATATATTGTGAATAATTAAAGAAATCCCTAAGAGAAATTATTTTATCTTATATGGTATCAAGAGCCAAACCCTAAACCCCTCTCTAAATTTTTCTCACAGTTGAACCTCCCTCTTCCCTTCCCCTCGGCCGGCGGCAACAATGCCACCATGTCTTCCCCACTAATTCTGGTTCATCCACTGACACACTTGACAACCCCTCTCAACGTTCATTGTCTTCTTTTCATCCGGCATTCGCCGTTAACAACATCAAGAATTTTATCCCTATAATTATTGACCAAGAAGACTGTCAATATTCCATGTGGATGGAACTATTCTATATTCATGCATGTGCATACAATGTGCTCGATCATATTGATGATTCTGTTCCTTATCCCACCGATGTTGCAGACTCAACCTGGCGTCGCCTTGACACCATCGTCAAACAATGGATCTACAGCACCATCTATAAAGACTTGTTGTGCACTATCATGAAAACAGGTGCTACAGTACGTGAACTTTGAGTCCAGCTAGAAGAAATTTTTCAGGACAATAAAAATACTCGGGCCGTGTCTTTGGAAGAGCAGTTCAACAATACACGTCTCGAGAATTTTAACAACATGCCTGAATATTGTAAGCAACTGAAACTTATAACTGACCAACTATCCAACGTAGGGACTTCTGTTTCAGAAACCAAGATGGTGCTTCAACTAGTTGCTGGTTTACCGAAAGGTAAATATGATACACTCGCAACGATGATTCAACAAGCCGACCTTCTCCCAAGTTTCAACAAAGCACGTTCACAACTTTTGTTAGAAGAAACACGTCGTGCCAAACAAGACGAGCACAATCACAAGGCACTAGCCGTTGACGGCATGACTCCACCGGCGGCCAACACCGCAAGACCACCAGCAGCAGCAGTCCCGCGGCGGAGGGCGTGGCGGGAAAGGCTGCGGTAACAACAACAGAGGGAAGGGCCGCGACAAAGGAAACCGCAACCAGCAGCTAGGCCCAAATACCGCCTATTTCCCGTGGCCTGGACAGCAGCCAATATGGCCCAATCAGCATAACTGGGCCTCGCCTGCATGCCCATACCCAACTGCAAGGGCCTAGTTCCAAAGAGCTCGCATGGTCGATCGGCCTATTAGACTCGCCCGGCCCAACAGTGTGCCCACCCAAGCAGCAGCAGCAGCCCCCGGTTCGGTCCAACAGCAACCGCAAGGCAGCAGCATGTCTCCCACCGACTTGGGCCAGGCCTTCAACACCGCGAACCTTCAACAGCCCGACAAAAATTGGTACATGGACACCGGAGCCACATCTCACCTCACCCGGTCGTCAGGTAACTTATCTCAACTACTTCAGCCAAAGTGTCCTCAATTTATTACTGTCGGCAATTGTCATCGCATTCCAATTGAAGGTTAAGGTAACACACATACCAAACATCCCCACCCGCCTTTCTCCCTAAGTCACGTCCTCTACACCCCTAACATCAATAAAAACTTAATCGCTGTTAGAAAATTCACTAGAAATAATTATGTGTCTGTCGAATTTGACCCTTTTGGTTTTTCTGTGAAGGATCTCAATACGGGGAAAATTCTTACGCGCTGCAATAGTGTGGAGACCTCTACCCCTTCACTCAATCTTCCGCTATCAGACCGCAATCACCTCTATCCCTTGCGGCGATCTCTCCCTCAACTTGGCACAACAGACTCGGACACCCCGGAGACCCAATTTTTACTTTTCTTAAGACTTCTAAGCGTATTCAATGTAATAATGGAAAAATTGCCCAACACTGTTTTTCTTGTCCACTAGGCAAACATACTCGTCTTCCATTTATGTCATTAAACAGTGTTACTTTTTCTCCCTTTGATAATGTTCATGCTGATTTATGGATATCTCCGATTGTTAGCTCTTTGGGTCATAAATTCTATCTAGTATTCTTGGATGATTTTCACACTTTGTCTGGATTTACCCACTGAAATTCAAATCTGAAGGTTTTGCAAAATTCCTCGAGTTTCAAAAATTCATTAAAACACAGTTTGAAAAATATGTCAAATCATTCCAGTGTGATAATGGATGAGAATTTAATAACTCAGCATTTCACAATTTCTGTTCTAAACAAGGCATGGTTTTCCGTTTTTCTTGTCCCTATACTTCTTCCCAAAACGGAAAGGCAGAACGAATTATACGTACCATCAATAACATGGTTCGCACACTCCTGTTTCATGCCTGCCTACCACCGCCTTTCTGGGTCTATGCTGTCAAAATGGTAGAATCCCTTCTTAATATTTTACCAACTAGCACACTCCAAAACAAGACCCCTACCGAAATCGTATATCGTAGGCTACCATCATATGATCACCTACATATTTTTGGATGCTTATGCTACCCCAACATAGCCTCCACTGCACCTCACAAACTTGCCCCTCGCACCCTGCCCTGTGTCTCCGTTGGTCTCTCTCCTACTCATCAGGGCTACCTGTGCTATGACATTGCCACTCGCAAAATCATCGTCTCTCGTCACGTCACCTTTGACGAGATGATCTTTCCTTTTTTAAATCTCCAAAAATTTCAGACCACCGATTACATCTTTCTAGATGAATTGAGTCTGTCCCTGACTATCCAAACTCTATACCAACAGCAGCCCATTGTTCCGACAGCCCCATCCGCGACATTATCCGGCACCACCCAAACAGATCCATGCTCTCGGTCGAACAACCCACCAACACCCGTGCTACCTCTAGTCGTGTCTCATGCCCCCTTCCCAGCAGCAATGCTGCCTCCCAATCCAGCACCCGTCAGCCTATTGTTTCCTAGTCCGGCAGCACTACTGCCTCCCAGCCCAGAAACAGTAGACATGCCTCCTCCCAGTCCATACCTGCCACTGCTGCCTACACATCGCATGGAGACTCATGCACAACACGGGATCTTCAAACCCAAGGTTCATTTCAACCTCTCCACACAAACCTTATCACCCATTCCAAAAAATCCAAAACTAGCAAAACTGGGCCCTAATTGGAGTGCGGCCATGTGCGATGAGTTTAACGCTTTAACCAAGCATAACACTTGGGATTTGGTACCTAGATCAGACGGTGTGAATATTATCCGGTGTATGCGGCTATTTTGTCACAAGTTCAGGGGCAGTGGTGACTTGGAGCGGTATAAGGCAAGACTAGTTGCCAATGGCACTAATCAGCATGAGGGTATTGATTGTGGTGAGACATTCAGTCCGGTTGTTAAACCAACCACTATTTAGACTATTCTCAGTATTGCTATGGGCATGCATTGGCTGATTCATCAGCTTGATGTCAAGAATGCATTTCTTCATGGGGATTTGAAAGAAATTGTGTACATGCATCAGGCCCCTGGCTTTATTCATCTGGCAGTTCCGCAGTTTGTATATCGTCTCAGGAAGTCATTGTATGCCTTGAAACATGCACCCCGCGCTTGGTATGATCGCTTTGCTATGTATCTTATGCAGATTGGTTTTATATGCAGTAGGTGTGATAACTCTCTCTTCACTTTTCATCGAGGTAGCATCACTGCTTATTTGCTATTATATGTGGATGCATTGTTCTTACTACCTCATCTGACGGTTTGAAGAATGAAATCATTGCTCTACTCAAAACTGAATTTGCTATGACTGATTTGGGCAAGCTGAGTTATTTTTTGGGTATATCAGCCACTGTGTTTTTGTGTCAGTGTAAATATGCATAAGAGATAGTATACAGGGCTAAGATGACAAATTGTAAAATTATGTCAACGCCGGTTGACTCAAAATCCAAACTCAGTGCCAATGACGGTGCGCCAGTTTCTGATCCCACTCTATATCGGAGTCTTGCAGGTGCTCTTCAGTATCTTACATTTACTAGGCCTGATATTGCATATGTTGTTCAGCAGGTGTGTCTATTTATGCACGACCCCCGAGAGTCCCATTTTGTCGCCCTCAAACGTATTATCAGATACGTTAAAGGCACACTGAAATTTGGATTACATCTCTACCCCTCTGCCCCAACCAAGTTACTCTCCTACACGGATGCAGATTGGGCAGGATGCCCCGACACACGTCACTCCACCTCAGGCTACTGTGTATTTCTTGGGGATAATCTTATATCATGATCCGCCAAGCGACAGGCCTCGCTATCCCGTTCGAGTGCTGAAGCAGAATATCGCGGAGTTGCTAATGTCGTTGCTAAGCTCTGTTTGCTCTGAAATCTTCTTTTGGAGCTCCAGTGTCCACTACGAAAGGCGTCTATAGTCTATTGTGACAACATATCTGACGTCTATATGTCTCATAATCCGGTCCAACATCAGCGGACCAAGCATATTGAGATGGATATTCACTTTGTGCGAGAGGTTGCCCGTGGTCAGGTCAAAATATTACACGTATCTTCCTCCTATCAGTATGCAGACATTTTCACAAAGGGACTACTGAGACAACTTTTCACCGACTTCTGATCCAGCCTTAGCGTTCGGCCTCCTCCCGCTCCGACTGAGGGGGAGTATTAGCGAATATTCTCTTAATATTCACAGTATATTTTGTAATTATGATAAATGTATATTTAAGGTAACTTAGGATTCTTATTGTATTAGGAATCAACCATTTAAGGTAAGTTAGGATTCTTACTATATTAGAAATCAACCTCTGTACAATTATATATATTGTGAATAATGAAAGGAATTCTAAGAAAAATTATTATATCTTACATTAATAATCTTCTTTTATATTGACATGTATATGAAGAACAGTCAAATTCAATACAGATATATAACTAAGGCAACTATTTTTGGCCACAGAACTAGCTAGCTAGTCAAGTCAACATGTTGATAATTAAACTCCTTTTTTTTTTTGGTCTTAGTATGACTTTTCAACACTGTTTTTGAAGGACTTAATCAAGAATATTAAATGCAGGAAAAACAATTTTTTAATTTTAATATCATGCTGTTTTCAAGAAGGTTGGGAGAAATTTCCTTGATGTACATGAAATATCTATTAGAATATTGTACAGTTATGTGTTATTGTAAGTAAATTTAATACCTTAAAAGATACGTGTGAATTGGTTATAACCCCCTAAATTATATCCATTTTGCGAGTTCCATATCTAAATTATTGAGTCTAAAACTCTACTTAGTTTAGATTACTAAAATTAAAAATAATTATTTCTTTTTTAAACTCCATGTCCAGTTAAAGTGCGATTATCACAAAAAAATGAAATGGAGGGAGCAATATTAATACTTGTTTTCTCATATGGCTCTCACGAACGAAGGAAAGTCTTGTCATAACTGGTAAAATTATTGTCATGTGACCAGAAGGTCACGGATTCGAGTCGTGAAAATAGTCTCTCGCAGAAATGCAGGATAAAGTTGCGTACAATAAACCCTTATGGTCCAATCCTTTTTCGGACTCCACACATAGCGTAAGTTTAGTGCATCAGGCTATTTTTTTTCTTATGGCTCTCACCTAGAAACTTTTCCACGGTGGAAATGTTGAAAATTCCCCACTTCACAAATCATAGAACTTTAGACAAAATCCCATAAAAGATGTCAAATTAAAATAGATAATGAAATATTAACATGACACCAAGAAACGTGGAGGGAAGATGCAAGTGACATTAGTATTTAAATTACACTAATTGCGGTGGATGGAATCGTGTCCCTAAACTATGGTCCAGATAACCATTGTACTTACAATTTAAAATTACACTAATTTATAACCTGATTTTGACATTAAACTTTTTAGTAAACGTTGGTTAAATATTTTAATATAGTCCAAGTATCTATGACTTCCAGCCTTCTCAGAAACAGCATATCTGACTATTAAACCCCTGTACTTATATAAAAAATTATTCGTCTGCATTATGTATTTTTCATTGGGTTTAACTTTTGTACACTAATAATATATATATATATATATATATATATATATATATATATATATATATATATATATATATATATTATCTAGTTACATAGAAATATAAAAAGAAAAATCAAAGTCGAGTCTTATGTCAGATTTTCTCCAAATCATTCATAAACTTATTGAATTTCTGAAAGAGTTTTCATAATGTTATACTTCAATTAAAGATCAAATCAAACCTTGAGATCGTGTCATGACTCTCACCTTTCGGTTCATTGCAAGGAAAGACTAAAAAGAAGAAGCTTTCCGGGGACACAAGCCCTCAATAATTACAGGAACCGTCCATAGAAACTGAGATTAATAAACGGAAAATAATAAGACACATCACCTGCTACAACTTATTAAAAATAAACTGATCACATAGTAAAACTTCTTTACATCGTTAGTGTATTTAAATTAAATCTTTCTCGATTGCCACATTGCCACTAAAACAGTAAATTATTTGTTTCAGCTTTGACTATATGACAAGCTGTACCTGTAGAGAAGCTTCAATCTAAAATTAAACAAAGATCATGATCTCCATTAAATCCTTCAACACAAGCAATTTTGTGATCACACTTGGACAAATTTATTTTATTTACTTAAAATAAAAAATGCAGAACCTATGTGAATTGTTACAAAAAGTCAACCTAAGACTAACACAAAGCCAAAAAATAAAAAAAGATTCATCAACATGTTGATGACTAGCTAGTTCTATTGCCTAATTTATATATATAGCTATAGGAGATTATTAACATGATCTTACACACAAATTGATTTTTTTTTTTGCTGAAAATGTATGTAACAAGGCCTCTTTCTTACTACCAAACGAATCCAGATGCACTTTCATTACCTCCTGAAGGTCCAAATTCAGGTTACTTAGTGATTCAAGATGAAGAATCTGAGACTTGCTGTTTTGGACATTGCAAAAATCATGATCTGATGGATTTGCCTTTCCCTCAGAACAAGAAGTTGACCTTTCAATACGAAACTAGTAATGGTGAGTATTAGCGAATATTCTTCGAATATTCCTTGTATATTTTGTAATTATGATAGATGTATATTTAAGGTAACTTAGAATTTTAATTATATTAGGAATCAACCTTTGTAAGGTAAGTTAGGATTCGTACCATATTAGGAATCAACCTTTGTACAACTATATATATTGTGAATAATGAAAGGAATCCCTAAGGGAAATTATTCCAACTTTCATGGTATCAAGAGCCTAAAACCTAAATCCCTTATCTTCCTCATTCTCGGCCGAAATCAGCATTTGTTTTCTGATTTCACAAAAAAAAAAAAAAAAACTGGTTTCTTCCTCCCTTTCTCGGCCAAACCAGAAAATTCCCTTCCCTCAGCAGGTGGCAACCGTGTCTGCCCCCACAAATTCTGGTTCATCCACTGGCACACTTGACAACCCCTCTCAACGTTCAGTATCTTCTTTTCATCCGGCATTCGCCGTTAACAACATCAAGAATTTTACCCCTATAATTCTTGACCAAGAAGACTGTCAATATTCCATGTGGATGGAACTATTCTACATTCATGCATGTGCATACAACGTGCTCGATCATATTGACGAATCTGTTCCTCGTCCCACCGATGTTACAGACTCAATCTGGCGTCGTCTTGACGCCATCATCAAGCAATGGATCTACGGCACCATCTCCAAAGACCTGTTGTGCACTATCATCAAAACAGGTGCTACGGCACGTGAACTTTGGGTCCGGCTAGAAGAAATCTTTCAGGACAGTAAAATTACTCGGGTCGTATATTTGGAAGAGCAATTCAATAATACCCGCCTCGAGAATTTTAACAACATGTCCGAATAATGTAAGCAACTGAAACTCATAACCGATCAACTCTCCAACGTCGGGACTTCTGTTTCAGAAACCAAGATTGTGCTTCAACTTGTTGCGGGTTTATCAAAAGGTGAATATGACACACTCGCAACAATGATTCAACAAGCCGACCCTCTCTCAAGTTTCAACAAGGCACGTTCACAACTATTGTTGGAAGAAACTAGACGTGCTAAACAAGAGGAACATAATCAAAAGGCGTTAGCCGTTGACAGATGGCAACACACGCGGCCAAAAGAACCACCATCACAAAGATGTCCAACAAAGCAGCGAGCAGCCGGTGGTGGAGGTCGTGGCGGCGGAGGTCGCAACAACAAAGGCAAGGGCTGCGGAAAAGGCCAACGCAACCAGTGGCTTGGACAGCAGCAGCAGCAGCAGTGGCCCAACCAGCAGAACTGGGCCTCGCCTGCATGCCCGTACCCGACTGCAGGGGCCCGGCCCGGCAGCCTTGGTCGATCGGCCTCTTGGGTCTCGCCCTGCCCACCACTGTGCAGCCCACAAAGACAAAGCAGCGGCACCACCGGTTGCGGTCCGGCACACCTAGCGGCTTTGCCCTGACTGATTTGGGATAGGCCTACACCACCATGAACCTTCAACAGCTCGATGATAATTGGTACATGGACACCGGAGCCACATCTTACCTCACCCGGTCGTTAAGTAACCTATCTCAACTACGTCGGTTAAAGTGTCCTCAATTTATTACTGTCGGCAATGGTCATCGCATTCCAATTGAAGGTTATCGTAACACACCCACCAAACATCCACACCCACCTTTCTCCCTAAATCACATCCTATACACACCTAACATCATTAAAAACTTAATCTCCATTAGAAAATTCACTAGCAATAATTCTGTGTCTGTCGAATTTGACCCTTTTGGTTTTTCTGTGAAGGAACTTAATACGTGGAAAATTCTTACACGCTGCAATAGTGTGGGAGATCTCTACCCATTCACTCAATATTCCGCTGTCAGACCGCAAACACCTTTATCCCTTGCGGCGATCTCTCCCTCAACTTGGCACAACAGACTTGGACACCCCGGAGACCCAGTTTTTACTTTTCTTAAGACTTCTAAGCGTATTCAATGTAATAATGGAAAAATTGCCCAACACTATTTTTCTTTTCCACTAGGCAAACATACTCGTCTTCTATTTATGTCATCAAACAGTGTTACTTTTTCTCCATTTGATATTGTTCATGATGATTTGTGGACATCTCCGATTGTTAGCTCTTTGGGTCATAAATTCTATCTAGTATTCTTGGATGATTTTTCACACTTTGTCTGGATTTACCCACTGAAATTCAAATCTGATGTTTTTGCGAAATTCCTCGAGTTTCAAAAATTCATTAAAACACAATTTCAAAAATCTATCAAATCATTCCAGTGTGATAATGGACGAGAATTTAATAACTCAGCATTTCACAATTTCTGTTCTAAACAAGGCATGGTTTTCCATTTTTTTGTCCCTATACTTCTTCCCAAACGGAAAGGCTGAACGAATTATACGTACCATCAATAACATGGTTCGCACACTCCTGTTTCATGCCTACCTACCACCGCCTTTCTGGGTCTATGCTATCAAAATGGTAGAATCCCTTCTTAATATTTTACCAACTAGCACACTCCAAAACAAGACCCCTACCGAAATCTTATACCGTAGGCTACCATCATGTGATCACCTACGTATTTTTGGATGCTTATGCTACCCCAACATAGCCTCCACTGCACCTCACAAACTTTCCTCTCGCACTCTGCCATGTGTCTTCCTTGGTCTTTCTCTTAATCATCGGGGCTACTTGTGCTATGACATTGCTACTCGCAAAATCATCATCTCCCGTCACGTCACCTTTGACGAGACAACCTTTCCTTTTTCCAATCTCCAGAAATTTCAGCCCACCGATTACTTCTTTCTCGATGAACCGAGTTTGTCCCTGGTCATCCAAAATCTGTACCAACAACAGTCCACTGTCCCGACAAAGATCATCCTCACCAAGATCGCCTACGCCCACCGCTCTCGGTCACCAACACCATCCTGCGCCTTCAACGGTCTTTGTCGGCCCTCCGGAAGCAATGCGCCACCCGGCCCAGCTCCATGCTCTCGGTCTAATACGCATACACCCCCCATACTGCCTCCAGCCGAGTCTCCTGCACCTCCAGCACCACTGCTGCCCCTCAGCCCAACAACCAGTCCCACAGACATGCTGCCTCCCAGCCCAGCAACCTGTCCTATAGCTATACGGCCTCACAGTCCCACCCACCACCATTGCCTTCTCATCGCATGGAGACTCGTGCACAACACAGGATCTTCAAACCCAAGGTTCACTTCAATCTCTCCACACAAACCTTATTACCCATTCTAAAAAATCCAAAACTAGCAAAACTGGACCCAAATTGGAATGTGGCCATGTGCGAGGAATTTAACGCTTTAACCAAGAAGAATACTTGGGATTTGGTACCTAAACCAGCTGGTGTGAATGTTATCCAGTGTATATGGCTATTTCGTCACAAGTTCAGAGGCAGTGGTGACTTAGAGAGGTATAAGGCAAGACTAGTTGCCAATGTCACTAATCAGCAGGAGGGTATTGATTGTGGTAAGACATTCAGTCCGGTTGTTAAACCAGTCACTATTCGGACTGTTCTCAGTATTGCTATGGGTATGCATTGGCCGATTCATCAGCTTGATGTCAAGAATGCATTTCTTCATGGGGATTTGAAAGAGACTGTGTACATGCATCAGCCTCTTGGCTTTGTTCATCCGGCAGTTCCACAGTTTGTGTGTCATCTCAAGAAGTCATTGTATGGATTGAAACAGGCATCCCGCGCTTGGTATGATCGGTTCGCCAGGTATCTTCTGCCGATTGGTTTTGTGTGTAGCAGGTGTGATACATCTCTCTTCACTTTTCACCGAGGTAGCAGCACTGCATATTTGCTATTATATATCGATGACATTGTTCTTACTGCCTCATCTGACGGGTTGAAAAATGAAATCATTGCTCTACTCAAAACTGAATTTGCTATGACTCACTTGGGCAAGCTAAGTTATTTTTTGGGTATATCGGTGACAAGATCTGCAGCCACTATGTTCCTGTGTCAGCGTAAGTATGCAGAAGAGATAGTGTACAGGGCCAAGATAGCAAATTGTAAAATTATTCCAACTCCGGTGGACTCAAAATCCAAGCTTAGTGCCAATGACGGTGCACCAGTTTCTGATCCCACTCTATATCGGAGTCTAGTAGGTGCTCTTCAGTATCTTACATTCATTGGGCCTGATATTGCATATGCCGTTCAGCAGGTGTGTCTGTTCATGCCGCCCTCAAACGTATTATCAGATACGTTAAGGGCACACTAGACTTCGGATTACATCTATACCCCTCTGCCCCAACCAAGCTACTTGCCTACACGGATGCAGATTGGGCAGGATGCCCCAACACACGTCGCTCCACCTCAGGGTACTGTGTATTTTTTGGGGACAATCTTATCTCATGGTCCGCCAAGCGGCAGGCAACACTTTCTCGTTCGAGTGCTGAAGCAGAATATCACGGTGTTGCTAACGTAGTTGCTGAGATTTGTTGGCTCCGAAATCTTCTTTTAGAACTCCAGTGTCCACTCCGCAAGGCGTCTATAGTCTATTGTGACAACATATCTTCCATCTATATGTCTCATAATCCGGTCCAACATCAGCGGACTAAACATATTGAGATGGATATCCACTTTGTGCGAGAGAAGGTTGCCCGTGGTCAGGTCAAAATATTACACGTGCCTTTCTCTTATCAGTATGCAGATATCTTCACAAAGGGACTACCGCGACAGCTCTTCACCGACTTCCGATCCAGCCTTAGCGTTCGGCCTCCTCCCGCTCCGTCTGAGGGGGAGTATTAGCGAATATTCTCCGAATATTCCCTGTATATTTTGTAATTATGATAGATGTATATTTAAGGTAACTTAGGATTCTAATTATATTAGGAATCAACCTTTGTAAGGTAAGTTATGATTCGTACCATATTAGGAATCAACCTTTGTACAACTATATATATTGTAAATAATGAAAGGAATCCCTAAGGAAAATTATTCCAACTTTCTGTGTGCACAAGATTATTTTGAAAGAAGATGTAATGTTTATTCCAGTTCTTAATAAGCCATTGTCTTCAAATCAGTATTATGCTATCAAGCCTCATGATAAGAACAAAGGGTATGTTATTTTAATTTTTGTGTGACAGTTTATATAATTATGTAGTTTCAAATAGGGTAAAATCACACTGTATATATAAGGTTATGATTTTTTATGTATATATAGTAGTAAATGATAAACCTCTTCGTGAAAATTGTCTCTATCGGACTGCCACTGGCTAGTACTAGTATAAAACAGCTTAGCCTTAGTATTGTGTCTCTTTGCCTTTTATTAATTGGACTCGGTGCAGAACCAATTTGATTCTGGCAAAACTCATTTTTTGGTTTATTTCTTTGGCTGGATAAACCAATTGGTTATGAATAGTCTTATGTTGGTTATTATTTTGAGTGATTCAAACTTTATGTTCCTATTGTCGAAAAGGCATAACATTTTCGGAAAAGATGTATCCGATCTATGTAGGACACATATGTTCATTAACCAAAAAGATGTATCCAATATTTGTAGAATCCCATATTTCATTCTTTATACATATGTGCCACCTCCGGTCCTATTTCTATTCACGCTAAATTCCTACAAAAGCGGTTGAGATATTAAGAGTTCGCTAGAACTTTTATTTGAGCATGTTGGTTACAAAGGTGCAGGAAACGGAAATTATAAATAACTGCTCAAACGTACAAGAACTGAAAATATAATTCAACAACAAAACTGAAATTACAATTGTTGAACAAGAAAAATTGGAAATTGTTTTTGCTGAGTCGAGTGTGGCACTCTGTCTTTAAGACAATATTGCCCCGTATGTATCCTTTATACGTCCTGGACAATTTGTCTCCCAAGATAAAACAGCAATGGAACACTTGAGCAAAGGAAACTCAAGAGCTACCGTGAAGAATATTGAGTAATGAAATGATGCTTGGAAGTTGTAGGAAGAAACTGTTTTCTGCTTGTGTATTTTCGTGTAGTGTGTTATTCTTAACAATGGTGTAAGGGGGTGTTTATATAGGTGAGGGGGAGCAGCAAAACTGCCTCCATAAGTGCCATTACTGGCCAAGTAATGGCCATTATGGAGGTAGTAATGTCACCAAAATAAATGGTGAAAAACACCAACGGATTGGCCATTATAGGAGGAGTAATTCAACCAAAATAAATGGCTGAATTGAGTGATGTGGCGTTTCTGCTCAGACTGTCCAAATTATGATTCTGGAAACTTCAGGGACCAAACTGTACATATGAAAGAATTCTGGTCCAAACTGCCCACTGCCCACAGCAGCCCACGCAGCCCACGACCCGTGACCCGTGAACCCGGAACCAGACTGGACGGGCGGGCAGCGGCGCGCGTGTGGGCTTTCCTCGAACCGAAGCACATCTAGGTCCTCCCTCCTTTAAACACATGGGATACCCCTTGGGGTCCCAAACCCCAAACCAATTTTGAGTCTTATATACACAACAATTCTTTCTTCCTCCACCGATGAGGGAGAATTGAACACAATACCACACTTTCCATGCTTCAAACACCTCACTTCGTGGACCAATATCTCTTTCATTTCTCAATGAAATTTGACGATTCTTGGCCCTGCGGTTATCTACGTACTTAGTAGATCATGCATGTGTGAAGAACCGAATTCTCCAACATACGTAACACTAGTGTTTAAGTCGTTAAAGTTGGTCGGTCGCAACTCCCGCCAAAGGCAAATTTCCAACAGAGCATACCTTAGAAGATTCATTCGTGGTTCATTGTATCTTGTTAGTAGGACGTTATTTTGCTATTTACACCGGAGTGGCAACGTAAAACTACTTAGAGGACAGTGCTTCCCCTAGCATCAAACCATTTTTAAACATTCAATTCTCGATCTTCCTTTGTTAGTTGTTGCATCTCATTCATTTACTAAGCTAACTAGTACTTCCATATCTAATATTTTCCTCTATCTTACAATTGTTGAATGGACCTCTTGCAGACAAGCATTTACTTGTTCAAAGGAGGAAGACAAGCAAACGTGTTGTTTCTGCAGATGTGTACGAGACGTTAAACCGAAGCCATTAGATCCCGATGAGTTATATCAATAGTTTGAGATCTGTCTATATAATACAGGTTGCAGTACCAAAGGTAGCTTTTTGGCCAAGTCTCTGGAACCCGATGGTTTTCCACCGCAATTTCTAAGGTGAAAAGGTTGGCATCTTTGTGCGAAAACTCCAAAAAACTATGAATTAAATGATGATGCTCAAGGCCTAAATGCTAAGTTGAGGCAACAACTTCCAGAGTTAAATTTCACTTGTAAGAGTTCTGAAATTGTTGTTGTGGGGAAATGGTATTGTCCTTTCGTGTTTATCAAAGATGGAACAGTACTTAAAGAACGGATGGAGAGATCGATGTTCTACGAAATGACACTTGAACAGAGATGGGAACAATTTTTCACTTGTCAAAATGGCAAAATCAATGAAGGGAATTCAGTACTTGTGGATGTTACTCTTGACACAGAAGTTGTCTTTATTGGTGGAACTAATAAAGCAACATGGGATGATAAAAATGTCGTCGAAGGAGTAATATGGTTTAGAAGCTATGATAAATATTAGCGAATATTCACCGTATATTTTGTAATTATGATAGATATAGTATATTTAAGGTAACTTAGGATTCTTATTGTATTAGGAATCAACCATTTAAGGTAAGTTAGGATTCGTACTATATTAGGAATCAACTTTTTTACAACTATATATATTGTGAATAATGGAAGGAATCCCTAAGGGAAATTATTCTATCTTACATGGTATCAGGAGCCTAAACCCTACTCTCCTCTCCAAAAACCTCTCGCCGAACCCCCCCCCCCCCCCTTTCTCCCTTCATCTCGGCCGGCGGCAACAATTGCCACCATGTCTTCCCCCACAAATTTTGGTTCCTCCACTAGCAATTTTGACAACCCCTCTCAAAGATCATTGTCTTCTTTTCACCCAGCTTTCGTCGTTACAAACATCAAGAACTCTATCCCTATAATTCTTGACCAAGAAGACTGTCAATATTCCATGTGGACAGAACTATTCTATATTCATGCATGTGCGTACAACGTGCTCGACCATATTGATGACTCCGTTCCTCGTCCCACCGATATTACTGAATCAACATGGCGTCACCTTGACGCCATCGTCAAACAGTGGATATACGACACCATCTCAAAAGACTTGTTGTGTACTATCATGAAAACAGGTGCCACGGCACGTGACCTTTGGGTACGGTTGGAAGAAATTTTTCTGGACAACAAAAATACTCAGGCTTTGTATTTGGAGGAGCAATTCAACAATACGCGCCTCGAGAATTTCAACAACATGTCCGAATATTGCAAACAACTAAAACTCATAGCCGACCAACTTTCCAACATCGGGACATCTGTTTCTGAAACTAAGATGGTACTCCAATTAGTTGCGGGTTTACCAAAAGGAGAATACGATACTCTTGCAATAATGATTCAACAGGCCGACCCACTACCAAGTTTTACCAAGGCACGGTCACAACTATTGTTGGAAGAAACCCGACGTGCTAAACAAGAGGAACATAATCAAAAGGCGTTATCCGTTGACAGGATGGCACCACCGGCGACCAACTCCACCCTGCCACCACCGCATGTCCACCAACAGAAGCAGTCCAGCGGCGGAGGTCGTGGCGGCAGAGGTCGCAACAACAAAGGCAAGGGTCGCGGCAAGGGCCAACGCAACCAGTGGACTGGACAGCAACCAGGCCCAACTCCTGTAGCTTTCCAATGGGCTGGACAGCAGCCTGCATGGCCCAACCAGCAACACTGGGCCTCGCCTGCATGCCCATACCCGACCCTGCAGCAGCCCAGTTCCAGCAGCCTGCATGGTCGATTGGCCTATTGGGCCCTTCTCCAGCCACCAGGCAAGCCCACCAGCAACAGCAGTAGGCCCACCTGATGTCGGTCCAGCAGCCCAGTAGCCTGGCCCCCACTGATTTGGGTCAGGCCTACAACACCGTGAACCTTCAACAGCCTGACGAAAATTGGTACATGGACACCGGAGCCACATCTCACCTCACCCGATCGTCAGGTAACCTATCTCAACTACTTCGGTTAAAGTGTCCTCAATTTATTACTGTCGACAATGGTCATCCCATTCTAATTGAAGGTTACGGTAACACACACACCAAACATCCACGTGTTGAGAATATAATATTAAAAGTGTGTTCTATCTAACAGCTTAAGCTTTTAGATCAGATGGTCACACACTTCAATATGGTATCAGAGCCTCACAAACTTGCCCATCGCACTCTGCCATGTGTCTTCGTTGGTCTATCTCCTAATCATCGGGGCTACCTGTGCTATGACATTGTCACTCGCAAAATCATCGTCTCCCGTCACATCACCTTTGACGAGACAACCTTTATTTTTTCAAATCTCCAAAAAATTTAGACCACCGATTACATCTTTCTCGATAAACCGAGTCTGTCTCCGACTATCCAATCTATGTACCAATATCAGCCTATTGTTCCGACAGACCACCATGTCATGTCCCCGCCACTGTCCGACACCTCACCAACACCCTCACTGCCTCCTGTCGTGTCCCATGCAACTACAGTATCACTGCTTCCAACAGCCATAAACCTGCAGCCACCCAGTCCAGCAGCACTGCTGCCTATCAGCCTTGAACCAGTGACTATGCAGCCTCCAAATCCGGCAGCACTGCTACCTTCCAATCCCGATATAGCAGCCCTCCAACCCACCAATCCAGACCCCCAACTACTGCCTACACATCGCATGGAGACTCGTGCACAATACGGGATCTTCAAACCCAAGGTTTACTTTAACCTCTCCACACAAACCTTATCAACCATTTCAAAAAACCCAAAACTAGCAAAACTGGACCCTAATTGGAATGCGACCATGTGCGAGGAGTTTAACACTTTAACCAAGCAGAACACTTGGGATTTGGTGTCTAGACCAGACAATGTGAATGGCATCCGGCATATGTGGCTATTTCGTCACAAGTTCAGAGACAGTGGTGACTTGGAGCGGTATAAAGAAAGACTAGTTGCTAATGGCACTAATCAGCATGAAGGTATTGATTGTGGTGAGACATTCAGTCCGGTTGTTAAATCAGCCACTATTCGGATTGTTCTCAGTATTGCTATGGGCATGGATTGGCCGATTCATCAGCTTGATGTCAAGAATGTTTTTCTTCACGGAGATTTAAAAGAAACCGTGTACATGCATCAGCCCTCTGGCTTTGTTCATCCGGCAGTTCCGCAGTTTGTATGTCGTCTCAGGAAGTCATTATATGGATTGAAACAGGCACCCCGCGCCTGGTATGATCATTTTGCCAGGTATCTTCTACAGATTGGTTTTATATGTAGCAGGTGTGATAACTCTCTCTTCACGTTTCACCGAGGTAGCAGCACTACATATTTGCTATTATATGTCGATGACATTGTTCTTCTAGCCTCATCTGACGGTTTGAAGAATAAAATCATTGCCCTACTCAAAAATGAATTTTCTATGACTCACTTGGGCAAGCTGAGCTATTTTTTGGGTATATCAATGACCAGATCTGCAACCACTATGTTCCTGTGTCAGCGTAAGTATGCAGAAAAGATAGTGTATAGGGCCAAGATGGCAAATTGTAAAATTATGCCAACTCCGGTGGACTCAAAATCCAAGCTTAGTGCCAATGACGGTGCGCCAGTTTCGGATCCCACTCTATATCATAGTCTTGCAGGTGCTCTTCAGGATCTTACATTCACTAGGCCTGATATTGCATATGCCGTCCAGCAGGTGTGTCTGTTTATGCACGACCCCCGAGAGTCCCATGTTGCAGCCCTCAAATGTATTATCAGATACGTTAAGGGCACACTAGACTTTGGATTACATCTATACCCCTCTGCCCCAACCAAATTGCTCGCCTACACGGATGCAGATTGGGCAGGATGCCCCGACACACGTCACTCCACCTCAGGGTACTGTGTATTTCTTTGGGATAATCTTATCTCATGGTCCGCCAAGCGGCAGGCCACACTATCCCGTTCGAGTGCCTTTGGCGAGAATATCGCAGAGTTGCTAATGTCGTTGCTGAGATCTGTTGGCTCTGAAATCTTCTTTTGGAGCTCTAGTGTCCATTACGCAAGGCGTCTATAGTCTATTGTGACAACATATCTGCCATCTATATGTCTCATAGTCCGGTCCAACATCAGCGGACTAAGCATATTGAGATAGATATCCACTTTGTGCGAGAGAAGGTTGCCCGTGGTCAGGTCAACATTTTACACGTGTCTTTCTCTTATCAGTATGCAGACATTTTCACAAAGGGACTACCGCGACAGCTCTTCACCGACTTTCGTTCCAGCCTTAGCGTTCGGCCTCCTCCCGCTCCGTCTGAGGGAGAGTATTAGCGAATATTCACCGTATATTTTGTAATTATGATAGATGTATATTTAAGGTAATTTAGGATTCTTATTGTATTAGGAATTAATCATTTAAGGTAAGTTAGGATTCGTACTATATTAGGAATCAACATTTGTACAACTATATATATTGTGAATAATGGATGGAATTTCTTTGGGAAATTATTCTATCTTACCATAAAGATGGAAATGAAGTAACAAGATTGAGATTGAGACAAGAAATAGTTCAAAGAATGAAGTGGGAACAAGAAAGAGCTGGATGGCAAAAACAAGGGACGGTTAAAAAAGTTGAACAATACAGAGAAAATAGTACTAGATAGAGAAGACTTTGTTGAGAAGAATGGATAGAAGCTTGGTAACGACTTATGATTTCAAGCAAGAGTATATGGGAGTGATGTCAGTGGCCTACGCAGAATTTTATTATCACAACTTGAGCAGTACAATAGTTTAGATATGCATTTGTAGGGTTATATGACTTTAATTTTTATTCCAATTTGATTTTTTCTTTGCATTGTCTTTTAAGCTGTATATATAATAAAATTAAAATTTTCGCCAAAGCAATTTTAGGTAATACTCTTGCTCAAATGTATCTCCACGACTAGCAACGTTATGACACTAGACCTATTTGACGTTTCTATGGGCATGCACGAAAATATCATGGATCTAAGGTGTCAACGCTTGATAAAGGGTCTAAGTCATATATGCTGACAACTCTACTGAATTTTAACATTATATGTTAATGTTGGGTTTGGTGTTGTGACATTTGACTCAACATATCTTCTGAAGTACTGATTTGAATGCATAAAAATGTTGGGACAAATGTCAACATTCGGACCAACATTTTTTAGAACAGTTTTGTCTTACTTCACGGTAAATAGTAATATTTTACTGTGAGGTAAAAATGACTTAGGCATGGTGAATTGGAGTTGTGTAAAACGTGGGAGAAAGAGTTAAAGCTTGGGGAAGAAGTCGAGTAAGGAACAAGTCAAAGTTGTTGAGTTTTTCACTCCTTAATCATCTACCACAAGCTACCCATCTTTTACTCAACTTCCACAACTAATCGATGAGCCTTTCAAGGAAGACTCTCTACTATAAATAGAGAGGCTACTGCAGTGAATCCATATCCAGAATCAAAATGTAAAAATACCAAGAGAGCTCTCGGGATTTCATCTCAGAAATCTGGATCACAAGTGTTGCCTGAGTGCGTCGACAACATTCTGTCCAACATTATAATTGTTGTTTAGATTCTAGATTAGTTTTGTATGAAGCGATTGTAATGAGAGGTTGTCTATGTCTACTTAGATTTTTCAGGCAGAAGTCATCTGCAACTTCAACTTTTAATTCATTTCCGTTTTATCCTGTAAATCTGTAAAGAAAGGAATTTGTATATTTGTATATAATATATATACAATACATTTGGTCATTGACCATCATAAGTTATATAATATATACCTTTGTGTTCTTTAAATTCCGTTGCATTTACTCTTTAAAGTTTCTGTTTTACCAAGTGTTGTTACTGGTGTCGGACGACACAATTAACGACAATCGGAAATTGTACTTGTAATCGATTGAATTATGTTCATCTTGTTTTTATTTGATCTGTAGCTCCCCTTCACTATATATCAATGCAATTTAATCAACGGAACAGCAACTTGAGCTATGGTTTTGATTTAGTCCATTAACTAGCTCGGCACCGTCTAAAGTCATCAAAATTGTCAAGCATATGCAACAATATGAAGAGAGATGAAGTTCAGAGTAGCAACTATGAACAGATATTGCTCCAGAAGGCTTGTGATCATATCTAAAACTCAGTACACTTCAACCGGTCGTAAAACCAGTAGATATTGATAATTCAAGGGATAAGAAAAGTCCTATCAGTAGAAAGCTTAACAAGAAAACAATTAAGCATATCATACAGACAAGAGATGGCTCCCAAGCTAAACCATTCTGGTTTGTGGTCAAATACAATGTCTTTTAAAAAGGGGAAGTAATTTGCTTAATGGAAGATAGTAGGTAGCAAGAAAAACGGCTTGCTTGATAATAAACCTGCTGCTCAAGAACAACCAAAAAGATTAGGACATAAGAGAAATACCAGCTGCAATTGGTACACCCCTATTAACTTTGGCAAAAACAAAACGGTGAATGTTTTGATAATTCATTCTGTTCATGCGAGCATGCAGATGCAAGATGGAATGATCATAGTTGGAGAAATGCAGCTTTGGAGCATGTACTTATATGGCAGAGTTGCTGTTCTACCAAAACTCACAAGCATCCACAAAATAGTGTAAGTCATCAGTCATCCGTAGATACAATCAGTCAAACATAGACAATTCCCCAACTCTGTTAGCGTCAAGCACCACAATGGAGTTTTCAGACCTGGTGGAGCTGGCAGGGACTTTAGCTTTTCTGTCCCAATATCGAAGGAGTAAATGCAGTCATTTTTTCCTTAATCCATCCAATGAAGAGCACCACTAACATAAACCTTGTCAAAACGATGCCATACAGGACAAGGAACTTCGCGCACATTTCTCCATTTCTCATCAACTCCAACAGTATAAACCTCCAATTCTGATACTTCAGGACAACCCTCAAACTTTCTAGCTACTAACCTCAATAATTTATATTGTCCAGAGGCTTCACTAAAGCAAAATCCATAAGTAACGCGACTAACATTTTTCTCCCATTCGGGCAATTTAAGTTTGAAATACTGGCCAAAAAAAGGATTGTTAATGTAAACGGAATGGTTTTCATCATACGGCTTACCATTCAACAAACAAATGAACCCATTACATGAACTGATTAAAAACATATTCCATCCCAGTGGAGGAAGGTGAAACTTAGGGCTCAACTCAATGGGCCTGTTACGGGGGCAAGAATAATAATCATAATCTGCTTTGAGTTCAAGATAAGCAATAGAGTGATATTAGATGATCTTGTGTGATACATCTTAACAAATGAAGGGACGGAAAAAAGATGATACCAGAGTTTGCAAACAGTCTTACAACAAAAAATGGACTTGATTGGCAATCTTGAAAGTATTTCCACCATAATAACCCTTGGAAGATCCATAATAGTGACATCAGAGATTCTTATTCCCTTGGAAGGCTTGAAGCTAAGTATTGGAACATCAAAAAGCTTAGAGCATTTGCGTTTAGAGTTCTTGGCGCCCATCCCTGTCAATGAACAAAAAGGTCGCTAGACTACAATTTTTTATTTTAGGTGATAAATGGTGTATTTCCCACTCCACCACCCTTGTTTAATACTCCACGAGTATTGTGAAAGTTACTCCCTTTATTTGTACCGTATTACTTTTTTTTTTTTAATCTTGAGTCGAGGTATTTCTGAAATTGTCTCTCTATCTTGACAGGGATAACGTCTGTGTACACTTTACCCTTTTCAGACTCACGTTGTGAGATTTTATTGAGTATATTATTGTTGTTGTTTAAAATAGAATATCTCTTTTCTTTTTTGATAATTTTTTAATCTCAAATTTTCATATGATATATTTAAGACCATAAGATTAAATGGTGTTTTAGTACTCTCTAGATATCTTTAATTTTTAGATCAAAATATTCAAAAGTCTTCCTTATTCACTTAAACTCCTTGACGAGTCAGAATCATACAAATAAACTTAAATAGGGGGAGTATTTGACTTTAATGTTTATTACATAAAAAAAAATCTATTTTCATTGCATAAAAGTCACTCTAACTTTAAAGTTTATCACACAAAAATCGTTTTTCACACAAGTCATTTTCTATTTCTTGTCACACAAAAGTCATCTAATTTTATCCAAATTAATTAAAAAGTAAATTGCACATTAAATTTTTATTAAACTAACTAGCTTTTTTTGAAATAGCTAGTTATATTTCTGATATAAAATATAAAAATTTAGGTGAAATTTACTTCTCAATCAACTTAGCTAAAGCTGAATGACTTTTATGCGACAAAAATAGAAAAATCTTTAGGGTTGTGTTTTGATAGTCTTCACTAGGGGTGTTCACGATCTGATTAAAAATCGCTTCAAACCGAAAATCGAATCAAATTGATATTGGATTTCATTTGGTTTTAAATTTTTAAAAATTGATAATATTTAATTTGGATTGATTTTATTAAAATTAAACTGAAGAAAAACCGAACCAAACCAACAAATCATATATACAATATATTATTTTTTATAAATAATTTTAAATACTTGATATCTTTTTCATAAAAAATTGTTTATCTCTAATAGATTAATGAACTTTATATTTTAAGCCAATTTTTAAAGAAATTCAAGAATCCAAACTCATTTATTCAAATAAATAACTATGAGATTTATCTAGATTATTTTTTGTATTTCTAATAAACTTTATTCACTTGATTAACACTTATAGATCTTTTAAGATATTTTTCTACCATCACAATAAAAGAGTAATAATAGATTATGAGTTGGAAAAGGATGGACAATTCTTTCCCAATCATAGGGGCGGGGGGGGGGGTGAAAAATATTATTAGGTTTCTTAAAAATCGACGCAATAATCAAACCGATAAATATGTATTATATTTTATTTGATTTGATTTTTAATAATTAAAAAAATAATTAAATTGATTTGATTTGATTTTAACTAAAAGGCTGAACCAAATCGGACAGTGGACCCCTAGCCTTCACCACCGGACGCAGATATTCACTCTCTTTGGGGTGCGTGAGGTTGATGAAAATATCGCATATCAGCTCCCGGTGGAGTATATTTCAATCATTAACTACCACAGAGGCATATATAATAGTTTGTACTCTTTTTTTTCAATATATCAAACATATTTTATCTCAAGTATTTTTTCTTATTTTCTCTTTAGGAGCAATGTCTATTTGTTGTAATTGTGTGAAAATAATTTTTTTGGTCAAAATAATGGATTTCCGAGTGTGTATTTCTTTTTATTTCATCTTTAGATGCAATTGATATTTGTTCTAATTTTGTATTTTTTTTGGGTCAATTCTGTAAAAAAAAAAAACTAGAGTTTCCCTATTTTTCGCCAAATAATGTAGTTAGCCGAAATAATGATTTTTTTTTTCAGCTAATATATCACCAGGCAATATACCTTGTGGCTCTATTTTTATTCATAATAACATCAAAATCATCCCTTAGAATATGAAGAAAGAATAAGCTTGCAAGAATCATAAAAACAAGTAGTAATTCGGATTTTGAGAGTCAAGAGAACTTTTGACCGAGATTTATTTGTATGTCCTTTAAACATTTTAAATTATTAATTATTGTGACTTATAATACTTTTTATGTAGTTTCTAAATATGCAAATAATTTTTCAAAAAACCTTAAAGATAGTATGTCTGAATTCACAATTAAAATAAAATAATTTGACTCTTGAAATCGGAATTATGTCATATAAATTGGGACGGATGGAGTACCAAATTAGAGCTCAATAACATACTCTAAATTGATAGTACAAAAAGGTAGCCTAACATAGAAAAAAAAGATCAAATCCATTCATCATGTTATGGAGTTAAAAGCTCTTTGTTATAGGACAATGACATCAATTTTGGTAAGAGAGGAACATGGTTCTATAGTTTGAAGCAATTGTTTGTTAAGCAGTCCATAGTCTTGGTCACAGATATCACATACGATTAGCTTTTTTATTTTTATTGTTACTCAAATGTACTTGGAGCCACAACTTTGTATCTGTCAACATTTTTCGATCAGTTTTTGGTTTTTTTTGGGGCCTTTTTTAATCTCCTTAATAGCTTAAGTAGTAGTTTTATGTTAATCTTTGACAGGAACCCAACATCCCGATGGAACATAATTCTATAATATACTCAGCATGGATATAATGTAGAACAATATCGAAAATAATCAATAGCTAACCACAACACACTGCTACTGTAACAAAATCATGCAAAGTTGGTAAGCATCCCAAGGAAGTGAGACATTAACCACTCCCTGAAGTAATGGAAGGCTCAATGTGAAAGTTGAGCAAGAACGCTAGGACTCAGATGCCTGTAACAAGATATGTCTCCGTATCTACACAGATATAAGTCATCTATACTCAGTAAGCCTAAAAACCTGAGACAAGTCTTTCATAAAAAAACTGTATATGCGTGATATGATGCATTTGTATGCTGATTGAATCGAAGTATCGAACTACAGCTGTTATGATATTGTGCTAGAAGGCCAAATTTTACTGAGCCCTGTGCATGAACTAATGAAACTGTATGCATAGTGTTAAATATACACACAATATACATGTGTATATTATGTATATTAGGTCTCGGCTCACGGATTGGCCCTCGGATGAGCTGATTATTATGTGTAATTTATGGTATAGAATAAAGTTTTAGGAATAGAATAGGAATAGGAGTCTCCTATTATGTAACTTGTATATATAGCCTTTCAATTAATGAAATAATCAAGGGATTATTTCTTTCATGGTATCAAGAGTCTAGGTCTTAAAAATCCTCTCTCTATAATCTCCTCTTTTCCGTCGACAATTCCCCCACTTCTGAGACGTTGTGCTCTCGGTTTGTGTGCCGACGGGAACCATTTTCTTCCCAAATCCCTCATTAGCATATTGTTCTATGAATATGTCTACATCCCGGAACATGTTTCATCCTGCCCTCACAGTTTCTAACATCAAGAATAACATCCCCCTCGTTCTTGAAATAGAAAACGTCCAATATGGGACGTGGGCCGAACTGTTCAAAATTCACGCACGATCGCATCAAGTCATCCATCACATAATCCCCACGGCTCTTGCGGATACGGAGGTACCAAAACGCGAGGATGATCCTAAGTTGTGGACGACTATTAATTCTACCGTCCTTCAGTGGATATATTCCACCATATCCATCGACCTTTTGCAAGCAATAATTGAGCCTGACGCTACGGCACAGGCAACTTGGGATAGACTGCGTGATATATTCCAAGATAATTAAAATTCTAGAGCCATTACCCTTGAGCAGGATTTCTCCCACGTCAATATGGAAGATTTCCCTAATATTTTGGCTTATTGCAAAAGATTAAAGGAATTGGCAGACCAACTTCGCAACGTTGGCGCGCCAGTTTTGAACGATCGTTTGGTCCTCCAAATGGTTTCCGGCCTCTCCAAGGCCTATAGTGGTGTGGGAACGCTTCTTCGGCAAAGCAATCCGCTTCCGCAATTTTATTAGGCATGTTCTATGCTTACACTAGAAGAAGCAGGCATGGCCAAACGAGCGGCTACCGGTACTAGTCCCGTACTCATGATGACCGAGTCCACAGTGTATCCTACCGGTTCCAACAACTCGGGCCAAAACCGCAACAACGGTGGTGGCAAAAAGGATGGAAATAAGAAAAATAATGGCAAAACCCGTGACGGCAACAACAGAGGCAGTCGGCAGAATGGTGGTGGCGGTGGGGGTCCTCGCGGTGGTCAGCAGCAGCAGTTCTGGGGCCCACAGTGACCCCCTATGCAGTGGCAGTGGGCCCCACAACAACAACAATTGGGGGCCAACCAGCGGCAGTTTCAGCCAAATTGGCAGTGGCCAGCCCAGCAGTAGTCCATGCCCAGTTCGGCCTGGTCCAGTTACAGCCAACAGACTGGGTCGAGACCGCAAGCAGGGGTGCTTGGGCCTCGGCCCCTGCAAGCCCATCCCGCAGCAGCACCCACGCATACTGACATCGAAGCCGCAATGCACACGCTTGGTTTAAATCCACCTGACCCAAATTGGTATATGGACATAGGGGCCACTACCCACATGATATCCGATTCAGGTACGCTCTCATCTTATTTCAATTTGAGCAACCCCCGTGGTATAATTGTTGGTAATGGTAATTCTATTCCAATTCGTGGTTATGGTCATAAAACCTTATCTCCCTCTCATCCTCCTCTTATTTTGAAAAACACCCTACACGCCCCCAAATTGATTAAAAACTTAGTCTTTGTCCGTAAATTCACTACTGACAATTATGTTTCTATTGAATTTGATCCATTTGGTTTCTCTGTGAAGGATTTCAAGACTAGGAGTCCTCTCATGAGGTGTGATAGTAGGGGAGATCTTTATCCTATCACACCCAGTTCTGGTTCATCGAGTCAAACCCTGCCGTCAGCCTTTGCAGCCATTTCTCCTTCCTTGTGGCATGTTCGTCTTGGTCATCCGGGGTCCTCTATTTTGTCATCTTTAGATAAAAATAGTTTTATTTCATGTAAGGGTACGAGTCATACTCAAAATTGTCAATCTTGTTCTTTAGGAAAAATTATTAAGTTGCCGTTTGTAGACTCCAAATCTCATACTTTAATGCCATTTGATATTATTCATAGCGACTTATGGACGTCTCCTGTTCTTAGTTCGGTGGGTCATCGATATTATGTTCTCTTTTTGGATGATTATTCTAAGTTTTTATGGACGTTCCCGATAGCGAAAAAATCGCAAGTCTTTTCCATATTCCTAAAATTTAGAGCATTCATCAAAACCCAATTCGATCGAGAAATCAAAAATATTCAGTGTGATAATGGCAAAGAATATGACAATGGGGCGTTTCGGGAATTCTGCGCTAATAATGGGATCAATTTTCATTTTTCTTGTCCTCATACTTCTTCACAAAATGGGAAAGCCGAACGCAAAAATCGTTCCATCAATAACATTATCCGCACTCTATTAATTCATGCTTCCGTACCCCCGTACTTTTGGCATCACGCTCTTCAAATGGCTACATATCTCCTTAACATAATTCCTTCCAAAGGTCTGACATATTCTTCCCCCCTACAAAATTTATATAATAAAACTCCTTCTTATTCTCATCTTCGGGTTTTTAGGTGTTTATGTTATCCGTTATTCCCATCTACCACAATTAACAAACTTCATGCCCGGTCTACTCCGTGTGTGTTTTTGGGTTTTCCATCTAATCATCGTGGCTACAAATGCTTTGATTTATCCTCTAATAAAATCATCATTAATCGCCATGTCATTTTTGATGAATCCCAATTTCCATTTTCAAAAGATAATACTCCCGTGCCTAGTTTGTATAATTTTTTGGATGATAATATATACCAATATGTTATTCAACATTTTTCGGACATATCCCGCACCTCAAATTCTCCAGCGGGCCCACTGCCCGCTGCGTCTACAGTTTCGCGCCCACCCCCAGTTGCCAGTTCTGGATTTGGGCCAAGGTATGCCCCAGTTTCCGTCACTGGCCCAGTTACCGTGCCTATTCCAGCATCTGGGCCAGTCTCGGCGTCAGTCTCCAATTCCGAGTCCAGATTGGGGCCAGCAGGCCCACTGCCTGCTGGTCGGTCATCCCTGAGCCCTGCAAATTCCAAAATCCACCCAATTCTTCCTCGAGTCATAGACCGGTCACTCGTAGTCAACGGGGTGTTTTTACACCAAAACGACATTTTAATTTACATTCTAATGTCTCTAAATCCCTCTTGCCCCGTAATCATGTGTCTGCCTTAAATGACCCGAATTGGAAAATTGTTATGACTGATGAATATAATGCTCTTATTGATAATAAGACGTGGGAGTTGGTGCCCTGTCCATATGGTATTAATATTATCAGGTCTATGTGGATTTTTGCTCATAAGGAGAACTCCGATGATTCATTTGCCAAACATAAGGCACGACTTGTGGGTGATGGTAAGACCCAGCAGGTTGCTATTGATTGTGGTGAGACTTTTAGTCCGGTGGTCAAACCGGCTGCCATTCGCACCGTACTTAGCTTGGCTCTTTCGAAGGCATGGCCTATTCATCAGTTGGATTTCAAGAATGCTTTTCTACATGGTGATCTCAAAGAAACAATCTATATGCATCAGCCGTTGAAATTCAAGAATCCCAACCATCCTCATCGTGTCTGTTTATTGAAGAAGTCCTTATATGGGCTGAAGCAGTCTCCCAGGGCCTGGTATACAAGGTTTTCTGACTATGTTTCGACTATTGGGTTCACTCACAGCAGGTCAGATAATTTCTTGTTCATCTACCGTCGTGGTTCATCCTTGGCCTACATTCTGTTGTATGTGGATGATATCATTTTGACTGCCTCTTCTGATACCTTATGCCAGTCTATCATGACCATGCTCAGCTCTGAGTTTGCTATGAAAGACTTAGGGCCCTTGAGTTACTTTTTGGGGATTGCCGTCAATCCTCATTCAGATGGATTGTTCTTGTCTCAATGAAAGTATGCAGCTGAGATCATCGAGAGGGTTGTGATGTCATCCTGTAAGTCCACTTCCACTCCAGTTGATACGAAACCCAAGCTTAGTGTCGCGGCAGGCGTACCCTATGAGGATCCGACCCGCTATCGCAGTCTTGCAGGGGCCCTTCAGTATCTTACCTTTACGAGACCGGATATTACGTATGCTGTCCAACATGTGTGTTTATTCATGCATGATCCCAGAATTGAGCACATGAATGCGCTCAAACGCATCATTCGGTATATTCAAGGTACACTTGACTATGGGTTGCATTTATATCCTTCCTCGACGTCCACACTTGTCTCGTATATATATGCTAATTGGGGTGGTTGTCCCGACACCAGACGGTCTACGTTAGGATATTGTATGTTTCTTGGCATCAACTTGGTCTCCTGGTCAGCAAAGCGCCAGTCGACTCTATCCTGCTCAAATGCCGAGGCTGAATATCGAGGGGTCGCTAATGTGGTCTCAGAATCATGTTGGTTACGTAATTTGCTTTTGGAGCTTCATTGTCCCATTCAGAAGGCAACCTTGGTATATTGCGATAATATTAGTGTCATCTACCTTTCTGGTAATCCGGTTCAGCACCAACGCACTAAACATATCGAGATGGACATTCACTTTGACCATGAAAAGGTTGCCCGTGGTCAAGTTCGCGTATGCCATGTCCCGTCAAGATATCAAATTGCCGACATCTTTACAAAGGGTCTTCCCTCGGTCATTTTTGAAGATTTTAGGGACAGTCTCAGCGTTCGAAGACCGTCCGCTATGACTGCGGGGGTGTGTTAAATATACACAATATACATGTGTATATTATGTATATTAGGTCTCGGCTATGCTCACGGATTGGCCCTCGGATGGGCTGATTATTATGTGTAATTTATGGTAAATATTTAGTATCCTCGTTTAGGTAAGGTTGTAATATAATTAGTATTGTATTACCATAATTAGTGTATTACCATAAATGTATAGAATAAAGTTTTAGGAATAGAATAGGAATAAGATTCTCCTATTATGTAACTTGTATATATAGCCTTTCAATTAATGAAAATAATCAAGGGATTATTTCTTTCACATAGACTAAATAATGATCCATTGCATAGACATCTTTGCAAGACTACCAATAAAAGCCATAGTCCGATGTAAGTGTATTTTCTGGTTCACCTTATTTGCTACAATTTGAAGGAAAACTTGAGCAAAATTGAAGCACATTAGTGCTAAGGAAACACAAATCTCCCAAATAAAGAGCTCTTGCAAAGGATTAAATTGTTTAATTGAAGTTTCCCTTCATCATGATTTGTCTTATACTAATAATCCAACTTTGTTCTACCAAAAGCTAATAGATGATCCTATGAAGAAACTTGCACCTTGGGCTATGGTTTCGGATTTAGTCTGTTAACTAGCTAGACATTATAAAGTCATCAGAGTTGTCACTCAGATTTTGAAGGAATAACCCGAATTAGTACTGATCCTAGAGTTGGATTCGACATTCAGGACAATCCCTTTGCCCTCTGCCCTAAGTTGTGTTCTGAGAGATGAAGTTTTGATCATCCATGGAAGCAAAATTCAGAAACAAGATTATTTTTTTTGAGATTAAGAAAAATGCACAAATAGGGACAATACAGAGACCTTGGATCAAGACACCAGAGAGTCTGAAAATGAAAGATCCTAGGGGTAATATTGTGGAGCTAAGTGTGGAATATGAATGGAAGCTTCAATACTGCACTGAATGCTTGATGATAGGACATAAATGTAGGAATAAAGCAACAAAGACATCAATGAAGGATGATAAAATACAGGAATAAAAAAGTAAAGGCAAACGGGTTTGGCAAGCCAAGATGGGGGAAGACCATCAAGGAGCAAATCTAGTAACCCTTAACAAGGAAGTAGAAAGTACTACAATAACAAGCACTTCATATGAGGTCAAGGGTCCAGAAGGAAAACAGAACACACCAAAAGAACCAAGCACTTCATATGAGGCCAAGGGTACAGAAGGAAGACATAACATACCAAAAGAACCAAACCTAATAGCTAAAGAGCAGAATACAACATTACAAGGAGCTTGGGAAAAACCTAAAGGCACAACACCAGCAAGATTGACAAAGCATACAGAACTACAGGTGGGAAATGCAAGCATATTTAGCCCACTAGTAAGTGGACACAAAGAGGCAGGACAAGAAGAGAACAGAGGGATAGTACAGAGGAGCAGGGAAAGGATTACACGAACATCTACACAACACAGATGAAACTGGTTACTTGGAACATAAGGGGACTAAATAAAGTTTACAAGCAGAAAGAGTTCAAAAAATACCTAGTAGAAAATAAAGTGGAGGTAATAGCTGTAGTAGAACACAAAATAAAGGAGAACATAGCACAAAAAGTGGTGAATAAATTAGTGCCAAATTGGAAATGGGCACACAATTATCAGCACCCAGAAAAGGGGAGAATTTGTGGAATCCAAAAGTAGCAGAAATTAAAATTACACAAACCCATGAACAATTCATACATGGGAATGTGAAACTTATGAATGCTAATATGGAATTCATGTTAACGGTAGTGTAGAGGTGGCCAGTGGGCCGGGACGAGTCGGGATCGGGGCGGGCGGGCGGGATGGGATCGGGGCGGGGCGGGACAAGCGGGATTCGCCGCCGTCCCGTCCCATTTCCGGCCCGTCGGAAAAGGGGCGGGGCGGGATCGGGATAGGGGCGGGATTTTTTAATTATTTTTTTTTTGCACTTAATTTTAAAAATAACATATATATATATAAAAAAACCTCAATAATTAAACAAGACAATGTATTAAAAACATCCCAAGACTGTTTATGTGTCTCTTATATTATTTAATAGACATATGATTTTTTTTGTAATACAAATACAATTGTCAAAATTGCAACTTTGTGGTGTTGTTCAAAAGTTGCAATTACATAATAAAATTGCAATTAAAAAAATTACATTTTGAAAAAAACTTGTTCTAGTTTCTTAATAATTTCATGTGGTTCTTCGGTTGGAATTGGTATTTGTTGGTCAAATTGCTCCATGTCGCTTTCACCACCTTCGGATAAGATTTCGTTATAGTTTTCGTCTTCTTCTTCGTTGATCTCGGTTGACCGCACCTTCTCCACTCCGCTTGTATCCAATCTCTGAATAATATTGCAATCTCCAAGCTGTCTCCGGCTAATAAGTGTCTGTGCTCTCCTATTTGATATCTGCCGGCAGAAAAATGCTTTCATGCGTCGTTGATGACGCTTGAATGTTCAAAACATCTCATGCCATCATTGAAAGTGTCGGAAAGGTCTTCTCATTCCCCCTCCAGTATTTCAGCAAGTCTTCACGTCCTTCTTCATTGAGAACTACTTTGTACAGTACAGAACCCTGCAAAATAAAAATATCAAACTTGCTAATTTGGTTAGTAGCGTTACAGCCGCACATTCTATTTCTGAGGCTTTCAATACTAGCCGCAGAAACAACATGTCTTTTGTGAGGTTGTGTTGAAGAAGAAGAAGGAGATGGTATGGAAGCCGGTAGGTTGCTAGCACTTTCTTGTTGGTAAACCTATATATTTTTTTTGCATTCGTCTTCTACGCTAGACAACACTTCTTCTTTAGTTTGTTCAATAGGTGGTGGGTGATTTGGATTTTTGGGACTTGGAGGTGGTAGTACTGCTATACGATCATAAATAGTTTCAATAAGTGATTTAGTATCGTCTATTTTAATAGTCTGATTTAATACAGCACCAATAATATAAATAGTGGGAATATGAATAAAAAATTTTATTTTGATAAACATTTTTTAATAGTTGCCTTATAAGCTGGTTTATCCATATATTCATTAAGCAGTAAAAATATTAGAGCTATATAAAACAACATAGTTGAAATAGTAGGATAATATATACCGAAAAATGATATAATGAATAACGTAAATATTGTTGATATTTATGTGCAAATTTAAATACATCTCTCTTAACAGTTGATCTATGAAAACCGTTAAAAGCAGAATTATACATTTCTCTAATGTAATGAATAAAACCAGGAGATGAAGGAAATGAAAAAGGCAAACCCTCCACAACAACTAATTTTGTTATTGCTTCCATATCTCTATGTTTATTGTAATTAGAGCCTACAATTCTCCCCATCGTGGGGTTAATTTGACCATGTACTTGGTCCGGGACAGTATGTGAACCTTGTCCCGATGGAGCGGGCGTTTGTGCACCCGGTTTTGAAGCCACATATTGGGCATACCTAGCTGGATGAGTCCTTGCTACGTGTCTCATTAAACCCTCATCCCACCGTGACCTTTTCCAGTTTTAAATTTTAAAACATCTTTACAAATTTTACATCTAGCTACTTGATTCTCTACGTCTCTATCAAAAAATGTCCATGCATCTGATTTTAATAGTCGTTTTGTTGGACCTCGTCTCATACTAGGGGGAATATGAGACATTTCAGTTGAAGGTGCACTAGTGGGTGTGTTGTCATCTATATTAGTGGGTGTATCATCTAGATCATCGTCTAAATTAAAGTCTTCTTGAGTTCCAGAAAATAGCTCCTCGTCTAAATCTAATGGTATTGTAGGAAAATGTCAGTATCAACAAAATCATCCTGTGTAGTAATAGGATTCTGTCTAGAAATAGGACTCTTGCCCTTGTTTCCCTACTAGAAGAAGCATGACCCCTATCCGTAAGCATACGTTTAATTCCTTCCATTATAAATTTATACTTATACTAATAAATAATTAAAGTAAACGAAATTAAGTGCGCTAAATAAAATAAATAGACAATAATAATTTAATGAAGGAACGAATGTACCAAACACCGACGTAACGTCGACGTGTAATCGAAAGGTTGAAAATTGAAATTTTGCTCGATGGAAGATCCTCAAGCTAGTTGTCAACTTCACTCCCAAATGAATAAATAAAATTCAATATTTAGTAGACAATATAGACTTGTAGAGTGATAGATTGAAAGATTTAGAAAGATTGTAGGAAGATTTGTGAGAAAGATGAAGAGAAAATATGGTATTTATAGTTGGAAAATGGGTTAAAGTGTAAATATAATAACTTATGGGTTAAAAATAAATATTAAGGGGGTAGGAGGGTTGGGGGAGGGGGGAGGCCAAAAATGGCCGTTGCACAACGGCCAAAATATAAAATGGTCGTTGGTGCAACGGTTATTTGTGCAAAGGGGCAGTTTCGGGAGGGATTGGGGGCGGGATCGGGACCGGGTCGGGCCTGGCGGGACTGGGGCGGGCCGGGACGGGTCAGGACGAGACCATGTCCCATCCCGGTTTGAGTTTCGATACCGTAATTTTTTTTTTAAAAAAAGTCGGGGTCGGGGCAGGACCGGGGCGATGTCGGGGGGGGACCGGGCTGAACCGGACCACTAGCCAGCCCTACTGAAGTGTATGGGCTACATAATATACATGATAGAATACAACTATGTGAAGGAATGAAGGAAATTGCAACAAACATGAGTGAGCCTTGGCTAATTATGGGAGATTTTAATGCAATACTAACAGTAGAGGATAGAAGACATGGAACACAAGTACAAGAGGCTGAGATCAGAGACTTTGAAGAATTTATGAAGACTACTGGTCTACTGGAAATGAAAATTGTAGGAAGAACATTTACATGAACAAACAACCATGTATATAGCAGAATAGACACGGCACTAATTAACACTCAATGGGTCAACAAATGGACACACTTAGAAATAATAATCATGGATCCTGCACTATCTGATCATTCACCACTATGTATTGATATAGAGGAACCCAGCAGGAGAAGGGCTAGACCATTCAAGTTATTCAATTACCTAGCAGACCATCCAGATTTTCTAAAGACAGTAGAACAAGCATGGCAAAGAACCACTGGCAGAACACACATGGAGAACGTCTGGGGAAAAATGAAGGCAGTTAAAGCAAAGCTTAAACAGATGAACAGAAAATAATATGCACATATAACACAAAGAGCACAGGAAGCCAAAGACAAATTAGTAATGTTACAAAGCCAGATGAGAACAATACAAGATCATCAGAGGCTATTTTAAGAAGAGAAAATGTTGAAACAAAAGTGGGAGAAATTGAGCATGGTGGAAGAAAATATATACAAACAAAAATCAAGGAATCAATGGCTTAAACTAGGAGATGCAAGCACATCATACTTTAATGCATGTATGAAGAATAGAACAGTACAAAACCAAATCAAGAATTTGATCACAACAGAAGGTGTCCTACTAAAAGATAATGCATCAGTGGAGGCTGAGATCAGAAGGTTCTATCAAAAACTACTTGGAGAGGTAACAAAGGAACTACCAAATGTCAACCAAGAAAAGATGAAACATGGAAAGAAGCTAACAACACAACAACAACTGAAACTCATTGAACCAATTACAACAAAAGTGATTGAAATAGCACTACATGGGATAGATGATCAAAAAGCCTCTGGAATAGATGGATTCAATGCATTATTTTACAAGAAAGCATGGAGGAGAAGTCATACAGGCTGTCAAGGAATTTTTCAACACAACAGAAATGTATGGGCCATTAAACTGTACAACAGTAACACTAATTCCTAAGGTACAACATCCTGCATCTATTAAGGAATATAGACATATATCATGTTGTACTATGGTGTATAAAATCATATCAAAAATCATCACCAGTAGACTGAGTTAAGTACTAGACAGTGTGGTTTATGCTAGTCAAGCTGCATTTATACCAGAAAGAGTAATCTCAGATAACATAGTATTAAGCCATGAGCTAGTTAAAGGATATAGCAGGAAGAATATATCACCAAGATGTATGATGAAAATAGACATACAAAAAATATGACACTGTGGAATGGATCTATATGCAATAGATACTAGAAAGCTTACAATTTCCAGAAAAGTTTGTAAAGTGGATAATGTGTTGCCTCAAAACAGTCTCATACTCAATATTCATCAATGGACAGCCTACAAAGCCAATCACAACAAAAAAGAGGATTAAGGCAAGGGGATCCTATGTCACCCTACCTATTTGTACTAGTTATGGAATATCTAAGCAGACTACTCAAGACACTAGAACAAGAGAAGTGATTCAAGTACCATCCCAAGTGTGGAAAATTAAAAATCACACAACAAAGCTTTATAGATGACTTGCTGCTATTCAGTAGAGGGGATGTCAACTCTATTAAGAAGATGTTTCATTATTTTAGCACATTTTCACTAGCCTCTAGGTTACAAGCAAATGTACAGAAAAGCAGTATATACTTTGGAGGGGTACCAATGTCATGCCCCGACTTTTCTCAAGTCTTTCTTTAGGACGTGATGACACCTGGACAACTATCCCTTTCCAGGCGAACCATGTACTTCATTTTCTTCCTAAATTAGACAGGTATTTGCGGAAATAATATATACAATAATCAATTTGAAGTTTACGAAGAACAATCTCATGTGGGCCATTCCCCGAGATAATAAAACTTAATTCTTTAAACAAACTTAGTCTAGAGTAACTTTCACCAAATCCGAAATAATGGATTGGTGGTACGATGAGGCTGCGGGACGATCGCTAGCCCTCCTGCGGAGTTTTTCATCTATCGCGCCTTCCTGGAATATGTTAAATAAAAGAGTCAGCCCTACCATCTGGGGCTGAGTGGGAATCTCACCTTACAGTCCAAAGTAACCTCACAATATTTTTTTAATTACAATCACATTATAAGAAAATAATAAGCATGTTGAAATAAACAGATTACAACCCTTTTATCAAATAAATCAATAAATATTCACGTGCAAAATTTTCTCCCCACTCGTCTAAAAAAACAACAACTTAGTTTAATCAGTACTCCTATTTTCTCCCATATAACATATTATACATTTGTTGCGGTACGTGCAACCCGATCCAGTGCATTTATATATTTGTTGCGGTACGTGCAACTCGATCCAATGCATTTATATATATTTGTTGCGGTATGTGCAACCCGATCCAATGCATTTATGTATTTGTTGCGGTCCGTGCAATCCGATCCAATGCATTTATTTGTTGCGGTCCGTGCAACCCGATCCAATGCACTTATTTGTTGCGGTCCGTGCAACCCGATCCAATGCACTTATATATTTGTATAAATATGTCATATGTTCAAAAGGCTCAAATAATATTTCCTTCCTTCAATATTTCGCCCTTTCTACTTGTAAGGGTTACAACTCTCAAACCGTAAGTTGGATTTATACCCGTAAAGTCTCAAGTTGTCGAGGACATAGTAATCTAGAACTTTTGTTCAGCACAATCTTTCATATGTGTTACCTATTTGTACAGTTTTTACGTTATACATTCTGCCCTTTCAGATTTCGGTTGATCCGAGGCAGAAAGTTTAAACAGCGATAACTCTCAAACCGTAAGTCGGATTTATCCCCGTAAAGTCTCAAACTGTCTAGGACAGAGTAATATATAACTTTGATTCAGCACAATCTTTCATATGCTTTACCTATTTGTACAGTTTTTACGTTATACATTCTGCCCTTCCAGACTTCGGTTGATCCGAGGCAGAATGTTTAAATAGCGATAACTGTCAAACCGTAAGTCAGATTTATCCCCGTAAAGTCTCAAACTGACCGTAACAGAACGATGTACAACTCTGTAAAATTTCATCCAATTCTAACAAGTATAGACAGTATAACAGAATACAATTGCACAATCCAAACTAGTTATTAAACAATCATAAATTTCATGCTCATTCTTTCAATAACCGGATTATATTCTAACATGTATTGTAACTTAAAAATAAAGGATTTTACCAAGAACTTTGAGTGAGAAAAACTCACCTTTGTTGCTTCGTAATTGCGAAAACTTTAACTTCAACTTATCCTTCAACCAAACCTTTTTGGGACTCCTTAGTAGCTCTCTTTAATCTCCTTTTTTTTTTCTTTTCTGAGTTTTGTATCTCCCTTTTTGTTGTATTGTTTATTTGATGTGTTGTATCGTGTGTGTGTATTTGTAACCAAGTGCAGAAAGTGTCCATGATAAATGGGATGTGAGGGAGTTATAGGAAATGGAGGAGTTAAGGTGAGTGAGGTGTCGTGTCGTGTGTGTTGTGTTGTTTTTTTTTTACAGGACTTTACATTCTCCCCTCCTTAAACAACATTCATCCTCAAATGTGAGTAAGGTCGTAACCCATGCACATAGACATGCAAACTACACACACATGAAACACAACTTCCAAGACTTTACACTCTCCCCTCCTTAACCAACATTCGGCCTCGAATGTGAATAAGATCGTAACACATGCACATAGACACACAAACTGCACACACATGAAACATAACTAAACACATTTTATTACCTTGCTCAAACAGGAAAGGATATTTGGTTTTCATCGCGTCTTCGGCTTCCCAGGTTGCTTCTTTTGTGGATGATTTCCCCATAGGACCTTCACGGATACAATATCTTTATTCCTAAGACGTTTAATCTGTCTATCCAGTATTTCTACCGACATTTCTTCATATTGAAGCTCTTCATTCAGGACTATTTCTTGGGGTTGGATGACGTGACTTGGATCATGCAAGTATTTTCGTAACATTGACACATGAAACACCGGATGCACCGCTTCTAATTCTTGTGGAAGGGCTAGTTCGTAAGCCACATTTCCCACTCTTCGTAAGATCTCATATGGTCCAATAAACCTTGGGCTCAATTTTCCTTTCTTGCCAAATCGCATCACTCCCTTCATCGGAGAGACTTTTAAAAACACTTTCTCCCCTTCTTGAAATTCGAGATCTCTTTTGCGATGATCCGCATAAGACTTATGGCGGCTATGAGCTGTCTTGATCCGCTCCCAAATTATCTAAACTTCATCGTTTGTTTCTTGAATGACTTCGGGTCCGAACGGTAGTGTTTCGCCCACCTCGAACCACCCAAGTGGAGATCTACATTTTCGCCCATATAATGCTTCGAACGAAGCCATATGTATACTAGCATGAAAACTGTTGTTGTAGGCGAACTCAATTAGACATAAATGGTCCAACCAGTTGCCCTGGAAGTCCAACACACAAGACCGCAGCATGTCCTCCAATGTTTGAATTGTTCGTTCAGCTTGTCCGTCGGTTTGCGGATGGAAAGTCGTACTCAACTTGACCTTTGTCCCGAGGCCTTGCTGGAAACTTTGCCAAAAGTGTGAGGTGAACTGGGAACCCCTATCCGAAATAATTTGCAATGGAATCCCGTGTAACCTTATTATTTCTTTCAAATAAATTTGTGCATACTGCGGTGCCCGATATGTAGTCTTGACTGGTAGGAAATGGGCTGACTTTGTAAGTCGATCTACAATCACCCATATAGAATCATAACATTCTCGTGTTTTTGGTAGACCGGTCACAAAATCCATATGAATCGCCTCTCATTTCCACATGGGGACGCCAATGTCCTGAAGTAGGCCGCCGGGTTTTCGATGTTCGGCTTTCACCTGTTGACACGTAAGACATCTTCCGACAAATTCTGCAACATCTCTCTTCATTCCTTTCCACCAGTAATTTACCTTGAGATCATGATACATTTTCGTTGATCCTAGATGAATGGAATACCTGGTATTGTGACCTTCGTCTAAGATCATTCTTCTTAGATCCCTTACCTTAGGAACACATAACCTACCCTTATACCGAAGGGTACCATCATTTCCTCCTAATGTAAATTGTGAAGGTTTTCCTTGTTGAATCCTCTCCCGAAACCTAACAAATTCCATATCCTCAAACTAACTCTCTTTTATTTCTGAAGTTAAGGCAGACTGCGAGGTATCACGTACCACCACCCTACCTTTACCGGCCTCAGTTAAACTAATCCCGAGGTTCCCCAATTTTTGTACTGCACGAACAATACCTCTCTTTTGTACTGCCAAGTGGGCCAAACTGCCCATTGATCTCCTACTGAGTGCATCAGCCACCACGTTAGCTTTTTCAGGATGGTAAAGAATGCTAAGGTCATAATCCTTAAGTAACTCTAACCATCTTCTTTGTCGGAGATTCAAGTCCTTTTATGTGGTTATGTACTGCAAACTCTTATGATCTGTAAATATATCTACATGCACCCTATACAAATAGTGTCTCCATATTCGTAAGGCAAACACTACCGCAGCCAATTTCAAGTCATGAGTTGGATAATTCTTCTCATGTATCTTCAATTGTTGAGATGCATACGCAATAACTTTTCCAAATTGCATCAAGACACATCCTAACCCAACCCTAGAGGCATCACAATAAACTGTGAACCCTTCTTGTCCCGATGGTAAGGTTAGGACTGGTGCAGTAGTCAACAACTCCTTCAGTTTCTGAAAACTTGTTTCACATGCATCTGACCACTGGTACTTAATTGCTTTTTGAGTCAATCGGGTCAAGGGAGCAGCAAGACTAGAAAAGACTTCTACAAAACTTCTATAATACCCAGCCAAACCCAAGAAACTCCTAGCTTCTGTCGGAGTAGTAGGTTTTGGCCAGTTCTTCACTGCCTCTATCTTTTGGGGGTCTACCATAATTCCATCCCTTGACACAACATGGCCCAAGAAGGCTACTTTTTCCAACCAAAATTCACACTTTGAAAATTTAGCGTACAGTCTCTCTTGTTTCAAGATTTGAAGCACTACCCTCAGATGTTCTTCATGTTCTTCAACACTCTTGCTGTAAATTAGGATATCATCTATGAATACAATCACGAACAAATCTAAGAATGGTTTGAAGATTCTGTTCATGAGATCCATAAAAGCTGCTGGAGCATTGGTTAACCCGAAAGCTATGACCAAGAACTCATAATGACCATATCGGATTCTAAACGTTGTTTTGGATATATCATCCGGATTTATTTTCAGCTGGTGATATCCTGAACGAAGATCAATCTTGGAAAAATAACTGGCTCCTTGAAGTTGGTCAAAAAGATCATCGATTCTTGGTAATGGGTATCGGTTCTTGATCGTGACCTTATTGAGTTGTCGATAATCAATGCACATTCGGAGCGATCCATCTTTCTTCTTCACAAAAAGGACTGGTGCACCCCAGGGGGAAACATTAGGCCTTATAAAACCTTTATCCAGAAGATCCTTCAAATGTTCTTTTAACTCTCTCAATTCAGCTGGGGCCATTCGATATGGAGGAATAGAAATAGGTCTTCTACCTGGAATTAACTCTATAGTGAACTCCACTTCTCTATCCGGAGGAAGGCTTGGAAGATCTTCAGGAAAAACCTCCGGAAAATTTTGAACAATAGGGACATCTTGCACCGCTGGGGATTCTTTTTGGGTATCTACTATATTAGCCAGATATGTGCACTCCACTTTGTGACTTCTTAATAACTTTTGAGCCCTAAGATAGGAAATAAGCTGACGTGAGGATACTCCAATCTTTCCCTTTATAACAACTTCTGGTTCCCCGGGAAAAGATAGTTTCACTATCTTTCGCCGGCAATCTAACATGGCATAACATGTTGACAACCAATCCATACCCAAAATGATGTCAAAATCTACCATATAAAGTAGTACTAGATTTACTATTGTTCCTCTGCGATTCACTTCTAATGAGAATTTTTTAACTACTCGAGAGGCCCAAACTGAGGCCCCTACGGGTGTCATAACCTCAAAAGGTTCACTTAAACAGGAAGGTTCTACATGTAAATTCTTAGTAAAACCCATTGACACATACGAAAATGTAGAGTCGGGATCGTATAATACAAATGCAGGAATACTCGAGACCAGCAAAATACCTGTGACCACCGCATTAGATGCCTCCGCCTCATTTCTCTGGGGCAAAGCGTAGAGCCGATTAGAATTGTTGGACTGTTGACCTCCCTGACCCTGTCGGGACTGGTTTCCCTGATTTTCCTTGTAGGCGGCTGTGGTTGCTTCTGAACTCCCATGAGAAAATTGAGTTTGGACTCTCCTCTTGTAATCCCTGGCATGGTGGCCTGGTTCTCCACAGTTGTAACATCCTTTTGGTGAGAACCAACATTCTCCAATATATTTCTTCTGACAAACCTTACAAACTGGGTTGTCACCTCCTGTGTTAGGGCCGGTGGCCTTGACCTTGCCACCTTGATTATTGACCCATCTATACCCATGAGGCCTGAAATGAGACTGGCCTACTGACTGGTTCGAATTTGACGAACCCATGCTACCCTCTTGCCTCAGGTTCTGATTCTGATTAAAGGATCCTAACGATCGAAGCCTCTTCTGCGAATACTCTCTTTTTGCTTTAGCAAAACTTTCTACCTTCATAGCCATGTCGACGACCTGAAGATAGGTCCGATTATTGGCTAATGCCACCTTCTCCTCCAGGTTTGGGTTTAAACCCTCAACAAATCTTTTGACCTTCTCCCTTTCTGTAGGAATGACATGTGTGTTGTATGCTGACAATCTCACGAACTGCGTATCATATTCTTGCACACTGTGGTCCCCTTGCTTTAACTGTTCAAATTCCCATCTGAACGCATCTTTGCGCGTATTAGGCATGAATTTTTCAATGAATGCAGCCCTGAACTCCCCCCACGTCATTGGTGGTGACATCGGGGGATGATTTCTTCTAAAATTCCTCCACCACACCCCTCCATCATCCACTAAACGTGCACTCACCAAATTAACGCCATACGTCTCCACACATCCTAGGGTAAACATTAGATCTACTACCTCGTCGAGGAACACTATCGGGTCGGACTTGGAGTCCTTTCCTGAGTAGATAGGTTCCTTTCTTCTCATAAAATTCGCCCATAGCCTATCCGGGACTGCCTGAGCTTCTACATTTTCGGCTAGTGGTGCAGTCACAACTGTTTCCTGGGCCGGCAGGTTTTGGGTTGGGATTGAGACACCAGGTGTAGGTTGAACCATTTGTGGAACTGCAGCTGTCATCAACATTATAAGCCTATCCAACTTTTGTCCTACCGTTTCCTAAGACGTTTGGCTCTCATTTTCTTCCATATTTTCCACGATATCTTCAGACATTGCTACCTCAACTGGAGGTATAGGAGCTTCGTAGTGAACCTCTTCTTCAACCCTTGGTTCATGTACCCGGACTCTTTGGGGTTGCCATTGTCTCCTCCCTCTTCCCCGAGTAGTTCTAGTCGACCTGCGCACCACTGGTATTTGTGCATTTTCCATTTTTTTCTGTAAATACAACACATCCATATTTTAGAAGGCAGTATGTCTACTTTTAATTCCTCAAAATCTTCTTATACTTCATAAGCATGCAACACCACAATATGCAAATTGAATTAATAATAACATATCCTTTCTTTCTTGCATTCATCACACTTCATTCATCATATTCAAAAGAATATATATATATGCCATGACATTACAATAAATCACATCAGATCATTCTCTGCCACCCACTATAGCTCTCTCACTCAAACATGCACCTACTACAACACGTTCTAAAGGGCTTAACCGCATGATTCGCCTATTCTGCAGGTTGGCATTCAACTCCCTGTGAACCTTCTTTCTTGCTTCCCTTTCCATATCGCTCATTCTATCCCTTACTCTTCTTACCTGACATAGAAATCTGGACAAGGAATCTTCTATAATATCTCCTCTTAGCATCCTTGCCCCTCTGAATGAGGAATGGAAATTTTTCGGGATGGATTTGACTATTATCTGTAATATGACCCCAATTGAGATGTTGAGAAGGTCGGGTCGTATGAACGCCTCTTTTGTCTAGCCCTAAGCAAATACGTACAAAGTACGATTGTGTCGTCTATATACTCGTCAAAATCGTCTCTCGAGTCCATCTTACGGCGCATGAATTCCTTCTGAGCTCTCATTGCCCTTTCCTGTTCCATGCGCACTTCCTTCTTTGTTGGAACTCGTCTTATAACCACCATCTACAAAACACTTGTCAGTTAGTTTATCGTTGTACAATATCCTTCCCCAAGACCCTTTTAAAGAGATAGTACAAGAACCAAGTCTTTAAAAAGACTCAAGATAGGCACGAGAAGAGTATGAAAGAAGGGAAATTGTTTAGGATGTTATTCCGTTCACTTATTACTAAGGTGGCGCGCACACCGTCGCAATAAGTAATCGTTCAAACACCCAACTCAAAGAAAGTTCCTAAGATCTCTTAACCTGGTTTAGCTTTGATACCAACTTTGTCACGCCCCGACTTTTCTCAAGTCTTTCTTTAGGACGTGATGGCACCTGGACAACTATCCCTTTCCAGGCGAACCATGTACTTCATTTTTTTCCTAAATTAGATAGGTATTTGTAGAAATAATATATACAATAATCAATTTGAAGTTTACGAAGAATAATCTCATGTGGGCCATTCTCCGAGATAATAAAACTTAATTCTTTAAACAAACTTAGTCTAGAGTAACTTTCACCAAATCCGAAATAATGGATTGGTGGTACGATGAGGCTGCGGGACGATCGCTAGCCCTCTTGCGGAGTTTTTCCTCTATCGCGCCTTCCTGAAATATGTTAAATAAAAGAGTCAGCCCTACTATCCGGGGTTGAGTGAGAATCTCACCTTACAGTCCAAAGTAACCTCACAATATTTTTTTAATTACAATCACATTATAAGAAAATAATAAGCATGTTGAAATAAACAGATTACAATCCTTTTATCAAATAAATCAATAAATATTCACGTGCAAAATTTTCTCCCACTCGTCTAAAAAAACAACAACTTAGTTTAATCAGTACTCCTATTTTCTCCCATATAACATATTATACATTTGTTGCGGTACGTGCAACCCGATCCAGTGCATTTATATATTTGTTGTGGTACGTGCAACCCGATCCAATGCATTTATATATTTGTTGCGGTACGTGCAACCCGATCCAATGCATTTATATATATTTGTTGCGGTCCGTGCAACCCGATCCAATGCATTTATGTATTTGTTGCGGTCCGTGCAACCCGATCCAATGCACTTATATATTTGTATAAATATGTCATATGTTCAAAAGGCTCAAATAATATTTCCTTCCTTCAATATTTCGCCCTTTCCACTTGTAAGGGTTACAACTCTCAAACCGTAAGTTGGATTTATACTCGTAAAGTCTCAAGTTGTCGAGGACATAGTAATCTAGAACTTTTGTTCAGCACAATCTTTCATATGCATTACCTATTTGTACAGTTTTTACATTATACATTACGCCCTTCCGATTTCAGTTGATCCGAGGCAGAAAGTTTAAACAGCGATAACTCTCAAACCGTAAGTCGGATTTATCCCCGTAAAGTCTCAAACTGTCGAGGACAGAGTAATATATAACTTTTATTCAGCACAATATTTCATATGCTTTACCTATTTGTACAGTTTTTACGTTATACATTCTGCCTTTCCAGACTTCGGTTGATCCGAGCCAGAATGTTTAAACAGCGATAACTCTCAAACCGTAAGTCGAATTTATCCTTGTAAAGTATCAAACTGACCGTAACAGAAGGATGTACAACTCTGTAAAATTTCATCCAATTCTAACAAGTATAGCCCAGTATAACAGATTACAATTGCACAATCCAAACTAGTTATTAAACAATCATAAATTTCATGCTCATTCTTTCAATAAACGGATTATATTCTAATATGTATTGTAACTTAAAAATAAAGGATTTTACCAAGAACTTTGAGTGAGAAAAACTCACCTTTGTTGCTTCGTAATTGCGAAAACTTTAACTTCAACTTATCCTTCAACCAAATCTTTGTGGGACTCCTTAGTAGCTCTCTTTAATCTCCTTTTTTTTTTCTTTTCTGAGTTTAGTATCTCCCTTTTTGTTGTATTGTATATTTGATGTGTTGTATCGTGTGTGTGTATTTGTAACCAAGTGCAGAAAGTGTCCATGATAAATGGGATGTGAGGGAGTTATGGGAAATGGAGGAGTTAAGGTGAGTGAGGTGTTGTGTCGTGTGTGTTGTTTTTTTTTTTTTTTACAGGACTTTACAACCAAGGCCTATACAACAACAAATATTGGACATAACAGGGATGGTGAAAGGGGAACTACCAATCAGATACATATGGGTCCCCATGAGCTCAAAAAAAAATATCAACCATACAATGCCAACCCCTGCTAGATAAGATGTTAGGGAGAATCAAGTCTTGGATAAGTAAAATGCTATCTTATGCTGGAAGACTGCAACTCATTAAATCAGTACTATTTGCCATACAAACATACTGGTCACAATTGTTCCTGATCCCAAAGAAGATTATAAAAGTCATTGAACAAATTTGTAGAAAATTCTTATCGACTGGACAAGTGAAAATGTCAAAAAAACATTACTGACATGGGAGAAAATATGTATGTCGAAGTTAGCAAGGGGTATGAACCTAGTAAATATCCATACATAGAATAAAGCAGCATTGTGTAAGCTGTTATGGAAATTAACTAAGAAGAAGGATGTGTTTTAGGTAATATGGATACACACATACTATAGGAATAGAGGGACATTATGTGAGCTAATACCAAAGCAAGCAAGTTGGGTCATTCAGAGAATATTCAGAGCAAAGACATATATAGAAGAAGCAAGAATGACTAGAGAAGATATTGTGGGAATGAATGAGTTCTCTATAAAGCAAATGTACAAGAAGATGATAGCAGAATATCCTAAAGTACCATGGATAAGACTCACATGCAGCAATCCAGGACACCCCATATGGTTGTTTAACATTGACAACACATAACAGGCTATACACAAGAGATAGACTATTCCAATGGAAGATGACAGAAGAGACAACATTCCCAGTGTGTCAGAAAGAAAAAGAATCAGTGGAGCACTTGTTCTTCCAATGCCAAGGCAGTGCACAAATCTAGAAAAAACAACTCAAATGGCAAGTTATTGAAAGAGAGCATGCAGGATGGACATCAGAAATACAATGGATAATTGATCATAAAAGAAGTAAGAATGCATCAGCCACAATATACAGAATTACACTAGCAGGAGCAGTGTATCACCTATGGCAAGAAAGAAACAGAATAGTATTTCAGAGGAACAGAAGGAGCCCAGAAGAGATGACAAGAATGATAATCCAAGAGGTAGTTGCTAGAGGTAGTATGGTACATAAACTAAGTAGGAAAGTGCAAGAGTTGAACTTTTATCCTATATAATGCACTAGAAAGAAAAAGATGATGGTAGTAATACTAAGGTTGGGAATGTCCAACTCAGTATAGTAAAAGAACAATGTACACTGACAGTTCACTTGGTAATAAATCATAAAGTTAATTACCAAATATCGGCAATTATGTCATCGGCTTGAACAAAGCTAAGAGAGAAGACACTTTAGGGAAGGCTCATAAGCTTTACACTGTAAATAAAGAAATTTTGAAGAACAAGGACAAAGTCATCGGCTTGCCCTGGAAGAAGGAAGCTAAAAGTGAAAATGTTGCCAGAAATGTCACCAACATTCTGGGCAACACTGGTCCAAGACAGTCCACAATGTCTACAGAATGGCTTGTGGATCAAACTGCAAACATCAACCAACAAATTACGAAAGTTGATGCTGTAAGGAATGCCCTGGTACAAGCTAGTTACCATTTCATAATGTAATTTTCTTCACAAAAAGGGGGAGATAATGTTGATGCAGGGGGAGGAAGCTAAAGCTGCTATACTGCAGAGGAAGCTGAAGCTGTTATGCAGGGGTAGAAAGCTGTTGGAAGCTGCTGCTGCTGCTGTATGATGAGCAAAGAGGAAGCTGAATGATGTTGTTGAACCTAACCTGTAAATGTTTGTTCAATGGTTTGATGGATTGATGTGGATATTTGTTGATAATGATTTATTTCTATTCGTGTTTTGTATATATTGGATGATATGTGTATATATGTGCACATATTTTTTTCATAATCCTATGAATTGGTATACACATGTTTGCTTGTATGCATCACAGGTTAATAAAGAGCATGACCTTGAAATTGTTGATCACAGATGTTGGACAACATTTGTGACAACATCATAAGTCAACTTTACATTTTAACGAGTTTTGTGAAGAAAGGCAAAAATGGGGAGATTGTTAATATTGGATTTGACGTTGTGACATTTGACCCAACATATTTTCTGAAGTATTGATTTGAATGTATAAGAATATTGGGACAAATATTGCACAACATTCGGACCAACATTTTCAGAACTGATTTTGCCTTACTTCACGTAATGATTACTATGTAGTAAATATGACTTGACAAGGTAAAAAGAGTTGGTAAACACGTGTGAAGAATGAGTCAAAGCTGCTTCTTTTCGTGAGGAACAAGTCAAAGTTGTTAAAGGTTCTTACTCCTTGATCGTTTCCAACCAATCCTACCAGCTGACACATTTCCCTCAACCTCCACAACCAATTGATGACTTTTTCAATGAGGACTCTCTACTATAAATAGATAGGCTACTATAGTGAATCGACATCCAGAATCAGAAAGCAAAAATACCAAGAGAGCTCTCAGGATTTCATCTCAGAAATCTAGATCACCAGTGTTGCATGAGTGTGTTGACAACATTCTGTCCAACATTACAATTGATGTTTAGATTCTAGATTAGTTTTGTATGGAGTGATTGTAATGAGAAGTTGTCTATGTTTACTTAGTTAGATTTTTCAGGCAGAAGTCATTTGCTACTTCAACTTTTAATTCCTTTGCATTTTATATTGTAAATCTATAAAGAAAGGAATTTCTACTGTTGTATAATATATATATATATATATATATATAATACATTTGGTCATTGACCATCATAAGTTATATAATATATATATAACTTATGAAAATTTAAACATTTGTGTTCTTTAAATTCCGCTGTATCTACTCTTTAAAGTTTTTGTTTTGCTAAGTGTTGTTACTGGTGTCGGACGACATAATTGCCGACATTCAGAAACATAATTGACATTCAATTTATTTTCATCTCTAGTTTTTACTTTTCGTAGAATTTGACACCCTTCAACATATTCTTTAATGGTATTTGTTTTTTGATTCATGAAAGTTAACATTGGGTTTGAGACAGTGATAGGGACAAATCCCCAATTTTAATCCCGCGGAAAATGGCGGGAGTCTAAATAAAAATGATAGCGAATATATTAACATATATTCTGTAATTAATATTTGTGTGTAATTATGTAAAATAGAGATACTCATTCGATTAGAATTCATCTTGTACACACTATATATATTGTATTAATGAGAAAGACTCCCAAGGTAGATTAATAAAATATTACGTCGTATCAACAACCAAACCTTAAAACACCTAACCCTATTTTATTTCTAAAGTCCCCCCAACTTTCTCGGCCGACGCCCCCCCTAAACCTTAATTTTTTTTTTCTTCCTCACAAAAAATCAGCCCTTCTAATGGATCCCATGGCTACTCCCACCCCTCCCATAGCCTCCTCCTTCTCCCTAGTCGTCATCCACAACCCCTTCACTTCCTTCTCAACGTCTTTTTTCCATCAGGCATTCACCGTCACCGATATCAAGAACTTTATTCCTTAGTTCTTGATCAAGAAGATGGTCAATATTCATCGTGGGTTGAACTATTTCACATTCATGCATGTGCCTACAACGTGCTTGATCATATTGATGACTCTTTCCCTCGTCCAATCGAGGTCACCGACACGACATGGTACCGACTTGACGCTATTGTCAAGCAGTAGATTTATGGCACCATATCTAAGGACTTGCTTCATACGATTATGAAAATAGGAGCCTCAGCTCGTGAGCTCTGGATACGGTTGAAGGAAATCTTTTAGGACAACAAGCACACTCGTGTCGTGTACCTTGAGGTACAATTCAATAACATGCGTCTTCAAAACTTTGCAAATATGTCTGACTACTGCAAACAATTGAAATTGGTTGCCGATCAACTATCTAATGAGGGAACTCCGATTTTTGAAACCAAGATGGTGTTGCAACTGATTAATGGTTTACCGAAGGGTGAATACAACACACTGGCAATGATGATACAATAGGATGACCCCCTGCCCAGCTTCAACAAGACTCGATCACAATTACTTTTGAAAGAAACTAGATGTGCTAAACATGAGGAACACAATCAAAAGGCGTTGGTGGTTGATGCTCCGGAGACCACCACCGCACCCACGGGCCCCACCGACAACCAGCAGCAAAGGGGCAGCCGCGGTGGCAGAGGCAAATGCAGCTCAGGTGGCCACCCACAACCGGCTCGGTACCCGATTTAATGGGCTGACCCAATGCCATGACAGTTTCCCCGTGGTTGGGCTGCACCACCCAGCCCGTACCCAACTGACGGGGCCCACTAGCAGTAGCCTGGTTTATTGGGTCCGGATCCGGCCCCTCGATATTCGGGCCTAGCACTTTAGGCCCATCTCATGGAGGCCCAATCGGGGTAGTCCCAGTTCGGTTTTCTCACCCCGACGGAATTGACCTAGGCCTACAACACGATGAATATACAGCAGTCCGACGATGCTTGGTACATGGACACAGGCACCACATCCCACCTCACTCGCAACTCCGGTAAGCTTTCACGTATTTTTAATTTGCGCACTCCTCAATCTATTTTGGTCGAAAATGACAATCGCATTCCAATTCATGGGTATGTAGCCACACATGTACCGAAACCTCACCCTCCCTTCTCCCTTGTAACGTCATATATGCCCCCAATATCATCAAAAATTTAATCTCTGTTAGGAAGTTTGCTATTGATAATTGGGTTTCTCTTGAGTTTGACCCCTTTGGTTTTTCTGTGAAGGACCTATGCACGGGGACACCTCTTACGAGATGCAATAGTGTGGGGGATCTCTATCTTTTCTCATCCACTTCCCTGCCAGCATCAACCCTCACACATCCCTTGCTGTGATCTCTCCATCCACATGACATAACAGACTTGGACACCCATGATCTCCCGTTTTTAATTTCCTTAGATGTCACAATTTTATTTCATGTAATAAGGGGAATCTTGCCCCAAGTTGCTTTTCTTGTCCTTTAGGTAAACATGTTAGATTTCAATTTATGTCTTCTTTAAGTGCTACTTTTTCTCCTTTTGACATTATTCATGCGGATATATGGACATCTCCTGTCGCTAGCAAACTCGGTCATAAAATATTACTTGGTTTTGTAAGATGATTTCTCGCATTTTCTCTGGGTCTATCCGCTCAAATTTAAGTCACAAGTCTACCCCACATTTCTTTAATTCCGCACATATGTTAAAACTCAGTTTGAAAAAGACATAAAATCTTTCCAATGTGACAATGGTTGTGAGTTTAATAATTCACTCTTTCATAAATTCTGTACGGATCATGGCATGGTGTTTCGATTCTCGTGCCCTCATACCTCTCCTCAAAACGGTAAAGCCGAAATAATCCTACGTACCATTAACAATATGATTCGTACCTTGCTCCTTCATGCTTTTCTTCCACCAACCTTTTGGATATATGCATTAAAATTGGTAGAATACATTCTTAACATATTACCTACCCGTACTTTCCGTATTGAACCCCAACTGAAATTCTATTTCGTCGAATCCCCACATATGGTCACATACACACTTTTGGATGTCTTTGCTATCCTAATCTCACCTCCACAACTTGTCACAAGTTAGCACCTAGGTCCACTCCTTGCATTTTCTTGGGCTTCCCGCCTAACCATAGGGGATATCTATGCTTCAATCAGTCCACAAACAAAGTCCTTGTCTCCCGTCACGTCACATTTGAGGAAAATATCTTCCCTTATTCCAACATCCATCAGTTTCCCGTCTCTGACTATGGATTTCTTGATAATTCGGACATCTCCCCTCTCCTACAACACATGATACGCAGAACTCTCAATCCGGCTCCACGACCACCACCTCCCGCAGCCCTCCCGCCACTGCTTACCTCCTCACCCTGCTTGTCTCCCCCCCGGTACACCCACCCATCCCGAAATCTGCAGCATCCCAACCTCTAGTCCCGTATACACTCACACCCACCCGCTGCCCATCCAGTGTTCCCGCCACCACACCACACTTTAATGAAATCTTAAGAGGATTTAAGTTATATGTGAGGTAATATAATATTTTTTTTAAAAGTTATCAGCATAATCTAATCTACTTAGCAAGTTAGTTAAAATTTATTTTAGGTGATTTGCAATGACAATATTAAACAAAATTGTGTGCACTTATTTTTTAATTGATTTGATTGTGCAATATTAAACTCTTATTAGAACTCCACCCTAGTATACTTTATGTGACATTGTTTGACTTAACATGAAATTTACTATTATGTTTGGTCAAGCTTCTCCCTTCGTCCCAAAATACTTATAGAACGTTCTTACTAAAAATACTTATTTCAAAATATTTGTCATTTTATTTAATCAAGATAAATTAAGTAATTTTTAATTTTACCCTTATATTAATTACACCATTTAAGAGGAAATACATCATTTATGAAATTGGCATATACATAAATATTTATTGAGGATGAGTAGTACTGTAGTAGTAATATTTTTATTTCTTGTCAATTATTAGAAGTGAAAAGCCGTTGGGACTCGAACAAAAAAACCCGCTGGAACCACTGAACCCGGTTTGTCAATAATCAATACTACCAAATATTGAAACCCTAACGAGAACTATAAACACACACATTACAAAACCCAAATTCCCTCCCATTTGCTCTACAAAGTTTCTCTCTCTCTCTCTCTCTCTTTCTCTCACACACACACACAACAGTGTGTATTTTTTTGGTGAATAAATAAATTAAAATGGATGAAGATCTAGAATGGCTCATTAAGTGTTTAAATGCAACACTTGACCCAAATCAACAAGTTCGTTCTTTTGCTGAAACTTCTCTTCAACAAGCTACTCTTCAACCTGGTTAGTAATCTCTTTTTTACCCCTTTAATTTTACTGTAGCTTGTATTAATAGAATGATCATAAGTTAGTTGGCGTAAGCTATGTGAATTCTTTATTTGTTCTGTTGTGTTTTATTTCAATTTAATTAAAAAATTAGTGGGGGTTGTTAATTTTTGTGTTTGAGTTGCTTGGAAGGTGCTTAAAGGTCTCTTATTTATGTAAAGTTTGGATCTTGGAGTTAGTTTAGTGAGTTTCAATTTTACTGTAACTGATATTAATAGAATGATCATAAATTAGTTGGCATCAGCTATATGAATTATTTATTTGTTATGTTGTGTTTTTATTTCAATTAATTAAAAATCTAGTGGGGGTTGTTGATTTATGTGTTTGAGTTGCGAAGGTGCTTAATGGTGTCGTGTTTATGTAAAGTTTGATTCTTGGAGTTGTTAGTGAGTTTCAATTAAAAAAAACTAGTGGGGGTTGTTAATTTTATGTTTAAGTTGCTTGGAAGGTGCTTAACGGTGTCTTATTTATGTAAAGCTTGGATCTTGGAGTTAGTTTAGCGAGTTTCAATTTTACTGTAACTGATATTAATAGAATGATCATAAATTAGATGGCATCAGCTATATAAATTCTGTAATTTTTAGTGGGGTTTGTTAATTTTTGTGTTTGGGTTGCTTGGTAGGTGCTTAGTGGTGTCTTATTTATGTAAAGTTTGGATCTTGAAGTAGTTAAGTGAGTTTCAATTAATTAAAAAATTAGTGGGTGTTGTTAATTCCGTGTTTGGATACCTAAGAAGATGCTTAAAAGTCTCTTATTTATGTAAAGTTTGGATCTTGGAGTTAGTTTAGTGAGATTCAATTTTACTGTAACTAGTATTAATAGAATGATCATAAATTAGCTATATGACTTCTTTGTTTGTTCTGTTGTGTTTTATTTCAATTAATTGATGTGTGGGGTGCAGCCATGCTAAAAACGTTAGCGGGGTTGTTAATTTATGTGTTATAAATGTGCCACCAAAACTTAAGGGCAAGTTCTATAGGGTGGTGGTTCGACCGACTATGTTGTATGGGGCGGAGTGTTGGACAATCAAGATTTCACACATACAAAAAATGAGAGTTGCGGAGATGAGGGTGTTGAGATGAATGTGTGGACATACAAGGAGAGATATGATTAGAAACGATGATATCCGGGATAAAGTGGAAGTGGCCTCGGTGGAGGATAAGATGCGGGAAGCGAGATTGAGATGATTCGGGCATGTGCAGAGGAGATACACGGATGCCCCAGTGCGGAGGTGTGAGAGGTTGGCTATGGATGGGTTCAAGAGGGGTAGAGGTAGGCTGAAGAAGTATTGAGGAGAGGTGATTAGACGGGATATGGCGCAGGTGCAACTTATTGAGGACATGACCTTAGATAGGAGGTTGTGGAGGACACAGATTAGGGTAGAAGGGTAGTAGGTAGTCGAGCGTAGTCCTACTTACGCTTACAAAATGATAGTGTAGTGTTATTGCTATAGGTTCGATTAGCCTATCACACTTGTAGGCGCATTAGTGCTTTATAGTCCCCTGTAGTTTGATTCATGCTACTATGTGTTCTTTAGTGTAATTTGTTTATCTTATTTAGCCTTGTTAACTACTTCTTCCTGTTGTTAGAATGCACTACCATGACGTATTCGATTTTATTATCTGTATGTTCATAATGCTTTAATTTCTCGTCTGAATCTGACCGTTTCTCTTGCTTTGCTTTGCCTGCTTTGCCTGTGATTATGTTTTGTCTTGAGCTGAGGGTCTCCCGGAAACAGCCGCTCTACCTATCAAGGTGGAGGTAAGGTCTGTGTATACTCTACCCTCCCGAGACCCACGTTGTGGGATTTCACTGGGTATGTTGTTGTTGTTGTTGTAGTTGCTTGGAAGAAGCTTGAAGGTCTCTTATTTATGTGAAGTTTGGATCTTGGAGTAGTTTAATGAGTTTCAGCTATATAGTGTTCTTTATTTGTTCTATTGTGTTTTACTTCAATTAATTGAAAAAATTAGTGGGGAGTTGTTAATTTCTGTGTTTCGGTAGCTTGGAAGATGCTTAAAGGTCTCTTATTAATGTAAAGTTTGGATCTTGGAGTTAGTTTAGTGAGTTTCAATTTGGACGTTTCGGAGAATGTGTTGGTCAGAATGGTGTTAAAGTACAACATTTTATTGTAACTGATATTAATAGAATGATCATAAATTAGCTGGCATCATCTATATGAATTCTTTAACTTTTAGTGGGGTTTGTTTATTTTTGTGTTTGGGTTGCTTGGTAGGTGCTTAATGGTTCCGTATTTATGTAAAGTTTGGATCTAGAAGTAGTTTGGTGAGTTTCAATTTTACTGTAACCACAACAACAACAATAACATACCCAGTGAAATCCCACAAAGTTGGGTCAGTTTCAATTTTACTGAAATGGTTATTAATAGAATGATCATAAATTAGCTGGCGTAAGCTATATGACTTCTTTGTTTGTTCTGTTGTGTTTTTATTTCAATTAATTAAAAAGATTAGTAGGGTTGTTAATTTTTTGTTTGAGTTGTTCGAAAGATGCTAAAAGGTCTCTTATTTATTTAAATTTTGGATCTTGGACTAGTTTTGTGAGTTTCAATTAATTAAAAAATTAGTGGGGGTTGTTAATTTTTGTGTTTGGGTACCTAGGAAGATGCTTAAAGATCTCTTATTTATGTAAAGTTTGGATCTTGGATTAGTTTTGTGAGTTTCAATTGATTAAAAATTATTTGGGGTTGTTAATTTATGTGTTTAAGCTGCTTGGAAGATGCTTAAAGGTTTCTTATTTATGTAAAGTTTGGATCTTGGAGTTAGTTTAGTGAGTTCCAATTTTACTGTAACTGATATTAATAGAATGATCATAAGTTAGCTGACATCAGCTATATGAATTCTTTAACTCTTAGTGGGGTTTGTTAATTTTTGTGTTTGGGTTGCTTGGTAGGTGCTTAATGGTGTCATATTTATGTAAAGTTTGGGTCTTGGAGTTAGTTTTGTGAGTTTCAATTTTACTGGAACTGATATTAACAGAATAATCACAAATTATATAAATTCATTTTTGGTTCTGTTGTGTTTTATTTCAATTAATTGATGTGTGGGGTGCAGCCATGCTAAAAAAGTTAGTGGGGTTGTTAAATCATTGTGTTATAGTTGCTTGGAAGAAGCTTGAAGGTCTCTTATTTATGTAAAGTTTGGATCTTGGAGTAGTTTAGTGAGTTTCTATTTTACTGTAACTAATATTAATAGAATGATCACAAATTATATGAATTCATTTTTGGTTCTGTTGTGTTGTATTTCAATTAATTGATGTGTGGGGTGCAGCCATGCTAAAATAGTTAGTGGGGTTGTTAATTTTTGTGTTATAGTTGCTTGGAAGAAGCTTGAAGGTCTCTTATTTATGTAAAGTTTGGATCTTGGAGTAATTTAGTGAGTTTCAATTTTACTGTAACTAATATTAATAGAATGATCATAAATTAGCTATATGAATTCTTTATTTGTTCTGTTGTGTTTTATTTGAATTGATTGATGTGTCGGTGTAGCCCTGCTAAAAAAGTTAGTGGGGTTGTTAATTTTTGTGTTATAGTTGCTTGGAAGATGCTTAAAGGTCTCTTAGTTATGTAAAGTTTGGATCTTTGAGTAGTTTAGTGAGTTTCAGCTATATAGTGTTCTTTATTTGTTTCTATTGTGTTTTATTTCAATTAATTAAAAAATTAGTGGGGGGTTGTTAGTTTTTGTGTTTGGGTAGCTTGAAAGATGCTTAAAGGTCTCTTATTAATGTAAAATTTGAATCTTGGAGTTAGTTTAGTGAGTTTCAATTTGGACATTTTGGAGAATGTGTTCGTTGATACATTTAAGAACCTCTCTCCTCTCTCCTCTCTCCACCAACTCTCCCATCTAACGGTAACAAGTCATCTTCCCTTTGCCAACGGTAACCATCCTGGCGACCAGGTAACTCACTCCGTCCGGCGACCAGGTAACTCACTCCGTCCGGCGACCAGGTAACTCACTCCGGCCGGCGACCAGGTAACGCCGCCTCCGGACTACTACTACGTCGACGACTTTTTCCGGCATATTCTCTTCTTTACCTCAGTTGCTCTTCTCTTTTCATCTTCTTCTTCCACTCTTCTCTGTTTCTCTCTTCTTTTACTAAGCAGATCTGGCGCCGACGAGAATAGCAACGCTGGTGGTGAATAGTGTCGGGGAACAGTATCCCAACAGTGAACAAGTCAGATCTCCATCCCCACCTCCCTACCCCGACGGTAACCACCCCAGCGACCATGTAACACACTTTGGCCGGCGACCAGGTAACGCTGCCGGATTACTACGCCGGCAACTTGTCCGGCATCCTACATTTTACCTCTGCTTCTCTCCCTTTTCTCTCATCTTCTTCTTCTACTCTTCTCTGTTTCTCTTTTTACTTAGCTGATCCGTCGCCGATGAGAACATCAATTTCGGCGGTGAACAATATCCCGACAGTGAACATTACTTCGGCCGTGAACAATGTTTTGCCGACAGAGAATGCCAACTGGAGTTGCAAAGTACACTGGTGGTTTAGTCTGGCCGAACTATTTCCGGCGAAGGCAAGGCTCTGTATTGGAAACCTACGAGACTGGGATATCTGTTTTCACACACTGCCACTCATCAGCAGCCACCATAACGGCTGCCTCTGCATCGCCGGTAACTTATTCCTGCGGTTCTCCGGCAGTTCTAAGGTGACCCTGCTCCATATATCTCCCCTTTCCCTTTTGTTTTCCTTTTCTCTGCTTTTGCAGGTACCAATAGATATATACCCAATGCATCAACTGTCGGAACACGACCGGTGAGATCAGATTTGTCACGACGAGCATCTGGGCTTTCTCTCCTCGGTCTTCCGCCAAACATCCGGGTTCTATCTCACTGGTCTTCATCCTTGTAGCTAATTTATCTTTGCTTAGCTGTCGAACTTGTTTTATAATATACTGATTCCTGCCCTTAGTATATTACGTTCTTGCATTTACTCTTCTGGCCTTTAGTTATAGCACTTTTGGCGTTCATGTTTTAGGTGTAAACCTTTGAGTAGCCTAATAGTTTATATCCACTTTAGTGGCTTTGATGACTGATGGTAGACTAGGGTCATGTTTTCGATCGGAAACGGGGGCAAGGGTTGGGGGGGGGTAAGTGGGGTAATGGAGATGCTAGACTGATAGGGTCTTGGAGCATTGTGACTTTAACGGAGAAGTCCGTAGAGCTAATTAAGATTCTTGAGAAGATGATTAATATAGCCTGTGTCCAGGAGACCAAATGGGTAGGACCTAAGGCTAGAAATGTAGATGGGTATAAGTTATGGTTCTCGGGTAGGTCGAAGTTTAGGAATGAGGTAGGCATTTTGGTAGACAGCGAGCTAAGAGATCAGGTGGTAGAGGTGAGGAGGGTTAATGATAGTATGATGTCGATTAAGTTGGTAGTTGGAGGGTTCACTATGAACATTATTAGTGCTTATGCGCCGCAGGCGTGCTTGGACGAGGAGGAGAAGAGACGCTTTTGGGAGGACTTGGACGAAGTGGTGGGAGGTATACCACCCACTGAGAAGTTATTTGTAGGAGGGAATTTCAATGGACATATCGAGTCACTTCCAGGGGTTATGACGACGTGCATGGAGGATTTGGACTCGGGGACAAGAATGGGGGAGACATCTCACTTTTGGAGTTCGCTAGAGCTTGTGGGATGGTGATAGCCAATTCGAGGTTCATAAAGAAGGAGCACTTGATGACTTTCCGTAATTCGGTGGCTAAGACTTAGATAGAGTTTGTGCTCCTTAGAAAGGTTGACAACGGTTTTTGTAAAGGCTGTAAGGTTATTACGAGGGAGTATCTTACAACCCGACATAAGCTTTTAGTGATAGATTTGGAAATCAAGATGGAGAAGAAGAGAAGGGTTGTGGATGACAGGTTAAGAATCAAATCGGGGAGTTTGACCATGGCTAGTGCAAATGAGATGGGGGAAAGGTTGATGGCCAAGTGGGCTTGGGGGGTAGTGGGGATGCGACCGGTATGTGTGACAAGACGGTCAGTTGCATTCGGGAGGTAGCTAGAGAAGTGCTAGGAGTCTCGCGGGGTAGCCGTGGTGGGCATCGAGTGGACTGGTAAAGTTCAAGAGAAGATGAGAGCGAAGAAAGCGGCGTATGCGATTTTTTTTTTCCTCTTTTTAAAAAGTAGTTTTAATTCTTTTTTGATTTTCTACACCTCCAACCCCCACTACCCTCCCATTTTTTTTTGTTTTTTACACCCAATGACCCCACTACCCCTTCAATTTTTTTTTATTTTTTACACCACCCACCAACCTCCCCCGCGTCCCGCAATGCTATCCCTCTCGAATTTTCTAGTTCATATATTTTATTTTGTTTTAATAATTTTTTTATAAAAAATAAAAAATTGCGTGGTTAAATTTGGTGTGGGTTGGTTGTGGTGGGGGGGGGGGGGGGGGCGGGGAGTAAGAAAATATTTCTTATAAAAATAAAATATATGAAATAGAAAATTAGGAAAAGCGCAGGCATGCCAGGTTTGGAGTGGCTGACTGAGTTTTTTAACGTCATTTCTAAGACGACAACAATGCTCAAAGAAGGGAGGTGTAGTGCAATGATTCCCTTGTACAAAAACAAATGTGATGTCCAGAGTTGCAACTATAGAGGTATCAAGCTGCTAAGTCACACTATGAAAGTTTGGGAAAGGGTCATGGAGATGAGGGTGAAAAGAGGCGTGTCTATCTCTGACAACCAGTTTGGATTCATGCCGGGGCGTTCGACTACTGAAGCCATTCATCTTATTAGGAGGTTGGTGGAGCAGTATAAGGAGAGGAAGAGAGATTTACATATGGTTTTCATAGACCTCGAGAAGGCATACGACAAAGTCTTAGGGAGGTTCTATAGAGATGTTTGGAGGTTAGAGGTGTACCTGTGGCGTATACTAGGGCGATCAAGGATATGTATGATGGAGCCAAGACTAGTGTATGGACAGTAGGAGGAGACTCGGAGCACTTTCCCGTTATGATGGGGCTGCACCAAGGATCAACTCTTAGCCCATTCCTATTTGCCTTGGTGATGGATGGACTGACGCGACAAATCCAAGGGGAGGTGCCATGGTGTATGTTATTCGTAGACGACATAGGGATTGATGAGACTCGCAGGGAAGTGAACGCTAAACCGGAGGTTTGGAGACAGACTCTGGAGTCTAAAGGGTTCAGGTTGAGTAGGATCAAGACAGTATATTTGAAGTGCAAGTTCAGCAACAGGAGCAACCCTGAGACAGGCGTGGAGGTGAGGCTTAGTACTCAGATCATTCCAAAGAAAGGAAGCTTCAAGTACCTCGGGTCTATTATCTAAGAGAATGAAGAGATTGATGACGATGTCACACATCGTATTGGGGCAGAGTGGATGAAATGGAGGATCGCATCTGGAGTCTTGTGCGACAAAAAGGTGCCACCAAAACTTAAAGGCAAGTTTTATAGGGTGGTGGTTAGACTGACTATGTTGTATGGGGCGGGGTGTTGGCCAGTCAAGACTTCGCACATCCAAAAGATGAAATTTGCTGAGATGAGGATGTTGTGATGGATGTGTGGGCATACAAGGAGGGATAAAATTAGAAATGATGATATCAGAGACAGAGTGTGAGTGACCTCGGTGGAGGATAAGATGCGAGAAGCTAGGTTGAGATGGTTCGGACACGTGCAGATGAGAGACATAAATGCCCAGTGCGGAGGTGTGAGAGGTTGGCTATGGACGGGTTCATGAGGGGTAGAGGTAGGCCGGAGAAGTATTTGGGAGAGGTGATTAGACGGGATATGTCGCAGGTGCAACTTACTGACGACATGACCTTTTGATAGGGGGTTGTGAATGACACATATTAGGGTAGAAGGGTAGTAGGTAGTCGAGCATAGTCCTACTTACGCTTACAAAATGATAGTTGTAGTGTTATTACTGTAGGCCCGATTAGCCTATCACACTTATAGGCGTAATATTGCTTTATAGTCCCCTGTAGTTTGATTTTTGCTGCTATGTGTTCTTTAGTGTACTTTGTTTATCTTATTTACCTGCGTTAGTTACTACTTTCTTTTGTCAGAATGCGCTATCATGACGTATTCGATTTTGTTATCAGCATGGTCATACTGCTTTAATTTTTTGTCCTTGCTTTGGTTGTGTTTATGCTTTGTCTTGAGCCGAGAGTTTCTCGGAAACAACCGCTCTACCTACCAAGGTAGAGATAAGGTCTGCGTACACTCTACCCTCCCCAGACCCCACGTTGTGGGATTTTCACTGGGTATGTTGTTGTTGCTGGAGAATGTGTTTGTTGGAATGGTGTTGAGGTACAAAATTTGACTTCAAAGTTCGAAACTAACTGCCCTGCATGTTTTGGTATAGTGGTAAGAGTGTTGCGCTTGATGTGGGCACAAGATGCACGTGTTCGAGCTGTGTTGCAGACAAAAGCCTGATATTTAAGCGGAAAGGGTAGAGGGGGGGGGGGGACCTATTTATATTCTGAGTTTCGAACGGTGTGCTACTCGTCGTCGGGATTTTGTGGTTATCAAATAAAAAAAACTTAGAAGCTTACCATTCATGTCAAAGATTTGAGATACCCTTTTGTGTTTGAGTTGCTAGAAGATGCCTAAAGGTTTTTTTCTCTGTAAAGTTTGGATCTTGAATAGTAGAAATTAACTGCTGATGTCAAGTTTAAGGTACTCTTATGGTCAATCAAAAGCAAATCTTGTAGTAGAGGTCCAAAAATTGAAGCTGAAGTTGGAGGTGGCATAGGATTGCTACTCTTGTTATTCGACTGACTTCCATTTTTTGGGAGATTTTGAGATTGGTTAATGAAATTGCAATGTCCAGACAGTTGAAAGGCACATGGAAAATCATTCAAGGTTTTTCCTTTATGTCTGAATCTGCAGCAAAAGTACACTTTCCCACCTCCTCAAAAAAGTAATGGAAGTCACAAAGATGGAACTACTTATAGATTTAGGCCCCATGGCCCCTCGATTTTATAAAGATTTTTCTTATTTCAAAATTCTTCTGTTGAAATTTTAAAACCTATGCATGACGTTTTGGACATTTTCATTAGTATAGTATTTTGCTACTTGCAGTCGCAGACTCTATAATTCTATATACATAGTAGATGTGGACATGTAACATGACATATATGGCTTTTGTCGGAACTTAGAAACTTGAAGAAAGATAGGTGCGTGTGGTCCTTTTAGGTGTTGGAACAATGTAAGACAAATGAGATGGTGGAAAATAGTCCCAGCCTACATATGGTGGATGTTTGGAAGGAAATAACGGGAAGGTATTTTGAAGATAGAAGCTGCTCAATTCAAAGAATCAAGATGAATTGTGTATTGTTAATTCGTTTTTCATGTAAAGAAAACTATATAGATGAAGCTGAAACATTACTAGAGTTTCTAGAGTCCTTGTAAGATGAACGAGGACATGGATTTTCCAATTTTCTCATGTTGGTCAAAATTTTTGGAAAACATTTTCTTTAGGAAAACAATTTCCTTAAAAATGAGGAAAATGACTTCTCTAGTGAAACTAGGGAAAACAAGTCTTATAAGTGACATTCAACCAACTACCCTACCACCACCCAACTCACCCCAACCGTCCACCCCACCAAACCCCAACCACTACCATCTTATGCACCCCCACCCACCCCAATTTTTTTTCCTCTTTTTAAAAAATAGTTTTAATTCTTTTTTGATTTTCTACACCCCCAACCCCCACTACCCTCCCATTTTTTTTGTTTTTTACACCCCGACCCCTTCAAAATTTTTTATTTTTTTTAATTTTCTACACCACCCACCAACCTCCCCCTTCCCCCGCGTCCCGCATTGCTATTCCTCTCGAATTTTCTAGTTCATATATTTTATTTTGTTTTAATAATTTTTTTATAAAAAATAAAAAAATTGCGTGGTTAAATTTGGTGTGGGGGGGGGGGGGGGGGGGGGGGGGGAGTAAGAAAGTATTTCTTATTTTTTATAAAAATAAAATATATGAAATTAAAAATTAGGGGGAGTTGGGTGGAACGGTGGTGTGGGTTGGGGTTGGGGTGGGTGTGAAGTAGGGGTGGGTGAAGATGAAGTGTGTTCGAGGGTGGTGGTTGGATGGGGTGGGATTTGGTTGGGTGGTGGGTTGGGTGGGTGGTGGAGGTGGGTGCTTGGGGTTGGTGGGGCTTGGGTGCGTATTTTTCGAAATTCCCACTCCCCACCCCATAGTATTTGCTGTTGGATAATATTTTCATTTACTTACTTACCAAACACTAGGAAATAAGTAACAAACTCACTTGTTTTTCAAAAAACATTTTCTAGGAAAATATTTTCCTTCATACCAAACACACCCATACTTTTTTATAAATTGGCTTCCAGCATGGTCTTTGTGCTGATGCTGTTACCATTCTCAAAAAGAGTGAAGTTCAGGGAGTTCAAAGAAAGAGCAAAAAGAATGTATTTGTTTGCTGGTTATTCCAATGTGAGGAGCTTGGTCAAAAATCTTGTTTGTATGCTATTAATCATTGCAGTCTAACATGACCATTGTTTTGTAACCTCTCGTAATATCATTTTTTCTTTACATCTTGGATTAGTGTTCATAACTTTCTTCATAGCATATTCCATATCTGCAACTGAGGAAAAAAAAGAAAAAGAGAAACTGTCAAAGCACGAAGTATTGCTGATCTATAAACATGTATAGCAATCCATGAGGTCTTGAATACTGGCAAAGGTTACAAGTCTAGAACTAAGCTTTCTGCTATGTATGAATTCTGCTGAATTATAAACATGGCTGGGTTTTGGATATTCCAGGATTCTTCAGTAATTTATTAATGTTATTTGAAAAATTTCTATAGATAGGAAAACTTTAATCTTTGTTAATTTTGTCTTCTCCTGAAGGTTTTGGAAGCGCATTGTGTAAAATTGCAGCAAGGAGAGATCTACCTTTGGGATTACGTCAGATATCCTGTTCTCATTACTATATATCTGTGTATGTACACACACACACACACATATATATTTATATATTGGCTTCTTTCCTTTCCAGCTGTACAAATGTGATAATCCACGATGACTAGGCTTTTGTATGTCATTTTTTTGTTTGCTTCCTTTTGACCTTGTAATCTTAACTTGCTTTTTACCTAGCTGCTGTTATTCTAAAGCAGTTTATAAAGAAGCACTGGCAGGAGGATGAGGAGGGTTTTGAGCATCCTGTTGTTTCAAGTGGTGAAAAGGTCGCTAGTCCTGTTTCCCTTGCCCTTGGATCTGTTTCATCTCCTAATTTTCTTACCATTGTCTATTTCCTTCTTTGAAATGTAAAATTATAAGACATTTTGCAGTCCTTTAATATGTGGGTTTAACTTACTGTTGGTATTATTAACCTTTTTCCTCTTTAAATGTCTGATTTATTGGTTAGTTTGTGCTGTTAAATGTTGAATAGTCATACTAGAACAACTGATTCGTTTGTTATCATATGGCTAACTGGATTATCGTGATATATTTTCTAAATTTTATTTAGAGGTAGCAAGTACTTGCTTCATGAAGATGCTGTTATCTTAAGAAAGGCCTCAAGTATTTGCAGGTGGATGCCTCCTTAGAATTTTTGTAGTTTGGATATCAATGACTTTCTCCATTATTTTCTTATCTTATGTTAAATCTTTTTTCTTCTAATTTTTCTGTTTAGGCAGTTCAGGGTTTAGAATAAGAAGAATAGAGCAGTAAAGACAGTCTTTTCTGTTATTTTGCACTGACTACATCCCCTTCTGATGCTGGTAGGAATCATGGTTGGGGAGGCCATAGAAGTTTTTGCATTATTTTGCAGTTACTGCAACCCCCTTCTGATTCTTGTAGGGAACAATAATTGAGAGGCGACTGTAGGCTTCGTAGGAATCCTTCAGGTCAATTGACCTACATAAAATTGCTTTTCTTTCTTCTTAAATGGTCTTAGCCTTTAAGAAAACTTGGCTTTTGTAACTGCTATATTTAGTAGAAAGATAAAGATGGGCTGGAGTAACCTTCATGACCATATGGTTTCCTTTTGTAGAACTAGAGGAATTATGGTGATCAATGTAATAACAACTTACAGTTGGTGTGTGAAAATATCAGGTTTTAGATATATATAAGATATAACAGTGGGATATTTAGACATTCTCATCTTGTTTATAAGTTATAGATTCAAAACAGAAGAAACCTCTATCAACTTGAGCAAGAGGGAGGGCTTCTTTAGGGAAGCTCTGTTGTTTCACTTTCTCTATAGTTACAGATTCCTGATGTAATTCTGTGTGTTTTATCAGGTAGCTATACGTGGCCTGCTGTTGCCGTTGCTTGATGATCCTCATAGAAAGATCTGCACAGCCATTGGTATGGCTGTGGCATCTATTGCCCATTATGATTGGCCAGAAGACTGGCCTGATCTTTTACCATCGCTAATGAAGTGTATCACTGACCAAACAAACATGAATGCTGGTGAGTCGTTTGTTTCACCTTATCATGAAGTTAAGAGGTTGAAATAAACTTGTTTTAGTCATCTGAATTGTCATGCAACTTATTGGTTGGCACCCTTTTTTTGCTGACTGCTTAAAACTGAGAATTTATAAGTCTGATGTTAAAATTGTGCAGTTCACGGAGCTTTGAGGTGCTTTGCTCTTGTATCGGCAGATTTGGACGATAAGATTGTTCCGAAACTTGTTCCTGTTTTGTTTCCTTGCTTGCACACAATTGTTTCATCACCTCAGGTTAATTTAGTTTACTGTGCTTTTTCATTGAATTTACGGAAGTAGATCTTAAGTGTCAGCAAATGGTAGTTGTTAGTAATTTCTTCTAATTCTTTTGTCGACCCGTGGGATTATGCTGGGTATGTTGTTGTTATTGTTTGCTTCTTGTGTCACCCAGAAAGTACTGCTCTTCAGATTCCTCTCTTTTTTCTGCAGATTTATGAGAAACCTTTGCGCATGAAGGCTCTTTCAATAGTTTATGCTTGCACCTCAATGCTAGGGGCTATGAGCGGTGTGTATAAGGTATTTTCATTCTGTAAGAAAAAATTTGAAGTTTACAACATTGTGTAATTATATCATCATTGCTTATTCTTTGTGTTAGACGGAGACAAGTGCAATGATGTCACCTATGCTTCAATCTTGGATCAACCAATTCTCTTCTATTCTAGAATATCCAGTGCAATCGGAAGACCCTGATGATTGGAGCATCCGGATGGAGGTTGATTTTCTTTATTTTCGTCAAAATTATATGATGCTGGATCTTTTTTTTTTGTCTGATTATAACTTCCACTTGATACTTTTAGGTTATAAAGTGCTTGAATCAGTTCCTCCAGAACTTCCCGAGCCTTATGGAAAGTCAATTTAGGGGTCAGTATCCTCATCTATTCTCCAGGACTAGGTTACTCTTTAATGTTATATGTGCAGAGATGGTAAAATATTCTGACAGTTCTGGCTAATTTGTTTTGTTATCCTACTTCATTTCAGTTTTTATGGGGCCATTGTGGCAGACATTTATATCATCTCTAGGAGTATATACACGATCATCAATCGAAGGAATAGAAGATCCTTATGATGGGAGATTTGATTCTGATGGTGCAGAGCAAAGTCTTGAATCATTCATCATCCAGGTAAAAGAGACTGAGCTTTGTTGTTATGAAATAATCACTAGTCAAATCTTATTTATATTTTTTAAATGATTTCTTCCTTCAGTAAAAACAAAAATTTCAGATGTTCGGACTTTCAGATTTCAGGCTACGGATAACAGGCCCCATATATTTGTTGCAACAATTGAAATTGTTAATGTTCTGTTCTTTGACTATGGAAACCTAGAACTTCTTTCTCCTATTTCATATGAAAGCAGAATTGTATTTAATCTTCAAATTATTAGATCTGCATTTTGTGGATCTCGGGTATAATGTGTACAATGACTGAATTCTTAATTTGGTGATTCTCATATTTGTGCGTTCTTTTGTCTTAGCTTTGTCTATACGAGTGATACACTTTTTGTTGTGGTCTCGCAGTTGTTTGAGTTTCTATTGACTATTTTGGGCAACCCCAAATTTGTAAAGGTATGCATAAGTTTCTTTAATTGTCTGCGCCTTCTTATTTATAATGGTTGATGATGGTTTAGAGTTGGAGATATCTTTGTAGGTAGTCAGGAACAATGTAAAGGAGTTGGTTTACTACACTATTGCCTTTATCCAGACAACAGAACAACAGGTAATAATTAGTTTCCTTTTTCAATTGGTTTGAGATTCAAAAGCTGTGATTGTGCAGAGCTGGTTTATTATGTCGTGAAAGAACGAGAAATCACTAAGTTTATAGTTATCTCGGCATGCTGAAGAACATAATCATTGGTCAATCCTCTGATAAAAGAATCCTTGGATAGCCTTAACAAATTAGTTGAATAACCATTTACCGAGTCTACCTGAATTTTAAACATGCTAAAATTCACAGCATTTATTTGTTATGGAAGTGATTATGTTATTCAAGTCACACCAAAATGTTAAAGATTGTAAACATCCAAATTTAACAGACTGTAGCGCTTCTGATTTGTTTAAAAAATCTATTATTCCTTCCCTCCAGCTAGTGACAATGGTCTTCAGTGTGTTTGGGATTACCCACTGCCCCTTCTGAGAGATTAAGGAACAGGATCCATGTCTGCCAACCTGCAGGAGATATATATTAAGTTTTGTATATATGCGCAGCTTGTTTTCAGTTGCTGATTATTAGTATCGAGATTCTGTGTCTGCAATCATTTCTGCAGTGTTTTTATTTTTATTATCTCCCCTCTATATGGAATCAATGCACCTACTTCTTTGTTTGCTACCTGATCACAATTTACTTGTTTTTATACGTCTTATATAATTCTAATTACCAAAAGAAGTTTCCATATGCCTTCTGTGTTTATCTTGTCTTTTTATTTGGATCCCAGGTTCACACCTGGTCTGTTGATGCCAATCAATATGTTGCTGATGAGGATGATAATACTTACAGTTGTCGTGCTTCTGGTAAGCTGTTTCTAGGTGCTAACTTTCCCTCCTTTTTCATAAACCCCTGAGGTTTCTCTACTTCATTCTCTCTCAGTGAACCAAGAATCTCTCAGTGGATTGGAATTATTAGTCATTTCACATTTAGGATCATTTACATTGTATAGCAGCAAGGGTTACTATTATCAGATTTTTCACCTCTATATTTTTTAAACCTTACCTTATCAAAAAAACAAAAAAACTATTATCAGGCTTATGAGATTTTAGTAAGGGTGGCCAGTGGGCCGGGCTCGGGTATGGCGGGACTGGTCTGGCGGGGTCGGGGTCGGGGCGGGACGAGCCAAGGGGTCGGGGTCGGGTCTAGCGGGGTCTGTCGGGACCTGCTCCAGTCCCGTCCCGATCCCGATCCCGTCGGTATCGGGGCGGGGTCGGGTCGTGTCGGGGTCCGGCGGGTTTTCCTTTTTTTTTTTTATTAAATAACATATGTATAAAAAAAACTCAATAAACAAAACAAGATAGTGTAATAAAAATATCCCAAGACTGTTTTTGTACCTCTTATATTATTTAATAGACATATGATTTTTTTGTAATACAAATACAATTGTCTAAAATCTAAATTGCAACTTTGTGGTGTTGTCCAAAAGTTGCAAATTACATAACAAAATTGCAATTAAAAAAATTACATTCTCAAAAAAACCTGTTCTAATTGCTTGATGATTTCCTGTGGTTCTTCGGTTGGAATTGGTATTTGTTGGTCAAATTGATCCACGTCGCTTCCACTACCTTCGGTTAAGATTTCGTTGTAGTTTTCATCTTCTTCTTCGTTGATCTCCGGTTGACCGCACCTTTCTCCGCTCCGCTCGTATCCAATCTCTCGAATAATACGCAATTTTCAAGTCTGTCTCCGGCTAATGAGTGTACGTGGTCTCCTATTTGATATCTGCCGACGAGAAAAAGCGCTTTCGACGCAGATTGATGACGCTTGAATGTTCAAAACATCTCGGGCCATCAATGAAAGTGTCGAAAAGGTCTTCTCATTCCCCCTCCAGTATTTCAGCAAGTCTTCATGTCCATCTTCATTGATAACTTCTTGATACGGTACAGAACCCTGCAAAATAAAAATATCCAACTCGCTAATTTGGTTAGTAGAGGTACGGCCGCACATTCTTTTTCTGAGGCTTTCAATACTAGCCGCAGAAACAACATGTCTTTTGTGAGGTTGTGTTGAAGATGAAGAAGATGGTATGAAAGCCGGTAAGTTACTAGCATTTTCTTGTTGATAAAATCTATATATTTTTTTGCATTGGTGTTCTACGCTAGACAACACTTCTTCTTTAGTTTGTTCAATAGGTGGTGGGTGATTTAGATTTTTGGGACTTGGAGGTGGTAGTACTTCTATACAATCGTAAATAGTTTCAATTAGTGATTTAGTACCGTCTATTTTAATAGTAGGATTTAATATAGAACCAATAATATAAATAGAGGGAATAGGAATAAAATATTTTTTTATTTTGACAAACATTTTTTTAATAGCTGCTTTATAAGCTGATTTTTTCATATATTCACTAAGTAATAAAAATATTAGAGTTATATAAAACAACATAGTTGAAATAGTAGGATAATATATACCGGAAAATTCTTTTGTTGCTTGAAAAAATTTCTCTAAAAATACAATAAGTTCGGAAATTTTTACCCAATCACTATCTAAAATCATATCAGCTGGATTTTTATTATGAGAGTTAAAAAATAAAGTTATAGGTTTTCTATAGTCATAAGCAATAAGTAGTTGCTCGTATAAAGAATTCCACCTAGTGGATACTTCTTGTGGAATTTTTCTATAAGGTAGTCCACAATCGTGACAAGTTTTTTTATATTCTTTTCTATGTTGTACTTTATTACTTTTAAAAATAAAGTTTATAGCAAATTGTATTTTACTAAGAATGTCTTCAAAAAGTGATAGACCATCCTTTACAATTAAGTTATAAATATGGCACGCGCATTTTATATGAAAATGATCTGGAAAAGATGGAGTTAAACTATTTTTTAAAATTGTAATTGCGTAATTGTTAGAAGAAGCGTTATCTAATGTAATAGTCATAATTTTATCGGTTATTCCGTAATAATGGCACACTTGATAAATATTATCTGCAATAAAAGTACCAGTGTGCCTATCATCTATATATATCTATACGCTAAAATACGTTTTTGCATAGACCATTTATAATCTATCCAATGACAAGTTACAGTTAAATAATCATGGCCGTTAGTACTACGACCTATATCATACGTGATACATACTTTGCCATTAAAATGATATAATGAAAAACGTAAATATTGTTGATATTCATGCGCGAATTTAAATACATCTCTCTTAACAGTTGATCTAGGAAAATCGTTAAAAGCAGGATTATATATATCTCTAATGTAATGAATAAAACCGGGAGATGAAGGAAATGAAAAGGGCAAACCCTCCACAACAACTAATTTTGAAATTGCTTCCCTATCTCTATGTTTATTGTATTTAGAGCCTACAATTCCCTCCGTCATAGGGTTAATTTGATCCTGTACTTGGTCCGGAACAGTATCAGTATGTGAACCTTGTCCCGATGGAGCGGGCGTTTGCGCACCCGGTTTTGAAGCCTGGTATTGGGCATACCTAGGCCGAATGAGCACTTACTACGTGTCTAATTAAACCCCCCGTCCCACCGTGACCTTTTCCTGTTTTAAATTTTAAAATATTTTTACAAATTTTACATATAGCTACTTGATTCTCTACGTCCCTATAAAAAAATGTCCATGCATCTGATTTTAATGGTCGTTTTGTTGGACCTCGTCTCATACTAGGGGGAATAGATGGTATTTCAGTTGAAGGTGCACTAGTGGGTGTGTTGTCATCAACATTAGTGGGTTGTCATCAACATTAGTGGGTGTATCGTCTAGATCATCGTCTAAATTAAAGTCTTCTTGAGTTCCAGAAAACAACTCCTCGTCTAAGTCTAATGGTATTGTAGGAAAATGTTGAGTATCAACAAAATCATCCTGTGTAGGAATAAGATGACTAGAAGAAGTAGCTTTGCCCTGGTTGCCCCTACTAGAAGAAGTCTTACCCTTACCCTTAAACATACCTCTAATTCCTTCCATTTTAATTATATGCTAACAAATAATTAAAGTAAATGAAATTAAATGCGCTAAATAAAATAAACAGACAATAATAATTTAATGAAGGAACGAATGTACCAAACGCCGACGTAACGTCGACGTGTAATCGAGAGGTTGAAAATTGAAACTTTGCTCGATGGAAGATCCTCAAGCTAGTTGCCAACTTCACTCCCAATTCCCAAATGAATAAATAAAATTGAATATTTAGCAAATAATGTAGACTTGTAGAGAGATATATTGAGAGATTAGAGAGATTGTAGGAAGATTTGTGAGAAAGATGAAGAGAAAATGAGTTATTTATAGTTGGAAAATTGGATTAAAGTGTAAATATAATAACTTATGGGTTAAAAATAAATATTAAGGGGTAGGGAGGGTTGGGGGAGAGGGGGAGGCCTAAAATGGCCGTTGGCCAAAATCTAAAATGGCCATTGGTGCAACGGCCATATTTGCAAAGGGGGACAAAGAGCGGGGTCGGGGACGGGGACGGGGCCTGGGGCGGGCGGGCCTGGGGCGCGCTCGGGTCTGGCGGGACGAGACATTGTCCCGTCCCGAGTTCGAGTCCCGCCACCGTTCTTTTTTTTTTTTTTTTTAAGCGGGGCCGGGGCGGGCTCGGGACGGGGTTGGGCCGTCCCGGCCCACTGGCCACCCTTAGATTTTAGTTAGAAGTTTTAGTGCTTTCATTAATGTGTTTGTGGTGGTAATTGTGTTATTTTTTCATCCAAACAGGTCTATTACTTTTCACCTTGAATGGTTTTTCTTGCCATCATATTCTTGTACTCTCTGTCAAAGGTTAAATAGTGTCATCAGTTCACGGCTTCATGCAAGGCATAGTTTTTCTGGTAAGGTAGGTCAAAGCTTCATGCAAAGCATAGTTAACCACAAGAAGTACGTAGATGCACAATGTGAGACTGGTTTATCTCTTATAAAATGTTTCAGTGGTCTGGTTTGCAAGGTTGGAATTATGGTGCTAATTTACTCTAATATATGACAATATATGGAGAGATTGATGACGATGTCACACATCGTATTGGGTCAGGGTGGATGAAATGTAGGCTCGCATCTGGAGTGTGCGATAAAAAGGTGCCAACAAAACTTAAAGGCAAGTTCTATAGGGCGGTGGTTAGACCGACCATGTTGTATGGGGCGGAGTGCTGGCCGGTCAAGATTTCGCACACCCAAAAAATGAAAGTTGCGGAGATGAGGATGCTAAGATGGATGTGTGGGCATACAAGGAGGGATAGGGCTAGAAATGATGATATCAGGGACAGAGTGGGAGTGACCTCGGTGGAGGATAAGATGCGAGAAGCTAGGTTGAGATGGTTCGGACACGTGCAGAGGAGAGACATAAATGCCCCAATGCGGAGGTGTGAAAGGTTGGCTATGGACGGGTACATGAGGGGTAGAGGTGGGCCGATGAAGTATTGGGGAGAGGTGATTAGACGGGATATGACACATGTGCAACTCACTGAGGACATGACCTTAGATAGGGGGTTATGGAGGACACGTATTAGGGTAGAAGGATAGTAGGTAGTCCAGCGTAGTCCTACCTATGCTTACAAACTAGTAGTTGTAGTATTATTATTGTGGGCTCGCTTAGCCTATCATATTTCCTTATAGTCCTTTGTCGTTTGATTTATGCTGCTATGCATATTTTGTTTGCCTTATTTACTTGCATTAGCTATTGCTTCTTTTTGCTTCTTTCTTTTCCAGAATGCGATGTCATGGCTTACGCACTTTGTGTGTCTTACTTTGCTTGGGCTTGTGCTTTGTCTTGAGCCGAGCGTCTCTCGGAAATAGCCGCTCTACCTACCAAGGTAGAGGTAAGGTCTGTGTACACTCTACCCTCCCCAGACCCCACAATGTGGGATTTCACTGGGTATGTTGTTGTTGTATTTTAAGTGGTTGAGGGTTTGACTTGTTCTACCTTTGGGACCAAAATTTTTCTGGTGATGTAAAGCAGGCCAGTTTCTCGTCCCTTGGGGCTTCAATTCTGAGGAGTTCTCATTTCGATGTGGACTGTTTCAGTGGTCAGTTAAAAAAACTTGAGCTCATGCTAACAAATAAAAAAAAATGATCTTTAGTTTTCTCAGATTTGGGCATCTTAGTTGATGGTTTTGCTTTCTTTCTTCTTGATTTTGATCTAATGATAACTTGATTGTTGAGTTTCAGAACTCTGCATGCCAACTCTGGGCATGATATATCTATTATGTCGGTTTACTCTTATTCTGTACTTTCTTTGATAAGAAACTGTCATTTCAGGTGCCCTTTTGTTGGAAGAAGTCATTAGTTCTTGTGGTACACAGGGAATTCATGCTATCATTGACTCTGCAAAGACGCGATTTAGGGAGTCTCAGCAAGAAAAAACATCTGGTGCTTCAGGATGGTGGAAAGTAAGTGGAAAAGATATATTATGTTTTGACAACTTTGATGCTAATTAGCTTATTCAATCGTCTTCTCAATGCTCTATGCTATACATGGACTTTGGGGTATATGTATTAGATATGTGAATGCATCTAGCATGATTTAGCTCAACTTCCAGCCTGAATTTTGAAAGATCTATAATAAGTAACTATAGGGAAATGAAGAGTCTAGTTAAGGACTAACATGGTACAAAAGAAATACTCTGACAAGCATTGTAGGATCAGCAAGGTTTGTGACCGTTTCTGCTAAAGTTTGTTAACCTTTTGTCAAACTATGAATAATATTCTAACTTCCTTGGGTATCTACTAGTAGTCTGGTTTTGCATTATGATCTACTTTTAATTTCAACATATTGTTATATTATTTTCATTTTATGAATGAACAGTTTGAAGTCTAATAATCTGTTGGTTGTTCTTGTTTATAAAGACAAATGGTTTCATTTATTGTACACTAATATGATGTCTAGAAGTATATTTAAAATATGGGTATATAGGGTTTCTTCTGCCAAACCTATCCAACTGCTACAAAATGAAAATTTTCTTTAATTTAGTTCAGTAGCATTTTACGATCAATACTCTTGCACCATGCCCCCTGATAACTCTTACTCTTCGCAGATGAGGGAGGCCACACTTTTCGCTTTGGCTTCAGTGTCTGAACAGTTACTTGAAGCTGAGGTTTGTGTTACTTTTAATACTTTAAATGGTGATTCCCTGATTTTCTGCTTGTTAACTTAAAATTAAAAGAGAGTTCCTGGTAGATTCATTTTCCTGTGTAAATTGTAGTAATAATTACTTACCTTGTTCGACTTTCCTCTCAGGTCCCTGAAATCACTAAAAGTTTAGGAAATACCTTAGAACAAATTCTTTCGGAAGACATGTCAACAGGTAAATCTGGTTGTGTAGATCAAATTGGATTTTAGGTTACGTGGTATGGAGATACACGAGTGAGGTTCGCTATATTTGATATAGTATAGACGCACACTAAGGTAGATGCTGAGATATCTCTAATAAATTAGTGCTCTTGTGGTTTTTGCAGGGGTAAATGAATATCCCTTCTTATATGCCCGTATATTCTCTTCCATTGCTAAGTTCTCCTCCATGGTAATTGTTATTTTCATCAAAACAGTTAGACTTTATCTTTTGTTTTGCTATGCAACTATATGGCTCACAATTACTTGTTGTTTGCTCAGGTCAGGCAGGGTCTAATCGAGCACTTCCTATATGCAGCCATCAAAGCACTTGGCATGGATATGTGAGAACCTAATCTAGTACTTAATTCTACTATCCAAAAAAAATAAAGAGCTCAGTTATTGATGATGATCAACTACAACAGGCCTCCACCTGTAAAAGTAGGGGCATGTAGAGCACTTTCTCAACTTTTACCCGATACAAATAAAGAGATTCTCCGTCCTCATTTCTTGGATATATTTTCATCACTCACAGATCTTCTTAAGCATGTAAGTAACTATGAAAGCAAACTTCCTCCTTATTGTCTTTATTTCCCTCTGTTGTTGTTGAAGCTAAGGTTGACTGTCTGCTCCCCAGGCTTCTGATGAGACCATGCATCTAGTGCTTGAAACACTACAGGAGGCTGTAAAAGCAGGTTAGAAGAATATAAACTGAGTATAAGTTCAACTTAGCATGCAGTTCCACTTTGGAGTTTCAAAGTTTTCTAGTGGAGTATCTCCTAAAATTTTCCAAGTGCTCCATGTTTGAAGTTTCTAACGTGTTTTACCTATGTAGGCCCTGAGTTGGCGGTGTCTATTGAGCCAGTTCTCTCACCCATTATCCTCACTATGTGGGCTTCAAATGTTGCAGATCCTTTTGTCAGCATTGATGCTCTTGAGGTTCTGGAGGTAGTAATTGAAAGGCTATTCTTTGATTACAGAAATCTAATTTAACAATGTTATATGTACTTCACCAGAAAATTGAATTTGCATGTTACTTTATGCGTGATACGGTGTATATATGGGAGATCACTGCCAGCTAGCTGAATTTTAGATGACAGGCTGAACAATTAAAGTCACTTGTGTCTTAGTAAAAATAAGAATCCTTTTTACCCCGCATGATTTAGTTATTTGACCTTTTTTTGTATTGCTCTAGCAAATCCCCTATGAATTTAGCCAAAAGGGAATGGCAGTGGATTTATGTTCGATCAAAGTTGAAGGTTGACAAGTAATACCATTCCTGTTTCTTCTTCTCTTTGATTTTGATTGACAAGTGTAAGCAAATCAAACTATCACACAATGTCGAGCCAAACCAAGGAGAACTTGGACTCTTAACTGCATTGGTAAAAGTCAGTTATGTGTTCGAAGTAAATATAGTATATATATATATATGTGTGTGTATGCAGTCAGACCTCTCTATAACGACATCCTCATATTACAACACCTCTTTATAACAACCAAGTTTTTCTCGGAACCGTTTTTTTTTATATGTTACCTCTATAACAACTTTTTACCTATAATAGCAACAACCATCTTTATAACAGTACGTTCTTTGTAAAATTACCCCTCTATAACAACTATCTTCTTTTTTTTGGTAATATAATGATTAATCATCTTTATAGAAATAAAATCTCTAAGATTACCAATAATAGATCTAGAGATTTTGACCAAATATTTTGATACTTTAATACACTATTTATGGCAAAAAATGTTACATGGATATATATTTCAATCATTAAAAGATTCCCCTTTGTTATACAAAGTGTGATTAAGCTTAGATGACAATTAAAAATGAAAAATTAGATTTTGTGCATCTTTTTTGCCTATAATAGCGAAATATTATTTAAATGTCAATGCTGTTATACTCCTCCGTCCCAATAAGATTGTCCTAGTTTGACTTGGCACGGAGTTTAAGTAATAATGGAAGACTTTTGAAATGTGTGGTCCAAAACAAACCTTAGATATTTGTGTCGCATAAATCATCTCATAAAGTTAAATTGTTTCTAAATATAGAAAGGTGCCAATCTTTTTCAGACAAACTAATAAGGAAAGTAGGACAATCTTTTTGGGACATAAGGAGTAGGTGTATAACAGTCATTCGCTATAGCAGCCAAAAAAATTTAGACCCAACGATGTTATAGAGAGGTTTGACTATATATGTTTGTGTGTCTCTGTGTGCGTGCACACTCAATATATAATGTATTCCATTTCAGATGAATTCTCACTTTTCATGCATTTATCTTACTGAATTTATAGATTTCTGCTCTGTGACATAGCTTGCTTAAGGACTTTAGCTATATTATCTTCTGTTACAATGTTTATTGACCTCCAATTTCCTTTTGCTTGCAGGCAATAAAAAATGCTCCCGGTTGTATACACCCAGTGGTTTCTCGAGTTTTACCTTATATTGGGCCCATTCTAAATAATGTATGCTCTGAAATTTATGTCTTATTAAGGGTGTTTTTTAGGAATTAGATATCTTATTTAAAGAAAGGTTTGTACTAGTTGTTGTGCCTGATAGAAGTTTTTGTCATCTGTCAGCCACTACAGCAGCCTGAGGGTTTAGTTGCTGGTTCACTAGATCTTGTGACAATGTTGCTGAAGGTGATGTTCGACTTCAAATAATGATCTTTATTGATATCACCTTTATGTAACTTTTATATTTCCTGTTGACTGGAAGATAATCTGTTATAAAGTTATCTAATGTATCGAGTATATGTTTATTTCAGAATACTCCAACTGAAATTGTAAAGGGGGTGTATGAAATCTCTTTTGATGCTGTTGTTCGTATAGTCCTCCAAAGTGATGATCATAGTGAAATGCAGGTTACATTTGTGGACTCTGTTTCTACTTGGCAATTGCTCCTAACTTGCACTTCTGTTGGTATAACCTATCGGTATTGGTTTGTACAGAATGCTACACAGTGCTTAGCCGCTCTTATAGCCGTGGGGAAAGAAGAATTTCTTGCTTGGGGTGGTGATGCTGCATTTGCGATGAGAAGTTTGCTTGACGTGGCTTCAAGGTTTGGTTGTCATTCTTCCTTTTTCATGAGCCTAATTGAACCTTTGAATTTCAAGTTATCTGATTGTCATGCTTCATTTTGTAATATGGGGCTGGTAGGGCTCGCCGACCACTTGTCATCATCTTTTTTTGCTCGATGAATCTCTTTGATCTTCCTCTTTAGCATGGTATACAGATGTCATATCAAGACACATACCAACATAAGTTGATTAATCTGTATGCTACTGTGCTGTTACAATGGAATGCCCAGAGAAAGGTTAAGAAAGGAGAAAAAGATTAGAACGTGAAAACTGAAATCTGTAGATTGCTGTAATACTTCAAAAGTAGGAAGTTTAAAAGTATGGGAGGTTCATGCTTTTCATATGCTCTTTCTTCTGTTTTTTCTCTCGTTTTTATGGGGGGTGGGGAGGTTGTACACCTGATTTTTCGGTATTGGGTACCTGAAGCATCTATAAATTATAATTGCTACATAAGTTAGAGATCAGCTGGAAGGGATCATATTGAGCTTGTCCTGTTTTGACTTCCATTTTCTTTATTCATGATTAACTTGAAGAAATTGCTAGTGGTTTGTGATTATATTGCTGTAGTCTTGATTATTGAAAAATGAGGGCTACAGAATCTTAGACGTATCTACTATACTGCTTGAACGATTGATTGTTATTCTGCTTGAATGGTTGATTATTGACAATCGTGTGTGCAGGCTTCTGGATCCTGATCTAGAAAGTTCTGGAGCACTTTTTGTTGGAAGCTATATCCTGCAACTTATCCTGCATCTCCCTTCACAAATGGCCCAACACATCAGAGACCTGGTTGCTGCTCTCGTGAGGCGCATGCAATCTTGTAAAACTTCTGGTTTAAGAAGCTCTTTGTTGGTTATATTTGCCAGATTGGTATGGTTTCCTCATCCTTATTTGAAGATCTTTCTTTACATCTTTGGCTGGTACTGCTCCGTTATGTATCAGTCTTGTTTCAGTTACACAATGAATCAAATTTGTATATATAGAGACATGCCTCTTTTTGGTGGTAGATGGGCAGCCCGGTGCACTAAGCTCCCGCTATGCGGGGTTCTTGGAAGGGCCGGACCACAAGGGTCTATTGTACGCAGCCTTACCTCACATTTCTGCAAGAGACTGTTTCCACGGCTTGAACCCATGACCTCCCGGTCACATGGCAGCAACTTTACCAGTTACTCCAAGGCTCCCCTTCTTTGGTGGTAGATGTTAAAAGGAAATAAGTAGATTCTTCACATAAATTTGTTAACTATACACAACACATAAAAGCTCTTTTATCCTATTTAGCTTTTATTTCAAAATACTTAGTTTTCAAGTAATGAATTTGGAATCTTGGTGTTTTAACTGCTTATTCTCGTTTGTACTTGATGCTTTTCTATAGCAATGTGGAGATGCCTGGAATGATCTAGAGGTGTATCTTTCTATGTAGGTGCACATGAGTGCTCCTCATGTTGAACAATTTATCGAGTTGTTGGTCTCAATCCCAGCAGAAGGTCATCCGAACTCCTTTACGTACTTAATGATTGAGTGGACAAAGCAGCAAGGTAAGTATACGGGCTTACTGGTCCTTCAGTGGTACTATATAGGAACATGTAACTGCATTGTTTGAGCATATTATTGATCTTCCGTTCTAAAAGACATGCTAATATTCAGGGGAAATTCAAGGGGCCTACCAAATCAAAGTTACTACTACAGCTTTGGCTTTACTTTTATCTACAAAGCATGTTGAATTGGGGAAACTGAATGTTCAAGGCTATCTAATTCAGGTTTGTTATATTTGTGCTTGATATTCTCTTAGAAGCAGAGTCCACCAAAGACTCAAATCCATTTTTCGGGTATTTTGAAGTATACTGCAGGGATAACTACACGTTCAAAAGCTAAAACAGCTCCAGATCAATGGACGTCGATGCCTCTCCCTGCAAAGGTATTGATAGATACTGTTCCCATATATGGACGATTTCTGAAATTGACTCCAATATGTGTAATGGGTTGACATTGCTTGCTCATCCGTTAATGATAAATTGATTTATTTTACCACTCTGCATTTTAATGTGTTTCAGCAATCGTTTTCCGATATTCTTTAAGCATTCTTTTATTTTAGTGTGTTTTATAGGCAGATATGTAATCTAATTTTGCTGAGTAGTTGAACCATCAATTTTTCTAACAGAACTTGTGTTTATGGACTTGATAGATACTTGCTTTATTAGCGGACGCCTTGATCGAAATTCAAGAACAAGTTTTAGTTGGCGGTGACGAGGTGATTCTCCCTTAAAGCGCTGTATAAGTACAAGCCTATAAAGATTCTAAATCTTGCAAAAATTCCTTGTGCCAGGATAGCGATTGGGAGGAAGTTCAAGAAGGAGACGTGGAGACGGATGAAGCTTTGATTTTATCAAGTAGTGCCATACCCTGTGGTAGACCATCCCACGATTACCTTGACGCAATGGCCAAAGCTTTTGACGAGGTTAGTCAAATGCTTTTATTCTTTCTCTTTTCAATTCACTTCGAATTGATCACCTCTTAATCCTTTACACGTTTTACTAGGACCAGGATGATGGAGACGATGATGACCTTCTTAGTGGTGCCGACCCCCTTAACGAGGTATTTGTTCATACTAGATACAGCATATCTGAATGCTATCGTTCCTTTAGTATAAACTGACCATCCAATTCAATCATGTCTGTAGATAAATCTGGTGAATTATCTAGTAGATTTTCTCAAGAAATTCTCTCATAGTGACGGAGCAATTTTCAGTCATCTTTTACAGGTCCGTTCAAGTGACTCAATGGAACATATAAATACTATATCTTATTTTGAACCGCTTATTATGGTTTTAACAACTGTTGTTTGCAGAGTTTGACGAAATCTCAACAAGATGCTATTCAAATGGTGCTGAAGCAATGATGATTCTTTTGTTGTACAAAAGGTGAGGACAATGTTCATTGTGAAAGTATCTGATTTTTGCCTAAAATGTTTTTTTGCCCTCAATTTGGTTCTTGGTGAGTGGCTGTGAGTTTGTTTGTAAAGCGAAGTTTTATAAGTTTGATTATTTTTTCTTCAATTAAAACGTGTGTAATTTAAGGTAATTTGTATTCATTTGTGGCATTCGTAAATTTACATGATGTGAGTCATTCTTTTATTGGAAAGCATTGTCCTAGCTTCAAATTTCACCATTACTTTTATCATCTTATGATTGATTCATTTATGACTATAACATTTAAATGTGATGGAAGTTATGACTCCAATGGACAATGTGAATGCTGGAGTTCCCTATTGATAAATATGTAGATGAAATTCGGTGTGCAGATCAAAATTTAACAATACAGATGCATCTGAATTAGATTGCGTCGTTGCAGCGATAAGCCGATAACAGATACTCCTTCCATATCTTCGGTACAAATTGTATACTTGAAATAGTCTCCATTATTTTCTACATGGCTTCTTCGCTACTAGATTTCCTTTTCTTATTGAGTTTGATATGCTTTGCTTAAGCCGAGGGTTACAGAAAACAATCTCTCTACCTTCACAATGTAGGTAAAAGGGTGTATACACACCACCCCGAGACCCCACTTGTGGGATTACACTGAATATGTTGTATTCCTTATAACTTATATTTGTATTGAGTGTGAATTAATGGTCATGAAGAAGTAATGGATGCTATAGTATTTTTGTACTTGGGAGACTTAAAATCGATGAAAGATGAGGAAGAGCGGGAAGATTAAGAACTATTCAGGAGATGAAAAAATAACCTTATGCCTCAGAACTTTTTCACAAGTTTTAAGGGGCGAAAGAATGGAAAATTAAACCTAGTCTGTGTTTCATTCTTCACTAGTTATGATACTGAAGTATAACTTCAGTACAATCTTCATTCACCTATCCTGTTAAATAGTTTGCAAATATTGCAGGTTTGGCAGAACTTGGATGTGTTCAAATCTTTACAAGTTATGACGATATGATAAGATATTGGTATAATCTTCATTCTTCAATCACGTTATAAGTTCTTCACAAGTTTTGCCAAATTGACATAACATGCATATGTTCAATTGTTCTCAAGTTCTACTGAACTATACAAATTTCTTAAATGGGGATAATTTTAAATTACTGGCTCTGCTCCCGTTTGGCCATAGATTTTGGGAGCATATTTTGAAAATTTGTTTTCAAGTTTTGTTTGGCCATAAAATTGACTGATTCTGAAGGCAAATCTTCAATTCTCAAATTCTGGCTCAAACCTACTTTTGGGCCAAGATTTATATTTTGGCCTTTTTAAAATTTTAAAAAATATCCCAAATTCAAATATTTTATAAAAAAAAACTTCATCTATTTATGATCCAGTTAATTCTATCTATCATGTTCCTCCATTAAAGTCATTTATCATATTTTCACAATTAAAGCGGTCTCTTCTATAATGTGAACAAGCTAAGCTAGTTACTACCGTTGATTTTTTTCCATGAAAGGATGGATCTTTGTATTGTAATTTGAATTGTAGTAGCTAGTAAGTGTGTTATTAGCAATTGTTATTAAAATTGGAAAAATGGACTCCTTATATGGAATTGGATAATCCTCACCCTACAAGTTAGCTTTTGGAGTTGAGTAGGCCCTAGATCAATTCTTGACACGGTATCAGAGTCCGGCCCATTCCAATTATTTGTTCACCGATTGTTGGGCCCCCAAATTATATTATCCACGCTCCAGTTAACAAGGTCTAGGCGTGCCGGGGAGTGTTAAGAGTCTACATCAGATATGGAATGAAAACATGAACTCCGTATATGGAATTGGACAATTGTAACCCTACAAGTTAGCTTAGTGTTAAGAGTCTACATCAGATATGGAGTGAAAACATGAACTCTTTATATGGAATTGGACAATCGTCACCCTACAAGTTAGCTTTTGGGGTTGAGTTAGGCCCTAGATCCATTCTTTACAAAAATAATTTGAGATTAACAAGTATGTATGTTTTGTATGGTTGGGTAGGTTTAATAGTTTTTAGAACTTATGGGTAATAGTAATGTTTCATATTTTCCAAAACAAAAAGTGAAATATGTTTTGAAAAACTATGGCCAAACATATTTTCAAAACTTGAAAAACATCACCCAAATCAATTTTTTCAAAATATTTTTGGAAATCTATGCCCAAACGCTAGCTTAGAAAGGATATCTAGTGAAAGCTTATGTAGGTTTCATCAAAAGCGGAAGTCACTCCACTTATGAGCACAAGTTATTCTTTTTTTCACAACAATTTTAATTTTTAACTTATATTGCTTATTCTAATTAACATTTGGATATTGTTATTAATCTTTAGTGCATTTTCATCAAAACACTCTCTGATTCACTAATGTTATTAACTTTTAGTATATATTTTTTCTGAAATGTATTTTCCATTCAAAACACCGGAAAACAACTTCTAAAGAGAATATTTTTCATGGAAAGATTACGTTATGCCAATTACAGGGGCGGATATCAGAAGCTTAATTACAGGTTAACATGAGCCTAGTAACTTTTCTTCATACCCTATAGATATTAACAATTTATTAAATATCGATAAATATTTTTTATGAACTCATTTATTATTGTAGTATTAATTTAAAGTCGATATCGGAACTCATTAACTTTAAATCGTGAATCACCTCCATTGCTAAACATTCTCTTAATTCAATAATTTTCCATCACAATATAAAATATTAAAAGGACTTTTCACGTATGCTTAGAAACAGCACCTTGCAATAGCCTTTTGTATTTTACTTCTCTTTTAACAAAATTCATTGATAGGTTGTACTAATGTGGCATTTTAATTATGTGAAAGTGATACAACATGATGAAATCGTGATTTTTGATGTTTGTAATTAGCTGTTAACAATGTCAACCACTCGTCTATACTTCATAATCAAAATATACACTACTTGTATGATTTAGTTGATATGATTGCAGAGGAATTTGTTCCACACATTTTTTTTCTCACCAAATTTTAACTGACATCGCGTGACCATTCGAATGTTTGCTCCTCGTTTAGGCTTGTGTGTAATATATTTGCTCATTGTAGTCACTTTTGAGGTTCTTCTCGAGATACATATTTATATTTTTCCATCTAAATGTGTATTTGTTAAGAGTTTCACATCGGAAATGGAATGAGAACATCGGCTCTTTATATGAACTTGGACAATACTCACCCTACAAGCTAGCTTTTGGGGTTTAGTTAGGCTCAAGATCCATTCTTTAGACCCATTCCAATTCTTTGTTCACCGATGTTGGGCCCCCAAATTATATTGTCCACGCTCCAGTTAACGAGGTCTGGGCATGCGGGGAGTGTTAAGAGTCCCACATCGGAAATGTAATGGGAACATGGACTCCTTATATGGACTTGGACAATCCTCACCCTACAAGCTAGCTTTTGGGGTTGAGTTAAGCCAAGATCCATTCTTTACGGTATTTATATTTATATTAATATTTGTTGGAAATTAGCCTTTGGCGGGAGTTGCGACCGACCAACTTTAACGGCTTAAACACTAGTGTTACGCATATTGGAGAATTTGGTTCTTCACACATGCATGATCTACTAAGTACGTAGATAACCGTAGGGCCAATAATCGTCAAATTTCATTGAGAAATGAAAGAGATATTAGTTCACGAAGTAAGGTGTTTGAAGCATGAAAAGTGTGGTATTGTGTTCAATTCTCCCTCATCGGTAGAGGAAGAAAGAATTGTTGTATATATAAGACTCGAAATTGGTTTGGGGTTTGGGACCCCAAGGGGTATCCCATGTGTTTAAAGGAGGGAGGACCTAGATGTGCTTCGGTTCGAGGAAAGACCACTCGCGCGCCGCCGCCGCCCGTCCGTCCGGTCCGGTTCCGGGTTCCGAGGCCACGGGCTGTGGGCCTTCTGATATTATCTTTTTGGGCCAGAGAACTTTGCCAGAAGTACAGTTTGATCCCAGAAGTTTCCAGATGTACGGTTCGGACGAGAATTCTTTCGGATGTACAGTTTGGTCCCCGAAGTTTCCAGAACGTCAGAATTTGGACAGTCAAAGCAGAAACGCCAAGCACTCAATTCAGCCATTTATTTTGGCTGAATTACTCCTCCTATAATGGCCAAATCCGTTGGTCTTTCACCATTTATGTGGTGGCTTTACTACCTCCATAATGACCATTATTTGGTCGTTATGGAGGCGATTTTTCAGCCCCTCCCTCACCTATATAAACACCCCCTTACACCATTGTTGAGCACTACTAAGAACAGTTCATACAACACACGAAAATACACAACCAAAACAGTTTTCTTCCTACAACTTCCAAGCATCATTTCATTACTCAATATTCTTCACGGTAGCATTTGAGTTTCCTTTGCTCAAGTGTTCCATTGCTGTTTTATCTTGGGAGACAAATTGTCCCGGGACGTATAAAGGATACATACGGGGCAATATTGTCTTAAGGACATGAGTGTCACACTCGACTCGGCAAAAACAGTTTCCATTTTTCCGTCTTCAACAAAATTGTAATTTCGATTTTGTGGTTCTATTGTAATTTTGATTTCTAGCTGAATTATTGAATCTTTGTTTATCCTTTCGAATACTTGTAATAGTTATATACTTCCCGTACTGCTTTATAAAGTACCATAGAGCATAGATAACCAACAATATTATTATAAAAATAGGAATCCTAAACTAAAAAAAATTGAATTATTTAAATACCCTACATATTAAAAAATAAACAAAAACACCAAGTTTATTTGAAGGGGTGTAACCCTTATATAAGATGTAACTAACGGTTCCTACTTTGTAAGAATTTGATTTTCAACTGTTGCAAGATATAATGTGTAATTTAAAACTTTTCTTCTTTTGCTATACTAGGAGTATAATTTATGTAAATTATTCACCCATTATAATATGTTTATTTTTCTTACTTATATAAACACAAATAATTCCCTTTTAGATGGTGTTCTTCAATTTATATGTATTTGAGAAAATATTGATACTTTTTTCTTTAGCAAATTGATAGTACTATTAAAGCAAAGAGAAAATGTTTACTAATGAATATTTGTCTTTAGTATTATTTTTTCCTAGATATAAACCAATTGTGATTAGTACGATATTTTGTGAGAACAGCACCTTGCCGCAGCCTTTTGTATTTTACTCTCCTTTTAACAAAATTAATTGATAGGTTGAACTAATGTGATTTTAATTATGTAAAAGTGATATAACATGATGAAATCGTGATTTTGATGTTGCAATTACTTAACAATGGCTACCACTCGTTTAAACTTCACAATCAGAATGTACTCTATACTTTTATAATTTGATTGACATGATTGCAGTGCAATTTTGTTCCACACATTTTTTCTCTCTCCAAAGTTTAATTAATTAACATTGTGTTGACTGTTCAACTATTTGCTCGTCGTTTAGGCTCGCAAGTAAAATATTTGATCATTGTAGTCACTTTCAATTAATGTTATTCACGAGATACACATTGCATGAAAAAAGGTAAAGGTGTTTTTTTTCCCTATTACTTCAAAATTTGTAGTTCTCACAATTTAATGTAATATAAAAGTTTCAGACAGCCTGATTTCAAGTTTCAGACAGCCACTCATCCACAAAATATTAATGATAGGTGGTTCACACAATTCAAGCTGTACATGCACGATCTCCTTTAAAGAAAATGGAATGAAAGAGTGGATTTAACTTATATAATTATATATATTAGTCGTGTAGAGAATTATTTTACTGTAATTAATGAAATTCCATCTGTTATAGCGGTCTTATATATTTTATGCACGTTTATACGTGGTAAATTGATAACTTTATAAATGACTTGATAATTAAAAGATTCTCAACACTTAGGTATTGGGTGACGAATAAGGCGGTCAAAGGAAACTAGCAGTTGCTATCAAGCTTGACTCTAGCCGATAAGTTAGCAGTAAGTTTGGCTTGGTTAAATGAACCCACTGTAATCGAATCGAAAGCGAATCTTTATGAGCGAATTATCACTATTTATAGACAACTTTTATGCAAGGGAAGAGCATCATGCCTGTATAGAGAAGTTAACCTATAAGGGTTAGGGTTCGTGTGGTTAGAGAACAAGTTATGTTGGAAATTTGCTTTTGGTGGGGAGGTGCGTCCACCCATATTTAATGAATTAAACATTAGGGTTCCGCATGTTGGAGGCTTTTTCTCTCCACACGTGCATAATCTACTAAGTGAGTAGATGACCGTAGGGCCAAGAATCGTCAAATTTCATTGAGAAATGAAAGAGATATTGGTCCACGAAGTAAGGTGTTTGAGACATGGAAATATGGTGTGGGACAAATCTACCACATCGGTGGGAAAAGGAAGAATTGCTCTCTTTATAAGTCTCTAAATTGGCTAAGGGTTTGGGACCCCAAGGGGAACCCATGTGTTTAAAGGAGGGAGGACCTAGATGTGTTTGGGTTCAAGGCTAAGCCCACGCACGCCGCCGCTGCCCGTCCGTCTCGTCCGGTTCGGGCTTGGTCTCGGGTCGTGGGCTTCTTATGATATTATCTCTTTGGATCCCAAATTGTTTAATATTTACAGTTTGGTCCTTGATGTTTATGAAAAGATGAATTTGGCAACAACGGAAGGCAGAAAGTTTCTGCCTACCGTTTGGGCTGATTTTTGGAGCATTAACCAGCCATTACTTGACTGTTAACTCCTCCATAAACAACCCTTCTTTATTGGCCATAAACCTGTCATTAACAACACTCACTAATGGCCGTAAGCCTGTCATTAACTGCCCTCATTAATGTTCATTAACAGCCATGTCTTGGGCAGTTGAGCAACCTCCCTTATGCTATATATTGATGCTTTTTGGCTCAATTGTGTCACAAAAAGACAGCAAAAACGAGACAACATATATACACAAAGACAAACAGAAGAGAAACTAAAATTCAGTCCAAAACGTGAGCAGAAACGTTGGGACTAAAATAGAAACTCTTCCTTCCGTTTCCATTTTCCAGCAAGTCGTTTCGTGTTTTTTTTCTTCGTCAGAATCAACCTATTTGCTTTGTAGTGTTGATTAGGTGTTGTTTTATCTTGCGAGACTATTGCCCGTTAACGTAAAAGCATATATACAAGGCAATCTTGTCTTAAAGACAGAGAGTCATCTCTCGACTCAAAGCACACAGTTGTGACAATCCAGATTTAGTGTTTCTTGATTTCAGATTATCAAGATTCAAGACTCAACAACCTTGCGGCAGTTCTGAACATTGGCTTATTTGTTTACCCTTTCGAACACTTGTAATATTTATTTACTTTTCGTACTGCTTTACATATCCAACAAGTTATTTGGAGATTAATTATTTCGGGATGAGTTATCTTAGGATTGTTATCCCAAATCAATGTAGGATATAACACTACAATTTCGGGGTAGGTAATCTCGGGATTAATTATCCCGTAATTTTATCTCAACCGAACATGAAATAAACTTATCTCAAATTTAATTTCAGAACTTATCCCTTATTCCTCGTACCAAATGAGCCTAAAAGAATAATAGTTATGAGGAGTTCATGTCCACATTATATTATTAGTTAGAAAAAACCATAAAGTAACAACAGAAAAGAAAAGAAGAATTTATATTATCAATTGCCTAGATTAATAACGAGTTTATAATATTTTAGAACCTTACATTCGAAAAATAAATAAAAATCATCTCAACAACTTTTTGATGTGAATTGGATATTATTCAATTTTGCTGGGCCCACTTCCTTAAACCGCATGGAGATGAGCAGTATAACAATAACTCCCAACCAAATCTGTTTGTCGATCATTATCCTCCACTTGATTCAATCTCCATTTTGCTCCCCACCCTCCCCCGCCCACCCCCTTTCTTTATATTTGTTTTGGCTTTTCCCGTTTGATGTTCGGTATTTGCATTGAGCTGGGCTAATTTGAATTTACGCCGTGTAAGACTCATTTAAGGGAAACATGTTCCTTATCAATAATTATTTTATATCAAAGACTCGAACCTGAGATCATTAATTAAGATGAATCGATCCTATTTGTCCCACGACAATCCTTATTGGTGCTCCTTTTTACCCAGTACAATAAAGTAGTATCGACGGGTGATCCCAGGAGATACTTTTTAAGATGTGCCTGATTCTTAACTGGCTTAAAAATTGACTATAATAGTTTGTAATAATAATTTATATATGTTCAGTGTATACAATACATGGTAAAAGATTGATCGAACAACAATATAAGATGACGAATAATGTACTAGTTCCTGCATTCTAATTTAGAATATCCATTTTTTCTACTTCCCGCGATTATTTAGAGAGAAACTATTTGTCTAATTTTTGTGTATATAAACAATGAAAAACATTCAGGATTATGTATACTCATGTTTCGTATTGTGAAAAAAAGAGAAAGCAAATAAAGTTGATTTAGAAAGCAAAAAAACGAGTCGCATGAATTTTTTATGTTATTAACCTGTAAAAACTTGTTATAGGGAAAAATTGCAAGTAAAGTGTTAGAATATTATTAATATTATTATTATTATTATTATTATTATGTATTAATGTAGTATCATTTTATATATGGTAAGTAGTAAAATATTAATTAGAATATTATGTTAATTAGGTAGTAGATTATTAAGGATTGATTAGGAAGATTAGGCATGATTTACTCTTCTTAATTAAATGTATATTGTGTATATATTGTTCTCTTTTGGGATGAATATAATTGAGGAAAATACTTTCAAAGTCTTACATAAAGTTCAAGAGGAGGTATTTGCAGACTTTATCTTATGAGTATTTGGATTAGAAAAAAATCGATTAATAAAAAATGAAGAACATTTTGAAGCACATTAAAATTTCTAGCTGACTATAATGACTACTATTCCCAATCCCTTTTCCAAATTGGAGTATTTACTTTTATTTTATTACCTGTAAATGGAATTAACAAAAAGAATTCTTTTTGACTCACGTAAAGCAAGTGAGATAAAAATTAAAACAACTCCCTTGAATTGAAAACTCAAATTTATTAAATACTATTGAAATCTTCCACACTTGACTATTACAAATTACTTGCTTCATATTTGGTGGCTGAGAGGAAAGACGGCTATAGAATACGCCATGTGACTCAGTTTTTACTTTTTATGTTTTTATTTTTAAAATTTCCTTCTTGGAAAATTCCTCTAAGTTTACTTACTGATCGGTTTGAATCAACTAAATGGTGTGGTGGGATGGATATGGTTCATTTATGTTTAATCAGAGGTCTCGAAGTCAAGCTTCGGGGATAAAAAAATCCTGTTAGGGAAGCGCTTTCCCACTTAATTGGGCCTTACCCAACGCGAATTCAGAATAATTGGGATTCTAATGCGGGTATCGGACACCGAGTGGAAAATCCGAAAAAAGGTCGGCTTGGACATAATATTTTTTTTTTCAAAAAATATTTTCATATTATTGTTTGGTTTATATTGAAATATTCCAGACCCCACGTTGTGGGATTTTACTGGATATGTTGTTATTGTATATATATTGAAATATTTTTTTATACGTTTTTCAAGTGAATTTTTTTTCCTAACTATAAAACTTCTATTTTAAGTGAAATGCATGTCCAAAAATGACTTTAACTTCTAAATATCATCTTCACTTTAGCTTCAAAATCTTTATTTTCCAAATTTCAACCAATATATTTTTAAAGGCCTATTAATTTATTTATTTTTTTGGTTAAATCGGATGCCCCTGAAGGAACCCTTTTTTTTTCTTTCTAATTTCCGTATCTCATTATGAAAAGAAATAGTGAATCACATTTTTTTCTTGTTATTGTAAGAATTCTAGGGTAAGTAGAATATTTTCCTATCTATATTTATCCTTCAAGGGTTCAATATATACACAATATACATCAATTAGGAAGAGTCAATCATGCCTAATCTTCCTAATCAATTCCTAATAATCTTCTACCTAATTAACATAATATTCCTAATTAACATTTTACTGCCTACCATATATAACATGATACTACATCAATACATAATCATAATATTATTAACATAATATTCTAACACTCCCCCACAGTCGAAGCTGGAGGGCAGTGAATGCTGAGACTGTCCCTAAAATCTTTGAATAATATCAGCGGAAGTCCTTTTGTGAAGATATCTGCGATTTGATGTCACGTTGGGACATGTAGCACCCGAACTTGTCAGCGAGCCACCTTCTCGCGTACAAAATGAATATCTAACTCAATATGTTTAGTGCGTTGATGGTGGATGGATTCCCTGAGAGGTAGATTGCACTAATATTATCACAAGTATACTATTGTTGCGGTCGGAATGAATGGAATAGGCAATGAAGTTCAAGTAATAGGTTCCGAATCCAACATGAGTCGATACAACATTGGCCACAACACGATATTCTGCTTCAACACTTGAGCGTGATACCGTGGCCTGCCTTTTTGAGGACCATGAGATTAAATTGTCACCAAGGAAGACGCAATACCCGGAGGTGGATTGTCTTGTGTCCGGACAGCCTGCCCAATCTGCATCAGTGTAAGTAATAAGTTTGGAAATAGAGGACGGGTATAGATGTAATCCATACTCCAGAGTGCCCTGAATATATCGTACAATGTGTTTCAGAGCATGCATATGTTCCTCCATTGGATTATGCATGAATAGACACACTTGTTGCACTGCATAGGTAATATCTGACCTGGTGAATGTGAGATATTGTAAAGCTTCTGCTAGGTTGTGGTATAACGTTGGATCAACAAAAGGTTTGCTAGAGATGACACTCAATTTTGACTTTGTGTCGGCCGGAGTTGCCGAAGGTTTGCAGAAAGACATCCCAGCTCGTTCCACGATCTCTGATGCATACTTCTTCTGGGAGAGGAATAATCCACCTATATGTCGGGTCACAGCAATCCCTAGAAAATAGTGGAGTGGGCCAAGATCTTTCATAGCAAATTCAGAACTAAGTTGTGACATGATATTCTTGCGAAGAGAGTCTGAAGATGTTGTTAGAATAATATCATCTACATATAGAAGAAGATAAGCAGTATGATTACCATGACGATAGATAAACAAGGAATTATCTGAATGGCTGTACGAGAAACCCATACGTGACACAAAAGATGCAAACCGCTTATACCAAGCCCTGGGGGCCTGCTTGAGGCCATATAATGATTTATTAAGCAAACACACATGGTTGGGATATTTAAAATCCCTGTATCCCAATGGTTGGTGCATGTAATCAGTCTCATTAATGTGTCCATGGAGGAAGGCATTTTGACATCCAATTGATGAAGTGACCATCCTTTTGAGAGAGACATGCTGAGAAATGTTCTGATAGTTGCAGGTTTGACTACTGGATTGAATGTTTCCCCGCAATCTACACCAACTTGTTGTGTCTTCCCATCACCTACAAGACGGGCTTTATGCCGCTCAAAAATTCCATCAGATTTTTCTTTATGGATGAAAATCCACATAGATCGAATTATAGTAGCATTAGATGGACGAGGTACTAAATCCCATGTCCTATTTGTAATTAGAGCATGATATTCATCATCCATGGCCATTTTCCAATTCGGGTCTTTTAGAGCAGACACTGGATTACGAGGAAAAGGTGATTTCGAGACCTGGGTGTGAAGGCTATATTTGGCATTGGGTTTGACAATTCCATGTTGACTACAGGTGATCGGACAGTTTGTTCGGCCAGTGGACTGGACGCCACTGACCGAGGAGTGAGAAACCGAAGGTCCAGTGGGCTGCATTGATGGAGCTGGAATTAGGCTCGTAGTGGTGGACTGGACCAATGGGCTTGAATTACGGTGTTCAACACTAGTAATAGTACCGAGCTGTGAAAAAAATGTGTTAGATACGAAAGATATCATTATCCAAAAAATCATAGTTAGGAGTCCCGGTGGCATGTAACTTAGCAAAAGGAAACAATGTTTCATCAAAGATTACATGACGACTTATAAAGATTCTTTTGGAAGAAATGTCGTAACATTGGTAACTGCGATGATGAGTAGGGTATCCTAAGAACACACATAGAGTAGACTGGGCTTGGAATTTTGTGATTGTGGTGGATGGAAAGAGGGGGTAGCAAAGACAACCAAACACTCTTAAGTGATGATATGTGGGTTCTCGTAGGTAAAACATTTTTAGGGGAGCTTGGTATGATAGATTCTTATGAGGAAGGACATTCAACAGATAAGTGGCCATTTGGAGTGCATGATGCCAAAATACAGAGGGAAGTGAAGCATGCGAAAGAGATGTTCTAACAATATTGTTAATGGTTCTAATTTTACGTTCCGCCTTCCCATTTTGTGATGAAGTATGAGGACAAGACAAACGAAACTGAAGACCATTTGTTTTGAAAAAATCCCAAAACTGTTTATTGTCAAACTCCCCCTATTGTCACATTGAATATTTTTGATATCACGTTCAAATTGAGTTCGGATGAATGCTCTAAAAGTGGAAAACACTTGTGATTTTTTCGATAAAGGGAATGTCCACAAATAATTAGAGTAGTCATCAAGTATAAGCAAATAATATCTATGACTAGAAGAACTCAAAACAAGTGATGTCCAAATATCACAATGTAAAATATCAAATGGCAAAAGAGTGCATGAAGTAGATGAAATAAAAGACAACTTAACATGTTTACCAAGTGTGCAAGAATGACACTTATTCAGAGTTCGTGTTTGGGTACAAGAAATAAAATTATTTTGTTTAAGAGAAGCCAAAATAGCCTCTCCCGGATGTCCCAAATGTTGGTGCCAAAACTGTAAAAATAGAAGGAAACTTGGATTGTTGTGTTGACGGATTTATTGGATAGAGCTCCCCCTTGCTATCACATCTCATGAGAAGCTTCCCCGTCTGAAAATCATGCACAGAAAAGCCAAAGGGGTCAAATCGGACAAATACCCAATTATCAGTTGTAAACTTTCTAACAGAAACCAAGTTTTTGATCAATTTGGGAGCATGAATGACATTCTTTAAAATTAGGGGTGGGTTTGGTGGTGACAATTTACTAGAACCATAACCTTTTATTGGAATTGAATGACTATTTCCGACAATTATTCCATTATCATTGCTCAAATTAAAATAGGACGAGAGATTACCTTGGGAGGACGTCATATGTGATTCATATTTATATGGCCTGAAATAAGTAAGGATATTTGTGATTCATCTCCTCTTCCATCTCCCATGTCATTTCTTCTACATTTTTATTCCGCCATAGAACTCTCACGGAGGCTACTTCTTTAGTCCTAAACTTGCGGACTTGTCGATTTAAGATAGCAATAGGAATATTTTCATATGATAGGTCCTCTGTAACCTTCACATCGTCAATCGGTACAATCCGGGAAGGATCCCCAACATACGCTCTTAACATAGAAACATGGAAAACCGGATGAACAAACTCTAACTCCAAAGGCAAGTCTAATTCGTAAGCTACTTGGCCAATTCGTCGAATTATGCGATATGACCCAATATACCTTGGGCTAAGCTTTCCCTTAATCTCATTACCCCTTTCATAGGCGAAATCTTAAAAAAGATTCAATCATCTACCTGAAATTCTAAGTCTCGCCGTCACACATCTGAATACGACTTCTGACGACTTTGAGCGGTTAACAACCATTTTTGGATAAGCTTCACCTTTTTCCTATATTAGATCAATAACAACATACCCAATCTAATATGGAGCTGAACGATTAATATGCCATTTTGTTAAGATGATCATTTATTTAAAACAAGTTTCTATAAAGTAATTTTAGTGAAAAAGAAAACGAATTTCTATAAATTGTCATATAAGATGATCATTTATTTAAAACAAGTTTTTATAAAGTAATTATTTTAGTGAAAAAGAAAACAAATTTCTATAAATTGTCATATACTCTACAGTATACCCTATAATCCCAGAAATTATAATTGATATGTTGTACTATGTCCTATAAATCCAATAGGTCAACACTATTTAGTTTAGACAGTAACCTTGCACAAAATAAAATTAAATGATTTACCTTCAATCTCTCCAAAAGGGAATTAACTTTGCTTCAGAAATATACTTTTTCTTCAGCTTTGAGGCCCACAGGTTGCTCAACTTAGGACTGTTGGAAATTAGCTTTTGGCGGGAGTTGCGACCGATCAACTTTAACGGCTTAAACACTAGTGTTACGTATGTTGGAGAATTTGGTTCTTCACACATGCATGATCTACTAAGTACGTAGATAACCGTAGGGCCAAGAATCGTCAAATTTCATTGAGAAATGAAAGAGATATTGGTTCACGAAGTGAGGTGTTTGAAGCATGGAAAAGTGTGGTATTGTGTTCAATTCTCCCTCATCGGTAGAGGAAGAAAGAATTGTTATGTATATAAGACTCGAAATTGGTTTGGGGTTTGGGACCCCAAGGGGTATCCCATGTGTTTAAAGGAGGGAGGACCTAGATGTGCTTCGGTTCGAGGAAAGACCACACGCGCGCCGCCGCCGTCCGCCCGTCCCGTCCGGTCCGATTCCGAGTTCCGGGTTCTCGGTCTTCTGATATTATCTTTTTCGGCCAGAAAACTTTGCCAGAAGTACAGTGTGATCCTAGAAGTTTCAGATGTACAGTTTGGTTCCTGAAGTTTCAAGATGTACAGTTTGGTCCCTGAAGTTTCCAGAAAGTCAGAATTGGGCAGAAGAGAACAGAAACCAGCTTGACCAACAACCATTTATGTTGGTGGCTTTACTACCTCCATAATGACCATTATTTGGCTGTTATGGAGGCAGTTTTCTGTCCCTTCCTCACCTATATAAACACCCCCTTACACCATTATTGAGCACTAAGACTTACATCAGATATGCTACACGAAAATACACAACCAAAAACAGTTCTTCCTACAACTTCCAAGCATCATTTCGTTACTCAATATTCTTCACGGTAGCTCTTGAGTTTCCTTTGCTCAAGTGTTCCATTGCTGTTTTATCTTGGGAGAAGAATTGTCCAGGACGTATAAAGGATACATACGGGGCAATATTGTCTTAAGGACAGAGTGCCACACTCGACTCAGCAATAACAAAATAGTTTCCAGTTTTTTCGTCTTCAACAGAATTGTAATTTCAGATTTCTAGTTGAATTATTGAATCTTTGTTTATCCTTTCGAATACTTGTAATAGTTATATATTTTCCGTACTGCTCTATAAAGTACAATAGAGAATAAAGAGCAGAATCTCCAACAACTTAAGACAATATTGTATTGTATTACTATTAGTGTTCGAAAGATGTCGGTCAAAAGTTGTGTCACCAAATCTGGATATGACAATGGTTTTCTGGTAGAAGAGAGTGATGATGATGAACGTGTTCATGGTGTCACCGCTACCAAGACTGGTGGAAACAAGCGCTCTCGAGAGCCTGAGGATGTTAATTGGGACAAGAGGAGAAGACTGAACATGTTATTCTATCTTGCAGCAAAAGGCCTATATCTGTTCCAGAGAAAAGATTCGAATAATGGTGAGAAGGAAATGGACACTCAGTCTGATGAAGTTACTGAAGTGAGCCAGAATCCGAAATTGGGATAAGTATTTTTTTTAGTTGTCAAGAATAAAGATTAAATGATAAGTATCTTTCTTACTTGTCAAGAATAAAGATTAAATGATGTCTGATTAAAAATGGTTTAAAGTAAGGAGGAATATGAAAATAATTTATATTCCTTACGCTTTAACAAATCAGAAGTTTAATCTCATCTTCTTTTCCGCTTAAAGATTGGATTTTGTAAACGACTTAAGAAGATCCGTTCTTTTAAGTGTAATTATTAAAGTGTGTAAAGTATGTTCGCACGAGGGAGAAAGATCCACTGACTGTGCGAAAACTGTTACCACACTTAAGTAAGCGCCAAGAATTATCTGGGCACCAATCATAACGGAAGAAGTCTAAAAGTTAATGACGTTGAGCCTGTCATATTATTTGGCAGAAGATCCTTCATAGGATGATATTGGACACTTAGTCATACAAAGCCTCCGGGCGACTGGAGTGGGCCAAAATTCCTTTGATATGATCATATTGGACACTCAGTCATATAAAGCCTCCGGGCGACTGGAGTGGGGCCAGAATTCATTTTATAGGAAAAGTAATGGACACCTAGTAAGGTGGGCCAGAGTTTCCAGGTCTTAAATGATCTGAAGGCCTAAAGAAAGGCAGAAAAGAAATTGGACACTCGGGCCCGCCAAAGCAACCGGAGTGGGTTGAGTATCCGCATCACATATGATCCGGTTACGCCCTAACCACGGGCAAGAGGTTTTTCATGTGAAGCAACGCCACCTCTAAAGTAGAAGGGGTTGGAGAGGTTGTCCTCAATAGGACTTCAGGGAATGAGATCACTCTAAGATGAGGTGATACATGTCCCAAACTTGGTTTAAGGGACGCTGTTGGTCAAGCTGGTTTGACACTAGTCCAATAAGTCTGTAATAACTAAGAATGGTACAGTATGTCTGTAGCCATATGAATGATATATTTGTAATTCGTGCATCTATGCCATCATAGATTAAGACACGTTAAATAGAAACTCATTCAAATTCTAACGATGTTGAGATTGTTGCCTTCTGTCGACATAAACCCTCAAAAATAAATGTGAGGTAGAAGAAGAGGCAAAATCACCTTTCCAAATTCCGTCAAGGGAATAGCGAAAGAAGCACCGCTCCTCTAAAACTTAGTCACACCTACTTGGGTGATTTGAAGTTTATACAAAATAGAGGGGGGAGACAAGTACGTTGTGATCTTCATTGATGATAGTACAACGTATGGAATCCTTTGTTTGTTGAAAAGCAAAGATGAAGTTGTTGAAGCGGATAAGCACTACAAAGCAGAAGTTGAAAATCAACTAAGCCTACGGATTGAGAAATTCGTAGTGATAGAGGGGGAGAATGTGAAGCATCGTTTATTAAACGACTGCTCATTACTCACCTCAGTCTAACGGTGTTAGCCAAGCGCAAAGCCGTACGCCCAAATTATGTGGGGCACAACGATCCTTACCGCTAATGCGATTCTCAATAGAACTCCGCATAAGGATAAGGGTAACCCTCCATGTGAGACATGGAAAGGATCTCACATACAAATGTTGTGATGTGGGGTGGGTTCATACCTAAGACTGTAGATTGCATATCCACTGGATCTGCAAATAACAATAGTATTTATCGCCTTTTGGCGTCAAAGAATGCTGAATTCTTTGAAGATAACTTTCCTTGAAAAAGGAAAAAGGAGTAATTGCTCAAGGTTAACAAGAACCCGCGAGGGCCTGACTGTCTGGAACTAGACATTTCGTATCTACAGGACTCGAAAGTTGCTGGCTATCCGGAACCTAATATTCCAGATCTGCAGAACTCAGGGATTCTAGATGTTGAACCGAGACGGAGCAAAGAAGGGGATAAAGACTTGTTCCAGTCCTTCTAGCTTGTATGGTTTAGAATGAACCATAGACAATTAACAAATAATTGTCATCTCCAAAAAGCGCTGCTTTGGAAAGAAGCTAAAGGGAGAAATATATTCCATCATATAGAACCATACTTGTGTAATGGTTGATCTTCCCCCGGGAAAAGAACCTTTGGGTTGTAAAATGTGCTCCCCTGTGAGTAGCTTAACATCTAGGGCCATTGCAGTCTTGCGTGGCATGGATGTTGAAACAGCCTTCCCAACTGGAGAGTTGGAAAAAGAGAATCAGGGTTGATTTGCTGAACTGTTGGGCTTCTTCCTGAACTTTCATTTTGGTCCCTGAAATGTTTACATTTTGTCCTGAAAGTTTCAGATAAAATAGGAACAATGAATCTGACCACAGAAACATTGACTCTGAAGTTAGAAAGCCAATAGTTGAAGAATCAACAGTCTGAAAGTAAAAGTCATATTGAAACAAAGTCTCGATATGGGTATCACAGATGACATCTTAGGAATTGAATTTCTAAGACATCTAATGGACTGGTCAATAGTTGACAGTCTCGTTAAAGCCACTAATGGATATGAATCATAGAACTGATTGAAATCATGGTGCACCCATAGACAAGGAGCGATATGCACAGGTCATGTGTAGTTCAATGTATTGTACACACTACAACCGACCTGGTATCGTCCTACAAACAGATCAGTTGAACTAAGGTTCACTGATGATCTTAAGACATGATAAATAGAAGGCGTTAAAGTCAGATATGATGATATCTGAATTATTCGCTTATCTACGGATTATAGTATTCTGGATGTCCAGCGGTTCTGGGAGAACACAGTGATACAAATCGGACATCAGATCTGAAGAACACCAAAGCCACAAGTAAATGTGTACAGTGGGTCTTGGAAAATCCTCTAAGCAAACTTGCATCGACCGATTCATGATGGTATCGGAGTTTATCGCTTTATACAAAGCATGAAAGAAGTTGAGTAACTTCACGACTCTTTAGCGGACGTCCCTTATTGGGAGAAACCCGTGAGTTCAGCAGTTATATACTGTGGCTAGTCGGTCGGCTTCAGGAAGGACACGGATGACGGCGTTTGGTTATATGTCAGGATCTGTCGGAGACATAAAACCGTATGGCAGTTGATCATCACGGGTATCACTTCCTTATTTACTAACTAAGAGACTACCCGGAGATCAAGTGTTCTGCCTGTCTAGGGGAATGGGCTTAAAACCCAAAATATACGGACCAATACAGTGGCAACCCAACCGTACTAACTGGAGATTCCAGTAATTTGGTTCAATGGGAAAACTAAGTTGTAAATGTTCAGTTGATCGCTTCAGTGGAAGCATGAGCACTTCGGATAGTGATTTCTGAAAAGAAACACCAAATCCAAAGTCGTTCCCGCGATAGACGTTAAGTGCTATTTGCAGTATGGGTAAATGTTAAGTTTTCAAAACCTGTAATGATCCTCAACAGTTGAGGTTAGGTCTTTGGAAAACTTTTAATGGTTCCTAACACTTGTGAAGTGGGGTATAGCAGGATACCTTGTAGGAGACCACCTATTTAAGTGCGAGGACGGGCCGCCTCAAATGAACGCACTTAAGAATCCAAGACGTTGTCCATGGCCAAAACGGACAAAACATTACGAAGAAGAGAGTAAGGGAATTTGTTGTGTTGGTACCATTGACTTGACTTACACTAAACACTGACGGTTCAAGACATCACATTCACCGCGCAGTAAGTAAGTCCGATGGTATTTAACTATGGAAGGTTCAAAGCTGAGGCTACCACTCCTTATGCAACATCGGTCCGTTGAAATATTGCTGGAAATGAAAAGACACCATGTGAGTGTGCCAAAATCTCTTTCAAGAGGGGATTGTTGGAAATTAGCCTTTGGCGGGAGTTGCGACCGACCAACTTTAACGGCTTAAACACTAGTGTTACATATATTGGAGAATCCGGTTCTTCACACATGCATGATCTACTAAGTACGTAGATAACCGTAGGGCCAAGAATCGTCAAATTTCATTGAGAAATGAAAGAGATATTGGTTCACGAAGTGAGGTGTTTGAAGCATGGAAAAGTGTAGTATTGTGTTCAATTCTCCCTCATCGGTAGAGGAAGAAAGAATTGTTGTGTATATAAGACTCGAAATTGGTTTGGGGTTTGGGACCCCAAGGGGTATCCCATGTGTTTAAAGGAGGGAGGACCTAGATGTGCTTCGGTTCGAGGAAAGACCACACGCGCGCCGCCGCCGCCCGCCCGTCCGGTCCGGTCCGGTTCCGGTTCCGAGTTTCGGGTTTCGGGTTCTCGGGTCGTGGGTCGTGGGCTTTGGGTCTTCTGATATTATCTTTTTGGGCCAGAAAACTTTGCCAGAAGTACAGTTTGATCCCAGAAGTTCCAGAATTCTTTCAGATGTACAGTTTGGTCCCTGAAGTTTCCAGAAAGTCAGAATTGGGCAGAAGAGAACAGAAACGCCAAGTACTCAATTCAGCCATTTATTTTGGCTGAATTACTCCTCCTATAATGGCCAATCCGTTGGTCTTTCAATCCATTTATGTTGGTGGCTTTACTACCTCCATAATGGCCATTATTTGGCTGTTATGGAGGTAGTTTTCTGTCCCTTCCTCACCTATATAAACACCCCCTTACACCATTGTTGAGAACTAAGACTTACATCAGATATGCTACACGAAAATACACAACCAAAAACAGTTCTTCCTACAACTTCCAAGCATCATTTCGTTACTCAATATTCTTCACGGTAGCTCTTGAGTTTCCTTTGCTCAAGTGTTCCATTGTTGTTTTATCTTGGGAGACGAATTGTCCAGGACGTATAAAGGATACATACGGGGCAATATTGTCTTAAGGACAGAGTGCCACACTCGACTCAGCAATAACAAAACAGTTTCAGCTTTTTCCGTCTTCAACCGAATTGTAATTTCAGATTTCTAGTTGAATTATTGAATCTTTGTTTATCCTTTCGAATACTTGTAATAGTTATATACTTTCCGTACTGCTCTATAAAGTACAATAGAGAATAGAGAGAAGAATCTCCAACAAGGACTATGTTACTTAATTATGTAAGAAAAGAAGAACTTGTTAAATTTGAAAAGACTTTTTGACTCATTTTAAAACTCATTTTATAATTTTGACTAGTCTATTTTTCAGAATATCCATTTTGAAGGTTTAGAAATTTTACATTTTCAAAGAGAACAAGTAAAATTACTAATCAGAGACATTACCATAACCGTGGTAGTTGTAATCATATACTTAATCAACAAGAGAATAAGAAGTCTATGATTTTTACGAGGAGATACTTTTTTTTAAGCCGAGTGTCTTTCGAAAACAACCTATCTACCTCACAAAGGTAAATGTAAGATCTGCGTACATTTTATTCTCCCCGAACCCTACTTGTAGGATTACACTGGGTATGTTGTTGTTGATGTTGTATACTTTTCAACTTTTAAAAAAGAATAATGGCTATATAATAAACCATTCTTCCACAAGTAGTTTGGAAAATTATAATTGTCAGAAAAGATAATTGTGTATATGGTACCATGTATATTTAGTCATTAATTACCGTATATTTAGTCATTAATTACCGTATATTCAGTCTAGGATTATGCTTGTATTTTGAGTATATTTACTATCCCTTTGAAATGAAATAATCAATGAAGAATATTTCTTAGAGGGATGTTATGCGAAACATACTCTATCATGAGGAAGCATTGAAAATAGTTGAGGAAAGATGTGATGGTAGCAAGTTATGGTGCCTTTGTGTATCACATATGGATTGCTTGGAATTGGAAAATATTCATGAATCAACATGTACAGAGAGAGGTTATAGTGCAACAGACTAAACAAGAGATTAGAGGAAGAATTGATATATTTAGAGAAAAAAGAGCAACCAGATGCCCTGGGCTCATAGATGCTATTTTTGGTTAAAGTTTGTTTGTATAGTTGTGGTTTCTTGCTTTCTTGAGGCAATCCATGGACACACTCTTAACATAGAAACATGGAAAACCGGATGAACAAACTCTAACTCCAAAGGGAAGTCTAATTCGTAAGCTACTTGGCCAATTCGTCGAATTATGCGATATGACCCAATATACCTTGGGCTGAGCTTTCCCTTTTTCCCAAATCTCATTACCCCTTTCATAGGCGAAATCTTCAAAAAGATCCAATCATCTACCTGAAATTCTAAGTCTCGCCGTCGCACATCTGAATACGACTTCTGACGACTCTGAGCGGTTAACAACCATTTTTGGATAAGTTTCACCTTTTTCCTATATTAGATCAATAACAACAACATACCCAGTCTAATATGGAGCGGAACGATTAATATGCCATTTTGTTAAGATGATCATTTATTTAAAACAAGTTTCTATAAAGTAATTTTAGTGAAAAAGAAAACAAATTTCTATAAATTGTCATATAAGATGATCATTTATTTAAAACAAGTTTCTATAAAGTAATTATTTTAGTGAAAAAGAAAACAAATTTCTATAAATTGTCATATACTCTACAGTATACCCTATAATCCCAGAAATTATAATTGATATGTTGTACTATGTCCTATAAATCCAATATGTCAACACTATTTAGTTTAGACAGTAACCTTGCACAAAATAAAATTAAATGATTTACCTTCAATCTCTCCGAAAAGGAATTAACTTTGCTTCAGAAATATACTTTTTCTTCAGCTTTGAGGCCCACAGGTTGCTCAACTTAGGACTATCACTTAATTATGTAAGAAAAGAAGAACTTGTTAAATTCGAAAAGACTTTTTGACTCATTTTATAATTTTGACTAGTCTATTTTTCAGAATATCCATTTTGAATGTTTAGAAATTTTACATTTTCAAAGAGAACAAGTAAAATTACTAATCAGAGACATTACCATAACCGTGGTAGTTGTAATCATATACTTAATCAACAAGAGAATAAGAAGTCTATGATTTTTACGAGGAGATACTTTTTTTTAGCCGAGTGTCTTTCGAAAACAACCTATCTACCTCACAAAGGTAAATGTAAGATCTGCGTACATTTTATTCTCCCCGAACCCTACTTGTAGGATTACACTGGGTATGTTGTTGTTGATGTTGTATACTTTTCAACTTTTAAAAAAGAATAATGGCTATATAATAAACCATTCTTCCACAAGTAGTTTTGAAAAATTATAATTGTCAGAAAAGATAATTGTGTATATGGTACCATGTATATTTTAGTCATTAATTACCGTATATTTAGTCTAGGATTATGCTTGTATTTTGGGTATATTTACTACCCCTTTAAAATGAAATAATCAATGAAAGAATATTTCTAAAACATACTCTATCATGAGGAAGCATTGAAAATAGTTGAGGAAAGATGTGATGGTAGCAAGTTATAGTGCCTTTGTGTATCACATATGGATTGCTTGGAATTGGAAAATATTCATGAATCAACATGTACAGAGAGAGGTTATAGTGCAACAGACTAAACAAGAGATTAGAGGAAGAATTGATATATTTAGAGGAGAAAAAAGAGCAACCAGGTGCCCTGGGCTCATAGATGCTATTTTTGGTTAAAGTTTGTTTGTATAGTTGTGGTTTCTTGCTTTCTTGAGGCCCGTCCTTGCTTACCAGTTGGAAGAACAAGGCTTGAGGTGCTCTTTGTTTGTACATATCTTTATTTTGATGGTGTCGTAATATTCACATATGTTTGCAAAAAAAAAAAAAACACTTATATAAAGGGTACATTAAAAATGGATAAAAAACTATACGACAAGTAAATAAGAAGAGGAGTACGTAACAACGTGTCAACAATTAATCGAAGTACTAGCAATTAGTTTGAGATTCAAGACTCCTCCCAAAGTAAATACAACACTAATAAAATATGATTTTCTCATTAATAATCAGTCAATTATAGTGGAGCCGACTGTATAAGAATTAATCCATGGACATAAATCACCATGGCTTGGCCAGCTTCCCATGTAAATTTACAATTTTAACCTCTCAACGCCGCTTCTATAAATTTATCGTAACCACCATTCACAACGATCTTTCAATCTCCCAGAGAAGAAATCCAAGGTGATAACTTGTTGTTGAAGCTCTGAGAATATTGCATTTGACTTAGTTAGATGATTTCTACATAAAGGACAAGTCGTGCGTCCACAATTTATCCACCTATCCAAACAAGCCCTATGAAAAAGATGATCACAATTTAGTTCTCTAACTTCTTCTCCTCCTTCAATCTTGCACAAACATATTGCACATTCCATTGATTCCAAAGTATTGTGCTCGAAACGCGTTACTCTAAGATCATGATCATCATGAGGTGCACCTTCAGAAATAATACTAGTAGTAGTGAAATTGTTGTTACAAGAATGAGAGAATGATTGAAAGAGGACAACATTCCATGCCCATTTCAATTGGGAAAATATGAAGTCTATGTAGTTTAGTATCTTTGATTGAGGATACATTTGTAATGTTTTTTTAAATATGTAGCTAAAAATAATAGTGACAATGAAGGACATGGATAATGAAGCTTGACTCATTTTTTTCTCGAGTGATTGTTGAAATCTTGAGAGAAAATAATACTAACTTGGTTTTGTAGTTAGCTATTGTGGAATAATTTGCAGACTTGGCTTTGAAATATATATAGTTGTGGTAAAGTGAGAAACAGTTGGTATTAAATAAAGAATATATTAATTATTTTTTCCAACATTGAACATGTTGTACACAAATTTTGAATATAGAGTAGCATATGAAGACTGATATTTGTGTTGTCAAGATTGAACAGTTCTGTGGTGCATGCACTGGCTTTAGTTTATTTATTTGATAGTCAATTACTAAGTAAGCTTTGGTACTGTCTTGACTAATTTAAGAATAGAAATTCGAAAAGGAAACAGAGAAGAAGGTGCGACGAAAATTGAATGAGAGAAAGGTAGTTGGATGATGACAAATCAAATAACTATTTGTAGTCTCCCTATGACTAAAAGTATTTTTAAATTCATATATTAATAATAAAATATTAAGAGTGTTTTAGTTATTTTATTTTAAAAAATAATTTATCAACATTTTTTAACTAAACACATTAAGTCATTAACTGTCCATGTCAATTTTTTTTTATCCAAACACTTAATTACCGGTCTATAAAATCAATTTGAGCTGTTAAAAGTGTTTATTAACATTTAATGTTGTTACTTCCTCCGTCTCATCTTATGTGATGATTTTATTATTTGAAGAGTTTAGCAGTTTTTTCTTTAATTATATATATATTTTAAAACATTTTGGATCATTAGCTTTATTGAGTCATAGTTACTTTTTGATGCAGTTTTCAAATACATAAATTTTTATTTTAAAATATGTGAAAAATCTCTAGACGAATCAAACTTAAGTGTTTTAAATTTCTTCACATAAATTGAGATAAAAGAACTAATCGTTATTTACCATCAGCTAACCCAAACACACTTTCATTTCAAAGTTGGAGCTTATAATTCGTTCAAGTGTCTTCTATTTTTGTGTTTGAGTTGTGCAGTGTCATGATTCAACTGTTTTAATTATAGGTAGGGGTGAATCTAGAATAGGAATTAAGGGTTCGATCGAATTCAGTAATTTTTATTTAAAATTTATATATATTTTAAGAAATTTATTAAATATATATATAAATTATTTAATTTAGAACTCAATAACTTAAAAAATTAATATTTAACTTATTTTTAAAGTAGGAATTTTTCTATTTTTAAGTAATTTGCTACGACTCAACTGTCAATAAAAGTGCTCCAACATTCGATCGGCTGCCAAGAAGAGACAAAAGAAGTGTGTAGCAAATTTGATCATGAAAATGTGAGTAAATTCATAGGAGTATATGATTGGTGGAATAAAAAAAGATTCATATACTGGACAGATACATATGTACGTGCAAAGTGGTCACTTTTTAATTTAATGATCAGATTTTTTTATTTCTTACCTCACAAACCAAGATTTATGCGGCGATGATGATAAGTCTTTTATTCTCCCACCATTTCAATTTGTCGTAGTTTAATTTAACACAAAATTTTATAATAAAAAAGAAAGTTTTAAACACGTTGTAAATAAACAATTTTTCTAATTAATACAAGGCATCAATTTTTTCATTATCATATTATTTGAATATTCGATTAATATGACAGATCCCTGATTGAACTTAGAGACTTGTTATAATTATTGAACTTAAATTGTAAAATCTTGAAGAACTTTAATTAAAATTTTCAAATATTTTTTATGAAGGACTTTAATTAAGTTTGTCATTCTTATTTAATTAAAATATAAAACATAAATATAAAAAATATATTAAAATAGTAAATCGATATATATCAATATAGCTTACAAATATCTATAGAGGCGGCTAATTAGTACATAAAGCATCACATATTAGCACGGTCCGGAAAAGGGCCGTACCCAATGGATGTGATATAGACAGTCTACCATAATGCAACAATTAGTGGCTTCTCCTACGATTCGAACCTATAACCTATAGGCTATAGGTCACACAGAGATAAAGTTTATCGTTGCTCAAAAACTCCCCTTTAAGCTTACATATATCGATATAACAAATAGTAAATCTACGTTATTGCTACTATTCTCTATTTAATTTTAATTTTTTTCAACTTTTATTAAGATAGCATAAACAAAAAAGAATAAAAAAAGATCCTAGAAGGAAAAGGAAAAGGCACACAAAAACTAGTTTGTAATTACACCAAGTTCTTATAGGAAAGGCTTTGCCAAACGCGAAAAATAAGTTTATATAAAGCTTTTTCCCAACAAAAACATTCATCTTCTCTTTTCTCTAGGGTTTAATTAATATCTACTATCAAATTCAGAGAACCAATCATGGCACGTAACCAAGAGAAATCTCAATCAATGTTAAACCGATTCCTCTCAGAGAATAAACCTAAAGAATAAACCCTTCGACGCCCATATTTAGCCTCAGAGTGCAAAGATTTATCCGAAGCAGACAAATGGCGACACCAAATCTTGAGAGAAATTGGTCGAAACGTACTCGAGATACAAAACAAAGGACTTGCAAGAACACCGTTTACGAGACCTTAATGACGAGATTAATAAGTTGATACGAGAAAAAAGTCACTGGAAAAATAGGATTATTGAACTTGGCGGGCCTAATTACACGAATATTGTTGATGTACCGAATTCAGGTGGACGTGGTCCTGGATATATGTATTTTGGTGCTACTAAGAAATTGCCAGGTGTTAAAGAGTTGTTTGACATACCACCAGAATCGCGAAAAAGAAGAAGAAGACATGAGATATACAAGAGGATTGATGTTAGTTACTATGGATATAGAGATGATGATGGTGTTGGAATATGTAAAGCAACAACGGGAATAGTAAATAATTATTACAGTGATCGAAAGGATAAACAACAGTGAGGACAACAACAAGTTGTCAATTTCTTGATCTAGAATGAAACTTCAAATATAGAATTTGTATTCGAAAATACAAGAACATGAACTGCTACACTTGTGGCTTGTAGATCCACTGAGAATACGAACGGTTGGAGTCCTTCGTCTGTTAATTTTACACCTGAAACACTTAGCAACCAATTAAATAAACACAACACCACCGGCTAAGTCGAGAAATGACTCTCTGTCTTTAAGACAAGATTTCCCCCGTATATAGGCTTTACAGAAGTGTGGACAATAGTCTTCCAAGATGAAACAACAAACTATCAATTGTGCAAAGCCTACACAAATGATCTCAGCGAAGAACACGAATAGTGAAGATTGCTAAGAGAAGGATTGCTATCAGGAAAATCTGATCTCTTTGTGAACTTGTTTTTCTGTTCATGGTCTCTCCATGTTCAGCTATGTATGTTCTTCTATAGAATTGAGCCAATGCTTCAATTTATAGGTGTGCAAGATGGCCTCTTCAAGTGCCCCACAATGGCAATCAATTGCCATGTAATGGATGACAATTAACCCCCAAGTAATGCAGCAACATAATGGTCCAAGTAATGGCCATTATTGGGTGGTTTCAAAGCCATTGAAGCCCCCTCAGCAGCCAAACCTTTGGGATTTCATCGAGTAAACACTGCCTGGGAAGCACCGCTGCTCCAGTAACCAAAGTTGGAATTTGCGCCGTGGTGCTACAAGGGGCGTCGCGGCCCTTTTCCGACTCGTTCCATCTTACACCTCGCACAATCATTCCTTCGTTTACCAACGTGGAACACTTGTTATTAATATGATAACCATCCATCATTCTATGTCTCAAACATTTCACTTACGTACCAATATCTCTTTCATTAACGAAATTTACGATACTTGGCACTAAGATTGCACGTGTGTGAAAATGATATTTCCGACGTGCGGGGCCCAATTGTTCGAGTCATAAATAACGGGATAAACTTAATTCCACATTAGTAAATTTCAAACAATCCCCTCTTGAAAGAGATTTTGGCGCACACACAACGTGCCTACTTTCAGTAATCTTTCAGCGGAAAGATATTGCATCAGGAGAGGTAGCTTACATTTTGAACCTTCCCTAGTTGAATACCATCGGACTTACTTACTACGCGGTGAACGTGATGTCTTGAACCATCAGTGTTTAATATAAGCCAAGACAACAGTACCAACACAATACCTCCCATTTATTCGTTTCTCCTTTTGTTTTGTCCGTTGTGGCCGTGGACACACTTGGATTCTTAAGTGCGTTCTTTTGAGGCTGCATGTCCTTGCACTTAAATATGTGATCTTCTACAAGGTATCCTTCTATACCCCACTTCACAAGTGTTAGGAATCATTAAAAGTTTCCCCAACCTTAACCTCAACCGTTTGAGGATCGTTAAAGGTTTGGAAGCTTAACCTTTACCCACCATGCATGCATCACTTTAATGTCTATCGCGTGAACGACTTTGGATTCATGTTTTCTTTACGAAATCATCATCCGAAGTGCTTTTGCTTCCACCGAAGCGCTCAACTGAACCTTTTCCAGCTTAGATTTCCCATTGAACCAAATTCTTGGGATCACCAGTCAGTATGATTGGGTTACCACCGCAAAGGTTCGTATTGTTTGGGTTTTAAGCCCATTCCCCTAGACAGACAGAACTCTTGATCTTCGGGTAGTCCCTTAGTTAAAGGGTCCGATATATCATTTGATTAGTAATTAAGGAAGTGACACCCGAGATGATCAACTGCTATACGGTCTCATGTCTCCGACAGATATGTCCAGACGCCGTCATCTGTGCTCTTCCTGAAGCCGACCGGCTAGCCACAGTGTATAACTGCTGAAGGCACGAGTTTCTCCCAATAAGGTACGTCCTCTAAGGAGTCGTGAAGTTACTCAACTTCCTTCATGCTTTGTTTAAAGCGATAAACTCTGATTCCATCATGAATCGGCCAATGCAAGTTTTCTTAGAGGATTTTCCAAGACCCATTATACACATTTACTTGTGGCTTTGGTGTTCTTCATAACTGATGTCCATTTTGCATCACTGTGTTCTCCCAGAACCGTTAGACATCCAGAATACCATAATCCGTAGATAAGCGAATATTTCAGATATCGTCATATCCGACTTAACGCCTTCTATCGACCATTTCCAGAATCACGAGTGAACCTTAGTTCAACTGATCTGCTTTGTAGGACGATACCAGGTCAGTTGTTGTATGTACAATACATTGAACTACATGTGATCTGCACATATCGCTCATTGTATATGAGTGCACCATGATTCCAATTAGTTCTATGATTCATATCCATTGGTGGCTTCAACGAGACTGTCACAACTGAGTTTGGAGTTAGACCAGTCCGTTAGATGTCTTAGAAATCTTAATTCCTAAGATGTCATCTGCGATTCCCATATCTTTCATATCGAGACTTTTGTTTCAATATCACTTTCACTTTCAGACTGTTGGTTTTTCCAACTGTTTTTCTTTCTAACTTTAGATTTAATGTTTCTGTTGTCAGATTCATTTTTCTGTTTTAACTGAAACTTCCAGGACCAAAATGTAAATATTTCAGGGACCAAGATGAAAGTTCAGGAAGAAGCCCAGCAGTCCTACAAACCAACTCTGATCCTCTCCTTCTAACTCTCCGGTTAGGAAGGCTGTTTCAACCTCCATGCCACGCAAGACTGCAATGGCCCTGGATGTTAAGCTATTCACGGGGGAGCACATGTACAAGTAGTCGAGGCCTTATACTCGTCAGTAGATCCGTCTAATTTGTACTCACTTTTGAGTATCCACTTTTACAACCCAAAGGTTTTTTTCCCGGATGAAGGTCAACCATTACATAAGTATGGTTTTATATGATGAAATCTATTTCTCTCTGTAGCTTCTTTCCAAAACAGCGCTTCTGGAGATGACAATTATTTGTTAATCGTCCATGGTTCATTATCAACCATACAAGCTAGAAGTGCCTGGAACAAGTCTTTGTCCCCTCTTTGCTCCGTCTCGGTTTAACATCTAGAATCCCTGAGTTCTGTAGATCTGGAACATTAAGTTCCGGATAGTCAGCAACTTCCGAGTCCTGTAGATATGGAACGTCTAGTTCCAGATAGTCAGGCCCTCGCGGGTTCTTGTTAACCTCGAGCAATTACTTATTTTTCCTTCTCAAGGAAAGTTATCTTCAAAGAATTCAGCATCCTTTAACACCAAGAGGCGAAAGGCACTACTGTTATTTGCAGATCCAATGGATATGCAATCTACAGTCTTAGGTCCAACTTGACATGTTTTTGGTATTCCAACTTCTACCAAGCCACCCCACATCACAACATTTGTATGTGAGATCATTTCCATGTTTACACGGAGGGTTATCCTTATCCTTATGCGTATTTCTATTGAGAATCGCATTAGCGCTAAGGATCGCCTTGCCCCACATAATTTGGGCGTACGGCTTTGCACTTGGCTAACATCGTTAGACTGAGGTGAGTAATGAGCAGTCGTTTGATGAACGATGCCTCACATCCTGGAGCTTGCTTAAGAGTGGTAACAGTTTTTGCACAGTCAGTGGATCTCTATCCTTTGTATGTGCGAACATACTTTACACACTTTTAATAATTACACCCAAAATAACGGATCTTTTAAGTTTTGTTTACAATAGTCCAATCTTTAACCGGGAAGGAAGGAGATTTAATATCTGATTTTAGAGTGTAGGGAATATAAGTTTTTAATGAAAAACACTTTATATTCCCAGCCTTGCTTTACACACTTTTATTCAGATATTAACTAAACACATTATAGATAAGAAAGGATTATTAACTTAGACCTTTTGGATGCTGGCCCACTTCAGTCGGACTGAGTGTCCACATCCTCCTTACCATAATTTGGATCCTTTGTCTGGGACAGATATAGGCCTTTTGCTACATGATAGAACATCATCTTCAACCTTCTTCTCTTGTCCCAGTTGACATCATCAGCCTCTCGTGGGCGCTTGTGTCCACCACCCTCGGGAGCGGTGACACCAACTCGTCCTTGATCTTTAGTCGTACTAGCATGACTATCAGCAGTATCTTGAAGCGCAGCATCAGATCCATAGATCCCACCTTTGACGGAAACAGATTTGTAACTGTCGTCAAAGAGAGAACCAAAACTAGGACTAGATTTGAAAGCACGGTTGTCAAGAAGAAAACCATATCCAAATTTAGTCACACACTTGTCGACCAACATCTTTTGAATCACTACTACAATCTTGTCTTAAAACTGTTGGAATATGTAAAGCAACAACGGGAATAGTAAATAACTATTACAATGATCGAAAGGATAAACAACAATGAAGACAACAATAAGTTGTCAATTTCTTGATCTAGAATGAAACTTCAAATATAGAACTTGTATTCGGAAATACAAGAACATGAACTACTACACTTATGGCTTATAGATCCGCTGAGAATACGAACGGTTGGAGTCCTTCATCTGTTAATTTTACACCTGAAACACTTAGCAACTAATTAAATAAACACAACACCACCGACTGAGTCGAAAGATGGCTCTCTGTCTTTAAGACAAGATTGCCCCCGTATATAGGATTTACGGAAGTGTGGACAATAGTCTCCCAAGATGAAACAACAAACTATCAAGTGTGCAAAGCCTACACAAATGATCTCAGCGAAGAACACGAATAATGAAGATTGCTAAGAGAAGGATTGCTATCAGGAAAATCTGATCTCTTTGTGGTGTTGTGAACTTGTTTTTCTGTTCATGGTCTCTCCATGTTCAGCTATGTATGTTCTTCTATAGAATTGAGCCAAGGCTTCAATTTATATGTGTGCAAGACGGCCTCTTCAAGTGCCCCACAATGGCAATCAATTGCCATGTAATGGATGACAATTAACCCCCAAGTAATGCCGCAACATAATGGTCCAAGTAATGGCCATTATTGGGTGATTTCAAAGTCATTGAAGCCCCCTCAACAGCCAAATCTTTGGGATTACGTCGAGCAAACACTGCCTGGGAAGCGCCGCGGCGCTGCAACATTTAGCGATGCGGGTCCAATAACCAAAGTTGGAATTTGCGCCGCGGCGCTACAAGGGGGGCGTCGCGGCCCTTCTCGGCTCCGCGTCCCTTTTCCGACCCGTTCCATATTACACCTCGCACAATCCTTCCTTCGTTTACCAACGTGGAACACTTGTTATTAATCTAATAACTATCCATCATTCTATGTCTCAAACATTTCACTTACGTACCAATATCTCTTTCATTAACGAAATTAACGATACTTGACACTAAGATTGCACGTGTGTGGAAATGATATTTCCGACGTGCGGAGCCCAATTGTTCGAGTCATAAATAACGGGATAATTTTAATTCCACATTAGTAAATTTCCAACAGATGAAATATTGGAAAAATTGGAGGAAGAATGTATGAGAGAATACGACAACATACATAGTATACTACCACAAATGGGTCTGGATGGATAGAGAAAAATAATTTGTTCGAGTATGTGATCGAAGATAAGGAAAGAAAAGAAGAATTTGTGGTATATGTGTCATTGCCGGACGAGAAGGAGATTGAAAGGATGGTGATTCAACAGAAGAAGATGGAGCTTATGAGGAAATATGTTAGTGTGGATTTAATGGAAGCTAAGACCATGCTTAACATTCAAAGATAGGACTTGGTTAAACTTATTTTTAATAATCATGGTGTCCAGACTAGTTTGTTTCACGAGGTACTATTATATATAGCATGTCTCTACTATGTTTAGGAGTTGTTGTTGCCTTTTTTTTTTCCTCTGAAGATCTAGCATTAATGCAAATGATTTTTGTACTTCTTTTAAGTGTAGCAAGCTACCAATGAAAAGAATGAGGAATATTGACATTTACAGAGATGTGATTTCAACAGGGGACTATACTTAACCCTCCACCCTTAGGTGGTTTGATTAAAAAAAAACATAGCAGAGCACTAAGTAAAAGCATTGATCTTGTAATGTACATCTTCAATGTGACTTATTTTCCTAGGCAATGATATTGACAGAGAATTAAGCTTAACATTGTGCACTTCTATTTAATTATATCTTCTTTTTTTTTTTACGAAGGAACCCGCAGCCGCTACTCTCTCGAGTGCGCACAGGGTAAACCCCGGACTGACGCAATAGCCTGCAAACCATGTCAGCCGATTAACCACACTTGGCAAGCCATGTGTGACAGGCTCAACCAAGAAGGTTTATGCAGGGGATCGAACTCGTGACCTTGCGGTCCCGCGCTCTACTGCTACACCAACTTGGCTACTCTTTCATGTGTTTAATTTTACTTTTATGAATCAAACACGTGGTCATTCTCTTTGGTAATAGGTTAAGGTGAGACTCCAACCGAAGACCTCTATTACCAACATGTATGAATGTGCATGTCTTTACAAAATGATACAATGATACATTACCAAAAAATAGTATGTGAGAATCTTGATTCTTGTTCAAGGCGACTCTCATTCGTACATAAACATGGTTATTCCCATCTTGGGGCGCGCATTGGAGATCCATATGCACAGAAATTAGGAATTAGGATAATTTTCACTCGTGGAATTACACGAATTTGTTATTGTTGTTGTACTAAAAACCAAAAACAAAGACAAAAGGAAATAAAGGATCTATATTTTGTGGAAATCCATCAGAGTCATTCTATATATCGTTTCCTTGTACACTTAAGAGATCACGAAAAGTTTTACACCATAGACCTGGATGTGGAACGTGGAGAAGCCTCTCGATCTATTTTGAGTATTGAGGAATTCGGTGGCTTTAAAAACCATTATAGATTTGCTTATGCTAAAGGGTTGTGTTTGTTATGGTGGAGTTCAGGCGCGCAGCCCCCTGTTATTGATAATCCAACTACAAGAAAAGTAACATCTCTTCGTCGCCTAAATTTCAATATTGACAAAAAAATCGTTCGTTGCTACTGTTCGTTAGGTTTTGAACCAGATAAAAAGAAGTACAATTTTTTTGGAATTATCCCATTCTGGAAAAATGTAACATATGATCACGAAGAAGTGTTCTTTTATAACTTGATAGAAGTGGAGGGAAAATTAACAGTCATTGACCGGTGTAAGAGTGGAGAGATGAATTTGTGGATTTTAGTCGCGAAGAATGGGCGAAGCATGCTATTGCCTTTCCCCGAAACCTCTCTTATATCTTGTGGTCTTGCTTTTAGTACTGCTTGAGATTGTATTCATCAAGCACTCCAGGCTCAATCCAAATTATATTTGGAAGCAGAAGAGTTGGAGACCATCAAAAATCGAAGTCACGGACCTTGAAGAAAATGTCCAGATTATTGGTATTTGTAGTTATGTAAATTGCATATTTTCCTTATGATATCCCTCATCTTAGTTTCGAAATTCATTATTTTGAGTATTTTTATGATCCAAAATTACTACTGTACTATTCTTGTAGAAAACATCGTTGTCTCGTGATAAAAAGAACCTTTTTCGTATTTTGCTTCCCTTCATGATCTATCTTTTTCAGTGGTGTAGTCAGAATTTGAAATTTATGGATTCTACATTAATAATTTGTATATATTAGATGAATTTCTTAAGAGAAATGGCTCCGCTCCTAATCTTATTTCGTTCTTAATTTTTTTTTTTTTTTTTGGTATGCCTTCCATTGTTAAGAAGCAAGAGAACTGAATTTCTTCTTACATCAAATTAGAACGAAATAAATTCATACAGTATCTTTTCACAATAATCAAAATATTATTTGTTAATTATCGTGTAGTTACAGTGCAAGTGCATTAAACATTTTTCAACTGTATCGGAGTGTGTAAACTTTTTAAGGGGTTGACGTTGGATATAATGCAACTTCCTTCATTCAGAATTAGGCAGCCAAACACTTGGAATGGTATTTCGAGCCCCCATGACATTCTTTGCGCTAACAGAGTAGCATTTTGTACTAAGCGGGTGGCTCCAAATCTTCTGTTCATAATAGCGGTGGGCTTACTACTTAGATGCTTTCAGCAGTTATCCGCTCCGCACTTGACTACCCAAATCCTAGCTTGTGGCGATCATCAAGTCTAACAAGTTCGAGATTAAGCTTCGAGTTTGTGAGGAGAAGAAGCAGAGATCTATATCTTTTTAGATTTGAGATATTATATGAATTATAAATCTCTTCATTTCTTTAATTCAAATATCTTCAAGACAAGTAGCACTCATTAAAAAAAAAGGGCAGTTAAATTCTAATGTAGATACTAATAAAATCTGCAGACATAGTACAATACTCGTCAAAACTTTGACAAGTCTTAGCAGTGAGCACTTAAAATCAAGAATATACTCCCTCCGTCCAGTTTTACTTATCCATTATACTAAAAATAATTGTCCAATTTAGAAAAAATTTACCACTTCATACTTTTTTACCCTTATCATTTATTATTAGGTTGATAAGTTCAAAGAAATTTTAGTGGTTGCACAACTTTTAAAGTATGTTTTATTTATTTCAATCATTAGGTTACTTAGCAACAATTAGGGTGATATAGTAAAATTATCATTCTATTTTTGACTCCTTAATAGACGTGTCAAGTCAAAATGTGACAAGTAAAAATGGACGGAAGGAGTAGCATATAAGCCATTCATCTCTTTTCAATAAGAGCGGGTAACTGAAATAAGTACAGTAGTAACAAATAAGCATGTTCTGGTGTAAACGAAAACAAATTAGAGGAAATGTACTCAGATGTACATGGCAAGAACATACCAGATAAGAGTCAAGTGCATGATCTTCTAAGCCAATCTGGAGGTTGTATAGTAACTGTGAACGCATCATTCGCATCAGTTTGAACAGTGAAGTACCTCAAATGAATTAGCGAACTGTCTTTCACTGGGAAAAGTACCACCAACGTTGAAGGATTCCAAATCCAACACTCTTAACATTTGAAGCTTAAAGATGGAGTATAACTTATGAATAAACAAAGAACAGGAAAAAAAACTAGTAAGCAAACTTGCGTGGAGAGTAAACTTGCATTCCAAAGATGTTTCGAGCAAGAAGATGCAACATGCTATATTTCATTGATGTATACAAAGGCAGAATTGTACAAAGTACAACCAATGTTAGGCTTTATACAGAATGAATCAAAATTTAAGGACTTTCAAATCAACTTGACATTCTCGGAGTCTTCTCATATCCCTACAGCATCAAGAAGCTGCGAATGTTCTGTCACAGAAACCAGCGAATTCGCAACAATGGCACCACTAGCAGCAACTGCAGGCACTCCAATGCCGGGAAAAGTAGAGTCTCCACAGCACAAGAGTTGTGGAATTGGTGTCGAATGTCCAGGAAATGTGTCTTTACCTGCAGACGGGAATTTAACATAGAACAGTGGGCTTCTGAATGAATGTGATCTTATTCTATATTTATACTACATTTTAACTCTTTTTTATATGTATTATGTATAAAGTCAGACCTCTCTATAACAATCATCCTCTATAACAATATTTTCCTATAACAATCAAATTTTCTTTGGAACCGACTTTAATGTTATGTTATATTATACGGAATAACAACATTTAGCTATAGTAGCCAAAAAGTATCCGGACAAACGATGCTATTATAGAGAGATTTGACTTTACATAGTTCGAGTCAAAAGTAATGACTTCAGTTGAACCCACTGATTCCGCCCGAGATCCACCTCTATTTACCTGCTAATATAGCCGGCCCATAGGTCCCTCTGTTTCTTCTAAGAAATCTTTGATGTGTTAATGGAGTTCCAACTAATTTCACCTCACACTTCTCACGATTAAACCCTGGCCCAAGTGCTTTCTCCACAGCCTTCCACATTACCTGCCATGTAAACAGAAATCAGGTGAAAAGGGACCTCAATATGCATACAAATTTACAGCTACCTAAAGTGAAAAAGTTCAACAAGTTTTTGACTGAAGGTCAGAAATTGCAAAGATGCATATAGAGAAGGAAATGGAAAGTCAATGAGAAGGAAAGGAGCAGGAAAAAGAGGACAAACAAACATGTGATAAAAGATATCTAGAGCAATGGCGGATGCAGCGTTCAAGCACCGGGTTCATCTGCACCCGGTACTTACAACGAGGAGCATAAGTTCATGTGTAAAAGTTCACTAAAATTGCAACAAATAATAAATTTGAACCCATAATCCTTAAAATTATAATGGGTTCAACTCTAAGAATCTTACAGATTGAAAACATAGAGTTTAAATTCTGGATCCGCTTCTCATCTAGAGCATAAATCAGCTAGGCACAATAGCTTGAGCATACTACTGTGACATGATAAAGCAAGTTTATCAGCCATACCATCTCAAGATTTTGTAAATAACTAAATTTGGACCACTGTTTATCATTAATAAATAAGTAAACAAAGAGTACCTCGGATCTTTCAGCCTTGAGGTTTTTGTACTCATTGCTTCGGCGATCAAGACCTTCCCAAATTTCAAATGGTTCGGTTCCAGGGGTATAGGCATGCAAAACATGCTTTCCAGGTGGAGCAAGATCCGGACTAAGCACACTAGGCACAGATATTAGCACGACGTTCTGATCAGCATCAACCCCTCTGTCCCAGTCATTAACAACTATATGATGGATTCCCAGATCATCAGGTATACCCTAAAGATCCAGTACAATGACAATTAAAGAAAGCAATGCCAATGAAAACAAACTCTATAACCCACCCACAAGAGGAAGAGCAAAAAAGAATGGAACAAAAAGAATAGTACTAACATAATTACCCTGAAAATGATATTTCTAATATTTATTTCATGATCCGGTAGTTCAGTTTTTGAAAGCCGTCTCCCATTGTCAGTCTACTAATTGAATTGCAGCGGAATCGTATGCACTATCAAAGGTTTTCCTTGATACGTGCATAGTAACAATCCTACTTTTGGACCACCACGGGATACTGTGGGATGGATGGAATCACTCCATCCTTAACTAGAGGTACCGGGTTCAAACCCCAGGAATGGAATGGGACGTGAATCTGGATTAGTCGGGCCAGTTGGTTTCGGATACCAGATGTTTAAGCCAAAAAGAATTCTGCTTCTGGGGAGTCATTAGGTGAATGACAAATTTCTCACACTTACATAAATTAGTAGACCATTGGGGTATTTACACTTTCTCCTTAACCAAAACACCTCAACAGAAGTTCTATGACAAGACACTAACCTTCTTGGTCCATTCATGAGAAGGTCTAGAAATAAAGTTGAAACAATCAGAACAGTAGCTCTACCAATCAGGTCCCTAGGAAAACAAATAGAATTCTCAACAACGCATTGTTATGCTGTACCTTACCTCTGCATCGAAACCCAAATGCAAATGCATAAATGATTCACACTGTTGGGTCGTTTCGATCCTGTCCTGGTATGATTTCGGGACAACTTCTGGAGGCAATAAACTCAAGGTATCCCACATAGATGCATTGCTGACTACAGCCTTCTTGGCACGGATAAACTGCAACATCAAGTTTCTTGGTTTTATGTTTTTGACGAGGAAAAAGAACAACCTTAATAAAAGAATGCTGTGTATCATTTCACTTTGCACCATAGTTTAATTTTTACTCACTTGGCCACCTCTTAGTTTGACTCCAACAGCTCGACCCTTTTCAACAACTATGTTTTCTACGTGACTCTTGAGAGAAATCCGCCCACCGAACTTTTTTAATCCTCGAACAAGAGCATCAACAATTGCTCCACTCCCATGAAGTGGATATTCTAGAGTACAACCTGGCTTATACCATTCTGAAAACATGTACACCTATGAAGCATAAAGGATGATATCGATGAAGTTATATCAATTAATGGTGAAAAAATGATACTTACACCAATAAGGTAAATTAAATGGTAGAAGGTTAAACTTAAAATAAAGTACAAAAATCGTGAGACGTGAACAAAAATCTACAAGATGACTTTCTGGATTCCAATAATAGGAGGAAACTCCCATTCTATTATCAAAGTGAACCTTTAAGAAACTCTTAATTTCCGCAGACCAGCAAAATGTTAAGCATAAGAAAAGTAGAAAATTGCAGTGTGCAAACCCAAATTTGACACATTAATCTAAAAGGTAAATTTCCGGATTCCAACCATAGGGTGTGACCGTGTGAGGTGCTATTTATAAAAGCTGAATGCAGTATTTAATTTCTATTGTGCAACCGATGAAATTTTAAATCATAAGAACATAAACAGCTCCATTGTCACCATACTAGTTTTTACAAATAACATCATGGAGGAAGCAACATTTTTCTGATATACGCCAACAACTTAACTTCCTACAAATATCTCGATAAGGAAATATGCATGTTCGATAATTACCATTTCTGCTGAGAGTATGCCGTTAGTTTTGACCCCGGCAAGCAAGAAGGCAAGGAGATCCAGCCAATTCCGTATAAAAGGGTCTTTTATTCCCAAAGAATCAATGATTTCTGAGAAGGGTCTGAGAAGCTTGGTAGCACCAAGGGCTCCTTGAGGTCCCATTTGAGCAAAAGATTTTAAGAGAGAAGGTGCATATCTAGCAGCAGCAGTGGAAAGAACACCCAAGTCCCCACGGATAGATAGTGGAGGCAGAGCCATTGCAGCTGCCGAGATTGGAAGTATTGCGTCCTGTAAAAACAACACTCTATGCAAATGAGATAAGATTCAAAAAGAAAGGACCGTAAAGAGATCTTACAAAAATTCGAGAGCAAGGGACTGCCAAAGAGGTCTCATTTAAATTGTAAAAATGCATCTCTGGGTATTAGAACAATCATGGGCAAGTTACACATTTGGCCGTCGCTAGAAAAATATACACTATTATGTATCAAAAATGTATATATATATATATATATATATATATTATACATTTATATGCAAATAATATACACTTACTGGCTATTATTTTGATGGGCAGTTATTTATGTCAATTTCTGAACAATCAACAAAGTAAGAAACACAACATGTAAGGAAGAATGCAATACTCACGAGAAGTTTCCTCCACTCTCGCGCTGAATCTGGTCCTCCATACTTCTCTAGATCCTGAATTGTGAGAAACATTATCATGAAGCATGTTATAAGGAAATATAACATTCAGTTTAAAAGATCAATAGTTCCATTCTGATAGGATCACATAACTAATACAGCCCCAGATCTCAAACGCAAAGCATAATATACTCGAGAAATTTATTTTTTAGGTTCTCATTAGTTTTTGGATTAAACTACTTAATATGGTAAAGCACAGTGGAGATGTTCTCAGTATGGTCCATGAAGGACCACATGACTTGACGATTTTTAGCTCCTAAGGTTCAGCCTATCTTTAAATAATAAACAATAGAACAACCTTAGCAGTAATGCAAGTAAAGGTTCCTCTCAGAAAACTTCATATGTCAATACCTGCAGAAGGGTGGGCGGTACTTTTTTTTGAGAATGAGGGTGGGCAGTACTTTTAATATCCTTCTTTTACTAGGTTTTCTTGATTAAGCTTCGAATACAAGAAATTTAGTCTTACAGTTCTTTACTGAACATACAAAATATTGGTTGTTGTCTCAAGATTAAAAACATAATATGAATTTGTTGGCACATTGATGTGCCATCTGAGAAAACAAAAAAGTAGTCTTATAGTTCTCTACTGTAAGCATCGTACACTAGCTCAATATCTTAAGATTTCAAAATTTACAACCATGAAGCTTGCAAACAATGAAAACATAAGGAATGAATTTTTGATGATGTCTATGAAACATGTTACCAAAAGCAAAAAGCAAGTCATACCTTAAAAAACTCTGTTGGGCCAATGCGTGACAAGAATTCACCTTCTGGTACGTATACCATCCATGAGTCATAATTTACGCAGGGAGTTGATTCACCTAATGCATCAAGAACCTGAGAAACATATCAATAAGTTGAGTTGCATTTGCTAACAAGAAGCCACACTAAATGAACAATAAATTACAGTATATAATTACTAGTAAATTAGGCCTAACAAAGAATTCTCTTAAAACATTGGAGCTGCAATTCACTTCTGTTCTCACTGAACCTTTCACTGAGGATCCAAAACATATTTGTTGTCAGACCATCTGCTCTACCATATTTACAGATCATTTCTGCAATTGTTGTGTGCATTACCATTCATTATTATCAGACGACTCTTAGGTGTTCAACAAAACTGTAGAATGGCCTTCTAGGGAGACAAAAGGCCTCTATTGTCCTCAACTTCTCAATGGATGTTGAATTTGTTAACATCTCATACACTTATTTCATGAGTGGTAGGATTAAGAACTTTGATGCGACAAAGAAAACACTAGTATATAAAGCCCTTTTTTGGAGTTCTATCCACATAAGACGAATACTACATTTGGAAGGAAGGTCTAGGAAGGGACAGGGAAGAAGAAGAAGACTTATGTACTACTCCATCCCTTTTAATTTGTTTGTTTTACTTTCCTTTTTGTAAGATTGGAATAAACTCCTTTAGGATTCCTTTCATTAATCACAATATATATAGTTGTACAGAGGTTGATTCCTAATACAATAAGAATCCTAACTTACCTTAAATGGTTGATTCCTAATACAATAAGAATCCTAAGTTACCTTTAAATATACATCTATCATAATTACAAAATATACTGTGAATATTCGGAGAATATTCGCTAATACTCCCCCTCAGTCGGAGCGGGACGAGGCCGAACGCTAAGGCTGGATCGGAAGTCGGTGAAGAGTTGTCTCGGTAGCCCCTTTGTGAAAATATCTACATACTGATAGGCGGAAGGCACGTGTAATATTTTGACTTGACTAAGGGCAACTTTCTCTTGCACAAAGTGAATATCCATTCAATATGCTTAGTCCGCTGATGTTTGACCGGATTGTGAGACATATAGATGGTAGATATGTTGTCACAATAGACTATAAACGCCTTTCGCAATGGACACTGGAGCTCCAAAAGAAGATTTCAGAGCCAACAGATCTCAACAACGACATTCGCAACTCCGCGATACTCTGCTTCAGCACTCGAACGGGATAGCGTGGCCTGCCGCTTGGCGGACCATGAAACAAGGTTATCCCCAAGAAATACACAGTAGCCTGAGGTGGAGCGACGTGTGTCGGGGCATCCTGCCCAATCTGCATCCGTGTAGGAGAGTAACTTGGTTAGGGCAGAGGGGTAGAGATGTAGTCCAAAGTCCAGTGTGCCCTTAACATATTTGATAATACGTTTGAGGGCTGCAAAATGGGACTCTCGAGGGTCGTGCATAAATAGACACACCTGCTGAACGGCATATGCAATATCAGGCCTAGTGAATGTAAGATACTGAAGGGCACCTGCAAGACTCCGATAAAGAGTGGAATAAAAAACAAGCTCACCGTCATTGGCACTGAGCTTGGATTTCGAGTCAACCGGAGTTGGCATAATTTTACAATTTGCCATCTTAGCCCTGTACACTATCTCTTCTGCATATTTATACAGACACAAAAACATAGTAGTTACAGATCTGGTCACTGATATACCCAAGAAATAACTCAACTTGCCCAAGTCAGTCATAGAAAATTCAATTTTGAGTAGAGCAATGATTTCATTTTTCAAACCGTCAGATGAGGCAGTAAGAACAATGTCATCCACATATAATAGCAAATAAGCAGTGTTGCTACCTCGATGAAAAGTGAAGAGAGAGTTATCACACCTGCTACATATAAAACCGATCTGCATAAGATACCTGGCAGAGCGATCATACCAAGCACGGGGTGCCTGTTTCAAGACATACAATGACTTCCTGAGACGACATACAAACTGCGGGACTGATGGATGAACAAAGCCAGGGGGCTGATACATGTACACAGTTTCTTTCAAGTCCCCATGAAGAAATGCATTCTTGACATCAAGCTGATGAATCGGCCAATGCATGCCCATAGCATTACTGAGAACAGTCTGAATAGTAGCCGGTTTAACAACCGGACTAAATGTCTCACCACAATCAATACCCTCCTGCTGATTAGTGTCATTAGCAACTAGTCTTGCCTTATACCGCTCCAAGTCACCACTGTCTCTGTACTTATGACGAAATAGCCACATACACCGGATAACATTCACACTGTCCGGTCTAGGAACTAGATCCCAAGTGTGCTGGTTTGTTAAAGCAGAAAATTCCTCATGCATGGTCGCATTCCAATTAGGGTCCAGTTTGGCTAATTTGGGGTTTTTGGGAATTGGAGATATAGTGTGTGTGGATAAGTTGAAGTGAACCTTGGGTCTGAAAATCCCGTGTTGGGCACGAGTTTCCATACGGTGGGTGGGTAGATGTGTTGTGTCGGTATGATGTTGGGTGTGGGTATTGTGGGCATAACCTGGGTGTTGGCATATTGGTCGGTTTTTGTCGATCGTTGGAGACGATGGTGACTGGGTGATGGGGGTGAGCTGATGGGTTCTGGTGTCGGTGTCAGGGTCTGGGGTTGGTTCGGTGACAGTGGGTGGTTGCCGGTGTCTGGTGTTGATGTTGGGTTACCGATTTGGGATGGATGGTTGTTCATCGGTGGGCTGAGGTTGACCCGATGGTGGTGTGTTGGTTGTTCTGGAACGGAGGTCGGAGGTGCTGGCCTGGAAGTGGGAGATACAGTGATAATGGGTGATGATGACTGGGGTGGCGATATAGTGGCGGAGACCGGAGCAGTCCGTGACGGAGCAGGTTGGTCACGGTAGTGGAGGGGTCGGAGGATCGGGGAAATGGCTGACTCATCGAGAAACGTGTAGTCCGTATTTTGAAATTTTCAGAGGTTGGAGAATGGGAAGCACATCTCGTCAAATGTAACGTGACGGGACACAACAATTTTACGAGTGGACAAATCATAGCATAGATAGCCCTTATGATTAGACGGAAAGCCAACAAAGACACACGGGGTGGTTCGTGGAGCTAATTTATGAGAGGCAGTGGATGCAAGATTGGGGTAGCACAGGCAACCGAAAATTCTAAGATGGTCATAGGACGGGGTCCGTCGGTAGAGAATTTCGATGGGGTTTTTATTATGAAGAGTGCTAGTGGGTAAAATATTGATTATATATTCAACCATTTTAACAGCATAGACCCAGAAGGACGGGGGGAAGGAGGCATGGAATAGAATAGTCCGAACCATATTATTAATGGTACGAATGATTCGTTCAGCTTTACCATTTTGAGGTGATGTGTAGGGATAGGAGAAACGGAAAACCATGCCATGAGTGGTGCAGAAATTGTGAAACGCCGAATTATTGAATTCACGACCGTTATCACATTGAAAGGATTTTATAGATTTTTCAAATTGAGTTTTTATGTAGTTATGAAACTCAAGAAACTTAGCAAAAACTTCAGACTTGAATTTTAGAGGGTAAATCCAAATAAAATGTGTGAAGTCATCCAATAAGACAAGGTAGAATTTATGGCCAAGGGAGCTAACAACGGGAGAAGTCCATAAATCAGCATGTACAATATCAAACGGTGAAAAAGTAACACTTAAAAATGACATAAAAGGAAGACGACTATGTTTGCCAAGCGGACAAGTAAGACAGTTTTGGGCAAGCTTCCCATTATTACATCTAATAAGCTTATTATTTCAAAGAAAGGTAAAGACATGTGCTCCTGGATGACCAAGTCTATCGTGCCAAGTTGATGTAGAGATTGCAGCAAGGGAGGTATGAGATTGTTTGTTGACAGCGGAAGATAGAGCGAACGGGTAGAGGTCCCCCACACTATTGCAGCGCGTTAGAATTTTCCCCGTATAGAGATCCTTCACAGAGAAACCAAAATGGCCAAATTCCACATACACAGAATTATTACGGGTGAATTTTCTAACGGATATTAAATTTTTAATGATGTTAGGAGCATACAGGACATGGTTTAGAGAGAAGGGCGGATGGGGAGGTTGTGTGTGGGCATTACCGTAACCTTCAATTGGAATCCAGTATCCATGTACCAATTTTCGTCGGGTTGTTGAAGATTCAAAGCATTGAATGCCTGGCCCAAATCAGTTGGGGCCATGGTGTGACCAGTGGACAGTTGCTGGGCTGAAACAAGGTGAGCATGTTGGGCCTGTCTAGGCGCTGGACCCGAGCCCAAGAGGCCAGGTGCCCAAGCTTGTTGGAATTAAGCTCCTGCAGTTGGATATGGACAAGCTGGGGAGGCCCAAGTTCCCGCATTGGGCCAACCTGACGGACCAGGGCACTGGAATGGTTGGACAGGCGTTGGGCTTGCCTGTTGGGCCCTGTTGCCCCTTCCACGTCCTTTGCCTTGCTTGCCATTGCCCCGGCCTCTGCCTCCTCATCCGCCACCGCGATTGTCCCGCTGCTGTTGGTGGTCCGACGGCGGTGGTTGAGTGGTAGGGGATGTGGTCTCTACTGCTAAGGCTTTTTTATTATGCTCATCTTGTTTTGCGCGACGGGTCTCCTCCAAAAGTAATTGTGAACGTGCCTTGTTGAAGCTTGGTAGTGGGTCGGCCTGTTGAATCATGGTTGCTAGCGTATCATATTCGCCTTTTGGTAGGCCAGCAACGAGTTGTAGGACCATCTTTGTTTCTGAGACGGGTGTTCCAACTTGGGAAAGTTGATCGGCAATGAGTTTCAGTTGTTTGCAGTATTCAGACATATTGGTAAAATTCTCAAGACGCGTATTGTTGAATTGTTCCTCCAAATACACGGCGCGAGTATTTTTGTTGTCCTGAAATATTTCTTCCAAACGAACCCATAGGTCACTCGCCGATGCACCTAGTTACATGATAGTACACAACAAATCTTTGGAGATAGTGCCGTATATCAACTGTTTGACGATGACGTAAAGGTGATGCCATGTCGAGTCTGCAACATCGGATGGGCGAGGAATAGAATCATCGATGTGGTCTAGCACGTTATATGCCCATGCATGAATGTAGAAAAGTTCAACCCACATTGAATATTGACAATCTTCTTGATCAAGGATTATAGGTATAAAATTCTTGATGTTTTGGACGGCGAATGCCAGATGAAAAGAAGATGCAGAGGAGGGTGGGTGGTTGTCGAACACACTGGTGGAGGAACCGGTAGTGTTGAGGGAGGTTGAGAGAGACATGGTGGTCACAAATTGAAAGAGAAAAAGAAAGATTGGTGCCGGCGGCCGATAGGTGGGGGGCGGCGGCGGCTTGGGAAGAATAGAATGGGGTTTAGGATTTTGCTTCTGATACCATGTAAGATTGGAATAAACTCCCTTAGAGATTCCTTTCATTAATCACAATATATATAGTTGTACAGAGGTTGATTCCTAATACAATAAGAATCCTAACTTACCTTAAATGGTTGATTCCTAATACAATAAGAATCCTAAGTTACCTTAAATATACATCTATCATAATTACAAAATATACTGTGAATATTCGCTAATACTTTTTAATCCGTTACAAAAAGAATGCATCTTTCCTAATTCAGCAACTCTTTAATTTCAACGTCCCACGTGACATGATTAAGACCACAAGATTAAACGGCATTTTGGTACATTAAACATATCTTTAGATTAAGACCACAAACTTCAAAAGTCTTATTTACTTTTTTAAACTCCGTAACAGGTCAATCTAAGACAAACAAATTGAAACGGAGGGAGTGTATCTTTGTCTCAAAATACGCCAACTTCTGGACTTCCTTTCCTTATCTTTCAATTCATTTCCATAAACAAAAAAAAAGCCAAATTATAAACAGATAGAGTGTAACCTGTGCTAATGGATTTGCCTGAGGACCTCTTGATTGAAAACCAGAGAACAATGACGGACCAGAGTCAAATTTGTACCCTTTTATATCAAAAGAGTGAGCTGCACCACCAGCTACATCATGGCTTTCCACTACTAAAACATCTTGGCCATACCTAGCAAGAAGTCCAGCACAACATAGGCCACCTATACCGCTCCCAATAACAACGATATCTGCTTCTGCCTTGCCTGCACATTATTCTGCAGTCACATAAACATGTTCCTGTAGTGAGAGAACTTATCCACATTATAAAATTCTACACAGGCAGATCCTCAGAGTTACGGTTTTTTCCTTCACTGGAACATCAATTTACACTGAAGGCCAAATTTCATGGATTAGCAAGTGGATACATCACGAGTTAGCATGTCCACCGAATACCAATCTGTTGTAAGCTAAGCATGAAGAGAACAACTTTAACGGACATTAGAAGCTGGGAATTTATAACAGCGAGACATATCGTGCATATATTTCTTTTATTTGAAGTCTACATATTAAAAAACTACACTAAATTTGCAAATTTTGATGTCAAAGTGAAAAAAAAAGCACATGTAGAGATGGTAGTCAATGTTTACTTAATTTGACTCTCGGTAAACCAAAAAAGTGAGAAATATATTGGAAGAGCTAAGTGTGTTGAAGAAGTTCAGTTCAAACCCTACCATTTGAAAATATAATTTTTGAGCTTAACTCAACCACAAAAGCTAGCTAGAAGAGAAAATTGTCCAAAATCTTATAAGGAGACCACAACCCATTCCCCAATGTGGGACTGGACACTCCCCCACACCCTAGGACTAGAAAACTGGAGCATGAACATTGAGAAGCACAACAAAGGGACCGATCAGTCAGACTATGGTACCATGTAAACATAAACAAACAGAAATGTGTAGTAATTTTCTATGTATCTCATTCCAAGAGGTCAAAGATATATATACATCTAATCCCTCTGTCACAATTTATATGACACACTTTCTTTTTTAGTCCGTCTAAAAAAAATGACACATTTCCTTATTTGGCAATAATTTAACTTTAAATTTTACATTTTACACTTAACGAGATGATCTATAACTACACAAATATCCTTTAGCTTGTTTTAGACCACAACATTCAAAAATCTTTTCATTTCTTAAACTTTGTGCCTAATCAAATTATATTATATAAATTGAAACGGAGGGAGTATATTAGGTTCTAACTAAGGAAATATAAAATGTAATCCTATGCATTTGCCTACATATTTGCTAGGCTATGTACAATACACCAAAGGTAGGCTACATTCCATCTGTAGTCGGAAATACAAATAGTGTAAAAATACTTACTTTTTGTAAGTAAATGAATTGTTGATATTCAAGTGTATTCAAACACTATGAAAGTTTGTTTTTTTCTAAATCTCGTTGTTTAAATTTCTAGTTCTGGTTCCGCTACTGAAACCAGGTGTTATTGCAAGTCTTTATATTTAGATATGAATAAACAATATTTCTTTTTTTTTAGTTTCCTGCCTGAACTATCACCAATTAGTTAGAAAAACACACTTCAACTATCATTTATTCACTTTTCTTTAGTCAATTATCACCTCAATTATAGATAGGAAAAGTGAACAAATGATAGTTGAATTGCGTTTTGCAAACTAGACTCTCACATCTGAAAAATGATACATACTTAAAGTATGTTTGTGACCTAACTAAATAATACTACTCCCTGCGTCCCATTTTATGTGGTATGCTCGTTTTTCGAGAGTCAATTTGACTAATCTCAAAGCTAAATTGAATTACAACTCAATATTGTAAAATAAAATTTAGATATTCAAAAATTATACACTAAGTACTATAAGTTGCAATTGTTCTCGTCTTAATACAATGAAAAAATAATTTTTATAATATTCTTCAAATTTCACATAATTTGAATCCAAAAAGCAAAAAATATCACCTAAATTATGACAAAGAGAGTATATGATTAATGTCAGGGCAAGACTCGCATTAACAAACTCGCCAGTTCTTTAATACCCAATTTTACACACACAAATATAGCCGTACCTGGGACGGGTTGCTTGGAGGTAAGAGTGGCGGAGCCAGAAATTTCACTTCGGGTCAAAAATGTGCGTTTTCGATTAGCAGAGCTGAAATTGAAAAGAGGAGATAATGGTTGATACTGAGGAAATATCAACGCCATTGAATTTTAAATTTTTGATTCGTGCAGCTAATACGCTATAGCACAAAATGTGTCGTAGTAGTAATATTATTCTCCATAGCACTAGCAGTTGTTGATATATTGCATGTGGAAGTGGCCACGTTCTAAGTTTCTGCACCACAGCTTCCCTCCTTTAGCCTTTAACGGAATTTGTTTATATTGTGTCTCATACAACAGACACAAATTGTGTTAGGCTCCATAAAGCTTGACAAATGGAAGGTTCATCACAGGAAAGAAACAACCCGTGTCAACCAAGAGTGAATTTAAGGGGCACGTGAATTCATTTATATATATATATATTTCTTATAATTGATCTAACACACTTTTTATTTCAAATTAAATGAATTTTTGGAATGTGATACACCCTGAAGAAAGTTAAATACCCTTTTGCTTCTTCCCAACCTTTCTTACAACTAGAGATAGTTATTAAAGATAGGGGGAAAAAATTAATTATACACCTTTGGACTTTAGAAAATTCATTCATTTTAAATTATAAAAAAATGGCAAAATGGTCCACTTGTCAGACTTATAAGGACCCTCACACAACCTGTGGAGGTGTGTGTGACACAAAATAAAACTTCTACATATGATCCACCTTCATTCCTATCTTTTGTCTTCCTCCTAAATAGAAGTGCAATTAAAAATGAACAGAGGACCATTATTAAAGGAAATATCAGTTAATCAGCCTATCTTTTTTTTATATCCCTCCGCTTATATCAGAGCAACTGATATCACCTACAAGGTCCTACCCCATAAAAGAACAAATTACTTTCACCAGGGTTCGAACCCACGTTGCAGGCCTCCAGCTGAATTTTAAGATTTCCTCATTTACCATTCAGCTATGCCCGGGGACAATCAACCTACCTTTTGATTATTGATTGTTGCTCCACTTTATGTCTTTTTTTTTTTTTTTTTTTGTTCCAACACTTTATGTCTTCCTTACTTTGAATTAAGGCCGACCAGTGAGTCGGGTAGGCCCGGTCCCGCCCTGACACCGCCCAGGTCCCGCCCTGACACCGCCCAGGTCCCGCTCAAACACCGCTCAGGTCCCGCCCCCACACCGCCCAGGTCCCGCCCCTAAATTTGACTTTTTTTTAAAAAAAAATCGTGGTATCGGGACTCGAACCGGGACGGGACATAGTCTCGTCCCGACCCGTCCTGGCCCGCCCTAATCCCTCCAGGCGCGACCCGTCCCGCCCGCCTCAATCCCGCCAGCCCGACCCGGTCCCGTCCGAAGCCCCCCTTTGCAAAAATAGTTGTTGCACCAATGACCATTTTACATTTTGGCCGTTGTGCAACGGTCATTTTTGGCCTCCCTCCTACCCCCTTAATATATATATTTAACCCATAAGTTATTATATTTACACTTTAACCCATTTTTCAACTATAAATATCTCATTTTCTCTTCATATTTCTCACAAATCTTCCTACAATCTCTCAATCTATCTCTCTACAAGTCTACATTGTCTACTAAATATTCAATTTTATTTATTCATTTAGGAGTGAAGTTGACAACTAGCTTGAAGATCTTCCATCAAGCAAAGTTTCAATTTTCAACCTCTCGATTACACGTCGACGTTACGTCGGCATTTGTACATTCGTTCCTTTATTAAATTATTATTGTCTGTTTATTTTATTTAGCGCACTTAATTTCGTTTTCTTTAATTATTTATTAGTATAAGTATAAATTTATAATGGAAGAATTTAAACGTATGCTTACGGGTGGGGTCATGCTTCTTCTAGTAGGGGCAACAAGGACAAGGGTCCTATTTCTAGACAGAATCCTATTCCTACACATGATGATTTTGTTGATACTGAACATTTTCCTATAATACCATTAGATTTAGACGAGGAGCTATTTTCTGGAACTCAAGAAGACTTTAATTTAGACGATGATCTAGATGATACACCCACTAATGTAGATGACAACACACCCACTAGTACACCTTCAATTGAAATGCCTTCTATTCCCCCTAGTATGAGACGAGGTCCAGCAAAACGACCATTAAAACCATATGCATGGACATTTTTTTATAGAGACGTAGAGAATCAAGTAGCTAGATGTAAATTTGTAAAGATGTTTTAAAATTTAAAACTGAAAAAGGTCACGGTGGGACAGGAGATTAATGAGACACGTATCAAGGGCTCATCTAACTAGGTATGCCCTATACGAGGCTTCAAAACCGGGTGCGCAAACGTCCGCTCCATCGGACAAGGTTCACATACTGTTCAGGACCAAGTCCATGGTCAAACTAACCCTATGACGGGGGGAATTGTAGGCCCTAAATATGATAAACATAGAGATAGGGAAGCAATAGCAAAATTAGTTGTTGTGGAGGGTTTGCCTTTTTCATTTCCTTCATCTCCCGATTTTATTCATTACATTAGAGATATGTATAATCCTGCTTTTAATGGTTTTCCTAGATCAACTGTTAAGAGAGATGTATTTAAATTTGCACATGAATATCAACAGTATTTACGTTATTCATTATATCATTTTAATGGCAAAGTGGCTATCACTTCTGATATAGGTCGTAGTACTAACGACCATGATTATTTAACGGTAACCTGTCATTGGATAGATTATAAATGGTCTATGCAAATACGTATCTTAGCGTATAGATATATAGATGATAGACACACTGATACTTTTATTGCAGAAAATATTTATCAAGTGTGCGATTATTACGAATAACTGATAAAATTATGACTATTACATTAGATAACGCTTCTTCTAACAATTACGCTATTATAATTTTAAAAAATAGTTTAACTCCATCTTTTTCAGATCATTTTCATATAAAATGTAGCTTGTCATATATATAACTTAGTTGTAAAGTATGGTATATCACTTTTTGAAGACATTCTTAGTAAAATACAATTTGCTATGAACTTTATTTTAAAAAATAAGAGAATACAACGAAGAAAAGAATATAAAAAATTTTGTCACGATTGCTAACTACCTTATAGAAAAATTCCAGAAGAAGTACCCACCAGGTGGAATTCTTTATACGAGCAACTACTTGTTGTTTATGACTATAGAAAACCTATAACTTTATTTTTTAACTCTCATAATCAAAATCCAGCTGATATGGTTGTAGATAGCGATTGGAGAAAAATTTAAGAACTTATTGCATTTTTAGAGAAAAGTTTTTCAAGCAACAAAAGAATTTTCCGGTATATATTATCCTACTATTTCAATTATGTTGTTTTATATAGCTCTAATATTTTTACTGCTTAATGAATATATGGAGCATATAAGACAACAAATAAAAAAATATTTATCAAAATAAAAAAATATTTTATTCCTATTCCCACTATTTATATTATTGGTGATGTATTAAATTCGACTATTAAAATAGACGGTACTAAATCACTTGTTGAAACTATTTACGATTGTATAGCAGTACTAGCACCTCCAAGCCCCAAAAATCCAAATCACCCACCACCTATTGAACAAACTAAAGAAGAAGTGTTATATAGCGTAGAAGACGAATGCAAAAAAGTATATAGGTTTTACCAACAAGAAAGTGCTAGCAACCTACCGGCTTCCATACCATCTTCTTCTTCTTCTTCAACAAAACCTCACAAAAGACATGATGTTTCTGCGGCTAGTATTGAAAGTCTCAGAAATAGAATGTGTGGCCGTACCGCTACTAACCAAATTAGCGAGTTTGATATTTTTGTTTTGCAGGGTTCTGTACCGTACCAAGCAGTTCTCAATGAAGAAGGACGCGAAGACTTGCTAAAATACTGGAGGGGAATGAGAAGACCTTTCCGACGCTTTCAATGATGGCCCGAGATGTTTTGAACATTCAAGCGTTATCAACGGCGTCTGAAAGCGCTTTTTCTGCCGGCAGATATCAAATAGGAGAGCACAGACACTCATTAGCCGGAGACAGCTTGGAGATTGTAGAATAATTCAGAGATTGGATACGAGCGGAGTAAAGAAGGTGCGGTCAACCGGAGATCAACGAAGAAGAAGACGAAAACTACAACGAAATCTTATCCGAAGGTGGTGGAAGCGACATGGAGCAATATGACCAACAAATACCAATTTCAGCCGAAGAACCACAGGAAATTATCAAGAAACAAGAACGAGTTTTTTTTCAAAATGTAATATTTTTAATTGCAATTTTACTATGTAATTTACAACGTTTGAACAACACCACAAAGTTACAATTTTGACAATTGTATTTGTATTATAAAAAAAATCATGTCTATTAAATAATATAAGAGGCACAAAAACAGCTTTGAGATGTTTTTATTACACCATCTTGTTTAATTATTAAGTTTTTTTATATATATGTTATTTTTAAAATTAAGTGCAAAAAATAAAAAACCCGATCCGACTCCGACACGATGGGACGGCGGCGAATCCCGCCCGACCCGATCCCGACTCACTGGCCACGCTTACTTTGAATATTTATGACATAAGTTGATCAGATATGGAGTTTATTAAAAAAGAAAAGATTTCGGGAATTTGTCATTTAAATATGCCCTAGTTCTTCTTGCGATAATCAATTCAACCTCTAATTTAAAACATATACCTTTTTGTTACATTTCATCTCTTTAATAACTTATAGTAATGAATGTAATGGTACTATTGTTCCACTGGAGAGATGAATATATGATTAGCTTTTCGAAAAAAATTCAAACGAATAATTTAATAAAATATTCTAATTTTTTGTTTTATTTTATTATGTTTCAGACTCTATTTGCACAATTACATTAAATATATTATTATTTATTTTTACTATGTTCAATTCTATCTACTCCTTAATCCGTAGAGTATATTGAATGTGCAGAAATAACTATAAGTATATTATTTATATGATTATAAAAAAAATTAAAACTTATAATTTTAAATATATAATTATATTTGCGTGATTATTAAACTTTTAAAATTTGTGATTATAAGTATGTTATTAATATTTATGTGATTATAAGAATTTATTATTAAGGATACAATAAAAATTAGATTATCTAAAATTTTAGAAACAATAAAATGTTAAATTTTCCCTAAATTATGCAAAATGTCCAAAATTATTCTTCATTTTAAAAAATAATTCTTAATTGCAAGACACATGTCAGTTTTCACTATTTATAAATAAGAATAAATTTAACCTATTTAAGTAAGAGCAGGGAATTAACCATCACAATCAATTGAGGATAAATCTATTTTATTTCGCATAGTATAAAGACAAATTTGACCCTTTCACATTAAGTTTAGAAAAAATGCATCAAATCTTCTTAAACTTATCGTAAAAATTCATTTTATTAATTTAACTTTATGAATATTTATATATCCTTATTCTTTTTGAAGTGTAATAAACACCTTCAAGTCAATATGAGCTTTATATAAGCATCTACAAAATTAAATGGTTAAAATGAATTTTGACGATAAATTTAGAGAGAATTTATTATCTTCTGATCAATGATCATTGCCTGTACTCCACTTTATTATCTTTCACATTTAATTCTCTACTTTCTTCCTAACTTAAACGTTTTTTTTTTCTTTCTGATTCTCCTTCTTATGAACTACTACAGTGGATGAGCGTTTTTTCTCTTTAATTTTAATTAGTATAGAAAACAGCAAACTGAAAGCAATTAATTTTTCTTTTTAGTTGCAGGTTTCTGTTTCTTGTGCGTTTTTGAGGACTTCAATTACCGTGTAAGTGTTTTTTTTTGGTTTTATAACTGTTTATCTGTTTTCTTTACTCAAAAGTCTTTCTTTAAAGCTATAGCATCTTACTACTGATTAAATTTTGCTGAAAATTTTCTTTTACTAAGTGCTTCCAGGTAATTTTAGCAATTTTTTCTAATGAAAAAACTAAAGAGTTATTGGAAAAAACTGATAAATAGAACAATTTAACATATCCATTGAAGAATACTTGCATCAGTTGTCTTTGGGTTGTTCCTTTTGAACAACCGTTTAGTAAATCATTCTCTTTTTATTTCTCTTGTAACTTATAGACCTTTAGACCACGGTCGAAAGATCTCTTTTTCACAAATTGGATCCTTGTATGTTGATTGAGATTTCTACTAACTGTTAGAGTGGATTAGAATTCCACATTGGTTGGAATGGACTAGTGGTTTGCTTATATGGACTTGGCCAATACTCCTTTCTTGAGCTAGCTTTTGGGGTTGAGTTAGGCCCACGTGTCATATCTTTACACTAACATTATGTTAAAAAAATGAGGGAGGGGAGGGGATAGGGTGCTTCTCTTCAATTTGAGAGCAATATGTTGGAGAAGAAGGTAACAAATTTGGAGAGTTCAAAATACACCCTGGACTTTGCAAGAAGGATTAAATATACTCTGGACTTTGCAAGAAGGATTTAATTGGTTGCGGGGAGGTTAATTAAATCCACGTGACTTTTGTTTTAACAAAAAAGTCAGAAGAATAATTCTAAAATCGGTTATTTCACTTTTGTTTTATTTGCCTTGCAATCCTGTATCGTTTTGAGCTGAGGGTCTATAAAAAACAACCTCTTTACCCCACAAAGGTAGATGTAAGGTCTGCGTAGATCCTACCCTCCTCAGACACCACTTTATGGGATTACACCGAGTATGTTGTTGTTGTTTTTGTTGGTTATTTCACTTTCGTCAGCCGTAAAGGGCATATCTGAGCCATTTGTATTACGGCAAGGATACAAATAGGCCCTTTTAACGGAAAATATATTTGCTCTAAATCACATAGTACAGGGGTATATTTGGATCTTTATCTTGAATTAATGCAATGAATTATCATTCATACTCTCTTTGGTTTCCTCTCTAGTTTCTCTTAATTTTCTAAAAATATCAAAATTTTAACTAGAAGATGTTTGAATCCACGGCTCGAGTATTGAAAGATTTCTATTCATCTTTTTCCTTTTCTCAAAATTTTTACTTTTAAGCTATTGCATGTTACTATTAAATTTTCAGAAACTTTCTTATGTGTGGTTGGTACCACAGAAATATATTCTTCAGAGGATAACTTATTTACTGATAAATATTCTTTTGAAGAATGTTTTCTGGTGTTTGGTTGTAAAGTGGAGAATATCTTTTTCGGGAAAACGATATTTGTTAAGGATTGATAATAATGTTACCAAATTATGTAGTATTTTGATGAAGTTTTGAATATTAAAGATTGACTGAGAATAAAAAAAAAGCACTTTTTTGGTAAAAAGTATATCCGCATGTGCGTGATTTTGAGTCTTGATACTGTAACTAAAAGGAGGGGGGGTTTTAGAAGAAGAATAAAAGGTAAAATATCACAGTATAAATATAAATCTCCATTAAGATCATTTTGTTGCATGCATATTTCCAAGAGAGGAAAGGTGTGTGTGGGGAATCATTCCAATATAAGTAACAATAATACTACCTTTATATGCATGAAAATATGCTGTGACAAGCTCTGAAGATATTGAAGTTATTACTTGCTGGATTTATTAAGAATCAACAAGTAGAGAAAACTGAAAAGGTGGAAAGTAGATGGCCGAGGAGTGTTTGGGTGTAATAGTTGCCATAAACCTTGTGCAGGGAAATCATTTAGATAGTTCAACGAATAATCAATTGAACAATGCTGTGGAGCAACTAGCATTTATAGTTGCATCTCTCATGGCATTGGAGGACGCTCACCCTGAGAATGAGATAACTGCACAATTTAGGGCCATATTTATAGAAGCTCGTGATGGTTTTTTGAGATATGTTCTCACATGAATAATCAAGCAGGCGAGACAAGTGACACCATCAGAATGATTTCAAAGGTGCTGAAAACAATACGACTGGAGCTAATCAATGTTTCAAAGACTTCAAGATCATCTAGCCCAATCACTATGGAGAAGGTGGGGTCTGTTGTAGCTTTGCTTGATGGTGTTACATTTATACTGTGCCTACTTGATGTAAAGCGTTATGATGTTCTCGTCTCTTTGGTTAAAGAGAAGCTGAGATATCTAGAACTCTTCACATTAACTGCAAAGTGGTGCATTGAGCTTAAGAGGATGAAGGGTCTCGTCACCTATGCTGACGATGTAGCTTATACTACAATGCACCTATGTTTCTTTGTGGCAGCCTACAAAATGGAGGAGGATGGCCACAAAGAACTTGTGTTAGATATTGAGTTCTGTGATTTGCTGCATAAGTTAAGCCCATTTTCGCATGAATTGAGGCAGATTTATCCGAGCCTCTTGATCGGGTCAAAGTCATCAGGAACAAAACCTACAATGGATGCTAAATTTATGTCTAATTTTGTTGATGCTCTCAAAAAGGATCTGGAAGAGCGTCTAAGTCGTGACGCCATCTTGAAAACTGCCTTTGATGAGCGAATTCCGTGGCTCCGACAAGGACTTTCTTACCTATCTAGATTTCTCTCTGAAATAGTATCAAAATGCACTCCACTCGAAGAATTCAATTCTCTTCAATCACATACGGAAGCTCTGGCCATTGAGGCAGCAATTGTGATCTACACCTTCTGTGATGCGAGAATGGACATGAAGTCTACTGATATAGATCATAAGCATTTTCTTGTGCAACTGAAGTTTAATCGTGTCATGGTAAAATCGATCTGATTCAGCTACTAAAAGGTGAAGCCACCATAATAGCTCCTTTGAAAGATCTGATTGACTATGTTCAAGAAGAACAGATATTCTTGGGAACTTTTCAAATGGATTCATTAGAGCAATGCAAAGAGCAAACTAAGATAGCTGATTTAATGACACTTATTTGATCTGTGACTAGCCGAGCATGCTTTGTCATTGATTTTGTTTCTCGTCACTTGAAGCAAGAATATTCGGAGCATGAATACATGGCCAGGGAACTTAATCGCTTTCATTTTAAATTGCTTCTTAAGTTCAAGTTTATTAAGGTAGTGATTAGACAGATGTGTCCCAACAGTTCTACATCATCGACCCTAGATCATCCTACGATAGATCTTCTGAATTTTCTTCCTGTTAACTGTGATATCATTGATTCTTATTTCAGCATGCTAAAATCCTCAAAGACACAATCCTCTCATAGCCCCAAGATGGATGACATTTTGGTGGGGTTTTATGAATATATTCTTGGCAATGTGCTACTGAAGGATGAAACTTATTTGACGTTTACTGTTGCAAATCAGGTTAAAAAGTATTACTATGGGTTGTTGCTCCTGGTAACGTATCTTGTTGATCATCCAGTTCAGAGCATTGAATGCATGAGACAGAATGATTTCTTGACTAGATTTGGAACTTTTGCAATTGTAGCTGAATCCGCTATCTGTTTAATTTATGAGGAGGCTTTGGATAGCAACAAAAGTAGGAAGGTCAATCTTGTTCTTCAGTTTTTGACGATAACTTTCAAGCTTATCAAGTCTGTGGAAAGCTTGATGGTTCTACTAAAGGATAAAGCTACTTTGAAAGCTGAAATTCTGGATCTGATTGAAAGTGCTCATGAAGAGCTTATTTTCCTTAGAGTTTTTCTCATGGATGTTCTCACGCAACACACAGAGCTTAACGAATTACATGATCTCTTAATGCGTGCTGAAGTAACTGCCCACAAGTTAGGACAAATAAGTGATTCTTGTTATGGAAGTTTTGTGGACGGGTCCAACACTCAGCAAATGAGACTTTCATTATCTGATCTGCTACAAGAGATTGAGTCTGTCAAGGTAGAGTTCAGAAAGTATTCTTTCAACTTCTGGATGCATCACCTTACAACATTACAGATGGCGAAAGCCTTATCAATTTCTTATTGAACCGCTGGGACAGACTTTTCAACTATGATGATTGGTCAATCTCTTTTTTGAAGAATCAGATCCTAGTAGTCAAAGACAAATCAGAGTACTTGCGCTCTTTTCTTGCAGATATTGTACATCATCGCAATATGCATCAAGAACTGAAAGACCTCATGAGACTTGTTCAAGATATAAATTATGTTTGTTTTTCCATGTCAAGGGTTATAGACCTGCCTGGTATTACATGTTATATCTCTCTGATGTCAAGCAATTGCTCAAGCATATTGAGGCAGAGGTCAATATGATTTGTCTTAAAGTTCCACATTCATTAGGTTATAGTTTCCCTAAGACAAATGGATTAGGATTTCTCAATTGTTTCTTGGACAAATTGGAGGATTTATTGCGTTCTAAGCTTGATTCGGTTATCGATTTAAAGCATCAGATTGAATCATTCAAGGAGGGCTTATTGTGTCTCAGATCATTGATAAATCATTTTGCAGAAATCCTAGTTGAGCATGATGAAGTTTATGGTCTTATAACAAGTGTTACTGAAATGACATACAAGGCAGAGTATGTCATTGACTCGTGTGTGGCGTGTTCTCATCCACTATGGTATAAAATTCTTCGGATTTCTGAAGTTGTTGATAATATTAAGCTTGAAAATAAAGTTGTTAGTGAGACTTGTGAAAGAAAGAAGATAGATGTGATACTCGGCTCACAAAGTCAAAAAGACGGCCACTAATCTTGCAACCTCTTTATCAGCTAATACTCCAATATCAAATGAAGTAACAGAGGGTTTCCAGGAGGCGATGGACAAAATAAAAGAGCAGCTACTTGGAGGATCACCTCAGCTAGATGTCATCTCATTGGTCGGCATACTGGGAATCAGTAAGACTACTCTTGCCGAGAAGATTTACAATTATCTGATAGTTACCGGTCACTTATATGTTCATGCTAAGTGTCATGTGACTCATGGAGAGAACTGCTTCTTACTATTTTGAATGATGTTCTTGAGCCTGATGATCACACTGAGAAATGAGATGGTGAAATAGCTGATGAGCTGCGTCGATTTTTATCGACCAAGAGATTCTTAGTTTTCATCGATGATGCGTGGGACAGTTTACATTTGTGCTTTAAAGATGCTTGGAACAGGAGCATAATTATTCTAACGACCTGACTGAGTGATGTTTCCAATTATGCCAAAAGTGAAAGTAATCCCCATCATTTTTGTTTATTTACAGATGGCTCATTGGAGATTATTGCAGGAAGAAGTGTTTCAAGAAGAGAGTTGTCAATCTGAACTTAGAGATGTGGGATTTAGGTTAGCGAAAAGTTGTGGCGGGTGCCTCTCTTCATTGTAGAAGTTGTTGGTATTCTGAAAGAGAAAAAGAAGCAAGCAGATTGGTGGAAAGAAGTGGAAGAACGTCTAGATGCGCAAAACATGGGTAGCTTGGGAGAGAGCATGCCTATAATTGGATTTAGTTACAGGAATTTACCACACTATCTCAAGCCTTGTTTTCTTTATTTTGGGGGACTTCTGAAGGGCAAGGATATTCATGTCTCCAAATTGACTCGGTTGTGGCTCTGTGAAGGATTTGTACAAGCATCAGAAGATGCTGCACGAGATCTTTTGGAAGATCTTATTAGCAGAAATCTTGTAATGGGCATGAAGAAGAGACCAAATGGAAAGGTGAAAATGTGTCGCGTTCATGACATATTGCATCAATTCTGCTTGGAAAAGGCCAAACAAGAGGAATTCCTTCTCCGGATCAATAGGTATAAGAACTATTATATTACAACAACAACATACCTAGTGAAATCCTACAACGTGGGGTCTGGGAAGGGTAAAGTGTACGCAAACCTTATCTCCACATTGGTAGGTAGAGCGGATGTTTCGAGAGACCCTCGGCTCAAGACAAAACATAATCACAAGCAAAGCAATTAAAGCAAGCAAAGCAAAACAAAGCAAGAGAAACGGTCAGACTCGGATAACAAATTAAAGCAGTATGAACATGCTGATAACAAAATCGAATACGCCATGGTAGAACATTTTAACAAAAGGAAGCAGTAGCTAACACAGCTAAATAAGTTAAACAAAGTACACTAAAGAGCACATAGCAGCAGAAATCAAACTACATGGACTATAAAGCAATATTGCGCCTATAAGTGTGATAGGCTAATCGGGCCTACAGTAAGAACACCACAACTATCATTTTGTAAGCGTAAGTAGGACTACGCTCGACTACCTACTATACTTCTACCCTAATCCGTGTCCTCCACAACCCCCATCTAAGGTCATGTCCTTAGTAAGTTGCACTTGCGCCATATCTCGTCTAATTACCTCTCCCCAATACTTCTTCGGCCTATCTCTACCCCTCATGAACCCGTACATTACCAACCTCTCACACCTCCGCATTGGGGCATTTGTGTCTCTCTTCTGCACATACCCGAACCATCTCAACCATGCTTCCCGCATCTTATCCTCCACCGAGGCCACTCCCACTTTGTCTCGGATATCATAATTTCTAATCCTATCTCTCCTTGTATGCCCACACATCCATCTCAGCATCCTCATCTCCGCAACTTTCATCTTTTATATGTGCGAAGTCTTGATTGGTCAACACTTCGCCCCATATAACATAGTCGGTCTAACCATCACCTTATAGAACTACTGTATTATCTTATATTATTTTACTATCTCTCATTTTCATGTGATTTTATCTTTTTTCTCAATTAGATTTAACGAAGATGATATGTTTCCTGAAAATCATGAGGAATATCGATTGTTTGTTCATTCTTCCTAGGATCAGATTGATTTGTGGCAGCCATCTCGCTCAAATGTCCGCTCTTTAATTTTCAATATGATTGATCTGGAGAACTTGTTATGGCCTCGTGATATCTCTTTAATCTTTGAAAGCTTCAAATTTGTTACAGTGTTGGACTTGGTATCCTTCAACATCGGTGGTACTTTTCCCAGTGACATACAATCTCTAATTCATTTGAGGTACTTTGCTGCTCAAACCGATGCAAATTCAATTCCTTCATCTATAGATAAGCTTTGGAATCTTGAAACATTTGTGGTAAGAGGATTGGGAGGCGAGGTGATATTACCTTCTTCCATTCTCAAGATGGTCAAATTGAGGCATATACTCGTAAAACATCGTGCCTCATTTAGTCTACAGGAGAACATGGGTGAATCTCATGCTAACTCTCAATTAGATAATTTGGAGACCTTTTCCACTCCACGTTCTCTTATGGTGAAGATGCTTAAACAATATTGAGAAAGATGCCAAATTTGAGAAAGCTAAGTTGCATATTTTCGAGGGCATTAGGATATTTAGAGAAAGTGAAAGGAATGTGTGTTCTTTTTCCCATATTAGAGTTTCTAAGTCACCTTGAGTCGCTGAAGCTTGTTTCCAACAACTATCCGGCTAAACTTCCACATGTCTTTAATTTCCCCTTAAGACTAAGGGAATTGACTTTGTCAAAGTTTCATCTACCTTGGAACCAATTTTCGACCATTGAAGAATTGCATAACTTGGAGATTCTAAAGTTACTTCTCAGAGAATTTGAAGGTTATGAATGGGAAGTGAAAGATTCGGAGTTCCCTGAACTCAAATACTTAGAATTGGACGACCAAAACATTGCACAGTGGTCCGTCTCTGATGACGCTTTTCCTAAGCTTGAACGTTTGGTTTTAACCAAATGTAAGTGGCTTGAGAAAGTCCCTTGTCATTTTGATGACGCTGTATGTCTACAAAGCACTGAAGTAAACTGGTGCAGCTGGTCTGTTGCCAACTCTGGCCAGGAAATTCAAAAAACTCAACACGACGATATGGCAAATGATGCATTCGCAGTTTAATATACAGCCTCCAGATTGGGATAGAAGATCATCCACTTGACTCTTACCTGGTATATTCTTGCCGTGTTCATCTGAGTACATTTACACTCGTTTGTTTTCGTTTACACCGGAACATGCTAATTTGTTACTATTGTACTTATTTCCTTTCTCATAACTAATTTGAATTTGAAATTGAGTGTTATTTGGATCTGCTCAATTAGTTGCAGTTTAGAGTTTATCCGATAACTGTGCTGGTAGGAGGTAACATGTATCCCGTAAAAACAAAATAATTTGAGATATTTACAGGAGATTAAGCTGAGTGAGTGTATTAATTAATAAAAGAAAAATTGGTATTGGTATATACTGAAAAAAGAGATAAAAGTGAATCACGTTAAGTTGGTATGTAATGTTAATATACCATAAAGGATATAAACGATATACAGTGTATACCGTGTATATCATGGACACCCAAGGCAATTGGGAGACTGTGATATACACGGTATACACACCGTGTATGTCCTTGTTTTTTGTAATAGTTTTTGTATATAATTAGCATTGTACGCTTGTCATAATTATAGAATTCTTGTACCAATAGAATAGAATTTTGAGAGTAGAATAGAAATATGATTTTTCATATTATGGAAATTGTAAATTGTATATATACTCTTTCATTAATGAAAATAATCAAGGGATTATTTTTTTCATGGTATCAGTACCCAATTCGAAAATAATCATCGAATTGTAAATTGGATGATTATTCAATTTTTTATGGACCTTTTCGTTAGCAAAAAAATCTCAAGTTTTTTCACCTTCTTAAAATTTTGAGCATTGATCCGTACCCAATTCGAACGAGAAATAAAAAATATTCAATGTGATAATGGTAAAGAATATGATAATGGGTTGTTTTGGGAATTTTGTGCAAATATGGCATAGTTTTTCGTTCTCTTGTCCTCATACGTCTTCACAAAATGGGAAAGCCGAACGAAAAATTCTTACCATTTATAATATTGTCCGAACTTTATTGGTCCATGCTTCGGTACCCCCTTCATTTTGGCATCATGCTCTACAAATGGCGACTTATCTTCTTAACATACTTCCTACCAAAGGTTTGACATATTCATCCCCTCTTAAATTCCTCTATAATAAGACTTTTTCGTATTCACATCTTAGGGTCTTTGGGTGCTTATATTATTCACTATTTCCGTCAACTACAATTAACAAACTTCAAGCCTGTTCTACCCATTGTGTGTTTTTGGGTTATCCATTTAATCATCGTGGTTACAAATGTTTTGATTTATCATCGAATAAAATCATAATTAGTCGCCATGTTCTTTTTTATGAAACTCAATTTTCGTTTGCTAAATTAAGTAATCCCGAGCCTAGTTCGTATAATTTTTTAGATGACGAGGTATCCTCGTATATTATCCGCCATTTATAGGACTTATCCCGCACCCACTATCCACCTTCGGGCCTACCGCCCGTTGGACCCATTGTTTCATCAAATATGCCTAGTGGGCCACACACTCGGCCCAATACCGATCTCGGTATTGTTCCAGTGGTCCAGCCCACTGTCCCAGTCTCCATTCCAGCCCTTATTTTAGTCATTAGCCCAGCAGGCCCACTCCATCACCAGCCCACCCACTGTCCAAAATCCACCTGCTTTCTCCTCGAGTAATGAGCCAGTCACTCGGTAGTCAAAGGGATACTTTTAAACCAAAATGGCATTTTAATCTCAATTCTAATGTCTCTAAATCCCTCTACCACGTAACCCAGTGTCTGCCTTAAAAGACCTGAATTGGAAATTGGCTATTAACGACGAATATAATGCTCTTATTGAAAATAAGACGTGGGAGTTGGTCCCCCGTCCTTCTGGTGTTAATATTATTCGGTCTATGTGGATTTTTACTCATAAAGATAATTTTGATGACTCTTTTGCAAGAAATAAGGCTCGTCTTGTAGGTGATGATAAAACTCAACAGGTTGGCGTGGATTATGGTGAGACATTTAGTACGGTGGTCAAACCGGCTACCATTGGCACTGTTCTCAGTCTAGTTCTTTCAAAGGCATAGCCCATTCATCAATTAGATGTGAAGAGTGTTTTTTTACATGGTGATCTTAAGGAGACCGTTTACATGCATCAGCCCTTGATTTTTCGAGACCCCAAATATCCTCATCATGTCTGTTTATTGAAGAAGTCCTTGTATGGGCTTAAGCAGGCCCCACGGGCTTGGTATAATAGATTTGCAGACTATGTTCCGTCTATTGGGTTTTCTCACAGCAGATCTGATAATTTATTGTTCATATATCGTCATGGTACTTTCCTGGCTTATATTCTTTTATATGTGGATGATATTATCTTGATTGCCTCTTCTGCTGCTTTGTGCAAGTCTATCATAACAATGCTCAGTTATGAGTTTGCTATGAAAGACTTGGGGCCTTTGAGTTACTTTTTGGGGATTGCTGTCACTCGTCATGCAGGTGGGTTGTTCTTATCACAACGGAAGTATGCCGCTGAGATAATTGAAAAGGCTGGTATGTCCTCGTGTAAGTCTACTTCCACTCCAATTGGTACTAAGCCCAAGATGGGTGTTGCGGCTGGCTCATCTTACGAGGATCCCACTCGCTATCGCAGTCTTGTTGGAGCTCTTCAGTATCTTACTTTCACAAGATCGGATATTACGTATGTCGTACATTAGGTGTGTTTGTTTATGCATGATCCTAGGGTGGAGCACATGAATGCGCTCAAACGCATTATCAGATACATCCAGGGGACGTGACTATAGCTTGCATCTATATCCATTATCTGCCTCTACACTTGTCTCGTATACCGATGCTGATTGGGGTGGCTGTCTAGATACCTGAAGCTTCACGTCGGGTTATTGCATGTTTCTTGGTGATAATTTGGTCTCGTGGTCTGCCAAACGACATGCTACCTTATCATGCTCCAGTGCAAAGGCCGAGTATCGAGGGGTAGCCAATGTGGTTTCTGAATCATGTTGGTTACGTAATCTTCTCTTGGAGCTTCACTTTCCCATTCAAAAAGCTACCTTGGTATATTGTGATAATATTAGTGCTGTATATCTTTATGAGAATCCGGTTCAACACCAGCGCACTAAACATATTGAGATGGATATCCATTTTGTTCACGAAAAGGTAACTCGTAGACAAGTACGCGTCTTACATGTTTCGTCCAGGTATCAAATTGCAGACATATTTACTAAGGGTCTTCCCTCGGTCCTATTTGAAGATTTTAGGGACAGTCTCAGCATACGAAGACCGCCTGCTATGACTGCGGGGGTGTGAAAATATACCATAAAGTATATACACGGTATACTATCTTGTGTATACCGTGTATTTCACGGAAACCCAAGGCAATTGGGAGACCATGATATACACGGTATATACACCGTGTATGTCCTTGTTTTTTGTAATAGTTTTTGTATATAATTAGCATTGTACACTTACCATAATTATAGAATTCTTGTACCAATAGAATAGGGTTTTGGGAGTAGAATATGAATAAAATTTTCCATACTATGGAAATTGTAAACTGTATATATACTCTTTCATTAATGAAAATAATCAAGTGATTATTTTTTTCATGCAATAACAGAGACAAATTTACTGAAATATAATTAAATAAAAATGTATTATCTTGCAATTTTCTTTTAAAAAAACACTTAACTGTCCCTTTTCAGGGTGTTTTATTCCATAAAACAAAGCATTACATAGAGAGGGATCAAGCCTAAACCTCTTTCATCAGGCCAAAAAACAAAGTGAAACACCTTAATCATATAATTGAAACGATCATACAAATCAACATGATACCAAAGTAGAGAAAGCTCCTAGGTGCGAGTCTGATCACCACCCGTTTATTAGAAAGAATTCGAAGAACACTAAACGACTTATATCTTAACTTTGCGTACAGTCTTCACGTTACTATTTGGAACTAGAGGTTGAGGGGATGTTGGTGGTAATGTACCCTGAATGGGGCAGAAACTCCTAAGTGTAAAAGAGAAAAGTGAACTCAAAGGGAAAATTTTAGGCAAACAATTATCCTCAAATTCTAATGCAGCTTTGCAACATTGAGGACCAATCAATCGAGGTTGAATACTTAAGAAAGATGTTATAATTTCTTCAACACATCCGGAAACATTTAACACTGATACTAAACATTTGGGGATGTCCGGAAGAAGACCATTATCGACCTGACCCCTTAAACCTAGCAAAAGACCGCCTCCTCCAAGTAATTGTGAGACACTTGAAGAAACCTCGATTGATATGCACAAGAAAATAATTGCATACGCATAAGCATAAGTAATTTTTCTTACCGAATTTATGAAACAGTTATGATTATATTCGGAGCTGAGAGAATTTGGAATTTGATGAAGATTTGGAAGGGGATGTCATATTTATACGGTAGGATGTAATGTTAATGTAAGGTGACCTTTTAATTTCCTTAAATGTCTTTAATATAGGCGTGGCCAGTGGGCCGGGATCGGGTCCGTCGGGTCAGGACCAGCGGGATCGGGTCAGGGCGGGATGGGGGGAGGGCGGGATCGGGTCAGGGCGGGATGGGGGGAGGGCGGGATCGGGTCGGGCGGGATGGGGGGAGGGCGGGATCGGGACCGACGGGATTCGCCGCCGTCCCGTCGGAGTCGGGTCGGGGCGGGATCTGGATCAGGTTTTTTTTTTTTGCACTTAATTTTAAAAATAACATACATAAAAAAAACTCAATAATTAAACAAGATAGTGTAATAAAAAAATCCCAAGGCTGTTTTTGTGCCTTTTATATTATTTAATAGACATATGATTTTTTTTGTAATACAAATACAATTGTCAAAATTACAACTTTGTGGTGTTGTTCAAAAGTTGCAAATTACATAGTAAAATTGCAATTAAAAAAATTACAATTTGAAAAAAATCTGTTCTAGTTTCTTGATAATTTCCTGTGGTTCTTCGGTTGGAATTGGTATTTGTTGGTCAAATTGATCCACATCGCTTCCACCACCTTCGGATAAGATTTCGTTGTAGTTTTCGTCTTCTTCTTCAGTGATCTCCGGTTGACCGCACCTTCTCCGCTCATTGAGAACTGCTTGATATCTGCCAGCAGAAAAAGCGCTTTAGACGCCGTTGATGACGCTTGAATGTTCAAAACATCTCGGGCCATCATTGAAAGTGTCAGAAAGGTCTCATTCTTCCTTCAGTATTTCAGCAAGTCTTCACGTCCTTCTTCATTGAGAACTGCTTGGTACGGTGCAGAACCTTGCAAAATAAAAATATCAAACTCGCTAATTTTATTAGTAGCGGTACGATCACACATTCTATTTCTGAGGCTTTCAATACTAGCCGCAGAAACATCATGTCTTTTGTGAGGTTGTGTTGAAGAAGAAGAAGATGGTATGGAAGCCGGTAGGTTGCTAGCACTTTCTTGTTGGTAACACCTATATATTTTTTTGCATTCATCTTATACGCTAGACAACACTTCTTCTTTAGTTTGTTCAATAGGTGGTGGGTGATTTGGATTTTTGGGACTTGGAGGTGGTAGTACTGCTATACAATCGTAAATAGTTTCAATAAGTGATTTAGTACCGTCTATTTTAATAGTCGGATTTAATACAATACCAATAATATAAATAGTCGGAATATGAATAAAATATTTTTTTATTTTGATAAACATTTTTTAATAGCTGCCTTATAAGCCGGTTTATCCATATATTCATTAAGCAGTAAAAAAATTAGAGCTATATAAAACAACATAGTTGAAATAGTAGGATAATATATACCGGAAAATTCTTTTGTTGGTTGAAAAACTTTCTCTAAAAATACAATAAGTTCAGAAATTTTCCCCAATCGCTATCTACAATCATATCAGTTGGATTTTGATTATGAGAGTTAAAAAATAAAGTTATAGGTTTTCTATAGTCATAAGCAACAAGTAGTTGCTCGTATAAAGAATTCCACCTAGTGGGTACTTCTTCTGAAATTTTTCTATAAGGTAGTTGGCAATCATGACAAATTTTTTTATATTCTTTTCTTCGTTGTATTCTCTTATTTTTAAAAATAAAGTTTATAGCAAATTGTATTTTACTAAGAATGTCTTCAAAAAGTGATAGATCATCCTTTACAACTAAGTTATATATATGACACGCACATTTTATATGAAAAATGATCTGAAAAAGATGGAGTTAAACTATTTTTAAAAATTGTAATAGCGTAATTGTTAGAAGAAGTGTTATCTAATGTAATAGTCATAATTTTATCAGTTATTCCGTAATAATCGCACACTTGATAAATATTTTCTGCAATAAAAGTACCAGTGTGCCTATCATCTATATATCTATACGCTAAGATACGTATTTGCATAGACCATTTATAATCTATCCAATGACAGGTTATCGTTAAATAATCATGGTCGTTAGTACTACGACCTATATCAGAAGTGATAGCCACTTTGCCATTAAAATGATATAATGAATAACATAAATACTGTTGATATTCATGTGCAAATTTAAATACATCTCTCTTAACAGTTGATCTAGGAAAATCGTTAAAAGCAGGATTATACATATCTCTAATGTAATGAATAAAACCAGGAGATGAAGGAAATGAAAAAGGCAAACCCTCAACAACAACTAATTTTGCTATTGCTTCCATATCTCTATGTTTATCGTATTTAGGGCCTACAATTCCCCCCGTCATAGGATTAATTTGACCCTGTACTTGGTCCGGGATAGTATGTGAACCTTGTCCCGATGTAGCGGACGTTTGCGCACCCGGTTTTGAAGCCTCGTATTGGGCATACCTAGCTGGATGAGCCATTGATGTGTCTCATTAAACCCCCCGTCCCACCGTGACCTTTTCCAGTTTTAAATTTTAAAACATCTTTACAAAATTTACATCTAGCTACTTGATTCTCTACGTCTCTATCAAAAAATGTCCATGCATATGATTTTAATGGTCATTTTCCTGGACGTCGTCTCATACTAGGGGGAATAAGAGGCATTTCAGTTGAAGGTGCACTAGTGGGTGTGTTGTCATCTACATTAGTGGGTGTATCATCTAGATCATCGCCTAAATTAAAGTCTTCTTGAGTTCCAGAAAAATAGCTTCCCGTCTAAATCTAATGGTATTGTAGGAAAATGTTCAGTATCAACAAAATCATCCTGTGTAGGAATATGATTCTGTCTAGAAATAGGACTCTTGCCCTTGTTTCCCCTACTAGAAGAAGCATGGCCCCTACCCGTAAGCATACGTTTAAATTCTTCCATTATAAATTTATACTTATACTAATAAATAATTAAAGTAAATGAAATTAAGTGCGCTAAATAAAATAAACAAACAATAATAATTTAATGAAGGAACGAATGTACAAACGCCGACGTAACGTCGACGTGTAATCGAGAGGTTGAAAATTGAAACTTTGCTCGATGGAAGATCCTCAAGCTAGTTGCCAACTTCACTCCTAAATGAATAAATAAAATTGAATATTTAGTAGATAATGTAGACTTGTAGAGAGATATATTGAGAGATTAGAGATATTGTAGGAAGATTTGTGAGAAAGATGAAGAGAAAATGAGGTATTTATAGTTGGAAAATGGGTTAAAGTGTACATATAATAACTTATGGGTTAAAAATAAATATTAAGGGGGTAAGGGGTTGGGGGAGGGGGAGGCCAAAAATGGACGTTGCACAATGGCCAAAATGTAAAATGGTGTTGGTGCAACAACTATTTTTGCAAAGGGGGGCTTCGGGCGGGATCGGGACGGGACCGGGTCGGGCCTGGCGGGATTGGGGTGGGCAGGACGACTCGGGAAGAGACCATGTCCCCTCCCGGTTCGAGTCCCGATACCGCAATTTTGTTTTTAAAAAAATCGGATTTAGGGCGGGACCTGGGCGGTGTCGTGGCAGGACCGGGCCGACCCGACCCACTGGCCAGCCTTAATTCAAAGTAAGGAAGACATGACCCCTACCCGTAAGCATACGTTTAAATCCTTCCATTATAAATTTATAATTATACTAATAAATAATTAAAGTAAATGAAATTAAGTGCGCTAAATAAAATAAACAAACAATAATAATTTAATGAAGGAACAAATGTACCAAACGCCGACGTAACGTCGACGTGTAATCGAGAGGTTGGAAATTGAAACTTTGCTCGATGGATGATCCTCAAGCTAGTTGACAACTTCACTCCCAAATGAATAAATAAAATTGAATATTTAGTAGACAATGTAGACTTGTAGAGAGATAGATTGAGAGATTGTAGGAAGATTTGTGAGAAAGATGAAGAGAAAATGAGGTATTTATAGTTGGAAAATTGGGTTAAAGTGTAAATATAATAACTTATGGGTTAAAAATAAATATTAAGGGGGTAGGGGGGTGGGGGAGGCCAAAATGGTCGTTGCACAACGGCCAAAATGTAAAACGGTCGTTAGTGCAACAAAATTTTTGCAAAAGGGGGGGTTTCGGGCCGGATCGGGTCGGGACTGGTGGGCTGGGACGAGACCATGTCCCGTCCCGATTTGAGTCCCGATACCGCATTTTTTTTTAAATATAAATCTCGGGTTCGTTTGGGGACCGGCCCGATCCAACCCACTAATCAGCCATACTTTAATATGAGGATTGAGGACTTTATTGTACATTTGACTAGTTGTAATTAATTGTCTTTTAAGTTTTAAGTGGCATTAAGAGAGTACCATCCATCTGTGGGACATTTACTTGCATCTATGTGACATTAAGAAGCAGTATTTATTTGTAGTTCATAATTGGAACGCACTCTATTTTAAATTGTTTATCGTGGTTACTAAAAAATAGTTGTCTCAAATAATTTGTCATTTTAGAAGTTCAAGACGTAATTAATTTTTTTTCAATTAATGAAGATGACACATAAATAGAGTAAATTAACATTTAATGGAGAGAAACTATAACTTAGACATAAATAAGGCTACCGTAGATCAAATACCCCTTATAATTAATATTTTTTAAAGGACATGTAAACCAAAAAAGTGACAAATAATTTGAGGAGGGAGTACTAGTACATTCTTTAACAAAAAAAAAAACACAAGGATTATATTTAACTAAATACATTAAAATTGAATTATTGCTTTGTTGTGGCATGTTACAACATTAATTATTGTGCTTCAGCGATACTGAATTGAAGCACAAATTATCTCGAAAAGGACACTGAACCTTATGTGGATCACTTTATAAAAAAATTAGAAATGCATTTGGATGACCAATTGGAGCATTTCTTTTGTGACATCTAAATTCATGAGTCGTGATCGACACTTAACGAGCTATTACTCACTAGGCGAACTATCAACACAAGTTACTATATTGAAAAAATCAACATTCGAAATAGAACTATAACTTAAAGAAAATATCCATCAACAACAGCGGAATAAACAAGACTAATCATAAGTCAAATTGTAGCCAAAATCCACTAGCCACTACAATTTTCCCACTGGAAAATGTTCAGTGGTTATTTTCCACTGAATATCCGTGAAATAATCAAAATAGTAGTATTTTCTCACGGAAAAACTGATAAGTTTTCTAGCGTTTAAATGGAAACCCCTTTCCCATCATCTGTTTTTTCAGGAGTTGATTCGGTGAAAATGACATGTTTTATAGCACAAATTTTTCAATGACGATGAAAAAAATCTTTATTTCTAGTAGTAAACATAATCAAAAAAATATCTATAAGACTGAGTACAAAAGATAAGGGAGATGTAGCTTATAAAAACAAAAGCATAAGATAGATAGCCAAAGCCACCACCACGAACAGACTCTGGTCGGTTCACCTCTGAGAAATCTGAATCATGGTGGCGTCAGATACAGAAAATTTCAACAACTAACTTTTCACTTCAACTCGTTCGAAAATTGTTCGAACCCCTCGTATCACCACCCAAACCATTTCCGTAAGTCACAAATAGAATAAACAACCTATAAACATGCACGGAATACAAATTGAAATGCAAATACTCAAATCTAGAGATGGGATTATCACATCTTTAATTTACTAGTGAGTTCTTATAAAAGAAATTTGGGTGTTAACTTTCTATCCAATTTGGAGCGGCATAAACATGTGATGGTCAGTACTTTCAGCCTGAGTAACAAAACTGTTAGGGTGTCTACTGTATGGAGGAAAATATTTTTCATGTTTTGTTGGTAAAAAATTTTAAAATTTTTTAAGAATGTTTTCTTTAGATAAATAAGTTCCTTAAAAAGGAGGAAAATGATTTTTCTAATAGAAGTAGGGAAAACAAGTTCCATATGAGACATTCCACATTTGTATTGGTTATATAAAAATGCTTTAATATTGATTATATACAAATGCTTTTAAGGTAATATTTTTTGCTTATGCATCGAGCATAAAAAAAAAAAGTAAGAAACTCACTTATTTTCTTGGAAAATATTTTCCTTCGTACCGAACACAACCTTAGTATAGAGTACTTATTTTTTGGGGGTCAAACGGGTCGGACGAAATGTATGATATTGTTATTGATGCTATTATTCTATAGCAAACACTGCCTTAGTATAGAGTTCTTATTTTTTTGGGGTCAAACGGGATGGACGAAATGTATGATATTGTTATTGATGCTATTATTCTATACCGAACACAGCCTTAGTATAGAGTTCTTATTTTTTTGGGGTCAAACGGGACGGACGAAATGTATGATATTGTTATTGATGCTATTATTCTATACCGAACACATCCTTAGTATAGAGTTCTTATTTTTTTGGGGTCAAACGGGATGGACGAAATGTATGATATTGTTATTGATGCTATTATTCTATACCGAACACAACTTTAGTATAGAGTTCTTATTTTTTTGGGGTCAAACGGGACGGACGAAATGTATGATATTGTTATTGATGCTATTATTCTATACCATTTCATAATTTTTAGAAATGGAATTATTAAGTTCTTCATAGTTTAAACTTTAGAGTGATGTTTTCCATCAAAATTAACTTTAAGAAAATTAGATTTTCTTTAAGTAAATTAAACTAAACTCACCAGTAATATATGACTCAGTTTGAAATCAACATGTATGGCTGTATTTGATCAAAGGCTAAGTTTCATTTGTTTGCACTTAATGGAGATCTGAATCTGAATGTTTTAGATCTTAGACCATTAAGATTTAAGCACATATTTGGTCTTAGTATTCTAGTCAAGCTTCATCACCAAGAAGAAATTGGGGACGGTGTGGGGGGGGGGGGGGGGGGGGGTCAATTTTTAATTTCATTCGGAGACCAAATAAATATTTTATATAGAATTATAGATAAACATCATTACTTATCCAATTTATGAACAAAATAATATCCTCGATTATAGACTTCCAATCTGGGTAAGAAACTACTAAATTTTCCAATTTCTCTTTCAATCATTTACTAACTAATTACTTACTAATAGATAAAAGTAATGTTTCATCTCAAATTAAACGACATAATCATTTAATAACCATAGGTACTTCCAATCTAGGTGAAACTTCAATCACTAAATTAAAGCTTGCATAAATCAAAACATAAGATAAGAGTCTAGGTTTTTTACGCTGTCAATGTATGTAACTTCTTGCCTGGCCTGATCGGTGCCGGAGGATGATCTGACGGACTCTCAGCCTGGTTAGGGCCACTAGGAACCAATCGGTATGAAAACCCTAACCCTCGTGGAACATCATTCAACTTTCTTGAAATCTGGTGAACCGCTAAAAATGGTTGAAATATTTTTTCACTCTTTGCTATTAAACTCTCATGTGGTCGAATAGCTTGAACCGTTATTTCACTACTACGGAGAAAGAGAGCAACAAGAATGAAGAAAATTAAGTGAAAGAGATTCATTTTTGCCTTTAGTTTCTGGTATTCTTTTTTGTGTTGATGAATGTTTCTTAAATAATTATTTTACTACAAAGATGGTGAATTTTTTTTGTGAATTAAGGCATGGTAATGGTAATAAAGTTTTAGATGGTATGAAATCATTGAGGATTTCGTGCCAAAGACTAAAGTGATTGTAGAAATTAAATTACTATATATTCATAGAATTTACTTACAGATTTGTCATGGAGATTTGAGAATATTCTGTATTGATAGCATTTGATATTCCTTATGTTTGTCAATAAGTTTGACAATCACGTTATTAAACTTTTCCTAATTATTATACTCCACATATGTAGAATCGTTTTTAAACAACCCAAATTATGTGAATCTAGTTACAAAATTGGGTTTATTTCTTTAATTTCAATAAAAAATTAACAAATCTGAATATTTTTCTTCGTCTTAAGAAGTGCAATATTCGATGCATCACCAATTTAATTGAGTGTAAAATATTTTACAGACAATTTTACATTCGGCTGACAAATAAAAAGCACAAAAATGTGTCTCTGGATTAAGCATTGAAAATTTAAAACAAGAAAAAGTTGAAAATAAATTCCCCCCTCTAACTTTGCCTTTTTAATCAAATTATCTCTCCAACTTTAGCTTATCGCCTTCTATATTATTTATAAATTATTATTTATGTAACTTTTTCAATTATAATACTTTAATTCTTTTTTCAACTTAAGTCCTCTATCTATAATATGAAATATGAATAATTACTGATTGCTTCATTTTCCTATCATACTAAAGTTTGATTAAAATTGGGTAAGATGAGTATGTTTGAATTCTTTCACCACGGCCTAGGCCTCTATATTAATCTAAGCTCGTCAATGAAATGACGATATATAGAACACAAAGTATATTATTTGTCACCCAAGGCGGATCTAGAATTTAAATATATGAGTTCAACTTTTAGATTTTCAGTATTGAATTTACTGTATTGTATTTGTTCAATTTTTAATATTTTAATAAATTTTTAAATATCTATCTATACTCTGTGTCGAAAGTTATGAATTCAGATGAACCCGTAGCAGAAAGGCTACCTCTGTTCCGATTTGTCACGCCTTTAGAAACGAAAAACTCTATGATCACTAGTTGCTAGTATTACAATTTTGTAAGAGGATAAGTTGGGAAGAATAACAAAATAACATGTTTAAATTAATATTTTTATATATGCATTACATTCACAAAAATGAAATATGTTGTCCAAAATCTTCTATTTTTTTTTTGTATAATTAACATGTTTTTTTTTGTTTTTATTTTCCACCTAGACCAAGGTAAAAAGGTGCACCTGTGCCAGGCAACCACTCGTTTCCTCTAAACCAAACAGCGCCCGCCGTGTACTTAGTTGCTTCTTCTTGACTAAGTATCTTAAAGTTCTTGAACAACTTATTCCTTGCATTTATCGTTGCACCAGGCCCTTTGTTACCATATTCATAACATTCACATGTCTCATGATATTTTTGTTCTGCCCAAATCATCCATCCTTCTGGCTTAATAAAATCACCAATTTCACTCTCCATGACCACGTTCGTCGAATACAACTTCCACGGCCTTCCCAAGTAGTTTTCGACGATCTTAGTGGAAAGTAGTTCATTTTCCGCGGTGATTTTGCAATTTTGCAATACCACTCCGGTAGGTTGATTATGAAGTTCTCTTCCGTCCGCGGTGATTGTGTTCCATTTTTGTCCATCGCCAGGCTTTCGCATGATGATTGTGGAATCCTGGATGACGGCTGTGCCCCTACCGAAGATGAAGTCGATTGTTCCGGAGATGACACAATTGCGGTAAAATTGGCGATGAGTTTGGTAATATAAGGTGTCTTGATAGCCTTCGATGTTGCAACCGAAAACGGCCGATAAATCGCCTTGGATTCTAAGTGCCACGGCTTGTTGTCCTTGTGGACCGGCTGTGTTTCGGAAGGTGATTCCTTTGGCAATGAACCCTTGTCCCAAGGCACCTGCAAAATTAATTAAATCACTCTATGCACGATAGTTTAAAAGAATATTAGTATAATCTGATCATTTATAAGGTAATTGCTTGTAAATAGGGACGGAGTTATGTAGAACCAATGATGTTCAATTGAAAAGTCCGAATTACTTTGTTTTAATGTAGAGATGTGTTTTTTCTTACACAAACTACAAAAATAAAGCGTGTCAAATAAAATGAGACAACCGAGGAAATAATATTTATACTTACTAAATGTAGCACTATTAGAAGTGGTGTATTTCGCGATATACACATTTTTGTCTGAACTGATGATGGTTTTTCCCGCGCCATCTCCATAGATAAACACGTTGGGTTGCTTCTTATCGATAATCACCTGTTCGTTATACTCACCAGCTTTAATATATACTATGTATTTGCCTTGATGTTTGTCAGGGTATGCCTTAATAGCCTCAACAACTGACGTATATTTCCCACTACCATCCTTAGCCACTATTGCATGAGGCATTGGCGAATCAACCAATAGCTTACGGTCAGCCGCGGGAAACCACGTGGGATATCTGTCCTGACCCATCTGATAATTTGCTTCAAGGAGTTTACGGTTCGTGAAACCATCTGGTATCTGAAAGTTACTCCAGATACTACCCTGGAGTGCGGACGAAATCTTAGCCACAATGTCAATGGCATTGTTGGTCAACTGCGTGGCGTTTACCAGGCCCTTTTCGATGATGGACTTGTACTCGGGCTTGTCGAAGGCATCTATACACTCACTTTGGTATGAGTAGACGGCGCTGATCCAGTTCAGAATATCGTACACTTTTTCCTGTAGAGATTTCATCTCGTTTTCCGTGACAACTTTGAGCGTCGATTCGAGCTCTTCGATTGCGTATTGTAATAACTCTTTGCAGTCTTCTAATGCCATGTGGTTGTAAGGATCTTTATCTTTGTCGACATTAGTTTTTCCAGTTTCGTGTAGAGATTTTTTTATTTCTTCCACCGTGGCATCAAAAGCAGCCATGATATAATCTTTCATAGTGGCAGTCTCGTTATTTTCCACTTTATCAAGGCTCTTTACACAAGCATCTTTATATGCTGCGGGTTGACAAAATTCATCAACTTTTTTCTTTTGGACATTTGTGCTTTTATTATCATATTTGTCCCCATTTTTGTGCACAACAACTACTACACCCACAATTACACCTACCAGAAGAATCAAAGAGACTAATGAAATCACAACTTTTCCTCCTCCCATCTTTTTTTTTCTTTATTTGGATTTTTTTCTTAATTTTTTTGGCCCTCTTTCCAATAACTTTTTCCCCTCTTATGTATTTCAAGGACGTGGAATTAAAGGAAAAAGGGATGATGGTGAAGAAACTAGGTTAATCCTCCCGTTGGTGTTTATAACATTTTAACCAAAGAGAGGATATGAATTGAAGTGTTATAGGGGGGCGCTTTTTATAGTGCTTAATTAGGAGAATTCGTCAAAACATATTGGTGTTGGATGATTGAGGAGAGATTTTTGAGGCATAAGTTAAGATATACCTCTAATGTGGTAGTGGCCAATAATGAATGTGTAGTTCTGTTTGAACTTAGTTAGTTTGATTACATGTAAAATTTAGTGGTCATGGTAGTTTTCTCTTGTTTGTATAGGCTCATGTTACATTAATCAAATGGAGAGATGGTAAAAGAAAAGAGTAAGGCATTTTTTACACTATTGCACTCAAGGGTGGTCTAGTGTTCAATGAAGTGGGTTAAGAATCGTGAGGTTTCAAGTTTAAATCTTAGTAAAGACAAAAATTCTAGTAGATAATTTCTTTCTATATGTCCAAATATTGGTGGACAGAGTTACCCGATACTTGCGTCAGTGAGAGGTAATATGTACCTGAAAGAAATAATCTCTTGATTATTTTCATTAATGAATGAGTATATATACAATTTATAATATCCATAATATGGAAAATCCTATTCCTATTCTATTCCCAAAACCCTATTCTATTTGTACAAGAATTCTACAATTATGGTAAGTGTACAATGCTAATTAAATACGACAACCTTACCTAAAATAGGCCTCCCAAACTGTGATATACACGGTTATATGTACCATGTACATCACGGTACAAATCAGCCAAATATGGTATTTATCACACCCCCGCAGTCATAGCGAGCGATCTTCGTACGCTGAGACTGTCCCTAAAATCTTCAAATAGGATTGATGGAAGACCCTTAGTAAATACGTCTGCAATTTGATACTGGGACGGAATATGTAAGACGCGTACTTGTCCACGAGCTACCTTTTTGCGAACAAAATGGATATCCATCTCAATATGTTTAGTGCGTTGGTGTTGAACTGGATTCCCAGAAAGATATACGACACTAATATTATCACAATATACCAAGGTAGCTTTTTGAATGGGAAAGTGAAGCTCTAAGAGAAGATTACGTAACCAACATGATTCAGAAACCACATTGGCTACCCCTCGATACTCTGGCTCTACACTGGAGCGTGATAAGGTAGCCTATCGTTTGGAAGACCACGAGACCAAGTTATCACCAAGAGACATGCAATAACCAGACATGGAGCGTCAGGTATCTAGACAGCCACCTCAATCAGCATCGGTATACGAGACAAGTGTAGAGGCCGATGATGTATATAGATGCAAGTCATAGTCAAGTGTCCCCTGGATGTATCTCATAATGCATTTTAGTGCATTCATGTTCTCCACTCTAGGATGCATAAACAAACACACCGGCTGTACGACATACGTAATATCCGATCTCGTGAAAGTAAGATATTGAAGAGCTCCAGCAAGACTGCGATAGTGAGTGGGATCCTCGTAAGGTAAGTCAGCCGCAGCACCCAGCTTGTGCTTAGTATAAACTGGAGTGGAAGTACACTTACACTAGGACATACCAGCTAGGGATGGCAATTGGGTGGGGCGGGTGCGGGTACCCCCTCTCCCACACCCGTACCCGCCAGAAAATTTTATATCCGCCACCCGTGGCGGGTACAATTTTCAACATCCATACCCGCCTAGGCGGGTATATTCCTAAATCCACACCCGCTCCACCACCCAAATAAATATCCGTCACCTACCAATACCCGCCTGTACCCGTCTGTAAGCGCCTGCCATATTTTATAATCAATTCATTTGTGATCAATTAGTGATCTACAGATCCCAAAAATTCAAATTCCAAAAATTATCCCAAAAATTAGAGTCAAGAATCAATACTGTCACTGTCTCATTTTCTTTGGGAGAGAGGGAGGAGAATTCCATATTTTTTCACCATCAAAATTCCCCAATTTTTCACCTCTTCCCCGTTGCACAACAAAGAATCAAGAAAACAAAATTTTCAAGAAAACCCAAAAATTATCCACCCAAATAGCTATATATTACAAATGTAGACAAAACCCATATATTATTTCAACTATATAAGCTAAAGTTTTTCAATTTTTTCAATTGAACTCTACAAACCCAATAGGTAAAACTTAACAAATGCACAAAAATTGACTTCACCAAGACAACCCCAAAGCACAAAGCAAAGACAACAATATTTCTCAATATTTCCCGATCAGCATCTCCTTTAAAAAAAAAACGGCAGAGACGTCGAGGTGGTTCGTGAAAAAAGTTTGTGATTTTTCCTTTAAAGAAAAGGGCAGAGACGTCATTCTAATGAGAGAGAGGGGGGGAGAGACGGCGTGAAGGGGAACGAGAGAGAGGGAGGCGTGAAAGACTGAAGAGGCATAGGGTTTTGAGTTTTGTTGGAGAATGAGAGACTTGTCATGACTTATGTGCTGAAGGCACGACTTATGGGCTGCTAATATTTTGGGCTTGGGGCGGGTATAAGGCGGGTAGGCGGGCGGGTAGGCGGGTATGACTGCAAATCCACCACCTACCCGCCTACCCGTGACAGGTACATTTTCAATACCCATACCCGCCTACTACCCGCCAAAGTTATACCCATACCTGCCCCAATTGGAGCGGGTGCGGTGCGGAATTCGCAAAATTATACCCACCTGCCATCCCTAATACCAACCCTTTCAATTATCTCAGTGTCATACTTCCGTTGTGATAAAAATAACCCACCTGCGTGACGAGTGACAACAATCCCCAAAAAGTAACTCAAGGGCCCCAAGTCTTTCATAGCAAACTCAGAAGTGAGCATTGTTATAATAGACTTGCGTAACGCATCAGAAGAGGCAGTCAAGATAATATCGTCCACATATAATAGAATATAAGCCAGGGACGTACCACGATGATATATGAACAATGAATTATCAAGCCTTCTGTGAGAAAACCTAATAGACGAAACATAGTCTGCAAATCTCTTATACCAAGCCCGTGGGGCCTGCTTAAGCCCATATAAGGACTTCTTCAATAAATAGACATGATGAGGATATCTGGGGTCTCAAAAACCCAAGGGATGATGCATGTAAACGGTCTCCTTAAGATCACTATGTAAGAAATCATTCTTCACATCTATAGGCCATGCCTTTGAAAGATCCAAACTGAGAACAGTGCAAATGGTAGCTGGTTTGACCCCCAGACTGAACATCTCACCACAATCCACGCCAACCTGCTGAGTCTTACCATCACCTACAAAACGAGCCTTATGTCTCGCAAAAGAAACATCAAAATTATCTTTATGAGTGAAAATCCACATAGACCGAATAATATTAACACCAGAAGGACGGGGCACCAATTCCCACATCTTATTTTTAATAAGAGCATCATATTCGTCATTCATAACCAATTTCCAATTCGGGTCATTTAACGCATACACTGGGTTATGGGGTAGGGGGATTTAAGAATATTAAAATTTAGATTAAAATATCTTTTCGGTTTAGAAAGACCCTGTTGACTACGAGTAATCGGTCTATGACTCGGGGGAGAATTGGGTGGATTTTAAAAAAATTCGGATGGGTGACGGACTGGCCAACAAGAAGTGGGTTTGCTGGCCCAACACTGGAAGCTGGATCGATACTGGAAACTGAAGCAGCGGCAGAACTGGGCTGGATATTCTGCCCATTCGCTGGACCCGAGACGGGAGGGACTGGCCCACTGCATAGAGGGGAAGAAACGGTAGATCCAGCAGGCAGTGGCCCGCTGGAAGAATCTGGGTGCGGAACAAGTCCGATAAATGGTGGATAATAAATGGGAGACCTCGTCATCTAAAGAATTATATGAACTAGGACCGGGACTACTCACTTTAGCAAACAGAAATTGGGTTTCATCAAAAATAATATGGTGACTAATTATGATTTTATTAGATGATAAATTAAAATATTTTAACCATGATGATTAGATGGATAACCCAAAAACACACAAGGGGTAGAACCGGCTTGAAGTTTGTAAATTGTAGTTGACGGAAATAGTGGATAACAGAAGCACCCAAAGACTCTAAGATATGAATACGAAGGATTCGTATTATAAAGGATTTTAAGAGAGGATGAATATGACAATCCTTTGGTAGGAAGTATGTTAAGAAGATAGGTAGCCATTTGTAGAAAATGATGCCAATAGGAAGGGGTACGGAAGCATGGACCAATAAAGTCCGGACAATATTATTTATGGTACGGATTTTTCGTTCGGCTTTTCCATTTTGTGAAGACATATGAGGACAAGAAAAATGAAAAACTATGTCATTATTTGCACAAAATCCCCGAAGTAGATTGCGTGATATATTCCAGGATAACCAACATTTCCGCGTTGTCACCCTTGAGCGGGAATTTTCCCAAGTCAGCATGGAAAATTTCCCGTATGTTTCAGCATATTGTAAACGTCTCAAGGAGTTGGCGGACCAATTCCATAACGTTGGGGCACCTATTACCAATAATCGTCTTGTCCTACAAATGGTTGCAGGCCTATCTAAGGCCTATAATGGAGTTGGGACTCTACTCCGACAAAGTAATCCAAATCAGCCAAATATGGTATTTATCAGTGCCCTTCATAAATCGAGATGCATATATACAAATTAACCCTAGCAACACACTTATTAAGGAAAAATTACACTATCAGTTCATCAAAAGAGTTTTTACAAGTCTCAGGGCAATTATTTATCTACAAGCAAAATATATACTTGTGTTATCCCCTTTATATTTGAAGGAAGAAGGTGTTATTTTTCTGATATGGTTCAAATTGTTAATTGATAATAACAAATTGTATCATATTAACAATAGATATGATACCTAAGTAAATATAGGGTCTATATATATTTTCAATGCCAATGATGTAACATTTTTTTTGTAAAATATTCAGAATTATATTATCTTACAAATTTTGGAGTAAGAATAAAAATTTAACATAATACATAAGTAATTAAATAGTTTAACAAGTAGATGAATCAAAATGCACAATACAATTTGAGAGATTAAAAGCGTAAATTTTTGAACAAGGTTATTATAAATCAAAGTAAAAGAAAATTAACTTGATCCCGATGTAATAGAAAATAAAAAAGAAAAATCAATTTTATCCAAGAGAGTAGACGCAATTCTCATAAACTATAGATACCAATAATCTTATCCTTTTCCACAAGCTCCATGACTTCAATTGCTCCCCACCTATCTGTAACACCCCGTACTTTCGGATCATGGTTTAAATCGCTAGACATATGGAAGTAGACCTGAGTCCCGGGGAATTTGGTTGTATTTAGGTATTCACATCAAGAGCTTGGTGTATAAAATGATGCAGTCCCAAAATAATTTAGGACTTAAAAGTGTGACAATGGTGGTTGAAAATAATATTTTGAGTGTGTGCATAAAAAGGCTATGGACTAATGGTATACCACATGAGTATGATATTGAGTATAGGACATGATTATTAATTAAGTAAATACATGGATAATTTTAGGGGGATAACATTCATATGTGGAGCCCATTCCATATCTATGGATATTAGTGGATAGGATATATGTTTGGTGAATTATGTGTTCAAGTTTGGTCACAAAAGCTTATGACTAATACAAGTGGTGTGCTAAGTAGTGTGCTATGTGTACAAGTGGTGGCCTACGTGTCTATCTAGCAACTCGTGAGACCCAAATTAGGCCAGCAATCACTTTTCTTAGGGAATAATTCATCTAAAGGGTAGAAACACGATTCAACAACTTTCATTTCATTTTCTTTATGAAGAGCAACTCTTCAACTTTGGAGGAGTGAAAAAAAAAACCAAACAAACATTGCTAGCACTTCATGTATAATTTTTGAATAGTCTACTGGAAGAAATTACTTACGGTTGGTGGTTCATTCGGAAGTTCTCGGTCAATTTCTCATTTCAACGAGAATTTTTTAAACTTTAAAGTGTAAACGAAGGTATGTTAAGGCAAATCATTCTTTCTTTTGGCATGTTCTAAGTACGAAACGTAAACGTAATACTGTCCCATAAATGATTCTACTCTTAGTAGTTAAGGATGTTCATGTTATTCATTCCTATTGTCAAAGCATGTCTAAATATATTCCTAAATCCTTATTGAGGTATATGGAAAAGATGTTAATGTTCATAATGTTAATTGGAGGTGAAGCGATATTACATCACTCCGACAAACTTATAGTGTCTTATTATCATATCATGCATGCATTATATTCTTGTACATACCTTGACCTCAAAGGAATTATATACTCTACTATATGTATGCATTATATATATGTATGGGGCATGGGTAAAGGGAAGGCTTTATATATGCACACCACCTACAGTTGGTACAGATATACACGATGATGATTATGTCCACAGAGGCCGATATGATATGATGGGATGCCCACAGAGGCTTGATGGCGTTGTATACGCATATATATATGTATGACCTCATTTAGATTGTGCATATCACTTAGGTATATTATGTCCCTCAGAGGCATTTTACACAGACATGGTACTTAGGCATATTATGGCCCTCAAAGGCATTCTCTACCGGTCGGTTGTTCTTGTCTCATGTTACTTTCACGTCTCTATTATGCTATTTTTCATGCCTGACATACTCGGTACATTATTCGTAATGACGCCCCTTTTGTCGCGGGACACTGTGTTTCATGCCCGCAGCTTCCGGTAGATAGGACGATGGTCCACACCAGTAGGTTGCCAATTCAGCTGCTATTGGAGCACTTTATTTATTTTGGGGTTGCGGTCTAGTCTGGGTACGGTATTGTTTTTGCATGTGCATATGGGTATGGCGGGGCCCTATCACGACCTTGTGATATCACGTACTCTTTAGAGGCTTGCACACAGTTGTCCTGTGTATAGTAGTCGTGTATAGTCTTATCGGCCTTGATATGTACATATATATGAGATGGGTCTGGTTGTAGGATTTTCCATAACTCCTTTCCAGTTTACTATTTTCATATGTCAGCAGCGTGGGCCATGCGAAATTATGGATATATGCTACACATATGATTAGAGGTACTAGGCAAGTAAGGTCCTAGTGCCCGTCATGATCCTCCGGTTTGGGTCGTGACAAACTTGGTATCAGAGCAGGTATGTCCTTTTGATGTCTACAAGTCGTGTCTGGTAGAGTCTTGATTATAGATGTATGGTGCGCCACACTTATAAGTAGGAGGCTACAGGGCATTTAGGATGGTCTCCTTCTTTCATAACCTAGATCGTTCGATAGAGCCGAGTCGTAAGAAAAATTATTCCTAATCGTATTTTCTCATTTGAAATTGCAGCGATGTCTATGACGAGAAAGACCCAGGTTAGTAAGAGTGCGGGTATTGTTGTGAGGGAAGATATTAGACAGGTACCACCCGCTAGTACGGGTCGGAGGGCTACAGAGGTAGAAAAAAGATATGTAAGTTACACTATTGAGTCAGACCCATCAGAGATCATGGTTTCTATTGAGGAGGATCCATCCGAGGATCCCTATGAGTCGCCCGCTCGAACAATTTCGGTTCTGCCAACAGAAGATGGGGTGAGGAGAGTTCGACCTCACCGAGGCCCTTAGTTTTAATATCGGGCCCCATTGATCATGGTGTAAGCGGGGCAGCACAGGGATTGGCATAGCCGGGTTCCCCTCAAGTGCATCCCCATGATAGGGTATTCATTTCATTTACTAACACCGACTCTTCTGAGGTTCCGGATAGTCCACAATCTTGGGAGTCCGTTAATCAGGGATCACCGGTTTATGTCATGAGATGCGCGGAGGATGATGAAAGTAGGCAGACCAAAAGAATGCTAGTGGTTAGTAAGGATATGAGGGTTCCACTTCAAAGTTTATATAGGACCGAGACAAGATAATGCATGTACACTAACAGGATTACAACATTGTCCTAGCGTCTATCCTAATAGCCCATAAGGTTCTTATATTAGTTACCTTTAAGCAGATCATGTATTGTGCTTAACCGATATGTGGTTATATGTTTGGGTTAATCGAAGCAGTATTTGGATTCTGTATGTGGGTTGATAAGATTGTTGTACAGTTTAGTGTTGTGAAGATATGTGTCTGTTTTGTTTCAAATTGCTTGTGTATGCATGAATAACATGCATATAGGCTAAAATGGTTGAAGAACTTAACTAGATTATAACTTTGGTATAGTTTTAACTATTTGTTTGACTGGTCCATTTTATCCACATGCTTGGTCATTATTGTCCGGTTGATGATTAGGAAAGGATTAATATGAGTATGAAATAACTAATTTGTTTGTTAAGCCAAATCTATTTTGGAAATTCTAAGTTGGATAAAGGATGTTTGTTAAAATCCAGTTTTCTTATCTAAACTTTAGTGCAGTTGGGTTTCAAATGAGTAAGTTGCTTGTCAAAAAGGGTAGAAAAAGTTTAGAGAATTATGTGTGGTCACTGTTTAGTAAGAGATGATTTGAATATGCTCTCTTTTGGTATTCTTAAAATGAGGTAAAACAATAGTTCAAAGATTGATAATGATTTTCCCTTCCTTAAAGATTCAGTTGCAAATATGAAATTCTACTTAAACTGATGCTTGTTTATGTGCTTAAAGAAAATATGTCTTCCTAAGCAATTAGTAGTAATTTCTACAGCAAACTTATAAATTTTGAGATAGTTACTTAGCTTTAGGACAATGCTAACTCTTAGAATGATTTGTTGTTTTTTTAGAATGATTGAAGTTGTCTTAGTTTAAGCACCATCCTGTTTGAGAGTCTCTGTCCAATTTCGTTATTGGTATTCACTTACAAATTTTGGTAAGTTTAGAACATTTTCATCATATTTAAAACTACCCCTTTGATGTGATTTCCTTACTTGCATCTTCACGGCCTTTGTTATTATCTTATTGGTTGAAACCCAAAGCTTTCCTTGAAATGACACTAGTAAGTTTGTAGGGAAAGAAATACCCGACACAGTCAGATATAATATGTGTATATGTACATGTCCCTTCTGGGCACCTAAATGACGTTGAAGCTGTCCTACTATGAGACGTATATCTTAACAGGGAAATTAAGTCGCAAGAAAAAGAAGTTAGATGTAACAAATCAATGTAAGGGGGCAACAATGTAAGGAGCTAAGGTGGTGATTACACTCACCAAAAGAGGGGATAATGACGCAATAATATCCAACAGATTGGATCTTCCAACAATCAATCGACAAAAGGATTATAACAAAGCTGATACAAAAGGCCATAAAGTTCTAGTGGTCCGATGCCCGTGAGCAGAATTTTCAAGAGTTAAAGGACAGATTAACATCGACACCATCCCTTACTCTCCCAGAAGGTCCAGAGGGCTACATGGTGTATTGTGATGCCTCGGAAGCAGGTATAGGATGCGTGCTATTGCAACATGGTAAAGTGATTTCCTATGCCTCAAAGAAATTGAGGAAATATGAGAAAAGCTATCTGATGCATGATTTGGAATTGGCCACAGTGGTCTATGCAAATAATAATAATTTTGGCGGTATTACTTGTATGGTGTTCATGTAGATATTTTCACGGATCATAAAAGTCTGCGGTACATATTTAAACATAAAAAGTTATACTTGAGACAAATGAGGTGTCTTGAATTATTAATGAATTATGATGTGGACAGCTTATACCATCCCATTAAAGCTAATGTTGTAGCAAACACGCTCAGTCATAAGTCGATGCGTCAGTTTGATGCCGGTGCAGGTTGAGCGGAAGGAGTTAATAAGAAAGCTCCATCAGTTAGCCCATTTGGGAGTCTGACTAATGGATTCAGAGGATGGTGGCTTTGTGACTCGGAATACATCAGAGTCGTCCCTCAGATCGGAAGTTAAGGAATGCTAGTGAGAAGACCCCATATTAGGAAGAATTAGATAGAGTATTCAACAAAATAAGACTATAGTCTTCGAGATTGACGGAAACGGGATTCTCAAGCACCAGGGTTGTTTATGTGTTCCAAATGTAGTGGGATTACGAGACAAAATTATGACAGAGGTCCATTGCTCACGATATTCTATTCACCCTGGATCTACTAAAATGTATCATGATCTCAAGGGTATTTATTGGTTGAACGACATGAAGATGAGCATTGTGGGGTTTGTAGCTCAGTATCTTGATTGTCAGCAAGTAAAAATAGAGCACCAAAAGCCTGGTGGCTTGGCTCAAAATATTAGGATCCCGACGTGGAAATGGGAAATGATTAATATGGATTTCATTATGGGTTTACCTCGCTCTTATCATAAGTTTGATTAACTTACTAAATCAGCTCAATTCCTGGCGGTCAAAACTGCCTACACAGCCTAGGACTACGCAAAGGTGTACGTTAAGGAGATTATTCGCCTTCATGGTATGCCTAGTTCACATCTAATTGCTGGAGATCATTTCAATAAAAATGGGGTTGGGCACTCAAGTTAATCTTAACACAACTTTCCATCCTCAGACAGACGAGTAGGCCAAGCGTACGATTCAAACGCTCAAGGACATGCTACGATCCTGTGTATTAGAATTTAAGGGGAATTTGGAATGATCATTTATCCCTCATTGAATTTGCATACAATAACAGTTATCATGTCAACATTAAAATGGCTCCATACGAGGCTTTATATGGACGAAAATGTAGATCTCCTATCGGATGGTTCGAAGTAGGCAAATCAGAATTACTTGGGCCTGACCTAATTCCCCAAGCCATAGAGGAGGTGAAGTTTATCCAAGGACGGTTGTTAACCACTCAGAGTCATTAGAAGTCGTATTCAGATGTGCAACATCGAGACTTTAGAGTTCTAAGTGGATGATTTGATATTTTTTTGGAAGATCTCTCCTATGAAGGGTGTAATGAGGGTAATGAGGTTTGGAAAAAAGAGAAAGCTTAGCCCAAGGTATACCGGGCCATATCGCATAATTTGATGAATCAACCAAGTAACTTACGAATTGGACTTGCCTTCGGAGTTAGAGTTGGATAATCCTATTTTCCATGTTTCTATGTTAAGAGCATTTGTTGGAGATCCTTCCCGAATTGTACCAATAGACGATGTGAAGGTTACAAAGCATTTATCATATGAAGAGGTTCCTATTGCTATCTTAGATCGACAAGTCCGCAAGTTCAGGACTAAAGAAGTAGCCTCCGTGAAAGTTTTATAGCAGAATAAGAATGTAGAAGTAGAAATGACAGGAGGCGGAAGAGGATATGAGACATAAATACCCTTACCTATTCCAGACCAACGCTGAGGTTCCGAGAGAAACATAAGGTGAGTTCTATTTCGGATTATTATAATTAATGCTTAAAGACCATGGGAGGTCTGATGTAATAATGTATGTTATATTATATGGCCTGTGAAAAAGTAGTTGTATTATCTGGTTACGTAACAGAGATTAGATATGTCACCCCAACATTCGAGGATGAATATTTCTAAGGGAAAATGATGTAACACGCCGTACTCTCGTACCAGGGTTTGAGTTGCTAGACATATGGAAGTAAACATGAGTCTCGAGGAATTTGGTTATATTTAGGTATTGACACCAAGAGCTTGGTGTATAAAAGGATGCAGTCCCAAAATGATTTAGGACTTAAAAAGTGTGACGATGGTGGTTGAAAATAATATTTTGAGTGTGTGTATAAAGAGGCTATGGACTAATGTTATACCACATGAATATTTTATTAAGTATAGGACAAGATTATTATTTAAGTAAATACATGGATAATTTTAGGGGGACAACATTCAGATGTGAGGCCCATTCCATATTTATGGATATTAGTGGATAGGATATATGTTTGGTGAATTATGTGTACAAGTTTGGTCACAAAAGCTTATGACTAATACAAATGGTGTGCTGAGTAGTGTGCTATGTGTACAAGTGGTGACCTACGTGTCTCTCTAGCAACTCGTGAGACCCAAATTAGGCTAGCAATCACTTTGCTTAGGGAATAATTCATCTAAAGGGTAGAAACACGATTTAGCAACTTTCATTTCATTTTATTTATGAAGAGCAACTCTTCAACTTTGGAGGAGTGAAAAAAAAACTAACATTGCTAGCACTTCATGTATAATTTTTGAATAGTCTATTGGAGGAAATTGCTTACGGTTGGTGGTTCATTCGGAAGTTCTCGGTCAATTTTTCATTTCAACGAGAATTTTTGGAACTTTAAAGTGTAAACGAAGGTATGTTAAGACAAATCCTTCTTTCTTTTGGCATGTTCTAAGTACGAAATGTAAACGTAATACTATCCCATAAATGATTCTACTCTTAGTAGTTAAGGATGTTCATGTTATTCATTTCTATTGTCAAAGCATATCTAAATATGTTCCTAAATACTTATTGAGGTATAAGGGAATGATGTTAATGTTCATAATGCTAATTGGAGGTGAAGCAATATTACATCACTTCGACAAACTTATAGTGTCTTATTATCATATCATGCATGCATTATATTCATGTACCAATTGACAATATGAAGGTTACAGAAGATTTATCATATGACGAGGTTCCTATTGCCATCTTAGATCGACAAGTCCGCAAGTTGAGGACTAAAGAAGTAGCCTCCGTGAAAGTTCTTTGGCGGAATAAGAATGTAGAAGAAATGACATGGGATTCGAAAGAGGAGATGATGCACAAATATCCATACCTATTCCAGACCAACGCCGAGGTTCCAAAATAAGCAAAAGATGAGTTCTATTTCATACGACTATAATTAATGCTTAAGGACCATGTGAAGTCTGATGTAGAAGTAGTTGTATTCTCTGGTTACGTGAAAGGGATTAGATATGTCACCCCAACATTCGAGGATGAATGTTTCTAAGGGGGAAATGATGTAACACCCTGAACTTTCGAGCAATGGTTTAAGCATCTAGACGTATGTAGATAAAGAGCTTAGTATATAAAACGATGCGGTCCCGAATTAATTTAGGACTTACCAAGTGGCATAACAATGATTGGCTAATTAATAATTTTTTGTTGGGGACAAGACTAAGTGGGAATAATTACGTGTGGCATAAATAAGTGACAATAAGTCCATTGAAGTTCATGCAAAATTAGGGGCTGTTACGTGTCAGTAGATAAGGTTATGATGGCATGCATTAAGTTTGGAGATGACATGTGTCTAGGGGAGGGAGCTATCTCGTTCTTAAGATTTAATAGGGTGAAGTCATCTACTGCCAAAATACAATCCTATACCAAAAACATTTAGCAAATGCTCTCTCTGTTTCACAAAAGTTAGAGCTAAGTTAGAGAAACCTGCTCATTATTTTAGGCGTAGCACAAGACAAGGTATACATGCGGAAACTTTACTTTATGAATTAATCCCAAGAACATTAAGGAGATTCCAATATTAACTAGCAAAGAAGGTCAAATTCATAGACAATAGTAGAATCGACACATGTATGTTAAGGCAAATCATTTCTTTCTTTTGGCATGTTCTAAGAACGAAACGTAAACGTAATATTGTTCCATAAATTATTCTGCTCTTAGTAGTCTAGAATGTTCCTGTTATTGATTCCTATGTTAAAAGCATGTCTAAATATGTTCCTAAATCCTTATTGATGTATACGGAAAAAATGTTGATACTCACAGTGTTAGCCGAATGTTTAAATATGTTCCCAAATCCTTATTTAGGTATATAGGAAAGATGTTAATGTTCCCGATGTTAGCCGAAGGTACAAGGATATTGTGTCACCCAGAAAAATTCAAGAATGTTTTATTGTCATTCATGCATTTGCATTATATTCATGTATTATCCTGGACCCACATGTGTTATATACAATACTATATGATACGCATTATATATATGTAGGGGATATAAAAAGGGAATGGTGTTAGATACGTAATACCACCTGCAGCTGGTATATATATCACGAAAAAGGAAGATGCCCATAGAGGCCATTATGATATGATGCCCACAGAGGCCGAATGACATGATGCCCACTGAGGCTATTATGGGAAGGAAGATGACCGATGAGGCCAATATATATATGTATACTGCATTTATATTATTCATGACATTTAGGCATATTATGGCCCGCAGAGGCATTCACTACTGGTCAGCTGTTCTTATCGGTTGTTGCTGTTGGCTATATCTGTCGGCTGTTGCTATCAGTTGTTACTATCGGATATTTCTGTCGGCTATTTTTGTTTCAGTTTATTATGTATTTGTTATGCTATTTTTGATGTCTGACATACTCGGTACATCAGTCGTACTGACATCTCGATTGTCAGGAGATGCTGTGTTTCATGCCCGCAGGTTCACTTAGGCGAGGCGACGACCCGCATTAGTAGGTTACTGATTCAGTGGATATTAGAACACTCCCTTATTTTGGAGTGCCGGTCTAATCTCGATATGGTATAGTTTTTGCATGTACATATGGGTATGGCGAGGCTCCATCCCAACCTTTTGATATTACGTACTCTTTTAGAGGCTTGTAGACAAGTGTCTTGTGTATAATAATCATGTATGGTCTTGTCGGCCTTGGTATGTAAATATATGTAAGTTGGGTTTTCTGGTTAAATTTTACATAGCTTATTTCCAGTGTATCATCTCTATGTGTCGGCAAAGTACCGGGTAGCGGCCCTTGTGGCCCGTGATTTATTATGTTTATATATTGACTGTATGGCTAGCGGTACCCGGTAGGTGAGGTCCGGGTGCCTATCGTGGCCTTCCGTTTTGGGTTGTGACAAGTGGTGTGCTAAGTAGTGTGCTATGTGTACAAGTGGTGGCCTACGTGTCTCTCTAGCTACTCGTGAGACCCAAATTAGGCCAGCAATCACTTTTCTTAGGGAATAATTCATCTAAAGGGTAGAAACACGATTCAACAACTTTCATTTCATTTTCTTTATGAGGAGCAACTCTTGACCTTTGGAGGAGTGAAAAAACAAACAAACATTGCTAGCACTTCATGTATAATTTTTGAATAGTCTACTGGAAGAAATTACTTACGGTTGGTGGTTCATTCGGAAGTTCTCGGTCAATTTCTCATTTCAACAAGAATTTTTGGAGCTTTAAAGTGTAAACGAAGGTATGTTAAGGCAAATCGTTCTTTCTTTTGGCATGTTCTAAGTACGAAACATAAAATTAATACTGTCCCATAAATGATTCTACTCTTAGTAGTTAAGGATGCTCATGTTATTCATTCCTATTGTCAAAGCATGTCTAAATATGTTCCTAAATCCTTATTGAGTTATATAGGAAAGATTTTAATGTTCATAATGTTAATTGGAGGTGAAGCGATATTACATCACTCCGACAAACTTATAATATCTTATTATCATATCATGCATGCATTATATTCATGTACATACATTGATCTCAAAGGAGCTATATACTCTACTTTATGTATGCATTATATATATGTATGGGGCATGGGAAAAGGGAAGGCGTTATATACGCACACCACCTGCAGCTGGTACAGATATACACGATGATGATTATGTCCACAGAGGCCGATATGATATGATGGGATGCCCACAGAGGCTTGATGGCGTTGTATACGCATATGTATGTATGACCGCATTTGCATTGTGCATGGCACTTAGGCATATTATGGCTCTCAGAGGCATTCTACACAGACATGATACTTAGGCATATTACGGCCCTTACGGGCATTCTCTACTGGTTGGTTGTTCTTGTCTCATGTTACTTTCACGTCTCTATTATGCTATTTTTCATGATTGGCATACTTGGTACATTATTCGTACTGATGTCCCTTTTGTCGGGGGACGCATCATTTCATGTGTCGCGCCCGTTTTTACCGCGGCTCGCGATGTGACGACGTCGATTCCCTCTGAATTGGATAAAATGCTCTGTTGAGGAGTCGCCACCTAATTATTCTAAGGTGAATTAGGGCACCTAAATGTTAACTAAATGTTGCAAAATAACTCAAATTTTGGTCTGCGAAACTAATGAGATTCTAAGTAAGGGTACTTTATTATCCTAAAGGGAATGGGTTGGGCATCCTTTAGGATCCGCTAACTTGTGGTTATCCGGTCAAATTCAGGTTAATTATTATGCTAAGGATAATGAATGTTTTTACAAGTATAAAAATAATGTTGCAAGTAGTTAATAAAAAGATGCATTTTGTACAAGTATGCATTTGTATGGCATTGTTTATAAATATATATAAAGTGATTTTTGTAAGAAGAAAAACAACTTATTTGCAATAAAAAGAAAATGATATTTTGGAAGTCATTTTTAATAACGAATCGGATAAAATAAAACTCTATTTTGTATGATTAATAGTGTGAATAAAAGGTGACTGATAGTTTTGAAGATTCTGAACAGTTCAAAAATAAACTAACATTTCGAAAATATGGGCGACTGGCTTAAAATAGATAAACTAGTGATTTCTGATTTTAAAATTAACCGACCATAAAAATAAATAAACTAGCGGAGGGTATCTAATTTTAGACTACCCTATTAATTAATTATACGTCTACCTATTCTAAACATTTCAATAATTACATAGGTACAATAAATAATATTACAATACATAATAAAATAAAGCTGAATTAAAGAAAGTAAAAACAACAACAAAATAAATAATCTCCGAGGGGTATTTGCCTTCTTTGACTTTCGTAAATGTGTCTTGCAAGCTGTCAAGAACAAACGGTTAGAAGCAGTTGAAAATACATAACTTCGGACCCGTATTCAAAACAATAATGTTTTGATTACGGAGGGCTCAGACTTAAATTTTGAAAAGATCATTCCAATCACGTCGTGGCTGCGAACATATGACTCCTTGGTCATTTTAGTTGCCTTGCCTACCGAACATGTTGCTCTCTCGGATGAAAAAAAGATTTAAGTTTTATTTCCGTCTTTCCAACTGAGGAGGCCTCAAAATCGATGGACATTTCATCGGCCAGTATAGTATCATGTTCAAATCAGCAAAATATACCAAAAACTGCAAACTGAAACCGAGAAGCAATTTCCGATGGGCGGCGGCGGGGGGGGGGGGGGGCATCCTCAAATTCAATTTCATTGGCCTAAGTGTAGCATTTGTTCAAATCAGTAAAACAATAAGATATCCGCGTACGGAGGTTTAAATGCCAAAATAAACTAACAGTCCACAATTAAAAATGTCAGACCCGAATTCTGAAATATTCGGACTGAAGCAGGATTCGGAATGTTTATGAAAATCCGATCCGAATTCTGAAATTTGACCCGACCCGGATTTCGGGTCGACCTGACCTGGATTTCGACAAAAAAAAACAGTTAAGGAAATTAGATATTTCGACCCAATTTTGAAAAATAGACCCGGATAGATGACCTGAATTTTGGGTCGATCCGACCTGAGAAATGCAACCCGGAACAGTGGTGACCCAAAATCAATTTTTGGATTTTCAGATAACCAACAACAAGGTATTAAACACAAAAAAAATCTGCAAATTTTACCCAAATCGGGCTGACCCGACTCTACCCGGAACTAAAAAAAAGGCAGTCGACAGTGGAGAACAGCCATGGTAAAATAGTGGCGAAAATAGCTAAAAACAAAGCAAAGTCCCAAAAAGAAGCAATAGTCAACGGAGCAAACAGAGGCAAACGTCGGAGTAATTATCCGGTTAGAACTATCACAAATTAGCAAAATATTAAGAACAGTTCGAAATAAGCCAGCACGCCCGAAAAACATACAACAATATAACCACAAGAGAAATAGAAACGACCGTAGTGCCGCAGGAGTTTGACCTCTAGTCAGATCCATTAACAAAAGATTAAAAGGGTGGCGTCGTCATTTCCACGGTGAAGATGTCGGACCGACGCCGAAATTTGCTTTTCGATCAGATCTGGAAAAAAATGTAGAGCACAACAAAACCAAGTATTAACGTAGTTCGCTTCGATTCATCGGAGCAAAAAGCTCCTAGCCGGAGCAGTGGGGGATGAGATTATGGTGTTAGTGGTGGGGGTGTCGACGACTGGTTGGAGGGTGTTAAATGATCAGAATGAAAGTATGGGAGTAGGATTTCTTTTTAAGGGATGGGGGCGGCCGACAAATGTGGGGGGTTGATCACTTTACACCCTCAAATTCAATTTCATTTGCCTAAGTGTAGCATTACTTCACATTAGTAAAACAGTAAGATATCCATGTACGGATGTTTAAATGCCAAAGTAAACCAACAGTCCGCAATTAAAAAGGTCAGACCCGAATTCTGAAATTTTTGGACCGAAGCAAGATTCGAATGTTTCTGAAAATACGACACGAATTTTAAAATTTGACCAGACCCGGATTTGGGGTCGATCCGACCCGGATTTCGACAAAAAAATAGTAAAAGAAATAAGATATTTCGACCCAATTTAAAAAAATAGACCCGGATAGATGACCCAGATTTTGGGTCGATCCGACTCGAGAAATGCAACCCGGAACAGTGGTGACCCGGAATCAATTTTTGGATTTTCAGATAACCAACAACAAGGTATTAAACACAAAACAAAATCTGTAAATTTTACCCAAAATGGGCTGACCCGACCAGACCCAGAACTAAAAAGGCAGTCGGCAGTGGACCACAGCCATGGTAAAATAGTGGCGAAAATAGCCAAAAATAGAGCAAAGTCCCAAAAATGAGCAATAATCAACGGAGCAAACAGAGGCAAATGTCAGAGTAATTATCCGGTTAAACTATCATAAATTAGCAAAATATTAAGAACAGTCCGAAATAAGCCAGCACGCCCGAAAAACATACAACAATATAACTACAAGAGATATAGAAACGACCGTAGTGCCGCCGGAGTTTGACCTTCGGTCAGATCCAGTAGCAAAAGATGAAAGGGGTGATGGTGTCACTTTCACGACGAAGATGCTGGAGCGATGCCGGAATTTGCTTTTCGGTTAGATCTGGAAAAAAAATGAAGAGCACAACAAAACCAAGTATCATCGTAGTTCGCTCCGGTTCATTGGAGAAGTGGGGGATGAGATGACGGTGTTAGTGGTGGGGTTTCGGCGACTGGTTGGACGGTGTAAAATGATCAGAATTATCTGTCGGGGTAGGGGAAGGTTCGACGGCGATGAGGTTTTGGGGGGGGGGTAAAAAATGAAAGTATGAGAGTAGGGTTTCTTTTTAGGGGATGGGGGCGACCGACAAATGTGGGGGTTTGATCACTTTACACCCTCAAATTCAATTTCATTGGCCTAAGTGTAGCATTTGTTCAAATCAGTAAAACATTAAGATATCCGTGTACGGATGTTTAAATGCCAAAATAAACCAATAGTCCGCAATTCAAAATGTCAGACCCAAATTTTTAAATTTTCCGACCGAAGCATGATTCGAAATGTTTCTGAAAATCCGATCCGAATTCTAAAATTTGACCCGATCCGGATTTTGACAAAAAAATAGTAAAGGAAATTAGATATTTTGACCTAATTTTGAAAAACAGACCTGGATAGATGACTCGGATTTTGGGTCGATTCGACCCGAGAAATGCAAGCTGGAACAGTGGTGACCCGGAATCAATTTTTGAATTTTCAGATAACCAACAACAAGGTATTAAACACAAAACAAAATCTGGAAATTTTACCCAAATCGAGCTTACCCGACCTGACCCGGAACTAAAAAGGTAGTCAGCAGTGGACCACAGCCATGGTAAAATAGTGGCGAAAATAGCAAAAAATAGAGCAAAGTCCCAACAAGGAGCAATAATCAACGGAGCAAACAGAGGCAAACGCAGGAGTAATTATCCGGTTAGAACTATCACAAATTAGCAAAATATTAAGAAAAGTCTGAAATAAGACAGCACGCCCAAAAACATACAACAATATAACCACAAGAGAAATAGAAATGATCGTAGTGCCGCCGGAGTTTGACCTCCGGTCAGATCCAGTAGCAAAAGATGAAAAGGGTGGTGGCGTCACTTCCAAGGCGAAGATGCCGGAGCGACGCCGGAATTTTCTTTTCGGTCAGATATGGAAAAAAAATGAACATCACAACAAAACCAAGTATCATCGTAGTTCGCTCCGGTTCATCGTAGCAAGAAGCTCCTCGCCGGAGCAGTGGGGGATGAGATGACGGTGTTAGTGGTGGGGGTGTCAGTGACTGGTTGGAGGGTGTAAAGTGATTAGAATGATCTATCGGGGTAGGGGTAAAGTTCGGCGGCGATGGGGTTTGGGGGGGTAAAAAATGAAAGTATTGGAGTAGGTTTCTTTTTATGGGATGGGGGCGGCCGATAAATGTAGGGGGTTGATATAATATTTTGGGTGAATGGAAAATGAATTGTGGTTACAAAATAGAAGCGGTTTAATATTTAAAAGATTATATTTACGCAATGCTTAATGCTTAAAAATAAAAAATGCAACGCCATTTTGCGAAAATAAAATAACATAGAGTATTAGGATAAAAACTATAATTGTGATTTTAAAAGGCAAATGATAGTAAAAATGTGAATAATAATAATAATAAAAAAAAAATTGAAAATATATATATATATATATATATGCATATATGTTTATATATTAAAATTATTTTTTTGAGGTGTCAAAAATATTTAAAATTACAAATAAATCAAAAAAGATTGGACAACATTGAGTGTCAACATCATGCCTGCGGCTCGTGGTAGATAGGACAACGGTCCGCACCAGTAGTTTGCCAATTCAACTGATATTGGAGCACTCCATTTATTTTGGGGTTGCGGTCTAGTCTTGGTACAATATTGTTTTTGCATGTGCAGATGGGTATGGCGGGGCCCTGTCCCGACCTTGTGATATCACGTACTCTTTAGTGTCTTCCAGACAGTTGTCCTGTGTATAGTAGTCGTGTATGATCTTGTCGTTCTTGGTATGTACATATATATGAGTTGGGTCCTTCTGGTTGTAGGACTTTGCATAACTCATTTCTAGTTTACTATGTTCATATGTCATAAGGGTATCTCGTGGTGGCCTCGTGGGCCATGCGAAATTACAGATATATGTTAAATATATGATTAGCGGTTCTCGTCAAGTAAGGTCCGGGTGCCTGTCATGACCCTCCGATTTGGGTCGTGACAAACTTGGTATCAGAGCAGGTATGTCCTAGAGATGTCTACAAGTCGTGTCTGGTAGAGTCTTGATTATGGATGTATAGTGCGCCACACTTATAAGCAGGAGGCTATAGGGCATTTAGGATGGTCTCCTTCTTTCATAACCTAGATCGTTCGATAGAGCCGAGTCGTAAGAAAAATTATTCCTAATCGTATTTTCTCATTTGAAATTACAACGATGGCTATGACGAGAAAGACCCAGGTTAGTAAGAGTGCGGGTATTGTTGTGAGGGAAGATATTAGACAGGTACCACCCGCCGGTACGGGTCGGAGGGCTACAGAGGTAGAAAAAAGATATGTAAGTTACACTATTGAGTCAAACCCGTCAGAGATCATGGTTTCTATTGAGAAGGATCCATTCGAGAATCCCTATGAGTTGCCCGCTCGAACAATTTTGGTTCTGCCAATGGAAGATGGCGTGAGGGGACTTCCGACCTCACCAAGGCCCTTAGTTTCAGTATCGGGCCCCGTTGATCCTGGTGTAAGCGGGGTAGCACAGGGATTGGCACAGTCGGGTTCCCCTCAGGTGCATCCCCATGATAAGGTATTCATTTCATTCACTAACACCGACTCTTCTGAGGTTCCGGGTCGTCCACAATTTTGGGAGTCCGTTAATTAGGGCTCATCGGTTTATGTCATGAGATGCGTGGAGGATGAGTAAAATAGGCAGGCCAAGAGAATGCTAGTGGTTAGTAAGGATATGAGGGTTCCACTTCAAAGTGTACATAGGACCGAGACAGGACAGTGCATGTACACTAACAGGATCACTACATTGTCCTAGCACTTTTCCTAATAGCCCATAAGGTTCTTATATTAGTTACCTTTAAGCAGATCGTGTATTGTGCTTAACCGATATGTGGTTATATGTTTGGGTTAATCGAAAAAGTATTTGGATTCTGTATGTAGGTTGATAAGATTGTTGTACAGTTTAGTGTTGTGAAGATATGTGTCTGTTTTGTTTCAAATTGCTTGTGTATGCATGAATAACATGCATATAGGTTAAGATGGTTGAAGAACTTAACTAGATTATAACTTTGGTATAGTTTTAACTATTTATTTGACGGGTCCATTTTATCCACATGCTTGGTCATTATTGTCCGGTTGATGATTAGGAAAGGATTAATATGAGTATGAAATAACTAATTTGTTTGTTAAGCCAAATCTATTTTGGAAATTCTAAGTTGGCTAAAGGATGTTTGTTAAAATCCAGTTTTCCTATCTAAACTTTAGTGCAGTTGGGTTTCAAATGAGTAAGTTGCTTGTCAAAAAGGGTAGAAAAAGTTTAGAGAATTATGTGTGGTCACTGTTTAGTAAGAGATGATTTGAATATGCTCTCTTTTGGTATTCTTAAAATGAGGTAAAACAATAGTTCAAAGATTGATAATGATTTTCCCTTCCTTTAAGATTCAGTTGCAAATCTGAAATTCTACTTAAACTGATGCTTGTTTATGTGCTTAAAGAAAATATGTCTTCCTAAGCAATTAGTAGTAATTTCTACAGCAAACTTATGAGTTCTGAGATAGTTACTTAGCTTTAGGACAGTGCTAACTCTTAGAATAATTTGTTTTTTTAGAATGATTGAAGTTGTCTTAGTTTAAGCACCATCCTGCTTGAAAGTCTCTGTCCAATTTCGTTATTGGTATTCACTTACAAATTTTGTTAAGTTTAGAACATTTTCAGCATATTTAAAACTACCCCTTTGATGTGATTTCCTTACTTGCATCTTCACGGCCTTTGGTATTATCTTACTGGTTGAAACCCAAAGCTTTCCTTGAAATGACACTAGTAAGCTTTGTAGGGAAAGAAATACCCGACACAGTCAGATATAATATGTGTGTATGTACATGTCCCTTCTGGGCACCCAAATGACGTTGCAACTGTCGTACTATGAGATGTATATCTTAACATGGAAATTAAGTCGCAAGAAAAAGGAAGTTGGATGTAACAAATCAATGTAAGAGGGCAACAATCTAAGGAGCTAAGGTGGTGATTACACTCACCAAAGGAGGGGAGAACAACACAATAATATCCAACAGATTGGACCTTCCAACAATCAATCGACAAAAGGATTATAACAAAGCTGATATAAAAGGCCATAAAGTTCCAGTGGTCCGATGCCCGTGAGCATAATTTTCAAGAGTTAAAGGACAGACTAACATCGGCACCATCCCTTACTCTCCCAGAAGGTCCAAAGGGCTACGTGGTGTATTGTGATGTCTCGGAAACAAGTTTAGGATGCGTGCTATTGCAACATGATAAAGTGATTGCCTATGCCTCAAAGAAATTGAGGAAATATGAGAAAAACTATCTGACGCACGATTTGGAATTGGCCACAGTGGTCTAGGCAAATAATAATAATTTTGGCAGCATTACTTGTATGGTGTTCATGTAGATATTTTCACGGATAATAAAAATCTGCGGTACATATTTAAATAGAAAAAGTTGAACTTGAGACAAAGGAGGTGGCTTGAATTATTAATGAATTATGATGTGGACAGCTTATACCATCCCGATAAAGCTAATGTTGTAGCAAACGCGCTCAGTCGTAAGTCGATGCGTCAGCTTGATGCTGGTGTAGGTCGAGAGGTAGAAGTTAATAAGAAAGCTCCATCAGTTAGCTCGTTTGGGAGTCCGACTAATGGATTCAAAGGATGGTGGCTTTGTGACTCGGAATACATCAGAGTCGTCCCTCAGATCGGAAGTTAAGGAACGCTAGTGAGAAGACCCCATATTAGGAAGAATTAGAGAGAGTATTCAACAAAATAAGACTACAGTCTTCGAGATTGACGAAACGGGATTCTCAAGCACCATGGTTGTTTATGTGTTCCAAATGTAGTGGGATTACGAGACAAAATTATGACGGAGTTCCATTGATCACGATATTCTATTCACCCTGGATCTACTTAAATATATCATGATCTCAAGGGTATTTATTGGTTGAACGACATGAAGATGAGCATTGTGGAGTTTGTAGCTTAGTGTCTTGATTGTCAGCAAGTAAAAATAGAGCACCCAAAGCCTGGTGCTTGGCTCAAAATATTAGGATCTCGACGTGGAAATGGAAATGATTAATATAGATTTCATTACGGGTTTACCTTGCTTTTATCATAAGTTTGATTAACTTACTAAATCAGCTCAATTCCTGGCGGTCAAAACTACCTACACAGCCTAGGACTACGCAAAGTTGTATGTTAAGGAGATTATTCGCCTTCATGGTATGCCTATTTCACATCTAACTGCTGAAGATCATTTTAAAAAAGGGGATTGGGCACTCAAGTTAATCTTAACACAACTTTCCATCCTCAGAAAGACGGGCAGGCCAAGCGTACGATTCAAACGCTCAAGGACATGCTACGATCCTATGTATTGGACTTCAAGGGGAATTTGGAATGATCATTTATCCCTCATTGAATTTGCGTACAATAACAGTTATCGTGTCAGCATTAAAATGGCTCCATACTAGGCTTTATATGGGCGAAAATGTAGATCTCCTATCGGATGGTTCGAAGTAGGCAAATCAGAATTACTTGGGCCTGACCTAATGCCCTAAGCCATAGAGGAGGTGAAGCTTATCCAAGGACGGCTGTTAACCTCTCAGAGTCATCAGAAGTCGTATTCAGATGTGCGACAGCGGGACTTAGAGTTCTAAGTGGATGATTTGGTCTTTTTTTGGAAGATCTCTCCTATGAAGGGTGTAATGAGGTTTGGAAAAAAGAGAAAGCTTAGCCCAAGGTATACTGGGCAATATCGCATAATTCGACGAATCTTCCAAGTAACTTACGAATTGGACTTGCCTCCGGAGTTAGAGTTGGTTCATCCGATTTTTCATGTTTCTATGTTAAGAGCGTGTGTTGGAGATCCTTCCCGAAGTGTACCAATTGACGATGTGAAGGTTACAGAGAATTTATCATATGAAGAGGTTCCTATTGCTATATTAGATCAACAAGTCCGCAAGTTCAGGACTAAAGAAGTAGCCTCCGTGAAAGTTTTATGGCGGAATAAGAATGTAGAAGAAATGACAGGAGGCGGAATAGGATATGAGACATAAATACCCTTACCTATTCCAGACCAACGCTGAGGTTCCTTACCTATTCCAGACCAACGCTGAGGTTCCAAGAGAAACATAAGGTGAGTTCTATTTCAGATTATTATAATTAATGCTTAAAGACCATGGGAGGTCTGATGTAATAATGTATGTTATATTATATGCCCGTGAAAAAGTAGTTGTATTCTCTGGTTACGTAACGGAGATTAGATATGTCACCCCAACATTCAAGGATGAATATTTCTAAGGGGGAAATGATGTAACACGCCGTACTCTCGTACCATGGTCTGAGTTGCTAGACATATGGAAGTAAACATGAGTCCCGAGGAATTTGGTTATATTTAGGTATTCACACCAAGAGCTTGGTGTATAAAAGGATGCAGTCCCAAAATGATTTAGGACTTAAAAAGTGTGACGATGGTGGTTTAAAATAATATTTTGAGTGTGTACATAAAGAGGCTATGGACTAATGTTATACCACATGAGTATTTTATTGAGTATAGGACATGATTATTATTTAAGTAAATACATGTATAATTTTAGGGGGACAACATTCAGATGTGAGGCACATTCCATATTTATGGATATTAGTGGATATGATATATGTTTGGTGAATTATGTGTACAAGTTTGGTCACAAAACTTATGACTAATACAAGTGGTGTGCTAAGTAGTGTGCTATGCGTACAAGTGGTGGCCTACGTGTCTCTCTAGCAACTCGTGAGACCCAAATTAGGCCAACAATCACTTTTTAGGGAATAATTCATCTAAAGGGCAGAAACACGATTGAACAACTTTCATTTCATATTCTTTATGAAGAGCAACTCTTCAACTTTTGAGGAGTGAAAAAACAAAAACTAACATTGCTAGCACTTCATGTATAATTTTTGAATAGTCTACTGGAAGAAATTGCTTACGGTTGGTGGTTCATTCGGAAGTTCTCGATCAATTTCTCATTTCAACGCGAATTTTTGGAACTTTAAAGTGTAAACGAATGTATGTTAAGGCAAATCCTTCTTTCTTTTGGATGAAACATAAACGTAATATTGTCCTATAAATGATTCTATTCTTAGTAGTTAAGGATGTTCATGTTATTCATTCCTATTGTCAAAGCATGTATAAATATGTTCCTAAATCCTTATTGAGGTATATGGGAAAGATGTTAATGTTCATAATGTTAATTGGAGGTGATATTACATCACTCCGACAAACTTATAGTGTCTTATTATCATATCATGCATGCATTATATTCATGTACATACCTTGACCTCAAAGGAGTTATATACTTTACTTATGTATGCATTATATATATGTATGGGGCATGAGAAAAGGGAAAGCGTTATATACGCACACCACCTGCAGCTGGTACAGATATACACGATGATGATTATGCCCACAGAGACCGATATGATATGATGGGATGCCCACAGAGGCTTGATGGCGTTGTATACACATATGTGTATGTATGACTGCATTTGCATTGTGCATGGCACTTAGGCATATTATAGCCCTCAGAGGCATTCTCTATTGGTTGGTTGTTTCTTGTCTCATGTTACTTTCACGTCTTTATTATGCTATTTTTCATGCATGACATACTCGATACATTATTCCTACTGACGTCCCTTTTGTCGGGGGACGCTGCGTTTCATGCCCGCAGATCCAGGTAGATAGGACGACGGTCCGCACTAGTAGGTTGCCAATTTAGTTGATATTGGAGCACTCCATTTATTTCGGGGTTGCGGTCTAGTCTTGGTGCGATATTGTTTTTGCATGGGCATATGGGTATGTCGGGGCCCTGTTCCGACTTTGTGATATCACGTACTCTTTAGAGGTTTGCAGACAGTTTTCCTGTGTATAGTAGTCGTGTATGGCCTTGTCGGCCTTGATATGTACATATATATGAGATGGGTCCTTCTGGTTGTAGGATTTTGCATAACTCCTTTCCAGTTTACTATTTTCATATGTCAGCAGGGTATCTCGTGGGGGCCTCATGGGCCATGCAAAATTACGGATATATGCTAAATATATGATTAGCGGTACTCGGCATGTAAGGTTCGGGTGTCCGTCATGACCCTACGATTTGGATCGTGACACTATCATTCTTCAGATCATATAATAAAATTCGATTTGATGACCTGTCCATTGAGTTTATAATTACCGCGATCTCCTCGTTGTCAGGAGTACTAGAACAAAAGCGTCGTGACACTATATATTTCTGTTCTGATACTACTTGATCATTCTTAAACTTGATGGCAAGCCAATCCACCCATTTTTTTTGTTTCAGGACTTTGTAGAATCCAAATTTGTATTCCGTTCGATCTTGAATCAAGGGCTGCTAGTTTGCCCTCAATTTTGACAAGGTTAAAATATAGTTCTATGTCGGTCCGAATTTCTTTATTATACCACAATGAGATAGTTCTGATTTCTTCGGTTCTAACATTAAACTCCACTATGTTGATTCTCGAACTATTGTTCGAAATTGTAAAGAATTGATATTGGGTCTAACTCAACCCCAAAAGTGGTACATTCTTTACATGGTATCAGAGTCAGACTCATTCCAATTCTTTGTTCACAGATGTTGGCCCCCAAATTATATTATTGACGCTCCAGTTAACAAGGTCTGGGCATGCGGAGAGTGTTAAGAGTCTCGGATATGGAATGGAAATATGGATTCCTTATATAGATTTTGACAATCTTCACCTTACAAGCTAGCTTTTGAGGTTGAATTAGGCCCAAAATACATTTTTTACCGAAAGCACTAAATAAGTAAACAGCTCCATGGATGTAAACTGCTTCCATCATTAATGGCTTAAAATACTATATGCTTTTAATCTCTCTCCATGATTCATCTGTGCCTAAAGTGAAAACCCACTGTCTTGTTGACTTAATTGATGTATCATAAAGTGTCATCAAAATTCTGTCTCTTTTTATATGGGTCAAAACCCAATGAACAGTAACAAATATAAGTAGGCAAATCTTCACCAACTTCACTCAGATGAGGAAGAAATCTGACTTCTCGTCTAGGATTGCAAATAACAGCAGTATGATCACACAAACTCCATAAGCAGCACACGCCTTTAATGTACTCAAATTTCGAAGAGTAAAGGCCGTCCAATATCTCAAGTGGAGGAAGGATGCATGCTTTGGGTTGTCTCGAATGTAACAATAATTTGGTCCAATTATCAGGACGTGATATAGAGCGGCTTTAATAGATGTCAGTATGTTAAATAAGGCAATATACACACAATATACAAGTGTATATTGTCTTATTCAAAGGCCACGAAATCAGCCCATATTTGCCCATATTGGACATCTCGGTTTTGGCATATTTTGGTACATAAAATATTGTATATTTGGAAAATATATGTGTAGTATATTGTAATGTATTTGTTACCTAAAGTAGGTTTATACACTACCATAATTGTAGAGTTAGAATTATGGTAGAATAAGATTTAGGAATAGAATAGGAAGATTTTGTATCTTGTATATATACATATTCAAGTAATGAAAATAATCAAAGGGATTATTTCTTTCATGGTATCAAGAGACTAGGTCTAAACAAAAGTTTTTCTCTCAACTTTTGTTCTCCCTTTTGGCCGAGACACCCCACCCCCTCGGGTTTTCTCTTCCAAAATTCGTCTTCCCTTCTCAAAAACACCTCTCTTAAATTTCCCTTTCTTCTTTGTTCTTCCAATATGTCTAAGAACAATTATCACCCTGCCCTCACGGTGTCCAATATCAAGAGCAGTATCACTATTGTCCTTGAGATGGAAAACGTCCAATATGCGACGTGGGCGGAGTTGTTTAAAATTCACGCTATCTCTTATCAAGTTCTTCATCACATCATTCCTCCCGCTAGACCCCTTCCTGCGGAGGATCCTGAGTTATGGATTACACTTGATGCTACCGTTCTCCGGTGGATCTACGCCACTATTTCGATGGACCTTCTACAGATGATTATTGAGCCGGATACCACGGCTATGGCTGCATGGAATAGATTGCGTGACATATTCCAAGACAACCAACATTCACGTGTCGTCACACTCGAGCAGGAATTCTCTCTCGTTCGAATGGACGAATTTCCGAACGTTTCTGCATATTGCAAGAAACTAAAGGAGTTCGCAGATCAACTCTGTAATGTTGGCGCACCAATAACAAATAATCGTCTAGTTCTACAGTTGGTTGCCGGTCTTTCGAGGCCTATAATGGTATTGGAACTCTCTTTCGCCAAAGCAACCCTCTTCCCGACTTCTATCAAGCCCGCTCCATGCTTACGTTGAAAGAAGCCGGTTTGGCTAAAAAGCCGTCTACCGGAGCAAGCCCAGTCGTCATGGTGGCATCCTCTCCTAGTTCTTCGGGTTTTGTGAATAATTCGGGCCCAAACCATAATAATGGTGGCGGCAAGAATAATCGCAAAAATAATAAAAACCGCGGGGGCAAACGCGGCGGTTATGGTGGCCAACAAGCAGGCGGTGGGTCCCATCCAGGGTACAGTGGCCCACCACCACCCTGGGCCCAGCAGTGGGGCCCATGGCAGTGGAGCCCTTACCATCTAGCAGCGAGTTCCTACGGCCAGTGGGCTGGCCAACAGTCCAGGCCCAACACCCAGCAGTGGCGGCCCACTGGCCAGTGGCCCAGCAGCAGCAGCAACAGTAGCTACGGCCCAGCTCCACCACGGATAGGAGTTCTTGGGCCCCGACCTCCGCAAGCCCATCATGCAGCTGGCCCACTCAAATCGATATCGAGGCCGCAATGCACACACTGGGGTTATCTCAATCGGACCCAAATTGGTATATGGACACCGGTGCCACTACTCACATGACTTCCGAATCAGGTACTCTCTCATCTGATTCCAATTTGAGCACCCCTCGGGGGATAATTGTTGGTAATGGCCGTTCTATTCCAATTCTAGGGTATGGTCAGAAAACGTTGTCTCCCCCAATCCACCACTCCTCTTGAAAAATGCTTTACATGCTCCTAAATTGATTAAAAATTTAGTGTCTGTCCGAAAGTTCACAAATGAGAATTCTGTTTCTGTTGAATTTGATCATTTCGGTTTCTCTGTGAAGGATTTCAAGACGGGGAGTCATCTCATGAGGTGTGATAGTAAGGGGGATCTATATCCTATCATGCCCGGTTTCAGTCCATCGAGTCCAGCCTTGCCGTCAGCTTTTGCAGCCATCTCTCCTTCCATGTGGGATGCTCGCCTGGGTTATCCGGGATCTTCTATTTTATCAGTTTTAGATAAAAATGGCTTTATTTCTTGTAAGGTTACGAGTCGTACTCCAATTTGTCAGTCTTGTTCACTAGGAAAAATTGTTAAGTTGCCATTTGTAGACTCCAATTCTCATACTTCTATGCCATTTGACATTATTCATAGCGACTTATGGACGTCTCCTGTTCTTAGTTCAGTGAGTCATCGATATTATGTTCTCTTTTTAGATGATTATTCTAGATTTTTGTGGACGTTTCCAATTGCAAATAAATCACAAGTGTTTTCTGTCTTCATCAAATTTAGAGCGTTCATTCGTACTCAATTCGAAAGAGACATAAAAAATATTCAATGTGATAATGGGAAAGAGTATGACAATAGGGAGTTTCGGGATTTCTGTGCTACTAATAGGATCAATTTTAGGTTTTCGTGTCCTCATACATCTCCACAAAATGGAAAGGCCGAACGCAAAATTCGTTCCATCAATAACATTGTCCGAACTCTCTTAATTCATGCCTCCATACCCCCATATTTTTGGCATCATGCTCTACAAATGGCCACATATCTTCTTAACATAATTTCGTCTAAAGGTCTGACATAATTTTCCCCCTAAAAATCCTATATAATAAGAACCCTTCTTATTCTCACCTTAGGATTTTTGTATGCTTGTGTTATCCGTTATTTCCATCCACCACAATTAACAAACTTCAGGCTCGGTCTACCCCGTGTGTATTTTTGGGTTATCCGTAGAATCATCGTGGTTATAAGTGTTTTGATTTATCCTCCAAGAAAATCATAATAAATCGCCATGTCATTTTTGATGAAACCCAATTCCCTTTCACGAAAGTTCATACTCCCGAGCCTAAGTCGTATAATTTTTTGGATGACCAAATATCCCCGTATATTATTCGGAATTTTTCGGACATCTCCCGCACCTAAAATCCTCCAGCGGGCCCACTGCCCGCTGAACCCACAGTACCGCCAAGCCCAACAATTCCGGTGGATCGGAACGGCCCCCGATTGGGGTGGGCCGGTCCCACCCAACCGGGAACCGCTCCGACGAGGCTTCCAGTTACCGATTTGGGCCAGCAGGCCCACTGCCTGCTGGCCAGTCCGTCCCGAGCACAGAAAATTTCCAAAATTCCCTCAATTCGTCCTCGGGTCATAGACCGGTCACTCGTAGTCAGCGGGGTATTTTTACACCTAAAAGACATTTTAATTTATATTCTGATGTCTCTAAATCCCCATTGCCCTGCAATCCTGTGTCCGCATTAAATGACCCTAATTGGAAAATTGCTATTACTGATGAATATAATGCTCTTATTGATAATAAGACGTGGGAGTTGGTGCCCCGTCCATATGGTATTAATGTTATCAGGTCTATGTGGATTTTTGCTCATAAGGAGAATTCAGATGGGTCCTTTGCTCGACATAAGGCGCGACTTGTTGGTGATGGTAAGACTCAGCAGGTTGGGATAGATTGTGGTGAGACGTTTAGTCCGGTGGTCAAACCGGCTACCATTCACACGGTGCATAGCTTGGCTCTTTCAAAGACTTGGCCTAATTCATCAGTTGGATGTCAAGAATGCTTTCCTACACGGTGATCTCAAGGAAACAGTCTATATGCATCAGCCGTTGGGTTTCAGAGATCCAAACCGTCCTCATCATGTATGTTTGTTGAAAAAGTCCTTATATGGGCTTAAGCAGTCTCCAAGGGCCTGGTACACGAGGTTTGCTGACTTTGTTTCAACTATTGGGTTCACTCACAGCAGGTCAGATAATTCCTTGTTCATCTACCGCCGTGGTTCGTCCTTGGCCTACATTCTGTAGTATGTGGATGATATCATCTTGACCGCCTCTTCCGATGCCTTGCGCCAGTCTATCATGACCATGCTCAGTTCTGAGTTTGCTATGAAATACTTAGGGCCTTTGAGTTATTTTTTGGGGATTGCCGTCAAGCGTCATTCAGGTGGCTTGTTTTTGTCTCAACGAAAGTATGCTGCTGAGATCATAGAGAGGGCTGGGATGTCATCCTGTAAGTCCACTTCCACGCCATTTGATGCAAACCCAAAGCTAAGTGCCGCAGCAGGTGCACCATACGTGGACCCGACCCGCTATCGCAGTCTTGCAGGGGCCCTCCAGTATCTTACCTTTACCAGACCGGATATTACGTATGCGGTTCAGCAGGTGTATTTATTCATGCATGATCCCAGGGTTGAGCACATGAATGCAATCAAATGCATCATTCGGTATATCCAGGGGACACTGGACTATGGGTTGCACTTTTATCCTTCATCTACATCCACACTTGTCTCTTACACGGATGCTGATTGGGGTGGTTGTCCCGATACCAGACGGTCGACTTCTGGCTATTGTGTGTTCCTTGGCAACAACTTGGTCTCCTGGTCGGCAAAGCGTCAGGCAACTCTATCACGCTCAAGTGCAGAGGCAGAATATCGAGGGGTAGCGAATGTGGTCTCCGAATCATGTTGGCTACGTAATTTGCTTTTGGAGCTTCATTGTCCCATTCAGAAGGCAATCTTGGTATATTGCGATAACATTAGTGCCATCTACCTTTCGGGTAACCCAGTTCAACACCAACGTACTAAGCATATCGAAATGGACATTCACTTTGTCCGTGAAAAGGTTGCAAAGGGTCACGTTCGCATATGCCATGTCCCGTCTCGTTATCAAATTGCAGACATCTTTACAAAGGGTCTACCAGCGGTTCTCTTTGAAGATTTTAGGGACAGTCTCGGCGTTCGAAGATCGCCCGCTATGACTGCGGGGGTGTGTTAAATAAGGCAATATACACACAATATACAAGTGTATATTGCCTTATTCAAAGGCCACGAAATCAGCCCATATTTGCCCATATTGGGCATCTCGGTTTTGGCATATTTTGGTACATAAAATATTGTATATTGTAATGTATTTGTTACCTAAAGTAGGTTTATACACTACCATAATTGTAGAGTTAAAATTATGGTAGAATAAGATTTAGGAATAGAATAGGAAGATTTTGTATCTTGTATATATACCTATTCAAGTAATGAAAATAATCAAGAGGATTATTTCTTTCACAGCAAAATAGTGATCTAATGTTATAATATTACATAATTTGGACTATAGGTGATTTACCCTGTATCCGTGCTCACCCCTACAAAATTCTCCCCTCAAATTTAGACTATAGGTGATTTACCCTATTACTGGTAGTTTTATAAAAGGAAAGTCAAGTTCATTATCGACCTACCCTTACTATTATTGCGTTTGAATATTTCAAGATGAGCACCATCAAGTAGATATTAGGGTAATCACGGTAACTTTAACAGCTAACACTTAGGAATTCATAGAGTCCTAATTGTACTCTAATCAATTTAGTTATTTTCTTTTCTGATGTAAATCAAATTTATTTTCCTTTTTACGCTAAATCAAATTCTAGTGTTTTGTTCTATTGATCAAGATTGAACTAATCCTTCAATGAAGTTTCTGAACCTTGCAAGAAAAACTTAAACTCGAGCCCTCAACCATTGTTGACCTTGTGGAGTTTCACTGATTTAAGATTTATTCTTACATATTTTATGATCTATACACGAATTTAAGTTTTTTTTTTCTTCTTTCTTTTTAGTGAGAAGCATAATTACAGATATCACATAAAATCTGCTTCAAAATCTTAGAATTATGTGATTGATTTACATGAAGGAGATTAAAGGCATATGGGGTTAGAAAGAGAGACCAAGAACGAGAATATGATTGGTGGGTCTGGAAGTGAGATCGAGTTATACTGAGTTTGAGGGAGAGAGACAAACCACAGTGTTTAATTTTAGAAAAAATGAAATATAAAACTGGAAGAAATGGTTAATTTACCTGATGGTATAAAGAATTTTTGCACCAAACTTAAACTCTTTCAAGATCATTTTTTCCTTATATCAATTCTGCTTTTTGGAAGAAGTAGAAATTTGTAATCATCTTATATATTCGGTAAGAAAAATGACTTATGCCTTTGCGTATGCACTTATTTTCTTGTACATATCCATGAGGTTTCTTTGAGTGTCTCACAATTTACTTGGAGGTGGCAGCCTTTAACTAGGTTTAGGGGGTCAGGACGGTAATGATCTTCTTCCGGACATTCCCAAATGTTTAGCATCAATGTTTAAGGTTCATGGATGTATTGTAGAAATTATAACATCTTTCTTAAGTATTCAACCTCGATTGATTGGTCCTCAATGTTGCAAAGCTGCATTAGAATTTGAGAATAGCCGTTGGCCTAAGATTTTCCCTTTGAGTTCACTTTTCCTTTTAACACTTATGAGTATTTTCCCCATTCAGGATTCATTACCACCACCATCCCCTCAACCTCTAGTTCCAACATTAGCACGAAAAGTTAAGAACTAAGTTGTTTGGTTATCGTCCTTTGAACTCTTTTTAATAAATGGGTGTTGATCGGACTCACACCAAGGAGTTTTTTCTATTTTGATATCATGTTGAATTATATGGTTTCATTTAAATAATTATGTTGTTTCACTTTGTTTTTTGCCCTGATGAAGGAGGTTTAGGCTTGATTCCCCTCTATGTAATGCTTTCTTTTATGAAATAAAACACCCTGAAAAGGGACAATTAAGGTTTTTTTTCAAAAAAAACTTGCTAGATAATACATATGGGATTTACAAAAGGAAGAAAGTACCTTATTTGCATCACATGTTAGAGGAAATTGCACAATTACTTTAACTTATTCAAATAATAATAACTATAGCTACACAATTGTTGTGAAATAAAATTACTTTATGAATTTATTCCATTCTAATGAATTTCAAAACTGTTAAACAAGGTAATATACCTGTGATATACACTTGATATACATAAGTGTATATCACGGGTAATCTCGGACAGAATGGCCCATCACGGCAGGTTGTATATTTGGTATGTATATTTGTGGTATATTGTAGTGTAAAGGTTACCTTAATTAGTCTTGTACACTTACCATAATTGTATAGTTAGAATTATGGTAGAATAAGGTTTTAGGAATAGAATAGGAATAGGATTCTCCTATTATGGAAATATGTAACTTGTATATATACTTTTCAATTAATGAAAATAATCAAGGGAATTATTTCTTTCATGGTATCAAGAGACTAGGTCTTGCTTCCGCCATTGCTCTCGGTTTTTGTGCCTTTTTCTCGGCCACAAGTCTCCGAATTCCGTCCCCCTTCACCGGAATTCGTGATTATTTACCTCCACTCTTCCCAAATTTCCCCTCCTCTCCCTTTGTTCTTTCATTATGTCTAAGAACAATTTGCATCCTGCCCTCATGGTTTCTAACATCAAGAACAACATCTCTATTGTCATTGAGATGGAAAACGTCCAATATGCGACGTGGGCAGAATTATTTAAAATTCACGCTATCTCCCATCAAGTCATCTATCACATAATTCCTCCCGCTGCACCTATTCCCGCGGAGGATCCTCAGTTATGGATTACTCTTGATGCTACTGTCCTCCAGTGGATTTACTCCACTATTTCGGTTGACCTCTTACAGACGATCATTGAGCCGGACACTACGGCTGTGGCTACCTGGAATAGATTGCGTGACATATTCTAAGATAACCAACATTCACATGTTGTCACACTCGAGCAGGAACTCTCTCAAGTTCGCATGGAAGAATTTCCAAACGTGTCTGCATATTGCAAGAAACTTAAGGAGTTGGCAGACCAGCTCCGTAACGTTGGCGCACCTGTGACAAATAATCGTCTGGTTCTACAATTGGTTGCCGGCCTTTCTGAGGCATATAATCGCGTTGGGACTCTCCTTCGTCAAAGCAACCCACTTCCCGTTTTTTATCAAGCCCGCTTCATGCTTACGTTGGAAGAAGCCGGTTTGGCAAAAAAGGCGGCTACCCGAGCAAGCCCCGTAGTCCTGATGACGTCCTCCACAAATCCTTCGGTTTTTGTTGATAATTCGAGCCAAAACCGTACTCATGGTGGCGGCAAAAATAATCGTAAGAATAATAACAAAAATTGTGGGGGCAAACGCGGCGGTTCCGGTGGTGGTTCCAGTGGTCAGCAGTCCGGCAGTGGGCCCCGTCCAGTCAACAATGGGCCTCTTCTCTACTGGTCCCAGCCGTGGGGCCCATGGCAGTGGGGCTGGGGCAATGGGTCGTGACCCAACAACCCCTATTTTCTAGGCCCTTCCAATAGGCAGTGGGCGGGACAGCCCCACTTCAGGCCCAACAGTCAGCCATTATCATCTCGCTTCAGCACTAGGTCGGGGCAGCAGGGTGGACTGCTTGGGCCTCGGCCTACACAAGCATTCTCGGCAGTGGGCCCCATACTTACTCACACCGACATTGAGGCCGCAATGCACACACTTGGGTTGACGCAACCGGATCCTAATTGGTACATAGACACCGGCGCAACGACACACATGACTTCCGATCAAGGTACGCTCTCGTCTTATTCCAATTTGAGCAACCCTCGTGGTATAATTGTTGGTAATTGGACACTCTATTCCAATTCAGGGTTATGGTCATAAAACTTTATCTCCCCTCAATCCTCCCCTTATCTTGAAAAATACTTTACATGCTCCCAAATTGATTAAAAACTTAGTATCTGTCCGAAAATTCACCACTGACAATTCCGTTTCTGTTGAATTTGATCCTTTTGGTTTCTCTGTGAAGGATTTCAAGACGGGGAGTCCTCTCATGAGGTGTGATAGTAGGGGAGATCTTTACCCTATCACACCCGGTTTCAGTCCATCGAGTCTAGCATTGCTGTCAGCGTTCGCATCCCTTGCTCCTTCCTTGTGGCATGCTCGGCTTGGTCATCCGGGATCTTCTATTTTGTCATCTTTACATAAAAATGATTTTATTTCATGTAAGGGTACGAATAGTACTCCAAATTGTCAGTTTTGTTCTTTAAGGAAAATTGTTAGGTTGCCATGTGTTGACTCGAATTCTCATACTTTAATGCCATTTGATATTATTCATAGCGATCTATGGACGTCTCATGTTCTGAGTTCTTTGGGTCATCGGTATTATGTTCTTTTTTTGGATGATTACTCTAAGTTTTTATGGACGTTTCCAATTGCAAATAAATCTCAAGTGTTTTCCGTCTTCTTACACAAAATATAGTAGTTACGGATATGGTCACGGATATACCCAAGAAATAACTCAGTTTGCCCAAGTCAGTCATAGCAAATTCAGTTTTGAGTAGAGCAATGATTTCATTCTTCAAACCGTCAGAGGAGGCAATAAGAACAATGCCATCCATATATAATATCAAATAAGCAGTGATGCTACCTCGATGAAAAGCGAAGAGAGAGTTATCACACCTGCTACATACAAATCCGATCTGCATAAGATACATGGCAAAGTGATCATACCAAGCGTGGGGTGCCTGTTTCAAGCCATACAATGACTTCCTGAGAAGACATACAAACTGCGGAACTGTCGGATGAACAAAGCTAGGGGGATGATGTATGTACACATTTTCTTTCAAATCCCTATGAAGAAATGCATTCTTGATATCAAGCTGATGAATCGGCCAATGCATGCCCATAGTAATATTGAGAACAGTCCGAATAGTAACCGATTTAACAACCGAACTAAGTGTCTTACCACAATCAATACCCTCCTGCTTATTAGTGCCATTAACAACCAGTCTTGCCTTATACTACTCCAAGTCACCACTGTCTCTGTACTTGTGACAAAATAGCCACATACACCGGATAACATTCACACCATTCGGTCTAGGTACCAAATCCCAAGTGTTCTTCTTGGTTAAAGCATTAAATTCCTCGCACATGGCCGCATTCCAATTAGGATCCAGTTTGGCTAGTTTCATATTTTTTGGAATGGGTTATATGGTTTGTGTGGAGAGGTTAAAATGGACCTTGGGTTTGAAAATCCCGTGTTGTGCACGAGTCTCCATACGGTGGGTAGGCAGTGACTGCTGGGCTTCGGTTTCAGAATTCGAATTTGGATTCTGGGAGTCGCCGGTGATGGGTGGAGGAGGTGACCAGTTGGGGTATTTGTTGGCTATCGGTATTGGTGCCGAGATGGTGGAGCTTGGTAGTACAGGCGTGGGTAGTGGTTGCAGATTTCTGATGTGAGGGTAGATCGGAGATGTGTCGGCGAGAGGGTCTCGGGACAACCTATCGGGAGTTTGGTGGTGGCAGTGGTTGTTCGATCGTGGGAACGGGTGACAAGGACCTCTCTGTCGTACTGACGACGTCGGTGATGGTCGCTGGTGGTGGTGAGACTATCGGCGCTGACGATGTTGACGCGAGAACAGTGGATGGAAAGTAGAACAGTGATTTGACTAGGGGTGGCCAGTGGGCCGGGCTCGGGACTAGCGGGCCGGGTTTGGTGGGATTGGGTCGGGGCGGGAAGGGGGAAAAGGGCGGGATCGGGGCGGGTCAGGCGGGATCGAGATAGGTGGGATTTGCCGAAGTCCCGCCCCGATTCCGATGGATGGAATCGGGTCGGGTCGAGATCAGGACCGGGATCCCGGGCGGTTTTTGTTTTTTTTTTTTAGTATTAATTTAAAAAATAACATATATATAAAGAAAAACTCAATAATTAAATAAGATAGTGTAATAAAAACATCTCAATGTTGTTTTTGTGCCTCTTATATTATTTAATAGACATATGATTTTATTATAATAAAAATATAATTGTCAAGATTGCAACTTTGTGGTGTTGTTCAAAAGTTGCAAATTACATAGTAAAATTGTAATTAAAAAAATTACATTCTGAAAAAAACATGTTCTAGTTTCTTGATAATTTTCCGTGGTTCTTCGGTTGGAATTGATATTTGTTGGTCAATTGATCCACGTCGCTTCCACCACCTTCGGATAAGATTTCGTTGTAGTTTTCGTCTTCTTATTCGTTGATCTCCGGTTGACCGCACCTTCTCCGCTCCGCTCGTATCCAATCTTTGAATAATACTACAATCTCCAAGTTGTCTTCCGCTAATGAGTGTATGTGCTCTCCTATTTGATATCTGCTGGCAGAAAAAGCACTTTCAGACGCAGTTGATGACGCTTGAATGTTCAAAACATCTCGGGCCATCATTGAAAGTGTCGGAAAGGTCTTCTCGTCCCGACCCGTCCCGGCCCGTCCTGACACCTTGTCCCATCACGGTTCGAGTCCCGATACCATGAATTTTATTTTTAAAATACTAGGGTTTGGGGCAGGGCCGGGCCGGAACCGGGCCGACCTGGCCCACTGCCCAGCCTTAGATTTGACTTGTGGGGACAGATCTGTGTCATCAAGAAATGTGTAGTCCGTGGTTTGAAATTTCTGAAGATTGGAAAATGGAAAATACGTCTCGTCAAATGTGATGTGGCGGGAGATAATGATTTTACGAGTGGATAGGTCATAGCACAGGTAACCCCTATGATTAGACGCGAGACCAACGAAGACACAAGGCGTAGTTTGTGGTGCTAATTTGTGAGGGGCAGTGAAGGCTAGATTGGGGTAGAATAGGCAACTGAAAATTCTAAGTTGGTTATAGGACGGGATCCTACGGTATAGAACTTCGGTGGGGGTCTTGTTTTGAAGAGTGTTAGTGGGTAAAATATTAAGGAGGGATTCTACCATTTTAACAGCATAGACCCAAAATGGCGGTGGAAGACAGGCATGAAACAAAAGAGTGTGGACCATGTTATTGATATAATTCGTTCAGCGTTTCCGTTTTGGGAGGAAGTATAGGGACAGGAGAAACGGAAAACCATGCCTTGTTTAGAGCAGAAAGTATGAAATGCCGAATTATTAAATTCACGTCTGTTATCACATTGGAAAGATTTGATAGATTTTTCAAACTGTGTTTTAATGAATTTTTGAAATTCGAGAGACTTGGCAAAAACTTCTGATTTGAATTTCAGTGGGTAAATCCAGAAAAAATGTGAAAGTCATCTAAGAATACTAGATAAAATTTGTGACCCAAAGAGCTAACAATCGGAGATGTCCACAAATCAGCATGAACAATATCAAAAGAAGAAAAAGTAACAATGTTGGATGACATAAATGGAAGACGAGTACGCTTGTCAAGCAGGCAAGAAAAACAGTGTTGGACAAGTTTCCCATTATTACATTGAATAAACTTAGTAGTCCTAAGAAAATTAAAAACATGGTCTCCGGGGTGCCCGAGTCTGTTGTGCCAAGTTGAGGGAGAGATAGCCGCAAGGGATAGAGGTGATTGCGGTATGACAGCGGAACATTGAGTGAAGGGGTAGAGGTCTCCCACACTATTTGCAGCGCGTAAGAATTTTCCCCGTATTGAGATCTTTCACAGAAAAACCAAAAGGATCAAATTCGACAGACACAGAATTATTGCGAGTGAATTTTCTAACAGAGATTAAGTTTTTAATGATGTTAGGGGTGTAACGGACGTGATTTAGGGAAAAAAGCGGGTGGGGATGTTTCGTATGTGTGTTACCATAACCTTCAATTGGAATGCGATGACCATTACCGACAGTAATAAATTGAGGACATTTTAACCGAAATAGTTGAGATAAGTTACCTGATGACCGGGTGAGGTGAGATGTGACTCCGGTGTCCATGTACCAATTATCGTCGGGTTGTTGAAGGTTCACGGTGTTGAAGGCCTGGCCCAAATCAGTGGGGGGCAGGCTGGTGCCTTGCGGGTGCGGAACTGCTGCAATCAGATGGGCATGCTGCTGCCGGTTGGTGGGGGCGAAGCCCAAGAGGCTTGGCTGCCAGCCTTGCTGGAATTGAGCCCCTGATGTCGGGTAGGGGCATGCAGGCGAGGCCCAGTTCCCGGTATTGGGCCAAAAGGGTTGTCCAGCCCATTGATAGTAGGCGGCAGCAGGTGCTGGGCCTGCCTGCCGCTGGTTCTGGTTGCCCTTGTCGCGGCCCTTCCCCTTAATGTTGTTACCGCGACCTCTGCCGCGGGACTGCTGCCGGTGGTGGTATTGCGGTGGTGGATGGGTGGAGGTGGCCGCCGGTGGTGTCATGCCGTCATCGGCTAATGCCTTGTGATTATGCTCCTCTTGTTTAGCACGGCGGGTCTCTTCCAACAAAAGTTGCGAACGTGCTTTATTGAAGCTTGGTAGGGGGTCGGTCTGTTGAATCATCATTGCAAGTGTATCATATTCACCTTTCGGTAACCCCGCAACTAGTTGAAGTACCATCTTGGTCTCTGAAAAAGATGTCCCTACGTTGGAAAGTTGGTCGGTTATGAGTTTCAGTTTTTTACAGTATTCGGACATGTTAAAATTCTCGAGACGCGTATTGTTGAACTGCTCTTCCAAATACACGGCCCGAGTATTTTTATTATCTTGAAAATTTTCTTCTAATCGTACCCAAAGTTCACGTGCCGTAGCACCTGTTTTCATGATAGTACACAACAAGTCTTTAGAAATGGTGTCATAGATCCACTATTTGACGATGGCGTCAAGGCGACGCCAGGTCGAGTCTCTAACATCGGTTGGACGAGGAACAGAATCATCAATATGGTCGAGCACATTGTACGCACATGCATGAATATAGAACAGTTCTATCCACATAGAATATTGATAGTATTCTTGGTCAAGAATGATAGGGATAAAATTCTTGATGTTGGTAACGGCGAATGCCGGATGAAAAGAAGACGATGAACGTTGATGGGGGTTGTCAAGTGTGCCAGTGGAAGAACCGAATTGGTGGGGGAAGTAGGGCGAGACATGGTGGTAAATTATTGCCGTCGGCCGAGAGGGAAAGAAAGGAGTAGGGTGGCATCGGCCGAGAGGAAGAAAAAGAAGAAGAGTAGGGATTAGGGGTTTGCTCTTGATACCATGTAAGATTGGAATAATTTCCCTTCGGGGATCCTTTCATTAATCACAATATATATAGTTGTACAGAGGTTGATTCTTAATACAATAAGAATCCTAACTTAGCTTAAATGGTTTATTCCTAATATAATAAGAATCCTAAGTTACTTTAAATATACATCTATCGTAATTACAAAATATACTGTGAATATTCAGAGAATATTCGCTAATACAATAAATTACTCAAGACACGTTTTTAGAAAGGCTTGAACTTATAGAGTTCTTAGAAATTTATTCACAAATTGTGGATGAATTTATTTATATCTTTAAGATTTCAACTTCTATCACGACCTAAGCTTATTAGTCACATGACTAACATCTGACCATCTAACCACCACCTAGCTAGTAAACCAACATTCATTTTATCAATATGTACACACATAAAGGGAACCAAGTATCCCCGTACCAATACCATCACATATCATGAAAAAGGACCCTGCCATCTTCACCACGTTGAGGTGATAGTCCACTCTACCGTTTATTTATATCCTTTCCTGTCCCATTGAGAAATAAAACTAACTAATCTTAAGTGAAAGGGTCGAGAAACTCAATGTAAAAAATCTTAATCTAATTGAATTGATTCGATTTCCTTGACTTTGATTATCATGATTGTTTTCAGAGAATATTATTCACCCAAAGAAAGCTATGCATAAGTTAACAATAATAAAATAAGGTCAAATCCATCGTCAACCACCTGTGTTCGTTCAGATTTGTCACTTGAACACCTCAAGTAACGCTTGTTTCATCTAGACACTTCAAGTGGGCTTTGTTGTATCATTTAAACACATTTCGCTGACTAGGCAACTTGAGTGATTTTCACATAAATAAGGCGCGTCAAAAGCCCCAAAAACATATTTTTCATTTTCTTTTTATTTCTTCTTCCTCATTTCTTTTTTCTTTTTCAAATAATTTCCAGCGAAACTACATTATTTTCGATCAAATTTGGTTCTATTTTTTCTTTTTTTCCGATTTGAGTTTCATAGGTAGCAACTCTATTTTGTCTCTCTGAATTGTTTCAAATTAATTGGGTCTAAACACCATTAATGGGGTCTTTAGAAAGCTTGAAAGTTTAAAATTGGTTACTTGATTTGATGAAATTTTTAAAAAAAAATAATGTTGGGGTTATCTTCAGGTCTTCGTGGGGAATCTTTACCTGAAGTTATAACAAATTTGGATGAATTTCTCTTGAAATTTTGAATTAAAATTGTGGTTGGAACAAGAACACATATAAAGATGGTGAAGAACACCAAGAACATGCTTTATTTTCTTATTTAAAATAATATTTTTATATTATTATTTGATCAAACGTCACATGTCCTAATTTAATCTGTCATTTTGTCACGTCGTCGGCGAGTGTATTACACACATTTTACATATTTGGTTGATTTTGAAAAATGGTTTAAACGGCACAACGATAGCCCACCTGAAGTGTATAGATGGAACAAGCGTTACTTGTGATGTTCAAGTGATTAATTTGGACGATCACAAGTGGCTGGTGATGGGTTTGACCATAAAATAATTTAAATATCCTCAGCAATTGCAATAAGCTTGTTGGTGTGGTGTAGTGGTTATCACGTCAGTTTTACACACTGAAGGTCCCCAGTTCGATCCTGGGCATCAACAATAACTTTTTTCTGACAGAAATGCATACTTCCACAACATATACACGCTCTATTTCTCTCTTAATTAATTTTCTAACACGTTGAGCTCACTACCTCCTTCATTACTAAAATTGTCTATTTTAACTTGATACTAGATTAACAAAGATAATTTTAAAAAATAAAGGTATACTTATTTTAATGTACTGCGTCCCAAATCAGAATGAGGTTGACAACGGATATTGTTGTTTCGTTCTTCAGACATGGATGATGTGTTTAGTTTATTGTCTTTATAGTACTTTTTTTTAGTTTGTTTTATGCACCAATAACATATGATTTTAAGTAAATGTAACCTACAATGATAAATGGTAACTACCTATAATAACTTTAATTTGGTAACAAATAAAAATATCGTAAACCTTACCTAACTGGTTACAATATGCTATAATGTAAAAAGGATATTTAAAATATCAATAAATAAAAGGAAGAAACATAAAAACGAAACAAAGGAAAATGGCAAAAGGATATGAAAATCCAATTAATTTCCTTGTCGTCCCTTTATTTTAGCTTGTGGTCTGGGCCGAGTATTAACAGGCTTACAAGTTGCAACTTGCAACAAATTTACGAGATTGAGAACTTGCCCATAAGAATTCCACGTACAGGCCTTCAAAGCCCAATTTATAGGGCCCATAGTAATTTAGCCAAATTTTGATTATAAAAGGGAGAAAGAACGTAGCTGCCCCTGAAAATAAAATAATTACCCGTCCATACCCCTTTGCTTTTATGCCTCCAAAACTATTTATTCAAAATGTCGCCAGAATTATGATACCAACATGGTATATATTATATTGAGATGGTATCATGGAGGATCATGTTCATTTATTCAAAAGACACAATTTTCTAAAAAAATAATCTCTATGATACCATCACAATATATGTATATAAGATGATGGTATCATGAAAGACTATTTTAGTCCTTCAATGAGACACTTCTCAGCCCTCCATGATAGCATCGTGGTATATAAATATACTGAGATTGTATCATGAAAGACTTCTCCAGTCCTTGTCTTAGTCCTCCATAATATCATTATGATATATAAGTATATTGTAATGGTATCATGGCGAAAGAATTTTGGGCAAAGGAGTATCTGGGTAAATATTTTCAGCCGATTGGGTAAGAAACGAAATTAGTTTAGGAGGGCATTAAGCGGGTAAATATTTTATATTTTAAGGATACTTTGTGTTGTTTTCCCTTAAAAAAGCTTTCAGAGAAGGTATTGAAAATCGAAAAACAACTATAAGAATAAAATTCAGTAAAATCATTTTGGATTTACAATTCAGTTATGAGAAAAAGTTTTTGTTTCTTTCCTTTTAATCCCATTCAAACCAAATAAATGAAAGAAACTGATAACTTTTTAAATTCTCCATTTTCTATCATATATCTATTTTCTTTTCATAATTTTTTTCAGCCTTACATCATATATTAGACTAACAAATGCATTTGCAAGCAACGTGATATTAAAATAAAAAAAATAGTGATATGTGTTAGTGAGGTAATTTAACATGTACACTTATTTAGCCTTCATGAAAGACTGGAACTTAAATGTACAGAAAATTAAAGGCTCGTTTGGTACGAGGGATGAAGAATAATTAATTTCGAGATTAAATTTGAGATGTATTTATCTCATGTTTGGTTAAAATAAAATCATGGTATAACTAACCCGAAATTAGTTGTCCCGGGATTGTAGTGTTATTTTATCCATGTGGAAGGGTGAAGTAACTAATCCCAAAATAACTTATCCCAGAATTAATTATACAGAGATAACTTATTTCCAACCAAACTACCCCTAAATATATGGATAATTGTAACTAAACAAATGTCCCAACTTGATAGACCAACAAATTAAAGCAGAGATGCAGCATGGAATTTATAAAACCTCTGATTCAAAGAAGTTGGGATAATTGCACTTTGGGTCCTTCAATTGTTAATTTTGATAAGCACATTCAACTTTCAATTAGCTAAAATTATATTTTGGTCTCTTCTTACGGGAAATCTTTGATATTTGGACAATTTCTAGAATAATATTACCCTCAAGTATACAGTAAATGCATGAAATTTAGCATTGAACATTGATAAGTAAATTATTTAGCATTTAATAGTATGTTAAATTTGTGAAGATTCACATTTAGAAGGATTAAAAGTGAGCTGATCAATTATATGAAGTTTAAATATGCTTTACCATAAATTAAATTTAAAATATATTGATATTTGATGGACTAAAATGTCACTACCCAAATTCATGGCACCTATTGTTCGTTGTCTGCCTAGGCCCATATGTCTTTCGGGCTATGCCGTATCGAGCCCCAAAAATGTGTGTTACATATGAGCTATGCCTTGTAAACCTCTTTACTTTCCTCTTTCATTCTGATGTAGGATTTGCCTATGGTGTCATGTGACCTTCAGAAGTTTGTCATCCTACAAACCTGTCAGTCATTTAAGTTTGACTCGCTCCCTTATCAGTCCGTCCTTCGTCATGGGCATCAAGTAAGAACACAATTTTTTCGAAGCCGTTTTGGAGATATTTTAAGTTAATTAATAATTGAGAAGTATCAGTACAATAACTACTCTTTCGTATATAATAGTATTGGATATGAATTTTGTGTTTTATTTATGCAGTTTCGCTGAAATCACTTGAACCTAATGTCAAAGTTTTACATCCGTTTTAATTAATGCAAGTACTTTAATCCTTCCTGACCAAAAAAAATCAAAGATTTTCTTGTTCTGCCGGCGCATTCATCCCCTCAAAAGATCGATCGTGTTAAATTTCTTTAAAATAAACATACTATACATAATTTAAACAGAAGTGACCTCCATGAATCATGATCAATCGTTATCATATTCGTATATGTAGCCAAATGTCATCTTTAAAACATTGGCATTCTTAAAGTCAATATTGGACTATGGCCACTTAGTGCAGTATCGAGTTTATTTTTCGATGCGAAACATAACTTATATGTAAGAATTTATTAAAATTGTAAAAAATTACAAGTTTGAATTTATAATTTTAAAAATATAATAACTGCAATATTAAAAATATTAATTAAAAGTTGAATCCATCAAGCTTAAATCGTGATATGTTTTTGTTTATGCTACCAACTCATTCGTGAGTTGCTTAGTTAAACTACTAGCCAATATTTAGAATTCAACGTTGGTGGTTGATCAAAGAGGTGCTTGCATTAGCAATTTGTAGTAATGAGAGTGCAATTGTATGTAGGGATTTGTTGGGTTCAAAACACATAAGGCACATTGGAAGTTTAAAATTTTGTTCTTACTTACCTCAACAATTACTTCTGGTATGGTTATATGACAATCAAAACCTGTAACATAAAGCATAAACACTTACATGTTGTATAATCCGGAACCTTTACTGGACACGCGACATCCCTTTCGATTGCAAGCTCCAAGCTTTAATGTACTTCTCCTTCGGAAAGCTAGGAAATCCGGCAGATGTTCGAGAGAGTGTTTAGATACTAAGACTTAGAATGATAATCTGAAATTAGTGTATGGAATAATGAAGAGAATGTCTGTATTTATAGGTGAAAATTAGGTCAAAACCGGATTAGGGTTTGACCTTGTGCTTGGCCCACAAATCGAGACAGATTAGGTCATTAGTGCCGTGACCCTATGGTGTGGGCGCCGCGACGCCCGACGTGGCCCTACACCATCTCGATTTATTTTCTTCACATTCTTAATTAAATTCAAAATCCAATTTTGACTTAATTAAAACAATCATTATTCATTTAAATATCTCGATTCTAAATCGAATATTTAATACCATCTCAATACATCCTTAGATCGAAAAGACAATCGACATAGTGTGACCCTACAGGCCTTCACATATCAACATTAATCAAATTAAGGTCTACGCGGAACTCCTAGACGGCGCCGCAAGACGAACTCAATATGTGAAGTACGTTTACACGAATCTAGTAAACTTAACCTCAATATGGTAAGATAAAATCCTTTCATTCACGACACCCGATCAAGCTTAGGATTTGTCAAGTGTCTATCTAAATGGCTTAATCATTGTATCTCAACTATATTAGTTGACAACTAGACCATATTCTAAATATGTCTATTGCGTTGGCCAACGACTTAGTCAACATAATATCACTGAGAATCTGAGTGTTATCTCAAATATACATTCGAGGAATGAATCCTAATCTTGGCTCAACTACCACCTTTAATCTACATCGTAATGTACCCAATACAAGCCGTATCTCAACCTATAAGGCATTTGAGCTTAGGACATGATCAAAGTATATTACTTTGTAGACAAGGTGCGTATTGACCTCAAGTCTAATGACTTCTATCTCCCACACGCTGATCATACTTTAGACAAGTATAACAAATAGTATATCAGCAGGGTATACCAATACTTCCAAGGTATCCATGTGTCCATCACGAGTAGTCATTACTCGTAGCAGATGAGACATACTACATCCTCTAAGGATGTGATGCAGACCACATGTCGACTTATCACATATCATCGATATCCCATTCTCGATGATCATTAGTCGAGGCTATTTTAAGAGTTACGCTCTATCATCAATAGCTCACTCTATCAATGACAACGTAAGCTCAAGGGATACACCTTAATGAATAATTGCAAACAATCAAATAATAATTCAATAATAGCAAAATGCCATAAATATTAATCTTATTAATAATACGAATGTGTTCAAGTACATTTGTCCCTAATTATGATTGTCTCTAGGACATACATACTTTCAATCTCCCACTTGGCCTAGAGTCAATCTCCGATGTATCTAATACCCATATTTTCAAAATGACCATTATGTTTAACTAAGCTTAATGATTTAGTAAATGGGTCAGCTAGATTATCATCTGTGGAAACATAGTCTAATCTTATTTCTTCAGTTTCCACCATCTCCCTGAGTATATGGTATTTCCTCGGTACATGCTTGTTTCTGTTTGTTGATCTTGGGGCCTTAGATTGCTCAATCGCACCAGTGTTGTCACAATAGATCGTTATTGGACAAGTGGCACTTGGAACAACTCCTAGTTCCTTCAGGAACTCAGATATCACGACAGCTTCTTTACCAGCTTCCGATCCAGCAATGTACTCGGCTTCAGTTGTCGAATCAGCAGTTGTAGCTTGCTTGGAACTTTCCAACTCACTATTCCGTCGTTGAAAATGAAGGATATCCAGATTGAGATTTGAAATCATCAAGATCTGTTTGGAAGCTAGCATCAGTGTACCCAGTACACACCAGCTTCTCTTGTCCACCATAGACTAAGAAATATTCTTTAGTTCATCTAAGATACTTAAGAATACTCTTGACTGCTTTCCAGTGTTCTTTCCCATGATTCTGCTGGAATTTGCAAGTTATACTAAGTGCATAGGCCATATCTGGCCTCGTACAGGTCATGTCATACATGATAGATCATATAGCTGAAGCATATGGGATTATTTTCATGCGTTCAAATTATGCAACAGTATAAGGACTATCCTTCTTTGATAACTTGATCCCTTGACCCATAGGAAGATTTTCCTTCTTGGAGTTCTCCATAGAGAATCGTCTCAGCACTTTTTCTATGTATGTGGACTGTGACTGCCCCAACAATCTATTAGTATAGATCCTAATTCCAAGAATGTAGCAGGCTTCACCCAAATCCTTCATCATGAAGGTGCTGGATAATCATTCATTGACTGATTGCATGAGAGTCTTATTATCTCCCATTATTAATATGTCATCTACATATATAATAATGAAGACAATACTCCCTTCCTTACGCTTACTATAAACGCAGGGATCTTCTTTGATTCTAACAAAGTCAAACGATTTGACAGCTTTGTCAAAGCAAATATTTCAACTCTTTGAGGCTTGCTTAAGTCTATAAATGGACTTCTGTAGCTTTCACACTGCTTTGGGCTTTGTCTTGGATGTAAAACCCTCAGGTTATATCATATACACTTCCTCAATTAAATTACCATTGAGGAAAGCAGTTTTAACATCCATTTGTCAAATGTCATAATCATAATATGCAACTATTGCAAGCAAAATCCGAATGGACTTAATTTTCGCAACAGGTGAAAAGGTTTCATCATAATCGACCCCAGGCCGTTGATTATAACCTTTAGCCACCAATTTTGCCTTATAAGTCTGTGTCTTGCCATATGCATCAATCTTCTTCTTGAAGACCCATTTGCATTATATGGGTCTAGCCCCTGTTGGCAAATCAATCAAGTTCCAAACTTGATTTATGTACATCGAGTCCATCTCAGATTTCATGGCTTCTTGCCATCTCTGCGAATCAATGTCTAACATAGCTTCGTTGTAGGTTGTAGGTTCATCGTCATCAGGAATATCTATCTCATTGTGTGTTTCAACAAGGAGATTAAGTCTTTCAGGCGGACAATGAGTCCTAGTGGTCCTACAGAGTTGATTATTCTGTGTTTCAATGTTTATTGCATTCTGATTGTGAGAAGGTATTTGTGTGCTGGACAATCCATCACCGTGAGAGCTTTCAGAAATGTCATTCTCATGTATTTCCTAAAGGGAATGATGTACAACCATTGTATCACCTTTCATTGGTTGTGTATAAGAGCCTTACATTTCTGCATTATCTCTCACAACACTTCCACTGGCTGAAGGGCGTACTCTAAGTACCCAATCTTCACCAGCTACTCCCACTGAATCCTTGTTTAGGTCATTCGACAAGGGCTAAATTTATGTGTTATCTTCTGGTTCTTGAATTTCTTCAAGTTCTATCTCTGTGCAGCTATGTTCCTTGAAGACGTATTCTTCTTCAAGGAAAGTTGTGTTCCTGGAAACAATGACCTTACGTTCTCCAAGAAGATAGAAGTAGTATCCCTTAGTTTCCTTTGGATACCCCACAAAATAATATTTCTCACTTTTAGATTTCAACTTATCAGTAAGCATCTTCTTTAAGACTTAGAATGATAATCTAAAATTAGTGTATGGAATAATAAAGGGAATGTCTGTATTTATAGGTAAAAATTAGGTCAAATCCGGATGGGCCTGGCCCACAAATCGAGACAAATTAGGCCATTAGCCCCACGGCCCTATGGTGTGGGCGCCGCGGCGCCCAACGTGGCCCTACACCGTCTCGATTTATTTTCCACACATTCTTAATTAAATCCAAAATCTAATTTTGACTTAATTAAAACAATCATTATTCATTTAAATATCTCGATTCTAAATCGAATATTTAATACCATCTCAATACATCCTTAGATCGAAAAGACAATCGACATAGTGTGACCCTACAGGCCTTCACATATCGACATTAATCAAATTAAGGTCTACGCGGAACTCCTAGACGGCGCCGCAAGACGAACTCAATATGTGAAGTACGTTTACACGAATCCAGTAAACTTAACCTCAATATGGTATGATAAAATCCTTTCATTCACGACACACCCGATCAAGCTTAGGATTTGTCAAGTATCTATCCAAATGGCTTAATCATTGTATCTCAACTATATTAGTTGACAACTAGACCATATTCTAAATATGTCTATTGCGTTGGCCAACGACTTAGTCAACATAATATCACTGAGAATTTGAGTGTTATCTCGAATATACATTCGAGGAATGAATCCTAATCTTGGCTCAACTACCACCTTTAATCCACATCGTAATGTACCCAATACAAGCCGTATCTCAACCTATAAGGCATTTGAGCTTAGGACAGGATCAAAATATATTACTTTGTAGACAAGGTGCGTATTGACCTCAAGTCTAATGACTTCTATCTCCCACACGCTGATCATACTTTAGACAAGTATAACAAATAGTATATCAGCAGGGTATGCCAATACTTCCAAAGTATCCATGTGTCCATCACGAGTAGTCATTACTCGTAGCAGGTGAGACATACTACATCCTCTAAGGATGTGATGCAGACCACATGTCGACTTATCACATATCATCGATATCCCATTCTCGATGATCATTAGTCGAGGCTATTTTAAGAGTTACGCTCTATCATCAATATCTCACTCTATCAATGACAACGTAAGCTCACGGGATACATCTTAATGAATAATTACAAACAATCAAATAATAATTCAATAATTGCAAAATGCCATAAATATTAATCTTATTAATAATACGAATGTGTTCAAGTACATTTGTCCCTAATTATGATTGTCTCTAGGACATACATACTTTCATTGTACACAATTGAAGCCTTAACTAACTTATAGGTATATATTATTTACTACCGATATATATCTGATAATTCTAACTTAAATTATAATCAGAGATGAATTTAGGATTTGTCATTTATTAGACAGTCCTATTTTGAGTGAATTGAGAAATATGTTTATATATCACACATTATATTTCCCTGATAATTCAAATTGAAGTAATTGGATGTCAATTCGGACCTATATGATATGACTGGCCAATAAATTCATTTTTATTATGTATTTCATACATCACATTAAATTAATATTATATTCATCAAATACGATTAACTTTTAAGATGTTTTGGTGGCTAAAACTGAAGAAAAGTTATGTATCAGGTTTTGGTATCTAGATCAACATACTAACAAACCAATTGCAGCTCTCTTGAAATAATCTATTATTCTTTGTTAGTATATTAAAAAGGTTGAATTTTATCCCTAGCTTTTATATTCTTGCATCGGTCACACGTGGGGGTAGGCTTCCTTTAGTTTATCCAGATCAATTTTTGTGAATTGGTCAAAAAGTTTCTGCTTATTAATTTTTAATTAAAGGCAAATTAACCAATTACTAAATAATCGCTTTATATATCACAAAGAAACGTTGTCAAGTGATTAAAGTGGAAATGCCAAGATTTTTTTTAAGAAAAAAGTTTGGATTAAAAAATGTGCAAAGCATGAGTATGTGTACTATACTTGCACTGATGATTTTGTTGCTATTGTAATCTAGAGGAAGAATACCTTTACCAGCTGTAAATATTTTATATAATTCTACAATTTGACCCCAAAAATGGAAAGGGAAATAATCTCAAGATCCAAAAACCCTAAGTAATTAATTCTTATAGTAAAATTTAATTAACTCATGACCTAAAAGTGTAAGATTTTTATTCACTAATTTATGAAGAAGAAAAAAACCCCTCATACCACTTGCATTAATTGTATGACACATAAAATAAAGGGTACTATATATCCGCACCCAATATTTACAATAAAGCATGTAAATTTGCTTAAGTGATTTAATGATGTGAAAAATGCATGTTAATTAATTATGGTTAACAGTTAAAAATCTATGTACAAACACATACTGTGTCATACATCTATTGACTTGATATAAATATCGAGGAGTGCGAACAAGTTCTTACCATATATTTATGCGCCTCATGAGAGAGAAGAATTTCAGGCACAATTCATCTAAGATTTTTTTTTAAAAAAAAATGGTAATACATGCGAAACTTGTATGAACATGTTGACTTGGTAACTATACTACTATAGATGAACAAAAAACTTGAATTTTGGATCTAGTAAAATATTTAGAAAGTTCACTTGCACTTGCATGAAAGCATGGAAACAGGTTCTCTTATGTTTTCGTTGACTTTAATTAAGAGAGCCGACCATTCTGTATTCCCATGATACAAACAAAATCTCCCTTGTTATATTCTTAAAAGAAGGGTGTAAGTCAAAATTTTGGAGTTTATACCAAGGTTTATTGTATTTTCAATGGGAGGCAAAGCAAATCTTTTTAGTTTATGAATTTTGAACTATAATTTTCTTGTTTATTAGAATCTGAATAAAATATTTATACATATTAAATAAAAAATTTAATATAAATATAAAGTTTATGCTGAAGTCATCGACAGACTCTTTAACTTATTTGTGTATTCCACTTAAACTCTCCTATTGAGACCCCTATCATCCGAACCCTCAAAGAAGACGTTTAGTGTGCCACTTGGACACAAAATTGATTTGAAGCCAAATAATAAAAGTGTGTGTAATACACATGTCAAAATATTAAATAAAACGATGACACGTGGATATTAACTTAAACAAATAAAATGAAATTACAACAATTTAAAAAAAAAATTACAAAAAAAAAACACCCGTCACCCCTCTCCGCCACTGCTCGTCCTCTCTGTTAAGAGTCTCACATCGAAAATGGAATGAAACATGAACTCCTTATATGGACTTGGACAATCCTCACCGTACAAGCTAGCTTTTGGGGTTGAGTTAGGCTCAAGATCCATTCTTTAGATGGTATCAGAGCCAGGTTCATTTCAATTCTTTATTCGTCGATGTTGGGGCCCCAAATTATATTGTTCACGCCTCAGTTAACGAGGTCTGGGCGTGCGGAAGAGTGTTAAGAGTTCCACATGAAAAATGAAATGGAAACATGACTCCTTATATGGACTTGGATAATACTCACCGTACAATCTAGCTTTTGGGATTGATTTAGGCCCCGTCTCCGGCCACCACCCTGAACTCCAACCACCACACCAAACTCCGGCTAGACCTCACCGCCACGCCCTCCGTTCTCCTCCCCACTGTTTCACACTGCCAACCAACCCTTTTGTCTTCTTCATTGCTCCGGCGAGGAGCTTCTAGCTCCAGTGAACCGGAGAAGCCAACCAAACCACCACGAACAACTCACTGCTCCGGCGAGGAGCTCCAGCTCCGGTGAACCGGAGCAGTCCCGACACCACCACAACTCCTCTCGTCCCTTTCTCATTTATCACCACCACCCCACGCTGCTGCCGGCGAACCGCCACTAATGGCGAACAAGAAACCAACGACCCAACTGCTATAATGGCTATCACATTGGGGGAGGGTGGCTTTTTCTTTTATGTTTGTTTGAGATTTTTTTAATATAAACAATTTTTTAATGATTAACAGAATTTTAAAAAAGGAAAAATGGGCATCTCACGCCCTTTGAAGCTGTGTAATACACGCATTGTGTCGCCTCAACAAATTGTGTCCAAGTGGCGAATAAACATCTTTGCTCCAAAAAAGGTGGAATCTCCCACCCCAGAGCCCCCACACCCCGGTCCGACAGGTCTGTGAAGGAGGTAAATCATGGTGACTCAATTGATTTCAAAGGTTAGACCACTACCACGCTGCGCACAAGGGGCCCTCCTTTATTTCAAGAAGAAACCCCCACACTGCCGCTGACGGGATTTGATCCTTGGTCTTTGCTCCAAATATCCCCCTTGAAACCAATTGAGCTGCCCAAGCGGACAAAACTGTGGTAGGGTAAACTTTTTAAAGTGATCGGTCCCACCGCATTACGGCCCCATACCCCGTAAAACCCCACCTCCGGCCCGGCCCTACGGATTAGTATACACCGCTTGGCCCTACGCGTATGGAGGGATTTTTGGGGGAACACAGTTCCACTCTCGCCGATCGAGGACTCGAACACGGAACCTCGACAACAATACCCTAATGTATTGGCCATCGGGCCAAACACTTTGGATAAAAGCGTGGTAGGGTAAACTTTTTAAAGTGATCGGTCCCACCGCATTACGGCCCCATACCCCAGAAAACCCCACCTCCGGCCTGGCCCTACGGATTAGTATACACCGCTTGGCCCTACGCGTATGGAGGGATTTTTTTGGGGGAACACAGTTCCACTCTCGCTGATCAGAGGACTCGAATACGGAACCTCAGACAGCAATAAACATCTTCTTCGAGGGTTTGGATGGTAGGAATCTCAATTAAAGGGTCTAAATGAAATACACGGATAAGTTAGAGAGCATGTCGATGACTTCAACCTAAAGTTTATTTATGATGCTCGGGCTCCATCTACATTTTAATCAACAAAAAGAGATACTAAATTCAATTAAACAAGGCACACCGAGAGTTTAGTTTCTACCTACCAATTTTATGTGGATGTATTCAACATAGTCAGAGGAAATGAGCAGTTGTACAAAAACAATACCATAGTCCTATGTACCTTTTTATATAGTCAAAAAGCTATTTTTCGGTTATAGAAATGATGATCCACTCCTAAGCTATAGAGAAAAGGTCCATCCTGTCAGCTTGGGCAACTCAATTGGTTATCAAGAAGGATATTTGGAAAAAGAAAATGTCAATTCATACCCGCAAGGGTAGCCAAGTTGGTGTAGCAGTAGAGCGCGGGACCACAAGGTCACGAGTTCGATCCCCTGCATAAACCTTCTTGGTTGAGCTTGTCACACATGACTTGCCAAGTGTGGTTAATTGGCTGACGTGATTTGCAGGCTATTGCGTCAGTTCGGGGTTTACCTTGTGCACACTCGAGAGAGTAGCGGTTGCGGGTTCCTTCGTCAACAAAAAAAAAAAAAAAGGTCAATCCACAATACCATAATCCAAATCCAAAGGCTCCTCGTGATAATTAACTCATGGACAACACCTTTTTTCTTATATTAAGGGATGGATAATTTCATCGTCACTCTAATAAAAGATCTTGAACAGTCTGGGAACGAAGAAATTCAGATTAGGAAGTGCTTCTCCTTATAATGGGTCATGCTCTAGTACTCTGTGCGAATCTAAATTAGCCATTATAGTTAGAGGCGAAGTTAGAATTTTGAGTTTATGAATTTTAAATTCTAGAAAATTCAGCTTGTTGAGTTTCGAACAAAGTATTTATATATATTAAATAAATGTTTAATACAAATTCAGATTCTAGGACAAATTTACTGAATTCTATAAGTAAAGTTATAGCTCTGCTCGTGGGGACATTTAATTTCGGGTACCAGATAATTATAAAAAAAGTAAAATGATATTACAGTTTTATCATCAGCCTTTCTCTTTTCTAAGGTTTCTTTAATTATTATATTTTTGGCGTTTCTTTGTTCCATTAAAAGGGTACTCTCTTCGCTCCAATTTATGTCATATCATTTGACTTGACACAGAATTTAAAAAATAAATGAAGACTTTTGAAATTTAAGATATAAAACAAGACTTATGTAAATGTGTAGCTATAAATTATTCTATAAAATTAAATTATTTCTAAGTATAAAAAGATACATTCTTTTTGACGACCGACAAAAAAAATGATCACACATAATTATATATAAGTACAATAAAACTGAAATCTAGAGGGGTCAGCTTGCTGGCAGGGAGTCAACTTTGCGGCCTTAGGGTCGCAAGTTCGATTCTCCCCTCCGGATATCGTCCTCCGGGGCACATACATGTGGTAAAGCCTGGGCGCTAAAAGCCGCGCGGGCATGTTGCAGTGTGGGTTCGGTCTCCACCAAGCCTTGTGGATGGGGCCTATGGGGGGGTCAACCTTGTAGCATTGATCCTGTTAGACGCAAGCAGACACTGACCATGTGTGCACATCCCGCGATTTACCTGGTGGTGGGGTGCTGAAGGACCGGTCCCATCATCTCCAGGACGTCTGGGTAATACCAGTGAAGTAGTCAGGCGCAAGCCTGAAAACCTGGATTATCAACAAAAAAAAAAAAAAAAAAAAAAACTGAAACAAAACTTGAAGAATGTTTGAAGTGGACGCTGTAAAAGCAGTTGAGTCCTTTTCATGCTAAAGCTTTTATTGTACTCCATAAATAATGCAATTTTTTTGTCAAAATGTATTGAGGTATTTTGTTGTATGGAATGAACGATGAAAACAAATTTAGAGCATAAAGTGGGGAAAATAGCAGATTTTGTCCCTTAAATGTTTATTTCCAACAGGGAGGCAAATTAATTTACTGATGTTGTTGTCCGTGTCTTATTAGACAAAAAAAATTATTACTAAGAGAAGAGTTCTGAATTCTGAAATATTTAAAAAAGAAGAATGAAATTAGAAATTAAGGGATAAAGGTTATATATAAAAAAGACAGCCTAGTGCACTAAGCTCCCGCTATGGGCGGGGTTCGGGGAAGGGTCGAACCACAAGATTTTATTGTACGCACCCTTACCTCACATTTCTGCAAGAGGCTGTTTTCAAGGCTTGAACCCATGATCTATTGGTCACATGGCATCAACTTTACCCGTTATATATCAAATAGATATCAGATATTGTGTTTGTGAGGGATGAACTTTAATTTGAAACGCTTTCAATTGATACTTCTCTTTGATTGTCTTTTTTCCTTAATTTACATAGTTTTGTCATTGTTATTTTGGAATTATTAGGACATAATAGTAGTTGTTGGTTGGTCGCTCTTATAATAATGTCAAATCACTGATAATAAATACGGTTAAGATATATTCATCATTCACTAGAAATTCTAAATTTAACTTGTTTTTATATGAAATTATGAATAGAAGAAAATCTTTTATTCGCAAAGAGAGTTGAATTCAAAATTCTTACTCACAGATAGACGAGTAAAATATCATTTGTTCACATAGAGATGAATTGAATTCAAAATATCTGGTAAATGGGAGAGTAATAGGAAATGTTTTAGCTCTTTAATAAGAATACTTTCAACACAAATCTGAACTAATTAATCAAGCAAATAATGTAAAATCAAAATATCTAATAATGCCAAATACTAGTTTCAGTATTTGATTCTATAAAGTGCAAGATCCTACGGGGCGGAAATCGGAATCATGAAGAAGCAGATTTTCTCAAAACTTTCTTATCTAAAAAAAATTAATATAATAATTTTGTACTTACTACACCCCCAATCACAAATAAAAAGAGAATATAATGCATGAAATGAAAGGGAATTTTTTAGGTGTACTTGCTAAATCCCTAACAAAAGACGCGTTTACGCTCCCAATAATATAATAACAATTTCTACAATAAACCCCATTCACACATTTCTCCACTTGCTTTCCCAAACAATTAGTATAATATATTAATAATAAAATAATAACAATTTCAACAGCTTTGTATGCGAGGACAAGTAACTCTCTTAAGCAAACATTATAAACGTTATCTGTTTTTGCCTTTAAATTTTCTTCATGGTAATCATCATTTTAAGCAGTTCAATCTGATGTATTCCTATGATATATTTTCTTTCAAATTAAAATTACTTGCATGATTTTGATATTTTTACTACCACGCTTCTATTTAATTCGTGATCTAATCCAACACTCAAATTAGATTAAATATGCAGCAAAGTAAAGAATAGTTCGAATTACCATTTTCTTTTTTCCAATAATTTCTCCCGCTCTTCAAAAGCCCACATAAATGATCCGCTACGTTATTTGTCGTTCCTGCGGCCGCCAAAAGCCCTCGAATCAACCACGACTATCATATGCAGTTCATTTTTGTTCTCTTCCCTATTCGGGAAGGGGATCAGAGAAAGGTAGTTTGCTTCCGGTCCAAAATACGATTAATCTAGCATAAGCTATATGAGCCCCTAATAATTTACCGGATAAATCGAGTTGTATGTTATTCCAGACCTATATACTTATATAAGCAAGTATACATTTCTTTCTCTTATACTATTTGAGGAATTTACTTGATATAACCAATTTAGGTGCATTAATGGTGAAAACATGGAGGACCCCTGCCTTAAAGAAAAGGTGTAAAAATAGCATAAGCTGTGGTAAGGAAAATGTTCTAATGGAAAACGTTTTTAACGAAAACTATTTTTTAGATAAAGTAAGTGATTTCTCAAAAAAAATTAAGAGTAAAATAATAATTAATTAATTAATTATCACGTACTACTTCTGTCCCAATTTAAGTGTCTTAGTTTGATTTGACACGAAATTTAAGAAATAAAAAGAGACTTTTGAATCTTGTAGTCTTAAATTAAAAATGTGTAAAGTAACAAAAAGACCTTTGAATCTTGTCATTTTAAACTTTATAGGTACGATATTTGAATTATTAATTGCTAAATATAGAAAAAGACACTCTTTTTGGGACAGACAAAAAAAGACACTTAAATTGGGACGAAGTGAGTAATAAATTACACATATTATAAGCTCAAGTAGAATATTAGGACCCGTATGGCCATAACTCTTATTTACCCTTTTTTCAATTTTTTCTCACTTTTTTCAAGAATTAGTGTTTGGCCATGAAAATTTACAATTTGAAGTTGTATTTGGAATTTGGAAAACAACAAGAGCCTCATTTTTCACTTTTTTACTTTTTGTTTTTGGTTGTTGCTTTTATCTCTCACTTTTCAAATTTAATTCTATATTTTTTATTATTATAAATTTGACCCCATTTAATTCAGCTGATCGAAAAATGCATGTTTGACGTGAATAAATTGGTTACGCAATGTGGGAGGATTATATTAAAGAATAGCTATACTAGTGTTTTGATTTTTAGTACTAATGAATCATTGTAATAATATTTAGAACTAACGAAATGTAATAGTATATAGTAAGTAACTCGTAGGCGAAACGAAATGTTGCACTGGGTCATTTTAGTTCTGTGGCTCATATCATCAGTGAACAAGCCCATTTCCATCATTAATGACGATACATGTTGAAGATGTGAATAATTGTGAACTTGATTATATCATCATATTAAAGAAAGTTTATATAAATCATGCTTAATGTAATAATAAATTATTGAAGTGTAGTGTTTCCGCATTGGTTATCTTTGTTAATTGCTTTGGGTGATTTTGTTAGTTTTTAAAAATTGGGGGGTATAAATCACATTTCATATTTTTAAGGAAAAATACATTCTAATAATTAAATATTATTTACAAAAACTATGGTCAAACACAATTTCAACTCTAAAATTTTCAAAAAGGTGAATTTTTTGTTGGTTTCTATGACCAAACGCCTACTTAATGTCATAACTTAAAAGCTCCCATTATAATACGTAACTCATCATTGACATCCATTTTTTCTACTAATAAAATCTGTTAAATATACACAATATACATGTATATATTGTTGCTTTCGGATTCCTCCTCTAAACCGTGTATGGTGTAATTAACTAGGTAACATTGTAGTCTCCTAGTTTAGGTAATATTATGGTGTAATTAGTTTTGTACACTTACCATAATATGTATTACCATAATTGTATATTTAATATCCAGGTAGAATAAGGTTTTAGGAATATAATAGGAATAAGATTCTCCTATTATGAAAATATGTAACTTGTATAAATACTCTTTCAATTAATGAAAATAATCAAGGGATTATTTCTTTCATGGTATCAGCAGTCTAGGTCTTAAAATCCTCTCTCTAAAAGCCTCCTAACTCCCGTCGCCACCTCGGAATCCGAGCCCTCTTCGTCTCATTTTTCGTACCGACGGTCTCTCCTCTCTTCCCAAATTTTCCTTCAAAATCCCTCAATCACATATTGTTCTATCAATATGTCTACATCCTGAAACACGTTTCATCCTGCCCATATAGTTTCTAACATTAAGAATAATATCCCTCTTGTTCTTGAAATAGAAAACGTTCAATATGCGACGTGGGTCGAACTGTTCAAAATTCACGCACGCTCGCATCAAGTCATCCATCACATAATCCCCGCGGCTCCTGAGGATACGGAGGTACCCAAACGCGAGGATGATCTTAAGTTGTGGACGACTCTTGATACCACGAGTCCTCCAGTGGATATATTCCACAATTTCTACCGACCTTTTGCAAACAATTATTGAGCATGACGCTAGGGCACGGGCGACCTGGGATAGACTGCGTGATATATTCCAAGATAATCAAAATTCTAGAGCTATTACTTTTGAGTAGGATTTCTCCCACGTCAATATGGAAGATTTCCCTAACGTTCCAGCTTATTGCAAAAGATTAAAAGAATTGGCTGTCCAACTTCGCAACGTTGGTGCGTCAGTTTCGAATGATCGTTTGGTCCTCCAAATGGTTTTCGGCCTCTCCGGAGCCTATAATGGTGTTGGAACGCTTCTTCGGCAAAGCAATCCGCTTCCGCAATTTTATCAAGCCCGTTCTATGCTTACACTCGAAGAAACAGGCATGCAAAAAGGGTGGCTACCAGTGCTAGTCCCGTAGTCATGATGACCGAGTCCACGGTTTATCCTACCGGTTCCACCAACTCGGGCCAAAACCGCAACAACGGTGGCGGCAAAAATGGTGGAAATAAGAAAAATAATGGCATGAACCGTGGCGGCAACAACAGTGGCAGCCGACAGAATGGTGGTGGCGGGGGTGACCCCGCAATGGTCAGCAACAACAGCAGCAGTTCTGGGCCCCACAGCCACAGTTTGGGCCAGGCCAGTTTTCGCCCCACTGGCAATGGGCTGTCCAACAACATTCCAGGCCCACCTCACCTTGGCCCACTTACAACCAGTCTTCTGGGCCGAGGCAACAAGCAGGGGTACTTGGGCCTCGGCCCCCGCAGACCCATCACGCATCGGCACCCACGTCTACCGACATCGAAGCCGCAATGCACACGCTTGGTTTAAATCCTCCGAATCCAAATTGGTATATGGACACCGGTGCCACTACCCACATGACATCCGTTTCAGGTACGCTCTCGTCTTATTCTAAATAGAGGCAAAAAAAAATTAAACATATCTTCTTGATTATGTGAGTGAACATTTATTTTGACCAAAAAAAAAACATGTCACTTATTATGAATCGGAGGGAGTATGTTGGAAGTTCTTTTTTAATTTTGTGTTCAGCAGGATGTTATCAAATAAATTAGAACGAGAAAATATTTATTAACAAAAATGCAACTTAAAAAAGCAAAATTAAGGAGAGAAATACTTTATTTAGCCAAAGAAAATGAATGGAAGAGGGCGAATGGGAGGAAAAGCCTGTTATGTCATGGAGTTGGTGCTTACGTTTTGTTGACGGACGGTAGTAATTTGTTTAATAAAGATTCTTCATTGAAAGTGGTCGCGTCACCATGCATTATACAGGCAGCATGTTTACAATATGGAATTTTAACTAATAACTCCTTATAGGTCCACATACTTTAAAGATACTTATAGTTTGGTCCTTACAAAAATTAAAAGGAATTTCTACTCTCCTTTTTTCTCGTTGTCAAGCACAAAAGTTACACTCTTTTATGACACTAATCAATGGAAATGAATAGCATCTGCTCTCACTAGTTTAAAAGGAATAGTACATATTTTCCTATTAGACTCACTTATCGCATTTTTTAAAATAAAATTTTGTGGTACATCCTATAACCTCCTTGTAATTGTTCGAAGTGGATAAAAGATCTTGACATATATTATTTTCTTTACTTCATGTTAGCGTGTGAAAATATCTGAAATTTTATCTTTTATTTTCTTCTTCTATTTCTATTTTTTTTTCTTTTTTCTCTTTTCTCTTCTTCTCTTCTTCTCTCATTCACTTACACGTACATCACTATCCAAGACCACCACCTGCAGCTCTCCATAACTCCCCTACTTTTCTCTTTATTATTATTTATTTTCTCTTTTTTCTCTTATTTTATTACTCTTCTTCTCGCACAAATCCATCTCTTCCACTATCATCGCCCAACCTTATTCGCTGATGTTATCTTCAGTATGTATGTCGTAGAGACAATCATTATTAGGAATAAATGTACTTGAACACATTCGTATTATTAATAAGATTAATATTTATGGTATTTACAATTATTGAATTATTATTTGATTGTTTGTAATTATTAATTAATGTGCATCCATTGAGCTTACGTTGTCATTAATAGAGTGAGATATTGATGATAGAGCGTAACTTTAAAATAGCCTCGACTAATGATCATCGAGAATGTGATATCGATGATATGTTATAAGTCGACATGTGGTCTGCGTCACATTCTTGGAGAATGTAGTATGTCTCATCTGCTACTAGTAATGGTTACTAGTGATGGACACATGTATACTTTTGGAAAGTATTGGTATACCCTGATGATAAACTATTTGTTATACATGTCTAAAGTGTTATCAGTGTGTGGGAGATGAAGGTCCTTTGACTTGAGGTCAATACACACCTTGTTTACAGAGTAATGTACTTTTACCCTGTCCTAAGCTTAAACTCCTTATAGGATAAGATACGGCTTGTGTTGGGTGCATTATAATGTAAATTAAGGTGGTAGTTGAGCCAAGAATAGGATTCATTCCTCGATTGGATATTCGAGAGAACACTCAACTTCTCAGTGATATTAGGTCGACCAAGTCATTGGCCAATGCAACTGACATATTTAGAATATGGTCTAGTTGTCGACTAATATGGATGAGATAAAGTGATCAAGCCATTTGGATAGACACATGGCAAATCCAAAGCTTGATCGAGTGTGTCGCGAATGAAAAAAAAGTATCATCTCACATAAATGTTATGTTTGCTGGATTCATGTAAACATACTTCACATATTGAGTTCGTCATACGACGCAATCTAGGAGTTCTGTATGGACCTTAATTGAATTAGTGTCGATATGTGAAGGTCTATATGGTCACACTATGTCGATTGTCTTTTCGGTCTAAGGGTGTATTGAGAAAGTATTAAATATTCGATTTGGGATCGAGATATTTAAATTGATAATAACTATGGGATAATTTCTATTAGACGGAAATTATTTAATTAAATCAAAATTAGATTTTGGATTTAATGTGCTGAATATATATATTAAATGAAAATGGGAAACAAAATTTTACGTAAGGCGCCGCGGCGCCGACTCGGCAGTGGGCCCAGTCAGACTGGCCCACTACACCTCGGTTTTTGGGCCATGCTTGGAGCCCAACCCTAATCTGATTTTTTGCCCTAATTTCAAATATTAATACAACACTCCCCATTGTTAATTAACACACCAATTCTATAAACTTTCTAGACTTAGAGTCTAGGACGAAACTCTCTCAAACATCTGCCAAGATTTCCTGACTTTCTTGACAGAGGAATACACCGTAGCATAGTGCTTGCAGTCGAAGGTATAGTGGCGTGTAATCCCTAAGTAAAGACTCCAGATTTTATAACCTGTAAGTGTTCTAGTTTTATGTTACATGTTTTGATTGTCATATAACCATACCAGAAGAAATTGTTGGGGTAAGTAGAACAAAATTTTAAACTTCCGTTGTGCCTACTTATATGTTTTGAACCCAACAAAACCCTACAATCACAACTTTCGTTTCTTTATTTGTTTATTAAAATATCCAGGTTGATTTCGCCAGGTATTCTCCATAATTTTTTCTTTTTGAAAATTGAAATTTTATCACGCGCGGTATAAATTATAATTTTATAGTAATTTTTAAAATTATATTGAGTGTTGAAAATTATGCCTTATCCAGTATAGTTTATGTGAATGATATGATACATATATTGAAATTTGATTTGATGGTATTGATTTTGAAACAGAAAAGGGTAAAATATACCCCTTACTATAAAAAAAAAAAAAAAAAAAAGGGTTAAATATATCCCTTGTTATATTTTGAGTTTAAATATATTCCTACTGTTATACTGTTACCTCAAATAAATTCCTAAGCTGTTAAAACTATTCAAGGTGAAACTCAATCCAATATGACACTAATATTTTAATGAGGGGACAGTGTGTTGCATGCCACCTCACTAATCAAACCCAATTTTACCCCATCTTCCCCTCCTTCCATGTCATCTTTCACCATTAGCACCTCACTCTCCACCATTGCTACACCCTTATGCCAACCACTGGTATTGGAGCTGGAAGAAGAAAGTATGAGCAAAGGAGGCCAAGTTAAACCAAATGGCTGAGAGAATAACGGAATATCCGGTAACAATTGCGGTTCAGCTCAAAACTACTGTTTCTTCTATTTTACCACTCAAAGACCCGTTTTGGGCACCCATTTTGACGATGGATCCAAATCTCAATATGGTTCCACCAGTAATTCCAGCTCCTGTGCGTCTTGGATTTTGGATGCGTAATGTTTTAATTTTATATATTTGCTTTGGATTGTTCCAGAAGGTGAAATATGGTGTCTTTGTGTACGTTGTGGTGTGGTGATTTTTTCCGCCTAATTGTACAATTGTGATACCCAATTGTTAGTTTTCTTTAGTTGCTGTAGTTTCTAAGCTCATTCTTCTATTTCTGGAACAATGTTAATGTACAAAAGGAGATGCTAATGGAAGATGATATGGAAGGAGAGAGAGATGGGGTAAAATTGGGATTGGATTCCAACTTGGACAACTTTATAGCTGGAGACATATATTTGAGTCAATAGTATAACAATATTTGAGTCAATAGCATAACAATAGAGTATATATGGACGCAAAGTATAATTAGAGATATATTTATTCTTTTTTCAGTAGTACATGGATATTTGGCCCTTTTCCAATTTTGAAATTATGAATTTTAGGGATTCCTATGCCGACCGCTAATATTTTGTTAAATTGTTGTGTATTAGGAGTACAGAACCCTCTTTAGAAGATGCTCGCAACTTTACAACAACAACAACATTCCAGTGTAGTCCTATAAAGTGGGGTCTGAGAAGGGTAAAGTCTATGCAGATTTTATCTCAGCTTGTAAAGGTAGAGAGGTGTTTCAGATAAACGCTCGGCTCGAAGAAACACAAACTAAAACAGTTTCGTAAAAGAAAAAAAACAGTAAAGAGTCATGGCGTAAAGCATGATACAACATGAAAAAGAAATAATAATGCTTGCAACTTTCTAAAATAAAATATAATACAACAAGAAACTTCTACGGTGTAGCTATGATAATAGGTATAATATTGTCAACACGACAACAACAATATTGTCTACAACCCAAGGTAATTTTTGGTGGTTAGGACAAAAGTGAAGAAGTATATAAGATAAAGTGTGGTGCCATTCCAACAAAAATGGACTTTAGCGGTAATAAAAAATGATAATTGTCAAATGGTGTTAGTTCAATTGTTGCTATATCCTTTATCGGTCATTGGTTTTTTGCCAATGAATCCAGAATTGGCAAAGTAGAAATGTATGATTTATTGACGCTTTAAATTGAAATACGGTTTGATTACTGGGGTAAAATGTAGGTTTCATCACGACTTAAAGATTTTAGATCGTAACAGATGAAATTGATCAGATACAACAACTTGAGAACTTGATCTTCAATTTAATGAATTTGATCTGATGCAATAGTTTGAGAGGTTGATTTAGCTTTTGATGAATTTAAACATTTGAAGTTGTTACACCCCAAATTTCGAGGTAACTATGTGGCATGCCTTAAACTAGTTTTTTCCGAGTCATAATTGTGGGATACAACAATTGCAGGAACGGGAAGTAAATAAATATTACAATTGCTAGAAAGGATAAATTAAATATTACAACAAAACTGGAAATCAAGAATGAAACAAACTCCTTATGTGATTTGCTGTGTCGAGTGATGGTACTCTGTCTTTAAGACAAGATTTTTCCGTATATCTCCTTTTACGTTGTCGGGCAATAGTCTCCCAAGATACAATAACAACTTAACAATTGAGAAAAGGAAACTCAAGTGTTACTCTTGAAGAACTTTGAGTATAGTAAACTTGATAGAGAGGAAGAAGATGAATTCAGAAATTCTGTAGTATTTTCTAAGTGTAGTCCTCAACAATTGAACCAAATGCCTCAATTTATAGTGTAAGGAGATGACCCCTCAACTAGACAACTAATGACCTTCAATAGCCAATGTAGTGACACTTATTGAGTGGTTACATTCAGCCAAATGAGTGAATTCAAGTGCAAAGTAATGGAGATTCAATGCTCCAAAACCAGCCCAAAGGTCAGAACTATCCAACTTCCCGTCGCAGCATTCTGCCTCCGAAGCGCCGCGGCTCTAGTGACTGGCCACCCAATTAGCGTCGCGGCGCTCCGGTGCCGCCGCTCCGACGGTGTTGCGCCGCGGCCCTTCATAGCTGCGCGATGATTTTTGACTCGTTTCATCTTACACTTCATACACTTCTTCCTTCGATAACCAACGTGGAATACTTTGTCATTTGGCTAATAACCGCCCATCATTCTATGTCTCAAACGTATTACATACGTACCAATATCTCCTTCACTAATGAAATTTGCGATACTTGGCACGGGGTATGAAATTTTAGATAAAGCATTAATTTATAAACTTAACTTTCATAATTTAATTTATAAGCATTAATTAAAACCTTCATTTGAAATATAAACTTAACTTTCATAATCTCAAATTAATATACATAATTTATTTTTACAATATTTCAATAACAATATTAATTTAGTATAGTGAGGCATGCAAGATACAAATCATGGAACCTCCAACGATAAACATAAGAACTATAAGACTCGGGAAGTCTACCGACTTCATATTAATAATGATACATAGTTGGATGACAAAGGATGAGAACTTAAAATCTAGCTTGAGGCGTGGGTTCGAACTCTGGTGGAAGCAATTTACTATCTTCTGGGGTAGGACCTTGTAGGTGATATCAGTTGCTTTGTTCTCAAACTATTGACTCATTCATTAAAGGAAGCCAATTGTGTATAGCAATTTTGTGAAGGGTGGCAAACATGGCTGTTAATTTAGAGGTTGGACATCTAGAGATCCACTTATGCATTATACCTCATGTGAGGTACTCAATTAATTAATCTCTATTGTCCACTCTGCAGGGTCTGCTTCTCTAACATTCTCCTCATCATTTAATCTCATACATTGATTTATAACAGCATGTGTGAAAAAATATACTATGTTATAGAGATATACCTTCCCAAATTTCTTCGAGGAGGTATCATCTGTAGCAGAATTCAAATTAGCATAAAACAACCTAACTATTTTATCAACATATAGTCCTTTCTCAGTAACAGATCCTAGGAGCTGTCTTTCTTTTAAGAACTCTACCAAATCATATTCTGAACATGAGGCAATGTCTAATACTTTTTCAAACCTAATAACTCTATTCTTGTACCAGTCCCAATTATCAGAATTAGTTTTTAGAATAGAATTTATCTGAGTAGATAAATACCTCAAGGTCTGAATCAGATTCAGTTTTGCTGGAGGATGTTGGTGTTTGTGTCTAATCTGATGTTGGCTGAAATATTGCCTGAGATGTTGTGGCATCAGTGGCAACATTCAGAGCAGCACTCAATTTAGCATATCTGGGAATTCCCTTTGGAAAGAATTGCTTCAGTGGAGTTTCATCAGGAACTTCCTCGTTATCTTGAGAACACATTTTGTGGTACAAAAGCAGCTGGTTCTTCTTCACTCTCTTCAGTTGAGAGTACAAAGTCAGTGTCATCATTGTCACTACTTCAGCAAGCAGGTATAGATGTATCAAATTTGTATCTTTTGTTGCTCGGCTCTTCACGGACTGTTCTCTCAAACATTCTACTCGATCGACGAGTAGAAAAGGTGGAGGATCCTGGTCTTTTACCTAATGCTGAAATATCAGATGTTTCATCAACATTTATTGGATTGTTGTTATCTCCTGGATAGCTAATGTCTAAAGGTTCATCTAAACCTTTAAATATTATAGCTTTGAACAAGTCCTCTAGTGAAGAAGATAAATGGCATGGTTGTTGAGGTTCATTGTGCTTAGATGATTCAGTGTTTAAAGGAGGGTTTGTACTCTTTGGGGTGTTGCTTGCAGTGTTGGCTGACATTGGTGTTGACATTGGAGAGGTTTCCATTGGTGAATATTGTGGAGAAGGTTTTGGGAATTTAGGGTTTGAGATTGAGAATAATGTTTGGAATGGTGATGATTCCATCGGGTAGGTAGGGTTATACCCGAGGTGTGATATGATTTTTTTTTGGGAAAATAAGAAAATGATAAAAAAAATTGCAAATGAGAGGAATTTATATACATGACAAATCTTTCTAAGAAACAAAATTCCTTAATCTTAGGAGTTTCTGATTTATCTAATAACTTATACCTTAAATTTTGGGATAAACATCATGGTAGGAATTCAATTTAATCTTATCATTTTAAAGTTTGAAATTCCTATTAAAACAAGGCATAAAATAGGGAAAATTTGATAATTCAACGATCAGATAAGCACAACATCCCAACACATATCACCTTCTGAAAATGTCAACGGCAACGTTGGCAACATTTTGGACAACACAAGTATTTTGATCCCACAAGAATTTTTCATTTTGGAAACACATCAAGACATGTTTTATACATATTTCATGAGTTTGACCACTAGACCAATGTAATATTTTCTCATCGTGTCCTTGATCTAATCATAAAACACATACAAAAAGTTTTTCGTGTCAAAAATAAGAATACTTATTTAGTATTCTTAAAATTCTTTTGAAGAACTTGATACTCCTATAGAATAGGAATGGTATATTTTCATGGGCTTTTCCCAATTTTCTCAGTTGTCAAATATTTGTATAGGCTTTGCCTATTTCTGATACTCCCTTTTTATGATATATATGTATTTATATATTATCGCAGAGTATGGTATCATGTTGGAATCACATTCTTATTGAAGGATCATGGTTGTGTGACCAAAGGTTATGCACCATACAACAACAATAATCAGTCAGTGATATTATATAGGTAAATGTCACCCGAAATGTTAGATAATGTTTCAGACGACATTCACCAAAAATGCCATCATTTTAGAGATTACAAAGACCAAGAGATTTCTTCAAACTAGAAAATCTCTCATGATCCAAAGCTTTTGTAAAAATATCAGCTAGTTGATGTAGAGTGTCAACATATTCAATTTTAACTAGATGTTTTTCAACTAAATCTCTTAAAAAGTGATGTCTAATATCAATATGTTTTGTACGTGAGTGCTGAACTGGATTTTTAGATATATTTATAGCACTCAAATTATCACAATACAAAATTAAAATGTTGCTAGTAAATTCATAGTCGTCTAACATGTGTCTTAGCCATATTAATTGAGAGCAACAACTTCCAACTGCTATATATTCAGATTCAACAGTTTTTGAAAGTGAGACACATATTTGTTTACGACTTTACCATGAAATAAGATTATTGCCAAGATAAAAATATCCTCCACTTGTACTATTTCTATCATCCACATCTCCAGCCCAATCCGAGTCACTATACTCTATTAAATTAGGATTAGTGTCTTTGGAATACCAAATTCCCAACTCACTTGTGCCGGCAACATATCTAATGATACGTTTTACGACATTTAAGTGGGAAATTTTGGGACAGACTTGAAATCAAGAACAGACACAAACACTAAACATAATATCTGGGTGACTTGCAGTAAGATAGAGAAGGCTACCTATCATAGATCAATACAAGGTTGGGTCAACATTTTCACCAACATTATCCTTACATACCTTCTGTGAATATCCCATTGGCGTTTTCATTTGTTTAGCATTTTCTAACCCAAATCTCTTAACTAGATTCTTGACATATTTGCTATGGGAGATGAAGATTCCATCTTCACTTTGCTTAATCTGCAAGCCTAAGAAAAAAGTTAGTTCCCCAATCATGCTCATCTCAAATGTTGATGATATAGCTTCAACAAATGACTTTAGATAAGACTGTGACGTCGAACCAAAGACTATGTCAACTACATAGATTTGAGCAATAATAATATCTACACTGTGACGTTTAATTAATAAAGTATGATCAGCTTCACCACGGTTAAAACCTATTCAAGAAGGAAGTTAGTTAGACGACCATACCATGCCCGAGGGGCTTGCTTCAATCCATAGAGTGCCTTTTTGACTTCGTAAACATAGTGTGGATTGAGAGGATCTTCAAATCCTTTTGGTTATTCAATATAGACTTCAGTATCAAGATAACCATTTAAGAAAGCACATTTTACATCCATCTGATATAGTGTAATTTTCAGACAACATGCAATTGAAAGTAGAAGTCTAATTGACTCAATTCTAGCTACAGGTGCGAAGGTTTCATCATAATCGATTCCTTCAACTTGAGTATAACCTTGAGCAACTAGACGAGCTTTGTTTTTTTGGTTCTAAAATAGATATAAAACAAGAAAGACTAACCTCTTGGTATATGGTAGACATCCACACATACCTTACCATTTCTCTATAGTTGAGTGGTTCTTTCCCTCTTGTTTTAATTCCTTCAAAAACTCCCCCTATCACTTGGCATGTTAGATGATTCTTCCTAATCCTTGATGAGGGGTCCCTTCGAACTTGATCTAATAATTCAGCACTTGACTCCTCATCTGATCTCTGTGGTCTCTATTTCAGGTTCAGATATTGCTTCGGGTATGGAAACATTTGGGGCAACATCTGATTCTTCACCAGTCTGCGCATTTTCCACTTTCAGACAATATTCACAGACAATTTTACCTTTATGTCTAAGTTTGGATAAGCCTTTAACCGCTTCATATGAGACCAATTTTTCTAAATTGCGGTAGTTGACATGCCCCAACTTTTGATGCCATAGTGTTGTGTCATCGACCTTAGCATTATTGCACATTTCTTGTCTTACAACAAGATAGCAATTATCACATGTTCTAGTACTTGTCATGACACATACATTGGCTTCATTCGTAACCACACAAGCACTCTTATTGAATTTTACCTCAAGATCGTCATCACATAGTTGGCTGATACTAAGCAAATTAGTTATTAAGCCCTCAACGTGTAATACATTTCTTAAGGCTAGAACATCAAGGACATTCAAGATCCATTTTCCAATTATCTTGCTTTTACTGCCACCTCCTAAAAGTCACGTTTCCTCCATTGAATGACTCATAATTCTTCAAAAATACTTTAGTACATGTCATGTGGTGAGAACATCCACTATCAAAGTACCAAGAACCTGAAATGTTAGTTCTTAATGCAGTTATACATACATTACAAGTTAAATCCATTTTAGGAACTCAAACTCTCTTAAACCATTTTTTACCTTTTGGCTCAGAAATGTTGCTTTGATTGTTATCCGAAATGTTGGACAACATTTTAGACAATAGCTCTCAGAATGTTGAAGATTGTAACAATATGGTTTTAAGTGTACATGGGAGTTACAATAACTGCACACAAACTTCAGATTTAGCATTTGACGTTTATGAGAAACTCTTATGCATCCCCTTTTCTTTTAGAAAACATATTTTCTTATTATTATCAAATAATTTAGAGCAGCCAGTTTTAAGAGTATTTTTGTATCCAAATCCTGCATGTGAAAGTTTACTAAAGTTAAGAATTTCATTCAATTTTGAAGTCCCTGTGTTGAGCTTATGAAAGGTAGCTTCGGCTAAATCCAGTTTTGCACTATTCATACCAAATTCAATAACCTTTTTGGTAAGTGCACCCTCTATTCGGGTTATTGTGCCTTTTAAATCTACATTCTCACGAGTTAAAGATTTTACCTTTGTGTCAAGTTGCTTCGATTCTATGATTAAGGCTTTACAATATTTTGTAATTCGTTAATCATATCATCTTTGAAATCAACTTGATCCATACAATCAGTCTCACTAATAGAAATAAAACCACTAAAGCAATTAACATCAGAATAGTTAAAGAATACGTACCTCTCAGATGTCGCTGGGGATATAGATATTGTTGCTGATGTTGAGGAAAATGTTGTGACATTTGAGACAACATTGTCGATGATATCTTCATAGTTCGATAGAGACTGTTCAAAAATAGTAGCCAACATTGCTTGTGATTTGACTTCTTGATCTCCTTCCTATTCTCCTTCGTCGTCACTAAGAGAAACCCATAGACATTACACGGGCTCAAGCTGTTTGGGATCAAATTTGGTACGATCCGAATTGGTTTTTCTCAGTTGATTTCCTTTTTGTACATTTGAAGGAAATCTAGTGGACTTTTGATTGAAGGCTTGGTTTTGATGCTCTTTAGATTTAGATTGATTTCTCTCATTGTTGAACTTCCTCACCATTGAATTGTATTTTCGAGTGAGTAAGGCAACATTTTCACCTTCACCAATTTCTTCAAGATTCTCATCCTCTTCTTCGATTTGACTCTCCGAGGATTGAACTTGAAGTGCCACATTCTTGCTTTTATACAATTTCTTTTGATTTTCAATGTTCATCTCATAAGTTTTGAGTATGCTCATCAAGGTATGAAGGTCCATTGTGGCAAGATTGTGAGCTTCTTCAATAGCACAAATCTTTAAATTGAACGTTTCGGGAAGAGAACGGAGAGCCTTTTCAACAAGTTGAGTGTTGGTTAATGGTTCACTGCGTCTATGAGCTAGCCATCAACAACCAAGCACTTGACATTCATTTGATATGTCAATCAACTTCTCAAAATAAAGTTTAATATCATCCGTTTCTTCATCCTTAAACGTTCATATTTACTCATGAGCATGTGTAGCTTTGTTCGACGAACACTTGAGCTCCCTTCACAATGAATTTGTAAAGTATCCCATGCGTCCTTGACCGTGGAATTTTTGAATGAGTTTGAACATGTAAATATCAGCCCATCCAAAAATTGCATTTAAGGCCTTTTTGTTAAAGCTTGCATTATTGGTTTCTTTCGAAGTCCATTCGGATTCAGGCATAACAAGAATGTCACCTTCCTCATCCGGTGGCAATATTAGAACAACATACGCATTGGTTATAGATCTCTAATCCCTAACATCAATTGATTTGATATAAGAACGTAGGTGAATCTTCCAATAGGCATAGTTTGAACCATTTAAAATGGGAAGCCTACTAATAGTTGGATTTTGCCGGATCCATAGCTTAAAATAACAGGACCAAACACTTATTGTGTTAAGTGTTGGCTCTGATACACTTGAAAGGGAGCTACAGATCAAATAAAAATAAGATGAACTATTTCAATCGACTACAAGTACAGTTTCCGAATGTCGACAATTATGTCGTCTGACACCAGTAACAACACTTGGTAAAACAGTAACTTTAAAGAGTAAATGCAACAGAATTTAAAGAACACAAAAGTTTAAAATTTTCATAAGTTATATATATTATATAACTTATGATGGTCAATGACCAAATGTATTGTATATATTATATACAAATATACAAATTCCTTTCTTTACAGATTTACAAGATAAAACGGAAAGGAATTAAAAGTTGAAGTTGCAGATGACTTCTGCCTGAAAAATCTAACTAAGTAGACATAGACAACCTCTCATTACAATCGCTCCATGCAAAACTAATCTAGAATTTAAACATCAATTGTAATGTTGGGCAGAATGTTGTCGACACACTCAGGCAACACTCGTGATCCAGATTTTTGAGATGAAATCCCGAGAGCTCTCTTCGTATTTTTACATTTTGATTATGGATATCGATTCACTCTTGTAGCCTCTCTATTTATAGCAGAGAGTTCCCTTGAAAGACTCATCGATTGGTTATGGTAGTTGAGGAAAAGATGGGCAGCTTATGGTAGATGATTAAGGAGTGAAAATATCAACAACTTTGACTTGTTCCTTACTCGAATTCTTCCCCAAGCTTTGACTCTTTCTCCCATGTTTCACACAACTCCAATTCACCACGCCTAAGTCGATTTTACTTCACAGTAAAATATTACTGCTTAATCGTGAAGTAAGACAAAATTGTTATGACAAAATGTTGGTCCGAATGTTGTGACATTTGTCCCAACATTTTTATGTATTCAAATCAGTACTTCAGAAGATATATTGGGTCAAATGTTATAACACCAAACTCAACATTAACAAATTTATTGGGATTTATGGTTAAAGTGAAGGGAATCAACCTAAAATAAGCTCGGGAAGCTGAACTTGTTGGGTCAAACTGGCCAAATATACTCTTAACATGATATGATATTGTCCCCTTTCGAACAAGCCTATACCATTTTCCCCAAAAGGTCCGGCAGCATGTATACGGTAGAGCAAAGAAAGTAGTGTTTAATGTAGAAGCAAGATTTTAGCAGAGTGGCATCACATACATATTGGTGAAATCATAAGAAGTACAAAGGGTAGGCATAACTCATAAGAAAAAAGTAAAGGGTGAAACAAATCCAATAAAGGATTTTAATAGCAAAATCTATTTGCATTCCATTAAGGAGGAATAACTTCACTCTCCGGTGCTAAAAACTCATGCGGTAACGGATGCGAGAAGATGGATAGTAGAGGGTGTAACTCCATAAACATAGAAGAAAACAAGAGAAAAACAGTGAAAATTCCATGAATTGACACATATATTTTATTTTCAATTATACCATTTATAAAGTGATGAGCTTAAGTGTTCATAACTCTTGATACCAATAATCTTAGTGCATCCGCAAAACCCAAGATTTTATTTTTGTATACCTCCTTTCTTCAAATCATATAAATAAGATCCAATTTGGCTTAAGCCTTGAGTAAATTAATGTGATCTCCTCCTTGTCGAGAGTGCTACAATAAAAGTGTGACAGTGAATATATATCAGGACTTTGTAAAGTTAGTAAGTTGGAATTTTTGCCTTCCTTCGACATAAACCCTCAACATAAATGTGAGGTGTGCGTAGAGGTAAAATTAACCAAGTCATCTTTCCATTCAGTCGAAAGAAACACCGCTCCTCTAGAACTTATTCACACGGACATATGTGATTTAAAGTTTGTACAAACTAGAGAGGGGAACAAGTACTTTGTGACTTTCATTGATGATTGTACAAGGTATTGTTACGTTTACTTGTTGAAAAGTAAAGGTGAAGCCTTTGAAGCGTTTAAACGTTACAAAGCAGAAGTTAAAAATCAACTAAACCTACGGATTAAGGCAATTCGTAATGATAGAGGGAGAGAATACGTAGCACCATTTGAAAAATACTGTGCTCAATTCGGCATTGTTCATCAAACGACCGCTCCTTACTCACCTCAGTCTAACGGTATTTCACGTTAAAGGAAATGATGAATGCCTTACTCATCAATTTTAGTTTAGCCCAAAATAGGTAGGGCAAAACAATTCTTGTCGCTAATACAATTCTTAATAGAATTCCGCATAAGCGTAAGGATAAAACTCCATATGAATTATGAAAAGAAAAGAAATCCACTTACAAATATTTGAAAGTGTGGTGTTGTTTGGCAAAGGTCGAAGTACCTAAACCAAAGCAGGTCAAAATTGGACCTAAGACTGTAGATTGTATATTCATCAGATATGCAAATAATAGTAGTGCTTATCACTTCTTAGTGTATAAGTCAGAGATACATGATATTCACGAAGGTACGATCATGGAATCAACGAATGCTGAATTCTTTGAAGAGATCTTTCCTAGAAAGAAAAAAGAAATAATTTAGCGCAAACAAAGTTATGAACAAAATGCTCAAAGTCCACAAGACCCGGGAGTTTCTGATTATCCCTAGACGTTCCTGATCTACAGGACTCATGAGTTACTGACTATTCAGAACTTAATGTTCCAGACCTACAAAACGTAGGGGTTCCAGAGGTTGAACCAAGACGGAGCAAAATGGTCAAAAAGGATAAAACCTTTGGTCCAAACTTTCTAACCTATATGGTTGAAAATGAACCGAGGACAATTAAAGAAGCATTGTCAACTCCAGAAGCACTGCTTTGGAAAGAAGCTATAGAAAGCGAAATAGATTCCATCATGCAGAACCATACATGGGAAATGGTTGATCCTCCTCCAGGAAGCAAACATTTGGGTTGTAAGTGGATACTCAACTTGTTAAGTCTCTGTAGGGACTCAAACAAGCTCTGAAACAATAGCATGAAAAGTTTGATAATACTTTATTATCAAAAGGTTTCTTCATAAATGAATGTGATAAATGTAACTATATCAAAGGGAAATCTGATTCAGTTGTTATGATATGTCTTTACGTAGATGACATGCTCATCACCGCAAGTAGTCTAACCTTGGTCCTGGAAACCAAAAAGATGTTGAAACAATGCTTCGACATGAAAGATATGGGTATTGCAGATGTAACCTTAGGAATTAAGATATCTAAGACATCTGACGGACTGGTCTTATCTCAATCTCATTACATTGAAGATGTTTTGATGAAATTTGATGCATTTGACAGTTCCCCTATGAAGTCACCAATGGATATGAATCATAGAATTGATAAAAATTGTGGTGCACCCGTATCCCAGGAGCGATATGCACAGGTCATTGGCAGTTTAATGTACATTACAAACTACACACGATCTGACATCGCTTATCTAGTCAATAAGTTGGCTAGGTTCACTCGTAATCCAAAAAATTATCATTGGAAGGTGTTAAATCGGATACTACGATATCTAAAATATTCGCTGACCTACATATTACATTATTCTAGATATCCAGTCGTACTAGAAGGGTACAGTGATGCAACCTGGATATCAGACATAATAAACACCAAATCCACCACTAGATATGTTTTTATAATTTGAGGGGAGCTTGGAAAGAAGCAAAGTGACGTTCCATGATTCTTAGAGTTTATCACTTTGGACAAAGCAGGAGAAGAAGTAGAGTGACTTCACGACTTCTTAGAGGATATCCCTTGTTGGGATAAACTCGTGCCTTCGCTGATATTCATTGTGACAGCCAATCGGCTTTGGGAAGGGCACGAAGTAATATGTACAACGACAAGTCTAGAGACATTCGTCAAAGACATAAGACCGTTAGGTAGTTGATCACTACAGGTGTCATTTCCATTGATTACAACAAATCAAAGGATAACTTAGCGGATCCTTTAACTAAAGGCCTGCCCAAAGATCAAATATTCTGCATGTCTAGGGGAATGGGCTTAAAACTCATACAATAAGAATCTTGATGGTGGTAACCCAACCTTACTGACTGGAGATCTCAGGAATTTGGTTCAATGGGAAAACTAAGCTATAGAGGTTCAGTTTAGCTCTTCACTTGAAGTAAGAGCACTTCAGATTATCATTCTTCAAAGAAAGATAACTCCAAAGTCGTTCCCGTGATAGACATTAAGTGCTATCTGCATGATGGGTAAATGATAAGTTCCTAGAACTTTTAATGATTCCTAACACTTGTGAGTGGGGTAAAGCTATACCTTATAGGAGATCACCTATTTAAGTGCGAAGACAAACCGCTTCAAATGAACGCACTTAAGAATTCAAGAGTTGTCCATGGCCACAACGGATAAAACAATAAGAAGAAATCAATAAGGAGAGTTATTATGTAGATATCATTGTCTTGGTTTATACTAAACACTGATGGTTCAAGACATCGCATTCACCGCGCAGTAAATAAATCTGATGGTAATCGACTAAGGAAGGTTCAAAGCCGAAAGCTACCTTTCCTAATGCAATATCTTTTCCGCTGAAAGATTGCTGAAACTTTGTCACCATGTGTGCACCAATTCTATTTCAAGAGGGGATTGTTGGAAATTTTACTAATGTGGGATTGAGTTTGTCCCATCTTTGATGACTTAAACACTTGGGCCCCACATGTTGAAAATATTATTTCTTCACACATGCCTAATCTACTAAGTGAGTAGATAATGTTAGTTCCAAGTATCGTCAACTTTCGTTGAGAAATTAAAGAGATATTGGTACAAAAAGTAAGGTGTTTGAGACATGAAAAGATGGAGTGTTTTTTGGCCAAATTGACAAATCTCCCTCATTGGTAAAAGTAGGAAGAATTGAGCAATATATAAGCTCTAAGTTTGAGTAAGGGTTTGGGACCCCAAGGGGTAACCCATGTATTTAGAAGAGAGAGGACCTTGGTGACCTTGGGTTTGGGGCTAAGCCCCATACGCGCGTTGTCGCCCGTCCGGTCCGGGTCATGGGTTGTTGGTTTGTTGGTCTCCTCCGAAACTTTCTTTTTGGTCCTGAAGTTTTCAGAAGTTACAACAGTTCTAAAACCAACAGACATGACTGTTGGCTGACATAACTGTTGACTATTTAAATGCTCAAAACGTTACAACAACGTAACTGATGATTGTTTGAATGCTCAAAATGTTACAAAGGTAATAAAGTCATAACAGTTACAAGACATAACTGTTGGCCTTTCAATGTGTACGAACGTTATGGTCAGTTGCCTCCCTCTCTATCCTATAAATTGAACATCTCTGTTCAATTGGAAAGACACACAAAACACACAACAGAACGCAGAACAAACAACACTCCCTTCTCTTCGTTTGTCCAGAAACTCAAATAAATTAGTTTATCTTTCTGTTTTGTTCTTCGTCAAGAACATACACACAGAAAACGGAAATACAGAAAGCAAGCAGAAAACATTTTTCGCTCTCTTTCTTCAACAATTTGTTCTTATACATTGTCTTCACTGGAATCAACTGTATTTTCTTTGTACAGTGGATTAGTTGCTATTTTATCTTGGGAGACTATTGCCCAATACAGTAAAAACATTTATACGGGGCAATTTTATCTTAATGACAGAGAGCTAACTCCCGACTCAACGTTCTTCTTGTTTAACCTTTTGACTACACTTTAACCCCATTTTCGTTACCTATAATCAAGTTCATTATATCAACAATTATTTCATTCCAAATGGGTAATATATATACCCAATCCTAATCCTATGTACATAAGATAATAAATTATCCTAATCCTAGGTACATAAGGTAATGAATTTGACTAAATATACACTTACCATATACAAAATATACACAATTATGACTAATTATATTCTTTCTATTCTATCACACCCTCTCAATCGAAGCGGGAGGTCGGCGTATGCTGAGTCTGTCTCAAAAATCTTCAAACAGAATCAATAGACGACCTTTCGTAAAAATATTTGCAATCTGATAGCATAACGAGACATGTAAGACACGTACATGTCCATGAGCAATCTTTTCGCGAACAAAGTGAATATCCAGTTCTATATGTTTAGTGTGTTGATGTTGAACCAGATTTCCAGAGAGATAAATCGAACTCACATTATCATAATAAACCAATGTTGCCTTCGGAATAGGACAGTGCAGCTCGAGAAGAAGAGTGCGAAGCCAACACGAATTGGAAACCACATTGGCAACTCCTCTGTATTCTGCTTCGGCACTGGATTTAGACAAAGTAGCATGTCGTTTGGATGACCAAGATACAAAATTATCACCATGGAACACACAGTAGCCAGACGTGGAACATCTAGTGTCCGGACAGCTACCCCAATCTGCATTAGTGTAAGCAACGGGAGTGGATGTCAAGATGGATAAAGATGCAAGCCATGATCAAGGGTACCCTGAATATAGCGCACAATGCGCTTGAGAGCCTGCATGTGATCCTCACCGAGTTATGCATAAATAAGACAACTTATTGCACAACATAAGATATATTGGGCTTCGTGAAGGTAAGATATTGCAGGACGCCTGCAAGACTGCGGTAATGTGATGGATCAACATATGGTGTACTGGAAGTGGCACTCAACTTAGGTTTAGTATCAACCGGAATGGTAGACGGCTTGTAGGATGACATGCTAGCCCGCTGAATAATTTCCTCTGCATACTTCTTCTGAGATAATAATAAACCACCTACATGTAGTGTTACAGTTATCCCCAAAAAATAACTCAAAGGCCCCAGATCTTTCATAACAAACTCATAGCTGAGCAGGGACATAATAGACTTACGAAGAGCGTCAGATGAAGTATTCAATATAATATCATTGACATACAGAAGAAGATAAGCTATAATAGGACACTATCGGTATATGAAGAGAGAATGATCAGACCTGTTGTTAGAAAACCCAATAGTAGAAACATAATCTGCAAACCTCTTGTACAAGGCCCTAGGAGCTTGTTTGAGCCCATACAAAGATTTTTTCAGTAAGCAAACATGATCATGATAAGAGGGATTTCTGTAGCCCATGGGTTGGTACATGTATACCATTTCATTAAGCTCTTCATGCAGGAATGCATTCTTTACATCAAGATAATGTAGAGGCCCTGCCTTCGAAAGTGCCAGACTCAGCATCGTGCGGATAGTTTCCGGTTTGATCACCGAACTAAAAGTCTCACCATAGTCCACACCAACCTGTTGAGTTTTTCCATCACCTACAAGACGGGCTTTATGCCTCTCAAAAGTACCATCAGACTTTTCTTTATGACTAAAAATCCACATAGACCGAATTACATTAACATCAGGAGGACGAGGTACCAAATCCCAAGTCTTATTTTTAATAAGAACATTATATTCATCATCCATAGCCATTTTCTAGTTCGAGTCATGAAGAGCAGAAACAGGATTATGAGGTAACAGTGATTTAGTAACATGAGTATGAAGGCTGTATTTTGTATTTGGTTTAAAAATCTCATGCTGACTACGAGTGAGTGCCGTTGGGCCGGAATTGGAGTTGGATGGACGGAGGACATAATATCAGGTAAATGAGCTGACGGACTACCCGACAGTAGGTTTGGGTACGCTGGGACGGTACTGCCCGCGACTGGACCACTGCCCAGTGGACTGCCAGGCAGTGGGCTGCCAGTGAGTGGCCCAGCTTGTCCGACAACCAATGGGCTCGGCCAATCCGGCCTAGCAGGCTGGGAAAGCAAAAAAACTCGTTGGGCCGAGGAAGTTGGGCCAGTTTGGAAGGCCAAATGGTGGACCAAATACGGGGGCATGCTATCAATAAACTTATAGGTATGAGGCACAGAACAATGTATTTTGGTAAAGGGAAAATTGGATTCATCAAACACTACGTGGTGACTCACAATTATTTTATTGGACGATAGGTCATAACATTTATAACCACGATGGTTAGATGGATATCCCAAAAAAATACACAGAGAGGACCGGGGTTGAATTTATTAATGGTAGTAGATGGAAACAGAGGATAGTATAAGCACCCGAATACCCGAAGATGAAAATATGATGGGTCCCTTAGGTATAAAATTTTGAGTAGGGATTGGTAGGCTAATTGTTTGCTATGAAGTATGTTGAGGAGATATATTGTCATTTTTAATGCATGATGCCGAAATGATGGTGGTAGGGAGGCATGGACAAGTAGAGTTCTAACAATATTAGTAATGGTTCATATTTTTCTTTCCTCTTTTCCATTTTGTGATGAGGTATGTGGACATGAGAGTCGAAAAGATAAACCATTAGTTTTGCAAAAATTCCAAAATTGCCCATTATCAAATTTTCTACCATTATCACATTGAATATTTTTAATATCTGTGCGGATGAATGCTCTAAAGAAAAGGAATGTGGAAAAAACTTATGACTTTTTAGACAAAGGAAACATCCACAAAAAAATAGAGTAATCATCCAATAACAGAAGATAATATCGATGGCCCGAAGATCTCAAAACGGGAGATATCCAAATATCACTATGAATAATATCAAAAGGCATAACAGTACGAGACATAGAAGCAACAAAAGGCAACTTAATATATTTTCCAAGAGAACAAGAGTGACAAACATGAGAACTACGAGGCCTAGTACACTCAATAAATTTATTTTGTTTAAGGGAAGCAAAAACAGATGCTCCCGGATGACCTAAATGTTCATGTCATAGAGAAGGAGATAAAACTGCAAAAGGATGGTAATTTGGCTTGATATGTGGTTGTGGTGATTGGATAAAACTCACCCTGACTATCACGTCTCATTAGACGCATCCTCGTATGAAAATCCTTCACGGAAAACCAAAAAGGATCAAATTCAACAGAAACCCAATTATCAGTGGTAAATTTTCTAACTGAAATCAAGTTTTTAATTAATTGAAGTGCGTGAAGGACATTTTTAAAAATTAACGGTAGGTTCGGGAGAGACAAGTTTGTAGTACCATAACCACGAATTGGAATTGAATGACCATTTTCGACAATTAGACCACGAATATTGCTCAATTTAAAATAGGATGAGAGATTACCTTGTGAGGACGTCATATGGGACGTTGCCCCGGTCTCCATATACCAGTTTGCATCGGGTGGTGTGAGCCCAATGGTGTGCATCACAACTTTGATGTCTGTTGGAGATGCCACTGCCGAATGGGCTCTGCTGCCACTAGTTCGGCAGTGGCCTAAGAACTGAAGGTTACTGCTACTTCTAGGCTGCTGACCGTGGTCTGGCCCAATTGCCAGCAAGAAATGGACAGGAAGACACGACCCAAGGCCACTACTAGGCCCACGGTGCTGGCCCATTGGCTCTCGGCTGCCACTGGGCCAGCTGCTGCTGCTGACCGCCGCTCCTGCATCTATTGTCGTTATTGCTGCCACCACCGCCATCGTCGGTGGCTGCCACCCTTTCCGCCACCGCGGCCTCCACCACAATTTTTACCTCAATTATTATCATTTCGTCCCTTTTGACCAAGCGGCGGATGAGCGTACTAACACCACTATATTCATCAGTAAAATCGGCCACCATCTGTAAAATGAGCCGATTATTAGTGACTGGCGTGCCGTCATTCTTGAATTAGTCAGACAAAACTTTGTGCCGTTGGCAATATGAGGATGCATTAGGAAAATCCGCCATGTAGAAAATTCCTGCACAAGTGTGACAGCCTGAGAATTTTTATTATCCTGGAATATGTCACGTAACCGATCCCACGCCTCCTTTGTCGTGGAGTCGGGCTCGAGAATTGTATGCAATGAGTCACTGGAAATTGTGGCATAAATCCATTGGAGAACCGTTGCATCAAGGGTCACACATAATTCCTTTTCATCATCCATTTTTTTGCACCTTCTTCTTGCCATTCTCCGGGGAGATGATGTGATGAATAACTCGGTGTGACCTACAATGAATTTTGAAAAGTCCTGCCCACGTCGCATAATGGATGTTTTCCATCTCAAGAGTGATGGAGATGTGGGACTTAATATTAGAGACCACTGGGGCCGGGTGAAAATTTGATTTAGAGTCTGACATGGCAGACGAAACAAAGAAAATGAAGGAAAAAGATATATGGTCGGCGGCAGAAGAACTTGACGACGGTGATCGGCAGCGGAGAGGTGGGAGGCCGACGAGAGAGGGAAAATTTAGGGTTTCAGATTTTTCCCTAGACTTCTGATACCATGTAAGAAATATTCTTGCTTGATTATTTCATTCCAAATGTGTAATATATATACCCAATAATACAATCCTCATCATATGTACATAAGGTAATAAATTATCCTAATCCTGGGTACATAAGGTAATAAATTTAACTAAATATACACTTACCATATACAAATTATACACAATTATGACTAATTATATTTTTCCTATTCTATCACTCTCCATAGGACTGCCAATTTCACCCTGACCCGATGGATATCCGATCCACCCGACCTGATTATATGGATGAAAATCCGATAAAACACGAATTTTAATCGGGTGCCAGATCGGGTCGGATTCGGGTGGACATACATCCAACCCACTTCCCGACCCACCACATGATCCATCCATCCACCCATTTATAAATTAATTCAAACTATATAAATAAATTCTAGAAAACTTAAATGTATAAGCAAAGAAAGTATGTCTTTCTTTGAATAATTATTTCTAGTCACATGAAAATCAACAGTTAGAGGATCATCATTCTCTTCCATTTTGGCTACAATTAATAAATAGGACATAGCTACTTTCAAAGTTACATCAAGAATTTATACCTGCATATGAGTTCTGAAATAGAATATAGGCTATCAAATATTATGAGAAATTTAGTGGCCAAATGACTGCAATGACACAATTGAATATCTCTAACACAACAACTTATATTATGTAATCTGATTACTTGAATTTCCTGAGCTCACTTGTTCTTTATTAAACTGTCATTTCAAGCACAGTTTCTAGAAAGTTTCATGTAAAAATATTTTATAATATATTTCTGAAATACTAAATAAAATAAAATGATCATTGTAATTGGCTAGTTATATTCACGGGGAGGAATCATGAATATAATATTTATTTGGATATCAAAAGTACGCACTTAAGAGTTTTAGAATTGTGACACACATTACTTTTTTTTTAAAAAAAATAACTGGTAACTTGTTGACGCACATTACATTATTTTTTTATGATATTTATTTGATGTACTTTTTTTTTCGTTTTATCAAGGATTTTAGGTGATTGACTGATCGTGCTATAATTTTCATCCGCGAAGCACCCGATTCACTCGTGGATAATAGGTGGATCGGATGTGGATGAAGAAAAAAGAAAAAATTGGGTGATGGATGGGTCGGGTGGTGGATGGATGGTTGGCGGGTGGAGGCGGATTGAGCTCCACCCGATCCACCTCAGATCCATTGCGGGCCCTAACTCTCCATGATTCACTTGAGCCTAGGGTGAAAACTCAGTATCTCGTGGGTATATTCTGAGATTGTGTAATCATCAAAATTTTGTACTTCTTCTTATCTGGTTCAAAACCTATTGAATAGTAATGAATGGTTTCTTTGTCAAGGAAATCTAGGCAAGGAAGAGATTTTACTTTTCTTGTAGTGGGATTATAAATAACAGGCGGCTGCACCTTTGCACTCCATAAGCAGAACAAACCATTAACATAACTGATACCATGATAGTTAGTGCCATCTAACTCCTCGATACGTAGAGCGGACTTCCACCTTGAGGTCTATGTTGTAAACGTACGTTGAATGTATGAGCAATTTGGTATTATCAGGGCGATATATTGAGCGGTTTTGATGGATGTCAACAAAAGATACATCTGATACAAGAGAGTTATAAAATCTGGAGACACACTTGAAACGAAGTAAAGATTTGACAGGAAGCCAAGAGAATATATCATATATGATATCTGAAGGTAATTCAGATTTTATTTCGACACTACTCTTCATCTTCTTCTCTTCCATGACAAAAGCCTCTTCCTTCTAGGGCTTTTTATTCCCTCTGTATTCTGTTTTTCTTATAAAAGGTAACACAAACTTAATTAGTATAATTAAATTGTTAGGCAAGGCCATGTCTATGTATTAATTAATGATCAAGTGAAAAGTCCTATAAGACCGTACTATAATCACCCGCAAGCTTTATTTGCACGTTTTCTTTTCCTTCTAGTATTTTTCTCTTTTTGTTTAGGAAAAAAAAATTGCCAATAAAAAAGAAGGGATAATCTACTTAGTTTAGAAGCTAATAATAAGATATTCTTCTGCGAAATAACTGGCTTCAAGTTAGAGTTAACTTGAAGGGGTTTGCTACAGTGAAGTGATTGTTTGGGAAAGAGATTGGGTCAATCTCCATTCACTTTTACTTGTCGCGTTTCATTTTTCAAGAGTCAAACTATATTGATTTATTTTCAGATATATTTTTCATCATATCAATATAAGAAGAATTGCAAGTTATAGTATTTTCTGTATAGTTTTTTAACATTTGAATTTTAATTTTAAAATATTGAATTTAATTTTACTCCGAAAATTAGTTAAACCGACTCTCGAGAAACAAAACATGACAAGTAAAAATAAATATATGGAGTAAACATTAGCTATTTGTTTTAGTAGAATTTGGATTAAATCCTACCGGTGTAATCGTGATTTTTGCATCACCAAGCTAGGGTGATTCCCACGTAAAAGTGTGTGTATTCGCTACATTACTTCAACGTTCAACAACTATTCAGAAACATGTTAGAAACCTAGTTCATGGTTGAAGTGCTATAGATTTTGCAAACTTTAGAGAAATTTAAAATAGGTAACGACCCAAATTCACCCCATCCATTATACACTCTTCCTGGTAACCAAGCATTGAAATTCTAATTATTTCTCTATTTTCCTTGTGGAACAATATTGGTGGAACTGGAAACAGAGTCCCAACTCCCATAAGAATAAATATAGATTAAAATTCAAAAACAAGAGATGAAGATGTATTCCATAAGAATTAGTTATACTCCAAATTGTTAATTGCACAACTAACAATAGATACACCATAAGAACAATTATTAATTGCACAACTAACAATAGATAACCATAGAGCAGAATAGATAGGATTAGCTAAATCAAAAAAGTAAATAAATAAATAAAAGTACATTTTACGGTGGTAAAGAGTAAGTTATTTGATAGTTTTTGGTGGGTTTATTTAAGTTTCCGGTGTGTTTGACTTTTAGAGAAAAAAATGAATAATTAAGGTATTTTATTGATACGAAATAAAGAGGAGTGACTTTATATCCATTGATGAAATTTATTCTGAATAGAGGCTATCCTCATAACTACATGTACCAATAATCTAAGCCTTTTCTGCATGCCCCAAGATTTCAATTGATCTCCACCTCTTTTCCTCCAAATAATATGAGAAAACCCAATGTTCATTCTTCTTACATTTATAAATTAAAAAGAAGCTAAATACTCAAAAGGATCAATTTCAAGACTAACAATAAATACACGATAAGAGGCTTTCTACATGACTATAGATACCAAAAATCTTAACTTTTTCCATATGCTTCGTAATTTCAATTTCTCTCCAACTCTTCTCCTTCAAATCATAAAAGAAAATCCAATCATAAAAGCTAGTCAATACAACCTCACCATGAGGAATACTACTACCAAACCAAGTCACAACATTTGTCGTAATTTTAAAAGAAAGGCAATAGTATGCTTCACCTATTCGTCACAACTTTTAGACCTCTCTAAAATCCTCAAATTCATCTCTTCTATATTCATTTTTTATTCAATGGCTGCAGTTCTATGTCGATAGGAAGCCGAGAAAATATATCATAGAATATTAAAGACTTGACAGGAAGCCGAGAAAATATATCATATATAATTTTTGAATTGCTTTCTCTCTTCTCCATAAGGGAAAGCGTATAACACTAGGGTTTGGTGAAGTAGTTCCTTTGACGACGAGTTGACGCCCAAACTTTATATAGCTTACTAAAATTATAAAAGTTGAAAAAATAAAATAAGGGAAATTAACCAGCAGCCCTTAAGATTTTGGAATGTAGACATATATACCTTCCCTGTTTATTGAAATTATTATTATACAAAACTTTTTCTTAACGAATATATCACTGCGCGTAGCGACTAATTTTATTAATAAAATCAAACTTGTCCTTTACAATTGGAAAAAAAAAAAACGAGCTTGTGAGAAACACAAAAACTAGTGAAAGGTATATAAGGGTTACATGTAAAATAATTGGTATAAGAGATAAAACTTATTCTTATAAGCTTGTTACATAAAATTAGAAAAGATGGAGATTCATATATGAAATGGGAAAATGATCAAATATGTCACTAAACTACGAAATAACTCATATATGTCACTCGTAAAATGAAGGGTTTAGATAATATCACATGGCAAAATCTGATAGTAATAGAGTTTTGTTAGTGAATAATGACATATATGACCCAAAATAATAACGACGGTGACATTTTTTAGCTCAACTATTAACGAATGACATTAATGAATCATTTTTGAGGCCAACTACTTCTGCTTTTTGGAAGAAGTAGAAATTTGCAACTTCTTACCCACAAAAAAATTGCTTCAACTCTGCTCAAAAACACTTTGTTAAGTAGAAGAAACTTGGTAACAGAAGAAGTAAATAAAGATAGACCTCAAAGTAAACTGAAAAATTTATAATTACAGAGAAGCAAAATATGAAAAAGCGCATAGTAGTATTTCCCTTTCTTATTACGGCAGATTGCGTTTTCATCCCTTTATGTATTGAGATAGACCTCAGTACTATGGTTATGCACTTCGTCTTTCAATTTTATTGTTATGAAGTCTATGGCTTATATAATTATCCGCTTGTGTTAGGTAGGAAGGCCAGAACGGACAGAATGAGAAGAAATCACCAGAATGGAAAAGAAGCTTGAAATAGAGAACTAGGAATGAAACAGCGAGACCAAACGAGCAAAAAATCATGAAGGTTCACGATTTTGCCATTCGAGCCATTTTTTCATTACTCGAAATGTTGCTAGTTTCATCTGCTAGTAAGAAAAGCTGCAGTGAATGAATCCTTCTTAGCTAAGGAATGTTAGATGTTTGAGTGTCAAATGGGTAAATTGTGTTTAACTTGCTTCGCTCCTTGGTGTAATAGTCACGAACCCTACAAATTTGGGGCGTGAAAGAACTATTTCGAATAAGTACTAGTGTTTCACTTCATCAATCCATGTGGAATGTGTATTTAAAGTGGCATAAACTTGGAAACAACTCTCCGTCATTAAAAAACAATTAGCTGCGAAACTTTCATGTAAGCTAAAGCTAAGATGATTTGGACGCTTAAATGTCGCAAACAAAATCCTGGTATTTTTTCTCTACTTGATGTCAACAAGAAAACAATAAAGAAAATTGTCTCTAATAATAGGAACAGATTCCTAAGGAATAAATAATGATCAAAAACCATGTTTTTATGATTAAGCCTCTGAATACTTTTGAACCGAAAAACTATACCATTAATTAGAAGAACAAACAGTGACTTGTTGATAATATTTAATCAAATTGTTAGCACAGATTTCGTCCGATGCCCTGAAATTTGTACTGAGAGAATATTGAACTATAAGAAAATAAAAATAAGGATACTTAAGGCAAATAGAGGGTCTGTATAATTTTCTGGCACGGATGTAGCCTTTTTCTGTATATTTAAGACTTTATAAAAACTATACCATCCTAGAAAGTGATAGAATACCGTTTATATCCCTATGATATACACGGTTTTGACTAGTCTTGTACCATAAATAGAAGTTGTAAATTATGTTGTATAATTACCATAATTGTAGAATTCTTGTACAAGTAGGAATAGAATTTTTCATATTTGGAGATTGTAACTTGTATATATACCTATTCATTCAATAAGAATAATCAATGGATTAATTCTTTCATGGTATCAGAAGTCTAGGTCTAGACTACCTCCCTTCCCAATTTTCTTCCGCTACTCTCGGCTCAAATTTCGAGAACCCTTCTCGGTTTCCGACATACTTCTTCCTCCTCCCTTCCTAAATTTTCTTCCTAATCCCTAATTCTCCTATTGTTATTTCGTTATGTCTACGTCATAGAACCTGTTTCATCCAGCCCTTACAGTTTCCAACATCAGGAACCACATCCCTATTGTTCTTGAGATGGAAAACATCCAATACGCGACATGGGCGGAATTATTCAAAATTCACGCACGCTCGCATTAAGTCCTCCATCACATAATTCCCTCGACACCTGGCACAGAGGAGGTGCCTAACCCCAAGGAAAATCCTACGTTATGGACGACACTTGATGCTACCGTTCTCTAGTGGATTTATTCCACTATTTCTACCGACCTCCTACAAACGATCATTGAGCCCGACACTACGGCAATGGAAACTTGGAATAGGGTGCGTGATATATTCCAAGATAACAAGAATTCCCATGTTGTCACCCTCGAGCAGGAATTTTCACATGTCCACATGGTAGATTTTCCTAATGTTTCAGCCTATTGTAAAAGGCTGAAGGAATTGATAGACCAACTCCGCAACGTTGGTGCACCAGTCACTAATGATCGTCTTGTTCTCCAAATGGTTGCAGGCCTGTCTGAGGCCTATAACGGCGTTGGCACACTACTTCATCAAAGTAACCTTCTACCACCCTTTTATCAGGCACGTTCCATGCTCACGTTAGAAGAAGATGACTTAGCTAAAAAGGCGGATACATGTGCAAATTCCGTCGCCATGATGACCACGTCAGACGACCCTCACTCATTCTCTGAGAATTCTGGCCAACACCGCAACAACGGTGGTGGCAAAAAGGGTCAAAATCATAAAAATAATGACAAAATCCGCGGTGGCAATCGCGGTGGTAACGGAAGTGGCCGAAATAATGGTGGCCGCAGTGGCCATTGTCCCAACAATCACTATTTTCCTCCCAGCCCTTACCCGGGTAATTGGGCCCAGTTCTAGCAATATGCCAGGCCCAGTTTTTCGGGTTTAAATACTGGTAGTAGATTCACTTCTGGGACGGGGCCGCAAGCAGGTTTGCTTGGACGTCTACCTCCGCAGGTGTTCCAGGCATTGGGCCACACACCAACTCTGACAGATATTGAGGCCATAATGCACACACTTGGATTCAATCCTCCAGACGTGAATTGGTATATGGACACCAGAGCCACTTCTCACATGACGTCTGACCAATGTACTCTCTCATCTTATTTCAATTTGAGCAAACATCATGTTATTATTGTTGGTAATGGAAATTCAATTCCAATTCGTGATTATGGACATACAACTTTGTCTTCCCCACATCCACCTCTAGTTTTGAAAAATACCCTTCATGCCCCTAACTTAATTAAAAATTTGGTGTCTGTCCGAAAATTCACCATTGATAATTGGGTTTCTTTTAATTTTGATCCCTTTGGGTTTTCTGTGAAGGATTTCAAAACGGGGATACCTCTAATAAGATGTAATAGTAGGGGAGAGTTTATCCTATCACACATACCACCACTTCCGTGAGTCAAGCCATACCGTCTACTTTTGCCGCCCGTACTCCTTCCTTATGGCATGCCCGTTTGGGTCATCCGGGATCGTCTATTATTTCTTCTTTGCATAAAAATAATTTTATTTCTTGTAAGGGTGCGTGTAGTACTCCACTTTGTCCTTCTTTTCCGTTAGGGAAACATGTTAAATTACCATTTGTAGCCTCTACTTCTAGTACTTTAATGCCATTTGACCTTATTCATAATGATTTATGGACATCCCCCGTGTTAAGTTCTGTGGGCCATCGTTATTATATCTTATTTTTGAATGATTATTCTAATTTTTGTGGACCTTTCCTTTATCGAAAAAGTCTCATGTTTTTTCCACATTCTTAAAATTTAGAGCATTCATCCGTACCCAATTCGAACGGGAAATTAAAAGTATTCAATGTGATAATGGCAAGGAATATGATAATGGATTGTTTCGAGAATTTTGTAATGCTAATAGCATAATTTTTCATTTTCTTGTCCTCATACGTCCTCACAAAATGGGAAAGCCGAACGAAAAATTCTTACCATTAATAATTTTGTCCGAACTTTATTAGCCCATGCTTCTGTACCCCTTTCTTTTTGGCATCATGCACTACAAATGGATACTTACCTCCTTAACATACTTCCTACCAAAGGATTAGCATCTAAATCTCCCCTTAAAGTTCTCTATAATAAGGATCATTTGTATTCTCATCTTAGAGTCTTTGGGTGTTTATGCTTTCCACTTTTTCCGTCAACTACAATTAACAAACTTCAGGCTCGTTCTACCACTTGTGTATTTTTGGGTTATCCGTCTAATCATCGTGGTTACAAATATTTTGATTTATCATCTAATAAAATCATAATTAGTCGTCATGTTATTTTTTATGAAACCCAATTTCCTTTTACTAAAGTGAGTAGTCCCGTGCCGAGTTCATATAAGTTTTTAGATGACGAGGTCTCACGAAATATTATCCACCATTTTTTCGACTTGTCCCGAGACCAAACTATGCCAGCAGGCCCACTGCCTGCTGGCCCACAGTTTACCGCAACCACTGTTCTACCCAGTGGGCCGATGACACGGTCCAGGACTGATCTCGATACTATTCTAGTGTTTCTGCCCAATCCTAAGCCTGTTATTGTTCTTGTTCCAGTTGTTAGGCCAGCAGGCCCACTACCTGCTCGCCAGTCCGTCCCGTTCCACACATTGCCCAAAATCCATCCAATTCCTCCTCTAGTTAAGGGCCCGTTACTCATAGTCAAAGGGGTATTTTAAAACCAAAATGATATTTTAATCTCAGTTATAATGTCCTTAAATCCCCCCCCCCCCCCGCGTAACCATGTGTCCGCATAAAATGACCCAAATTGGAAATTGGTTATGACTGACAAATATAATGCTCTTATTGAAAATAAGACGTGGGAGTTGGTGCCCCGTCCTTCTGGTGTTAATATTATTTGGTCTATGTGGATTTTTACTCATAAAAAAAATTATGACGATTCTTTTGAGAGGCATAAGGCTCATCTTGTAGGTGATGGTAAAACACAACAGGTTGGCGTGGATTGTGGTGAACAATTTAGTCTGATGGTCAAACCAGCTACTATTCGTATTGTTCTCAGTTTGGCTTTCTCAAAAGCATGGCCCATTCATCAGTTGGATGTGAAAAATGCCTTTTTACACGGTGATCTTAAGGAGACAGTTTATATACATAAGCCCTTAGGTTTTCGAGATCCCAATTATCCTCATCATGTCTGTTTGCTGAATAAGTCCTTGTATGGACTTAAGCAGGCCTCACGGGTTTGGTATAAAAGATTTGCAGATTATGTATCTTCTATTGGTTTTTCTCACAACCGGTCTGATCATTCTCTCTTTATATATCATCGTGGTACTTCTTTGGCATACATTTTGTTGTATGTCGATGATATTATATTTGACTGTTTCATCTGATAATCTTCACAAGTATATCATGACACTTCTCGAGTTCCGAATTTGCTATGAAAGATTTGGGGCCCTTGAGTTATTTCTTGGGGATTGATGTCACTCGTCATTCAGGTGGTCAATTTTTATCACAAAGGAAGTATGCCACTGAGATCATTGAAAGAGTTGGTATGTCATCGTGTAAATCTACATCTACTCCGGTTGATTGCGATGATGATCCAACAAGTTGATGCCCTAGATTCAACAAGGCCTGGTCACAATTATTGTTGGATGAGACTAGATAGGACAAACAGGATGAGCATACTCAACAGGCATTGGCGGTTTTCGTAAAGCTAACCGCCAACAAATCTATCGGTCTCCGCAACCTACGGACTACCAACCTCAACGTGGTGGCAGAGGAGGCGGAAGGGGACGGGACTGCGAAAAGCGAGGAAATGACAAGGCCCACTTCTCTATGTCCGAGAAGCAGGCCTACGACCCCATGACCCCTGCCGATCTGAGTCAAACTTACATCACTATGAATCACCATCAGCCTGACGATGCACGGTACATGGATACAAGTGCCACATCCCACCTCACTCGCGACTCTGGTAATCTCCCTTACCAATTCAATTTGAACAATCCTCAATTTATTTTGGTCGGCAATGGCAATCGCATTCTAATTCAAGGCTATGGCACTACTCAAACACAACCACCTCACCCACCCTTTACCCTTAAAAATGTCTTATATGCTCCTAATGTCATTAAAACTTAATTTATGTTAGAAGTTTGCTAGTGCAACTCTGTATCTATTGAGTTTGACCCTTTTGGTTTTTCTGTAAAGGACTTACGTACGGGAAAAACTCTTACGAGATGCAATAGTGTGGGAGACCTATATCCTTTCTCATCCAATTTCGCTACAAGTTTCAATCCACCAACCTCTCTAGCTGCCATCTCTCCATCCACTTGGAACAATAGACTCGGGCATCCGGGAGCACTAATTTTAAGTTTTCTTAGAAATCAGAATTTCATTCAGTGTAATAACAACAAATTTATCCCCACTTGCTACTCTTGTCCGTTAGGAAAGCATGTTAAACTTCCTTTTCAATCTTCATTAAGTGTGACGTTTTCTCCTTTTGATATTATTCATGCGGATTTATGGACATCTATCATTACTATCAAACTGGGTCACAAATATTATTTGGTGTTTTTGGATGATTTCTCTCACTTTTTTTGGGTTTATCCTCTAAAATAAGTCCCAAGTTTACACAATATTTCTTTAATTTCAAACATATGTTAAAACTCAATTTGAAAAGACCATCAAAACGTTTCAATATGATAACGACCGTGAGTTTGAAAACCTTTCCTTTCATAAATTTTGTGCGGACCATGGCATGCTGTTTCGATTTTCTTGCCTCCATACCTCTCCTCAAAATGGTAAAGCTGAAAGAATCTTACGTACCATCAATAATAAGATCCACACTACGCTCTTCCATGCTTCAATTCCCCCTTCATTTTGGGTGTACGCCTTACACATGGCGGCATACCTCCTTAATATATTACCAACACGAATACTTCAAAATAAAACTCCAACCAAAATTCTCTTTTGTCGAATCCCCTCTTATGATCACCTTCAAAAATTTTGGTTGTCTATGCTATCCGAATCTCGCATCCACGGCCCCTTATAAATTAGCACCTAGAACTACCCTTTCCATTTTCTTAGGTTTTCCATCAAATGATAGGGGGTACTTATGCTATGATTTGTCCATAAATAAAATCCTAGTCTCTCACCATGTCACATTCGAGGAGAACGTTTTCCCATTTACAAACACCCAAAAATTTCAAGTCAGTGATTAAAGCTTTCTTGATGATCCGGATACGTCCCCTCTTATTAGAAATGTCATACATCGTGCCACCCATCCCGTCCTGTCACTACCCCAGCCTACCGCCCCACCATCGACTACCCCCCAGCCCTCGATGACTACACCTCCCCCATCCCATTACTACCCCACCATCGACTACCCCCTAGCACCCGTCGACTGCCCCATATCCCATCGACCACCCACCATAATCAGTCAGTGCCCCACCATCAACCAGTCACAAAAAATACAGTATCCCAAACCACCCCACTGCCTGTGACCCAGGCAGTCTCGTTTTTGACCTACCATATGGAAACCCGTGCCTAGCACTGGATTTTCAAATCAAAAGTCCACTTTAACCTCTCCACTCAAACTATCTCACCTATACCTAAAACCCTAAAATTAGCCAAGCATGACCCGAATTGGAATACGGCCATGCGTGAGGAATTTAATGCGCTCACTACATAGCGTACTTGGGATCTTGTCTAGAGACCAGAGGGGGTGAATGTGATTCAATGCATGTGGCTATATCATCACAAATTCAGAGATAGTGGTGAACTTGAACGCCATAAGGCGAGACTTGTGGCAAATGGCATGGGGCAACAAGAGGGATTTGATTGTGGTGAGACCTTCAGTCCAGTAGTTAAACCAGCCACCATTCACATTTTTTTAGCATAGTTATGGGAAAGAACTGGCCAATTCATCAACTTGATGTGAAAAATGCGTTATTACATGGGGATTTGAAAGAAACCGTATCTATACATCAATCGTCTGGCTTTGTTCATCCAGAGGCTCCTCGGTATGTCTGCCGTATTCGAAAGTCACTCTATTTCTTGAAATAAGCCTCCAAGGCTTGATATGATCGCTTTTCCACTTTCATCATGTAGATCAGGTTTGTGTGCAGTAAAAGTGATAATTCACTTTTATTTTTCATCGAGGTAATGACACTTCATACCTTTTGCTCTATGTGGATGATATTGTTCTGACTGTCTCATCTGATGTGCTAAAACACGAGATCATTACCCTGCTCAACTCCGAATTCGCTATGACAGACTTGGATAAGCTGAGTTATTTTTTGGGATTTCAGTGACCAGATCCGAAAATGCAATGTTCCTGTGTCAGCATATTTATGCCGAAGAAATTGTTTACAGGGTTAAAATGGCAAACTTCAAGATCATGCCCACTCTAGTCGACTCGAAGTTGAAACTCAATACCGATGACGGGGATCCGGTGCTCGATCCTTCTCTTTATAAGAGTCTTGCTGGTGCACTTCAGTATCTTACCTTCACTAGTCCCGATATTGTCTATGTCGTTCAGCAGGTGTGTTTGTTCATGCATAGAGAGCCTCACTTTACCACTCTTAAACGTATCATTCGGTACGTTAAGGGTACTCTTGACTACGGATTACATCTTTATCCATCTGCACCGACCAGGCTGATATCGTATTTGACGTCGATTGGGGCTGTTGTCCGGACATACGTCGATCTACTTTTGGCTACTGTGTATTTTTGGTGATAATCTCATCTCGTGGTCTGCTAAACGGCAAGTCACGCTTTCCCGTTCGAGTGCAGAAGCAGAATATAGAGGCATTGTGAACGTTGTTGCCGAGATCTGTTGGCTCAAAACCTTCTTCTAGAGCTTCATTGTCCCTTACGTAAGGTTTCTATTGTCTATTGTGATAACATATCTGTTGTTTACTTGTCTCATAACCCGGTTCAGCATCAGCGAACCAAACATATTGAGATGGATATTCATTTTGTTCGTAAGAAGGTTTCCATGGGCCATGTTCGGGTGTTACATGTTTCTTCTTCCTATCAGTACACATATATATATTTACTAAGGAACTTCCTCGGCAGTTGTTCCTTGACTTTAGATCTAGTCTGAGCGTTCGGCCTCCTCCCGCTCCAACTGAGGGGTGTGATAGAGAATAATAATTATTCTCAATATATTATGTAATTATTATTCTAGTGTAATTAGGTAAAGTAGATATCCTTATACAATTAGGTTTGTAATTGTAAACACCTATATATATTACATAAATGAGAAGCCTCCGACCAATGAAAATTACATTATTCTACATGTTTCACCCAACTTTTTGACGTCTCTAAAACCACAAATTCATGTCTTCCTTATTCATTACTGACTGATCAATGACTCCGGTTCGAAACCAAATGAATAATAATGAAAGCGGGTTCCACGCTGAACGAGATTTAGGCAAGGAAGAGTTCTTACTTTTCGTGTAGTGGAATTATAAATAATAGGCAGCTTCCCCTTTGAACTCCATAAGAGGAACAAACCGTTAACATAACCAATACTAGTATAGCTTATAATGCCATCTAACTCCTTAATACGACGAGCGGAGGCTTTTTTATGTTCCACCTTCATGTGTATGGTATAAAACTTCGTTTTCCCCGAACATGCCAGGAATTTAGTACGAGATATAGAGTGGCTTTGATAAACGTTTACAAAAGACGGATCCAATAAAAGAGAATTACAAATTTTGGAAACACACTTGAAAGGCATTAAGGACTTGATCGGAAGGTAAGAAAATATATCATAGATAATCTCTTCGGGTATTGACGATTTTCTTGAAGCAGTTTTCCTCTTTTTCTTCCCCATAGTCCTAGGGTAACACTAGGGTTTTCTGAAGTAGTTTATACGAACACTAGGATATTTGCTCTATTTACCAAAATTATAGAAGTTGAAAAATATTGAAAGGGCAAATTTAACTGGCAGTCCTAGAGATTTTGGCATGTAAGACATACCTCCCCTGTTGCTCCCTCATTCATATTTGAGACTTAGGGGTGTACATTTGCTTTTTTAGTTTGATTTTGTTTTATTCGATTTCGGTTTCCTGTTTTCGATTTTGAAAAAAGTAGCATCCAATTTGAACCAAAATAAATTTGGTTTGGTTTAGTTTTTCTCCTTTGGATTTGGTTTTTCGATTGTGTCATGTAGCATAATATAGATCTATTATAATCGACACTACTAAAAACAGAGGGTTTTAGTGGAAAATTTGTGCTATAAAACATGATTTTTTCACGTTATTTTCACCGAACCAGCTCACTGGAAAAACGCAAAATGGAAAACATGGTCCCATTGAAACGCTGAAAAATTTCTTAATTTTTTCATGTGAAACACTACTATGGAGGGTTTATTCCACCGACATTAAGTAGAAAATAATCACTGCATATTTTTCAGTAGAAAATCAATGAGAAAATGAAGATTTTTTAATACTGCGAACAATAAATTATTTGAATGCCGAAAATGAATAACTATTTTATATAATGAGAAGTGTTTCTAAATTCAGTTCACATGATTGAAATCATTAGTAATGGACACCGCTAAGAAGATAGTAATACATTTTATGTGGTAGTCAAACGGTCATAGTCTCCTATAAAAGCATATGTAACAAATCAACAAGATTAAGTTTTCACGTCTAATATCATTATTGAAAAAATATTTTACATCTCTTATATTAGGTAAAAGTATAGTCCAATTATAATTAGGAAGTGTAGTCCAATTATAATTAGGAAGATTAGTTACCTAATTTGTAAAGGAGTAGATAATTATGTAACACTATATATATTGTACATAATGATCAATGAAAAGCATGGAATATATTCGTTTATGGTATCAGCAGCCAAAACCTAAAATTCTTTTCCTAACCTCTCGGCCACCCCAACCCTCGGCAGCCGCCCTCCCTGAACTTTCTCCTACCTCCTTTCGGTCGCTTCCTCCCTCTCGTCTTCTCCAAACTTTTCAATGGATGAACAACCTAAATTCTATCTTACTCTTGCAGTTAACCAAATCAAGAACTTCATTCCCATAACTCTTGAGGTGGAAAAGGGTCAGTATTCATCTTTGACGGAATTATTTAAGATTCATTGTCGTGTGTACAAAGTCATTGACGATATCATCCCTCCTAAATTAAAGCCCCTGGAACACCCTGATGTTTATGATGATGACCTTTGGTCCCGCTTAGATGCAGTTGTCCTACAATAGATCTACGTCACGATCTCGAACGATCTATTCCATACAATCATTGAAACCGACGCCACTGCCCGACAAACGTGGGAGCGCTTGGAAAGTATTTTTAGGATAATAAGACACAACGTGCCTTGTACATGGAAAATTAATTTAAGGACATTCAACAGGACAATTTTCCAAATGCGTCAACTTATTGTCATGAACTTAAGATGATTACCGATCAACTGTCCAACGTTGGTGCACCGGTCACTAATCAACGGTTGGTGATGCAACTTATTACGGGTTTGAAATAAACTTATGACGGCGTCGCTACCATCCTCCAACAATGCACGACATTACCTCCATTCTATGAGGCCCGTTCGAGGCTCATCCTTGAAGAAACCCGAAAAACAAAGCGGGTTGCGGCTCATGCGAGCACCGCCCTTATCACTACAGGCGGCCCCTCCACCAAAAGTAGGGCCCCATTTTCTGATTCACAAAATCGGCAATCCGACGACCCGACACACGGCCTGCCTTCCCGAAATCACCATAAAGGGAGAAACTAAGGCAAAAAAACCCGTGACAGTCATGGCGGGAGCAGCAGCCGTGGTGGGAGGGGCCAGCCACTGTCGGCCGACAGCAACCCGCAGCGACAGTGGCAACAACTTCCACCGTAGGCTACCTACCCACCATAGGCTACATAGGCCTAACCAACTTGGGTTGCTCCATCTTACCCATACCCGACAGCCTCCTAGGCCCCACCTCTGGCCTAACAGCCCCAGCCCGGCATCCTCGATGCACGTCCACAGCAGGCATACAATGCACATGTCTCTCCTCCTTCCACCTACGCCCCAACGGATATTGAAGCGGCTATGAACACGATGTCCCTCAATATTGCAAACAACAGTTGGTACATGGATACTGGCGCCACATCACATATGACGACATCCTAATGTACTCTCTCATCTTATTTCAATACGAGCAATTTAAATCATCATATTATATTGGTAGTGGAAACGACATTCCTATTCGAGGTTGTGGAAAATCATCCCTCTCCCCACCACACCTCCATTAGCTTTAAAAATGTCCTCCATGCCCCGACACTTATCAAAAATTTAATCTATATGCGTCGTTTCACAACCGACAATAATGTTTCACTTGAATTTGATCCTTTTGGTTTTTTTGTAAAAGACCTTATGACAGGAATGCGAATAATGTGATGTGATAGCATCGGGGACCTTTACCCTATTACCACCACCGCCGGTCATCCAGCATCATTTCCTTCATCTCTTGCCGCTATTTCCTCCTCTTTATGGCATAATAGATTAGGACATCCGAGAGACACTGTTTTACGCTCCCTTCGCCAAAATAAATTTATAGATTGCAAACATGTATCTTATCCTCCTATTTGTGAATGTTGTGTTTTTGGAAAATATATCAAGTTGTCATTTTATTCTTAATCTACCTGTACTTTAATGCCTTTTGATATAATACACAATGATTTATGGACTTCTCATATTTTAAGCACAGTCGGGCATTGATACTATATGTTGTTTTTAGATGATTATTCAAACTTCTTGTAGACTTTTCCCATTGGAAATAAATCCCAAGTCTATTCTATTTTTCTTTATTCAGCGCCTTCATTAAGACACAATTTGAAAAGAATATCAAATGTTTTCAATGTGACAATGGGAGGGAATTCGATAATAATCAATTCAAACTTTTCTGCACAAAAAACGACCTTGTTTTTCATTTTTCCTGTCCCCACACCTCTTCACAAAATGGCAAAGTTGAACAAAAAATTAGGACCATAAATAACGTAGTTCCTGCCCTCCTTGCTCACACCTCTATCCCCCATCCTTTTGGCATTACAATCTATCTATGGAAACCTATCTCTTAAATATTCTCCCCAACAAGTCTCCCACTCAAGTTTTCTATCTCCGGGATCCTTCCTATAAGCATTTAAGAACTTTTGGATGTCTATGCTACCCCATTCATCCCTCAATACAAATCAACAAGCTGCAACCTAGGTCCACCCCATGTGTATTTCTGGGTTACCCCCAATTCATCGTGGTTACAACTGTTACGACCTGTCCAACTAAAAAATAATCATTTCTCATCATGTCATATTTGATGAGTCTCAATTTCTCTTTACCAAACTCAATTCCCTACCTCCGAATTCCTATGACTTCTTAAATAATGGCATTAATCCCATTCTAATTCATCACTTGCAAAATCAGTCGCTATCATCACCGATTCCCGACCCACCTACCTCTGTCCCGTATCGGGTGGGCCAGCCATCTCTGCCATATACTCCTCGGAACAGCCACTCTCGACAATCCGAGGTCACTCCCTCCCCTCAAACAATTCCCTCATCCCTTCTCCCTGATTTTGCTGCTCCCTCTCGGCCTGCAACTCTGGCCCAACCGCTTCCCAATCCCACCCCACCTCCCACGGCACCCACACGGACGATAGAAACACGTGCTATGCACGACATTTCCAAACCCAAATGGCAATTTAATTTGTCAAATTCGGTTGCCCCTTCACCTCTTGCTCACAACCCAAAAAATGCCTTGTCCGATCCTAATTAAAAATCTTTCTTGATTGACGAATATAATGCTCTTATTGAAAATAAGACGTGGGAGCTATTGTCCCATCCTCCTGATACTAATGTTATTCATTCTATGTGGATTTTTAGACATAAAAAGAAATCTGAAGGTTCTTTTGAGAGTCACAAGGCTCGTCTTATAGGTGATGGCATGTCTCAACAGGTGGGCGTGGATTGTGATGAAACCTTCAGCCCGGTAGTGAAATTGAAAACTATTCGGATCGTTCTCAGTATTATTTTGTTCAAATCGTGGCACATTCATCAGCTGGATGTCAACAATGTCTTCTTGTATGGAGACCTTTATGAGACTGTGTATATGCATCAACCTTTGGGATTCAGGAATCCAGTCCATCCAGATTATGTGTGTCATTTGAAGAAATCGCTCTATGGACTGAAACGGGCTCCTCGTGTGTGGTACCCACGGTTTGCCGACTTTGTATCCTCTATCGGTTTTTCACATAGCAAATCCGATCACTCACTTTTCATATATAGCAAGGGTAATGACATGACATACATTCTGTTATATGTTGATGACATCATCCTAACTACATCTTCTGATGAACTTCGCCGATCCATTATGTCACTCCTTGCCTTTGAGTTTGCTATGAAGGATTTGGGCCCCCTAAGACATTTTTTGGGAATTGATGTTACGAGACATACATGTGGCTTATTCCTTTGTCAAAAGAAGTACGCCGAAGAGATCCTTGATCGAGCAGGCATGACGTCTTACAAACCGGTCCACACACAGGTGGACACTAATTTCAAACTCAGTGCCTCTTCGGATTCTCTGTACGCCGACCCGACTCACTATCGCATTTTAGCAGGAGCATTGCAGTATCTCACTTTCACGAGACCAGATATATCCTATGTCGTGTAGCAAATATGCTTACATATGCACAGCCCGATAGATGAACATATGAATGTCATCAAACATATTTTGTGATATACTCTTCATTTCAGCTTACACATGTACAAGTCCTCACTCTCCGACCTCACCTCTTATTCTGATGCTGACTGGGGTGGATATCCTGATATTCGTTGATCCACGTCGGGTTATTGTGTGTTCCTCAGAGATAACTTGCTTTCTTGTTCTTCTAAATACAACCTACTCTATCTCGATCCAGTGTCGAAGCCGAGTACCGAGGTGTAGCCAATGTTGTCTATGAGTCTTGTTGGATACACAACCTTCTTCTGAAACTTCACAGCCCCATCCATAAGGCTACATTGGTCTATTGTGATAATGTAAGTGTGATATATCTTTCCGGCAATCCTGTTCAACATCAGCGCACTAAACACATTGAAATGGATATTCACTTTGTACGTGAGAAATTTGCTCGTGGACAAGTTAGTGTTCTTCATGTTCCTTCCCGATGTCAGATTGCTGACATATTTACTAAAGGGCTTCCGCACATACTCTTTGATGATTTCCGAGCCAGTCTCAGCGTACGAGAACCTCCCTCTTCGACTTCGGGGGTATGATAGAATATTATACATTTTCTATATTAGGCAAAATTGTAGTCCAATTATAATTAGGAAGTGTAGTCCAATTGTAATTAGGAAGATTAGTTATCTGATTTGTAAAGGAGTAGTTAATTATGTAACACTATATATATTGTACATAATGATCAATGAAAAGCCGGGAACAGATTCCTTTAATTATTAAAGCAAAATGTAGGTATTATTTAATGCTAGTTGATTCCTTTATTAACCATGTACTAAGAATCAAACCAAAATATATTATCTTTAATCCGAAACCAAACCAAAAATGGAAAAACAAACCAAATAACAAAAATATCTCGGTTGGTTCGATTCGGTTTGACTTATCGATTTAATCCAAATAATGTGCACCCCTACATAGATGTAAGAAAACTATTTCTAACCTACAAGTTGGTTCTTTGTGTGTTATTTTTTTGCTAGAATTATCCATTGTGTTTATATCGACTCGTTTATTGTATAAACTATAAACCAATATGAAAATTGACATGAGGAGTCACATAGTTATATCCTGCTTTTATGTTGGAATGAAAATTTTAGAATAATCTCGTTCCCTCACGGCGTATATATTGTTGTCCGTAGTAATGTACCCTTCTAGCAATAGGGGCAGCCTGGTACCCTTCTAGCAGTGTACAAGCAAAAATTGATTTATGAAATATCTACTAATTGTTCAGTTCTTATAAATGTCAAAGTAGGCGTGCTCTCTATTTGGTATAGAAAATCCTGACTCAAGCAGAATGCTTTACAAGAATTTTTGCAGTCATCATACACTATATTTACAAAAGAAATACTAGGATTTATGGTTAAAGAGTAGGGAATCAATCTAAAAGAAGCTCGGGAAGCTGAAGTTGTTGGGTTAAACTGGCTCAAAGATACTCTTAATATGATGTGATATTATCCGTTTTAGCTCAGACTCATAATATTTTTCTTATAAGGCCTCACACCATTAAGAGTATTCAACACCTTATAAATAACTTCTTTTTCTTTTCTACACCATGTATACAGAAGAGCAAAGAAAGCAGTGTTTGATGTCGGAGCAAGATTTTAGCAGAGTGGCATCACATACATATTGGTGAAATCATAAGAAGTATAAAGGGTAGGCATAACTCAGAAGAAAAAAAAGTAAAGGGTGAAACAGATCCAATGAAGGATTTTAACAGTACATATATCTTAGCATTCCATTAAGGAGGAATAACTTGAGTCTCTTGCGCCAGAAACTCAGTAAAGATGGATTCAGGATTTAAAATTAATGGGTTAACTTTCATGATTTTCAATATTGAACTCATGGTACTATTAAAAATTGGGTTCGAATCTAATGTTTATTGAAATTTTAGTAAATTCTTACCTACAATATAGTAAATTCTTATATATATATATATATATATATATAATATACACTTCGTACTACAAATTATTGGTGATGGAGTGAATAACTTAAAAGGTCATTAAACTATAGCAAATTCACTATCAAAGTCACTTATGTTTGTTTGATATCAATAAAGTCACTCAAGTTAAAGCATTATATCAACAAAGTTGTTATAACAAAAAGCTAAAGGAATAATTACATAAATTTACCCTTAAGTTTGATTTTGTATAACTTACCTCGCGAAAAAATAATAGTTTGGGTGTGTTTTTTACTATTATCTCTTTTTTTAATGTATTTCCTTTTACAAATTTTTATTTATGACAGTAATGAAAGTTTTGGGGCTTTCATAGATGAATTTTTTTATGTCCTGCTATATATGAATGAAGAGTTCTTTCGCTATTACTTTCGGTTGTCTTTACTTTCTGTCCCAAACACCATGCAAATACAAATGACTATAAAATAAACTCAAACAAGTTAAATAAAAGATAAAATGAAGAATTATGGACCAAAAAAAAGTCTAATGATCTATAATAAATCAAAACAAATAAAGATGATCGGTCGAAACAGAAGCTAACCTAATGAACCATTGAAAACACAAACTTCAAACCCCAATTTTCACAAGTCTAATGAATTATAGATAAGAATATCATAAGTCGGCCCGTGTTCAACAGTATGATTTCTGCTTAACTACACTAGCTGTAATAATCTACCTCTTGATATTTATAGGCTAGACTAGTCTTTAGCTAAATAAGTAATAAAAATTAATTAAATTAAATAAAAGACTAAATACTATTTAAACATAATGATACTTTATTATATCATATGAGAGTTCTCATTATTAATGACATGATCGAATGAATTTGAGAATAAGTAATGGTTGTAGAATAGCACTTCCTTAAAACAAATTGTGCTTTGATAATAACAAAGATGGCATGTCCCTCCGTGGGAAATCTACTTCATAGTAAGGGTGGCCAACGGGCGGGTACGGGGTAGGGCGGATACGGACGGGGCGGGGCAGGACTGGACTCGACGGGAGGTAGGGCGGGACTGGTCCTCCGACGGGATTGGCTGGCCGAGACTGACGGGATCCGCCGATGTCCCATCCCGTTCCCGGTCCCGTCGGAAAAAGGGACCGGTCTTTATCGGGTTAGGATCGGGTTTTTTGATTTTTTTTTTTTGCACTTAATTTTAAAAAATAACATATACAAACACATCAATAATTGAATAAGATAGTGTAATAAAAAACATCTCAAGCTGTTTTGTGCCTCTTATATTATTTAATAGAAATATAATTTTTTTGTAATACATTTTTAAAATTGCAACTTTGTGGTCTTGAAAATTGCAAATAACATAGTAAAATTATAATTAAAAAAATTACAGATTTAAAAACACTTTTTCTAGTTTCTTTATAATGTCTTGTGGTTCTTCGGTTGAAATGGAATTTGTTGGTCAAATTGTTCGATGTCTCTTTCACCTCCATCGGATAAGATTTCGTTGTAGTTTTCGTCGTCGTCTTCGTTGATCTCCGGTTGGCCGCACCTTCTACGCTCCGCTCGTATCCAATCTCTAAATAATACTGCAATCTCTAAGTTGTCTCCCGCTAATGAGTGTCTGTGCTCTCCTATTTGAAATATTCTGGCACAAAAAACGCTTTCAGACGTTGTTGATGACGTTTGAATGCTCAACACATCTCGGACCATCTTTGATAGTGTCGGAAATGTCTTCTCATTCTCCCTCTAGTATTTTAGCAAGTCTTCACGTCCTTCTTCATTGAGAACTGCTTGGTATGGTACAACACCCTGCAAAACAAAAACATCACTCGCTAACTTGATTAGTAGTGGTACCACTATACATTCTATTTCTAAGGCTTTCAATACTAGCCGCAGAAATAACATATCTTCTTTGAGGTTGTGTTGAAGAAAAAGAAGATGGTATGGAAGTCGGCTGGTTGCTAGCACTTTCTTCTTGGTAATATATATATATATTTACATTCATCGTGTATGCTAGATAAAACTTCTTCTTTAGTTGGTTCCTTAGGTGGTTGGTCATTTGGATTTTTTGTAGTTGGAGGTGGAAGTACAGCTATGCAATCATAAACATTTTTACAAATTTGACATCTAACTACTTGATTCTCTTGGTCCCTATAAAAAAAATCATGCATCTGATTTTAATTTTCGTTTTGTTGGACCTTATCTCATACTAGGGAAAATAGGAGGCGCACTAGTGGGTGTGTCATCTAGATTATCTTCTAAATTAAAGTCTGGTGGAGTTGCAGAAAATATCTCGTCGTCTTCCTCTAATGGTATATCATTAAAAAATTCAGTTTCATCTATATGTGTGTAATCAACCAATCATCATGTCTAGGAATAGGATGACTGAAGGAAGCACCCCTTCCCTTGTTACCCCTACTAGAAGAAACATCCTTACCCTTACTCTTAAACATACCTCTTATTCCTTCTATTTTAATTATGCTAATAAATAATTAAAGATAATAAAATTAAGTGCGCTAATTAAAATAAAGTAACAATAATAATTTAAAGAAGGAACGAATGTATCAAACGCTGACGTAACGTCGATGTGTAATCGAGGTTGAAAATTGAATTTTTGCTCGATGATGATCCTCAAGCTAGTTGTCAACTTCACTCCCAATTTTTGAACATTGATGTAGTTATACAAATGAATAAATAAAATTTAATATTTAGTAGACAATGTAAATTTGTAGAGAGATAGATTGAGAGATTAGAGAAATTGTAGGAAGATTTGTGAGAAAGATGAAGATAAAATGAGGTATTTATAGTTGAAAAATTGGGTTAAAGTGTAAATATATTAATTTAGAGGTTAAAAATAAATATTAAGGGGTAGGGGGAGGCTAAAAATGGTCGTTGCACAACGGCCAAAATATAAAATGGTCGTTGTGCAACAGACATTTTTTGCAAAGGGGAGGGGATCGGGCGGGATCGAGGCGGGACTGCGGGATCGGGCCTAGGGCGGGATGAGCCCAGGTCCCGTTCCGGTTCGAGTCCAATTCCGATTTTTTTTATAGGGGGTCGGGGCGGGACCGAGGTGGTGTCGGGTCGGGACCGGTCCAACCCGCCCCGTTGGCCATCCATACTTCATAGTGTTGTTATTGATGAATTAATGCAGGTTGTTGATGCCAAGGCTGGGGAACCCGAATATAAGGCACAACTTCTGGGAGTAGAATTAGTGGACCTCCTTGCGAAAGAAGCAGCGAAGAAAAGATTTTTTGATAAAATTAGACTTTTAGTAATCTCTCCATGTTTGTCAATGAAGCAATTTAGGCAGCTATTGTACAAACTATATTTGATCGTCTTAACTCTTAATGGGAGCTGAGGGGGAGGGGAAACCCCCTAGGCATGTATTAGACTGTTTTATTTTGTTTGTTATATATCTTAGGTTTATTTTTTTGAATGGAACCTTCAAGTAACTGATAAAATTGTTGCTATGTGACCATGAGGTCATGAGTTCAAGTCGTGAAAATAACCTCTTGCAGAAATGCAAGGTAAGACTACGTACAATAGACCCTTGTGGTCCGGCCCTTCCCCGGACCCCGCGCATAGCGGGAGCTTAGTGCACCGGACTGCTCTTGCCCTTTTATATCTTCGGTATATTTTTAGGGAAAATAATATTCTATGTCCATTTAGAGAAAATATTTATCCCAAATGACCAATATTTCTAATATTATCCAGAATGGCCCTTTAATATATTATTCTACACTTTCATACAAAGTTTATACATTGTCTACAATAAGTGTATAATGTTGTATATCATGTGTATAAATAATGTTGCAAAAATAAAATTGGCTATGCATGTATAAACTAAAAATATGGCTACATAAATGTAATATTTTATGATGGATTGTATATTATTAGAATTACGGAAAAATGCTTAAATATGCCATCGAACTATTGGAAATGACTCATTTATGTCATCACTGTTACCAAAATTGCTCATCCATGTCATTTTTCATTAACGCCGATTTTATAATATCAGATATAGCACGTGACTTCCAACTAGATTATGATTGTGGGTGTGTCGGGTGTATGACTCCGATTTTCAGTAATTTGGAATTTAAAATGGGCTGATTTAATTAAACGATGTAGACCTCTAATTGGAGGTCACGTGTCATATCTGATTTTGTAAATCCATCATTAATGAAAATATTATGGATAAGCCATTTTTATAGTGGCGATGACATTGATAAATGACATAAATGAGTTATTTCTGATAGTTTGATGATATATTTAAACTTTTTCATTGAAATTATCATTGAGCACATCGTTTTAACCAAAAAAAATGGTCTGTCCCATAAACAAAAGGCTCCCAAAACAAAGTCCCACTTTTGTTTCGGACCCTCCAATCTTTTTCTCTTTCTTTTCACCCCAAACACTGGAAAAGAAAAAAAGAAAAAAAAAACAGCAGCAGCAGCAGCAGAACAAAAACATCCAAGATTCCAAGAAATCAAACAAAAGAAAAATTTCCCCAAATTCAAGAATATTTATTGTTACCTTACAATGATGACAGCTAAAGCCAACCCCAATTCCCTTTCACTTTCATCAACCCATTATTACTCTTCTTTCCCAATTCATCGAGTTTCTTTAAAAAATCTTCCTTTTTTGCCTAATTTTCAATGTACAAACCTTGTTTGGGGTTGTTCCAAGAAGCCCATTTCGGGTTCTTTAAATTTGGATCCGAGTTTCTCAAATTCTGAGTCCGGGTCACCAAAAATGAATCCTAGTGCTGAAGTTTCATCTTCCCCTTCAAATGCCATCGATTTCTTGACTTTGTGTCATAGTCTTAAGGTAAATGTATCCATGCATGTGAATTGTTTTTGTGATTTTCATGTACTTCAATTTTATTTCTCATCATGTTGTGTAAAGGAGAGATTTTTAATTTATTTTGGACTTGGAACTTTAGTGTATGACTTGGTTTGAAGTTGGAAAAATAAGTAATCTGATTTTTAGCTAGAATTGGGCATTGATGTTTACATATGTAGCAACTGATCTCAAATTTTTGGAATTTTTATATATCAAAATAATATGTTTAGTCAAAGAAAAACTGTTTTACTATGAATTCTTGTAGGGAAAAATAGAAGAAAATAAGGGTATGTGACCGGCAAGGGTGGCTCAGTTGGTTGAGCATGCGACTTCCATAATGGAGGTCTTAGATTCGAAAACACCCTGCCTACGACAGCAGGGGATTTGACTTCTGGGTCGAGCTCATAGCAAGGGGCTTGCCTAGTGCGGATTATCTCTCGTATGTGGTTTGCGGGCTATTACGGGCTACTGCATAGGAGCGAGGTTTAACCTGTGCGCGCTCGAAGGCTGCGGGTTCTTGTCATAAAAAAATAATAATAAAATAAGGGTATGTGATAAAGTTGTGATCTTTAACAAATTTGAAAATGTATAAGAATATGTTTGAAAAAGAAGGAATCTAATTTTTTTAGTGAGGATTGGGCATTAATGTTTACATATTTAGCAACTTTGGAATTGTTGTATATCAAAATAATATGTTGTAGGCAAAGAAAAACTGTTTTTACAATGAGTTCTTGTAGGGTAAAATAGAAGAAAATGAGGGGTATGTGATAAAGTTGTGATCTTTTAACAATTTGAAAATGTATAAGAATATGTTTGAAAAGAAGGAATCTAATTTTCAGTGAGAATTGGGCATTAATGTTTACATATTTAGCAACTAACCTCAAATTGTTTGGAATTGAATATATATCAAAATAATATGTTGTAGGCAAGAAAAACTGTTTTACTATGAATTATAAACATATAGTAATGTCCAACAAGAAAATAAAATAAATGTGGAAACATATAATAATGCCCAACAAGAAAATAAAATCAATGTGATATCTGACAACTACTACTAAAAGAAAAACCGGAGAGGAGGAAAACTCGCCGCCTCCCTCCCCTCACTTAGCTACCTACTACTGGCCTTCTACCCTAATCCTAGGCCTCCATATCTTTCTATCTAATGACATGTACTCAGTCAGCTGAAGTTGTGTCATATCATGTCTAAATCACATTCCCCTAGTTCTTCTTCGACCTACCTCTACCTCTCCTAGCTCCTGCTACAGCTAACCTCTCGCACCTCCTTACTGGCGCATCCTCGCCCCTCCTCTTCACATGCTCGAACCACCTCAGTCGTGCTTCCCTCAACTTGTCCGCCGCTGATGTCACTTCCACCTTGTCCCGTATAACTTCGTTCCTAATCATATATCTCCTCATATGCCCACACATCCATCTGAGCATCCTCATCTCCGCTACCTTCATCTTCTGAATGTGGCATTCTTGACTGGCCAACACTCTGCACCATACAAAAATGCTGGTCTAACCACCACTTTGTAGAACTTTCCTTTGAGCCTTGGCGACACATTCTTATCGCACAGTACTCCGGAGGCAAGCCTCCATTTCACCCACCCCGCTCCAATGCGATGAGTGACATCCTCGTCAATCTCCAGAGTATTGAGTTTGTTTATTAAGGATTGGAGTGGGAATTGGGGAATTTTCTATATCAACTTGTATTTTATTTGAAGTTTGTAGTTTGATGGATTTAAAGAATGTACATATACCTAGTCAAGGCTTTTCCTGCTAGAAACTAAAATCTAATAGAGGGTTCCTTCTCCATTTTTTTATAACCGAGAATCCTCGAGGGCCAGCTGGCTAGATGGTTCCTACTTCAAGTATTGAGTTTAGACATTGAACTGAAGTTGTCTTAGTCAAATATGTAGCAATAAACATAAGAAGAAAAGGTCACTTTGCATTGCTTCAAATGATTTTAATGCAGTTTTATTAACATAAGTAATCCGTTTATTAGCTTTCTTGAGCTATAAGGTAGTCTGTAACTTATTGCTCATTGTGGTCTTCCTTTTTGCAAGTCAACTTCACATTGTATCAAACCTTCAATTATTTTGTTCAAAAGCAGTGACCTTTCAAAACCGGAATCCACAAATTTAAACTTAGCCTAAAAGGGTAGTTAATCTCCAATAGGAAAAACTAAAGGTGTGGATGGAATTATCTTGTTCCATCTAAAAATGTTTAGCAGGCATATAAAAAATGTGATATTTGAGAAAAAGTTGAAAAAGGGTATTTAGAAATCGAGTTGTGTTTGGACATGCATTTAACTTGGGAAAAAGTTGAATTTTTGTGAGTGAAAAATAATCAATTGAAAAACTGTTCAAAACCACTTCTTTCTGCTGCAGTTCTTTCTTAGTTAACCTCTTTACTGTACATTCATATCTTAATGAATGATTACATCTTTTTTCCATGTTGCATTCGTTTACTATCTGCGCTATGTATTTAATTGGCCTAGGATGTATCCCCTAATCACTCTACTTGTTTTGTAGACCACAAAGCGGAAGGGATGGGTAAATCATGCGATAAAAGGTCCTGAATCTATTGCTGATCATATGTACCGTATGTCCTTGATGGCTCTGATTGCTAGTGACCTTCCTGGCGTTAACAGGGAAAGGTTGAACCTGATATAGCTGATAATGCTCTTGCTATTTTGTTTCAAGATTTTGACTTAAGTTTTACACATTTATTGATTCTTCTGCTATGTTGCTAATGAAATGGAGTGGCAAAAAGTGGTGCAATCCTCTGTCTTTTGCCTTTCCTTGGAATGGCTTCTATAGTTGAAAATTTAGGTTACAATCGTCTAGAACTTCTGATGAAATATGTTATTTATGTTATTATCAATTTGTTAATGGTTAGAATGCTGCTTTTTATTAATGGAGGAAATAGTCATCTTCAAAAATTCCATTAAGTTTCATGTAAAGCAAAAGGAAATTTAGGCACTTTATTTGACCTTTTGTGATATAAAATCTCGTATATGCAGAGCTAATCGTTGCTTGGTTTCTCCATAACTAACTGTGAAAAGTTATTTAGTTCACAAACAGTTCTTCCTAGCATTCTGTAAAATGGATGCAAGTGTCAGTCCGTGAAGATATTGCTATGCTCATCAAAAAGAATCAGGAGGCAGAAACTTCAGTAACGCATTTTAGGCCTATTTGCAGAATTATCACCCCTTAATTAATTTTCTGAGTAATTATTGTTTGGTGTTGGATCATATATTATTCTTCTGTACATAATCCAATTTTAGTTACTGAGGATCATTGTGTTCCATTTATGTAACAGGTGTATTAAGATGGCCATTGTTCATGATATCGCAGAAGGTATTGCCTCCAAATTCGAGATTACCTTTCTGATATTTTGGAGTTTTATCTTCAACTCGAAGGCTGAATTATTTGCAGCAATTACCCTTTTATATGACTTATTCCAACATTAAATGGTGAATATAATTGCCACTGCGAAAGCACCCAAAAAAAAAAAGGAATGATGAATTCTAGCATGCATATAGTGCTTTTCAGGGATCTTTGCTGTGGAAAGAGTCAATTATGCACACCAAACAAACAAACAAATAAAAAAGTTTTTTGTTTTATATTCTTTTCTTTCCTTGTCTTATTCGCGGTTGATACCAGCATTTTCATACTGTTTTAAATTTCTTGTCCGGGTCTGACTGTTTCTCTTGTCTTGCCTTGATTTGCTTATGCTTATGCTTTGTCTTGAGCTGAGGGTCTCTCGAAAATAGCCGCTTTACCTACCAAGGTTGAGGTAAGGTCCGCGTACATTGTACCCTCCGCAGACCCCACGTTGTGGGATTTCACTGGGTATGTTGTTGTTGTGATTCTTTTCTTTCCTTCTCAAAAACAAACAAACAAATAAAAAAGAAAGAAAAGAGGAAACCATCGAGGGCATGGGATGTAGCCCGACCGGCTCTTATGTGGATAATATGGAGGGAAGGAAATAGGAGAGAGTTTGACTAGGTTGAGAAACACGTGAGCAGTAGCCTCGTGTCTTTAAGCTTTTTTTGGTAAACCCATGAGGTGCTTGCTTGTAAGATGATTGGATGACTTTTATAGAGAACCATTTTTTGGCTTAGATCTCTCTACTCTTTGGTATACTACTTGTATGGGGGGATTTTTTGGTACATGTGAATAGTAGCTGCTGTATTTTCTTTTTGGTGCACCCACAATGTTCTTGTTTGTATAGATTATTGGGTGACTTTTATAGAGAAGCATATTTTGGCTTAGGTCTCTCTACTTTTTGATATACTACTTATGTACGTGGATTTCTCCAACATAAATAAAAGAAGTGTGTATGACTAAAACTGAACAAATGCACACCTGTTGACTTTTCTTTTGCTTTTTTTTTTTTGGGGGGGGATAGGTTATGCACCTTCTGGTGTTTGCTGTTTGGTTATTAGTTAATCTGCGAGTTCCAATATAAGAAATTCTGTGGTCCTCCTTATTCGGATGATGTAATAAGCATCAAGCTGAAAGATTATTGGTATCTAAGTAACGAAAATACTGTTGATATGACGGCAGTTTTTAAACTACTTACATATATTACTGAACTTCTTATAGGCATAGTATTTTCTGTTGTGAGAATTAGGTTTACCACCTTCATCAGTTTCGCTTTAGTTTTTTCTTCTTCCATGTGTTCGTTTCGTAGTCTTTTTTGTTTTGGTTGGAGTGAGGCTGAGATTTTCACCATATTTTATATAAATTTGAGTTTTTGCATTTGATAATAGTTTTGAACTTTTATAGCAATTGTCGGAGATATAACTCCATCTGATGGTGTGCCTAAGGCTGAAAAAAGTAGACTTGAGCAAGCTGCTTTGACTGAAATGTGCAAAGTTCTTGGTGGAGGAATGAGAGGTATTCCCTTATGGTGTTTATCTAATCAACAAGGCTCTTTATATTTCGTATCATACCTTATTTATTTTCTATAAAGCAGTCAAAACACTATTAAAGTAGCTTCTTTTCTTATGACAATATACATATCACGTTTTATAATATTTCCAGCTGAAGAGATTAAAGAACTGTGGCAAGAGTACGAAAACAACGCTTCACTGGAGGCCAATCTTGTAAAAGATTTCGACAAGGTATGAATTACTAGCTTTCATCCAATATTTAGTAAATTTTATACAACGAGAAGTTTCACATCTTGAGTACACTACTTTTTTTCCTAGTCAAATTTTGTCCGAGTTCGTATTCTTTTTGGAACGTTGAGTAATTTGTTAATTTATGAGTTCTGGTATTATTGGCTATCACTCCACTAGATCCTTAAATCATATAACATCTGATGGATTTCACGTTTTTCTTTTCGCTCTTCTCCAGGTTGAAATGATTCTTCAGGCATTGGAATATGAATCAGGTGAATAACTCATCTCCGAAAAATTTAAGTTAAAAGAATTGTTGGGATACAATTGTTGTAGGGAACGGGAAGTAAATAACTATTACAATAGAAGAAAGGATAAACAAACTATTACAATAAAACTGGAAATCAAAACCTTAACAATTTGCTTGTGAGATTCGTTGAGTCGAGTGATGGCACTCTTTCTTTAAGACAAGATTGCCCTATATGTCTTCTTTTATGGTGTTGAGCAATAGTCTCCCAAGATACAACAACAACTTTAACAAGTGAGCAAAGGAAACTCAAGTGTTACTCTTGAAGAACTTTGAGTATAGTGACTTTGCTAGAGAGGAAGAATATGAGCTCTGAAAATCTGGAGAATTTTCATAGTGTTGAGTAGTATGTTCAATTGAGCCAAAGGCCTCAATTTATAGTGTAAGTAGAAGACCCCTCACCTAGCCAACTAATGGCCTTCAATAGCCATGTAATTGCACTTGAATGAGGGGTTACATTCAGCCAAATAATGGCTGAATTCATGTGGCAAGTAATGGAGAATCAATGCTTCAAAACCAGCCCAAACGTCAGATTTTTCCAACTTCCCGTCGCAGCAATCTGCCTCCGAAGCGCCGCGGCGCTGTATGACTAGCCATTTTGCGCCGCGGCACTACGGCGCCGTGGCTCCGACGGTTGTGGCGCCGCGGCCCTTCACGGCTCCGCGGCGATTTCCGACTCGTTTCATCTTACACTTCGTACACTTCTTCCTTCCTTTACCAACGTGGAATACTTTGTCATTTGACCAATAACCGTCCATAATTCTATGTCTCAAACGTATTACATACGTACCAATATCTCTTTCACTAATGAAATTTGCGATACTTGGCACTACGTGTGCACGTGTGTGGAAACGATGTTTCCGACGTGCGGACCCAATTGTTCGAGTCATAAATTAATGGGATATACTTAATTTCACATTTAGTAAATTTCCAACAAGAATTAAACTACTACTTTCACTGAATATATTTTTCTAGTTTGTGCTTCTCACTATGTTGAGTATGGTTGAGTACTTTTGGCATTTCATCTATAATTAAAGGGCTTTGTTTTCCCTGTACTGGGATGTTTGGATACATCCTTTTCTCATTGAGACTGAGAGTTAGATGCCTAAATTGTTCAAGTGAAGAGCATCCTTTGAGATGGCACATATAATATGTCTCTTTCATCTTTATGTACTCAATCCAGTGGAACGTTTATAAATTACATTTGATGCAGCATGGTTTTTTGGTACTGCTTTGACTTGCTTGTCTTATGCCGAGGGTCTATCGGAAACAACCTCTCTACCTCCCAAGGTAGAGTTAAGGTCTGCGTACACTTTACCCTCCCCAGACCCCACTTTGTGGGATTTCACTGGGTATGTTGTTGCAGCATGGTTTTGTGCAATCTTCTATATTTCTCCTTTCTGTACTTCTTACTGATAGGCTGTTGTTTTTTGACAGAACATGGGAAGGTGCTGGATGAGTTTTTCCTTTCAACTGCAGGTCAGTGATCTTTTATTTCCGCTCAGGAAAAAAGTGAGCGCTTTGTCTCGTTCACCATTGAGTATTTCTTGACATTTTGTAGGAAAATTTCAAACCGAAATAGGAAAAAGCTGGGCAGCGGAAATCCATTCGAGGAGAAACTCCAGATTGGGAAACTAACTCAACTGAACGTCATTGATATTTTGCATTTATACCATCTTAGTGTCTCCCGTCCTCAAATAACCGGGAGAGAGCCTACGTGTTGATCTAATCAGAGTAAAAATGCACTCACTTCTTTGTTCAGCTAAGCTCCGATTAAGCTGAACACTCGAAGTAAAATTTAGGTAGGAGATGTTGTACTCTTAGGGATATACCTTACGTGCTGCATGCACTAGGCACGAGTAACTTTTTTTCCCGGAACCCTTCAAAAAAACTTTTTCCTGGAATTATTTTGGTTGTCCTGACATGGTGACATCCTAACATTGCTTTCAAAATATTCAGCACCTTTTGCTATGATCCATTCTACTGTTTTATGTAGAGTTAAATGTGGATTTACAGAAGCTCCAAAGCTAAGTGTGTACCTTGGTTTCCTTTTTCTTCCCCTATTTGCATATAAAATTGCCATATTTGCCTTCAGGTTGGAGATAAAAAAGTTAAATGAGGTGAAATAATGGAAGGATACATGTTCCAATCATCTTGCTAAACCACTCACAATTATAATCTTCTTGATTCATCAAAGGTCAGTGAAGGATATAATCCTTAAAGAAGACTATTTATACTAAATATACATAATGGGCTTAACAAATAACCAAAATAAGGTCATCATTATGAGAAGGTTAAAGAGCATCCAGCGCAAAGCGATCTTTCGAGCTGTGGGGGCGGTTTCCTTTTGTGGAGATGAAATGCCTTCATCTTCTAGGTTGTGGAGATAGAAACATTTCATGGAGTTCATCTTCTTATTCGTGGAGGCCTTCAACATTTGACTATACGCTTTCATGCTCTCCTGAAGCACTCCATGGACTCGATGTCAACTTGGTCGCATGTATTGTCAAAGGTGCCTCCTTAATCTACATCACAAGTTATACCGTAATTATAATGACAATATTACAATGTATAATTGTTAGTTCCGTTACTATATTCCTGGTATAACTTGTTCACCAACCAAATAACTATTATATTCCCAATCCCCCTTCCCCCTAGAGGTAGATAAGTTATTAGTCCTTTGTGCATCCCTTGGACCCAATTTTGGGCCCAGCCCAAGATAGAGTTAAGACATTGGTCTATAGTAATGTGGGCCAGGATGTGACATCGGCCCATAAAGATTTATGTCATATTTACAATTATCGGTCGAGATAATCCCAATTAATTAGCAAACGTAAGCAAAGATATGGATAACTTTGAATTTGTGAACGAATAAAAAGTCAAGAGGGATAATTGAATTTTGGAAAATAACTTTAAATATTGAATGCAAATTTTAGACTTTTGTGCTTTCTACTCCTATGGAGAAGCTACCAATTATTATTTCTTCCCACGTGTTATTTTTTTTAAAATATTCTTCCCACTAGAAGATAAACACCGTTTACTATTACTCTAAATCATTTATTTTTCTGAAACTTTTAGTGAAACATGTTATAAATGAACTTATAAAGTTATGAGGTGCATGTTTTATTTTTCTTTGTAAAACATTGGTATACGGTTAAAAGTATTCTCTTGTAAAAATTTATGCCGTTAAAATTGCATGGTTTTAGAAAGGCTAGAAATACCGATGTTAACATTGCTATACTTACCTACGTATATATGACTTGCTAAAATGAAGGGTGGCGGAGTTACCATTGACCAAAGGGAAGAAATTGCACGGTTTCCCCTTCAAATGGGCTGGTCTTTAATTTTTGAACTTATGCCGCTTATGCCTAGCGAAACATAGAATCTTTAAAGAATCCGATATAACATGTGTGATATTAGGAAATATAAACTTATGCTCCATAAAAAAGTTATTTATTTTGCGGGGCAAAAATTAAAGACCAGCACAAAATGGGGATAAAAATGCAAACGATCCGACCAAAGGGAGCCAATTGATACCCCTTCACTGGAATACATTGTGTAGATAAGTCAATATTGTTTTATGTATTTATACTATGATGAATCCTCTTGAATTCATAATTTGTTTGCTTCTTTATATCTTGATTTGTCTTAAAGAGATTATTACCACTAACGAATTTCTAGATACGTAATTGTCTACTAACTCGATGTCGATGTTCGTGACGGATCCAAACATGAGTTCTCAATTCTCGGATTTGCCAGAACCTAGTGCCCTGGGATTGAATCCTATATATGTGTGCGTGAAAAATCAAGTGTGAGTAGAGTTAAAACACACATTGCAGTTTGCAACAAATTTTCTCAAATATGAAAAATAAATTGTAATCACAAAAAAAAAATCAAAATTGTGAGTACAACTCTATTTTTTTCTTGATTCTTCTCTTTGAATTTTCTCAGTGATTCGAAGGCGGTGAGTAGCGTATTTCTCGAACATAGGATGATGCATACCCAAGTTGAAACATAGGATGATGCATACCTGAGTTGATTTTGAGGAAGAACACCCCTACTCGATCACTTCGACTTTGAGCAAGACAACATTTGATGTCATGATCTCTTTGTGATTATCCAAGAATTTATGGAATATTAGAGATGCCTCTTCAAGGGAATATGTGCCCCTTTTATAGGTGTGAGCTAGGATTTATAATAAAGTAGCCTCCGGAAAACCCTCAACGGACTTTTAGGCTTGATCGAAGACCATGAATTTAGCTTGACTTGTAGATGCCCGACTTAAATCAAGTCAATTTTCATATTTACACACATTTAAGGACCTATTCTCTAAACTATGAACCCAAAAATGTCTAAAACTTTGAATATGTCACTAATGAAGTAAAACCATTACAACAAATGCCAATATTATTGTTGATAGTTCTTCAATGAATTTATGCAGGTATGTGTAAGGAAATAAAAAAAAAACTACATAAAAGATTAAAATAAAATGCAGAAAAAATATACTCCTAAGAAAGTGGACAAAACGTACAATTGTCTGCATGCAATTAGACCCACAAATTCAGCTAATATTCAATATTGTTATTATTGAGAATGAGGAGAGAAAAAAAAACAAGGAGCAGGACCCATATTTTGTTCCACTAACAAAAATACGTGATCCCCATTATTACCTCTTGTTTCCATTCCCCAAAAAAGCAAGACATAATTTGCTTAAGAAAACAAGTGAAAATTTGTGTAATTTTATGTATAGTACCTCCTATGTGAATCAGGTCATTATGAGGTGATTATAGAAGAGAATGAGAATAATTGTAATAATAAAATGTAATTGTGTATAATGTGAAGTTGATTAAGAACCATGAGTTTCAGATTCAAATTCCAGTAGAGATAAAAAAGTTAGGTGATTTCTTCTAATTGTATCCGTAAAATTAATCGAATTACATGCTACACCATGATTATAAAAAATTGCATACAATGTACTAAATTTGTCTAATATAGAAAGTAAAGTAAAGATCAATTTCTCCAAAAAGTGAACACGACGATATTCACTAAAGATCGGTTGAGGCAATGATAACAACGAAGAAATGTGGTGAGATCGATGAATTTCACTATCTTAATCAGAGATTTGAGTTTCAAGGTTTAGAAATAGAAAAAAAATCTGGTAAAAAATACTTTTCCCTTTACTGACTTTGTGTGGCACCAATTCGAATTAATCGAGTTGATGAGTATCAAATACCGTATGATTTTAAAAAATAACAAATAAAAATCTAAGCACATATTTGTTAGAAACAGATTGCAGAAAATGTAGAAAATCGACTTCACAAGTAAGTACGAACTTTCCCCTTAAGACTATTTCACCCACTACAGAATGATGTACTTGGACTCATTGAACTTAAGACTCGAGGGTTTTATCGAGTGTTAAGTCGAGGTTCCACCATTGGTAGTTAGGAGTATAGGCTTCAAACCCATCCTTTTTGTAGTTTTGGTGACTAAATACCTCGTAAGGCCTTTTGTCAAGAGATCTGCCAGATTCTGATTTGTACATACAAAGTCCATAGTTATAACACCATCAGGAATGAGTTGTTTCACATAACTATGTCGTAAACCAATGTGCCTTTATTTAGCGTTATAAACTTCATTGTATGCTTTAGCCAATGTAGCCTCATTATCACAATGAATTGAGATAAGTGACATGGGCTTTGCCCACAAAGGCAAATCATACAAAAAAATTCTTAGCCACTCGACTTCCTTGCATGCAGACGCTAATGCTATAAATTCAGATGTCATAGTTGAATCTGCAATACAAGTCTGTTTCTTGGATTCCCATGAAATTGAACCCCTACCAAGTGTGTATATCCACCCACTCATAGAGGAATGATCAATGTTAGATATCTAACTTGCATCAGAAAACCCTTCTAATACACAAGGAAATCTATCATAATGTATTCCATAGTGAATAGTTCTCCTAAGATACTTAAGTAGCCTTCGAACATCATGCCAATGAGCATGACTTGGATTATGAGTAAAACGACTCAGTTTTCCTACAGCAAAACTAATATCAGGTCTTGTACATGTCATGGCATACATAAGACACCCAATTACCTTAGCATACTCTAATTGTTTCACAGGTTCTCATGTATTCTTAGATAACACTACATTGTGATCAAGAGGTGTAGATGCAAATTTACAATCAAAGTTGTTAAACTTCTTTAACACCTTTTCAATGTAATGTGACTGAGTCAAGTCCAAACCACTAGTATGTCTAGTAATTTTAATGCCTAAAATCACATCCTCTTCACCCATGTCTTTCATAGAGAAATTAGCAGATAAAAACTCATTTGTGCCACTTGTTGGAGATCAATACCAAATATTAATATGTCATCCACATATAAACAAATGACAACTCCCTTGTTTCCAACAAACTTACTATATACATGCTTATCGGCATCATTGATAAGAAGTCCATTAGAAAGTACAACTTGGTCAAATTTTTTGTGTCAATGTTTGGGAGCTTGCTTAAGCCCATACAATGATTTGATCGACTTACACACTTTGTGTTCTTGACCAGGAACAACAAACCCCTCGGGTTGTTCCATATATACCTCCTCATCTAATTCACCATTTAGAAATACGATTTTCACGTACATTTGATGAATAACGAGATGAAAAATTGAGCCTAATGCAATCAACACCCTTATTGTTGTTGTCCTTGCAACAGGAGATTAGGTATCTAAGTAATCAATACCTAACTTTTGAGTATAACCTTTGGCTACTAAACGAGCCTTGAACTTGTCTATAGTTCCATCTACTTTCATTTTCCTTTTGAAAATCCACTTACAACCAATGGGTTTACAACTTGGTGGTAGATCAGCCAACTTCCAAGTTCTATTACCCATAATCGAATCAATTTCATCATTAATTGCTTCTTTACAAAAGGAAGCATCTGGAGACTTCATTGCCTCCTCAAACGTGACAGGATCGACTTCTAAATTATAACAGAAAGGTATGTAAGTGTCAATAGAAGAATGATCCCTACTTCCTTCAACGAGAAACAGAAAAAAATAATCTCCGAAATCTTTAGCTTTTCGCGCCCTTTTACTTTTTCTTGGTTCCACAACTTCCTCATTAGTTGAGTTATTATCAACTAAACCATACTCTTTCCGTAAATGAGAACTAGATGGTAACGTTGTGTCATGAGATCTAAGAATGGTACTAAATCTATTTTCATCGAAAATAGCATCCCTAGACTCAATTATAGTATTAACAGAATATGAATCATTAGGTTCAATAACCTTAAATCTATAGGCTTTACTGTTCATAGTATAGCCTATAAAAACACACTTAATTCCTTTCTCCCCAAGTTTCTTTCTTTTAGGCTCTGGAACTTTAACAATTGCTCTACATCCCCAGACTCTAAGATGACTTAGGTTTGATTTTCTCTTGTTCTAGAATTCATATGGGGTAGTCTTACTTCTCTTATTAGGTACTCTGTTAAGAATATAACAGGCTATATGCAAGGCTTCACCCCAATATCCATGTCCTAAACCTGACTTGGATAACATGGCATTTACCATTTCCGTTAGGACTCTATTTTTCCTTTCATCCACACACCATTCTGTTGTGGTGTATAAGGTGTTGTAACTTGATGCACAATTCAAGTTGATTCAAAGAATGGTGGATTATAATATTCCCCACCTCTATTCAATCTAAGATACTTAATAAAGGTTTCACAATGAAGTTCTACATTACTTTTAAACACTTTAAATTTTTCAAGTGCTTCACTTTTTGAATGTAACAAATATACATAACAAAATCTAGAATAGTCATCAATAAAGGTAACAAAATAACATTTTCCGTTTGTTGTCACATTGTCACTCATGTCACATAAATCACTATGAACTAAATCAAGCAATTTTGAATCTCTTTGAACAGAAGAAAATGGTAATCTAGTGATTTTAGTGAGCATACATGTTCTACATTTTACATCATTCTTGTCAGTTGAAGGAATTAGAGATTGTAAAGCCATATCTTTCAACTTTCTAAAATTTACATGTCCTAAATGATAATGCCATAAAGAAGAAGTATCAAGAGAGTCTAAGACATAAACAGAAGCATTCATCACTTTATTAATGTTAACAAGGTTCAATTTAAACATACCACAATGTAAATAACCCTTTCCGACAAACACTCCACCCTTATATAGTATAAAGTTTCCAGCCTCATACACTTTTTTGAATCCATATTGGTTGAAAATACTACCAGACATCATATTCTTACTAACTTCTGGAGCATGATAAACATCATTCAAAGTTAAACTTTTTGCAGAAGTAAAATCTAATACAACACTTCCTTTGCCTAAAGACACTAACAGGAGATTTGTTTCCCATATAGAGAAAAGTTGAATCTTCCACTGGTTCATAGGTCTTGAAGTGAGACTTGTCCTTGCAAACATGTCTTGTAGCACCCGAATCAACCCACCAACCATTGTCATCTTGGACCATGTTGATTTAAGAAATCATGGCAGTGAAATTTTCATTGCCATCTGCAGCCTTTCGATTCTTCTGTCCTGAACTCGAACTACCAGGATCCTTCTTATTTGGGAGTCACGTTTCATGTGAGGACCACCACAATTCCAACAAGCGGACTTCTTTTTCTTGTTGCTATCAAATTTATTCTTGTTGTTGTTATGCTTGTTTGAATTGAACTGCCTTTTCTTGCCTTTTTCCTTACTGGATTGGCCTTCCTCCACAATGTGGATATCCTGATCTTTATTTTCTTGTTTCCGGAATTCTTCTTCTATACGAAGATGGTTAGACAATTCCTCAAGAGTAAGATCATTTTTTTTATGTTTAAGTCTGTGTTTGAATTCCTTTCAAGTTAGGAGTAGTTTGTCTATTATACTAGATACAACAATAGATTCATCCATATTCATGTTATGTTGTTTGAAATTACCAAGGATGCGTTCAATCTCATAGAATTGCTCCATTACTGGCCTTTTTTCATTCTTAGAATAACTGTTAAATTGGGTAACAAAAATTTCTTACTTGTTGCATCTTCACGCATGTACCTTGCCTCCAATTGATCCCACGATTTCTTTGCATAATACACGGTTTGGTAAGAATCGAACAAGTCATAAGTCATCTCATTCAGAATATGGCCTCAACATATGTATTCATCATTCTCCCATTTTGCCCTTGTTCGTGTCTGTGCAATGGTCTCGATCTCCTGTTCTTCTAGTTGTGGAGTAATCAGAACATAGGCAACGTTCAATGTGGTGAGAAGAAAATGCATCTTTTTCTGCCATCTTCAAAAGTTACCACCATCAAACTTGTCCGGTTTGACAAAGTTTGATGTCATCTCCCTAATACTAGCCATAAAGGAAATAGTCTTAAGATTGTTAGAAACAGATTGCAGAAAATGTAGAAAACCGACTTCACAAGCGAATACTAACTCTCCCTTTAAGACTATTTCACCCCCATAGAGTGCACCGGGAAGGATTGAATGTCTTAGGGATACTAAGAAGTCTAATCAAACATCGTTTGCACTAAAGCAACGTTTGATTCCTACTGTATTGAAAATTTTTCTGATTTTGATTGATTTTTATGATGAGAATATGACAGTCTATTTATAGATAGATGGTGTCTTTTCATAGTACCTCTTGAGATTAAATCAATGGTTATGAATGATGCCTTTTTCATGATGCCTCTTGAGATTAAACCAATGGTTAAGAATGATGTATTTTCATAATTTTTTGAATTAATTATGTCCAAATATATCTTAACACATAAGGAAGAACTTTCCCTTATAAACACAATAATATAGTGTTTCCTAACCAATGTGAGACATTGCTTAGAAATCTCCAATAATATTTAGTGTTTTTGATAATTGTTATTGACTTCTAGGCTATTTACTACTATATATGTCGAGGTAGTTAACTATGTGTGATCACTCTACCCTTAAGTTTTATTCGGACGTTTAATTATTTTAAGATAGTTCTATAATAATTTACAAGGTGAAAAAAGGGACCGTATATAAAAAAAATTAATATGATGAAAATGACATGTTCAGCTCAATGCCTCAATCAAGGTAATCAAGGTACCATTAAAACATTAATTGATTTGTACTTAGCTTTATAGAAGTTGGACTTTGACCGTCATACACGTGCACAACCATATGTTAGAACAAAAGTGATTTGAAATAAACACAAGAAGTTGTAATAAATTAATCTTGGATTTTAAATTAAACAACGTCACTATTACTAAGGATTTAATTTTTTAAAAGATTTTGAGAATCCCATGAGGATTTGTCATTTAGGGAATTGGAGAATAAATCACCATAGATGCTAACAAAAACCAGAATTTAAATAACGCGTTATATTTTTATTTTTAAAAAGTTGATTTTCAATAGATTAAATTTAAAAAATTCCAGTCAAAGTCAATGAATAGAATAGAATATTCCAACATCGACCAACTAGAGATTTTAGTTTTTTGCTTTGTTTGTATATTGAAGTAAAGAGAGCTTTCATCCCTTTCATTGTCTGTGTACTTTTAAAGAAGGTCCACTCATTGGTTCAAAATTTATTCTCATATTTTAACAAAGAAAAATTGTAATGGATACTTTGCATTTTTCTATCACTATTAAAAAAACAAAAATTAACGTTGGACAAATTTTATAGCTGATTAGCAGAATCTGTCGTTAATCCTATTTAGCGACGAATTAGCAATATATTATTAAAAAAAATTGTTAGCAACAAGTAATTTAGTGACGGATCAGCGATGAAGTTCGTAGGTGGTTCTAGTTTTTGTAAGTGCTAACCTTTATAATAATTATTATGTTTACATATATTTCTCATGTTCTCTTTTTGTTTATGAATTTTACCATAAGACATATGATATTCCGAACGATCAAATATTTATCTTACGCAATACCTAATTTTTGTTTATAGGATAGACCAAGTTACTCTACCTGTTCTATGCTAGCGTTTGCAAAATAATAAAGAATAGAAAGTCAGCGACACAATATTTTTACGTGAAAATCACCCGACTCACAAAGGATAGAAAAAACCATGACCTACACCTCTGTAGGATTTAACCCAAACTCCACTACAACATGAGCTTTTCAAATTCAAATTACAAACTCTGTAACATAGGAAATATACTCTAATTCCTATCTCACTAATCTCTCTAGACTAGTAAGCCCACTTCTAGTTATCCCAACTTGAAGTCGAATTTGACAAACCAATTATACTAAATTAATTGCTTCTATGAAAGCTGATAAAGGTACAATTCGATAATCATACCTAATACACGAATCTAAACTCAAGACCTGTAACATATAAACTCTATGAAACATATTCTTATATCTTCGTCTTTGTATCATGTCGCACTTCTGAAATCAAAACTCTCTCAATTATGCTTGACAGGGTTCGCTAAATTCTGATTTTCTCTCTATGTGAGTGCGTAAGATTTGCATCACGTCAGTTGAACTCAATCCTTATGTGGTAAGATCCAATACGAGAGTCAGGGTTTAAGTTAACTTGAGATTTTTGCTCTTTAACGCGGCTTCAATTTCTTTGTAGGACTATGAAGTATCTTGATAAGTATGACAAGAAATCCTACAACCTTGTACGTCAAGTCCTTACCATAAACACAAGGACTCTGAGCAGGAACACATTCTTGGACCTGGTTCAAGCATCTATTCCATTCAACTATGTCTCGCATCTATGTGTGTTATGGAACATGTTTATCGACCTTATTCAAGCACTTCTGCTCTGAGATGATTCTACTTTGTACTGCATCTGTCCTTTGATGGATCAAGTCCACAGACCTGGTTCATTCACCTTGTTTATTTACTTTGTCAATCATCTAAACCTATACTTGTCATTTTTGCTAATGACAACAACATATATCTATTTCTTTTAAATATCCTAATTACGTATTCTTCGAAGAATAGTTCATATTGATCTATAGCTTGAAAATTTTGGGTAAAAATGAGAATTCAGACAACTATTAAGTATTTGAGTTTTATGATTAAATTGACAACTAAGTTGGAGAAAGTTTCTTTTTTGTTTTTCAAAAGCACATAATATCTAAAATTCTAATTATTTTCTTACCAACATAAAAAACAATAATGTACCAGAAAGTGGAATTGTTATATAATATTACAACATCGTTTTAGTAATATTCCTTCTGTAACTAAATAAATATATGAGGGGTTTTTTTTTTTAAATGGCAACTAGCATTTAACTGTCAATTACTAGATTTTACAAAGCAGCCTTAAAAATGCAAGGACATATGACCATCCTTAATTAGTAATTATCTTGATTATATATATTTATAAATCATAATAACTACGTAAGAGTTTTATGGAATCATCAGCAAGTTAATAATACATGTAGGACCATACTGATTAAAGTACAATAATAAAAGGTTTTGTCAAATTACTAAATTAGTGTTTGCTTAGCTAACTAAGTAATGTAATAATTCCTGAACATTATGAAAATAGAGGCACCTAATATTAATAATTGATGTCATGTTATCAATCAAATATAATTATTCGGATTTCTGTGGTATACCAGAAATATTTTAAAAAATTTAATTATTACTTGTATCAAATTAATTAAATAAAAATAAGAGCTTTAATTTAGTGGCGGGTGTTTTCTTGATTTTGTTAATCTGGAAGGTTTCTCTTCTTAGAGCCAAAGGACATGAATGTCATTTTCTTCCCCCATTATTGCTCATATTTTCTTTTAGTTTAGTTTATTTATGTTTTTAATGTGGTCATATTTGAACGCAAAACCGATACATTGACCCGGTCAAATGGGAAATTTCTTTTATATTTATTTTGATTTGGTAAACGGTAAGAGTTGATTTCAAGATAAATCAAATAGTTGGCAAGATTTCCATAATAAGTTATTTTTATTTAATTTAAGGCACGTAGGAAATAATTAATAGTAGTATTATTTACTGCATTTCACTTCCTATCATGATAAAAAATTCTTTTGGTTTACTGCAATTAAGCCGGGGATTGAGTTTAGACTTAATTAAAACAGATATGCTTAGAGTAAATTGTGATAAACAAGTATCTCACTAAGATTTTTTTTATTAATGACATCTAAAATGATAATGGAAAATGGTGTTTTAAGGAATGTATGTCGAGTTAGTAAAAAATCAAGTTTAGACCAATTTATTTGTAATATATGAGTCTAAAGTTAGACAAATAGTATCATGTAGTTTATAGTAAAATTATTAGTAGTATTTTAGTGTAAAAAGCTCTTAATTTAAACATATCTACCGTTAGTAACTATGTCTTGACTTTGGTATCATAATTCTTGGCTTCTTGCATAACAATTCATATGTTATTATGCATTATATAACAATTCGGTGTAGTATGGTTCCTACCTAAATAGTTTGTGAATTAAACAATTTCTCCAACAAAAGGTTATTCAAAATCTTCATAAAGTTACCCAAAAAATATGTGAAACTTACACAAATGACTATACTTTAAATTTTTTTAAGGCATACCTATATTTTTGCTAATTATATTTCGTAGCTACAGTAACATATATTCAGATTTCGTTGTATTCATATTCGGCTGTATTTCGCTGTATTCGATTCAAATGTATTCAATTTAGTTGTATTCTTTCGTAGCTACTTTTACACTGTATTCAACTTATTTATTTAAATTTGATTGTATTCAACTTATTATATTTAAATTCGATTGTATTAAAAAAATACATAGATATTCAGTTGTATTAAAAATTTATTGTATTCATTTGTATACAAAAAAACTTTTTCGAAATACGGGCAAAAATTTTATAAAAAGACACTCTAGTTTACACTAAAAAAATAATGAATACAATCAAATATAAATATACTCAAATCTGAAAATACCAGAAATAAAATACACTTAGTTAAGGCCACCAATTTGGCTTCTTCAGCAAGATCTGATTATACTCCGGCCTTGAAGTCTGGTAAAAGAAGAAAGAACATAAATTCTAAAGACAAAGTGTGTATGCATAATTACTAACCTGGGAAATGAATATCAATCTTACACTAACAAAGAAATAGTACGAATTAACAAATTCGTTTTCTTTCACGATTTTGAATGTCACTAACAGAACCAAATCACATGAGACTATAGACAGAAACATCATTGAAGCTCCTCCATCCTTTTATATCACAATGATCACCAACGTTTTTCCGGCGCCGGCCAGATTTGAGCCACCGTGTAGATCTGAGAAAATATACTCAGATTTGAGTCGGACAACTGTTTCCTGAGCTTCACATACAATTTTCTGGTGCCTGTCTTATTCATTATTTTTTCGGAGGCGCCGGCCAGATCGATAACGCTACTCCGGGGCAGTGATGACATCACGCTGGGAGGCATGGTGGTGGTCGTAGCTGCTCCGACTGCGGGGCGGCGGCGGAGAGAGGGATGATGAATAGATACAAGTCATAAACCTAATGTATTTTGGTATAGCTATGGATGATAATTTACAAAATCATTGTATCTACTAAATATAATAAAATTAAAAGATAGTTATTATGAATAATTACTTCTTAGAGATAGCTATGACAAGTAATTATTTCAAAAAAAATTGTAGATAAGAGTTCGCTTAGCTAATTTTTTTCTTTTTATTTAAATTTTTTATCATTAATTAAGTCAAATCATTATACATTTTGGAGATTAATTTAGTAAAAAATCATACAAAACAAAAAACATAAAACTTAGGGACCTAATCACTAAAAAGTGAGTGTAGTTCTATTCTATTTACAGAATTAATCACATGAGAGAAATGTAATTAGTTGGCAAAGTACATGGTCAATCAAATATTGTGGTTGAGAGTTTGAGTAATGAAGAAGTAAGTGAGTCAATTGTTGATTCTCTTAAAGTGAGGTAAAAAGGAAAAAGATAATAACTCCACTTAGTTAAGACTTGAGATTGGATGTGGATGTAGTGGTAGTAGAAAATCTATGTACAAGATTATATGTAACGTTAATAAAGTGAGTGAAAATTATGTGAGATTGTGATTCAAAAATTGATTAGAGACGAAATATATTAAGTGTTATTTTCATATTTGTCTAATATTTTGTAGGTAGAGTTACTCAATATTTATACTAGCGAGAGGTAATAAGTACTCGAAAAAATATATTAAAGTGTGTACAGATTAGTCGGGATATCACTACATTCATTCAAGGGTATGACCTAATGGTCGATGAAGGTTTAAATTCAAGAGAAGGTAAAAATACTAGACGTTTTTTTCTCATCTGCCTAAACTTTAACGAGCAGAGTTAGCCGATAATTATGCTGGTGGGAAGACAAATACCCGATGAAACATAGTAGAGGTGCGCCCAAACCGGTTCAAACACCGCTTTCATAAAAAAAATTAGCAGACAGATTTACTCGATACCCGTGTTGGTAGGAGGTCGCACAAGTTGATTCAAACACCGCCGTCATGAAAAAATTAACTGACAAATTTATCTGAGACTCTATTTTCTTTTTAGTCAGTCAAAAAAAGAATGACACATTTATATATTTAACAATAATTTAACATTAATATTCTTATTTACCCTTAAAATGATTTTTAGCCAAAAAAAATTCTTTAACTTGTTCTAAACCATAAGATTCAAAAATCTTCAAACTTCATGCACAGTCAAGCATCCTCATATAAATTGAGACGGGGACACTACTTACTAATATAGAGCACAATTAAACACCCTTGGTTTGCAGGGTGTTATATCATACCAATCAGTTCTCAATGAAGAATGACGTGAAGACTTGCTTAAATACTGGAGGGAAAATGAGAAAATATTTCCGACACTATCAAAGATGGCCCGAGATGTGTTGAACATTCAAGCGTCATCAACAACGTCTGAAAGCGTTTTTTCTGCCGGAAGATTTGAAATAGGATAGCACAGACACTCATTAGCGGGAGACAGCTTGGAGATTGCAATTTTATTCAGAAATTGGATACGAGCGGAGCGTAGAAGGTGCGGTCAACTGGAGATCAACGAAGAAGACGACGAAAACTACAACGAAATCTTGTCCGACGGAGGTGGAAGTGACGTCGACCAATTAGACAAACAAATTCCAATTCCAACCGAAGAACCACAAGATATTGTGGAGAAATTAGAAAATGTGTTTATAAATATGTGATTTTTTTTTCAATTTTGAAATTGTATTACAAAAAATCATATTTCTATTAAATAATATAAGAGGCACAAAAATAGCATTGAGATATTTTTATTACACTATCTTGTTCAATTATTGAAGTGTTTATATATATATTAAGTGCCAAAAAAAATCGATCCTGACCCGCCCTGCCAATACCGATCCCCCTTTTTGGCGAGATGAGGGACGGGACGGGACGGGACGGGACGGGACGGGACGGGATGGCGGCCTGTCACGGCCCGCCGATCCCGCCACAGCCCCGATTCCGCCGGGACCCGCCCCGACCCGGCCCACTGCCACCCCTTAATATAGACTAGAGTAGAAAAAGTAGGCTTGTGAAAAAGCCAAGGCTAACACGTTTGATTTTTAGGCGCTGACTCTCTATGCATTAGCTGCAACGTTGCGCAACCTTAGCTTTAAACTTTATATTATATATTACATTTATATTATATTACGTTATGCATTTGATGTTGACGTTTGAAGAAAGCAAGCAAACTAATTTAATAATCATAACAATAATGACTTTTGTGACACTATCAAAAAACATCATATTCCTGCATAACAACACACAAATCCAATTTTCAACGTGTGATAGTTTGTCTTCTCAATATTTTTTTAAAAAGAATAAAAAATAAGGTGGTCGCTTTCACTGTTGGTGCACTAAAATATTGGATTTTGCCAGACCCCAGTTTCGTGTACCCTCTTTGGTAAACAAACAAATACAAGTGTAAGCTTTCTTTCTTTTTATTTTTGTATTTTAAAGATTTGGTTCTTGGTTTTGTATTCGATCATTGCTAAGTGCCATAGAAAAAATTAATAAGGTAATAAATAAAAAAAAATCATTGGATTATCTATTCACAATTGGATTTACTTCTATGGTTCTCCGGAAAGATTGAATTTTTATATGTGAATGATAACGTTGGGAATTTCTTTTGAATCTTTTCTTGATTTGGGTTTATGGGTTTTTGTTAATTTTGTATATCTTCGATTCTACATTTGGTGATTTGGGTATTTGTTTTTTGCCATAAGGGTTATCAGTGATCTTAGTTTCTTGATTTGATTCTCATAAGGAATTTTGAATGTGTGTTAATGGTGTTTTGATGAATTAGGTAAAGGTGAAATTTTGCTGAGTTTTGCATTTTCTTTTTGTTTTAGAGTTGTTGGTGAATTTTGAATGAGTTTCTTGACAAAGATTGAGTTTTTTTTGTTTGTTTTGTTATAGAACAAGTTTACTTAAATGAATTTCTGGAAAGCTTGAATCTTTTATTGTTCTTCTTTTCTGAAATTCCTAGGTGTTTAGCTTGGAAAAGAAGTGAATTGCTTTATCTCACTTGGGACTGAATAGATTAACGAATTTCGATCTTCAGGGATACTAATTTTAACATCGGAAGAAGCAATTCATTGCATATTTAGATACCTTTTTCTTTTTACTTTACAGTGGGTGGCGGAAGGGGAGCCTTGGCGACTTGGCGTAACTAATAAAGTTTCTGCCATGTGATCAGGAGGTCACAAGTTCGAGCCGTGTAAACAACCTCTTGCACAAATGCAGGTAAGGCTGCGTACAATAGACCCTTGTGGTCCGGCCCTTCCCCGGGCAGCTTAGTACACCGGGCTGCCCTTTTTTACAGTGGGTGGTGAATTCTGATTGAGTTTGTTGAGAAAGATTGAGCCTTTTTGTTTGTTTTGTTATACAACAAGTTTACTTAGTTGAATTTGTGTGAAGCTTGAAACTTTTGTTGTTCTTTTTCTGAAATTCCTAGGTGGTAAGCTTGGAAAGGAAGTGAATTGCTTTATCTCACTTGGGACTGAATTGGTTTACGAATTCGGATCTTCCAGGATACCAATTTAGCATAGGAAGAAACAATTCATTGCATATTTGGATACCTTTTTCTTTTTACCTTACAGTAGTTAATGTATTCTGAATGAGCTTCTTGAAAGATTGAGCCTTTTTGTTGTCCTGTTAACCAACAAGTTTACTGAATTGAATTTGAGGAAAGCTTGAATCTTTTGTTGTTGTTTTTTCTGGAACTCCTAGGTGTTTTAGCTTGGATGGAAGTGAATTGCTTTAGAGGAAGAAGCAATTTATTGACTGTTTGTGTACCTTTTTGGGAAAAATCAGTTAGAGCAAGTGTGCCTTTTGGGGGTAGAATTCTTGAAATACTGGTAATTTTGATTGATGTTTGGAGAGTTTAACACTATCGAAGAAATGGTGTAAATTTAGCTAGTTTTTGGTGGTGGTGAAATGTCAGTAGTAGTTTCTCCACCTCCAAGTTTTGCACCATTTCCTGTTCCACCAATTGTCTTAAGTCCACCTCCTCAGCTTCCTTCTCCCGCCCCGGCATCTCAGCCTAATGCGACAGCACCACCTGTTTCTTCTCTTCCTCCAACCTTACCCCCGCAATCTGCTCCTCCCATGGCCTCACCACCACTACCACAATCGCCTCCTCCAAGTACCGTGACTTTGCCTCCTCCAATGGCTTCCCCACCAACAACATCAGCTCCTCCACCTTTACCTTCCTCACCTCCACCTAGCCCACCCGCTAATTCACCGCCATCTGAATCTTCTCCTCCACCTGCTAGTTCACCGCCACCTAAATCTTCTCCTCCCCCTGCTAGTTCTCCTCCACCTCCATCTAGCCCACCAGTTAGTTCATCACCACCTCCAAAAGTTGAGCCTCCACCTACCTCACCTCCCCCACAACCAAGTCCTCCTACAAGTTCACCTCCACCGCCTCCAAAAGTTGATGCTCCTCCTACCTCACCTCCACCACAACCAACCACTCCTCCTCCAAGTTCACCTTCACCATCTCCAAATGTTGATCCTCCACCTGTATCACCTCCGCCACCTGCACAGAATCCGGATCCTTCTCCACCACCACAATCAGGTTCATCCCCTCCACCACCTTCTCCCCAGAATTCACCTCCACCGCCAGCGTCTGTGCCACCACAAGGTTCACCTCCTACCCTCCTAAAAATTCACCACCTTTACCTCCGAATTCACCTCCATCGCCATCATTTCCACCACCACGAGATTCACCTCCGACCCCATCCACGGGACCTCCTAATAATTCACCTCCTTCACCACCAGTTCCTTCAGGCGGCACCACTACAATAATTCCAGCAATGCAGCAGATAGCTCAAATAGTCCGAGTAGTAGCGGCATAGGGACTGGAGGTACAGTTGCCGTTGGCGTCATTATTGCTGTTTTATTGCTTAGCATTATTGGAGTAGTGGGTTGGTGCATATGGAAGAGAAAGAAAAAAGCTGTACACCTCAATGGCGGGAATGTCATGCCAAGCTCTGTGGGCTCCACCCCAAAATCTGGTAACTTTTTCAGAAACTAGTATATGTTTTAGATTGTTTTGAAGCAACATCAATGTAATAGCTATGGTTTATAAATTTCAAATTCTGTTCAGATTCTGTCTTACTGAAGATACAGGAATCAACACCTGTGAGTGGAAGTGGAACTGGCAACAATCTCCTAAGTTCTCCTGGAGGATCTGGTGGATTGGGAAATCCGAAGATATGGTTTACTTATGAAGAACTAGTAAAGGTTACTAATGACTTCTCGGCTGAGAACGTGTTGGGGGCGGGTGGATTTGGTTCTGTATACAAAGGATGTCTACCAGATGGGAAGGGTGTAGCAGTAAAGCAACTAGATATTGGTGGGCGCCAGGGGGACCGGGAATTCAGAGCTGAAGTTGAAATCATTAGTCGAGTACACCATCGCCATTTGGTTTCCCTTGTAGGTTATTGCATTTCTGAGAATAGAAGGCTCCTTGTTTATGAACATGTCCCAAATAACACCCTTTACTTCCATCTTCATGGTAAATACAAATCTTTTATTTTTTAAGAACTTATTGTTGACATTTGGTCACTAAAATGAGATGTTAATACTTTGCAATTTACAGTGGAAGGGAAGGCCTGTTATGGATTGGGCAACACGTGTTAAGATTGCTGTTGGTGCAGCTCGTGGAATAGCTTATCTGCATGAAGATTGTAACTCTCTTCACTTAATTTTTATAGTGGATTTCATAATTGTCGCTCTTATTTTGTTTATTCATTTTTCCTGGTGATGATAGGCAATCCTCATATTATCCACAGAGACATTAAGTCATCAAACATTCTTTTGGATATTAACTTTGAGGCTCGGGTATGTCCACATCCTCAAGCTCCATTATTGACATTTTTGACTCGTGAACGGCCTTAGAATTCTATTTATTTTTCACAGGTTTCTGATTTTGGTTTAGCTAAACTAGCTCAGGATGCAAAATCTCATGTTACAACACGTGTTGTGGGAACATTTGGGTATGTTCCAGCACCAGCATTAACACTCAGTCGAATGTAGGAAAAAATGTGTTATATGCCTTCTCTTTATGTATCTGTTTCTAATTCCTTGGATCGTTTCAGATGCATGGCTCCTGAATATGCATCAAGTGGCAAGCTGACTGAAAATCCGACATATATTCTTTTGGGGTTGTGCTTCTGGAGCTAATTACTGGACGGAAGCCTGTTGATACGTCTCAGCCTTTAGGGGATGAGAGTTTCGTTGAGTGGGTATGTTTATAGCCAAACCAATCTCTTCTTTCTCCAAGTCCAAAGTGGCATGAGATCTTTTTCATCAGCTACATTCCACGTTATGTGAGAATTATGCGCTGGTTATTTGTCGCACGTACAAGTTAATATATGCATGGGGCAGAGTACAATTACGATGTTTAGTCCATTTCACTGGAAACCTTAGGGTGGAGGAACTTTCGAAATATTAGCCTCGGGAAAGTGTGTTTGTCCTTATTCAACTTTAGGAATAGAGTGTTTGCAACAGAACTTGTTTTGTTGTTAGACCTACCATATAGTTGCCTACTCATCTTCCATTTCAATGGATTAGAGCTGCTCTTTTCTTGTAAATGACAGTGATCTTGTCCTTGTTTCTTGCTTGTAAGATTGAGAAAGTTCAAAGGACAATTTGGAAGTGGACCTGATAATTCAGTTTAAGGACAATAATTATGGATTATAGTCGGCCAGCAAAGACAAAAATACTAGGTGATTTCTTCTCATCTGTCCTAGCCTTGGTGGACAGAGTTTCCTGGTACCTGGTATCTGTTGCTGGTGGGAGGTGGAAAGTACCCCCCTTTCCTGCAATGGATCCGGTGGAAAAAGGGTTGCTAAATTTATACCGTCCGTTATTTCATATGTGACGACAGGTCGAACTAAAACAAAAAACCTGCTTGGTCCGGTTTCGATTCCTAAAGCCCACGGAGAAGGGTGTGGAGCCTCGCTTTCCATGCTGCTCCCCCTGCCAGTGTGTTGGCGTCGATGAAGGTTTAAAGCCTCTTTCCTTCAACACCGAAAAGCTAGTAATTTTATGTATCTTCACTTGGAATTAGTCGAGGTACGCGTACGCTGGCCCCGACACCATGGTTATAAAAAAAATAGATTATAGTAGGCATCCTGTGTTCATCACATTTCTGAAATTTGTTAAAATCACCATATAGTCCCGTCCCATGTTCTTGAAAAGATATTGCTCCCTAATTTGATCCTTAATTTGAGGATTATCGGGGGGACACTTGATGATACATAAAATTTTATTTAAGGCTTGATAGGGCACAAATGAGATATCCTGGATTGAAATAAATCCAGGGAATTTTGGTGTCCAAAAGCTAAACTTAAAGCAATGATCAAAATACAAATTGCTGTAAATGCTGCTCTTCTTGTTCACGAAGAATGGTACTGTTTTGTATCCTTTAGTGAAATAAGAGAAAGCAAGAAAAGGATGGAGATAGATTTGATGTTGTTAGATATTAGGTGCTTCGACTCTTTTCCGACTTATTTGCAGCTTGCATGATTGAGTGGGTGAAAGAAAATCTTAGGTTAGTTTTATTGTGTTAGTATTGCACAGATTTGGTGCTTCATTTCTGTCTTGCGAGGGTTTATTTTAGCCCATAACCGTGTCTTATACCTGGCATGTTTACCTAGAATTTTTTAATACAGCAGTGCCAGGCCAGCTTGCACACTCCTTAACTATTCCATTAACACCTACATTAAACACTGTTGCGATCATTTTAAATCTGTTTAGTTATGTATTGTTTTGAAATACTTTGAATTGGTGAATTTCAATCCTTTGAATGATCAAACCTTATACGGTCCAGATCCGATCCGTTGCCATCCCTAAGCATAAGAGGTGAGCTAACTTTTGCTTAATACGTGATTTCGTTTATTTTTCCGATCAACTCCGTGTTGATGACATTGAAGAAATGCACTGTCTGTATATCTTCTTGGCCATGATAAATTGGCAAAAAAAAACATCTTTCAGTGGCATCCTGGAAAATTATTTGATAACAATTTGATCTGAATTTGATAAGATGATAAACGACTGTTTTTCATACTGAAACAGAATTATGTTTTGCTCTCTCTACTCTTGTTTAGAATTGACAGGCAACATATTTGAAGGAGAATCTCTTCTTCTATACATTAAGAGTCTCAATATCAGAAGATAATGTTGATTGAGCATAGCTGATTATGTTAGAAATACAGTATTTCCTGGACATTCTTCAATTCTGTTTATCGACTGCTTGATTGCTTTATTCTTGATTATTTTCCTTGGAAGTGAGCTTGTGTTCACCTAGATCTGAGAATTTGCGCATGAATATCAACAATATTTACGTTTTTCATTATATCATTTTAATGGCAAAGTATCTATCACGTCGATATAGGTCGTAGTACTAACGGCCATGCTAGCTTTATTACATTAGATAACGCTTCTAATAACAATTACGCAATTACAATGTTAAAAAATAGTTTAGCTCCATCTTTTCCGGACCATTTTCATATAAAATGCGCGTGCCATATATATAACTTAATTGTAAAGGATGGTCTATCAATGATTTGCTATAAACTTTATTTTTAAAAGTAATAAAGTACAACGTAGAAAAGAATATAAAAAAATTTGTCTTCATTCTCTTATACTTCTATTCCTTCTATTTATATTTATAATACAATTGTCGAAGGTAGTGGAAGCGACGTGGATTGACCAACAAATACCTATTCCAACCGAAGAACCACATGAAATCATCAAGCAATTAGAATGCATTTTTTTGAAAATGTATTTTTTAATTGCAATTTTATTATGTAATTTGCAACTTTTGGAAGTGAGCTTGTGTTCACCTAGATCTGAGAAGGCTAGCTTTCTGCAATGAGGCTTCATTTCTTATACTTCTGTTATAATACAATTGTCTCATTTTCCATCATTAGTTTTTCTTCACCTGAAAGTTTGAGGTCTAGTTGCTTTGCAACAACCCAAAAAAGTCCACAAGTTGGCTGCTTAAATTTCATTTCATGGATATCATTAGAAACCTGAAAAACCGATAATCATAGCAACTGAAAATGATTATGCCTTCTGAGTACTCCGAGCAGAAGGCTTCCACTAAAAATGATTTCTATTTCCATTTGGTTTCTTTTGTAGTCAGTAGCCTAATATCCAGCTGTCTTTACTACAGAAACACGGTAGTCATTCTTCTCTTTAGGAAGTTTCCGAGAATGTTTATTCTTCCGAATAGAACTGAATTCCATTACTCATCACCACCTGAACTCGATGTAAAACTTAGTGAGTCATGCTTCAACTTGATCTTTCTTTCTCTTCCAGGCTCGGCCGTTGCTTACTCATGCACTTGGAAAGTGGAGTTTGATCAGTTGGCAGAGCCCCCCCTCGAGCGGAATTATGTTATACCTGAGATGTTTCAACTGATCGAGGCAGCTGCAGCTTGTGTACGCCACTCAGCTGCTAAGAGACCGGGCCTGGGACAGGTTTGATAATTTATTTCACTAAAATCGTATACCTGAAACACCGTTAAGCCTTGTCATGAAGGGAATTTATATTCTGATCATTCTTGTTCTTTGCAGATTATGAGAGCTTTTGATAACATGTCTATGTCTGATCTGACAAACGGGATGAAAGTTGGCGCAAGTACAATATATAATTCTGCAGAACAATCTGCAGAAATAAGATTGTTTCGAAGGATGGCATTTGGTAGTCCGGATTTTAGTTCCGATTTTTTTAGTCAGGGTACACAGCATAGCGGAGAGTTGGCTGAAGATAGGGTATAGTACACAGCTAAACATCTTGCTAAAGCAGTGTATATGTATCTGTTTATAGATCAAAGGCACCTACGTTGAGAGGTACACGTTTGCCTCTTCGAGGTGATTTTGGTTAGGTTTTGTAAGTAGATTTCTTTTTGGCTGCTTACATATAGGCCCTGCTACTTTTGTAGCAATTTTTCCTGTAAGTAACATGAATTTTTTGTCATCTCCAATATTTTTGTTCTTTCAAAGGTTTATTCAATTTCGCTGATCTTCTCAAATGGTGGACATGTAGACTTTTATGGAACATGTAGGTCTTGAGAATAAAGCTTCCTCTCACAAAAGGAGATGGGAAAGAAGGCCCTTTAAAATCTAATGGAATTACAATTTTGTGATAGGTTTGCTAGTATCCCATCAGAAGATTTCTACACCAATGAACCAATTGCTTAAAAGAAAATATATGCACCTGGTGGAATAGTTGAGGTATGCACAAACTGGTCTAGACGCCACCTTGATTTTAAAAAATGTAAATAGAAAGGCTAAGTTTTTAAGTTTTGTTTGTAAAGTCTTTACATCCATTGACACAAGAAATAAGGAAAAGCAAGGTTGAGATTTATGTCTTTCTTTGGAAGGCAAGTGCCAAAAAGTCAAAGACACAGACCTCAATAATCAAGCCTGTTGAGTAAACCCTTCTGCTAGCTATCCATAAGCAAACAAAACAATTACACTTCAATCCTAAGCAAGTTATGGTTGGCTATATAGATCCACGTCTCAAGTGAGGATATATCTTAAACTGACTCGTTTTACGCTGACTATCAACCTACTGCAACCCTTCTCCTTTATTCGAGCTTGAGACACAAATTCACATAGGCGAAGTTTCTTCTCCTAGCTATTCATGAACATGTGAAGTACAAGTCACTAGAACAGGACAGCTTATGCTTCCTTCCACATCTTGTTTTAAGCTATCAGTTCCATCTTTATTTAGCTTTGCAGGGAATATTTAATTTGTCAAGCTTCAAACATCAATATACTCTTCTAAAAAGAGAAGCAACTTATTCCTTGACAAGAAATGACTTCTATTCATAACCTTCTTCTTCATTACCTTCACCCTTTCTCTCCTTTCTCTACTTCAATCTTGCAAAGCAAATGGAAGACAAACATTTTCGCGGCCGATTGCATAGTCATATGTTGCTGCTGCCAATGCTTGATTCTCCAAATCATCATCTTGTTCTTGCTTAACCTCCCATGCAAATTGTTAAAGAAAACAAAAGAATGTATAAAGAAACTGAAAGATCGAAGACGCAACAAGAAACTTATGAAGATTGAGAAGAGACATGAAGATGAAATCTTGAAAGATCATGGAGGATCTTTGAGGGTTCAACTTGAGAGTTTGTGTTGTATGGAAGAAGTTGAAAAGGTTTTAGAGGAGTTTTCTCAAAAGGGTGAATTCTTTTGGGGTGGGGATGAAGAGGTGTTAGAGACAGAGAGAATAACAACATGTATATATAAACAAACAGTTGATTATGATGTTTTTTCATACACATTTGATACAAGTCTTTGGATCTTTCAACTTGCAATGACATGCACTATCATATGCTCTTTTACAATGTTTCTATTGCCTTATAACTAAAGTTTATGAATAACCAAATCTCCTATCTGTTAGAATTCTTGGGATACTATTTCTTCTAACGGATTTAAGTTTGATACACTAACACAAGTGTAAACAAAATTTACACCTTCAAATAACTTAAACATGTTATCGAAGGTTAGTTACTATTTATTCAAGGTTACCAATCAATGCTTACATAAAAAAGTTAGATGTAACTGTTTTTTAAGTAATCGAATTGTGAAAAGTACATATAATACACACACACACTCCAAACTTACCTACTCTAAATTCTGAATTTACCTATAATAATATTAGTCCCTCGGTTTATTTGACTTGATTTTCCAGTAATATATAAGATGTTTTGACATGTCATTTTAGTCTGGTATGGCTTCTTTAACATAAATTATACTCGTTTGTTTGACCACAAAAAAAAATACAAACACTTTTGGATGATATTTGACAAAACAAATGATATCTGCAAGAAAGATGAAATTCCTGCACACACACAGTTCAAATAGAAATGCTCATTCTTTATAGCTCAAAAAATGTACACATGATAATAACTTGAAAGAGAATATCCAATCCTCTTTCTTATTAAAAGTTGCTTATCTGCTATGCTGCTTTCTAGTATTCAACAAACAAAAACTTTAAACAAATCTACAAGATATATAGAGTGAAAGAATTACAAATATCTACCAGTTGACAAAGATTTACAAACTCATGGGGCATTTTTGCCCATTCAAGACATGGTATACTAATATAGCTTTGCATCAACTGAACCTCGACGTTGTGTGCAAAACCAGCTCGGGAAAAAATGTACAATGAGCAAGTTCCATCTTGACAGATGTTATCTGTGGTTACTGATCGGCCTCTCTTTCTTTTCTTCCAAAGGATTCCTTCTCGCCAATGAACGAGCAGTGAAACCTACGGTTATGGGCCTTATCGACCTTTGTCTTACCATGTGGCAGAACTCCGGATCATCAGACCTTCCTTCGTACCTTATCCATTGAATCATCCCGTGGTACAATGGGAAGAACCGCGTCTGAACGGCATTGTATACAAAGTAAGGAATTAGAGCGGAAATGACCACCAATAACGTGATGATCCAATAGAACGGGGTCGGAGCTAAGGCTTCCACGAAGATTTGGTACGCAGTGGTGGAAAATGTTGTAGACATGGTTCCGTAAATCAGAAGGAAAATGTACCACAAAGCGATTCCGCCCCAGATGACTATGTGTTGGATTAAGGTAAAATAACTGATAGCAAGAGCCATTTGGCAGTTGGCAACCCAAACAACACATGTGTACATGGTTGCTCCAACAACCGCGTGTTCAGCAACTCTACCGTCTTTTTTGAAAGCTTGAGGATCTAGTGCTGTTATGCAGAAGAAGAAGATTATCACCGCGCTGCAAACGCCATTGACCATCCAGCCAATTATACGGCGCCATCTGAAGAGGAGATTCTGAACACCTTCTTGGTACAGTAAAGGGAACTGCCACATAATTACCAAAACACAATTAGAAACTAAGAAAAAGTACTTAATTCCATGTCATGTCCAAGAAGCTATAATAGATACAAAAACAGCTGAAAATAGTACTCCCTCGGTCTCAATTTATGTGATACTCTTTCCTTTTTAGTCAGTCCCCAAAAGAATGACATCTTTCTTTATTTAATAACAGATTAACTTTAAACTTTCGATTTAACCCTTAATGATGATTTATAGTCACATAAATATGACTTATTTTAGACCACAAGTTTCAAAAGTATTTCTTTCATTCTTAAACTCCGTGCCCAAACAACCACCTTCATATAAACTGGGACGGAGAGAGTAACTAGTTTGTTGTTTTTGGCAAACACTAGTGATAAGGCCATATGCATTAAGCAAATATGAATACCGCAAATGTAGCATACCTTAAGACACAATCGAGCAGATACATCTTGATCAAAAACTCCCAAAGCAATCACCGGGAGTGATGTGAAGAAGACATTGTAAGTTGACAGAAACCATTCGTTGTATGCTGGTTGACCAGAAAATGATGTATATGCCTCGTATAAGAACACAGTGACACCAAATACGATGTTTTTGTAGAAGAAGTAGCATATCTGCAGGGAAACAAATATAAAAAAGACAGTTATCAAACTGCTCCGCAAAATACTTGCAATAGATTTATTCCTTATCTCATCTAACTAATGATAAGAGAACAAATTTGGAGGAAATCAGAGGAAAATAGATTACCATGGTAGAGATCCTTCTATAACACCAATGTCCATGCACTAAAAGCAAGCGCTCCAAAAATCGGAACTGAGAAATTGCGACATCACTTGACATAACAGCCTAATGAGTAAAACAAGAAAAAATTATGAAAAGAACAATTAGTTAGGGGAGGTGGAGGAAAAGAATAGCTGTGGAAATCATCAAAGATGCAAAAAAGAGGCAAGAGAAAGTATAAGCTCTTGAACCTGCATTCCTTCAACGCCACTGATTCCAACTCCAATATCAGCTTCTTGAAGCATTCCTACATCATTAGCACCATCTCCAACTGCCAAAGTTATCTTTCCAGTCCCGTTTTTGACAAGTCTTGTTACCAGTGCCTTCTGTTTTGGTGATGAACGGCAGCATATAACAGAGGCACATCTGATTGCAAGGTCTAAAAAAGTATCTTTTACATCATCATCTAGGGCATATGTAAGAGATTTCCCATCAATGATCAAAGCAAATGCCTCCGTGCTCGAAGCAGTAAGTAGAGCCTTCCCTTTAGTAATTTGCCGTGAAACACTTCCCTTTGAAGCCTGTTATAAAAAAAAAATCAAACGCAGTTTCATCAATATGAAACACTAATATTCAAAGAATCGTTTCCACAGGAAATTGATGTGGCACAGATTAAACAGGAAGTGTATTTACCCTGGCAATTGCATTCTTTTCTCCAGCTTTCTCTACAGTTACAATATCAGGGCTTTCTAGCGTTATGATAATTTGCTTCATTCCTTGTCTAAGCAAACTACACGCGTAACTGCAGAAGACATTTTGGGTCATACGTGTTCTGACAAGCAAAGCTTGTATTGAAAAAGAAATACAAAAGCTCATAATCCATTACTATACCCGATATTAATGGCTGTTTCCATCTTATCCCCAGTCAAAACCCAAATTTTTATGCCTGCTTGAGCAAGTTTGTCAATGCAATCCGGAACCTAACATGAATAGAAACAGAAAAGTCAATACACATCCAAGTGACGTCTTCCAGAACAGATATGTCAACCAATATCAATCAACCAACAATGCTTGGTAATAGTTCTGTGGGTTCATAAAAGGGATTTTTTATATTTTTGACCCCTATGCCGAAATTAATTACAGGCGCTAGCCAAAATATACAAAGCATATACAGTGATTATGTATATTATATATATTTATGCATACAAGTTAATATACTAAACCTATACATTTGCTGGCTATTTTGTAAATTAGATCAACGAAAGGCATTGGACTGTAATTATCTCTTCATTAAACTTACCCCGGGTTGAAGTTTGTCCTCCACAGCAGTAGCACCAAGGAGAATCAAGTCTTTTTCTATTTTATCTGTTACTTCATCAATGATTGTTTCACGGTCTTCACTGATTGAATTCTTGGCCTCAAGAAATTTTTCATTGAAAGTTTTGTATTCGTCTTCACTGAGTTCACGATAAGCCAGTATTAAGGTCCTCAACCCTGCATCAGCATACTCATTCACATGTTCTCTTGTTTCTTCTTCAAACTTTCTTCCATTTTTTCCAAGTCTTTCAAACATGATACTGCATAATATAAAAACTAGGTCAGTAACTAAAATAAGAGTTTATAGAATCTATGGTACATGTGAAGTTGCAACTTGACTAACCTGTCAGCACCTTTGGAGAGTAACAAGATATTTCCAGCCTCATCTTTTACTATGACAGACATCCTTTTTCTTGTACTATTAAACTCCAAAACGTTCAAAATCTTGTATGACCTGTGCAAACAAAGATCTCTAAGATTAATCTTAACAAAAAATGCTCATGTTTATAGCACTGCATAAAATATCTAAAAAACATAAAATGTTCTGGAGAAGTTCATTTTAGTGTTCTCAAAGATGATTGTTTGATAAGCTTTTATAACCGGTCTTTATGGATAATCTAATAATGTCACACTTGATCAAGAGGCAGCCAAATATCAGAGATACTATTCTTTCAGAAAACTAAAAATGCTGAAACAATATACTGAAGAACATGTTTCAAGTGAACTAACCTCTCAATTCTCTTGCCAGATGCCAAATCCAATTCATGTACCGAGACATTTGTTTGTGTCCTTTTAAAGAATCCAAAACCAACTTCTCTAGCAGCAATCACAAAGGCTGCTTCATCTGGAGACTCGGCTTCATATGAAACTTTGCCTGTATTTTCATCTACTTCCGGTATGACTGTATGACAAACTGCTAACAAACGGAAGAACTTCTGTATTACATCTGAATGAGGCTCAAAAAGCCAACTCGCATTCATGATTCTCTCGTCTTCAAAATTGAAACCTTTAACAGTTGACTTCTTAGGACTAACAACACCGTCCTCAGCATGATCCTTTACTTTTGCCGCCATCAGTGGAGATCCATTTCTCTTAGCCATGGCTTTTTCAACTTCTGTAATACCACGTCCATAAGCAGTACCAGCCACCGAGCACTTAACAAACTCCATTGAATTACAAGTCAGCGTGCCAGTTTTATCGGAAAGTATCGTGTCAACCTGACCTAGTTCCTCAGTTAGATTTGATGTTCGTGCATGTGCTGGTTTATCAGTTTCTTCATAGTACATATTAATATCCCGATTAATGAAGATACTCTGAAGAACTTTAACGATTTCAATTGACACATATAAGGAGATAGGAATCAAGTAACTATACAGCATGACAGCTGTCAGAAAATGTAAAATGGCAGCCGCAGGAGCTCTTCCGGGATCAAAGAAAATATCTGAATTTTCGGGTTGCAGGTACCACCTGTTATGTCCGCCATCTAGATCCTGTTTAGTCACGATTCCAAAATAGACCGATCCAACAAAAGAAATTGTGAATAAAACTGCAAATAAGAAGTAAATGATTCTATCCATTTTCCTCTCAATTTTACTTCTTTTAGAAGGGGGATCTGTCGCATTCTGCATGACCTTTGTGTCGTGACCAGTGAAAATGACGGCCCCATATATGTATTCCGTGTTGCGCAATTTGGAGTCTCTGAGGAGTAATTGCTGAGGAGAAAGAGGACTTTGTTGTTCTTCGTATTCCATACTTCCAACAAAAGTATACAAATTAGCATTAGGATCTTCACATTTAACTAAGGCTTTAAAGTCTTTAAAATGTGAATCTTCATGCAACGATGAAGTAGCATCCAACGCCTGTTTAAGTTTCAAATTAGTCTCTCCATCAAGGTTCATGGTCTCAACATAGCAAACCGCATCATCGTAACAAGACGAAAGCAAAAGAAGGTCTGCCGGAAAGAATTGATCCTTCTCCACCTTAACTATATCACCAACTTTCAAATATCGCCATTCAGAAAGATTAAAAACTCCATCTCCTTGGTGTACTTTAACCTTCCTACTGTTCATCTCAATATCCTGAAAAGGAGAAAACGAGAAGACGAATGAAGAACTGTGTGGGCTGGGCAGGACAGTAACAAGCAGCAGAAGTAAATGTATAAACTACTACTATCTGTAAATAAAAAATCTGTACCATACATAACAACACCAGATTAAATGCCACAGTATCAATTGGGAAAAAATGAAGCTGGTCCCAAAATGAAAAAACAAAAAGTTTGAAAATCAAACTGTTTTAGGGAATACTACTTTCAATGCAAAATGGTTCCTTTCCTATACTTGGGAATCTAAAATATTTACCATATACAAAATCAGATTTCATAACTATCTTGTCATCCACTTATAGTTATAGCAGTCCATAAAAACAGAACTTTCACATCTTAGACAGTTGGATTTCAAGAATCTCTCAAATTATTCATACACAGTCTAACAAAATCATTGTATCACTGACATCCTTTCTAGGCAGCCACAAACATCATCAAAAACATTACTCAAGCAACTACTATTAGCCAAAAATCAAACTGAAAAAGGCTTAAAAGGCTCTACAGAGAGAAAACTCTTTTTTACCAGTAAGATCTGCTTTAATTTAAATTTCAAAATGATAAAAAGAAAAAGTGAATACCTGTTGTTTTCTACGCCAGTCTTCGATACCCTCTTTGACCATAGTTGCTCCAATAACAACTATGAGAGGAAGAATAGCACTGACGGCAGAATAAGGAGCCAATGATGTAAAAGCCAAGATACCAGTAACAAGAAAGAAGAAGTTAGCTACCCTTCTAAACTGCTCAAACAATGACTTGGGCAAGAAAGTTGCAGCTGTATATTTTGTTGTACTAACATAATTCCCTGCATATTCCCTAATTCCAGACTCAAAACCATCTGGTTCGTTGCAATATACAACTCTAGAAAATCCTGGCCCTCCAATTTGTGAATGATCATCACTCACTAATGCTTTCCCACATTTAAATGAGTAGATCTTGCTAAAATGTAGCTTCTTCCTTCTCCCTGTCCTCATTATATAGTACTCAAAAAACTACTACTATTCTTTTCAGTACAGAAAAAAATGCAGTTTTTTTCAAGAACCACCTTCTGAAATTGCCCAGAAACACCAAAGATCAGAACTTTATGACAAATTACTAACTCCCAAAATATTTTTTCAAGAACCAAACTTCTGAAAATGCTCAGAAACACCCAAAGATCAGAACTTTATGACAAATTACTACCTCCCAAAATTAGTTTTTCAAGAATCAAACTTCGGAAAATGTTCAGAAACACCCAAAGATCAGAATTTCATGACAAATGATTTAACTCCCAATTTTTTTTTTTTCAAGAACCAAACTTCTGAAAATGCCCAGAAACACCAAAAATCAGAACTTTATGAAAAATTACTAACTCCCAAAAGGGTATAATGCAGTTTTTAAACCTTCTGAAAATGCCCAGAAACACCAAAGATCAGAACTTTATGACAAATTACCAACTCCCAAAAGGGTTAATGCAATAATTGCCCAGAAACACCTTCTAAAAATAGCCCAGAAACACCAAAGATCAGTACTTTATGACAAATTACTAACACCCAAAAGAGTATAATGCAGTATTTTTTTTTCCAAGAACCAAACTTCTGAAAATGCTCAGAAACACCAAAGATCAAAACTTTATGAAAATTTACCAACTCCCAAAAGGGGTAATGCAGTAATTTCCCAAGAAACACCAAAGACCATTACTTTATGAGGAAATACTTTCCAAGAATTGAACCCCAACTAAAATTTTCAAAACCCCAGATAGAAAAACTGACCCAATATAGGTACAGGCTAGAGGAAATAGTGGGGGGGGGGGGGGGGTTAGGAAGTTGGTATCAAGATTGACAAAAAAATGAGCAAAAATAAGTCTTAGCCACAAGATTTAGCTACAAAGTTGTAATCTTTGTCAGCAGTTAATGCAAATATGTCCCAGTATTCCTCAAGTTCAGCTTGAACAAATCAAAGAATCAAACTGAAATAAATTTAATGAAGAAGAGAGAGAGCATGACAACTACTATATATATATATATATATATATATATACATAAACATATTGTAATTTACACAAAAGGGTATACAGTGGACCAAAAAAATCCAACAAAAAATAATTCTAATGTTTGATTTTTCTCCCCCTTTAGCACAAAAGCTTTGAACATTGACCTGGATCTCTCTTTCTCTCTCACTTCCTCATTCATATTATATTGACTTGACAAACAAATTGATTCTTGATTACAAATAAAAAATTATTTAATCAAGAAATCAAAACCCCATTAAACAAATAGTATTTTCACATTAAAGTTTTCATTTTTTTTCAAGAATTCATGCTGGGAAAAAGAATCTTTTTTTCAAGAAAATTATTTTCCAATAATTAAAATAGGAAAATATTTTCTTTCATTTGTGTGTTTGTTTGTTGGGTTGGTCTTGTTCCTATGTGTTTTTGACATGTTGGTTAAAGACAAAAGAGATGTAAATTGTAAGCATATTTGTGCTGTATATTTTGATTATGAACAGATTAAAAAATTTATGAAAAAAAAATATAGTAACAGAAATTATAATTTTTATAATAACAAGTGACCAAGAGAGACAAATTTACCATATCAAAAGACCCAAAAAAATGCCAACATGTAGCTGAGGGCCTGAGGCTGCAACGTGTTACTAATAAATAGTCAAAATAAACCTAATTTTAAAACCAATCTCTTAACATCAGCTCTTACATAAGTCACATGCATAAATGATATTTAAATTTTAAATGATAAATAAATAATATATGTATATATTTGCTAAAATTTTAAATATTTCCTTTTTTAGTATAAAGAGAACTTTAATTTATAACCTTATTGAATCTGTTGCAAAAAAGAAACAAAAGGAAATTAACTTGGTATGGAAATGTAATAAAAATTCTTATTTTGTAGAAGCTTTTATTTCAATATTTTATGGTAATAAATGGATCTATTAAAAGCTCATTTTATGGAAATGATTTAATATTTCATGTTTCACAAGAAAAGAAAATTATGGGAAGAAAAGAATTGATTTTCTTAAAAATAAAAAGATTAGATAAAATAGTTTTATTTTTTTTGGTCCGAAAGATATACATTATATTATATTATAATCAAATAGTTTTAACTTGGGGTGGAAAGTAGTAAAAAGTTTTATTTCACAGAAGCTTTATTTCAATAATTTGATGGGAATAAATTGATCTATAAAAATCTCCTTTCTGAGCAAATTTAAAATTAAAGAAAATTATGGGAAGAGGAAAAATAGAAAAGGCACTGATTTTGTCAAAAATAAAAAGATTAACTAAATAGTTTTACCTTGGGTTGGAAAAGTAGTAAAAAGCACTTATTTCATAGAAGCTTCTATTTTCAGAAATTATTAAATTTTCATTTTATGGAAATATATTAATATTTCTTGTTTCACAAGAAAAGAGAATTATGGGCAAAAGGGAACTGAATTTTGTAATATAAAAAGCTGCTGCTTTAATTATTTTTCCAACTGATATTTAGGTGTAGTACTGTCAAACCTTCTAGAAACATCCGATTCCTTGGCTATTTATAGTACTCTTATTGAAGGGTATCCCCCACATGGCCGTAAAAAGTGGCATATGATTAATTTGTTCAAATTCGGAAAGTATAATAAATAATAGTAAAAATATATCTCTCTAATTTTAACCATCAAATTATATTTAACATCTTTTTCCTTATAACTACAAAGTTATTCCTCTAAAATATTACTCTATTTGATGTCTTAAAAAGTTACCATTTTTTAGATTTATAAGACATCAAATAATAGTTTCTTGAATTTCTCTCTTTTTATATAGCTTTATTGTTTGATAAACTAAAAAAAAAAAGTAACCATAATTATGGATATACTGTTTTTCCAATAACAGTAATACCAAAAACAATACTTCTATCAAAAATAGAAAATTAGTTATGAAGTTTCTATATGGCCCGCAATCAATACAGACACAAAAGGTTTCAACAATTTGATCCAATCCATTTTGATAACTTATAGTAACCTAGCACGATAAAGAATCTTTGAGGTTATGAAATGTTTAATATTTTTGTCTGAATATTCACAGTAACATTTCTCCCGATATTTGATGCCCATTTTGAGGTTTTGATTAGCCCGAATTCATATTGTGTAAGGCTCATTAAAAGGCTGCTCCTATCAAAAACATTTTCATTTCACAAGATTTAAATCTAATATCTTTTATTAAGAATAGATGGATCATATTCATCTAGACATAATTCTCGTTGACGTAGGAATATGTTGGAAATTTGCCTTTGATGGGGTTGTGTCCATCTATATTTAATGACTTAAACACTAGGGTTCCGTATGTTAGAGGCTTTGTTTCTTCACACGTGCATAATCTACTAAGTGAGTAGATGACCGTAGGGCCAAGGATCGTCAAACTTCGTTAAGAAATGAAAGAGATATTGGTTCACGAAGTAAGGTGTTTGAGGCATGGAAATATGGTGTGGGACAAATCTACCATATCGGTGGGAAAATGAAAAATTATTCTTTTTATAAGCCTAAAAAATGGATAACTGTTTGGGACCCCAAGGGGTAACCCATGTGTTTGAAGGAGGGAGGACCTAGGTGTGCTTGGGTTCGAGGCTAGCCCCACAGGCGTGCCGCCGCCGCCCGCCCGTCCGGGCTCGGGTCTCGGGCTACGAACTACTGGACTGGACCCCAAACTGTTTAGTAACAGTTTGGTCCCTGAAGTTTCAGGAATGTTGTCAGCAGCCAGAAAGCCAACAGTTTATGGCATTTTGCACTTACTACAAAACGTTTTTGGCTATGACCACCTCTTAAAGGACCTCTTAACACCTCTCCTCCTCCTAAACACTATATATTGAGACCTGAAACAAATTTGAGGGAGAAGATGAAAAAGAACACAGAAAAAGAGAACAAGACCAGAAAGATAAGAGAACAGAAACTCTTCATTTTCCTCTAAATTTTCCATTCTTCAGCAAGTCGTTTCATATTTGTTTTCTTCGTCAGAATCAACCTATTTGTTTTGTAGTGTTGATTAGTTGATGTTTTATCTTGAGAGACTATTTCCCGCTAACGTAAAAGCATATATACAGGGCAATCTTGTCTTAAAGACAGAGAGCCATCTCTCGACTCAGCCACAGTTGTAACAATCCAGATTTAGTGTTTTTTTATTTCAGATTATCAAGATTTAAGACTCAACAAACTTGTGATAATTATAATCTTGGCTGTTAATTTATCCTTTCGAACACTTATAATATTTATTTACTTCTCATACTGCAATTATATCCCACAGAATATACATATGTTACAACTTACCGGTCATTGCAGCTCATAACTAACTAGGTCTTTTCTTGGAATATTCCTCTTCCAACATGTTTGTTGGTATGCTATTTCTTTCCATTTTGTCTCTTTCTACTTCTCACATTTACCCTTTGATTGGTCAAAAAGGATGAACATTCACTGGTTCAATTTAATAACTATTATTCTCTACGTTTTAAATTTTTTATCGCTTTTTTATTTTACACGTCTTTTAAAAAATATTAATTAGGACGAATTTTATCTATTTTATCTTTATTTATATCTAAGTTATAATTTATCTCCACTAAATGCTTATTTTATTTTTATGTGTCATCTTCATTAATGATAAAATTCTACTAAGGGTGAAATGAGGAAGAACTAGATAATGTTGTCTTGAACTTCTAAAACGATAAATAATTAGAGATAATTATTTTTAGTAACCACGACAAATAATTTAAGAATGAGGAAGTACTTACTATAACATCTGAGAAAATATATTTACTTTTCATACTGTTTTAACTAACCGTAATTGACTTATATTTTACAATCAAGCGAATGTTTGTCCTATTTTGACACATTTGTTCTAAACGTATGAATATGTAGCAAGTACGAAAAATGATGCACGTCTTTGAATGCAAAAAAAGAAAAGAAAGAAAAATAAATTATAGGTGAGCCAAAATTTGGAGAGAACAAATAATGTAAGTAATACAATTCAAGGTTTTCGAGTATATATGTTGATGAGTAAAATAGTACCCAACGTGAGTTAAGACTTTATTCTAACTTTTAATTATCCTGTTTTTCGAATAAAATTCACAAACAATCATTTTTCAACTCCTGTAATAAAAAATTAGTTACTATTATGAAACTTTAGAATATTATCACATTTTTACACATGGAATTTAAAACTCCACCACTGTAACTATTTTTTTAAAGATAATACAAAAAAGTGTCAAGTGAATGCTATTTCATCTTTTTTTTGCTTGCATTTTTTTTTTTTTAGAATTGTTAGTACATATAGTATTATTGTCAAAAAGATATTCCAACCAAAAAAATAGCATATATACAAAATTATCATTTTAAGAAGTAAAAGAGAGAAGATGAAAAATTGTATACTCCCCGCCCAACCACCTCATATCTTTCTCATGAATGCAACTATATAGTATACAAGATAAGGTTCGATGTATAAATGAAGTGATTCGACAAAAAATATGACAGAAATCAACTCATTATATATTAACGTGGAGAATTTTTAGAGCAAGAATTCACGTGACTATTTCTTCCTATAACACATTCTTGGCATGTTTCAATAATAACATAAACCAAAAGCCCCCTAAACCGTGAAAGAAATTAAACAAAGTGGAGAAAATAATTATACTCCTTTAGTTTCAATTTACGTGACATTCTTTTATTTTTAATCAGTCTAAAAAATAATATATATTTATATTTAATAAAAATTTAACTCTAAAATGCTCATTTTTACTGGATGATTTATAGACACACAAATATCTATGACTTATTTTAAATCACAAATTTAAAAAGTCTCGTGCTTTCTTTATTAAATGTTGTTCCCAGTCAAATACAATCACATAAGTTGAAAAAAAAGAAAATATCACTGTAAAATTATAAAATAACCTTTTTATCCATATGAAAAACTTATTATTAGTTGAAGTCTATATATAATATACTCCCTCATGAAGTCCAAAATAAATATTTTTACTTCAATAAATGATTATAACAAGTTTGAGGAGAAATAAGAGGTAATTTTATGAGATATAAAGTGAGATCATAAGGAGAAATGACTTTTAAGATTTATGTTATTTTCTTAATATATGTGTTAAAATTTTAAACGACACATATTTTAGACCAGACTTAATTAATATAAATTAAATCCGAAGCCAAAGGCAATAGCCAATATGTGATTGGTCGGCCCTCCCTTTCATTGTTGCCACCTTTGAAAAAATGCAGTCCATCGGACAAATTAAGAGATAATTTTTTGGTCGAACAAACATAGTTTATTAATAATTACGAGAAAGAATTATGCTAGCAAGACTCGTAATACGCTACTATGTAGTTTGAAACGAGGAACTTTTGTTTTCTTTTTTGGATTAAACGAGGAATATTAAGAAGAAGTTTAACCACTTCTATGGAATATTCAGCTAGTATGAAAAGTACGAGTTCCATAAATTTCAGTAGTTTTAAATTTGTAGTTTTACCTGTGGAATTTTAAAATTTTATGACAATTATTATTTTTCAATTATAGAAACTACAAAGTGGCTATTTATAAACTTTACCATATATGTATTGAGAAATACGGCACCAAATATGTACATATAATAAATTTCAAGTTTTGAATTCCTCTTATGTTTTTTATATGATTTTGTCGATTGTGTGAATTAATGTTGATATAATTTGCATATAACATTATTTACTTGATTATCTTCCTGACCTATTTTATTTTATACTTAAAATGTAGGACATAAAATAAGTTAATCGAATTGATTAAGCCATGAAAGTATATTTATGTCCTAGACAATCTATATTAGGACAAATGTACTTTACACACATTCGTATTATTACTAATGGAGATTAATATTTTGACATTTGCAATTATTGAATTATTAATTGATTGTTTATATTATTTTATAATATGCATCCCCGGAGGTTACGCTGTTATTGATAATGTGAGATATTAATATTATAACGTAACTCTTAAAATAGCCTCAACTAATGATCATCAAGAATGAAATATCGATGATATGTGATAAGTCGACATGTGATCTGCATCACATCCTTAGAGGATGTAGTATGTCTCACCTGATACAAGTATATCATGCTGATATATTGTTTGTTATACTTGTCTACAGTATGATCAGCGTGTGGGAGATAGAAGTCCTTAGAATTGAGGTCAATACGCACCTTGTCTACAAAGTAATGTACTGTGATCCTGTCCTAAGCTCAAATGCCTTATAGGTTGAGATACGACTTGTATTGGGTACATTACGATGTGGATTAAAGGTGGTAGTTGAGTCAAGATTAGGATTCATTCCTCGAATGTATATTCGAGAGAACACTCAGATTCTCAGTGATATTAGGTTGACTAAGTCGTTGGCCAACACAATAGACATATTTAGAATATGGTCTAGTTGTCAACTAATATAGATGAGATACAATGATTAAGCCATTTGGATAGACACTTGACAAATCCTAAGCTTGATCGGGTGTGTCGTGAATGAAAAGATTTTATCTTACCACATAGAGGTTAAGTTTACTGGATTCGTGTAAACGTACTTCACATATTGAGTTCGTCTTGCGGCGCCATCTAGGAGTTCCGTGTAGACCTTAATTTGATTAATGTCGATATGTGAAGGCCTGTAGGGTCACACTATATCGATTGTCTTTTCGATCCAATGATGTATTGAGAGAGTATTAAATATTCAATTTAGAATCGAGATATTTAAATTAATAATGATTATTTTAATTAAGTCAAAATTAGATTTTGGATTTAATTAAGAATGTGCGGAAAATAAATCGAGACGGTGTAGGGCCACGTGGAGCGCCGCGGCGCCCACCCCATAGGGCCGCAGCGCTAATGACCTAATCTATCTCGATTTATGGGCCAGGCCCAAGGTGAAACCCTAATCCGGTTTGACCTAATTTTTCACCTATAAATACAAAGATTTATTTCATTATTCAACACACTAATTTCTAATTATTATTCTAAGTCTTAGAGACTTAGAATCAAAACACTCTCTCGAACCTCTACCGGATTTTCCTAGCTTTCCGAAAGAGAAATACATTGAAGCTTGGAGCTTGCAATCGAAAGGGTTTCACGTATCCACCCTTTAGTAAAGATTCCAGATAATATAACTTGTAAGTGTTTATGCTTTATGTTACATGTTTTGATTGTCATATAACCATACCAGAAGTAATTGTTGGGGTAAGTAAGAATAAAATTTTAAACTTCCGTTGTGCCTTACTTATGTGTTTTGAACCCAACAAATCTCTACAATGGTATCAGAGCCAGGCTGGTTCAATGGTTATATAACAATTGAATAAAATAATAATATGGGTTAAACATAAAATTGAATTAAAACAAGGCTTCTTGAAATCCTACATGTCTTGACAAAATGTTAACCTTTTGATATCACCCTAAATTATCTCATACGCTAACTCGAGGAAGTCATTCCACTTTAACTCGAACTAAGACAAAAGTGCGTTGTCCGGCTCATTGCACGGTGCACGGCTAAGAACGGGTAAAGACAGATGATGGTCGATGTGTGCGTTATTGATAATGGTAGGTGATGATAAAGGACATGTGATTTTATCCCTAAATTGGATTTAGGGCTCGAACGATTTTGATAAATCAACACAAAAACGTTTTATCAGGACGTCGGTGCAGCGACCCTATGGTAGGGCATCGTGGCACTTGCTAAGGTTCAAGGCGGCGGCGTGGCTCCATGGTGGAGCGTCACGACCCTAATTCTTCATTTTTAAATTCTGGACTTACTGGACAGTAGGCGCGCGGCTCCATAGTGGAGCGTCGCGTCCCTAAATGAATTACATAAGCCAAAATGCTTCTGCCTTGCGAGCGTCGCGTCTCCATGGTGGAGCGCCGCGGCTCTAAAGCACTGCAGAAGTATTCTGCCTCGGTGGCGCCGCGACCCTAATGATTAGCGTCGCGGCCCCGTCGATCGAAAAAAAATTGTTTGTTTGTTTGTTCTGAATGTTTAACCCATGATTATTATTATACGGTATATTTGATAAGTATATTATTTATAAGCTAAATTATTGTCATTTAAATTACTAGAATAGCGTCCGCTATAACTATCTGGGCAGGCGGCGCCCAGTATTTGATTAAACCATCTTATATCATGCATATTGGGTTGATGGTTCCAAACTATATGTGTCATTAGTTTTGCATGATATAAAGATGTCATATTGGATATGGCATAAAAGAGCTGATCTTGTTTTAAATGTAAAGGTAAACAATAAACTTTTGTGGGTATTTACACCAAAGTGTTTGCTCACAAAGGCCAAGTTTACTTAGATACATAAACGCAGTCGTGTAATGGGGTTGACTTGCTTAGACAAATCTTGGCGCCAAAGTGTCGGACTACGCTAAGGACGCAAGATTAAATGTATTATTTGATCAACCAATAGTTGCAAATAAGTTTTGCAATTGGTTTAGAACCTACCAAGATGTGTTATTGAAGTTATCAGCCAAAGCAAACACGGAGATAATATAGGCTTGGATCTTGGCCCATTATGACCTCAATTAATGTAGGTATGTATTCTACCAAGGGGTCGTAGAAATATATTAAAATAGTGGGAGCTAATTAAACAAAAGGCCATGTTGACGAATGTGTATAATAGGAAATAGATTTTGAGTTTGATTTCCAGTCTATCTAATTCTTCAGATTATCAAAGATGTCGAGCTTATCATTGAAAATGTTGATCGAAATGAACAAACTTACTGGACCGAACTACCTTGACTGGCTAAGGAATTTGCGAATAGTGCTGAGATAAGAGAAAATAGAATACGTGTTGGACACGGTGTTCCTAATAGTCCCTGCGACTGACTCTGTTGGATATGCCTCTTTTGATAAGGATGCTTACCAAAAACACCTAGATGATGCCACTTCAGCACATTGCGTGATGTTGTCTTCCATGTCTATGGAACTTCAGAGACAACATGAGAACATGGGTCCCAATGAGATGCTCGAACACTTAAAGAGTCTCTATGACTCACAATCCCAGACTATGGAATATGAGTTACTAATAGAACTCTTTAAGTGTATGCTCAATGAAGGGGGACATGTCTCGCAGCATGTGTTGAAGTTGATAGGGCTGATAGAGAGGCTTGCTTCAATTGGAACGAAGTTGGAAAAGAATGTCGCTACCACCCTCATCCTGAACTCTCTCCTTCGTTCCTTTGAAAACTTCATAGTGAATTAAAATATGAATGGAACGAAGGCGAGTCTACCGGAGCTACACAACATGCTAAAGACCTTTGAGTCTTTCACTTCCAAATTTAAAGCTGTGCTCATGGTGAGCTCTACTAGCCAACCCAAGCCGAAAGGCAAGGAATGGTAGAAGAAGAAGGGGAAAGCAGTCGTTGCGCCCTCATCTATGAAGCCTAAGGGAGGTGTGATGAAGAACAAGGTAAATCCGTAAGGGGCATTGGAAGAAGGACTGCACGGCACTAGGAGGAGGAAAAGCACCAGGTGCTTCTGCCTCTGGTGGGCAAGATATGCACGTCATTGAAATAAATATGTCTATAAATAACTCTCATTCCTGGGTATTGGATACCGCTTGTGGCTCACACATTTGTACAAATGTGCAGGGGCTAACTGATAGCAGGAAAGTTGGACCAAGAGAGGTAGACCTACGTGTTGGAAATGAAGCACGAGTGGATGCTGAGCGCGTATGAACTTATAGATTAAATTTGCCTTCTGGCTATTGTTTAGTGTTGAATGATTGCTACTATGTACCCTCGTTAACGAGGAATATCATTTTTATCCCAGTTTTGGACATGAAGGGTTTTTCCTCATATATTTATAATGGCAGTCAAGTACTATTTTTTGATAATGTTATATATGGAACTGCTCCTCTTGTGGATGGATTATATACACTAAACTGTAGTCGAGAGATATTCAATGTACAAAATAGCCAAGATAAGTAATAGAAACTCTACCTACCTATGGCACTGCAAACTTGGTCATATCAACGAATCAAGGATAGCAAGGTTGAGGAAGTTAGACTACCTCGAACCATTTGACTTGGAGTCTTATGGTAACTGCAAATCTTGCTGGAGAGGAAAGATGACTAATAAGCCACTTTCTGGGAAAGGTGTGCGAGCCAAGGAGGTGTTGAGTTGGTCCATACTGATGTATGTGGACCATTTTCGACTCAAGCTAAATGAGGCTTCCCTTACTTCATCACTTTTACTGACGACTTCACAAGGTATGGATATGTGTATCTTATGAGACACAAATCCGAGGCTTTTGAGAAGTTCAAAGAGTACAAGTCGGAAGTAGAGAAGCAACTTGCAACAAGTATCAAGACCCTTCGATCGGATCGAGGAAGTGAATACTTGAGCAAGGATTTTCTAGATTACTTGAAGCTACATGGAGTCAAATCAGAGTGGACACCTCCTGGAACACCATAAATGAATGGCGTTGCCGAAAGGAGAAATCGAAGCTTAATAGATATGGTTCGATCCATGATGAGCTTCTCAGCTCTACCGACATACCTTTGGGGATATGCTATACAAACCTCAATATATGTTCTGAACATGGTTCCTTCCAAGTCAGTAAAAAAGACACCATATGAGATATGGTGTGGCAAGAAGCCAACTCTTAAACATATGAGACCCTGGGGGTGCCCTGCATATGTTAAGAAGATGCTCACTGACAAGTTGGAATCTAAAAGTGAGAAATGTTACTTCGTGGGGTATCCAAAGGAAACTAAGGGATACTACTTCTATCTTCCTGGAGAACATAAAGTCATTGTTTCCAGGAACACAACTTTCCCTGAAAAAAATATGTCTACAAGGAACATAGTTGCATAGAGATAGAACTTGAAGAAATTCAAGAACCACAAGATAACACAGAAGTTGAACCATTGTCGAATGACCTAAACAAGGATTCAGTGGGAGTATCTGGTGAAGATTGGTTACTTAGAGTACGCCCTTCAGCCAATGGGAGTGCTGTGAGAGATATTGAAGAAATGCCAGGCTCTCATACATAACCAATGGAAGATGATACAATGGTTGTACATCGTTCAATTCAGGAAATACATGAAAATGACATTCCTGAAAGCTCTCAAGGTGATGGATTGTTTAGCATACAAAGACCTTCTCACAATCAAAATGCAACAAACACTGAAACACAGAATAATCAACTCCGTAGGACCACTAGGACTCATCGTCCGCCTGAAAGACTTAATATCCTTGTTGAAACACACAATGAGATAGATATTCCTGATGACGATGAACCTACAACCTACAACGAAGCTATGTTAGACATTGATTGGCAAAGATGGAAAGAAGCCATGAAATCAGAGATGGACTCGATGTACATCAATCAAGTTTGGAACTTGGTTGATTTTGCCAACAGGTTAGACCCATATGATGAAAATGGGTCTTCAAGAAGAAGATTGATGCATATGGTAAGGTACAAACTTATAAAGCAAGATTGGTGGCTAAAGGTTATAATCAATGGTCTGGGTCGATTATGATGAAATCTTTTCACCTGTTGCGATGATTAAGTTCATTCATATTTTGCTTGCAATAGCTGCATATTATGACTATGACATTTGACAGATGGACGTCAAAACTGCTTTCCTCAATGGTAATCTAGTTGAGGAGGTGTATGTGAAACAACTTGAGGGTTTTCCACTTGAGTTCAAACCAAATGTTGTATGCAAGCTACAAAAGTCTATTTATGGGCTTAAGCAAGCTTCAAAGAGTTGGAATATTTGCTTTGACAAAGCAGTCAAATCGTTTGACTTTGTTAGAAGCAAAGCAGATCCTTGCATTTATAGTAAGCGCAAGGAAGGGAGTATTGTCTTCATTGTTATATATGTAGATGACATATTGATAATGGGAGATAATAAGACTGTCATGCAATCAGTCAATGAATGGTTATCCAGCACCTTCATAATGAAAGACTTGGGTGAAGCCTGCTACATTCTTGGAAGTAGGATCTATAGAGATAGACCTAATAGATTGTTAGGGTTGTCACAATCCACATACATAGACAAAGTGCTTAGACGATTTTCTATGGAAAATTCCAAGAAAGACAATCTACCTATGGGACAAGGCATCAAGTTATCTAAGAAGGATAGTCCTTCTAATACTATAGAACTTGAACGCATAAAAATGATACCATATGCTACGGCTATAGGATCGATCACGTATGTCATGACATGTACAAGGCCAGATGTGGCCCATGCACTTAGTATGACTTGCAAATTCCAGCAGAATCCGGGGAAGAACACTTGAAGGCAGTCAAGAGTATTCTTAAGTATCTTAGACGAACTAAAGATTACTTCTTTGTCTATGGTGGGGAAGAAAAGCTAGCGGCTACCGGGTACACTGATGCTAGCTTCCAGATGGAGCTTGATGACTACAAATCTCAGTCTGGGTACACGTTCATTTTCAATGGTGGAGTAGTAAGCTGGAAAAGTTCCAAACAAGCTAAAACTGTTGATTCAACAATAGAAGCTGAGTACATTGCTGGATCGGAAGCTGGTAAAGAAGTTGTCGCGATATCTGAGTTGTTGAAGGAACTAGGGGTTGTTCCAAGTGCCACTTGTCCAATAACATTTTATTGTGACAACACTGGTGCGATTGCGCAACCTAAAGAACCAAGATCAACCAACAGAAACAAGCATGTACCAAGGAAGTACCACATACTCAGGGAGATGGTGGTACTGAAGAGATTAGATTAGACTATGTTTCCACATATGATAATCTAGCTGACCCATTCACTAAACCATTAAGCTTAGTCAAGCATAATTGTAATTTTGAGAATATGGGCATTAGATATGTTGGAGATTGGCTCTAGGCCAAGTGGGAGATTGAAAGTATATTTATGTCCTAGAGACAATCTGTATTGGGACAAATATACTTTATACACATTCATATTATTACTAATGGAGATTAATATTTTAGCATTTGCAATTATTGAATCATTAATTGATTGTTTATAATATTCTTTAATATGCATCCCTGGAGGTTACACTGTTATTGATAATGTGAGATATTAATATTATAACGTAACTTTTAAAATAGCCTCGACTAATGATCATTGAGAATGGGATATCGATGATATGTGATAAGTCGACATGTGGTCTGCATCACATCCTTAGAGGATGTAGTATGTCTCACATCCTTAGAGGATGTAGTATGTCTCACCTGCTACGAGTAATGGCTACTCGTGATGGACACATGGATACTTTGGAAGTATTGGTATACTCTACTGATATACTATTTGTTATGCTTGTCTAAAGTATGATCAGCGTGTGGGAGATAGAAGTCCTTAGACTTGAGGTCAATACGCACCTTGTCTACAAAGTAATATACTTTGATCCTGTCCTAAGCTCAAATGCCTTATAGGTTGAGATACGGCTTGTATTTGGTACATTACGATGTGGATTAAAGGTGGTAGTTGAGCCAAGATTAGGATTCATTCCTCGAATGTTTATTCAAGAGAACACTCAGATTCTCAGTGATATTAGGTTGACTAAGTCGTTGGCCAACGCAATAGACATATTTAGAATATGGTCTAGTTGTCAAATAATATAGATGAGATACAATGATTAAGCCATTTGGATAGACACTTGAAAATCCTAAGCTTGATCGGGTGTGTCGTGAATGAAAGGATTTTATCTTACCACATAGAGGTTAAGTTTACCGGATTCGTGTAAACGTACTTCACATATTGAGTTCGTCTTGCGACGCCGTCTAGGAGTTCCGTGTAGACCTTAATTTGATTAATGTCGATATGTGAAGGCATGTAGGGTCACACTATGTCGATTGCCTTTTCGATCTAAGGATGTATTGAGAGAGTATTAAATATTCGATTTAGAATCGAGATATTTAAATGAATAATGATTGTTTTAATTAAGTCAAAATTGGATTTTGGATTTAATTAAGAATGTGCAAAAAATAAATCGAGACGGTGTAGGGCCACGTCGAGCGTCGCGATGCCCACACCATAGGGTCGCGGTGCCCACACCATAGGGCTGCAGCGCTAATGACCTAATCTATCTCGATTTATGGGCCAGGCCCAAGGTCAAACCCTAATCCGGTTTGACATAATTTTTCACCTATAAATACAGACATTCATTTCATTATTCAACACACTAATTTCATATTATTATTCTAAGTCTTAGAGACTTAAAATCAAAACACTCTCTCGAACCTCTGTCGGATTTTCTAGCTTTCCGAAAGAGAAATACATTGAAGCTTGGAGCTTGCAATCGAAAGGGCAGTCACGTGTCCACCCTTTAGTAAAGATTTAAGATAATATAACATGTAAGTGTTTATGCTTTATGTTACAGGTTTTGATTGTCATATAACCATACCAGAAGTAATTGTTGGGGTAAGTAAGAACAAAATTTTAAACTTTCGCTGTGCCTTACTTATGTATTTTAAACCCAACAAATCCCTACAAGCCAGTGGGCACAAAAGCATTTTGAACCCTCCTTTATCACTTTACTGCACTTTTTTTTCTTAGACTAAGATGATTTAATAGTTTATACATAATTAGTAAAATCATTTTTATCATATTTACACAGTATAACTTTTTAATAAAGATAATTCAATTTGAATCTCCTTTCCTACACTTACCATTAATTACTACACATTCCCACTTTTCATATTTTAATTTTCAACACACTCTCTTATTATCAATGTGGAATTATAGTGGTATGTTGTTGTTGTATCTATGTATTGAAAATTTTATGACATAATTATTTGTCTATTCACCATCCAATAGTTGAGGAACAATCAATCTATCCTTTTCATCTTTTATTTTTCATCATACTCACTTATTATATATGAATTGAAAATTTTATGACATAAATATTATTCTGCTATTGACCATCCAATATATAGTTGAGGAACAATAAATCTGTCCTTTTCATATTTTATTTTTTAACATATTCACTTATTAAGTTATTATCTCTCTGTTGAGAATTTTGTGACATAATTTGTCTATTCACTATCCCCTATCCACTAATTTATAACCACCATACATCTAGAAGTGAGGTTAATGCGTGAAATAATTATTAATTTTATTTTCGTATGCAGGGTAGGCTATTTAACATATTTCGCATTAGACGTCCGTTTACAATGTTGACTATAAATTCTAGATTATTTATTAATATTATATATAGTTTTGTCAATAATTCAACAAGTTTTAGGTAGATGTTTCTATTTTACAGCCAATTTTCGCCACTTTTTTCTTCCCTCTTAACTCTTAGTCGACTTTCATGATGTCTAAGAGATGGCAGTATTTATTTATTTATTCTTTCATTCTTTCCTTCTAGTATTACATATATTTATATATTGTAATGTGAGTTGCGTTTGAACTTTATTTGACATTACTTTTCAACTGTTTCTTCTTCTCTTTTTCGCTTTTTAGAATTCGAGTATCTAATTTTGTGTTAAAATCAATCATTAATTATTCTGAAATTTTCGTTGATGGTAACTTTTTAAATAGCTATATAGTAAATGACTTCTTTTTTTATTTCTTGTATTTATGAATCTATTAGATCATGGTCTTTTTTTTTTTTTGAGTAAACTGAGTATCTTATGAAAAAATGTTTGACCACTATCTAAAATTTTATAATTTTTTTTTTCAATTAAAGTTGATCTTGGGGTGGAGGGGGATTTGGCGAGGACCCTAACCATGTACTGATATATACGAAAAAAGAAGGGTCATTATGCCTAACCTCTTCATCCTAGTTGAGGAATGATCAACCTTATTCATGCGTGTAGTTAGATAATACTTAATACAAGAGAAAACATTAGAATTGAGTCTAACGTCGTTTAGAAAGATAATTTTCCTAGGGCTATATATATTAGCACAACTTTAAAAATAAAGATCAATTTAAACTATAGCTTAAGAAAAAGAACAGTTCTGTAAATCGGCCTTATTATCGTGTTATGCCGAGACATCAATTATCTTTCAGTTTAAGGATTGAGTTAGAGATTACACTAATAGTACGACAATTAAGAGTTTTGTGTGAAATTTACTAATCAAATGTACTAGACAATTGAAGAGAAAATAGTTTCATATTTTTTAAGGTTCTTATGAATGTCAATTACTTTTCATTATGAATATCTTTTCAAAGCACGTCACATATTATCTCTTATAAAGTTTAATTCTCCTTTGAAAAAAATTGTCCAAAACTCTTTAGATTGATGACTTTTCTTTTGAGGAAGAAAAGCGTCAATAAATAATTGGTGTATGTGGCATATTACTAATGGTATCATGGTATTTATTACCTTTCATACTAAGCTTTCGAGGAAATGACATTTGCTTGGCCACATCACCCACAAGGTTAAAAGCATTCTAAATTAAGATCGACAAGATATAAAGAATGTTGCACTCCTAGCTAGGGTGAGCGGATCCGGGTACCCTAACGTTTTTGAACTAATCGGACCCTACCCGGTAAAAGATCGGTTCCTAAATTTACTATCCGAAACCTACCCGTAGCAATCATTACCCGGAACCTACCCGGACCACAGATTAAACAATAATTTTTTAGCCTATGAGAATCAAAAAGAGTTCTAAAATAATTTCATCCAGGAGTTTTTTAGCCTGCAATCAGAGTTTTTAGTATCCTTATAAGAAGTTTTAGAAAACTTATTCATTATAGAAAAGCTAATTCTGTAACCAAAACCTAAAATTGCAAGTCAAATTTGACACTTAATTAATTGAATGTGTTGATTTCAAAATAAATTTGAAAATATCCGAATTAAACTTATTTTCGTGTTCATAAGCTCTTCGATAAAAAAGAAAAACTTTATTATACTAGTAAATCCATAAATTTCATCTTCACAGCTACAAAAATATACACAAATTTTAAAAATAGATTTACATTTCAAATAAAAAAGCAATACAGATTAAAGATGAGTATCGACTGAAATAGAACAGAAGCATATGATATTAAAAAGAAATTGAAGAGTTAGATATGAACTCAAATGCATTTTATGAACGACATGAACACAACCAAGGGAGAGAAAGAGGCAAATATGAAGCTTCAACGACAACAACGATAAAAGTACCTGAGAGAAAGCTTCAACGACGACGACGATGAAGCTCGGTGGTTTAGCTAAAACGCCATTGTTATTGAGAGAGTTTTGAGTGTTTTCTCTTAGGGCACAAAGAACATTCTAGAATAAAGGGGTGAAAAAGCTGAAATTTTTGCGTCTTGGGATGGGGAAAATCAATGTGCAGGTGTGCAACAAATAATTTTGGAGAAAGTTAAAACTAAAACTGGTCCAAATGTTTCTCAAAAAAGTAAAAATATTTAATATTTTATAGGTTCCGGGTATCGGTTCCGGGTCTGGGTACCCTGTCTCTATTTGCCGGAATCGGAATCGGAATCGGACCCGACATTGATCGGTTCCTAATTTTACTACCCGGACCCTACCCGTTATTATAGTATATCTACCCAAAACTTATCCGTTAGTGTCGGTTCCTGTCGGATATCTGGGTACCCTGTACCTGTGCTCACCCCTACTCTTAGCAGACTTTTCCACTTTTAATTTTTTATTTCCTATTCGTATCTTGTAGCAGCATTAAGACTTAGATTACTTTAAAAGTCAGTTTCAGTACTCTCCTCGGGACTAGTCTCGGGGTGGGGCATTGGCAAAACGCTTTGGGCTTACGTGCGAAGCTTAGTTTCAATGAGATTTATGCCCTAAGCGTCCAATTGTATGCCCTAAACACACCTAACGTCCAACGTTTGGAGCTCGTCTAACAATTCTTACACAAATTATATGTTAAATTTCTTAATTAAAATCATTAACCCTCATAATTATTTAACAAACGAATGATACATAAGAGTTTTTCATCTATAGAAATAAAAAGGTGCGTATAACTCAAATAACAAGTCGTAATATTGCATATTTACTATTCAGAAAAGGGCCTAAAATGCGCTTGAACTATTAGAATTGATACAAAAAATGCCCTCCATCCACCTTTGAGCCCCCAAATATCCATGTCGTTAACCTATTGGGTCTAGTTTGCCCTTATTTTTAACGGTCACGTTAAAATAAAATAATTAAATATTTATTTATTACGTGGACATATCTGATTGGTCCAAATTTAAATCCTTCCCAAATTAAAAAAAATTCATCCATGACCCGTATTTTGACCCGATCCGTGTAAGAAAATCTCTTTCACCACCATGTCATCTTCTAACTTGAAGCTTCAAGCTTCATTAATGACATCCATGGAGTTTTCTGCTTCTTTCTTCAGGTTATTAATGCTACCAACTTTAAAAATAGTATCATCCGATTGATTTAAACACTCAAATTTACAGATTTAGAAATTTAAATCAAGTTTCGAAAAGCTCCTTCAATTAATGGTGATTTTAGTTCACTTCCTTAATGGTTTTTTTTTCAAGTATACTCAATCATGCTTGAGATTAAGAACCAAATTCCAACATACCAAATTCAAATCGCCAACAAATTTCGAAATTAAATTTTCAAATTGATGCAAATGTTCATCAATGAATGTCCAAGTTTTATGGAGGTTTCATGAGATTAAACAAGTATTTTTGTTGTTGTATTCAACTAAATTTCAACACAAATATGCTCAATAAAAACTTAAAATTATATATTTTTTTCATTTAAACACTTAATGTGAGTTAATTTTTCCTTATTTTGATTTGTAATGAAATGGGTTAGAGGGTTTTTCAATTTGGTTTGTTAGGATTTATTTGGGGCAGGTCTGAATTTAGTTGGTGGATTAGGTTAAATAAATTGGAAATTAATTAGTTTTAGGTAATTATATGGTTATCCAATGAGAGACTATCACGTAATAAATGAAATGGGTCCGTTAAAAATAAGGGCAAAGTAGACCCAATAGTTAAACAACAAGGGTATTTTGGGGCTCAAATGTGGGTGGATGTCATTTTTGTACCAATACTAATAATTAAAGGGCATTTTAGGCCTTTTTCCGTTTACTATTTGAGAACATTGTGAGGGTGAATATCACTTAATATTCTTTTAAAAATACATAGTCGAATTATACATTTTCAATTGTCATTGGTATTTTGTCCTATGTATCAAAATTATCATATTTCATTATTTCGCTATTTGAAAGTAATTTTATTTTTATTCATGAAGGAAATACGTTTTAATTATAATACTGATAAAGTTTATTGATTATTTGCTTATAGGGAGATAAAATGAATAGTATGATATTATAATTAAAACGTATATTTGTTTATAGGGAGATAAAATGAATAGTATGATAGTAATATTGTTTTAAGAAATGGTGATTTTTTTATTGTTTGAAAGTTAATATGTTAGAGTTGATTAGCATTTCATAAAATCTTTTATTTCATCTGTATTGTTTATACTTGTAAAATTATGTTATATATAATTACGAGTTGTAAGTGGCGTATAATGGATTGTGGATTACTTTGATTAGTTTTTTTTGGGAGGATCAAACACATATATATATATATATATATATATATATATATATATATATATATATATATAATACTAAAAATTAAATATCCATGGGACTTATGCCCGATGCCTCGGGGGATTATGCCTCGCTGAGGCATATGTAAACGTCCCGCCTTACGCCCCCACCTTTTAAAACATTGCATCAGAGTTCCATTGTGTAAGTCCCGTTAAAGGGAGAAAGTTCAATAATGAGAGATATCAATCTAAACCTAAAGAGTATCAAAATCAAGTCTTCCATCAAAAGCCCACTAGATTTTCATGTGTTACTAGTCAATTACTTTTCATCATCTATGTCATAGACAATATCGGCGTCAGGAATTTGAAGCAGCTTTGAAAGGTTAAGCATCAATTTTAAATGTGATATATATTGAGGTTGAGATCCTGTTTAGCAAGTCTTAAGTTTAACTTTGTAATTCACTCTACTAAGAAATTTTGCTGTCAAACACCGTGGATATGCATGTTAATAAGAATAGAAAGATCTGAAGGAGGTTGCGTTTGTTGGATGCGGTACTATGTATCTAGAGCATGACACTTGAATTTTAAACATCAATTTATATAGCGTTAATGTGAAATTATGATGCAATACTATTGCTTAGTTCACAGTTTTTCTTGTATTAAAAGAGAATTAAATATAAGCTCCATTTATTTTCTTTATGCTAACGAATGTGCAAACACTCTTAAAAAATTTGGTAAGAACCTATGGGTTTCTCTTAGTGAAGACGAAGGAGAAGAGGAAGGAGATTGTGAAATTGAAACATAAACAATGCTGGTTACTATTTTCAAACAGTCTCTGTCAGATAATGAAGATTTCGTATACAATGTTGTCTCAGATGTCACGGCATTTGCTCCAATATCAGCAACGACATCAACATCCTCAGCGAAATCCAAAAGGTATGAATTCTTTAACTATTCTAATGTTAATTGCTTTAGTAGTTCTATTTCTGTTAGTGAGGCTGAGTGTATAGATCAAGTTGAATGCAAAGATGATATGATTAATGAATTATAAATTATTTGTAAAGCCTTAATCATAGAATTCAAGCAACTTGACAAAAAGGTAAGATCTTTAACTCGTGAGAATTTTGTTTTAAAAGGCACGATAACCCGACTTAAGGCTGCACTTACCAAAAAGGATATTGAATTTGGTAAGATCTGTGCTAAATTGTATTTAGCCGAGGCAACCTTCCGTAAGCTCAACACGGGAACTTCAAAATTAAATAAGGTACTCAATTTAGTAAACATTCACATGTAGAAATTGGGTACAAAAACTCTCTTAGAACCATTATGCTCTAATCTCTTTGATGAAAATGAGAAAATATGCTTTGTAAAAGAAAAAAGGATGAATAATAGGTTCTCAGGTATGTCAAAGAATATGAAGTTTGTGTGTCATCATCGTAACTCCCCTGGACACTTAAAATCATACTGTTTCAAACTTCAAGATTCAGTGAGCAAAATGTTGCCTAAAATGTTGTCCAACATTTCGGATAACAATCGAAGCAACATTTCTGAGTCAAAAGGGAAAAAATATTTTATGAGAGTTTGGGTTACTAAAAAGGATATGACATGTAATGTTGCTATAACTGCATTAAGAACTAACATTTCAGGTTCTTGGTACTTTGATAGTGGATGTTCTCGCCACATAACAGGTACAAAAGGTTTTCTAAAGAACTATGAGTCATTCAATGGAGGAACCGTGACTTATGGAGGTAGCAGTAAAAGTAAAATAATTGGAAAAGGGATCTTGGATGTTCCTGGATTTCCAGCCTTAAAAAATGTCTTACACGTTGATGGCTTAATGGCTAATTTGATTAGTATTAGTCAATTGTGTGATGACAATCTTGAGGTAAATTTTAATAAGAATACATATAATGTTACGAATGAAGCCAATATATGTGTCATGACAGGTACAAGAACAAGTGACAATTGCTATCTTGTTGTAAGGCAAGAAACATGCAATAATGCTAAGGTCGATGACACAACACTATGTCATCAAAAGTTGGGGCATGTCAACTATCGCAATTTAGAAAAAATGGTCTCATATGAAGCGGTTAGAGGCATACCCAAACTTAGCCATAAAAGTAAAACTGTCTGTGATGATTGTTTGAAAGGTAAGCAAACCCGTGTCTCTCATAATGTTGTCCAACATGACAGATAACATTCAGGCACGTCTCACTGTTTTCAATTGCTACATATGGATTTAATGGGTCCAATTGAAGTAGACGGTCTAGGAGGCATGATGTGTTCCTTTGAGATAGTAGATGCTTTTTCTAGATATTCTTGGATATATTTTTTGAAAGAAAAATCACAAACGTTTGACATGTTTACAATATTGCATTCCAGAATTAGAAATTTATTCTATTCTCCTATTTTTCGGATTAGATCCGATCATGGAAAGGAGTTTGAAAATAGTTCATTCTCAAATTTTTATGAGAAAGAGGGATTTCCATGAGTTTTCTGTCCCCAAAACTCCTCAATAAAATGAGGTTGCAGAACGGAAGAATAGGACATTGCAAGAAATGGCTAGAGTAATTCTTAGTTCTAAACATTTGTCAAAACGTTTATGGGCAGAAGCCTTGAATACTGCTAATCACATTGTTAATAGAGTCTATCTAAGGCCAGGAACAAAGATGACACCCTATGTGATTATGAATGGAAAGAAACCAAACTTGCATTACTTTCATGTTTTTTGGTGTATTTGTTATATTTTAAATGACAGGGATTATTTGGTAAAGTTTGACTCTAAGAGTGACACAAGAATTTTTGTTGGCTATTCACAAAATAGTCATGCTTATCGAGTATACAATCTGAGATCCAGAATTGTACAAGAGTCTATAAATGTTATCTTTGATGATCTTTATGATGTTTCAGAAAAAATTATTGAATATAACATTGTCGATATAGTGGAAAGTTCACAGATTACAGAAGAATCGGATGTTGCCAAAAATGTTGCCACAACTGAAGCAACATCCGAAACAGCAATAGAGACCACAGAGGCCACATATGAGGAGTCAAGTGCTGAATTGTTAGACCAAGTTCGAATGGACCCATCATCAAGGATTAGTAAGAATCATCCAACGGGCCAAGTGATATGGAGAGTTTTTGAAGGAATTAGAACAAGAGGCAAAGAACCACTCAACTATAGAGAATTGGTTAGGTATGTGTGTATGTCAACCATATAGCAAAATGTTAGTCTTTCTTATTTTATATCTACATTAGAACCAAAGAATGTTGTAGAAGCACTTAAATATAATTTCTGGATACAAGCAATGCAAGAAGAGCTTAAACAATTTTCTCGAAATGAAGTCTGGAACTTAGTTCCACATCTAAATAATACAAATGTATTTGGAACTAAGTGAATTTTTAAAAATAAATCAGACGAAGCAGGAAAAATTGTTAGAAACAAAGCACGTCTAGTTGCACTAGGTTATACTTAGGTTGAAGGAATTGATTTTGATGAAACCTTCGCACCTGTAGCTAGAATCGAATCAATTAGACTTTTACTTGCTATTGCTTGTTGTCTGAAAATTACTATACACCAAATGGATGTAAAAGGTGCCTTCTTAAATGGTTATCTAGACAAGGAGGTATATGTTCAACAACCAAAAGGATTTGAAGATCCTCACTATTCACACTACGTGTACAAGCTCAAAAAGACTTTGTATGGGTTGAAATAAGTCTCTCGTGCATGGTATGGTCGTTTAACTAACTTTCTTCTTGAATTTGGTTTTAACCGTGGCGAAGGTGATCGTACTTTGTTTATTAAACGACACAGTGTAGATATTGTTATTGCTCAAATCTACATGGATGACATACTCTTTGGATCGACTTCTAAGTCATATCTAAATTCATTTGTTGAAGCTATGTCATCAATATTGAAATGAGCATGATTGAGGAATTAACTTTTTTCTTAGGCTTGCAGATAAAGAAAAGCGAAGATGAAATTTTCATCTCTCAGAGTAAATATGCCAAGAATTTAGTTAAAAGATTTGGTTTGGAGAATGCTAAACAGATGAAAACGTCAATGAGTTCATCGCAGAAGGTATGTAAGGATAATGTTGGTGAAAATGTAGACCCAACATTATATCGATCTATGATAGGTAACCTTCTTTATCTTACTGCTAGTCACCCAGATATTATGTTTAGTGTTTGTGTTTGTGCACGTTTTCAAGCCTGTCCCAAAATGTCCCACTTGCCGTGAAACGTATTATTCGATATGTTGTTGGCACATGTGAGTTGGAAATTTGATATTTCAAAGACACTAATCCTAACTTAATAGGATTTAGTGACTGGGATTGGGCTAGAGATGCGATGATAGAAAAAGTACAAGTGGAGGATGTTTTTATCTTGACAATAATATTATTTCATGGTATAGTCGTAAACGAAACTGTCTCACTTGCAACGGCTGAATCTGAATATGTAGCAGCTGAAAGTTGTTGCTCTCAATTAAGATGGCTAAGACACATGTTAGACAGATGGATTTACTAGCAACATTTTGATTTTGTACTGTGATAATTTGAGTGCTATAAATATTTCTAAAAATCCAGTTCAGTACTCACATACAAAACATATTGATATTAGATATCACTTTTGAAGAGATTTAGTTGAAAAACAAGTAGTAAAAATTGAACATGTTGACACTCTTAATCAACTAGCTGATATTTTTACAAAAGTTTTGGACCATGAGAGGTGTTCTAGTTTGAAGAAATCACTTGGTCTTTGTAATCTCTAAAAAGATGGTATTTTTTGTGAATGCTAGCTGAAACGTTGTCTAACATTTCGGGTGACATTTACCTATATTATATCACTAACTGATTATTGTTGTTGTATAGTGCATAACTTTTGGTCACACAAGCATGATCCTTTAATAAGAATATATTTTCAAGTGATACCATTCTCTGCGACGATATGATATATATATATATATATATATATGATATTATATATATATATATATATATATATATCATAAAAAAAGAGTATCAAAGTAACGCAAAGCCTTTACAAATATTTGGCAACTGTGAAAAATGGGCAAAGCCCTTGAAAACATACCATTCCTATTCTATAGGAGTATCAAGTGCTTCAAAAGAATTTTGAAAATATTAAATAAGTATTCGTATTTTTGACACGAAAAACTCTTTTGTATGTGTTTTATGATTAGATCAAGGACACGATGGTAAAATGTTCCATTGGTCCAGTGATCAAACTCATAAAATACGTATAACATGTGTCTTGATTTATTTCCAAAACGAAAAGTTCTTGTAGGATCAAAATACTTGTGTCGTCCAAAATATTGCCAACATTGCTGTTGACATTTTCAGAAAGTGATATATGTTGGGATGTTGTTCTTATCTGATCATTGGAATATCATATTCTACTCCCTATTATATGCCTTGTTTACAGGAATCTCTAATTCAAAATGATAAGATTATATTTTATTCCTATCGTGATGTTTATCCCAATATTTTAGGTGTATGTTTTTGTGCAAAAACGAAACACCTAAAACTAAGGAATTTTTGTTGCTAAGAAAGATTGGTCATGTATATAAATATTCCTCTCATTTGCTATCATTTTATCATTTTTGAATTTTCCCATAAAAATAACTAAAAAAAAAAGGAAAAACACATCGGGTATACATTCTCTTACCCGATGGAATTACCAAATCAAACTCCAATCTCAATCTCGAAACCCTCTCCTCAAGCTTCACCTATGGAAATCTCTCCAATTTCAGAACAAATATCAACCAACATTCCACCTAACACATCCATGAGCATTAACCCTTCATCAGAATCGGAAAAACCCAATCATAATACCCCTCAACAACCGAGCATATCTACTTCCTCAAATCTCCCCGAGGATCTTTCTAAAGCAATAATGTTTAAAGGTTTTGATGAACCTTTAGATATTAGCTATCATGGAGATGATAATAACCCTATAGATATTGATGAAACTATTGATTTTTCATCTTTGGGTAAAAGGTCAATGTCCTCTACCTTCCCTACTTGTCGATCAAGTAGATTTTCTTGCCCTGAAAGAAGGAAACTGAAAGTGAAAAGTTGCCAGAAATGTCACCAACATTCTGGGCAACACTGGTCCAAGAAAATCTACAAAATGGCTTGTAGATCAAATTGGAAAAATCAACCAGTAGATTTATGAGGTTGATGCCGCAAGGAATGCCCTGATATAAGCTAGAAACCATTTCATGATGCTACTTTCTTCACAAAAAGGGGGAGATGATACTGATGCGGTGGGAGGAAGCTAAAGCTGTTATGTTGCATAGATGAAGGGGGAGAGATGTTGGAAGCTGAAGTTGTTATGCAGGGGTAGAAAGCTGCTGGAAGTTGTTGCTGTTATATGATGAGCAAGGAGGAAGCTGAATGATGTTGTTGCACCTAAGCTGTAAATGCTTGTTCAATGGTTTGATGGATTGATATTTATTGACAATGGTTATTTCTATTCGTGTTTTATATATAGTGGATGATATGTATATATGTGCTAACATCTTTCTTCTTTTCTAATCCTATGAATCAGTACACACATGTTTGCTTGTATGCCATCACCGTTTAAGGGGGAGCTTGTCAGTAATCACAAGTGTTGGACAACATATGTGACAATGCACTAAGTCGTTTGTACATCTTGTAATGTGTTTTGTGAAGAAAGACAAAAATGGGGAGATTGTTAATGTTGGGTTTGGTGTTGTGACATTTGATCCAACATATCTTCTGAAGTACTGATTTGAATGCATAAAAATGTTGGGACAAATGTCATAACATTCGGACCAACATCTTCGAAAAACAGTTTGCCTTACTTCACGGAATGAAGTAATATTTTTGTAAATATTACTATGAAGTAAAAATGACTTGGCATGGTGAATTGGAGCTGTGTAAAACGTGGGAGAAAGAGTCAAAGCTTGAGGAAGAAGTCGAGTAAGGAACAAATCAAAGTTGTTGAGATTTTCACTCCTTAATCATCTACCACAAGCTGTCCACCTTTCCCTCAACCTCCACAACCAATTGATGAGCCTTTCAAGGAAGACTATCTACTATAAATAGAGAGACTACTGCAGTAAATCGATATCCAAAATCAGATTACAAAAATACCAAGAGAGCTCTTGGGATTTCATCTTAAAAATCTGGATCACAAGTGTTGTCTGGTGTGTCGACAACATTCTGTCTAATATTACAATTGCTTTTTAGATTCTAGATTAGTTTTTTATGTAGCGATTGTAATGAGAGGTTGTCTATGTCTACTTAGTTAGAATTTTTAGGCAGAAGTCATCTGCGACTTCAACTTTTAATTCCTTTCCATTTTATCTTGTAAATTTGTAAAGAAAGGAATTTGTAATTTTGTATATAATATATATACAATACATTTGGTCATTGACCATCATAAGTTATATAATATATATATAACTTATAAAAATTTTAAACATTTGTGTTCGTTAAATTCCGTTGCATTTACTCTTTAAAGTTACTATGTTTACTAAGTGTTGTTACTGGTGTCGGACGACATAATTGACGACATTCTGAAACAGAATTGACATTTGATTTATTCCATATCTTGTTTTTATTTCTCATATCATTTGACACCCTTTCAAATATGTCACAAATCCTATAGGATTTAAGTTGTACGCACTAATAGTGCTTGCAAAATAATTTGTATATTATACGTGCAATGTAATTGACTACAATATGATGTTGCTCTATGCAGCCTGTAGCTACCATATCACGTTAGTTATGAAAAGTTATTTATTGTTATACATTAACTATCAAATGGCTAATACTTTTTTTTTACAGTACCCTCGGTATATAATGTTGGAAATTTATTAATGTTGAATTAAGTTTATCTCATTATTTATGACTCGAACAATTGGGGCCCCGCACGTCGGAAGTGTCGTTTCCAAAAGTTTGGCTGATTATGGAGAGGTTTTGGAGCATTATTATGATAATTTTTTGTCCATAACTCAGCCATTATTTGGCTGCATTAGTTGGTGGTTTAAAGGACCATTACATGGCATTTAAATGGCCATTACATGGGCACTTGAAGGGACCATCTTGCACACCTATAAATTGAGGCATTTGGCTCAATTCTATAGGAGGAGAAAATGAGAAAGAGACTCACAAGTTAACAACACCACAAAGAGATCAGTTTTTCTGATAACAATCCTTCTCTTAGCAATCTTCATTATTTGTGTTCTTCGCTAGGATCATTTGTGTAGGCTTTGCACACTTGATAGTTTGTTGTTTCATTTTGGGAGACTATTGTTCACACTTCCGTAAAGCCTATATAGAGAGAAAATCTTGTCTTAAAGACAGAGAGTCATCTCTCGACTCATACGTGCTTTATATATCCAACATATAAAACTTAATCTGGTACTAATATCAGCGGGAATTACATCCAACGTACATGATTTAATTAATTGAATGCCAGACTTAAACTATATTGGCTACTACTAGAGTAGGTACGCGACCATGTGTTGTGTAATAGTCTTGTAACTTTAGTTAGTAACTTCTACATTAGCTAATTAATTAGTGCTACAATTAACCAAAATGTCATGTCTCAATATGACTATTTTACAACCACAGAACCATGAAATCTACTATATAATTTATGACTATTCGAAACTTCTAGTTATTGATAATATGTGGTGAAATACCAATATTTTTTAGTACATGAATTATTATACAGTAGGTCACTAGTTGAATTATATAAATCATACATTTTTAGGTTTCTCCCACGAAAGAATTACCTTCACAAATTTCGTCCCCATTGATAAATTTCATTTGCATCATAATCCCGTCACAATTTTGTGATTGACTTGTCCGTCACAAATTTTCAATCACAAATTTATAGTATTGATTTTGGCAGGGATAGGAATTTTCTACTTAAATCCCAAGTGATTGTCGTCTGTAATTACACTATTACGTGTATAGTTAACAAACCTTTTTCCTGACATTTTTTTCCGTGGAAAGCAAACAGTGGCTAAGTTTGGTTGTTACAAAAATATACTCGTATCACTAGAGGATAGTTAGGTTATGAAAATAAGGGTGTTCATCAGTTTTGTGAAGATTCCAACGATTGGTAATTCAAATCGTGACAAAAAATCCCCTTTAGCAAAGGAAAATCTGTAAGCATCCTAAACTAGTATTTACAATGAATTCTTTCATTAGCATCAAAGTCATACAGGATGAGAGGACACTTTTGGTGAGACTTGACCCTCTATATATATTTATATATATATATATATATATATAAAATTATAGTTCTCTAATAATTAATTTTACTTTTCTTGATAATCCACACAAAAAAAAACTCTCTCTAGTTTTTCTGGATATTTTTTGTGCAATTTGCAACTTACAGCTACTTAGTGTACGTGTTTGAAAGTGATTGTATAACTGACCGGCTACAACGATTTGCATTCCTGAAGGATCGAAATCGTTTTCAAAGCAATGACTTGACACAACACTATTTTGTGATAATTTCTTATTATTTTTAAGTTTTTTGTCCAGTATCAATATTGTTCTATTTTACTAACAATATGCACTCATTTAATGCTCTGCCAAATTGTGCCAAACTCATGAAAGTGCAGTTGAATATTCATTGCACAAAGATGAGTAAATTAATTAAAACTTCTTGAATTAAATGTATGAGAATGAAACTTCCATCCATCTTACTCTAAACTATAATAACACAGTAGTGCCTAACAGGAAAATGGGCACAATCTTTTTGAAGTAACTTCCATGAAAATGACGTCATGAAGAGCCTGTTGATTTGGTTCTACTTGTTATATTCACAATTGTTGTGGCATATATATAAACATTAAATTTACAGGTATATATTAGTTCTAGAAACAACTTCTTGAATGATAGTTATATATTATATTGCTAGCTATAATTTGAAATTTTATGATATATGACACCACTAGAATATATGTTGTGATCGACACCTCTGTTATTTCATCCCACTAAGCGAATTTGTTCAACATATCCCTCTTTATTTTGTGTTTGGTGAAAAAATTATTCCATTATAAATAATTTCGAGACTATTTATACTATACTTTTAATATTATTTTACATATTTAAGAAATAACAATCTCGAAATTAATTAATTTAAAAATAAAAGTATAAAACAATCAAATGACAAAGATATTTTTCTTCGGATCTATCCTTGTATAATATACTAAATTAGTAATTAGCATTGTGCAATTGCAAGTAACAAGTGGCAACTAAATTAAATAAAGTGAAACATACACAAATGACTATAGTTTAGGGATTTTAAATTTGTCATAGTTATAGTTTCAATATTTATAGGGTGTAGCTACTTTTTAGTTGCTACAACATCTCTGTATTCATAAAACGGACTCGTTGTATTCATAAAACGGTCTTGATGTATTCATGAATACAAATACAACGAGTAAAATCTGCTCAGTAAAGTGTATTCAAAAGAGAAAAATCTCCTTCAAAATATAAAATACAATAAAAAATTGTATACAAGAAATAAAATACATCCCAATACATTAAATTTTACACAAAATATTTACGAATACACTCAAAAATTGAATACAAGAAATAAAATACATAACGAAAAATTAGATTTTACACTATAAAAAAAAGAATACACTCTAAAAAAACACTTCAAATTGAATGTATTCATTTGTATACACTCAAAAACTGAATACAAGAAATAAAATACATAACAAAAAATTTAGATTTTACACTAGAAAAAAATAAATACACTATATAATATAAAAAAATGCACTTTTTTAAAATTTATCTTATTTTTTGTGGAGGTGGAGGGGATCCAAAAATCTGTATTTTATAATATAAAAAATAAAAAAATTAAATAAATTTCAGCAAAACGCGCTTTTTTAAAAATTATTTTATTTTTATGTCACATCAACTCTCAGAATGGAAATAAATTCACTTTTTAAACGTGTAGAAAATAATAAATCGCTCTATTAATTGGAGTGTAAAGTTAATATTTATAGACAAATTCAGGGTGGAAACTATGTCTTTTTCCAATATAACAATATACAAGTTGGCGACATTATATCAAAATTCATGACCTAACGTGGCTGTTTGCATTGTGGAAAATATCGAGAGAATCTTTGGCCACGTAACAGCGGCTAGCTGTTGTATATATAGTTAAATATTAAACTGAATAATTGAAGGAACAAAAATATTTTACTTACTGATCATTATTGAGCAATACAGAATAAGAAGAATTAATTAATTAAAAACACAAAGGACATATAGTTAGTATTATTTTATTGCAGTGGTCCAAAATAACAAGTAAACATTTGGATTCTAATGATTCGAGCACTTGCCTCCTCTCTTGGGCTAAACTCTTTTACTATAGTTAAGTATCTTTTAAAATTAAGATACTCAATTATCGTTAAACAATCAGTAACTTTTCTTTTCTAAGTTCTCTTGACACTTTGTTGTAATTTCTCAAAAACTTAATCTTTTTTAATTGTTCTCTGCAAAATATTTCTACTGAACTCATAAAAAGCTACATTATATGCATATACTAGACAATCTTAACGATATTCGTGTAATTTATTAACTCGGAAATATATAATTTGAACAAGTCAAATACTCTAAATTTTCTTGCAACTGTTAAGTTAAATACTAGTAGTATGATATTCTCTTGCTAATAGAAAATAGAAAAAGTAAAATAAAATATTAGTCATGCTAAAAATGGGCTTAATCTGTCAATTTCGTACGAGATGCTGTACTTCAAACCTTTTTTTATCACATACTAATATAAAATTTCGTGAAAATATATATACACTCCATCAATTATGAAATCAGAAAATAAGATCCATTTCGTTTATTATTCGTTATTTATTTATTTCAGGTTTTGCTTTCTTATTTTTCGTAGGTTTATGAAAATAAATACATCGTTAAAAGTACATCTAATGGCAGATCTGCTCCAAAAAGTTCCGGGCTGGGACAAGCGCTCATTAAATGATCCTTTTTTATTTATGTTGCAACTCATGGAAAAATTGAAAATTTTATTAGAAAAAGTTATAACATGATTTAAAAATTTGTAGAGATCAGACGATAATTTAATATTAATTTATCAGCCAAAGATTATATTTGCACAACTTCTTAAAATTAACATCTAATAGTGGCCTAAAAAGAGATAATTGCGTACATCAACTAATCTACATATTCTACACCATAAGTTACATATTCGACAGAACTCATTAGTTTTGGCTAAACTCTGTATTTAAATTTAAAATTTCACTTAATATGCATAAATTGTAAGAAATTCACTTTGTATGTATAAATTATCTATACCGAACCCAATTGTTGTCCTATGCTAGAATCCAATTCAGAAATTTAAATCTGAAATCCATCTTCGAGTACATAACTGCAAGATTAAAATAATTTCTCTTAAGGATTCTTTTCATTAATCACAATATATATAGTTGTACAAAGATTGATTCCTAATACAATAAGAATCCTAATTTACCTTAAATGGTTGATTCCTAATATAAGAATCCTAAGTTACCTTAAATATACATCTATCATAATTACAAAATATACTGTGAATATTCAGAGAATATTCGCTAATACTCCCCCTCAGTCGGAGCGGGAGGAGGCTGAACGCTAAGGCTGGATCGAAAGTGGTTAAGAGCTGTCTCAGTAGTCCCTTTGTGAAAATATCTGCATACTGATAGGCAGAAGGCACGTCTAATATTTTGACTTGACCAAGGGCAACCTTCTCTCGTACAAAGTGAATATCCATCTCAATATGCTTAGTCCGCTGATGTTGGACCGGATTGTGAGACATATAGATGGCAGATATGTTGTCACAATAGACTATAGACACCTTTCGCAGTGGACACTGGAGCTCCAAAAGAAGATTTCGGAGCCAACAGATCTCAGCAACGACATTAGCAACTCTGCGATACTCTGCTTCAGCACTCGAACGGGATAGCGTGGCCTGCCGCTTGGCGGACCATGAAATAAGGTTATCCCAAGAAATACACAGTAGCCTGAGGTGGAGCGACGTGCGTGTGTCTGGGCATCCTGCCCAATCTGCATCCGTGTAGGAGAGTAACTTGGTTGGGGCAGAGGGGTAGAGATGTAGTCCAAAGTCCAGTGTGCCTTTAACGTATCTGATAATACGTTTGAGGGCTGCAAAATGGGACTCTCGAGGGTCGTGCATAAACAGACACACCTGCTGAATGACATATGCAATATCAGGCCTAGTGAATGTAAGATACTGAAGGGCACCTGCAAGACTCTGATATAGAGTGGGATCAGAAACTGGCGCACCCTCATTAGCACTGAGCTTGGATTTCGAGTCAACCGGAGTTGGCATAATTTTACAATTTTCCATCTTAGCCCTGTACATTATCTCTTCTGCATATTTACGCTGACACAAAAACATAGTAGCGGCAGATCTGGTCACTGATATACCCAAGAAATAACTCAGCTTGCCCAAGTCAGTCATAGCAAATTCAGTTTTGAGTAGAGCAATGATTTCATTATTCAAACCATCAGATGAGGCAGTAAGAACAATGACATCCACATATAATAGCAAATAAGCAATGCTGCTACCTCGATGAAAAGTGAAGAGAGAGTTATCACACCTGCTACATATAAAACCGATCTTCATAAGATACCTGGCAAAACGATCAAACCAAGCGCGAGGTGCCTGTTTCAAGCCATACAATGACTTTCTGAGATGACATACAAACTGCGGGACTGCCGATGAACAAAGCCAGGGGGCTGATGCATGTACACAGTTTCTTTCAAATCCCCATGAAGAAATGCATTTTTGACATCAAACTGATGAATCGGCCAATGCATGCCCATAACAATACTAAGAACAGTTCGAATAGTGGCCAGTTTAACAACCGGACTGAATGTCTCACCACAATCAATACCCTCCTGCTGATTAATTCCATTAGCAACTAGTCTTGCCTTATACCGCTCCAAGTCACCATTGTCTCTGTACTTATGATGAAATAGCCACATACATCGGATAACATCCATACCGTCCGGTTCTAGGTACCAAATCCCAAGTGTTCTGCTTGGTTAAGACATTAAATTCCTCGCACATGGCCGCATTCCAATTAGGGTCCAGTTTGGTTAGTTTTGGATTTTTTTGGAATGGGTGATAAAGTGTGTGTGGAGAGGTTGAAGTGAACCTTGGGTTTGAAAATTCCGTGTTGGGCACGAGTTTCCATCAGGTGGGTAGGTGGCAGTGTTTGGACTGGGATGTCGGGCTTACGGGCTTACGTGGAGGCAGCAGTGGTTGCACAGCGATATGTTGCGGCTGACTTGCTGGTTCTGGGGGGTATTGGCTGGTCTCGGGTTGCTGGCTAGTCGAGAAACAGTGGGTGGGTTAGGTGACACAGTGGGGGGTTCGATCGAGTGATAGGAGGTGTTTGTTGGAGACAACACCGGACATTATTGGTGATAACGGAGCTGCTGGTGCAGTCTTTGTCAGAACAGGAAGCTGTCGGTGACACACTGACTGGATTAGAGGAGACAACAGAGACTCATCGAGAAATGTGTAATCCGTTGTTTGGAATTTTTGAAGATTTGAAAATGGATAGGCCGCCTCGTCAAATGTGACGTGACGTGAGTTAATGATTTTACGAGTGGCTATGTCATAGCACAAGTAACCCCGATGGTTGGGTGAGAAACCGACGAGACATATGGTGTGGTGCGTGGGGCTAGTTTGTGAGATGTAGTGGAGGCCAGGTTGGGGTAGCATAGGCAACCGAAGATGCAGAGTTGGTCATAGGAAGGGAACCTACGGTATAAGATTTCGGTTGGGGTCTTGTTTTGGAGAGTGTTGATTGGTAAAATATTAAGGAGGTATTCTACCATTTTAACGGTGTAGACTCAAAATGACGGTGGAAGACTGGCATGAAATAGAAGGGTACGAACCATGTTATTGATGGTACAGATGATTCATTCAGCTTTGCCGTTTTATGAGGAAGTGTAGAGACAGGAAAAATGGAAAACCATGCCTTTTAGAGCAGAAATTGTGAAATGCCGAATTATTAAATTCACGTCCATTATCACATTGAAAAGATTTTATAGATTTTTCAAACTGTGTTTTAATGAATTTTTGAAATTCAAGGAACTTGGCAAACACTTCAGATTTGAACTTTAGTGTGTAGATCCATACAAAGTGTGAAAATTATCTAATAATACTAGATAGAATTTGTGACCCAAGGAACTGACAACTGAAGATGTCCACAAATCAGTATAAACAATATCGAATGGATAAAAAGTAACACTGTTGGATGACATAAATGGAATACGAGTATGTTTGCCAAGTGGGCAAGAAAAACCGTGTTGAGCAAATTTTCCATTATTACATTGAATACGCTTATTAGTCCTAAGAATATTAAAAACAAGATCTCCTGGGTGTCCGAGTCTGTTATGCCAAGTTGACGGAGAGATAGCAGCAAGGGAGACAGGTGAGTGAGTTCTGACAACGAAAAATTGAGTGAAAGGGTAGAGGTCTCCCACACTATTGCAGCACGTAAGAATTTTCCCCGAGATCCTTCACAGAAAAACCAAAAAGGTCAAATTCGACAGACACAGAATTATTGCTAGTGAATTTTCTAACAGAGATTAAATTTTTAATGATGTTGGGTGTGTAAAGGACATGATTTAGGGAGAAAGGCGGGTGGGGATGTTTGGTATGTGTGTTACGTAACCTTCAATCGGAATGCGATAACCATTGCCAACAATAATAAATTGAGGACACTTTAACCGAAGTATTTGGGGTAAGTTACCTGATGACCGGGTGAGGTAAGATGTGGCTCGGTGTCTATGTACCAATTATCGTCGGGATGTTGAAGGTTCACGGTGCCGAAGGCTTGGCCCAAAATCGGTGGGGGCCAAGCTGCTGCCTTGCGGGTGCTGCTGGACCGAGACTATGTGGGCCTGCTGCTGCTGCGGGTGGGCCTGCCTGTTGGCTGGGGCGGAGCCCAATAGACCGGGTGACTAAGCATCCTACTGGAACTGGGCCCCTGGTTGGGTAGGGGCATGTAGGCGAGGCCCATTCCTTAATTGGGCCATAGTGGTTGCTGTCCAGGCCACGGGAGATAGGGAGCAGGAGTTGGGCACGGGCCTGGTTGTGGTTGCCCTTGCCGCGGCCCTTCCCTTTATTATTGTTACCGCGGCCTCTACCGCCACGCCCTCCGCCGTGGGACTGCTGATGGTGGTGGTCTTGCGGTGGTGGCTGGGTGGTGTTGGCCGCCGGTTGTGTCATGCCGTCAACGGCTAATGCCTTGTGATTGTGCTCCTCTTATTTAGCATGGCGTGTCTCTTTTAACAAAAGTTGTGAACGTGCTTTGTTGAAACTTGGGAGGGGGTCGGCCTGTTGAATCATCTTTGCGAGTGTATCATATTCACCTTTCGGTAAAACAACAACCAGTTGAAGCACCATCTTGGTTTCTAACACAGAAGTCCCTACGTTGGAAAGTTGGTCGGTTATGAGTTTTAGTTGTTTACAATATTCAGACATGTTGTTAAAATTCTCGAGACATGTATTGTTGAACTGCTCTTCCAAATACACGGCCCAAGTATTTTTATTATCCTGAAAAATTTCTTCTACCTGGACCCAAAGTTCACTTGTCGTAGCACCTGTTTTCATGATATTGCACAACAAATCTTTAGAGATGGTGCCGTAGATCCATTGTTTGACGATGGCGTCAAGGCGACGCTAGGTTGAGTCTGCAACATCGGTTGGACGAGGAACAAAATTATCACTATGGTCGAGCACATTGTATGCACATGCATGAATATAGAACAATTCTATCCACATGGAATATTGACAGTCTTCTTGGTCAAGAATTATAGGGATAAAATTCTTGATGTTGTTAACGGCGAATTTTGGATGAAAAGAAGACAATGAACATTGAGAGGGGTTGTCAAGTGTGCCAGTGGATGAACCGGAATTAGTGGGGGAAGGGGGGGCGAGACATGGTGGCAAACTTGTTGCCGCCGGCCGAGAGGAAGAGAATTTTGGGTGGTGGTCGGCCGAGAGAAAAAGAGTAGGGATTAGGGTTTGACTCTTGATACCATGTAAGATTTGAATAGTTTTTCTTAGGGATTCCTTTCATTAATCACAATATATATAGTTTTACAGATGTTGATTCCTAATACAATAAGAATCATAACTTATCTTAAATGATTGATTTCTAATACAATAAGAATCCTAAATTACCTTAAATATGCATCTATCATAATTACAAAATATATTGTGAATATTGGAGAATATTCGCTAATAATAACCTTTGAAATTGAGTATACTTACATAGTACTTATCAACTTTTATTGTTTGGCAAGTTCTAACTTCTAAGTTAAACTTTTACAAATTTGTAGGTTACGTATCATACAAGGTCCAGAAGTTTCATAATCTCTAGGGTTTTTATTTTTGTGAGTTGACTGTTGACTTGACTATTGCAAATAATTATCTAATTTATTCCTTTCACCCTCAGTTAGTATAATTTTTATGGAAAATAAAATGTACTTTCATTTGAATGATATGATTTTACTCGGTCTACTTCTTCAAGCAAAATTACTGCGAAATTTCATTATTATTATAGACTTCACAAGTTTTTTTTTTTTTTTTAAAAAAGAATAAAAGAAATTTGAGCTATAACATAGTCGTACATTTTTTGCATAAAAGGTACTACAAAATCTACTTTAGGAGACATCAAAGCAACATAAGTATATCTAGGATTTTAAGTTTAACGGTTCTATATCCTAGCACATGACAATTTATTAGATTCGGGATAAGACTATTTATACCTATTAACTATTAAGTGAATTTTTAATGCAAATATATGGATTAAGCCAAAACTAATCAGTTCTGCCCGACTCGTAGCTAATGTTGCAACTTATATGTTGCCTCATTAGGTGAATTATTGCATACAAAGTTACATTTATATATGAAATTGTACATTGAGTTGCTGTTTTGAGCTCAATTTGATTTGAAATTTCAGGTTTTAGCAATCCTCAGAAGGAGTTCGATTGAGTTCACAACATGTTTGAATTTTTCAAATGAACTCTAGAATCGAAGTTAGTTAATTAGTGAGTCAACCTCTGAATAGAAAAGTCAAGTTATAACCATGACAAATTGTTAAAAGTTAAATAATGAGTCAATCTATGAATAGAGAATTCATTAAAGAATTTCTTTTCCAAAAGAAGTGAAAATGGGGTTGTTAAAAGATGCAGGTTGTAATGGAAGGACAATTTAGCAGATATACTATTTTTTTCCCGATTTAACCATATCCGATGTTCAAAATATACATTGGCCCAACTAACCGCATTCGAGCTTGGTAAGCCTACAACTACAAGGGTAGTTAAAGCGCTTCTTATTGAAATATTCTCTAATTTTGGGACTTGAACTCAAGATTAACCATATCCGATGTTCGAAATATACATTGGCCCAACTAACCGCATTCGAGCTTGGTAAGCCTACAACTACAAGGGTAGTTAAAGCGCTTCTTATTGAAATATTCTCTAATTTTGGGACTTGAACTCAAGATTAACCATATCCGATGTTCGAAATATACATTGGCCCAACTAACCGCATTCGAGCTTGGTAAGCCTACAACTACAAGGGTAGTTAAAGCGCTTCTTATCGAAATATTCTGTAATTTTGGGACTTGAACTCAAGATATTTTGTTATCGTATATTCTCTATTTTTAGGACTTGAACCCAAGATGTTTTGGTTAATTAACAGTTGAGAGATCTGAATCGACCATCCCACTATATATATTAATGGTAAAAGGAATTGCTAAAGTTATAACATGATGGACCAAAAACTTGAAGTCCACAATTGAACAACGTTTATTGTGGTGAGAAGTGAGAACAACTTGTACAACATTATTGCAAAAGAATATGAAAAGCATACTTGATAACACAAAAGTGAGTACCATTCAGAAAAAAATGGAAGTAATTCAAACAATTTGTGTTCTAAAAGGTGTAAGAGAACTTGTGGCATGGCATTGAACTTGCCCAAACAAAAGAACTTTTTTTTTCTTTTTTTGTGTGTGGTGCAAACGTTGTTAGTACTTTTTAGGCAATGTTTTCCCTTTACTATGAAATCAACTGTAATATCTCAAGAAAAAAACTACTACATTGTATATATTAATGCCTTTTATATGTTAAAACAAATTAAAGAGCTTTCTCTTTTTAAAGTTTTGTGTTGAGTAAGCAAATGCCGGCTGACACTATGAAGCTAAGGACACAAACATTGTATTCATGTTGCTGCTTAGATATATAAAAGATTAATATATTTGTAAGATTCAGTAAAGAATAAAAAGGAAAAGAAAACAATTATAGTAATTAAGGGAGATAGTTTCAATGGGACGGCCTCTTTTAAACTTAGCAATTTCCGTCTGATGCATTGTTAATTGGTTCTTTAAACTCATACTTTAAAATGATGAATTTAAACTATATGAGCTGGTAAGTGTAAATATTATTATAGGTTATTATCATTCATGCATAAAACTTAAAACATTTTTGTTTATTTAGTTTTAATAACCTTGGAGTAACTGATAAAATTGTTGTCATATGACCAGGAGGTCATGAGTTCAAGCGGTGGAAACAGCCTCCTGCGAAATGCAAGGTAAGACTGCGTACAACAGACCCTTGTGGTTCGACCCTTCCCCAGACCTCACACATAGCAGAAACTTAGTGCACTGGGCTGCGCCTTTTTTTTTTTTAATAGTTTTATTAACCTATGGCGGGCTTGCACGTACGATGAAATAGCATAATATTTTATGAAAAATATATAATAACAAACATAAAGCAACCTCAACAGTTACCTCAGGTAGGGGTGAGCATGGGTACTACTCAGATACCCAATCGGAACCGACACTAACGGGTAGGTTCCGGGTAGATATATTATAATAACGGGTAGGGTCCGGGTAGTAAAATTAGGAACCGATCAATCTCGGGTCCGGTTCCGGTTCCGGCAAATAGAGACAGGGTACCCGGACCCGGAACCTATAAAATATTAAATATTTTTACTTTTTTGAGAAACATTTGGACCACTTTTAACTTTCTCCAAAATTATTTGTTGCACGCCTGCACATTGATTTTCCCCACCCCAAGATGCAAATATTTCAGCTTTTTCACCCCTTTATTCTAGAATGCTCTTTGTGCCCTAAGAGAAAACACCCAAAACTCTCTCAATAACAATGACGTTTTAGCTACACCACCGAGCTTCATCGTCGTCGTTGTTGAAGCTTTATCTCAGGTACTTTCATCATTGTCGTCGTTGAAGCTTCACCTTTGCCTCTTTCTCTCCCTTGGTTGTGTTCACGTCGTTCCTAAATTGCATATGGGTTCATATCTAATTCTTCAATTTATTTTTAATATCATATGCTTCTGTTCTATTTCAGGCGATACTCATCTTCAATTTGTATTACTTTTTGATTTGAAATGTAAATCTATTTAAAAATTTGTGTATATTTTTGTAGCTGTGAAAATGAAATTTAGGGATTTACTAGTATAATAAAGCTTTTGTTTTGTATCGAAAAGCTTATGAACACGAAAATAAGTTTAATTAAGATATTTCCAAATTTATTTTGAAATCAACACGTTCAATTAATTGAGTGTCAAATTTGGCTTGCAATTTTAGGTTTTGGTTACAGAATTAGCTTTTCTACAATGAATAAGTTTTCTAAAACTTCTTATAAGGGTACTAAAAACTCCGATTGCGGGCTAAAAAACTACTGGATGAAATTATTTTAGAACTCTTTTTGATTTTCATAGGCTAAAAATTGTTGCTTAATCTGTGTTTTTTATTTACAGGGTACCCAGGTAGGTTCCGGGTAATGATTGCTACGGGTAGGTTCCGGTTAGTAAATTTAGTAACCGATCTTTTACCGGATAGGGTCCGGATAGTTAAAAAATGTTAGGGTACCCGGACCCGCTCACCCCAAACCTCAAGTGAGGTTTTACCGAGATCATGTAGTCTCAATATCAACAAACATAAAGCAACCTCAATAGTTAGCTCATGTAGTAAGAATTTACCAAGATCATGTAAAGAGACTAAGAGCCCGTTTGAATGAGCTTATGATTTTTGACTTAAATGGTGTTTGGATTGCCTTTTTAAAAGTGACTTATAAGTTAAAAGCTAAAAGTCATAAGTTGGTCCTACCCACTTTTGGCTTTTGACTTATTCTTGTACCTTTTTAACCTAAAAATAAGTGCTTAAAATCAATTTTTATCTCACTCAAACACTCCTAAAGATAGAAAAGAGCTTAAAAGTAAAAAAAACACTTACAATAAGCCAATCCAAACACTCTTTTATAAGCCAAAAGCCATAAGTTAGGAATTCTAGCTTATGACTTTTGGCTTAGAAACAAATACTTATAAGTCTTTTTTATTTTACTTTAAAAGCTATTTTAGCTTAAAAGCACTTAAAATAAGCCAATCCAAACATGCTCTAAATTATACCTCTCTCTCACTGGTGTGGTACTCAACAACTTTTTAGGCCTACCTTTACTCCTCTTCAAGCCCACATGAACGACTAATCTCTCCCACCTCCTTATTGAGGAATATACGTCTCTATTCCTTCACATCCCGAACCATCTCTATCTCACTTCCCGTATCTTATCCTCCATAGGGGCCACTCCCACCCTATCCCGAATATCTACATTCCTAATTTTATCTCTCATGGTATGCCCACACATTCATCTCACCATTCTCATCTCTGCTACTGAACATGAGAATTCCTGACTGGTCAACACTCTACTTCAAATAACATAGTCAGTCTAACCATCAATCTGTAGAACTTACCAACAAATTAAACATAAAGCAACCATGTACCAAAAAAACAATCATAAAGCAAATTTTGAATATGGCTCATGTGGTGAGAATTCATCGAAATGATATAGGTAAAGAGACTAAATTACACTTCCCATACCAATGCAGTACTCAACACCTGTCCTCAAGTCCAGGTCTGAATATATAAAACGTGAACAATAGAATATGACTCTAATATTATAATAAAAAAATAGACCTTACGTAGGCTCAAACCCAGAAACTAATTAACTAATGCAGTGAGAATTTTTCAAGACTATACAAAAAGACTAAATTACACATCTTACACCGATCAAAGCAGGAAATAGAAAAGAAAGGACAAGAAATAAGAGGAGAGCAAAAAGGTAACAGAACATGGAGAAATAGAGAACTTTTCATGTTAAGTTGATCTTGGAGCTACAACAATTTATTTCAAGGTAAGCCCATAATTTTGGGCTAACATTTTGATAGGCTCAACTTCAGCCCATTTATTTGGGCTAATTTTCACATATTTGAATGTTACGAGCCCAACCACTAGTATTTAGTCTCTGTGATGTCTGATAATCTTCAATGCATTTTATTGTCCATTTTCATTCCTTTACTTATAAATATTCACAAATAGTATATATTAATCATATTTTCATTTAATTAATCATATGTTATGTTAACTTTGAATTATTTCTTCATATTTGACGGCTATATGATTCTATAAATACTCAAATATAATATATTTTTTACGTGAAGGAACAAGAAGAACATACTTTAATTAATTAACCAAAAGGGTTATTATCAGGAAAAAAATGGAAAAGAAAGAGGAAAAACGACTAACTCGGATTATTACTAGTCAACTCACTTACTAACTCGTTCAATACCCGTGTGCTAGTTAATTTTGGATTCACCTCACTCCAAATTTTCTGGTAACAAAACAACATCTTTAATCCGACACTATTTTTTTATTATTATTATAATTATAGTTTACGAGCTAGCTTGCGCACCTGGACTAATGTTACCGAATACTTGATATCTCATATCAGCAACAAGTATCAGATAACTCTGTCCATTAAAACTAAAACAGATGGAAGATATTACCTAGTATTTTACCTCTACTGAAAATTGAATCTGATACCTAATCCAATATTATTCTATTTGGATTTTCTCCTAATTTTCTATATTTATATAAATTACTTTTAGGACATTTTTGCAATTTTAACATAAAAGTATTCATATTTAGTACTTAGCACATTTTCATCAAACACATTAATTATTTATTATCAGTTTCATCATTTTTATTCAACTAAATTATTAATCAATCTCATCATTTAAAATTATTTATTAGCACTTAAGCTTATTAACTACTTTTAATCAGCTAACCTAGTCCTGTTCTAACTTGGATTATTACTGTCTAACTCACTTACTAACTCGTTCCATACCCGTGTGCTGGTTTACAAATTGTGTACTAACTTTAGTCCATTTTTTCTGGTAACAAATATTCCCCATCTCTCTCTCTCTTCTCCAATCTGATCCAACACTATCCTACTTATATTTTCCCCTAATTCAACCTAACAAAATCTTGAAAGAGCAAATTTTCCATCAAGTTAATTCTTGAAACAAATCTTTTTTTGTCTCTACAGTCATGTACAACACTTGTGTAAGTTCAACACTTACACTAAAGTGTAAAGGGTCATCTTCATTTTCATGTTATGATCATTCATATTGCTCTACTAATAGATTTAGCAGATACCCTTTATCTTATTCTTCCTCATTATGTTGTTCTTGTTGTTCAAATGCTACCATTTGCCCTAGTTCTTTATATGGGTTGAGACAATCCACTTTAATTCAATGTAAAAAACTAATCTTTGGTGGTTTAGATAATAGATATTATAATTCAAGATTTCCGGGTTATGATGTTGATAAAGTGTTTTATTATGATGAAGTTTGTTCCTTTAAGGGAAATGGTGTGAGTAGAAGTGGAGGGAAATGGGGCAAGGGGGGGAGATATAGGTGTTTAGTGTTTGAGGAAATGAGTGAAGGAAGTAGTGGTTCGGAGTTCGATGAGGCTGAGGTTATGCTTAGTTTGTTGACTGAGGATGTCGATGAGGGGTTGTTTAGTGTGAGAGAGAGAAATGGAAAGTCATCTAAGAGAGTAGACGCGGAGAAAAGAAAAAATGGGGGAGTGACTAATTATGTTGGTAAGCAGAAAGGGGATGATTTGGATTGTGTTTGTAAGAAGAAAAGGGATGATATGGCTTGTGTTGGTAAGAAGAAAGGGGATGAATCGGGTGCTATGGGGAGTAAATTGAAGTATAAGTATGAATATGAAGTGATTCCGTCAAGAAAGGAAGAGAAGAGAAGGGAAGAAGAGAGGCCATTCTCCTTAAGGAGAGAGAGTCTAAGGACAAACCATAAGGAGGACGAAAGAGCTTCCTTGTTGAGGGAGAATCATAGAGATCATGCAAGAGATGAAAAGAGGGAAGCATTGTTAAGGAGAGAGGATGGAGGGACAAGGCATAAAGAGGAAGAAAGAGCGTACTTGTTGAGGGCAAGTCACGGAGAAAGAGAAAGAGAAGAAGGGAGGGAAAATTTGTCAAGAAGGGAGGAACACAGGCAGAGACTAAGGAAAGATGGATCGAGCTGCTCTTCGTACTATTCTGCTTCTTCAACAAGTGACCTTATTAGTGACAGTGAAATGCAGATTGAGGACGAGCGCTTTGAGGAAGAATCGTTAGGGAAGAATGAAGGTGTTGCTCGACATGATGGAGTGGATTGGAATTATGCTAAACAGCGGGTTGTCTCGCAGAAGGACGATTCTGCGGTGGGATTGTATAGTGCGGCTGGTGACTGGAGAAAGAAGTCAGAGAAGAGGCTTACTGACATATCAGTTGAGGAGAAAAAGGAATCAACGGAGAGGCATTCGAGGATATCTCAGATTCATCGAAGTATTTCTGATCAAGTTTCTGGTAACTCCACGAAATATGATGACACAAAACAAGAATCTGCTTCTATTTCAAAGTTCGAGGGGCAGACAACTGGACAACATGGGCAAACAGGACAATCTAATACAAATATAAAGTATAAACAATTTGTGGATACATCTGAGAGTCATGACCTTAGATCTAGAACTGCTTATGGCACAAAGAAATCTTATCATGAAACCTCCAACGAGGCTCTGATTCAAATTCAGCAAGCTAGAGAAGAATATAGTAAGAAAATTGGGAGCATCATAAGGGAAGATGAAAATAGGAGAAGATCTCATAGGCTCAACCAAGAGTCTAATTTCCAGAAAAATGACATTAGGACGGAATCGGTCATTCAGGGAGTCTCTCATACTGAACTCAGGAAGAAGGTATCAAATGAGCACCACCAGTCTAGTCAGATAACTGAGTTAGCGGAGTTGAGTGAAAAAACTGAACAATTAACTAAAGTGGATGAAAAAAGAACTCATGTTTCGCATAGGAAATCAGAGACAACGATGAAGAACCAGGAAGATTATACAAACCTTCTCAACAAGACATCAGTAGAATCCAAAGAGCAATCCTCCTCCCAAGCCAGAATAAGAGACTCAAGAAGCACAAAATCAGTAATGGAATCACATGAGAAAAAAACTTTAGTAGGTGCATCGAGTACGTCAACTACTCATTCTAGTGACACTAGCACTGTTGAAGTAACACAGGCAAACAAAAAAAAGGCGAAAGCATCTTCCCAAATATTATCAGAAGGCTCATCAGTTATGGAGTCAAAGACCGGGTTTTCACAACAACACGAACTTACCTCAGATAGGCCTTCACAACCTCAGAACAAAACACATGGTGAAGTCAGAAGGGATGAGGTACTTGGTCAGCCTTCGGTTTTCGCATCCCATGAAGATGCACTTGGTTCAGCTGATCGATTGCAGAAATCCTCGACTCAGTACATTGGCGAATTTGTAGAGAAGGTGAGGCATGAGATTTCAAACTCTGAGATTCTGAAGGAGAAAAAGACCTCTGAGACAAAGTTAATTAACGAGGGAGAGCAGCATACCCAAAAAGTTGTAGGCCAACATGGTAATAATGATTCTCAATCAAATGAGAATGAATCAAGGCAATCCTCTTTGGTTTCAGGGGCCAAGGGACCTTCAGATGAAGTGTGGGATGTAACTGAGCCCTCTGTCCAGGAGACACAAGTATCGGAGGATGCAGAGAAAGACAAAACAGCTATTGTCAAGAGAAGTGGTAGGTCCTTGTGGAATATTATTGGAGATATTGTTCATTTGCGATGGATGTCTCATTCTGATCGCTATACTTTGGCCTCTAAATCTGGTCGACGGAGCTCACCTAATCAATCCACAAGTAGTGAAACATGGTTTTCTGGTCATGAAGCAGAGGATAACAATAGTGAGAATGCAAAAAAAATCAGAAGGTTGAACCAAGTGAAAATGGTTCGCTCTCATAGTCATGGAGAAGCATCCAGCTCATCAAGCTCAAGGGAACATATGAAGCACACTTTGGTGGAAACATCATCTTCGCCAATTGTTTTAGAAAGCAGTTCACCATCCAAACTTATCCCATTGCCTTCTGTTCAAGACTCTACTGGTGACAACTTGCAAGGGGGGCTTCCGATTTCTTCAATTCCGGTGAGAACATCACCTGTTATAGAAGAAATAACAGAGGTTGGACAAGCTGTTCCATCCAGCAGCAGCAATGGGCAAGCAGTTTCCACTGTCGCCGGTGAGATATCAGGTTCTGAGTCTAAAGATGCTGAAATGAGACGAGGAAAGTTTCAGAGATCCGATCAATTTGTAAAAGACAGGTTTGATGAGTGGGAAGAAGCATTCAAGCTCGAAAGTGACCAACGGAAAATTGATGAGATGTTTATGAGGGAAGCACTATTGGAAGCCAAAAAGGCTGCTGACAATTGGGAAGTACCTATTGGGGCTGTGCTGGTCCATGATGGAAGAATAGTTGCTCGTGGATGCAACCTGTAAGTCATGGCAGCTTATGCTTTTTCCTATTTCTTTTTTCCCTCCTTAAGACTTTGGTTTTCACATAAATATGCATGTTTCAGTGTAGAAGAACTGCGCGACTCTACTGCTCATGCAGAAATGCTGTGCATACGTGAGGCTTCTAACACACTTCGGACATGGAGACTTTCGGTAGTTCTTTACACTTTTATACTCTCTTACAGATTAAGTGAAGATGCCTCCTAATTTTTATGGCTACTGTACTTGAGACTTCAATAAACACTAGCATTGATTTTTTCTTACATAATGGGTTAATTCTATTATATGGAATATCATTTGTCACATGACATATACTGTTATAGGTAGGAAAATGGGAAGAAGCACTATCAGAACTTTTGTACTCTTTGACCGAAACGAAATTCAGATTAACACCACCTTCTTTCTCCTGTATGCTAGGTCAAACGATTCTTTACTCTGTTTCTTTTTCTTGAAGATACTAGCATTGGGAATACTAGGAAAGAATCTTATTAGCCCAGAGATCCAATAATACTTTGTTAATGTGATGTACATGGGGAAAGTATGAGCTAAATATGATAAATAGATTTCAACTTTAGCTTACCATAACACTCTTTTTTCTTTTCTTCTTTGCGTGCCTTGGCTTTTTTTGTGATTTGATACAGTAAATGATTTAATCGACACCTAAGTACAAACATGCCTCAGGTAAGTGAAGTAACTTGGAAAAGGAGAAAACGTGCAAATTTGCATATTCTTTCCCTGAACATCAAACTTTTCTTTGACCAATAAATGTAATGTTATTTCAGCAAGATTGTGGGGATCTTCTTGGTATAACATTCAATTCTTTGTTTTTTACTACAGACCACCACACTTTATGCAACACTTGAGCCGTGTCCTATGTGTGCTGGAGCAATACTTCAAGCTAGAGTTGATACTGTTGTATGGGGAGCTCGGAATAAACTCCTAGGGGCAGATGGCAGCTGGATTAGGTAAGCAAGATCATACATATTTGTTTATTGGATAGTTAGTGGTTTATCATAGACTCTTCTGGGTCTTCGTGAAGTGAGAAATGAAACATGTAGTTCTTAGTTTGTAATAAAAAAATCTTTAAAATTACCTGTTTGGAACTGGCAATACACCATAGGAGCCTTTTCCTCCAACACTCACAGCAGTAAACAAATCTTATTAGACCCACCTAAGTAAGAGAGGCGGGATCTTTCAGAAGTGGATGCGTACTCGAGATTATATCCTACTAGAAACCTCTTGTTGTTTCACATGTTAACTTTCTGAACTTTCAAAATGTGGATGCGTACTCGAGATTATATCCTACAAGTCTTTAAGATATTCATATTTTTTAATCTTAGGATTTCACATTAGATATGAGTCAAAGGCTAAAATTAAACAGAAATTATTTGCCTTCCTTTCCGGCAGTACCATAGTTTGCTATAGATATGATGAATAATCATCTATGTTGGTACGTGCTGTAGTTCTCCAGTTTCATGGTCTAGCATCTACAAAAATTTAGCTATTTTACAGCTTTATGGGAATGTTACAACAATTATCATTCATTTTTATTTTCTCTAGCTAATTCAAAATGTGAAGTCGAAGTTTTAATGGTTCTCAAGAGCACGCAAGGGTGTGGCTTAGTGGTCCATGAAGTGGGATGAGAACCATGAGATATCGGGTTCAAATCCCCGTGGAAGCAAAAGACACTAGGTGATTTCTTTTCATCTACCTAAGTGTTGGTGGGTAGAATTACTCGGTACCTGTGCTGGTGGGAGGTAGCAGGTACCTAGTGGAATAGTTGAGGTACGCTCAAGTTGGCCCGGATACCATTGTCATTAAGTAGAAAGTTTTATTGGTTATCTCAACTTTTGAACCTTTTAGGGGTCATTTGGTTTATGGTTTATGGTTTAGTTATGTTGGGGCTGTAATATAAGGATTTTTATGCGGTGAATAATAATGATGGATTGTTATGCGGTGAACTATTATGAGTGGATTGTTATTCGGTGATGAATAATAATTCCAGGGTTATTATGTAGAATTTCCTGCACTTATGTCTTTAGATACTCTTATCCACGTATTACTAATCTTATTTCACATTCTATTCTGTAAAAAATAATGCATAGATTCTTGTATCAGTAGTAATTAGTACTTCTAAAAAAACAAGATATAGCAATATCAGTAATTCGATCTTTGGAATATGATATTAAACTCCACAAGCCGGTATTGAACTTTAGTCAAGTAATGCGGAGTTTGATACCTGAAACTAGACGTTAAATAATAGAGATTATATCAGCAATGCAGAGTTGTATGTTGACTTTATATGAGAAACAAATACTATATAAGTAATACCAAATTTTATACTAGGATTAAACATCCTTATCCGTCAAACCAAAAACCCCTTAAAGCGTCACCCATGGTTTTGACAGGCAAAATTCTCCTTAGTGTATACGTAGCAGTTACATGCTTATTTTAGTTCATGAAGGAAAAGTGGAGAAGTATGGATCTGGAAGTCTGCTTTTTTTTTTCTTCTTCAGCGTCCAAGTGAACTATTGTAAGGTTTCTGTTCAATGCAAAATTATGCTGTAGATGAGATTGTAATCAGATAATTTGGTCTTCAACAACCTGGTGTGCCTCGTTGTTGAAGGCTTGAAGCAAAAATCTTAAAATCTAGTTATTCTGTCATTGTCCAAAAATAGATCCTCCCTTTTATTTTGATCATGACAGCATTCGTCGACCTTCTTAGGAGTATTTGTTTTCTTTTTTATCTTATTCAAGTTCCATAGCTTGCTGAAGACGAACCCACCTCTCCCCTTGATTCACGCTGCTTGCAATCTGTTTTTCAAGATTGTCTTTTTTGCATATTTGTTCTTGATGCCTGATGCCTTTTATTGTTGGTTTGTTCCAAATTGTCAGTCAAAATAGTACTCCTGTAGCTACTAAAATCATCTTCCTCTAGCTACAATGTGCTCTGATCCTTAACATGAGTACCAATTGTGGTTCCTCTCCTGTATGTTTTCGCCGTCCATTATTACTTGTTTCTTATTCTGCTTGCTGCTTCCCTAACAAGGTTAAACATGGATATTTCTATGTGATCCCAAATTGGTGTGCCTATCTTGCTACCTTCGCTCGATATGTATACAATTTATAGCCTGTTTGACCAAGCTTCCAAAAATTGCTTATTTTGAAAGTGTTTTTGTTTCATAAGTGCTTTTCGAAATGTACTTTTGGAGAGTAGCGGTTTGTGCTTGACTTAATTTGAAAAATACTTTTGCCAATATTAAAACATCAATTTGTGCTTGGCTAAGGTTCTAAAAGTTCTTCTAGGGAAAAGCTATTTTTTTCCGCTTCTGAAAAACAGCTTCCGCTACTACTCAATAGCACTTATTTTTTCCCCTAAAAGATCAGCTAAGCGGCTCAACTCTCTAAAATAAGCACTTTTGACTTCCCACATACTTGGCCAGACATGCTATTAATGATACATGCAGCTTGCTCCACAAGAAACATCCTTTGGTTTTTGAGTTAAAGGTGTTGTTGATTCGTAATGTTTCAGGCTTTTCCCTGATGGAGATGGAGGAAAGAGCTTGGAACCAACAGATAAACCTCCTGCTCCAGTTCATCCTTTCCACCCAAAAATAACAATCCGACGAGGAGTGCTGGCATCGGAATGTGCAGATGCAATGCAACAGTTCTTTCAACTTAGAAGAAGAAGAAGGAAAAGAAGTCGGATCCTCCAAAACCACCTTCATGTCTTCCCATTTCAAGCCATCAGCCGAAAATTTTCAGCAAGATTCACGACGTGTTTCATATGATGTTCTGCCTGTGATTTTTGTCTCTGAACTTCATTAAAAAAAAGGGCAGCCCGGTGCACTAAGCTTCCGCTATGCTCGGGGTTCTGGGAAGGACCAGACCACAAGGGTCTATTGTACACAACTTCATATTTCTGCAAATTGTAGTGATAGAACTCTCTTTTCCTGCTCTTCTTCGCTGTATTCAAGTTCAAGATTTAGCCAACAACTTCTGTTCTTTAAACAGCTGAATCAATTAGTAAATTTGTTGTCCTCTGAGATTAGAGATTCTAATGGTTGCAACTACACTTTGTACTGCTTGGTGCATAATTGTATGACTATTTTCAAATGTCAACTTTTTTAACAAATGATTCCTCATGTAAAAGAGCTTTGTTGAATGCTGTTTTAGCAAGGTTTAAATCATCAAGTTTCTTTGCAACAGAATTGAATAAATGTATATTCAATTATAGGTTAGAGTCTTTTGGCTATTTTTTGATACTTACCAAACTTGTAAAACTGATATCAATAAGCCTAAAATTTTATATTAGTAGGTTTTTGAAAAGGAGGATGCTAATTAAATTGTTTTTAAGGTGCTATGGTCACCATGATGCTAATGTAAAGTGGATAAAGTCCATTATGTCCTCTGAAAACTTTTTAAAATTTAGCGCAAAAAAGTGTTCTAAGTGACCACCTGTGAAAATAATATTGATAATCACCTTGTATCGCAATCTCCGTAAAAACTCAGATTTGGTTTACATCAAATCAATAGATACATAACGAGTCTTTGTATATAGACTTCTATCACTTAATCATGACCAATTAATACATATTTTAACTTTATTAAATCATTAACCATAATAAATTAAATTAGTTTTGTGTATACACCGAATGCGAGTAAATATTTACTATCTAGGTTACTAGGTATAATCTTCTCACCTACCAAGTTACCACTAAATGATTTTCTTTTCTATTAGCAAACATTCTTAATAGATTTTGAAATGAAAATCATATGCCTTCATTTGATTGATTAACTTCAAATCCTTGTGATAATCTCAAAATCCACAAAATTATAAAACTAAGGACATATAAAGTTCATTAAAAGGGTTCGCTTAATAGTTAAGAGAATAGGAAATTGCCGCATCTAGGGTGTGTTTGGTACAAAGGAAAATACTTTCTTGAAAAATAAGTGATTTTCTTTCTTATTTTTTAGTATCGGGTAAATGAGGTAATCTTAAAAAACACTATAAGAGTGGGGTGGGGAGTGGGGGTTGGGGTGGCGAGGGGTGGGGTTAAGAACATTAGGGGATAGGAGGAGACAATGAACTTAGAATGTCAATTATGAAATTTGTTTTTCCTACTCCTATTAGGAAAATCATTTTCCTTATTTTTATAGCAAAAATATTTTTCAAAACAATTTGACCAACCAAACATAACATAAAAGAAATCAAGCAACCTGTTTGATAATTTTTTTGTGATTGGGACTAGGTACCAAGGCATAGCTCAAGTGTCAAATCAAAATCAAGCATGGTTGGTGGTATTTGTTAACCTTAACTCTAGTATCATAATCATCCCTCATTGTGTTTTCATCTTTTATTTTGAGTAATTCAATTTGCCATGTGTTAGCTAGCACCTCAGATTAATAATAATTAATTATAACTGAGTCTGCAAATAAAGATTATTAAAAGATCTAACCACCTTGGCTTTGCTGCATAACCAAGTAAGAAGTATCAATTATTCATTTCCACACAATAAATGCAGTTCATACAAAGAAGAGCATGAAATTATCACCATAGTGAAATTTGGTAACAAAAGGGAGTACTATTATCATACTATACTTTTCCTGGAAGAAAAGACTTGCTAAACACTATTATTAGTACTTTTTCTTTTCAATAATGCATAATAAAGTAAATTATTTTAACCATCCAGTATCCAAAGTGCTTATTTTTTGTTTAACCATCTGATATCCGAAGCATGTTGGCTAGTACTGGATGAGGAAACCGTTTCCTCAAAACAGGTAAAGCGTTTCCTAAGAAAAAGTTCATAATAAAGTAAATTTCACTTAAATGAACTATGAGAAGATCCTACACAAGCTCCAACTGAACCAATAGCTCACCTACATTTGGTGCATTAAAGTTTATTTACTACTCACTCCGTAAAAAATTATATGATTTAGTTTGACTAGGCACGAGATTTAAAAATAAAGGAAGACTTTTGAATTTTGTGATCTAAAAAAAACAAATATATTTGTCTGATTATAAATCATCTCGTTAAGAGTAAAAGATAAAATTTAAAATTAAATTGTTGCCAAATAAAAAAATTATATCATTCTTTTTGGGACTGATTTAAAAGGAAAGTGTATCATATAGATTAGGATATAGATTAGGACAGAGGGAGTATATAAATTGGATCATTTATAACAATGCTTGAAAATAATAGGCTAACTAAAACGAAATGATCTACATAGCCATTTTATGCTTGAGAAGGTAATTGATAGCAATAGATGACCAATACTATAATTTTCCTATAGACAGCAAATCTTGTGATGAAGAAACATAAAACTTAAGCACATTTTTTGGTGACAAATGATGAGACTTGATGTAGCATTCACATAAAACTAAGTTTCCCCTCAAAACATTTTCTACCAAACTCTTCCTTTTTTAGAAGTTAAATAATATTTTGCTGCATATATAAGTAGAGAGCTCTTGACAATCAAATCCTCAACAAAATGGCTTCTTCTAAGTTGGTTTACCTTTCAACTTGCTTTTGCATTTTGCTAGTGATGGCTAATGCACAAGCACCAGCAGCATCACCGTCTACACCGACCACGACACCTCCACCTACTACCACACCCGCTGCAGCGTCACCCCCGCCTTCCACTACGCCTGTTGCACCGTCACAACCACCAGCAGTTTCTGCAGCACCTCCAACGGTACCTCCTCCTGTATCAGTACCTTCACCTAAAGTGGCCCCCGTCTCCGCTCCAACGACCCCACCACCACAACCTCCACCAACTCCACCCGTCTCAAGTCCATCAAAACCACCGGTAACACCACCACCCGCTCCAGTTGCTTCTCCACCAGCAGTCCCGCCACCTCAGATAGCCCCAACACCAGCACAAAAGCCACCATCACCAGCACCTGTACCGCCACCAGTGTCTCCGCCTAAGGCCCCACCAGCACCAGCACCAGCTCCTCCACCAGCTGTGGTATCACCAGTACCACCACCAGAGTTAGCACCCTCACCAGCACCAGCTCATGGCAAGCACAAGAGAAAGAAGCACAAGCATAAGCACCATCACGCGCCAGCACCTGCACCAACTGTGCCAAGCCCGCCAGCACCACCAACAACCGTCACAGATTCTGTGGATGTGACACCAGCACCATCGCCTACTCTGAATTTGGTAATTTCCATTGTTTTTCATGTGAATAACATAGTACAACAGTCAAACCTCTCTATAACGACGTCGTTTGTTCTGATATTTTTTGTTGTAATAGAAAGCATATAATACAACATAACATCTAACATCGGTTCCACAGAAAACATGGTTGTTATAAAGAGGTCTGACTGTACATGGACAGGAACAACTCTAATATAATAAATTCACTTACTCTCTCTCACTTGACTACAGAATGGAGCAACGATTTTACTGCACGGAAGCAGATCTAGAATGTGGATAAAGGCTGGTTTGGCGATGACTATTCTTTTGGCCATCATAATCTGAGATTTCCCCCAGACGTACAAAAAGCTATATGTTTCATTACCAGAAAGAAAATTTTGAATTGAGGTGGGCCTATTTATGTGTGTAGAGGAAAAATAATGGGGAATATGATTGTAATTGTTATTATCTCATTGATATTCTTTTCATCCCAGACATTCACATCAATGTTATTGATTTACTTTCACCTACAAAATGGCACTATCAATAGTATTACTCTCTTGCTAGATTCTAAAGGTATATAATGCATAAGCTTCAGTCAATCTTGTTCTCACCTTTTTCGAACTTACTACGGAGCTCGGGGCTTTGAGATTCCCTGTGATGGTGGGCCATTATGTTCCCTTGTCTCCCCTTAGAGGGGCCTAATTGTTGTGACGCGTAAAATAGAATACTAAAAAATAATCATAATCAAAATACTGGAAAGAAAGGAGTAGACAAGGACATAGAAAGAATTACAAAAGAGAAAAAGAAAGTAACTCCAGAAATAGACATTAGTCGTAATAAAACAAATATAATTAAAAAATTAGAATCGACAAAAAATATTTTCCAAATATTACAAAGAAGAATCTGGATCCATACTAATTTCGTCCTTGAAGTTGTACTCGACCACAAGTCCAAGGTTGTCAACTAATCTATGATACTGAGAGCACCCTGAACACTGAAAGGAGAATCTTTAGTTGGCATCCTGTCGATTTAAATACTCTTTAATAGTAATAAGGAAAGATAAAGAAAACAGAGGCAAATAAAATAGCTATGGAGACTATATCGAGAACTCTACAATCTATGCAAACCAAAGGACCAAATGGTGAACATACATAATTAAGAGACATTATTTTGACTTTGCGATCTCATAAGAAGATTAGTTTTGTTGTGCAATTATCAAAAGCTTAACATCACGGTTATACAGTCAACCCTAAGTACCTGTATAAACACAGTCCCTCTTTCATATGCTAATCTGTTTATGAGTCTTTGAGATCGAACACCACAAGCATTACATGTGAAAGTTGCTAATAGACTTCTTCTTGGTAGTTTCAAGTCAAATGCTGCTTCCTGCAAGAAGGCACTAGCTCATTAAGAATGTACAAAGAAAATGTTAAAACAACAGAAGAAATCCAAAAAAGGAACTGAACTAGGACAATTGAAAAGCTAATAGACACATAACAATTGTAAGAGGTAAAGAAGAAATAAAAAGATTAGAATAAAACGAGAACAACATATTCCGAGATCACAACAATTTGTTTTCTAACCTTTTCTCAACAAATATATTTTGCTTTAGTTGACAAATTCAGATTTAAAAATTTTGGCTATGTGAAGAGAAGAAAGAAGTGAACTTCTTTCCGGGTAAAGGCCATATTTGTTATGCACGGTAGAGTTTAAAAGTTAAAATTCTGATAATGAAATTTATAATATTGACTCCTCCCCCTCCCACCAAGGAACAAAAAAACTAATGGTCAATCGCTATAAAATTGGAAACTACACTTTTTCGACAGCTATAAAATTTCCTTCACACCTATACAGTTCTAGTAGTCTATAAAGTATGAGGCATCCATTAAATCTCTAATGGTCTTTTTACGTGCAAGTTGAACTGACTGAATTCTTACTTTATTTCCATATTCTATTGCGAGAGCACAATGGAATTATTGTATTCTAGTAGAATAAGCAATTCATCACTGTTTATGGCTTCTTTCCTCAGGAGAAGTCAGCTAAAGGGGATTTTGTCATCACTCTCTTGGCCAGAACAAATTGATACTTGAGTGGCCAAAGAGCAATTAGATTATTTTTTCTTGTAACCGCAAATTAGAACATTTAGTCATTCTTCGTTAAATAACCACAAACAGTAACCACTACTAGGGTGTACCGAAGTGTCTAACTTCTAGAGGCTTAGAGTGGCAGTGATTTTCCCTAATTAGTGGTCTAGATATCCAAAATCATTAGGCAAAACTTCATAATGCATGCAAAGACCGGCAAAAACGTACCTTTGAAGAATCATTTGAAGCAGGCAAATTCACAGATTCTGGATGTGTTTCAGAACTATCTTGGGCTACAGACGAAATAATTGGAACCCTGAACAAATGTTCTGATGCTCTCCTTTTCCCATAAATAGTACTTGACCTGTTACATAAAAAACATAAACATAGTGTTTTAACCAACACAATCCTCATATATTCTACCTAGTATGACAACAACTACTACGCCTCAGTCATAGACTAATTGGGGTCGGCTATGCATATCCTCTATATACATTTAGCTCCACCTAGATCCGTTTTATTCCACTACTCAGCTTAACTAGGTTTTACATAGTACAACAGGCCCCCGGGCGGAGCTAGAGTGCAGGAATTGGGTTCGGCCAAACCCAATAATTTTGGTTCAAACCCTGTTTTTCTTAAGAAATTCATTTAATATGTACAAATTATAATTTAGAATCCAATAACTCAAATCGACTAAGATCCCAAACCATAAGCTTCAAATCCGTTCCAACTCCGACTCTAACAACTACTACTACTACAACAACACTTGGGGTCGGGTATACAAATTATCTATATCCATTCCACCCCATTTTGGCTTGTTCCATTCCATAACTCAATTTTATTGTATTCTACATAATACAACAATGTCTACTACTAATCCTCAATCTCATACTAGTTGAGGTCAGCTATATGAATTCACTGTATCCATTTTGCTTAACGTGAACCCGTTTCTTCCACTACTCAACTCTACATATTAAAGTTCATTTCTTTTTGGATAACTAGTAAAGTTAAGATTTTTATACCAAACAACAAACTGGGGAGTTAAAAAAGAGAACAAGACAATATGCCTCAATCTCAAATTAGTTCAGGTCAACTATATGAATCCTCTATACTCAACTCTACATAGTAAAGTTCATACTTTTTTTTGGATAACCAGTAAAGTTAAGATTTTTATTCCAAATAACAAACTGGGGGATTAAAAAAGAACAAGAAAACAAAACCCATTAATGAAAAGAATGTAATTGGAAAGAAAAATGGAGCATAGAAGTTTACCTTGTGGAATTGATGCAGTAATGATAAAAATTAGGTTTGAAGGAAAGAGGGAATTGAAGAGAATAAATGGGCACATGTGTTTTGATGTTGGTAACACATAAAGAGTTGCAGGAATTTAAATTATTAAAGATTTTGGTGTTTACTGTTATGGATGTAGCCATTGAAGGAAGAATCTTGAACAGAGAGAGCAGAAGTTGAAGGTGAAGGTGTTAATTGGAATTATGGAGTTCTTGAAAATAACTAGGATTTTCTTTTAAATAATAACATTTTTGGTCCCTTAATTATCCCTCCCTTCGTCCCATATTTTTTTTTATTTCCCACGTGGTGTTCAATATCCGTATTGAAGTAAACTATCAAATTTGCATCGTGTAGGGCCCTATTCTGGGAGGAAGCACTCCCTATCAAGGGTTGTTTCATACCCAGGTCTCGAACTCGAGACATCCGCTCGATTAATAACATTTCTGGTCCCTTAATTATTACTCCCTTCGTCCCATATTACTTATCACTTTTCCTTTTACACGCCATATTAAGAAATCATAAATGAAATGTGTAATTTTACTACTTTACTCTTATCTCTCCAATATATTACACTATAATCAATATTGACTATTTTAAAAAATCCTTGATATTATTTAGAGTAAGATGAGAAAAATTTAACTAACTATATCTTGGTTTTATAAATTGACAAGTAATTTGGGATAAATAATATTAGTAACGTGGATTGTGGACAAATAATATGAGACGGATGGAGTATTAGTAGTAAATTTTGATTGAATTTTCTTTAAATTATTTTGTTGAATTAGTACCACTTTTGGTCTCTTAATTATTACGGTAGTAGTTAATTCTGATTTTAGTCTCTATAATATATGATTGAGCGCATTAAATCTTCAATTAATTGACTTGTGCATTTTTTCCCATTGGTTAAGAATTGTTTCTTAATTTTGTCATAATTATAAATAGGTACACCACTTAATTACTCATGTATTATATTTAATTTGTATTATTATTTCATATTTGACGATAATATAATTTTGTATATAGTCAAATGTTACATATTTTCTATCTAAAAGATATCAAAAATATATTTTAATTACTCACAAAGGGGGTCACAGTGACCAGGCCCGAGCGACTGTTTACCAAAAACACAGGTCTCCGCAAAGTCGTAAGACCATGTATGGGGGTTGACGCCTGCCCAGTGCCGAAAGGTCAAGGAAGTTGGTGATCTGATGACAGGGGAGCCGACTTGAAGATATTATATGTTCAGCCATATATCGCAAGGACCTAAGAAAGAATGTACCAATAATTTAGGAACCAAAAGTGCTACTCCAATATTCTTAAAAGGTAATTTGAAATTTCAAGTGCATGAAAAATTGGAAAGGAACTATTCTCAACTTGCTACAAGAAAGCAAAAAAAAAAAAAAAAAAAAAAAAAGGACTTGGGCATAAATTTACCACTTTTATATTTTTCTTTTTGTAGTGTGCCATAAGATTTTTACAAATTGTACATTGTTTCTTGCTCAAAATTTTGAAATTATGTTTGCAGGAGGCGACTTACTAAAAATAAAAAGATTTTTTTTTGTAATAATAATGTTACTAGGATTATTGTTCTCACTCCAATAATACAAGCATCAATCAATGAGATAAGATAATTCGAGAGTGACGCAAAAAATAGGGCGTCATTTTCATTCACATTAGAAGAATTTTGGTATTTTACAAGTGTGGATTATTTCCTAAGAATAGAACACATTACATAGGCCCAACCAAAAAAAAAACCCCAAAAAAAAGAAAAAAAAAGTAGAGAACAATTTGACAATTTTATCAACTTGCTCAATGTGATAACATTCCTTTTTTTTACAAGATAGGTTCTCAAGAAATAATTTTGCATGGCCCTGCTATAGTATTCCTTGATCAACAATTCTAAGTTGGAAATTTGGAATAATTCAATCTTGTTCATCTACTTCATGAAAAGGAAGTGGCACTGTCTTAACAGCTCTAAATTTGCCTGCATTATTTAGATGCTCATTCTCCAACCTGTTTAAGAATTGAAAACAATGTCAAACGAGATTTAACTTATATACACTGACACTATAATTAATATGTGTCGTTAATTACCTGTAAAAATTCCATTGTCCTCTCCTAATGACTTCAAGGGCTGCTAATAATAGCCCAGTTACCCTGTAGTCTACGCTTCCAAAATTGTAATGAAGAACTGTTTGTAACCATGCTAGCCTCAAGGCAAGGTTCAATCCCTGCAAGAACATAACAATTTCTTAGATCAACGATCCACTATTTAAAAAAAGGAAGTAGAGATGGATAACTTCTGTAGCTAAACAGCAAAATCCGTCGCTAAAATCGATTTTTTTTGTTAGCTACGAGCAATTTAGCGACGAATTAGCGACAAACTTTGTAGGTAATTCCCATTTCTTTTTTGTAGTGAACCTCTTAAAACTTAAAAACTTTTTTCTTAAAGAGTAATCCGTGACAATCTAATCTTGTTTTTCCAAGAAGTTGGTTTGAGTACTATGTTGCTCGGACTTTTCAAAAATGAAGACAGGGACACGTCGAAACTATTTTTGGAGGATCTAACACGGTGGGTCAACATTTTAGAAAAGTCCGAGCAACATTTTTTTTTTCTTTGATTAAGTTTTGTTTTGAGGGAGGATTAAGAGTTAATACCATGGAGAAGTAGTAAATAAATTTTCGTCGAAGCATCAATTCGTTCCTTAGCCATGGATTCTTGGAATGGCATTGGAGTAAGCCCCAATCTTTAACAAAATCCCAGTACAATTGGTACAGAGTTGCAGCACTTGACATTACTATAACTAAACAAAGCCATCCCAAATTCTTTTCTTTTTCATAGGCAACCTTGGCACCAGCAGCCAACATTGCAGACACATATTTTCCTAAGTTCACTAAATGGCTTTTGTGTCCTTCGTCGAACCATCTCCGTGCACACTGCAAATATCATATTCGATTCAGTTTCTATGCAAATCATATGAAAGTTCAAAGTTAAGATCTTGAAAAAAAGAAAAAAAAACACGGGCGCTTGCCAAAAATTACAAAACATATACACTGATTATGTATATTATATGTATATTTAGGAATATTATATTGTATCTTTATACTCAAAATCTATACAGTTGCTGACTATTTTGTAACTTAGATCACTGAAAGGCATTGAACTGTAATTATCTCAAGAAAAAATGTATCAAAACCTGCATAGCTCTCCAGTAATATGGCAAGAAAGAAATTGCATAAGCAAGGTCCCTATAATATTTTGTCCTCATGCAGTATCCATAATCTTGATTTTTGTAACTTCCAGTTATATAGTAGCATGCTACATATTCAAGATTTCTAAGCATTGGAACCTGTTTGGTAAAAAAAAAATTACATCAGTAAATGTTTGATCTGTTATAGAACTGAAGAATATGATGCTACCAGTACTTAATTTACTGATTTCTTGCTAACCTGGCTACAAAGTTGATCAGCCATGAAGAAGTCTAACATGACAACCTTATACATAGGTGAAAATATGATGTTCCTTATAACACAAATGAATCTGTAACGGCTAGATTTGTAGATGATGTTCAATGGGCACACCAGCAGCATAATGAAGACCTGTTGAACAATTGTGATTACTTATACATACATCGAGTCAAAAAAGAAAAAAATGATTTTTTTTGGTCAATAGTAAGAAAATTACCAATAATAGGAGGCCAGGGATTGCTTGAATTTGATTATAAGAATACCCTTTCGCCACGAGTGTAAGATGAAGAAAAAGGACCCCGACAACAGCAGTCATCGACGTAGTACATATAAGGTACACGTCTCTATACTTGAGTTCCTTAGTTTGGGCTAGTTCGAAAATGAAGCTATAGTTTACGCGAGTCTTTCGCCACATAAATATGTTGCATCCATACAGGAAAAAGTGCAAAAACATCAAGCTGAACATGCTGCACAATTATTAGTGTAATTTCCATTAGATATTTGAAACAAATTCCAATGATTTACGAGTTAGTTAATCGAACACTTGCCTGAGAACAGGATAGACAGTTTCCATGTAGATTGTATCAGATTTAGGTCTATACAGTCCTGTAATATGAGCCATGATCACATATCCAACGAAAAATGCTAGGAAACATCCTGTGAATACACCTGATTGAAAATAAATCGAGAAGCCAATGTCAATCAGTATTCCTCGGTAGTTCAAATTACATCAATATCTTCTTGTTAATGTGAAAATATATAGAATATATCTTGTTTCCTTTTTCATTGTTCTTTCAACATTAGGCCAGTGTGTCACAAGTTTCATGTTATATCAGTCTTTTACATTTCTGATACACATGACACTACTCCTATCAGTGTTAAGAGTCCCACATCGGTAATGGAATGGGAACATAGACTCCTTATAACAACATTTTACTATAATGGTCAAGTTTTTTTTGGAACCGATTTTTCATGTTATGTTATATTATATGTTCTCTATAACAACATTTCGCTATAACAACCAAAAGTATCAGGACAAGCAAAGCTGTTATAGAGAGGTTTGACTGTATAAAGTCTTGATATTGGCAAACAGGAGAGGTACAAACCTTAGAAAACCTAAGCACTATTGTCTTTTGAACACTTAAAAGAGTTCTTTAAAGTTTGATCATTTTTGGTCAATAACATGATAATGGCCTAATATGGGGCTTCTTTGTCCTCCACTGGTAAAAAAGGTGGACCCTTAAGTATACTTTATTTCTTCAGGTGGTTAATGACTGATTCAAAGGCTACTTTTGCAGGACATGGCCCTTTTTGTGTTGATGACTCTTTCTTTTTATACGGTTATCCAATGAAGGAAGTGGTAACTTGAAAAGAAGCCACTTATGTATATTATTTAGGTACTTTCCGGCACTTGTTTAGCATATAAAGAGATTTTATGGGTCGGGTATTGGGTCAAGTATGAGATTTTTGGTTAAAATGAGTTCGGTTTAATGTTCAAGTGCCACATCATCGAAAAGTGGCTGAATATATCATTTTCAGTCTTAAGTGACATTTTGAGTGAAATAACAAAAGTTAACCCGACATTTTTCACCTATTTCCAATAGTTCAACGACCTATTAGGTAATGATCTCTAATTATTACGAACCAATTATTTTCATGGAAACTCACCAATGAAAAAGGTAACAGCATGAGACTCTTTTTTCTGAGTAGGCTTTAGGTACTTCATAGCTTTCTTTTTATCATCTTCAGCAAAGTGTTTGATGAAAATCTCCTCAACATCATCAGCCAACTTCAAAGCCTGTGTGACAAATGTATAATGTGTGAGACAACAATATCTTAGTAAATATAAAGCCATTGCTTGTGTGGAATAGCACTTCTTTCTTATTTTCTCTTTAAGATATGACCACTTAGTACTGTCTAAGAATAATCTTATGATGTTCTTTTGATGGGATATCTATTTGGAATTTAGTAACAACACTACTACAAACAATGTCATGCTGCTACATGTTCATGTTCAAAAAGTTTTTTTTTACAAAGAAAAAGTTGAACACATCTTTAGCTTTTTGATATTGTTTAATTTACCTTGTCTGAGCTGTTGAAGTAGGAGCTCTCCACAACTCTTAAATAAATAGGAAGAACTTGTTTGTTTGTAACCTATAAGATAGCAAAAAAAAATCACATGGAAAGTTAACTTAGCCATAATAAAAATAAAGTGAAAAAGATGCTAGTGTAAACTTGGAAAAAAATTTACTTTGTCAAATTTCTTCAAGATCTTTACAAAAGCAAGCATGTTCAAGTTCCTGTAAAGATTTCAACATGTCAAATTGTTTTGTACAAAGAAAACTGATTATTAATCGAACTATTTTAGTTTGAGCAATGTACCGATAAGTTTTAAGGTATCCTAGTCCCTTGTAGAGCTCAATAAAGGCTCCCCTAATCATCTTTTCCGCGTGTTTTAGCTTCGTTCTGTTGATGTGCAATTTTTTTCGTCCATCAGGGCCACATTTCTTGGAGGATTGACTGATAATGTCATCCCTAAGCAAATAAGTGATAGCTGAGAATGTTCGTGTTGGATTCGTTAGGGGAATGTGAATCTTTAAGTTTTTTCCCTGGCAATTGATCACTCGTTCGGACAAACTCTTCGATTTGTTGTCTTCCCTCTTGATGTTAGTTGAATTTTCCAGTTCACTTGATCTTGGAGAGTCTATTATCACTTGATCTATTGAGTTGTCAATGTCCTGTTCTTGCTCTGTCCTGTCTTTGTTGGACTCTTCATCTATTACCAAAAAAAATTAATGTTTCAGTTCAATTTGCTTTAACTTGGAGGAATAACATATATTTCTTGAAATTGATTTCTAGATTCCTAACTCCTTTAAATATGAAAAATCAATAAGTTATGCAACCATTTAGAAAGAATGAATAAATGCTAAGAATATTTGAATGCAAAGTAAGAAAATTCTCCAGAAAAGAAAAAGGAAATGAGTATTACTCCTTATGTTCAATTATGAAAATGTAAACAGACTACCAAGTATTATGGTAGGATAAGATATGATCTCTTCACTGTCAATCAGAGGTTTCGATTCGAGCTCTGGATATGAAGAAATTCTAGTAGGGAGTGCTTCTCCTTTTAATGGGCCTTACGCAACGTTAAATCTAATTAGTAGGGGCCAATGCGACTATGCAAGTACCGAATACCGGGTGGCAAACCCAAAGAAAATGTAAGCAGAATAAAGCACTAGAATGGAGACCTATGTTGCTTGGACCCTAAAAAATATTACCGCACCCGTGTCAGATTTTTCAAAAAATGTATAGTTTTTGGAGGATCCGACACACACCTAGCTGTATTTTTGAAGAATCCGAGCAACATGAATGGAGACATAAAAAACATGAAACAGAGTGGAAACTGAGGAAGCTATGTACCACAAGAAATTTTTTGAAGAGCCCGAGCAACATAAATGGACATCAAAAACATGAAACAGAGTAAAAACAGGGGAAGCTCTGTTACCACAAGAAATGGTGCCTGAGATTGACTCATCCTCTTTTGTGTTTTGGCCTGAAGAAGTTCCTTTATCATGCTGCAGTTTGATCAATGCAGCTTTGAGCTCAATGAGAATCTCCATTTGCTTCTTCAAACACTCCCCTCGTTCGACAAACTCTTTCTCCTTCGTCCGAAAAAATTGGTTCACCTTGTTAAGTTGAAGGTCCAAAAGCGCGAAAAACTCAGCAGCAGCCTCAGTATCAGCAAATTGCTCCAACAATTCAGTCTCATACAAATCCCCCTTACTCAATGTCTGTCCAAGCTTCCTATGAACCTAATAACGGTCAAAATCCAACACGTTCCACGTTAAAATCAAGAAAACAACTTAGGAAATAGAAAAAAAAAAAAAAACTTTAGAAAAGAAAAAAAGAAAGGGTGAGTGAGTACTTGAATGACCCCATGTTCGCGACGTTGAGGTCCAAACAAAGGCAATTTCCTAAGAGATGAAATGAGGGTACGCGAAAAAGAACTCTCATTCTTCGTGTTATCGACATCGTTAGTACTTCCATTATTGTTGAGAAAATTGATTTTCTTGAGGTCTTTTTTGAGTTGCCAATAATCAACAAAGGCTTCTTTCCATTCAGGAACTAATTGCCCTTCAAATTGTTTAGTGAATTTCACCATATTTTTTTAGCAATAAATGTTTTTCTCAAGTGCAAAGAAAAATGGCAAAATGCAACTGAAGAGTAGTGAAGTGTGTTTGGAATGAAGGGAAATATTGAAATATTTAAGGAGAGGGAAAAGGGAATTTTTTTTAATGGTACAAGATTCTAAACAGCACAATTCAAATAATATCCAATGGTTATCCTATTCTCATTCCACTTGTGATATTACATTTGCTATAAGTGATTTATATTCGCCGGAAAATCAAGAAAATGTCACCGGAAAAAGGTGTGTTTTTTATGAATACTTTGAAAAAGTTGGGATCATATGTATGGGAGGAGAAAAAGAGTGGGTCCTAGTCCATTTTAAGCTAAAACCAAACATGGTACTAATTTTTCTTTCCTTCCTTTCTTTCTTTTTCTTTTTCTTTTTCTTTTTCTTTAGTAATTTCAGTTATGTTTTTTTCTCCAACTTTTCATAACGTTTTAAATACATCACGTAAACCACACTTAATAACTAGTCACGAAGAAATCATATACAAGTAATGATAAGTATTGAGACTACCGACCACGGACGGAGCCTATTTGTTTAATAGTTTATCTCTAATAGTTTATGGTAAAATTTTAGTCTAATTATATTTGATAAATTATAATTATAGTAGTTTACTAGAATATGATTTCTCTGTTAGACTAGGGAAATGAGTACTTTTGTCTCTATATAAAGAGGTCATTATAATGAATGAAATCAAGAAAGAATTCTCCCAATATATTTCTTCTCTCTAAATTTCCGTCGTCTCTCAAATTTAATATGGTATCAGAGCCATGTTGAAAGAACACAAAAACCATAAATAATGTCGGGTGACGGAGAAACCGGTGTTAAAAACAAAGAAATCTCCGGTGAAGAAACCAAAATCCAAAGAAAAATAATCTCCCCGTATGACATTACGTCAAACGATAATCCTGAAATTGTGGTGACACAAGTCCAATTGAAGGGAGAAAATTACGAAGAATGAGCTCGATACATGAGGACAACCTTAAGAGCTAGAAAAAATTAGGCTTCATTGATGGTACGATCAAGAAGCTGGACGAAGAATCACCGGATTTAGAAGACTGGTGGACTATAAACTCTTTGTTGGTATTATGGATCCGTAACACCATCGAACTAACGTTTCGCTCAACGATCTCGCATAAAGAGGAAGCAGGAGAATTATGGACGAGCATCAGGGAGAGGTTCATTGTTATCAACGGACCTCAGATGCAACAACTGAAAGCAGAACTTGCGGAGTGCAAGAAGAAGGGAAGGACCATAGTGGATTACTATGGAAACTAACCAAATTATGGGAAGAATCGGTAAACTACGAACAAATTCCGACTTGCAAGTGTGGAAAGTGCACGTGCAATCTGGGGTGATCCTGGAAACCAAAAGGGAGGAAGAAAAAGTGCAGTTTTTTCCTATGGGATTGGATAAGGCAATGTATTGAATGGTGAGATCGAACATACTGGCTCAGAAATTGTTGCCATTATTAAACAAAGTTTATTCGAAACTAGTGTAGGAAGAGCGTGTGAGAGGACTCACACGAAAAACTGAGGAACGGAGTGAAACCATGGCCTTTGCGGTATAAGGAAGAAATTCATATTGTGATCAATGTGAAGGGAGGAATGATGGTGCGTTCTGTAGACATTGCAAGAGATTCTGACACGTTGTGAAATGATATTTTTAACTTATTGGGTATCTAGAATGGTGGTTGGGAAATAAAAAAGAAGACGAAGAATTCGAAGAAAACGGACGCGAACAACAACAATAACAGAGGAAAGGCCTGAGATTTGGTCGCGGAAAAGGCAACTATCAGGCTAACACCGTTACTGTCAAGGATACACAGGCGGAGACAGACTGGATAAACACAGGCGGAATAAGACCAAACAATCTGAGCGAGAAAATCCTGATAACGGTGATTCACATGTTGAATTCACAAGAAATAAATCCAAATGGCAAGATGGATGGTAAGGCCGAAAACTCATCCTGAATTATTGACTTCGGAGCTATCAATCATGCGACAGGTGATCCGGAGAAACTGAGCGATCAGCGGGACAGTCCTGAGTGTCCGATTGGACTTCCGAATGGAAGTAGCTCGGTGGCCACAAAAAGAAGGAAAGACTAGGCTAAATAATAGAATTTGATTGAAGGATGTCCTTTATGTTTCGGACTTAACTTGCAATTTAATTTTCGTGTCACAACTTGTTGATCATTTAGATTGTGATGTAAATTTTAACAAGTTTATGTGTGTTATACAGGACTCCACCATGAGGAAGCTGCTTGGAGCAGGTCAGCGACGAGGTGGACTTTACTTTTTCCGAAATGTGTTGCAGATATGAGCTATGAAGGCGGAGACAATTGATTGGTTCAATCTTTGGCAAAAACGGTTGGGTCACTTTCTGCACAAATGACAAAGTCTATTATGGTGTTAGATTTAAAAGAAAGTAGTTTTAGTTTAGATAAAGAATGTGATATATGCCAAAGGGTAAAACAAATAAGAATTGTTTTCCCTTCAAGTGATAATATAGCTTTCGATATTTTTTATATGATTCATGTGATTTATGGGGGCCGTATAAAACACCTTCTTCTTGTGGTGCTTCGTATTTTTTAACTATTGTGGATCATTGGTTGAGATCCATATGGATTTTTCTTTTAGTTGATAAGAAAGAAGTATCTCAAACCTTGAAAAATTTCTTCGCACTAGTGGATAGGCAGTTTGGTAAGAAGGTGAAAATTGTTAGAAGTGATAACGGAACTAAGTTTATATGTATGAAGAATTACTTCTTCGAACGTAGAATTCTTTTCCAATCTTTTTACACAGAGACACCGCAACAGAATAGAAGAGTTGAAAGAAAACACCATCACATCTTAATGTGGCACAAGCATTAAGATTTTAGGGTCATCTTCTGATCAGATTCTGTGGAGAATGTATTTTGACTGTGGGATATTTGATCAATAGAACACCATTTCAGTTTTGAATGGGAAAATCCCCTATGAAATTTATACGGAGAGGCACCTCATTATGATCACTTAAGAGTGTTGGGGTCACTGTGTTATGCACACACGAAGGGAAGAACAAGAGACAAGTTTGAGAGTCAGAGTCGTAAGTGCGTCTTTTTGAGATATCCCTACGGACAGAAAGGTTGGAGAATATATGACTTAGAAAATAATGAATATTTAGTCTCAAGAGATGGGACTTCTATGAGACTAGGTTCCCTTTTGCAGTAGAAAAAGGTAAATTGGTTGACAACATAGAAGTGATCCCGGATGACATAAAGGAAGAAATGAATCAACACAATTTCAAAGAATAAAAAACAGATAATGTAGGTACGGACAAAGATCGCATAGAAGAAATCCGGATATCGAATACCGAACCTATGACTCATCCAAAATTAGACCAGACAGATGCTAGCCTGAATAATGAAAGCATGGAATAAATACAAACGGAAGGTACCCGGGGTAATGAAAAGCCATCGGAGGAACAATTGGGTCGGGGTAAGCGACAGAAGCATGACTCAATTATATTGCATGATTACGTCACTGAAGCATTCGAGAAAGAAAGTCCATCGATGAGTTTTCCCGATCCTCAACAATCCTCAGGTGCGCCTTATCATTTAGCTCATTATATATCTTGTGATAATTTTCCTTGCAATACCAAAGCTTCCTTGCAGCAATTACCACAGAAATTAAACCAAAATCCTTCTTGGAGGCCATGAAAAAGGAATGTTGGAGGAAAGCCACACAACAAGAAATCTAAGCTTTGGAGGACAATGACATATAAAAATTGGAAACATTACCTCCGGATAAGAAAGCACTTGGATGTAGATGAGTGTACAAGATCAAATACAATTCGGACAACACAATTGAGTGAAATAAAACTCAGTTGGTCATATTTGGTAATACGCGGGAGGAAGGTATTGACTACAATGAAACGTTTGCACCGGTGGTGAAAGTAGTGATGATTCAGACCTTCTTGGCAGTAACAGCTACTCGAAATTGGGAGTTGCATAAGATGGATGTTCATAACGCCTTCTTGCACGACAAACTGGCGGAAGAAGTTTATATAAAATTACCACCAGAACTCTGTGTGTCCGGTCTGGGGAAAGTGTGTCGACTCCTAAAATCTTTATATAGGTTGAAATAAGCCCCGCGGTGCTGGTTTGCCAAATTATCAAGTGACCTAATGAAATATGGGTTCAAACAATCATACTCCGATTATTCTCTCTTCACGATGCACTAGGGAAATGTACAACTTAACATCCTAGTTTATGTGGATGACTTAATTATCTCCGTCAATGACCACAGTGAAATTGCACGGTTCAAAGACTATCTTCAAGCCTGTTTTCATATAAAGGATTTAGGTCCCGTGAAGTATTTTCTGGGGGATTGAAGTTGCGCGTGGACCAATCAGATTATTTCTATGTCAATGGAAATATGTCTTGGATATTATCTCTGAGTTCGGGCTAATGGGAGCAAAACCAATTAATACTCCCATGGAATAAAATCACAATTTGATGTATGCCAAAGGGGATAATTTGGAAGATCCGAAACCATACCGACGTTTGGTTGGTAGATTGATATACCTCAATTTTATGCGTCTCGAGTTGTCATATTGTGTGCATGTTCTGTCTTAATTCATGCACCAATCAAAGGAAACACACTGGAGAGCCACCCTCCAGGTGGTGTGATACTTGAAGAAAAATCCTGGGCAAGGATTTGTGTTAAGGAAGGATTGTGATCTCCGGTTGTATGGGTGATGTGATGCAGACTATGTTGGATGTCCATTGACCAGAAAATCACTCACCGGATGGTTATGTCCCTCGGAAATTCATTGGTATCATGGATAACATAGAAGCAACACATTGTTTCTCTCTCATCGCAGAGGTCGAATACCATTCAACAGCCATGACGGTTTGTGAATTGAAATGGTTGAAGGGAATCCTCCATAGCTTGGGTGTCGAACATACACCTCCGGTTAAAATGTATTGTGATAGTCAAGCGGCATTGTATATTATACGAAATCCAGTGTTTCACAAATGAAGTTGACTGTCATTATATCCGAGACGCACTCCAAGCTAGTATAATACTTCCGAGTTATGTGTCAACCAACGAACAATTAGCTGACGTATTTACAAAGACTTTGGGAAAATCACAACATCAATATCTGCTTGGCAAGTTGGGCATTCGAGACCCCCATGCTCCAACTGGAGGGGGGTATTGAGACTGACATCAGCATCGACCACGGACGGATCCGATTTGTTTCCTAGTTTAACTCTAACAGTTTATGGTAAAATCCTAGTCAAAGTATATTTGGTAAATTATAATTATAATAGTTTACTAGAATATGATTTCCTTGATAGACTAGGGAAATGAGGACTTTTGCCTCTATATAAAGAGGTCATTATAATGAATGAAAGCAAGAAAGAATTCTCCCAATATTTTTCTTCTATCTAAATTTTCGTCGCCTCTCAAATTTAACAATAAGGGATTTGGTATGATGAATATGATTTTTTCATCCTTAATTTGAGTCTTCCGATTCTAGCCGCGCGAGTACATAAATTTTTTATAAGGAGCGTTTTCCTTTCTAAATGAACCTTACGTGGCGGGAACTTTGATTAATCATGCTAGTAGATTCCGAATACCAGATTGTTAAACCAAAAGAAGAAAAAAGAAATCCAACAAGTGGTGGACGAAAAATTTAATAAAACCTTAATATATCACGTGGACTAAACCGGAATTATAAAATTTTAATTCAAAAGGTCATCATTAGTTACTTAAACTAGGGGTTCTATCACTAATCGTTACACTTCTATAATCCTAAATGGTCAATTGAATTCCCTTCGTCGGGTAATCTTTATGTATATATATACTTCTAGCGCTGTGATTTTTTAATCTAGTTACTGATTCCACCGCTGACGATAAGGAAGGAAAACTAGATTAAGATCATGAACGTGAAGTTTATGTTAATTAGTCTAAGAGTTTTTCATTGAAAATGTTGCTTATTGGCCAAATAAAATTACATAAACACATAGCTTAACTCTAATTAGACCAGCCTTATTTCCACTCACATTGAAGATAATAAAAATACTTACTTTTACGTAATGTTATTGTTTCTCTCTTGCTCACTTTCACTAACAAAAAAGATTTTGTTGTGTTGTATAATTTAAAAGTTAGTGTTGCCATTCAATGTTTAGAACTTTAGAGGCCATTATTCCAATCAGTGCTCATCAATCATCAACACGATAAATCAATTTTTTGATAGCCTCTTTATTGACCTCTTATCTTTTTTTTTTTTTTTAAATAAATTATAAGTCCAATGGACCATCCAAATTTGTTACTTCCAATGTTGATTTCATTTGGTGCAATTTGTACTTATATATCCATATTAATGATCATGATAAGTAGTTTTAAATATTAATTAGGTGTCTAATTGGAAAAGAATTCTGTAAGTGAAATTTGCCAATGTAAGTATGGACTACTATTTTATCTTATATACTTTAGACTCTAAAAACCCTCATTTCCAGGGTAAAAAGGAATTTTTTTGGCTGTTAGTTTCACTCAAATGTTTAATTAGAATTTTCCTAATTAAGGCATTAAGCTACCAAATCTTGCTACACTATATAATGCTTAGTTGATCTTTCCATCAATGTTTCAAATGGTCATGTTGGAATAATGGAATTGGGGACTTGCTACCTGTAACTGTGAGTTTCATTGATCTTCTCATAAAAATACAAAAACATATTCCTTTATTTCCTATAATTTGGCTTAGTGTAACATGTATATACTCTAAATATCTTCAGCTGAATATGCGCACATAATTCACGGGAAGGGGTGAATTATATATATATATATATATATTAAAAAATCTACTAAATATTACAAATATTAAATTTTAATTCCTTCAATAATATCTCAAACTCATAATTAAAGTACAAATCTTAAATTCGCCTCGGTATCATATGTAACGCCTCTATATATGGGTAGTCACTCAGTGCATGATTTTGGTATTGTTTGCTCCGTATGTCCCGTCATGCTTTACACCTTTGGACGTCTGCCCATATATATTCCCCTAAGAACATTTTCTTATTAAAGTTACTTGCCCTAAAGTGTTTTCTCAAAAAAGTTTATTTTAATTATAAAATTAGTAACTTATATAATACTAGTATTTCACACATATATTATGTTATTATGTCGAGACATATAAACTAATATTTATACACTTTTTGTTTGGACTAGGTAATTCCATAATTTTCATATTGTTTTTAGCAATTTTCAATTTTTGTTCTTAAAATATTCGTGGAGCTTGTAATTACTTACCTTGTGATTGGCAAAAATTCCCCAACTTATGCCCCCCATCTTTTAACTTTCCATTACACTTCACTTTCTTTCTTTTTGGATGTGATCAATCTCAAAATTTTATTTATTAGTTTCGGTATTATTGGAAATAAATTGATTGTTAAATATACTAAATATACATAAGATATACATGTTATGCACGTGTATATCCTATGTATATTTGGTCTCGGCTGCTCTCGGTTTTGGTGTCTCGACTGCTCACGGTTTTGGTATCCTTATTGTACACGGTTTTGTATAGTTGTAGTGTACCTTAATTAGTCTTGTACTCTTACCATAATTGTATAGTTAGTCTCCAAATAGAATAAGGTTTTAGGAGTAGAATAGGAATATGATTCTCCTATTATGGAAATATGTAAATTGTATATATTGTCTTTCAATTAATGAATATAATCAAGAGATTATATCTTTCATGGTATCAGAAGTCTAGGTCAAACAAATTTTTTTCTCTCCCAAAATCCTTGTTCTTCGGCCAGCGAAATCCGAGAGTTTATCCTCGGTTTCTACGTCTTCTTCCGCTCTCAAATTCTCTCTTTCAAATCCATCTATCACATATTGTTCTTTCATTATGTCTACATCAAGGAACATGTTTCACCATGCCCTTGTTGTTTCTAACATCAAGAATCACATCTCTCTAATTCTTGAAATAGAAAACGTCCAATACGCGACGTGGGCAGAGTTATTCAAAATTCATGCTCGCTCACATCAAGTCATCTATCACATAATCCCCGCGGCTCTTGAGGAAACAGAGGTACCTACACACGAGGATAATCTTAAGTTTTGGACAACACTTGATGCCACAGTCCTTCAGTGGATTTATTCCACTATCTCTACTGACCCGTTGCAGACGATTATTGAGCCCGACGCTATGACGATGGCTGCTTGGGATAGGCTGCGTGACATATTCCAAGATAATAGAAATTTCAGAGTTGTTACCCTTGAGAAGGAATTTTCCCATGTCAACATGGAAAATTTCCCCAATGTTTCGGCTTATTGCACAAGGTTGAAAGACTTGGTGGATCAACTCCACAACGTTGGTGCACCTGTTAGCGACGATCGTCTGGTTCTTCAGATGGTTGTTGGATTATCCGAGGCCTATAGTGGCGTTGGAACATTCCTTCGTCAAAGTAATCCTCTCCCGCAGTTTTATCAAGCCTGCTCCATGCTTACTTTGGAAGAAGCCAATTTGGCTAAAAAGGCGGCTACGAGTGCTAGTCTGATTGTCATGATGACGTCCTCCACAAATTCTATGGGGTTTGGTGATAATTTGGGCCAACACCGTGCTCAAGGTAATGACAAGAATACTAGGAAAAATAATGGCAAAAACCACGGGGAAAATGTGGCGGTTCCGGTGGACAACATATCGACAGTGGGCCCCGTCCTAGTCAGCAGTGGGCCACCGCCCCACTGGTCCTAATAGTGGGCCCCATGGCAGTGGGGCTGGGGAAGTGGGTCATGGCCTAACAACCCCTATTTTCCAGGTTTCTCCTCCAACGGGCAGTGGGCTGGACAGCCCCAATTCAGCCCAACAGTCAGGCCTCTCATTCCAGATTCAGCACTGGCCCGGGGCAGCAGGGTGGACTGTTTGGGCCTCGGCCCACACATGCATTCTCGGCAGTGGGCCCCACACCCACTCAAACAGATATTGAGGCCGCAATGCACACACTTAGATTGACGCAACCGGACCCAAATTGGTATATGGACACCGGTGCCACTACCCACATGACATCCAATTCAGGTACTCTCTCGTCTTATTATAATTTGAGCAACCCTCGGGGCATAATTATTGGTAATGATAATTCTATTCAAATTTGTGGTTATGGTCATACAACTTTGTCTCCCCCACATCCACCCCTTATCTTGAAAAATACCCTACATGCCCCCAAATTGATCAAAAACTTAGTTGTTTGTTCGTAAATTCACCACTGATAATTCCGTGTCTATTGAATTTGATCCGTTTGGTTTCTCTGTGAAGGATTTCAAGACGGGGAGTCCTCTCATGAGGTGTGATAGTAGGGGAGATCTTTATCCTATCACACCAAGTTCCGGTCTATCGAGTCAAGCCTGACCGTCGCAATTTGCAGCCCTTGCTCCTTCCTTGTGGCATGCTTGTCTTGGTCACCCAGGGTTATCTATTTTGTCTTCCTTAGATAAAAATAATTTAATTTAATGTAAGGGTACGCGTAGTACTCCGAATTGTCATTCTTGTTCTTTAGGAAAAATTGTTAGGTTGCCGTTTGTAGAGTCTAATTCTCATACTTTAATGCCATTTGATATTATTCATAGTGACTTATGGACATCTCATGTTCTTAGTTCTTTGGGTCATCGATATTATGTTCTCTTTTTGGATGATTATTCTAAATTTTTATGGACTTTTCCAATAGGGAAAAAATCTCAAGTTTTTTCCATTTTCGTAAATTTTAGAGCATTCATTAGAAATCAATTTGAACGAGAAATAAAAAATATTCAATGTGATAATGGTAGGGAATATGACAACGGGGTATTTCGGGAATTTTGTGCAACTAATGAGATCAATTTTCATTTTTTTTTGCCCTCATACGTCTTCACAAAATGGGAAAGACGAACGCAAAATTCGTACCATTAATAACATTGTCCGAACATTATTGATTCATGTTTCTGTACCCCCGTCATTTTGGCATCATGCTCTACAAATGACTACATATCTTCTTAACATTCTTCCCTCCAAATGTTTGACATATTCGTCCCCCCCTTCAAATTTTATATAATAAGACTCATTCGTATTCCCATCTGAAGGTCTTTGGGTGCTTGTGTTATCCACTCTTTCCGTCCACCACAATTCACAAACTTCAGGCCCGGTCGACTCCTTGTGTGTTTTTGGGTTTTTCGTCAAATCACCATGGTTATAAATGTTTTGATTTATCTTCTAATAAAATCATCATTAGTCGCCATGTAATTTTTGATGAATCCCAATTTCCGTTTGCTAAGGTTAGTAATCCCGTGCTTAGTTCGTATAATTTTTTGGATGATGATATATCCTCGTATATTATTAACCATTTATCGGACATATCCCGTACCCAAAATCTGCATGCGGGCCCACTGCCCACTGGACCCGCTACAGTATCAGTACCCACTATTTCCAGTTAACACACTGGGCCAGTTTCAATTCCAGTTTCGATTATTGGACCAGTTGCCCAGCCCAATATCGATACTTGTCCAGTCAAGGCCTCCTGTCCAGTTTCCAGTTACCGTGTTGGGCCAGCAGGCCCACTGCCTGCTAGCCAGTCCGTCACTGGTCCCGATATTTCCCAAAATCCGTCCAATTCTTCCCCGAGTCAAAGACTAGTCACTCGTAGTCAACGGGGTATTTTTAAACCAAAAAGATATTTTAATTTAACTTCTAATGTTCTTAAATCACCCTTACCCCGTAATCCTATGTCTGCCTTAAATGACCTGAATTGGAAAATTGCTATGACCGACGAATATAATGCTCTTATTGATAATAAGGCGTGGGAGTTGGTGCCCCATCCATATGGTTTTAATATTATTCGGTCTATGTGGATTTTTGCTCATAAGGACAACTCTGACGGTTCTTTTGCTAGACATAAAGCTCATCTTGTAGGTGAATGTAAGACTCAGCAGATTGGTATAGATTGTGGTGAGACATTTAGCCCGGTGGTCAAGCCGGCTACCATTCGCACTGTGCTCATCTTGGCTCTTTCGAAAGCATGTCCCATTCATCAGTTAGATGTGAAGAATGCTTTCTTACATGGTGATCTCAAGGAGATAATATATATGCATCAGCCTTTAGGGTTTCGGGATCCCAAATATCCTCACCATGTCTGTTTATTGAAGAAGTCCTTGTATGGACGTAAGTAGTCTCCACGGGCTTGGTATAAGAGGTTTGCAGACTATGTGTCGACTATTGGGTTCTCTCACAGCAGGTCTGATAATTCATTGTTCATATATCGTCGTGGTTCTTCATTGCTTATATATTATTATATGTGGATGATATTATCTTGACTGCCTCTTCTGATGCATTACGCCAGTCTATCATGACAATGCTTAGTTCTGAGTTTGCTATGAAAGACTTGGGGCCCTTGAGTTACTTTTTGGGGATTGCTGTCACTCGTCATACATGTGGGTTGTTCTTATCACAGAGGAAGTATGCAGCTGAGATCATTGAAAGGGCTGGGATGTCATCCTGTAAGTCCACTTCCATTCCAGTTGATACTAAACCTAAGTTGGGAGATGCGGCTGGCTCACCTTATGAGGATCCGACCCACTATCACAGTCTTGCAGGAGCCCTTCAATATCTTACATTCACGAGACCAGATATTACGTATGCCGTACATCATATGTGTTTATTTATGCATGATCCCAGAGTTGAGCACAGGAATGCGCTCAAACGCATCATTCGGTATATTCAGGGTACACTTGACTATGGCTTGCATTTATATCCCTCATCGACGTCAACACTGTCTCGTATACAAATACCGATTGGGGTGGCTGTCTGGATACCAGACGGTCTACGTTTGGCTATTGTATATTTCTTGGTAATAACTTGGTCTTCTGGTAGCGAAACATCAGTCGAATTTATCTCGCTCCAGTGCCGAGGCTGAGTATCGAAGGGTAGCTAATGTGGTCTCTGAATCATGTTGGTTACATATTTTGTTGTTAGAGCTTCATTGTCTTATTCAGAAAGTGACCTTGGTTTATTGTGATAATATTCGTTCCATCTATCTGTCGGGTAATCCGATTCATCACCAGCGCACTAAACATATCGAGATGGACATTTACTTTGTTCGCAAAAAGGTTGCTCGTGGTTAAGTACGCGTCTGTCATGTCCCTTCCAGGTATTAAATTGCAGACATCTTTACAAAGGGCTTCCCTCGGTCCTTTTTGAAGATTTTCGAGACAGTCTCAGCGTCAGAAGACCGCTCACGGTTTTGGTCTCCTTATTGTACAAGGGTGGCCAGTCACTGGAGCCGCGACGCTTCGGAGGCAGAATGCTGCGACAGGAAGTTGGAAAGTTCTGACCTTTGGGCTGGTTTTGGAGCATTGAATCTCCATTACTTGGCACATGAATTCAACCATTATTTGGCTGAATGTAACCCCTCTCAATAAGTTCCATTACATGGCTATTGAAGGCCATTAGTTGGCTAGTTGAGGGGTGATCTCCATACACTATAAATTGAGGCCTTTGGCTCAATTGAACACTACACAACACTTAGAAATATTTACAGAATTTCTGATTTCATATTCTTTCTCTCTAGCAAGTCTACTATACTTAAAGTTCTTCAAGAATAACACTTGAGTTTCCTTTGCTCAATTGTTAACTTGATGTTGTATCTTGGGAGACTATTGCCCGACAACGTAAAAGGAGATATACGGGGCAATCTTGTCTTAAAGACAGAGTGCCATTACTTGACTCAGCAAATCACACAAGGAGTTTGTTCCATTCTTGATTTCCAGTTTTATTATAATCTTTAGTTTATCCTTTCTAGAAGTTGTAATATTTACTTACTTTCCGTTCCCTGCAATTGTTGTAACCCTGCAATTCTTTGAAGATACCTTTCCTAGAAAGGAAAAAGGCATAACATCTCGCAAACGAAGTTATGAACAAAGCTCTTAGGAACCGGGAGTCGTTGACTGCCTGGATCTAGATGGTTCAGATCTAGTGGACTTCGAAGCGGCTGAATATCCAGAATCTAGAGTTCCAGATTCTTAGAACTTGGAGACCCCAGAGATGGAACCAAAGCAAAGTAAAAGGTCCAGGAAGGATAAATCCTTCGGTCCTAACTTTGTAGCTTATATGGTTGATGATGAACTAAGGACGATTGATGAAGCATTGTCAACTCCAGAGGCACCGCTCTGGAAAGAAGCTATTGAGGGTGAAATAGACTCCATCCTGCATAACCATACTTGGGAGTTGGTTGATCTTCCTCCGAAAAATAAACCGTTGGGTTGTAAATGGATACTCAAACGGAAGTATAAAGCATATGGGTCTATAGATAAGTACAAGGACAGGTTGGTAGTCAAGGACTATCGGCAAAAAGAAGGCCTTGACTATTTTGACACGTACTCTCCGGTGTCTAGGATGACATCCATATGAGTATTCATTGCGATCACAGCGTTGCGTGACCTTGAGATACATCAAATGGATGTCAAGACAACCCTTTTAAATGGTGATTTTGAAGAAGAAATTTATATGGAACATCTCGAGGGGTATGTGGTTCTAGGGCAAGAGATGAAAGTCTGTCGGCTTGTCAAATATCTGTACGGGCTGAAACAAGCCCTGAAGCAATGGAATGAAAAATTTGATAATAGTCTACTATCGAAGGGTTTCTCCATTAATGAGTGTGACAAATATGTCTACATGAAAGGTAATTCTGACTCGTTCGTCATGATATGTTTGTACATAGATGACATATTGATCACCGGGAGCAGTCCTAGCTTGATTCTAGAGACTAAGAACATGTTGAAACAGTGCTTCGACATGAAGGATATAGGTATCACAGATGTCATCTTAGGGATAAAGATCTCTAAGACGTCTGATGGACTGGTCTTATCTCAGTCTCACTACATCGAAGATGTGTTGTGAAAGTTCGAGATGTTTGACAGTTCGCCTATAAAGTCACCAATGGATAGAAATCAAAAGGTTGATAAAAATTGTGGTGCACCCGTATGCCAGGAACAATATACACAGGTGATTGGGAGTTTGATGTACATAATAAACTGCACCTGACCTGATATTGCTTATGCAGTTAACAAGTTGGCTAGGTTTACCCGTAATCCGAGTAATGATCATTGAAAGACATTAAATCGGGTACTACGATACCTGAAATACACGCTAACTTACGTGTTACATTATTCGAGATATCCAGTTGTACTGGAGGGGTAGAGTGATGCAAACTGGATATCTGATATAGAGAATACCAAGTACACCAGTGGGTATGTATTTACAAGTGGTGGTGGGGCTGTGTCTTGGAAATCCTCTAATCAAACTTGCGTCGCTCGATCCACGATGGAATCAGAGTTTATCGCTTTAGACAAAGCAAGAGAAGAAGCTGAGTGGCTTCACGACTTCTTAAAGGATGTTCGTTGTTGGGACAAACCTGTACCTTCTGTAATGATCCACTGCGACAGCAAGTCGGCTCTAGGAAGGGCACGGAATGCTATATACAACGGCAAGTCTCGTCATATTCGATGGAGACATAAGACCATTAGGCAGCTGATCACCACAGGTATAATATCCATTGATTACATAAAATCAAAGGATAACATAGCGGACCCACTGACAAATGGCTTACCCAAGGATTAGATGTTTTGCCTGTCTAGGGGAATGGGCTTAAAACCCAAGGTATAAGGACCAATACGGTGGTAACCCAACCTTACTGACTTGAGATCCTAGGAATTAGGTTCAATGGGAAAACTAAGCTGTAAAGGTTCAGTTGAGCGCTTCGGTGGAAGCATGAGCAATTCAGATAATTATTTCTGTAAAGAAACACCAAATCCAAAGCCGTTCGCGCGATAGACATTAAGTGCTATCTGCAGTGTGGGTAAAGGTTATGTTTCTAAAACCTTTATTGATCCTCACCAGTTGAGGTTAGGTTTGGGGAAGCTTTTAATGGTTCCTAACACTTGTAAAGTGGGGTATAGCAGAATACCTTGTAGGAGACCACCTATTTAAGTGTGAGTATAGGTCGCCTCAAATGAACGCACTTAAGAATCCAAGAAGTGTCCACGGCCACAACGGACAAAACATTATGAAGAACAGAGTAAGGGAAGTTGTTGCGTTGGTAACGTTGATTTGGCTTACACTAAACACTGACGGTTCAAGACATCACGTTCACCATGCAGTAAGTAAGTCCGATGGTATTCAACTATGGAAGGTTCAAAGCGAAAGCTACCTATCCAGATGCAACATCGGTCCGCTGAAAGATTGATGGAAAAATGCACCATGTGCGTGCGCCAAAATCTCTTTCACGAGGGGATTGTTGGAAATTTACTAATGTGAAATTAAGTATATCCCATTATTTATGACTCAAACAATTGGGGGCCCGCACATTGAAAATGTCGTTTCCACACACGTGCATACGTAGTGCCAAGTATCACAAATTTCATTAGTGAAAGAGATATTGGTACGTATGTAATACGTTTGAGACATAGAATGATGGATGGTTATTGGCCAAATGACAAATTATTCCACGTTAGTAAATGAAGGAAGAAGTGTACGAAGTGTAAGATGAAACGAGTCGGAGGTTGCCGCAAAGGGCCGCGGCGCAGCCCCGTCGGAGCCGAGGCGCCGGAGCGCCGCGGTGCTAATTGGGTGGCCAGTCACTGGAGCTGCGGCACAGCGACGCTTTGGAGGCAGAATGCTGCGACGGGAAGTTGAAAAGTTCTGACCTTTGGCTGTTTTTGGAACATTGAATCTCCATTACTTGGCACGTGAATTCAACCATTATTTGGCTGAATGTAACCCCTCTCAATAAGTGTCATTACATGGCTATTGAAGGCCATTAGTTGACTAGTTGAGGGGTCATCTCCATACACTATAAATTGAGGCATTTGGCTCAATTGAACACTACACAAACACTTAGAAATATTTACAGAATTTCTGATTTCATCTTCTTCCTCTCTAGCAAGTCTACTATACTCAAAGTTCTTCAAGAATAACACTTGAGTTTTCTTTGCTCAATTGTTAAGTTGATGTTGTATCTTGGGATACTATTGCCCGACAACGTAAAAGGAGATATACGGGGCAATCTTGTCTTAAAGACAGAGTGTCATCATTCGACTCAGCAAATCACACAAGGAGTTTGTTCCATTCTTGATTTCCAGTTTTATCGTAATCTTTAGTTTATCCTTTCTAGAAGTTGTAATATTTACTTACTTCCCGTTCCTTGCAATTGTTGTAACCCCACACTCTCTGGGGCGGATATAGAGTTGCGGCGCCAGATCTCTAAATCCCGTATTTTTGATGTGGAGAATAAATTATGTGTAAAAAAAACTAAAAAAATAATAATGAAGGCTTGAACCTATAATTTGAAAAATACAATAAGTTCAATATTAAAAAATTTAAAGATTAAATTCATAAAATTTAAATCTTAGATCTGGCTTTGGCTTTGTATAAACTTACACACATACATATGAGATGTAGTGCTAGCTAGCTAGCTTTCTATTTTAGGAGAAAACTACGTAAAAGATAATCCAACGTAACACGAGCTTTAATCAAGCATATAATAATTTAATAACCATAATCAGCCCACTGTACATAAATTTTAAAAGGTATACTGGTAGATATTTAAGTGATCATTTGGGAATAAATTCTTGATGGATATAGGTATGGATGAGCATCAAATAATTGATACAAGTTATCATTATGCTGGAACTTTTACTATTACTGGTAAATATATATTTACCAAAAAGAAGAAGTCTTTTGTGATGTAATGGGACGTAGATTTACAAAACATAATAGGCGATTAATTAATATCTACCCATATGCCTAAGTTTTAGGGGAGATAATTATTAGATTTTATGTTGGTGAAAAATAGTAAGTTATTCAATAAAATAGTTAAGGTACGTATAAATTGACTCAAACATTACTGTTATAATCAAGAAATATAAGATGGAGATCCAGCAAATACATAATACATCAGGGGACTAATTTACCCCCCCCCCCCCCCCCCCCCCAAATTTTAATGAAAGGAGTATTTGATTATGTGATGATGAAAAGTAGCAAATACCCGTAAGTAAGTCTGACCATCACTTACTACAAGAAAGTATAGAATTGACAACAAAATTTTAGCAATAATAAATATATTGTTGCTAAAAAATATAAATGACAATAAAAATTTAATATATTGTTGTTAAAAAACGTAAATGACAAAAAAAAATTGTTATTGCGAAAACTTTTCGTATCAAAAGTTATTGCAACGACATATAACAACTTTTATTGTTGCGAAAAGTACTTTTGACAACAACATTCAACATATGACAACAAAATATGTTTTTGACAAATGTCTTTCTTCTTATAGTGACTGTCATGTTATAAGAAAATGTAATAGTATGGAGACCTCGTAGAGGCAAAGCATGCCAGGCGATTAATTTCTTCCAATTAAAATTTTGATGGAGAAAATTAATTGATTGTGCTGCTATAAAAATAGCAAATTTCGGTCAAAATAAAAGTGCGGACAAATTAGCTCGAACTTCACCGTTATAAAAAATGTCAAAGAAAACCAGTAAAGACAAAACATGTTATAAGATACTGTTAAATAAGGCAATATACACACAATATACATGTGTATATTGCCTTATATTGGCTCTCGGATTCAGCCCATAAATTGTGGCTCTCGGTTTCCATAGTTGGTAATATTAGACAAGGTAAAAATATTGTATATTAGGAAAATATATGTGTAGTATATTATAATGTATTTGTTACCTAAAGTAGGATTATACACTACCATAATTGTAGAGTTAGAATTATGGTAGAATAAGATTTTAGGAATAAAATAGGAATATTTTGTATCTTGTATATATACCTATTCAAGTAATGAAAATAATCAAGGGGATTATTTCTTTTATGGTATCAAGAGACTAGGTTTTACAAATTTTTTCTCTCCCAAAAGTTTTGTCCATCTCGGCCGATTACCCCCCCCCCCTCTCGGATTTCTCTTCCGAAAGTTGTCTTCCGCTCTCAAAATCTCTCTTATTTTCCCAAATTTCCCCTCCTACTTTGTTCTTTCAATATGTCTAAGAACAATTTTCATCCTGCCCTCATGGTTTCTAACGTCAAGAACAATATCCCTATTGTCCTTGAGATGGAAAACGTCCAATATGCGACGTGGGTGGAGTTGTTTAAAATTCACGCTATCTTCCATCATGTTATTCATCACATCATTCCTCCCGCTACACCTCTTTCCGCGGAGGATCCTCAGTTATGGATTACTCTTGATGCTACCGTTCTCCGGTGGATCTACGCCACTATTTCGGTTGACCTTCTACAGACGATTATTGAGCCGGATACCACGACTATGGCTACCTGGAATAGATTGCGTGACATATTCCAAGATAACCAACATTCACGTGTCGTCACACTCGAGCATGGATTCTCTCTAGTTCGAATGGACGAATTTCCAAACGTTTATGCATATTGCAAGAAACTCAAGGAGTTGGCGGATCAACTCCGTAATGTTGGCGCACCTATAACAAATAATCGACTGGTTCTACAATTGCTTGCCGGCCTTTCAGAGGCTTATAATGGCGTTGGAACTTTCCTTCGTCAAAGCAACCCTCTTCCTGACTTTTATCAAGCCTACTCCATGTTTACGTTGGAAGAAGCCGGGTTGGCTAAAAAGGCGGCTACCGGAGCAAGCCCCGTCGTCATGATGGCGTCCTCTCCAAGTTCTTCGAGTTTTGTTAATAATTCGGGCCAAAACCATAATCATGGTGGCAGCAAAAATAATCATAAGAATAATAACAAAAACTGCGGGGGCAAACGCGGCGGTTTGGGTGGTCAGCAAGCAGGCGGTGGGCCCCATCCAGGGAACAATGGCCCACCACCCCCTGGTCCCAGCAATGGGGCCCATGGCAGTGGGGCTGGGGCAGTGGGCCGTGGGACAGCAGCCCTTATACTCCAGCAGTTCAATCCAGCGGCCAGTGGGCTGGCCAACATTTCAGGCCTAACAACCAACGGTGGCGGCCCGGCGGCCGGTGGCCCAGCAGCAGCAGTTCCAGCAGCTACGGCCCAGCCCAGTCACGGTCTGGAATTCTTGGGCCCCGACCTCCGCAAGCCCATCATGCAGCAGGCCCCACTCAGACCGATATCGAGGCCGCGATGCACACGTTGGGGTTGACTCAACCGGACCCAAATTTGTACATGGACACCGGGGCCACTACTCACATGACTTCCGAATCAGGTACTCTCTTATCTTATTTCAATTTGAGCACCCCTCGGGGTATAATTATTGGTAATGGCAACTCTATTCCGATTCAGGGTTATGGTCAGAAAATGTTGTCTCCCCCCAATCCACCCCTTATCTTGAAAAATACTTTACATGCCCCCAAATTGATTAAAAATTTAGTGTCTATCAGAAAGTTCACCACTGACAATTCGGTTTCTGTTGAATTTGATCCTTTTGGTTTCTCTGTGAAGGATTTCAAGACGGGGAGTCATCTCATAAGGTGTGATAGTAGGGGGATCTTTATCCTATCATGCCCGGTTTCAGTCCATCGAGTCAAGCCTGGCCGTCCGCGTTTGCAGCCATTTCTCCTTCCGTCTGGCATGCCCGCCTTGGTCATCCGGGCTCTTCTATTTTATCAGTTTTAGATAAAAATAGCTTCATTTCTTGTAAGGGTACGAGTCGTACTCAAATTTGTCAATCTTGTTCGTTAGGAAAAAGTATTAAATTGCCGTTTGTGGACTCAAATTCTCATACTTCACAACCTTTTGATATTATCCATAGCGACTTATGGACGTCTCCTGTTCTAAGTTCGTTAGGTCAGCGATATTATGTTCTGTTTTTGGATGATTACTCTAAATTTTTGTGGACGTTTCCAATTGCCAATAAATCTCAAGTGTTTTCTGTCTTCATAAAATTTAGAGCATTCATTAGAACACAATTCGAAAGAGAAATAAAGAATATTTAATGTGATAATGGGAAAGAGTATGACAATAGGGTGTTTCGGGCGTTCTGTGATAATAATGGGATAAATTTTCGGTTTTCGTGCCCTCATACATCTTCTCAAAATGGGAAAGCCGAACGCAAAATTCGTTCCATAAATAACATTGTCCGCACTATCTTACTTCATGCTTCCGTACCCCTGTATTTTTGGCATCATGCTCTGCAAATCGCAACATATCTACTTAACATAATTCCGTCCAAAGGTCTGACATATTCTCCCCCCTCCAAATCCTATATAATAAGAACCCTTCTTATTCTCATTTTAGGATTTTTGGGTGCTTGTGTTATCCGTTATTCCCATCCACCACAATTAACAAACTTCAAGCTCGGTCTACCCCGTGTGTATTTTTGGGTTATACGTCTAATCATAGTGGTTATAAATGCTTTGATTTATCCTCCAAAAGAATCATAATTAATCGCCATGTCATTTTTGATGAAACCCAATTTCCTTTTACGAAAGTTCATACTCCCAAGCCTAGGTCGTATAATTTTTTGGATGACCAAATATCTCCGTATATTATTCGGAATTTTTTGGACATCTCCCGCACCCAAAACTCTCCAGCGGGCCCATTGCTCGCTGGCCCCACTATCCCGTTCCCAGTTTCAGCCACTAGAACAGTTCCATCAATTGGGCCAGTCCAACCCAAATTCGGAACTGGTCCAGTTCATGCCACAACTTCTCGATTTGGGGCAGCAGGCCCACTGCCTGCTGGCCAGTCCGTCCCGAGCCAAGCAAATTCCCAAAATTCACTCAATTCTTCCTCGAGTCATAGACCGGTCACTCGTAGTTAGCGGGGTATTTTTACACTTAAAAGACATTTTAATTTACATTCTGATGTCTCTAAACCCCCCTTGCCTCGTAATCCGGTGTCCGCCTTAAATGACCATAATTGGAAAATTGCTATGACTGATGAATATAATGCTCTTATTGATAATAAGACGTGGGAGTTGGTGCCCCGTCCATATGGTATTAATGTTATCAGGTCTATGTGGATTTTTGCTCATAAGGAGAATTCAGATAGTTCATTTGCTCGACATAAGGCACGGCTTGTGGGTGATGGTAAGACTCAGCAGGTTGGGATAGATTGTGGGGAGACATTTAGCCCGGTGGTCAAGCCGACTACTATTCGCACTGTGCTTAGCTTGGCTCTTTCAAAGACTTGGCATATTCATCAGTTGGATGTCAAGAATGCTTTCTTACATGGTGATCTCAAGGAAACAATATATATGCATCAGCCGTTGGGTTTCAGGGATCCCAACCGTCCTCATCATGTATGTTTGTTGAAGAAGTCATTATATGGGCTTAAGCAGTCTCCATGGGCCTAGTATACGAGGTTTGCTGACTTTGTTTCGACTATTGGGTTCACTCACAACATGTCATATAATTCTTTGTTCATCTACCGTCGTGGTTCGTCCTTGGCCTACATTCTGTTGTATGTGGATGATATCATTTTGACTGCTTCTTCTGATGCCTTGTGCCAGTCTATCATGACCATGCTCAGTTCTGAGTTTGCTATGAAAGACTTAGGGCCCTTGAGTTACTTTTTGGGGATTGCCGTCAAGCGTCATTCCGGTGGTTTGTTTTTGTCTCAACGAAAGTATGCTGCTGAGATCATAGAAAGGGTTGGGATGTCATCCTGTAAGTCCACTTCCACTCCAGTTGATGCAAAACCCAAGCTTAGTGCCGCGGCAGGAGCACCATACGAGGATCCGACCCGCTATCGCAGTCTTGCAGGGGCCCTCCAGTATCTTACCTTTACCAGACCAGATATTACGTATGCTGTTCAGCAGGTGTGTTTGTTCATGCATGATCCCAGAGTTGAGCACATGAATGCAATCAAACGCATCATTCAGTATATTCAGGGGACACTGGATTATGGGTTGCACTTATATCCTTCATCTACATCCACACTTGTCTCATACACAGATGCTGATTGGGGTGGTTATCCCGACACCAGACGGTCGACGTTTGGCTACTGTATGTTCCTTGGCAACAACTTGGTCTCCTGGTCAGCGAAGCGTCAGGCAACTCTATCACGCTCAAGTGCAAGAGCCAGAATATCGAGGGGTAGCAAATGTGGTCTCCGAATCATGTTGGCTACGTAATTTGCTTTTGGAGCTTCATTGTCCCATTCGAAGGCAACCTTGGTATATTGTGATAATGTTAGTGCCATCTACCTCTCCGGTAATCCGGTTCAGCACCAACGCACTAAGCATATCGAAATGGACATTCACTTTGTCCGTGAAAAGGTTGCTCGGGGGCAGGTACATGTATGTCATGTCCCGTCAAGATATCAAGTTGTAGACATCTTTACAAAGGGTCTTCCCTCGGTACTCTTTGAGGATTTTAGGGACAGTCTCAGCGTTCGAAGACCGCCCGCTATGACTGCGGGGGTGTGTTAAATAAGGCAATACACACACAATATACATGTGTATATTGCCTTATATTGGCTCACGGATTCAGCCCATAAATTGTGGCTCTCGGGTTCCATAGTTGGTAATATTAGACAAGGTAAGAATATTGTATATTAGGAAAATATATGTGTAGTATATTGTAATGTATTTGTTACCTAAAGTAGGATTATACACTACCATAATTGTAGAGTTAGAATTATAGTAGAATAAGATTTTAGGAATAGAATAGGAATATTTTGTATCTTGTATATTTACCTATTCAAATAATGAAAATAATCAAGGGATTATTTCTTTTGAGATACTAATTTCTTTCTAAGTTTCACTGGAAAGAACTATTCGTAAAAGTAATAAATGTTTCACAAAATAGTTGAAGGTGTATGTAAGTTAGCTAAGTTAGCTTGAATACGCGATTAAAATAAAAAGTAGGTAATAAAGAAGTGGTGGCATTACATGCCACGAAGTTGTCAGCATGATGCCTATCCACTAGCAAGAACAAAAGAAAGAATTCAAGATCCGTAGCCGTGTTGCTGCTGTCTCTAACTTTCATCATTCGATAGCAACATAATGTATTGATGTGGAAAATTGAAAGGTCCATCTCTCAGGTGGGCTGACTCAAAGATACGTTCTTGTTTTCATCAACAACATATTTGCCCCACATAGGCGGTTGACAGATGTACTAGTACGGAGGGGTAATTACACGTGTCATTTTACGTCTTATTCACGCAAGAGGTGAAACAACAATATTAGACATGGATTCGGACGAATTCAGTAACTTTTATTTAGATTTTGTTCTCATTAGTAAATCTAAGGAACAAGGCCAAAATTACTCTTAAATTATTCGAAATAGATCAACCCTCTATTATATTTTGGCTCAAAAATGTCCTCCAACTAGTCAAATAGCTTGAAAATACTCTTCTTACTAACGGTTGCTCCAAAACAAGGGAAAATAGATTAATTTTGCCCTTGAACTATTTAAAATAGGGCAATTTCCCTTGTTTTGTAGCAGTTGTTAGTAGTAAAGGTATTTTAAGCTATTTGACTAGCGGGAGGGCCTTTTTTTTCTAAAAAAAGCGTAACATAGGGTAAATTTGACCTATTTCGAATAATTAAGAGATAGTTTTGGCCCTTTTCCCATAAATCTATTAAATATATAAATTTAATCGTGAACTTAATAATTAAATTGAGTTATGAGTTCAATGACAAGTTCAAAGCCCGTAAACTTTGATTTTTGACTCAACCGCTAATTCAGGTGCAATTTTAATTTTTCGGTATGAAAAAATTTAGTCAGTTAGATCCCGTCGCTAAAGAAGAGCAAATATAATAAAAACTTATAACGGCGAAAACCTTTTTTTAGAGACAGTTTAATGGATATTATAGTTTAATTTATTCACGTAATTAAGCAAAAGTAAGTACTATGCAAATTGGTTGCCCCAAGAGTTTTCATATTTGTTGCCAAAGTATAATGGAAATTAAAGTATTGTGCAAGTAAATATTTACTATTATCGGGAATTTACATCAAATTCAAGTAATTAAATATTAAAGTAAAAATACATTTCACTTGACCATTGTTAAGTAAACAAATGAGTGTGTGAAAGGCATTTGTGTTGCATTCATAAGTTTGATATAAACATCATGACATACTGATAAAATAAATACTATATATAAAAACTCGTTTAATGGAGGAAAGTTTTCGAAATCAATAACAAGTGTTTTGTTTAGCTTATATAATATCATCGTATGAGTTTGAGGATATCTACTATAAAAAAAATCAATAAGCGACGGACAAATATTCCGTAGCTAAACAACAGAAATTTCATGCTAATATATATATATATATCTTACTAATTAAGTCAAGTTGTCTAAGTTGAAAGCAGCAAGTACTGAAGAATAAGTATATATATATATCTTACTAATTAAGTCAAGTTGTCTAAGTTGAAAGCAGCAAGTACTGAAGAATAAGTACTATTCGAATACGTAGAAATATTTTTTGGAATATGCCATATATAATTGGATGATTAAAAAATGTGGAATATTGGTAGCTTGCATGATTGTCACACTTAAAGAGGAAATTACTGATCTAACTAAAGTTATTAGGATCATTAAAGATCAAAACCTTTAAAAAGCAATAGTACTTTAGGCCAACATGAAATTACGTGCAAATCTTATTTTCATGCATTTTATTCACGAACTTACTTTCTTATTTTAGTTAATACAAGGTTCATAGTATTTCACATTTTGCTTATAGTGCATCAAGTTGTTCACGACAACTCCATTCTCTTTCCCAGAGATCTCAGATGAGGAAACCTTGGAAATGTATTTTCGAGTTCAAGTTTTATACATTGTCTGTAAATAACTTTTTGCATGATAAGTCATCCAAAGGATATTGACAAAAGCCTTCTTAAGATGTGGATTTGAAATCTTAAAAATAAGTCATGTTACTTAATTATTACAACATGTAAAAATGAAAAGACAGTAAAAAAATTATTTATACTAATGGTGTCTATTACTTAAACTCATTTATTTGCAGGAAAGTTTTTCCAAATCAACATAAATTGTATTGTAGCTTACATATGGTTCTAGTGTATCAGGAGTTGTGGCATGTTCGAATCTTAAAAATAGAGAAATTCTTAATAGATAGTCCTTTTTTCTTAAAGGATTATACTTAACGCGAATTTGAATTAATCGGATAAGTAAATTTTGAATACCAAATTCATACAAGTATATAACATTGAACCTAAGAGTTAGACAAGTTGTTGTTGCAACTTGTAAGTAGCCAGAGAACAAGTACTTAACTTGCTCCTCCATAAGGGAAGAATAACAATTTGAATACGTAGATTTATAATGTGTAGAATATACCATTATTGGGTGATTGAAAAGGAATAAATTTCATATTTTCATATTCTTTATGTTTTACTTGTAGTACAATTTGAAAAGAAAAAAGAGTGGCAAAGGTTTGCATGCATTACCAATGATGATATATACACAGCTTAATTCTATCCAAGAATTGTTGCTTTTAAAAGAACAAAAAAGAAACTTTTAAAAGTAAAAGTATTCTAGGCCAAACATGATGTTCATCATACGTCATTTCATTCACGAACTTATATATTCACGTAAACTTAGAGATGTCAACGGGGCGGGGCGAGGGCAGGGCAGGGGAAGGGTACCCCATACCCGTACCCGCCACTTAAAACCCACCCCCACACCCGCCCCACCACCCATGACGGGTAGCACTTTTGATACCCATACCCGCCCCACCACCCATCAAACCATCCCCATACCCGACCCAACTGGAGCAGGTAGTACCCGCATTTACCCGCCCTACTGAAGATGCTTGGAGTATTATTGAGCAAGAGGTGACAAATGTTGTGCCGGAGTTCTTTGAGAATGGTAAATTACTAAGACAAGTAAATTCTACCATTATATCTCTGATCCTCAAAGTGGCAGCCCCCCAATATGTTAGTTAATATAGGCCCATATCTTGTTGCAATGTCCTATATAAATGCATTTCTAAATTAATCTGCATGAGATTAAAAAACATCATTCCTACTGTTATGACTGAGAATCAAGCAACTTTTGTAGCTGGAAGATCATTGGTTCATAATGTCTTGATGATGTCATGATTTGTTTAGGCAAGGAGATCCCATGTCACCACTATTGTTTGTGTTGGTGATGTAATATATTTCTAGAACTCTACAAGAAATGAGTGAACTATCTGATTTTCAGTTCCATACTATGTGTAAACTCTCAAAATTAACTCACCTTATCTTTGATGATGACTTGATGATTTTCTGCAAATGAAATATGAATACAATCTCTAGAGTTATGGAGACACTCAGACATTTCAGTGATGTAACAGATTTGGTGGTTAATTTAGATGTCAGCAGGGTGAGTAAATGCGGGTACTCTCCCCATTATTTAGGCGGTGCGGGTATGGGCGGTGCGGGTATGGGGCGGGTAGCAGGGGCGGTGCGGGTCTTATATGAAATCCACCCCGCCCCATTACCCATGGCGGGTAGCACTTTTGATACACATACCCGCCCCACCACCCACCAAACAATCCCCCTGCCCGACCCAACTAGAGCGGGTGTGGGGCGGTACCCGCATTTACCCGCCCCACTAACATCCTACATAAACTTATAGAAAGTTTATAATAAACAATTATTCTACCTTACACTTAACCTTCTGGGGTTGAGAAGCAATAAGCTTTTCAACTTTAAACGGGAGATAACATTTTCTTGACATTAAAATCAATGGCCTAAATGAGCTAGCTAGTTGCTAGATTTTTCAAAAGTTATTTTTGAAACTTAAGGAAAAAAATTATCCAATAGTTTATTTACTCATTTTACAAATCACCGGAATGAGTAAAAAATGAAGGGATACCATTTTTTCAAGCCCAAAAGGTCAAGGAGTTAAATGAAGTTTACTCATATTTTATTCAATTGTTGCTAATTGCTACGCAGTTTGTTACAAACAATAAATTATAACTCAGTCTTGGACACAACACATGAAGAATAACCAACTTTTTCTTTTCTAATAGTAATAACTTAGGCCACCATTAGACGAACGTGAGCATATTGAAATTTGCAATAAATATCCCTTTAGCACATGGTTACATTTTTTTCTCTCCAATTTTCATTGATGATTAATTTCCTTTTAGTAATCCTTAAGATCCTATAAAACTTTACATCCATTTATCACATGATCGATGACACAACATGGCCTCAAGAATTAACTAAGATAACTATAAGATGACATTCTTCTTCCAAGAGTTCTGTTCTAGTGATAAGAATTCAAATGTACGGGTTAGACACATATCAATTGTTACGGTTCAAATCATGCCGTAAATAAAAATATAATATTTAATTAAGTCGACAAGGACGGAATCATTATCAAGGGAGTTCCGAGTCTTGCACCTTAACTCTAAAAAATTTCTTGATTACCAAAAAATGATATGACATTCTAGAAAAATATATAGGCTGACGTCGAGGTTCCAAAATGTTGTTGCTTTATCACAAACAGTTCAATAATATACTATTCGAAGTGAAGGGTGTCTAATGAAAGAACAATTTAATTTGGTGAAAGATATTATCACTTGCAAAGTAAAAAAGAAAGTAGACATAGAATAGGAGAAAATTGGCACGAGGCCGTACATTATCAAACCAATGACAGGCCAGTAGAATCATGGTCCTGAGTCGGATTGCATTTCTCAGATTGGTGTTTTTGCTTACGTTTTCTGTCTTGTCAAATATCACACGCTGTAATGATTACATATCTCATTTGATAAGTTATTTATAGGCAGAAAATCTATAAGATATTTCGACTTGTGTCATTTTAATATCCTGCTACTTAATTTTACTGGGTTTCTGTTATGCTTCATTGCAAGATATGATATTTGAGTCCCATACATTAGTATTGCAATGTGTTGATGTAAAGTTTATATAGTTGGGCTCAGGGATCTCCCTTCTCAATAACTACCTTTTAGGGTGTGGTTTTTTTAAAGTTGTATCAATAGTATCAGAGCCACTCATCACCCTCCGTGCCCATCGCACCATGAATGGTAACGTTGCTATTATAGTATTCGCTCGGGTCTAGCAATGTCTAGCGGATAGCCAGCCGTTGGTGCTTGGGCATCTGACTTGAAAATGGCTGCCTAGAAATGGCTACCTATTTGTGGTATAAAGTGAAAGCTACCTAGTGTGGAGCCGTCGAGGACAAAGGATGTGAAGCGTGGTGGTTTGTTATTGTTAAAGTTAATGTGGGCTTTCGGCCACTGCACAGTAGCCAAGTTAATGTGGTATTGTATATATGGTATATATAGTTTAAGTATATTGTAAGGAAAAGGATACCTTAGTTAGTGGTATACACTTACCATAATTGTATAGTTAGAATTATGGTAGAATAAAGATTTAGAAGTAGAATAGGAAAAGGATTTATCCTATTATGGAAATATGTAACTTGTATATATAGCCTTTCAATTAATGAAAATAATCATGGTATCAAGAGACTAGGTCTACACAAAAGTTTTCTCTCAACTTTTGCCTTGTGGCCGAGAACCCCCCCCACCCCACCTCGGGTTTTCTCTCCAACATTTTGTCTTCCGCTCTCAAAAACCTCTCTTAAATTTAACCTCCTTCTTTGTTCTTTCAATATGTCTAAGAACAATTTTCACCCTGCCCTCACGGTTTCCAATATCAAGCTAAGTGTCCCTATTGTCCTTGAGATGGAAAACGTTCAATATGCAACGTGGGCAGAGTTGTTTAAAATTCACGCTATATCTTATCAAGTTCTTCATCACATCATTCCTCCCGCTAGACCCCGTCCTGCGGAGGATCCTGAGCTATGGATTACACTTGATGCTACCGTTCTTCGGTGGATATACGCCACTATTTCAGTGGACCTTCTACAAACGATTATGGAGCCAGATACCACGGCTATGGTTGCATGGAATAGATTGCGTGACATATTCCAAGACAACCAACATTCTCGTGTCGTCACACTCGAGCAAGAATTCTCTCTCGTTCGAATGGACGTATTTCCAAACTTTTCTGCATATTGCAAGAAACTAAAGGAGTTGGCGGATCAACTCCGTAATGTTGGCGCACCAGTAACAAATAATCGTCTAGTTCTACAGTTGGTTGCCGGTCTTTCGGAGGCCTATAATGGTGTTGGCACTCTCCTTCGCCAAAGCAACCCTCTTCCCGACTTTCATCAAGCCCGCTCCATGCTGACGTTGGAAGAAGCCGATTTGGCTAAAAAGGCGGCTACCGGAGCAAGCCCAGTGGTCATGGTGGCATCCTCTCCTAGTCCTTCGGATTTTGTTAATAATTCGGGCCAAAACAATAATAATGGTGGAGGCAAGAATAATCGCAAAAATAACAAAAACCGCGGGGGCAAACGAGGCGGTTCAGGTGGCGGTGATCAACAGATAGGCGGTGGGTCCCATCCAGGGTACAGTGTCCCACCACTACCATGGGCCCAGCAGTGGGGCCAATGGCAGTGGCACCCGCATCCTCCAGCAGTTTCTGCCAGCGGCCAGTGGGCTGGCCAACAGTCCAGGCCCAATACCCGGCATTGGCGGCCCCCGGCGGCCGGTGGCCCGGCAAAGGCAACCACAAGCGATTCTGACCCAATTCCCGGCACGGCCAGGCGTCCATGGGCCCAGACCTCCGCAAGCCCATCATGCAGCAGGCCCCACTCAGACCGATATCGAGGCCGCAATGCACACGTTGGGATTGACTCAACCGGACCCGAATTGGTACATGGACACCGGGGCCACTACTCACATGACTTCCGACTCAGGTACTCTCTCATCTTATTCCAATTTGAGCACCCCTCGGGGGATAATTGTTGGTAATGACAGTTCTATTCCAATTCTAGGGTATGGTCAAAAAACGTTGTCTCCCCCCAATCCACCACTCCTCTTGAAAAATACTTTACATGCTCCTAAATTGATTAAAAATTTAGTGTCTGTCCGAAAGTTCACAAATGACAATTCGTTTTCGTTGAATTTGATCCTTTCGGTTTCTCTGTGAAGGATTTCAAGACGGGGAGTCATCTCATGAGGTGTGATAGTAGGGGGGATCTGTATCCTATCATGCCCGGTTTCAGTCCATCGAGTCCAGCCTTGCCGTCCACTTTTGCAACCATCTCTCCTTCCATGTGGCATGCTCGTCTGGGTCATCCGGGATCTTCTATTTTATCAGCTTTAGATAAAAATAGCTTTATTTCTTGTAAGGGTACGAGTCGTACTCCAATTTGTCGATCTTGTTCATTAGGAAAAATTGTTAAGTTGCCATTTGTAGACTCCAATTCTCATACTTCTATGCCATTTGACATTATTCATAGTGACTTATGGACGTCTCTGTTCTAAGTTCAATGGGTCATCGATATTATGTTCTCTTTTTAGATGATTATACTAGATTTTTGTGGACGTTTCCAATTGCAAATAAATCACAAGTATTTTCCATCTTCACCAAATTTAGAGCGTTCATTCGTACTCAATTCGAAAGAGACATAAAAAATATTCAATGTGATAATGGGAAAGAATATGACAATAGGGAGTTTCGGGATTTCTGTGCTATTAATGGGATCAATTTTAGGTTTTCGTGTCCTCATACATCTCCACAAAATGGTAAGGCCGAACGCAAAATTCGTTCCATCAATAACATTGTCCGAACTCTCTTAATTCATGCCTCCATACCTCCATATTTTTGGCATCATGCTCTACAAATGGCACATATCTTCTTAACATACTTCCTTCTAAAGGTCGACATATTCCTCCCCCTCAAAATCCTATATAATAAGGATCCTTCATATTCTCATCTTCGGATTTTTGGTTGCTTGTGTTATCCATTATTCCCATCCACAACAATTAACAAACTTCAGGCTCGATCTACCCCGTGTGTGTTTTTGGGTTATCCGTCAAATCATCGTGGTTATAAGTGTTTTGATTTATCCTCCAAGAAAATCATAATCAATCGCCATGTCATTTTTGATGAAACTCAATTCCCGTTTACGAAAGTTCATACTCCCGAACCTAAGTCGTATAATTTTTTGGATGACCAAATATCCCCGTATATTATTCGAATTTTTTGGACAACTCCGTACCCAGAATTCCCCGGCGGGCCCATCGCCCGCCGGCCCCACGATAACGTCACTCCCCATCGCTCCCGCCACCGGAACAGTTCCGGTTATTGGGCCAGTCCAGCCCATTCTGGAACTGTTCCAAACGTAACCCACTGTACCGATTTGGGCCAAGCAGCCCACCGCCCGCCGGCCGGTCCATCCCGAGCCCAAAAAATTCCCAAAATTCTCTCAATTCTTCCTCAAGTCATAGACCGGTCACTCGTAGTCGGCGGGGTATTTTTACACCTAAAAGACATTTTAATTTACATTCGGATGTCTCTAAATCCCCCTTGCCCCGCAATCCCGTGTCCGCATTAAATGACCCTAATTGGAAAATTGCTATGATCGATGAATATAATGCTCTTATTGATAATAAGACGTGGGAGTTGGTGCCCGTCCATATGGTATTAATGTTATCAGGTCTATGTGGATTTTTGCTCACAAGGAGAATTCCGATGGGTCCTTTGCTCGACATAAGGCGCGACTTGTTGGTGATGGTAAGACTCATCAGGTTGGAATTGATTGTGGTGAGACATTTAGTCCGGTGGTCAAACCGGCTACCATTCGCACTGTGCTTAGCTTGGCTCTTTCAAAGACTTGGCCAATCCATCAGTTGGATGTCAAGAATGCTTTTCTACATGGTGACCTCAAGGAAACAGTCTATATGCATCAGCCGTTGGGTTTCAGGGATCCCAACCGCCCTCATCATTTCTGTTTGTTGAAGAAATCATTATATGGGCTTAAGCAGTCTCCACGAGCCTGGTATACACGATTTGCTGACTTTGTTTCGACTATTGGGTTCACTCACAGCAGGTCAGATAATTCCTTGTTCATCTATCGTCGTGGTTCGTCATTGGCCTATATTATGTTATATGTGGATGATATCATCTTGACTGCCTCCTCCGATACTTTGCGCCAGTCTATCATGGCCATGCTCGCCCGAGTTTGCTATGAAAGACTTAGGACCTTTGAGTTATTTTTTGGGGATTGCCGTCAAGCTTCATTCGGGTGGCTTGTTTTTGTCTCAACGAAAATATCTTTGCCGAGATCATAGAGAGAGGGTGGGATGTCATCCCGTAAGTCCACTTCCACGCCGATTGATGCAAACCCAAAGCTAAGTGCCACAAGCGGGTGCACCATACGAGGACCCGACCCGCTATCGCAGTCTTGCAGGGGCCCTCCAGTATCTTACCTTTACTAGACCGAATATTACATATGCGATTCAGCAGGTGTGTTTATTCATGCATGATCCCAGAGTTGAGCACATGAATGCAATCAAACGCATCATTCGGTATATTCAGGGGACACTAGACTATGGGTTGCACTTGTATCCTTCATCTACATCCACACTTGTCTCTTACACGGATGCTGATTGGGGTGGTTGTCCCGACACCAGACGGTCGACTTCTGGCTACTGTATGTTTCTTGGCAACAACTTAGTCTCCTGGTCGGCAAAGCGTCAGGCAACTCTATCACGCTCAAGTGCAGAGGCAGAATATTGAGGGGTAGCGAATGTGGTCTCCGAATCATGTTGGCTACGTAATTTGCTTTTGGAGCTTCATTGTCCCATTCAGAAGGCAACCTTGGTATATTGCGATAACATTAGTTCCATCTACCTTTCAGGTAACCCAGTTCAACACCAACGCACCAAACATATCGAAATGGACATTCACTTTGTCCGTGAAAAGGTTGCAAAGGGTCAAGTTCGCGTATGCCATGTCCCGTCTCGTTATCAAATTGCAGACATTTTTACAAAGGGTCTACCAGCGGTTCTCTTTGAAGATTTTCGGGACAGTCTCAGCGTTCGAAAACCGTCCGCTATGACTGCGGGGGTGTGTTAAAGTTAATGTGGGCTTTCGGCCACTGCACAGGAGCCAAGTTAATGTGGTATTGTATATATGGTATATATAGTTTAAGTATATTGTAAGGAAAAGGATACCTTAATTAGTGGTATACACTTACCATAATTGTATAGTTAGAATTATGGTAGAATAAGGATTTAGAAGTAGAATAGGAAAAGGATTTATCCTATTATGGAAATATGTAACTTGTATATATAGCCTTTCAATTAATGAAAATAATCAAGGGGATTATTTCTTTCAGTTATGGTCCATTGCAAGGTATGGGACTTTGAGAGTTTGAGTCCCACATCGGTATTGCAATGTGTTAATGTGAGTTTATATAAGCCTTGGAATCTCCCACCTCAATAGCTACCTTTTGAAGTGTGGTTCTATATCCTTTTTTTTGGTTAAATAGTGAAGGGTGTCAAATGCTATGGGAAATAAAAACAAAATGAAATAAATCGAATGCCAATTATGTTTCCGAATGTCGGTAATTATGTCGTCCGACACCAGTAACAACACTTAGCAAAACAGAAACTTTAAAGAGTAAATGTAGCAGAATTTAAAGAACACAAAGGTTTAAATTTTAATAAGTTATATATATTATATAACTTATGATGGTCAATGACCAAATGTATTGTATATATATATATATAAAGTACAAATTTCTTTCTTTACAGATTTACAATACAAAACGGAAAGGAATTAAAAGTTGAAGTCGCAAATGACTTCTGCTTGAAAAATCTAAGTAGACATATACAACCTCTCATTACAACCGCTCCATACAAAACTAATCTAGAATCTAAACAACAATTATAATGTTGGACAGAATGTTGTCAACACACTCAGGCAACACTGGTGATCCAGATTTCTGAGATGAAATCCCGAGAGTTTTCTTGGTATTTTTGCTTTCTGATTCTGGATATCGATTCACTACAGTAGCCTTTTTATTTATAGTAGAGAGTCTTCCTTGAAAGACTCATCGATTAGTTGTAGAGGTTGAGGGGAAAGTGGGCAGCTGATAGGATTAGTTGGAGACAGCCAAGGACTAAAAACCTCTAACAACTTTGACTTGTTCCTCATGAAAAGCAACAGCCTTGACTTATTTTTCACACGTGTTTTCCAAGTCCTTTTTACCTTGCCAATTCATATTTACTATATAGTAATCATTACGTGGAGTAAGGCAAAATCAGTTCTGAAAATGTTGGTCCGAATGTTGTGCAACATTTGTCCCAACATTCTTATATATTCAAATCAATACTTCAGGAGATATGTTGGGTCAAATGTTACAACATCAAATCCAACATTAACAATCTCCCCTTCTTTTCCTTTCTTCACAAAACTCATTAAAATGTAAAGTTGACTTATGGTGTTGTCACAAATGTTGTCCAACATCTGTGATCAACAATTTCAAGGTCATGCTCCCCCTTAACCTGTGATGGCATACAAGAAAACATGTGTATACCAATTCATAGGATTATAAAAAAATATGAGCACATATATACAAATATCATCCAATATATACAAAACACAAATAGAAATAAACCATTGTCACAAATATCCACATCAACCCATTAAACCACTGAACAAACATTTACATCATAGGTTCAACAACATCAGTCAGCTTCCTCCTTGCTCATCATACAGCAGCAGCAGCTTCCAGCAGCTTTCTACCCCTGCATAACAACTTCAGCTTCCTCTGTAGCATACCAGATTTAGCTTCCTCCCCCTGTATTATCTCCCCCTTTTTGTGAAGAAAGTAGCACATGAAATGGTCTCTAGCTTGTATTAGGGTATTTCTTGCAGCATCAACCTCAGAAATCTGTTGGTTGATTTTACCAATTTGATCTACAAGCTATTTTGTAGACAATGTAGACTGTCTTGAACCAGTATTGTCCAGAATGTTGGTGACATTTCTGGCAACATTTTCACTTTCAGCTTCCTTTTTCCAAGGAAAGTTGATGACTCTGTCCTTGCTCTTCAAAATTGCTTTGTTTACATTGTACAACTCAAGAGCATTCCTTAGAGTGTCTTCTCTCTTAGGCGCAAAGCCTTGTGTGGTTAATACTTTGTAGATCAGAGAGGGAAAAAGAAAGGATTGAAGTTGATTCTTTCTCAGCCAAGTTGGCAATTTGATGAAAGATCATTTTTTCCAAATCAACTTTCAAACCTTTCCCAATTTTATACAACGGGGTGGCTTGTTCAGATGTCACAAGTGACTCATTCATTGAAGGAAGACGATTGTGAACAATAATTTATTAGATGGTGGAAAACAGGGTTGTTAGTTTAGAAGATGGAGATCATTGTGCTCGGAAGCCTCCGTATTCATTAGAGGGCTTGTGCTCATTGGAGTGTTGGAGTGGATGTTGGATGACATTTGTTCTGACATTTGTGATGTTTCCATTGATGAAAATTTGGGAGAGGGTTTTGAGAAGTTAGGGTTTCTGATAGAGATTGGAGTTTGGTTTGGTGATTCCATCGGTTAGGTAGGCAGATGTATACTTGATGTGATTTCCCCTTTATTTTTTAAATATTTTTATGGGAAAATCATAAATGATAAAATAATAGCAAATGAGAGGAATATTTATATACATGACAAACATTTTCTTAATAATAAAAATCATTTATTTTTAAGTGTTTCAATTTTACACAATAACTTACACCTAAAATATTGATATAAATATCACGGTAGGAATAAAATTTAATCTTATCATTTTAAATTCTGAAATTCCATTAAATAAGGCATATAATGTGGAGTAAAATCTGATATTTCAACGATCAACTAAACACAGCATCTCAACTCATATCACATTCTGAAGATGTCAACAGTAATGTTGGCAATATTTTGGACGACACAAGTATTTTGATCTTATAAGAATTTTCAGATTTGCCAACAAACCAAGACACATTTTATATGCACTTTATGAGTTTGACCACTGAACCAATGTAATATTTTTTCATCGTGTCCTTGGTCTAATCATTTAACACATATAAAATATTTTTTCGTGTAAAAAATAAGAATACTTTTATGGTATTGTCAAATCTCTTTTGAAGCACTCGATACTCCTATAGAATAGGAACGATATCTTTTCACGGGTTTTTCCCATTTTCTACAGTTGCCAAATATTTATAAAGGCTTTGCCTTATTTTGATACTCTTTTTTAATGATATATATATAAAAAATTTATATATCATCGCAGAGAACGGTATCACCTTGATATCATATTCTTATTGAAGGATCATGCTTTTGTGACCAAAAGTTATGTACGATACAACAATAATAATCAGTTAGTGATATAACATAGGTAAATGTCACCCGAAATGTTAAACAACATTTCAGCTGACATTTACCAAAAATATCTTTTTAGAGATTGCAAAGACCAAGAGATTTTTGTTTAAACTAGAAAATCTCTCTTAGTCCAAAGCTTTTTTAAAAATATCAACCAGTTGATGAAGAGTGTCAATATGTTCAATTTGAACTAGTTGTTTTTCAACTAAATCTCTTAAAATGTGATGTCTAATATCAATATGTTTTGTACGTGAGTGCTGAACTGAATTTTTTGAAATATTTATAGCACTCAAATTATCACAGTACAAAATTAAAATGTTGCTAGTAAATCTATAGTCATCTAACATGTATCGTAGCCATATTAATTGAGAGCAACAACTTCTAGCTGCTACATATTCAGATTCAGCAGTTGAAAGTGACAAATAATTTTGTTTACGACTATACCATGAAACGAGGTTATTGCCAAGATAAAAAACATCCTCCACTTATACTTTTTCTATCATCCACATCTCCAGCCCAATCCGAGTCACTAAATCTTATTAAGTTAGGATTAGTGTCTTTGGAATACCAGATTCCCAACTTACATGTGCCAGTAACATATCAAATAATATGTTTCACGGCCTTTAAGTGGGACATTTTGGGACAGGCTTGAAAACGTGTACAAACACTAAACATAATATATGGGTGACTAGCAGTAAGATAAAGAAGGCTAACTATCATAGGTCGATATAATGTTGGGTTGATATTTTCACCAATATTATCCTTACATACCTCTGCGATGAACCCATTGGCATTTTCATTTGTGTAGAGTTCTCCAAACCAAATCTTTTGACTAGATTCTTGGCATATTTACTCTCTGAGATAACAATTTCATCTTCACTTTGCTTTATCTGCAAGCCTAAGAAAAAAGTTAATTCTCCAATCATGCTCATTTTAAATGTCGATGACATAGCTTCAACAAATGAAGTGAGGTACGACTGTGAAGTCGATCCATAAACTATGTCATCCACGTAGATTTGAGCAATTATAATATCTACACCATGTCATTTAATAAACAAAGTACGATCAGCTTCGCCACGGTTAAAACCAAATTCAAGAAGAAAGTTAGTTAAACGGCCATACCATGCACGAGGGACTTGTTTCAACCTATACAAAGCCTTTTTAAGCTTGTACACATAGTGTGGGTGGTAAGGATCTTCAAATATTTTTGGTTGTTCAACATATACCTCCTTGTCAAGATAACCATTTAAGAAGACACCTTTTACATTCATTTGGTGTAAAGTAATTTTCAGACAACAAGCAATAGCAAGTAAAATTTAATCGACCCGATTCTAGCTACATGTGCGAAGGTTTTATCAAATTCAATTCCTTCAACTTGAGTATAACTTGTGCAACTAGACGTGCTTTGTTTCTAACAATTGTTCCCGATTCTTCTGATTTATTTTTATCAATCTACTTAATTTCAATTACATTTGTATTATTTCGATGTGGAACTAAGTCCCAAACTTCATTTCGAAAAAATTGTTCAAGCTCTTCTTGCATTGCTTGTATCCCGAAATTATCTTTAAGTGCTTCTACAACATTCTTTGGTTCTAATGTAGATATAAAATAAGAAAGACTAACATCTTGGTATATTGGTTGACATACACATATACCTTACCATTTCTCTATAGTTGAGTTGATCTTTGCCTCTTGTTCTAATTCCTTAAAAAAAAACCCTATCACTTGGCCCGTTGGATGATTCTTCCTAATCCTTGATGAGGGGTCCCTACGAACTTGGTCTAACAATTCAGCACTTGACTCCTTATCTGTGGCCTCTGTGATCTTTATTGCTAATTCGGATGTTGCTTCAGGTGTGGCAACATCCGATTCTTCTACAATCTGTGGACTTTCCACAGTATCTATAATGTTAGTTTCAATAGTTTTTCCTTAAACATCAGAAAGATCATCAAAGATAACATTTACAGACTCTTGTACAGTTCTAGATCTCAGTTTGTATACTCGATAAGCATGACTATTTTGTGAATAACCAATAAAATCTTTTATCACTCTTAGAGTCAAATTTTGCCAAATAATTCCTGTCATTTAAAATATAACAAATACACCTAAAAACATGAAAGTAACTCTAGTTTGGTTTCTTTTCATTTATAATCTCATATGGTGTCATCTTTGTTCCTGACCTCAAATAGACTCTATTAGCGATGTGATTAGCAGTATAAATGCTTCTGCCCATAAACGTTTTGACAAATGTTTAAAAATAAGCATCACTCTAGCCATTTCTTACAATGTCCTACTCTTCCGTTCTGCAACCCCATTCTGTTGAAGAGTTTTGGGGACAGAAAACTCATGAAAAAATCTCTTTTTCTCACAAAAAATTGTGAATGTACTATTTTCAAATTCTTTTCCATGGTCGGATCTAATCCGAAAAATAGGAGAATAGAATAAATTTCTAATTCTAGAGTGCAAGATTTTAAACATGTTAAACGTTTGTGATTTTTCTTTCAAAAAATATATCCAAGAATATCTAGAAAAATCATCTACTATCACAAATGAATACCTCATGCCTCATTGAAAACAGTGAGACGTACATGAATGTTGTCCGTCGTGTTGGACAACATTATGAGAGACACGGGTTTGCTTACCTTTCAAACAATCTTCACATACAGTTTTACTTTTATGGCTAAGTTTAGGTATGACTCTAACCGCTTTATATGAGACCAAATTTTCTAAATTGTGGTAGTTGCCCCAACTTTTGATGTCATAGTGTTGTGTCATCGACCTTAGCATTATTGCATGTTTCTTGTCTTACAACAAGATAGCAATTGTCACATGTTCTTGTACCTATCATGACACATATATTTGCTTCATTCGTAGCTTTACAGGCATTCTTATTAAATTTACCTCAAGATCGTCATCACACAGTTGACTAATACTAATCAAATTAGTCATTAAGCCCTCAACGTGTAAGACATTTCTTAAGGCTGGAAATCCAAGAACATCCAAGATCCCCTTTCCAATTATTTTACTTTTACTGCCACCTCCATAAGTCACGTTTCCTCCATTGAATGACTCTTAGTTCTTTAGAAAACCTTTTGTACCTGTCATGTGGCAAGAACATCCACTATCAAAGTACCAAGAACCTGAAATGTTAGTTCTTAATGCAGTTATAGAAACATTACTTGTTACATCCTTTTTAGGAACCCAAACTCTCTTAAAATATTTTTTATCTTTTGGCTCAGAAATGTTGCTTCGATTGTTATCCGAAATGTTGGACAACATTTTAGGCAACATTTTGCTCACAAAATCTTGAAGTCTAAAACAGTATGGTTTTAAGTGTCCAGGAGAGTTACAATGATGACACACAAATTTCATATTCTTTGATATATATGAGAACCTATTATTCATCCCTTTTTCTTTTACAAAGCATAATTTCTCATTTTTATCAAAGAAATTAGAGCATATGGTTTTAAGAGAGTTTTCGTACCCAATTCCTGCATGTGAAGGTTTACTAAATTTGAGTATCTCATTCAATTTCGAAGTCCCCGTGTTGAGCTTACAGAAGGTTGCTTCGGCTAAATTCAATTTCGCACGGATATTATCAAATTCAATATCCTTTTTGGTAAGTGTAACCTCAAGTCGGGTTATCGTTCCATTTAATACTAAATTCTCATGAGTTACAAATTTTACCTTTTTTGTCAAGTTGCTTGGATCCTATGATTAAGGCTTTACAAATACTTTATAATTCATTAATTATATCATCTTTGCATTTAACTTGATCCATACAATCAAGCTTACTAACAGAAATAGAACCATTAAAGCAATTAACATCAGAGTAGTTAAAGAATTCATACCTTTTGGATGTTGATGTCGTTGCTGATGTTGGAGAAAATGTTGTGGCATTTGAGACAACACTGTATACGCCATCTTCATTATCCGATAGAGACTGTTTAAAAACAGTATCCAGCATTGCTTGTGTTTCAATTTCATGACCCCTTTCCTCTTCTCCTTCATCATTACTAAGAGAAACTCATAGGTTCTTACCAAATTTTCTAAGAGTGTTTGCACATTCGTTAGCATAGTGACCCAACCCGAGCATGCATGACACTGCATGGACTCAAGTTGTTTGAGATCAGATTTGGTACGATCTGAGTTGGTTCTTCTTAGTTGATTTCCTTTTTGTACATTAGGAATGAATCTAGTGGGCTTTTGATTGAAGACTTGGTTTTGGTGCTCTTTAGATTTAGATTGATTTCTCTCATTGTTGAACTTCCTCACCATCGAATTGTATTTTCGAATGAGTAAGGCAACATTTGTACCATCACCAATTTCTTCAAGATTCTCATCATCTTCTTCGATTTGACTCTCCGAGGATTGAACTTGAAGTGCCACATTCTTGCTTTTATTCAATTCCTTTTGATTCTCAATATTCATCTCATAAGTTTTGAGAATGCTCATTAAGGTATGAAGGTCCATTGTGGCAAGATTGTGATCTTCTTCAATAACACAAATTTTTAAATTGAACTTTTCAGGAAGAGAACAGAGAGCCTTTAGAGTGTTGGTTAATGGTTCACCAAGCACTTGACATTCATTTGAGATGTCAATCAACTTTTCAAAATAAGATTTAATATCATCCGCCTCTTCCATTCTTAAATAATCATATTTACTCATGAGCATGCGTAGCTTTGTTCGACGAACACTTGAGATACCTTCACAATGAATTTCTAAAGTATCTCATGCATCCTTAGCCGTGAGGCAGTTTTGAATGAGTTTCCAAAAATTACATTTAAGGCCTTTTAGTTAAAGCTATCATTATTGGTTTCTTCTGTAGTCCATTCAGATTCAGGTTTAACAAGAATGCCACCTTCCTCATCCGGTGACAACATTGGAACACCATACCAATTGGTTATAGATTTCCATGCCCTAACATCAATTGATTTGATATGAGAACGTTTGCGAATCTTCCAATAGGCATAGTTTGATCCATCTAAAATAGGAGCCTACCAATAATTGGATTTGTCGAATCCATAGCTTAGGACAACATGACCAAACACTTATTGTGTTAAGTGTCGGCTCTGATACCACTTAAAGGGTGTCAAATGCTATGAAAAATAAAAACAAAATGAAATAAATCAAATGTCAATTCTGTTTCCGAATGTCGGCAATTATGTCGTTCGACACCAGTAACAACACTTAGCAAAACAGAAACTTTAAAGAGTAAATGCAGTGGAATTTAAAGAACACAAAGGTTTAAATTTTCATAAGTTATATATTATATAACTTATGATGGTCAATGACCAAATGTATTGTATATATATTATATACAAAAGTACAAATTCCTTTCTTTACAGATTTACAATATAAAACGGAAATGAATTAAAAGTTGAAGTCGGAAATGACTTCTGCCTGAAAAATCTAACTAAGTAGACATAGACAACCTCTCATTACAATCGCTCCATACAAAACTAATCTAGGATCTAAACAACAATTGTAATGTTGGACAGAATGTTGTCAACACACTCAGGCAACACTGGTGATCCAGATTTCTGAGATGAAATCCCGAGAGCTCTCTTGGTATTTTTGCTTTCTGATTTTAAATATCGATTCACTACATTAGTCTCTTTATTTATAGTAGAGAGTCTTCCTTGAAAGGCTCATCGATTGGTTGTGGAGGTTGAGGGAAAGGTGGGCAGCTGGTAGGATTAGTTGGAGACGATTAAGGAATAAAAACCTCTAACAACTTTGACTTGTTCCTCGCGAAAAGCAACAACCTTGACTTGTTCTTCACACGTGTTTACCAACTCCTTTTTACCTTGCCAAATAATATTTACTACATAGTAATCATTACGTGAAGTAAGACAAAATCAGTTCTGAAAATGTTGGTCCGAATGTTGTGCAACATTTGTCCCAACATTCTTATATATTTAAATAAATACTTCAAGAGATATGTTGGGTCAAATGTCACAACATCAAATCCAATATTAACAAATAGTTCTACATATTATTATCAACCTAAACACCTTAGCTCATTTAAAGAAATTAGCATTTTAAACGCCTCCAAGAATGTGTGCTCCTGACTTGCATTCTTTGAAGCACGAGTTAAAGATGTTTGGATGAAATCTTGTGAAATTTGGGGGTGGGATGTCAAAATGGGATAAAATTAAAGGATATATGGTAGAGAGTTAACTTTACACTAAAAATATCAAGAGAAACAAAGAGATCATAACAGTACATTTGGTATAATTAAACCAGTTCTCAATTCGTTACTGATTTTTAGTTTATTAATTCATAAAGAATTACTTTTACAATATAATTGGAGTGTATTTAGGTCAAAAGGAACATTGTCTTTCAATTTAGTGCAACTCCGACCTCTGCTATTTGCCCGTTTGTGTTCACAAACAGGGCAGGGTCTGCCTTCGAGGAGGAGGGACCGCGTTTCCAGAAGGAGCCAACTAGATTGACCTTCGTGATTACAAGAGTTGGGTTCGAGATCGCGAGATGGTGTTGTGATAGTGATGGTGTTTGAAAGAAATAACCCCCTTGATTATTTTCATTAATTGAATAGATATATATACAAGTTACAAAATAGGAGAATCCTATTCCTATTCTATTCCTAAAACCTTATTCTACCATAATTCTAACAATACAATTATGGTACGTGTATATCCTAATTATGGTAAGTGTATATCCTAACTTAGGTAACAAATACACTACAATATACACAAAATATACTTTCCTAATATACCATTTCAGCCACTGCCCGTGATGGGCCGGATCGCCATCGCTCCCGTGATGGGCCTCGAGCTATTGGGCCAAGAATCGTCCACCGCCATCGCTTATCGCTTCGTATATCGTGATATATACTGCTGTATATTCAGTGTATATCATGGGTATATTACCTTATTTAACACACCCCCGCAGTCATAGCGGGCGGTATTCGAACGCTGAGACTGTCCTTAAAATTTTCAAAAAGGACAGCGGGTAGACCCTTTGTAAAGATGTCTGCAACTTGATAACGAGACGGGACATGGCATACGCGAACGTGTCCCCTAGCAACCTTTTTTCGGACAAAGTGAATGTCCATTTCGATATGCTTAGTGCGTTGGTGCTGAACCGGATTACCTGAGAGGTAGATGTCACTAACATTATCACAATATACTAAGGTTGCCTTCTGAATGGGGTAATGAAGCTCTAAAAGCAAATTCCGTAACCAACATGATTCTGAGACCACATTAGCTACCCCTCGATATTCTACCTCTGCACTTGAGCGGGATAGCGTCGCCTGACGCTTGGCAGACCAGGAGACCAAGTTGTTGCCAAGGAACATACAATATCCTGACGTAGACCGTCTCGTGTCCGGACACCCACCCCAATCCGCATCTGTGTACGAGACAAGTGTGGATGTAGAAGAAGGATACAAGTGCAACCCATAGTCCAGTGTCCCCTGAATATATCGAATGATGCGTTTGATTGCATTCATGTGCTCAACTATGGGATCATGCATGAATAAACACACCTGCTGGACAACATACGTAATATCCGGTCTGGTAAATGTAAGATACTGGAGGGCTCCTGCAAGACTGCGATAGCGGGTTGGGTCCTCGTATGGTGCACCTGCCGCAGCACTAAGCTTGGGTTTTGCATCAACTGGAGTGGAAGTGGACTTGCATGATGACATACCAGCCCTCTCGATGATCTCAGTTGCATACTTTCATTGGGACAAAAACAAACCACCTGAATGACGCTTGACGGCAATCTCCAAAAAGTAACTCAAGGGCCCTAAGTCTTTCATAGCAAACTCATAAATGAGCATGGCCATGATAGACTGGCGCAAGGTATCGGAAGAAGCAGTCAAAATGATATCATCCACATACAACAGAATGTAGGCCAAGGACGAACCACGCCGATAGATGAACAAGGAATTATCTGACCTGTTGTGAGTGAACCCAATAGTCGAGACAAAGTCAGCAAACATCGTATACCAGGCCCTTGGAGACTGCTTAAGCCCATATAATGACTTCTTCAACAAACAAATATGATGAGGACGGTTTGGATCCCTGAAACCCAACGGTTGAAGCATATAGACTGTTTCCTTGAGATCCCCATGTAGGAAAGCATTCTTGACATCCAACTGATGAATAGGCCAAGTCTTCGAAAGAGCCAAGCTAAGCACAGTGCGAATAGTAGCCGGCTTGACCACCGGACTAAACATCTCCCCACAATCTATCCCAACCTGCTGAGTCTTACCATCACCCACAAGCCACGCCTTATGTCGAGCAAATGAATCATCTGAATTTTCCTTATGAGAAAAAATCCACATAGACCTGATAACATTAATACCATATGGACGGGGCACCAACTCCCATGTCTTATTATCAATAAGAGAATTATATTCATCAATCATAGCAATTTTTCAATTAGGGTCATTTAATGCGGACACAGGATTGCTGGGCAAAGGGGATTTAGAGACATCAGAATGTAAATTAAAATGTCTTTTAGGTGTAAAAATACACCGCTGACTACGAGTGACCGGTCTATGACTCGAGGAAGAATTGAGGGAATTTTGGGAATTTTCTGGGCTCGGGACGGACTGGCCAGCAGGCGGTGGGCTCGCCGGCCCAAATCGGAAAAATGACTCATCAACCTGGACCGGTTCCAGAGTGGGTGGACCGGCCCAATTGTCTTGGACCGATCCAAGAATCGGAACTCGCTGGCTTTGGCGACTGTGGGTCCAACGAGAAGTGGGCCCGCTGGAGGATTTTGGGTGCGGGAGATGTCCGAAATTTTTGAATAATATACGGGGATATTTGGTCATCCAAAAAATTATACGACTTAGGCTCAGGAGTATGAAATTTGTAAAAGCGAATTGGGTTTCATCAAAAATGACATGGCGATTAATTATGATTTTCTTGGAGGATAAATCAAAACACTTATAACCCCGATGATTCGACGGATAATCCAAAAATACACACGGGGTAGACCGAGCCTGAACTTTGTTAATCGTGGTGGATAGGAATAACGGATAACACAAGCACCCAAAAATCCGAAGATGAGAATAAGAAGGGTTCTTATTATATATGATTTTGAGGGGGGAAGAATATGACAGACCTTTAGAAGGAATTATGTTAAGGAGATATGTGGCCATTTGTAAAGCATGATGCCAAAAATATGGAGGTATGGAGGCATGAATTAAGAGAGTTCGGACAATGTTATTTATGGAACGAATTTTGCGTTCGGCTTTCCCATTTTGTGAAGATGTATGAGGACACGAAAAACAAAAATTGATCACATTATTAGCACAGAATTCCCGAAACTCCCTATTGTCATACTCTTTCCCATTATCACATTGAATATTTTTTATTTCTCTTTCGAATTGAGTACGAATGAACGCTCTAAATTTGATGAAGACGGAAAACACTTGTGATTTATTTGCAATTGGAAACGTCCACAAAAATCTAGAATAATCATCTAAAAAGAGAACATAATATCGATGACCTAATGAACTAAGGACAGGAGACGTCCATAAGTCGCTATGAATAATATGAAATGACATTGAAGTATGAGAATTGGAGTCTACAAATGGCAACTTAACACTTTTCCCTAATGGACAAGACTGACAAAGTGGAGTACGACTCGTACCCTTACAAGAAATAAAGCTATTTTTATCTAAAACTGATAAAATAGAAGATCCCGGATGACCCAAACGAGCATGCCACATGGAAGGAGAGATGGCTGCAAAAGCTGATGGCAAGGCTTGACTCGATGGACTGAATCCAGGCATGATATGATACAGATCCCCCGTACTATCACACCTCATGAGATGACTCCCCGTCTTGAAATCCTTCACAGAGAAACCAAAAGGATCAAATTCAACGGAAACGGAATTGTCAGTAGTGAACTTTCGGACATACACTAAATTTTTAATCAATTTAGGAGCATGTAAAGTATTTTTCAAGAGCAGGGGTGGATTGGGGGGAGACAACGTTTTCTGACCATACCCTAGAATTGGAATAGAACTGCCAACAATTATTCCTCGAGGGGTGCTCAAATTGGAACAAGATGAGAGAGTACCTGATTCAGAAGTCATGTGAGTAGTGTCCCCGGTGTCCATATACCAATTTGGGTCCGGTTGAGTTAGCCCCAGTGTGTGCATCGCGGCCTCGATATCGGTTTGAGTGGGGCCTGCTGCATGATGGGCTTGCGGAGGTCGGGGCCCAAGAATTCCTGTCTGTGATGGAGCTGGGCCGGCCGCCGCTGCTGCTGCCTGCCGCGTCGGGCCACCGGCCGATGATGGGTGGGATCGCCACTACTCCCGTGATGGGCCTCGGTCGTTGGGCCGAGAATCGTCCACCGCCACCGCTTTATCGTTTCGTATACTGTGATATATACTACTGTATATTCAGTGTATATCATGAGTATATTACCTTATTTAACAGTAGTAGCAAATGAGTTATGCAACGTGGAACCTTCAATGTATGGAATACTTTAACCCAATTTCGGAGCACGTATTATTTAATTTTGGAGCAAGAAACTCTCGATTTTTGGGACTTTAGATAATGGGAATCATGTGGTGCGTTATGTTACCTAAAAATGACGTCAATCTTGATCGTCTTTGAAAAACTATAATGACCAAAAGTGCTATATCTAAAAATCACTAGACATGACAATTTTATTTATGTGATAGAATGCGAGAAATCGACAAAACTGGTCTCTTATATTTGGGTAGGTTCAAAGTAATACTTTAAATATAGTCTTGAGCACTTTTGATCCTCTAAGTTTTCCAAAGGTGATAATACTTTTCGTCTTGTTCACCCTCCTTCATAGATATACACTTTTTTAATTTTAATATGCAAGAAAGCGATTTATACGTACTAAATTCCTTACACCAAGGGTCATAAGTATAGCCTAACATGATGGTTTTTGATGAAAAAAACAACAACAAATAAAAAGGTGCATGAATTCAAGAAAAAATAAGTTATATTCTATTCTTTCATTCAAAAGCCAGCTTCTTGGCCAGACATAATATGGAAATGATCACATCACAAATTCACAATGATGTATAACTTAAGCTTCAAACAACAACATACCCACTGGAATCCCACAACATGGGGTCTGAAGAGGGTAGAGTGTACGCAGACCTTACCTCTACCTTGATAGGTAGAGCGGCTGTTTTCGAGACCCTCGGCTCAGGACAAGCAAAACAAAAAAAAACAGTCAGTCCCGATCAAAAATTTAAAATTTAAAGCAATTTGAAAATGCTGACAGCAAACGCGAATACGCCATAATAGCGCATCCTGAAAAGAAAAAGAGAAAGAAGAAAAAAGAAGCAGTAACTAACACAGATAAATGAGATAAACCAAGTACATTAAAGAACGCATACCAATAGAAATAAAACTACAAAAGGCTATAAAGCAATACTACGCCTATTCTTATCATATGCTAAGCGGGCCTACAGTAATAACACTACAGCTACCCGTTTGTAGGCATAAGTAGGACTATGCTCGACTACCTACTACCTCTCTACCCTAATCTGTGTCCTCCACAACCCCCTATCTAAGGTCATGTCCTCAGTAAGTTGCGCCTGCTCCATATCCCGTCTAATTACCTCTCCTCAATATTTTTTCGGCTCACCTCTACCCTTCTTGAACCCGTCCATAGCCAACCTCTCACACCTCCGCTCTGGGGAATTTGTGTCTCTCCTCCGCACATGTACAAACCATCTCAACCTCGCTTCCCGCATTTTATCCTCCATCGAGGCCACTCCCACTCTGCCTCGAATATCAACATTTCTAATCATGTCCCTCCTTATATGCCCACACATCCATCTCAGCATCCTCATCTCTGCCACTCTCATCCTTTGGGTGTGCGACGTCTTGACTGACCAACACTCCGCCCCATACAATATAGTCGGTCTAACCACCGCCCTATAACTTAAGCTTCAAAGCCACCAAACAAAAAAAAGACGATTCTTTAAGCATACGATTCTCGGAATGTGATTACATGCCATTCATATCAATATGAAGAATATCCTTAATTATATTTCCCTTGACTTAAAAGTCAATTTTAGTTTCTCTTTTTAATTTTTAACTTTATAAATTAATTTGATTAACAACACTTCTTTATAATACCCTCGATCCTTGGATATATATGGATAGATGATTCAGTTATGGCATATGCTTTTTTCAAGTACTTCCACGACAGCTTTAATTAATTTTTTTAGTAGCATAATTTATGGCTACCATGAATTTTATTAAGTATATGCTTTTATCTTTGCATATTTCTGGTATGCCTACCCCATAAATTAGAACGTGGGAGGTGTGGATTAGATTCTTGAACACGTGTATTAAGAACCACAAATTTCGTTCATTGCTTAGCTGCATAGCATGTATAGAAAAAGAAAAAGAAATTTAAGTTAATATATGTTGGATATTGTAAAGCAGTACGTGAAGTAAATAAATATTACAAGTGTTCGAAAGGAAAAACAAATAGGCCAATGTTCAGAACTGCCGCAAGCTTGTTGAGTGTTGAATCTTGATAGCCTGAAATCAAGAAACACTAAATCTGGATTGTTACAACTGTGTGCTGAGTCGAGTGATGACACTCTGTCTTTAAGACAAGATTGTCCCGTATATATGCTTTTACGTTAACGGGCAATAGTCTCCCAAGATAAAACAACACTTTAATCAACACTACAAAGCAAATAGGTTGATTCTGACGAAGAAAACAAATACGAAATGACTTGCTGAAGAACGGAAAAGGAAGGAAGAGTTTTGAATTTTCTGTTCACTGTTTGTGGACAGAATTTCAGTTGTTCTCTTCTGTTTGTATGTGTATTATATTGTAGTCTTGTTTCTGTTCTGTGTTCTATTTTCTGTATTTCGTGTTCCACAATTGAGCCAAAAAGCTCAATATATAGCATGAGGGAGGGACTCCTCAATTGCCAAAACATGGTTGTTAATGGCCATTAGAGAGGTTGTTTATGGTCATTGAAGGAGGGCTGTTTATGGAGGAGTTAATCAGCCAAGTAATGGCTGGTTAATGCACATTAACGCCCCAAAAAACATCCTTCCGTCATTCCCAAATTCAACTTTTCAGAAACTCTAGGGACCAAATTGTAAGTATTAAGCAATTTGGGGTCCAAAGAGATAATATCATAAATCCCACGTCCTGAGCCCGGACGGGCGGGTGGCGGCGGCGCGTGTGTGGGCTTAGCCTTGAACCCAAGCACATCTAGGTCCTCCCTCCTTTAAACACATGTGTTACCCCTTGGGGTCCCAAACCCTTAGCCAATTATGAGACTTATAAAGAGAGCAATTCTTCATTTTTCCACCGATGTGGTAGATTTGTCCCACACCATATTTCCATGCCTCAAACACCTTACTTCGTGGACCAATATCTCTTTCATTTCTCAACGAAATATGACGATTCTTGGCCCTACGGTCATCTACTCACTTAGTAGATTATGCATGTGTGGAGAGACAAAGCCTCCAACATGCGAAACCCTAGTGTTTAATTCATTAAATATGGGTGGACGCACCTCCCCACCAAAGACAAATTTCCAACAATATATATATTCACAGTGTAAATTATATTTATATGTATATAAGCGGTTTAGTTACCATTTGCTTAGGTTACTTAGCGCTTGTCATAGTCACATACTTGATCTAGAATTTCAAGTATATATAGGTTCTAAAGTTTAGTATATATACATATTTAGTGAATTTTTCAATGGATATATAAAATTTTGGATTAAAGTTATTGAATTTTTCCTAACCCAGTACTTCCCATGCTAGCTTTGCCTTTGCACATAGGTTATCGACATGTAATTACTTTATAAGTAAACTAATTCTATAAATACTTTTTTACACTGCCAGTTTATGTATAAACTTAAAACCCTAAGAAAAATGTTGCAAGAAATAAATTGAGAGACTTAAATATAATGGTGTCCGATGGTTTGGAATAAATTAATGCTTTGATATAAAGGATATTTCATCTTATTCTAGTACTATGAAATCATCTTTTTACTAGTCATTAAAATTCTGATTCTTGAAATGGATCAAGAATCATAATCTTTCGAAAGTGTGGATGAGGAAAAAGGACAGATGTTATCTACAGTATTGAGATTATTAGGTTGATTGCCATTTCTCTTCATGCTTTTTTAAATTTCTTTTATGAAAATGAAAGGGAAATAAGGGTGTGTTTGGTATGAAAAAGTACTTTTTAGAAATTCTTTTCCTAAGAAATAAATGGTTAATTTTTTATATTTAATTTGATAGGTAAAGATAAAATATTACCTCAAAAGCATTTATATACAATTTAGAAAATATTATGGAGGGAGGAGGGCGGGAGTGAGTTATGTTGGGTGGTCTATGATGCTAGGGGTGGGGGTAGGAGTTTTTTGGGTGGAGGGGTGTTGGGAGTTGGGCAGGGGTGAGGGTGAGTGCAGGAGCCGGGAGAGGGGGAGTAGTACAACGCTTTAGCCTTAGTGCATCCGCCCTTGGCGGGAGTAGGGTGGATTGTTGGGATTGGGGGAGATCATTAGCATGGAATACCACTTATGAAACGTGTTTTAGCTATTTTCGTTAGGAAATTAAGAAATTTGTTTTCCTAGAAAAAATATTTTGATCAAGAAATAAGGAAAAACACATTCTTCAGAAAATATTTTCCTCCAACCAAACACACCTTAATTCCGTTATTTCTCTTGTCAATTTTCTTGTTAAATGGAAAAGAAAGGGCTAGTGCCTATAGTTGAAAATTAGCAATATTACTGTTGCTGATGCCTCTTTTTAATTATTGTATTTGAAGGTAAGTAGCAGCCAATGGATCTTCTTTTATACCATCTGAAATAATCCAGGAATATCATTAAATAAGTTTGATCCATTTTTAGCTAGTGACTTTTAACTAACTTTGATTAACTGTTCGTCCATGAATCTAATTCTGTTCTATCATCTTTCATAAAAATTAGTATGCGTACCTGTGCGATGCACGAATCGTTTCAAAGAAAAAAAGCGGTGAGAGATAATAGAAATAGATGCATATGACCATGTATGATATATTGCAGATTGTATACTTTAGTTATTTTTAATCAGTCTTATTACAGACTTACATTTTCCTATAGCTGCTACTGCTTCATTATTGATCGTGGAAAACAATATTGTTCATTGCCTTGATTTCAAAGGGATTTCTGAAAGCAAATAATACCCATCTTCTAGCTGCAAATTATTATAAATTATAATCTTTTGAATTTAAAAGTATTTATGAACTATCTGAAAGAATCATAGTAAAAGATAGTAGAAGTGTCATTTAAAATAGGACGGGAGAGTAAAAAGTTTGAAATCTGATATTAAAAGTTTTCATTTTTATGTTAAATTATTTCCAACTACCTTCAGTAATGTACTTAAACGTCTTGTTTAATGTTGCTACTAATGATCTGAAATATAAAAGACTTAGCGATAGTCATGGATCACTTCCTTTTATTATGAAGTAATATTTGTTTCAATGGCTGGTAATAATGACATAGCCAGACGTAATTATTTTGACCGCAAATAGTGTACACAAGTTTTATATAACATCTGAAACATCCTAACTTAAGCTTAGAAAATTGTCAAGCTTGTGCTAGTGGAATACTACAACATCTATGATGAGAACAGAAATGCACCATCAGCTTCGCCTCTTAATCTAAGGCCACTATAAACTTCAGATGTACCTTTGTTGTCATCAGAATCGAACTTCTGCTTGATTTCAATCTGTCGCAAACTTGTTGAATCTTGAAACTTGATAACCTGAAATCAAGAAACACTAAATCTGGATTGTTACAATTGTGGGTGAGTCAAGAGATGACTCTCTGTCTTTAAGACAAGATTGTCCCTTGCCCCTTGCCCCTTGCCCCGAGACCGGACCGGACGGGCGGGCGGCGGCGCGTGTGTGGGCTTAGCCATGAACCCAAGCACATCTAGGTCCTCCCTCCTTCAAACACATGGGTTACCCCTTGGGGTCCCAAACCCTTAACCAATTTTGAGACTTATAAAGAGAACAATTCTTCATTTTCCCATCGATGTGGTAGATTTGTCCCACACCATATTTTCATGCCTCAAACACCTTACTTCGTGGACCAATATCTCTTTCATTTCTCAATGAAATTTGACGATTCTTGGCTCTACGGTCATCTACTCAGTAGATTATGCACGTGTGAAGAGACAAAGCCTCCAACATACGAAACCCTAGTGTTTAAGTCATTAAATATGGGTGGACGCACCTCTCCACCAATGGCAAATTTCCAACAAACCGTTTATATTAGATTGTAGAAAGAATGAGCTAAGGAATGCAAAGAAGATGTATTAATGGAGGAGCAGATTTATATAGCTTCTAGAATCCATATCACTAACCAAAATGTAGCAAAATTGAGTTTGTTAGAAAGCATCTAGTTATTGCTATTACTCCATTCCCGAATAACATCATAGTGTTTAGTACAATCTGCATTCATGGGACAGCTATCTTTTCTTCTAAAAATAACAATTTGGGAGGTAAATCATGGTTCTTTGTTAGGCTCTCCTCCAACGCCGCTGAACTCAACATATAACTATACCTTAAAGCTAGCTCAGATGCCCATTGACAGAAGTGTTGTCTAGTCCACTCGAACTTGTAATCGTGGTTGCAGAATTTGCAAGATTGTTGCTGGCTCTTCTCATCTGGGTCCTTTTTATGGTATTGGGGAGTAGATTTCTGGAGGATCACATTGTATTCATTATTGGGAGTGGAGACTATAAGAATTATTGGACAAAATGAACTGAGCACAATATCCTCAAACAACACGCGTCATGTTCCTCCATGTGTTCAATCACCTATAGTTGATCAAAATGCCCAGGTTTCACGATAAAAAATGAGTTAATGCTATACCGATTGTATGAAAGAAAGAAAAGACAGAACCCAAAAATATATACTGCAGAAAAGCAAGCTTTCATTAAACCTCCTAAGCTGACGAAATGCGTCAAGCTAGGATCAGAAAAAACTCTATAAAAGTATACATCACGATAGAAAGGCAATACCACTTGAAGTTACCTTGGTTCAATAGCTTATCATATACATAAATAACATAGATAAGCTCTGAAGTAAGTGAATTTGATGAGTTTATTTCATTCAAATCTTGTAATATATATATAAATGTATAAGTCTAATATTAAGGAAAGATCTATCTAATCATATCTTAATTATGTGATACTAATTTACAATCATATCCTAATCATTCTAAATTATGTGATACTAATTTATAATTACAATTGATATGATTGAGCTAATTTTCCTAACAGTCCCCCGCAGTCTTAGCGGGAGGTTCTCGTATGCTGAGACGGTCCCTAAAATCATCAAATAGTACGCGTGGAAGACCTTTGGCGAAAATGTCGGCAATTTGATAACGGGACGTTACATAGAGAACACAGACTTGTCCACGCGCAACCTTTGCTCGGACAAATAATATATCCATTTCTATGTGTTTTGTACATTGATGCCGGACTGGATTACCGGATAAGTATATCGCACTCACATTATCACAATAGACCACATTTGCTTTTTCAATCGGATAATGGAGCTCTAAAAGGAGATTATAGAGCCAACATGATTCAGCAACCACATTGGTGACCCCTCGGTATTCTGCTTCAACGCTTGACCGAGACATCATCGGCTGTCGTTTTGACGACCATGAAATGAGGTTTTCTCCCAAAAACACACAATAACCAGAGGTGGAACGTCGGATGTTCGGGCAGCCACCCTAATAGAGCATATGTATAAGATGAGAGACTCGAAATAGAGGACTTATATAGATGCAATCCAAAATGAAGAGTACCCTGAACATATCGAGAATTCGCTTGAGAGCCCCCATATGCTATTCTTTCGGATCATGCATATGTAAACATATTTGCTGAACCGCATAGGAAATATCAGGTCTCGTAAAAGTAAGATACTGCAATGCCCCTGCTATACTGCGTGTAATGTGTTGGATCACTGTATGGAGTACCTGTAGAATTACTTAATTTTGCCTTTGTATCAACCGATGTATATGACGGTTTGCAGGAGGACATGCCGACTTTGTCAATGATCTCCTCGGCGTATTTCTTTTGACTGAGAAACAGACCACCTGCATATTGAGTTACAACAATGCCTAAAAAATAATTTAAATGACTCAAATCCTCATTGCAAATTCTGCTGCAAGGAAGGACATAATAGACTGGCGAAGTGATGCAAATGATGCCGTGAGAATGATGTCATCTACATATAAAAAGATATATGCCATGTCATTTCCCTTCTTATAAATGAAGAAGGATTTATTAGACTTGCAATGTGAGAAACCCAATATGGATACAAACGCTGCAAATCATTATACCACGCCCGGAGAACCTATTTCAAACCATATAAAGATTTTTTCAACAGGCAAACATAATTCGGATGTGTAGGATCTCGGAAAACCAAAGGTTGGTGCATGTAAACTATCTCCCGTAGATGGTCATGTAAGAATGAATTTTTGACATCAAACTGATTAATGGACCAATGATTTTGAAAGTGTCAGGCTAAGAATAGTCTTGATAGTTGCTGGCTTAACTACCGGACTGAATATTTCACCATAATCCACGCCAACCTGCTGAGACCTGCATCACCAACAAAACGAGCTTTGTATCTCGCAAATATGCCATTAGAATTATTTTTATGACAAAAACCCACATAAACCAGATTATGTTCACATTAGATGGACGGGCCACTAACCCCCACGTCTTATTTTTAATAAGAGCATCAATTTCGTCTAATATGGCAGCTTTCCAATTCGGGTCTGATAGGGCCGCTTTGGGATTTTTTGAAAGAGGTGATGGTTGGACTGAAGATGTTAAGTTAAAATGACATTTGGGCTTAAAAATCTCATGCATGGCATGGGTTTCAATGATCCGAGGTTGGTGATTTGGGCTGTCAGGTAGGCTATTGGGCCGAGGGGAGGTCCTATCTTGCGCCAAAGCTGATGGTTGGATTTCTGCTTGGTGACTGGGTCGACACGGGTCAAGATTTTGGGCCTGAAAAGATGGATCTGGCTGCTGAATCGGGGACACGTGCTCCCTCACTTAGGCCTGCCAGCCACGAGATTGGGCTGAGGCCGACGGTAAAGAGGCAATGACCTCCTTACCACGGATTGGCCCAGTCTCATTTTGTGGTTGGGCCTGTATGGTGTAAGGAATATTTTGGACTGGTCCCATCTGATTTGGGTACGGAGATGGTGATGTAAAATTGGATGTATTCCATTGTCCAAAAATCATATGAAGGTGGGGATGCCACATGAGAATTAGCAAACGGGAATGTAGACTCATCAAAAACTACGTGACGAGAGATAATGATTTTCCCGTTCGTCATATCATAACATTTATATCTCCTATGATTTTGTGGGTATCCCAAAAACACACAAGAAGTGAAACGGGCCTGTAGTTTGTTAATGGTTATGGACGGAAATAAGGGATAACACAAACACCCCAAAACCCTCAAATGTGTAAAAGACGGAGAGTTACATCATTTGTGTAAGTGATGTGTTGGAGAGTAGTTTGCTAGGAATAATGTTTAAAATATATGTGGTCATTTGAAGTGCATGATGCCAAAAAATTAGTGGTGTGGATGAATGCACAAGAAATGTGCGAATCATATTGTTAATTTTCTTTCGGCTTTCTCATTTTGAAGTGATGTATGTGGACGTGAAAGACGCAAAGACATCACATTTTGGTGACAAAAATTATTAAATTGGGTATTTATAAATTCCCTCCCATTGTCACATTGAAAACATTTAATGGATTTGTCAAATTGGGTTTTGATAAAAGCACTAAATTGTTTAAAAACGGTGAAGATTTGCGACTTCTGCCCTAAGGGAAATGTCCACAGAAAATTTGAATAATCATCCAAAATAAGCATATAATATTTATGACTTGCAGAACTCAAAACCGGAGAAGTCCAAAAATAACAATGCATAAGATCAAATGGCATAAGCGTATGTGAAGTAGATAATGAAAAATGAAGTTTAACATGCTTCTCAAACATACAAGACTGGCAAACAGAAGAGTCCAAAAGTTTATTACAAGCAACAAAATTATTTTTCCTAGGAGTATTGAACACCGGTGCTCCCGGATGTCCCACCGATTATGCCATACGATAGGGAAAATGGCTACAAAGGTTGATGATTTGGTCACTTGGTTGTTGGAAGTGGTAGTGATGGGATACAAGTCCCCCATGCTATTACATCTCATTAGTGGCATCCCCGTCTGAAAGTCCTTCACAAAAAACCCAACGGGTCAAAATTCACAGAAACATTGTTGTCAGTTGTAAAACGTCGTACAAATATCAAAGTTTTTAATTAGTTTTGGTGCATGTAAGACGTTTTTCAAATATAACGGTGGGTGAGGGAAGGATGTTTGACTTGATCAATACCAGGAATTAGAATTTCCTACCCATTGTCGACAATAATATTTCTATCACTGCTCATATTAAAATAAGACGAGATATTACTTTGAAATGTCGTCATGCGTGACGTAGCCCCTATGTTCATGTACCACGAATCATCAGGAACATTCAGATTCATGTTGTTCATGGCCTGTTCGATATCGGTGGGAGCATAACTTGCAGAAGATGGTCCATGGGCTGCAAAAGCTTGTTGCAGATGAGAACCTAGAACTCCGGACTGTCGGTTTGAAGATGATGGCCTAGCTCATGACAAGGTGGGGTATGGGCACGGAGGGGTAGCCTATTGTGGTGCCCAAGCCCAAGGCGGGTACTGCCCCCACTGGCCCCTGCCTGACTAGGCTTACGGCTGCCACTGGCTGGGCTGCCACTGCCCCTGCTGATGGTGGTTGTTGCTGACGTCGGCTGATTGGCCGCCGCCTCTATCCAAATCTTTCCACCATTATTTTTTCCTTTGTTATTATTACGATTTGACCCTCATTTTTTACCATTGTTGTTGTGATTTCCAGTTCCACCCAAACTAGAATTTTGGGTCGCAAAAATCCACAGAAAATGAGTTGGTGGAGACGAGAACTGTTAAGGCAGTGGCTGCACCCGAGGCTATTTGCTTTGCCTTGCAGGTTTCTTTGAGAATTAATCTCAAGCGAACCTCATAAATGGAGGCAATTGATTACTTTGTTGAATGAACGTAGCAACCCCATCATATTATTCATTCAACCCCGCAATTAATTGAAGAACCAACCGTTGATTCGTCACCGGCGCACTAATATTGGATAATTGGTTGGCAAGCATTTTCAACTCTTGAAAATAGGTGGAAACGTTTAAAAAATAATCCAACTTGACGTTGGTGAATTGGTTTTCAAGATATACCGCCCTAGAAAGTTTATTATCCTAAAAAATATTTTGTAAACACTCCCACACTTGTTGAGCCGTAGAGTCTGGTTCCAAAACAGTATGCAAAAGATCGTTGGAGATGGTGCAGTAAAACCATTGAAGGACTATAGCATCTAAGTGAGACCATATTTTTTTGTCAACACTGGTGGCATCCGATGAAGACTCGGAAGGGAGGATATGGTCTATTACTTTATATGCTCGGCAATGGATTCTCAATAACTCCGCCCACGAGGATTATTGCCCTTTTTCCATCTCAAGTGTAATTGAAATAAAGTTCTTGACGATGTTTACGGCAAGAGCTGGATGGAACTTTTGTTTGTCGGACATAGATACCCACGAAAATACTAGAATAAAGGCAGGAGAAGAAGAGAATAAGAAAAATAATTTGTGAGTGGTGGAGGAACCCTAACCCGGAAGTGGTTGTCGGCTAGGGAATAATGGGAGGAAGGGAAGTATTAGGGTGGTTTTAAGTTTAGTCGAAGGAAGTATTAGGGTTAGATTTAGTTTAGGGTTTATGAGGAAAAACCCTTAGGGTTCAGCCAAAAAAGAAGAGAAAAAAAATTCGGGAAGGGTGGGTAATGCCGAGTAAAGGGGGGGGGGAGGGGGCGCAAATTACTTTGTAGCTCTTGATACCATGAAGGAAGTGAATTCCATGAGTTTATTTCATTCCAATCTTGTAATATATATACAAATGTATAAGCCTAATATTAAGGGAAGATCTATTTAATCATACCCTAATTATGTGATACTAATTTACAATCATATTCTAGTCATCCTAAATTATGTGATACTAATTTATAATTACAATTGATATGATTGAGGATGATTGAACTAATTTTCCTAACAAGCTCCATTAAGAAAAGATAGATACGTTAAATGTTGGACTCGCCAAAATAATCCTGTGTAAACCTATAAGTCAATCAAAATATTAGCTACACGAAAGCTGAAAGCAAGGATTAACATCTAAGTCTATTTACCATGAGGTGATTGGTCAATCTATCAGTTCCCACCTAGTATAATTCGAGAGATAACTGAGGATATCTAAAAAATTATCTACATCATATACATTTTGCATGTGGTAGATATTAAAGGTTTAGAACTATGCTCCATCGGTGCAAAAAAAAATAATTGGAGCAGTTTTTTAAGAGCTTTGAATCACCGCTCTCGTAGCTTAATATCTTTGACTTCATTAGTTTAATAGTTGTGATAGTCTAAAACAGGCAATGATATTATATTTGATGACGGTACGAGCTTGGTATCCCAAAGTCTTTTTTTTCACTTTAATGTTATTCATTATCTCATGAAATCATTTTCCCAGACTCTAGAACCATAGACTGAATAGTATTTCATACTTTGGACAGAAATTTCATATGGTTTGGACACGATAATGTCCAACGAAAAGCATGTCCAAATTAGAAACCAATACAAACAGGGAAAAAACCAATCAGAATAAAAGGAAACAAATGTCTAACTTACCTGAAGACAATAATAAAAGATATTTGCATCATCACGAGCCACTGCTAGAACAATCTCTTTGGAAGGCAATTCAATGGTAAAACATGCAGACTGATCAACGGACATCTGTGCTACAATTGATTCAAGAACAAGTGATACGGGTCCACTGCCAATCTCAAACTAAACTCTTCAGACACTTCAAGATGCTCCATAATGCAACCGGTAGGGTTGAAAATTCATTCGACAGGTTGGATGGTCCATCCCAAGCACAGAAGCAACATCAAGGTTCGATGATGTAACTATGATCCCTTCATCCAAAACATAACATGTCTCGTTCACGAATCAAAATATAAAAGAATAATTAAACAACAAACACATTAAAAATATTGTAAATCGTCTTATACACATAAGTATAGTCCGTCTTTCACATCTACCAGTGCTATTTTCTGGTAGTGAATATGACAAAAATGCAATTTGAAGTAATATTCTCTTGAATTCGGTCATATCTGCTGGCAGTCTGCAGATATAATAAAAACTTATAAGAAAGCAAACTCTATAATTTAGCAAGTGAACATGAGGTGATTGTTTGATACAAAGGTGCAGGAAACGGAAATTACAAATAACTGCTAAGTAATAGAAAACTGAAATTACAATTCAACAACAAAAACTAAAATTACAAAGATGTTGAACAAGAAAATTGGAAACTGTTTTGTGTATGCTGAGTCGAGTGTGACACTCTGTCTTTAAGACAATATTGCCCCGTATGTATCCTTTATACGTCCTGGACAATTGTCTCCCAAGATAAAACAGCAATGGAACAATTGAGCAAAGGAAACTCAAGTGCTACCGTGAATAATTTTGAGTAATGAAATGATGCTTGGAAGGTTGTAGGAAGAACTGAAATTCATTTTTGTTTTTCTGTCTTGTGTGTAGCTCAACAATGGTGTAAGGGGTTCTTTATATAGGTGAAGGATGGGCTGTTTAACTGCCTCCATAAGTGCCATTACTGGCCAAGTAATGGCCATTATAGAGGTAGTAATACCATCAAAATAAATGGTGAAAAAGAGAAACGGATTGGCTATTATAGGAGGAGTAATTCACCCAAAATAAATGGCTGAATTGAGTGCTGTGGCGTTTCTGATCTCTCTTCCCAAATCTGACTTTCTGGAAACTTCAGGGACCAAACTGTACGTCTTGAAACTTCAAGGACCAAACTGTACACATAAAAGAATTTTGGGGCCAAAAAGATAATATCAGAAGAAGCACAGCCCACATCCCACGACCCGTGAACCCGTGAACCTGTGAACCCGGAACTGGACCGGACGGGCACGCGGCGGCGGCACGCGTGTGGGCTTTCCTCGAACCGAAGCACATCTAGGTCCTCCCTCCTTTAAACACATGGGATACTCCTGGGATCCCAAACCCCAAACCAATTTTGAGTCTTATAAACACAACAATTCTTTCTTCCTCCATCGATGAGGGAGAATTGATCCCAAACCACACTTTTCTATGCTTCAAACACCTCACTTCGTGGATCAATATCTCTTTCATTTCTCAACGAAATTTGACGATTCTTGTCCCTACGATTATCTACGTACTTAGTAGATCATGCATGTGAAGAACCTGATTCTCCAACATGCGTAACACTAGTGTTTAAGCCGTTAAAGTTGGTCGGTCGCAACTCCCGCTAAAGGCAAATTTTCAACAATCCCCTCTTGAAAGAGATTTTGGCGCACTCACATGGTGCCTTTTCCATTTCCAGCAATATTTCAGCGGACCGATGTTGCATAAGGAGAGGTAGCTTCAACTTTGAACCTTGTATAGTTAAATACCATCGGACTTACTTACTGCGCGGTGAACGTGATGTCTTGAACCGTCAGTGTTTAGTGTAAGCCAAGTCAATAGTACCAACACAACAAATTCCCTTACTCTCTTCTTCGTAATGTTTGGTCCGTTTTGGCCATGGACAACTTCTTGGATTCTTAAGTGCGTTCATTTGAGGCGGCTCGTCCTCGCACTTAAATAGGTGGTCTCCTACAAGGTATCCTGCTATACCCCACTTCACAAGTGTTAGGAACCATTAAAAGTTTTCCAAAAACCTAACCTCAACTGTTGAGGAGCATTACATGTTTTGAAAACTTAACCTTTACCTATACTGCAGATAGCACTTAACGTCTATCGCGGGAACGACTTTGGATTTGGTGTTTCTTTTCAGAAATCACTATCCGAAGTGCTCATGCTTCCACTGAAGCGATCAACTGAACCTTTACAACTTAGTTTTCCCATTGAACCAAATTACTGGGATCTCCAGTTAGTAAGGTTGGGTTATTACTGTATTGGTCCTTATATTTTAGGTTTTAAGCCCATTCCCCTAGACAGGAAAGCCATCTGATCCTTGGGTAAGCCCTTTGTCAATGGGTCTGCTATATTATCCTTTGACTTAATGTAATCAATGGATATTATACCTGTGGTGATCAGTTGCCTAACGATCTTATGCCTCCGTCGAATATGACGAGACTTGCCATCGTACATAGCATTCCATGCCCTTCCTAGAGCCGACTGACTGTCGCAGTGGATCATTACCGAAGGTATGGGTTTGTTCCAACACGGAACATCCTCTAAGAGGTCATAAAGCCACTCAGCTTCTTCTCCTGTTTTATCTAAAGCGATAAACTCCGATTCCATTGTGGATCGGGCGATGCAAGTTTGCTTAGAGGATTTCCAAGACACAGCCCCACCACCAATTGTAAATACATACCCACTGGTGGACTTGGTGTTCTCTATATCAGATATCCAGTTTGCATCACTGTACCCCTCTAGTACAGTTGGATATCTCGAATAGTGTAACCCAAAATTTAACGTGTATTTCAGGTATTGTAATACCCGATGCAACGCCTTCCAGTGATTATCACTCGGATTACGAGTGAACCTAGCCAACTTATTGACTACATAAGCAATATCAGGTCAGGTACAGTTTGTTATATACATCAAGCTACCGATCACCTGTTCATATCGCTCCTGGTGTACAGGTGCACCAAGATTTTTATCAAGCTTTTGATTTGTATCCATTGGTGACTTTATCGGTGAACTGTCTAACATCTCAAACTTTCTCAAAACATCCTCGATTTAGTGAGACTGAGATAAGACCAGTCCTTCAGACGTCTTAGAGATTTTAATCCCTAGGATGACATCTGCGATACCCATATCCTTCATGTCGAAGCATTGTTTCAACATGTTCTTAGTCTCTAGGATTACCCTAGGACTGCTTCATGTGATTAACATGTCGTCTACATACATGCATATCATAACAAATGAGTCAGAGTTACCTTTCGTGTAAACACATTTATCACACTCATTAATGGAGAACCCCTTCAATAGTAGAGTACTATCAAATTTTTCGTGCCATTGCTTCGGGGCTTGTTTCAGCCCATATAGACATTTGACAAGTCGATAGAGTTTCTTCTCTCGCCCTTGAACCACATACCCCTCGGGTTGGTCCATATAAATTTCTTCTTCCAAATCACCATTTAGGAAGGCTGTCTTGACATCCATTTGATGTATCTCAAGGTCACGCAAAGCTGCGATCGCAATGAATTACCCGTATGGATGTCATCCGGGATACCGGGGAGTACGTGTCAAAGTAGTCAAAGCCTTCTGTCTGCCGATAGCCCTTGACTACCAACCTGGCCTTGTACTTGTCTATAGACCCATCTACTTTGTATTTCCGTTTGAGTATCCATTTACAACCCAACGGTTTATTTCCCGGAGGAAGATCAACCAACTCCCAAGTATGGTTATGCAGAATGGAGTCTATTTCACTCTCAATAGCTTCTTTCTAGAGCGGTGCTTCTGGAGTTGACAACGCCTTGGCAATTTTCCTTGGTTCATCATTAACCATATAAGCTATAAAGTCAGGACCGAAGGATTTATCCTTCCTGGCCCTTTTACTTCGCCTTAGATCCATCTCTGGAGTCTCCAAGTTTTGAGAATCCGGAACACTAGATTCCAGATGTTCAGCCACCTCGAGATTCGCTAGATCTGAACCATTCAGATCCGGGCAGTCAAGGAACTCCCGGTGCTTGAGAGCTTTGTGCATAACTTCGTTTGCGAGAGGTTATGTCTTTTTCCTTTCTAGGAAAGGTACCTTCAAAAAATAGAGCATTCCTTGATTCCATTATTGTACCCTGGTGGATATCTGGAATATCTGACTTATGCACTAAGAAGCGATAAGAACTACTGTTATTTGCATATCCGATGAATATGCAATCTATAGTCTTAGGCCCAATCTTGACCTGCTTTGGCTTGGATAGTTCAACCTTTGCCAAACAACCCCACACCTTAAAATATTTGTAGGTGGGTTTCTTTCCCTTCCATGATTCATATGGACTTTTGTCCTTACCCTTATGTGGGACTCTGTTAAGAATCGTATTAGTGGTAAGGACAGCTTCTCCCCACATATTTTGGGGAAGACCGGAATTGATAAGCAAGGCATTCATCATTTCCTTTAACGTGTAGTTCTTACGTTCCGCCACACCGTTTGATTTAGGTGAGTATGGAGCCGTCGTTTGATGAATAATGCCTTCTTGGGCACAGTATTCCTCAAATGGCGCTACATATTCTCCCCATCTATCGCTACGAATATATTTAATCCGTTGGCTCAGTTGGTTCTAAACTTCTGCTTTGTAACGTCGGAACGCTTCAAAGGCTTCATCCTAACTTTTCAACAAGTAAATGTAACAATACCTTGTGCTATCGTCAATGAATGTCACAAAGTACTTGTTCCCCCCTCTAGTTTGTGTGAACTTTAAATCACATATATCTGTGTGAATAAGTTCAAGAGCAGCGGTATTCCTTTCGACGGATCGAAAAGGAAGCTTGGTGAGTTTTGCCTCTACGCATACCTCACACTTATGTTGAGGGTTTACGTCGATAGACGGAAACAACTCCATCTTTACCAGCCTTTGAATAGACTTGTAGTTAACGTGTCCTAATCTATGATGCCATAAATTAGAAGACTCAAGCAAATAAGAAGAAGGTTCAACTTTATTACTTGGATGAAATACAGACATGTCATTCACTTTGAAGAGGCCTTCACAGACAAAGCCTCTCCCCATAAATGTGCCATTCTTAGTGAGTACAAACTTATTGGATTCAAACACTAGCCTAAAATCAGCATTAACCAATTAAGGTCCAGAAATTAAATTTCTTCTAATCTCAGGGACGTGCATCACTTCCTTTAGAGTGAGCTACATGCCGGAAGTGATCTTCAGGACCATCTTTCCTAGCCACAGCACGTCGGACGAAGCGTTGTTGCCCATGAACAGCTTCTTATCGGTGACTGGTGTGTACGTGGAGAAGGCATCTTTGTTGGAACAGATGTGTCTGGTAGCACCTGTGTCCATCCACCACTGCATTGGATTCTCAACCAAGTTGGCTTCTAGCACCACTGTAGAGAATTCCTTGATCATGTCATCCTGGAGCGTGTCCTTGACGACGTTTGCTTGCGCCTTGCCTTTAGACTTGGTTTTCTGTTGTTGGTTAGTCTTGAGCTTGCGGCATTTCTTGATCCTATGACCAGGTTTCCCACAGTGCTGACAGTGACCTCTGAACATCTCCGCTGCGGGGGCCTTGCCGTCTTTTTGGAACTTCCGCTTCTTGCTTGAGTTCCCTTTGGCCTCAGCCAGATTCGCCTTTGCCTCGGCAGGTTGTCTACCCCTTGGCAAGGTCTTCTTATTATCTTCCTGGATTTGCAGTTTGATAATAAGCTCTTCAAAGGTCATCTCCTTTGTCTTGAGTTTTAAGTAACTCATAAACTCTTTCCATGAAGGAGGTAACTTTTCATTCAATGATGCAACTAAAAACTGCTCGTTTGGTTTCATTCCTTCCAAATCCAGATGATGTAAAATCATTTGGAATTCCTGGACTTGGGACATCACAGTCTTACTATCCACCATTTGGAATTTTAGAAATTTTCCAACGATGAACTTCTTAGTACCCGCATCTTGTGCGTTGTACTTCTTTTGCAGTTTTTCCCACAGCTCTTTGGCAGTGCCAACGGTGCAATAGACCGTGTAGAGAGAGGGTCTGCCAAGCAGTTCAGTATGTAATTCTTACACATGAAATCGCTATGATTCCACGCATAACGAACCATCTTCATGCTGTTAACGACATGGATACCAAGGCCCCCTTCACCCGTTTCAGGAGGCGAAGAGTCCATTTCATCTCCAGCTTGTGGAGGATCTTCCGTAAGGAACCGGGTCATGCCCATTACAGTTAAGTAGAACAACATATTTTGCTGCCATCTCTTAAATTCTAATCCCATGAATTTTTCAGAGCGATCATGGTGGTGTGAGGCAGAAGGTGGAGCACCAGCAGTCGGGAAGGCAGCGGAGTTACTGCCTTGAACGATAGCGATAGCAAGACAACGGCGAATGAAGAAGGCGGCAGCAGAGTTGCTGCCTTGGCCAGTAGCGGGGAAGGCATCAACGTTGCTTTGAGAGGAAACAGTAGTAGAAGAAACATCATTCATGTTTCCAGCCATGTTACAACAATTACAGTAAGCAAATATTGTCTTAAACTTGTTGGATACAAAGGTGCAGGAAATGGAAATTACAAATAACTGCTAAGTAATAGAAAACTGAAAGTACAATTCAACAACAAAAACTGAAATTATAAAGATGTTGAACAAGAAAACTGGAAACTGTTTTGTGTATGCTGAGTCGAGTGTGGCACTCTGTCTTTAAGACAATATTGCCCCGTATGTATCCTTTATACGTCCTGGACAATTGTCTCCCAAGATAAAACAGCAATGGAACAATTGAGCAAAGAAAACTCAAGTGCTATCATGAATAATTTTGAGTAATGAAATGATGCTTGGAAAGGTTGTAGGAAGAACTGAAATTCGTTTGTGTTTTTCTGTCTTGTGTGTAGCTCAACAATGGTGTAAGGGGTTATTTATATAGGTGAATGAGGGGTTGTTTAACTACCTCCAAAAGTGTCATTACCGGCCAAGTAATGACCATTATGGAGGTAGTAATACCACCAAAATAAATGGTGAAAAAAGAAACGGATTGGCCATTATAGGAGGATTAATTCAGCCAAAATAAATGACTGAATTGAGTGATGTGGCGTTTCTGATATCTCTTCCCAAATCTGACTTTCTAGAAACTTCAGGGACCAAACTGTACATCTTGAAACTTCAGGGACCAAACTGTACATATGAAAGAATTCTGGGCCTAAAAGATAATATAAGAAGTAGCACAGCCCACAGCGCATGACCCGTGAACCCGTGAATAAGGAACTGGACCGGATGGGCGGGCGGCGGAGGCGCGCGTGTGGGCTTTCCTCGAACCGAAGCACATCTAGGTCCTCCCTCCTTTAAACACATGGGATACCCCTGGGGTCCCAAACCCCAAATCATTTTTGAGTCATATAAACACAATAATTCTTTCTTCCTCCACCGATAAGGGAGAATTGATCCTAAACCACACTTTTCCATACTTCAAACACCTCACTTCGTGGACCAATATCTCTTTTATTTCTCAATAAAATTTGATGATTCTTGGCCCTACGGTTATCTACGTACTTAGTAGATCATGCATGTGTGAAGAACCGGATTCTCCAACATGCGTAACACTAGTGTTTAAGCCATTAAAGTTGGTCGGTCGCAACTCCCGCCAAAGGCAAATTTCCAACAATCCCCTCTTGAAATAGGTTTTGGCCCACTCACATGGTGCCTTTTCCATTTCCAGCAATATTTCAGCGGATCGATGTTGCATAAGGAGAGGTAGCTTCAACTTTGAACCTTGCATAGTTAAATACTATCGGACTTACTTACTGCGCGGTGAACGTGATGTCTTAAACCGTCAGTGTTTAGTGTAAGCCAAGTCAATAGTACCAACACAACAAATTCCCTTACTCTCTTCTTCGTAATGTTTGGTCCGTTTTGGCCATGGACAACTTCTTGGATTCTTAAGTGCGTTCATTTGAAGCGGCCCGTCCTCGCACTTAAATAGGTGGTCTCTTACAAGGTATCCTGCTATACCCCACTTCACAAGTGTTAGGAACCATTAAAAGTTTTCCAAAAACCTAACCTCAACTGTTGAGGAGCATTACATGTTTTGAAAACTTAACCTTTACCTATACTGCAGATAGCACTTAACGTCTATCGCGGGAACGACTTTGGATTTGGTGTTTCTTTTCAGAAATCACTATCCGGAGTGATCATGCTTCCACTGAAGCGATCAACTGAACCTTTACAACTTAGTTTTCCGATTGAACCAAATTACTGGGATCTCTAGTTAGTAAGGTTGGGTCACCACTGTATTGGTCCTTATATTTTGGGTTTTAAGCCCATTCCCCTAGACAGGCAAGCCATCTGATCCTTGGGTAAGCCCTTTGTCAATGGGTCTGCTATATTATCCTTTGACTTAATGTAATCAATGGATATTATACCCGTGGTGATCAGTTGCCTAACGGTTTTTTGCCTCCGTCGAATATGACGAGACTTGCCGTTGTACATAGCATTCTGTGCCCTTCCTAGAGCCGACTGACTGTCGCATTGGATCATTACCGAAGGTATGGGTTTGTTCCAACACGGAACATCCTCTAAGAGGTCATAAATCCACTCAGCTTCTTCTCCTGTTTTGTCTAAAGCGATAAACTCCGATTCCATTGTGGATCGGGCGATGCAAGTTTTCTTAGAAGATTTCCAAGACACAGCCCAACCACCAATTGTAAACACATACCCATTGGTGGACTTGGTGTTCTCTATATCAGATATCCAGTTTGCATCACTGTACCCCTCTAGTACAGTTGGATATCTCGAATAGTGTAACCCAAAATTTAACGTGTATTTCAGGTATTGTAATACCCGATGCAACGCCTTCCATTGATTATCACTCGGATTACGAGTGAACCTAGCCAACTTATTTACTACATAAGCAATATCAGGTCGGGTGCAGTTTGTTATATACATCAAGCTACCGATCACCTGTGCATATCGCTCCTGGTATACAGGTGCACCAAGATTTTTATCAAGCTTTTGATTTGTATCCATTGGTGACTTTATCGGTGAACTGTCTAACATCTCAAACATTCTCAAAACATCCTCGATTTAGTGAGACAGAGATAAGACCATCCCGTCAGACGTCTTAGAGATTTTAATCCCTAGGATGACATCTGCGATACCCATATCCTTCATGTCGAAGAATTGTTTCAATATGTTCTTAGTCTCTAGCATTACCCTAGGACTGCTTCATGTGATCAACATGTCGTCTACATACAGGCATATCATAACAAATGAGTCAGAGTTACCTTTCGTGTAAATACATTTATCACACTCATTAATGGCGAACCCCTTAGATAGTAGAGTACTATCAAATTTTTCGTGTCATTGCTTCGGGGCTTGTTTCAGCCCATACAGAGATTTGACAAGTTGACAGACTTTCTTCTCTTGCCCTTGAACCACATACCCCTCGGGTTGGTCCATATAAATTTCTTCTTCCAAATCACCATTTAGGAAGGCTGTCTTGACATCCATTTGATGTATCTCAAGGTCACGCAAAGCTGCGGTCGCAATGAATACCCGTATGGATGTCATCTGGGATACCGGGGAGTATGTGTCAAATTAGTCAAAGCCTTCTGTCTGCCGATAGCCCTTGACTACCAACCTGACCTTGTACTTGTCTATAGACCCATCTGCTTTGTATTTCCGTTTGAGTATCCATTTACAACCCAACGGTTTATTTCCCGGAGGAAGATCAACCAACTCCCAAGTATGGTTATGCAGAATGGAGCCTATTTCACTCTCAATAGCTTCTTTCCAGAGCGGTGCTTCTGGGGTTGACAACGCCTTAGCAATTGTCCTTGGTTCATCATTAACCATATAAGCTAGAAAGTCAGCACCGAATGATTTATCCTTCCTGGCCCTTTTACTTCGCCTTAGATCCATCTCTGGAGTCTCCAAGTTCTGAGAATCTGGAACACAAGATTCCAGATGCTCAGCCATCTCGAGATTCGCTAGATCTGAACCATTCAGATCCGGGCAGTCAAGAACTCCCGATTCTTGAGAGCTTTGTGCATAACTTCGTTTGCGAGAGGTTATGTCTTTTTCCTTTCTAGGAAATGTACCTTCAAAGAATAGAGCATTCCTTGATTCCATTATTGTACCCTGGTGGATATCTGGAATATCTAACTTATGCACTAAGAAGCGATAAGAACTACTGTTATTTGCATATCCGATGAATATGCAATCTACAGTCGTAGGCCCAATCTTGACCTGCTTTGGCTTGGGTAGTTCAACCTTTGCCAAACAACCCAACACCTTAAAATATTTGTAGGTGGGTTTCTTTCCCTTCCATGATTTATATGGAGTTTTGTCCTTACCCTTATGTGGGACTCTGTTAAGAATCGTATTAGCAGTAAGGACGGCTTCTCCGCATATATTTTGGGGAAGACCGAAATTGATAAGCAAGGCATTCATCATTTCCTTTAATGTGCGGTTCTTACGTTCCGCCACACCGTTTGATTGAGGTGAGTATGGAGCCGTCGTTTGATGAATAATGCCTTCTTGGGCACAATATTCCTCAAATGGCGCTATATATTCTCCCCCTCTATAGCTACGAATGGATTTAATCCGTAGGCTCAGTTGGTTCTAAACTTCTGCTTTGTAACATCGGAACGCTTCAAAGGCTTCATCCTTACTTTTCAACAAGTAAAGGTAACAATACCTTGTGCTATCATCAATGAATGTCACAAAGTACTTGTTCCCCCCTCTAGTTTGTGCGAACTTCAAATCACATATATTTGTGTGAATAAGTTCTAGAGGAACGGTATTCCTTTCGACGGATCGAAAAGGAAGCTTGGTGAGTTTTGCCTCTACGCACACCTCACACTTATGTTGAGGATTTACATCGATAGACGGCAACAACTCCATCTTTACCATCCTTTGAATAGACTTGTAATTAACGTGTCCTAATCTATGATGCCATAAATTAGAAGACTCAAGCAAATAAGAAGAAGGTTCAACTTTATCACTTGGACACAATACAGACATGGCATTCACTTTGAAGAGGCCTTCACAGACGAAGCCTCTCCCCACAAATGTGACATTCTTAGTGAGTACAAACTTATTGGATTCAAACACTAGCCTAAAACCAGCATTAACCAATAAAGGTCCAGAAATTAAATTTCTTCTAATCTCAGGGACGTGCATCACTTCCTTCAGAGTGAGCTACTTGCCGGAAGTCATCTTCTGGACCATCTTTCCTACCCACATCACGTCGGACGAAGCGTTGTTGCCCATGAATAGCTTCTTATCGGTGACTGGTGTGTACGTGGAGAAGGCATCTTTGTTGGAACAGATGTGTCTGGTAGCACCTGTGTCCATCCACCACTGCATCGGATTCTCAACCAAGTTGGCTTCTAGCACCACTGCAGAGAATTCCTCGATCATGTCATCCAGGAGCGTGTCCTTTACGATGTTTGCTTGCGCCTTGCCTTTAGACTTGGTTTTCTATTGTTGCTCAGTCTTAAGCTTGCGGCATTCCTTGATCCTAAGACCAGGTTTCCCACAGTGGTGACAGTTACCTCTGAACATCTCCGCTGCGGGGGCCTTGTCATCTTTTTGGAACTTCTGCTTCTTGCTTGAGTTCCCTTTGGCCTCAGATAGATTCGCCTTTGCCTTAGCAGGTTGTCTACCTCTTGGCAAGGTCTTCTTATTATCTTCCGGGATGTGCAGTTTGATAATAAGTTCTTCAAAGGTCATCTCCTTTGTCTTGAGTTTTAAGTAACTCATAAACTCATTCCATGAAGGAGGTAACTTTTCAATCCGCAATGCAACCAAAAACTGCTCGTTTGGTTTCATTCCTTCCAAATCCAGGTGATGTAAAATCATTTGGAATTCCTGGACTTGGGACATCACTGTCTTACTATCCACCATTTGGAATTTTAAAATTTTCCAACGGTGAACTTCTTTGTACCCGCATCTTGCGCGTTGTACTTCTTTTGCAGTTTTTCCCACAGCTCTTTGGTAGTGCCAACGGTGCAATAGACCGTGTAGAGAGGGTCTGCCAAGCAGTTTAGTATGTAATTCTTACACATGAAATCGCTATGATTCCACGCATCACGAACCATCTTCATGCCGTTAACGACAGGGATACCAAGGCCCCCTTCACCCGTTTCAGCAGGCTAAGAGTCCATTTCATCTCCAGCTTGTGGAGGATCTTCCGTTAGGAACCGGGTCATGCCCATTACAGTTAAGTAGAACAACATCTTTTGCTGCCATCTCTTAAATTCTAATCCCATGAATTTTTCAGGGCGATCATAGTGGTGTGAGGCAAAAGGTGGAGCACCAGCAATCGGGAAGGCAGCGGAGTTACTGCCTTGAATAGTAGCGCAATAAAGCAACGGCGGTCAAGAACTCTGCTGCCTTGGCCAGTAGCGGCAGTAGCGAGGAAGGCAGCAACGTTGCCTTGAGAGGCAACATTAGTAGCAGCAACATCATTCATGTTTCCAGCCATGTTACAATAGTTACAGTAAGCAAATATTGTCTTACACTTGTTGGATACAAAGGTGCAGGAAACGGAAATTACAAATAACTGCTAAGTAATAGAAAACTGAAATTACAATTCAACAACAAAAACTGAAATTATAAAGATGTTGAACAAGAAAACTGGAAACTATTTTGTGTATGCTGAGTCGAGTGTGACACTCTGTCTTTAAAACAATATTGCCCCGTATATATTCTTTTTACGTCCTGGACAATTGTCTCCCAAGATAAAACAACAATGGAACAATTGAGCAAAGGAAACTCAAGTGCTATCGTGAATAATTTTGAGTAATGAAATGATGCTTGGAAGGTTGTAGGAAGAACTGAAATTCGTTTGTATTTTTCTGTCTTGTGTGTAGCTCAACAATGGTGTAAGAGGTTCTTTATATAGGTGATGGAGGGGTTGTTTAACTGCCTCCATTGCCATTACTGGCCAAGTAATGGCCATTATGGAGGTAGTAATACCACCAAAATAAATGGTGAAAAAGAGCAACGGATTGGCCATTATAGGAGGAGTAATTCAGCCAAAATAAATGGTTGAATTGAGTGTTGTGGCGTTTCTGATCTCTCTTCCCAAATCTGACTTTCTGGAAACTTCAGGGATCAAACTGTACGTCTTGAAACTTCAGGGACCAAACTATATATATGAAAAATTCTGGGCCCAAAAAGATAATATCAGAAGAAGCTCATCCCTCCTTTAAACACATGGGATACCCCTTGGTGTCCCAAACCCTAAACCAATTTTGAGTCTTATAAACACAACAATTCTTTCTTCCTCCACCGATGAGGGAGAATTGATTCCAAACCACACTTTTCCATGCTTCAAACACCTCAATTCGTGGACCAATATCTCTTTCATTTTCTCAACGAAATTTGACGATTATTGGCCCTACGGTTATCTACGTACTTAGTAGATCATGCATATGTGAAGAACCGGATTCTCCAACATACGTAACACTAGTGTTTAAGCCGTTAAAGTTGGTCGGTCGCAACTCCCGCCAAAGGCAAATTTCCAACAGTGATTGTACCTATTTGTTTAAAAGATAGGATCGTGTAAACGTGTACAATAAATACACTACAATCTCTACCCATAATTAGAATATATCACATATATTGTGAATATATTTAGTGATAGATAATTATTGTAAACTAGGATTCCTCTTGTATTAGGGTTGTATATTGTACACTATATATATTGATATTAATGAGAAACACTCACCAAGGGAGATTGATATCATCTTACATGGTATCAAGAGCCAAAACCCTAACCTAGAAAATTTTCTCTTCTTGCCCCCCCCCCCCTTCTCTCTCGGCCGACGGCATCAATATTTTTCTCTTCCCAATTTCCACCACTCTAATGGAGAATTTGGCTACTCCCACCTCTTCCGATGCTTCCGCTTCTAACTCAGTCGTAATCCAACCACCCACTACCTTCTCCTCACCATTTTTCCATTCGGCTCTTGCCGTTACAAACATCAAGAATTTTATCCCTATAATTCTTGATCAGGAAGATGGCCAATATTGGTCATGGATGAAACTATTTTGTATCCATACATGTGCTTGATCATATAGACGACTATTTCCCTCGTCCTCCCGATATGGACGACATCATATGGCGTCGCCTCGATGCCGTGGTCAAACAGTTGATATATGGCACTATATCCAAGGATTTACTATACACAATCATGAAAACGAGTACCTCTGCCCGTGATCTATGGACACATTTGGAAGAAGTTTTTCAAGACAACAAGAACACTCATGCAGTGTACTTGGAAGAACAGTTCAACAACACTCGTCTTGAAATTTTTTCTAATATGTCAGAATATTGCAAGCAGTTGAAACTGGTGGCAGACTAACTGTCCAACGTTGGTACGCCTGTGTCCGAAACAAAAATGGTGTTACAATTAGTTGCAGGCCTCCATAAGGGTGAATATGACACCCTAGCCACGATGATACAACAGGATGACCCCTACCAAGTTTCAACAAAGCACGCTCGCAATTGTTATTGGAGGAAACTAGACATGCGAAGCAGGACAAGCATAACCAGAAGGCATTAGAAGTTGAAACACCCGCACAACATCAGGCCGTTGCCTGCCAGCAGCCTATGCCGGAAAACATCCAACCGCGGCAAAACCACGGCGGCAGAGGTGGCAGGGGCTGCGGCAGTGGGCGAGGTGGCAAGGGTTGCGGGAAAGGAAGAGGCCAACAACCACAGCAGTTCAGCAATACCGCATCATGGGCCGGCCTAGTCTCTAGTTACCCAAATTAGAAGTGGGCCACGGTTTCAGGGTATCATCCAGCCTAGTACCCTTTTCAGCAACAAGGGTTACTGGGCCAGGCTCCATGTCCGCGACCGCCACTGTTCCAGCAACAACAAGACCATGTCGTGCAAGCCCAGTTCCCACAACAGCCTTCAAATCAAATCCCCACTGATTTGGGTCAGGCATTCAGCAGTATGAGTTTGCAGCAGCCCGATGAAAATCGGTATATGGACTCCGGAGCCTCATCTCACCTCACCCAGTCCGTAGGTATTCTTTTCCAATTGTTTCGTTTAAAGTCTCCACAATTTATTACAGTTGGCAATGGTTATCGCATTCCAATTCAGGGCTATGGTCACACCCACACTCTGCCACCTCACCCACCCTTCTCCCTAAATAACGTCCTGCATGCCCCACACATCATCAAAATTTAATATTCATTAGGAAATTTACTCGTAATAATTCTGTGTATGTTGATATTAATCCCTTTGGTTTTACTGTGAATGATCTACGTACGAGGACACCTCTTATGAGATGCAATAGCACAGGGGACCTCTATCCATTCACATCTTCGTCCGCTGCCGGTTACCGCCCACAGACTACCCTAGCTGCTCTGTCTCCGTCAATTTGGCACAATAGACTCGGACACCCAGGAGCTCCTATTTTTTATTTTCTTAGAAGTAATAATTTTATTCAATGTAATGGGAAACTTGCCCAGACCTGCGTTTCCTGTCAATTAGGAAAACATGTCAGTCTTCTCTTTAATTCATCAGTTAGCATTACGTTTGCTCCTTTTGATATTGTTCATGCTGATTTGTGGACTTCCCCCATTACTAGCTCCCTAGGTCATAAATATTGTCTCGTGTTATTGGATGACTACTCTCACTTTCTTTGGATCTACCATTAAAATTTAAGTCTGAAGTCTTTGCTAAATTTCTTGAATTTTGCACATTTATCAAACGCAATTCGAATGAGCCATTAAATCTTTCCAATGTGACAATGGTCGTGAATTTAACAACTCCGCATTTCAAATTCTGCAACAATAATGGCATGGTCTTCCGATTTTCGTGTCCTCACACGTCCCCTCAAAATAGCAAAGCTGAGCGTATCATCCGTACAATAAATAACATGGTCCACACTTTTCTATTTCATGCCTCCCTCCCTCCATCCTTTTGGGTTTATGCGGTCAAAATGGTAGAATACGTCCTTATTATTTTCCCACTAGTACCCTCCATAACATGACTCCAACTGAAATCTTACACCGTCAGGTTCCCTCCTATGATCACCTACGGATATTCGGTTGCCTATATTTCCCTAATCTCTCTTCCACATCCTCTCATAAATTAGCTCCCCGTACCACTCTGTGTGTCTTCTTAAGTTTCCCGTCAAACCATAGGGGCTATCTGTGCTATGACTTATCCACTCGTCAAATTCACGTCTCGCGTCACGTCACTTTTGACGAGACACAATTCCTCTTTTCGAACATCCAAAAATTTTGAAAACCGAATTATGAATTTTTAGACGAATCAACTCTCTCTCCTGTCACCCTTCGGGAACTGTGCCCGACTGACACCACTGCACCTCCACAACCTCCATCTGCCACCGTACAGCGTCTGCCGTCTGCATCTCTACCACCGGTGTCCTCCCTATCACCGCCTCTTGCCACCTCTAGCACCACTCTGCCTCCAATTTCCACCGACTCACAGGTCACCGTCCCATCCATTGTGTCGTCCCTACAGTCTCACCACTGTGCCGACCCCAATCCATCCTTCAACCACCACCCAACAAACCCAGTTACTGGACCTACTACGCCACCGACATTGTACCCTACCCTACAGACCTCTTCCATTTCTGGCATACCGAGAATCCCCATAAATCCCTACCACAGTTCATCAACAACCAACGACCGAACCCAATTGACTTCAATCCCAAACACTGTCACTATTCCGCCCCACCCAACAGCCACTCTCGACCAAAACCCAATCTCGATAACACCAATTACACCACACCCGATTCTGACATCACCCAGTCCAACCAACCAGTCAACCAACACCCTTACCCAGCCAGCACCCACACACTGGATGGAAACTCGTGCCCAACACGGAATTTTCAAACCCAAAGTCCAATTTAACCCGTCCACCTAAATAATTTCACTTATTCCAAAAAGCCCTAAATTAGCCAAACTGGACCTAAATTGGAATGCGGCCATGTGTGAGGAGTTTAATGCTTTAACAAAACAGCATACTTGGGACTTGGTTCGTAGACCGGAGGGGGTGAATGTGATCTGTTGCATCTGAATTTTTTGTCACAAGTTCAGAAATAGTGGTGACTTAGAAGATACAAGGCAAAACTCATGGCAAATGGTACTAACCAGCATGAGGGCATTGATTGCGGTGAGACATTCAGTCTGGTTGTTAAATTGACTACCATTCGCACAGTTCTAAGCATTGCTATGGGAAAGCATTAGCTGATTCATAAGCGAGATGTGAAGAATGAATTTCTTCATGGGGATTTAAGAGAAACTGTATACATGCATCAGCCGCCTGGTTTTGTCCACCCAGCAACCCCACATTATTGTGTCATCTCCGTAAGTCACTCTATGGCTTAAAACAGACCCCAGAGAATGGTATGATCGTTTTGAACAGTTCATTATGTGTCTTGGGTTTACATGCAGCAGATGTGATAACTCATTTTTTACTTTACATCGAGGTCATGACACCGCTTATTTATTGTTATATGTGGATGACATTGTTCTTACTTCCTCTACTGTTGTGTTGAAAGACGAGATTATTGCACTGCTCAAGTCTGAATTTGCCATGACTGATTTGGGGAAGTTGAGCTATTTCTTGGGGATCTCAGTCACTAGATCTGCAGATTGTATGTTTCTTTGCGAGCGTAAGTATGTAGAAGAGATCGTGCACAGGGCTAAGATGGACAATTGTAAAATCATGTCCACTCCAGTTGATTCTAAATCCAAACTTAGTGCCATGGTTGGTAATCCAATGACTGATCCTACTATGTATCAAAGTCTTGCAGGTGCACTTCAGTATCTCACCTTCACCAGGCCTGACATTGCCTATATTGTCCAGCAGGTATGCTTGTTTATGCATGCCCCAAGGGAACCTCATTTTACTGCCCTCAAACGTATCATTCGATATGTTAAGGGCACACTGGATTATGGACTACACTTATACCCCTCTACACCGAACACGTTATTATCCTACACAGATGCAGATTGGGCAGGCGGTCCAGACACCCGCCGCTCTACATCCGGCTACTGTGTGTTTTTGGGTGATAATCTCATCTCTTGGTCTGTCAAGCGGCAAGCCACGTTATCCCGTTCGAGTGCAGAAGCTGAGTATAGAGGAGTTGTTAATGTTGTTGCTGAGATCTGTTGGCTCCGAAACCTTCTCTTGGAGCTTCAGTGTCCTTTAAGTAAAGCGTGTCTAGTCTACTATGATAACATATCCGCCATATACTTGTCTCACAATCCGGTTCAGCATCAGCGCAAACCAAGCATATTGAGATGGGCATCCACTTTGTTCGCGAGAAGGTTGCTCTTGGACATATTAAGGTATTGCACGTGCCTTCCTCATATCAATACGCGGATATTTTCACGAAGGGCCTCCCGAGACAGTTGTTCCTTGATTTCAGATCCAGTCTTAGCGTTAGGCCTCCTCCTGCTCTGACTGAGGGGGTGTGTAAACGTGTACAATAAATACACTACAATCCCTACCCATAATTAGAATATATCTCATATATTGTGAATATATTTAGTGATAGATAATTATGGTAAACTATGATTTCTCTTGTATTGTGACTAGGATTCCTCTTGTATTAGGGTTGTATATTATACACTATATATATTGATATTAATGAGAAAGACTCCCCAAGGGAGATTAATATCATCTTATACATCGTAATAGTTTCACAGCAAGGTAGTATTTAAAATCTACCATATGTGCAGATAACTTTGAAAAAATAGAGCAAAGGTACCAACTTTACCATTCTGTCTACCCATGCCCAGAAAAACTCTATTCTACTACTTAGATGCATGTCAATGAGATACCAAAAACTCATGAACACACGGGCCAAACATCTGATACCCTAGTCTCAGAAAATTATGTAGGATCCTCAATCATTATAAAAAACTGATAAGCTAATTGATAAGACAATATCAAAGCTGACTATAGACACAAATGCCCTAAGGTGATTGTTCTTATTTATTAAAAAGATACGATCGTAATAGTTTCACAGCAAGGTAGTATTTAGAATCTACCATATGTGTAGATAGCTTTAAAAAAAATAGAGCAAAGGTACCACCTGTACCATTCTGTTTACCCATGCCCATAAAAACTCTATTCTGCTACTAAGATGCATGTCAATGAGTACCAAAAACTCATGAACAAACAGGCCAAACATCTGATAAGCTAATTGGACAGACAATATCAAAGTTGACTATAGACACAAATGCCCTAGCAAGAATAGAGCCCTTATTTAGCATTCATGTCATTTTACCTGGCCAAATGCATTAAAGCATTTCTTTTTGCCCTTATCTACATGTCATTAGTAGTTCATTTTTTTCTGTAACCATTGACAAATGTAGTATTTGTTGGTTACTTATATAATGCAAACACATAACAATTTACTTGCCATATGGACTCAAGCAATAACTCGTAAGCAAGAAAATGCTATATTTTGCTGATTAAAATATCTAAGTTGACTTTTGAGTCATGAATTTTTCCCTGGATTCACAATACCTGCATCACAATATAATTCGAAAAAAAGCCTGGACCATGGCTTTTGGTCTTTCTTCCGACTACACAGTTACTTCAAATTAAGGGTGGCCAGTGGGCCGGGCTCGGGTCGGCGGGCGGGTGGCGCGGGGTCGGGGTCGGGGCGGGACGATCCGGGGGTCGGGATCGGGCCTAGCGGGCCTAGCGGGGTCGGGTCTGGGCGGGACTGCTCCGGTCCGTCCGATCCCGATCCGTCGGTGTCGGGCGGGGCGGGGTCGGGTCGGGCTCGGGTCGGGGCGGGGCGAGCTCGGGTTTTCCTTTTTTTTTTTTTTTTTAAATAACATATGTATAAAAAAAAACTCAATAAATAAAACAAGATAGTGTAATAAAAACATCCCAATTTGTTTTTGTGCCTCTTATATTATTTAATAGACATATGATTTTTTTGTAATACAAATACAATTGTCTAAAATCTAAATTGCAACTTTATGGTGTTGTCCAAAAGTTGCAAATTACATAATAAAATTGCAATTAAAAAAATTACATTTTCAAAAAAATCATGTTCTAATTGCTTGATGATTTCATGTGGTTCTTCGGTTGGAATAGGTATTTGTTGGTCAAATTGATCCACGTCGCTTCCACTACCTTCGGTTAAGATCTCGTTGTAGTTTTCATCATCTTCTTCGTTGATCTCCGGTTGACCGCACCTTCTCCGCTCCGCTCGTATCCAATCTACGAATAATACGCAATTTCCAAAAGTTGTCTCCGGCCAATGAGTGTCTGTGGTCTCCTATTTGATATCTGCTGCCAGAAAAAGCGCTTTCCGACGCGATTGACGACGCTTGAATGTTCAAAACATCTCGAGCCATCATTGAAAGTGTCGGAAAGGTCTTCTCATTCCCCTCCGGTATTTGCAAGTCTTCTTGTCCATCTTCATTGATAACTTCTTGATACGGTACGAGAACCATTGCGCAAAACAAAAATATCCAACTCGCTAATTTGGTTAGTAGAGGTACGGCCGCACATTCTATTTCGAGGCTTTCAATACTAGCCGAGAAACAGCATGTCTTTTGTGAGGTTGTGTTGAAGATGAAGAAGATGGTATGGTAGCCGATACGTTACTAGCATTTTCTTGTTGATAAAATCTATATATATTTTTGCGGTGGTGTTCTACGCTATTCAACACTTCTTCTTTAGTTTGTTCAATAGGTGGTGGGTGATTTAGATTTTTGGGACTTGGAGGTGGTAGTACTTCTATACAATCGTAAATAGTTTCAATTAGTGATTTAGTACCGTCTATTTTAATAGTAGGATTTAATACAGAACCAATAATATAAATAGAAGGAATAGGAATAAAATATTTTTTTATTTTGACAAACATTTTTTTAATAGTGCCTTATAATTTGGTTTTTCCATATATTCACTAAGTAATAAAAATATTAGAGTTATATAAAATAACATAGTTGAAATAGTAGGATAATATATACCGGAAAATTCTTTTGTTGCTTGAAAAAATTTCTCTAAAAATACAATAAGTTCGGAAATTTTTTCCCAATCACTATCTAAAATCATATCATTTGGCTTTTTATTATGAGAGTTAAAAAATAAAGTTATAGGTAATTTATAGTCATAAGCAACAAGTAGTTGCTCGTATAAAGAATTCCACCTAGTGGATACTTCTTGTGGAATTCTTCTAAAAGGTAGTCCACAATCATGACAAATTTTTTTATATTCTTTTCTACGTTGTACTTTATTACTTTTAAAAATAAAGTTTATAGCAAATTGTATTTTACTAAGAATGTCTTCAAAAAGTGATAGACCATCCTTTACAATTAAGTTATATATATGGCACGCGCATTTTATATGAAAATGGTCGGAAAAGATGGAGCTAAACTATTTTTTAACATTGTAATTGCGTAATTGTTATTAGAAGCGTTATCTAATGTAATAGTCATAATTTTATCGGTAATTCGTAATAATCGCACACTTGATAAATATTTTCTGCAATAAAAGTACCGGTGTGCCTATCATCTATATATCTATACGCTAAAATACGTTTTTGCATAGACCATTTATAATCTATCCAATGACAAGTTACAGTTAAATAATCATGGCCGTTAGTACTACGACCTATATCGGACGTGATAGATACTTTGCCATTAAAATGATATAATGAAAAACGTAAATATTGTTGATATTCATGCGCAAATTTAAATACATCTCTCTTAACAGTTGACCTAGGAAAACCGTTAAAAGCGAGGATTATATATATCTCTAATGTAATGAATAAAACCGGGAGATGAAGGAAATGAAAAAGGCAAACCCTCCACACAACTAATTTTGATATTGCTTCCCTATCTCTATGTTTGTTGTATTTAGAGCCTACAATTCCCCCGTCATAGGGTTAATTTGACCTGTACTTGGTCGGGACGAGTATCGGTATGTGAACCTTGTCCCGATGGAGCGGCCGTTTGCGCACCCGGTTTTGAAGCTTGGTATTGGGCATACCTAGTTTGGATGAGCACTTACTACATGTCTAATTAAACCCCCGTCCCACCGTGACCTTTTCAGTTTTAAATTTTAAAACATTTTTACAAATTTTACATATGGCTACTTGATTCTCTACGTCCCTATCAAAAAATGTCCATGCATCGATTTTAATGGTCGTTTTCTTGGACCTCGTCTCATACTAGGGGGAATAGGAGGTATTTCAGTTGAAGGTGCACTAGTGGGCGTGTTGTCATCAATATTAGTGGGTGTATCGTCTAGATCATCGTCTAAATTAAAGTCTTCTTGAGTTCAGGAAAATAACTCCTCGTCTAAATCTAATGGTATTGTAGGAAAATGTTGAGTATCAACAAAATCATCATGTGTAGGAATAAGATGACTAGAAGAAGTACCCTTGCCCGATTGCCCCTACTAGAAGAAGTCTTACCCTTACCCTTAAACATACCTCTAATTCCTTCCATTACTTCAAATTCATTCCCCTTTTTTACGGCACTGTTCGACACCTCTGTGTTTGACCATTGTGATTGACACCGACTAAGAATGTGAGTTTAGATGGGGACATCCGTGCAGTTTGGGATCAAGCTTCCATCACTGTCCTGACTTATGTAAGGGTGGGAAAGCAGAATAGCCGACTCATACTGTAAAATTGCAGAAATAAGCCAAAATATTTGCCTGATCTATTGACAGTAGAGTTTTTACATACCTGACAGAGTATTATCACCATTGTAGATGAGAAGTTGTGAAGAAGTAGTTGCTTGATTGAACCATAGCAAGAGAATTGAACTATGTATGTTCTTCAAATCAGAGTAGGAAGATATTACCAGCCAAATGCCAAGAAAGAAATCACATTTATTAGTTGACGAATAAATTAAACACATACCAATACCTATCAAATCAACTATATCAGGGAGTGAAAATCCATCAAAGGACGGAATTTCTACTTTTTAATGGCCAAGAATGGTATTTATGTTCCATAGAATCATAATTATAATGCCAAGAAAGAAATCACATTCATTATAATAAAAGGAGTAGACTTTCTACTTTATGACGTTATGACGGTCAAGACATAAAACCACATGCAACGGATCACATTCACCCCCTCTGATCGATGAACCAAATCTCAAGTACGTTGTTTTGTTAAAACATTAAACTTCTCACACATGGCCGCATTCCAATTCGGATCCATTTTGACTAATTTTGGGCTTTTGGGAATAGGGGAAATTTTTTGGGTGGACAAGTTAAATTGGACTTTGGGTTTGAAAATCTTGTGTTTGGCACGGGTTTCCATACGGTGTGAGAGTGCTGGCTGGGTAAGGGTGTTGTTTGTCGGGTCGGGTGTACTGTGTGGGGTCAGAATCGGGGCTGTGTGGCTGGGTAAGAGTGTGGGTTGCACCGATCTGGGTGGGTCGTGACTGGCGGAGGTCAACGATATGGGGTATGGAGTCAATGGTGGGGAGGGACCGGTGTTCTAGTTTGGTGGTGGTACTATGGTGGTTCGATGGGGGTTTCCGGTGGCTGGTGTGGTTGCGGGTGGGTGTTGGGGATACGGTGGCAACACAGAGTAGGGGATGGTGACCGAAGATGGTGCCGAGATATTGGACCGATTGTCGGGGATAGTGGCAATCGACGGTGATAGTGACGGAGACCAGGCGGGTGGCAGAGACGCAGAGTTGCGTTATGTGGTGGCGGTAGTGGAAGTGGCAGAGACGCAGAGTTGCCTGACAGACCGCTGGTAGTGGAAGTGGCGGGAGGTGGTGGTGACAGAGTGCCGACTGTTGTCGGAATAGTGGTAGCGTGACGGAGAGCTTGGTGGACAAGCGGTGATGTGTCCGAATCATCAAGAAATTTGTAATCAGTGGCTCGGAAATTTTGAATGTTGTCAAACGGTAAAACATACTCAATAAAGGTGACGTGGCGAGAAATTATGATTTTATCGGTGGAGAGCTCATAGCACAAGTATCCCCTATGGTTTGACGGGAAACCTAGGAAGGCGCACGGAGTAGATCTGGGTGCCAATTTGTGGGGGGTTGTGGATGTCAGATTAGGGTAACACAGACAACCAAAAATTCTAAGATTGTCATAGGTAGGGATCCGACGGTAGAGAATTTTGGTGGATGTCCTATTTTGAATTGCACTGGTTGAGAATGTGTTCTATCGTTTTTAGCGCATATACCCAATAGGTAGGGGGAGAGACGCATGAAAAGGAGGGTACGAATCATATTATTAATGGTTGGGAGAATTCTTTCGGCTTTACCATTTCGAGGAGATGTATAGGGGCAGGAGAAATGAAAGATCATGCCATTAGCCGCACAAAATTTATCAAATATGGAACTATTAAACTCACGACCATTATCACAATGAAATAATTTGATGTCTTTTTCAAATTGTGTTTTAACCAGTGTACGAAACTCAATAAATTTGGAGAACACTTGAAATTTGAGTTTGAGTGGGTATACCCAAAGAAAGTGAAAGAAATCATCCAAAAATACCAGATAATATTTGTGGTATAAATTGCTAGTTATGGGTAGGGATGGCAATGGATCGGATCTGGACCGGATCCTACTAGATCCAGATCCATTTTTCATACCTGGATCTGGACCGGATCCAGATCCATCGGGTCCATAAAAATCATATCCAAATCCGGATCCACCGGGTCCACGGATCGGATCTGGATCCACATGTAAAAAAAATTGTCTTGAATAATATTCCCACTTGTTAAAACTTTTTTGATAAAATAAAACCCAGTCTTAATGAAAAAAATGATTGAGTTCATTCAATCAACCTATGTTAGAAAAAACAGAAGAAAACAAATTAAAGTTTACAAAATTCATAGACAGATTTAAGCAAAAAGTATATTGTCCTTTAACATGTCTAATTCTAAGACATGGAAGTTCATCTTTGGCCATTCCAAGACATGTCTAATTCTCTGTTTGCCTGAGATAGATTTGATATTTTTCTTTTACTTTTGAGGAAAGATCAATACCCAAATAAATTACATCAAAACATGAAGTATCAATAGTCAATTAGCACCTCTAGGCCACTCCAGACTCTACAACCATGTTAAACAAAATAATAGCCTCATTGATCACATGTGACTTATTTTTCTTAATTGTTTTGTGAAATAGCCTATTTATTGCAATAGCTTAAAATTCAATGACAACAAAAATTACAAGTGCATGAATAAATCAAGAGACGACCAGCTCGGTGGTATGATCGGGAAACAACTTTGGAGGATAGGGGTTTGTTGGGAGAAGGAGCTAAAAGAGCTAAAACAAGAGAGTAGTTACAACTCTCTACTGGATTTTGTTATTTTTTTTTAATTTTCTTTAAGTCTTTAGAATTTTATTTTTCTTACTTGATTATATATGAAGACATCTTTGCTTACCAAATGTATTCTATCCAGCCTACTAATTTATTTAATGTGCTACTAATTTTCTAGTAAGAATCAATCATTAATTAAACACTTAAATGCCACAAGTTAAAAGAGAAGGAAGTCTTTTTACTCGCATGGTACGAGACAATTTTTAATTTCTGCAAACCAACTTCTAGACAAATATATGTGACAAAAGCTAGTAATCACATTCTTTACAGTTCTACAATGGTACGAGACAATTTTGAATTTCTGCAAACCAACTTCTAGACATATATATGTGACAAAAGCTAGTAATCACATCCTTTACAGTTCTACAACTCAATTGTTATTTGTTAGGGACATCTTTTGATCCCTTTCAGCACCTCTCCAATATGAAAAAATATTACTTTTTAAAAAGAGAGAACTAAAAAAATTCATCTCAATAAATATTTATGATTAAATATATCATTTACAAATCAGAAATTATGAAAAAATTTAAGAAAATACTTATAAAATTACATTTTGGGTTATCGATATATTTAATAAAAAAAGATTCACTGATTGGATTTGGACCGGATACGGATCTCAAATACAAGATCTAGATCCAGATCCGATCCGTCAAAAATGGATTCGGGTCCGATCCGGATCCGTCGGGTCCAAATTTTGAAGATCCATATCCTATAAAACGGATCTGGATCCACCGGATTCGGAACGGGTCAGGATCCACTGCCATCTCTAGCTATGGGAGATGTCCTTAAATCAACGTGAATAATATCAAAGGGAGAGAAAGTAGTACTCATAGAGTCGTAAATGATAGTCTAACGTGTTTTCCTAACTAACAAGAGGAGTAACTATGAGAAAGGTTCACTTTGTTACATTGGATTAAATTTCGGTTTCTAAGAGAATAAAAAATGTGAGAACCCGGATGACCAAGTCTACTATGCCATCTTGAGGGAGATATGGTTGTTAGAAGGGTGGGAGGAGTTGTCACGACCCAAACCGAAGGGTCATGACGGACTCTCGGACTTTACCTGCCGAGTACCACTAATCATACAGTCAATGTCTAATAATAATTAAAAACGGGCCACAAAGGCCTTCACCCGGTACCCTGCCGACACAAATAAATCATAGACTAGAAGGAAGCCATGTGATATCTTCCAAACAGCAGGACTCAACCCACACATATATACAAACTAAGGCCGACAAGGCCATATTTGACTGTTATACACAGGACACCGTCTACAAGCCTCTAAAAGAGTACGCTACATCATAAGGTCGAGACAGGGTCCCACCATACCCATTTATACATGCAAAAATATACCGTACCAAGATTAGACCGACACTCCAAACAAGAGGAGTGCTCCAAAATCCGCTGAGTCAACAACCTACTAACGTGGATCGTCGCTCTGTCTACGTGAACTTGCGTGTATGAAACGCAGTGTCCCCAAACAAAAGGGCGTCAGTACGACTGATGTACCGAGTATGTCAGGCATGAATAGTAGCATAACAGGGATATAACAATAAACTGAAATAGAAACAGCCGATAAAATTAGCCGACAGAAACAGCCGACCTGTAATGAACGCCTCTGAGGGCCATAATATGCCTAAATATAATGCACAATGCAAATGAGGTATACATATATATATTGGCCTCATTGGGCATCTTCCTTCTCATAATAGCCTCTGTGGGCATCATTTCATTTCGGCCTTTGTGGGCATAATCATTATCATATTGGCCTCATTGAACATCTTCCTTTTCGTGATATATGTACCAGTTGCAGGTGGTGTTGAGTATATAACGATATTCCCTTCTCCCATCCCCTACATATATATAATCCATACCATATAGTAGTGTATATATCACATGTGGGTCTAGGGTAATACATAAATAAAATGCATGAATGACAATAAATCATTTTGAACTTATCGGATGACATAATATCCTTGTACCTTCGGCTAACATTGGAATTATTAACATCTTTCTCACATACCTCAATAAGGATTTAGGAATATATTTAGGCATGCTTTTAACATAGAAATCAATAACGTGAACATTCTTAACTACTAAGAGTAGAAATATTTTATGAAATAATATTACAGTTACATTTCGTTACATGGAACATGCCAAAAGAAAGAAAGATTTACCTTAACATACCTTTTATCAATTTGCTCAATAACCACAATGAATTTACCCGTACAATACCTTATATGTCGAGAACAATCCTTTCCCGACTTTACTTCACTTTGACGAAATCTCCAATTAGCTAGAATCCAGAGGGAGAAGATGAAAACTATTGTACTTGGAGAAGAATCAAGAGAAAATTTAATGTCTATTTATCTTGTCTTTTGAAAGAGGATACTAGAGCTAACGTGCAGAGGATATTGCTTCCATGAGCTCTTGAGAAAATGAATCAAAAAAATTATGATCCTACCCTTTATTCCTCCTTAAACTAACGTCGGCTAATTCCATAATCTTTTGACACTTATACTACTTAGCTAGAAAATTCATCAACCTCCAATTAAGTGATTAATAGGATAATATTCATATATATCTTCAAACAAACATTCCCACGTGAATACACATGGAAAAGAAAAAAATTGGATGACTTAAAGATTTGGACTTATCATAAAAGACTACCATTATGTATTAATATTGCCATCACTTTGCTAAATTAATGCCATGTGTCATCCAACCGCTAGTATTTATCCACAAAATCTTAGTGAATGCCACCATTAATTCCTTAATCTCTCACCGTTACACTTATTAAGTCCTAAATTATTTCGGGATCGCATCCTTTATATACTAAGCCCTTTATTTGCATATGTCTAGATGCTTAACCCAACGCCCGGAAGTACGGGGTGTTACATCATTTTCCCCTTAGAAACATTCATCCTCGAATGTTGGGGTGACATATCCAATCCCTATCACGTAACCCATAAATACAACTACTTCTTCACGGAGTCATATAATATAATATTCATTATTACATCTACATTAGACTTCTCATGGTCTTCAAGCATTAATTATAATACTATGAAATAGAACTCGCCTTATGCTTCTTTTGGAACCTCAGCGTTGGTCTGGAATAGGTATGGATATTTGTGTTTCATCTCCTCTTCTGCCTCCCATGTCATTTCTTCTACGAGCTTATTCCGCCAAAGAACTTTTACGGAGGCTACTTCTTTATTCCTCATCTAGCGGACTTGTCGATCTAGGATAGCAATAGGAACCTCTTCATATGATAGATTCTTTGTAACCTTCACATCATCAATCGGTACAATCCAAGAAGGATCTCTAACACACGCTCTCAACATGGAAATACGAAAAATCGGATGAACAAACTCCAACTCCGAAGGCAAGTCCAATTCATAAGCTACTTGACTGATTCGTCTAATTATACGATATGGCCCAATATACCTTGGAGTGAGCTTTCCCTTATTTCCGAATCTCCTTACACCCTTCATAGGAGAAATTTTCAAGAAGACCCAATCATCTACCTGAAACTCTAAGTCCCACCGTCGCACATCTGAATACGACTTCTGACGACTCTGAGCGGTTAACAGCCGTTCTTGGATAAGCTTCACCTTCTCTATGGCTTGGTGTACTAAGTCAGGCTCAAATAACTCTGATTCACCTACCTCAAACCATCTGATAAGAGATCTACATCTTCGTCCGTACAATGCCTCGTGTGGAGCCATTTTAATTCTAGCATGATAATTATTATTGTACGCGAACTGAATAAGGGATAAATGATTATCCCAACTTCTCTTAAAATCCAATACACAAGCTCATAGCATGTCCTCGAGCGTCTGAATCGTACGTTCGGCTTGCCCGTCTGTCTGGGGATGGAAAGTTGTGCTAAGGTTAACTTGGGTGCCTAAACCTTTTTGAAATAACTTCCAGAAGTTAGCTATAAAATAAGCCCCTCGGTTAGATATAATAGAAATAGGCACACTATGAAGGCGAATAATCTCCTTAACGTACAATTTCGCTTAGTCCTCGGCTGTGTAGGTAGTTTTGACTGGCAAGAAATGAGTTGATTTGGTCAGTTTGTCAACAATTACCCAAATAGAATCAAACTTACGATAAGAGCGAGGTAAACCCGTAACAAAATCCATATTAATCATTTCTCATTTCCACATCGGAATCTCAATGTTCTGAGTCAAGCCACCGGGCTTTTGGTGCTCTATTTTTACTTGCTGATAATTAAGACACTGAGCTACAAATTCCGCAACGCTCCTCTTCATGTTGTTCCACTAATAAATACCTTTGAGATCATGATACATCTTAGTAGATCAAGAGTGAATGAAATATCGTGAGCAATAGACCTTTGTCATAATTCTATCTCGTAATCCCGCTACATTTGGAACACATAAAACGGCCCTAGTGCTTAAGAATCCCATGTTAGTCAATCTCAAAGGTTGTGGTCTTCTTTTGTTGAATGCCCTCTCTAATCTTTTTCAAACTGTGGTCTTTCCACTACAGTTCCTTAACTTCCAATATGAGGGACGACTATGACATATTCCGAATCACAAAACCACCATCCTCTGAATCCATTAGTCGGACTCCCACACTAGCTAAATGATGGAGCTATCTTACTAACTCCTTTATCTCGACCTGCACCGGAGTCGAGCTGATCATCGACTTACGACTGAGTGCGTCTGCTACAACATTAGCTTTACCAGGATGATATAAGATGTCCACATCATAATCCTTCAACAATTCAAGCCTCCTTCTCTGTCTAAAGTTCAACTCCTTCTGTTTAAATATGTATTGCAGACTTTTATGATCCGTGAAAATGTCTACATGAACAACATACAAGTAGTGCCACCAAATCTTCAGTGCATAGACCACTGCGGCTAACTCCAAATCGTGCATCGGATAGCTTTTCTCATGTTTCCTTAATTGCCTTGAAGCATAGGAAATCACTTTACCATGTTGCATTAGCACACATCCTAAACCTCCTCTCGAGGCATCACAATACACAACATAGACTTCTGGACTCTCTAGGATAGTAAGGACTGGTGCCGATGTTAGTCTGTCTTTTAACTCTTGGAAGCTCTACTCACAAGCATCGGACCACTGGAATTTTATGGCCTTTTGTGTCAACTTCGTTAATGGTGCTGATATGGTAAAAAACCCTTCTACAAACCTCCTATAATAGCTGGCTAAGCCCAAAAAGCTGGCGAACCTCTGATGGAGTCGTGGGCCTCAGCCAATTCTTTACCGCTTCAATCTTCTGAGTATCAACTATTATACCTTTGTCTGACACTATATGACCAAGGAAAGCCACAGAATTCAACCAAAATTCACACTTGGAGAGATTAGCATACAACTTATGATCCCGAAGCGTCTGTAGTACTACCCGCAAATGATCCACATGCTTTGTTTCTGAGTGAGAGTAAACCAGAATATCGTCTATAAATACTATCACAAATACATCCAGAAATGGGCGAAACATGTTGTACATTAGATCCATAAATGTTGCCGATGCATTTGTGAGTCCAAATGACATTACTAAGAACTCGAAGTGCCCATACCTTGTTCTAAAAGCCATTTTTGGAATGTCCTTCTCCTTAACCCTTAGCTTATGGTACCCCGACCTTAGGTCGATCTTTGAGAAACATCTTGCACCTTGTAACTGGTCAAACAAGTCGTCAATTGGGGGAAGAGGATACTTGGTTTTTATAGTGACTTTCCTCAGCTGCCGATAGTCAATACACATCCGTAACGAGCCATCTTTCTTTTGTACAAACAGTACCGGCGCACCCCAAGGGGATATGTTGGGCCTAATGAAGCCTTTCTCAAGTAGATCTTTTAATTGCTCCTTTAATTCTTTCAATTCAACTGGAGCCATTCTACAAGGAGAAATAGATATCGGTTGAGTGTCTGACAACACATCTATACCGAACTCAATTTCCCTTTCGGGAGGAAGGCCTGGAAGTTCATCTCGAAATACATCAAGAAACTCATTAACCATCGGAATTGATCGAGAAGTAGGTGGTTCAGCATCGACATCTCTAGCCTAAACAAGATGGTATATACAACCTTTGGAGATCATCTTTATTGCCTTAAGGTATGAAATAAACCTACCTTTTGGCGACGCCGTATTACCCTTCCATTCAAGAACTGGCTTGCCTGGGAATTAAAATTTAACAATCTTTGTTCGGCAATCAACATTAGCGTATCACGATGCTAGCCAATCCATGCACATAATAACATCAAAATCAACCATATCTAGTTCTACCAAATTTGCTAGGGTCTGATGGCTACAAACTAATACTGCATAACTTCGATAAACCCGTCTAGCAACTACCGACTCACCAACTGGTGTAGATACCACAAATGGATCTCTTATCAACTCAGGCTCATACCAAATTTACAGGCAATAAAAGGGGTGATATATGATAGATTGGAGCCTGGATCTAATAACGCATACACATTATGTGAAAAGACCGATAATATACCTGTAATAACATCAAGTGAGGACTTATGATCATGTCGTCCCATCAATGCATAAGTGCGGTTCTGACCCCTACATCTGCCTCGATAGAATAGTGCCTATTGACTTTGCCCTGACGGGCGTACCGAATATGATGAAGCTGCTGCAGATTCGACCGGCTGAGCCCTAACACATTCGCCTCTTGTCGGACATTCTCGCCTAATATGACTAGGTTTACCACAAGAATAACATACATTTGATCCCTATCGACACGGCCCTGTATGAGCCTTACCACACTGCTCGCATCGAGCCAACGACGGCCTCATCTAAATAGAATCCCCTCTATAATAAGACTCTGACGCTCGTGAACTTTGACTTGGTCCCGATTGAATAAATCGATCAACCCTCAACCTTGAAAATGGTAATGATGCGCTAGCTGCTGGGTAAGATGGTCGTCTATAAAGTTATGGCCTGGGCCCACCTCAGAACTCACTTACATCACCAACGGATCGAGCCATCTTATGCTGGGCCTTATCACATTCTCGATCTACCCACTGTTGCCTCTTACGATCCTCAAAATTCTGTGCATAAGCCTGAATTCGACCAATATCCATATTCAGATTCAAAGAAGCCGTAGTACACTCATTGACCAGGTGCGGCCCCAACCCAGTAACAAACCTATGTAACCGATCACTCATCTCAGCAATAATTATAGGAGCATATCTGGCCAATGAATTAAACTGCAAGCTATATTCTCGAACACTCATGTTGCCCTGCTCAAGACGTAGGAATCTGTCCTGCCTGGCCCGTCAAAGCTCGACCATCATAAAATGTTGTAAGAAGGCCTTTGAAAATGTTCTCTATCCTGCTGGTGGAGCACAAGGTCCCCTAAAATTCTCCCATGTCTCATACCAGGTCATCGCGACATCCCGCAGTCTATAAGAAGCAAACTTTACCGCTTCAGTATCACTAGCATCGATCACTTGCAAGGTGCGTTGTATCTGATCTAGAAAATTTTGTGGGTTCGCATTCAGGTCTGATCCTGTGAATACCGGAGGGTCTAGGCTAATGAAATCTTGAGCTCTCGCGCTAGCAGCTCTATCAGGAGGACTGGGAGTCTGACATTGGGCCTGAGCGGTCAATAATCGTGTCAATAACTGTACATAACTTCGCATATCAAGATCCATATCTGGAGCATCAGGTAGAGGAACAGGGGGTACAGCAGCCCCACTAATCTCCTCTGGAGGTGGTGAAGTCCGAGAATCATACGAAGGAGTTGCACCCTGGGTCTCACTCTGGCCCTCACTAGCATGTGGCAGTTGGCTAGTACCTTCGCCTGCAGCCGTATCTAACACCCTCATACTCTTTAACTTCTTCCTTGTTGTAAGCATTGTTGGAATCATAAACAAGAGACGTATTAGGAGTGAAATGGTTATAACTCAGTTATATATCACGGTCTATGAGATGAAAGAATAGAAATCATCCCTAAATGTCAGATAGCCTCCTTCCTATAAGTGTGGTGCACCACACACCCATAAACAAGACTCTACTAGACACGGCTTATAAACTCCCTAGGACAGACATGCTCTGATACCAAGTTTGTCACGACCCAAATACGAGGGTCATGACGGGCACCCGGACCTTACCTGCAGAGTACCACTAATCATACAGTCAACGTCTAATCATAATTAAACATTGGCCACAAGGGCCATCACCCAGTACCCCGCCGACATAAATAAATCATAGACTAGAAGGAAGACATGTGATATCTTCCAAACGGCAGGACTCAACCCATACATATATACAAACTAAGGCCGACAAGACCATATTTGACTGCTATACACAGGACACCGTCTACAAGCCTCTAAAAGAGTATGTTATATCATAAGGTCAGGATAGGGTCCCGCCATACCCATATATACATGCAAAAATATAATGTACCAAGATTAAACCGACACTCCGAAACAAGGGGAATGCTCCAAAATCCGCTGAGTCAGCAACCTACTAACGTGGATCGTCGCCCTGTCTACGTGAACCTGCGGCCATGAAAGGCAGCGTCCCCCTACAAAATGGTTGTCAGTACGACTGATGTACTGAGTATGTCAGGCATGAATAGTAGCATAACATGGATATAACAATAAATTGAAACAAAAATAGCCGATAAAATTAGCCGACATAAAACAACCGACCTGTAATAAATGCCTCTGAGGGCCATAATATGCCTAAATATCATGCACAATGCAAATGCGGTATACATATATATATTAGACTCATCGGGCATCTTCCTTCCCAGAACATGCTCTGTGAGCATCAGTTCATTTCGGCCTCTGTGGGCATAATCATTATCATATTGGCCTCATTAGGCATCTTCCTTTTTGTGATATATGTACCAGTTGCAGGTGGTGTTGCGTATAAAACGACATTCTCTTTTCTCATCCCCTACATATATATAATTCATACCATATAGTAGTGTATATATCACATGTGGGTCTAGGGTAATACATAAATAAAATGCATGAATGACAATAAATCATTCTGAACTTATCGGATGACATAATATCCTTGTACTTTTGGCTAACATTGGGAATATTAACATCTTTCCTACATACCTCAATAAGGATTTAGGAATATATTTAAGCATGCTTTTAACATAGAAATCAATAACATGAACATTCTTAACTACTAAGAGTAGAAATATTTTATGGAATAATATTACGGTTACATTTCGTTACATGGAACATGCCAAAAGAAAGAAGGATTTGCCTTAACATACCTTTTATCGATTTGCTCAATAACCACAATGAATTTACCCGTACAACCCCTTATATGTCGAGAACAATCCTTTCCCGACTTTACTTCACTTTGACGAAATCTCCAATTAGCTAGGATCCGGAGGGAGAAGATGAAAACTACCCTAGTTCCATCGGACAAGGGCGGCCGAAGAGAGAGTAAGGGCTAGGCTAGGGTTAATTTTTTGCTCTTGTTACCGTGAAGGAAATATTTTCCGTAATGATTTCATTTCATAATGTAATATTATATACAAGTTTACAAGCCTTAATTTAGGCTACAATTATGATAGAATATACTAAGAATATTTACACCTAAATATAAATTATTTACATTGATTATGGAAATAATCAAACTATCAAATATACTACACCTATAAGACACAAAATCCAATAATATTTAATAGAAGAATAGCAATTTACCTAACATAAATTATTAATACACTATATCTATAGTAGTACTCCCTTGTCCCATATTACTTGTTCACTTTCCACTTTACAACCCCTTAAGAAATCATAAATGAAAAGTGTATTTTATATCTTATCCTTATATCTTTCCAATTGATTACACTCTAATCAATATTAATTATTTTCAAGAACACTTGATATTAAGGGGAAAATGGGAAAAATTTCATTAATTATATCTTGATTTTATAAATTGACAAATAATTTGAAATAAATATTTTAATAATGTGGACAACTAATATGGGACGGAGGGAGTAATCAAATAGAAATATCAATCATACAAGAAAGGAATTCTTGAAGATATATAGGATACGGTATGCCAAAAGAGGAAATGAAAGAATCTTCTTGTCATATTTACATTTTCCAACCCTACCAAAAGGACATGGAAGAAGTTGCTTTTTACTTTTCTTTTTCCCACTTTCTTGATGGGTTAATTTAATGGGTATCACGCAACTTTCATTTACTACAATAAAATCATTAATATTTTCTTTCTACCGAAAAAGTTACAGGATTTTACCTATAGTATCACGAAAGTTATGCTAAAGCAAAATTGGTTTTTGTTACAAAAAAGTAGTGATTCTATGTCGCCTAAGTACCGCAGAAAGCCACTAAAGAAACAAATGAGACGTTTCTATTATGCTAAAGCAAAATTGGTTTCGTTAAAAGTCTCACATCGGATATGGAATGAGAACATGGATTCCTTTTATGGACTTGGACTATCCTCACCCTACAAGCTATATTTTGGGGTTGAGTTAGGCCCAAGATCCATTATTTACATGGTATCAAAAGTCTAGGTGCTTCTACCGATTTTCCTCTCTTCCGCTACCTCGGTTTTCGTGTCTATCAGAAATCGTGCAACATTACCTTATCTCTTCCCAAATTTTCTTCCAAATCCCTCATTCACCTATTGTTCTTTCGTTATGTCTATGTCAAAGAACAGGTTTAATCATGCCCTTACTGTTTCCAACATCAAGAACAATATCCATATTACTCTTGAGATGAAAAACGTCCAATATGCGACGTGGGCAGGATTGTTCAAAATTCACGCAATCTCACATCAAGTCCTCCATCACATAATTTCTCCCACCGTCCCTACACCCACGGAGGATCCTCAGTTATGGATTATTCTTGATGCTACTGTCCTTCAGTGGATTTACTCCACTATTTCTACCTACCTTTTACAGACGATCATTGAACCAGATACTACGTCTATAGCTAACTGGAATAGATTGCATGATATATTCCAGGATAACCAACATTCCCGAGTTGTCACCCTTGAGCAAGAATTTTCACAAGTCAGCATGGAAGATTTCCCGAATGTTTCGGCTTATTGTAAATGGCTCAAGAAATTGGCAGACCAACTCCGTAACGTTGGAGCACCTTTTACCAATAATCGTCTTGTTCTACAAATGGTTGCAGGCTTATCTGAGTCCTATAATGGCGTTGGGACTCTCCTTCATCAAAGTAATCTGCTTCCACCCTTTTATCAAGCCCGTTCGATGCTCACGTTGGAAGAAGTTGTCTTGACAAAAAAGGTGGCTACCGGCACCCGTTCCGTGGCGATAATGACTTCATCTGATAACTCTCATAGGTTTGTTGACAATTCGGGCCAACACCGCAACAACGGTGGAGATAAGAAGGGTTAAAACCGTAAAAATAATGGCAAAAATCACGGCGGCAAAACAACAGTGGCCGGAAACACAGAAGCAATGCCGGCGGGCACAGTAACAACATCGGGGGTAGGTCTCAAAGTTCTGGGGCCCAGCTCGCCTGGTCCCAACCTTGGGCTCTTTGGCAGTGGGCTTGGACCAGTGGTTAGTGGCCCAATCCCGCCTACTGCCCTCACATTATTTTCAGCAACTTTGGGCCCAGGTCCAGCCCTATAACAGGCCCAATGTCTCGGGTTCTTACCAGCAATGTTTCGGGTCGGGTCAGCAGGTCGGTACGCTTGGGCCTCGGCCCCAGGAGGCCTTTAATGCTATGGGCCCGAATCCGATACCGACACCCATCGATATTAAGGCCGCCATGCATACACTTGGGTTAAATCCTCCATACGCGAATTGGTATATGGACACCGGCGCCACTTCTCACATGATATCCGACCAAGGTACTCTCTCGTCTTATTTCAATTTGAGCAAAAATCATGGCATTATTGTTGGTAATGGCAATACAATTCCAATTCGTGGTTTCGGTAATACAACTTTGTCTCCCCCATATCCGCCTCTTATCTTGAAAAATACCCTTCATGCCCTTAACTTAATTAAAAATTTGGTGTCTGTCCGAAAATTTACCACTGATAATTGAGTTTCTGTTAATTTTTTATCCTTTAGGGTTTTCTGTAAAGGATTTCAAAACGGGGATACCTCTCATGAGATGCAATAGTAGGGGAGATCTTTATCCAATCACGTCTGCCTCTTGTTTCTTGAGTCAAGTCATGCCATCAACATTTGCTACTTTAGCTCCTTCCTTGTGGCATGCACGTTTGAGTCATCTTGGGTCGTCTATTGTTTCTTCTTTGCATAAAAACAGTTTTATTTCTTGTAATGGTACGCATAGTACTCCAATTTGTCATTCATGTCCGTTAGGAAAATATGTTCGATTACCATTTGTAGCCTCTACTTCTCGTACTTTGATGTCTTTTGACATTATTCATTGCGATTTATGGATATCTCCCATTCTAAGTTCTTTGGGTCATCGTTATTATGTTCTATTTTTGGATGATTATTCTAATTTTTTGTGGACCTTTCGGTTAGAGAAAAAATCTCAAGTTGTTTCCACATTCTTAAAATTTAGAGCATTTATCAGTACCCAATTTGAACGGGAAATTAAAAATATTCAATGTGATAATGGCAAAGAATATGTTAATGGGTTATTTCGGAAATTTTGCGATGCTAATGGCATAGTTTTTTTTTTTCTTTTCCTCATACATCCTCACAAAATGGGAAAGTCGAACAAAAAATTCGTACCATTAATAATATTGTCCGAACTTTATTGGCTCATGCTTCCGTACCTCCTTCATTTTGGCATCATGCTCTATAAATGACTACTCACCTCCTTAACATACTTCCTAACAAAAACCTAACATATAATTCCCCACATAAACATCTTTTCCAACGAAATCCTTCGTATTCTCATCTTAGGGTGTTTATGCTTTCCTCTTTTTCCATCCACTACAATTAACTAACTTTAAGCCCGTTCTACCCTTGTATGTTTTTGAGTTACCCATCAAATCATCGTGGTTACAAGTATTTTGATTTATCCACCAATAAAATTATAATTAGTCGTCATGTGATTTTTGATGAAACTCAATTTCCGTTTGCGAAAGTGAGTAGTTTCGTGCCTAGTTCGTATAATTTTTTGCATGACGAGATATCCCTATATGTTATTCACCATTTATCCGACTTGTCCCGTGATCAAATTCCACCAGCAGTCCCACTGCCTGCTGGCCCACAAATCACTGCGATTATTGGCTCAGCAGTTCTGCCTAGTGGGTCAGTTTTCATACCAATTTCGCGAGATGGGCCAGGATTGCAGTCCAGTACCACTCTCGTACTGTTCAGCAAACCCAGCCCACTGTTGGTCCACATCCCGTCCCTATTTCAGTTTTTGGGCCACCAAGCCCACTGATTGTTGGCCAATCTGTCCTTATTCCGCAAAATGCCCATAATCCGCTAAATTCCACATCGAGTGAATGGCCCGTTACTCGTAGTCAAATGGGTATCTTTAAAACAAAACAATATTTTAATCTTAATTCTAATGTCCCTAGATCCCCACTTCCGCGTAACCTGTTGTCTGCTCTACATGACCTGAATTGAAAATTGGCTATGATTGATGAATATAATGCTCTTATTGAAAATAAGACGTGGGAGTTGGTGCTCCGTCCATCTGGTGTTAATATTATTTAGTCTATGTGGATTTTTACTCAGAAAGAAAATTCTGACGGTTCTTTTGAGCGGCTTAAGGTTTGTCTTGTAGGTGATGGTAAAACTCAACAGGTTGGCGTGGATTGTGGTGAGATGTTTATTCCGGTGGTTAAACATGTTACTATTCATAATGTTCTCAGTTTGCTCTCTCAAAATCATGGCTCATTCATCAATTAGATGTGAAGAATGCTTTTTTGCACAATGATCTTAAGGAGACAGTCTATATGCATCAGCCCATGGGTTTTTGAGATCTCAATCATCCTCATCATGTATGTTTGCTAAAGAAGTCCTTATATGGGCTTAAGCAGGCCCCGCGGGCTTGGTATAAAAGGTTTGCAAATTATGTATCCATTATTGGGTTTTCATACAACCGGTTTGATCATTATCTGTATATATATCATCGTGGTATTTCTCTGGCATATATTTCATTATATGTAGATGATATTATATTGACTGCTTCATCTGATATTCTGCGCAACTCAATCATGTCGCTTCTCAATTCTGAATTTGCTATGAAAGACTTGGGACCCTTGAGTTATTTCTTGGGCATTACTGTCACGCGTCATTCAGGCGGTCTATTTTTATCTCAAAGGAAGTATGTTGTTGAGATTATTGAGAGAGTTGGTATGTCATCTTGTAAGTCTACTTCCACTTCGGTTGATACCAAACCAAAGCTGAGCGTTACGTCAAGCACACCGTACGAGGACCCTACCCACTATCGCAGTCTTGCAGGGGCACTTCAATATCTTACTTTCACAAGACCTGATATTACTTATGCAGTTCATCAGGTGTGTTTATTTATGCATGACCCACACATTGAATACATGCATGCGCTCAAATGCATTATACGGTACATCCATGGCCACTTGATTATGGATTGCATTTATATCCTTATCATGTTTCTACGCTTGTATCATATACAGATGCTGATTGGAGTGGATGTCCTGCTACCAGGCGCTCCGACATCTGGTTATTGTATGTTTCTTAGGGACAACTTGGTCTCATGGTCTGCGAAACGTCAGGCTACATTATCGCGATCTAGTGCAAAGGCCGAGTATCGAGGCGTGGCTAATGTGGTGTCTGAATCATGTTGGCTGCGTAATCTTTTATTAGAACTACATTTTCCTATTCAGAAGGTTACCTTGGTCTATCGTTATAATGTTAGTGCAATATATCTTGCTATCAATCCGGTTCAACACCAGCGCACTAAACATATCGAGATGGATATTCATTTTGTTCGCGAAAAGGTAGCTCGTGGACAAGTACGCGTCTTACATGTGCCCTCCAGATACCAAATTGCAGACATCTTTACGAATGACCTTCCCTCGATTTTATTTGAAGATTTTAGGGACAGTCTCAGCGTACGACAACCGCTCGCTATGACTGCGGGGTGTGATAGAAGTATACTATCCGAGAGACCTAATGTATAATGTAATTAGAGTTGTATAATTACCATAATTGTAGAATCCTTGTACAAGTAGAATTAGAATATTAGAAGTATAGTAGGAATATAATTTTCCATATTTGGAGATTGTAACTTGTATATATACCCCATTCATTAATGAAAATAATCAAGGAATTATTTCTTTCATGGTATCAGAGCCAGACTCATTCCAATTCTTTGTTAACCGATGTTGGGCCCCCAAATCATATTATCCACGCTCCAGTTAACAATATCTGGGCGTGCGGGGGAGTGTTAAAAGTCCCACATCAGATATGGAATGGGAAAATGGACTCCTTATATGGACTTGGACAATCCTCACTCTACAAGCTAGCTTTTGGGGTTGAGTTAGACCAAGATCCATTCTTTACATGTTTTTGTTACAAAACATTATTAAGTGATTTTCCGTTATAAATATAGTATAGTAACTTTAATATAATAAAATAAAAGTTAAACGATCATTTATGAAATAATCTGATTTCTTGATAGTACAAAGGCAGTTTCTCTTCCAATTTCTTTTACCCTCTTTGTCCCTCATCTACAATACGATTTTACCCATTACATATGATTGGACAAGGAAATTTCACGGAAATTTCTTGTTTGTCACAGACCCGTGATTTACAACGAAAGAGTTGAAATATGTACAGTTTATTATATTATCCGTATATTTTATTTTCTTTAAATGTTTGTCACTATCGATTTATTTCCAAATAATAGGTACAACTCTACTTAGAAAGCTAACACACACACACATCTCTCTCTAAATATATTAAATTTTAGACGAAATTTGGCTCGTCGGTAACGTTTTCGAGGATTTTCCACTGAAATTTCCTTACCGACGAGCCAAATTGTGATGAGACGTTCATTGAAATTAACAATTATTTGGTAATAGGTGAGAAAGGTCTTTATGCAAATATATGACATGCATCTATTAGTTGGTGTAATTTGTAAACATTGGGTGTGAAAAAATTTATACCTTGTATCACTGTGTTCATCAGCTGCATATACAACACCCTCCTCAGACCCCACTTGTGAAATTGCGATGAATATATTGTTGTATCACTATGTTAATCCGAATTTTAACCATACACTCTAATAATGTGAAGTATTTTTATGTTGTCAGTATTGTTATTTAACTTGAAGCATATTAGGTGTTATTTTTGTTGATGTTGGATGGATGTTGTGACAACATCTGTAAATGCTCAGGACAACATCTTATGAAAATAAGAATGTTGCCTGCGATGTTGTGACAACATTCCTGACAACATTTCTATAACGATTTTGCATATTCTTCCGGCCAAAACAGGTTGTGTTACTGTGAGTAAAAAATGACCTAGGCAAGCTAACAATGATGTTGTGCTTAAAACGTGGTAAAATAAACAGTCAAAGCTTGGAGAGGAAGCAGCGTGAAGACCAAGTCCAGAATGTTGAGCTTTTGAAGGAGTAAGAACCGGTCCAAGCTGAAGCCTGCTTTTACTCAGCCTCCACAACCAACCAGTGAGGATTTCAAGGGAAGTTCCACACTATAAACAGAAGGGAACTTCAGAGTATCGATATCCAGTATTGAACAAGAAGAATTACCAAGAGAGCTATCGGATATTCACCTTAGAAACTAGATCAACACACTTAGCCTAAAGTAGTATAACAACATCTAGTCCCACATTACTACTGCTGCTCAGATTCTAGATCAAGCTTATATTTCAAGCAATAGTAATGAAGATATTGTATTTGTCTTTTTAGATCTTTTAACTTTAGGCTGAAGTCATCTGCGACTTCACTTTTGTTTGTAATTTCTTTTTCGCATTTATTGTTCAATCTTGTAAAAATAAATTCATTTGTAATTGTATATAATTTATACAATTCTTTGGTCATTGACCATCAAGGGATATATTAATATATATCCTTAAAAATATAAACCTTGTGTCTCTTTACTTTTCCGCTGCATTTACTCTATAAAGGCTTATAACTGTTTTATCACAATGTTGCCTCAGATGTTGACACAACATTGAAGGCAATATCCAGAAATTATTTTAATTGCTTTAGCTGTTACTGTTTTATTCTTACATATTCTTGCTTATCCGTAGCCCCGGACCCAACAAGTGGTATCAGAGCCAACACTTGATACAATAAGTGTTTGATTCTGAATATTACGGCTATGGACTCATCTATACAAAACGTTGGTAGACTTCCAATTCTTGACGGAACTAACTATGCCTATTGGAAAATCCGACTACGTTCGCACATCAAATCCATTGATGTTCGAGCTTGGAGATCAGTTTTCGAAGGCTATGTGATTCCCAAGTACCCAGCAGACGAGGATGGAGATGTACTTACCAAACCCGAATCTGAATGGACCACGGAAGAGATCAACAGTGCAAGCTTCAATGAAAAGGCCCTAAATGCGATATTTGGATGGGTAGATCTCTATATGTTCAAACTAATCTAGAATTGTACTACGGCCAAGAACGCTTGGGAGACCTTACAAACTCATTGTGAAGGTACCTCAAGTGTACGACGTACAAAGCTTAGCATGATTTTGAGCCAATACGAACGCTTAAGGATGGAAGAATCTGAAGAATTAAAATCTTATTTTGAAAAGTTAATTGACATTGCTAATCAGTGTCAAGTGCTTGGTTCTCCTTTAACCAACACACAACTTGTGGATAAAGCTCGCAGATTTCTTCCTAAAAGGTTTAATACTAAGATTTGTGCTATTAAAGAGGCCCACAATCTTGCTACTATGGATCTACATGCCTTGATGAGCATCTTTCAAACATATGAGATGAACATGAAGAGCCAAAAATATCTGTATAAAGACAAGACTTTGGCACTCCAAGGACAAACCTCGGAAACTGAATTGGAAAACGAGGAAGAAAACTTGGAAGAAGTGGGAAATGGTGCTATTGTTGCCTTACTTACTCGTCGATTCAATTAGATGGTGAGAAAGATCAACATTGATTGCAATAAAGCCAAATACAAACAACATCAAAACCCACTCTTTAATAAACAGCCGAATAGGTCACCTTCTGATCAAAGTAATCACAATCCACTGAGGAAATCTAACTCCGACAGTACCAATTTCAATCCCAAACAACTCGAGGGAGTGCAATTTCATGCATGCTCGGGTTGGGGACACAACGCTAATGAGTGTGCAAACACCCTTAAAAAAATTGGTAAGGTCATGTGGGTAACTCTTAGCGATGATGAGAACGAAGAGGAGGAAGGAGATCAAGAAGAAGAATCACAGGCAATGCTGGCATCCGTGTTTGAACACTCACTGTCTGACGATGAAGATGTTGTTGACAACGTTGCGACAACATCAGGAACAACATCAGAATCAACATCTGGAATGTCTTCAACATCAGAGAGGTATGTATACTTTGACTATTCTGATGTAAATTGTTTTAGTGGATTTAACTCTTCATCTGAGCCTATAAATTTGGATCTAGTTGACTCCAAAGATGACGTAATAAAGGAATTACAAAGTCTTTGTAAAGCCTTAATCACTGAATCTGAGCAACTAGACTCAAAAGCAAAATTAGTGACTCTTGAGAATAGCAATCGAATGGCACAATCAACCGATTAGAGGTGGTACTTACCAAGAAGGTAGAGCTTGGTAAGATTTACCAAGAAGGACAACTAGAGCTTGGTAAGATTCTAGAGCTTGGTAAGATTCGTGCACGGTTGAACGTAGCTGAGACCACCTTTCAAAGGATCAACATGGGAACCACCAAACTGGAAGAAATATTAAACTACAATAAACCTACAAGGGCTGGGCGTGGGTACCAATCTCCTAGAAAAACAAATACTTCCAGAATCTATAGTCAAACTGAGAGGATAAAATTTGTCAAAGAAAATCCGAGTAACTCTCAGATCACTGAAATTGGATCGAAGTTTGTATATAGCTTCTGTAAAAAGTTAGGACATCTTATGCCCTACTGCTACAAACTTCAAAACTCTACACTCAGAATATTGCCTAAAATGTCCTCAGCAATGTTGCCCAACATCACTGACAACATTCAAAGCAACCAGCCTGAAAGCAGAAGGAAGAAAAAGGAATGGGTACCCAAACTGAATCTGAAATGTAATGTGTGCATAACTGCCTTGCGTACTAACATTATAGGGTCTTGGTATTTCGATAGTGGCTGCTCACGTCATATGACAGGTACCAAAAGCTTATTGAAGGAGTATGGAGCATTCAATGGAGGATACGTGACCTTTGGAGGAGAAAGTAAGAGTAAGATAATTGGTAAATGAACTCTTAATGTTCCGGATGTACCAGCCTTGAAAAATGTTCTTCATGTAGAAGGTTTGGTTGCTAATCTTCTTAGCATAAGCCAACTATGTGATGATGATCTCGAGGTGAAATTCAACAAGCTTGGATGCAAGGTTACAGATTCTGCAGATAAATGTGTCATGTCAGGAACCCGAACGGGAGATAATTGCTATCTAGTCGGTAGATAAGAGTTTTGCAACTCCGAAAAGGTAGGTGACCTGACACTTTGGCATCAAAAGTTGGGATATGTCAACTACGGCACCTTGGAGAAGCTGATCTCATTTGAAGTTGTCAGAGGCATTCCCAGACTGTATCCAAAAGATAAAACACTGTGTGAAGATTGTTTGAAAGGAAAGCAGACCCGAGTCTCTCATAATGTTGTCCAACGTGACGGACAACATTCAGGTACGTCTCATTGTTTCCAATTATTGCATATAGATCTTATGGGTCCAATCGAGGTAGATAGCCTAGGAGGAATGAGATATTCTTATGTGATAGTAGATGATTTTTCCAGATTCACTTGAATCTATTTTTTAAAAGAAAAATCACAAACCTTTGAGATGTTTAGAACACTTTACTCTAGGATTAAAAATCTATTTTGTTCTTCGATTTTCAGAATTAGATCTGATCATGGAAAGGAGTTTGAAAATCAAACCTTTGCAAAATTCTGCGAAAAGAAAGGCACATTCCATGAATTTTCGACACCAAAAACACCACAACAAAATGGGGTTGCCGAGAGAAAGAACAGAACTCTACAAGAAATGGCTAGAGTTATGTTAATTTCTAAGCAATTGTCAAAAAGGTTTTGGGCAGAAGCCTTGAACACGGCATGTCACATAACTAATAGAATCTATTTAAGGCCAGGGACCAAGATGACACCCTATGAACTGTTAAATGGAAAGAAACCTACAGTACGGTACTTTCATGTCTTTGGGTGTGTGTGCTATATTCTTAATGACATGGATAAACTGGCCAAATTTGACTCTAAGAGTGATAAGGGAATATTCGTTGGCTACTCTCAGAATAGACATGCTTATCGAATATACAATCTTCGGACAAAGACCATACAAGAATCAGTCAATGTTATTTTTGATGACCTGCTGGATATATCTGGTAGATCTTCAGAAAACAACATTGTGGTTGCAGTTGAAGAGAAGCAATCCACTGAAGAAATAGATGTAGGCCCAGATGTTATCCCAACATCAGAAGAAATATCTGAACCTCCAAGAGAAAACACAGGGGACGAAATCGAGAAGGAATCTGCTACTGAATTGAATGATCAAGTGAGAAGAGACCCTCCATCGAGGATTAGAAGGAACCATCCACCCGACCAGGTGATAGAGGGAGTTTTTTAGAAGAGGCGTACAAGATGGAAAGAGCCAGTAAATTATCGAGAAATGGTAAGGTATGTGTGCATGTCCACCATATATCAACAGGTAAGTCTCTCTTGTCTTACATCTACTTTGGAACCAAAAATATTGGGGAAGCATTAAAAGATAATTTTTGGATTCAAGCCATGCAAGAGGAGCTTGAACAATTTGCCCGAAATGAGGTTTGGGACTTGGTACCACGACCCAACAACACAAATGTTATTGGGACCAAGTAGATATTCAAAAACAAATCAGATGAGTTAGGGAAGATTGTCAGGAACAAAGCTTAACTTGTTGCTCAAGGATATACACAAGTAGAAGGTATCGACTATGACGAGACCTTCGCTCATGTGGCTAGAATTGAGTCAATAAGATTTCTTCTTGCTATTGCTTGCTATCTAAAGATTACCTTGCACCAAATGGACGTTAAAGGTGCCTTCCTCAATGGATACTTGGACAAAGAAGTTTATGTTGAACAACTAAAGGGATTTGAGGATCCTCACCATCCACATCATGTGTACAAGCTCAAGAAAGCCTTGTATGGACTAAAACAAGCACCACGTGCATGATATGGTCGTCTAAATAACTTCCTTGTTGAGTTTGGTTTTACCCGTGGAGAAGCTGACTGAACATTATTCATTAAAAGACACGGTGTAGATGTAATAATAGCTCAAATCTATGTTGATGATATTGTTTTTGGTTCGACTACAGAATCACTAGTAAAGTCTTTTGTCGAAGAAATGTCGACAATATTTGAGATGAGCATGATTGGAGAACTAACATTTTTCTTAGGCTTGCAGATTAAACAGAATGAAGATAGGATCTTTATATCTCAAAGCAAATACGCCAAGAATCTTGTTAGGAGATTTGGTCTGGAAAATGCTAAACACATGAAGACTCCAATGGGCTCTGCGCAACATGTATGTAAAGACGATGTTGGACAAGATGTTGACCCAATATTATATCAATCTATGATAGGTAGCCTTCTATACCTCACTGCCAGTCGCCTCGATATCATATTTAGCGTATGTGTTTGCGCCAGGTTCCAAGCCAGTCCCAAGGTATCTCATTTTAATGCTGTGAAATGTATCATTCGATATGTTGCCGGTACAAGTGACTTGGGAATTTGGTACTCCAAAGACACTAATCCTAATATAATAGGATATAGTGACTCGGATTGGGCCGGTGATGTAGACGATAGAAAAAGCACTAGTGGTGGGTGTTTCTATCTTGACAATAATCTAGTCTCATGGTACAGTCGTAAACAAAATTGTGTATCACTCTCGACTGCCGAATCTGAATATGTGGCAGCCGGAAGTTGTTGTGCTCAACTGATTTGGTTACGACATATGCTAGATGACTATGGCATATCTAATAACTCCATGATTTTGTCTTTGTGATAATCTGAGTGCTATTAATATTTCCAAAAATCCAGTTCAGCATTCACGTACAAAGCACATAGACATAAGACATCATTTTTTGAGAGACTTAGTGGAAAAATAGCTAGTTCAAATCGAACATGTTGATACTTTTTGTCAATTGGCTGACATTTTTACCAAACCTTTAGATCATGAGAGATTTTCTAACTTGAAAAAATCTCTTGGTCTATGTTTTCTTTGAAAATAAGACAGACTAGGTAGATGTTGTCTGAAATGTTGTCCTAACATTCTGGATAACATTTATTGTTGAGTCAATAAACAAGATAAGTATTGTAGAGATGTTGCACTGTTTCAAAATATTCAAGCATAACTCTAAAAGGACAAGATATGAAGGCGAAGCCTCTACTAAAAGATTTGGATGTGTACAAAAATAGCAAAGCTCTAAGATTGGTATCGTTCCTATTCTATAGGAGTACCACGTGCTTCAAAAAGGTTGAAAATTCCTCAATATTTTTTAATCTGTATGTGTTCAACTAAGTTGATTAAGGACAATGGTAAAATGTTACATTAGTCCAGCGATCAGTCTCATAGGCAACATATACGGAAATATCATCTGCCAAATCAGAAAATCCTTGGAGTCTCATAATGCTTGTTTAACTTTGAAATGTTGCCAACATCATCAACAACATCATGTTCCAGTACATTGATCAATCTGGTTTATCTTATTTTATTCCTGTTTTTGGTATTTAACACGTCTCTGTCTTTAACTGGAAGTCCAAAAATTCTGGATGACCATTTTTTTTAAATGATGATATGTGCTATGACAATCCTTATTTTAGGTGTGTAAAGAGTTTTTATTCTTGTATACAATCTAAATTTAAGGAAAAGGAGTTTGAGTGTAAGTATACTTTGCCATAATAAAACCTCTCATTTTTGTCTTGGAATTGTCACATCAGCCGACTACCAATCCATCAAACCATGGCAGCCCAAACAACACCGTCATTTCTCAAAACCCAAAGCTTCTCCAACACACCCAATCCTTCAAAACCCTCTCCCATGTCCGTGTCCCCAAAATCCACAAACACCAAAGATTATTCTCCAATGTCGACTAGTCCAGCAAATAACAACAAGGTTTACAAGCATTATACTTCCATCAATGACTTGAGACCAGTCGAGGAGGACTACACACAAGCTATGATTCTGCTTCGTTCAGATAAGCCATTACAGGTGAGCTATCCATGCGATAATGAAAACCCAATCGATGTTGATGTATTATCTGATTTCTCGAACCTTGCCTCAAAATCGACATTTCCAACGCGAAGGTCAAAGAGGGTTTTCGAAAACCAATTCGGTGAATACCAGTCTGCCAAAAGATCCTGGGAAGAGTCGACTTTCCCTGTTGATACTACCACAAGCCGCAGCACTGACACCAATTTTAGTGTGCACAGTTCTTCCAGAACTACATCAACTTCCACTCCACAAGCAGAATTTGAGAAGGAAAAGAAGAAGAAGAGATGTCTGATGACACACCTCTATGAAACTTCATTCCTAAAGGGGTCCATAGAACATACTGAAATTTTGACAAAAATGTTGCCTCAACATCAAAGGCAACAGATGAGAAAATGAACTCAAACTATGTTGCCCCAACATTCGAGGCAACACCTGTAGCCACCTCATCCGAACGAGAAAACACAGAATCTGAAACAGATTCTGAGGTAATTCCTTACTCCTCCATGTTTCAAACTAAATCATGCTCCAGTAACTGGAATTGGTTTAAGAATAGAGGAGTTAGAGGGGAGAAGGTGATTGACCTAACTTCATTCTCCAAAAATGGTTTAGTGAATTTTTTAAGTAGTCGAAACATCTTAAGTTTTGTATCTGGTAAGAATCCTTATTGTGAGAAGGTGATTAGGGTGTTCTATGCTAATTTGACGCTTGATGTTAAGGACACAACCTCAAATAAATTTGGAAAAGTGTACCTATACAACAAGGTATACAATTTTTCACCTAATATCATCAACTCCACTCTTGGGATAATTATTAGTGAAAGAGAACCTCAACCAAACCCCACTGTTGAGGAACTCAATTCAATGATCAAGTACCTTACAGGAAATTTGATCACTGTTTGGGCTCCTCGCAGCCTTGTGTCGAAACTCACTACCCTGTTTGCCACTTTGCACAAACTTGTTATATACAACTGGCTACCCTCCCTCAATGAGACAGTAGTGACCATTGATCAAGCATCACTGCTTTTCAAGATTGGAAGGAATCAGAAAGTTGACTTAGGAACACTTATATTCAACCATGTTGTCAACTTGCCAGAAAAACAAAGCAACTCTGCCCTTCCATACCCCTCCTTGATTTTTCAAATCCTGCTCAACCAAGGTTTTAAGACTCCAAAAGGAGAAAAGCTGAGTCCAGTCTTAGAGGTTTACTCAGTACAACGAGCAGTTGTTAACAGCAGGGACAGGGTTATTGATCTGGCCTGGAAGAAAGATGAATGGGACACTACGACATCACAGGATGTTGCCGACATTCCTGACAACATTGCTCAAGGAAAGGTCCCAATGTCCAAAGACTGGCTTCGACAGAACATTGCTGAACTCTACAGGCAAATTCAAGAACTAGTGCGAGCCAGGAACTACTATATGGGCTTACTTTCTTCACAAAAAGGGGGAGATGATGTTGATGCGATGATGATGCTGCTGGAAGCAGACAGACAAGGGGAGCTGTTGATGATGCTGGTGGAAGCAGACAGACAGGGGGAGAGTGCAGGCAATGATGCAGGGGGAGAAGAGTTGAGATGGTTGCTGACTACTTCTGATGTTGAAGATGAAGATGTTGAAGATGAAGCTGGTGTTGCACAATGTTGCGACAGAGTGATCGATCATAGAAAGCGGTTGGAAGCTACTGTGATCATCATGCTGATGGAGTTGGTGATTCAATGATGAATGTTTATTTGAATTGTGGATATACTGACATTTGGAATATTATTTGTGTTTGTAATATTTTACTTTGGGACATTTGGTCTATTTTTGAAGACATTATAACTGCTTTCTAAAGCTTTTTAAATATGGTTGCCTGATGTGGATTGGTATGAATGAGTACTGTAGACCGATTACGCAATTGCTGTAAGTAAGTCTACGGTCTAATCAAATCATTGATACTACACTACTTGGAATTTAACACTGCATGTAAAGGGGGAGAGCATAGCACTGATCCTACTGATTCTTGGAATGTAAGGACTACATCGGGAATCAGTATCCTAGTCATTTTCGCTTTGTATGGAGTTTTGTGAAGAAAGGCAAAAAGGGGAGATTGTTGATGTTGGATGGATGTTGTGACAACATCGTAAATGCTCGGGACAACATCTTATGAAAATAAGAATGTTGCCTGCGATATTGTGACAACATTCCTGACAACATTTCTGTAACGATTTTGCCTATTCTTCCGGCCAAAACAGATTGTGTTACTATGAGTAAAAAATGACCTAGGTAAGCTAACAATGATGTTGTGCTTAAAACGTGGTAAAAGAAACAGTCAAAGCTTGGTGAGGAAGCAGCGTGAAGACCAAGTCCAGAACGTTGAGCTTTTGAAGGAGCAAGAATCGGTCCAAGCTGAAGCCTTCTTTTACTCAGCCTCCACAACCAACCAGTGAGGATTTCAAGGGAAGTTCCACACTATAAATAGAAGGGAACTTCAGAGTATCGATATCCAGTATTGAACAAGAAGAATTACCAAGAGAGGTCTCGGATATTCACCTTAGAAACTGGATCAACACACTTAGCCTAAAGTAGTATAACAACATCTAGTCCCACATTACTAATGTTGCTCAGATTCTAGATCAAGTTTATATTTCAAGCAATAGTAATGAAGATGTTGTATTTGTCTTTTTAGATCTTTTAACTTTAGGCTGAAGTCATCTGCGACTTCACTTTTGTTTGTAATTTCTTTTTCGCATTTATTGTTTAATCTTGTAAAAAGAAATTCACTTGTAATTGTATATAATTTATACAATTCTTTGGTCATTGACCATCAAGGGATATATTAATATATACCCGTGAAAATATAAACCTTGTGTCTCTTTACTTTTCCACTGCATTTACTCTATAAAGGTTTATAACTGTTTTATCACAATGTTGCTTCAGATGTTGACACAACATTGAAGGCAACATCCAGAAACTGTTTTAATTGCTTTAGCTGTTACTGTTTTATTCTTACATATTCTTGCTTATCCGTAGCCCCCAATAATTTTATCAAATTACTTATAATTAATATGAATCAAGAAATTTTATTTGTAATTACTTTATAAATATCTTGATTGAGTAAATACTTTTTACATGTTGATACATAGAACTTACACTATGTTTATCACCACGTAAGCAATCAATTATTGGACTTGGTCAAGATTTTAATGAAGATAAATAGATAGATTACTAAAATAAGGTGACAAAAGTAGAGCCTTCATTGGTGGATTGACAAAGATTTAGAAACAGCAAAGAAAGGAAAAGGTGCAAAGAATTAGTAGACCCTAATCTAGAAATAATAACAAGAAAATGAACTAGATTACCAAATCATATACCAGTAGGACAACAAGCTGAATTTAAAGAACTGGTAGGTGCCCTCACGACTTCGTGGTTTGGGATCGTGACACCTTAAATTTGAGATTTAGACTCCTCAAAAGATCCCCAACAAAACTCAATAACACTCACTTGAAATAAATCACTCCTTCATAAAACCCATTTTTCATGTTTGAAGCTCAAGCTTCAATAATGGCTATCCTCAAGCTCAAATATTAAAATTTAATCTTAAACCACCATAAATCTTCTCAAAAATCTCTAAAATTTGAGATATACATGGTACATATAACCGTGTATATCACGGTTTGGGAGGCTTATTTTAGGAAAGATTGTTGTATTTAATTAGCATTGTACACTTACCATAATTGTAGAATTCTATAATAAGGATCTCAATTCTACCATAATTATACAATACAAAATATGGTAAAATATTTACTTATACACGTGAATAGGATGGGGAGCAGTCCTCATAGCATATGATAAAGAGGATATAGATAAAGAAAAACCACTAATTTGTGGATATGGAGGTGGAACCTGGAAACCAAATGAGAAAAAATATCATATTAACGAAAAAGAACTATTAGCAGTAAAATTGATACAAGAGAGTAAAAGTCCTCATAGCATATGATAAAGAGGATATAGATAAAGAAAACCACTAATTTGTGGATATGGAGGTGGAACATGGAAACCAAATGAGAAAAATTACCATATTAATGAAAAAGAACTATTAGCAGTAAAATTGCTACTAACCATTTTTCTCCTAAAAATTTACTTTTTAGTATGATATCAAATATTATTAACATAGATTTCTAATCTCCTGCATGGCTAAATACTTCTCCTCTTAATTGGTATGCTATAGATTCTATCCAATAAGCTACTTTTCCGATTAATGTTTTAGATATCAAGTCATACATATATTCTAGGTTTTCTGTTTGTGTAGAGTTCATTAATGCTATATACATTCCAAACGATTCAATCATTGCTTGAGCAGATTGTACTATAACAGTAGGTAATTTAGCAATATTGTTAAAAATTTCATCTACTAAAATTTATCACTCCAATGCAACTGTGGAACAATACAAGCTTCTGATAGGCCAGAGGAAAAGGCATGTTATCAGTACAAAAAATGATACCAATACTACTCATACTACTATTAAAAAAAAGGATCCTCAAATCCTTTCGCATGAAACGGCCCAATGTAGTATAATTATAGAAAATCACAATGTAACAAATTGATACGGCCCAATATAATCTAACTTCAGCAAGCCCGTATATTATCATATATTACCAGTATTACTACTAAAAGAGATACCGTTTCTATTCTATAAGAGTACCTATTGGTAATGATGCAGTTGATAAATACCCAAGTGCATATAAGGCAAAAATTACCACTATTGGTTACTCCAACTTATTATTTTACAATTTATAAGCATTTTTAATAAAACGATGACTATGGAATGTAGAAGAGAGACTTTGAGAAAATTAAAAAAAATATATATAATAGTAAAATTCTTGAGGTACTAAAAATGCTTATAAATTGTAAAATAATAAGTTGGAGTAACCAATAGTTTTTGGTAATATTTGCCTTATAGGCACTTAGGTATTTATCAACGGCAAAAAGAGATTTAAAAGATATAGAAATACCCCTGAAACCAGGAAAAAATTTAAACATAAGAGAAAATTTAGGAAAAGAAAATATGTAAAACCATTAGAAGAAGAAAAACTTAAATAATGTAATGTTGGAATTGCAATGAAAAAGGAATTATGCTAATGGAAAATCAAGAACCTAGTGTACTTACATTTTTAAAAAACCATGGGAAAAAGAAATTTATGCTAATGAAATAGTAGTTGCAGATTTTTCTTCAAAGTTGTTTGTCTTTGTTGCCATTTTTTCAACGTTGTCAGCTATCATCTTTGTCATTGATTCTTTGTGGGTCCAGCGGCTTTTGCAATTTGTTGAGGCGGTTGCTCTCTTCCACAAATATCTTTGCAAGCTGTCTTCGTTAGATTCTTCTACTATCTCTTTTCCTTTATCCATATTTTAATATGTTGATGTACTTATACTGTTCTTCTATAACATCTTGTAAGTCTTTTAATTCATTATCTTTTCTATTAGAACATAAAGAAAATTCCAAGATAACTATAACAGAAGAAATATATATGGATTTTAATACCAGAACCCTGACACCATCAAAAAGATTAATACCAAAAATAAAAGGATCTAGACTGAGTATTACAAAAGAACCAATAATGTCACGACAAACTAGTGTTATACAACCTAGAATTTTAGATTTAATAAATATAAACACAAATAGATTAAAAATTAAGGTAATAATATTTAAAGGTATAATAACAACAGATTGTATAGCTGAAATAAATATTGAAGCTATTAAAATTTTTATACATATAAGTAAGATTTATGAAAATGATTGTGATTTAATAGATCCACAAACTTATAATTATCCTGAAAATGAAAGAAAAATAATAATTACCAAAAGTGTTAATTTAAGATTCAAAATCCAAGATTTAGAATATAAGATAAATATAGGAGTAATAGAATATGACAGTTTCAATGAACTACTTTTAGGAAGTGACTTTTTAACCATGATAAATTATAATAAATAATAACGGAATTGAAATAAATGACCAAGGGAAAACAAGATTTGTAAATAAAGTATATATACAAAGAGAAATAATAGAGAAAAAACAGAAATTAAAAATAATAAAAACAACTTTATCAGAAGAAATATTTTCACAACTCAAATACTTAAAATACAATGCAAAAGAAATAAAACTAGAAAAAAAGATAAAACAGTTAGAACAACAATGTGATAAATTTGACAAAATATGGATAGATATGGGAAACGGATGGAAAAAGAGAATAAATAATTCTGACTAACCCTAACGAAAAAATTAATGTCTTATGGGAAGAAAATAATAGTAAGAGAAAAAAATGAAAAATACATTAATAATGATGGATGAAATAAAAGAAAACCAAATACAGATGCAAGAAGTAATAAGAGAAGAATTAACAAAATTGTAGAATGTATCTGAAGTACCAACATTTAAAATAATACTTGAAAAACTTAACATATTAGTAGAAGAGACAAATAAAGGTAAAGGTAAACAAGTAGAAGGAGAGAATGGTAAACAAGTAGAAGGAGAAAATGAACCTAGTACAAGCAAAGAAAACACAATAATTAGTACTACAACTCAACAATCAGAAATTGTACCGATAGATGCTTGGAGAAGAAGTAAGGAGCCTACAATGGTAAATATTAGTAAAATAAAACCAAAATTGTCAAAGAAAGTAGAAAAAATATTAGATAGTTTAGCAATATTAAGTAAAAAAGGACAATTTTAATGAAAAACATAAGAACCTAGTGTACTTACGTTTTTAAAAACCCATGGGAAAAATATAATAGAAAGAGAAAGATACAAGTATGAATCAATAAAAAAGAAAGAAAAAACTACATCAGACAGTAATAATAATTCAAAAGGTGAAAACATTTACTTAAAAGACGCGGAAAAAACAACCAACGAATATTAAATTTAAAACTAGATAAACATGAACAACAAATATGTGAATTAAAAACAGAAAACACCAAATTGAAAACACACAATAATGAAGAATGGTATAACAAATATAAAAAATATAAACACAAATTTAAGGATACAAAGAAAATACTAAAAGAAACCAAAGTAGAGTTGAAACAAACAAAAGAAGAATTAAATGAGGTAAAACAAGAATTAAATGAGGTAAAACAAGAATTAAATGAGGTAAAACAAGAATTAGGAGAATTAAAAGAAGAAATACAAATCCTTAGAGAGATAAAAAATCTTAAAATGAAAAAAGAAAGTAAGAAAAATTATTAAAACAAGCGATGAAAGTACAACTAGTAATGAAAAAACTGAGAGTGATACAGACGATGATAACAACATTGAATTAGCTAATCAAGAGATACAAGTAGCAGAATTCATAGAAGAAGAAGAAATAGTAAAAGAAAACAACCAGTTATAGAAGTCTTACAAAAAATGAAAAGCGTAAATACAATCATAGAAGATGAACCTGAAAGTGATATAGAAGATGAATTTAATAAGCCTATAGAAACATAAATAGAAATTGATGATATAATAAATGAGGATGCAAATGATTATCCTGAAGAAGAATTAGTAGACCCTAATCTAGAAATAATAACAAGAAAATGAACTAGATTACCAAATCATATACTAGTAGGACAACAAGCTGAATTTAAAGAATTTGTAGGATCAATGGCACAAGGTGTAAATTACAATGGATATTTTTTAGACTTAGATAATGTTTATGATGAACAAGAAATAGGAAGAAGAATAAATGATTGGAATCTTAGAATGTATATAGCATTAATGAACTTTGCACAAACAAAAAACCTAGAATATATGTATGACTTGATATCTAAAACATTAATCGGAAAGGTAGCTTATTGGATAGAATCTATAGTATACCAATTAAGAGGAGACGTATTTAGCCATGCAGGAGATTGGAAATCTATGTTAATAATATTTGATATAATACAAAAAAGAGAATTTTTAGGAGAAAAATGGTTAGTAGCACAAGAAAATGTACTTGCAGAAAGAAAAACTGAGATAATAATGAATCTAAATAACATGAAATGTTGTAAAATTAATAAATTACCATAATATACAATAAGTTTTAGTAAGTTCTTCTATTAAGCAAGATTCTTACCACAAGAAGGTTTAATATATCAACAACTTTATTATGACCACTTAGCAATACCTTATAATACTGAGAATCAAAAGAATATACCCAACTAGAACCAAAAGAAAATATATTAGGAGAAAGAATAAGAGTACTAAGAGCATACCTAATGCGAAAATGTGAAGAATATAGAATGCAACAAAAGATTAAAAAAGATAAGAAAATAGGATTAAGAGAGGTATGTGGATTTACAGAAAGAAGACTAGTATTTGGATGTGATGATAATAGAAGATAAAAGAAATATAAGAAAGGTCATAAAAAGAGATATCAACACAAGAAATATAAAAGATAAAATAATTACAATAGACAAAACAACAACCTTATTACAAACCTTATAGGAAAAAGAGATTTAAAAGATATAGAAATACCCCTGAAATCAGGAAAAAAATTAAACATAAGAGAAAATTTAGAAAAGAAAATATGTAAAACCATTAGAAGAAGAAAAACTTAAAGAATGTAAATGTTGTAATTGCAATGAAAAAGGACATTATGCTAATAAATGCCCAAAGTTAAAGGAAAAAGGTGTAAAATATATAAATACAACACAATTTATAATGAGTCTACAACAAATAAAAGAAGACAATAATAAATGGTATGAATATAAGACTTTTATGCCAGTCAAACTATGAAGAAAGTGAATCAGAATTAGAAAATATTAACTTTATTAACTAAAACTCAGAAAACGAAAGTAGTTCTGACTAAATGGAATTACAAGAAGAAAAAAGAAAATTATTAGAGGAAATAAATTACCGGATACAATATGAAAGCATGTTCGCCATAAGCTTATTACAACTATAACTACTAGTGAAACAGAAAATAAATACTATAATGATAGATACAAAAAGATTACTAAAAACCTTAGCAGAATAAGAGAAAGATTGAGTGAAATAAGATGGAAAAAACTACTAGAGGAAGTAAGAGAAATGGAACAAGATGAAGAGTTTCAACAAAGATTAGGAAAGATAGATTTGGAACAAAATGATAATTAGATGGTAGCAATCTATATAGAAGCTCATATAGAATACAAGCCTAATAAAATGATAAAACAAAAGATCTTTATTGACAGTGGATCAGACTTATGTCTAGCAAAGAAAGAGGTATTAGAACCACATAGATAGAAGAGATCTAAAACACATAGAACAAGAGTATCATGCTTTAATGAACAAACAAACGAATTGGATATAATAGCAGAAAATATGAGAATAGTATTAGGAAAGACAATATTTAGACTACCAGTAATATACCAACTGAATGATATGAAACAACTAGTATTGTTAGGAAACAAATTCCTAGACTACTTTAAAACACAAGTGATAAATAATACTACTTTTAGCTTACAAATGCTTTGTAATAAGTGGATAATACTAAAGAGAGTACTACCAATACACACACTAAGAATATGTAACATAAGATTAGATAGGAATAGTAACCTACAGTTATTAAGAGAAAAATATCTCAATATATTAAAAATAAATTTTGGAGAAAACTCAATGCAACTATGGGAGAAAGAAAAAATATATGTTGAAATCAAGTTAATAAATTACAATGATATAGTTAGATCTAAACCTATTAGGTATAGCCCAACAGATCAAAAAGAGTTTGAAACCCAACTAAAAGAATTATTAGAATTAAAATTGATACAAGAGAGTAAAAGTCCACATAGTAGCCCGACCTTTTTAGTTAGAAAACATAGTGAACAAAAAAGAGGAATAGAATGGTGATTGATTATAGAGAACTAAACAAAAAGATGATATTTGATGGATATTTTTTACCATACAAAAGAAACCTTATCAATAGATTAGGAAATAAAAAATGGTTCAGTAAATTTGATTGTAAAAGTGGATTCTGGCAAATAAAACTAAAAAATGAATCAAAATCTTTAACAACCTTTAGTGCCCCTCAAAAACATTATGAATGGAATGTACTACCCTCTGGATTGAAAAATGCACCACAAATATTTCAAATAAAGATGGACCAAGTGTTCAGAAAATTGACATAATTTTGTATAGTATATGTTGATGACATATTAATAAATAATGATTATTTGGAAAAACATATAAAACATCTAGAAGAATTTATAAAAACTGTAAAACAGCATGAAATATTATTATCTGAAAAGAAATCTGAAATCTTTAAGAATAGTATAGAATATTTGGGATACATAATAGATAATGAAGGATTACAATTACAAGTACACATTGTAACAAAAATAAAAAAATAAAGATAAATTAGAGAGCAAAAAAGAGGTACAACAATTTCTAGGAGTAGTAAACTATGCTTCAGACCATATAAAAGATTTACCACTCTTAAGAAAGCCGTTACAAGAATTAACCAGAAAAAATATAACATTTGAATGGAAGGAATAACATACTAAAGTCATAAATAAAATCAAGGAAAAAGTGAAAGTCTTGCCAAAACATAGAATACCAACAGAACTAGATCAACTAGAACTTTTTACTGATGCTCGTGATATAGGATGGGGAGCAGTCCTCATAGCATGTGATAAAGAGGATATAGATAAAGAAAAACTACTAATTTGTGGATATGGAGATGGAACATGGAAACCAAATGAGAAAAATTACCATATTAACGAAAAAGAACTATTAGCAGTAAAATTTGGAATAAAGAGATTCCATTATCACCTATTACCAGTAAAATTTGTTGTTAGAACAGTTAATACCCAAGTAAGAGCTTTCATTACAAATAAAATAGACCCTTTACCATAACTAAACAAAAGAAGGAAGTGGCAATCATTCTTTTATTGTTATGATTTTATTGTTAAAAATATATCTGGAACTAAAAATATTCTAGCTGATTTTCTTAGCAGGTATAACGATGTCAACCAGCAATGAAAAATTTGAAGAATATATTACCAGTGTTTCAAAGATCATCAAGCAAAACAATGAAACCATTACAATCAAAATGCAAGAAAACGCACATCTGGTAGATCAACTGACAGAAGCCTTTCGAGACTTCAAAAACCAACAAAACCTAAAAACCCCTCTATCTACTACATAATAAATAAAAATGTTTACATTCAAGCTTGCAACCATGCCATCAACTATGCCATCTACCATAACAACCTCATCTTCTCAAAATCCAACAACAGTATCAATGAGTGACAAATTGAAGTTTGCACCTGAATATATTACAGCTTACGAACAAAAAATAAATTTTATGACTATAAATCTAACCCTCATACGAAGTGCAAAACTTAGCAAATACCCAAGATTTTTATGTAATGAAAAATATAACCCTGATATCGTTGCAAAACTATTTAATTATGGTTTTATAGATAAAATACTAGTAGATGAAACTTTTTACAATATTGCTAAATTACCTACTGTTATAATACAATCTGCTCAAGCAATGATGGAATCATTTGGAAAATGTATCTTTGGTATACAACTATTTGATGCCTCAACAGATTTAACGGGAAAATCTATTATAATATGTCAGTTGTCCAAAACTGGAAGAAACAACAACGACGTATTATCTCAAGATGCCATGCAACTTACAAATATGCATGACCGGATCATAAACCTGAAACACAATCACTCCAGTGCTACTGTGGAACAATACAAGCTTCTGATAGGCCAGAGGAAAAGGATTGTTATCAGTACAAAAAATGATACCAATACTACTCATACTACTATTAAAAAAAGGATCCTCTAATCCTTTCGCATAAAACGGCCCAATGTAGTCTAACTACAGAAAGCCACAATGTAATAAATTGATACGGCCTAATGTAGTCTAACTACAACAAGCCCATATATTATCATATATTACCAGTATTACTACTAAAAGAGATACCGTTCCTATTCTATAGGAGTATCAAAGAAAGAAAAAAAATTGTCTTATTATAAAAAAGACAGCTTGCAAAGATATGTGTGAAAGAAAGCAATCGGCCTCAACAAATTGCAAAAGCCGTCGGACCCACAAAGAATCAATGACAAGGATGATAGCTGACAACAAAGAAATAACTTTGAAGAAAATTCTGCAAATTACTATTTACTTTTAGACTTTTGTAACGAACTACTATTTGCTTTTAGACTTTTGCATCATAGCAATAATGTAAGCAATCAAATATGTTATCTATATAAAGAGCCTCATTGTAACTTCTGAAATCATCTTTTGAAATACAACAGCTTCAAATCTTTGAAATACTATCTCTCATGTCTAGCCAAACCCCCTTCTAGTCTATAACCCATATCAAGAATAATATCATAATACCAGAGAATAGATACTTTGAAAGCTTATACTTAGAACCATACTAGTCCATAAAACACCATCTCTTAAAAGAAATTTTAAGAAATAATCTATCGAGCAACTCCCAGCACCTAGGCCATTTATCCCGTCGAATCCAGTGAGGAAAAAGGGAGGCAGAGCCAGGGTGGGTTGAATATCTCCGGTAATCTTGAAATTCTGCTAAGAGGTATATTTTCAGACTGTGTTTCTAATTATGATCTTGATAAGTATATGTCTCTGCAATTATGATGTTAAATATTGATAGAAGGTTATAGACTTTTATTTAAAAAATGAATTTTGAGTTGATAATACCTGCTTCCGTACTACATGCTTATTATTTGATAAACTTACATGTAACTATATTAATATACCATCTATATTCTTACCCTCTTCAGGGTTGTTAGATGATGAAAAGATCCGTCCATAAACGCGGAACGGATCGTCTCAGTCTCAAGAGCCTGAAAAGGCGTACCTTGAGGACCCAACGACTGGTACCTATCAGTTTGCGATCCTTGGCAACCGAGGTTGATGCCTCGTGCACGAAGGATGTGCTATACGGAGAGCCTCGGTTCGGGTCAAATCCCAAGTGAGATACTCTAGCCTCTTTATACGTACAAAAAAGGAAAAGGATTGTTATCAGTACAAAAAATGATACCAATACTACTCATACTACTATTAAAAAAAAGGATCCTCTAATCCTTTCGCATGAAACGGCCCAATGTAGTATAACTACAGAAAGCCACAATGTAATAAATTGATACGGCCTAATGTAGTCTAACTACATCAAGCCCATATATTATCATATATTACCAGTATTACTACTAAAATAGATACCGTTTCTATTCTATAGGAGTATCTATTGAAAATTTTGAAACGATACCGTTTCTATTCTATACGAGTATCAAAGAAAGAAAAAAATAATTCGGATGTCAGAAGTCTCCAGTAACATATGGAAACAGTAAAGTGAGTGAGTTTGAGTTCTCTTTATGGAAGTAACTAACCTTAGCTGAAGTGTCCTATCTTCATATCCCCCTCCAATGAGAGGTGAAACCTCTGAATGTTTTTGTTGTGCACATGCTGGTGTTTCATTAATTAGTGAGAGACGTTCTTTGAACAAGACTTTGTTGATAGGAAGTGTGTTCTTTGAACAAGTTTCTTTAAGTGTGTGTTGCAATATCCGTCCCAGCACAGTAATAGTGAGCGTTACTAAAAAGACAATCACTACCTTCAACATGTGGAGTAAATCAAAAGCAATAACGGGAGAAAATATAGACATTTAATGAGAAATATGTAGCAGTTAAACAACTATATAGTGAGCACAAATAATAGACAAGTACACTCCAGTCAATCAATTAGAAGCAAATAACAATTAAGGAATGAAGTAAAGATTAGAAATATCAAAGAAAGGAAAAAGTGCAAAATGTGAAAGAAGGGTAGCTTTATATACTAAGACCATTCGCTATCTATCATTAACATACCCAAAAGAGAAGGTGCACGAATTGGAGGGCCCAACGTATATCTTGCAATAATAGTGTTTTTGATGTTCTCATTATTCTATAATCAAATAGTCCATTTGGCCAACTTTACCAATTTTTTTTGTTAAAAGTATTTTTGGAAAGTAGTAATTTGTATTTGGTTAATCAATTTAAAAAATACTTATAACGATATTGGAACAACTATTTGTGTTTGGTCAATGCGCTTCTGGGTAAAAGTTACTTCTTTCAACTTTTGTATAATTAACTTCTCTTTCTAGTTAAAACACTTTTTCCTCTAAAAGCTTGGTCAAATACCTTAATTTTTTAAACTATTTAAAAAAAAAAATTGACTTCTCAAAAGTTTGACCAAACATGTTATTACGTTAATTGCTTCAATAAGTGAAGAATGTGGTGAATGTATAAGATCCTTCTATTCTTAATTAGATATCTCAAATTTGAAAGCCTTAGAATGTAAAAATTGCTAATAAATAATATTTCCTCTTAAATGAACTATACGTGACCCGAATTTTAATTAATCGAATCTTTCATGAATTTTAAATAACAAATGATTAAGAAAAATGTCAATTGCTCCAAATTCCATTATATGGACCAAATTTAGGAACTCCTTTCAACTTCAATAGAAAATTCTTCTAGACGTGGAACTAGTCAGCACATATTAAAATGCGACAAGTATCTTTTTCTGTGACTTTCTATCCACCGTCAATTTTTTTCCTCACTAAGTGTGTGTTTGGTGAATTGAAGTTTCGATTAATTCATACTCGCGTTGGGTAAGATTCATTTAAAAAAAATATACTCTAATATATGATTTTTTATACCTAAAATTCAAATTAGAAATATTTAATTAAAAATAAGGAAATCCTATTCATTCTAGCAGAGTCTTTATTGGTCCCACAGCAACAACTTAATGTCAAGAGAGACATTACATGACTTCGTCTTTAGTGAATTCTAAAACAAGCTTTAATGTCAACTTGTCAATAGAATATAGACTACTCTAGTATTGGGGAAAATGAGAATATTTGATTGAATGAGTAACTTTTTTTTTTATATTCAACTTTCTGATTTAGGCCGGACTATTACAGGAAATAATAATTTTGATCCCTCGATACTACTATCAGTAAATCGCGAAATATATCTGAATAAGCAGGATTTGAGAGAAGAGCAACGGATATCACATAACATTTTCTCTTGTTATATAAGAGGGAGTTAAAGCTCTTCTCCGTCAACATGCCTACTTGGGCAAAGAAGACAACTTCTTTTGATATGTGGGGCCAACATAAACTCTTCATTTCCTGCAGCTTTTTGGAGTACGTTCTGCTCATGTGAGCTTCATCTATACTTTGCATTGTATTTGTTTTTGTATCAGTCTACTTTACTGTTATACAATAAATTTATTCACTAATCACAATATTACTCATTCTTTGCTACTACTAATTTTATTACCTTCCAACTTCTTCATTGTTCTGGTACTTCTCTTTCTGCAAAAAAAAAAAAAAAAATGAATTATCTCAAGTTCTTCCTCTACTTAGATAATGATGTACTCTTGATGCATTTACTGTGCTATGTTTGGTTCCTCTTGACAACAATCTATTAAATTCACCAAAAATATTGTCACTACAAATAAACATGTTTCTGAGAACAGTGAAAATCCAATTCCCTAACGAAGATTTTTCAGAGAGTTGTGAGAATTATATATGAACAATCAAAAGCAAAGATTGATTAATTTATTTTCCTTTTTTTACCCTAATGTACATTATCATCTATATAGGAATGTTCAACGGAGTATTTTTTTTCTTGTGCTTGTAAAAAAAAACATTACAACTTCAAAATAATAATCATTTAAACATGCTTATGTTTTTTCAAAGAATTTTTATTAGAATTATCTAAACATGCTTATAATTTCTCTTTATGATTTCATTTATAGGTAAATCTAATAACGAAGATCAGAAAAAAAAACACTATATTAACAAAGCAAATTAAAGATGCAGAGATATAAATTATTAGTTGATTATCTTGTAGTAACTTTTAATCATTTTTTATAATATTTTTAAAAGAATGGGGAAATTGTGATTACTTAGGTAAATATTTCTCTAAATTTAACGTAGCAGTCAGGTCAACATGCCTGCTTTAGCACTTCAAGGGCAAGCTCGGTATTTTGAACTATTTTTGTTTAATGAGCTGTGTAGTGTTGTACTTTACATTGTATAAGTTGGACTAAATAGAATATTTGGTTGAGTTGACTAAAGTACCACCGTTCCCGGGCACTTGGAGTTTCTTTTACCCCTGATATATTTCTTTATTACTTTAGTGTCTTCATGCAATACTGAGTCGTTAGGCTACAGCTTTGTTTTGGAATTTTGTCAAATGCAATACTTATTCAATTTTCTTATTTTGGATTGAATATATTCACTCTTTCTCTTTTTTAAAAAAAATAATCCTTAAAAACTTAGATCCATTTGAGTTTGCTGTATTACACCTTCGATTGAACCTGATAAAAAAATTAACTTGATCATAATATTTTATCATAAATACTGAAATGTTATTGGTTTCAAGTAAGCATATTATTAAAAAAATATAATTATTTTGCAAAGTTATATTTGGAGAAAATTCGTGAAAGTTATAGTCTTTCAATTCAGTAGGAATTTCTATTTGCTATCTGACAACTTTTAAGCTCATCAAAGATATAATGTCAAGTTTTCCACATTCAACTAATACCTTTTAGGTGCTATAGGATCTACAATTGTGCCTGCTTTAACATTTTCAAGTTTATCATATCCTGATCATATTTAAAATCTGACGTGAGCTTAAAGGAATCATGACATAACTTTTATCGGAACTTCATACAAATTAAATGTGGTACTTTAAACATAAATGATATAAAAAAAGTAATTATTTGTATAACATGTGTCATCGTCGTGAGGATATAAATAAAGATCTCAGAATACAAAAGAGATTTAGGAGATTAATTGAAGGAATGCAAGTGAGATTTGGGCGAATTAAAGGCGTTACAAGTTGTCCAGTTAAAGAAAAGAATGTATGAATATAAATTGAAAAAAAAAATCGAACGACTCATAGAAGGCAGTATTGGGCCCGTGCATAGCACTCTAGTATGAAAAAATGGTAGTAGTTGGATATTGCTCTAAGAATTATCATTTGAGGAGGAAAAAAGATGAAATATAAAGTTATTTACTTTTTTTTCTTATTTTCTTTTTGTTAAAAATCAAGGGCCAAGTTCTACGGCATTCAAGCTCATGATTCTTCTGCTTCTCAACTTTTTTCCACAAAATTTCTAACAATTTAAAGATTGTTGATAAAAAGTCATAACAAAAATGTTGAATTTTTTAAACGTACTAATCTTACCACTAATTGGTTAAACTTTTACAATTCTTGAACCGATAAAGAGAATACTAGTATTTTTCTATTCTAATTTACGTGAAGCGGTTCAGAGTTGATTTTGATTATAGATTTTGGTATAAAAAATTTCAAAGTTTTGTAAAGGTAAATTTTTTTACATAATTAAAAACTATACAAAAATTATTACAAGTAATTAACATAGTTAATAATTCAAAATATTTTAAGAAGGTTAAAAATTTATAATCAAAGAAAAAATTGTTCAACTTCTCAAATAGTTGTTGGTACTCTATTGTACTATAAAGCAGTACGGGAAGTAAATAACTATTACAAGTATTCGAAAGGATAAACAAATATTCAATATTCAGAAATTGAATCTTATTGAACAAATAGGTCAATCTTCAAAACTGCCGCAAGCTTGTTGTGTCTTGAATCTTAATAACCTGAAATCAAGAAACAACTAAATCTGGATGGTTACAACATTGTGTGTTGAGTCGAGTGATTGCCCTCTGTCCTTAAGACAAGATTGCCCCGTATATATGATTTTACGTTAGCAGGCAATAGTCTCCCAAGATAAAACAACACGCTAATCTCAACGCTACAAAGCCAATAGGTTAAGCCTGACGAAGAAAACAAATATGAATCGACTTGCTGAAGATATGGAAAAGGAATAAAGAGTTTCTGTTTTCTCTTCTGTTTTGTCTCTGTGTATATAGTGTGTCTCTGTTGTGTATATCTTATGTATATGTAAGTGTTTGCTCACTGTTTTGCAGTGATTATCGTGTCTGTTTGTTCTGTCAATGTATATGTCTTCACAATTGAGCCAAAACAGCTCAATATATAGCATCACGAGAGGGATGTTCAACTGCCCAAAACACTGCTGTAAATAGTCATTAGGATGGACTGATAATGGCTGGTTTAAGGCCATTAGTGTGGCATGCTAAAGGCTATAAGTGAGGTTGTTCATGGCCATTGAAGGAGGGTGTTTATGGAGGAGTTAATCAGCCAAGTAATAGCTGGTTAATGCTCCAAAAAATAGTCCAACGGTTCTGTCACCCCAAAATCAACTTTTCAGAAACTCTAGGGACCAAACTGTAAATATTAAGCAATTTGGGGTCCAAAAAGATAATATCAGAAAGTCCCCACAGCCCACAGCCCACGACCCGAGCCCGAGACCGGACCAGACCGGACGGGCGGGCGGTGGCGGCGCGCGTGTGGGCTTAGCCTTGAACCCAATCACATCTAGGTCATCCCTCCTTTAAACACATGGGATACCCCTTGGGGTCCCAAACCCTTTACCACTTTAGAGTAGGGATGACAACGGATCGGATCTGGATCGGATCCTACTAGATCCAGATCCAGATCCATTTTTCATACCTGGATCCAGATCCATCGGATCCATAAAAATCAGATCCAAATCCGGATCCATCGGATCCACTGGGTCCACGGATCGGATCTGGATCCACATGTAAAAAAATTTGTCTTGAATAATATTTCCACCTGTTAAAACTTTTTTGACAAAATAAAACTCAATCTTATTGAAAAAAATGATTGAGTTCATTCAATCAACCTATGCTAGAAAAAATAGAAGAAAACAAATTAAAGTTTACAAAATTCATAGACAGATTTAAGCAAAAAGTATATTGTCCTTTAACATGTCTAATTCTAAGACATGGAAGTTCATATTTGGTCATTCCAAGACATGTCTAATTCTCTGTTTGCCTGAGATAGATTTGATATTTTGCTTTTACTTTTGAGGAAAGGTCAATACCCAAATAAATTACATCAAAACATGAAGTAACAATAGTTAATTAGCACCTCTAGGCCACTCCAGACTCTACAACCATGTTAAACAAAATAATAGCCTCATTGATCACATGTGACTTATTTTTCTTAATTGTTTTGTGAAATAGCCTATATATTGCAATAGCTTAAAATTCAATGACAACAAAAATTACAAGTGCGTGAATAAACCAAGAGACGACCAGCTCGGTGGTATGATCGGGAAACAACTTTGGAGGATGGGAGTTTGTTGGGAGAAGAGAGCTCAAAGAGCTAAAAGAGCTAAAACAAGAGATTAGTTATAACTCTCTATTGGGTTTTGTTATTTTTTTATTTTCTTTAAGTCTTTAGAATTTTATTTTTCTTACTTGATTATATATGAAGACATCTTTGCTTACCAATTGTATGTTATCCAGCCTACTAATTTATTTTATGTGCTACTAATTTTCTAGTAAAGATCAATCTTTAATTAAACACTTAAATGCCACAAGTTAAAAAAGAAGGAAGCCTTTTTACTCGCATGGTACGAGATAATTTTTAATTTCTGCAAACCAACTTCTAGACTTTTGATCCCTTTCAGCACCTCTCCAATATGAAAAAATATTACTTTTAAAAAAGAGATAACTAAAAAAATTCATCTTAATAAATATTTATGATTAAACATATCATTTACATATCAGAAATTATGAAAATTTTTAAGAAAATACTTATAAAATTACATTCTAGGTTATGGATATATTTAATAAAAATGGATCCACGGGTCGGATCTGGGCCGGATACGGATCTCAAATACAAGATCCAGATCCAGATCCGATCCGTTAGAAATGGATCCGGGTCCGATCCGGATCCGTCGGGTCCAAATTTTGAAGATCCATATCCTATAAAACGGATCTGGATCCACCAGATTCGGACCGGGTCCAGGATCCACTGCCATCTCTACTTTAGAGACTTATAAAGAGAGAAATTCTTCATTTTCCCACCGATGTGGTAGATTTGTCCCACACCATATCTCCATGCCTCAAACACCTAACTTTGTGGACCAATATCTCTTTCATTTCTTAACGAAATTTGACGATTCTTGGCCCTATGGTCATCTACTCACTTAGTAGATTATGCATGTGATAAGAGACAAAGCCTCCAACATGTAGAACACTAGTGTTTAATTCATTAAATATGGGTGGACGCACCTCTCGGCCAAAGGAAAATTTCCAACAATCCCCTCTTTGAAAGAGAGATTTTGGTGCACTCACAAGGTGCCTACTTTCAGCAATCTTTCAGCGAAAATATATTGCATCAGGAGAGTAAGCTTCCGCTTTGAACCTTCCCTAGTTGAATACCACCGGACTTACTTACTGAGCTGTGAATGTGATGTCTTGAACCGTCAGTGTTTAGTGTAAGCCAAGACAATGATACCAACACAATAACTCTCCTTATTCATTTTCATTCTTACGTTTTTGTCCGTTGTGGCCGTGGACACACTTGGATTCTTAAGTGCGTTCATTTGAGGCGACCTTCCTCGCACTTAAATAGGTGATCTCCTACAATGTATTCTGCTATACCCCACTTCACGAGTGTTAGGAATCATTAAAAGTTTCCCTAACCTTAACCTCAACCATTTGAAGATCGTTAAAGGTTTGGAAACTTAACCTTTACCCACCATGCAGGTAGCACTTTAATGTCTATCGCGGGAACAACTTTGGATTCATGTTTCCATACATAAATCATCATCCGAAGTGCTTCTTGCTTCCACCGAAGCGCTCAACTGAACCTTTTGCAGCTTAGTTTTCCCATTGAACCAAATTCTTGGGATCTCCAATCAGTATGGTTGGGTTACCACCGCAAAGGTTCGTATTGTTTTGGTTTTAAGCCCATTCCCATAGACAAGCAGAATACTTGATCTCCGGGTAGTCCCTTAGTTAGTAAATAAGGTAGTGACACCCGTGATGATCAACTGTCATACGATCTTATGTCTCCGACAGATCCTGACAGATATGTCCAGACGTCGTCATCTGTGTCCTTCCTGAAGCCGATCGGCTAGCCACAGTGTATAACTGCTAAAGGTACGAGTTTCTCCCAATAAGGGACATCCTCTAAGGAGTCATGAAGTTACTCAACTTCTTTCATGCTTTGTATAAAGCGATAAACTCCGATCCCATCATGAATCGGTCAATGCAAATTTGATTAGAGGATTTTCCAAGACCCACCATACACATTTACTTGTGGCTTTGGTGTTCTTCATATCTGATGTCCAGTTTGTATCACTGTGTTCTCCTAGAACCGCTGGACATCTAGAATACTATAATCCGTAGATAAGCGAATAATTCAGATATCGCCATATCCGACTTAACGCCTTCTATTGATCATTTATTAAGATCATCATTGGACCTTAGTTCAACTGATCTGTTTGTAGGCCGATACCAGGTCGATTGTAGTGTGTACAATACATTGAACTACACGTGCCCTGTGCATATCACTCCTTGTCTATGGGTGCACCATGATTCCAATCAGTTCTATGATTTATATCCATTGGTGGCTTCAACGAGACTGTCAATTATCTCACAACTGAGTTTGTAGTTAGACCAGTCTGTTAGATGTCTTGGAAATTCAATTCCTAAGATGTCATCTGTGATACCCATATCTTTCATATCGAGACTTTGTTTCAATATGATTTCCATTCTCAGACTGTTGGTTTTCCAACTGTTGGCTTTCTAACTTCAGAGTCAATGTTTCGTGGTCGATTCATTATTTCGTTTTATCCGAAACTTCCAGGACCAAAATATAAACATTTCAGGGACCAAAATGAAAGTTCAGGAAGAAGCCCAACAGTCCAGCAGACCAACTCTGATCCTCTTCTTCCAACTCTCCGGTTAGGAAGGTTATTTCAACAACCATGCCACGCAAGACTGCAATAGCCCTGGATGTTAAGCTACTTACAGGGGAGCACATTTTACAACCCAAAGGTTCTTTTCCCGGAGGAAGATCAACCATTACACAAGTATGGTTCTATATGATGGAATCTATTTCTCTTTAGCTTCTTTCCAAATCAGCGCTTTTGGAGATGACAATTCTTTGTTAATTGTCCATGGTTCGTTCTCAACCATACAAGCTAGAAGGCCTGGAACAAGTATTTGTCCCCTCTTTGCTCCGTCTCAGTTCAACATCTAGAATTCCTGAGTTCTGCAGATCTGGAATATTAAGTTCCGGATAGCCAGCAACTTTCGAGTCTTGTAGATACGGAACGTCTAGTTCCGGACAGTCAGGCCCTCGCGGGTTCTTATTAACCTTGAGCAATTACTTCTTTTTCCTTTTCAAGGAAAGTTATCTTCAAAGAATTCAGCATTCTTTGACACCAAGAGGCGATAAGCACTACTGTTATTTACAGATCTAATGGGTATGCAATCTATAGTCTTAGGTCGAACTTGACCTGTTTTGGTATTCCAACTTCTACCAAACTATCCCACATCACAACTTTTGTATGTGAGATCATTTTCATATCTCACACGGAGAGTAATCCTTATCCTTATGCGGAGTTCTGTTGAGAATCGCATTAGCGGTAAGGATCGCCTTGCCCCACATAATTTGGGCGTACGGCTTTGCGCTTGGCTAACACCGTTAGACTGAGGTGAGTAATGAGCAGTCGTTTGATGAACGATGCTTCACATTCTCCCCCTCTATCACTACGAATTCCTCAATTCGTAGGCTTAGTTGATTTTCAACTTCTGCTTTGTAGCGCTTATCCGCTTCAACAACTTCATCTTTGCTTTTCAACAAACAAAGGATACAATACGTTGTATCATCATCAATAAAGATCACAACGTACTTTTCTCCCCCCTCTATTTTGTATAAACTTCAAATCACCCAAGTAGGTGTGACTAAGTTCTAGAGGAGCGGTGCTTCTTTCACTATTCCCTTGACGGAATTTGGAAAGGTGATTTTGCCTCTTCGTCTACCTCACATTTATTTTGAGGGTTTATGTCGACAGAAGGCACCAATCTCAACTTCGTTAGCTTTTGAATGATTTTCTATTTAACGTGTCTTAATCTATAATGGCATAGATGCACGGATTACAAATATATCATTCATATGGCTACAGACATACTGTACCATTCTTAGTTATTACAGACCTGTTGGACTAGTCTCAAACCAGCTTGACCAACAGCGTCCCTTAAACCAAGTTTGGGATATGTATCACCTCCTCTTAGAGTGATCCCATTCTCTGAAGTCCTATTGAGGACAACCTCTCCAACCCCTTCTACTTTAGAGGTGGCGTTGCTTCACATGAACAACCTATTGCCCGTGGTTAGGGTGTAATCGGATCATATGTGATCTGGATACTCTGGCCCACTCCAGTTGCTTTGGCAGACTGAGTGTCCAATTTCTTTTCTGCCTTTCTTTAGGCCTTCAGATCATTTAAGACCTGGAAACTCTGGCCCACCTTACTATGTGTCCATTACTTTTCCTATGAAATGAATTATGGCCCCACTCCAGTCGCCTGTAGGCTTTGTATGACTGAGTGTCCAATATCATCATATCAAAGGAATTTTGGCCCACTCCAGTCGCCCGGAGGCTTTGTATGACTGAGTGTCCAATATCATCCTATAAAAGGAATTTTGGCCCACTCCAGTCGCCCGGAGGCTTTGTATGACTGAGTGTCCAATATCATCCTATGAAGGATCTTCTGCCAAATAGTGTGACAGGCTCAACGTCTTTAGCTTTTAGTCTTCTTCCGTTATGATTGGTGCCCAGACAATTCTTGGCGCTTACTTAAGAGTGGTAACAGTTTTCGCACAGTCAGCGGATCTTTCTCCCTCGTATGTGCGAACATACTTTACACACTTTTAATAATTACACTTAAAAGAACGGATCTTTTTAAGTCGTTTACAAAACCCAATCTTTAAACGGAAAAGAAGAAGATATTAAACTTCTGATTTTAAAGCGTAAGAAATATAAATTATTTCGGAAAATATTTTCATATTCCTCCTTACTTTAAGCCATTTTAATCAGAAATCATTTAATCTTATTTTTGACAAGTAAGAAAAATAACTTATCCCAATTTCAGATTCTTTGTCTGGGACAGATATAGGCCTTCTGCTGCAAGATAGAACCACATCTTCAGCATTCTCCTCTTATCCCAGTTGACATCCTCAACCTCTCGTGAGCGCTTGTTCTCACCACTCTTGGGAGCAGTGACACCACGAACACGTTGACCTTCAAGAACATAATCATCACTCTCTTCAAGCAGAAAACCACAGCCATATCCAGATTTGGTCACACAACTTTTGACCGACATCATTCGAACACTAATACTAATACAATACGATCTTGTCTTAAGTTGTTGGTACTCTATTGTACTTTATAAAGTAGTACGGGAAGTAAATAACTATTACAAGTATTCGAAAGGATAAACAAATATTCAATATTCAAAAATTGAATCTTGTTGAACAAATAGGTCAATCTTCAAAACTGCCGCAAGCTTGTTGTGTCTTGAATCTTGATAACCTGAAATCAAGAAACAACTAAATCGGATGGTTACAACGTTGTGTGTTGAGTCGAGTGATTGCCCTCTGTCCTTAAGACAAGATTGCCCCGTATATATGCTTTTACGTTAGCAGGCAATAGTCTCCCAAGATAAAACAACACTTTAATCTCAACGCTACAAAGACAATAGGTTGAGCATGACGAAGAAAACAAATATGAATCGACTTGCTGAAGATATGGAAAAGGAAGAAAGAGTTTCTGCTTTCTCTTCTATTTTGTCTTTGTGTATATAGTGTGTCTCTGTTGTGTATATCTTATGTATATGTGAGTGTTTGCTCATTGTTTTGCAGTGGTTTTCGTCACTGTTTGCAGTGATTATCGTGTCTGTTTGTGCTATTTTCTGTCACTGTATATGTCTTCACAATTGAGCCAAAATAGCTCAATATATAGCATCACGAGAGGGTTGTTCAACTGCCCAAAACACTGCTGTAAATAGTCATTAGGAGGGCTGATAATGGCTGGTTTAAGGTCATTAGTGTGGCATGTTAAAGGCTATAAGTGAGGTTGTTCATGGCCATTGAAGGAGGGTGTTTATGGAGGAGTTAATCAGCCAAGTAATGGCTGGTTAATGCTCGAAAAAATAGTCCAACGGTAGGCAAAAAGTTTTCTGCCTTCCGTCACCCCAAAATCAACTTTCCAGAAAGTCCCCACAGCCCACACAGCCCACGACCCGAGCCCGAGCTGGACCGGACGGGACGGGCGGGCGGCGGCGCGCGTATGGGCTTAGCCTTGAACCCAAGCACATCTAGGTCCTCCCTCCTTTAAAGCACATGGGATACCCCTTGGGATCCCAAACCCTTTACCACTTTAGAGACTTATAAAGAGAGCAATTCTTCATTTTCCCACCGATGTGGTAGATTTGTCCCACACCATATTTCCATGCCTCAAACACCTAACTTTGTGGACCAATATCTCTTTCATTTCTTAACGAAATTTGACGATTCTTGGCCCTACGGTTATCTACTCACTTAGTAGATTATGCATGTGATAAGAGACAAAGCCTCCAACATGCGGAACACTAGTGTTTAATTCATTAAATATGGGTGGACGCACCTCCCCGCCAAAGACAAATTTCCAACAATAGTAAGGTCTTCACATAAAATGAGATGTAAAGAGTACTATCTATTAACCTAATTGATCAAATTCCCACAAGGTGTGCTATTGGACTCATCATATCATGGGAAATGTAATTGATGCTAATTATAATATCATAGAATTTTCATTACTATAACAAAAGCTTCAATTCTCAATAATTATAATATCATAGAATTTTCTTTTTGAGAAATTACAAACAAGTCAAATAGAAAACGCAAACAAATTCTCAATGTTTTTTTTGTATTACATGAACTCAATTTCATTCTTTGACATCCTTTTATGTATTCACAAACCTGCAGCTCTTTCTAACTTCTCCATTCACATAAGTCTTTGAATTTGTAATATTTCCCATTTTCACCATTGACTCAGCAAATTGTTCAAAAAATGCTATTGTATTTTCAGCATATTTCTCAACAATTTTCTTTGTTTGAATTGCAAGGAAACTTGAATATAATTCTTGGTCTGAATTTATGAGTCCTTCTCCTTTAAGCAAGACATGGTAATATGAATTGTCAAATAAATTTGGAGTTACATTGTCCATAGATGTTTCATTGTTGTCTAATGATTCACTTCCAATTGGAGGACACAGTGATTTTAATTTGCTCAAGTATGAGGAAGAAATTGGATTCATCATTGAAGTCGTCATTTTGAAATCTCCATAAATTCTATTTCTGAAATTCACACACCTTGCTTTCCCTATTGTGTGTGCACCTGCCGATTTTCAAAAGTTAGGACAAGAATTTTGTGCAATAATTAATTTAGTATGCCATGCGAATCTTTCTTTGAAGAACGTTGTACATGGAAATATTATAGGTGTGGGCAAGTGATATATGTATTAAGCAATTTAGCTTGCTAAATGAAGTCATACTTTGTTAATTGATATATTACTTGTAACTCTTGTTCTTTCAAACAATATTTGTGCAATAATTTAGCTAGTCATGCATATCATTCTCTATAGAACTTCCTGCTCCCCTAGTTTCATGATTTTATATGGCATTTAACTAGGCCCAAAAGTTAGGAAATGAAGAAAGATGTTTGCCCCGGGACTTCATTCAAGTGGCAAAGGTTAAGGGACTTTTGATTTAGGTCATAGGTTCGAGCCATGCACAGCTACACTATACGAACTAAGCATGATATTTAAGTAGAGAAGGCCGGGAAGAGGGACAAGTCTATTATCCTGAGTTTCAAAGATTGTGATTGCTCCTAAGGGTTGGCATCTGAAGAATTCTCGATCATAAAAAAATACTTTTGGCATATCGGAAGTAACCTAGAACTTATGGTCTTGAACATGACATCACATTTCTATGACTATAGGAGTATGTCATTAGGGGTTAAAGTGCAGTCTAAAATTAAGAATTTTCAAATACAAAATGATCTGATTTTTTTCTAAATAGTTAAATAAAAAAAGTGTCATATAAAATAAAACAAACAGAGGAAATATATGATAACTTTCTAGGTTGGAGCATGGTGTCTAAGCAAGTAATCTTGCAAATTAAAATGAAAATTGTAGTTTTTTTTTGAAGGGCGAGAAATTATTTCTAGCTTATGACCATAAAAAAGAGGTATTTATATATGTTTTTATTTTAACATAAATAGTGATTATAAGCATGCAAGAAAATGGTAATTAAACAGTGCTTACCAGAAAGAGCAACCATATCAGTAACAGAAAGTCCCTGTGAAATAAATTTAGAAATAATAGAAATAAGTCCTTCATCAGCAGTTGGAAGATTTGTATCTGTCAATTCATATCCTGCAGTTTTTGAATCTTTTCTACCTACTGGAACATCCCAATAAGGTCCACCAACCTGGTACCAAATTTAAAACATCATTAATTAATTACTACTACTTTGCTTATTCCTATGAAGATAATTTAAAATAATAACCCCAAAAACCTAAACACTAATATTCTAATAATATCATAAATAACATTCCAAAGAATATATATGTACCAAAACAACAGCATCTCTAGCAGCAATAGTTAGAATATCAGCACAAGAAACAACTCCTGGGCACTCAGACTCAATCCTGTTTTTTATTCTGTCAATAATTTTGAATCCTTTCAATGCATTCTTGTTGTTTGGAGCATTCTTTTCTCCTTTTAATGTCACTGTATCGTCCAACAATATCGAGCCATCGCAACCCTGTTAGACAATTCAATATGATATCATTGCAAGGTAAGAGGTTATATATTCAAATCAAACCATTATGGCACTATCAACGAATAAAAGTTTTTTCTTTCATCTGCTTAACGATTGCCATGAGTAAACTTATAAGAATAATTGGATTTTACTTAATTACAAGGAAAAAATGAAAATTATACAATTTAAGCAAAAAAAACATTTCCGCCTGTTCACTGATTTTACACCAATTACAACTTTTGTGGGTTGTATTTAAAAGTTAACAACTTTTTCAAAATTAAACATGTGCTCAGAATATATAATAGTTTTGAATTTTAACTTCAGACAGGTGACAATTTTCTAACTTCTGACCACTAGTTTAATTTTGCAAAAATGACGAACTTATAAATACAAGGCTACACAAGTGGTTATGTATGTAAATAAACTTGTATTTGACTCATAAGAAAGAATCCGGCTCACATGAGAGGGGGTGTCAAGACATAGGAGTAATAAAGTTACCTTATTAAAAATTCACTTCCTCTAATAGCTTAGACATTTAAATGAAATGCTCACACAATTTAATAACTCGAAGTTGAATCAAGATTAATATTTTCGATTACCTGAACAAAACAGTCATGAAAATGTAATCTCAAAATCAAAGCAGCATTACGAGGATCAGAAAGACAGGCACATTCCATTTCTTTCCTCACAATTCCTTCTACTGAAGGACATGTTTTCTTGTAGTAATCAAGACTCAAGTGTGAATCACTAATTCCATGCAATTTGCTAAAACAAATGCCAATAAATACCAAAACCAAGAACTCAAAAATCAAAATTCTTGAATGAAAAAAATTAATAGAAGCCATTGATATTTGCAATTTTTTGCTTTGATGAAATTAAATCCTAGTGAGTAGTGAAGATGAAGAGTACAAAATATGGTTAATATTGTCACTTTATATAGTTGAGAAGAAAGGAAGTTAACTTAAGATTTTGGTTAAAAGTGACATGTTTTTTTTTTCTTTTGTCCTATATATGTTTGTTTTTTCTTAGTATTTTGGAGTAAATTATGTAGAAATTGTTTATAGTCAAGAGAGGATTAACTAATATTATTGATATGGGTAGGTGAGTTATCTCAAACCAATTTTTTGCCAAATAATATGAGATATAAATCAAAGGCTTTGTGGCTTTTTTATATATGGAGAGTTTTATACGCAAATACTAAGGCAAGCGACCAAACCTTTGTGTCTTATTTCAATAACTTTATTTCCAATGTTTGAACTTCCAAATTTTTGCTGACATTTAGAAAATGTCAAAATTATATTTAATTGTGACTTGAATGAAAACATAATAATTTTGTGGACAAGTACAAGGAATTTATGTTGATTCTACGTCATTTATTTTTCTTTTGAGTTTCATTGATAACTTAAAATAATCAATTGAGATAAATACAAGTATATCGTTCATCGTAAGTGAGATTAGCAATCTGAAAAGATATGTATACTTCAATATGTTAAATACTCTATAATATAAAAAAGTTATATTGTCATTTTATAAAAGTTAAATTTTTTTCTTTTTGTTTTCCTTAAAGCAAGGAAAAACAGCTTTAAGGGTTTGTTAACTAACTATGAGAACTTTGTGTATTTTAACAACATACTCAGTGTGATTCTATAAGTGGCGTCAAAAGAAATGGGATATATGCAAACTTCACGTACCTTGGGAGAGGCAAAGAGGTTGTTTTTGAAATTATTTGGAGCTAATTGACTGGAAAACAGAAATTAAAGTTGAAAAAATTGGTTTGAGAATTATTTCAAGGGAAATAATAGTTTCAGTGACAAAACTTTAGTATTGTTTTCAAGTGAAATTCATGTCCAAGCATAATTTCAAATGCTCTTTTTTAACTTTTATCTTCACTTGTTTTAGCAATTTCAACCAAATATTTTCCGAAAGGCAAATCATCCAAGTGTTATATAATAAATAAACTGATTAACCACTCACCATAAAGAGTTTGAATAGAAAAATAGTCATATTACTTGATTTTGTTTTTTGTTTTGCTTTGAAATAATTGAAAGGTTATATATACGTGTGTATATTGTGTATATTTAACACACACCCGCAATCATAGCGGGCGGTCTTTGAACGCTGAGACTGTCCCTAAAATCTTCAAAAAGGACCGAGGGAAGACCCTTTGAATGTCGGCAATTTGATATCTCGACGGGACATGGCATACGCGAACTTGACCACGGGCAACCTTTTCACGGACAAAGTGAATGTCCATCTCGATATGTTTAGTGCGTTGGTGCTGAACCGGATTACCAGAAAGGTAGATGGCACTAATATTTTCGCAATATACCAAGGTTGCCTTCTGAATGGGACAATGAAGCTCCAAAATAAATTACGTAACCAACATGATTCTGAGACCACATTGGATACCCCTATATATTCAGCCTCGGCACTTGAGCGGGATAGAGTCGTCTGACGCTTCACAGACCAGGAGACCAAGTTGTTTCCAAGGAACATACAGGAGCCAGACGTAGACCGTCTGGTGTCTGGACACCCACCCCAATCAGCATCTGTGTATGAGACAAGTGTGGATGTCGATGAAGGATACAAATGCAACCCATAGTCCAGTGTACCCTGAATATACCGGATAATGAATTTGAGTGCATTCATGTGCTCAATTCGGGGATCATGCATGAATAAACACACTTGCTGGACAGCATACGTAATATCCGGTCTGGTAAAGGTAAGATACTGAAGGGCCCTTGCAAGACTGTGATAGCGGGTCAAATTCTCGTAAGGGACTCCGGCCGCGGCACCAAGCTTGGGCTTGGTATCAACTGGAGTGGAAGTGGACTTACAGGATGACATCCCAGCCCTCTCGATGATCTCATCTGCATACTTTCGTTGTGACAAGAACAACCCATCGAAATGACGAGTGACAACAATCCCCAAAAAATAACTCAAGGGCCCCAAGTCTTTCATAGCAAATTCGGAGCTGAGCATGGTCATGATGGACTAGCGCAAGGCATCGAAGAGGCAGTCAAGATAATATCATCCACATATAACAGAATGTAAGCTACGGACGAACCACGACGGTAGATGAACAAGGAATTATTCGATCTGTTGTGAGTGAACCCAATAGTTGAAACATAGTCAGCAAACCTTGTATACCAGGCCCGTAGAGACTACTTAAGCCCATATAAGGACTTCTTCAACAGACAGACATGATGCGGATGGTTGGGATCCCTGAATCCCATCGGCTGATGCATATAGACAGTTTTCTTGAGATCACCTTATAGGAAGGCATTTTTGACATCCAACTGATGAATAGGCCATGTCTTCGAAAGAGCCAAGCTAAGCATAGTGCGAATGGTAGCCGGCTTGACCACCGGACTAAAAGTCTCCCCACAATCTATACCAACCTGCTGAGTCTTACCATCACCCACAAGCCGCGCCCTATGAGCAAAAATCCACATAGACCTGATAACATTAATACCATATGGACGGGGCACCAACTCCTACGTCTTATTATCAATAAGAGCATTATATTCATCAGTCATAGCAATTTTCAATTTGGGTCGTTTAAGGCAGACACAAGATTACGGGGCAAGGGGGATTTAGAGACATTAGAATGTAAATTAAAATATCTTTTAGGTGTAACAATACCCCGCTGACTACGAGTGACCGGTCTATGAATCGAGGAAGAATTGAGTGGATGTCGGGAATTTGCTGGGCTCGGGACGGACTGGCCAACAGGCAGTGGGCCTGCTGGCCCAACTCTGGATGTAGTACCAGTGGCGGAAACAAAAACTGGACCAGTTCTAGATTGGGCTGGACAGGCCCAATTGCCGAAACTGGCCCAGTGACAAAACTGGGCAGAGAGGACTGTGACGGGCCAGTGGGACCAGCGGGCAGTGGGGCCGCTGGAGAATTTTGGGTGCGGGAGATATTCGAAAAATACTGAATAATATACGGGGATATTTGTTCATCCAAAAAATTATACGAACTAGGCACGGGAGAATCACTTTTAGCAAATGGAAATAGGGATTCATCAAAAATTACATGGCGATTAATGATGATTTTATTGGAGGATAAATCAAAGCATTTGTAGCCACGATGATTAGAAGGAAAACCCAAAAACACACATGGAGTAGATTGGGCATGAAGTTTGTTAATTGTGGTGGATGAAAATAACGGATAACATAAACACCCAAAAATCCGAAGATGAGAATAAGAAGGAGATTTATTAAATAAAATCTGAAGAGGGGAAGAATATGTCAAACCTTTGGAAGGAGTTATGTTAAGTAGATATGTAGCCATTTGAAGAGCGTGATGCCAAAAATATTGGGGTACGGAAGCATGAATTAATAGAGTGCGGATAATGTTATTTATGGAACGAATTTTACGTTGGCTTTCCCATTTTGTGAAGATGTATGGGGACAAGAAAAATGAAAATTTATCTCATTAGTAGCACAGAATTCCCGAAATACCCCATTGTCATACTCTTTTCCATTATCACACTGAATATTTTTTATTTCACGGTCGAATTGGGTTCTGATAAATGCTCTAAATTTTAGGAAGATGAAAAAACTTGAGATTTTTTCGCTATTGGAAATGTCCATTAAAATTTAGAATAATCATCCAAAAAAAGAACATAATACCGATGACCCATAGAACTAGGAACAGGAGACGTCCATAAGTCGCTATGAATAATATCAAATGGCATTAAAGTATGAGATTTTGAGTCTACAAATGGCAACTTAACAATTTTTCCTAAAGAACAAGATTGACAAATTGGAGTACGACTCGTACCCTTACATGAAATAAAATTATTTTTATCTAAAACTGACAAAATAGAGGACCCCGGATGACCAAGTCGAGCATGCCACAAGGAATAAGAGATGGCTGCAAAAACTGATGGCATGGTTTGACTCGATGGACCGGGACTGGGTGTGATAAGATAAAGATCTCCCCTACTATCACACCTCATAAGAGGACTCCCCGTCTTGAAATCCTTTACATAGAAACCAAATGGATCAAATTCAATAGAACCGGAATTGTCAGTAGTGAATTTACGGACAGAGACTAAGTTTTTAATCAATTTGGGGGCGTGTAGGTTATTTTTCAAGATAAGAGGGGGATGAGGGGGAGACAATGTTTTATGACCATAACCACGAATTGGAACAGAATTGCCATTACCAACATTTATACCGCGAGGGTTGCTCAAATTGGAATAAGATAATAGAGTACTTGAATCGGATGTCATGTGGGTAGTGGCACCGGTGTCCATATACCAATTCGGGTCCGGTTGAGTCAAACCCAGTGTGTGCATCGCAGCCTCGATATCTGTCCGAGTGGGGCCTGCCGCATGATGGGCTTGCGGGGGCCGAGGCCCAAGCACCCCTGCTTGCGGTCTCGGCCTGCATCGCTATTGGCAGAATCGACCTTGGACCGAATTGGCCGGGTGGGCTCGGGGCTGGCTGCTGGCTTGCCACCGCTGGCTGCTGGGCTTACCACAGTTGTTGGGCTGGCCACTGCCGCTGGGAGGTAAACTGGTTGGGCCCAAACTGTTGTTGTGGGGCCCACTGCCACTGCATAGGGGCCCAGAACTATTGTTGCTGCTGCTGACCACTGCGAGGAGCCCCACTGCCACCACCATTCTGCCAGCTGCCACCGCGTTTTTTTCCATTTTTCTTATTTCCACCCTTTTTACCGCCACCGTTGTTGCGGTTTTGCTCGAGTTGTTGGAACCGATAGGATATACCGTGGACTCGGTCATCATGACTACGGGACTAGTACCGGTAGCCACTCGTTTCGCTATGCCTGCTTCTTCTAGTGTAAGCATAGAACGCACCTGATAAAATTGCGAAAGCGGATTGCTTTGCCGAAGAAGCGTTCCCACACCACTATAGGCCTCGGAGAGGCCGGAAATCATTTGGAGGACCAAACGATCATTCGAAACAGGCGCGCCAACGTTGCGAAGTTGGTCCGCCAATTCCTTTAATCTTTTGCAATAAGCCAAAACATTAGGGAAATCTTCCATATTGACGTGGGAGAAATCTGCTCAAGGGTAACGACTCTAGTAGTTATCTGATTTTCTATTTGTTCAATATTCAGTTCTAAATTTGCATATCTATTGATACAATTAAATTAGCATCGTGGGTTATTAGTCCTGATTTGGTGCTCAAAGACTTCAAAGTCTGTTTCTAGTCATGGAAACTTGCTGAAAACAAATAATCAAATTAACACGTTATTCTTTCCCAGGGTTTAATTCACGGACAAGAATGGTTGATTTCTTAATATTTTGCTGCGTTTTTCTTCTCTACAAAATGGTCACAATCTTGAAGCTCAAGATAAAACTAACTAGGATTTCAACAAAATTAAGTGGATGGGATTCATCACTCATGGGGGCATGAGAATGTGAATGAATGTTGACACCGATAAGGTAAAAATTTACCCGCACTTGGTGTCACACAGAAAATGCATAACACGTCTTTATACACACTCTAAATTAGTATAGCTTGGTGTAAACACATATTGCCGGCGTTTTTACTGATGGACGACCACATTCCAGTAACATTTCTCAACCCTGAACAATTCGTATTAAACTCAGCATAACTTATGTGGAGCTTATACTAGAGACCAAAAGCCGTAAATATAAGAGTATTTACAATAAATTTCTTAGAATAGTTGATCCCTACGTAACATTCCCATATTATTGCTCACCGTGTAACAATCCACACATTGTCATTCATCCCATAATAACAACAACAACATACCCAGTTGAATCCCACAACGTGGGATTTGGGGAGGGTAGAGTGTACGCAGACCTTACCTCTATCTTGGTAGGTAGAGCGGCTGTTTCCGAGAGACCCTCGGCTCAAGACAAATCATAAGCACTAGCAAAGCAAGAGAAACGGTCAGGGTCGGGCAAAAAATTTAAAGCAATATGAAAATTCTTGTATCAAAAGCGAAAAAACCATGATAACGCATTCTGAAAAAAAGAGCAGTAACTAACGCATGTAAATAAGATATACAGAGTACACTAAAGAACCCATAGAAACAGAAATCAAACTACAGGAAACTATACAACAATATTGCGCTTATTAGTATGATAGACTAAGTGGACCTACACTAAAAAAATACTACAATTACCAGTTTACAAGCGTAAGTAGAACTACGCTCGTGTACCTACTACCCTTCTACCCAATACGTGTCCTTCACAACTCACTATCTAAGGTCATGTCCTCAGTAAGTTGCACCTGCGCCATATCCCGTCTAATCACCTCTCCCCAATACTTCTTCGGCCTACCTCTACCCTCATGAATCCGTCCATAGCCAACCTCTCTTACCTCCGCACTGGACATTTGTGTCTCTCCTCTGGCACATGCCCAAACCATCTCAACCTCGCTTTCCGCATCTTATCCGCCACCGAGGCCACTCCCACTCTGTCCCGGATATCATCATTTCTAATCATATCCCTCCTTGTATGCCCACACATCCATCTCAGCATCCTCATCTCCGCAATTTTCATCATTTGAATGTGCGAAATCTTGACTGGCTAACACTCCGCCCCATACAACATAGTCGATCTAACCACCGCTCTATAGCTAAAGGCTCACAGGTATCACTCACCAATATTGCCGCCAGTCAAACCTCTTGCTAGCTAAAGGGTTTACCCAACTTTCTTTGCTTAGTACTATTTTTTTAATATACAGCATATGGTATCTGTTATTCGATACCTCGATTCATTTTGATTTAAGACTGTAAGATTCGTGGAAGGTTAAAGTATTTTTTATGGGGTGTGTCAATAAAGTCATACATTGATAAATTAAAAAAAAAATATATATAAAAAAATATAAAGGTAGAAATACTTTTAATTGTGTGGAATCAAGGGTCGGCAAATCGAGGGTGAAGATGGCGATGATGGCGTGAGGCCTGGTTTAATTTAATACATTTGCCCGCTGGTTTATAACTACGTTTACTCTTAGTTTTGAAATACATACAAAAACAAATCAGTATTGGTGGTCAGAAATAAAAATAATCCCGATAGCAATTTCTTATTCTTTATTTGGTTACTGAGATAACTTATATCTGTCATAAAGTGGAATACATTATCTCAGAATTGTAAAAGAAACTTCTTCTTAAAAATTATCTAATGTATGTTACTTTTAAAGACCATGTGACACATCCCTGGACCTAATTAATAAAGTAAAACAAGTGAAACCATTAAGACTAACCTTTCTGTTTTCTTACGTCTAGCTTCGAACATCGTTGATCGAGTAGTATTTATTTCTTATAAGGGGGTTTTTGCTTTAAATAATTTTCTTATCCTTTCACATTCTATCATTTGTAATTAATTTTTTCATGATTTTAACTTCAATTTGAAGAGAATCTTGATTTGAAATTTGGCTTGAGTATTTCAAATGATACTAATATTTTCGCTAACGGAACTTCTCAAAAAGAATTCCAAATGAAATTTATGTTAAAGCACAATCGAGTTCTAAATATTCAATTTTCAGTCTCAACCAAATACTCTAATTTTCAATCGCAAGCAAATATTCCAAACGGCAATGAATCATCCAAGCGCCATTATTAAAAATAAACTGATTAACCGCTTTGAACGGAAAAGTAGTCATTATTACTTATGCAATTAATGTTGCATTATGATTTTTAATTATTAGTCATATTTTGATGTTCAAAGACTTCATATTCTGTTTCTAGCCATGGAAACTTACTCTCTCAATTAAGAAAAAAATCAGATTCTTCAACGAAAACAAAGGATCACTTAACATATTATTCTGTCCCTTAATTTCCTCTTGGGACAAGGATGCTTGATTTCTTCATATTTTGTTGCTTTTTCTTTGTATAACTAATAAACGTCTCATTTTCAATAGTAAACTCAGCATATTTTATGCAAAATTCAATACCAAGAACCAAAAGTTGTATTATTAACAATAGCATATACATAACAATTTGTGTTATTGTACATAGAATAAAATGTGAAATACGAATGCATATATTAGTAATACGTGAACAATAGCATTTAAAGACATTTTGAAAAAAGATACAATTACTATGTAACAATTCCCACGTTATTCACCTAATAACCATCCACATATAATCATTCACTGCATAACGATTTCTACAGTATTAAGAATCCATGAATTATAATTCCTACATAAATAAACTGTAAACCAAGCAACTCCTAAGTAGTCGCAGAGTTGCCTCCAGATGATAATAGTTTAATAGATAAACAGCATAACACAGTAATGATTTCACTTTTCTGCTGCACGAAGAAAAAATAAAATCGTTGCCTCGTAGGATTGGGACAAAAAGTTGAAGTCTCAGCAGATAATCACAGAACATCTTAGCAAGCACATATAGTCAGTACATAGCTGGGGGATTGATGATCCATTGAGAGATGCAAACCAGCTGAATTCAGTATCAGTACAAGATGATGGAAGAAACCATATACTTGGAAAAAACCAAAACAATGTCCTACATTTCCATCACCAGTTAAGGTAAGTCCTAAAGGGAAAGTGGGTAAGTAGTTAAAGGATGTCTTGTTACAAGAAATATATTAAACATCACCAGTGAAGAAGTTCAAATCGACCAATGAGGTTTTAACCTCCGCGCATATGTGCACCCAACTCTCCAAACTGATCGTCTGCTTCCACAGTGTCATCTGAAAGGCGTACTGCATCCAACTTCTGCCTCAGTATTTCTATTGCATTGAGCACCAATTGTGAAGCTTTAACAGCGCCAGTCGTCTCAACAGTGAAAATAAAACTATCTTCCTTGGCATGTATCTCTATAAGTCCAGGTTTTCCCATGGCTTCAGCTTTCTTGAGCACCTCATCATCGTAAGTATAGGCCTCGGGTTCAACCACAATGACCTGCAAAGATGAAAATGAAATTGGAGATGTCTCAAGTAGAGCTTCCCACAGAAGTATATGACAAGCCTATAAAAGGAAAAAACCAAAAGGAACTCATTGGAGATGTCTTGAGTTGCTTCACTTCTTTGATCAATTAATCCATGTTTCCCTTATCATCTGTCTAGGTTAAAAGTAGAAATTTCCCTCATTTTCCAGGTTTAGTAGATTGACCACTGAGTAAGTGCAGAAATGTACTAAATCTGTATTTTTACCATTCTTGTTGGGGGTAGGAAAACGTTTAACCACTCATACAAATGATTATGACTTGTTCACTTAGAACTAAAATCTCCATATTAACCTCCGACACAAAAGGCTAGCATCCCAATTTCCAGGAAGGCATTGTTTAGGATTCAAAGGCTCCAATTCTTTTTTTAATTAGCCAAAACACCCTTGAATTACATTCTTATTCTTCAGTTCTTATATATTTAACGAAGTTACAGTTGACCAATAAATACAAAGACCACTGGACTCCTACTGCTGAAATTCCAAGTCCTTTATAATCAATAATACGATCCAATGCACATTTATTTTTTCTTTCTTTACAAGTAATTCAATGTGCTTTTCCCTAATAAGCTCATAGAAAGTAAGTGTAGCGAAAAGTCCAATATGCTATTAGACCCCATTCAGATTTGGCAAAAAAGATGATGCTTCACGTGAAAAAATTTGCTTACTCGCAGCTAAAATATCCAGAAATTTTAGTTTTAATCCTACAGCATGTTTGAAATGTTTTCCGTCATTACCCTTAATACAATCACAACAGACCTCAGGCATAAACTATTGAGTTAAATGGCCAATAGTACCCCAGGCCAAACAATTTTCAGGAAAGGTGGACAGGAAATGACTACTTAGGCCTGACTTCCACCCTAATTTCTCTTGACTTTTCTTGTATGATTTTGTGTGCCGTAACAAGCTCCTAGCATCCCAGCTGAAGTCATCATTCTTAAGACAGTTCAGTAGTGCGTAAATAGTAAATTTCCCCTCAGATAGGTCATAATACATTACTGAAAGAAAAGTGTTGTTTGTAAAATATATTACTAAAACCTACAATTTATGGATAGATTCCAGAAAGCTCAAAAAAGGAACTAAAAGAATCACTTTACACATTAGTTAACGGCCCCACTCTTACCAATCGGAAGAGAGAGTAAACAAATGGTAATATGCAAAAATCAGTTATGCTCCACAATTATTTATTACCACATACGAGGAGCTTACTCTTATTTTATACATACAAGCAATCAAGGACAGTCGATTAAACCCCAAGTGCTCCCTATTCTACTTATCCTTCTCTTTTCGTTTGAAAGTGTGACGAACTTCCTGAAAAGGGAAAATCTTTTCCTCCACTCACCAATACCTTTTGAGGATCCATTCCCCAAGAAAAAGATATAGGGCGTTTTAATTTTACCAAAGTTTACATGAATCTTTTGATATACTCACTTTATAAAAAACGAATCTTTTGATATACTCCCATGTACAGATAATTAAAACCTGGAATCTCACCTTCAACCCATATCTTATTGGGCCGTCTACTACCACACAAAAGCATTCCAGGAAAGGTATGAGGATTTCCAACTATAATGCATTTCCCAGTTTTCTAGTCAAGTGAATCATTTATAGATATACCATGAATGGCAGACTCTGAGCATGATAAAAATCTCAAGATAAGCTCAGGCTAACTGGGACAGAGAGAGTGTTTCATGCGTCACCATATAAAGCATGACATGCTGTTCATTGAAAAAGTAATAGAAATCACAGATAGTGCTGAACAGATCAGAGGAAAAAGTTATGGCATAGCAGTTTAGCATTTTATAGCAATAAAACATATAAAGGACGAAGTTCAACAAACCTGTTTGCTCTCAGGATCAATGCCAAAGACCTTTGTTGGACTACTGTCAACTAACTCTGTTTTCTCCTGGAGAGACAAGGTCTCCATCATGTCCTCATTGATGTAGATCTCTGGTTCATACATGAAAGTCACAGTTGCTGCAGGTGACCATTTCGCGTGATCTTTGCCAATTCCTTTCCGTGCTATTGCTCTTAGCCTTAACTCCTGTCCACGTCGTAGCTTCACAATTATGATTCCCCTGCATAAAATAGAGACAGATGGTAAATATCCTCTCTGGATAGTCAGCACCCATAAACCAAGGCATTTATGCATCACGAATCTCCAAAAAAGCATATTAGAAAGAACATTACTTTCTCATACTATCTGTGATTAAAAAAAAGGGCCTGAGTAAGATAAACTAAGATCCTTCTTCACGTGGTACTCTTTAGTTAACACCACCTTCAAAACTATTATACTTTCGAGAAAAAAGACCCTATTTACTAAGTCCATTAGAGGCTTGGTTGATATAATCACTTTTTTCTCAAAATGTACAGGACGATAATTCAACAGAATTATGGGATATTCTCCTGCACTCCATGGAATTACATCTCAAAGGCACCTCTTAATGTGCATCTGTAAAAGAAACGACTTCACCAATTGGAAACCAGAATCAAGTCACCCCTTAGAAATCCTTCAGCCAAACACGACTGCACAAAAAATCTTAAAAGCACCAAGATTGGTCTGCAATCTCTATTAAAAAAGAATGAATTCATAAGAAGAACAATCCAATAGCAGAATGAAGTAATTCCTCATCGGCAGTTACAGAGATAAAAATACCCAGATATTCAAAGACGCAAAAAATCAACAAATGACTCATTCCAAACCCCAAAAAATGATAACTTTACTACTTTGTCCCAACTTAACTATAATTTGTGATATGACCCGGGCGGGCTCAAGACCATTCACTCGTGGCCAAGCAAGGGAGCTCCAAGAACTACAATTCATGTTCATAAAGAGAGGAGCGTTGGAAGAACTTGAAGAGAAGACCTCACGAGTGTACAATGTTTGGATGATAGCTTGGGAAGATCTTTAAGATGAAGACACAAGAAAAGGGGCCACTTCACAAAGTGGTTAGGATTGCAATTCAAGTGAAGAAGAGCCCATGTGGGGTTATTTGTGCAAAGGCCACTTTTGGGTCTTTGTTGTAATAGGCATAAACTATAAACACTTGTCTTAGTTTCATTTGATGGTTAGCTTGATTTTGGATGATAATTGATATTTCCCTAGAATTCTACTTAGGCATATTACTAGTGATAATTAGTGGTAATTTAGTTTAAGAGAACAATTCCTTTGTTGTTGAAAAACCCTTTTCAAGATTTCTCACATGAACTTGTACACTTGTGGAAATCTTCCATAGTGTAGGTGCTTTAGTTGATTCAATTGAAGGAGGTCTTGGGTTTATTATACCCTTGGTTGCCTTTGATTTCAATTAATTGTGTCTCACTTCTATCTTTCTTTCCTTGTAATTTCATTTCAATTTTATCCTATTTAGTGTGTTTGAGTTTCTTAGAGTTTTCAATTACGTTTCTATCAATTTGTCACCATTGAATTATTCAAATAATGTACTACGTATGCAACCAAAGCCTACTCACTCGAAAGCATCTTGACCCTACTTTAGAAAGTACCTTTCCCATTTTTTAAATAAATAAGCTTAAAATACCTTCTCTATAATTGGTTAAGGTTAAAAACAACTCATGATATGTAAATTGAAACAAAAAGTGTAGTTCTATTGAGTGCTTAATGCCTGAATGTACAAAGAAATTATTGAGTGCTTAATTCCTGAATGTACAAAGATATTTGAGAAGACGACAGCAACAACGCAACAACAACAACAACAATAACGCCTCAAACCCAAACTAGTTCAGGTCAGCTAGATAGGGAAATAAAAGACTATCATTGGAGCAGTTATCATAACCCGACTAAGCATAATTCTCATATACACAAAAATGCCCATAAGCATATTCAAGGCAATAACAGCAACAATGTCTCAAGCCTAAACTACTTATAGCCTATTTCCGCTAAGCTTCTAAAATCTGCTTATTTTGAAAAGTGTTTTTAGTGAGTAGCGGTTTGTGTTTGGCTGATCAATTTGAAATGCACATTAGCCAATATTAGAGCAATGTTCCAAAGATGCTTCCGGGGAAAAACTACCTTTTTAGGTTATAAAAACAACTTTTGCTAATACTCAAAAGCGCACTTATTTTTTAAGTTAAGGGTCAAAAACACCCATCAAGTATCACTTTTTTTTAGTTTCCTACCTAAAGTATCACGTATGAGGGTTCCCTACCTAAACTATCACGAACTAGTTAGCAAAACACACCTAAAATGTCATTATCAAGTAGGAAAAGTGAACAAATGATAGTTTAGGTGTGTTTTGCTAATTAGTTCGTGATAGTTTAAGTTTCCGCACCTGATAGTTAACTCAAAAACAAAAGTGATACTTTTCTCTATAAACTTAGCCAAAGACCTAAACTTTCTAAAATAAGTAATTTTGAAGGGGAATAAAGCAACAGGCTATTAGACTAGGCTAGGGCAAGCAAGTAAGTAGTAACTTCTTCCAATGCCTATATGTAGAAAAAAGCTTAAATGCATAAAGACATTTAAAACAATAAGTAAAACATTAAGCAATAAAAACTCACTTATTAGTAGAATTACTATCAAACCCCGACGAAACATCCGAATAATCAACAGGCACAACAGTATGATCAGAACTCAACAAATCCTTACTAGTAACATCAAGTGTCTGATCAGTCAAACACTTCACCCTAAGATAAAACTCAACCGAACAATATTCACATTGTCCATCACCATCACACGCATCACAGTCACGTGAGAAGCGCATGCTCATCGCGCGTTCACTAGTGAGCGGCACAAGCCCTAATCGATGTGAAATGAACTCGTCGTTGAGGACCGATGAATTGACTTCGATTTCAACGAGGTCGATAGCTATGGTCGGAACTTCAGCTATCATTATGCGACGAAGCGCGTTGGCTATACTCGCGTCGGTGTCGCGTAGCTCGAATTTCATGAAATCGTCTTTAACTTCACGGATTTTGATCCTTGGGAATCTTTGGTATGAAACGCCTTCCATTGTTGTTGCTGGTGGTGTTTGAGGGTTTTTTGCTCTGTGAGGTTGATGATCCTTTTGGGAATTTTACCATCTATTATACTTGGGATCTATTCATATTACTTGTATGTACCCTTGCCACCAACATAGTTTCAGCTTGATATGGATGGATGTTTTGTTTCAAAAATATTTCGAAAAAGAAGATCCAACGTTTCGCTTTTACCTTTGACTATAGTTTAATTAAACTACGGCTGGCCAGTGGGTCGGGTCAACGCGATATGGGGCGTGATTGAAGGGCCAGGTTTTGGCGAGACGGGAGGTTGGCCGGGATCGGGATTGGAGGGTCATGATAGGCAGGATAGGAAGAGGTCTCATCCCGTCCCACATCACGCCGGGAGAGGGCCGGGATTTGGGGATGGGGATGGGTCGGGTCAGGTCGGGTTGCGGGATTTGGGGTATTTTCTTAGGCATTTAATTTTTTTTAAAATATATTTAAACACTTAAATAATTGAACAACATAGTGAATAAAAATATTTCAAGACAGTTTTAGTGTCTTTTATATTATTTAATAGAAATATGATTTTTTTGTAATATAATTTCAAAATTGCAACTTTGTTTCGTAGTTTAAAAGTTGCAAATCACATAGTAAAATTACCATTAAAAATTACATATTCAACCATTATCTTTGTAATTTCCTCACAATCTCTTGAGGATGGAATTGGAAGTTGTTGGTCAAATTATTCGACATCGCTTTCTTCTCCCTCGGATAAAATTTCATTGTAGTTGTAGTCGTCTTCTTCATTGATCTCTAGTTGACTGCACCTTCTACGCTCCGCTCTAATCAAATAATTGAATAAAACTGCAATCTCCAAGCTAGTGTCTATGCTCTCCTATTTGAAATATTCCAGTAGAAAAACATTTTTCGAAGCTGTTGATAATGCTTGAATATTCAACACATCTCGCGCCATCTTTGCTAGTGTCGGAAATGTTCTCACTCTCACTCCAGTATCTCAGCAAGTCTTCATGTCCATCTTCATTGACAATTATTTCGTACGGTATATCACCCTGTAAGACATAAACATCAAACTCGCATATCCCTTGTATTTTGATTATGGACGTTAAATAATAAAGTTATAGGTCTTCTATACTTGTGATCAATAAGTAGTTATTCATATAGAGAATTTCACCTAGTCGCTACTTCTTCTGGAATTTTTTCTATAAGGTAATCCACAATCATGACAATTTTTTTTATTCTCTTTACGTCTTTGTATTTTATTACCTTTAAAATAAAGTTTATAGTAAATTGTATTTTATCAAGAATGTTTTCAAAAAGTTTTAGGTCATCCTTTACAACTAAGTTATAAATATGGCATGCGCATCTTATATGAAAATTATCGGGAAAAGATTGAGTTAATCGAGTTTTTAAAAGGTTTACAGTATAATCATTAGAAGTAGCATTATTTAATGTAATAGTCATAATTTTAACAGTTATTCCATAATATTCACAAAATTCATGAATATTTCTTGCAATAAAAGATCCAGTGTACCTATCATCAATATATCTATATGTTAAAATACGTTTTTGCATAGACTAATTCTGATCTTTACAATGACATGTTACAATTAAATAATCATTACCGTTAGTACTACGACTTATATCAGAAGTGATAGTCATTTTGCCATTAAAATGATATAATGCATAACGTAAAACTATTGATATTCATGTGCAAATTTAAAAACGTTTCTTTTAACAATTAATCTAGGAAAATCGTTAAAAACATGATTTATATGTGTTCTCTAATGTAATGAATAAAACCATGAAAGGAAAGAAATGAAAAAGGAAAATCATCCACCGCAACTAATTTTGCTATATTTTCCCTATCTTTGTGTTTATCATATTTAGGACCTATAATTTCCCCATCATCAGGTTAATTCGATCATGTACTTGATCGGGAACACTATGTGAACTTTATCCCGACTCAGAAGTCATTGGCACATCCGATTGTTCAGCCATGTATTGGTTATACCTTGCTTTGTGAGAGTTTTCTACATGTCTCATTAAACCTCTCATCCCGCCTTGACCTTTTCATGTTTTAAATTTATAAACTTCTTGACAAATTTTACATCTAGCTAGTTGATTATCAATGTCCCTATAAAAAAAATCTCATGCAAGTGATTTTTATTTTCGTTGTCTTGGGCCTCGACTCATACTAGGGAGAATATGAGGCATTCCAGTTTGAGTTTCAGGCAGCTTGAGCCTGGGTGGAGGTGCACTAGTGGGTGTGTTATCTACATTATCGTCTAATTCATTTTCAAAATTAAAATCTGGTTCAAATGCAAAATATACCTCATGATCTAATGGTACATTAATATCATTAAAAAATTAATTTCATCTATATGAGTGAAATCATCGGAACTAGGAATAAGATTACTAGAAGATGCACCCTTACCCCCATTACTCCTAGTACCTCTACCAGAAATAAAACGTCAAATTCGTTCCATTATAATTATGCAAATAAATAATTAAAGATAATGAAATTAAGTACGATAATTAAAATTAAGTAACAATGATAATTTAAAGAAGGAACGAAGGTATTAATGTCGACGTGTAATCGAAGTTGAAAATTAAAATTTTGCTCGATGGATGATCCTCAAGCTAGTTGCCAACTTCACTTTCAATTTTTAAACTTTGATATAAATAAGCAAATAAAATAAAATATTTAGTAGGTAATGTAGACTTGTAGAGAGATAGATAAAGAGAATAAAGAGATGGTAGGAAGATTTGTGAGAAAAATGAAGAGGAAAATGATGTATTTATAGTTGAGAAATAGGGTTAAAGTGTAAATATACTAACTTAGGGGTTAAAAATAAATATTAAGGGAGTAGGGGGTTTATGGGGTGGGTGGGGGGCAAAATGGCCCGTTATAGACATTGCACAACGATCAAAATCTAAATTTGATTGTTGTGGCAATGGTTATTTTTGCAAAGAGGAGGGGTCGGGGCGGACCGGGATGGGGGACGGAATGGGCGAGATGAGCCCTAGTCACGTCCCGAGTCGAACCCCGCTATCATTTTTTTAAAGAGGGATCGGGATGGGGCGGAGCGATAAAAAGGATGGACCGGGTCAGAATCGGGTCGACCCGACCTACTGGACCACCCTAGTTTAAACTAAGACTTCGTCATGCTTCAAGTTGGATTTCAATTATTCAAGACAAAAATGAGATTTTCCTTACAGGGGTAACATTAAACCCAGAGTGTAACCAACTTTTTAAATTCGAATAGCACATACACAAATTTGACTATTTTTTTCCTTAAATAATTACATGTAGAAACATTGCAATAAACCAAACACCCTTTTAGCTTTTTTCTATCTCCTGTATTTCAATTTTCTGAAACATTCTTAAATAAAATTATACAAAACATTACAAGTTGCGGTTATTTTTATTTCACTATACAAATTGGTTCAATTTGGATTCAAGTCGTGAAAACAATCATTTGCAAAAATGTGAAGTAAAACTGCGTACAATAGACCCTTGTGGACGACCCTTCCCCGACCCCGCGCATAGCAGGAGCTTAATGCACCGAGCTGCCTTTTTTGGGTTCTTTTACTTAATGAGATCCTCATAACCAAAAATTTCAAGTTCTAACTTTGAGAATAAAAAAAACTCTTGATAGGAAACATCTTCCCCTTAGTGAACCCTATACAACACGAATCAATGAATTTCGAACAATACGTTAAGCAAAACAATTCTATATGAAGTTTGGTCTGGTTGCCTCCATGATTTCGAAAGGATGAACTTGTCCGTTCTGAACATCAAATTGAGGGCTAAATTTGATAGTTACAGTGCACAACTAAAGCTTATTTGGGCAAAACAAAATGTAAGGAAAAAGATTCTCTCATAGAACCTTAGTTTATTATAGTGTTTAGTACACACTGAGCATGTATGTCTATGAACACAATATCAACATCCAGAAAATCACTCCAAGTAGCTGTAAAACATAAAATTGATCTGGCATGGTGAACCATGTTCAAGTTGGCAAAATCTAGGAGATGAAAATATTGCTTTGTTCAAACTACATTAGAATCTACCAAAAAGGAGGAACAAGGCGATACTAGGATCAGAACAAGTGCCATTTGATTCAAATCAAAGACATCATGTATAGAGTTCAGAATCAAGAAGGAAATCCTTACTCCGACCTAATTTTAGAAATTCCTCCTCAAGATTCTTAATGTCGACATGCTTTACGCGGGAGAGGACATCCTTGAGCAGTAGACACTTAACAAGTGATATAACTGAAGCACCGACTTCAGGCCATGAAACGCATAGAGTTCCTCTGATCTTCTTTAACTGACATCGGCTCAATAAAGCAGCCGCCAAGCCATCCACAACACTTCCTGATGGAAGATAGTCTGCGCATTTCACCAACGGTGAATCTTGATGGCCGTCAGCCTTTGCTTTTCTCTCTGCAGATGATTCCAGCTTAAATGCAATTGCTTCATCTGGTGAAAGTCTTCCTCTAAAATTAGAACTTCGAATAGATGCCAAAATTAAGACCTTTTCCGGAATAATCTGTTCTCCGATCAGTAGCTTCGCGATTGCATGAGATCTCTCTGCAGTAACTGGATACTGTACAGACACACTCATAATCAAATTATCATCTTCATTCAGGGCATATATATTGCATGATTTGTCTTTAAGAGAGGGTTCAACTGAATTTCCAGAGAGTGGGATCTCCGGAAGGATAAGAGTTCCGACAAGGGTTTTGGAGGACACGTGATGAAAAACTTGAAGTGACGGAGAGGACATGGCAATGATGAGGAGAGAAGGGCTAGAGTATTTCTTCTGGTTAGGAGTTGAAAACAACAGGAATGGAGAGGGAAAAGGAGGGAGATGGAAGACAAAGTTGTTCAGTTCTTCCAAAAAGAACCTTGAGGGTGGAGGGATTTCTGTTACTATGTCTTCCATCTCTCTTTGGTCAACCGATCACCTGCAAATATTCAACAAAATATGTATTTGTCACTCTACATGTTGCTACATTCATGATTGATAGGCTATAAATCAATTCAATTGCCAAAGCACATCGCCAAGTCAAAGAGCTTAAGAACAAAGCCTTTTTGGCAAAATTTGGAGATAAGAAACTGAAGCAAGTCCATCTATCAAGCCAAGGTTCTTCAAGAAAGAACGGAAAAAGCTAGAGAGTAATTGCCACAAAGTTCCACAACATAAGGTCAATGTAAAAAGATTGGAACACCAAGCATAAACAATACAGATCATAACACCACAATTGGAGATCACCAAATTAGCAAGACAATTCAAATCTCAGTTTTATGAGGTATGTCAGCAACTATCATATAGCTTTTAAATCAGGTTGATTTCAAAATTTTGAGGTGATCAATGACAGCTCTCCAATAAGCTGCCATCTTTATTATCTCATTAGCAGACATCATTGAAAATATGAACTTGAAAAAAGATAAAAAGAAGGAAAAGATATCAAGATCTGGTTACTTAACAGGGTTTGGAGATTCACTTCAAGTACAACAGCTTGAAGATGCCCCTATCCAAATTACCACTCCGCAATCATTATATTTACAAAGAGGAGGGTAGCTGGTCCACGTGGTCTAGTGGGAGTAGCTTAATGAATACAATTACTAGCAAATAACCCAAGAAAGGAAAGCTCTACAAATTTTTATCCATCTGATATAACAGAGGATCAGTGGCAATCAACTTTCCTAAAGTCAAGAGGGGTCCCAACTGATCGATTGTCAACATGAAGTCCTAACAATTTTAAATAACGTGTTTGGATAATAAAGCACCTATTACTAGCATATGATTCTAAAGTCCCAACTGATCGATTGTCAACATGAAGTCCTAACACTTCTAAATAACGTGTTTGGATAATCAAGCACCTATTGCTAGCATATGATTCTAAAGTACTTCTAAAAGGAAAAAGAAACACTTTTCTGAAAAAGAATCAACAACAAATAAGTGAAGAAATAAAAGAGAACATTCACAAAATAATATTAATAATATTAAAATGAAAAAAAGAAGAAAGAAACAGTTTATAAGACCAAAAGTTGAATCAGCACAAGAAAAAAAAGAAGATGAAGAGAAGCAGCTCCATGGCAAGTGTAAGCTTGACAAGAAGCTAAATACAACTAGCATGAAGAATGCAATCAAAGTGAGCCAAAAGTGACATATGTTTTGGCTCAGCTTCCCTTATTTTAGCAAGAAACATTTGCATTCAAGCTTATTTTCAAGCTCAACTTAACCCAAGGTTATGTTTTTGATGAAGAAAAATTTGGACCAATTCTCGTTTTGTGCGTGCCATCCCTGCGCAGGAGCCATGCTAATCTTCTTTGTATCGTTCCAACTTTATATTCAAGAAGATTGAAGTGAGCTAACTCCAGATTCCTCAAGCACTAACCTCAATGTTGATGTGCTTGAACCAGAAAATTATTTCATCCTTCAATATCCAAAAGATATATATAAAAAAAATAAAAGAGAGAGAAAGAGAGAGAGAGAACTGGAAAAAGGAAAGCAGGCAGACTTCTAAATTTGGTGCAAACTGGTCAAGCTGGAATAGAATAGTTATTGAAAATGTAAAAGATGTGGGATTAAATACATTATTTAGGCAGTACGCAAAAAGTAGAAACAGCCGAGGGTCTACCTCCCGAGGTAGAGGTAAGGTCTGCGTACACTCTACCCTCCCCAGACCCCACTTGATGGGATTTCACTGGGTATGTTGTTGCTGTAAGCAGTACGCAAAAAGTAGAAAACCTACAGAAAAGGATACTACAGTTCTCTAAAAAAGACACCTAATCTTCCATCAAAATGGTCACTACTTGGAATAGTTGACTGAAGATTTTAAAAGCATCGACGCTAATTCCAGCCTCAGATTCATTTGCAGCACTATTTTTTTTATCAGGTAAAGTATTGCATTTCATTCATAAACAAGGCCAAAATTTTGGCCGTATACAAGTGGTATACCAAAAGGTAAAGCATCTACAAAAACATATGATTCTCTATAAAATCCATCCAATCATCTATACAACGGGGAATTTTCTGAGTGCACCAAAAACCAATAAGGGGCCTAAGACTACTCCTCAACGGGTGGAAGCTCGTCTCTACTCCTTCAAAAGCTCTCCTATTTCACTCTCTCCAAACTGCCCACATCACCCAAGTGGAACGACTTTCCACGCCCTTCGTCTTCTCCTCCTCCTCCCGCTCGCTCTTCCAAATAGCCATCAACTCCTTCACAGTATTTGGCATCACCCAAAGCATACCAAACCACCTAAACATATCCCACCACAACCTCATTGTCAATCCGCAATGTAGAAGGAGATGATCCACGTCCTCACCCGTCTCCTTGCACATGTAGCACCAACTGACACATACCACCTTTCGCTTTCACAGGTTTTCTGCTATAAGAATCGCCCCTCTAGCGGCTAACCAAGTAAAAATAAAACACCTTCCTCGAAGCTTTTGGAATCCAATTTGCATTACATGGAAATACTAGCTCCTCCCTAACCAAAAAATTTTCATAAACGACATGTTATCCACAGTTTCATTTAATTACCATAAGTTGTCCTTAGCTAATACAACCAAATTATACTTTCTAATTTTTTTTCTTTTTTGAGAAGAAGACACTGTAATCAGCCAACAGAGAGGAACCCCGTAAATCAACAAGGCCGGACCGATAAAGAGTGATACTCCTTGTTATTTAGTAGCAGAGAACAGGGAAGGGTGAACCTTCACAGTGAAACTTCAGCTATTACAACAACAACAACAACATACCCAGTATAATCCCACCTGGTGGGTCTGGGAGGGTAGAGTGTGTACACAGACCTTACCCCTACCTTTTGATGGGTAGGGAGGTTGTTCCCGATAGATCCCGGCTCAAGTAGAAATGAAAAAGCAGCAGTAATAAGCAGTAATAGCAGCATGAAATAAGATAACGAAGTGAAAGAAACAAGCAGGTAGGAAACCAAAAAGCAATCCGCAAAACTTCAGCTATTCTTTTCAGAAAATGAATATGTAGGAACTGCTTCTGTTATTTGTGCATTAGTCCTTTACTTTGTAAGTACATAAGGGTTCTCTTATAAGTTACTATAACTAGTGTTCTTGGAATACAAAAGGATTATTAATGGTTACAGATATTAATATCAAGTTCTCTGACATTAGTAACTTTAACTCTAGGGCCATGTCGAGGGAGTGATTAGAATTTGGGACAAGCATATAGCTAACTGATTCAAATGCCAGAACTTGACATTAGTGGTTTGCATAATTGGAATACTTGCATTTTCTTGACAAGGAAACAAAGATAATCCATTCATCCGCAGCAGCAACAACTAAAACATATAAAAATGTCTAGTATCATTCTAACCAAACCCATTCAAAAAGAAGTCTTAAAAGCAATTAGGTTAAAATAAACATGATGAGCATCCACCATTTAGCTTGCTTACAAGTACCATTCACAAAAATCTTTCTCAAAATATCTCCTTTATCATTCAGTAAAAGACAACAAAAAATATTAACTTTCGCCCCAAGTGAAGACTTTGTATACATATACAACAACATACGTCGCCGCCGGTATACTGTGATCCAGACGCAGGAAGGGCCAGACATGAATCGGAAAGAGTCACTTTCCTCATAGGAGAAAGGGTGCGCGCTAAAGCTAGAGCAAAAAGGGTAGAGTGTGCGCACACCTACCAAGTTGGTAGGTAGAGAACTTGTTTCCGATAGACCCTCGGCTCCGAGACTTTGTATACATATGCAAACAAAAAAAACTTATAATAGATCATTCAAAAAACCACTGACTTCTAAATCTTGGATCTCAATGTGCCAAAGTACTAAAAAGGGCTCAAAATGTAAAGAAAGATTCTAAATTTGTTACCCCTTTTTCAAGAAAATCATATGGATATCAAACAAATATGTATAACCTAGTAAAAAAGGGACAGATTTATCATATAATTTTGAAAAATTGAAGCTTTCTTTATACAGTGAGAGAATTGAAAGTTTGGGACCCAATTTTTATAAAATAGAAAAAAGGATCAGGGTATTTGTATAGTGAGAGAAATAAGGAACTTACAAGTTGATTTCCGTATGGAAAAAATGGAGACTTCGAAAAGAGGAGGAACACAGTGGTATTAACTCGACTGAACAAAGATGCTTGCTTGCACAAAATTCAACATTGTGTGAGAATGCTGGTTTTATTTTTCCTTTTTACTTATTTTTTTTTCAACTTTTGTTTTTTTTTAATAGGGAATGTCGTTTTCACATTCATTTTTCATGCTTTTTTTGTGAAGGGGATTAAAGAAAGCCCCCTGCGAGATGTGCCTTTTTTGGATGAGATGTAAATTAAGGGATATGCGCGAGTGACAGCCTTGCAAGAGAGAGGACCAACGGGACACGAACCCAACAACAACCCTTGCAATATTTCAGCAAAGACTGTCACCACACGGATTCGAACCCGCGACGTCGGAGTGGTTTTACCCCAATCACCTTGCCACTTATCAACTCGCTTGTGTCGGGGGGCCATTTTTCATGCTTTTCTAAAAGTGGAAAATAATTGTGTAGGAGAACAAAAGATGGAGAAGAAGAAACTAGAAAGCATTGGTAGACCTAGAAGGTTAGATACATTCGACGTAATTCAATAATTTTAGCTAAAGGTTTGTATTGATATAATTTTTTTTACAAAATATGAATAAAAATTAGATTTAGAATTCAGTAATTAAAACATCTTATAGCTATTTGTAGAATTTAAAACCCACGGAAAAATTCAAGTTCTGGCTTCCCCTCTAAAAAAATGCATCAATTATTATATTTCTCATTTGGGATATTGTAACACTTGAGTTGAACTAATCAGTGTGTAGTAGATAGAAAAATAACTCCCTCTATTTTCGGGATTTATATGACTCCATTTCATTTTTAGTTTGTTTAAAATAAGTGGTTCATTTTTAATTTTAACATGAACTTCTCATTTTACTCTTAATAATATTTTTTTATAATTATATTAATGTTATGACATTTTTAAGACGCACAAATTTCCAAAGTGTTATGATCACACAAATATATAAATACCCCTATATACTTGCTAGATGCTTAGGAAAAATGTTATAATCACACAAAATATATAAATACCCCTCTATACTTACCGGATGTAGAGGTTGTGGTGGATGGCATGTACTTCTCCATCCTAACAAGCGGGAGCCCTAAGAATGGAATTACCTTTGGTGGAAAGCACTTTATCCTCAAAGTGAAATTTGCGGTGCGAATTAGGATCAGTTGGACCTCTAAGTAGGTACCGCTACCGAGGATGGGGAGGAACCAAAAGAAAAAAATGTTACGGTATGTTTAATACTATAAGTTTCTAAAATATTCTTTTTCGTTTTAAAATGTATGTTCAGTTAAACAACATCACATAAAATGAAAAAGTGAAATATCATATATTACACAAATTTTAAAAAGCTACTGAGAGTCGAGACGGTGTAATTCAGAAACCGGATAAAGTTGTCAAGTCAACGATAATCAATAACGATGAATTAGAGAAGGTAGTTAATCTGGCAAAATATCTTCCATCTTAGTAATTGATAGCACAGGATGGGGTAAAACAAAGCTTGGAATCCATACCATTTTCTTAGCTTGGAATCCATCCCATTTTCTAAACATTGCAACTTGGAAGTACATCCAAGTAAGGAGTAAGACTTGTTCTACTAGTAAAGTACATTAACTATTAATATGTAGTTAGGTACTCCTATTTGTTGTATTGCCATCACAAAAACAGTGGTCTCTGAAGGGTGAAATTCTTGCCTTAATGGGGCTTTCCGCCGGTGGGAAAACAACATTGTTAAAGATATTGGGAGAAAAAATTGCAAGAAAATGTGACCAAGACCCATTTGAATTGAATCTTGACTAAAACCAGGAAGGGTGAAATTCTTGCCTTAATGGGGCTTTCCGCCAGTGGGAAAACAACATTGTTAAAGATATTGGGAGCAAAAATTGCAAGAAAAAGTGACCAAGACCGATTTGAATTGAATCTTGACTAAAACCAGGAAGGGTGAAATTCTTGCCTTAATGGGGCTTTCCGCCAGTAGAAAACAACATTGTTTAAGATATTGGGAGAAAAATTGCAAGAAAATGTGACCAAGACCGATTTGAATTGAATCTTGACGTATACGTAAATCACCATAAACATTTTGTCAGGAAGTTGATGTCGAAGTGATTTGTTGCAGAAAATGTTTCTTTTTATTCCTCAAGGTAAGACTTGTTCTAGTAGTAGAGTATCTCCACTATTAATCGATAGGTTGAAAGTTCAAGTCACCAAAAAGGTAAGTTGACTTCCAAATTTTGGAGTTAGTTCAAATGTGAGGACACACTAATCAGTCATCCCCACAACTTGTCATGGATATTTCACTTGAATTGTGAGGGGAAGCTGGACGAATGCTGAAAACTACATGACAATTTACTGATAATGCAGATGGAAAGGGAAAATGCAGTTACCGTTAAAACCATGCAAGAATAAAATGTGATCTCCACGGACAACTGGGAACTACTGCAGAAATTCCATTAATAAGTTAACATCAACTCCCTTCGGGCGCGAACTGTTTCAAGTCTTCTATTTTACAATCAAAGTCATTATGCACATTGTTGGTGCCAAAAAATTACAATGAAAATGTCGCTATGCCAGCGTCAATGACCAGAAAATGGCGAGTTAAATTAAACTTCAAATGATCAACAATTGACCTTCTGGTCCATTAATGAAGTTCCTTCAACCTACCTCAACTAATCACAAGCTTTGATGAGCCAAAGCATCAATTCCTAGCATATCGCTTAAGAGCATTTGGTTGTTTCCTTTCTGCAAAAGAAAAGCAGAACAAACATAAACAAGAAGTAAATCAAGATAATTTTCCTCATCAGCTGAGCTCAAGTGAAAATGACGCAATGTAAAGTTATTTCACAAAGAGCTTCACATACAGGTAGAATTTCACATCAATGAATGATCACATCTTTGCGATTAGATAAAGCAGGAATGCTCTCAAAATCACCATGGCATTAAAGGAACACAAATATTTACATGCGCCCTTTTTTTTTTGAGAAAGGAACATGCGCCTATTTTATAGATTAGAATTGCACGTGTATATACACTATATAATTCACAAAAACTGATCATTGTGATCCTTGTTTATCTTTTTCCCCATTTAGCATCCAGATCAATTAAGATGATCAACTACCTTCACATGAACAAGCAGAGCAGTAGAAGTCTTCAGGCACGGTCAATCTTCATGTTCATCTTCAGAATCTGCATGAGGTACAACACAATCAAGGACCATAATGGCAATATAGAAATGAAAGTTTGCTCCACTTAATGAGCCATTTATTCTCTTAACTTCTATGACCAATAACATTTGAATTGGGAGGATATTTACACCATTGATGACTATTGCAAGGAAAACTCGTTATGAGCCTCATAGAGAGAGAACAATAGCAGCAAAAGTCAGTGACTATTTGTAAATATAGGGCCTAGACTAAACATCTCTCAGAAAAACGAATACTTCTTTTCTTCATATATAATGTTATTGCTAGTATCATCTGCCGAATACAGTCTTGAAATGCATTATGTCAGTGCTTATTAATAACAGTAATAAGTGTTTGAAATTCCCAGTTCTACACTTTGCAGACATGGAACTACACAAACATACAACAACAACAACATACCCAGTGAAATTCCACAACGTGGGGTTTGGGGAGGGTAGAATGTACGCAGACCTTACCTCTACCTTGGTGGGTAGAGCGGTTGTTTCCGAGAAACAGCCAAAAACACACAAACATGTATTCTACAATTCCACATCCAATCCAGCTTGTGGAAGCAGTATAAAAAGTCCAATTAGTTTAATTCCATGTTTGTAATCCTAAAAGTTGTTGACACTCCTATAAACATTAATTAAAACAGACGTACCTCTATATAGATGCACATAGAGGTATCGTCTAGAAGCTATGTGAGGCTATGCACAAAAACCAAGTGATCCTATTTGAATGTGTTCTAAAAAGTAATAAACAATTTATCCTCCTAAGATGAAGCGATCACTTTGTAACATAGCATAGAATTTGATTAACTTCGTAAAGAAACATACAACAACAACATACCCAGTATAATCTCATCAGGTGGGGTCTGGGGAGGGTATAGTGTACACAGAACTTACCCCTACCTTTTGACGGATAGAGAGGCCTTTCAATAGATCCCCGACTCAAGTAGAAGTGAAAAGCAACGGTAATAATAAGCAGTAATAGCAACAAGAAAATAAGATAACGACGTGAAAGAAACAAGCAGGTAGGAATATAAAACTAAGAATAAGAAATATGAGAATACTAAAATAAAATGATGGAAATAATATTGATCCTACACTACAACAACATACCAGTGAAATCCTACAACGTGGGGCATATTGATCCTACACTAAAAAGGACAGTGCGGTGCACTAAGCTCCCGCTATGCGCGGGATACGGGGAAGGGCCGGACCACAAATATTGATCCTACACTAACGGAAAATAATACTAATCCTAATTCTCGACTTTCACACCCTCCTACCTAGGGTCGGTAAGATGAAGACTCGTCATATCCTGCATGATCTCCTCTCCCCAATACTTCTTCGACCTGCTTCTATCTCTCCTCCGGCCCTCCATCGCCAGCCTCTCATACCTCCTCACCGTAGCGACTATGCCTCTCCTTTGGATATGTCCAAATCATCTCAGCCTCGCCTCACGCATCTTGTCTGCCAAGGAGGCCACTCCCACCTTGCCCCGAATTTCTTCATTTCTGACCATATCTCTCCTAGTAAGCCCACACATCCACATCCGCATTCTCATTTCCGCAACTTTCCATCTTCTGGACATGAGAGTTCTTGACCGGCCCACACTCTGCCCCATACAACAACGTCGGTCTAACCACTACTCTGTAGAACTTACTCGTAAAGAAACATATTGAAAATAAGTTCTGGAAATCATTATGCGCTCATGTCAGAATGGAAAATAACATTGGTAACAGAGGAGGATTTTAATACAATAAAATTTCTAAAGGAATCATATTAAATAATGCCCGAACTCTTTCTTCTGTATTGAGGATCATCGAAATAAGCAAGAATACTATTTCGACGGAAAATACCATTTACGGGGATTTCAATCGAGATACCTGAACAGGGCATTAGTTCATTCTTGAATTCTTGAATCAAGTTTGGACTAGAGTTGACAAACAAACAAAATGGTTCTAGGGCAAGTGAATTTGAAAGCAGTCTCTTTTAAAGAGACTTAGTGAGTCATTTCTTCCGTGATGAATTGTTGGCAGTTGGCCTCCTGAAAAGGGCTACTACTTTATTCAAACAAGACCAAATCCTTTAGAAGTCCAAAAGTCTCATTTACATTATGTTGATTGTGCAGTTTCTGGTCCGTGTCAAAACCACTCTTGCTACGATGCTCATTTTTTGGAATTAATGGGATGTCAGACATACTCTAGCGTAATGGATTGTCCTTCCTCTTAGAGATGCTAGACTCGCTTCGTCAAGATTTAATGAGTCAAGGTCCAAATAAAAACTTCAAAGATTCCCTATCCCTCAGTCACAGACACAAACGTAAATGGGAAGGACCAAATGACAACATTTTCACGGTGAAATCTTCCTAAAACGAGTTCTAAGGTGAGAGATCGTAGAGTTCCTCATACATTAAATGGGTGCCTAGGGCATTGGGACAAGTATTATTTTCGTGGGGATAGCAACATGGGAAGCCATTATTCAGAGAACATGAAAAAAAGAACTAGTGAAGATCATATGATGATGGTGGGCGTGGAAAATGTTCGGTGTTCATAGATGATGCCAGGAACTGTTAGAGATGTGGTACTCTGCTACAAGGTTGGAAGTTTAGAGGAAGAGATGAAGGAGAGGATGGAAATAGCTTTTTTTTGGTGCTTATGTGGACCATTTGGACGGAGAGTAGAAAAGCGCTTGAAGGAGTTGAAAATACTCTTATACAACATAGTCGATTTTTTTCTTCGTTTTTAGGTACATTTTTGGGGCACATACAATTTATGAATACCTACAAGCAGAGATGACGGGGAGCTCTTCGCGGAGAGTCCTGTTTTTGGACTTTTGTGTAATATACAACTTGTATGTCGGGAGTTTCTGATCACACAATAAAATTCTATAACTTTATTTTGGAAAAAAGAACAAATCAGAAAAAATCAAATAAAAAAGGGATAATCTTGAATTTACCAAAAGTACAACGGAGTAATCAGAGGCGTCGCATGAGGAGGAAACCAAACAAAGGATATAATACTTGGAATACCTATATGTTTAATGCATTCTGATTTTCATTTCGTTAGGTTACATAATGAACACGATTAATTCGTCACATAAGGATCAGGCGATCAGCCATGAAACATTCTCATGTTAGAATATAAAAATCTAATCTTGTTGTCTTTTAACATTCAGCAGCGTGAATAACCTATGCACTTCAATCAGATATTGCAAACTCTAAAATATGCAGTAAGAGCAGTTCGTATTACAGTCATTTTAAGTTAAGAGAGAGCAATACACAATCATCCATGAAGAGAACTTGATTTCCCCGCATGTTCCAGATCCCCTATTCCTCTTTTCTCATAATATATTATTCGTCAATCTTTGACCAGAAAAGCAGGACACAAACAACTTTACAACCGCTACATCATCTTTGTTACCGTAAAAACATGAAAACATCACTTATAATCTCACATAAGAAAACATAAAAACATCTTAAATGCCATATTTGGACTCCAACGTTTGGAACGAGAGAAGCTGTAGATGTTCTGAGGGTCGAACAAAAAATATCCACAAGCTAAACTATGACAGCCTTTCTCTTTTGGCGTTGATAGTTTTAATTGAATTTCTCAGCCACCTCACAGATTAGAATAACAAGGGGTTGGGTTTTTGTAAAGCTCCTTATGTACACTGTTGTGCATTATCTTGGTGCAATTTATCAATACAAGTCTCACTTATCAACCAAGGCTTAGTTCAAGTGGAAAAGGTTGAGGGGCTTGTGACTTAGGTCACACGTTCAAGCCTACGCCATGCGAACTAAGCCTGGCATTTAAGTGGAGAAGGGTAGAGGGACGAGCCCATCATCCCCGAGTTTCGTAGGCTGCAGTCGGTCCTAAGGACTGGCCCTAGACGGATTTCGCTGTCATCCAAAAGAAAAGGACTCACTTATTACAAATGGTTTGAAAATGCAAAGGCATATCATGATGTTTCCCGCTAGAATTAAAAAAGGTGTGTGACAGGTACAACGATGGACAGGCACAGGCACCACATAGGTTGAAGTTGTCACAGCTACCCTCAGTTGTGATCCAAAGACAAGCTTGTAACTAAAGTGTGTCGAAAAATCATAAAAGTGATTGCGTCCGCATTTTCATAACCACCTTACTCGGCAGGATCGCTGAACATAGGATAAAAATACATTTCTATCCCTTGATCAATAAGCGAAATGCATGGAAAAGTTACATTTTTTCTTTCCTATCTCTTTCACCATGCAAGCAGCAAAATTAGACTTGAAACAGAATTTAATCTATGGCTTCACTTTAGCCACAATTTGCAGTGAATTTTTTTACATTAACATGTTCAAGGTAAGCATGTGGCTCGTAAACTTACCAGAACGAACGTCCTCACTTAGTTGGCCCCTCGCTTGGATTTGTTTAACAAGCATCCGGTATATCAACACCCACCAATATATATGAAGAACCATCAAGCAAAATAGAAGAGAATTAAAGATATAGTAATAGATTGGTCCATCCACTTTGTGTTTCTCCTTATCCAGGGTCTGAAGAACTTCATAACTGCATTTACATAAAAAGTAAAAGAACCTTTTTCTCACTAAAAGGGTAACATGAACTAGTAAGTTCATATTCTGCAAAAACACAAATGAAGTTTGCAAAAGAACCGAGTGTTAATATCAATCAAACAACAACTCCTCAATACTGAATTAGTTGACTATATTGAATCCTCTGAATTAAGAACTGAGCATTAATAGACAGCATAATTAGCTACCGGAACCAATGTGCCTAGGATATGGCATAAAGCAATGCAAGGAAAGCTGATATAAAGCATAAAGAATTATGTTAGTTTGAACTTCATCATCAACAGATAATGCAAATTGTAACTTAAAGCTAGGGGTGGAAAAATTAGCCCATGAAAACATTACCCGCCCAACCTGGTCAAGTTTGGGTTGGTCAATTACCCGCCCATTCATTAGCTCAACCCATTTTAGCCCAGCTAAATATGGGCTGATATGTAGCCCAAATTTTTGCTTATATATAGCCCAATTGACCCATAGAAACCTTGTCAAAATATTTTCAAAAAGACATTTTCTTATTTGATAATGTTATATATAGACTTCATAAAAAAATAGTTATATTGGGTACTTTAAAAGTTATAAAAGAACAAACAAAGAGGTTAATTTGGGGGGGGAGGGGGGTATGACCCGCCTTTTAGACCATTTTAGCCCTGCCCATTCAGCCCAAGTAACTTTTGGGCGGGTCAATGACCAACCCATTTTGACCTGCCCATTTGACACCCCTACTTGAAGCAATGAAAACCACATAAGGTGGTGCTTCTATTTTAAGAAGGTTAAATTAACAAATGAAGAGTTTTACTAGAAACAGAAAGTAGTTCCTTCGTAATAGCGAACATTTAAGCACCTATGACTCACCTTGTACTCCAAAGAATCCAGAACGGGTAGTATATGAGACGAAGTATAATCCAGGATAAAACAAAAAGAATAAACGAAGAGCTAGCAATAGCTTCAGAACCACTGTATTTGGACATCTTTCCGATTTCGAGGAATATATCACTGGCATCATGAAGGGCTAAAACTACTGAACCGACACGTGCAAACCTGCAACAAAATGAAAACAGAAAGCCAATAATATTACACGCCCATATCTTATGTTTATGATAGATATTCATAGCTTTACGTATTGATGACATCATTAAACTCAATTTTTCACAGAGAAACACATCCTTCAGAATCCTAGAAAATCTTTATTGCTTTCATGATTCTTTGCCACCACAGAAGTCTTCTAAAAGAATTTTTTGAACATGAGCCATCAAGAACCAGCACTAATGAATAATGAAAATATTATATACATCCTCCTCAATAGTCTTTGATCATTATGTCCTTCCTATTTTTCAGGTGTCCTCATCCGTTAATGAAATTCACTGCTTCTAGAAGCAGAGCCGGATCCAAATTTTAACGTTTATCGGTTCAGTTTTTAGCGCTTTTAAGTTATTGGGTTCGGAATTAAAAAATGTTTTTTATGACAAGGGAACTCGCAACCGCTACCCTTCGGGTGCGCACAGGGTAAATCCCGCTCCTGTGCAGTAGCTCGCCACACAGATAACCCGCACTAGGCAAGCCCCGTGCGATGAGCTCGACCCAGAAGGCAAATCCGTTGTTGTCGTAGGTCGGGGTTTTCGAACCTGAGACCTCCATTATGAAAGCCCCGTGCTAAACCAACTGAGCCACCCTTGCGGGTAAAATGTACTACATTAGATGGATTTCTTAAGACAAATACCGGGTTTAGGCCAAATCCGTACGCTGAACTGTACATCCCCGGTATATAAGTAACTCAAGAATGCTTTAGAATTTCCCATTTTCTGATCGTACAAGGCTTTCTTTGACGCTCTAAGATCCAATGTACTCCTCTTTCTTTGACGCTCTAAGATCCAATGTACTCCTAATGTTCCTGCCTTGTATACCTGTGATGGTCATAGTTATTGACACGATATACTGAAAATAGCATGAACCGTACTGCGGCAGACCAACTATACTAATCACCTTTATGTTTCTTCGTATCTTTACTTCACAACAGCCTTTTTAAATAATCAGCAATACAACTGAGATAAGCATAAGTATTCCGATTCAGTAATCCTCCCAGCATAGAGAAAGATGCAAAACTTATTTGCTTTGCTGGCTGTTTGTCTTAATCCATAGATTTTTGTTCATGTAATTTTTCTTTTTTGTTCGTTTTTTTTTTCTAATAAGGAAAAAAATATTAATAAGAGAAGAAAGTATAAAAAGATGGAGGATAAGAGTCAAAACGGAAAAATAGGGAAAGATGCTAGGTTACATTGAAACAACTATGTTCCTATCATGTCCTATATCAAGTATAATTTGTATAAATATGCACAACATTAACCTATTACTTTACACCACAAGGATCTTGGTTTACATCAATTTTATTTTACAATTGAGAAATCCCCGAGAGTCGGTGTCGCATGGTTCGAAACTCGATGGATAATGAGTCCGCTCCTCTACCTTTCTCAACTTAATTATCAGGCTTTTGTCCGCAACACAGCTCAAACTCGTGACACGTGCAAAACCACACATTACACGTTGCACTCTTACCTCTATCCAAAGCCCCGAGAGGTAGTTTATATCTAACTTTTTAAATCAAGTAAAGTATTTCCATTCATAAACATGACGATAAACAACCATGTACAAGGGGTATTCCAAAAGGTAAGACTCTATAAAACGATATGATTCTCTACAAACTCCACCCAATCATCTATACAAGAAGGAATTTTCTGTGCGCACCAAAAGAAAATAAGGGAGCGGGGCCGGAAACAACTCTTCAATTGAGAGAAACTCGACTCTACACCTTCAAAAGCTCTCCTAATTCTCTCTCCAAATAACCCACATTAGCGCAAGTGGAACCATGTTCCAAGCCCTTCGTCTTCTCCTCCTCCCACTCTTCCAGCTAAACAACAACTCTTTCACAGTCTTTGACATTACCCATGACGTGGCAAACCACCTAAACATATCCCACCATAACTTCAAGGTCATCCCGCAATGTAGAAGAAGATGATCCACGTCTTCGCCCCCTCCTTACACATGAAACACCAGCTGACACAAATAACCTTGTGTTTTTTTAAGATTTTCTGCGGTCAAAATCACCACTATAGCAGCTAGCCAAGTGAAAAAGCATACCTTCCACAGCAACCTTTGGAATCCATATAACATTACATGGAAAAACATGCTCCTCCCTAACCAAAAGTTTCTCATAAAAAGACTTCACCGAAAACACTCCATTATTCCCTAGGCCCCACCACCAAACATCAGGAATATCAACCGGATTGACATGCCTATGTTTATATCTACTTCTATCTCAAATTAATCAAAATATGAACAAACACAAGAGCTAACCCATAGTCTGAATTCTAGAAGATCCTCTAAATAAAATAACTCCATGAGAGGCAAGAGAACTTGAACATAATTTTTACAAAATTCATGTGCCTAGCATATTTTTTACACGTTCAGTACCGTCATTGAATTTGGAACTTTACTTCTCTAAATCTGATATGTGAAATTAGTAGCAGAATTGTTTTCTACATGCATCTGCTTCCAATAAGAATCTTAAACTAATAACAGACAACCCCCCCTACTTCAATTATGCCTGGCTCTGAGAAGTTGAATGCCCTCAAGTTGTGTCCCCTTTGCTAAATATGGACTTGTACTAGCACAAAATAGAATGACTTTTATTTAAAGCAATAAGCTCACCTCCATAAAAACACACCTGATAATATAGGATAAGGCGATAAGAATCGCAGTTGCAACGTGATGACTCATCGAAACTCCAAAGTCAGAGCGCCTTGTCTCCCAATATATTAGTGCAAATATTGAATATGCGTAGAACCCACCGGCATACATATAAAGTGCCTTCAGTTTGGACCTAAATTAACATAAGAGAGTCACTCAGATAGGCAGAGACTATGAATCAAACTAACTATGTAAGCTCAATTAAAAGGGCAAGTTACACATTTAGCCAGTCGGCAAAAAATAAATTACATTCGCTAGCCAAATATACAAAAACAATTTACGCTATTATGTATCAAAAATGTATATTTTATGTATATTATAAAATATACAAAAAGTATACATCAGCTATTTATGTCAATTTCTCTAATTAAAAATCATAAGATCTAGCTTTTGAAAATGTTATGATTTATGGAAAAAGAGGGCATAAACCAGTAGCTTCTGTCTGCAAGAATCAGAAAAACCAGTTAATCTTGCCTGCAAATTTTACCAATTATTTCTCAAAATATTACAGGTCACCTTTCATCCTCAACCCCCACGTCCTCCAATGCAACACAGAGAAATACACACAAAGGATAACAATTAAGAATTAAAATAGAACAGGTCTTACTTGTACTTCTGGTCAGGCCAGACCTGATCACCAGGCCCAACCCAAAAATATTTGGTATCTGCAAACCAAGGCTCATTGTAGGTCACCAAAAGTGCAAAAACTTCTGCAGAGAGAAAATATATACATTTCCATGCGGATTCTTTGAATTTTCGTATCTTTTTCCTCCGGTCATCAGTCTCAACTTCTATCACTTCTTGTCCTTTCCCAAATATTAATCTTCTGGCCACTTTCTGCAATGTGTACATACATTCCTTGTTGAAAAAGAGATCATCAAGAAGAACAATTCATGTAGAAACTAGAAAGAAGCTCAAAGATTCTACCTATTATAGGAGCAGCACTATATTTGATTTATTTTTCTCGGAAAATACATTATATTTGATTTTTAAGGAAAGAAGTTCAATTTCAGACTATAGAAACTTGAAAGGGGGAAAATTAGAAAAGAATATAGCAAAACTCAGATCCTTAGATAATTAAGTTCACCTCAAACTTGATAAGACCCTAGCACACCTACTATTGACGTATCTATAGAGTAAATTTGCCTCATTTACGTCAACTGCTTCATGGCTCTATTTTTTCTTGCCAGCCTGCCTCTTCTTTTAAATATAGTTCCTTTCAACCAGTGAATCAGAAAAGATTTTTATTATGTGCAAACCATTTGAATCCTTTTCTGTTTCCTACGGGAATTGTATCTTTTCTATTTTTATATTTATTTTTATGTTTTACTTTTTATTTTAATTATGTATAATATTGGACTGAGATGAGCTTAAATGGAGTAACATGGTTAGTGAAAATTCATACAGCAGACCCCAACTTGCTTGTGATTGAGGTGTAGTTTTAATCGTTGTTGTTATTGTTAGTTTACATGAATTGTATCTTCAATATCTGTAATTTTCTTAATACTTTCTTCTTAACCACATTAATATCTCAACATCCCTTTAGCTAAGATATGTCCAAGTAACATGGCACTATTTAAGTGAAAAAGTATATGTGCCAGCTGCTTTGTTTGCTAGATAAGAAAATTATTATTTTTACAAATAAGAATCATTTTGAGCACAGTTAGAGTTCAATTGGTAGGGCGTATTAGGTAGAATAATGCTAGTATAAATTTTAGTAAAATATTTGGTTGCAAATCTCACCTATGTACAACTAATACCAATATTACTTATACACCCTATTCAGTACTATTCTTATACATAGTAAACGATGGCATTAACAATACCAGTACTAATATTATACTCCCTCCGTACCAATTTATAAGACACTCTTTCCTTTTTAATCAGTCAAAAAAGAATGACACCTTTCTATATTTAGTAACAATTCAACTTTAAATTTAACTTTATACCCTTAATGAAATGATTTCTAGCCACACAAATTTCTAGGGGTTATTTTAGACCACAAGTATCAAAAGTCTTTCTTTATTTCTTAAACTTTATGCCAAGTCAAAGACCTTCATATAAAATGGGACGGACGGAGTACTGTTTTTTTTTTTGTAATAAATGTGAAACATTACCATACCAACAAAGAAACAATTACACCTAAAGAGCACTCACAGTCCCAATCACCTTCCACGAAGGGTACCAGAAGCAGTGAGCCTCAAAACAAAGCAGCAACTAAGTAAAAATTGTTGAATTAGATCATCACATCTTCTGGCCTCTTGGATTGCCTATACATGTTAACTCTCTCCCTAACTACCCTTTGTATCTGCTGTATAAAAGTCAGTATTTACAATATGTCCCCTACAATTCTATGGTTCCTAGCAGTCCAAATTTGATAAATCATAGCACCATATATAGCTGCCATCACCTCCTTTTTTAACTTGCTCCAATGCTTGTGCTTGATTCTTAACAGAGTCTCTTGAATGCCTGTTTGTTATACTTACACACCCTATTCAGTACTATTCTTGATAACGCAATGCATGTTATTTTGTAATACAACAAACCAAACAGTTGATAAGAAATAATGCCGGCATAACTAATCTCAACATTACTAATTCCAGCATAAGTCGTCTTCGAACCAAACTAACCCTTACAGTTTCCCTCTACTGCAAATAGTTTAAAGAAATTACTCTTCATGAATCTGATAATATCACAAGAAGCATCCCACAACTTTGCATCAACAAAGACCGATGTATATTCCCTATTCTACACAGGGGTGGAGCTACAATATTAGGTACGGGTGAAGCTTTTGCTTAGACCTGTATTTGTATTAGGAAATTCATTATATGTATCCTTGGATTTAAAAACAACGAGCTATGAATTTGAGGGCTATTACAACTCTAAACCCATAAACTTCAAATTCTGACTCTGCCACTAACTCTACACATATGCAAACCAATCAAAATACTTATCTTCATGAAATTCATCAGCTTTAATTTCTTACATGCACTATCCTGGGGTTGGATTTTTGCTTAAGCAGTTCAAGGTAATGGCTAAAAAATCACCTCACTTAAAACACAATTGACTAATATAGAGATCATACAACTGACATTTAAATTCATCCACACCACAATCAGCAAAAATAACAAAACCCCATCTAAAAACAACAACAAAAAAAGCACAAAATCTCAAATTTCCACAATTTTCAAGACTAAATCACTTGGAAACAATTAAACAAAAACATACCCACAAAAATAAATAGAATTTAAAGAAAAGTACCTCAAAAACAAATCTATCAAGAAAAAATCTGACAGTTGGAAAGAAGACAGCAAACAATGGAAGAACAGCGAAATCTTCATATGATGGGTAAGATTCATGTTCCCAATCAAGAAAACTCCATTGAAGCAAACCCATTTTCTCAAAATTCAATCTTGCAAATAATTTTTATATGTGAATTTTTGTATTCATATGAATGAAATCTAGGAGTTGTTTGAGTCTGAGTTTGAACTGACTTTGGGAGCTTGTTTAGCTCGAAAGATTGGATCAAGTGAGAATAGGTGGCTCCCATGGCAAAATGCAAGATTTAATTTTTTAAAATAATTGATTTTTTTGCTTTAAATAATATAGGAAAGACTTCTCAAATTACATTTATAACCTTATTATAAGTGTATTAATCAAGAAAATAACAAAAATAGTCTCTTATTGTCACTTTCTTACGGTAGTATTAATAATATTCTCGTAGTTTGTTGTCTTCGATTTTCTGTTATCATTTGTGTTGCTTGTGCTTTGATTATCGCATTATTTCATTGTTATTACTATCTTTTTTCTTCTGAATGATGTGTATTGTTTTTTCTTTTTGTTTCTCATATCTTCTTCATTTTCGTATTTGCTTTTTCATATTGCTTTTCTTGAAGTCGAAGGTCTATATGAAGCAACTCTCTCTACCTCCATCAAGATAGGGTAAGGTGTACGTACACCATACCCTCCCTATACTCCACCCGTAGAATTACACTTGATATATTATTATTGTTGTATATTTGGGGATAGATTCAAAGTAATTCCTTATAAATATACTCCCGAGTAATTTTGATCCTTTTAAATTTAGTAAAAGTGAGTTTTTTATCTTCATTAAATATTTAATAGATTATGACTGTTATATTTTAATGAAAACTGTGAAGAAAAAGAGAATTTAACGGGAACTCATATTTGAAGGTGTAAATTTTTACTATTTCTGCTATTTTTTTAATATTTTCTAGAATTTAATGCAACTTATTTACACACAAAATTTGATAAAATATGTGACGAAAATCAAAAGTGCTCACTTTTTGGGTAATTTAAAAAATTAAAATTGTTCAAGAGTATATTTAAGAGACTACTTTGAATCTATCTTCAAACATGAAGGATCATTTTTGTCATGTTAATCAAACTATATGTTATTTCTCTTAACTTAAATATCTCATTAATTAACACTATACCGATTTGAGCAATAAGGTGAATTCAAATATATATATATACTTATTGTTTTTCTACATTGTCAAATATTTTGAAGTAGATTAATTTGTTAAAATGAGTAATATTTGGAATCAGAGGAAATTATAAGTATGTATTTTGTGTGTGCGTGTGTATGCATAGAGAGAGAGAGTTAAAAAATATTTTTTTCTATATAATTTGAATGAAAATTTATGAGTACATTGTGCAATCATTTAATAAGATAATGTGTATGATCTATCGAACCATATAAAATATTCAATCAGGGTTGTGATGACCAAAAACCATTATAGTGAGAACAAAGGAACCAAGAAACTTTTTACAGCAATCATATTGTGCCAAACCTATATCATTTTACTAATATTAGCCAGGAATTGAATTTAATTAACTATAGCCACACAACAATAAATAAGTGTAATTTCACAAGTAGGGAAGTAATTCTTATGTAAATAACTTGTACTATAATTTATTCATTTAATGTAAACATATAAATATTAATGTATCAAAATACTCATTTTTGTGTACACTTAAAATGAATTGAATCATATGATTCTTATCTTAACCTTTTATAAAATTTTCTTGCGTCAATGAGTTGAATAATAGATCAATCATAGCCACTTAGTTAACTTTTATTCAGTTTTGAAAAATATCAGACAAAACGTGAAGCATTTTCCTCCTGTTAAAAGTGAGTTAAAATGATTCAAATGTAGTAAATATTGTTGGAAAAGCTTAAAATATTTGTAAATTAAAATGAGTTTGTTTAGATTTATTGTTGTTTTGACAAATTGATGATTTTGATTTGTTCTTTGTCATATTTGACTGTTTGGAACTTATGTTTCAAATTTGAGCTAAATTGAAGTAGATTTAGGGCGTTAATCGTGTGTTTGATTATTGAAATTTGAATAACAAGTTAATGTTTCCAGACAAAAATATTGCTCACCTGAACATTAGAGATAAATGTCAATGTAATTGAACTTCATGTTTCTATAACTAAATTTCAGCCATAAATGCATGAACTTTAGACATAATTACCTGAATCAACCTTCAGACACCTCGTGTCTGAAGTTATTCTATAGCGGATAGATTTGAATAAATTGGGCTATTGATTTAAGCCCAAAGCTGTTGTTTATGCGTTATGCAGATCTTCTTAACCACTTGGACCTTCCCAACTTGGCCCATGCTCATTCCGACTCTCCCGAGTCCAGAGTTTGTAGTGGCCTCCCATTGCACCACAAAAAAATTTAAAACTATATAAAATTTTCATGATGAATTTCAGACCAGTAAAAATTTATTTGCATAAGATGTTTCATCATATTATATAAATTTATTATAGCTAAGTAATTTAATGAAGTGAGAAAATATAATTATTAGTCAATAATTGATATAAATCCACGTGCTAGCATTTATACGTAGCGCGCAGGTTTTTACCTGCTTAACCTTTGTCCAAATCCATTATTTTCTTAAAAAATACTAATCCAAACTTCGTCTTTGCACATGAATAATGGAAGAAACTTTTAAAATTGTCAAATTAAAATTGAAGAGCATTATGTATATAGGCTGTATAATATGCCTTTGCTAGAAAAGAACATAAAAGATATATGCATTCACATTGGGGAATTCCCTTGTTTTTTTTAACTTATAAAAACTTAGATTGAGTTTCTTTGGGCCATCATAGTTAAATTAAATTAATATAACAATTCTTGTCGTTTGGTTCTCAAATTAGACATAAAATTGGATATGATATTTGCCATGCATTTTGATAATTGTCTATTAGAAGTAGATTTTCCATTGAAGTGGTTGTTAGGTTGTCTGATCATATGAGAATTCAGAATTTGAAATTTAAGGGTTTCTATAAGCTATTTTAAATTAATATTAAAATAATAACTTGGTTCATAATAAATATTTTGGCAGATTAGTATATATGTAAGTTCTAGCTAGACTAGCTTTACATGAACCCATAACCGGACTTCTAGATCGGCCGTCTCATGCTCCTTGAACAAAATATACCACATCACTAATAAACATTTACATATAGTTTAAATGATTTGGATGTTTCACACTTTATATTGTATGAAAATCACTATCTAATCATGAGATTTAGGAACTTCACTACTTAATCATTAGATATGAAGATGATAACAATGGAGGGTTATTCAAACAAGTGATCAGACTTTTGATCGTTTGAGAAAAAGTTTTCGTTAAATTATGGAATATGACTAGCAAGACATTTACCATATCATTAATTTGAAGAAATTCTTATGGATATTTGAGTTAGATATAATTATGGTAGATATGCGGAGCAGTTACACGAGCATAAAGACATGAAACGTACAAACACTCGATTTAGTTTGCGTACAATTAGGTTTAGGCTTTCAAAATAGCAACACGACATGTTGAGATTATCAACCATTAATTTGAAGAATTTATTATGAATATTTGGCACTTGGGTACTACAGGTAGATATGTGTTATCATATATACAAGAGCCACCGTTGCATGATTATAAAGATGCGTGGAGAACAAAACAATCATGAATTAGTTTGTATAATTAAGTTTAGGCTTGCAAATTAAATAGCAACATGACATGTTGAGATTACTATTCATTAATTTGAAGAAATGATTGTGAATATTTGACGCGTGGATTCTATAGGTAGATAGACGTTATCATCATATATAGGAGCGACAGTTGCATGATTATATAAAGACATGGGAACAAAAATAATTACAAATTAATTAGTTTATATAATTAGTGTTAAACAAAGAAATATACCCGTGATATACACCCAATATACAGAAATGTATATCACGGGCAAATGGAGCAGTGGCCTAGCACGGAAGCCCATCTCGGAGCCCATCACGGGATTATTACAAGATGGCAATCTTGTATATATGGTATATATATTTGGTGTATATTGTAGTGTATTTATTACCTAAATTAGGATTATACACTTACCATGATTGTATAGTTATAATTATGGTAGAATAAGGTTTTAGGAATGGGATTCTCCTATTTTGTAACTTGTATAAATACCTTTCAATTAATGAAAATAAGGAAGGGGATTATTTCTTTCATGGTATCAGGAGACTAGGTCTAACAAAAAAAAAATCCCCCAAAATTTTGTACCCTTCGGCCGATCCCCCCCCCCCCCGGGGGGTTTTCTCTTCCAAAATTTGTCTTCCGCTATCAAAATCTCTCTTACTATTCCCAAATTTCCCCTCCTTCTTTGTTCTTTCAATATGTCTAAGAACAATTATCATCCTGCCCTCATGATTTCTAACGTCAAGAACAGTATCCATATTGTGCTTGAGATGGAAAACGTCCAATATGCGACGTGGGCAGAATTGTTTAAAATTCACGCTATCTCCCATCAAGTTATTCATCACATCATTCCTCCCGCTACACCTCTTCCCGCGGAGGATCCTCAGTTATGGATTACTCTTGATGCTACCGTTCTCCAGTGGATCTATTCCACTATTTTGGTTGACCTTCTACATATGATTATTGAGATGGATACCACGGCTATGGCTACCTAGAATAGATTACGTGACATATTCCAAGATAACCAACATTCACGTGTCGTCACACTCGAGCAGGAATTCTCTCTAGTTCGCATGGAAGAATTTTCAAACGTCTCTGCATATTGCAAGAAACTCAAGGAGTTGGCGGATCAACTCCGTAATGTTGGCGCACTTGGAACAAATAATCGCCTGGTTCTATAATTGGTTGACGGCCTTTCGGAGGCCTATAATGGTGTTGGAACTCTCCTTCGTCAAAGCAACCCTCTTTCCCCATTTTATCAAGCCCGCTCCATGCTTACTTAGGAAGAAGCCGGTTTGGCTAAAAAGGCGGCTACCGGAGCAAGCCCTGTCGTCATGATGGCGTCCTCCCCAAGTTCTTTGGGTTTTATTGATAATTCGGGCCAAAACCGTAATCATGGTGGCAGCAAAATTAATCGTAAGAATAATAACAAAAACCGCGGGGGCAAACGCGGCAGTTCCGGTGGTCAACAAGCAGGCAGTGGGCCCTGTCCAGTGAACAGTGGCTCACCACCCCCCTGGTCCCACCAGTGGGGCCCATGGCAGTGGGTCGTGGGCCAGTAACTCCCGGCAGCCAGTGGGCTGGCCAGCCTTTCAGGCCCAATAATCAACAGTGGTGGCCCACTGTCCAGTGGCCCAGTAACGCTAGTTCCAGCAGCTACGGCCCAGTTTAGTCCCGTCCCGAAGTACTTGGGCCCCGACCTCAGCAAGCCCACCACGCAGCAGGCCCCACTCAGATCGATATCGAGGTCGCAATGCACACATTGGGTTTGACTCAACTGGACCCAAATTGGTATATGGACACCGGTGCCACTACCCACATGACTTCTGATTCAGGTACTCTCTCATCTTATTCCAATTTGAGCAACCCTCGGGGTATAATTATTGGTAATGGCAACTCTATTCCAATTCTGGGTTATGGTCAGACAACGTTATCTCCCCCAATCCACCCCTTATCTTGAAAAATACTTTACATGCCCCCAAAATGATTAAAAACTTAGTGTCTGTCCGAAAGTTCACCACTGATAATTCCGTTTCTGTTGAATTTGATCCGTTTGGTTTCTCTGTGAAGGATTTTAAGACGGGGAGTCATCTCATGAGGTGTGATAGTAGGGGGGATCTGTATCCTATCATGCCCGGTTTCAGTCCATCGAGTCAAGCCTTACCATCAGCCTTTGCAGCCATTTCTCCTTTCTTGTGGCATGCTCGGCTTGGTCATCCGGGATCCTCTATTTTATCAGCTCTAGATAAAAATAGTTTTATTTCGTGTAAGGGTACGAGTCGTACTCCAATTTGTCAATCTTGTTCATTAGGAAAAATTGTTAAGTTGCCATTTGTAGACTTAAATTCTCATACTTCAATGTCATTTGATATTATTCATAGCGACCTATGGACGTCTCCTGTTCTTAGTTCGGTAGGTCATCGATATTATGTTCTCTTTTTAGATGATTATTCTAAATTTTTGTGGACGTTTCCAATTGCGAATAAATCACAAGTGTTTTCTGTTTTCATAAAATTTAGAGCGCTCATTCGTACCCAATTCGAAAGAGAAATAAAAAATATTCAATGTGATAATGGGAAAGAGTATGACAATAGGGAGTTTCGGGAGTTCTGTGCTAATAATGTGATCAATTTTCATTTTTCATGTCCTCATACATCTTCACAAAATGGGAAAGCCGAACGCAAAATTCGTTCCATAAATAACATTGTCCGAACTCTCTTACTTCATGCTTCCATACCCCCATATTTTTGGCATCATGCTCTACAAATAGCCACATATCTCCTTAACATAATTCCTTCCAAAGGTCTGACATATTCTTTCCCCCTCCAAATCTTATATAATAAGAACCCGTCTTATTCTCATTTTCGGGTCTTTGGGTGCTTGTGTTATCCGTTATTCTCATCCACCACAATTAACAAACTTCAGGCTAGGTCTACTCCGTGTGTATTTTTGGGTTATCCGTCTAATCATCGGAGTTACAAATGCTTTGATTATCCTCCAAGAAAATCATAATTAATCGCCATGTAATTTTCGATGAAACCCAATTTTCATTTACGAAAGTTCAGACTCCCGAGCCTAGTTTGTATAATTTTTTGGATGATGGTATATCCCCGTATATTACTCACCATTTTTCGGACATATCCCACACCCAATATTCTCCAGCAGGCCCACTGCCCGCTGGCCCCACTGTTCCAAGTCCAGTTTCCATCACTGGATCAGTTCCAGCAATTGGGCCAGTCCAGCCCAATTCTGGAACTGGTCCAGTTTCAGCCCCAAATTACCGATTTGGGCCAGCAGGCCCACTGCCTGCTGGCCAGTCCATCCTGAGGCCGCAAATTCCCAAAATTCACTAAATTCTTCCTCGATTCATAGACCGATCACTCGTAGTCAACGTGGTATTTTTACACCTAAAAGACATTTTAATTTACATTCTAATGTCTCTAAATCCCCCTTGCCCCGTAATCCTGTGTCCGCCTTAAACGACCCAAATTGGAAAATTGCTATGACTGATGAATATAACACTCTTATTAATAATAAGATGTGGGAGTTGGTGCCCCGTCCATCTGGTATTAATGTTATCAGGTCTATGTGGATTTTTTGCTCATAAGGAGAATTCAGATAGGTCATTTGCTCGACATAAGGCGCGGCTTGTGGGTGATGGTAAGACCCAACAGGTTGGGATAGATTGTGGTGAGACGTTTAGTCCGGTGGTCAAACCGGCTACCATTCGCACTGTGCTTAGCTTGGCTCTTTCAAAGACTTTGCCTATTCATTAGTTGGATGTCAAGAATGCTTTCCTACATGGTGATCTCAAGGAAACAATCTATATGCATCATCCGTTGGGTTTCAGGGATCCCAACCGTCCTCATCATGTTTGTTTGTTGAAGAAGTCCTTATATGGGCTTAAACAGTCTCCACGGGCCTGGTATACGAGGTTTGCTGACTTTGTTTCGACTATTGGGTTCACTCATAGCAGGTCAGATAATTTCTTGTTCATCTACAGTCGTGGTTCGTCCTTGGCCTACATTCTGTTGTATGTGGATGATATCATTTTGATTGTCTTCCGATGCCTTACGCCAGTCTATCATGGCCATGCTCAGTTCTAAGTTTGCTATGAAAGACTTAGGGCTCTTGAGTTACTTTTTGGGGATTGCCGTTAAGCGTCATTCAGAGGGTTTGTTTTTGTCTCAAAGAAAGTATGTGGCTGAGATCATCGAGAGGGCTGTGATGTCATCCTGTAAGTCCACATCCACTCCAGTTGATACTAAGCCCAAACTTGGTGCCGCGGTCGGCGTCCCTTACGAGGATCCGACCCGCTATCGCAGTCTTATAGGGGCTCTTCAGTATCTTACCTTTACCAGACCGGATATTACGTATGTTGTTCAGCAGGTGTGTTTATTTATGTATGATCCCAGAGTTGAGCACATTAATGCAATCAAACATATCATTCGGTATATTCAGGGTACACTGGACTATGGTTTACATTTGTATCCTTCATCGACATCCACACTTGTCTCATACACAGATGCGGATTGGGGTGGTTGTCCGGACACCAGACGGTCTACGTCTGGCTATTGTATGTTCCTTGGCAACAACTTGGTCTCCTAGTCTGCAAAGCGTCAGGCGACTCTATCCCGCTCAAGTGCCGAGGCAGGATATCGAGGGGTAGCTAATGTCTCAGAATCATGTTGGTTACGTAGCTTGCTTTTAGAGCTTCATTGCCCCATTCAGAAGGCAACCTTAGTATATTGTAATAATGTTAGTTCCATCTACCTCTCAGGTAATCCGGTTCAGCACCAACGCACTAAGCATATCGAAATGGACATTCACTTTGTTCGTGAAAAGGTTGCTCGGGGGCAGGTACGCGTATGTCATGTCCGTCAAGTTATCAAGTTGCAGACATTTTTACAAAGGGTCTTCCCTCGGTACTCTTTGAAGATTTTAGGGACAGTCTCAGCGTTCGAAGCGTTCGAAGACCCCCCACTATGACTGCGGGGGTGTGTTAAACAAAGCAATATACCCGTGATATACACCCAATATACAGAAAGTATATCACGGGCAAATGGAGTAGTGGCCCATCACGGAAGCCCATCACGAGATTATTACAAGATGACAATCTTGTATATATGGTATATATATTTGGTGTATATTTTAGTGTATTTATTACCTAAATTAGGATTATACACTTACCATAATTGTATAGTTAGAATTATGATAGAATAAAGTTTTAGGAATAGAATAGGAATATGATTCTCCTATTTTGTAACTTGTATAAATACCTTTCAATTAATGAAAATAAGGAAGGAGATTATTTCTTTCAATTAGGTTTGAGGTTTACAAATTGAATAGCAACACTACATGTTGAGATTATAATATGGATAACTATGATTTATAATATCAATTAATTTGGCTATATGATTGATTTATATATTCAGGAGTAGAATTAATGTTTTTCCATAAAAGAAAGCAAACTTATGGACTATTTTTTTCTAAATATATCCTTCCTTGAATGACAACTTTGATTAGGGATGACATGTGGGTATAATTTTGCGGATTCCGCACCGCACTCGTCCCAGTTGGGGCGGGTATGAGTATAACTTTGGCGGGTAGTAGGCAGGTATGAGTATTGAAAATGTACCCATCACGGGTAGACGGGTAGGTGGTGGATTTGCAGTCATACCCGCCTCCCCCGCCCCGCATCCGCCCGCCTACCCGCCCGCCTTATACCAGCCCTAAGCCCAAAATATTAGCAGCCCATAAGTCGTGCCTTCAGCCCATAAGTCACGACAAGTCTCTCATTCTCCAACAAAACTCAAAACTCTACGCTTCTTCAGTCCTTCACACCTTTACGCCTCCCTCTCTCTCACTCCCCTTCACGTTGTCTCTCCTCCCTCTCTCTCGTTCCCCTTCACGCCGTCTCTCCTCCCTCTCTCATTCTCGACGTCTCTGCCTTTTTCTTTAAAGGAAAAATCACAAACTTTTTTCACGAACCACCTCGACGTCTCTGCCTTTTTATTTAAAGGAGATGCTGATCGAGAAATATTGTTGTCTTTGCTTTGTGTTTTGGGTTATCTTGGTGAGGTCAATTTTTGTGCATTTGTTAAGTTTTACCTATTGGGTTTGTGGAGTTCAATTGAAAAAATTGAAAAACTTTAGCTTGATTACAAAATATGGCAGACGGGTATTGGTGGGTGACGGATATCCACTTGGATGGTGGAGCGGGTGTGAATTTAGGAATATACCCGCCTAGGTGGGTATGGATGTTGAAAATTGTACCCGCCACAGATATGGCGGTTAGGTGGCGGATATAAAATTTTTGATGGGTACGGATGCAGGGGAAGGGGTACCCGCACTCGCCCGCCTCAATTGTCATCCCTAGCTTTGATGGAACAACCAAATTAGACTTGTCGAATGTAGAAAATAGATTTAATAATTGGAGCAGGTCCCTGCATAACACGTCATGCTTAAGATTACACCCCATCCCCTTTCAATCAAATCAAAATAATGAGTTAATTAAAAGCTCAAATTATTTTAGGGAATCAATGGAAAAGTATACTGTTATAAATGTTAAATTGCATACATATAATGTAAAAAAAAAGTTCTCTTATATTTGTCTGTATATATAGTTTAAATTCAATGAATATTAGTGTTTGGTAACATAATTCTTTTCGGTGCATGTTTAACCTCTTTAAAATATAATGACATTTCATGCCGCACGGGCAAAAAATATGTTTGCAATGTATACATGATATTTAGTGTTTAGGTTACAAATGAACACTTATTTCTCAAATAATTTGGTGTAACAGTATACATACTGTATATGTTCGTGTTATTAGTTGCACAACCATAGTTCAAAAAATTATAGAATCAATCTCCAGTAAGAACTAAATCATATATCCCCGAGCAGGTTGTATAGCGAAACTTTTTTTCATAGTGCCATTACAAGAAAATAGGTCTTTTAGCAAGGAAAAATCGTTAAAAGTTCAAATCTAGTCGCAGTAAGTCATAACGATTGAAAAAATATGATTGCCACCGCTGTTAAAAGTTAACGACCAGATTAAAAGCCTAAGATGAAATGCAGTTCCAAAAAGGAGTTCCCTATTTTCAGCTTACTAAAGTAAAGTCTCAATGTCAGTTGTAAGGTTAGCTTAATTTCTAAAATGAGCATGAAGTTTGAATTGAATAGATAGTGAGAAAACGTCTTTGTTGATAATCTTTTCAGACTTGTCTTTTATGAAAGGAAGTGAACCTATAAAGAAGAAAAATCAATGTAGAAACTACAACTAAGAAAGAACAAGAATTAAAAGAATTTCTTAAGTAAGGTAGTCCATCATAAGCCCAAATTGAACTTTGATCGTTAAAGATCCTTTAACAAAGATATAATTTTCAATCATTATACATTCGAGAAAAACTCTCCAACAAAGAGAAGAAATAGATGAGCACCCTCAAGTAATTTGATTGGAGTAATGCCTCTAAAGAGCTGTTAAGTTTAGAGAGAGTATTGTCTTATTCCTACTATTTATGTAGGTCCTTTTAGTAGGAGTTGACGTGAAGGAAAATTCTAAGGATCATTTTTTGTCCTGCGTAAGAAAATATAAATCTGATATAAATATTTGCATCGCTAATAATAATTTGTTCAAAGTTAAACGTTAACATTACTAAAAAATATTTAAGTCATCAATCAACTAGAGGAATTCAATGAAAAGGATGATTTAGAAACATTACGAAATGTTGTGTGGTCTTTTTCCAATCTTAAATTTGAGTCCTCTGTGCGACTCCTTGACCAATTACTTGTGTTTCTTCATTTATTACTTGATTGTATTGTTTTTCACAACCAAAGTTGATGGGATTGATAAGATTCATTCACCCTTAAAATGAAAAAAATCCTAGTATGAGAGCGCTTGTCATTTAATGGGCCTTACACGCTATCGATCTGAATTAGTTGGGGCACCAAAATAGGTACCGAACATTGGGTAAAAATAAACGAATTTTACCAATATGTACAATTCAACCAAATTTATTTACCAATATAACAAAAATATATAAAATCTATCACTCTATATGTATAAATATGTATATTATATGTACATTATAGGTAAATATACAACCTATACATTTGATCATGTTTTGTAAATTTGACCACCCTAAGGTATTTGACGGTATTTTTCAAAAAGGAAAAAGAAGCTAAATGGCCATCCACTCCCCTCCACCACCCATGAACCAAAAAGAAGGAAATTTAAAAATAAAAGAATAAATAACTTACCCCATGTTCGAATTCATCTTACCATGTTCAATTCCAACTCTAGTGGTAGTGGATCAAATGAAAGATACTTAAAGAAACAGACTGGTCATGGCTCTTTGCTCTTTGTATGGCCATTCCATTGGTTGGTCACTTCTGATAGGGAATATTTCTATTTAGTGAAATAAAAGCCAGAACGATAGAACTTATAGATGAATGATTAAACCTAATAATGCCAGATTAAAGTGGATGAACCTCACCTGTCACATTGAGGAACAGAGTTTTAAAGCTTCATATTAATCAAACTAAAAAAAAACATTTTTTTTTATAATCATAGTATCTGAGGCAACCTACGTGCACCTCAACTACTTCCGCAAGGTATCTACTACTTCCCACTGACACAAATACCGAATAACTCTATGGGAAGAAGTCACCTAGTTTTTTGCCTTCGCGGTAACTTAAACTCGAGTCCTTATAGTTCTCAACGCACTTCATTGACTACTAGGTTGTGCACCACGGGATGCAGTAAAAGAACATTTTTTGCAAGCCATAAAGATGAGAACACTTGATTCTAATACTATTAAGGGAAAAAACTCAAATATGCCATTGAACTATCGGAAATAACTCATTTATGCCACTCGTTAATAGTTTGCCTCATTTATACCATTGTCGTTGTAACATCCCGTACTTTCGGGTGATGGTTTAAACAACTAGACGTATGCAAGTAGACCTGGGTCCTAGGGAGATTTTGTTATAATTAGGTATTCACATCAAGAGCTTAGTATATAAAGGGATGCGGTCCCAAAATAATTTAGGATTTAACAAGTGTGACGACGGAGATTAATAATAATAGTTGTATGTCCAAAAAGAGGTTATGGACTAGTGCTATATGGCATTATTATGACATTGAGTATATGAAACATGTAAAAATAATTTGGTATATAAATAAAGTGAGATCAGAGAGTTAATTATGCATGTAATAGGTCAATATTGGACTTTAGTAGAGACTACTAATTAATAGACAATGATAGGCATGGAAAATGATCACTAGCACGTGGTGTTAGCAAAAGAATGACTAAGCTTATAATTTGTGTTGGTGGCACCTTGTCGTGGGAGGTAATTGTATTACGGCACACTTAATAACCAAACGAATTCCACTAACCCCTAGGAGAGGCCCTCGTGTAGAGTAGGAGAAGGATATATGTTAGTAGCCCTCTTTGTGAGAAGTAGGAGACATACGAAAGCAATAACATTGCCCCAATTAGTCCAGCAACATTTATCATAAGGAATAATTCATCTTAAATCAAAATTATTCTCCCAAGATAATTGAGGTAGCAACGAGATTGTAAGCATCAACCGTTGTGCTCCTTTAGAGTTGTCATAGTCTCATGTTTCTTGAAAGCTCGGGAAAGTACGAATTGATTTTGTTCTGGTTGTTGAAGGGTCGGCATCCAAGGTATGTTAAGGCAAATACTTCTTTCTTTTGGCATGTTCAAAGTACGAAACGTAAACGTAATATTGTCCCATAATGATTCTACTCGTAGTAGTTAAGTATGTTCATGTTATTCATTTCTATGTTCAAAGCATGTCTAAATATGTTCCTAAATCCTTATTGAGGTATATGGGAAAGATGTTAATATTCACAATATTAATCGAAGGTGAAGCGGTATTATGTCACTCCGATAAACTCAGTATGTTTTATTATCATTCATGCATTATATTCATATAATACCTTGACCCACATGTATTATATACACTACTATATATATGCATTATATATATATATGTATGGGTATGGAAAAGGGAAGACATTATATACGCACACCACCGATCGGTGGTATATAATGATGATTATGCCCACAGAGGCCGAAATGATATGATAGGAGATGGCGTTATATACACATATATATACGTATGACCGCATTGTGCATGACACTTAGGCATATTATATCCCTTAGAGGCATCTTGCACAGATATGATACTTATGCATATTATGGCCCTCAGATGCATTCACTACTTGTTGGTTGTTTCTTGTCTCATGTTACTTTCATATCTCTATTATGCTATTTTTATGCCTGACATACTCGGTACATCAGTCGTATTAACGTCCCTTTTATCGGAGGACGCTGTGTTTCATGCCCACAAGCTCACGTAGGCAAGGCGATAATTCACGTTAATAGGTTGCTGACTCAGCGGATATTAGAGCACTCCCCTTGTTTCAGAGTGGCGGTCTAATCTCGGTACGGTATTTTTTTTGCATTTACATATGGGTATGGCGGAGTCCTGTCCTGACCTTATGATATTGCGTACTCTTTAGAGGCTTGTAGATAGTGTCTTGTGTATAGCAGTCAGGTATGGCCTTATCGACCTTAGTATGTATATATGCATTGGTTGAGTCCTGTTTGTAAGATTTTACATAACTTTTCCGGTTTACCATCTCTATGTGTTGGTGAGGTACTTTGTGATGGCCCTTGGGGCCCATGATTAATTATGGTTAGACGTTAATCGTATGATTAGTGATACTCGGCAAGTAAGGTCCGGGTGCCCGTCATGGCCCTCCGGTTTGGGTCGTGACAAACTTGGTATCAGAGTATGTCTATCCTAGGGAGTCTACAAGCTATGTCTAGTAGAGTCTTGTTTATGGGTGTGTTGTGCACCACACTTATAGACATGAGGCTACCAGGCATTTAGGATGGTTATCTTTATTCTTGATCTAAAATCGTGCTATAGAACTGAGTTATAAACATTCCACTCCTAATCCATCTCGTGTTTATGATTCCAACAATGCCTACAGTAAGGAAGAAGTTTATGGGTATGAGGGCGTTGGAAATGGCTGCAGGCGAAGGTACTAGTCGAGTGTCACCCACTAGTGAGGGCCAAAGAGAGACCCATAGTGCGACTTCTTCGGATGATTGCCCCATTCAACCACCTGTAGAGGAGCGTAGTGAAGTTGCAGTACCCCAGTTCCTCCACCTGATACTCCAGATGAGGATCTTGATATGCGAAGTATTGTACAATTATTGACTCAATTAGTGGCCGTTCAGGCCCAACATCAGATTCCCAATCCTTCTGATAGAGCTTCTAGAGTGAGAGCTCGGGATTTCATCAACCTAGACCCTCCGGTATTCACGGGATCGGATCTGAACGCGTACCTGCAAAGTTTTTGGATCAGATACAGCGTACCTTGCGGGTAATGGATGCTACCGATACTAAGTCGGTAAAGTGTTCTTCTTATAGACTATGAGATGTCACGGTCACCTGGTATGAGACATGGGAGCATTCTAGGGGACCTCGTGCTCCTCCAGCAGAATGGAGAGAGTTTTCAGAGGCCTTCTTACAGCATTTTCTACTGGTTGAGCTTTGACGGGCCAGGCAGGACAGATTCCTACGTCTTTAGCAAGGCAATATTAGTGTTTGAGAATATAGCTTGCAGTTTAATTCATTGGCCAGATATGCTCCTACAATTATAGCTGAGATGAGTGACCGGTACATAAGTTTGTTACCGGCTTGGGGCCGCACTTGGTTAATGAGTGTACTACGGCTTCTCTAAATCTGAATATGGATATTGCTCGCATTCAGGCGTATGCATAGAATTTAGAGGATCGTAAGATACAACAACGGGTAGATCGAGAATGTGATAGGGGCCCGAATAAGAGGGCTTGATCCGTAGGAGAGTTCAGATGTGGGCCTAGGCCACATCATTATAGACGGTCATCCTACCCAGCAGCTAGCGCATCATTACCATTTTTGAGGTCGAGGGTTGATCGATTTGGTCAATTTGGACTAGGTCAGAGTTCACAAGCATCAGGGTCTTATTATAGAGGGGATTCTACTCAGATGAGGTCGTTGTTGGCTCGATGCGAGCAGTGTGGTAAGGTCCATCCGGGACCGTGTCAACAAGGATCATATGGGTGTTATTCTTGTGGTCAACCTAGTCATATTATGCGAGAATGCCCAAAAAGAGGCGTGGATGTTAGGGCCCAGCCGGTCAGATCTACATCAGCTTCATCACATTCAGTACGCCCATCAGGGCAAAGTCATCAGACATCATCCGGTCGAGGTAGGGGTAGAGCAACTAACTTCAGTGGTGGCCAGAACCGCATTTACGCATTGATGGGTCGATAGGATCAGGAGTCCTCACCTGATGTTATTACATGTATATTATCAGTCTATTCACATAATATGTATGTGTTGTTAGATACAGGTTCCAATCTAACATATATCACCCATTTTATTGCATGTAAATTTGGTATGGAGCCTGAGTTGATAAGAGATCCATTTGTGGTATCTACACCAGTTGGTGAGTCGGTAGTTGCTAGACGGGTCTATCGAAATTGTGCAGTATTAGTTTGCAGCTATCAGGCCTTAGCAAATTTGGTAGAATTAGAAATGGTTGATTTTGATGTTATTATGGGCATGAATTGGCTGGCATCATGCTACGTTAATGTTGATTGCCGAACAAAAATTGTTAGATTTCAGTTTCCGTGCGAGTCAGTCCTTGAATGGAAGGGTAATACGGCGACGCCAAAAGGTAGGTTTATTTCATACCTTAAGGTAAGAAAGATGATCTCTAAAGGTTGTATATACCATCTTGTTTGGTCTAGAGATGTCGATGCCGAACCACCTACTTCTCAATCAATTCCGGTGGTTAATGAGTTTCTTGATGTATTTCCAGATGAACTTCCAGGCCTTCCTCCCGAAAGGGAGATTGAGTTCGGTATAGACGTGTTGCAAGACACTCAGCCGATATCTATTCCTCCGTATAGAATGGCTCCAGCTTAATTGAAAGAATTAAAGGAGCAATTAAAAGATCTGCTTGAGAAAGGCTTTATTAGGCCTAGCATATCTCCTTGGGGTGCGCCAGTATTATTTGTACGAAAGAAAGATGGCTCGTTACGGATGTGTATTGACTATCGGCAGCTGAACAAAATCAATATCAAGAACAGGTACCATCTTCCCAGAATTGATAATTTGTTTGACCAGTTACAAGGTGCAAAATATTTCTCAAAGATCGACCTAAGGTCGTAGTACCATTAGGTCAAAGAGAAGGACATTCCGAAGACGGCTTTCAGAATAAGGTATGGGCACTCCGAGTTCTTAGATGACATTCGGGCTCACAAACGTGCCGGCAGCATTTATGGATCTAATGAATAGCGTGTTTCGCCTGTTTCTGGATGTATTTGTGATAGTATTTATAGATGATATTCTAGTTTACTCTCACTCGGAGGCGGAGCATGTGGATCATTTGTAGGTAGTACTGTTGACGCTCCGGGATCGTAAGTTGTATGCTAAGATCTCCAAGTGTGAGTTTTGGTTGAATTCGGTGGCTTTCCGTGGTCATATAGTGTCAGATAAGGGTATAAAATTTGACACTCAGAAGATTAAAGCGGTGAAGAATTGGCCGAGGCCCACCACTCCATCAGAGGTTCGTAACTTCCTAGGCTTAGTCGGCTATTATAGGAGGTTTGTAAAAGGGTTTTCTACCATATCAACACCATTAACAAAGTGACACAAAAGGCCATAAAATTTAAGTGGTTCGATGCCTGTGAGCAGAGCTTCCAAGGGTTAAAAGACAGACTAACATACCTCGGGAGCAGGTTTAGGATGCGTGCTAATGCAGTATGGTAAATTGATTGCCTATGCTTCAAGGCAATTGAGGAAACATGAGAAGAACTATCCGACGCATGATTTGGAGTTGATCACAGTAGTCTACGCGCTGAAAATTTGGTGGCACTACTTGTATGGTGTTCATGTGGACATTTTAACGAATCATAAAAGTCTGCAATACATATTTAAACTGAAAGAGTTGAACTTGAGATAAATGATGTGGCTTGAATTATTGAAGGATTATGATGTGGACATCTTATATCATCCAGGTAAAGCTAATATTATAGCAAACGCGCTCAGTCGTAAGTCGATGGTCAGCTCGATGCCGGTGCAGATCGAGAGGAAAGAGTTAGTAATAGAGCTCCATAAGTTAGCTAGTTTGGAAGTCCGACTAATGGATTCAGAGGGTGGTGGCTTTGTGATTCAGAATACATCAAAGTCGTCCCTCATATCAAAAGTTAAAGAACGTCAGTGGAAAGACCGTATTTTGGAAAAAAATCATAAAGGGCATCCAACAGAAGAAGACCACAACATTTGAGATTGACGAACATGGGGTTCTCAAGAACTAGGGTCGTTTATGTATTCTAAATGTAGGGGGTTACGAGACTAAATTATGACGGAGGTTCATTGCTCATGATATTCCATTCACCCTGGATCTACTAAGATGTATCATGATCTCAAGGGTATTTATTGGTGGAACGACATGAAGAGGAGCATTGTGGAGTTTGTAGCTCAGTATCCTAATTGTCAAAAAGTAAAAATAGAGCACTAAAAGCCTGGTGAATTGACTCAGAACATTGAGATTCCGATGTGGAAATGGGAAAAGATTTATATGGATTTCGTTATGGGTTTACCTCGCTCTTATCGTAAGGTTGATTCTATTTTGGTAATTATTGACAGACTAACCAAATCAGCTCATTTCTTGGCAGTCAAAACTACCTACACAACCGAGGACTACGCGAAGTTGTATGTTAAGGAGATTGTTCACCTTCATGGTGTGCCTATTTCTATTATATCTAACCGAGGTGCACAGTTTACAGCTAACTTCTGGAAATCATTTCAAAAAGGTTTGGGCACCCAAGTTAATTTTAACACAGCTTTTCACCCTCAGATACACGGGCAGGGCGAGCGTACGATTCAGACACTCGAGGATATGCTACAAGCTTGTGTATTGGACTTTAAGGGAAGTTGGGATGATCACTTACCTCTTATTGAGTTTGCGTACAATAACAGTTATCATGCTAGCATTAAAATGGCTCCATACGAGGCTTTGTTTGGATGGAGGTATAGATCTCCTATCAGATGGTTCGAGGTAGGCGAATCAGAGTTATTTGGGCCTGAATTAGTACACCCAGCCATAAAGAATGTGAATCTTATCCAAGAACGGTTGCTAACCGCTCAGAGTCGTTAGAAGTCATATTCAGATGTGCGACGGCGAGAGTTAAAGTTTCAGAAAGATGATTTGGTCTTTTGAAGATTTCGCCTATGAAGGGTGTAATGAGATTTGGGAAAAAGGGAAAGCTCTACCCAATGTATATTAGGCCATATCGCATAATTCGACGAATCATCCAAGTAGCTTACGAGTTGGACTTGCCTTCGGAGTTAAAGTTTGTCCATCCGATTTTCCATGTTTCTATGTTCCGAGCGTGTGTTGGGGACCTTTACCGAATTATACCAATTGACGATGTGAAGGTTACGGATGATCTATCATATGAAGAGGTTCCTACTGCTATCTTAGATCGACAAGTTCGCAAGCTGAGAACTAAAGAAGTAGCCTCCGTAAAAGTTCTTTGGCGGAATAAGAATGTAGACGAAATGACATGGAAGGCGAAAGAAGAGATGAAATACGAATATCCCTACCTATTTCAGACCAATGCTAAGGTTACGAGAGAATCATAAGGTGAGTTCTACTTCGTACTATTATACTTAATGCTTGGTGACCATGTGAAGTCTGGTATAATAATGTATGTTATATTATATGGCCCCATGAAAAGGTGATTGTGCTTTCTGGCTATGTGACGAGGATTAGATACATCACCCCAACATTCGAGGACGAATGTTTCTAAGGGGGAAGAATGTAACATCCCGTACTTTCGAGCCATTGTTTGAATCGCTAGACGTATGTAAATAGACCGGGTTGGGAGATTTTGTTATATTCACGTATGCAAATAAAGAGCTTAGGATATGAAAGGATGTGGTTAGGATTTAACAAGTGTGACGACGGAGATTAATAATAATAGTTATATGTCCCAAAAGAGGTTATGGACTCGTGCTATATCGCATGATTATGACATTGAGTATATCAAGCGTGTATAAATAATTTGGTATATAAATAAAGTGAGATCAGGGAGTTAATTATGCTTGTAATAGGTCAATATTGGACTTTAGCAGAGACTACTAATTAATAGACAAGGATAGGCATGGGAAAGGAGCACTGGCACGTGGTGTTAGTAAAGGAATGACTAAGCTAATAACTTATTTTGGTGGCACTTTGTCGTGGGAGGTAATTGTATTACAACACACTTAATAACCAAATGGATTCCATTAACCCCTAGGAGAGGCCTCGTATAGAGTAGGAGAAGGATATATGTTAGTAGCCCTCCTTGTGAGAAGTAGGAGACATAAACGAAAGCAGTAACATTACCCTCAATTAGTCCATCAACATTTATCATAAAGAATAACATCTTGAATCAAAATTATTCTCCCAAAATAATTGAGGTAGCAATGAGATTGTAAGCAACGACCGTTGTGATCCATTTGAGTTGTCATAATCTCTTGTTTTCTTGAAAGCTCGGGAAAGTACGAATTGATTTGTTATGGTTGTTGAAGGGTCGGTATCCAAGGTATGTTAAGGCAAATTCTTATTTCTTTTGGCATGTTCTAAGTACGAAACGTAAATATAATATTGTCCCATAAATGATTTTACTCTTAGTAGTTAAGAATGTTCATGATTATTCATTCCTATTATCAAAGCATGTCTAAATATGTTCCTAAATTCCTATTGAAGTATATGAGAAAGATGTTAGTATTCATAATATTAATCGGAGGCAAAGCGATATTATGTCACTCCGATAAACTTAATGTCTTATTATTGTCATTCATGCATTATATTCATGTACTACCCTTGACCCACATGTATTATATACACTACTATATGGTATACATTATATATATATGTATGGGGTATGGGAAAAGGGATACGACATTATATACGCACACCACCTGATCAGCTGGTATATAATGATGATTATGCCCACAGAGGCCGAAATGATATGATAGGAGATGGCGTTATATACACATATATATACGTATGACCGCATTGTGCATGACACTTAGGCATATTATATCCCTTAGAGGCATCTTGCACAGATATGATACTTATGCATATTATGGCCCTCAGATGCATTCACTACTTGTTGGTTGTTTCTTGTCTCATGTTACTTTCATATCTCTATTATGCTATTTTTATGCCTGACATACTCGGTACATCAGTCGTACTGACGTCCCTTCTGTCGGGAGACGCTACGTTTCATGCCCGCAGGCTCACGTAGGCAAGGCGACGATCCGCATTAGTAGGTTGCTGACTCAGCGGATATTAGAGCACTCCCCTTGTTTCGATGTGTCGGTCTATTCTCGACACGGTATTTTTGCATGTACATATGGGTATGGCAGGTCCCTGTCTCGACCTTATGATATTGCGTACTCTTTAGAGGTTTGTAGACAGTGTCTTGTGTATAGCAGTCAGGTATGGCCTTGTCGGCCTTAGTATGTATATATGCATGTGTTGAGTCTTTCTGTTTTTTAAGACTTTACATAACTTCTTTCCAGTTTACCATCTCTATGTGTTGGTGAGGTACTTTGTGACGGCCCTTGGGGCCCATGATTAATTATGGTTAGACGTTAACCGTATGATTAGTGATACTCGGCAGGTAAGGTTCGGGTGCCCGTCATGGCCCTCCGATTTGGGTCGTGACAGTCGTTATCAAAATGGCTCATCTACGTCATTTTTCATTAACTCCGGCGTTAATGAAAAATGATATTATATAACCGGTATTAATGAAAAATGACATGGATGAGTTATTTTGGTAACGACGATGGCATAAATGAGTCAAATTATTGATGAGTGACATAACTGAACTATTTCCGATAGTTCGATGACATAGTTGAGCTTTTTCCCTACTATAAAGTATACACATCCTACGCCAATGAAACTAAAAGCCAGCCAAAACTTAGTTAGCCACTTAATACTGCCAGATCACTAAGTACTTTATAAATATCACATTATCTGTCTTTGAGCTGTTTTGGATAGTGCCTAATTAACCAAGATTTAAGAAATGATTATAGGAATAGAATTTTGGTGATGTGTAAGAATGACTTCCACAGAATATTGATGACACATGCAAATGATTGCAATCCAAAAAGCATCAAATGTTCTTGCACATGAGGCCTGGATTTCCATAATTTAGTGTTGAAAAAACACATGATGGAAGCAAACAAGCTGTTGAATCAAATCTCCAGCTAAGGAAATGTTGCCCCATTATTTTAAAAAACTTCCAAAAATTAGCCCCCACTATGGAGCCCAGAAGGTGAAGAAATAAAATTTCAAGATTCTATTAAACAAGATAACCACTGTATATAGGCCTGAAAAACATGCAAAGTGACATTTGCTGTCTAATCTCAATAGATAATAAGCCAAAAGCAAGAATATAAGTGGGGAAGACTCATTAACATACAACCTAAGAGGATTAAAAAAAAAACAGTTCGATGTACTAAGATCCCGTTATGCGCGGAGTTCGGAAAAGGGCTGAACCACAAGGGTTTATTGTACATAGCCTTACCCTGCATTTCTACAAGAGTTTGTTTCCACGGCTTTAACACATGACCTCCTAATCACGTGCCAACAACTTTACCGATTACGTCAAGACTACCCTCCAATCGATAATAAGCCAAAAACAAGAATATAAGTGGGAAGACTCATTAAAATACTACCAAGATGATGATAAGAAATAAACAATCAGAGAAAAATTCTCACTTTTCGACAAACAACTCAAGTAGCCCATCATGATATAATAGCAAAAGATAAAAGACAAAGATGAGTAAAGTTTAAATAAACCAGAACCTTTTTTCCCATCAAAGGTCCCAGTCACAAAGAAACTATTAATCGAAACTCCGATCTTTCTAGGAAGTTTACACGGCGAACCCGTCGGTCCGGCCCTTCCTGGTCCCCGCGCATAGTGAGAGCTTAGTGCACCAGACTGTCCTTTTACCCTGAGTTTCATATTTTACCTAAGAAAGCTCGATCGGAGGTGGCTTTCCTTTCCAAAGAACACAAAAGACAAATGCATGCTTTATGAGGTGAAAGATAAGAGCAAAAGAAAGACAAAACAGAAGTACAAACTTTTTTTTAAAACTGTTGTGAGTTTTACATTATGTTGATTTTTTAACCTCATATAAGAAGCCAAAAGACAGTTGGATTCAGTGCATATATCTCACATGAAATCACTGATCTTGGTGGATGAGACAGGGAAAGAATTTAAAGGTTCTTATATCTAAAACAGTACTGTGATAGGGCCTCTTTCTATCTATTCAAGAACATTGGGGTTTACACATACTTACCTAGCTATTTCTGGTGTGGGGCAACCTTCCCAGTATTTCCATTTCAGAAGTTGCTTCTCTATTTATGAGATAGACACTGTGACTGAGTAAAGAGGATGGTATTTCAGGTGTGACAGATAAAAGTATAACAAGTGAAAGAAAGAAGAGTTGCTTACTGAATCATGATATAAACATGCATGGAGGATATGAGTAAAGGTTAGTCTTTTTCTTCTTCCTTTCTTTGAGTGCCTTTCGGTTCCCGGTGAGGGTAATGGAGTATCCTAAACACCCTGGAGGAACAGAAGAATGCAGCAGCAATGAGTCTGGCTGGACCATGTATATCGGCTCGCCTTATCGTGACTATGACAACGACGATGATGAAGGAACTCCAAGTAAGGGATACAAGAATGTTGATGATCATATTGAAGATGGAGGGAGCGACGATTCCATGACTTCGGATGCTTCATCTGGTCCAAGTCATCAAGGAGTATGCACAAACATAGAGCAAAGTTATGGGAAGCATGCAGAAAAAGATACCACGAAGTTCTCAAGCAAGGAACAACAAAAACAGGCGAAGAAGAAATTGTCCGAAAAGAATGTAAAAGCAGCAAAAGAAGATTCAGGCCATAAAGCAAAGAGCGGCAAAGGTTATGGTTATTGCAGATCAACTACAAGAGGAAAGCATTAAGGGCCAAACTGAGACACCACAATCACTGTAAATCCATTGGTCCATTTCTGATACCAGATTTAGGTTAAAATCTTTTGAAGGGAGTATTTCACTTTGTGATAAATACCCGTGATATACACAGTATATACGTTGTGTATATCATGGGCAGATTGTTGCATAATGGGCTGTTAAATTCCGTGATATACACGGTATATGCATGCCGTGTATATCACGGTTTAGTAGTCTATTTTAGGTTATGATTTATTGTAATTAAATTAGAGTTGTACACTCCATAATTGTATAATTATTGTACAAGTAGAATAAGGTTTTAGGAGTAGAATAGAAATATGATTTTTCTATTATGAAAATTGTAAATTGTATATATACTCTTATATTAATGAAAATAATCAAGAGATTATTTCTTTCATGGTATCAGAAGTCTAGATTTTTCATATCTCTCCTCTTATTGTTTCCGCATGCTCTCAGTTTCCGTGCCCTTCTTCTAGGTTTCTGTGCCCTTCTACTCCCTTCTCTTCCCAAATTATTCCTAATCCCTACTTCACCTTTTGTTTTTCGTTATGTCTAAGAACATGTTTCATCCTGCCCTTACTATTTCCAACATCAAGAACCACATCCCTTTTGTTCTTGAGATGGAAAACGTCCAATATACGACGTGGGCAGAGTTGTTCAAAATTCACTCAATCTCCCATCAAGTCCTCCATCACATTATTCCTACCGCTACCCCTACTCCCGCAGAGGATCCCCATTTATGGATTACTATTGATGCTACCGTCCTTCAGTGGATTTATTCCACCATTTCTACCGACCTTTTACAAATGATTATTGAGCCGGATACTACGGCTATGGCTACATGGAATAGATTGCGTGATATATTTCAGGATAACCAGCATTCCCGCGTTGTCACCCTTGAGCAGGAATTTTCCCAAGTCAGTATGGAAAATTTTCCCGAATGTTTCAGCATATTGTAAACGTCTCAAGGAGTTGGCGGACTAACTCCGTAACATTGGGGCACCTGTTACCAATAATCATCTTGCCCTACAAATGGTTGTAGACTTATCTGAGGCCTATAATGGAGTTGGAACTCTACTCCGACAAAGTAATCTACCTCCCCCCTTTTATCAAGCCCGTTCGATGCTCACTTTGAAAGAAGTCAACTTGGCAAAAAAAGCGGCTACTAGCGCAAGTTCTGTGGTGATAATGACCTCATCCGATAACTCTCACAGTTTTTTGAAAACTCGGGCCAAAACCGTAACAACGGTGGCGGCAAGAAGGGTCAAAACCGTAAAAATAGTGGCAAGAATCGCGGCGGCAACAATGGCGGTGGCCGGAACAGTGGTGGCACCGGCGGTGGGGCTTGGGGTAGTGGGCAGCAGCCCAATTGGTCTCAACAATGGGCCCCACGACAGTGGAACTAGGGCAGTGGGCCGTGGCCCAACATTGGGTATTTTTTTAGCAGCCCTTACCCGAGTAACTGGGCTTAATTCCAGCCACAGGCCAGGCCCAGTTTCTTGGGTCCAACTTCAGGCGGCAGGAAGTATTATGGGCCGGGGCAGCAGGCCGGTGTGCTTCGGCCTCGGCCTCCGCATGTATTCCAGGCAGCGGGCCCCATACCTACAGATATTGAAGTCGCAATGCATACACTTGAATTAAATCCTCCAGACCCGAATTGGTACATGGACACCGACGCAACTTCTTACATGACGTCAGACCAAGGTACTCTCTCGTCTTATTCCAATTTGAGCAACAATCGTGGCATAATTATTGGTAATGGCAACTCAATTCCAATTCGTGTTTATGGTCATAAAACTTTGTCTCCCCCCATCCACATCTTGTCTTTAAAAATGCCCTTCATGTCCCTAACTTAATTAAAAATTTGGTGTATGTCCGTAAATTCACCACCGATAATGGGTTTCTGTTGATTTTGATCCTTTTGGATTTTCTGTGAAGGATTTCAAGACGGGGATACATCTCATGAGATGTGATAGTAGGGGAGATCTTTATCCTATCACGCCCGCATCCAGTCTCTCGAGTCAAGCCTTGCCATCTACTTTTGTAGCTCTAGCTCTTTCCTTGTGGCATGTACGTTTGGGTCACCATGGGTCATCCATTGTTTCTTCCTTGCATAAAAATAATTTTATTTCTTGTAAGAATACGCGTAGTACTCCAATTTGTCAATCATGTCCTTTAGGAAACCATGTTAGATTATCGTTTGTAGCCTCAACTTCTCGTACTTTAATGTCATTTGATATTATTCATAGTGATTTATAGACATCTCCCATTTTAAGTTCTGTGGGCCATCGTTATTATGTTCTATTTTTGAATGATTATTCTAATTTTTATGGTCCTTTCCGTTGGCAAAAAAATCCCAAATTTTTTCCACATTCTTAAAATTAAGAGCATTCATCCGCACCTAATTCGACTGGGAAGTCAAAAGTATTCAATGTGATAATGGAAAAGAATATAATAATGGGTTGTTTCGGGATTTTTGTGACACTAATGGCATAGTTTTTCATTTCTCTTGTCCTCATACTTCCTCACAAAATGGGAAAGCCGAACGAAAAATTGCGTACCATTAATAATATTGTATGCACTTTATTGGTTCATGCTTCTGTACCCCCTTCCTTTTGACATCATGCTCTACAAATGGCTACTTACCTTCTTAACATACTTCCTACCAAAGGTTTGGTATATTTATCCCCTCTTCAAATCTTATATAATAAGACTCATTCATATTCACATCTTAGGGTCTTTGGGTGCTTATGTTATCCACTATTTCCGTTAATTATAATTAACAAACTCCAAGCCCGTTCTACCCCTTATGTGTTTTTCGGCTATCCATCTAATCATCGTGGTTACAACTGTTTTGATTTATCTACTAATAAAATCATCATTAGTCGTCATGTTATTTTTTATGAAACCCAATTTCCGTTTTCCAAAGTAAGTAGTTCTGGGCCTCGTTCGTATAATTTTTTAGATGATGATGTCTCTCCGTTTATTATCCACCATTTATCGGACTTATCCCGCACCTAAAATCCACCAGCGGGCCCACTGCCTGCTGGACCTCCAGTACCGTCTCCAGTCACGGGTCCAGCAACTAGGCTGAATATCCAGCCCAGTTCTGCCCCTGCTCATATTCTCGATCCAAATTTAGTTTTTGCTTCCAGTGTTGGGCCAGCAGACCAACTGCATGTTGGCCAGTCCGTCACCCCTCTGATTTTGTCCCAAAATCCACCCAATTCTCCTTCGAGTCACAGACCGGTCACTCGTAGTCAACGAGGTATTTTTAAACCAAAAAGATATTTTAATCTAAATTCTAATGTTCTTAAATCCCCCTACCCCATAACCAGTGTCCGCATTAAATGACCCAAATTGGAAGTTGGCTATGAACGAAGAATATGATGCTCTTATTGAAAATAAGATGTGGGAGTTGGTACCCCGTCCTTCTGGTGTTAATATTATTCGATCTATGTGGATTTTTACTCATAAAGATAATTATGATGGTTCTTTGCGAGGCATAAGGCTCGTCTTGTAGGTGATGGTAAAACTGAGCAGGTTGGCGTGGATTGTGGTGAAACGTTTAGTCTGGTGGTCAAACCGGCTACCATTCGCACTATTCTCAGTCTGGCTCTTTTGAATCCTGGGCCCATTCATCAGTTAGTTATGAAGAATGCTTTCTTACACGGTGATCTTAAGGAGACCGTCTACATGCATCAGCCTTTGGGTTTTCGAGACCCCAGATATCATCATCATGTCTGTTTATTGAAGAAGTCCTTATATGGGCTTAAGTAGGCCCGACGGGTTTGATATAAGAGATTTGCAGACTATGTTTCATCTATTGGGTTTTCGCACAACAGATCTGATAATTCATTGTTCATATATCGTGTGGTACTTCCCTAGCTTATATATTATTATATATGGATGATATTATCTTGACTGCCACTTCTGATGCTTTGCGCAAGTCTATCATGGCAATGCTCAGTTCTGAGTTTGCTATGAAAGACTTGGGACCCTTGAGTTACTTTTTGGGGATTGTTGTCACTCGTCATGCAGGTGGGTTATTCTTATCACAACGAAAGTATGCCGCTAAGATCATTGAGCGAGCTGGTATGTCCTCATTCAAGTCTACTTCCACTCTAGTTGATACTAAACTCAAGTTGGGTATTGCGGCTGGCTTACCTTACGAGGATCCTACCCACTATCGCAGTCTTGCAGGGGCTCTTCAGTATATTACTTCACGAGACCAGATATTATGTATGTCGTACATCAGGTATGTTTGTTTATGCATGATCCCATGGTTGAGCATATGAATGCGCTCAAACGCATTATTCGATACATCCAAGAGACACTTGACTATGGCTTACATTTATATCCATAATCAACGTCTACACTTGTCTCGTATACAAATATTGATTGGGGTGGTTGTCCAGACTCCACGTCTGGTTATTGCATGTTTCTTGGTAATAACTTGGTCTCATGGTCTGCGAAGCGCTAATCTATATTGTCACACTCTAGTGCGGAGGTCGAGTATCGAGGGGTAGCCAATGTGGTATCTGAATCATGTTGGTTACGTAATCTTCTCTTAGAACTTTATTTTCCCGTTCAGAAAGCTACATTGGTTTATTGTGATAATATTAGTGTCGTCTATCTTTCAGGTAATCCGGTTCAACACCAGCGCACTAAACACATCGAGATGGATATTCACTTTGTTCGCGAAAAGGTAGCTTGTGCACAAGTACGTGTCTGCCATGTCCCTTCCATGTATCAAATTGCAGACATCTTTACAAAAGGTCTTCCCTCGGTTCTATTTGAAGATTTTAGGGACAGTCTCAGCGTACGAAGACCGCCCGCTATGACTGCGGGGTGTGATAAATACAGTGGGCAGATTGTTGCATAATGGGCTGTTAAATCCCGTGATATACACATATATGCATGCCGTGTATATCACGGTTTAGTAGTGTATCTTAGGTTATGATTTGTTGTAATTAAATTAGAGTTGTACACTTACCATGATTGTATAATTATTGTACAAGTAGAATAAGGTTTTAGGGGTAAAATATGAATAAGATTTTCGTATTATGGAAATTGTAAATATACTATTTCATTAATGAAAATAATCAAGGTATTGTTTCTTTCACTTTGTTTTACAATGGTGATGTAGGTCGGATTGTGTCAGAAAGAGGGCAGCATCGCGCGTGTGGGCCTTAGCCCCGAACCCAAGTTCACCTAGGTCCTCCCTCTTCTTAACACATGGGTTACCCCTTGGGGTCCTAAACTCTTACTCAAAACTAGAGTTTATATAGTGCTTAATCCTTCCATCTTCTACCTATGTGGGAGATTCGTTATTTGGCTAAAACAATTCATCTATTCATGTCTCAAAACACCTTACTTTATGTACCAATATCTCTTTCATTTTTAACGAAATTTGACGATACTTGACACTAATATCATCTACTCATTTAGTAGATTAGGTGTGTACGAAGAAACGATGTTTCCGACATGAGGGCCCCACATATTTAAGTCACTAAAGACCTGAAAAACTCAATCCCACATAGTTAAATTTCCAACGGGTGAAAGAAGAGATCATGTAGAAGATTGAGCAAACCTACTCAGTTCATGAAGAACAAATGTAATGCATCATCATATATAGTATAATGTCAAGATTTAAGAGTCTCTCATCCATGAGGTAAAGTTGCATATCTTCTAATGGTCAAGTTTTCATCTCTTTCTTCTCGATCAATAAGTCTCCTCAATCAGGTCACCCTATGTTGACTACTGAAATTCCAATAAAAGAAGCAGGAAATTGTGGAAGGTTTTTATAGTCTTTCACTACTATTTTTGTTCATATAAGAGTTAGCTTTTTGAGTTTCTTGTTTTTTAGATATTCTAAGCTGGTTATCAAGCTGCTTCAACCTTTTGGTAGGAGAATATAAGTAGAAGTGCTACTTAAATGTAGCAAGAAAAGTAAATTATATCTAAAGAATCAAAGAAAGGGAATGGATGAGGAAAATAAGAAGAAATGAGTTCAAACCTATTTGGTTTCTGAAACACCACCAGAAATAGCAAATAAAATCTAAGTCTAATAAAAATGAGCTAATAATAAAGAACTTTGACTATTTCCAGGTACAGACTAGGTAAAAAGAGGTCAGTTAACATTGTTAAGTCCAAACTAGTTCAAAAGGGAAGCAGCCTAAAAAGCTTTGTCCTTTAAGAATGTTAATCTGCTTCCTAAAGAAAATTATACCATGACTGGGCAAGGAAAGCCCAGAAAGTTTGCATACTAATATGCATAAAGAAGGAAGGCACCTTAACACCCCCGTCCTAAAACCCCAATACAAACAAAAGGCAAATTCACTTTTAACTGATTTTTCTTTTCAGTCATTCAGCTCTATTTGGGGCACATCCTTTTTATTTTTCTTAACTGAGAAATCTCCGAGAGTCCGTGGCACACAGTGGGAAGAAATCATCTAACTTTGTTGTCTCTGCAAGGATTTGAACCCTAGTCTCCAATTTTTTTCCCCAATTTATTGACCGCTAGACTAGACCACACCCTTGAAATTTAATTGCATTCCCGATGTTTTCTAAGCACACAAGACGCAAAACAAATCATGTTTCAAATTCAAAACTATTCAGGATAGTTACAGCAGTACTAAAACAACTGGAAAGTTCTCAAAATGCTGTATATAGCCATTAAAACTAGGACATGTGTTTATGTTGGAATATGTAAAGCAACAACGGGAATAATAAATAACTATTACAGTGATCGAAAGGATAAAAAACAATGAGGACAACAACAAGTTGTCAATATCTTGATCTTGAATGAAACTTCAAATATAGAACTTGTATTCGGAAATACAAGAATATGAACTACTACACTTGTGGCTTGGAGATCCGCTGAGAATACGAACGGTTAGAGTCATTCGTCTGTTAAGTTGACACCTGAAACACTTAGCAACCGATTAGATAAACCACAACACCACCGGCTTAGTCGAGAGATGACTCTCTGTCTTTAAGACAAGATTGCCCCCGTATATAGCTTTACGGAAGTGTGGACAATAGTCTCTCAAGATGAAACAACAAACTATCAAATGTGCAAAGCCTACACAAATGATCTCAGCGAAGAACACGAATAATGAAGATTGCTAAGAGAAGGATTGATATCAAGAAAATCTGATCTCTTTGTGATGTTGTGAACTTATTTTTTTCTGTTCATAAATGTTCTATATGTTCTTATCTTTCCTTCTATAGAATTGAGCCAATGCCTCAATTTATAGGTGTGCAAGATGGCCTTTCAAATGCCCCATAATGACAATCAATTGTCATGTAATGGATGACATTTAACCCCAAGTAATGTAGCAACATAATGGTCCAAGTAATGACCATTATTGGGTAGATTCAATGCCTTTGAAACCACCTCAACAGCCAAACCTTTGGGATTCCGTCGAGCAAACGCTGCTTGGGAAGCGCCACGACGCTGCAGCATTTAGCGTCGCGGCTCCAGAAACCAAAAGTTGGAATTAGCGTCGCGGCTCAGCTAGTGGGGCGCCGCGGCGCTGCGGCCCATTCCGGTCGGCGCTGCGGCCCATTCCGGTCGGCGCCGCGGCCCTTCTCGGCTCCGCGGTTCGACCCGTACCATCTTACCCCTCGCACAATCCTTCCTTCGTTTACCAACGTGGAACACTTGTTATTCATCCAATAACCATCCATCATCCTATGTCTCAAGCATTTCACTTACGTACCAATATCTCATTCATTAACGAAATTTACGATACTTAGCACTAAGATTGCACGTGTGTGAAAATGATATTTCCGACGTGCGGGGCCCAATTATTCGAATCATAAATAATGGGATAAAACTTAATTCCACATTAGTAAATTTTCAACCGTTTACCCATAGCAAAGCCTCATATTCAGGATTCTCACAACAGAGTGAAAATGACATCTCATTTTGTTACTTTTAATGAGGCTATAAGCAAGAAGCAGGAGGCACGGCGATATAGCTAAAACTTTTGATGGACCAATCAGCCATCTGGGAAAAGACATGCAGAATTGACAATTCAAACATCTGCCAAAAGCTTGCTAACATTTTGTTCAGGCTATGTGCACCATTTACAAACAGACAACCTAAGACGATGTTAAGACAGCCACGTCTCATGTTGCAATAATTCGAAACTGTAAAAACGAGTTGTCTATATCAGTAGCTAGTAAATTAACTCAGGCAGAGCCAAATTTACAGTGACTATATAAGAAACTAACAAATATATAATTTTCTAAAAGTAAGATCAGTGTAGAAAGTAATGGAAATTAAAAAGAGAAATGTATAAGCTCCATCGATACTACTGGATAATGACAGTGATAAAGATGTAGAGACATGGACGACAAGTCTCAGTAAGGCCAGCTGCTTACTGAAAATTTGCTCATGAGAAATTAAAGGCAGAATTTTCCACATCAGGTACCAAGTTTTACATGTGAGGGAAAAGAGAGATGGTAATGCCACTACGGGTGTGTTTGGTATGGAGGAAAATATTTTCCAGAAAATGTTTTTCCAATTTTTCCATGTTTGGTTGGTCAAAATGTTATGGAAAACATTTTCCTTCAAAATGAGGAAAATTACTTCATCAAAACAAGTTCCATAAGTGACATTTCAATTTCATTGTCTCCTCCACATCCACTCAACGCCCCCAACCCCCACTCCTCCCCCATCCCACCCCGATAGTGTTTTGCTACATTATATTTAAATGTTCTTGGAATGATATTTTCTTGCTTACTTAACACTAGAAAATAAGTAAGAAACCAACTTGTTTTCAAGAAAACATTTTCCTTCGTACCGAACACACCCTATGTAGTCATCATTTTTCTCTAAGTAGATTCAATAGGAAAGAGGACCTGATGGGCAATAATATACATAAGGGAGGAAATTATTATTTTGATGGTCATACAGTAGGAGATGGACAAATTTGAGAGATGGGACTTGATGATAAAGGTTAAGGTAACTCTAGTTCCTAAAAAGATTTAAACCTCAGAAACACACTAATAAGGGCCTCAGATAACTTGATTAGAAAATGCAGCAACTTTAGCATGACTATATACTCCCTCCGTTCCAATTTATGTAGCACCATTTGATATGACACGGAGTTTAAGAAAGAAACGAAGACTTTTGAAATGTGTGGTCCAAAACAAATCTTTTATAAATATGTGGCTATAAATCATTTCATAAAGTTAAATTATTTTCAAATATAAAAAAATGACATTCTTATTGAGACAGACCAAAAATGAAATTGTGCTACGGAAATTGGGACAGAGGGAGTAATAGATAAGGGGTGTTTATGTTCCATACTAGACTTGCCAACAAAGGGAGTTTGAGTCATTTGCTTGATTCAAACTGCAGAAAACACGCTGATAATAGGGTCTCACCCGAACTTGCTCCTTAGCAAGCAATTCAACTTGGGCTCAACAGACAAAAGTAGAAAAAGGTTAACATTTTTTTTTTTTGAAAGAGATTAAAAGTTGATCAGTCCAAAAGTTCATAGTAGATACCTAATCATCCCTAAATAATAGGAGACTTGCCCTGTTCGTATAATCTTATATTATACAGGAAAAATTCCAGAACTCTTCTTGCATCCACAGCAATGTGAAGCATTAGTAGTCACTACTCAGCATTCTTATCATTGGCACCTTATACGTAGAAGCAGATTGGATGTTTGATATTTACAGTTACCGTCCCCTTTACTACCACTCAATTAATCAACTAACACAACAACAACAACAACATACCTAGTGCAATCCCAATAAGTGGGGTCTGGGGAGGGTAGTGTGTAGGCAGACCTTACCCCGTAGAGAGGATGTTTCTGATAGATCCTCGGCTCAAGGAAAAACATTTCAAAGCAGTTCCGGAAAAGAGATGACGGATTAATTAGTTGTGTTGGATGTGAATCCTCTGTCATTCCGCTCTATTAGGGTCAATTTCGTTCCAATACTACTACTAGAAATAACCCACTTATCCCAACAATGAAATATTCAGGACCAGATCTTCCACACCAGTGGTTAATCCTAGCAGAGATATTATTTATCCAGTATACTAGCAGAAATATTTCAAATGAATCAGACAATACCATGTAAAACACCTGAATAATGTAGAGTGAACGAGGAAGAGCAAGAAATGGTCAAGGAAAACGAGAATGCAAACCACCATAGAGCAAAATTAATGGCTGACAAAGATTTAAGATGCTTATCTAAAAACAGGGAATACAAATTTCTTTGATTGTACGACAAGTTTCAATAACTTGAAAGACATAATATGAGAGAAAAGCCGCCAAGACCTATAGGTACAAATAGGCTCCACAACAAACACATAAAACTTCAATACTTGAGAGACCAGATGACAAGATGAACTTTATTCAATTAGGTCAATGACAAGAATGTAACCGGCAGAACTCAGATCTTCGACTGTTTAGCAATCTTGAACCACTCAGTATGAAATGACCCTGACATATCGGTCCTCTCATAAGTATGAGCACCGAAGTAATCCCTTTGAGCTTGGACCAAATTTGCAGGAAGCCTTTCCCTCCTGTATGAGTCAAAGTAAGCAAGACTTGAAGACATACCAGGTGTGCTAATACCCGAGTTTATTGCTAAGCAAACCACTCTTCGCCAGGCAGACTGGCGTTCAACTACCTCCTTTGCGAACTCTTCATCCACAAGCAGGTTGGCGAGATCTGCGTTTCTGTCATAAGCTTGCTTAATACGATCCAAAAATATAGCACGGATAATGCAACCACCTTTCCAAATCCTGGCAAGCTCCCCTAGTTTCAAGTCCCATTCCTTCTCAGCACTCTTTGCCCTTATCAAATTCATTCCCTGAGCATAACTACATATTTTCGAAGCATAGAGCGCTTTTCTGACATCGTCAATCAATTGCTTCTTATCCACGGATTGTTCAACAAGGATGTCGCTGACCCCACTAGACTTGAAAACTTTGGCTGCTTGCACCCTTTCATCCTTCAATCCACTAAGGAATCTCGAATCTAAGGACGAGGCTATTGTAGGAGCAGCAACTGACAGCTCAGCAGCTTGCTGAACAGTCCATTTACCGGTACCTTTCATTCCAGTCTTATCTAAAACCTTGTCTACCAAATATCCATCTCCTTTATCATCCTTGATTCCGAATATATCGGCTGTAATTTCAATCAAGAAGCTCAGAAGCTCCCCTTTGTTCCATTCTGAGAAGGCTTGACGCAATTCATCATTAGAGAGCTTCCCAACAGATTTCAGAACATCGTAAGCCTCGGCAATCAGCTGCATATCACCATATTCGATTCCATTGTGAACCATCTTAACGAAATTTCCAGAACCGCCTTTACCGATGTACGTAACACAAGGTCCGCTATTGGGAACTTGAGCTGCGACCTTTAGTAAGATATCTTCTATGTACTTGTAGGCTTCGAATGAGCCTCCAGGCATCAGTGACGGTCCATTTCGAGCACCTTCTTCACCGCCTGAAACTCCCATCCCTAAATAAAGAAGACCTAATTCAGCCATTTCTTTCTCTCTCCTCTCCGTGTTCTCGTACCATTCGTTGCCACCATCAATGATACAGTCACCTTTCTCCATGTAAGAGGATAGGGTTTTGATGGTCTGATCAACGGGTTCTCCAGCCTTGACAAGAATGATTATAACGCGAGGCTTTTGGATAGAGAGGACAAAGGACTCGGGGTCATGAAAGCCACAGAGAGGAAGATTTTTTTCCTTTTTAGCTCGTTCAACAGTCTCATCAACTTTTGAAGTGGTTCGGTTGTAAACAGATATAAGGAATCCTTTCTCAGCAATATTAAGAGCAAGATTTTGGCCCATAACAGCAAGGCCAGCAAGACCAATTCTTGTCGGGGTAGCCATGTTGTATACCTGTTACCAGAAGATGAGAAATTAATCCCAAAACTGAGAGCATAAAAAGTACAAGCAGCAATAGGTTATAGGAACAACGACAACATACAATTAGAACACAATTTGAGAGGACATTTCTGCCAGCATCAACTCTCATTATCACTTCCCCTATGGGTTATTTGTTCTAGGATTAAGCTAATAAAAGAACCAAAAATCATGATTCCTACTGTATTTCCCTCAGTCACGAGTTTAAACCACAAGTTGACTTCAAATCGGCAAAAGTTGCTGAAGAAAAGGAACAATTTGACTATTTAAAGTCTTGAAAAGACGCACCACGAGTGAGAAAAGTCAATGGTTAGACATAGATTCAACTATATCTTCTTAGGGGCAGATGCAGCATTCAAACATTGGGTTCATCTGACCCGGTACTTTCGAACACGGAGTATAAATTTATGTACAAAAATTCACTAAATTTACAATAAAATAGTAGGTTTGAACCCATAATTTTAAAAATACCACGGGTTCAATGCTAAGAATCTTAAAGTTGAACTCATACAGTAAAAATCGCCAATAACAGGGAAATTGCTATTCAGATGCCTTAAACTAAAAAGGTACAGAAACAGTTTATAAAACCAATCCATGGAAGCAAATATGAAAAACAATTATCCAAATTGCTCTACCAAACTGCAGGAAGGAAGAACAAAATCAGATGACAAAGCGATACGAAAAAGTGCAAAAGAAATGGATAACTGTTGTAAACTATAGAAGCATATACATTCTTGATCAGATCTGGAAGAAACATAAAAACAAAAAGGTCCAAACTTTTGGCAAAAAAGCACAAAAAGAAAGCTACACAGTAAAGAGAAAAACCAAAGAACAAACTTTTAAGAATTCTAACCAAGTGATCCAAGAACTCAGAACCAGATGTACAATAAAATGCTGTCATTTGTTTTTATTTCAAAGCTACTCAAACATAAGACACCCCAATGAAGCAATGAGAAAAAACCATATCAAAATTCAAGAATTAAAGCTAACTTCTTTACATCAAATATACTAAATCACAAAATAAAAATCAGAACTTTAGCAGATTGAACAAATCTAAAACACCCAAATGAAGCAATGAGAAAAAACCCATATCAAAATTCAAGAATTAAAGCTAACTTCTTTACATCAAATACTAAATTACAAAATAAAAACCATAACTTTAACAGATTATACAAAATTAAAAACACCAAAATGAAGCAATGAGTAAACCCATATCAGAATTCAAGAATTAAAGCTAACTTCTTTTATAAAACACTAAATCACAAAATAAAAGTCAGAACTTTAAAAGATTGAACAAAACTAAAACACCTAAATGAAGCAATGAGGAAAACCCACATCAGAAATTCAGAATTCAAAAATTAAAGTTAACTTCTTTAATCAAATACTAAATCACAAAATAAAAATCAAAACTTTAACAGATTAAACAAAACTAAAACACCCTTTGAATTGTTTGTTAGGGGAACGACTTATCTACCTCCCAAGACAGGATAATGTCCGCGTACACTCTAACTCCCAGACCCCATCACTGGGTATGTTGTTGTTGTAACAAAACTAAAACACTCAAATGAAAGCAATGAGAAAACCCCATATCAGAATTCAAGAATTAAAGTTCAATCAAATACTAAATCACAAAATAAAAATGAGAACTTTAACAGATTATACAAAAACCCAAGATAAGCAATAATTACCTCAAAAAAGTCGCAAAGAATACGTTAAGAAATTATGATCTGGGGTTGTTAAGATCTAGATAGTTTTTGAGTATATATAGTGAATGGATAAATATATAAGTTTAATGTGTGAACTCACCTACCCAAAAAGTGAACCTTTGAGAATGAACAGACTTTTTAGGTGTAAACTTGACGTAGTGAAGTCAAAGTACGGCTCTTTATACAATTCTGAGTTTCCAAGAATGCTGTTGTTCTATGGCTATTTCACATCATAATTTCAAATGTTTTCTGACATTTCCGTTTTGTTTGAATATTTTTCTTTTTATTTTTCTGGGGGTGCTTTTTATTTCATAAAATTTACTTCTATTTCGCGTTTATATTAAGTCAATAAAGATATGATATGTGTTTATACATAATTTTAATATTTAATTATAATTAACTAATATATATTCTCATTTCAGTAAATTACTTAACTATAATAAATTTACATAATTTAATATAGCCACCAGGTACAGATAATTATTTATCTTTTTATCTCTACTTTTATTTTTGCTATATTTTACTTTTTATATTGTATTGGTAAAAATATATCAGAAGCATAGAACATTTGACCTGACAAGAAAGGCTACGGTCCACAATGCAGATTAATTGAAATCTGCATTGTGAGCTATTAATTGAAAATGTTGGACAATGACAATAGTTGTGAAAAATGCTGACTAGTATTTCCACAATGCAGAACTTGCATGTGCTTGGATTCTTCACAAATGTAGTGAATATAATTTTAACTACTTGTCTATGGAGATGTTAGTCATTCACTAATATAACATTGATTTTATTATCGAAGTTATCTCTTTATTTTTTGATTTTTGAGTTAACGCGGGGATAAGTTAAACTTGTTTTGAGAATTAACTTGCAAGGATGTGCTTAGCAATTTTAAGAAAATACTTATAAAATTACATTCTAGGTTATGAATATATTTAATAAAAAACGGATCCACGGGTCGGATCTGGACCGGATACTAGACCTGTCCACCGGGTCGGGGACCCGCCCGACCCGACCCTAAAAAAACAGGGCCAGGGTAGCTGACCCGAGAGCCACTCGACCCGATTAGGGTCAGGGTCGGGCCAGGGTCAGAAAATTTTACCGGCCCGCCCGACACGACCTCGGCCCGACCCCGACCCGCATATATTTTTAATATAATTTATATTAGTTTTCCTTCATTAATATTTATTTTGTACTTATATATATTTTTGTCATTAATAAGTGATATAATGCATGTTTATATATATATATATATATATATATATGTATTGCTCTAATCTACATTGAGCTCAACATAAAATAAGATAAAAATGATAGTTGATTATTAATTATATATTTATATTATTAGTCGTTTTGTTAATATCACGGAAGCATAATGTAGGGAGAGAAAGTAGTTGTAAATTGGTGAAACTTTAAATGGTCATAACTCTACGCTCGGATGTCCGTTTTACCCGATTTTTTTTTTGATTTTGCATATTTTTTCGAGACGGGGCCGGCCAAACCGGCGGAAGTTTGGCGCAGCCAATTTTTACGTAAACGTTTGTTTTCCCAATCAATTTGTATTTTTCCCCAAATCGATTTCTAATTTTCTTTTTCTTTAGTCAAGATCTCACGATATACAATACATTTCAACGTCGAAATTTCGTGGTAATGTAGGGGTGAATACCAATTTCAATTTTGGAAATTCAATTTAAAAAAAAAAAAATCTCGACCCGGCCCGACCGACCCGACCCGACCATGGCCCGCCAAAAAAATTCATCGGGTTAGGGACAACCCGTGACCCTTAGGGTCCCCGAAGGGTCAGGGCCAGGGTCGGAATTTTTAAAAAAATATAGGGCCAGGGTCGGGCAAGGAAGAAAAAAAAAGCCACCCGAGCCGGCCCTGACCCGCCCCGACCCGACCTTTGGACAGGTCTACCGGATACGGATCTCAAATACAAGATCCAGATCCATATCCGATCCGGATCCGTCGGGTCCAAATTTTGAAAATCCATATCCTATAAAACGGATCTGGATCCACTGCCATCTCTAGTTGTGGTTGGGTAGATTGGTGAGAAAATACTCAAATGGTCAATTATGACCTCCACAAGGTTAGGTGAACCAAATATTATTATTTTTCCTTTTTAAAAGAATATTCAATACTCAAGTTTTTGTCTAGAAACAATTCACTTGTATATTGTGGAGAAGAAGATTTAACTCATGAAAATTCCTTAAGTTAAATAAAATTATTCATGTCTTTTTTTTTTTTTTTTGCTCTTGATCTTTTATTTGTGGTTCTTTTTTTTTATTTTAAATGTAAATATTGTGCTTGATTTTATTCACGTATATGATGAGTAGTTTAAGTTTCTCAAGTACGTTATATAACGAAAAACAAGTAGTCTTGAAAGTTATTTCAAGTTTTCACGGGCTGTACTTGTGTGATATTCGTTGAAATCCAATCCTCCACATTTCCCCTCAATACACCATATCTAGTGACGACAACGGATCGGATCTGGACCGGATTCAGATCCATTTTTCATACTTGGACCAGATTCATCGGGTTCATAAAAATCAGATCCAAATCCGGATCCACCGGGTCCACGGATTGGATCTGGATCTACATGCAATTTTTTTTGGGTTGAATAATATTCCACATGCTGAAACTTTTATGACAAAATGAAACGCAATCTGATTGAAAAAAATGATTGAGTTCATTCAATCAACCTACACAAACATGACACCATTCTTTCAAAATACTGAACAAAGTTTTAGCATCACAAGAAAATAAAGACGATTGACTTCATTAGTGATCTTTGAACAAAGTTGCAACTTTGAGCTAATTTTTGGAGGCTTTAGTGATGCTCCACTTGTAGTTCTACTGATTGACTTCATTAAACAACATAAAACAATGTCAGTCATATATCAAAAGTCCCAGATTTTTTTTGCTGATAAAACAAACGAGAGAAAGATACTTAAAGCTTACGACTAGCAGATTCAAGAAAGGAAAATTTAAAGAAGAGTGATAATTTTTCTTTTTATAGAAATGAAAATATGAGAAACTGCAGAGAGCATATAGGTAAAATAAATGAAACTTCAAAGATAAATTACATGGCTGTGTGACTTGTGCCTTATCCTGGTTCAACCCTTTACCCAATACATAAATTATGAAAAATATTTAAGAAAATACTTATAAAATTACATTCTAGGTTATGTATATATTTAATAAAAACGGATCCACGGATCGGATCTGGACCGAATATGGATCTCAAATACAAGATCCGGATCTGTCGGATCCAAATTTTGAAGATTCATATCCTATAAAACGGATCTGGATCCAGTGGATCCAGATCCATTCCATCTCTAACCATATCTGATTTATTCCAAATCTCTAAGGGTCTGTTTGGAAAGTCACATTGTAATTGGAATTGATGTAATTACTAGAGTAGTAATTACACAGTATTGTAATTACAATGACATGTTCATTTGTCATAATGTAATTACAGTGTAATTACAAGAGTGTTGTTTGATTGCACAAGTGTAATTACATAATTAGTTTAATTTAAAAATAAATAATAGAATAAAAAATTTGAAATTAATATTTTAAAAATATGTGCCTTTATAAATGATATTAAATTAGTTATTTAATAACACAATGTTTCTTGAAAATATATTAATTAATAATCATATATTTGTAACTAATATTATAAAAAATATTTGATATATATGTTTCAAATTAATAATATTTTAATTTTAATTTTAATTAATTATAAAATTTAAAAGCAGACCGTTTTAGTGAGAACATCATGGATTGGATGTTTGACTAAAAAATAACATTTATAAATATAATGTCATAACATTAATCAAATGTCTGACAAAAAAAATCTATCAACTGTAAGTGAAAAATGAACAACATTCAATGTGTAATAACAAGTCAATAGTACTAAAGCAAATGAATTAAAATAAAAAATATAACCTAAATTCAAAATCCAAAAGAAAAACTTTAACATAATACTCTTATGTCAAGTTTCAACATTACATAAGTAAGTTCCAATGTAAGTTAAGTAAATAATTCAAAAGAAATGGAAAATATAAGTCTATAACTCATTCGAAACGAAATTCTACTTTAATAACGTCACTCATCATATGTCAAGTTTGTTAATGACTCATTATTTCTAATATTAAGAAATATAGTTTCAAAAATTAGAATAATAACACGGTTATGTTAAATGAATAAAATAAAAAAATACAAGCAATTGCATGGAATCACAAGAAGTAAAGGTTGGGAATGAGAAGAAAGAAAATGAAAGATAAATAATATAAAAAAGAAAAATATATTTTAAAATGTAAAAATTTAAAAGAAATTAAAATAATAGAAATAAAAAATAAATTTAAAAAGAAAATAAATTAAAATTTAACAAAAAAAGAAGAAAGAAACTAAAAAGCAACCTTGTAATTATAAGATGTAATTATACCCAATTATCAACTCCCCCCCCCCCCCCACGAGAATTTGTGAGTGTAATTATACTCTCTCAATTACAACCAATTTCCACCTAACTATGTAATTATTTGATCAAACAAACAGGCCACACTATGTAATTACACTCAATTCCAATTACCTGGGTGACTTTCCAAACAAGCCCTAATTGATTTTGAAACGTGAGATTAGCTCAAATTCGGTTAATATGGTCACTAAGACCAGCAATGGTACTCTTGCACAAACTCTTCAATTAGGCGTCCATAAAATAGAGGATTTGGGTTGTGTTTGGTATCCAATTATTTCATTTTTTTTATAACCAGCTTCCCCACTTACGTCAGACTATTCCTGAAGATAGTAGTCCCGGTTCCTCAGCACTACTACCAGTAAATCGCGGGATGTGCCTGAATGACCAGAGTTTGAGAATAGAGCAACTGATATCACCTACAAGGTTCTACCCTAGAAGAAAGAAAATTGCTCCCACCAGTGTTCGAACCCACGCTGCAGGCCTCCAACTAAGTTCTCCTCATTTGCCATCCAACTATGCCCCGGGGGACTCCAATTATTTCATATTTGGTTTTACAAGAAAAAAAGTTGTTCGTAGAGAAAATAATGTTGGAAATTTACTAAATGTGGAATTAAGTATATCCCATTACTTTATGACTCGAACAATTGGGTCCCGCACGTCGAAAACGTCATTTCCACACGCGTGCACACGAAGTGCCAAGTATCGCAAATTTTATTAGTGAAAGAGATATTGGTACATATACGTTTGAGACATAGAATTATGAACGGTTATTGGCCAAATGACAAAGTATTCCACGTTGGTAAATGAAGGAAGAATTGTACAAAGTGTAAAACGAAACAAGTCGGAAATCGCCGCGGAGCCGTGAAGGGCCACGGCGCCACACCGTCGGAGCGCCGCGGCGCAAATTGGTTAGCCAGTTACTGGAGCCGCGACGCTAATTCACAGGGCCGCGGTGCTTCGGAGGCAGAAAGCTGCGACGGGAAGTTGGAAAAATCTGACCTTTGAGTTGGTTTTGGAGCATTGATTCTCCATTACTTGGCACATGAATTCAGCCATTATTTGGCTAAATGTAACCCCTCAATCAAGTGCAATTACATGGCTATTGAAGGCCATTAGTTGGCTAGTTGAGGGGTCTTCTACTTACACTATAAATTGAGGCCTTTGACTCAATTAAAAAACATTCAACACTTAGAAAATACTCCAGATTTTCTGAGTTCATGTTCTTCCTCTCTAGCAAAGTTACTCTACTCAAAGTTCTTCAAGAGTAACACTTGAGTTTCCTTTGCTCACTTGTTAAAGTTGCTGTTGTATATTGGGAGATTATTGCTCAACACCGTAAAAGGAGATATACAGGGCAATCTTGTCTTAAAGACAGAGTGTCATCACTCGACTCAGCAAATCACACAAGCAGTTTCTTAAGGTTTTAATTTCCAGTTTTATTGTAATAGTTTGTTTATCCTTTCTACCATTGTAATAGTTACTTACTTCCATTTCTCTACAACAATTGTATCCCAACAATTTTAAGACAAGATTTGATGTAAGTAAGTTAGAAAGATGACTGGCATAAATAAAACTGCTTCTGACTCTGATTCTGCTGCTGCTGCTCAAGGCAATCCCTCTTCCTTCCCCACTGCTCAAGTCACTTCTAATACCTTTCCGGTTGCTCAAGGCTCTTCCAACGCCTTTACTGCCGCTCAAGGGAATGTTGTCGTTCCTCCACCCACTGGATTTCACCATGAACGCCCTGAAAAGTTCATGGGGTCAAACTTCAAGAGATGGCAACAAAAGATGCTATTCTATCTGACTGTTATGGAAAAGACACGTTTCCTAACAGAAGATCCTCCACAAGCTGAAGATGAAATGGACCATTCTCCTTCTGAAACGGGTGAAGGGGGCCTATGTATCCATATCATTAATGGAATGAAGATGGTTCTTGATGCATGTAGTCATAGTGATTTCATGTGTAAGAATTACATATTGAACTGCTTGTCAACCCTCTCTACACGGTGTATTGCACCGTTGGCACTGCCAAAGAGTTGTGGGAGAAGCTGCAAAAGAAGTACAATGCACAAGATGCAGGTACTAAGAATTTCATCATTGGAAAATTTTTGAAATTTCAAATGGTGGATAGTAAGACAGTGATGTCCAAGTCCAGGAATTCCAAATGATTCTACATCACCTGAATTTTGAAGGTATGAAACCAAACGAGCAGTTTTTGATTGCATCACTGATTGAAAAGTTACCTCCTTCGTGGAATGAGTTTATGAGCTACTTAAAGCTCAAGACAAAGGAGATGACCTTTGAAGAACTTATTATCAAACTCAAAATTCAGGAAGATAATAAGAAGGCCTTGCCTAGGGGTAAACAACCCGCTGAGGCAAGGACAAATCTGGCTGAGGCCAAATGAGACCTAAGCAAGAAGCGCAAGTTCCAGAAAGACAGCAAGACCCAAGCAACAGAGAAGTTCAAAGGAAACTGTCACCACTGTGAGAAACCTGATCATATGATCAAGGACTGCCGCAAGCTCAAGACCGAGCAACAAGAGAAGGCCAAGGCTCAGTGTTAACGTCGTCAAAGACCAATTTCTGGATGACATGATTGAGGAGTTCTCAGCAGTGGAGCTAGAAGCAAACCTGGTTGAGAATCCTATGCAATGGTGGATGGACACAGGTGCTACAAGACACATCTGTTCCAATAGAGATGCCTTCTCCACTTATACACCGGTTACAAACAAGAAGCTATTCATGGGCAACAACGTTTCCTCTGACGTACTAGGGGTAGAAAAGGTAGTCCTGAAGATGACTTCTGGAAAGGAGCTCACTCCGAAGGAAGTGATGCATGTTCCTGAGATTAGAAGAAATTTAATTTCAGGTCATTTATTGGTTAATGCTGGTTTTAGGCTAGTATTTGAGACCAATATGTCACGACCCGACCCGACGGGCCATGACTAACCGCCCTAATGACGTCATTATACTAACCTGTCACACATAATCCAACTAACCCTTAATAAGTCAGAAATCGGCAACATAACGCTGCAATAACAACATATGTCAGGGTAGACAAGCCGACAAGGCTGCCTTTACCCAAGAATGTACATGTCTCCTGAGGAGTCACAACTAGCCAATATAACATAACAAGCAAGCCGACAAGGCTGCCACCAGATAGTAACGTATATACATGGGAACACCCCAGCACAGAATACAATAACATGACTGACCAAAACAGAGTCATAACCCTTACATACGTACAACCCACCACTGCCTACAGACCTCTATAAGAAGAACAACGACATATGACGGGACAGGGCCCCATCGTGCCCCTAAATACAGACATAAGTCTAAAAGAGGTTCGGTACCAAAATGACAAAGCCATGGATCAAAGGAGCTTCCCAACCTGCTGAGTAGGAACCTAGGCCTGAGGTTCACCAAACTGAAAACATGTACCTGCGGGCATGAAATGTAGCCCCCCCGAGGAAAGGGGGTCAGTACGAAATAATATACTGAGTATGTAAAACATGAACCTGTAAAAAAGATCATAAGTAGCCAACAGAAAACAGGAGATCAGTATAAAAATCAAGATCCAAATCCAACTGTGCCATAAACCATAAAAGTCAGTTGTGCCTTATAAAAATGAGAGTCAAGTCAAGAAAACATGAGTGCCTATCTATATACATATATATATATATACATATATATATATATATATATATATATCTGTAACGTAACCCGGCCCACTAATGCGGGACTCGGTTGAATCATATCATAACCCCGCCCATGCTGGAACTCGGTAAAGTCATATCTCATCTATGGATCCATCCTACGTAACCCGACCCTCTAGTGAGGGACTCGGTGAAAAATGCAAGGTTGTGCACGAACGTAACCCGTCCCGGGACTCGGTGAGGTGAAGTAGTAACACTTAGCACAAGTAGATATCATGAGTAACCATATGCAAGTAAAAATTATCATTTGACTCTCAATAAAATCATTATAATAATGTCATAATAAACTCTTTGCTGAAAAATCATAGGCACTTCTCATAACAATTCTCTTTAGGAATTAAACTGTATAAGAATCAAGTACGTCCGCCGTACTTTCATTAAATTATGCCAAAATAAGGAAGTAAGGGTTTCACATACCTCTTAGACGAACTAATCAACTCAATATTAGAGTACGCTTCGTTTTAGAACTTCAACCTTGTTGTCGAATTTATCTAAGTTCCACGGGTCCTTGTAAGCCCCTATGAATGCTTATCTACATCATACAGATGATTTAAATCATAATCGACTCAACATACTAAAAACAGATTCAGTGGGACATTCTAGCGAACACCTTGAACGCGTAGAACTTATATTCCCTCTATATAGAAATCTAAACGTAAAGCGAAACATCCAGTCCCCTTAATCCTCCTTCTTATACTGCTACAATATTCAAAATAGTACAATAATTTCACATGCAATTTCCAGCAACTCTCAGTAACGACAGTCCCAACAACACCCAACCCAAATTCGCATTTTCGACAATCATCTTTAGAACTAGTAGCAAGAAAAGATTTCTGAAAATTGTACAAACTATTAAGAACACGGAAGGTTACCTCTTTTAAACACAACGACGAGAATCGCCGGAAAACCTTACGCTTGCACCGGATTCCGACAACCAGAAATAGAACCAAAAATCGATTCGCGCCAAAATCCTTTCGTACTCAAGGTTCTTGTAAAGCTCCTGAGTTTCTAAGATTGCTAATGGTTTGGTTCTACTGGAATTTTAAACCCAGAATACCAAGAATTCTCCCTCGTTTTGGTCATATGGAAGCTCCCGAAAACCCCTAATTTTGACCGCAACTTCTCAGAAAACCCATCAACCGAGACTTACCTCCACCCGCTAGAAATGTGACCCTTTAATTCATCACAGATTCTTGATGAAGATGAAAGTTGAAGAAATGGAATTGAAGAAATGAATTATGGAGAAAGAAGGGCTTATGGTTGCCGTCGGTCGATCGGTTTGGGGGCTTAGTCACCCCAAATCGTTTTAAACACAGACACGATAAAATCCCACTATATATTATCCCCCTCTTTAATTAATTAATCCCACAATTAATTAATTATACACACAGTTAAATTTCCGGTCTCAAATTATTTAAATCCCAGCGATTAATAAAATCTTTTATGTTAATATCATAATTCCTGTAATAAAATACCAGTCTATACTCTCTTCGGGGATACACAATTATTATTATTACACACCTCCGCCACATTATTAAATCCAGAAATTATTTCAGGGTCACGTCCTTCTATATACTAATCCTCGTATTAACATACACAAGTACAATGAAAATTTTCCCGGGTTCGAGTCTACTCACCTACGTTATGAGTTCAACCGCTACCCGAAAATACGGGACGTTACATCCCCCCTCCTAGAAACATTCGTCCTCGAATGTCGGTACGACATTTCTAACATTTGACACCATACAAAAAGAATACACAAATTGTCATTCCAATTCATCAAAAACAAGGGATACGACATTCAGGGATTAATTCAGATTATTATTTAACTGTGAGGTGATACATATCAATTTATAACTACTTCTAAAGAAATGGACTCAAGTTTCATATGCAAACCAAAATAAACACATGGTGACTACATTCTTTAAATTCAAACAATAGGTAAAGGAGGTAGAATGTGCTAATATCTAATTTTAGAGTCCTATATGTAACATAGTTATTTAAAACACTTCAAACATTAATGCAATTAGTCATGCCTCAACTGTTTTTTATCATCCCATGGACGAATCTGATCCTGCTAGTATCTAAACTAGTTCAGTTGATCATTTTTGTGTACTGGTTTTGGGCTAGAGTGCAGCAAACACAGCTGTTTATTTCCACTCTGTGCCTGCCCAGGATTTTCAGCAACAACTGCTTCAAAATAAGGGCAACAACATGTGTTTATGCAGGACACAATTCCTATCAAAATGCAGCAGTGATTACTGTAGTAAATAACAACAAAACAACATCTAACAGCAGCCAAACAACAGGCCAGAACAGCAGCTAAATAACAGCAGAAAGTGAGCTCAAATAACAATCAAAACATCAGCCAGAACAACAGCTAAATAACTGCAGAAAGTGAGCTCAAATAACATTCAAAACATCAGCCAGAACAACAGCTAAATAGCAGCAGAAAGTGAGCTCAAATAACAGTCAAAACATCAGCTAGAACAACAGCTAAATAACAGCAGAAAGTGAGCTCAAATAACAGTCAAAACATCAGCCAGAACAGCAGCTAAATAACAGCAGAAGTGAGCTCAAATAACAGTCAAAACATCAGCCACAAGTAACTTTAAACAACAACCAAACAGCAGCTAAACATGGTAGCTAACTGCATTAGAAATTAACAAGTATGTACATCAACCATCTCAATATAACAGTGCCATTAAACTATGCAGCACCTAATGGAGAACATGCATCAATAATCAAAAATTGGAATCACAGACAGCAAGGAACCAGCCTCCCCTCACCAGTAGTAACCAGTCCCCTTTTGGAACAACAACCACAGCCCTAAAGCATACCCAAACAGTCCCAACAACAACTATAAATGAGGCAGAAATGCAGCAATGACTTGCACTAAAGCACAGTAGACCAACAACCTTTCAGCATAGCAGAACAGTCCTATAGGGCTATATGTGTAGAAAAAATAACAACCACACATAACCACAAGTTACCTCAAAGACACAACAGCCCTTCCCAATTTTTCAGCAGTCCAGGGCATCAAGACAACAGGTAGCAGCAACCAGTAAACAAGCAACAACTATAACTCAGAATCCAGTATTTTAAGAGCCACATAAATTTTAACAAAGAATGTAGATAACTAGGAGAGCACAATATGCTTGAAAATAGGATATTTGAGACTGAAAAAAAAAGTAGCAACATTTGTCACAACTGAGGCAATAATATATGTCTAAAGTGTAACAGGGACAACAGTAGCAGTTACCAAGAACAACAGCTAACTAGCAGTAATAGGTGACATCAAATCCCAACCATGGTAGCATCAAGCATGACAGTCAAATGCCTCATTTTTCTGACTGGTTCCCTGATAACCAATCTAAATATATTAGACATTTCATTTCTCATACAGTTATACATCTTTGAACATGCTCATAGAAAAGCAGAACAACCTATATTGGCAGAGCATTATGGACTAAGCAACATTTGCACATTTCTTACCTATAACCTGTCGTTAATCAGAACTTTAACAGGAGAGGTCATGTTTTATTTTAAACAGGCTCCCAAACTGTCATATTATAACTATTTCCAGCATAAACAACACAGTTAACATACATCAAATACTTGTTGAATTAATCTTGCTTCAATATCTGCACCTAACCTATGATCACACCATATCCAGGGCCACAACAAATACCTTAAGAGGCTGCTTACCAACAGTTCACATAAGCAAAATTACAGGGTCCAGAAGAATTTTCTGAATCATCCCTTTTTTTAAAAAAAAAACTAGCATGCTGAAATTAGCCTAGGTTTATCATTTTAACTTGTTAGGAACACATGTCAACTAGCATAGTGGTCCTCCTAACTTATACATGCTTTAGCCAGGTCACCAAGACAACATCTGAACCTGGAATCATGTCATCAGTTCATATGGTTCTCAACTTAACACAAAACATTCTTCAAACCTCAGACCACATAAAGTCCAAATTAAAAGAACATAGACACAACAGATACATACCTAAGAAAATAAATCATGAACTAAACTTTCCTTTGGACATATCACAACCTCTTGGATTAGTGTTAAGCTCATAAAGTCCAACAATAGACTAAAATAAGTCCTTTGGTTAAAAGAAAAATTCCAATTTATATCACAGTATGCATCCATAGATTCATATCAAGTCGGAATTATCTTTAACAACATTAATTACTCCAAGATCAATCCAAACAAGGTTATTATTACTTACTTATGCATACAAATAGTTTAAAAGTCATTTAATGATTCAACTAAAATTACACCAGACTATACAACAAACTTATCAATCAACATGCAAAATCCACATATTCCTTTTGATTAATCCAAACATATAACCATTTATTTAGGCATGCTTAGTCATATCTTCTAACATACCCCCAAATCGATGCAGCGAGGCTCGGAATTTAGGTAATATTCATAATTCACAATCATCACATAGGCTACCCTTTATCAATTCACATCATATAACCTCAACCATATCAACCCACTTAACTCATTCTCTTCTAGTTTTAAATTATCATATCAGACGATAACCTATTTCGTTCTATTTCAATTGTACAGATTATTCTAAATCAGCATGGAACATTTACACTCTTTTGTTGACATCTACTACTACTTTCAATTTGGTAACAATGCCCCTTCTTCTTCCTATATAAAGCTGATGGTGACCAGTACAATCCCAAACTCTTAAAGGGACAGAACACAAGAATCTCTCTGCTTACTATTTCTAAGTTTGGTATTACCTAAAGCTACAATCTTGTAGGTACCATCAAGAAGTGGATTGGGAAACATAAAAACATAAAATTCAAGGTACCCCCCCCCCCTTTTTTTTTTCTTTCACATCTTGGAAAATGGACAATGTCAATCAAAACTTAAAGGAATCTATAACTATACCCAATTAGACATTCAATCCCGAGTGGTAACAAGTAAACCAATTATCCGAACATGAGTAGGCATAAACAAGTATATATAGACAGACCAAACATATGTGGATTGCCTATCTATGCCATGCTAACCTCATCACTACTCACTTAATAACTTAACCAAATCGGCAGAAACAAGGGAAAGCACATAGTTGAGGGACTACTCAGATATTCATTTCATTTTTTTTAACATGTGATTTAGATACCTATCAAAACTCAAATGATCTTATATTATCTACCAAATTTACATAAAAGGAGAAGGGGGTAGATATACGATAAGGATACATGGGAATAGGTGGACTTAACAGTTTGATTTAATCAACACATATATACAAAACATGGGCATATACAATCAAACCAAACTAGATGCAGAGTGATGCACATGAGGAAGGGACAAGGTTATTTTAAATAGTTATGTTCAGATGAGTATTAGACCACCTAAGACTATTGGGACATGTCAAGGATAGATATGACCCTTTAACCAGCAAAACATACACCAAATAGGCTCCTAAACTATCCTTCAGATCATGACAGCACTTAAACCAGACACACATTCATTTCAAAGTCATTAGGTGATCCTATCATAATTATAACAACATTCTTATGCTAAATCTTAGTTCCCTTATTATAGGCAGATAAATAAATAAATAAAAACATTAAGCCCTTCAATCATTTAAACGGATCATACAAGGTCAAATAACCCTTAAACTTAACAAGACAACCACTTAACACACAAATAATCGTCACACAATACTCTAACAGTGTTTTCATCAACTGAACATGCTAGACATTAATAGAGTAGTCACAAATAGCCACAATATTCACATATATTACATAATGCTTGGCATAATGTATTCAAGGTTTAATAGTTAACTAAATAAGTAAACCGTTTATTGTAGCAACAAGTCATTCCTGGAATTATATAAATACTCAATTTTCCACTCCCTTAAGCAACTATTGACAACATGTTTAACATACAAGTCTATTCCCTATTTAAGAGATAAAATGCAGGCTTAGGTTATTAGAACATTTTACATCCTACATTATGATACGCAAAGACAATTACGGGGGAAATTTTAATCAAGCATAAAAGATATCTAGGCAAGTCTAATTAATTGTTTAGAGGTAGTCCCACTGAGCAAAATTGGCAAAGATAGGTCCTAACACAAGTGATTTATACTCAACCCACATACTGTACAGGGACATTAACAGACCACCCTGTTCCGAAAGAAGTATGACCAAGACAGAATACATTTATACATAACATGGATAGCATAACTCATAAGAAAAGCTGGAACACATCAACTTAAACAGGGTAATATTACAACATGTAGAGGACCATCTACTCCTAAGCCCCATCCACAAGTAGGACAACCCGTTAACGACTATCAACTACCTCTTTGAACTAATTTCAAGGACTTATCCAGACAACTTGCTCCAGAGACAACAAACCTTATATGTACAACAGTAGCAATTCCAGTTTTTGGCATATCTCATATTCCTTTTCATATAAACATAAGCATACCAAGGAGTCATCACAACTAATAGACTTCACATATACCATGTACTTTAACCCAGATCAAACATAAAATATTTTACTCAAGAAGGCCTTGTATATCTAAGGTCTCAACGATTATCTAATATTCTAAGAGTCTCAAATATTCCATGTCCCAAGCTTACATTATTTCTTCCCGTATACAAGTAAGATAGTTTCTTATAACCTCGAATTCGTATTGCCCTTCCGGCGGTTGTCGCTTTCTTTGGAGGCATAGTTGTAACACATTAATACGTCAGAGAGGGAATAACCTAATAACATAGCTCTATCGCACGATCTTAGAGTAAGAACAATAGAAACCAATCCTAAATGTCCGGCAGCCTCCTGCGTATAAGTATGGTACACAACATACCCATACGCAAGACTCTACTAGACACGGTCTGTAGATATTCCGAGGACTAACTGCTCTGATACCACTTTTGTCATGACCCGACCCGACGGGCCGCGACTAACCGCCCTAATGACGTCATTATACTAACCTGTCACACATAATCCAACTAACCCTTAATAAGTCTGAAATCCGGCAACATAACGCTGCAATAACAACATATGCCATGGTAGGCAAGCCGACAAGGCTGCCTTTACCTAAGAATGTACCTGTGTCCTGAGGAGTCACAACTAGCCAATATAACATAACAAGCAAGTCGACAAGGCTGCCACCAGATAGTAACGTATATACATGGGAACACCCCAGCACAGAATACAATAACATGACTGACCAAAACAAAGTCATAACCCTTACATACGTACAACCCACCACTGTCTACAGACCTCTATAAGAAGAACAACGACATATGACGGGATAGGGCCCCGCCGTGCCCCTAAATACAAACATAAGTCTAAAAGAGGTTCGGTACCAAAATGACAAAGCCCTGGATCAAAGGAGCTTCCCAACCTGCTGAGTAGGAACCTAGGCTTGAGGTTCACCAAACTGAAACACATGTACCTGCGGGCATGAAACGCAGCCCCCCCGAGGAAAGGGGGTCAGTACGAAATAATGTACTGAGTATGTAAAAATGAAGCAGTAAAAGAGATCATAAGTAGCCAACAGAAAACAGGAGATCAGTATAAAAATCAGGATCCAAATCCAACAGTGCCATAAACCATAAAAGTCAGTTGTGCCTTATAAAAATGAGAGTCAACTCAAGAAAATATGAGTGCCTATCCATATACATATATATATATATATATCGTAACGTAACCCGGCCCACTAATGCGGGACTCGGTGGAATCATATCATAACCCGGCCCATGCTGGGACTCGGTAAAGTCATATCTCATCTATGGATCCATCCTACGTAACCCGGCCCTCTAGTGAGGGACTCGGTAAAAAATGCAAGGCTGTGCATGAACGTAACCCGGCCCGGGACTCGGTGAGGTGAAGTAGTAACACTTAGCACGAGTAGATATCATGAGTAACCATATGCAAGTAAACATTATCATTTGACTCTCAATAAAATTATTATAATAATGTCATAATAAACTCTTTGCTAAAAAATCATAGGCACTTCTCATAACAATCCTCTTTAGGAATTAAACTGTATAAGAATCAAGTACGTCCGCCGTACTTTCATTAAATCATGCCAAAATAAGGAAGTAAGGGTTTCACATACCTCTTAGACGAACTAATCAACTCAATATTAGAGTACGCTTCGTTTTAGAACTTCAACCTTGTTGTCGAATTTATCTAAGTTCCACGGGTCCTTGTAAGCCCCTATGAATGCTTATCTACATCATACGGATGATTTAAATCATAATCGACTCTACATACTAAAAACAGATTCAGTGGGACATTCTAGCGAACACCTTGAACGCGTAGAACCTATATTCCTTCTATATAGAAATCTAAACGTAAAGCGAAACATCCAGTCCCCTTAATCCTCCTTCTTATACTGCTACAATATTCAAAATAGTATAATAATTTCACATGCAATTTCCAGCAACTCTCAGTAACGACAGTCCCAACAACACCGAACCCAATTTCGCATTTTCGACAATCATCTTTAGAACTAGTAGCAAGAAAAGATTTTTGAAAATTGTACAAACTATTAAGAACAAGGAAGGTTACCTCTTTTAAACACAGCGACGAGAATCGCCGGAAAACCTTACGCTTGCACCGGATTCCGACAACCAGAAATAGAACCAAAAATCGATTCGCGCCAAAATCCTTTCGTACTCAAGGTTCTTGTAAAGCTCCTGAGTTTCTAAGCTTGCTAATGGTTCGGTTCTACTGGAATTTTAAACCCAGAATACCAAGAATTCTCCCTCGTTTTGGTCATATGGAAGCTCCCGAAAACCCCCAATTTCGACCGCAACTTCTTAGAAAACCCATCAACCGAGACTTACCTCCACCCGCTAGAAATGTGACCCTTTAATTCCTCACAGATTCTTGATGAAGATGAAGGTTGAAGAAATGGAATTGAAGAAATGAATTATGGAGAAATAAGGGCTTATGGTTGCCGTCGGTCGATCGGTTTGGGGGCTTAGTCACCCCAAATCGTTTTAAACATAGACACGATAAAATCCCACTATATATTATCCCCCTCTTTAATTAATTAATCCCACAATTAATTAATTATACACATAGTTAAATTTTCGGTCTCAAATTATTTAAATCCCAGCGATTAATAAAATCCTCTTATGTTAATATCATAATTCCTGTAATAAAATACCAGTCTATACTCTCTTCGGGGATACACAATTATTATTATTACATACCGCCGCCACATTATTAAATCCAGAAATTATTTCAGGGTCACGTCCTTCTATATACTAATCCTCGTATTAACATACACAAGTACAACAAAAATTTTCCCGGGTCCGGGTCTACTCACCTACGTTATGAGTTCAACCGCTACTCGAAAATACGGGGCGTTACACAATAAATTTATAGTCACTAAGAATAAAACGTTTGTGGGAAGAGGATTTGTCTGTGAAGGCCTCTTCAAAGTGAACGCTATGTATGTATTACGTACAAGCAATAATATTGAAGCCTCTTCTTCTTACTTGCTTGAGTTTTCTAATTTATGGCATCATAGATTAGGACATGTCAACTACAAGTCCATCCAAAGGTTGGTAAAGTTGGAGTTATTGCCATCTATCGACGTAAACCCTCAACATAAGTGTGAGGTATGTGTAGAGGCAAAACTCACTAAGCTTTCTTTTCGATCCATCGAAAGGAATACCGCTCCTCTAGAACTTATTCACACAGATATATGTGATTTGAAGTTTGCACAAACTAGGGGAGGGGGGAACAAGTACTTTGTGACATTCATTGATGGTATCACAAGGTATTGTTACCTTTACTTGTTGAAAAGTAAGGATGAAGCCTTTGAAGCGTTCGACATTACAAAGCAGAAGTTGAGAACCAACTAAGCATGCGGATTAAATCCATTCGTAGAGATATAAGGGGAGAATATGTAGCACCATTTGAGGAATATTGTGCCCAATCAGGCATTGTTTATCAAACGACGACTCCATACTCACCTCAATCGAACGGTGTGACGGAACGTAAGAATCGCACATTGAAGAAAATGATGAATGTCTTGCTCATCAATTCCGGTCTTCCCTAAAATATGTGGGGAGAAACTGTCCTTACCGCTAATACGATTCTTAATAGAGTCCCACATAAGGGTAAGGACAAAACTCCATATGAATTATGGAATGGAAAGAAACACACCTATAAATATTTAAAGGTATGGGATTGTTTGGCAAAGGTTGAAGTGCCCAAGCCAAAGCAGGTCAAGATTGGGCCTAAGACTGTAGATTGCATATTCATCGGATATGCAAATAACAGTAGTGCTTATCACTTCTTAGTGCATAAGTCAGATATTCCAGATATCCACGGGGGTACAATCATGGAATCAAGAAATACTCAATTCTTTGAAGATACCTTTCCTAGAAAGGAAAAAGACATAACCTCTCGCAAACAAAGTTATGAACAAAGCTCTCAGGAACCGGGAGTCGTTGACGGCCCGGATCTAGATGGTTCAGATCTAGTGGATCTCAAAGTGGCTGAATATCCAGAATCTAGTGTTCCAGATTCTCAGAACTTGGAGACTCCAGAGATGGAACTAAGGCGAAGTAAAAGGGTCAGGAAGGATAAATCATTCGGTCCTGACTTTGTAGCTTATATGGTTGATGAAGAACCAAGGACAATTGCTGAAGCATTGTCAACTCCAGAGGCACCGCTCTGGAAAGAATATATTGATAGTGAAATAGGCTCCATTCTGCATAACCATACTTGGGAGTTGGTTGATCTTCCTCCGGGAAATAAACCATTGGGTTGTAAATGGATACTCAAACGAAGTATAAAGCATATGGGTCTATAGATAAGTACAAGGCCAAGTTGGTAGTCAAGGGCTATCAGTAAAATGAAGGCCTTGACTACTTTGACACGTACTCCCCGATGTCTAGGATTTCATCCATACGAGTATTCATTGCGATCACAGTGTTGCGTGACCTTGAGATACATCAAATGGATGTCAAGACAGCCTTCCTAAATGGTGATTTAGAAGAAGAAATTTATATGGACCAACCCGAGGGGTATGTGGTTCCGGGCAAGAGAAGAAAGTATGTCGGCTTGTCAAATCTCTGTACGAGCTGAAACAAGCCCCGAAGCAATGACACAAAAAATTTGATAATACTCTACTATCGTAGGGTTTCGCCATTAATGAGTGTGAAAAATGTGTCTACATGAAAGGTAACTCTGACTCGTTCGCTATGATATGCCTGTATGTAGACGACATGTTGATCACATGGAGCAGTCCTAGCATAATTCTAGAGACAAAGAACATGTTGAAATAATGCATCGACATGAAGGATATGGGTATCGCAGATGTCATCTTAGGGATAACAATCTCTAAGACATCTGACGGACTGGTCTTATCTCAGTCTCACTACATCGAGGATGTTTTGAGAAAGTTCGAGATGTTTGACAGTTCGCCTATAAAGTCACCAATGGATAGAAATCAAAAACTTGATAAAAATCGTGGTGCACCCATATGGTAGGAGCAATATGCACATGTGATTGGTAGTTTGATGTACATAGCAAACTGCACCCGACCTGATATTACTTATGCAATCAACAAGTTGGCTAGGTTTACCCGTAATCTGAGTAATGATCACTGGAAGACGTTGAATCGGGTACTTCAATACCTGAAATACACGCGAACTTACGGGTTGTATTATTCGAGATATCCAGCTGTACTAGAGGGGTACATTGATGCAAACTTGATATCTGACATAGAGAACACCAAGTCCACCAGTGGGTATGTATTTACAATTGGTGGTGGGGCTGTGTCTTGGAAATTCTCTAAGAAAACTTGCATCGCCCGATCCACGATGGAATCAGAGTTTATCGCTTTAGACAAAGCAGGAGAAGAAGTTGAGTGGCTTCACGACTTCTTAGAGGATGTTAATTACTGGAACAAATTTGTACCTTCTGTAATGATCTACTGCAACGGCCAGTCGGCTCTAGGAAGGGCACGAAATGCTATGTACAACGGCAAGTCTTGTCATATTCGACGGAGGCATAAAACCGTTAGACAGCTGATCACCACGGGTATAATATCCTTTGATTACATAAAGTCAAAGGATAACATAGCAGACCCGTTGACAAAGGGCTTACCCAAAGATCAGATGTTCTGCCTGTCTAGGGGAATGAGATTAAAACCCAAGGTATAAGGACCAATATGGTGGTAACCCAACCTTACTGACTGGAGATCACAGGAATTAGGTTCAATGGAAAAACTAAGCTGTAAAAGTTCAGTTGATCGCTTCGGTGGAAGCATGAGCACTTTGGATAGTGATTTCTGTAAAGAAAAAACAAATCCAAAGTCATTCACGCGATAGACTATAAGTGCTATCTGCAGTGTAGGTGAAGGTTAAGTGTCCAAAACCTTTAATGATCCTCACCGGTTGAGGATAGGTTTGGGGAAATTTTTAATGGTTTCTAACACTTGTAAAGTGGGGTATAGCATCGTCACCTGCAAGATAAGGCAAAAAAAGTTGACTTTACTAAACAAGCGAGAAAGGCCCTTTCTATCAGAATACCTTGTAGGAGACCACCTATTTACGTGCGAGGACAGGCCGCCTCAAATGAACGCACTTAAGAATCCAAAAAGTGTCCACGACCACAACGGACAAAACATTATGAAAAACTGAGTAGATGAAGTTGTTGTGTTTGTACCGTTGACTTGGCTTACATTAAACACTGACGGTTTAAGACATCACATTCACCGCGCAGTAAGTAAGTCCGATGATATTCAACTATGGAAGGTTCAAAGCGTATGCTACCTATTCAGATGCAACATCGGTCCGCTAAAAGATTACTGGAAAAGGCACCAAGTGTGTGCGCCAATTCAAAAGGGGATTGTTGGAAATTTACTAAATGTTGAATTAAGTATATTCCATTAATTTATGACTCGAACAATTGGGGCCCGCACGTGGAAACATCATTTCCACACACGTGCACATGTAGTGCCAAGTATCGCAAATTTCATTAGTGAAATAGATATTGGTACGTATACGTTTGAGACATAGAATTATGGACGGTTATTGGCCAAACGACAAAGTATTCCACGTTGGTAAATGAAGGAAGAATTGTACAAAGTGTAAAATGAAATGAGTTAGAAATCGCTGTGGAGCCGTGTAGGGCCGCGACGCCACACCGTCGGAGCCGCGATGCTAATTCACAGGGCCGCGACGATTCGGAGGCAGAAAGCTGCGACGGAAAGTTGGAAAAATCTGACATTTGGGCTGGTTTTGGAGCATTGATTCTCCATTACTTGGCACATGAATTCAACCATTATTTGGCTGAATGTAACCCCTCAATCAAGTGCAATTACATGGCTATTGAAGGCCATTAGTTGGCTAGTTGAGGGGTCTTCTACTTACACTATAAATTGAGGCCTTTGGCTCAATTGAAAAACATTCAACACTTAGAAAATACTCCAGATTTTATGAATTCATATTCTTCATCTCTAGCAAAGTTACTATACTCAAAGTTCTTCAATAGTAACACTTGAGTTGCCTTTGCTCACTTGTTAAAGTTGCTGTTGTGTCTTGGGAGACTATTGCTCAACACCGTAAAATGAGATATACGGGGCAATCTTGTCTTAAAGACAGAGTGCCATCACTCGACTCTGCAAATCACACAAACAGTTTGTTAATGTTTTGATTTCCAGTTTTATTGTAATAGTTTGTTTATCCTTTCTACCATTGTAATAGTTACTTACTTCCCGTTCCCTACAGCAATTGTATCCCAACAAATAAGTTCTATAAGTAACATTTTCCGATAATTATCTCCTCCCATTCTAGCCCCCTGTCACCCACCCACCACCCCATACCCACCTCCCCACCCATGAACCCTCACTCCATGTACACTACCACAACCCACTCCATGCACTATCCCAACCTCACTCATAGATGTTTGCTTAAATTATGTATATATGCTCTTTGAAATAATATTTCATGTTTATTTATATTATTGGACACTAAAATGTAAGTAAGAAAAACACGTATTTTTAATAGTTATGCCAATTTCAGACTTGAGATATGTCAACTTCAGATATTTAAGTATGAATTAAGTTCATTACAAACTTAACTTCACACCTGAACGTCTGAAGTTGATTCTAAGATACGCTAAATATTAAATATTTTATAATTTTCGTCTATATCCTAGATAACAGTCCTCCAAGCCCGTATCTATCTATGTACTTATTTCCGTGCTTTCTATAAAAAAGAAATTCATTTTTAAAATTCAAACTTATAAAGTTGAAACCTCTGATAAAAGGGGAAGAATGTTTAAACAATTGTTTGAGTTTTGATAATTTAAAAGAACAAAACATAAATGCCTAAAGGGATGACATTGATATTGAAAAAGAAACTATAAAAAAGAAAATGAAAAAAAGACAACGTCGCATGAGAACCACATAGAAAAAAGCCTATCTACGTATACTCATTACTCACTCACACATCACTTGCTCTAATATACCTCTCTTTCTCCTCCTTCTTCCTTCCAAATCATGAACAATGCTTCTCTCTAACCCCATCTCCACCCACCTACCCCATACCCCCCTCACCCTCAAACCCATCCCCCTCCACCACCACCGAAACGTCATCGTTTTCTCTCAACTCCAACCAATCCCCATCACCACCCCAATCTCAATCTCCGATGAATCTCTCAATTCAAAAGGATTCAATCTCCACCGTTCGATGACTAACCTCAACCTCAACCACCTCAACTCCGTCTTCGTAGCCGTTGGATTCCCTCGACGCGACACGGATAAGATCCAACTTGCTTTAGAGAACACGGATTCACTTGTATGGATCGAATACGAGAAAACTAAAAAGCCTGTAGCGTTTGCTAGAGCTACAGGTGACGGCGTTTTTAATGCAATTATTTGGGATGTTGTGGTGGACCCCAATTTCCAAGGGATTGGTTTAGGTAAAGCTGTGATGGAGAGATTAATCACCGAGCTGTTACGTAAAGGGATTACGAATATTGTTTTGTATTCGGAGCCCCGGGTTCTCGGGTTTTATAGACCGTTGGGTTTTGTTGCGGATCCGGATGGGATCCGAGGAATGGTGTATTCTAGGAAAAAGAAAAAGAATAGGTGACATTACTTTGTTTGTTTTAGTATTTTATGAATTTATCAGTTATGTGATTAATTGTACATTTTGTTTCAATGGAGTAATGAATATAATGATATTTCTGAAAGAGAATAATTCCTGATTATTTTCATTAATAAAAAAATTTATATACATAATATATAATATGTAATTATAAAAAATAAATCTATTTTTCCTAATATAAGACTACTATCTTTTTCTAATACAAAACTACTACCTAATTATACATTTACAAGAATTCTAATAATTATGGTAAGTGAATATGCAATTTACATGGCCATATACACGGCCAATATACATGTTACCGTGTATATTCTTTCACACCCCGTAGTCATAGAGGGCGGTTGTCGTACGTTGAGACTGTTCCTAAAATTTTCAAACAGAACTAAGGAAAGACCCCTAGTAAAAATGTCAACAATTTGGTACCGTGAAGGGACATGCAAGACACGTACTTGTCCACGAGCTACCTTTTCTCGAACAAAGTGAATATCCATCGCGATATGTGTTAGTGCACTAATGTTGGACCGATTTTCCAGAGATATAGACCGCACTAACATTATCGTAGTAGACCAAGGTAACTTTCTGAATCGGAAAGTGAAGCTCTAATAAGAGATTACGTAGCCAATAGGACTCAGACACCACATTGGCTACCCCTCGATACTCGGCCTTAACACTGGATCACGATAAAGTAGCCCGACATTTAGCCGACCAAGAGACCAAGTTATCACAAAGAAACATACAATAACCAGATGTCGAACGTCTGGTATCCGGACATCCACCCCAATCAGCATCTATATAATATATGAGAGTAGATACGGAGGATGAATATAAGTGTAAACCATAATCAAGAGTACCCTGAATATAATGCACAATGCATTTTGAGAGTGCATGTGTTTGTCCATCGGATCATGCATAAATAAACACACATGCTGCACTGCATAAGTAATATCGGGCCTCATGAATGTAAGATACTGAAGAGCCCCTGCAAGACTGCGATAGTGGGAGGGATTCTTGTAAGGTGTACTAGAATTAGCACTCAACTTCGGTTTGGTGTCAACCGGAGTAGGAGATGACTTACAGGATGACATGCCAGCTCGCTCAATAATCTCAGCTGCATACCTCATTTGGGATAGAAATAGACCACCTGTATGACGAGTTACAACTATACCAAAAAAATAACTCAAAGGCCCCAAGTCTTTCATAGCAAATTCGAAATTGAGAAGAGACATGATAGACTTACAGAGTTTATCCGAAGAGGCAGTCAATATAATATCATCCACATATAACAGAATGTATGCCAGAGAAGTACCACGACGATAGATGAACAGAGAATGATCAGACCTGCTGTGAGAAAACCTAATAGTAGACATATAATCTGCAAACATTTTATACCAAGCCCGATGGGCCTGTTTTAGCCTATACAAGGACTTCTTCAGCAAACAGACATGTTAAAGATGATCGGGGTCCCTGAAATCCAATGTCTGATGCATGTATACTGTTTCGTTGAGATCACCGTGTAAGAAAATATTTTTCACATCCAGTTGATGAATGAGCCATGCTTTTGAGAGAGTCAGACTGAGAACAGTGCGAATGGTTGCCAGTTTGACCACCAGACTAAATGTCTCTCCACAATCTACGCCAACCTGTTGAGTTTTGCAATCACCTACAAGACGGGCCTTATGCCTCTCAAAACAACCATCAGATTTTTCCTTATGAGTGAAAATCCACATAGAATGAATAACATTGACACCAGGCGGACGGGGCACTAACTCCCCGGTCTTATTTTCAATAAGAGCATTATATTCATCATCCATGATCATTTCCAATTCGGGTCGTGAAGGGCGGACACTAGGTTGCGTGGTAGGGGTGATTTAGTGACATTAGAATTGAGATTAAACTGTCTTTTTAGTTTAAAAATACCCCGTTGGCTACGAGTAACGGGCCATTGACTTGGAATAGAAGTGGGTTGGACCTGAGTCGGTGTAGGGATGTCACAGGATTGGCCAGTTGGCAGTGGGCCTGCTGGCCGATGGATTGGACTAACAGAGGACGTAGAAACTAGGTTAGCAGGCAGTGGTCCTGCTGGTCGAGACTCTGGATCGGGAGGGAGAATTATTGGGCCAATAAGCAGTGGGCATGCTTGCCGAGAAAATGGATCCGGACAGGGGACATTTGGTCCAGCAGGTAGTGGCCTACTGGCAGAATTGGGTCACGGGAATGCTGGGCCAAATGGTGGATGGTATACGGTGAGAGCCCATCATACAAAAAATTATAAGAACTAGACACAAAATTATACAATTTAGCAAACAGAAATTGAGTTTCATAAAAAATGGCATGACGACTAATTATGATTTTATTAGAAGACAAATCAAAATATTTGTAACCACGATGATTAGATGGATAACCCAAAAACACACAAGCGGTAGAACGAGGTTGAAGTTTGTTAATTGTAGTGGATTGAAAGAGAGGATATCATAAACACCCAAAATACCCTAAAATGAGAATACGAAGGATCCTTACGATAAACTTCATAGGTACATAGGTTTCATTACATAAGATTATATTCGTCACATGCTAATTTTTTTTTGATAACGAGTGTAAATATTACCGTAACCGACCTAAATACAAACTATAGAGAACACAAATTCCCTTACTTCCATGACATGCTAAATATTTATTCGCACCATATGTTTTAAAAAGACAATACAATAATAACTTTTTTCTTATTGTAAGAAATTTAAAGCTCACCGAAAAATATTGTTAAAAAAAGTCATCATTTTCATTTTAAAAAGCGGAGAGAGTATTAGTTCTTAGAGGTTAAAGGTTAAAGAATTGAGTAAAATTTATTCTAACTAGAGTGAAAATATACACATTTGAGTGATCGATGCAGATATATTTGATTTTACTTTCAACTTGATTTGAATAGGGTGCATTGGAAGAGATGCTTCTTGATATATTTACCGGGGTGAGATACTATGGATACAATGCAAAATTCGAGTACGAGATTATGGCTGTGGATACATTACCTTTTTGTTAAAATTGGTTTGAAAATCTGTCACTAGCAAAAATTGGTGCGATGATCATGTTGCTGTAGAGATTACCTTAAATTTATTGTACTAGAAAAGGACTAAGCATATTGAAGTTGACTATCACACGAGAAGATCGTTGGCTATGTATGTAAAGACGGGAAAGCAATTGACTATCATATTCACAAGGGCCTTAGGCGGGACCGAGGTGAAATATCTTGAAAAAATTAGGTGTAATGGCCCGTTTCGAGCTGACAATCAATATTGCCAAAATTCAAAGTATGCCAAGTGATAAGTTGGCAGAACATATATAACCTGTACACTATAAAAACCAAATGGCTTTTACCTTGTTCATTGTGGACTTTAAAGCATCATCATTTCCAAACTACTCTCTGTACTTCGCATATGAAATTCAACAAGAAAAAAATGTACATTGTTGCATATCAAATTCGATAGGAGAAAAGATCTTGGTGATGTTATATTGAATTAGTTTAGCAATAAAACATGTGTTTCTCATGATCTGAGCAGAATTAAATATGTGAAGAAAAAAACATACTTTATCCGGCTATGGAACTGATTGCTCGTAAACTATCCACATTCGTTTTCATGAATCGCTCTTCTATCAGTCTTCTTTCAGAATTTTGATTGTTAAACATATAAGATACTTACGCTCAAAATGCATTTCCTTTTCATGCAATGAGCTTAAGCAAGGCATCCAACATGTACATAGTGCTACTCAGGCATAATCCTGTCTGATGACGCAATGTGTTCTTTGGAGATTTCAGAAATAGAATGTGTCACTTGATGGAAAAACCAAAGAACCATCAATTTTTTCTTCATAGCTGAGTTTTTGTCAGCAATCATGGTAGAAACTGTTAGAAGTTGGCATAATTATGATGAGATAGTACCTTCTTTTGCTCCCAGAAAAATAATTAGCCATATCTCATTCATGTCTGAACTATAGGCCAGTTGCCCCTAAACCTGAGAGACCAGTTGCCCCTAGACCTGAGAGACCAGTGAGCCTTGGACCTGCAAATCATTTTGTGTTAAAAACATTGAATTTGGGAGTTAAATTATTCAAACCACACCACAGACGTCGAGTTGGAGAGAGACTTTTAGACACTTTACTTACTCCCTCCGTCTAATTTATGTGACACTATTTTCATTTTAGTTAGTCTCAAAAAGAATAATACCTTTCCATATTTAGTAACAATTTAATTTAAAACTTTTCATTTTACCCTTAATGAGATAGATTTATAGTCACACAAATATCTATGACTTATTTTAGATCACGTATCTCAAAAAATTTCTTTTCATTATTAAACTCTGCGCGCACTCAAACACCGTCACATAACTTTGGAAGGGGAGTGTTATTTTTGTAAGTACACACTACTTGTTTTCCTCCTAATTCCTTTTTCCCAAATCCCCAACCCCCATCTTTTTGCTTCTTTTCTTACTCTACCCAAATCACTAGATTGCTGCCTCCACCTTTTTCTCTCTTTCCTTGTATAACTTTCACTCTACTCCAGCGACTCATATAACTTTATTTATCAGTTGTTATTGCGGACCCTCATCTCTTTTCCTCACTATTTCTCACTCCATATCTATCTATCTATGATGTTGAGTTTGGCTCCTATTTGATTTTGTTGCTTTTCTACCTGTGCTGTCCCCTTTTTTATTTTTCAGGCTGGGGTTTAAAATAGACAGACCCCACAAGTTGATATTCAACTATAGAGAAAAATCTTGCATTTTTCTGATTACTATTATTTTGACGTCTAATCTAAGTATTTTTGTTTATATTACCTTTTTTCTCCTTAGAGACTACAATATCACATGTGATTGATGCTTGGTGGTGGTAATTGGTAGAGGTCCACTTTTTCTGACTACCTTTTTTCTGGAAAATAACCAAAAAGGAAAAAAGATAATCACACTAAAAAAGTAAATTTTACATGTTATATCCCGATCCTTAGATTTCAACTCAATGCTTATTTTAATATATTGATTCCTGCCCTTAGTATATTACGTCCTTACATTTACTCTTCTTGCCTTTAGTTATAACATTCATGGCGTTCCTATTTTAGGTGTAAACCCTTGATTAGCCTATTAGTTTATATTCGCTTTTGTGACTTTGGTGACTGATGATAGACTAGGGTCATGTTCTCGGTCGGGGATGGGGGCGAGGGTTAGGGGGTAAGTGGGGTAAGAAAGATGCTAGGCTGAGAATAGGGTCTTGGAACATTGGGAACTTCAATGGGGAAGTCCATAGAGCTAGTTAAGATTCTTAAGAAGAGGAAGATTAATATAGCCTGTGTCCAGGAGACCAAATGGGTAGAACCTAAGGCTAAGGATGTGGACGAGTATAAATTATGGTTCTCGGGTAGGTCGAGATATAGGAATGGAGTATGCATTTTGGTAGACAACGAGCTAAGGGATCATGTGATAGAGGTTAGGAGGGACAATGACAGGATGATGACGATTAAGTTGGTAGTTGGAGGGTCTACTATGAACGTTATTAGTGTCTACGCGCCGCAGACGGGTTTGGACGAGGAGGAGAAGAGGCGCTTTTGGGAGGATTTGGACAAGGTGGTGGGAGGTATATCACCCACTTAGACGTTATTTGTAAGAGGGGATTTAAATAGACATATCAGATCACTCCTGGGGGCTTATGACGACGTGCATGGAGGCTTGGGCCTCAGGGACATGAACGGGGGAGGCGTCTCACTCTTGGAGTTCGCTAAAGCTTTTGGGATGGTGATAGTCAATTCGAGGTTCTTCTTTGAGGAGAACTTGGTGACTTTCCGTAGCTCGGTGGCTAAGACTTAGATAGATTTTTTGCTCCTTAGGAAGGTTGACAACAGTCTTTGTAAAGACTGCAAGGTTATTCCGAGTGAGTATCTTACAAACCGACATATGCTTTTGGTGATGGATTTGGAGATCAAGATGGAGAAGAAGAGGAGGGTTGTTGATGACATGCTAAGAATCAAATAGGGGGAGTTTGACCATGGCTAGTGCAAATGTGATGGGGAGAGGTTGATAGCCAATGAGGCTTGGGGGAGTAGTGGGGATGCGACCGGTATGTGGGACAGGACGACCAGTTGCATTCGGGAGGTAGCTAGAGAAGTGTTAGGGGTCTCATGGGGTACGCTGTGGTGGGCATCGAGGGGACTGGTGGTGGAATGGTAAAATTTAAGAAAAGGTGGAAGCAAAGAAAGCGACGTATGCGAAATTGGTAGAAAGCAAGGATGAGGTGGAGACGTGGACGAATAGAGAATTGTATAAGATGGCGAGGAAGGAGGCAAAGCTGGCGGTTACGGAGGCGAAAATGGCGGCTTTTGAACGCCTGTATGTGGAGTTAGAGAAAAAAGCGGGGATAAGAAATTGTACAGACTAGTCAAGGCGAGAGAGAGGAGTGCCCGTGACTTGGATCACGTGAGGTGCATCAAGGATGAGGAAAGCAAAGTACCGGTGGAGGACACACATATTAGACGGAGGTGGCAGTCTTACTTTCATAAACTCTTGAACGAAAAAGGAGATAAAGACATTGTGTTGGGAGATCTGGAGCAATCCGGAAGGTACCGGGATTTTGGATATTGTAGAAGCATTAAGGTTGAGGAGGTTAAGGGTGCTGTTCGCAGGATGCGCAGAGGTCGAGCGACCGGGCCCGATGAGATCCTAGTTGAATTTTGGAAGAGCGCAGGCAGGGCAGGTTTAGAGAGGCTAACTGAGTTGTTTAATGTCATTTTTAAGACGGTGAGAATTCTCAAAGAATGGAGGTGGAGTACAATGATTCCTTTGTACAAGAACAAATGTGACATCCAGAGTTGCAACAACTTTAGGGGTATCAAGCTGCTAAGCCACACTATGAAATTTTGGGAAAGGGTCGTGGAGATGAGGGTGAGAAGAGGCGTGTCTATTTTCGAGAACCAGTTTGGATTCATGCCAGGGCATTTGACTACAGAAGTCATTCACCTTATTAGGAAGTTGGTGGAGCAGTATAGAGAGAGGAAGAGAGACTTACATATGATTTTCATCGACCTCGAAAAGTCATACGACAAAGTCCCTAGTGAGGTTCTATGGAGATGTTTGGAGGTTAGAGGTGTACCTGTGGCGTACACTAAGGCGATCAAGGATATGTATGATGGAGCCAAGACCAGACAGTATGAGCAGACTCAGAGCATTTCCCAGTGATGATGGGGCTGCACTAGGGATCATCTCTTAGCCCATTCCTATTTACCTTGGTGATGGATGGACTAACGTGACGAATCCAAGGGGCGGTGCCATGGTGTATGTTATTCGCAGACGACATAGTCCTGATTGATGAGACTCGCAGTGGAGCACTAAGCTAGAGATTTGGTGACAAATTCTGGAGTCTAAAGGATTCAAGCTGAGTAGGACCAAGACATAATACTTGGAGTGCAAGTTCAGTAAGGGGAGCGACTATGAGACAGGCGTAGAGGTGAGACTTGGTACTCAGGTCATTCCAAAGAAAGAAAGCTTCAAGTACTCGGTTTTATTATCCAAGGGAATGAAGAGATTAATGACAATGTCACACATCGTATTGGGGCAAGGTGGATGAAATAGAGGCTCGCATCTGGAGTCTTGTGCGATAAAAATGTGCCACCAAAACATAAAGACAAGTTCTATAAGGTGGTGGTTAGACCGACTATGTTGTATGGGGCGGAGTGTTGGCCAGTCAAGACTTCACACATCCAAAAGATGAAAGTTGCGGAGATGAAGATGCTGAGATGGATGTGCGGGCATACAAGGAGGGATAGGATTAGAAATGATGATATCCGGGACAGAGTGGGAGGCCTCGGTGAAGGATTAGATACGGGAAGCGAGGTTGAGATGATTTGGACATGTGCATGCGGAGGTGAGAGGTTGGCTATGGACGGGTTCAAGAGGGGTAGAGGTAGGCCGAAGAAGTATTGGGAGAGATGATTAGACGGGATATAGCGTAGGTGCAACTTACCGAAGACATGACCTTAGATAGGGGGTTGTGGAGGACACATATTAGGGTAAAAAGGTAGTAGGTAGTCGAGCGTAGTCCTACTTACGCTTGCAAACCGGTAGTTATAGTGTTATTATTGTAGGCCTGCTTAGCCTATCACACTAGTAGGCGCAGTATTGCTTTATAGTCCCCTGTCGTTTGATTTCTGCTGCTATGTGTTCTTTAGTGTACTTTTTTATCTTATTTACCTGCGTTAGTTACTGCTTCTTTTTCAGAATGCGATATCATGACTTGTTCACTTTTGTTACCATCATTTTAATATTGCTTTAAATTTCTTGCCCGGGTCTGATCGTTTCTCTTGCTTTGCTTGTGCTTATGCTTTGTCTTGAGCCGATGGTCTTTCGGAAACAACCGCTCTACCTACCTAGATAGTGGTAAGGTCTGCGTACACTCTATCCTCCCCAGACCCCACGTTGTGGGATTTTACTGGGTATGTTGTTGTTATTGGGTACCTGGAGTTGGCAGTGGCGGTGGTCTTCTTATTTGTCTGGATACTGGTTCAGGAATGTCAATAACGACGGCATCTGATATCAAGAAGGTCTTAGCAACTGCTGCTGCGTGCTCCAGGCAACATCTAACAACCTGTTTCACATATTAGTTAGTAAGATTTTAAAGAAGTCTAAAGTACATTAACAGTATCAAGCTTGATTACCCTCAAGTAAAAACTGATCAATAGAAGAGTTTTATCAGATACGATGTTTAATTTCTTAACTTTTATATAACTGAAATGGTCGTCATGGAGAAGACACAGAGACAGCAGCAAGCTTACAGATAGAGTTCAAGACAGATTCCAGCTTTTCAAGATGTCTTCACCTACCATACTACGAGATATAATTTTATAGCGAAGGCAGAAGTGGAGGACTCTCCTCCATCACATTAGACAAAAATTGATTATCTTACCTTTGTAGGATCCAAAATTTTGGCGGCCATCAAATCTTCATATCTGTCTCTTGCAGCATTATATCCATATTTCATGTTATCGACTGACAAAATCTGCACATATGTTAAATATTTTAAGTTGACCACCAGATACTGTATTCTCATTTTGAGTTTAATAACTTTATTGGCTGAAACAAACTGTACAAAAATGACGCAATCAAAGCGACCTTCTCTACAACAATGCTCCCATTTACACCAGCATTCTTTGCTATCTGTTTTGCAGGATAGGATAGTGCTCTTTTGAAAATATCAGCTCCTATCTGCGAATAGTTCGACGAAAATGTCAGTCTAGGGATCAGTTAAGCAAAAACAGCACCAGTTGGAAAAAAACACAAATATCTAATCCTCCTGATGAAAAGCAAGTCAAGAAAATTAAACTGAAGAAGAACCTTCTAGACTATGAACCTTCACTATAACATAGTAACTAACCTTCTGATCGTCATTGTCTAGCATTTCTTTGATAGCGTCCACTTTTAATGATAGTCTTAGAAGACAACATCCACCGCCCACTACTACTCCTTCCTCAGTAGCAGCCTGAGCAGGCAAAGTAGAAAAACTTACTGCTTTGAAGAATTATCTCTTTAAGAAATATTTAATAGCACCCCCTAGAATAGGATTAGATATAAGATAATTCTTAAAAAGTTTTATATATGAAGTAATCATAATGACAAATGGCTATGGTTGTGACTTGTGTCTGATACTTCAAACACAAACAGAAAAATATATTTTTACAAGATCATGTATAATCAACCCCTTCAAGTATTGGGAGAACAGGTAATTACCCTTGCTGCATTAAGGGCATCCTCGAACCTTAGTTGTTTGTCTTTCAACTCAACCTGTGTTTGTGCTCCCACCTACATTTCAACTTATACAATCAAATATACTCTGGGTATCAATTTTTTTAATGGAGTAATATATTAACAAGAATCCGCGAACAGATAGATCTTTTGTACCTGAATGATTGCAATACCACCAGATAATCTTGCAATTCTTTCATTCAAGATATTCTTTTGGAAGTTTTCTTCTGTGTTCTGCAAAATCAAATGATAATCAACTACTGAGCTGCTTAACTCTTATACATTCTGCAGGTTTTGTATGGTGACCAATTTCTAGAACATCACTCATCAGAAAGGAAAAAAAGTAGAAATAAAAAGAAAATCATTTGTGTTTGTGGAGGAGAATTTGGATAAAATCAGTTCGTTTAAGACAGTGTAACCCGTCAAGGAATTCACACTAATCAAGTTTACTGTTTAGGATAAGTTGTGCTTTCTATGGAACAATGTGCTCAGGCCTTCAGCATATCAAGATTATGTGTGTCAATTAGCTCTGACACTATTTCTAACTCCGTCCTTAAAACTTGTGAATCTATCAGATGTAACCATAGATGACACACCTCAACAAGCTTTTGTATCTGAGAAACCCTCTTCATAACAACTGCTCGAGTATTTCCATCTGTAACTATCAAAGTAGAGTCCTTGGTAATCACCACCTTTGAAGCAGTGCCCAACAAGTCCTTGTGGGCATTCTCAAGAGTCAGGCCCATGTCATCTCTGATCACAGTTCCTACAGAGATATGATCAATTAAGTATGTGGATATTAAAAAAAATGTCAAAATTCATAATAAGCCATGATAGGCTTAAGAAACGAGGTAGCAGATAAAAGAAACTTAGTAACAATTCTGTTATACTATGTATATGTCACTACCTCCAGTCAAGATAGCGATGTCATCTAAGCAATGGCTCTTGCGCTCCCCAAAAGATGGAGCTTTTATTGCAGCAACCTTTAGGACACCCCTGAGTTTGTTCCTAATTACTGGAGCCAGAGCGTCCTGTTCAATGCCTTCTGCGATTATCAAAACCGGGTATTTCTCCTTTACTGCATTGTCCAAAATTTTTACCAACTCCTTCGGGTTTGTAATTTTTTTATCAACCAAAAGCAACTGCAACATAAAAAAAAATTATGCCCTATAAATACCTGATATGTTACAACAGGCACTAGTGCTTAACAGAAGCAGTCACTACCTTACAATCATGAAGCTCCACAATCCTCTTTCGTCGATCAGTTACAAAATAAGGTGACAAATAGCCACGGTCAAACTGCATTCCTTCTACAACTTCCAGATTAGTTTCAGTATAGTTCCCTTTCTCAATTGTGACAACACCTTTTATCCCAACCTGCCTAAGAGCTTTCGAAATCATGTTGCCGATGGAATAATCGTTGCCAGCACTAACAGCAGCAACATCTTCCAGCTCATGATCCTCGACCTGTAAACATTTTGTGAATAGGTTAAAAACCCCCTAAACTATCACTTATTTGCGAGTTTCATACCCAAACTATTGGGTGTTCAAAGTCACCCTTAACTACAAGGAACTCATATTAAAATACCTCTGGAGAAATATGACATGCTACGTGAGCATCACACTCCAAAGAACTCCAAGTGGCAATACACATGGAAAAAAATTGGAGTGAATAGGTAAAGTAAATCCCCCCTAAACTATCACCATTTGCCGAGTTTCATACCTAAACTATGGGGTGGTCATAGACCCCTCCCCCCCCTGAATTCATTGTGCCACGTGGACTCATTTTTAAAGACTTTTTTCATCTCCCATGCGCCTCTCAGCAAGTTATCCCAAACATTTTGCAACATATTCAACCGGGGGGTTTTTAATCTAAAGGGAGTAATAGTTCAGGGGGTAACAGGAACACCCAATAGTTTAGGTATGAAACTAGCAAAATGACGATATTTAGGTTTTTTTAAGCATGTCAAAGATAGTACAGCCTCATACATCTTGAATAAGAAAGCTGATTTTAAGCATATTCTTTACCACACATTTTATGTTTCTTTGTCTAAAGCAAAAAAGGGAAAGTGATTTGCCCTTATACCTCTCTAGACATCAACTTGAGCTCAGAAACGAGGGCTTTAGCAGTTTTCTCAATTCCACGAGACACTTGAACAACATTGGCGCCCATTGCAGTAACCTAGAGAAAGCTAATAAGTAATCACCATTATATCGGAAATAACTGAAACATGAAAGCAGTCTAGGTTATTCCGTTCTATTCAAACCTTGACACCTTCAGCAATAAGACCTCGAGCAAGAACTATAGATGTTGTGCAACCATCGCCAGCAAGATTATTAGTCTTGGCACCGGCTTCCCTGACCAATTTTACTCCGACATGTTCTAAAGGATCGTCCAGCTGAATCTGTACTGAAAAAAGTGTGTATATCCAGTGCATGATATTAAGGTGGAAAAGTAAAAACATGAAGCACCAGTAATCCATTGAATTCTAAAGTAAGTTGATTAGAGAAGCTCAAAAATCTGGCTTTTCTGACAGGCTAAATTTGATAGGAGACGTGCATGCAGCATATATCGTTGCTATTGAAAACACTTTTAGCTGTCTTCATCAGCATTTAAAGCTACCTATGTACAATTACTTCACGGATATATTTGGTACAATCCATTTACAACTTTTTGCTCACATACCTGGTATATATAGAAATCCAAGTAGGCTTAAAGTATGAATCACATTGGTGGAAAAAAAAAAGAGGACAAATAACTAAGAATTTCCCTATTAAGTTCCAGAAATGACAAAATTGAAATTGGTGGAAAAAGCAGAACAAGTAGGAGGGTGGAATAAACATCAACATTAGGCCTCAGAAAGTGTGTAGAGAAGACTTGATACATGGAAAATCAAACTAACAACACTAGTAACTTCCACTATGCAGAATGAAGTGGACTTTAAGGTGGCGCACCTTCTATATTACCATAGACCTGAAGACAATTAACAAACATGGAAAAATCTCTAATTACTCTCTCTCTATCCAAAATAACCCTTTGTAACATTGACAACAATTAAACTACTTTGAGAAAGAACCATAATGGAATTTAGGCAATTTACACCTAGAGAAGTATGGAAGAAGGACATAGTTAAAAGATTCCAGGCACCATAAGGAACTATTTCATTCTAGTTTCCTTGTCATTTTGAACCATTGTCAACATAAGCTCTCCTTTAATGGTGACAATCTATACGTCATTTCTTCCAACTTCTTTAATTCTGTAATTTGATAACATCCTTTTTTGATAACCGTAGTTTCTGAGCCGCTTGCGCGCTCCTCGACTGAATAACACAAGGTACCTGCTATCTCCCACCAACACAATTATCGAATAACTTTGTCAACCAAGACTTGGACAGATAGGAACAAATCACCTAGCGTTTTTGCCTTTCTGTAATTTGGTAACATTGGAATAGCCTTTCATTTACATTTCCAACCATTTTTTGTTAAACACCAAATATCCCCATCAAATGTAAACATTTAACAATGCTGTTAATGCTTGTAAATGTACCTGTTTAAGAACAGTTTCACCATCATTAACAATCTTGGGAGGACCATACTTATTTCCAAGCACTACATTCCTTCCTTTTGGACCCAAAGTTACACCAACCAGCTCTGCCACCAAATCCACACCTGCCTGGACAAAATTTCACCCAAGTCAAAATCTTGAAATCAACAAAATATACTACTCCCTCTGTCCCAATTTATGTGAACTGGTTCAAATTACCGCGGTCAAAATACCATTTTGACTCTGAATTCGAGTACAAATTCTTCAAATTATTTAAAATAGAATCTACATATTTGAAAACTATACGAAAAGTACTACTCCCTCCGTTCCAAAAAGATTGTCACGATTCGGATTACGAGGGTCAAACTAACTAATGTTCGGTGTGAATTCGGATATAACATTTATTTGTTTTGAAATAAAATATACATATTTAAAAACGACATAAAAAGTACTATAACTCACGATAGTTAACAATTCAAAATATTTAGAAAGTATTTCAAAAAATTATGGTAAAAAACAATATCCGTTGACTATCCAAATAGTAACTAAGACAATCTTTTTGGGACGGAGCGAGTACAAGTCAATATATAGTTTGAGAAAATTGTAATAAAAAGAAAAAACTATCTGACTCTCCAAACAGTAAAAAAGGTAGCCCGGCGCACTAATTTCCTGCTATGCGCGAGTTCGGGAAAGGGCCGGATCACAAGAGTCTATTGTAAGTAGTCTTATCCCGCATTTCTGCAAGAGTTGTTTACACGGCTTGAACTCATTACCTAATGGTCACATGACATCAACTTTACCAGTTACGCTAGGTCTGAAGAGCCCTACTGAGTTCAAGTAACACCTTCACGTAAAATGGGACGGACCGAGAGTAATAATTAAAGAAAATAAAGAAAAAAGAAACCCATTATGACCAGAAGTTTCTTTGTGGTAGAACCATCATGGTTAAAGTACAATTCTTTAGCCATAGCTCTTGTGTTCAACATAGAACCAGATACCCTTTTAGAAATTCTATGTACTGAACCATTTTTCAAAGTAATTGTTGGTAAATTATTCAAAGAACAACAACTCATTGTTTTTTGTTTCTGAAGTTTCAGTTATGCTAAAGGGTACTCTGAATAGAGAGATAAGAAAGGAGATTAACTGAAAATATCTGTTACCAATAAAAAAAATCTGTTCTTTTTTGGCGCTATTACACTTTGGAAGCTTCAAATTATGAGCAGAACGTGGAATATTGGGCCTGTAATGTTGTGGCCCAAAACACAGAAAGTTTAAAGGCCCATTTTGGATCCTTGTAAGGGTCATTTGCACTTTTGACCCTCAAATGGAAGTTATGCCTTCCGGGACATAATTTCTTTACGGGTCTGACATAAATTGTGCCGGATTCATATAGACTTTGCCCTGGAATATGTGAGATCGACACAAATTGTGCCACATCCCATAAAGAACTTATTCCTCAAAAGGCATAAGTTTCCTTTGAGGGGAAAAAATTAAGACCAGCCTTTTTGAAGGAAATCCGTGAATATTTTGAACATTTGCATGATGATCCAGGTTTCCAGGCTTGCGCCTGACTACTTCACTGGTATTACCCAGACGTCCTGGAGGTAATAGCACCGGTCCTTCAGCAACTATCACCAGGTAAATCGCGGGATGTGCTCCGGTGGCCAGTTTCTGGGAGCGTACAATTGAACAATGAGACAAGGTCAAATTCCCCAACAAACAGGTATCCCTCGTGCTTGCGGGGAATCGAACCCACGCTGTCCATGCCAGAGCGCCTTATAGCGCCCAGGCTTTGCCACTGGACTATGCCCCGGAGGACGAACATTTGCATTTTTGACCCTACTTTGTGATGGTCTTTAATTTTATCCTTCAAGGCAAAAAAATAAAAATCACAAGACATAATTTTATTTTTTTCGCATCATAATATCACACGAATTGTGCCTATTTTTATCTGGCACTCTTAAAAACTTTTGATTTTGAAGGGAAAAAATAAAAAACCAACCCATTTGAAGGAAAACCGTGCAATTAAATGTCCATGTAATTGTTGTGTCTTGTTCAATCTTCATCATCATATTATCATCCGGGTGGGTCGATAGTTACCATTCAATGTAAAATAACTTTTGTTTTTCTTTTTTCTTTTCTCCAGTTTCATTTTATTTTACTTGGTCTTAAATTGTGTTTTTTAAGTTGATTTGTTTTTATGTAAAAGAATGCATTTGGAACTTAAAATGACAGAACTATTGTTAGTTTAACTGGGTAATATGTAAGAATTGAAATGTAGTTTTGGAATCCACTACTGGGAAATGTACCTAATACCGCCAGCTGATCGCTGGATTATCAAGGTCAAGGGGAGATACAATCACTCAGGACCTATGTTGCTCGGACTCACCAAAAAATGTACTACTTTTGGAGGATCCGACATGCACGTGACGTTCTTTTTTGAGAGTTTGAGCAACATAGTGACAGGACCTCTAACCTCAGGTACCTCTCAACTTTGTGTTTCCTCAGTCACTTTAATATGAGTTTTATAGTCTTTTTAATGTGCTTCCAAAAGGTTTGTGTTATTATAATCCTTCTTAAGGCCTCTGTTGTGATAAAGAAGATATCTGATGTATCATTGTTGATGATGTGAATTGTGATCATCCTAAAATACTGATAAACCTAGTGAACAATGGAGGTAATGAGTTGAGACTTATATTTTCTCTGGCATCTGAAACCTTAGTAAACACGAAGGCGATAAGTTAGAGATTTTTTCTTTGTACTGGTTTTTGGATAAGGATATGAATTAGCTAAACTGTCAAGGTAAAACACGGATTATAACTGCTACTACTACTTGTTATACTGATGCTAGAAAGGATCAATATATCTGTGAGACTGTGAGGCACTTTTAGTTTTCTAGAAATTTACGCGAGAGGACCTTTATCCGTAGAATTCTTGGAGATGATGTAGTAGAAAGGGGAAGTCGTTTTTATTTTTCCGAACACACGAAGAGGGGAATAGAGAGACAGAGAGAGTGAGGGAGTTTATGAAACATATGACGGAAATATATGAGTTGAAAATGCATATGCATGTTGATATATAAAAGCCAAAAACGCCCGGTGTGAACTGCACGTTTGGATAGATCTACCTGATAACCTCTGTCCTCAGAAAAGTTAAAAATTGTAGTTTGTCACAGTGGAGTTTCCTTTCCAAGTGTTTTTCTTTCTTATAGTAGTTCCTTTTATAATGAACCACTATCACCAGCACCATCCACTTCCATTTGTCTCAATGCTTATACTAATGTGTGCAAAACAGGTCTCATCATGGGGCCTTCCCTTTTGCTGATGAGCTCAATGCCACTCGCTGCGTATACTGTTTTCTTTGATGTTGAAATGAAGGGGGAAAAAAGTAAATGTTCATAGTGGTGCTTTTATTTTCTTTCCTCCCTCTCCGCACTCAATTATTTCTTGTTTCCCTTCTTGTTAAGAAATTTGCTGATCACATCAGGTGTGATTGTTCTATGACTGATCCTAGTGGGGTTCTCAAACTGGTCACTGAAGTGAAACAATCATGGAAACTTTGATTTTGTTTTATCATGAGACTGTTGATTTCATATTCAGAAAATCTTATCCGAACGTAGCTAGAGAATTACACGAGAATTAAGCTATGCAAGAAACATTAGAGTAGCATAGGCCTAAGATGTTATTGGACTTCCGCATCCAAGGGTGGCCTAGTGGTCAATGAATTGGATTGAGAACCATGAAGTCTCAGGTTCAATTCCCAGCGGAGGCAAAACACTAGGTGATTTCTTCCCATATGTTCAAGCCTTGCTGAATAGAGTTACCGATACCTGTGTTGGTTAGTCGAGGTGCGCGCAAGGTGGCCAAAACACTACGGTTATTAATAAAAAAGATGTTATTGGACATTCAGATATGAAATGATGCTCATCTGCTGAAAGAAAGACTCATTTGGCATTCAGTAAAACAAACAACATGAAGAAAAGTAAACAGACAAATATCTCTCACTATTTTCAGTGAAGCAGATTTGTAGAAGAAGTGATGGATAGGTTGGATGATTCAGCCTTGAGATAAGCAGTGGTGCATGGAAAATCTTCGAGGTCACATGAATCAGGGAAAGAACTGTTAAATTGGAGACCAGTAAGCATCTGGCGAAGGTCGGAAGCCTCTTCCTTTAACCGTGCATTCTCTTGAAGGACTTTTTCATGACATTCCGAGGCATGGTTCAATTTATCGATCAAATTGTGATTCTCCGTCCTAAGACGAAGAACTTGAGACCATAGCTCATCAAGGTGTCTTTGTTTCCTCATCCTTGATCTTCTAGCTGATTCCCGGTTAGATATCATCCTCCTTTGCTTTCTCTCATCGATGATCCTAAGTTGCTGCTCGTCCGCTTCATCAGAGGTAGAGTTACCGCTGATGTAAGATGGCGGCAGATTATTGAAGTCATGAACAGGAAAAAAGGTTGGATAATTTGGTAGAATATTGGTTAAGTATCTGTTAAACTGGAGTGATGGTAAACTGTTTTGCATGAAGTTGAAATCAAGAGGAAGAGGTGAAGGATTTTCGGAAGCAAAGTAGTGAGTTGCTGCAGCCTCAGATGGAATCATAGTTAACTAGTTGTATATGAAAGGTGATAAGTGATAGTAGAATATGTATTACTTTGAAGAAACTTCAGTTCGAAGATAAAAGCTGAGAGTGTAGGAGAGCATTGGTTGATTAATGAGGGTCTTTTATAGGAGGAGAGTGGGCCAGATTCAGCAACAAACAGAGTTTAAAACTGTAGCAGGGGGAGCTTACATAAGCAGAAATCAGAAAACAATTTAGAAAGCACATCCAACAAAAGGCGTCATGTAGTCATGCACGGTGAGTGGCATGTGTTACTAATATGTTGCTTGGATCCTCCAAAAATACTGTTGTCTGTTTATCAAATTCTCCAAAAGCATGGCTTTTGGAGGATCTGATACGAGTGTTTCAAACCTCATTATTTAGTGGCTTCAAAGTTAGAGAGATGGGTGGAGACCTTTCTGATAGGCGGGACAAATCGATTTGAATAGTGATGAAAGTAGGGGAAATGCGTGTATCAATATATTCTTCTTGCTTACCGACTCATCTATTTATTCTTATATATTTCTTAGCTTGTTCACTTTGAGATTGCTACATGCTCGAACTATTACTATTTGTTGAACAACCCGTTCCAAAGGGAGGACAGAGCTATAAAGAAGACTTATTTACTTGCTGCATTATTGGAGGACCGAGCAACATAGGTTACTAATATCACATGATGTGTTTTTGATTTTTTGTGGTCATACATTAAATTTGATTGGTTCTATGATGCGTTATATGTATGTGCTTGTGTTCCGTTCCAAACATGCATGTTGACATCTTTAACATGATCCAACTTTGGATAATTGCTGAATAGTACATGTAATAATGTTTACAAGGAAGACAAGTTTGTGATGCATATATGGTATAATATGAAAGAAGAAGGGTGTTGAAAGTTTTGATGAATAATTTTTAAAGAATTCCAACAACATACACGTTGAAAGTCAATCTTAGAAGAGGCTATCCAATTTGAGAACAATAATCCGGTGGTGGATGATGAAATCTAGGTCAATTTTAAAGTTGGAAATTATTTAAAGCATGTTAATGATGATTATTTTAAATAACATGATGAGTCAAAATCCACTTGAGTTGAGGTTTAAGGGACCCATAAGAGCAAATTGTAATTGTCCGTATTGTTTACTTTAACATCTTACTACCTAAATGCTGGCGTCTTACCTTTTTATCAACTGGCCATTAGCTGAATAATTGCCACAATACAACCACTGGTTTAACATATTAACTTTTTTAGTATTTACTTTTGGCTTGTTTTCTCACAGATTTTGTGACAAAGTCATTCTTTATTGTTCATAAGCAAAAAGCTAAGAGAAATGGAAGAACCAGAATATGTGCTATGATGTTGAAATTAATAGAGGCGAGCACAAACTAGGGCTGTCCAGTGGGGTGGGACAGCCCGATCCCGCAACCCGCCCCCCCACCCCCTCCCCCCCGCCCTAAAAAAAATTAGGATGTCCACCGTCGGTCTAGGGGATCGAACTCAAGACGCTACTAGGGCTCGTTCCCGCCTGTCCCGATCCTGATCCCGCCCCCGACCCATCCCCCCTCCTTTGCAGAAATAACCGTTGCAACAACGACCAAATTTTAATTTTAGCCGTTGGTAACAGCTAATAACGGCCATTTTAGCCCCCCTACCCCCTTAATATTTATTTTAACCCCTAAGTTAGTATATTTACACTTTAATCCTATTTCTCAATTATAAATATCTCATTTTTCTCACAAATCTTCCTATTATCTCTCTAATCACTCTCTCTACAAGTCTAAATTGCACACTAAATATTATATTTTATTTGGTAATTTCTATCAAAGTTCAAAAATTGAGAGTGAAGTTCGCAACTAACTTGAGGATCATCGAGCAAATTTTCAATTTTCAACCTCGATTACACGTCGATGTTACGTCAGTGTTTGGTACCTTCGTTCCTTCTTTAAATTATTATTGTTACTTAATTTTAATTATCGTACTTAATTTCATTAACTTTAATTATTTATTTGCAAAATTATAATGGAACGAAGTGGACGATTTTCTAGTAGAGTTACTAGGGATAACATGGGTAAGGGTGCATCTTCTAGTAATCCTAATTACGATGATTTCACTCATGTAGATGAAACTGATTTTTTAATGCTAATATTAATATACCATTAGATCGTGAGGTATATTCTGCATCTGAACCAGACTTTAATTTAGAAAATGAATTAGAAGATAATTTAGATAACACACACACTAGTGCACCTCCACCTCAGGCTCAGACTGAGTCTCAAACTGAAACTGAAACTGGAATGCCTCCTATTCCCCCTAGTATGAGTCGAGGACAAAAACAATGAAAATTAAAATCACTTGCATTAGATTTTTTTGATAGGGACATTCCTAATCAACTAGCTATTTGTAAAATTTGTCGCGAAGTTTATAAATTTGAAACTGAAAAAGGTCAGGGTGGGACGGGAGGTTTAATGAGACATGTAGAAAACTCTTACAAAGCAAGGTATAACCAATACTTAGCTGAAAAATCGGATGTGCAAATGCCTTCTGAGTCGGGACAATAGTGTCCCCGACCAAGTACAAGGCCGAATTAACCTGATGATGGGGGGAGTTATAGGTCCTAAATATGATAAACACAAAGATCGGGAAAATTTAGAAAAATTAGTTGTTGTGGAGGGTTTGCCTTTTTCATTTCCTTCATCTCCTGCTTTTATTCATTACATTCGAGAAACATATAATCTTGCTTTTAACGGTTTTCCTAGATCAATTGTTAGAAGAGATGTTTTTAAATTTGCGCATGAATATCAACAATATTTACGTTATGCATTGTATCATTTTAATGGCAAAGTGGCTACCACTTCTGACATAGGTCGTAGTACTAATGGTAATGATTATTTAACTGTTACATGTCATTGGATAGGTCAGAATTGGTCTATGCAAAAATGTATATCAATATATAGATATATTGATGATAGGCACACTCGAGCTTTTATTTCAAGAAATATTCATAAAATTAGTGAATATTATGGAATTACTGATAAAATTATGACTATTACATTAGATAGTGCTTCTTCTAATGATTCAGCTGTAAACATTTTAAAAACTCGATTGACTCCATCTTTTTCCGATATTTTTCATGTTAGATGTGCATGTCATATTTATAACTTAGTTGTAAAGGATGGCCTAAAACTTTTTAGCTCTATTCTTGATAAAGTACAATTTGCTATCAACTTTAATTTTAAAGGTAATAAAATACAAAGACGCAAAGAGTATACAAAAATATGTCATGATTGTGTATTACCTTATAGGAAAATTCCAGAAGAAATTGCAACTAGGTGAAATTACTTGTATGAACAAGTAGTTGTTGCTCACGAGTATACAAGACCTATAACTTTATTATTTAATGCCCATAATCAAAATCAAGGGATATGCTTGTAGACGATGATTGAGAAAATATTTTGGAACTTAATGTATTCTTAGAGAAAGTTTTTCTAGCTACTAAGGAATTTTCTGGTATTTATTATCCTACTATTTCATCTATGTTATTTTATATAGCTCTAATATTTTTGTTACTTAATGAATATATGCAAAAACCAACTTACGCTCCATCTATAAAAAAATGTTTTTAAAATTAAAAAATATTTTTTTCCTATTTCCACTATTTATTTTATTGGTGTTGTATTAAATCTTACTATTAAAGTAGACAGTTGTAAACACTTGTTGAAACGATTTATGAAAGCTTAGAAATACTTCCAACTCCAACTCCAACTCCAACTCCAACTCCAACTCCAACTCCAACTCCAACAGACCCAACTAAAGAACTAACTTACGAACCAACTAAATAAGAAGTTATGTCTAGCATACACACTGAATGCAAATATATATATATATATATATATTACCAAGAGCAAAGTGCAAATAATCAACCGGCTTCTATACCATCTTCTTCTACTTCACTGCAACCTTATAAAAAAACATGCGGTTTCTGCTTCAGTATTCAAAGCCTTAGAAATAGAATGTATGGTGGTTCAAGTTCTTCACAAGTTAGCGAGTTTGATGTTTATGTTTTGCGGGGTGTTGTACCGTACGAATCAATTGTCAATGAAGATGGACGTGAAGACTTGCTGAAATACTGGAGTGAGAATGAGAAGACATTTTCAACACTATCAAAGATGGCCCAAGATGTGTTGAATATTCAAGCGTCATCAACAGCTTCTAAAAGCGCTTTTTCTGTTGGAAGGTTTCAAATAGGAGAGCACAAACACTCATTTTCGGGAGACAGCTTGGAGATTGTAGTTTTATTCAGAGATTGGATTAGAGCGGAGCGTAGAAGGTGCGGTCAACCAGAGATCAACGAAGAAGACGACTACAACTACAACAAAATCTTATCCGAGGGAGCAGGAAACGATGTCGAACAATTTGACCAACAACTTCCAATTCCAATAGAAGATCCTCAAGAGATTGTGAGGAAATTATAAAAAGTATGGTTGACTATGTAATTTTTTAATGACAATTTTACTATGTGATTTGTAACTTTTGAACTACGAAACAAAGTTGTAATTTTGAAATTGTATTATAAAAATCATATTTCTAGTAAATAATATAAGAAGCACAAAAATTGATCCAATTATCACGGTTATCAGTAAAGAAAAAGAAGAGTGTTGTAGACTACCTATATAAGTGACCTCTTTAGGGAGTATTTGTTTTTCCTTTTTAGTATATCATATTGTACCTCAAAGTTTGTTCTTAATAACATACCGTGATATACACGGTTTTGTATACCATGTATATTACGATTTCAAAAGGAAGTTTTTCCATAATTGAAACCGTGATATACACGGTATACAAAACCATGTATATCACAGATTGGGGAATATGTTTTAGGTAATGTTGTTGTAATTAATTAGCATTGTACACTCACCGTAATTATAGAATTCTTGTACAAGTAGAATAGGGTTTTGGGAATAGAATATGAATAGGGTTTCCATATTATGAAAATTGTAAATTGTATATATACTCATTCATTAATGAAAATAATCAAGGGATTATATTCTTTCATGGTATCAGAAGTCTAGGTCAAATATTTCCTCTCCCAAACTCTCTTCTCTCGTGCCTCAAATTTTGAGATTTTACCCTCGGTTTCCGTGCACTTTGATCCCTTATCTCTTCCCAAATTTTCTTCCAAAATCGCTATGTCACGTCTTGCGATGGCTAAGAACACGTTTTACCCTGCCCTTACTGTTTCTAACATCAAGAAACATATCCCTATCATTCTTGAAATAGAAAACGTCTAATACGTGACGTGGGCCGAACTGTTCAAAATTAACGCATACTCGCATCAAGTACTCCATCAAATAATTCCCTCGGCCCCCGCTGATACGGAGGTGCCTAAACCCGAGTATGATCCTAAACTATGGATGACCCTTGTTGCTACCGTTCTTCAGTGGATTTACTCCACTATCTCTACCGACTTGTTGCAAATGATTATCGAACCAGATGCTACGGTGATGGATACTTGGAATAGAGTGCGTGATATATTCCAAGATAATCAAAATTCTCGTGTTGTTACCCTTGAGCAGGAATTCTCCCACGTCAATAAGGAAGATTTTCCTAACATTTCAGCTTACTGCAAAAGGTTGAAAGAATTGACGGACTAACTCCGCAACATTGGTGCACCCGTTACTAACGATCGTCTTGTCCTTAAAATGGTTGCAGGCCTATCTGAGGCTTATAGTGGCGTCGGTACACTTCTTCGTCAAAGCAGTCCTCTTCCGTAGTTTTATCAGGCCTGTTCCATGCTCACGCTCGAAGAAGCAGGCTTGGCTAAGAAAGCGGCCACTGGAGCCCATGGCGTCGTAATGGTGACCGCGCCGACTATTCTCCCTCCGTATCTAACAATTTTAGCCAAAACCGCAACAACGGTGGTGGTAAAAAAGGTCAGAATCGCAAAAATAATGATAAAAACCGTGGTGGAAACAGAGGTGGCAATAGTCCTTGGGGCAGTAGGCCGCAAGCCAACTAGCCACAGCCTTGGGGCCCATAGCAGTGGAACTGGCCAAGTGGCCTTGGGCCCAACAGCCCCTACTACCCGCCGTATGCCCACAACCAGTACTAGACCCATTTTCTAGCCCAGAACATGCCCAATTCTTCTCAGCAACAGTGGTACCCGAGACATTCTTTTGGGCCGGGGAAACAAGCAAGTGTACTTGGGCCTCGGCAGGCCCACCATACAGCGGTCCCCACCCCTATCGACATTGAAGCCGCGATGCACACACTTAGATTAAATCCCCCGGACGCAAATTGATATATGGACACCTGAGCCACTACTCACATGACGTCCGATCAAGGTACTCTCTCGTCTTATTCCAATTTGAGCAACAATCGTGGCATAATTGTTGGCAATGGCAATTCAATTCCAATTCGTGGTTACAGTCATAAAACTTTGTCTCCCTCCATCCCCCTCTTGTCTTGAAAAATGCCCTTCATGCCCCTAACTTAATTAAAAATTTGGTGTATGTCCGTAAATTCACCACTGATAATTGGATTTCTGTTGATTTTGATCCTTTTGGGTTCTCTGTGAAGGATTTCAAGACGGGGATTCCTCTCATGAGATGTGATAGTAGGAGAGATCTTTATTCTATCACTCTTGCCTTCGGTCTCTCGAGTCAAGCCTTGCCATATACTTTTGCAGCTCTAGCTCCGTCCTTATGGCATGCACATTTGGGTCACCCTGGGTCATCTATTGTTTCTTCTTTACATAAAAACAATTTTATATCTTGTAAGGGTACGCGTAGTACTCCTATTTGTCAATCGTGTCCTCTAGGAAAACATGTTAAATTGTCGTTTTTAGCCTCTACTTCTCGTACTTTAATGCCATTTGATATTATTCATAGCGATTTATGGACATCTCCCGTTTTAAGTTCTATGAGCCATCGTTATTAAGTTCTATTTTTGGATGATTATTCTAATTTTTATGGACCTTTCCGTTAGAGAAAAAATACAATTTTTTTCCGCATTCTTAAAATTTAGAGCATTCATCCGTACCCAATTCGGCCGGAAAATAAAAAATATTCAATATGATAATGGGTTGTTTCGGGATTTTTGTGATACTAATGACATAGTTTTTCGCTTCTCTTGCCCTCATACTTCCTCCAAAATGGGAAAGCCGAATGAAAAATTCATACCATTAATAATAGTCTGAACTTTATTGGTCCATGTTTCCGTACCCCCTTCCTTTTGGCATCATGCTCTACAAATGGCTAATTATCTTCTGAACATACTTCCTACCAAAGTTTTAACATATTCATCCCCTCTTCAAATCCTATGTAATAAGACTCTTTCGTATTCACATCTAAGGGTCTTTGGGTGCTTATGTTATCCGCTATTTTCGTCAACTACAATTAACAAAATTCAAGCCCGTTCTACCCCTTGTGTATTTTTGGGTTATCCATCTAATTATCGTGGTTACAAATGTTTTATTTATCGTCTAATAAAATCATAATTAGTTGCCATGTCCTTTTTTATGAAACCCAATTCCCGTTTGCTAGTCAATAGTCTCGGGCCTAGTTCGTATAACTTTTTAGATGACGAGGTCTCACCGTATATTATACACCATTTATCAGACTTGTCCCGTTACGTCGGAATTGCCCAGTGGTCCAACCACCCAGCCCAGTACCAATCTCGATATTGTTCCAGTGGTCCAGCCCACTGCCCCAATCCTATTCCCGGTACTATTTCTCTTGTTGGGCCGACAGGCCTACAACCCACTTCATCGACTGCTTCTGCTCCTGTTTATCTACCAATACCGATCATGTTTCCCGTGTTGGGCCAGCAGGCCTACTGCATGCTGGCCAGTCTGTCACCCATCCGAATTTTCCCCAAATCTGCCCAATTCTCCCCCGAGTCACAGACCGGTCACTCGTAGTCAACGGGGTATTTTTAAACCAAAATGACATTTTAATCTAAATTATAATATTCTTAAGTCCCCTCTTCCCCGTAACCCAGTGTCTGCCTTAAATGATCCGAATTGGAAATTGGCTATGACCGACGAATATGATGCTCTTATTGCAAATAAGATGTGGGAGTTGGTGCCCCCTCATTCTGGTGTTAATATTATTCGGTCTATATGGATTTTTACTCATAAGGATAATTCTGATGGATCTTTTGCGAGACATAAGGCTCGTCTTGTAGGTGATGATAAAACCAAATAGGTTGGCGTGGATTGTGGTGAGAAATTTAGTCCGGTGGTTAAATTGTCTACCATTCACATTGTTCTCAGTTTGGCTCTTTCGAAGGCATGTCCCATTCATCAGTTAGATGTGAAGAATGTCTTTTTACATGGTGATCGTAAGGAGACTGTTTACATGCATCAGCCTTTGGGTTTTCGAGACACCAAATATCCGTATCATGTCTATTTATTGAAGAAGTCCTTGTATGGGCTTAAGCAGGCCCCACGGGCTTGGTACAAGAGATTTGCAAACTATGTTTTGTCTATTGGGTTTTCGCACAGCAGGTCTGATAATTCATTGTTCATATATCGTCGTGGTACTTCCCTGACTTATATTTTTTATATGTGGATGATATTATCTTGATTGCCTCTACTGATGCTTTGCCCAAGTCTATCATGACCATGCTCGGTTTGAGTTTGCCATGAAAGACTTAGGGCCCTTAAGTTACTTTTTAGGGATTGTTGTCACTCGTCATGCAACTTGATTATTCTTATCACAATGGAAGTATGCTGCTGACATCATTGAGCGAGCTGGTATGTCCTCATGCAAGTCTACTTCTACTCCCGTTGATACTAAACCCAAGCTGGGTGCTGCGGCGGGCTCACCTTACAAGGATCCGACCCATTATCGCAGTCATGCAGGGGCTCTTCAGTATCTTACATTCACGAGAGCAGTTATTACGTATGCCATACAATATGTGTGTTTATTTATGCATGATCCTAGGGTTGAGCACATGAATGTGCTCAAACGCATTCTTCGTTACATCCAGGGGACACTTGACTATGGCTTACATACGTCTACAATTGTCTCGTATACAGATGCTGATTGGGGTGATTGTCCAGATACCAGACGCTCCACGTCTGGCTATTGTATGTGTCTTGGTACTAACTTGGTCTCGTTGTCTGCGAAGCGTCGATCTACATTATCTCGCTCTAGTGCGGAGGCCGAGCATCGAGGGGTCGCCAATGTGGTCTCTGAGTCCTGTTGGCTAAGTAATCTTCTTTTAGAGCTTCATTGTCCTATTCAGAAAGCTACCTTGGTTTATTGTGATAATGTTAGTGCCGTCTACCTTTCTGGTAATCCGGTTCAGCACCAGTGCACTAAACACATCGAGATGGATATTCACTTTGTTTGCGAAAAGGTAGCTCGTGGACAAGTACCCGTCTGCCATGTCCCTTCCAGTTATCAAATTGTAGACATCTTTACAAAGGATCGAAGACCACCCGCTATGACTGCGGTGGTGTAATAACATACCGTGATATACACTATTTTGTATACATTGTATATCACGATTTCAAAAGGAAGTTTTTCCATAATTGAAACCGTGATATACACGGTATACAAAACCGTGTATATCATAGATTGGGGTTTATATTTTAGGTAATGTTGTTGTAATTAATTAGCATTGTACACTTACCATAATTATAGAATTCTTGTACAAATAGAATAGGGATTTGAGAACAGAATAAGAATAGAGTTTTCCATATTATGAAAATTGTAAATTATATATATATATATATATATATATATATATATATATATATTCATTAATTAATAAATATAATCAAAAGATTATATTCTTTCAGTTCTTTTATCAAATGAATCCTTTCAAGAAGTGAAGCATCTAAATACACTCTATAATCTTCGTCAGCACTAGAGACCTTTGTTTTCCTTTTTTTCTTTTTTTTATAATCAAGAAATTTTGAGGGTGATAGTGGTTCACAATTCAGAATTCAGTGGCTGGTCTGTCTCTATTCTTCTTCCCTTTAATACTAAATTTTTGTTCACATCAAAGTTTGAATTCATGGCGTACGCCTAATCCACGCATCATGAGTTGCACTCTTGCTACTAAATCAAAGCCGGGGGCTTTTCTTTAGCCTTTACTATTCGACCATTCCTCTTGGTGGTTTTATTTCTCTTTCGTTTTTTTCTTTCTTTACGTTACTTTCTGTTGGTTCTACTATTGTAGTAAAGCAGTACGGGAAGTAAATAAATATTACAAGTGTTCGAAAGGATGAACAAACATTCAATATTCAGAAATTGAATCTTGTTGAACAAATATGCCAATCTTCAAAACTGCCGCAAGCTTGTTGAGTCTTGAATCTTGATAACCTGAAATCAAGAAACAACTAAATCTGGATGGTTACAACATTGTGTGTTCAGTCGAGTGATTGAACTCTGTCCTTAAGACAAGATTGCCCCGTATATATGCTTTTACGTTAGCGGGCAATAGTCTCCCAAGATAAAACAACACTTTAATCTCAACGCTACAAAGCAAATAGGTTGAGTCTGACGAAGAAAACAAATATGAATCGACTTGCTGAAGATATGGAAAAGGAAGGAAGAGTTGTTTCTGTTTTCATCTAACGTTTGGACTGACTTTCTCTTCTGTTTTGTCTCTGTGTATATAGTGTGTCTCTGTAGTGTATATCTTGTGTATATGTGTGTTTTTCCTCACTGTTTTGCTATCTTTTTAGTCACTGTTTGTGCTAATTTTCTGTCTGTATATGCACTGCACAATTGAGCCAACACAGCTCAATATATAGCATGGAGGAGGGTTGTTCAACTGCCTAAAATATGGTTGTTAATGGCCATTAGGGAGGGCTGTAATGGCAGGTTTAATGACATGAAGATGGGCTGATTATGGTCATTGAATGAGGCTATTTATGAAGTAGTTAACAGCTAAGTAATGGCTGGTTAATGCTCCAGAAAATAGCCCACACGGTAGGCAGAAAGTTTCTGCCTTCCGTCACTCCCAAAATCAACTTTCCAGAAACTCTAGGGACCAAATTGTAAATATTAAACAATTTGGGGTCCAAAAAGATAATATCAGAAAGTCCCCATAGCCCGAGACCGGACGGGACGGTGGCGCGCGTGTGGGCTTAGCCTTGAACCCAAGCACATCTAGGTCTTCCCTCCTTTAAACACATGGGATACCCCTTGGGGTCCCAAACCCTTTACCACTTTAGAGACTTATAAAGAGAGCAATTCTTCCTTTTCCCACCGATGTGGTAGATTTGTCCCACACCATATTTCCATGCCTCAAACACCTTACTTTGTGGACCAATATCTCTTTCATTTCTCAACGAAATTTGACGATTCTTGGCCCTACGGTTATCTACTCACTTAGTAGATTATGCATGTGAGAAGAGACAAAGTCTCCAACATGCGGAGCACTAGTGTTTAATTCATTAAATATGGGTGGACGCACCTCCCCGCCAAAAGCAAATTTCTAACACTTTCTAACAATTTTTGTAGAGATAAAGGGAACTTTGTTCCATATGAAAATCACTTAATATAATTAGATGTTCCTGTTTACACATGAATTAGTTTAGTGCAAATCAAGAGTCATTTGCCTTATATTTGGGATGATGAAATCCATAAATAGAAAACTGTTTTTTTTTGCTGTGACCCTATAAAATAAATTAAAATAATTTTTATTGTATCCATATGTGCTAGGCAAGGTATGTTGCTGAGTCTGAATACACTGCATAAATCGAATAGCATCTTAGATTTTTTTTCCATCTGTTCTTTATTATTACTAATGGCTTTATCTGTCTTATGTTTATTCCTACTTTAATTTTTTTTTCATATGGACTATGGATGTTAATGTCAGCCTATCAGAAAATATCTAATAACCAACCAGTTCTTGTCTGAAATGGGAGAACTGTTCCCTTATCATTTTGGTCATATGTTGAATTATTACTAAAGTACTTCTTTGTATGGTTAGGTACGGAGCTACAATATTAGGTATGAGTTTGGATGAATCCGATGCTTTTTGCTTAGATCTTATATTTATATTAAAAATTCATTAAATATGTAGAAATATCTAATTGTGAATTAAGTAACTAAAGCGAATTATGAGGTCAATCATAAGTTATATAATCCATAAATTTCAAATACTGCCGGTAGGTCTACGAATTGTATGGTCACTTGTTATTTTATCAGACATCACCATGTTGGCACTGTAGCTAGAAGAATATATGCATTTGTAAAGGCCACATTAAGAAACAATGATATATCATCAATTTTTTATTTAAACCAACACCTATGATTTTCATTTAAATATAGTGAATTAGAGTTCGTTTTCAATCGCTGTAAGGGTAGTGTCACTCATTCACTTAATTGATTGCATATTCATCTTTACTTGGTTGTCATAATTCATGACAATTTCTCTTGGAGTCCTGCCAAACCACACATTTGCAATAAATTTCCTTCTCCCTCCTCCACGCGTCTACACGAGAAGGGATCCAACAATGAGTTCACGAGTTTAACATAATTTAATTTTTGAGATCAAACATCATATGTATATGTGCAAAAGACTATATATAAACTGACTCATTTATAATTCACAAATACATATGTGCAAAAGACTATATATATAAACTGACTCATTTATAATTCACAAAATCTAAATTCTGAATCAGACTCTATATATTTGTACCACTCCCTAGAAACTAGATATGTGATACTATTCACCTATACGAAACTCATCTTCAATAATAAACTTAATATTAAAGTTCATATTTGATGCACCAACATAATAGCACTCCTCGACACGTTAAAGATTGGATAATTGAAGCATGGAGAGTATAATATGAGGCTCAATATTAAATAAATCAAGAATAAATATAAATTTAAGTTTGATATCATATAAAAAAAATAAACGTTAGAACTTAACTTAACCTTAAAGGTTAGTTTATGAAGTAAGTATTGATCATAATAATATAAGAAAAATATAATGCCTTTTTTAGAATGTTCTAATAATCATGACATACAGAGCGTATTCACTCAACATAGGATTGTTGAGTAGTTTCATCAACTTTATGAATGAGAATAAATTAAGAGATATTAATATGCTCATAATTTAACAAAAAATAACAAAGCTTTATTCCCAAATAAGTTAGAATTGGCTATATACTCCTCATTATTTCATTTAAGCTCGACCTCATGTTATCATCAGATCAAATAAAATTATTTATGAGGATTCATCAAGAATTGATAAATTTTACGCTAGCTATCAATATATCACAACTTTTCTCCTTTACTCAGGCTTGGGATCGACAATATGAGCAAGCTCAGTATACCAGGGAGTTTCATATAAGAATAAAATAAAATAAAATTACAAATTATATGCTTATCTAAGAGAAAAATAAATATATACATACATGATACATGTAGATGTTTACCCGTAAATGATACAGTTGAATTTGTATATGTGGTCAATGACACGTGGATCTCAAGTGACTGATTTGGCAAATAAGCTACATAATATATATAATAATAAGACAACGTGAAGAGATAATTAGCATGAGCCTTGCGAAAACTTATGGGCAGAGTTTTTGTAGTAAGTATGGAAGCACAATAATTGATAAAAATTGAGAGAATGTGTTGTAATAGCTTGAATATGATGATGTACAATGAAACTATGGGTCCTATTTATACATGAGATTTTTGGATACACTGCCCACACAATATGCCCTCATTAATACATGAGAATGAATGTTGTAATAATTGGACAATTAGTATCTCCATAAATGCAATTAAAGCTCTGTTGGAAGACGTGTGACCGATTTGGTAACGGCCGCCCGTTGAAATTCAAATGACTCATCTGACCTTCTGAGTTCCTAGTATCACACACACGTACGACGCTCCCTAGAACTGCTTGTGTCTTATCGGTGACGCCCAGGCTGACCTGGACTTGACTCAACATCATACTCTACGTGTCATATCATAATTCATACAACTGTCTTATACGAATGTTGCTCTATACAGATAGTCCCCGCGCTTTCCATACTTAGCCTTTGCGCGCCCGAGACATGGATGAAAACCCTATACTTCGGTGAAAAATTTGAAACGCAATGATTGAAGAAACATCAAACATCACATCCCTTCAATGCTTCTAAAATGACGGCAATGGACCAGCTGCTCTGATCGATGTGAAGTTTTGTAATGATGATGCATATTCATTTCCAAACGTTATATTCTCATACCATAAATAAGAGGCCAAATCTCCCCACGGAAGGCAACTACAAACTCCTTCAAATCTGCAATCTTCATAAACTTCCTTTCCTTCTCCAAATTTCTTTTCTATAATGTCTTCTACTTCACATTATCCAGACAACAACGATGGCCCTCTAAACCGTTGGCCTGGGGAAGAACATATTCCTCTAAGAATCAAGAAATTGACTTGCACTGCATTGCTGCAAAAATTCTTCCTTCTGATTTCAATTTCTCAGGAGACCTTCGTGTTCAAGGGAACTTTGAAAATGTTGAAGAAATTGAATCTATGATCACTGCCAAATTCTCCCCGAAGTTGTAAAAGGCTGTAACTTTTCCTCCGATACAATCATTATAACAATTGATCCTAGTTGACCAAGTGCATCACCACGTTGAAGGATTTTTCATGTCTTACACATACCCTTTTAGTATTGGTTTCAAGCTTCATGTCCCAAAGATCATCAAAGACATTTGTCGGTAGTATAGAGTATGCCTGGGACAAGTTGCTCCGCAGATTTGAAGATTAGTTTACTGCATAGAGATGCTGGCCGATAGTGTCAATGCCCCGTTCACCATTGACCACCTTTTCCTTCTTTACTACCCTCGGATCTTTCAGGGTGGTATTATTCATTTGTACCCCGCAAAATTCGTAGCCTCATTAATGCTGAAAATAATTTTGACCGAGATTGGTTAACCCGATTTATATTGATCAAGACCGACCAGATCCATCAACCTTCTATAGATCCTTTCCCAGAAGAGTAGAACCCATTCTGTGAGCATCTTTAAACACGAACTTGCTTATTTTTCTTTTAAATAAAGGAACTAGCCTTTCTCATGCAAATATTATATTTTTGTAGACACTTTAGTTGAGCCACAACTGATTGAATGGATTTTTGAGTGGGTTGTTAGCCTTCTTCGTGCCTTCCCCGACATCACACGATCATGGAAGAGTATCACTTCCAAGTAGTGGAAGGGAAAATACCACAGTAAGTTTAACCCTAATTCGAACCCTTATATAGATTCATCCTCCGAATTTCCCGAGTGTGACACCTCGTACCTTCAAACTAAGCGATGTTTATAATTCAGGGGTTTAGGAAATTAAAATGTGAAGTTTCAAGTTGAAAATCAGTTTCACTTCTACAGAATGAATTTGACGCCAGATTATACGGACCGTAGAATTAATTACGATCCGTCGAAATGAACCGTCGATTTTGTTTTGAAGTTGATGGAACCCAATAGCTTTTTATGGACCGTACAATATTTGACGATCCGTCCTTTTTGATCGTCTGAAGCCTCTCAAGTTTTGAAGTCACTGGAAAGTTGTAAATTAAATTAATTCGATGATCCGATTATACGGATCGTACATAATTCGACGGTCCCTTGGCAGACCGTATAAAATTCGGTGGTTCATCGAATTGGCCGTACATTTCATGGCGGGCTAAAAAGTATAAATATAAGACATTGTTTTAAAAATCAGATCTCATTTCTCTCAAGCCCTAGCATGAAAGCTCTCTCTTCCCAACCATCTCCTACACCAAGATAAGTCTTTTCACGCGATTCTATGTGATTCCAATGTAATCCTAATGAATCCGAGTAGAATCCAATGTTCTTAACCTAGGGTTTTCAAGATAAACCCATTCTAAGGTTTTTCAAGGTTCAAGGTTTGGGATTATCCTTCCAAGTTCAGATTTTAAGACACGTATTGGTGAAATTAAGGTATGTAGAGCTTCTATCCATGTGGGGACATCATTATTCTTCCCCACGCCACATGTAAACCAGGAAATAAGAATTCTTTAGACCTAGAGTTTTTTCTCAAGTTCATAATAATCTTATATTCATGTTCAACTATATATGTATCATATTGTCGGTTATTAAATTCATGATATGTCATTTCGATTGTCATGAACCTGTCTATAATCTATGAACCCATGTATTTAGTTTCATGAGTTCTTAATACAAGTTATGATCATTATCACTCAGTTTCATAAAGTCATATATGTTTCTCATAATTTATACAATTTATATTATGTTTTTACAAGTTATGATTTCAAGTTGTTTCATGTAATTAATGGGCTTCCAAGACAACTATTTTCAAGTACATATTTTTGGAATTTGCACAGATTACGGAGAATGCTCAGACAGCCTGAAACTACGTATGCTAACATAGGATAAGGGTCGCTCCGCCAGAAGATTATACATTCTACCGTTTGTAGGATTATTGGATCCATCATGTTCATGTGCATGTCTCGTACTACGGAAAAGTACGGAATGACTTAGTTGATTGGGCAGAGATCAGACTCCATATTCACACATGGTGGTTCATGTCAATTTTGGTAATGCTCTCCCACAGATATACAAATATACAATTTACAAATTTTACACATGTTATTACAATCATGTTCATGTTCCTATTTTATTTTCAGTTTCATGATCCTATTATATCAGTTGTCTGCTTATTCTTTCAGTTGCATTACATACGGTACAATTCAAATATTGACGACCCTTTGCATGGGCTGTTTGGAGAGCCACATCTCATTCGGGGTGTCGGTTTAGTTATTTTATGATTATGCATTATTAGTAGAGGTATGCTAGGGCCTTGTCCTGGTAGACAACTTTACATTTAAACTCACATTTAGAGATTTCATACACTAGTTTAGTATGTCATGTCAGCATTGATTATCATACTTATTATATTTTTAGATTATTTTCGCTATAATTATTTCAGACTACAAATACAGTATTATGTTTTACATGTTTAAAAAAATTATTATTGCATGCTTTTGATGCCCACGCTGACAAGCAAGTCATGTGGTTGCTCGGTCACATGTAGCTAGGCACCGAGTGCCGTGTTTCACCCAGGCCATAGTTCAGGGCATGACACTGAGATTCCTTTTTATTATATTTACTCCATCCGCTGGGCTCCCGGTAAGGAAAACTGCGGCCCAGAAGGTGTCTTCCCGCACAACTACTTTGTCCAACATTCTTCAGTCTGTTTCTAACACTTGAAAGCGTAAAAACTCAAGAAGAGGTTCCCGTGACCCCGACGGGAATTGGTTCCAGGGTCAGGAACTGCCACTGGCTTACCGAGCTTTAGAAAAAGGTTTAGGAAGAGACACAAGCGAGCGTCATTTAGATTGATGATAAAGAGAAGGTAAATGATTAAGGCACCTGCCCCGGGAGTCCCCTATGTGATGTTTGAGAGATGGAGACAATTGTTCCTCCTACTGACCCTTCTAAGCACAACTCGATCCCTAACGCCGATAGTATAGCTGAGACATCCACTTCTTCCCTCCAGAAATCTTCCAGCGCTACTCTAGAGGCTTCTCTTGCACACCTCGCAGACTTACTTTTTCATGTAAGATATTTCCTCCTCTTAACTGTTCTTCATACGTCTAAGTTTCTAACTAGCTCGAATTTCCTTGTTCAGGGCCATGCCACTGCTGTCTTTACTGTGGATTTAGCTAGGGCGATGGGCTCTTCTCGGGAGAAAAATAAGTTGAAAGAGAAAATCTGACACCTTCGGGTAGAAGTGGAAGACCTCAGAGATCCAGGCTCTCTTCAAGCCTACTCTGATTGCGTCTGCAAGATGACATTGATTCGTTACAAGACTAGGAGAATTTTCTCCAGGTCTTAACCACTTTCGATGTGACCCTCCAAGGGAGAACGACTAGGCAGTGTCCCAAAGGAAGCTAAATTCCTCAGAGCATACCATCGTTGAACTCCAAGCCAAATGCCAGGACGTCTCATGTTCATTATGGCACCGAATTTTTGATATGTTTAGGATAACATACGTTTTTATGCTCATGATGGCAAACATTGATTAATCATAAAAGAAATTTTTGATATGTTTAAGATAACATACATTTTTATGTTCGTGATGGCAAAGATTGATTAATCATAAAAGGAAGATTTCATTTAATTCTTTAACTTACAAATGTGAAGATAAGTGCAAGCATAGTCTGGTTTCCATCTAGTGTGGTCAGTCTGGTTACATGTAGTTTGAAAATCTGGGCAGTCCCCAGCATCTGGGAGTCCCTAGTATCAGGTGCTTTTTCTTGAAGTGTTGAAATTTCCTTTAATTTCCTTCACTCCTACACGGGAGTATATGGCCCCCAGTGTCTGGGAGTTCATGCTATGAAGACCCGAACACTGGATAACTCTCCTTGGTAGTAAGACTATCAACATACTTATTTGTTGGTGCTGCCACATTAGAAACCTTGCCAGAAAAATCCGATCAGAACAAAAACTCGGACGAAGGAAAAAGAGTGCAGCGCATGTTTATCTCACTACATATAGTACTTCTTCAAATGGATTACATTCCAATTACTAGGAAGTTTGTTTCCTTGCTGGTCTATCAGCTGATAAGTTCCTTTACCAGCAATATCGGTGATGGTATATGACCCTTCCTAATTTGCACCTAACTTCCTTGCATTGTGTTCCCGGATACTTTGAGTAACCCTCAAGAGCACCAAGTCCCCGAGTTTGAAGTGTCGAAGATTGATGCATCGATTGTAATATCACTCCATTCTTTGCTTTTAGGCTACCATCTGGACATATGCAAGGTCTCGGCGTTCTTCAAGCAAATCCATATGCACATATATTGATTATTCATTTGACTTATTATGTGCTCGATGATACTTCAAACTGGGAGTTCCAACTTCAATCGGGATCAAGGCCTCTGCACCATAGACCAAGGAAAAAAGAGTCTTTTGTCGTAGTTCTATATGCCCATAAAATTTCTGGTAGCATAGAAGGTCGGTTTCCTTTTGCAGCTTCCAATTTCTTTTTCAAGTTCTGGATTATAGTCTTGTACGTTGACTCTGCTTAACCATTCGAACCGGGATGATAGGGAGTGGTGGTGATACGCTTGATCTTTAAGTCATATAGGAACTTCGTGACTTTGCCCCAATAAAATTCCAGTCGTTGTCACAAGCTATCTCATTTGGATGCCAAAGCGGCAGATGATATGCTGCCAAACGAAGTCCATTACCTCCTTTTCCCAGAGCTTCGCATAAGCTGCAGCTTCAACCCATTTAGAAAAATATTCAATCATAAATATAATTTGAGATAAATGTTATGGTGCTACTAGCAAAGGTCCAACTATGTCCATTCCCCACTTTATGAACGACTATAGAGATACAACTGGATGCAACTCCTCCCTCGGATGATGTAACAGTTGTGCATCGCGCTGACACTTGTCACATTTCTTCACGAAAATTTTTGTATCTTCTCGATCCGGGGCGAATAATAACCGACCCTCATGAGTTTTCTCATCAAGGATTCCACCCCCAAATGGTTTTCGTATATGCCTTCGTAGACCTCTCTCATCATATAATCAGCTTAATCGGGGCCTACATATCGGGCTAAGGGACCATAAAAACACAATCGACAAAGTTTTCTATCCACGACATAGTATTGGGCTACTTTGGTCCTTAGATCTCTAGATACTTTCGGGTCCTCCAAAAGCTTTTTGTTTACAAAGGAGTCCAGAAATTCATTCCTCTAGTCCCAAGTTAGGCTGGTTGAATTCTCCTCATCGTAACCTACGGAATCCCGTGCTGAGTGCAATAACTGAATAACCGATTCGTTTTTTGAAGCCTAGGTTTGCGAGTGCATCCGCTTCTATGTTCTCCTCCCAGGGTATATGCACTACTATCCATTCTTGTTACCGGGACAACAGTTTTAGAACCTTTTCGGGGTATCTTGACATACGTTCCTCTTTGGCCTCGAACACCCCATGGACTTGGTTCACCACCAATAATGGGTCATACTTAACTTCAATAATCGAGGAGCCTAAGCCCCGAGCTAATTCCATACCTATAATCAAAGCCTCATACTCAGCTTCATTGTTAGTCAACGTATTATTATGAATTACTTGCCTTAAAATTTCATCGGTGGGAGTATGTAATACTATTCCCAGACCGGTCCCCTTGACATTAGAGGCGCCATCTATGTAAAGTGTCCAGACCCCGGGGCAGTCCTCGAGACTAGGATGGCCTTCTTTTCCGCTTGCGGAGTTACTATCGGACTAATATCGGCCACGAAATCAGTAAGGACCTATGACTTTATCACAGTTTGGTGTTTATATTCAATATCAAATTCACTTGATTCTACCACTCATTTATCCAGGCACCCAGAAAGCTCGAGATTATGTAACACATTTTAAAGTGAAAATGTGGTTACTGCGACAATCGGGTGGCAATGAAAATATGGTCGAAGCTTTCGCGATGACATAACTAAAGCAAAAATCCTATATTTTGAGCAACATGTATTGAGTCTCGACTCCTGACATTATTCTACTTACATAATAGACAGGAAATTGCGTACATTTTTCCTCATGTACCAAGACTGCACTTACACTAGCTCTAAGACTGTAAGATAAATGAGTAATTATTATTCCGTCCTTTGGCTTTGACGTGAGTTGAGGGCTAGATAAGTAGGATTTCAGGCCCCGTAGGGTTGCTGACATTCAGGAATCCAAACAAAATTGTTCTTTTTTTAGAAGTAAGAAGAACTTGTGACATTTTTCTGATGACCGAGAGATAAATCTGCGCAAAGTCATCACTTGCATTGTCAACCGTTGTACCACTTTTACATCTTCAAGTTTGTATGGTATGTATTTGATAGATTTTATTTTGTCAGGGTTTATCTTGATCCCTCTATGAGAAACCCAAGAATTTTCCGGAACCCACCCTAAAAGCACATTTCTCGGGGTTAAGCTTCATATTAAACTTTCTCAATATCTCAAAAGTTTCCTGCAAATGAGTTAAATGGTCCTCTGCACGAAGACTCTTAACAAGCATATCATCTATATATACTTCCATGATTTTTCCTATTTGTTTTTCAAATATTCTGTTTACTAACCTTTGATATGTAGCTTCGACATTTTCTAATCTGAATGACATAACGTTTTAGCAATAGATGCCAAAAGTAGCTAAAATGATGTTTTCTTTTGGTCTTCCGGTTGCATCCTTATTTGGTTATACCTAGAGTACGCATCGAGAAAACTCATTATCTCGTGCTCGGCCATAGCATCGATCATTTGATCTATGTTCGACAATGGAAACGAGCTTTAGGATATGTATTATTTAAATCTTTATAATCAATGCACATTCTAAATTTGTTCTCCTTTTTAGGCACTATGACTACATTTGCTAACCAGTTTGGATATTTTACCTCTCAAATTGATCCTATATTAAGTAATATAGCTACATCTTCTTTAACAAACCTATTGCGGAGTTCGGCGATCGCCGCTTCTTCTGCCGCACTGGAGGGAAATTGAGATCCAAGCCCAACTTATGAGTTGTGACTTATGTAGGAATGCTTGTCATATCTTCATCTGACTATGCAAAGTAATCAATCTTTAGTTGTAATATATTTAAGAAGTAATTTTTTGAGCTCCGGGATTAATCTCGTGCCCAGGTATACTTTCATGTCGGGAATTTCTGAGTGTAGAGCAATCTGCTTAAATTCTTCTACAGTAGACTTGGTGGCACCTGATTCGTATGGTACCTGATATCGGTCCAAAAACTCCTCTTCTAGGCAAATTGATTCTAGTTCTGCTGGCGGAAACTGATGAACATTTTCCGATGTGGGTTCTGCATTCTGCAATTTCTATTTAGGATCTGCTACTACTTCTGATTCCTCTATGGCATACATCTATATGGCAGCGGTCTATTCCCCTCGAATATGCTGGATCCCTTCCAGTGTCGAGAATTTTACCAACAGATGTAATATTTATGGGACCGCCTTCATATCATGTATCCAGGGCCTCCCGAATATTGCATTATACCTCATGTCACCGTCAATGACATAAAATTTAGTCATTTTAATGACACCCATGGCATCTACTGGTAAGTCTACTTCTTCGTTCGTGGTTTCATTGGACGTATTGAAATTTGAGTTGGTTCTGGCAGCCGGAATAATTTTGTCTACCATATTCATCTCTTTTACAACCTTCAGTCGAATAATATTAGTTGAGCTCCCGGGATCAATCAAGACCCTCTTCAACTGGAAGCAATCGATAGGTACTGTGATAACCAATGCGTCATTGTGCGGAAAGATCACGTCGGCAGCGTATTCCTCAGTGAAGGTGATAATGTGCTCATGTGGTATCTCCCAAAACCTTTTTCTCCTAAGTTACCAAAATTTTTGTTTTCTTTGCCGTAGTGAAAGATGTAGCATTAATCATTGACCCACCAAAGATCATGTTAATAATATGGGATGATGCGACCGAACTAGGTTTATCCTCAGTAGGTGGACCCCGCTTATAATTGTTACGAGCTCTTTCGCTCAAATATTCTCGAAGGTGGCCCCTGCTCAGCATTCCTGCCACCTCTTCTCGTAAATGTCTGCAGTTTGCTATTTTATATTCGTGAGTGCTATGAAAGTCATACCAAATAGACTGACCATTTTACTAGGATAGGCTTGCAACGGCTTCGGAGGCCGGGATGTTGAATGAGTTCTTAGTACCTCCACCATTTGATCTTTGTTGACATTGAAGTTCTACTCGGATAATTTCGGGTATCCGATACTCTTGGTAGAAGAGTTAGCCGAATTCCCTTTGTTAAAATTCACATACCCCTGATTGTTTTGATGGAATCCTCCCTTGTTATTTGTCTTTTCAACGGAGCAAAATCCATGTCCACCTCATTGCTTTCCGGGAGTAGGATAAGGTTGGAAGCGATTCTTCGAGGAGTTCCGGTCTGCTCCGGCTCATTTGTCTTTCCAAAATATACTTCTGACCTAAGTCCCCAACAAATCATCTTCTATCTGGATCTTGGACTAATACCATTTGTGCACGTTTTCCCAGGTTGTAGCCTAGAATTTCAAGAGATTTCCCTTGAGTTTCTGTAAGGCATCTAGGCTTAAGGATTCAAACCCTTTGTGAAAGATTTTGCAGCCCATTCGTCCAGGACTGCAGGTAGCAGCATACACTCCTTCTGAAACCATGAGACAAAGTCTCTAAGGAGTTCTATTTCTCCCTGCGTAATGCGAAAGATATCCGCCTTACGGGTCTTCACCTTCCGCGCCCCTACATGAGCTCTTATGAACACGTCGGTCAGTTGGTCGAAAGATCCGATTGAGTGCTCAGCGATGAGTGAATACTATGTCAACGATCCCTTAGCAAATGTCTCGGTAAACGTTTTAATCTGAATCGATTATATCTCGTGTTCCCTTAGATCATTTCCTTTGAGGGTCGTAGTATAGGCCGTTATATGCTCCTATGGATCAGTAGTCCTATCATACTTAGGTATAAATGATATTTTAAACCTTTTGTGGATCACTTCGAGCGCAGCCTCTGGCTTATACGTCAACTTAATATATTTCCTCGCATTCGGTCTTTCAACCACATGGAAGGCTCCCGGTATTTGATTGAACCGGTGTCAGAATTCCTTGACAGATTTTTTCGCATTCTCTGCGTTGGTGTCCACTTTATTCATCATATCCTTCATATATTTTCAGACCTGTTCCTGGAACATATTTTCAGGGATGACTTCACTTTCTAAAGTGCCATCATTTCTCGATCTATCCTGATTATTTTCGGTATCTCCGTCGGCATTTGGTGGAGGTGACGGGTCATCTGTTGGAGTACTTCCAACATTTTTGGATATGTGTTCCGTGTGAAACTGCATCAGACGATTCAACTACTCACACCATAACGACATTCTGCGCCCTCAGATTCTGTATGGCTTCCTCAGACATCCCATCATTTGGAACATCCTCCTGCCGAGTCTATCCGCCTCCGGAAGTGGCTCCGTCTGCAACTAATGGATCTCTCCGTGCCGAATCTTCCATCGGTAGACCATCTGGCCCAATAGGGAAGTTGTTCCAGTGTTGCGATTGTCTCTGAATTCTCCCCTTCCTGTCATTTGTTTACTCTGAATAAAAACAAGACTCAAAGAGAAAATTAGATTAATAGAAAAGAGGGGTCACTTATGACACCATAATTGTCCAGGCCCCACGGTGGGCGCCAAACTATTTACCCGTAAAATAATACAATACATTTGAATTTGTTTACGTGGTCAAGGACACGTGAATCTCAACTGACTGATCTGAAAAATAAGCTACATAAAATATACTGTAAATAGACAATAATAAGACAAAGTGAAGAGATAATTAGCCTGAGCCTTGCGAAAGCTTCTGTACAATAAAACTATAATTGATAAAAATCGAGAGAATGTGTTGTAATAGCTTGAATATGATGATGTACAATGAAACTATGAGTCTTATTTATACATGAGCTTTTTGGGTACACAACTCATGCAATATGCTCTCATTAATACAGGTGAATGAATGTTGTAATAATTGGACAATTAGTATCTCCATAAATGCAATTAGCGCTCCATTGGAAGACGTATGACCGATTTGGTAACGACTGCTCGTTGCAATTCAAACGGCTCCTCTAACCTTTCGAGTTCCCGGTATCATAGACGCATACGACGCTCCCCGACACTACTTGTGTCTTATCGGTAGCGTCCAGGCTGATCTGGACTTGACTCAACATCATACTTCACGTGTCATATCATAATTCGTACAACTGTCTTATATTAATTTTGTCTCATACAATTGACATACACCATACATGTATTTTTATACACATAATACCTACATATAGGTTGGGCATGGTTAGGTGGTGAGTGTGGTGATTTGAGTAACGAAGAACTATAAAACAACTAGAGTTCTTCGTGTTTCTAATCATGAGTACTACTATGTATTTGAAACTTCAAGAAAAGGTTGTCTGTACTTGTCTTATTAAGGTTGTGGTTCAGTTTTATTTGCTAATTATTTATTAACTTTGATTCACTTGTTGCTAATCTATGTCCACTACTTTATTAGAGAAAAAAACCTCACTTATTATAATGTTAATTTAAAATAACACAAAAAAATTGACTAGTAACATTTTTGTGTCGAAAAAGTGATTCCAAATCTCATAGGTACTTGCAACCGCAAAGTTGCATTTTCTTCAATTAATTATTGAACTCTATCCGCCCGCCTTTTTATATTAATTTTATTTGATTAATTAGGAGTACTATTTTAGTACCATTATTGTTAATTTCCAGTTTCTAGAGACTTCTCACTATGCGACGTGTGGTTGGTGCAATAGCAACTCAGTTTGGATAAGAATTAACAAGAGTAAAACAATAAATTAACCAAAGAATGTTTAGGTTTCACGCAACTTTTAAAATGGTACTTTAAATTTTATGCACTAGTAATGTATAAATTTCGAATCAATTTCATAAATAGTTATTTAGTTTTAATTTACTGTACTAAAGTCACTAAACTATTTTCTGTAACTAACATTCAACTTTACCTAAATATTACGAAAGTTAGTAAACTATTTGTCAATCAAAATGCCATTTAATTTTTCCTAAGTATTACAAGAAGCCATTACGACGAACCTGAGGGATACAACAATTGCAAGGAACGGGAAGTAAGTAAATATTACAATTGCTAGAAAGAATAATCTAAATATTACAACAAAACTGGAAATCAAGAATGAAACAAACTCCTTGTGTGATTTGCTGAGTCGAGTGATGACACTCTGTCTTTAAGACAAGATTGCTCTGTATATCTCTTTATACGTTGTCGGGCAATAGTCTTTCAAGATACAACAACAACTTAACAATTGAGCAAAGGAAACTCAAGTGTTACTCTTGAAGAACTTTGAGTGTAGTAGACTTGCTAGAGAGGAAGAAAAAGATGTTAGAAATTTCTGTAAATATTTCTAAGTGTAGTGAACAATTTAGCCAAATGCCTCAATTTATAGTGTAATGAGATGACCCTTCAACTAGCCAACTAATGGCCTTCAATAGCCATGTAATGGCACTTGATGGAGGGGTTACATTCAGCCAAATAATGGCTGAATTCATGTGCCAAGTAATGGAGATTCAATGCTCCAAAACCAGCCCAAAGGTCAGAACTTTCCAACTTCCCGTCGTAGCATTCTGCCTCCGAAGCGTCATGGCTCTGCGAATTAGCGCCGCGGTGCTGCAGCTCCAGTGGCTGAAGACCCAATTAGCACCGCGGCACCTCGGCTCCGACGGGGCTGCACCGCGGGCCTTCGCGGCTCCGCGACGACTTCCGACTCATTTCATCTTACACTTCTTCCTTCATTTACCAACGTGGAATACTTATGTCATTTGGCCAATAACCGTCCATCATTCTATGTCTCAAACGTATTACATACGTACCAATATCTCTTTCACTAATAAAATTTGTGATACTTGGCACTACGTGTGCACGTGTGTGGAAACAACGTTTCCGACATACGGGGGCCCAATTATTTAAGTCATAAATAATGGGATATACTTAATAACACATTAGTAAATTTCTAACAATACCCTCTTGAAAGAGATTTTGGCCCACTCACATAGTGCCTTTTCAGCAATCTTTCAGTGGATCGATGTTGCATCTAGATAGGTAGCTTTCGCTTTGAACCTTCCATAGTTGAATACCATCAAATTTACTTACTGCGTGATGAACGTGATGTCTTGAACCGTCAGTGTTTAGTGTATGTCAAGTCAACGGTACCAATACAACAACTTTCCTTACTCTGTTCTTCATAATGTTTTGTCCGTTGTGGCCATGGACACTTCTTGGATTCTTAAGTGCATTCATTTGAGGCGACTTGTCCTTGCACTTAAATAGGTAGTCTCCTACAAGGTATCTTGTTATACCCCACTTTACAAGTGTTAGGAACCATTAAAAGTTTCTCCAAACCTAACCTCAACCGGTGAGGATCATTAAAGGCCACATACCAACAGTCCATCTCAAGCAAGCATGCAATACCTTTAAAGTCCATATACCAACAGTCCATCCAACAAAACCAACCAGACACACATGAGGCTCCTATTGATTTCTCAGGTTATATACACATATTCCTTTCTTGTAGATATATGCTTACCAGTGAACAATCACAACTAACATGCTTCACATCATTTTTAAGTCACATGAAAACAGATCCATATCTTCACAACCCTAAGTTGTACATCAATCTTATCAATCCACATACAAATCCATATATTTCTTTTCGATTAATCCAAACATATAACCATAGCAAACATTACACTTTCCAGGCTTACATTATCTTTTTCGTATATGAGTGAGACAACTTCTCATAATCTCAAAATGTTTTACATCATACTGTCCTTCTGGCGTGTTCGTCTAGTAGAAGTCACTCACTTACTGGATATGAATATGAATTAACCGAAGTCTTTTTGGTAATCGATATTACCGAAATAGTAACAGACACAAGTTAAACTCAAGTTCTTAAGACTCAGCTCTACTACACGACCTATGATATGAAGGAATAGAAACAATTCTAAATACCCAGTAGCCTCTTGTTTATAAGTGTGGCGCGCAACACACCCATAACCAAGACTCTACTAGACACGGCTTGTAGACTCCCTAGGATAGACATGCTTTGACACCAAGTTTGTCACGACCAAAACCGGAGGACCATGACGGGAGCCGGACCCTACCCGCCGGGCACCACATCTACACTCCACCCTTAATCATATTTAAACACGGACTAAGTCGTGATAGATTATATAAAGTTCCAACCCAAAAGCCCCAACTTACCTATTTATTTTCAAGGCCGACAAGGCCTTACATGACAACTAACCACATGACACCTATCTACAAGCCTCTAAAGAGTAAAACATACCACGACAAGACCGCAACTCGAAACTAATAGAGTGCTCCAACTACCAGCTGAACCAGTAACCTACTAGGGTGAACTGTCTCTCTCTCAATATGAACCTGTGGGCATAAAATGCAGTGTCCCCAACAAAAGGGACGTCAGTACGACTGATGTACCAAGTATGTCAGGCATAAGAAATAACATAACAGAGATATAACAATAAACTGAAACAGGAACAACCGACCAACAGTAATTATCCCTGAGGGCCCTAATACATATGCCTAACTATTATGCACAATGTAGTTTCCATATACATCAGCCTCAATGGACATCTTCCTTACCATAATAGCCTCTGTGGGCATCATACCATATAATGATTAATGAATGTATGCATGATGCAAATGTGGTATACTAATGTCCACACAGGAATCCTCCCATAACCACCTCTGTGAGCATCATTTTATATCGCCACACAAGAGCATCATTTCATGTTGGCCTCTTCGGGCTCTTTTGTCATAGTCTATACCAGCTGCAGGTGGTGTGCGTATATAACGCCTTTTTCCTTTCCCTCAATTCCCATACATATATATATGTAATATTTACCATATAGTAATGTGCATAGCACAAGTGATAGAGGGTAACATATGAATGCAATGCAAATGAAATGTATGAATAATAATAAAACATCCGGAGTGACATAATATCCTTTACACCTTTGGTTAACATTGGGAACATCAACATCTTTTCTGGTGTGCCTTATTAAGGTCTTAGAAACATACTTAGACATTCTTTCAACATATGAGTCAATGACTTGATCATTCCTAACTACTAAGAGTAGAGTAATTTATGTATCAACACGATGGTTATGTTTCGCACATAGAATTATGCCAAAAGAAAGAAAGAGCCTTAGATACCTTGTTGTCGAAATTATCTAAGTTCCGTGGGTCCTTGTAATCTTTATAAGTGATTATCTACACCATACAAATGATTTACATCATAATCGGATCAATATACTAGAAATCGCTTCATTGAGATATTCTAGCGAATACTTTGTACGCGTAAAATCCATATTATATTTATATCGAAACCTATGCGTGTAGAGAAACACACAACCCTCTTAATCCTTCTTCTTACTGCTACAATATCCAAAATAGTACAACAATTTCACATGCAACCCCAATACCTTACAATTACGGCAGTCCCGACAACACCCAACCCAAACTTAGCATTTTCGATAATCATTTTAGAGCTAATGGAAAGAATCATGTTCTGTAATTGTTTAAACTTTAGGAACAAGAAAGATTACATATGTTAGACATAGCGACGAGAATTTTCAAAAAACCATTCGCCCAAATCAGTTTCCGACAAGCAGAAATAGCAGAACCCAAAATCGATTCGCGCCAGAATCTTTTCGAATTCAAGGTTCTTGCTTAGATTTTGAGTTTCTAGGCTTTTTTTAAGGCTTCGGTTCTACTTGAATTAAATCCCAGAACACCTTGAATTTCTTCCTTTCTAGGTGAGCAAAGGTTTTCGGAAAACCCCCAATTTTGTCGAGAATTTCAGAGAGCTCACCAGTAAAGGTTACTCTTTCTGTTAGAAGTGTGACTATTATTTCTCCATGAATGAATTTTACAGAAGCTTAGGAGTTAAATAAGTTTGAAGAGATGAAGAACGCTTAGTTGTAGAGAAAGGTGAATGTTTTGGAGACCTGTGAAGTTGCCACCGATCTGTTATAGGCGTAGTCACTGGAACATTGGGTTATAATGCTACACGTATAAATCCCCACTATATATTGTCTCTCCAACTATAATTAATTAATCCCATAATTAATTAATTATACACACAATTAAATTCCCGATCTCAATTCACTTAAATCCCGGCGACTTATAAAATCCTCTCATACCTAATGTCATAATTCTTGCAATATGACACTAATCTATAACCTCTTCAGGGATACACAATTATTATTATTAATCCCGTCGTCGCACTTGTTAAATCCAAAATTATTTTGGAATCACGTCCTTTTATAAACTAATTTTCTTATTAGTATATGCAAGTACAACATAAACATCCCGGGTCCGGGTCTACTTGCTTTCGTTTATGGGTTCAACCGTTACCCGAAAGTACGGGGTGTTACATCCTCTCCCCCTTAGAAACATTTGTCCTCGAATGGGGTAACATATCTAATTCTTGTCACAATAAACGCGACTGGAATCATCTCTAGGCAATTAAAATGATGACATCCTTACAGAACCTAACATCTGAAATATTTGTAGTACTAGGTGGTTTTCTACAATATTATTGACACTTCCATTTATCCAAACAGGGGATAAGACTCTCATGGACTTATATCTTCACTTTCAACTATTCATTTCCCTTTATCTTACCCCAAAACCATCAAACATCAATCTTAAGACTATTCATACAAAGGAAAGATATGCACATATGATCTCATAGAATCCATTTGCCATATTAGTATGCACATGTCTTAACTAGGATTTAAGCATTTTCTAGAGATGCAAAAGAACAGTAAAGGGGCATAACAGGCTCAGAAACAAGGCATTTGAGATGGTAAGGGCAGTAGCAAAATCTCATGTTAGCAAAGACTCAAATAATTAACATATCGGTAATGGTAAATACTTTTCAAAGTTAGACAACAATAGGAGGCATACAACAAACCACAGAACAATATGAAGGAATAAAGACCAATGATCATATTGGATTCCTACCAAAGATATGTTTTCCCAGATTGCCACATTGAAATAAACAAGAAGGTTAGCATTTCCCATTTAGAACTTTTCAGTAGGTACCAAACTATACCTACCCTTATCATGCTTATTCATTCCTTAGATCAAGAAATTTAATCTTGTCACAATATGACTCATGTAAACTAAATGAGATACTAGTCTATGTGCTCATGCCAGTTAACCATACATAAGCTCAATCCAATAACTAAATCCTTATCCCTATTGCATACTCTATTGTCCACAGATGTGTGAGTTGGGACAAATTTAAATTACTGTAAAATGTCCTTTGTGCAAATAGATAGGCAGACAGGATCAAATCACAATCCATGTATTTAACATGGGTATACAAACAGTTTCAAAGCATTAGACAATCAGAACATAATTTCAGGTTGTCACATACTCATTTATGGATCAATCTTATCCATACTAAGACCAACACAAACAGGATAGCACCCTCACTCAGTCATACATTACACAACACATCACAATGTTTTCCTATACTATAATATATGTTTTATTCTTAAAGAAAGAACATCAGCTCATCAAGAACATATACTGCAGCATCTGGATAAGAATGTAGCAGCTTGTAAGCAAAAAAAATAGAATGGCCAAAATCCTGCAGTAAGTCATACCCAAAATGAGGTGTCAATGGCTAAGGTATATGAGTGGTTTCAATCAGAATAAATATCAAAATATGGCAGGAAACTTAACTCAAGGATACTATCTGTTAAAGTTAATATGTAACATCAAGTTGTGACCAAATTCAGCCCAAAAATAGTATATGTTTTTCTTTCAAGAATCCCAACTGGTTACATCACAATGTGTTATTTGTTTTTGGGCTTATGTTTAGCCACTTTGTGGGCAGAGGGCAGTAGCAGCAGGTGATAGCAAAAATAGTAGCCAAATAATGGTAACCAGTATCATCAATCAACATCTATCATAGCAGTAAGTATGGTAATAAAATACCTCAAAAAAATAACAAGTATATGCAGCAACCAGTCCAATGTAACAGTGTCCAAAATAAAAGGCAGCAGCTAATGGAAACAGTTTCAACACTTTGCCTCAGATCCATACAATAGAGATAATCAGGACATATCAACTGCTGGATGACTGAAACATGGGATGTGATTCATGCAATATAGAGATTTAGACAGAACAAACAAGCATACTAATGGCACAACACCACTGATCCATTATATACGCATATTTAGCTGGCCCTAAGAATTGAACTTAAGCTTAACATTTACAGATAGCTAAAACTAAACATGGCTACCAGTTATTTAATCCAAATTCAAGTTATGTATTCAACAAAAAAAAAAGTTAACATACATATACAAGATGGTAGATATAACTCATGCTATTTTTTTTAAGTTTTCAGGTTCATGTTTAGACAACCAGAATTAACTTCCCAAAGTGATATATTCATAAGAAAGAGCCATGTCTTATACAGTTTAATACTTAATCTAAATGGAAAGGAAAATTATAAGTTAAACATGATGCAAACACTAAGAATCTAGCTGGCAAAAAGTGTGATAACATTTCAGCCCATAACTCATGGTAAGGTTTGAGAATGGGTAGTAGCTAATTTATCAAAAGGTGGAACATAGAAAGCAACAATCAGCCCACTCAAAAGCAGTAGCAACTCCCCTTTTGAAACAACAACCACATAGCCTTAAGGCATAACTAAACAGCCTTAAAAATAACCACAAATGAGCAAAATATGCAATAATTATTTACACTAAAGCACAGTAGATCAACAACCTATTTAACACAACAAGTACAATATGTGCAGCAAAACAACAATAGTAAATAGCAACAATTTATCTCAAGTTACAGCAACAACTTACTCAAGTTACATCAGCTCAGGGAAGCATAACAACAGATAGCAGAAAATAGTAATAAAACAGCAGCCGTAACTCAAAGTGTATAAGATCATTTCTCAAAGTGCAGTATTTTGAGGACCACACAAGTGCATTTATGCATAGCATGGATAACATGTCTTAAGGAAAGAGCTAAAACACACAACCTAGACAATGTAGTATTACAACATATAAAAGACTATTCTTATCATGGTTCTTAAACAATTATACACAGATCACACACTTTAATCATTTGACAAATATCATGCCAAACCTAACATATTTTTTTTTAACCATAAACTAAAATCTCTTAAGACCATCTACACTGGAGACACATCCAGAGGCAGGACAATTAGTTGACATAGCTGGCACAATCAACTTTCATATTCATGTTCAATAGTTATTTAAGTACTTCACAACTCAAATCATATTCCAACACATGCTATTTCTAGATTCAGAACCTGATCTAAGCTCACCCATTTCACTGTTGGTATTTAACTCTAAGTGATGATATAAACAAATCACTAAACACATGTTCAAATCTCCATAGCCTTCATGACCCCAGTCTATACTTGACATGCATTTTTAGACAATTTATAACTAGATGAAAACATATGTTAGGGACTGATTTAGGTGTGACATGATTAGGATGGTCATAAGGTAAGTTGTAAGTTAATCATTTAGCAATTTATACCCCAAGCACACCAATAATTATCAAAAAGGCAGAAACTAACCAAAGAATACATATATATACTAGACTCAGTTCAATCCCAGACTTACAAAAATACAGATTCCATATACACATCAGTAAGGATTCAAATCTTAGGTATATTATACATCCCTCATTAACCATAGTATACAAAATTAAGCCAAGCAACATATATCATAGTACCTTTTAGCTAATCAAAATCCTAAAGCATATCAATAATACCATATCATTGCATACAAGCCTACTGAATGTCTTAACCAACTAGATTACTTAAACAGATTAACCAAACACGTAGCCTAAAAATGTTTCGTCTATAATAAGACTTAACTACAACATCTCAAGCAAGCATAAAATACTTTTAAAGGCCACATACCAACAGTCCATCCAACAAAACCAACCAGACACACATGAGGCTCCCTTTGATTTCTCAGGTCATATACACATATTCCTTTCATGTAAATATAAGCTTACCAGTGAACAATCACAACTAACATGCTTCACATAATTTTTAAGTCACATAAAAACATATCCATATCTTCACAACCCTAAGTTGTACATCAATCTTATCAATCTTATCAATCCACATACAAATCCATATATTTCTTTTCGATTAATCCAAACATATAACCATAGCAAACATTACGCTTTCCAGGATTACATTATCTCTTCCGTATATGAGTGAGACAACTTGTCATAATCTCAAAACGTTTTACATCATACTGTCCTTCTGGTGTATTCGTCTGGTAGAAGTCACTCACTTACTGGATACGAATATGACTTAATCGAAATCTTTTTGGTAATCAATATTACCGAAATAGTAACAGGCACGAGTTAAACTCAAGTTCTTAAGACTCAGCTCTACTGCACGACCTATGATATGAAGGAATAGATATAATTCTAAATGCCCAGTAGCCTCTTGTTTATAAGTGTGGCGCGCAACACACCCATAACCAAGACTCTACTAGACACAGTTTGTAGACTCCCTAGGATAGACATACTTTGATACCTAGTTTGTCACGACCCAAACCGGAGGGCCACGACGCGGCACCCGAACCCTACCCGCCGGGCACCACATCTACACTCCACCCTTAATAATATTTAAACACAGACTGAGCCGTGATAGATTATATAAAGTTCCAGGCCAAAAGCCCCAACTTACCCATTTATTTTCCAAGGCCGACAAGGCCTTACATGACAACTAACCACACGGAACCTATATACAAGCCTCTAAAGAGTAAAATATACCACGACCAGACCGCAACTCTGAAACGAATAGAGTGCTCCAACTACTAGCTGAACCAGGAACCTACTAGGGAAAACTGTCTCTCTCTCAATATGAACCTGCAGGCATAAAATGCAGCATCCCTAACAAAAGGGACGTCAGTACGACTGATGTACCGAGTATGTCAAGTATAAGAAATAACATAACAGATATATAACAATAAACTGAAACAAGAACAACCGACCAACAGTAATTATCCCTGAGGGCCCTAATACATATGCCTAAATGTTATGCACAATGCAGTTTTCATATACATCAGCATCATCGGGCATCTTCCATACCATAACAGTCTCTGTGGGCATCATACCATATAATGATTAATGAATGTATGCATGATGCAAATGCGGTATACTAATGTCCACACAGGAATCCTCTCATAACCGTCTTTGTGGGCATCAGTTTATATCACCACACAAGGACATCACATCATGTTGGCCTCTACGGGATCTTTTGTCATAGAATGTACCAGCTGCAGGTGGTGTGCGTATATAACGCCTTTTTCCCTTCCTCTTATTCCCATACATATATATATATATATATATAATATTTACCATATAGTAATGTGCATAGAACAAGTGGTCCAGGGTAACATATGAATGCAATGCAAATGAAATGTATGAGTAATAATAAAACATCCGGAGTGACATAATATCCTTTACACCTTTGGTTAACATTGGGAACATCAACATCTTTTCTGGTGTACCTTATTAAGGTCTTAGAAACATACTTAGACATTCTTTCAACATATGAATCAATGACTTGATCATTCCTAACTACTAAGAGTAGAGTAATTTATGTATCAACACGATGGTTATGTTTCGCACATAGAATTATGCCAAAAGAAAGAAAGAGCCTTACATACCTTGTTGTCGAAATTATCTAAGTTCTGTGTGTCCTTGTAATCTTTATAAGTGATTATCTACACCATACGAATGATTTACATCATAATCGGATCAATATACTAGAAATCGCTTCATTGAGATATTCTAGCGAATACTTTGTACGCGTAAAATCCATATTCTATTTATATCGAAACCTATGCGTGTAGAGAAACACACAACCCTCTTAATCCTTCTTCTTACTGCTACAATATCCAAAATAGTACAACAATTTCACATGCAACCCCAATACCTTACAATTACGGCAGTCCCAACAACACCCAACCCAAACTTAGCATTTTCGATAATCATTTTAGAGCTAATGGAAAGAATCATGTTCTGTAATTGTATAAACTTTAGGAACAAGAAAGATTACATCTGTTAGACACATCGACGAGAATTTTCAGAAAACCATTCACCCAAATCAGTTTCCGACAAGCAGAAATAGCAGAACCCAAAATTGATTCGCACCAAAATCTTTTCGAATTCAAGGTTCTTTCTTAGATTATGAGTTTCTAGGCTTTTTTTAAGGCTTCGGTTCTACTTGAATTAAAGCCCAGAACACCTTGAATTTCTCCCTTTCTAGGTGAGCAAAGGTTTTTGGAAAAACCCCTAATTTGGTCGAGAATTTCAGAGAGCTCACCAGTAAAGGTTACTCTTTCTGTTAGAAGTGTGACTATTATTTCTCCATGAATGAATTCTTCAGAAGCTTAGGAGTTAAAGAAGCTTGAAGAGATGAAGAACGCTTAGTTGTAGAAAAAGGTGAATGTTTTGGAGACCTGTGTAGCTTCCACCGATCTGTTATAGGAGTAGTCATTGGAACACTGGGTTATAATGCTACACGTATAAATCCCCACTATTTATTGTCTCCCCAATTATAATTAATTAATCCCATAATTATATAATTATACACACAATTAAATTCCCGATCTCAATTCACTTAAATCCTGGCGACTTATAAAATCCTCTCATACCTAATGTCATAATTCATGTTATATGACACTAGTCTATAACCTCTTCGGGGATACACAATTATTATTATTAATCTCGTCGTTGTACTTGTTAAATCTCAAATTATTTCGGGATCACGTCCTTCTACAAAGTAATTTTCTTATTAGTATATGCAAGTACAACATAAACTTCCGGGTCCGGGTCTACTTGCTTACGTTTATGGGTTCAACCATTACCCGAAAGTACGGGGTTTTACAGATCAGCTGCCTAAAGGTCTTATGCCTCCGTCGAATAGACGAGACTTGCCATTGTACATAGAACTCTGTGCCCTTCCTAGAGCCGACTGACTGTCGTAGTGGATCATTACCGAAGGTACGGGTTTGTCCCAATAAGGGACATCCTCTAAGAAGTCGTGAAGCCACTCAACTTCTTCTCCTGCTTTGTCTAATGCGATAAACTTTGATTTCTTTATGGATCGGGCGATGCAAGTTTGCTTAGAGGATTTCCAAGACCCAGCCCCACCACCAATTATAAATACATACCCACTGGTGGACTTGGTGTTCTCTATACCAGATATCCAGTTTGCATCACTGTACCCCTCTAGTACAGTTGGATATCTCGAATAATGCAACCCGTAAGTTAGAGTGTATTTCAAGTATCGTAGTACCCGATTCAACGCCTTTCAATGATCATTACTAGGATTACGGGTAAACCTAGCCAACTTGTTGACTGCATAAGCAATATCAGGTCAGGTGCAATTTGTTATGTACATCAAACTCCCAATCACCTGTGCATATCGCTCCTGGCATACGGGTGCACCACGATTTTTATCAAACTTTTAATTTCTATCCATTGGTGACTTCATATGCGAACTGTCAAACATCTCGAACTTTCTCAACACATCCTCGATGTAGTGAGACTAAGATAAGACTAGTCCGTCAGACATCTTAGAGATCTTTATCCCTAAGATGACATATGTGATACCCATATCATTCATGTCGAAGCACTATGTCAACATGTTCTTAGTCTCTAGAATCAAGCTAGGACTGCTCTTGTGATCAACATGTCATCTACGTACAAGCATATCATGACGAATGAGTTAGAATTACCTTTCATGTAGACACATTTGTCACACTCATTAATGGAGAAACCCTTCGATGGTAGAGTACTATCAAATTTTTCGTGCCATTGCTTCGGGGCTTGTTTCAGCCCGTACAGAGATTTGACAAGCCGATAGACTTTATTCTCTTACCCTGGAACCACATACCCCTCGGGTTGTTCCATATAAATTTCTTCTTCCAAATCACCATTTAGGAAGGCTATCTTGACATCCATTTGATGTATCTCAAGGTCACGCAACGTTGCGATCGTAATGAATACTCATATGGACGTCATCCTAGACACCAGGGAGTACGTGTCAAAATAGTCAAGGTCTTCTTTCGGTCGATAGCCCTTGACTACCAACCTGGCCTTATACTTATCTATAGACCCATCTGCTTTATACTTCCGTTTGAGTATCCACTTACAACCCAGCGGTTTATTTCTGGAGGAAGATCAACCAACTCCCAAGTATGGTTATGCGGGATGGAGTCTATCTCACTCTCAATAGCTTCTTTTCATAGCGGTGCCTCTGGAGTTGACAATGCTTCAGCAATTGTCCTTGGTTCGTCATCAACCATATAAGCTACAAAGTCAGGATCGAAGGATTTATCCTTCCTGGTCCTTTTACTTCACCTTGGTTCCATATCTGGAGTCTCTAAGTTCTGAGAATCTGGAACACTAGATTTTGGATATTCAGCCACTTCGAAGTTCACTAGATCTGAACCATCTAGATCCGGGAAGTCAACGACTCCCGGTTCCTGAGAGCTTTGTTCATAACTTTGTTTGTGAGAGGTTATGTCTTATTCCTTTCTAGGATAGGTATCTTCAAAGAATTGAGCATTCCTTGATTCCATGGTTGTACCCCCGTGGATATCTGGAATATCTGACTTATGCACTAAGAAGCGATAAGCACTACTGTTATTTGCATATCCGATGAAAATACAATCTACAGTCTTAGGCCCAATCTTGACCTGCTTTGGCTTGGGTACTTCAACCTTTGCCAAACAACCCCACACCTTTAAATATTTATAGGTGGGTTTCTTTCCCTTCCATGATTCATATGGAGTTTTGTCCTTACCTTTATGTGGGACTCTGTTAAGAATCGTATTAGCGGTAAGGACGGCTTCTCCTCACATATTTTGGGGAAGATCGGAATTGATGAGCAAGGCATTCATCATTTCCTTCAATGTGCGATTCTTACGTTCCGCCACGCCGTTCGACTGAGGTGAGTATGGAGCCGTCATTTGATGAACAATGCCTGATTCGGCACAATATCCCTCAAACAGTACTACATATTCTCCCTCTCTATCGCTACAAATAGATTTAATCTACATGCTTAGTTAGTTCTCAACTTCTGCTTTGTAACGTCGGAACGCTTCAAAGGCTTCATCTTGACTTTTCAACAAGTAAAGGTAACAATATCTTGTGCTCTCATCAATGAATGTCACAAAGTACTTGTTCCCCCTAGTTTGTGCAAACTTTAAATCACATATATATGTGTGAATAAGTTCTAGAGGAGCGATATTCCTTTCGACGGATCAAAAATGAAGCTTTGCGAGTTTTGCCTCTACGCACACCTCACACTTATGTTGAGGGTTTACGTCAATAGATGGCAACAACTCTAACTTAACCAACCTTTTTATGGACTTGTAGTTAACATATCCTAATCTATGATGCCATAAATTAGATGACTCAAGCAAGTAAGAAGAAGCTTTAATATTATTGCTTGCACGTATTACAGGCATGGCGTTAACCTTGAAGAGACCTTCACAGACGAAGCCTCTTCCCACAAAGGTTCCATTCTTGGTGATTACAAACTTATTGGACTCAAATACTAGCCTAAAACCAGCATTAACCAATAAATAACCTGAAATTAAATTTCTCCTAATCTCAGGAACATGCATCACCTCCTTCAGAGTGAGCTCATTTCGAAATCATCTTCAGGACTACCTTTCCTACCCCCATCACGTCAGATAAAGCGTTGTTACCATGCACAACTTCTTGTTATTAACTGGTGTATAAGTGGAGAAAGCATCTCTATTAGAATAGATATGTCTTGTATCACCCGTGTCCATCCACCACTACATGGGATTCTCAACAAGGTTTGCTTCAAGTACCACCACTGAGAACTCCTCAATCATGTCATCCAGAAGCTTGTCTTTGACGACGTTAGCCTGAGCCTTGCATTTGGCCTTGACCTTCTCTTGTTGCTCAGTCTTGAGCTTGCGACAGTCCTTGATCATGTGACCAGGTTTCCCACAGTGGTGATTGTTTCTTTTGAACTTCTCCGCTGCTTGGGTCTTGCCGTCTTTCTAGAACTTGCACTTCTTACTTGGGTTCCCTTTGGCCTCAGCCTAGATTTGCCTTTGCCTCAGTGGGTTATTTACCCCTAGGCAATGCCTTCTTATTATGTTCCTGAATTTGGAGTTTGAGAATAAGTTCTTCAAATGTCATCTCCTTTGTCTTGAGTTTTAAGTAACTCATAAACTCATTCCACGAAGGAGGTAATTTTTCAATTAGCGATGCAACCAAAAACTGCTCATTTGGTCTCATACCTTCCAAATCCAGGTGATGTAGAATCATTTGGAATTCCTGGACTTGGGAAATCACTGTTTTACTATCCACAATTTTAAAATTCAGGAATTTCTTAGTACCGTATCTTGTGTGTTGTACTTCTTTTGCAGCTTCTCCCATAACTCTTTGGCGGTGCCAACGGTGCAATACACGTGTAGAGAGAGTCTGACAAGTAGTTCAAAATATAGTTCTTACACATGAAATCACTATGACTCCATGCATCAAGAACCATCTTCATGCCATTAATGACATGGATACCTTGGCCCCCTTCAGCCATTTCATTAGGCGAAGGGTCCATTTCATCTCCAGCTTGTGGAGGATCTTCTGTTATGGAAATGAGTCATTCCCATAACAGTCAGATAAAAGAGTATCTTCTGCTGCCATCTCATGAAGTTGGAGCCTATGAACTTTTCAGGGCGTTCATGGTGGAATCCAGCGGTTGGAGGAACGTGAGTGTTCCCTTGAGCAGCAGAAAAGGCATTGGATGAGCCTTGAGCAACCGGAAAAGGTATTTGGTGTGCCTTGAGAAGTGGGGAAGGCAGAGGGGTTGCCTTGGGTAGCAGCAGCAGCAGAATCAGAAGCGAGTTGTTCTCTTCCAGTCATCTTTCTAAGTACTTACAACCAATCTTGTCTTAAAATTGAGGGATACAACAATTGCAGGGAAAGGAAAGTAAGTAAATATTATATCTAAAGATTACAACAAAACTGGAAATCAAAAATGAAACAAACTCCTTGTGTGATTTGTTGAGTCGAGTGATGACACTCTGTCTTTAAGACAAGATTGCATCGTATATCTCCTTTTACGTTGTCGGGCAATAGTCTCCCAAGATACAACAACAACTTAACAATTGAGCAAAGGAAACTCAAGTGTTACTCTTGAAGAACTTTGAGTGTAGTAGACTTGCTAGAGAGGAAGAAGAAGATGTTAGAAATTTCTGTAAATATTTCTAAATGTAGTGAACAATTGAGAGCCAAATGCCTCAATTTATTGTGTAATGAGATGACCCTTCAACTAGCCAACTAATGGCCTTCAATAGCCATGTAATGGCACTTGATGGAGGGGTTACATTCAGCCAAATAATGGTTGAATTCATGTGCCAAGTAATGGAGATTCAATGCTCCAAAACCAGCCCAAAGGTCAGAACTTTCCAACTTCCCATCGCAGGATTCTGCCTCCGAAGCGTCGCGGCTCCAGTGGTTGAAGACCCAATTAGCGCCGCGGCGCTCCGGCGCCTCGGCTCCTATGGGGCTGCGCCGCGGCGCTCCGGTGCCTCGGCTCCTACGGGGCCGCGGGGCGCTCCGGCGCCTCGGCTCCTACGGGGCTGCGCCGTGGCCCTTCGCAGCTCCGCGGCGACTTCCAACTCGTTTCATCTTACACTTCGTACACGTCTTCCTTCTTTTACCAACGTGGAGTACTTTGTCATTTCGCCAATAACCGTCCATCATTCTATGTATCAAACGTATTACATACGTACCAATATCTCTTTCACTAATAAAATTTGTGATACTTGGCACTACGTGTGCACGTGTGTGGAAACACTGTTTCCGACGTATGGGGCTCCAATTGTTTAAGTCATAAATAATGTGATATACTTAATTCCACGTTAGTAGATTTTCAACAGAACCAACATAGACGTATAATATGATAGTTAGGCAAAGTTAATGACTTTTTGTTTATAAAAAATTGCTTACTAACTTTGTGTAATACTTAGACAGAGTTCATTGATTTTTTATTAGAAAAATATTTATTTAGGCATAGTAAAGGTTTTTTTTTGTTATAAAAACTAGTTTACTGACTTTGATGTACTAAAATAAAAGTTGAGTAATCATTCATGAAATTACTCTAATTTCTTACACTAGAGAAGGTAACAACACTCCATAACAAGTCTATATGGTAACAAAAAATAACTTATTATAAACCACTTAAATTACAGTAAGATATATATATATATATATATATATATATAAACTCTCAGTTTATATATAATTAAAATAAAACGTATTAATACCTAATACTGCATGCGATTGATACTAAACGTGTGGCTGTGTGATTTTGGGTTAGGTTTATTCTGTTCAATCCAATGAAAGAAGAGCATAGGCATGTGTCGCAAATTTTTGTTACTGGTCTAATCCTTCTAGAATTAACAGCCATTATCAAGCTTTCATTAAATAAATTAAATTTTGAAAAAAAAAGAAGGAAAAGAAGAATGTACCCTTCAAGGAATCTTCTCTCTTTTTCCTGATTAAGAAAATAAAAAATGAATTAAAAAAGAGAACTAATCCTGCTAATGGATATACTTGCTATTATTAGTGGCTAAGTACAGAAAAAGGTTATTAAGAATCTGCTTTTCATTGGTGAAAACGTATAACTTACGTTGTAAGTAATAAATGGAAGTATCAAATTGGTGATTTGGGATAATTGCAAACTTACGTGAATTGGTTGAAAACTTCAAGTAATATAGGAGCTTGACCTATAGTCCTAGTAATAGTTTGGAACTTTTCTTACAAACGTAGTTCCTAATTTATCAACCCATAATGTTTTGTATTGGCAAATATAGGAAAAACTATCAAAAAGATAAGGTCTTCAACATATTTTATGCTCTTGAAAGTGTTAGTGTCCCATGGGAACATGATTTTTTTATATGACTCTTTTCATGAGCTATTTTTTTAGGCTTAAAGATCACTCTTTATATGATAACAAAGATATACACATCACAATTCATTGTTTTTTATGTTGGTCCCCTGTCTTATATTATTCATTCTCCAAATGTCTGGTCCTGGGCGTGCGGGGTATTAATATCTATTACTAGAAAATAAGTTTTTTTCATCGACATTCAACAAAAAATTTGTACTAATAAAACACGATTTTCCACCTTATTCTATTGAATCAGCTCACTGAAAACATGCATGGTGGCAAACAGGTTTCTATTGAAACACTAAGAAACTTTCTAATTTTTTTCGTGTGAAAACACTAGTTTCTAAGTTTTTCCACCGACATTCAGTGAGAAATAGCCACAGAACATTTTTCAGTGGAAAATTCAGTAGGAAAATAGAGATTTTTTTAGTAGTGGTCCCACATCGGTGGAATAATGAAAACATAGACCCCTTATATGATCTTGGACAATCCACTCTTCATGAACTAGCTTTTGGGATTGAGTTAGAGCTAAAATTCTGAGAAGTGACTTTTACCATGATACGTGTTACCATGTTTGAATGTTTTATTGCAGTTTGCTAAAGTTATTAAAGTTTGAGGTTCGGAAAATGTCAACTTTGTCCAAAGTGATAGAATACCGTATATATCTCTATGATATACACGGTTTTGACTAGTCATGTACCATAAATAGAAGTTGTAAATTATGTTGTATAATTACCATAATTGTAGAATTCTTGTACAAGCAGAACTAGGATATTAGAAGTTTAGTAGGAATAGGATTTTCCATATTTGGAGATTGTAACTTGTATATATACCTATTCATTCAATAAGAATAATCAAGGGATTGATTCTTTCATGGTATCAGAAGTCTAGGTCTAGACTACATACCTTCCCAATTTTCTTCCGCTACTCTCGGCTCAAATTTCGAGAACCCTTCTCGGTTTTCGGTCAACTTCTTCCTCCTCCCTTCCCAAATTTTCTTTCTAATCCCTAATTCTCCTATTGTTCTTTCGTTATGTCTACGTCAAAGAACCTGTTTCATTCAGCCCTTACAGTTTCCAACATCAGGAACCACATCCCTATTGTTCTTGAGATGAAAAACGTCCAATACGCGACATGGGCGGAATTATTCAAAATTCATGCACGCTCGCATCAAGTCCTCCATCACATAATTCCCTCGACACCTTGCACAAATGAGGTGCCTTACCCCGAGGAAAATCCTATGTTATGGACGACACTTGATGCTACCGGTCTCCAGTGGATTTATTCCACTATTTCTACCGATCTCCTACAAATGATCATTGAACCCGACACTACAGTAATGGAAACTTGGAATAGGGAGCGTGATATATTCCAAGATAACAAGAATTCTTATGTTATCACCCTCGAGCAGGAATTTTCACATGTCCACATGGTAGATTTTCCTAACGTTTCGGCCTATTGTAAAAGGCTGAAGGAATTGACAGACCAACTCCACAATGTTGGTTCTCCAGTTACCAATGATCGTCTTGTTCTCCAAATGGTTGTAGGCTTGTATGAGGCCTATAACGGCGTTGGCACACTACTTCGTTACAGTAACCCTCTAGCACCCTTTTATCAAGCTCGTTCCATGCTCACGTTAGAAGAAGCCGGCTTAGCTAAAAAGGTGGTTACAAGTGCAAATTCCATCTCCATGATGACTACGTCAGACAACCCTCACTCATTCTCCGAGAATTCTGGCCAACACCGCAACAACGGTGGTGGAAAAAAGGATCGACATCGTAAAATATAATGGCAAAAACCGCTGTGGCAATCGTGGTGGTAACGGAGGTGGCTGAAACAATGGTAGCAACGGTAGTAGGCCTCGGGGCAGTGGGACGCAAGCCAACTGGTCCCAGCCATGGAACTGGGCCAATGGTCATTGGCCCAATAACCCCTATTTTCCTCCCAACCCTTAACTGGGTAACTGGGCCCAGTTCCAGCAACAGGTCAGGCCCAGTTTCTCGAGTCCAAATACTGGCAATAGATTCACTTCTGGGCCGGGGCCGGGGCCGCAGGCAGGTTTTCTTGGGCCTCAGCCTCCGCAGGCGTTCCAGGTAGTGGGCCCCACACCAACTCCGACATATATTAAGGCCGCAATGCACACACTTGGATTAAATCCCCCAGAAGTGAATTGGTATATGGACACCGGAACCACTTCTCACATGACGTTTGACCAAGGTACTCTCTCGTCTTATTTCAATTTGAGCAAAAATCGTGGTATTATTGTTGGTAATGGCAATTCAATTTCAATTTGCGGTTATGGACATACAACTTTGTCTTCCCCACATCCACCTCTAGTTTTGAAAAATACCCTTCATGCCTCTAACTTAATTAAAAATTTGGTGTTTATCCGAAAATTCACCATTGATAATTGGGTTTCTATTAATTTTGATCCATTTGGGTTTTTTGTGAAGGATTTCAAAACGGGGATACCTATAATGAGATGCAATAGTAGGGGAGAGCTTTATCCTATCACAAATACCACCACTTCCGCGAGTCAAGCGATACCGTCTACTTTTGCCGCCCTTGCTCCTTCCTTGTGGCATGCCCGTTTGGGTCATCCAGGATCATCTGTTATTTCTTCTTTGCATAAAAATAATTTTATTTCTTGTAAGGGTACGCATAGTACTCCACTTTTTCCTTCTTGTCCGTTAGAGAAACATGTTAAATTATCATTTGTAGCCTCTGCTTCTAGTACTTTGATGTCGTTTGACATTATTCATAGTGATTTACAGACATCCCCCATGTTAAATTCTGTGGGCCATCGTTACTATATCCTATTTTTGGATAATTATTCTAATTGTTTGTGGACCTTTCTTTTATCGAAAAGACTCATGTTTTTTCCACATTCTTAAAATTTAGAGCATTCATCCGTACCCAATTCAAACGGGAAATTAAAAGTATTCATTGTGATAATGGCAAGAAATATGATAATGGGTTGTTTCGGGAATTTTGTGATGCTAATGGCATAGTTTTTCATTTTTCTTGTCCTCATACGTCCTCACAAAATGGGAAAGCCGAACGAAAAATTCATATCATTAATAATATTGTCCGAACTTTATTAGAACATGCTTGTGTACCCCCTTCTTTTTGTCATCATGCACTACAAATGGCTACTTACCTCCTTAATGTACTTCCTACCAAAGGATTAGTATCTAAATCTCCCCTTAAAGTTCTCTATAATAAAGATCCTTCATATTTTTATCTTAGGGTCTTTGGATGTTTATGCTATCCACTTTTTCCGTCAACTACAATTAACAAACTTCAAGCTCGTTCTACCGCTTGTGTGTTTTTGCGTTATCCGTCTAATCATTGTGGTTACAAATGTTTTGATTTATCATTTAATAAAATCATAATTAGTAGCCACGTTATTTTTTATGAAACCTAATTTCCTTTTACTAAAGTGAGTAGTCCCGTGCCAAGTTCATATAATTTTTTAGATGATGAGGTCTCACCATATATTATCCATCATTTTTCAGACTTGTCACGTGACCAAACTATGCCAGCAGGCCCACTGCCTGCTGGCCCACAGTCTACCGCAACCATTGTTCTGCCTAGTGGGCCGATGACATGGTCCAGGACTGATCTCGGTACTGTTCCAGTGTTTCAGCCCAATCCCGAGCATGTTAGTGTTCATGTTCCAGTTGTTGGGCCAGCAGGCCCACTGCCTGTTGTCCAGTCCGTCCCTGTTCCACACATTGCCCAAAATTCATCTAATTCCTTCTCTAGTCAAGGGCCCGTTACTCGTAGTCAAAGGGGTATTTTAAAACCAAAATGACATTTTAATCTCAATTCTAATGTCCTTAAATCCTCCCTCACGTGTAACCTTTTATCCGCATTAAATGAACCGAATTGGAAATTGGCTATGACTGACGAATATAATGCTCTTATTAAAAATAAAACGTGGGTGTTGGTGCCCCGTCCTTCTGGTGTTAATATTATTCGGTCTATGTGGATTTTTACTCATAAAGAAAATTTTGACGGTTCTTTTGAGAGGCATAAGGCTCGTCTTGTAGGTGATGGTAAAACTCAACATGTTGGCATGGATTGTGGTGAAACGTTTAGTCCGGTAGTCAAACCAGCTACTATTCATACTGTTCTCAGTTTGGCTCTCTAAAAAACATGGCCCATTCATCAGTTGGATGTGAAAAATATCTTTTTACACGGTGATCTTAATGAGACAGTTTATATGCATCAGCTCTTGGGTTTTTGAGATCCCAATCATCTTCACATGTCTGTTTGCTGAAGAAGTCATTGCATGGACTTAAGCAGGTCCCACGGGTTTGGAATAAAAGGTTTGCAGATTATGTATCTTCTATTGGTTTCTCTCACAGCCGATCTGATCATTCTTTCTTTATATATCGTCGTGGTACTTCTCTGGCATACATTTTGTTGTATGTCGATGATATTATATTGATTGCTTCATCTGATAATATGCGCAAGTCTATCATGACACTTCTTAGTTCTGAATTTGCTATGAAAGACTTGGGGCCCTTGAATTATTTCTTAGGGATTGTTGTCACTCGTCATTCAGGTGGTCTATTTTTATCACAAAGGAAGTATGCCGCTGAGATAATTGAAAGAGCTGGTATGTCATCGTGTAAATCTAATTCTACTCCAGTTGATACTAACCCGAAGTTGAGTGCTACACCTGGCACTAAGTTCGAGGATCCCACCCACTGTCGCAGCCTTGCAGGGGCACTTCAGTAAATTACCTTCACAAGACCTGATATTACTTATGCAGTTAAACACGTGTGTTTGTTTATGCATGATCCACGGATTGAGCATATGAATACGCTCAAATAACATTATGTGATATATCCAGGGCACACTTAATTATGGCTTGCATTTGTATCCTACGTCCGTTTCTACACTTGTGTCTTATACAAATGTTGATTGGAGTGACTGTCCTAATACCAGACGCTCGACTTCTGGTTATTGTGTATTTCTTGGGGATAATTTGGTCTCATGGTCTACAAAACAACAAGCTACATTATCAAGATCCAGTGCAGAGGCCGAGTATCGAGGCGTGGCGAATGTGGTGTCAAAATCATGTTGGCTGCGTAATCTTTTGTTAGAACTACACTTTCCTATTTAGAAAGCTACCTTGGTCTACTATGATAATGTTAGTGCAGTTTATCTTTCTGGCAATCTGGTCCAACATCAACGCACTAAACATATCGAGATGGATATTCACATTGTTCGCGAAAAGGTAGCTCGTGGACAAGTACGCGTCTTACATGTGCCCTCACGATACCAAATTGCTGACATCTTTACAAAGGGTCTTCCCTCTGTTTTATTTGAAGATTTTAGGGACAGTCTCAGCGTACGACAACCGCCCGCTATGACTGCGGGGGTGTGATAGAATATCGTATATATCCCTATGATATCCACGGTTTTGACTAGTCATGTACCATAAATAGAAGTTGTAAATTATGTTGTATAATTACCATAATTGTAGAATTCTTGTACAAGTAGAACTAGGATATTAGAAGTTTAGTAGGAATAGAAATTTTCATATTTGGAGATTGTAACTTATATATATACCTATTTATTCAATAAGAATAATTAAGGGATTAATTCTTTCACAAAGCTAGATACAAGGATTATCATGTCACATTCACACACACAAAAAGAAGATAAAGGAACAAATACACACATACGTACAGTGTTCTATCACTGAAACACTTCAACCAAATTCCAAAAGATCTAATGGAGACAAAACATAGGAAAGAAAAAGAAGAGGACATCTTTGAAGGATATTGACAGAAAATGACAATACATGGTACCTCCTCCTTATTTCTTTCTTTTTCTATCAATGAACTTATCCATTATTGCTCAATCTGTAGTAAATATTCTTCCTTGATTTTATTCATTAATAATTTACAATATGTATAGTATTACAAAAATATTTACTTTACTACAAACTAGGTAACTAATCAATCCTAATTACAAGAGAAATATAATTCTACCTAATATAAGAAATGTACAATTAATTATTATGAAAATATTCTATTACACCCCCACAGTCGAAGCGGGAAGTTGGCGTATGCTGAGACTGTCCCAAAAGTCTTCAAATAAAACCAGTGGAACACCTTTTGTAAAAATATCGGCAATCTGATAACGTGACGGGACATGTAAGGCACGTACTAGTCCACAAGCAACCTTTTCGCGAACAAAGTGAATATTCAGCTCAATATGTTTAGTGCGTTGGTGGTGAACCAAATTCCCTAAGAGATAAATTACACTAACATTATCACAATAAACCAATGTCGCCTTCGAAACCGGACAGTGGATCTCTAAAAGAAGGTTTCGTAACCAAAAAGATTCAGACACCACATTGGCAACTCCTCGGTATTCTGCTTCGAAACTGGATCTGGACAAGGTTGCTTGCCGTTTTGAGGACCAAGAGATCAAATTATCACCAAGAAATACACAATAACCAGACGTGGAGTGTCTGGTATTCCGACAACTACCCTAATTAGCATATGTGTATGAAACAAGAGTGGTTGTCAAAGACGGATATAAATGCAAGTCATGATTGAGAGTACCCTGAATATAACGCACAATGCGTTTGAGAGCATGCATGTGATCCTCCATATGGTTATGCATGAATAGATAAACATGTTGCACATCATAAGAGATGTTGGGTCTCGTGAATGTGAGATATTGCAGGGCCCCTACAAAGCTGTGGTAATATGATGGATCGGCATATGGCTTGCTGGAAGAAGCACTCAATTTTGGTTTAGTGTCAACCGGAGTGGTAGACGACCTACACGATGACATGCCAGCTCGTTCAACAATCTCTGTTGCATACTTCTTTTGTGATAAAAATAAAGTACTTGCATGACGTTTCACATCTATCCCCCAAGAAGTAACTCAGTGGCCCTAGATCTTTCATTGCAAACTCAGAGCCAAGCAGTGACATAATAGACTTTCGAAGGGCATCAGATGAGGCACTTAAGATAATATCATTCACATACAAAATAATGTAACCAATATCATTACCCTGATGGTAGATAAATAGAGAATGATCAAACTTGTTGTTAGAAAACCCAATATGTGAAATGTAAGCTGCAAACTTCTTGTCCCAGGCCCTAGGAGCTTGTTTGATATAATGATTTCTTCAGCAGACACACATGATTAGGATAAGTAGGGTCTCTGTACCCCATGGGCTGATACATGTACACTATTTCATTAAGGTCTCCATATAGGAAGATATCTTTGACATCAAGCTGATGAAGCGGTCATGCCTTCGAAAGAGCAAACTGAGGACCGTCCTAATAGTTGCCGATCTGACCACCAGACTGAAAGTCTCACCGCAATCCATGCCGACTTGTTGAGTCTTTCCATCACCTACAAGACGGGTTTTGTGCCTCTCAAATGTACCATCAGATTTTTCTATATGACTAAAACTCCACATAGACTGAATCACATTAACATCAGGGGGATGGGGCACCAAATCCCACGTCCTATTATTAATAAGAGCATTAAATTCATCATCCATAGCCATTTTCCAATTCGGGTCATTAAGGACAGACACGGGATTACGGGGCAACAGTGACTTAGAAACATGGGTGTGAAGACCGTATTTTTTTATTTGGCTTAAAAATCCCATGTTAACTACGAGTGACAGGACGGACGAGAGTGACGGAATGTCCGGCAGTGACTGGACTGCTGGGCAGTGGATCAGGAGACGGTGGGCTGCCCGAGCCGGATGGTGGACCGAGACACCGGGACACGTTGGGCCTGTTTAGGAGGCTAATTTATGGATCCAATACGGGGTATGCTATCGTCAAGACATTCATAGGTAGGAGGCCCGGAACAATGTAATTTGGCAAAAGGGAAATTTGTTTCATAAAAAATTACGTGATGACTTAAGATGATTTTATTAGAGGATAAGTCGAAATATATGTAACCATGATAATTTTATGGATATCCCAAACAAACACACGGAGTTGACCGGGGTTGAAGTTTATTGATGGTAGTAGAAGGAAAGAGAGGATTGCATAAGCACCCGAAAACCCATAAATAAGAATATGATGGGTCCCTTAGGTATAAAATTTTGAGTGGGGATTGATAGGGTATTTGTTTGCTCGGAAGTATGTTCAAAAGATTGGTTGTCATTTGTAACGCATGATGCCAAAAGGATAGTGGTGGAGATGCATGGGCAAGTAAGGTTCTAACAATATTGTTAATTGTTCGAATTTTTCTTTCTGCTTTTTTCATTTTGAGATGATGTATGTGGACACGAGAGACGAAACGACAAACCATTAGTTTTGTAAAATTTCCAAAAAGGCCCATTATCAAATTCTCTACCATTGTCACACTAAATATTTTTAATATCCCATTCAAATTGAGTGCGGATGTATGCTCTAAATGATAGAAATATGGAAAAAACTTGTGACTTTTTAGACAAAGGAAATGTCCACAAAAAAATAGAGTAATAATCCAACAACAGAAGATAATATCGATGGTCTGAAGAGCTCAAAACGGGAGATGTCCAAATATCACTATGAATAATATCAAAAGGCATAACAATACGAGACTTAGAAGCAACAAAAGGCAACTTAACATGTTTTCCAAGAGAACAAGAGTGACAAACATGAGAACTACGAGGTCTAGTACACTCAAGAAATTTATTTTGTTTGAGGGAAGCAAAAACAGGTGCTCCCGGATGACCCAAACGTTCATTCCATAAAGAAGGAGCTAAAGCTGCAAAAGTGGATGGTAATTTGGCTTGATATGTGGTTATGGTGATTGGATAATGCTTGCCCCGACTATCACATCTCATTAGATGCATCCCTGTCTGAAAATCCTTCACGGAAAACCAAAAATGATCAAATTCTACAGAAACTCAATTATCAGTGATAAATTTTCTAATTGAAATCAAGTTTTTAATTAATTGAGGTGCGTGAAGGACATTTTTCAAAATTAACGGTGGGTTCGGGGGAGACAAATTTGTAGTACCATAACCACGAATTGGAATAGAATGACCATTTCCGACAATTATACCACGATTATTGCTCAAATTAAAATAGAACGAGAGATTACCTTGTGAGGATGTCATATGAGACGTTGCACCGGTGTCCATGTATCAATTTGCATCGGACGGAGTAAAGCCCAAGAGTTTGCATCACAACCTCGAAATATGTCGGGGTCGCCACTGTCGAGTGGGCCTGCTGCCATTGGCTCGGTAGTGGCCCAAGGATTCCCGCGCTGGATTGCTGGGCCTGCTGTCATTATGGAAAAACTCGCTTCTTCGAGGATGAACATAGAACGGAATGGGCATTTTCTGCTTTTTATGTCACGTACCCTCAGACCTCTTTATAATACATTATCTATAGCAATATTTCATTATAATGATCTAATGTTCTTTGGAATCGATTTTTAATCTTGTATTCTCCATAAACGCATTTCGCAATAGCAATCGGAAAATATCCGAATAAACAACACAACTATAGATAGGTTGAACTGTACGTGCTTATTACTTTTATTAACTCAGATCAAGATTTAATTTCTTGATCAATACAAGCGAAATATATATCAGCATTATGACAATTAACTAGCTATACGATAGTCTCCACGTATACTATCTACTTTGATCCGTCCACTTGTGAACTTTGGGAAAGTTACAAATTACTAACTACTAAACCAGGTAACTCGAAATACTGTTCCATCTAAATCTTTTACTTCATATATATTTTGAGGGTGATATAATCATAGAAATACTATAACAACAACAACATACTCAATATATTTTCACAAGTGGAATCTGGGGTAAAGAGTATACATAGACATTACTCCTACGTCGGAAGATAAAAAGATTGTTTCCGATAGACCTTTGACTTAAGAAAAGGCATATCAAAGAAAAACAAACATAATCATTGAAATATTATTTCATCTAATTTTCTTAACTAATTAGTTAAAGATTTAAGCGTATTAGTTGGATTGGATATATATCACGATGGTCAAAATTGAAATTTACTAACAAGTGAGGGACTCAAAGCAATTAGCCATTTTAGCCTCTCTCTTTTCTTTGAAAGGCATGTAGGCAGGGGAGTAGAGCAAAAAAGTATGTTTAAGCTTTGGTTGAACTCAGTAGCTTTAATTCAAATTATATATTTATTTTAATTTTCTTATTAAATATATATAAGTTATCAATTTAGAATTTAATCATTTAAAATTAAAAAATTTAAATTCTGATTCCGTCCTAATTAAATAGTTTTTGTTTGTACCATGTGTGCTTAGTTTTCTCTTTCTCACACCCACTCAAATAAATTCAGCTTATTTTTCTCTTTGTAATACTGTTTTTTCTTCTTCCAATAGTATAATGTCATGAGTGAACCCTGATTGGTTCAAATAGGATAAGATCGTCATTATTTTCATATACTCCAATCACCACCTTTATTCTTCTGTTTTTTATTTTTAATAGTTAATCATGTTCTTACAATTTCCAGTCACTTTGTACTTGCTATTCACTAATTGCATTATTAAAATATTTTGCTAATTGAAGATTTTTGTCTGATTATATCAGTGGTGGTTTGTGCGTTTAGAATAAAGCTTGCTTTAATTTAACTCGTGCGCATGTACCTTGCTTACGTACTATATTTGAGGGTCTTAATCCACTTCAATCTGGATAATTAATTTATTAATTTATTTTAAACACCTTACTAAGTGTTGATAATGTTAATTAATTTATGACCAGAGAAAGTATGTATAATTTTTTTTCCAGATATCGACAACTAATGTACGTCGTGTTATGTGTCAGTAGTTTGGGCAATTATCTTTATTTATAAAGGAGATGACATCATCAAATCGATAATGATATTTAGACATAAATACTCCAATTGACACGAAAAACTTAACTTGTTAAATTAGAAGCAAAAAGGTCCAACAAACATTTATTTTTTCTTTTCACTCACTAGGTTCATGTTCAAAGCACAGCCTAAAACTCCTTTTTATCTATTTATTTTTCACTCGTTGTTCGATATCCACATTGGAGCCCAACTAAATTCAAATTATCCCGAGAAAGTCCCACATTAAGAGTAAAATGCTTCCTAATAAATACGACTCCGTACCAGAAGGACTCGAGCCCCAGACCTCTGATTAAACAACCTAAAACTCATTTGCAAAGATAGAGAAATAAAAAGGTTTGATTTTATTTTATTTCTTCTTTTGCTTTTTATCTTGGAAAGGTTTTTTTTTAATTATTATTTGTGAAAGTTGTCATCTCCTTTTAAACTAATCAGCATCCTCCTTATGCAAAGGGGGTAAATATGCCTTTCATCTATTAGAAATTAACGACATTTGACCTCCGTAATAGAATATTTTTTAATATTAATTGTATTAATTATATATCTCCTATTTTAGATAAAATTATAATTCTTTTGTAATTAGGTTAATTAGTTACCTAATTTGTATCAAAGTAAATATTCTTGTAACCTTATATATATCGTAAATCATTCATCAATAAACATCAAGGAACATATTTCTTTATGGTATCAATAGCCTAAAACTACGAACTCTACCCTAGCCGCCGATACACCTTCTCGGCCGCCACCTTTTTTCCACGTCGGCACCTAGCCCACGTTGGAACCCTAGCCGTCGACCTCTCTCGGCCGCCCACCCCCTCTTTACCCCACGACGGAACCATAGTTTTTCCGGTCATTCCATCTTCCTCCTAAATTTCCTCTTCCATGGCTGACAAAATCAAATTCCATCATGCACTTGCCGTAAACAACATTAAAAACTTCAACCATGTGACTCTTGAGATGGAAAATGGTCAATACTCCTCGTGGGCGGAGCTTTTTAAGATCCATTGTCGAGTTTATGAAGTTATCAACCACATCATCCCTCCCACGCCAACGTCCACAGACATGCCATCGGCTTCGACTTCTGATGATGCACTCTGGTCTCGTTTGGACACAACCATCCTTCAGTGGATATACAGCACGATATCTAATGATATGTTGCACACCGTCATTGAGACTGATGCCACTGCCCACCAAACGTGGGAACGTTTAGAAAGTATTTTCCACGACAACAAAACTCAACGAGCTTTATACCTTGAAAATCAGTTCAAGGACGTTCATCAGGATGATTTCCCAAATATGTCTGCTTATTGTCAAGAACTCAAGATGTTTGCCGACCAACTCTCTAACGTCGGCACACCAGTCAAAAATCAGCTATTGGTTATACAACTTATTGCAGGTTTGAACGAATTCTATGACGGCATTGCCACCATCCTTCAGCAATGCACGTCGTTACCTCTATTTTTATGAGGCCTATTCGAAGCTCATTCTTGAGGAAACCCAGAAAATCAAGCACAGCACCACTCGGGCCAGCATTGCCGATGTTGCCCTCACCACCACCGTCGGGGCCTCCGCCGATGGCAGGGCCTCCTATTTCGACAACCAGAACCGTCAGTCAGAAGACCCACAACAGTTCCCTTCCTCCCGTAACAACCGCCGGAGCAGGCAGTACGGAAAGGGCTGCGAAAGAAGAAATTCTGGCAAAAATGGAGACGGGAAGGGGCAGTCCCTGCCAGCTAGAAACAACCAACAGCGACCGCGGCAGTGGCAGCAGCCTTCGCCGTAGGCTGCCTACCCACCATGGGCCACGTAGGCCACAACCTCATAGGCCTCCCTTCCTTGACCGTATTCGACATCTTCGTAAACTCCACCTCAGAACGACACGCCCAACTTGGCATACTTAGCCTACGTCCACAACAGGCCTACACAGCACAGCCCTCCCCTGATGCACCGACTCCATACAAAAATTGGTATATGGACACAGGCGCCACATCTCACATGACGAAATCACAAGGTACTCTCTCATCTTATTCCAATTTGAGTAATTTAAATTGAAATATTATTGTTGGTCATGGACAAGACATTCCCTCTGTGGTTATGGTCATTCCTCTCTATCCCCAACACATCCACCACTAATCTTAAATAATGTCCTTCATGCCCCTAAACTCATTAAGAATCTAATCTCCGTTCGACATTTAACAACTGACAATTGGGTTTCCATTGACTTTGATCCTTTTGGTTTTACTGTAAAGGATTTTACGACAGGGAGACGAATAATGAGATGTGACAGCACCGGAGATCTCTACCCTATTTCAAACGCCATCAATAATCTAGCCTCAGTTCCCTCAACCTTTGTAGCTCTTTCGTCTTTCTTATGGAATTCTAGATTTGGACATCCGGGAGACTCTGTTTTACGCTCCCTTAGAAAAAATAATTTATAAATTGCAATCGTATTTCTAGGACTCCTATATGTGAATCTTGCGTTTTTGGGAAACATGTCAAATTACCATTTTCTGCATTCATAAATTGTACTTTAATGCCTTTCGATATCATACATAGTGATTTGTGGACATCCCCTATTTTGATTATGACTGGCCATCGATATTATGTGTTGTTTTTGGACGATTATTCCAACTTTTTATGGACTTTTCCAATTGTAAATAAATCTCAGGTCTACCCCATTTTTCTTCATTTAGTGCTTTTGTAAAAACACAATTTGAAAAGAGCATTAAATATTTCCAATATGACAATGGCAGGGAATTCGATAATAACCAATTCAAACAGTTTTGTTCCAAAAATGGTCTTACCTTTCATTTTTCCTGCCCTCACACATCCTCCCAAAATGGTAAAGCCGAACGGAAAATCTGAATCATAAACAACCTCATTCATGCCCTACTTGCTCACCCCTTAATTCTAGCATTACGCACTCTACATGGACACCATCTCCTAAACATAATCCCAAATAAGTCTCTAGCTCAACGGTCGCCCACCCAAGTTATGTTTCGTAGGAACCCCTCCTACTAACACTTGTGTATTTTTGGATGTCTTTATTACCCTCTCTATCCGACCACTCACAAACTCCAACCTCGGTATTCACAGTATGTGTTTCTGGGTTACCCTGCCAATCATCATGATTACGCGTGCTATGACTTGTTGAGCCGAAAAATTATTATTTCACGTCATGTCCTATTTGATGAGCCTCAATTCCCCTTTGCCTTTCTACACTCGCCACCTTGACATTCCTACGACTTCCTAGATGATGGCCTAAACCCTCTTCTAATTCACCATTTACATAGTTTGTCATCCTATACCCCGGCACCCGCCACCAGCTCGGCCAGTCTGGGACTAGCTGCCCACCCAGTTTTGCCAACGGTGGCCTGAAATAGCCTACCTCAGGGTGATTCCGCAGCCACTTTCGGAAAACCGAGGTTCAATCAACTAGTACTATCACCCCTGCCATTCCTCTTCTTCCCGACAATCCTGTGACAAACCCCCCTCCTTCTGTCCCACATCCTGAGACACACTCTCAAACCATGGAAACCCATGCCATACACGGAATTCATAAACTTAAACGACTGTTTAACCTTTCCATTGTAGTTCTCCCTTCCGTTGTCCCTTGTAACCTGAAGGATGTCTTGTCCGACCCTAATTGGAAAGCCGCAATGATTGACGAATATAATGCTCTTATTGATAATAAGAAATGGGACCTAGTACCCCATCCACCTGATGTTAACATTATTCATTATATGTGGATTTTTAGACATAAAAAGAAATTTGATGGTTCTTTTGAGAGGTACACGGCTCGTCTTGTAGGTGATGGCAGGCCTCAATAGGTGGGAGTGGAATGTGATGAAATATTTAGTTCGGTCGTAAAGCTCGCAACCATCCTGACTGTCCTCAGTATTGCCATATCCAAGTCTTGGCTCATTCATCAGCTTGATGTCAAGAATGCCTTTTACATGGGGATCTTTATGAAAGGGTACATATGCATCAACCTATGGGTTTCAGGGATCCTATTCATCTATTTTATGTGTGTCTGTTGTGGAAATCGCTCTATGGACTGAAATAGGCTCCTCGAGTATGGTACCAGTGGTTCGCCAATTATGTCTCCTCTATCAGTTTTTCACACAACATATCCGATCATTCCGTGTTCATCGACAACAAGGGTATAGACATGGCTTACCTATTATTATATATTGATGACATCATCCTCACCACATCATCTGATGCTCTCCGCCAGTCCATTATGTCTATCATTTCCTCTGAGTTTGCTATGAAAGATCTGGGCCCTTGAGTTATTTCTTAGGCATCTCTGTCACTCGACATCCTGGCAGCCCTATTTCTATGTCAGAAGAAGTACGCATAAGAGATCCTTGACCGTGCAGGCATGACATCTTGCAAACCATCCCACACGCCTGTAGACACCAATTCCAAGCTCAGCGCTGATTCCAGCCCTTTATATTCAGACTCGACTCACTATTGTAGCCTGACTAGGGACCTACAGTACCTCATATTCACGAGACAAAACATATCATATGTCGTGTAACAAATCTGCTAACACATGCACAATTCGACAGAAGCACACATGCATGCCCTCAAACGTATTTTACGATACGTTCAAGGTACACTTCACTTCGAATTACATCTATACAGGTCTTCACTTACTGGTCTCACTGCTTATTTTAATACTGACCGGGGATAGATGTCCTGACACCCGATGCTCTATGTCTGGTTATTGCATTTTTCTCGAAGATAACCTATTATCTTGGTCTTCTAAAAGGCAACCTACACTATTCCGATCTAATGCAGAAGAAGAGTACAGAGGTTTCGCCAATGTCGTCTTTGAATCTTGTTGGATCTGTAACCTTCTACTTAAGCTTCACTACCCGATTCAAAAGGCAACACTAGTCTACTGCAACAATATTAGTGCGATATATCTTTCCGGCAATCCCGTCTAACATCATCGCACTAAACAAATTGAGATGGACATTCATTTCATTCGCGAAAAAGTGGCTCGTGGTCAAGTTCGTGTCCATGTTCCTTCTAGATATCAGATTGCTGACATCTTTACCAAAGGACTTCCGTACATACTATTTCATTATTTTTAGCCAGTTTCAGTGTTCATGAACCTCCCACTTCGACTGCGGGGGTGTAATAGAATATTTTCCAATATTAATTATATATCTCCTATTTTAGGTAGAATTATAATCCTTTTGTAATTAGGTTAATTAGTTATCTAGTTTGTATCAAAGTAAATACTCTTGTAACCTTAGATATATTGTAAATCATTCATCAATAAATATCAAGGAACATATTCCTTTAGAGCCAATGAATATGCTAATGGAGGCATTAAAAGGTAAGCCATGTTTGTACCCTTTTTGTAGATGAACAATGAATGATCGGATCTGTTGTGTGAAAAAACGACAGAGGAGACATAATCGGTGAATCGCTGGTACCATGCTCGAGGAGCCTATTTCATTCCATTGAGCGATTTCTGCAACAGACACACATAATCTAGATGAATAGGATCCCTGAAACCTATAGGTTGATGCATATGTACCCTTTCATAAAGATCCCCATGTAAGAAGACATTCTTGACATAAAGGTGATGAATGGGCCAAGACTTGGATATGGCAATGCTGAGGACAGTCAAGATGGTTGTGGGCTTTACGACCGGGCTGAACATTTCATCACAGTCCACTCCCACCTGTTGAGACCTGTCATCACCTACAAGACGAGTCTTGTACCTCTCAAAAGAACCATAAGATTGCTTTTTATGTCTAAAAATCCACATAGAACGAATAATGTTAGCATCAGGTGGACGGGGCACTAGGTCCCACATCTTATTATCAATAAGAACATTGTATTCGTCAATCATTGCGGCTTTCCAATTAGGTCGGACAAGGCATTCTTCGGGTTACAAGGGACAGCGAAAGGGAAAACTAAAACGGAAAGGTTAAACAGTCGTTTAGGTTTATGAATTATGTGCATGGCATGGGTTTCCATGGTCTGAGAATGTATCTCGGGATGTGGGATGGGAAGGGGTTTGCCGCGAGATTGCCGAGAAGAGGAGGAACGGCATGGGTGATGGTACTGGCTGGCCGAACCTCGGTTTTTCGAGAGGTGGCTGCGGAATCACCCTGAGGCAGGCTATTTCGGGCCACCATCGACAAAACCGGGTGGGCAGCTAGTCCTGGATTGGCCGAGGTGGTGGAGGTGTCGGGGTCTGGGATTGCAGACTATGTAAATGGTGAATTAGAAGTGAGTTTATGCCATCATCTAGGAAGTCGTAGGAATGTCGAGGTGGCGAGTGTAGAGAGGCAAAGGGGAATTGGGACTCATCAAATATGACATGACGTGAAATAATAATTTTATGGCTCGACAAGTAATTGGCCGAGTAACCCAGAAACACACACGAGGGAGACCAAGGTTGGAGTTTGTGATTGGTCGGATGGAGATGGTAACAAAGACATCCAAAAATACACAATGTTGGTAAGAGGGGTTCCTACGAAACAGAACTTGGGTGGGCGACCGTTGAGCTAGAGACTTGTTTAGGATTATTTTTAGGAGATAGGTGGTCAAGTAGAGTGCGTAATGCCAGAATTGAGGGGGAATTGAGGCGTGAGCAAGTAGGGCACGAATGAGGTTGTTTATGGTTCGAATTTTCTGTTAGGCTTTACCATTTTTGGAGGATGTGTCAGGGCAGGAAAAATGAAAGGTAAGACCATTTTTGGAGCAAAATTGTTTGAATTCGTTATTATTTAATTCCCTGTCATTATCACATTGAAGACATTTAATGCTTTTTTCATATTGTGTTTTTACGGAAACATTAAATGAAGAAAAAATATGATAGACTTGGGATTTATTTCCAATTGAAAAAGTCCATACAAAGTTGGAATAATCATCCAAAAACAACACATAATAGCGATGGCGAACTATACTCAAAATAGGGGATGTCCACAAATCACTATGTATGATAACAAAAGGCATTAAAGTACAATTTATGGATGCAGAAAATGGTAATTTGACATGTTTCCCAAAAATGCAATATTCACATATAGGAGTCCTAGAAATACGGTTGCAACTAATAAAAAAATTTCCTAAGGGAGCGTAAAATAGAGTCTCCCGATGTTCTAATCTAGAATGCCATATGGAAGACGAAAGAGCAGCAAAGGTTGAGGGAACTGAGGTTGGATTGTTGACGGCATTTGAAATAGGGTTAGATATCTCTGGTGCTGTCACATCTCATTATTCTTCTCCCTGTCGTAAAATCCTTTACAGTAAAACCAAAAGGATCAAAGTTAAGGGAAACCCAATTGTCAGTTGTGAAACATCGCATGAAGATTAGATTCTTAATGAGTTTAGAGGCCTGAAGGACATTTTTTAAGATTAGTGGTAGATGTGGTGGGGATAGAGAGGAATGACCATAACCACGGATGGAAATGCCTTGTCCATTACCAACAATAATATTTCGATTTAAATTACTCAAATAGGAATAAGACGAAAGAGTGCCTTGTGATGCCGTTATGTGAGATGTGAAGCTTGTGTCCATATACAAATTTTCATTTGGAGTGTTGAGTGACATTGTGCTCATAGCTACCTCAATGTCAGTCGGTGTATATGTTAATGGCGGGGGAGGGGGGTTGTGCTATGTAGGCATATTGTGGATGTGGGCCAAGTATGCCAGGTTGTGCCTGTCGGTTCTGATGTAGAGTCCACGAGGATGTCATATATGGGAAAGGAGGGGAGGCCCATGACAATGGGACCCAAGCGACCCATGGCGGGTAGGTAGCCTACAACGGAGGCTGCTGCCACTGCCGTAGTCGATGCTGGTTGTTTTCGGCCTATGGGGACTGCCCCTTCAAGCCGTCGTTATTGCTGGAATCTCTTCCTCCACGGCCCTTACCGGACTACATACACCGACGGTTGTTATGAGAGGAAGTGGATTGTTGTGGGTTCTCTGGCCGACGGTTCTGGTTGTCAGACCAGGAGGCCCTAGCATCGGTGGAGGGTCCCATAATGGTGGTGAGGGCGACGTCGGCAATGCTGGCCCGAATGGTGCTGCGCTTTATTTTCTGAGTTTCCTCAAGGATGAGCTTCGAACGGGCCTCATAAAATGGAGGTAACAGAGTGCATTGCTGAAGGATGGTGGCAAAGCCATCATTGGATTCATTCAAACCTTCAATGAGTTGCATGACCAAACGTTGATTAGTAACTGATGCGCCGACGTTGGAGAGTTAGGCCATAAGCATCTTCAGTTCTTGACAATATGTAGACACGTTTGGGAAATCGTCCTGATGAACGTCCTTGAACTGATTTTCAAGGTATAACGCTCGTTGAGTTTTGTTGTCGTGGAAAATACTGTCCAAACATTCCCACGTTTGGTGGGCAGTGGCATCGATCTCAATGATGGTGTGCAACAGATCATTAGATATCATGTTGTATATCCATTGGAAGGTGGCTGCGTCCAAACGAGACCATAGTGCATCATCAGAAGTCAAAGTCGATGGTACGTTTGTGGACTTCGGTGTGGGAGGGATGGTGTGGTCAATAACTTCGTAAACACGACAATGGATCTTAAAAAGCTCCACCCACGAGAAGTATTGACCATTTTCTATCTCAAGAGTCACAGGGATGAAGTTTTTTATGTTGTTTACGACAAGTGCCGATGGAATTTGGTTTTGTCAGCCATGGAAGAGGAAATTTAGGATGAAGAGGGAGGGAGAATAGCCGGAAAAACTAGGGTTCCATCGTGGGGAAAAGATAGGGAGAGGCCGACAGAGGTCGGCGGCTAGGGTTTTGACGTGGGCTAGGTGCCGACATGGAAAAAAAAGTGGCGACCAAGAAGGTGTATCAACGGCTAGGGTAGAGTTTGTAGTTTTAGGCTACTGATACCATAAAGGAATATGTTCCTTGATTTTATTGATGACTGATTTACAACATATATATAAGTTTACCAGGATATTTACTTTGATACAAACTAGGTTACTAATTAACCTAATTACAAAACGATTAGAATTCTACCTAAAATATGAGATATACAATTAATGAAGGAATATTGGGAAATATTCTATTAGGCACATACATCACTAACTTACAATTTCAATAATTTATAGAAGATATTAGAAGGGGTTTTGTCCAATTTATTCTTAAAAATATGGTGTTCATGGAAAACACACTTTCTAATCTCCTTCAACCCATAGCATAATTTTTCTTCCTCATATTTTTGCCATGTTCCGCACTTGTATTTATGTATTTCTCCACTAGTATAATGCTTAATTTATGTGTTATTGTGGGCTCTATTTGCTATATGGATGTACTTGGTGATGGCTGGTGTGTGAAACTTCTTTCCTCACAATTTTTTTTAAAAAGTTTTCCATTCGATGTCCGTATTTGTAAGAAATAATCCATTGATTATTTTCATTAATGAATTAGTATATATACAATTTACAATCTCCATAATATGGAAAATCCTACTCCTATTCTAATCACAAAACACTATTCTATTTGTACAAGACTTCTACAATTATGGTAAGTGTACAATGCTAATTAAATACAACATTACATTACCAAAACTAACTCCCAAACCGTGATATACACGGTTATGTATACCGTATATATCACGGACCAACTAGGCTTGTGTTTCCGTTATATACACAGTATACACAAGACATTGTATATGTTGTGTAATCGTCTATATCACGGTATACTTTATCACATCCCTACAGTCATAGCGGGCGATCGTCGTACACTGAGACTGTCCTTAAAATCCTCAATAGAATCGAGGAAAGACTCTTAGTAAAGATTTCTGCAATTTGGTACCTAGAAGGGACATGTAAAACGCGTACTTGTCAATGAGCTACCTTTTCACGAACAAAGTGGATATCTATCTCGATATGTTTAGTGCACTGATGTTGAACTGGATTACCAGAAATATAGACTGCACTAACAATATCACAATAGACCAAGGTAGCTTTCTAAATGGGAAAGTGAAGTTCTAAGAGAAGATTACGTAACCAACATGATCAGAGACCACATTGGCAACCCCTCGATGCTCGGCCTCTACACTGGAGCGTGATAAGATAGCCTATTGTTTTGTAGACCATGAGTCCAAGTTATCACCAAGAAATATACAGTAACTAGACATGGAGCGTCTCGGGCCTCCACACCAATCAGCATCTGTATAAGAGACAAGTGTAGAGACCGACGATGGATATAGATGCAAGACATAGTCAAGTGTTCTATGAATGTAATTTATAATGCGTTTGAGTGCATTCATGTGCTCAATCCGATGATCATGCATAAACAAACACACATGCTGAACGACATAAGTAATGTCAGGTCATGTGAAAGTAAGATACTGAAGTGCACCTGCTAGGCTGCGATAGTGGGTGGGATCATCGTACTTAGTGCCAGATGAAGCACTCAGCTTTGGTTGAGTATCAACTGGAGTAGAAGTATATTTACAAGATGACATACCAGCTCTTTCAATGATATCAGCGGCATACTTTCTTTGTGATAAAAATAGACCACCTGAATAACGAGTGACAGCAATCCACAAGAAATAACTTAAGGGGCCCAAGTCTTTCATAGCAAATTCGGAACTGAGAAGTGTCATGATAGACTTGCGCAGATTATCAGAAGAAGCAAACAATATAATATCATCGACATACAACAAAATGTATGCTAGAGAAGTACCACGATGATAGATAAAGAGAGAATGATCAGACCTCCTGTGAGAAAAACCAATAGAAGATACATAATCTGCAAACCTTTTATAACAAACCCGTGGGGCCTACTTAAGTCCATACAAGGACTTCTTCAGCAGACATGATAAGGATGATTGGGATCTCGAAAACCCTAGGGCTGATGCATATAAACTGTCTCCTTAAGATCACCGTGTAAAAAAACATTTTTCATATCCAACTGATGAATGGGACATGCCTTTGAGAGAGCCAAGCTGAGAACAGTACGAATAGTAGCTGGTTTGACCACCGGACTAGACGTTTCACCACAATCCACACCAACATGTTGAGTTTTACCATCCCCTACAAGACGAGCCTTATGCCTCTCAAAAGAACCGTCAGAATTTTCTTTATGAGTAAAAATCTACATAGACTTAATAATATTAACACCAGAAGGACGGGGCACCAACTCCCACGTCTTATTTTTAATAAGAGCATTATATTCATCAGTCATAGCCAATTTTCAATTCGGGTCATTTAAAGTGAACACAGGGTTACGCGAGAGGGTAGATTTAAGGACATTAGAATTGAGATTAAAATGTCGTTTTGATTTAAAATACCTTTTTGACTACGAGTAGCGGGCCCTTGACTCGAGGAGAAATTGGATGGATTTTGGGCAATGTATGGAATGGGGACGAACTGGACAGCAGACAGTGGGCATGCCGGCCCAACAACTTGAACAAAAGGTCCACTAACTGGAACAGAGGTGAAATAGGAAAGGAAGCCGAGCCAACCCTGGGCTGAATTGGCGGAACAATACCGAGAATGGCACTGGGCCGCAATTCAAGCCCAACAAGCAGTCCATCAGGAGTTGTGGCGAGGGGAATTTGTGGGTCAGTAGGCAGTGGGTCTGCTGGCGGATTTTGGTCATGGGTCAAGTTGGATAAATGGTGCATAATATATGGTGATACCCCGTCATCCAAAAAATTATACGAACTAGGCACAGAACTACATACATTAGCAAATGAAAATTGAGTTTCATCAAAAATCACATGGCGACTAATAATGATATTATTGGAGGATAAATCAAAACACTTATTACCACAATGATTAGATAGGTAACCCAAAAAAACACAAGGGGTAGAACGTTCTTGAAGTTTGTTAATTGTAGTGGATGGAAAAAGAGGATAACATAAACACCCAAGCACCATAAGATGAGAATACGAAAGATCTTTTGTAAAGAAGTTTAAGTGGGGAATTATTTTGTAGGTTTTTTTAGGAAGTATGTTAAGGAGGTAAGTAGTCATTTGTAGGGCATGATGCCAAAAAGAAGGGGGTACAGAAGCATGGGCTAATAAAGTTCGGACAATATTTTAATGGTATGAATTTTGCATTCGGCTTTCTCATTTTGTGAGGACGTATGAGGACAAGAGAAATGAAAAAATATGCCATTAGCATCACAAAATTTCCGAAACAACCCATTATCATATTCTTTGCCATTATCACATTGAATATTTTTTATTTCCCGTTCAAATTGGGTACGGATGAATGCTCTAAATTTTAAGAATGTGGAAAAACTTAAGATTTTTTTGCTAACGGAAAGGTTCATAAAAAATTAGAATAATCATCCAAAAATATAACATAATAACGATGACCAAAGAACTTAGAACGGGAGATGTCCATGAATCGCTATGAATAATGTCAACAGACATCAAAGTACGAGAAGTAGAGGCTACAAATGATAATCTAACATGTTTCCCTAACGGACATGAATGACAAATTGGAGTACTACGCGTACCCTTACAAGAAATTAAATTGTTTTTATGCAAGGAAGAAATAATTGACGACCCAGAATGACCCAAACGTGTATGCCACAAGGAAGGAGTTAGAGCTGCAAATGTCGACGACATGGCTTGACTCGAGGAAGCGGTGGTGGTTGTGATTGGATAAAGATCTCCCCTACTATTGCATCTTATGAGAGGTATCCCCGTTTTGAAATCCTTCACTGAAAACCCAAATGGATCAAAATTAACAAAAACTCAATTATCAGTGGTCAATTTTCGGACAGACACCAAATTTTTAATTAAGTTAGGGGCATGAAGGGTATTTTTCAAGATAAGAGGTGGATGTGGGGGAGACAAAGTTGTATGGACTGTAACCACGAATTGGAATCGAGTTGTCATTACCAACAATAATGCCACGACTTTTGCTCAAATTGAAATAAGATGAGAGAGTACCTTGGTCGGACGTCATGTGAGAAGTGGCACCGGTGTCCATGTACCAATTCGCGTCTGGAGGATTTAATTCAAGTGTATTCATGGCGGCCTCAATATCGGTGGGTGTTGGGACCGGATTTGGGCCCACAACATTAAAGGTCTACGGGGGCCGAGGCCTAAGCAGACATGCTATTGACTTGACCCGAAACGCTACTGGTTGTAGCCGTAAGAACCTGAGAAATTGGGCATGTGATTAGTCTGGACCGGGGCCTAATTTCCCTGGAAATAACTAGGAGGGTAGTAGGCGGGACTGGTCCAGACCCACTGCTAAGAGGCCCAAGGCTGAGACTAGACGGACTGGGGCCCGGTACCCCGAGGCCCACTGCCGGTGTTGCTACTGTTCCGTCCGCCGCTATTGTTGCCGCAACGATTTTTGCAATTATTTTTACTGTTTTGACCATTTTTGTCGCCACCGTTGTTGCGGTTTTGGCCCGATTGTTAACAAAATCGTGAGAGTTATCGGATGTAGTCATCATCGCCACAGAACTTGCGCCAGTAGCCGCCTTTTTTGCCAAGCCGGCTTCTTCTAACGTGAGCATCGAACGGGCTTGATAAAAAGGTGGAAGTGGATTACTGTGACGGAGTAGAGTTCCAATGCCATTATAGGCCTCAGATAGGCCTGCAACCATTTGTAGAACAAGACGATTATTGGTAACAGACGCTCCAATGTTACGGAGTTGGTCCGCCAATTCCTTGAGTCGTTTACAATAAGCTAAAACATTCGGAAATCTTCCATGCTAACTTGTGAAAATTCTTGCTCAAGAGTGACAACTCGGGAATGTTTGTTATCCTGAAATATATCACGCAATCTATTCCAGGTAGCCATAGCCGTAATGTCTAGTTCAATGATCGTCTGTAAAAGGTCAGTAGAAATAGTGGAGTAAATTCACTGAAGGACGGTAGCATCAAGGGTTATCCATAACTTAGGATCCTCCTCGGGTGTAGGTACATCTGTTGTACCAAGTGCCGGAGGAAGTATGTGATGGAGGACTTGATGGGAGAGTGCGCGAATTTCGAACAATTCCGCCCACGTTGTATATTGGACGTTTTCCATCTCAAGAACAATAGAGATGTGATTCTTGATGTTGGAAATTGCAAGTGTAGGATGAAACATGTTCTTCGAGGTAGACATAACAAAAGAACAATAATTTAGGAGGGATTAAAGAAGGAAATTTGGGAAAAGAAAGAGAAAGTATGCTCGAATCCGAGAATAATTTTGGGAGAGGAGAGGAAGTATTTTAGTCCTAGACATTTGATACCATGTATGAAATAATCTCTTGATTATTTTCATTAATGAATGAGTATATATACAATTTAAAATCTCCATAATATGGAAAATCTTATTCCTATTCTAATCCCAAAATCCTATTCTATTTGTACAAGAATTCTACAATTATGGTAAGTATACAATGCTAATTAAATACAACAATACATTACCAAAACTAACTCCCAAACCGTGATATACATGGTTATGTATACCGTATATATCACGATCCAACTAGGCTTGTGTTTCCGTGATATACACGGTATACACAAGGCATTGTATATGTTGTATATATCGTGTATATCACGGTATACTTTATCAATATTGAAGCTCTATTATATTTGAATCGCGCATTGCAAGGCCCATCTCGGAAGTCGTGCTTCCAATATGGCTATTCCGTTTCCTCTTCTCTACTCCATCACTTATTCTTGAAATATATTTTAGAAATATATAAAATTCTCACATATGCAACGAAAGGAAATTATTTCCTGACATATTTAATTACGATAATAGGATTTTTTGTAAAACAATTAATTATCAAATTCAGTTTCTAGCTCATTGAGGAGTGGACAGTTTTAAATGTGGGACATGAGTCTACTCTTTAAGAATTTGAATAGAATTATATGCAACACGAGTGTTAATATCAATTCAACAAATACATGACACATGTATTTACAAATATTATTATCACTAAACTATAATTGATCCTTACATATTATTACCTTGATTTATCACTTAATCATAATAATATAATGTTGGAAATTTGCCTTTGGTGGGAGTTGCGTCCAACCATCTTTAATGACTTAAACACTAGGGTTCTGCATGTTGGAGACTTTGATTCTTCACACGTGCATAATCTACTAAGTAAGTAGATGACCGTAGGGCCAAGGATCGTCAAATTTCGTTGAGAAATGAAAGAGATATTGGTCCACAAAGTGAGGTGTTTGAAGCATGAAAATGTGGTATAGACCAATCCTCCCTCATCGGTGGGGGAAGGAAGATTTGTTTAGCTTATAAGTCTCAAAATTGGCTTGGGGTTTGGGACTCCAAGGGGTAACCCATGTGTTTGAAGGATGAAAGACCTAGATGTGCTTTGGTTCGAGGCTAAGCCCACACGCGTGCCACCGCCCGCCCGTCCGGTGGGTCATGGGTCGTGGGCTTCTTCTGATACTTTTTTTTTGGATCCAAATGGCTTCATATTTACAGTTTGGTCCCTAAAGTTTCAGATAAGATGAAATTGGACAAAGAACTTGTGCTTTTGCTGTTGTTTTCGAACGTTAACCTCCATTATTATGCACATCAATTCAGTCATTACTTGGCTGAATAACTCTCACTAATGGTCTAATCCATTGCACATTAATTGAGTCATTCATTTGGTTGAATTACTACCTCTCTAATTGCCATTACTTGGCCAGTAACATCAATTATGTGGGCAGTTGATAAGTCCCCTCCTTCAACTATATAATGAAGCATTTGCTCAATTGTTGAGACTACAGAACACACAAACGAAAAATCAGATTCTTCCTACTACTTTCCAGCATCATTTCATTACACTAAGTCCTTCAAAGTATTACTTGAGTTTCCTTTGCTCATTTGTTGAGTTGTTGTTTTATCTTGGGAGACTATTGTCCAGAACGTAGAAAGGATATATACGGGGCAATCTTGTCTTAAAGACAAAGTGTCATCACTCGACCCAGCAAATCAAAGATCAAAGTGTTTGTAATCTCAGTTTCTTGTTCCAGTTTCTTGTTCAAGTTTATTGAAATTCCAATTTGTTGTAATTTCATTTTCTTGTAATACTTAGCAGTTACTTATTTCCGTTTCCTGCGCCATTGTAATCAACATATAATTTATTATAACACTCGATACAAATAATTTCAAAATTATATCATATCTTAGGTTCTCCTTTTTAATGAAATATTCATCCTTTCGGAACACAACATTCGTTGTTGGATATAAATTTCCAGGTGGTTGATGCAAATTGTATAGTAATCATTTTGGTCCACTTTATGTGACATTAGTATTATTTAGAGAGTTAAATGAGTTTTTATTATATTTTCTTAAATAGTCATTTAATATTATAAATTATTAATAATTGTAATTTATTAATACTTTTTATATAGTTTTTAATATAAATTTTATTTCTATTTTTTTAAGATTCTGCGTTCAAATTTACAGTAAAAACTACTCTCGTATTCTGAATTTAGTCATATAAAGTAAAACAAAAAAACATTTCGGATTGAGCTTTATATAGTAGGGGATGCAAGTTTTAACTTTTAAGTAACTAGTTCATTCGTATCCAATAATAAGTTTCAATGCCAATAAGAATCTTAATTAAATGTCAAATTCATTTAATTAAAATTCTAAATCTGTCTCTACTTTCATAATGTGCATGAAGAAGAACGAGAGAGGTTTTGTTTGATTTTACAAGTTTCTCTCTCTCTATATATATATATATATGTTGGTCAGTATTATAATGTTCAATTACATATATTTAATTTTTAATTTATTAAAGTATATACCCCCTCCTGTTTTATTTTATTTTTAAGTCTTAAAATCCCATCAAGAACTTGACAAGTTTTAGTTGTACCATATATTGTGTGCTTTAATTTGTCTCCACTTTCCCATCCCCACTGAAACAAACTCCAACGTATGTTTTTAGAATATTTTTTTCTTCAATTTTTTTCACTTAATATTTTCGAGCGATCTGATTGGATCAAAAAGGATAAGATCCTCTTATTTTATAGACTCCTTCACTTTTCCTTTTCTATTTATTTTTTCAATAATTAATCATGTCCTTGCAATTACTGTTGCCTTTGTAATAGCTTTTAACCAATAGCATATTTAACTGTTATGGATAGTATCTAGGGGCAATCGCAAGGGTACTTCTTCTAGTCATCTTATTCCTACACATGATGATTTTGTTGATAAACATTTTCCTACAATACCATTAGATTTAGACGAGGAGTTATTTTACGGAACTCAAGAAGACTTTAATTTAGACGATGATCTAGACGATACACCCACTAATATTGATGACAACACGCCCACTAGTGCACCTTGGTGAAATACCTCCTATTCCCCCTAGTATGAGACGAGGTCCGGCAAAACGACCATTAAAATCAGATGCATGGACATTTTTTGATAGGGACGTAGAGAATCAAGTAGCCATATGTAAAATTTGTAAAAATGTTTTAAAATTTAAAATGGAAAAGGTCACGGTGGGACGGGGGGTTTAATTAGACATGTAGTAAGTGCTCATCCACTAGGTATGCCCATGTCAAAACCGGGTGCGCAAACGGCCGCTCCATCGGGACAAGGTTCACATTCGTCCGGACCAAGTGAGTGGTCAAATTAACCCTATGACGGGGGAATTGTAGGCTCTAAATACAACAAACATAGAGATAGGGAAGCAATATCAAAATTAGTTCTTTGTGGAGGGTTTGGGTTTTATTCATTACATTAGAGATATATATAATAACGGTTTTCCTAGGTCTTAAGAGAGATGTATTTAAATTTGCGCATGAATATCAACAATATTTACGTTTTTCATTATATCATTTTAATGGCAAAGTATCTATCACGTCGATATAGGTCGTAGTACTAACGGCCATGATTAAGCGTAACTTGTCATTGGATAGATTATAAATGGTCTATGCAAAAACGTATTTTAGCCATCACCGATAAAATTATGACTATTACATTAGATCGCTTCTAATAACAATTACGCAATTACAATGTTAAAAAATAGTTTAGCTCCATCTTTTGACCATTTTCATATTTTAGGCATTCCTTGTTGCTTATGACTATAAATTACCTATAACTTTATTTTTTAACTCTCATAATAAAAAGCCGACTGATATGATTTTAGATAGTGATTGGGAAAAAATTTCCGAACTTATTGTATTTTTAGAGAAATTTTTTCAAGCAACAAAAGAATTTTCCGGTATATATTATCCTACTATTTCAACTATGTTATTTTATATAACTCTAATATTTTTATTACTTAGTGAATATAAACTATTAAAAAAATGTTTGTCAAAATAAAAAAATATTTTATCCTATTCCTTCTATTTATATTATTGGTTTGTATTAAATCCTACTATTAAAATAGACGGTACTAAATCACTAATTGAAACTATTTACGATTGTATAGAAGTACTACCACCTCCAAGTCCCAAAAATCTAAATCACCCACCACCTATTGAACAAACTAAAGAAGAAGTGTTGAATAGCGTAGAACACCACCGCAAAAATATATATAGATTTTATCAACAAGAAAATGCTAGTAACGTACCGGCTACCATACCATCTTCTTCATCTTCAACACAACCTCACAAAAGACATGCCGTTTCTGCGGCTAGTATTGAAAGCCTCGAAATAGAATGTGCCGTACCTCTACTAACCAAATTAGCGAGTTGGATATTTTTGTTTTGCGGGGTTCGTACCGTATCAAGAAGTTATCAATGAAGATGGACAAGAAGATCGGAGGGGGAATGAGAAGACCTTTCCGACACTTTCAATGATGGCTCGAGATGTTTTGAACATTCAAGCGTCGTCAAGCGCGTCGGAAAGCGCTTTTTCGCGAGCGAGATATCAAATAGGAGCTTGGAAATTGCGTATTATTCGAGAGATTGGATACGAGCGGAGCGGAGAAGGTGCGGTCAACCGGAGATCAACGAAGAAGATGATGAAAACTACAACGAGATCTTAACCGAAGGTAGTGGAAGCGACGTGGATCAATTTGACCAACAAATACCTATTCCAACCGAAGAACCACATGAAATCATCAAGCAATTAGAACAGATTTTTTTGAAAATGTAATTTTTTTAATTGCAATTTTATTATGTAATTTGCAACTTTTGGACAACACCATAAAGTTGCAATTTAGATTTTAGACAATTGTATTTGTATTACAAAAAAATCATATGTCTATTAAATAATATAAGAGGCACAAAAACGACCTTGGGATGTTTTTATTACACTATCTTGTTTTATTTATTGAGTTTTTATACATATGTTATTTTAAAAAAAAAAAAAAAGGAAAACCCGAGCTCGCCCCGCCCCGACCCGAGCCCGTTATGGATAGACGGGATCTAGTCCCGCCCAAACCCGACCCCGAGTCAAAAAATTTATTAAGAAATTAAACTTTTATAAAAATAGGTTATATCGAGCTTTTAATTCAAATCAAAGGATTTTAACTCTTATATTTATCATGTATTTTATTATTTTTGACTGAATATACATGTATAATAAGTAAACAATTTGAGCAAGGGGGTATAATATATATTCCCTTGCCTGAATGTGGTTCCGCAACTGTCCATCACGTCATTGTTTAATACCCCTTCGTCTTAATTTATATGTAGATTCATTAGGCATTAAAAAAGGATGACTTTTGAATTTGTGATTTAAATTAAGTAATATTTATTTGTGTGGTTATAAATCATCTAATTAAGGGTAAAATGAGAAGTTTCAAGTTAAATTAATATCAAATATAGAAAAGTGTCATTTTTTTAAAACTAATTAAAAAAGAAAGAGTGTCACATAAATTGAGACGAATGGAATAATTTTAGAATGTTGAAATAATAATAAATGTCCTTAGGTTCAAAGTAACCTTTAAATATCAGGCGATCGGGAAGCTTTGCTTCTAGAATGCGCCTCTCGATCCAATCCATCTTTCCCTGGCCTCCCCAACACACTCTTGATACGAAAGAAACCTCCCGCCATAGAGAAGAGATCGAAAGTCTGGTTCCCCTCGATCACCCTCCCTCTCCATGTTTCCATTACTAAATGGAAGAACTTTTCAAAGGAATGGGCATACAACATGTATTGATGTACCAGATCGGCTAATGCTCCCAGGTTGATGCAATGTATTCCACCAGTTGACTGAAGACTTGATTATTGGTATATCGATCGGTCAGAGATAGGAAAGAATCCAAAGATTGCAAGGATGTTAGGCTTCGAATGCTGTTAGGACAGATAAATTGGAAAGCTAGGACGAAATAGCCTACCTTGAATACAGAATCAATTATAATTCGAAATAGTTTTGATCCTTTAAGTTTAGTAAAAAATAATACTTTTGATTTTTATCAAATATTTAACGCTATTTATTATATTTAAGGATAATTATGAAAAAAAGAAGATTTAATCAGAAACATCAGGAAAGAATCATCAATTCATAAAAACTGTAATAAATTAGACACTAAAATTAGACCAATAATTGCAAAAGTTGCATTTCAAAAGTTGAATAAGACTTTAGAAAATAAACCAAGAACAATAGAATCTCTAAAAACTACACCTCCATATGTGGGTTTCGGCTAAATTCCCCTCCCCCATAATTCCAGTCAAATCTAACGGACATAGTTTGTTAACTATTTGATGAATATCAAAAGTTTTTTTTTTTTTACAAACTTAAAGGACCAAAATTGCTTAAGACTATATTTAACGGAATAGTTTGAACCTACCATAATCATAAGGGGTCATTTCTGCTATTTTCTCAGTGACTGTCTCTGAATTACTTCTAGAACAATACCTACTTTAACTTGCACGCATGTTATAATGCCTTTGCTTACGTGCCAGCAATTAAGGTCTTAATCCACTCCAAATTGGTTAATTAATTTATTACTAATTTTTTGGAGTTATTATTTATCATTAGTTTCACATAATTATAACATGGGGGCAGGAGAGATCAGATTAGATACTAACTATAGTTTGACTTGTGATTTTTTTACTATTGTATTTATTAGCAAATATTCCTCATATATTCGTCATATATTGTGTAATTATGAATACTGTATATTTATGATATATTAGGATCCTTACTGTATTAGGATTCCTCTCTTGTATACACTATATATATATATATATTGTAATAATGAGAATACTCTTCAAGGAAGATTATTACAATCTTACATGGTATCAAGAGTCAAAACCCTAAGTCTTCTATAGAAAAACCGCCTCCCCCCCCCCCCCGGGTCTCACCACCGGCGGCCACCTTCTTGTTTTCTTGACCGAAAAAGACCAACTTCCCTTCCTTTGTTCTTCCTTATTCCCTTTTCTCCTACTTCACTAAATTTTATCCACTATAATGACTCTTGTAACTCCCACGACAGCCTCATCCTCAACCGTCGTCACCCCTGAAATACCAAAAACATACTTTTTGACCTTTGTTCATCCATCCCTCACCATTACCAACATCAAGAACTGCCTCCCCATAATTCTTGATCAAGAAAACGGTCAGTACTCTTCATGGGTTGAACTGTTTCGCATTCATGCATGTGTCTATAACGTGCTTGACCATATCGATGACTCATTCCCTCGCCTCTCTCCGTCCACTTGGCATAATAGGTTTGGTCACCCAGGAGCCCTCATTTTTTATTTTCTTAGAGGAAATAATTTTATTAAGTGTAATAATGGGAAACTTGCCCATCACTGTGTTTCTTGTTCTTTAGGCAAACATGTTCGTCTTCTTTTTAAATCATTATTGACACCAAAATTTGTTCCATCTTTTCCGATTATTTGTTGGCAATTTTAAATATTTTTAACACCCCAAATCAATTTTAATATATATATACATATATATATATAAATAAGGTTTTTAATATCGTCGTTTATTGTCAATATCATTATTTGTTATTATTATTATTATTATTATTCGCATTTCTACTACCATTTGCCTTTTAATATCATAAACATAATTTTTATCCAAATATTCTATGTTATTTTATTTTCGCAAAAAGCGGCATCGCATTTTTATATTAAGCATTAAGCATTTTGTAAATATTATTTTTATTATTATCACATCGTTATTGTTTATCTTTATAATTTATATTTTTACAAAGCATCTTTTAATATAAACCCCTTTTTATCTTAACCCACAACCCATTTATTCCTCCTCACCCAAAACAATACCAACTCATTACACCCCAAAAAATTTCAGTCCAATCCCATTTAGCCCAATCGAAACCTCACCCGTCGGCCCATCTCCTGCGACCCATTCGGCCCATCCCATTTAAAACCCCTAACCTAAAAATACAAAACTCTAAAGACCAAACCTCCCTTTCTCTTTCCCTGACCGCCGCAAACCCTACGCCCCTATCCCCATACCCGACACCACTAGCCCCAAAAATCATCAAACCATCACCTCACTGACACCACCACACCTACGCCGCAACCTACACCCCTAAATCTGCTAAAAAAGCCGACTTTTGCCCGTTCATTTTCGAAATTCAAACTTGAACGTTGGGGGGGAACCATCTATAAATCCCCCCTTCGTTCTTCATTTTGGAGGGGATTTTTGGAAGTCCAGTCCGAAGTCTGTTTCTTGGTTTATGGATCAGTCCATGAGGGAATTCCCATTTTTCACAAGTTGTTAAGTATGTGGTGTGTTAGAGATGGTCCGGATCTGTATTGCTACTGTTCAATTCCCCTTTAGTATCGTTAAAATATTTTAGTTATTCTGGATCAATACTCTCATCCCTCGTAGTTTGTTTGTGTGAAATCTGGTGTAATATCATTTGTTTGAACTCCATGTATTTCTTGATGCTCAATCCCGAAACACTTTCTTCTTTGCATGACTTGGGGAGTTTGCATCCCGAAACACTTTGAGTTGCTGCCTTGTTGCTGTTTGCTGGGGTTGTCCATTATTGCCATTTGTTACTGCAATAAGTCACCAAGAGGCTACTGCTTTTGCAACTCCCTGAGGAACAAAGGCCACATAATTAGTATATTGTTACATTAAATATGGTTCAGATGTTACAAATATGAGAATGGTTGCTGCATTTCTTTGGCTGAAAAGTGCCATCTCTTGAGCAGATTTGAGGTCGAAATGACTACGGTATTTGGGCAATTTTGAGGCCATTTGCTGCTGTATTTTAAGCCAAACTACTGCTGCACTTTAGGCAGATTTAACGCCAAATTGCTGCTGTGTTTTCTTGGCCAAATTTGAGCCCGTTGCTGCTACGTTATGAGTTATACCACTGCTGTACTTTGACCAAACTACCGCTGCGTTTTTAGTAGATTTGAGTTCATTATCATTGTGCTTTTGAGCCGAAGTGCTACTGCGTTTTGGTCACAACTGCTACTGCGTCTTGGCTAAAAAAACTACTGCTTTCAGAACTGTTTCGGACAGTTGCAGTATTTTTGAAAAATCTACTGATTTGAACATGATACTACACTTGCCGATGCTTGCCGATGAGAATAATTAATTTGAGGCCATGCTCCTTATCTGTCTTAAAATAATTAAACAGACAGTGATGCCAACAAATGTAACTAACACGTGATTAATTAAAAGAAAACACAGAAATAAAATTTGAGATGAATTTGTGTTTACCGCTGCCTGAGGCGTGTTTTGAATCGTCGACCCGCTCGGAGAAGTTGTTTTGGAATTCTGATTTTGTGATTTCAGAATTCTGATTTTGCGATTTTTAGAATGCTGATTTTGGACCCGGATGCTGTCCGACCCGAAAACAGAAATGACCCGACCCGAATTTCTTGCCCCGACCCAAAACAAAACAGACCCGGAACGACCGGAAACGTGAAGAAAAAGAGGGACTTTCGGATTGAAAATTAGGATTGAAACTAGTATTTTCGGACTGCAATTTAAGAACCAAAAGAGGAGTATTCTCGGATTGAAAATTAAGAACTAAAAAGTATTTCGGATTTAAATTATGAAACCAAAGAGGAATGTTTTAAATCAAATTTCGTACCCCAAACAGACCTCAAAATTGAACCCTTTTCGGACTGTTTTCGACCCAAAAAAATCCCCCCTTTTTTTGACTTTTCTGACCTAAAAAAAAAATTCGGACTGGACTTCCAAAAATCCCCTCCAAAATGAAGAACGAATGGGTGGGGGGGGTTATAGATGGTTTTTCCCCCAACGTTCAAGTTTGAATTTCGAAAAATGAACGGGCAAAAGTCAGTTTTTTTAGCAGATTTAGGGGTGTTGGTTGCTGCGTAGGTGTGGTGGTGTATGTGAGGTGATGGTTCGATGATTTTTGGGGCTAGGGGTGACGGGTATGGGGATAGGGGCGTAGGGTGTGCGGCGGTCAGAGAAAGAGAAAGGGAGGGTTTGGTCTTTAGGGTTTTGTTTTTTTAGGTTAGGAGTTTTAAATGGGATGGACCAAATGGGTCGCGGAAGATAGGCCGACGGGTGAGGTTTCAATTGGGGTAAATGGGATTGGGCTGAAACTTTTTGGGGTGGAGTGAGTTGGTATTGTTTTGGCTGAGGAGGAATAAATGTGTTGTGGGTTAAGATAAAAAGGGGTTTATATTAAAAGATCATTTATATAAATATAAATTTTAAAGATAAACATTAACGATGTGATAATAATAAAACATAATATTTGACAAATGCTTAATGCTTAATATAAAAATGTGATGTCATTTTTTGTGAAAATAAAATAACATAGAATATTGGGATAAAAATTATGCTTATTATATTAAAAGGAAAATGGTAGTAGAAATGCGAATAATAATAATAATGATAACAAATAATGATATTGAGAATAAACGGCAATATTTTACAAGCCTTATATAATTATTCTCATCGGCAAGTGTACTCCTCTCCGGCCATGCTCAACGTCTTTGTCTTAGTTCTTAATTTTCAATCCGAGAATACTCCTCTTTTGGTTCTTAAATTGCAATCCGAAAATACTAGTTTCAATCCTAATTTTCAATCCGAAAGTCCCTCTTTTTCTTCACGTTTCCGATCATTCCGGGTCTGTTTTGTTTCGGGTCGGGGCAAGAAATTCGGGTCGGGTCATTTTTGTTTTCGGGTCGGACAGCACCCGGGTCCAAAATCAGAATTCTGAAATCACAAAATCAGAATTCCAAAACAACTTCTCCGAGCGGGTCGATGATTCAAAACACGCCTCGGTTCGCTGCCTGGAGAAAGTCCGTAAACAAAAATTCATCTCAAATTCTATTTCTGTGTGTTTTCTTTTAATTAATCGCGTGTTAGTTACATTTGTTGGCATCACTGTCTGTTTAAGCATGTTTTTGGCTAATTTCAGCTTATTTGGTTCATTAAGTTATCAATTAGGTGTATGTTAATAAGATATGCTGAAGTATGCTTGCAACTAGTTCAGTAGGTATTAGTTGTTTGTTAGCTGAGGAATGCTAGTTATTTAACTTGCAACCTGTTTAATAATCATCTTAGCTGCATTGTGCTTGGCTTTAAAGTGTCATTATGCCTAATGTATAACATGAACATGGTCCTATGTGTTTAAGTTTAGGCTAAATGACCCTGCCTATTTAAAATGTTACCTTTTGAATGATTATTTGATCATCTCAATGTCTCATATGTTTGTTGAATTGGTCACACTTGCCTTGTTTTGTTTAGATTTTGGAATGCATCCATGTTAGATTGTTACACTTCCTAAGTCATCATGTGTCATGCCCTATCTATTGTGTTGTCTAGACGGTGTTTGATTAGCTGAATTGGTCACAACTGCTACTGCGTCTTGGGTAAAAAACTACTGCTTTCAGAACTGTTTTGGATAGCTGCAATATTTTGAAAAATCTACTGATTTGAACACGATACCACACTTGAGGCCGATGAGAATAATTAATTTGAGGCCATGCTCCTTCCGGAAAGGTTGTCCCTCGATTTGCTTTCCTTAGGAAAAAAGGGTGATGATGAGACTTATAATAAAACCACATGCGAGAAAACCAACATGCGTTGGCGAGGCAATTAGATTGACTGACGAGTCACTAGTTCGCAGCCACGACATGAATGGAATTTCTTTTGCTTAAAATATAAGTCTGAGCCTTCCGTAATCAAAACTTTTATTGTTTTATACGGATCCGAATGTTTTTACTCGCATTTTTTTATTTTTTTATTTCTAACTATCTTTTCTTTTTACACTTTGCGAGGAACATTCAAACAATATGGGATAGAAAAGTGGAATTCTACAGAGACGTAAGTGAACAAGACTTGCCGGAATTGTGACCAAGGCCCAATAGATGACACCATCATCGCCTGGGCCATTACCGCTTTAATTTTTTTTAATTTCGCCTTTATTTTATTTTTTGTATTGTAATTTAATTACTCCGCCTGTGTGATTGTTTGAATATCTAGAAGAATTAGGCTTAGAACTGATAAACTAGAAATAGTAGTTTAAAATTGGAAACCTGCCACTAGTTTTTTTATTTTAGGCTCGGGTAGTTTAAAATTGGAAACCCGCTGCTAGCTTATTTATTTTAGGCTCGTCATGCATGCTTAAAACTTTCAAAATAATTTGGTCATGTTTTACTCGCGTTATTAATCATACAAACAAGGTTTCAATTCTTATCCGATTTGCAATTTAAAATGACTCATAAAAAATTACTTCTTTGCATTACAAACAACTTGCTTTTCTCCTTTACTATCAATTGCAAAAAATGTGTATTTTATAAATAATGTCATACAAATGCATATTTTTCTCTAAAAAATCAATTTTACATATAGTTGTATAAAATGCCGTGCATATTCTTTCCGAATTTTATGTCATAATTAATTTCTCAAAACCGCAATCACCTTTGCAAGACTCTTCAAAAGAATAAATTGTAAAATCTTTCCATTGTCAAAAATGCATCTTTTATTAACTACTTGCATCAACCTTTTTACCCTTATATTTTTAAACATGCATTTTCCTTAGCATAATAATTAACCTGAGTTTGACCAGATAACTGCAAGTTAGCGGATCATAAAGGATGTCTAACCTCTTCCTTTTGGGATAATAAAGAATCCTTACCTAGAATCTCATAGTTTCACAGACCATTAATCGTAGTTTATTTTGTAGCATTTTTTGTGTTAACACTTAGGTGTCCTAATTCACCGTAGAATAATTAGGTAACGACTCCTCAACAACATTGAATCCACACTAGGGAAACGCACGTGTTAAAACGGGTGCGACAATCATCTTCATGTGGTACGTTTTCTTCTTTTGATATTATTAATGCTGATTTGTGAACATCTTATATATCTAGTTCACTTGGTCATAAATATTATCTTGTCTTATTAGATGATTTTTCTCATTATACTTGGATCTACCCACTCAAATATAAATCGGAAGTGTTTGCCAAATTTCTTGAGTTTCGTACTTTTATCAAAACCCAGTTTGAAAAATGCATAAAATCGTTTCAGTGTGATAATGGTTGTGAATTCAATAATTCCATGTTTCACTGATTCTGTCGAAATAATGATATGGTTTTCCGTTTCTCATGCCCCCATACATCGCCTCAAAATGGTAAAGCAAAACGACTAATCTGCACCATTAATAACATGGTTCGTACTCTCCTATTCCATGCTTCCCTTCCTCCATCTTTCTAGGTCTATGCAGTCAAAATTATAGAATACGTCCTAAATATTTTACCTACTAGTACCCTCCACAATATGACTCCAACCGAAATTCTATACCAAAGGATCCCCTCTTACGACCATCTTAAGATTTTCGGTTGCCTGTGTTATCCCAATCTTGCATCCACTACCCCTCACAAATTAGCACCTCGAACTACACCATGTGTCTTCGTAGGTTTCCGTCTAATCATAGGGGCTATATTTGTTATGACATGTCCACTCGTCAAATCCACGTCTCTCGTCACGTCACGTTTGATGAGACCACATTCATTTTTTTGAACCTCCAAATATTTTGAAAAACGGACTATACCTTTCTTGACGAGCCTGACATCTCCCCTATAATTCTCAACCAACTGCAGTAGACAACTACTATTCACCCATCTCCGCCACCCACTGTTGTCGTTAGCTTCGCCGTAGTGCCCCCAGTCTCGTCTCAGTTACACCTCTCGCCGGTTGCCACCGCCACTGGCAACCGATCGAGCTTCTTTGTCTCCCCACTAGTCCAACAACTCAACGCCACCAGAACCTTCCCCCGCTACCAGTGGCTCTACCACCTCCATAATCCCCATTTTCGACAGCCCAGCTACCAACACATTACTCGTCGACCAACCTGTTACCGGCCAAACTACTGCCACAACAACACACCGGCACCACTAAGAAAAACCACATCCGACGCCTTACCCGACGATACCATCCCCACAACTGTCATCTCCGACCATAACCGCACCGTCGTCAAACCCACCAGATCTACCATCCTACCAAACCGCACCTAACCCATTGCCCAGTTCCACCTCTACACAACCCACCCATACACACCAGCTCCGGGACCCGCAACCAGCAAACCACCAGACCAACCACCCACCCACTGCCTACTCGACCGGATGGAAACCCGTGCCCAACACGGGATTTTCAAACTCAAAGCCCACTTTAACCTATCCATACAAATAATTTCTCTAATTCCCAAAAACCCCCAAATTAGCCAAACTGGACCCTAATTGGAATGCGGCTATATGTGAGGAATTTGATGCTTTAATGAATCAACACACGTGGGATTCGGTTCCCAGACCGACAGGGGTGAATATGATCCATTGCATGTGGCTTTTTGTCACAAATACAGAGACATCAGTGATCTTGAGAGGTATAAGACACGACTTGTGGCTAATGGCACAAATCATCAAGAGGGGATTGATTGTGGTGAGACGTTCAGTCTGGTTGTCAAACCGGCTACCATTCGCACAGTTCTGAGTATAGCTATGTGCAAGCATTGGCCAATACATCAACTTGATGTGAAAAATGCATTTCTACAAGGGGACTTGAAAGAAACGGTTTACATGCACCAACTACCTGGCTTTGTCCATCTAGCAACCCCTCAGCATGTATGTCATCTCCGTAAGTCACTGTATCATTTGAAATAGGCCCCCAAAGCGTGGTATGACCTCTTTGCCAAGTACATTCTGTAGACCGGGTTTGTATGCAGCAGGTGTGATAATTCTCTTTTCATTTTTCATCGAGGTAGTAGCACTGCTTACTTACTGCTATATGTGGATGATATTGCTCTCACTGCCTCATCTGATGGGTTGAAAAATGAGATTATTGCTATACTCAAAACTGAATTTTCTATGACTGACTTGGTCAAGTTGAGTTACTTCTTGGGGATTTCAATGACCAGATCTGCAAATGATATGTTTTTGAGTCAGTGTAAGTATGCTGAGGAGATCGTGTACAGGGCTAATATGACAAATTACAAGATCATGCCTACTCCGTTCGATTCTAAATCAAAGCTTAGTGTTGTTGATGGTGCTTCAGTCTCCGATCCTACTCTCTATAGGAGCCTTGCAGGTGCACTTCAGGATCTTACCTTAACCATGCCTGATATTGCGTATGCTGTTCAGCAGGTATGTCTATTTATGCATGCCCCCAGGGAGTCTCACTTCACTGCTCTTAAGCGTATCATCAGATACATTAAGGGCACACTTGATTATGGGTTGCATCTATATCCCTCTATACCGACCCGATTACTATCATATACAGATGTAGATTGGGCAGGGTGTCCGGACACGAGACGCTCCACCTCCGGCTATTGTGTATTCTTAGGGGATAATCTTATTTCATGGTTTGCTAAGAGACAAGCCACACTATCCCGTTCGAGTGTCGAAGCAGAGTACAGAGGTGTTGCAAATGTTGTCGCTGAGATCTGTTGGCTTAGGAATCTACTTTTGGAGCTCTAGTGTCCCTTACATAAGGCGTCCATCGTCTACTGTGATAGTATATCTGCCATATATCTATATCACAACCCGGTTCAACATCAGAGAACCAAACACATTGAGATGGATATCCATTTTGTTCGTGAGAAGGTCTCTCTCGGTCATGTCAAAGTGTTGCATGTGCCTTCATCATATCACTATGCACATATCTACACAAAAGGGCTTCCCAGATAGTTATTCCTCGACTTCAGATCCAGTCTTAGTGTCCGTCCTCCTCCCGCTCCGACTCAGAGGGTGTATTAGCGAATATTCTCCATATATTCGTCATATATTGTGTAATTATGAATACTGTATATTTATGATATATTAGGATCCTTACTGTATTAGGATTCCTCTCTTGTACACACTATATATATGTTGTAATAATGAGAAGACTCCTCAAGGGAGATTATTACAATCTTACAGTATTGTCACTTTTCCAATTGATAGTGTTCATGGAATTAATCTTAATCAATACACATCAAGGGTAATTAACAGTTTGTTCGTTAATTGATTGGTTGGTAGCCTTGTGAGATCATCACATTCATCTGAAAACAAATAATTGGATTAACTTTTTGTAGCTAATGATCTCACTTATATAATGAGGGGACAAGGGGAAAGGCCCGGCCATACCCAAAGACAACTACGGACAAACTGTGTTGGGTAACCCGAATTTCGAGCCCATATCACCCTCGAGACTCCCCCAATAGAAAGACTTTACTTTGGTAAAAATAATTTAATTTCTTATCCGCCTTCAAATATGACTTTTAAAATTCTCGGACTTTGTTTTAGACAAACAACAAAAATGTTTAATAGACAATTTGTGGATCTCCCACACAAGAAAAGACAATAGTCATTTTTTAGCTACTTTAAATAGTACATGCTTCGTTATTTTCATGAAAAGAATCTCGAAAAACGTTTTAAGTTTTACGTGGTAATTCATGGAAAGACAAAGGAATTTTCAGACTTGGATCGAAGTAGTAGAATCTATCAAAGATATTAAAACCCCACTCTTCAAAGGTTTTAATGACTTTACGAGAAGCCCTTGACTATGCGAGAGGCATACTAGGCCCAAACTACTATCTTTCCAAAGACTCGGAAGAAGCCCAACTCGGACACCCCAATATAATATTGGCAAAGACACGAGACAAAATTATCTTTTGCGATCATTGTCTCGCAATGACCGAATCTTTCAAAAGACTCAATCGACAAAAGAACAACTCGAGACTCAAAACATATACCTCCTAGAAAAGACTACTAAATTAGAATTACTTTTGAGACAAACACAACAAAGTACCCAGCAGAGTTCTCCAACTCCACAAAAAATGGATGAGACCGGTGAACATTCCCGCTTTGAATGTTAAGAAACCCATCGTACTGTATAGGCACGCCTAGTCCGGTACAAACGGTCGCCGGTAAAGACAAAACAAATCCGTTAAAAGTTGTCACTTTACTAAAAGTGAAACGTAAGAGGAAACCCTCTTAAGACTAGACGTAAGTCGCCCCGAACTATAATCGGATCTACTTCCGAGCACGGAGCGAGTAATAAGACCTCGAATAACATAGAACAGAGATAATAAAAAACACTTTGGAAAGCATTTTCAAAGAACAGATCAGACCAGAAGTACAAGATAAACACGAGAATCCGGTAGCCCCGGAAATTAATAGTGGAATAATTTCAGACAAAATAATGAAGACATAGACCACGTGTCGAAACAAGTTCGTAGAAAATGAGAATGAATTAATTCAAGAAGGCCAGGATCCCAACGAAGACGACGATTCCGGCATGAGTTTTGATTCAATAGCACTACACAACCGGACACGTAGACGAGAAAAATATCGAGAAAAGACAAGAGATATTATTAAAGCGAGTAGACAAGAAGAGACAGAAGTAATCGGTGACTTTTTGAAAAGAAAATGCCGGCGAGCATATAAATCGACAAAAAAGAGAGAAAATTTTCAAAAGTTAAAGCGACGATGGGGCCGCAGGCGCACCAAGAAGAACTTTTAAAGATTCCTTTTTCAAGTTGAAATCCGCAGTTGAAGTCCGCGGGACTCTATAAATACCGGACTCTTTCTCCGAAGACACACGGACACACAGAGAGAGCGAACTCCCAAAGAGTGAAGACTTAGACTCCTCTCTAAAATCCTCTCCACTATATTCCCATAGTTATCATTTCCCCCACTTGTATATACCCCGATGTGAAATAAACAACGGTGGTACACTATTTCCCGTAGCGTGCGTACTACCCCGGGACTCCCGAAAGGGAAACCTCCCGTACTTCAAGCTATGTAAGTTTTTTAGAAGTTTTCTTAGGTAGTTTATCTCCATATGTATATTATGTTTTTACTACCTTGCAGAGATGCAAGTTTTCATTGTTAATACAAACTGTTTTAAATTTTTATCATGAATCTTGAAGCTACGCGTTATAATCTCCGCCATGAATATCTCGAAATTATTGTTGAAAGCTTCGAATATAGCATGCCTACGCGCTTTTTAGTTCTTGATCTAGTATATGGTTATCCGACAAGCTCCGTTATGAACTCTATGGATTAACCTGTAAATTCCCAATTTCAACGGTGGTTGATTATTGGCTGTTGATGTCCGCCGAAGGATTTGTTGTGGCCACTTGCCGGGTGTGGTTAAAGATGAGTTACATAGGGGGTAAAGCTTAGAAGAAGAGATGAACGATCGAGAAAGAAAAAGCAAATAGGGATACTGTACTAGAAGTCTAAATAGTAACGAAAATATAAATGACAGGGATGATGAATAGTAACTCAAAGACTAGTGATCGGACAGAGTCCAGGAAGATAAAAAAAAAAAAAAAAAAAAAAAAAAAAAAAAAAATTAAAATTAAAATTTTTAATGGAGATAGCTATCTAAATGACTTTTAAAGACAAATATAGCAAGGAGATATTACAGGAAGGGAGTATCGAGTAGGATTTACAACTTATTTTCAACCCCTCCAAATTGAAATACCTTATATCTAAGACCAATATAAAAAGGGTCTTAGATATAAGGTATTTCAATTTGGAGGGTTGAAAATAAGTTGTAAATCCTACTCGCATCTCCTTCCGTAATATCTCCTTGCTATATTTGTCTTTAAAAGTCATTTAGATAGCTATCTCCATTAAAATTTTTAATTTTAATTTTTTTTTTTTTTTTTTTTTTTATTTTATTTTTTTTTTTTTTTTATCTTCTCGGACTCTCGTCCGATCACTAGTCCCGAGTTACTATTCATCATCCCCGTCATTTATATTTTCGTTACTATTTAGACTTCTAGTACAAGATCCCTATTTGCTATTTCTTTCTCGATCGTTCATCTCTTCTTCTAAGCTTTACCCCCGCTATGTAACTCATCTTTAACCACACCAAAGTTAGTGGCTACAACAATTCTTCAAACGGACATCAACAAAGCCAATAATCAACCACCGTTGAAATTGGGAATTTACAGGTGTTAATCCATAGAGTTCATAACGGAGCTTGTCGATAACCATATACTAGATCAAGAACTAAAAAGCGCGTAGGCATGCTATATTCGAAGCTTTCAAATAAGAATTTCGTATATTCATGGCGAGATTATAACAAGAGCTTCAAGATTCATGATAAAAATTTAAAACAGCTTGTATTAACAATGAAAACTTGCATCTCTCGCAAGGTAGTAAAAACATAATATACATATGGAGATAAACTACCTAAGAAAACTTCTAAAAAACTTACATAGCTTGAAGTACAGTGGAGGTTTCCTTTCGGGAGTCCCGGGTAGTACGCCCGCTACGGGGAAATAGTGTACCACCGTTGTTTATTTCACATCGGGGTATATACAAGTGGGGGAAATGATAACTATGGGAATATAGTGGAGAGGGATTTTAGAGAGGGAGTCTAAGTCTTCACTCTTTGGGAGTTCGCTCTCTCTCGTGTGTCCGTGTGTCTTCGCAGAAAGAGTCCGGTATTTATAGAGTCCCGGCGACTTCAACTCGCGGATTTCAACTTGAAAAGGAATCTTTAAAAGTTGCCGCCGGTGCGCCGCGGCCCCATCGTCGCTTTAACTTTTGAAAATTTTCTCTCTTTTTTGTCGATTTTCGTCGCCGGCATTTTCTTTTCAAAAAGTCACCGTGCTTCGTCTCTTCTTGTCTACCCGCTTTAATAATATCTCTTGTCTTTTCTCCGATATTTTTCTCGTCTACGTGTCCAAAGTTGTGTAGTGCTATTGAATCAAAACTCATGCCGAATCGTCGTCTTCGTTGGGATCCCGGCCTTCTTGAATTAATTCATTCTCATTTTCTCGAACTTGTTTTCGACACGTGGTCTATGTCTTCATTATTTTGTCCCGAAATTATTCCACTATTAATTTCCGGGCTACCGATTCTCGTGTTTATCTTGTATCGTCATTGTCGATCCGTTCTTTGAAAATGCTTTCCAAAGTGTTTTTTATTATCCGTTCTATGTTATTCCGAGGTCTTATTACTCGCTCCGTGCTCGGGAAGTAGATCCGCTATAGTTCGGGGGCAAATTTTACGTCTAGTCTTAAGAGGGGTTTCCTCTCTCGTTTCACTTTTTAGTAAAGTGACAACTTTTAACGGATTTGTTTTGTCTTTACCGGCGACCGTTTGTACCGGACTAGCCGTGCCTATACCTGGTGCAAGAGGTTTCTTAACATTCAAAGGGAATGTTCACCGGTCTCATCCATTTTTTGTGGAGTTGGAGAACTCGCCGGGTACTTTGTTGTGTTTGTCTCAAAAGTAATTCTAATTTAGTAGTCTTTTCTAGGAGGTATATGTTTTGAGTCTCGAGTTGTTCTTTTGTCTCGATTGAGTCTTTTGAAAGATTCGGTCATTGCGAACAATGATCGCAAAAGATAATTTTGTCTGTGTCTTTGCCAATATTATATTGGGGTGTCTGAGTTGGGCTTCTTCTGAGTGCTGGAGAAAGATAGTAGTTTGGGCCTAGTATGCCTCTCGCATAGTCAAGGGCTTCTGTAAAGTCATTAAAACCTTTGAAGAGTGGGGTTTTAATATCTTTGATAGATTCTACTACTTCGATCCAAGTCGAAAATTCCCTTTGTCTTTCCATGAATTACCACGTAAAACTTAAAACGTTTTTCGAGATTCTTTTCATGAAAATAACAAGATGTACTATTTAAAGTAGCTAAAAAAATGACTATTGTCTTTTCTTGTGTGGGAGATCCACAAATTGTCTATTAAACATTTTTGTTGTTTGTCTAAAACAAAGTCTGGCAGAATTTTAAAAGTCATATTTGAAGGCGGATAAGAAATTAAATTATTTTTACCAAAGTAAAGTCTTTCTATCGGGGGAGTCTCGAGGGTCGATATGGGCCTCGAAATTGTGTTACCCAACACAAGATTGTCCGTAGTTGTCTTTGGGTATGGCCGGGCCTTTCCCCTTGTCCGTATTCGTCTTCTTAGATGGGCCACTCATGCCGCCGAGATAAAGAAAACAAACAACGTTAGCTTGGGCTCATCTTTATATTCTTTCTACTTTTATCGGTCGTTAAGGACAGATCTACTAAGCCGATCCGCTAGATTATTATCCTTACCCTTAATGTGCTCAAACACTAAATTATATATCGAAATTGTATCTAAGAAATTTAACCATCTCGCGTCTACTACTACTCTTGTCATTAATCTTCCCGTGAAACTTTACAATGGCTTCACAAATCGCTCTAACTAAAGTTTCTCGGTTTATTTAAGATGTATATTCTAAAGGCATTTAAACCGTATATCACGGCTAAAATCTCGCCGTCTATGTCGCTCATGTTGCCTTTTTCTTTATACTTACCGCTTTGGTAAGCGCAAATACGCTCTCGTAGTCTTACTACCGTATTTATTTGTCTTCGCCTTTAATACGGCGCCCCATCCTTCAAAGCTACCGTCCGTCTCGATTATGAGGTAATCATTCTCAAGAGGCATGCTCGTGTCCGGGATGTTTTGTATTCTTTGTTTTAAGAGTTTTACTATCTTGGTGTCTTCCGTATTAAAACTCTTTTGTCCTTTGGAACCCGTCTTGGAGTATAGAGGTCCCGCTATTTTACCTAAGTCTTTAATGAAACTTCTCGCGTAATTTAATATTCCTAAAAATTTTTGTAAATCTTTAGTTTTGTCTAGTCTATCGGGCATATCTAAAACCTTTTTAGCGATATGGGGCTGTAATTTTATTTTCCCTTCCCCTATCGTTACCCCTAAAAAGTCTATGTATTCTTTACATAAGACCATTTTCTTTTTACTAATAATTACGCCGTTGTCTACGAATAATTTAAAGACAAATCGTAAGTGTCCTAAATGTTCTATCATGTTATTGCTAAAAACTAGTATATCGTCTACATATACAATGGTAAATCTTTTATACTCCCCGAAGATAGTATCCATTTTCTTTTGGAAAATTGGGGGGCGAAGTTTTTAATCCGAATGGCATAACTAACCATTCGAAATGTCCTTCTCCGGCGGTGAAGGCGGCCCACTCTATACCGTCCGGATGCATTTTAACTCGCCAAGTAGGCCGACTTACAAATCGAACTTGCTAAAAATTGTCTTGCCCCGTATTCTATTTATTAATTCGGTCTTATCGTGCAATTTATAACCGTTACTTCTAGTATTATCGTTAAGTCTTTTGTAATTTATGACCATTCTTGATTTTCCGCGAACTTCTTCTCGAATGGTTTCGTACTATGAAAGTCGCGGATCTATGTTTAGACGTCGATCTCCTAATAATTTCTAAGTTAGTAAGGTCTTTAATTTGTTCTTTAAAGTCTTCTAAATCTCTATTAGTAGATTCTATCGATCCGGTTTTAATTATGTATTCGGATTAATAATCTCTAATTCACAAAGAATTTTGTTATTTTTCCAAAGTGTCTTAAGGGTTTTTCACCTATGATTTCTAATTTATCTAGGATCTTAACAATCTCATCTAAATCTTTCGATTTTTTATTACTCCTATTTTATTTAAACCGTCTTTAAAATTAACGAAATCTGTTTCTAATTCTATCAGAGTATAGTTCTTTTCTGAAATATAGTCTTCTATTATATCATCTAAATCTTCTATTATTAGATTGTTGCTATTTTGACAGCAGTATTTTTCGCTACCGTCGCAATCTTTACAACAAGAGTCTTTATTTACTTTGTTAATGTCTGAGACTTGACTATAATGATATATGACGACAGATGGACAGATATAAAAAAATCCATCATAGGAATGACCGAAATAGACATGACTGATAACGGAGGGATCTTCTACATCAGTCCAGACTTTTTAATAAATTTAAGTGAATTCGGTAGACACATAAAAATAGGTATACAAACCAAAGGCTATGAAGAAATGCATAGCGGGAATAATTTGTTATTATGCTTAGGTTTCTTAGGTAAAATGACTACAAGTAGCAATACAAAATTTAGGATAAAAATAAACGACGTAGTAGAACTAATGAGTAACAAGGGCATTAACCTAATAAAGCCCACTAAAATTAAACCGAGTAAGAATACGCAGGGTTAGAATGGAAACTTGACAAATTTTCCAAAAAAGAGAAAATATTACAACCCGCCGCTCATTTAGAATATACCAATAGACATGGAGAGACCTCCATTAGATTTACAGACATTGCTACTACTCTCCGCAAAAACCATGCGAAGAAGAAGAAAGTACAATAGAAGAAGAAGAGCTTAATCTAATGAATATAGAACTAATCCAAGAGGGTTATGAAGTAGATATAGCCATAGAGAAAGCTCGCGACCTGAAAAAACAAAAGCCCAAAATGCTTTTTAGATGTAAGGGTTGCAAGATAGATAATATGGAATTAGAAGAAACAATAGTACATTTTAGACTTTGCGATAAAAGAACTGATAACTTAGGGTATAAACAAGAAAAGATCACTCAAGAAAAGAATGATATGTTAGAAGAAATCTGGAAAGATTTCTCCTCCATACACAACCTAGACTCAGACGATGAGACTACCTCGAACTTAGAGACAGACTCTGTATTTAGTCAGAAAGAACTGATGGAAGCCGGAGCTAGTGCCTCAAGTTCCAGCCCTTTCCAGAGAACTGGAGAGTCAGTCACGGTAGACACTAGTACTGGAAACATACCTAGGAGACGAGTTTGGAGAAATATTGAAGAACCTATAGAAGCCGTCAAACCTTCGGGAAAACGGATGCCTATAGAGGAAAATGTAGTACTCCAAGAAGGAGGAAACAGGGGAAAAATCCTCAACATAGCTGCCCACGATCCACAGAGGTGGAACTCAGTAATAGATATATGGAAGGGCATAGTAGTAGCAGACTATATCCAAAGCTACATAGAAACAGACCCAGAAACCATGTATAAGTATTTAGAGACCTTCCTTGGCGAATCTACAAAAGCCTTATGGGAAGCATACAAGACTACTTTTCCGCAGGAATTCGGCCATTGGTAGGTATGGGATCTAACCCGTACAATTTCACCAATAAGATTCATACCCTTATTATCGGTGAAGACCCCAACAGGGGCTCATAATTCTCCGCAGAAAAATGCTCTAATAAAACTAGAACAAACGGTCGAGCATTAGCAACTGGATATACATTAAGAAGTTTTTAAATGATTTTTTCTATTATTGCACGATCAGTGGAAATTCCTTTGATCAAGAACTAGGAAGAAAACTTTTCAACAAACTGCCTGGAGCGCTAGGTAGGGAAATTGAAGAGCGATGGAGTAAAAGAGATGGAATCCTCCAAAATCCTACAGCCAAATGGTCCATAGGACATAGGATTCAGCACATCATGGAGATACTCCAAGAAAAGTGTACGAACCTCCAGATTCAGAAACAGCTTAAACAAAATGAGCTAAGTTTCTGCAAGAGCGTGATATACACTACACAAAGTTACGATAAAGACCCTCAAAAGAGGAAGAAATACAAAAGAAAGAACTATAAGACTGATAAATACGATAAGAAAAAATACTACCTCAGAAAATCTACGGCTAGAAAACCGTATTTAGATAAAAATAAGCACATTAGAAAATATAGAGACGATAGAACCTATAAGAATAGATTAGAATGTTTTACTTGCGGTAGCATTGAGCATTTAGCTAACACCTGTCCCAAAAGACTTAATAATAATAGTAAAAACGCTCAATTAATTGAAGATTTTCAAGAGACGTTAATCTGCGTAGATGAATATATGTCAGATACCGAAAGCATATATTCAGTAGTTAGTATACACAATGACCAAGATCAGCTTATAGATTCATCAGACTCAGAAGCAGATGGATTTATAAATGAACTAGGAATAGAAAATTTAAATATACAAGACCTAAACAATCTAGTAAATACAGATGTAGACTGTGACCATTTATTCGATAAAAATAAAGGTCTAGACAGCAATGCATGTTGCATTTGTAAATGGTTCCCTAAAGAAGCAAGCGGGCCAAATGCGTAAAGTGCTTCATGGAAGGTTGTATAACATGCCTGCAAAGAGAGTTAAAAATAGTTATTGGGCCAAGAAAAGAAGAAACAGTTATAGAAAGCCCAGCTATAGACCCAACTCTGGCAACAAGAATAATGACTCTAGAAACCAGAGTCAATATATTAGAAAAAAGATTAAACTTAATAGAAGTACAAAAAGATAGTAAGAATAAAGAAGTAGAAATCCAAGAAGAAGAAGATATTTTAGACACTTCTTCAGAATTAATGAATTCAACTTTCATATGTAATGAAGATAAGAAGTTTAGTTCATTAAGACTCTTAGCAAAAATTAGAATACAGAACTATGAAATAACTACACTAGCTTTAGTAGACACAGGCTGCACTAGCAGTATTATAAACAAGAAAATTGTTCCAGAAAGTTTAATAAAAACTCTAGACAAACCATCTTCAGCAATGCAGATGGATGGAACTCACAATTTCTATAACCATTATCTACCTGGAGCAATAATAAGCTTCATAAATTCCTGTAATAAATTTTATAGTCCTAATTACAAAATAAATAGAATTTTGGTACGAGACTTAAATATTAATACAGATTTTATTCTAGGTTTAGATTTCTTGCTATACAATAATGGTAGTTGTACTATTACCAGAGATGGAATTATTTTCCAAAAAGACTGTACTTACTCTCCGGTACAAACACAAAAAACAGAGACCGAGTAAGTCAAGTCTCGACATTAACAAAGTAAATAAAGACTCTTGTTGTAAAGATTGCGACGGTAGCGAAAAATACTATCATGTCAAAATAGCAACAATCTAATAATAGAAGATTTAGATTTTGATGATATAATAGAAGACTATATTTCGTAAAAGAACTATACTCGATAGAATTAGAAACAGATTTCGTTAATTTTAAAGACGGTTTAAATAAAATAGGAGTAATAAAAAATCGAAAGATTTAGATGAGATTGTTAAGATCCTAGATAAATTAGAAATCATAGGTGAAAAACCCTTAAGACACCGGAAAAATAACAAAATTCTTTGTGAATTAGAGATTATTAATCCGAATACATAATTAAAACCGGATCGATAGAATCTACTAATAGAGATTTAGAAGACTTTAAAGAACAAATTAAAGACCTTACTAACTTAGAAATTATTAGGAGATCGACGTCTAAACATAGATCCGCACTTTCATAGTACGAAACCATTCGAAGAAGTTCGCGGAAAATCAAGAATGGTCATAAATTACAAAAGACTTAACGATAATACTAGAAGTAACGGTTATAAATTGCCCGATAAGACCGAATTAATAAATAGAATACGGGGCAAGACAATTTTTAGCAAGTTCGATCGTAAGTCGGGCACCGCGGTGTTAAAATGCATCCGTATAAAGATAGAGTGGATCGCCTTCACCTCGCCCGAAGGACATTTCGAATGGTTAGTTATGCCATTCGGATTAAAAACTCCCCCCCAATTTTCCAAAAGAAAATGGATACTATCTTCGGGGAGTATAAAAGATTTACCATTGTATATGTAGACGATATACTAGTTTTTAGCAATAACATGATAGAACATTTAGGACACTTACAGATCGTCTTTAAATTATTCGTAGACAACGGCGTAATTATTAGTAAAAAGAAAATGGTCTTATGTAAAGAATACATAGACTTTTTAGGGGTAACGATAGGGGAAGGGAAAATAAAATTACAGCCCCATATCGCTAAAAAGGTTTTAGATATGCCCGATAGACTAGACAAAACTAAAGATTTACAAAAATTTTTAGGAATATTAAATTACGCGAGAAGTTTCATTAAAGACTTAGGTAAAATAGCAGGACCTCTATACTCCAAGACAAAGTTCCAAAGGACAAAAGAGTTTTAATACGGAAGACACCAAGATAGTAAAACTCTTAAAACAAAGAATACAAAACATCCCAGCACCGAGCATGCCTCTTGAGAATGATTACCTCATAATCGAGACAGACGGTAGCTTTGAAGGATGGGGCGCCGTATTAAAGGCGAAGACAAATAAATACGTAGTAAGACTACGTAGCGTATTTGCGCTTACCAAAGCGGTAAGTATAAAGAAAAAGGCAACATGAGCAAGATAGACGCCGAGATTTTAGCCGTGATATACGGTTTAAATGCCTTTAGAATATACATCTTAAATAAACCGTAAACTTTAGTTAGAACCGATCGTGAAGCCATTGTAAAGTTTCACGGGAAGATTAATGACAAGAGTAGTAGTAGACGCAGATGGTTAAATTTCTTAGATACAATTTCGATATATAATTTAGTGTTTGAGCACATTAAGGGTAAGGATAATAATCTAGCAGATCGTCTTAGTAGACCGTCCTTAACGACCGATAAAAGTAGAAAGAATATAAAGATGAGCCCAAGCTAACGTTGTTTGTTTTCTTTATCTCAAAGAAGATGAGTGGCCCATCTAAGAAGACGAATACGTACAAGGGGAAAGGCCCGGCCATACCCAAAGACAACTACGCACAATCCGTGTTGGGTAACCCGAATTTCGTGCCCATATCACGCCCCCTCGAGACTCCCCCAATAGAAAGACTTTACTTTGGTAAAAATAATTTAATTTCTTATCCGCCTTCAAATATGACTTTTAAAATTTCGCCGTACTTTGTTTTAGACAAACAACAAAAATGTTTAATAGACAATTTGTGGATCTCCCACACAAGAAAAGACAATAGTCATTTTTTAACTACTTTAAATAGTACATGCTGTTATTTTCATGAAAAGAATCTCGAAAAACGTTTTAAGTTTTACGTGGTAATTCATGGAAAGACAAAGGGAATTTTTCGTACTTGGATCGAAGTAGTAGAATCTATCAAAGATATTAAAACCCCACTCTTCAAAGGTTTTAATGACTTTACGTAAGCCCTTGACTATGCGAGAGGCATACTAGGCCCAAACTACTATCTTTCTCCAAAGACTCGAAGAAGCCCAACTCGTACACCCCAATATAATATTGGCAAAGACACAGACAAAATTATCTTTTGCGATCATTGTTCTCCGCAATGACCGAATCTTTCAAAAGACTCAATCGACAAAAGAACAACTCGAGACTCAAAACATATACCTCCTAGAAAAGACTACTAAATTAGAATTACTTTTGAGACAAACACAACAAAGTACCCAGCAGAGTTCTCCAACTCCACAAAAAATGGATGAGACCGTGAACATTCCCGCCTCGAATGTTAAGAAACCTACTGCGTACGTGTATAGGCACAAACTAGTCCGGTACAAACGGTCGCCGGTAAAGACAAAACAAATCCGTTAAAAGTTGTCACTTTACTAAAAAGTGAAACAGTAAGAGGAAACCCTCTTAAGACTAGACGTAAGTCGCCCCGAACTATAACCGGATCTACTTCCCGAGCACGGAGCAGAGTAATAAGACCTCGAATAACATAGAACAGATAATAAAAAACACTTTGGAAAGCATTTTCAAAGAACAGATCGACCAAAGAAAGACAAGATAAACACGAGAATCCAGAGTCCCGGAAATTAATAGTGGAATAATTTCAGGACAAAATAATGAAGACATAGACCACGTGTCGAAACAAGTTCGTAAAATGAGAATGAATTAATTCAAGAAGGCCAGGATCCCAACGAAGACGACGATTCCGGCATGAGTTTTGATTCAATAGCACTACACAACTCGGACACGTAGATTTAAAAATATCGAGAAAAGACAAGAGATATTATTAAAGCAGTAGACAAGAAGAGACAAGCACCGGTGACTTTTTGAAAAGAAAATGCAACAGCAGAAATCGACAAAAAAGAGAGAAAATTTTCAAAAGTTAAAGCGACGATGGGGCCCGCAACAAGACCCGGCAAAGAACTTTTAAAGATTCCTTTTTCAAGTTGAAATCCGCAGCTTGAAGTCCGCCAGACTCTATAAATACCGACTCTTTCTCCGAAGACACACGACACACAGAGAGAGCGAACTCCCAAAGAGTGAAGACTTAGACTCCCTCTCTAAAATCCCTCTCCACTATATTCCCATAGTTATCATTTCCCCCACTTGTATATACCCCGATGTGAAATAAACAACGGTGGTACACTATTTCCCCGTAGCAGGCGTACTACCCCGGGACTCCCGAAAGGGAAACCTCCCTGTACTTCAAGCTATGTAAGTTTTTTAGAAGTTTTCTTAGGTAGTTTATCTCCATATGTATATTATGTTTTTACTACCTTGCAGAGATGCAAGTTTTCATTGTTAATACAACTGTTTTAAATTTTTATCATGAATCTTGAAGCTACTGTTATAATCTCCGCCATGAATATCTGAAATTACTGTTGAAAGCTTCGAATATAGCATGCCTACGCGCTTTTTAGTTCTTGATCTAGTATATGGTTATCTGACAAGCTCCGTTATGAACTCTATGGATTAACCTGTAAATTCCCAATTTCAACGGTGGTTGATTATTGGCCTGTTGATGTCCGCTGAAGGACTGTTGTGGCCACTTGCTGGGTGTGGTTAAAGATGAGTTACATAGCAGGGGTAAAGCTTAGAAGAAGAGATGAACGATCGAGAAAGAAATAGCAAATAGGGATACTGTACTAGAAGTCTAAATAGTAACGAAAATATAAATGACAGGGATGATGAATAGTAACTCAGGACTAGTGACTGGACAGAGTCCGTAAGATAAAAAAAAAAAAAAAAAAAAAAAAAAAAAAAAAAAAAAATTAAAAATTTTAATGGAGATAGCTATCTAAATGACTTTTAAAGACAAATATAGCAAGGAGATATTACAGGAAGGGAGTACTGAGTAGGATTTACAACTTATTTTCAACCCCTCCAAATTGAAATACCTTATATCTAAGACCCTTTTTATATTGGTAATAAATGTAGAACGAGACATTGGAATTTTCCAACAGAACCAACTAAATTTATTAAACCCTTAACTCGTATGATGCGGGAAGATTTGCTTCTACAAAGACAAATTTACAGTACAGTGCACTACAGAGAAGAACAAGTCTCGGTATTAGGAGGCCGGACTCAAAACTTAAACCCGGTTAGCGAAGACTCCTTCGTACAAATCGTACGTAACACCGTAACCCTAATGCATATGGGATTAATGGTGATAGGAATTAAAGGTTTAACAAGAAAGAATTTAGGTAGCAAAGTACTGATAATGATATATGACGACAGATGGACAGATATAAAAAAATCCATCATAGGAATGACCGAAATAGACATGACCGATAACGGAGGGATCTTCTACATCATCCGTACTTTTTAATAAATTTAAGTGAATTCGGTAGACACATAAAAATAGGTATACAAACCAAAGGCTATGAAGAAATGCATAGCGGGAATAATTTGTTATTATGCTTAGGTTTCTTAGGTAAAATGACTACAAGTAGCAATACAAAATTTAGGATAAAAATAAACGACGTAGTAGAACTAATGAGTAACAAGGGCATTAACCTAATAAAGCCCACTAAAATTAAACCGTAAGAATACGCAGGTTAGAATGGAAACTTGACAAATTTTCCAAAAAAGAGAAAATATTACAACCCGTCGCTCATTTAGAATATACCAATAGACATGGAGAGACCTCCATTAGATTTACAGACATGCCTACTCTCCGCAAAAACCATGCGAAGAAGAAGAAAGTACAATAGAAGAAGAAGAGCTTAATCTAATGAATATAGAACTAATCCAAGAGGGTTATGAAGTAGATATAGCCATAGAGAAAGCTCGCGACCGAAAAAACAAAAGCCCAAAATGCTTTTTAGATGTAAGGGTTGCAAGATAGATAATATGGAATTAGAAGAAACAATAGTACATTTTAGACTTTGCGATAAAAGAACCGATAACTTAGGGTATAAACAAGAAAAGATCACTCAAGAAAAGAATGATATGTTAGAAGAAATCGGAAAGATTTCTCCTCCATACACAACCTAGACTCGTACGATGAGACTACCTCGAACTTAGAGACAGACTCGTATTTAGTCGAAAGAACCGATGGAAGCCGGAGCTAGTGCCTCAAGTTCCAGCCCTTTCCAGAACCGGAGAGTCACTACGGTAGACACTAGTACCGGAAACATACCTAGGAGACGAGTTTGGAGAAATATTGAAGAACCTATAGAAGTCGTCAAACCTTCGGGAAAACGGATGCCTATAGAGGAAAATGTAGTACTCCAAGAAGGAGGAAACAGGGGAAAAATCCTCAACATAGTGCGCCACGATCCACAAAGAGGTGGAACTCGCAATAGATATATGGAAGGGCATAGTAGTAGCAGACTATATCCAAAGCTACATAGAAACAGACCTTAAACCATGTATAAGTATTTAGAGACCTTCCTTGGCGAATCTACAAAAGCCTTATGGGAAGCATACAAGACTACTTTTCCGCAGGAATTCGGCCACTTGGTAGGTATGGGATCTAACCCGTACAATTTCACCAATAAGATTCATACCCTTATTATCGGTGAAGACCCCAACAGTGCTGGGCTCATAATTCTGCAGAAAAATGCTCTAATAAAACTAGAACAATTTGAGCATTAGCAACGGATATACATTAAGAAGTTTTTAAATGATTTTTTCTATTATTGCACGATCGTGGAAATTCCTTTGATCAAGAACTAGGAAGAAAACTTTTCAACAAACCGCCTGGAGCGCTAGGTAGGGAAATTGAAGAGCGATGGAGTAAAAGAGATGGAATCCTCCAAAATCCTACAGCCAAATGGTCCATAGGACATAGGATTCAAGACATCATGGAGATACTCCAAGAAAAGTGTACGAACCTCCGTATTCGAAACAAACTTAAACAAAATGAGCTAAGTTTCGCAAGAGCGTGATATACACTACACAAAGTTACGATAAAGACCCTCAAAAGAGGAAGAAATACAAAAGAAAGAACTATAAGACTCGATAAATACGATAAGAAAAAATACTACCTCGTAAAAATCTACGGCTAGAAAACCGTATTTAGATAAAAATAAGCACATTAGAAAATATAGAGACGATAGAACCTATAAGAATAGATTAGAATGTTTTACTTGCGGTAGCATTGAGCATTTAGCTAACACCGTCCCAAAAGACTTAATAATAATAGTAAAAACGCTCAATTAATTGAAGATTTTCAAGAGACGTTAATCGCGTAGATGAATATATGTCGATACCGAAAGCATATATTCGTAGTTAGTATACACAATGACCAAGATCAGCTTATAGATTCATCGACTCGTGGCGTATGGATTTATAAATGAACTAGGAATAGAAAATTTAAATATACAAGACCTAAACAATCTAGTAAATACAGATGTAGACTCGTGACCATTTATTCGATAAAAATAAAGGTCTAGACAAGCAATGCATGTTGCATTTGTAAATGGTTCCCTAGCGAAGCAAGCGGGCCAAATGCGTAAAGTGCTTCATGGAAGGTTGTATAACATGCCCGCAAAGAGAGTTAAAAATAGTTATTGGGCCAAGAAAAGAAGAAACAGCTTATAGAAAGCCCGGCCTATAGACCCAACTCGGCAACAAGAATAATGACTCTAGAAACCGTAGTCAATATATTAGAAAAAAGATTAAACTTAATAGAAGTACAAAAAGATAGTAAGAATAAAGAAGTAGAAATCCAAGAAGAAGAAGATATTTTAGACACTTCTTCGAATTAATGAATTCAACTTTCATATGTAATGAAGATAAGAAGTTTAGTTCATTAAGACTCTTAGCAAAAATTAGAATACGTAACTATGAAATAACTACACTAGCTTTAGTAGACACAAAGCCGCACTAGCGTATTATAAACAAGAAAATTGTTCCGTAAAGTTTAATAAAAACTCTAGACAAACCATCTTCAAGAATGCAGATGGATGGAACTCACAATTTCTATAACCATTATCTACCCGGAGCAATAATAAGCTTCATAAATTTCGTAATAAATTTTATAGTCCTAATTACAAAATAAATAGAATTTTGGTACGAGACTTAAATATTAATACGATTTTATTCTAGGTTTAGATTTCTTGCTATACAATAATGGTAGTTGTACTATTACCGAGAGATGGAATTATTTTCCAAAAAGACCGTACTTACTCTCCGGTACAAACACAAAAACAGAGACCGCAGTAAGTCAAGTCTCGTACATTAACAAAGTAAATAAAGACTCTTGTTGTAAAGATTGCGACGGTAGCGAAAAATACCGCTGTCAAAATAGCAACAATCTAATAATAGAAGATTTAGATTTTGATGATATAATAGAAGACTATATTTCGTAAAAGAACTATACTCGATAGAATTAGAAACGATTTCGTTAATTTTAAAGACGGTTTAAATAAAATAGGAGTAATAAAAAATCGAAAGATTTAGATGAGATTGTTAAGATCCTAGATAAATTAGAAATCATAGGTGAAAAACCCTTAAGACACTCGGAAAAATAACAAAATTCTTTGTGAATTAGAGATTATTAATCCGTAATACATAATTAAAACCGGATCGATAGAATCTACTAATAGAGATTTAGAAGACTTTAAAGAACAAATTAAAGACCTTACTAACTTAGAAATTATTAGGAGATCGACGTCTAAACATAGATCCGCATTTTCATAGTACGAAACCATTCGAGAAGAAGTTCGCGGAAAATCAAGAATGGTCATAAATTACAAAAGACTTAACGATAATACTAGAAGTAACGGTTATAAATTGCCCGATAAGACCGAATTAATAAATAGAATACGGGGCAAGACAATTTTTAGCAAGTTCGATCGTAAGTCCAAGCATCGGGCAAAGTTAAAATGCATCCAGACAAGTATAGAGTGGACCGCCTTCACCGCCTGAAGGACATTTCGAATGGTTAGTTATGCCATTCGGATTAAAAACTCCCCCCCAATTTTCCAAAAGAAAATGGATACTATCTTCGGGGAGTATAAAAGATTTACCATTGTATATGTAGACGATATACTAGTTTTTAGCAATAACATGATAGAACATTTAGGACACTTACAGATCGTCTTTAAATTATTCGTAGACAACGGCGTAATTATTAGTAAAAAGAAAATGGTCTTATGTAAAGAATACATAGACTTTTTAGGGGTAACGATAGGGGAAGGGAAAATAAAATTACAGCCCCATATCGCTAAAAAGGTTTTAGATATGCCCGATAGACTAGACAAAACTAAAGATTTACAAAAATTTTTAGGAATATTAAATTACGCGAGAAGTTTCATTAAAGACTTAGGTAAAATAGCAGGACCTCTATACTCCAAGACAAAGTTCCAAAGGACAAAAGAGTTTTAATACGGAAGACACCAAGATAGTAAAACTCTTAAAACAAAGAATACAAAACATCCCAGACCTGAGCATGCCTCTTGAGAATGATTACCTCATAATCGAGACAGACGGTAGCTTTGAAGGATGGGGCGCCGTATTAAAGGCGAAGACAAATAAATACAGTAGTAAGACTACAGAGCGTATTTGCGCTTACCAAAGCGGTAAGTATAAAGAAAAAGGCAACATGAGCAGCATAGACGCTGAGATTTTAGCCGTGATATACGGTTTAAATGCCTTTAGAATATACATCTTAAATAAACCAGAAACTTTAGTTAGAACTGACTGTGAAGCCATTGTAAAGTTTCACGGGAAGATTAATGACAAGAGTAGTAGTAGACGCAGATGGTTAAATTTCTTAGATACAATTTCGATATATAATTTAGTGTTTGAGCACATTAAGGGTAAGGATAATAATCTAGCAGATCAGCTTAGTAGACTGTCCTTAACGACCGATAAAAGTAGAAAGAATATAAAGATGAGCCCAAGCTAACGTTGTTTGTTTTCTTTATCTCAGCAGCATGAGTGGCCCATCTAAGAAGACGAATACAGACAAGGGGAAAGGCCCGGCCATACCCAAAGACAACTACAGACAATCTGTGTTGGGTAACCTGAATTTCAGGCCCATATCAGCCCTCGAGACTCCCCCAATAGAAAGACTTTACTTTGGTAAAAATAATTTAATTTCTTATCCGCCTTCAAATATGACTTTTAAAATTCTGCCAGACTTTGTTTTAGACAAACAACAAAAATGTTTAATAGACAATTTGTGGATCTCCCACACAAGAAAAGACAATAGTCATTTTTTAGCTACTTTAAATAGTACATGCTGTTATTTTCATGAAAAGAATCTCGAAAAACGTTTTAAGTTTTACGTGGTAATTCATGGAAAGACAAAGGGAATTTTTCGACTTGGATCGAAGTAGTAGAATCTATCAAAGATATTAAAACCCCACTCTTCAAAGGTTTTAATGACTTTACGAAGCCCTTGACTATGCGAGAGGCATACTAGGCCCAAACTACTATCTTTCTCCAAAGACTCGAAGAAGCCCAACTCGGACACCCCAATATAATATTGGCAAAGACACAGAGACAAAATTATCTTTTGCGATCATTGTTCCGCAATGACCGAATCTTTCAAAAGACTCAATCGTACAAAAGAACAACTCGAGACTCAAAACATATACCTCCTAGAAAAGACTACTAAATTAGAATTACTTTTGAGACAAACACAACAAAGTACCCAAGCAGAGTTCTCCAACTCCACAAAAAATGGATGAGACCGGTGAACATTCCCGCCCGAATGTTAAGAAACCTCTTGTACTGTGTATAGGCACGGCTAGTCCGGTACAAACGGTCGCCGGTAAAGACAAAACAAATCCGTTAAAAGTTGTCACTTTACTAAAAAGTGAAACGAGAAGAGGAAACCCTCTTAAGACTAGACGTAAGTCGCCCCGAACTATAACTCGGATCTACTTCCCGAGCACGGAGCAGAGTAATAAGACCTCGAATAACATAGAACAAATAATAAAAAACACTTTGGAAAGCATTTTCAAAGAACAGATCGACCAAAGCAAGACAAGATAAACACGAGAATCCGGTAGCCCCGGAAATTAATAGTGGAATAATTTCAGGACAAAATAATGAAGACATAGACCACGTGTCAGAAACAAGTTCAGAAAATGAGAATGAATTAATTCAAGAAGGCCAGGATCCCAACGAAGACGACGATTCCGGCATGAGTTTTGATTCAATAGCACTACACAACCTGGACACGTAGACAGAAAAATATCAGAGAAAAGACAAGAGATATTATTAAAGCAGGTAGACAAGAAGAGACAGAAGCACTGGTGACTTTTTGAAAAGAAAATGCCAGCAGCAGAAATCGACAAAAAAGAGAGAAAATTTTCAAAAGTTAAAGCGACGATGGGGCCCGCAGCGCACCCGGCAGCAACTTTTAAAGATTCCTTTTTCAAGTTGAAATCCGCAGTTGAAGTCCGCCAGGACTCTATAAATACCAGACTCTTTCTCTGAAGACACACAGACACACAGAGAGAGCGAACTCCCAAAGAGTGAAGACTTAGACTCCCTCTCTAAAATCCCTCTCCACTATATTCCCATAGTTATCATTTCCCCCACTTGTATATACCCCGATGTGAAATAAACAACGGTGGTACACTATTTCCCCGTAGCAGGCGTACTATCCCGGGACTCCCGAAAGGGAAACCTCCCTGTACTTCAAGCTATGTAAGTTTTTTAGAAGTTTTCTTAGGTAGTTTATCTCCATATGTATATTATGTTTTTACTACCTTGCAGAGATGCAAGTTTTCATTGTTAATACAACTGTTTTAAATTTTTATCATGAATCTTGAAGCTACTGTTATAATCTCCGCCATGAATATCTGAAATTACTGTTGAAAGCTTCGAATATAGCATGCCTACGCGCTTTTTAGTTCTTGATCTAGTATATGGTTATCTGACAAGCTCCGTTATGAACTCTATGGATTAACCTGTAAATTCCCAATTTCAACGGTGGTTGATTATTGGCCTGTTGATGTCCGCTGAAGGACTGTTGTGGCCACTTGCTTTCGGGTGTGGTTAAAGATGAGTTACATAGCAGGGGTAAAGCTTAGAAGAAGAGATGAACGATCGAGAAAGAAATAGCAAATAGGATACCGTACTAGAAGTCTAAATAGTAACGAAAATATAAATGACAGGGATGATGAATAGTAACTCAGGACTAGTGACTGGACAGAGTCCAGAAGATAAAAAAAAAAAAAAAAAAAAAAAAAAAAAAAAAAAAAAAAAATTAAAAATTTTAATGGAGATAGCTATCTAAATGACTTTTAAAGACAAATATAGCAAGGAGATATTACAGGAAGGGAGTACTGAGTAGGATTTACAACTTATTTTCAACCCCTCCAAATTGAAATACCTTATATCTAAGACCCTTTTTATATTGGTAATAAATGTAGAACGAGACATTGGAATTTTCCAACAGAACCAACTAAATTTATTAAACCCCAGAACTCTGTATGATGCGGGAAGATTTGCTTCTACAGCACAGCTGTACAGGCACTACAGAGAAGAACAAGTCTCAGTATTAGGAGGCCAGACTCAAAACTTAAACCTGGTTAGCGAAGACTCCTTCAGACAAATCAGACGTAACACCAGAACCCTAATGCATATGGGATTAATGGTGATAGGAATTAAAGGTTTAACAAGAAAGAATTTAGGTAGCAAAGTACTGATAATGATATATGACGACAGATGGACAGATATAAAAAAATCCATCATAGGAATGACCGAAATAGACATGACTGATAACGGAGGGATCTTCTACATCAGTCCAGACTTTTTAATAAATTTAAGTGAATTCGGTAGACACATAAAAATAGGTATACAAACCAAAGGCTATGAAGAAATGCATAGCGGGAATAATTTGTTATTATGCTTAGGTTTCTTAGGTAAAATGACTACAAGTAGCAATACAAAATTTAGGATAAAAATAAACGACGTAGTAGAACTAATGAGTAACAAGGGCATTAACCTAATAAAGCCCACTAAAATTAAACCAGAAGAATACGCAGGGTTAGAATGGAAACTTGACAAATTTTCCAAAAAAGAGAAAATATTACAACCTGCTGCTCATTTAGAATATACCAATAGACATGGAGAGACCTCCATTAGATTTACAGACATTATGACTACTCTCCGCAAAAACCATGCGAAGAAGAAGAAAGTACAATAGAAGAAGAAGAGCTTAATCTAATGAATATAGAACTAATCCAAGAGGGTTATGAAGTAGATATAGCCATAGAGAAAGCTCGCGACCTGAAAAAACAAAAGCCCAAAATGCTTTTTAGATGTAAGGGTTGCAAGATAGATAATATGGAATTAGAAGAAACAATAGTACATTTTAGACTTTGCGATAAAAGAACGATAACTTAGGGTATAAACAAGAAAAGATCACTCAAGAAAAGAATGATATGTTAGAAGAAATCGGAAAGATTTCTCCTCCATACACAACCTAGACTCGGACGATGAGACTACCTCGAACTTAGAGACGGACTCGTATTTAGTCGTAAAGAACCGATGGAAGCCGGAGCTAGTGCCTCAAGTTCCGGCCCTTTCTTTCCGCAGAACCTGGAGAGTCGGTCACGGTGAGACACTAGTACGGAAACATACCTAGGAGACGAGTTTGGAGAAATATTGAAGAACCTATAGAAGCCGTCAAACCTTCGGGAAAACGGATGCCTATAGAGGAAAATGTAGTACTCCAAGAAGGAGGAAACAGGGGGAAAATCCTCAACATAGCTGCCCACGATCCACAGAGGTGGAACTCAGTAATAGATATATGGAAGGGCATAGTAGTAGCAGACTATATCCAAAGCTACATAGAAACAGACCCAGAAACCATGTATAAGTATTTAGAGACCTTCCTTGGCGAATCTACAAAAGCCTTATGGGAAGCATACAAGACTACTTTTCCAGAGGAATTCGGCCAGTTGGTAGGTATGGGATCTAACCCGTACAATTTCACCAATAAGATTCATACCCTTATTACTGGTGAAGACCCCAACAGTGGGCTCATAATTCTGCAGAAAAATGCTCTAATAAAACTAGAACAGCTGAGCATTAGCAACTGGATATACATTAAGAAGTTTTTAAATGATTTTTTCTATTATTGCACGATCAGTGGAAATTCCTTTGATCAAGAACTAGGAAGAAAACTTTTCAACAAACTGCCTGGAGCGCTAGGTAGGGAAATTGAAGAGCGATGGAGTAAAAGAGATGGAATCCTCCAAAATCCTACAGCCAAATGGTCCATAGGACATAGGATTCAGCACATCATGGAGATACTCCAAGAAAAGTGTACGAACCTCCGTATTCGAAACAAACTTAAACAAAATGAGCTAAGTTTCTGCAAGAGCGTGATATACACTACACAAAGTTACGATAAAGACCCTCAAAAGAGGAAGAAATACAAAAGAAAGAACTATAAGACCGATAAATACGATAAGAAAAAATACTACCTCGAAAATCTACGGCTAGAAAACCGTATTTAGATAAAAATAAGCACATTAGAAAATATAGAGACGATAGAACCTATAAGAATAGATTAGAATGTTTTACTTGCGGTAGCATTGAGCATTTAGCTAACACCTGTCCCAAAAGACTTAATAATAATAGTAAAAACGCTCAATTAATTGAAGATTTTCAAGAGACGTTAATCTGCGTAGATGAATATATGTCAGATACCGAAAGCATATATTCAGTAGTTAGTATACACAATGACCAAGATCAGCTTATAGATTCATCGACTCTGCATGATGGATTTATAAATGAACTAGGAATAGAAAATTTAAATATACAAGACCTAAACAATCTAGTAAATACAGATGTAGACTGTGACCATTTATTCGATAAAAATAAAGGTCTAGACAGCAATGCATGTTGCATTTGTAAATGGTTCCCTAGCAGAAGCAAGCGGGCCAAATGCAGAAAGTGCTTCATGGAAGGTTGTATAACATGCCTGCAAAGAGAGTTAAAAATAGTTATTGGGCCAAGAAAAGAAGAAACAGTTATAGAAAGCCCAGCTATAGACCCAACTCTGGCAACAAGAATAATGACTCTAGAAACCAGAGTCAATATATTAGAAAAAAGATTAAACTTAATAGAAGTACAAAAAGATAGTAAGAATAAAGAAGTAGAAATCCAAGAAGAAGAAGATATTTTAGACACTTCTTCAGAATTAATGAATTCAACTTTCATATGTAATGAAGATAAGAAGTTTAGTTCATTAAGACTCTTAGCAAAAATTAGAATACAGAACTATGAAATAACTAGACTAGCTTTAGTAGACACAGTTGCACTAGCGAGTATTATAAACAAGAAAATTGTTCCGAAAGTTTAATAAAAACTCTAGACAAACCATCTTCAAAGCAATGCGGATGGATGGAACTCACAATTTCTATAACCATTATCTACCGGAGCAATAATAAGCTTCATAAATTCCTGTAATAAATTTTATAGTCCTAATTACAAAATAAATAGAATTTTGGTACGAGACTTAAATATTAATACAGATTTTATTCTAGGTTTAGATTTCTTGCTATACAATAATGGTAGTTGTACTATTACCAGAGATGGAATTATTTTCCAAAAAGACTGTACTTACTCTCCGGTACAAACACAAAAACAGGAGACCAGAGTAAGTCAAGTCTCAGACATTAACAAAGTAAATAAAGACTCTTGTTGTAAAGATTGCGACGGTAGCGAAAAATACTGCTGTCAAAATAGCAACAATCTAATAATAGAAGATTTAGATTTTGATGATATAATAGAAGACTATATTTCAGAAAAGAACTATACTCTGATAGAATTAGAAACAGATTTCGTTAATTTTAAAGACGGTTTAAATAAAATAGGAGTAATAAAAAATCAGAAAGATTTAGATGAGATTGTTAAGATCCTAGATAAATTAGAAATCATAGGTGAAAAACCCTTAAGACACTGGAAAAATAACAAAATTCTTTGTGAATTAGAGATTATTAATCCAGAATACATAATTAAAACCGGATCGATAGAATCTACTAATAGAGATTTAGAAGACTTTAAAGAACAAATTAAAGACCTTACTAACTTAGAAATTATTAGGAGATCGACGTCTAAACATAGATCCGCAGCTTTCATAGTACGAAACCATTCAGAAGAAGTTCGCGGAAAATCAAGAATGGTCATAAATTACAAAAGACTTAACGATAATACTAGAAGTAACGGTTATAAATTGCCTGATAAGACTGAATTAATAAATAGAATACAGGGCAAGACAATTTTTAGCAAGTTCGACTGTAAGTCGGGCTACTGGCAGGTTAAAATGCATCCAGACAGTATAGAGTGGACTGCCTTCACCTGCCCAGAAGGACATTTCGAATGGTTAGTTATGCCATTCGGATTAAAAACTGCCCCCCCAATTTTCCAAAAGAAAATGGATACTATCTTCGGGGAGTATAAAAGATTTACCATTGTATATGTAGACGATATACTAGTTTTTAGCAATAACATGATAGAACATTTAGGACACTTACAGACTGTCTTTAAATTATTCGTAGACAACGGCGTAATTATTAGTAAAAAGAAAATGGTCTTATGTAAAGAATACATAGACTTTTTAGGGGTAACGATAGGGGAAGGGAAAATAAAATTACAGCCCCATATCGCTAAAAAGGTTTTAGATATGCCCGATAGACTAGACAAAACTAAAGATTTACAAAAATTTTTAGGAATATTAAATTACGCGAGAAGTTTCATTAAAGACTTAGGTAAAATAGCAGGACCTCTATACTCCAAGACAGGTTCCAAAGGACAAAAGAGTTTTAATACGGAAGACACCAAGATAGTAAAACTCTTAAAACAAAGAATACAAAACATCCCAGACCTGAGCATGCCTCTTGAGAATGATTACCTCATAATCGAGACAGACGGTAGCTTTGAAGGATGGGGCGCCGTATTAAAGGCGAAGACAAATAAATACAGTAGTAAGACTACAGAGCGTATTTGCGCTTACCAAAGCGGTAAGTATAAAGAAAAAGGCAACATGAGCAGCATAGACGCTGAGATTTTAGCCGTGATATACGGTTTAAATGCCTTTAGAATATACATCTTAAATAAACCAGAAACTTTAGTTAGAACTGACTGTGAAGCCATTGTAAAGTTTCACGGGAAGATTAATGACAAGAGTAGTAGTAGACGCGGATGGTTAAATTTCTTAGATACAATTTCGATATATAATTTAGTGTTTGAGCACATTAAGGGTAAGGATAATAATCTAGCAGATCGCTTAGTAGATTTGTCCTTAACGACCGATAAAAGTAGAAAGAATATAAAGATGAGCCCAAGCTAACGTTGTTTGTTTTCTTTATCTCAGAAGCATGAGTGGCCCATCTAAGAAGACGAATACAGACAAGGGGAAAGGCCCGGCCATACCCAAAGACAACTACAGACAATCTGTGTTGGGTAACCTGAATTTCAGGCCCATATCAGCCCTCGAGACTCCCCCAATAGAAAGACTTTACTTTGGTAAAAATAATTTAATTTCTTATCCGCCTTCAAATATGACTTTTAAAATTCTGCCAGACTTTGTTTTAGACAAACAACAAAAATGTTTAATAGACAATTTGTGGATCTCCCACACAAGAAAAGACAATAGTCATTTTTTAGCTACTTTAAATAGTACATGCTGTTATTTTCATGAAAAGAATCTCGAAAAACGTTTTAAGTTTTACGTGGTAATTCATGGAAAGACAAAGGGAATTTTTCAGACTTGGATCGAAGTAGTAGAATCTATCAAAGATATTAAAACCCCACTCTTCAAAGGTTTTAATGACTTTACAGAAGCCCTTGACTATGCGAGAGGCATACTAGGCCCAAACTACTATCTTTCTCCAGCACTCAGAAGAAGCCCAACTCAGACACCCCAATATAATATTGGCAAAGACACAGACAAAATTATCTTTTGCGATCATTGTTCTGCAATGACCGAATCTTTCAAAAGACTCAATCAGACAAAAGAACAACTCGAGACTCAAAACATATACCTCCTAGAAAAGACTACTAAATTAGAATTACTTTTGAGACAAACACAACAAAGTACCCAGCAGAGTTCTCCAACTCCACAAAAAATGGATGAGACCGGTGAACATTCCCGCCTGAATGTTAAGAAACCTACTGTACCATGTATAGGCACAGCTAGTCCGGTACAAACGGTCGCCGGTAAAGACAAAACAAATCCGTTAAAAGTTGTCACTTTACTAAAAAGTGAAACAGAAGAGGAAACCCCTCTTAAGACTAGACGTAAGCTGCCCCGAACTATAACTGGATCTACTTCCCGAGCACGGAGCAGAGTAATAAGACCTCAGAATAACATAGAACAGATAATAAAAAACACTTTGGAAAGCATTTTCAAAGAACAGATCAGACCAGCAGTACAAGATAAACACGAGAATCCGGTAGCCCCGGAAATTAATAGTGGAATAATTTCAGACAAAATAATGAAGACATAGACCACGTGTCGAGAAACAAGTTCGAGAAAATGAGAATGAATTAATTCAAGAAGGCCAGGATCCCAACGAAGACGACGATTCCGGCATGAGTTTTGATTCAATAGCACTACACAACCTGGACACGTAGACAGAAAAATATCAGAGAAAAGACAAGAGATATTATTAAAGCAGGTAGACAAGAAGAGAGAATTTAATCGGTGACTTTTTGAAAAGAAAATGCCAAAGAAAGCAGAAATCGACAAAAAAGAGAGAAAATTTTCAAAAGTTAAAGCGACGATGGGGCCCGCAGCGCACCGTGAAAAGCAACTTTTAAAGATTCCTTTTTCAAGTTAAAATCCGCGATTGAAGTCCGCCAGACTCTATAAATACCGGACTCTTTCTCTGAAGACATACAGACACACAGAGAGAGCGAACTCCCAAAGAGTGAAGACTTAGACTCCCTCTCTAAAATCCCTCTCCACTATATTCCCATAGTTATCATTTCCCCCACTTGTATATACCCCGATGTGAAATAAACAACGGTGGTACACTATTTCCCCGTAGCGGGCGTACTACCCGGGACTCCCGAAAGGGAAACCTCCCTGTACTTCAAGCTATGTAAGTTTTTTAGAAGTTTTCTTAGGTAGTTTATCTCCATATGTATATTATGTTTTTACTACCTTGCAGAGATGCAAGTTTTCATTGTTAATACAATCGTTTTAAATTTTTATCATGAATCTTGAAGCTATCGTTATAATCTCCGCCATGAATATCGAAATTACATGTTGAAAGCTTCGAATATAGCATGCCTACGCGCTTTTTAGTTCTTGATCTAGTATATGGTTATCTGACAAATAGTAAAAAAGCGCGTAGTCATTTAGATCCTGAGTTACTATTCATCATCCCTGTCATTTATATTTTCGTTACTATCTAGACTTCTAGTACAGTATCCCTATTTGCTATTTCTTTCTCGATCGTTCATCTCTTCTTCTAAGCTTTACCCCTGCTATGTAACTCATCTTTAACCACACCCAGCAAGTGGCCACAACAGTCCTTCAGCGGACATCAACAGGCCAATAATCAACCACCGTTGAAATTGGGAATTTACAGGTTAATCCATAGAGTTCATAACGGAGCTTGTCAGATAACCATATACTAGATCAAGAACTAAAAAGCGCGTAGGCATGCTATATTCGAAGCTTTCAACAGTAATTTCAGATATTCATGGCGGAGATTATAACAGTAGCTTCAAGATTCATGATAAAAATTTAAAACGAGTTGTATTAACAATGAAAACTTGCATCTCTCGCAAGGTAGTAAAAACATAATATACATATGGAGATAAACTACCTAAGAAAACTTCTAAAAAACTTACATAGCTTGAAGTACAGGAGGTTTCCCTTTCGGGAGTCCCGGGGTAGTACGCCCGCTACGGGAAATAGTGTACCACCGTTGTTTATTTCACATCGGGGTATATACAAGTGGGGGAAATGATAACTATGGGAATATAGTGGAGAGGGATTTTAGAGAGGGAGTCTAAGTCTTCACTCTTTGGGAGTTCGCTCTCTGTCGTGTGTGTGTGTCTTCAGAGAAAGAGTCCTGGTATTTATAGAGTCTCGGCGGACTTCAATCTGCGGATTTCAACTTGAAAAAGGAATCTTTAAAAGTTGCTGCCGGTGCGCTGCGGGCCCCATCGTCGCTTTAACTTTTGAAAATTTTCTCTCTTTTTTGTCGATTTCGCTGCTTGGCATTTTCTTTTCAAAAAGTCACCAAAGTGCTTCGTCTCTTCTTGTCTACCCGCTTTAATAATATCTCTTGTCTTTTCTCTGATATTTTTCTGTCTACGTGTCCAGGTTGTGTAGTGCTATTGAATCAAAACTCATGCCGGAATCGTCGTCTTCGTTGGGATCCTGGCCTTCTTGAATTAATTCATTCTCATTTTCTGAACTTGTTTCTGACACGTGGTCTATGTCTTCATTATTTTGTCCTGAAATTATTCCACTATTAATTTCCGGGGCTACCGGATTCTCGTGTTTATCTTGTACTGCTGGTCTGATCTGTTCTTTGAAAATGCTTTCCAAAGTGTTTTTTATTATCTGTTCTATGTTATTCTGAGGTCTTATTACTCTGCTCCGTGCTCGGGAAGTAGATCCAGTTATAGTTCGGGGCAGCTTACGTCTAGTCTTAAGAGGGGTTTCCTCTTCTGTTTCACTTTTTAGTAAAGTGACAACTTTTAACGGATTTGTTTTGTCTTTACCGGCGACCGTTTGTACCGGACTAGCTGTGCCTATACCTGGTACAGTAGGTTTCTTAACATTCAGGCGGGAATGTTCACCGGTCTCATCCATTTTTTGTAGAGTTGGAGAACTCTGCTGGGTACTTTGTTGTGTTTGTCTCAAAAGTAATTCTAATTTAGTAGTCTTTTCTAGGAGGTATATGTTTTGAGTCTCGAGTTGTTCTTTTGTCTGATTGAGTCTTTTGAAAGATTCGGTCATTGCAGAACAATGATCGCAAAAGATAATTTTGTCTGTGTCTTTGCCAATATTATATTGGGGTGTCTGAGTTGGGCTTCTTCTGAGTGCTGGAGAAAGATAGTAGTTTGGGCCTAGTATGCCTCTCGCATAGTCAAGGGCTTCGTAAAGTCATTAAAACCTTTGAAGAGTGGGGTTTTAATATCTTTGATAGATTCTACTACTTCGATCCAAGTCTCGAAAAATTCCCTTTGTCTTTCCATGAATTACCACGTAAAACTTAAAACGTTTTTCGAGATTCTTTTCATGAAAATAACAGCATGTACTATTTAAAGTAGCTAAAAAATGACTATTGTCTTTTCTTGTGTGGGAGATCCACAAATTGTCTATTAAACATTTTTGTTGTTTGTCTAAAACAAAGTCCGGCGTAATTTTAAAAGTCATATTTGAAGGCGGATAAGAAATTAAATTATTTTTACCAAAGTAAAGTCTTTCTATCGGGGGAGTCTCGAGGGTCGATATGGGCCTCGAAATTCAAAGTTACCCAACACGATTGTCCGTAGTTGTCTTTGGGTATGGCCGGCCTTTCCCCTTGTCCGTATTCGTCTTCTTAGATGGGCCACTCATGCCGCTTCGAGATAAAGAAAACAAACAACGTTAGCTTGGGCTCATCTTTATATTCTTTCTACTTTTATCGGTCGTTAAGGACGATCTACTAAGCTGATCTGCTAGATTATTATCCTTACCCTTAATGTGCTCAAACACTAAATTATATATCGAAATTGTATCTAAGAAATTTAACCATCTCGCGTCTACTACTACTCTTGTCATTAATCTTCCGTGAAACTTTACAATGGCTTCACTATGTCACTTCTAACTAAAGTTTTCGGTTTATTTAAGATGTATATTCTAAAGGCATTTAAACCGTATATCACGGCTAAAATCTCAGCGTCTATGCTGCTCATGTTGCCTTTTTCTTTATACTTACCGCTTTGGTAAGCGCAAATACGCTCTGTAGTCTTACTACTGTATTTATTTGTCTTCGCCTTTAATACGGCGCCCCATCCTTCAAAGCTACCGTCTGTCTCGATTATGAGGTAATCATTCTCAAGAGGCATGCTCAGGTCTGGGATGTTTTGTATTCTTTGTTTTAAGAGTTTTACTATCTTGGTGTCTTCCGTATTAAAACTCTTTTGTCCTTTGGAACCTGTCTTGGAGTATAGAGGTCCTGCTATTTTACCTAAGTCTTTAATGAAACTTCTCGCGTAATTTAATATTCCTAAAAATTTTTGTAAATCTTTAGTTTTGTCTAGTCTATCGGGCATATCTAAAACCTTTTTAGCGATATGGGGCTGTAATTTTATTTTCCCTTCCCCTATCGTTACCCCTAAAAAGTCTATGTATTCTTTACATAAGACCATTTTCTTTTACTAATAATTACGCCGTTGTCTACGAATAATTTAAAAGATGTCGTAAGTGTCCTAAGTGTTCTATCATGTTATTGCTAAAAACTAGTATATCGTCTACATATACAATGGTAAATCTTTTATACTCCCCGAAGATAGTATCCATTTTCTTTTGGAAAATTGGGGGCAGTTTTTAATCCGAATGGCATAACTAACCATTCGAAATGTCCTTCAGGCGAGTGAAGGCATCCACTCTATACTGTCCGGATGCATTTTAACTCGCCAAGAGCCCGACTTACAATCGAACTTGCTAAAAATTGTCTTGCCTCGTATTCTATTTATTAATTCATCTTATCAGCAATTTATAACCGTTACTTCTAGTATTATCGTTAAGTCTTTTGTAATTTATGACCATTCTTGATTTTCCGCGAACTTCTTTCGAATGGTTTCGTACTATGAAAGCTGCGGATCTATGTTTAGACGTCGATCTCCTAATAATTTCTAAGTTAGTAAGGTCTTTAATTTGTTCTTTAAAGTCTTCTAAATCTCTATTAGTAGATTCTATCGATCCGGTTTTAATTATGTATTCGGATTAATAATCTCTAATTCACAAAGAATTTTGTTATTTTTCCGTGTCTTAAGGGTTTTTCACCTATGATTTCTAATTTATCTAGGATCTTAACAATCTCATCTAAATCTTTCGATTTTTTATTACTCCTATTTTATTTAAACCGTCTTTAAAATTAACGAAATCTGTTTCTAATTCTATCAGAGTATAGTTCTTTTCTGAAATATAGTCTTCTATTATATCATCAAAATCTAAATCTTCTATTATTAGATTGTTGCTATTTTGACAGCAGTATTTTTCGCTACCGTCGCAATCTTTACAACAAGAGTCTTTATTTACTTTGTTAATGTTCGAGACTTGACTTACTCGGTCTCTGTTTTTGTGTTTGTACCGGAGAGTAAGTACAGTCTTTTTTGGAAAATAATTCCATCTCTGGTAATAGTACAACTACCATTATTGTATAGCAAGAAATCTAAACCTAGAATAAAATCTGTATTAATATTTAAGTCTCGTACCAAAATTCTATTTATTTTGTAATTAGGACTATAAAATTTATTACAGAATTTATGAAGCTTATTATTGCTCTCCAGGTAGATAATGGTTATAGAAATTGTGAGTTCCATCCATCCGCATTGTTGAAGATGGTTTGTCTAGAGTTTTTATTAAACTTTCGGAACAATTTTCTTGTTTATAATACTCGCTAGTGCACTGTGTCTACTAAAGCTAGTGTAGTTATTTCATAGTTCTGTATTCTAATTTTTGCTAAGAGTCTTAATGAACTAAACTTCTTATCTTCATTACATATGAAAGTTGAATTCATTAATTCGAAGAAGTGTCTAAAATATCTTCTTCTTCTTGGATTTCTACTTCTTTATTCTTACTATCTTTTTGTACTTCTATTAAGTTTAATCTTTTTTCTAATATATTGACTCGGTTTCTAGAGTCATTATTCTTGTTGCCGAGTTGGGTCTATAGGCGGGCTTTCTATAATTGTTTCTTCTTTTCTTGGCCCAATAACTATTTTTAACTCTCTTTTGGAGCATGTTATACAACCTTCCATGAAGCACTTTCTGCATTTGGCCCGCTTGCTTTCGCTAGGGAACCATTTACAAATGCAACATGCATTCTTTGTCTAGACCTTTATTTTTATCGAATAAATGGTCACGGTCTACATCCGTATTTACTAGATTGTTTAGGTCTTGTATATTTAAATTTTCTATTCATAGTTCATTTATAAATCCATCTGCTTCTGAGTCTGATGAATCTATAAGCTGATCTTGGTCATTGTGTATACTAACTACTGAATATATGCTTTCGGTATCTGACATATATTCATCTACGCAGATTAACGTCTCTTGAAAATCTTCAATTAATTGAGCGTTTTTACTATTATTATTAAGTCTTTTGGGACAGTGTTAGCTAAATGCTCAATGCTACGCGCAAGTAAAACATTCTAATCTATTCTTATAGGTTCTATCGTCTCTATATTTTCTAATGTGCTTATTTTTATCTAAATACGGTTTTCTAGCCGTAGATTTTCTGAGGTAGTATTTTTTCTTATCGTATTTATCAGTCTTATAGTTCTTTCTTTTGTATTTCTTCCTCTTTTGAGGGTCTTTATCGTAACTTTGTGTAGTGTATATCACGCTCTTGCAGAAACTTAGCTCATTTTGTTTAAGCTGTTTCTGAATCTGGAGGTTCGTACACTTTTCTTGGAGTATCTCCATGATGTGCTGAATCCTATGTCCTATGGACCATTTGGCTGTAGGATTTTGGAGGATTCCATCTCTTTTTTACTCCATCGCTCTTCAATTTCCCTACCTAGCGCTCCGGGCAGTTTGTTGAAAAGTTTTCTTCCTAGTTCTTGATCAAAGGAATTTCCATCGGACGATCGTGCAATAATAGAAAAAATCATTTAAAAACTTCTTAATGTATATCCAGTTGCTAATGCTCAATTTTGTTCTAGTTTTATTAGAGCATTTTTCTGAGAATTATGAGCCCATGTTGGGGTCTTCACCGATAATAAGGGTATGAATCTTATTGGTGAAATTGTACGGGTTAGATCCCATACCTACCAACTGGCCGAATTCCTCTGGAAAAGTAGTCTTGTATGCTTCCCATAAGGCTTTTGTAGATTCGCCAAGGAAGGTCTCTAAATACTTATACATGGTTTCTGGGTCTGTTTCTATGTAGCTTTGGATATAGTCTGCTACTACTATGCCCTTCCATATATCTATTACTGAGTTCCACCTCTGTGGATCGTGGGCAGCTATGTTGAGGATTTTTCCCCTGTTTCCTCCTTCTTGGAGTACTACATTTTCCTCTATAGGCATCCGTTTTCCCGAAGGTTTGACGGCTTCTATAGGTTCTTCAATATTTCTCCAAACTCGTCTCCTAGGTATGTTTCCAGTACTAGTGTCTACCGTGACTGACTCTCCAGTTCTCTGGAAAGGGCTGGAACTTGAGGCACTAGCTCCGGCTTCCATCAGTTCTTTCTGACTAAATACAGAGTCTGTCTCTAAGTTCGAGGTAGTCTCATCGTCTGAGTCTAGGTTGTGTATGGAGGAGAAATCTTTCCAGATTTCTTCTAACATATCATTCTTTTCTTGAGTGATCTTTTCTTGTTTATACCCTAAGTTATCAGTTCTTTTATCGCAAAGTCTAAAATGTACTATTGTTTCTTCTAATTCCATATTATCTATCTTGCAACCCTTACATCTAAAAAGCATTTTGGGCTTTTGTTTTTTCAAAGTCGCGAGCTTTCTCTATGGCTATATCTACTTCATAACCCTCTTGGATTAGTTCTATATTCATTAGATTAAGCTCTTCTTCTTCTATTGTACTTTCTTCTTCTTCGCATGGTTTTTGCGGAGAGTAGCTGTAATCTGTAAATCTAATGGAGGTCTCTCCATGTCTATTGGTATATTCTAAATGAGCAGCAGGTTGTAATATTTTCTCTTTTTTGGAAAATTTGTCAAGTTTCCATTCTAACCTCGCGTATTCTTCTGGTTTAATTTTAGTGGGCTTTATTAGGTTAATGCCCTTGTTACTCATTAGTTCTACTACGTCGTTTATTTTTATCCTAAATTTTGTATTGCTACTTGTAGTCATTTTACCTAAGAAACCTAAGCATAATAACAAATTATTCCCGCTATGCATTTCTTCATAGCCTTTGGTTTGTATACCTATTTTTATGTGTCTACCGAATTCACTTAAATTTATTAAAAAGTCTGGAGTGATGTAGAAGATCCCTCCGTTATCAGTCATGTCTATTTCGGTCCTTCCTATGATGGATTTTTTTATATCTGTCCATCTGTCGTCATATATCATTATCAGTACTTTGCTACCTAAATTCTTTCTTGTTAAACCTTTAATTCCTATCACCATTAATCCCATATGCATTAGGGTTCTGGTGTTACGTCTGATTTGTCTGAAGGAGTCTTCGCTAACCAGGTTTAAGTTTTGAGTCTGGCCTCCTAATACTGAGACTTGTTCTTCTCTGTAGTGCCTGTACCGTGTTGTAGAAGCAAATCTTCCCGCATCATACAGAGTTCTGGGGTTTAATAAATTTAGTTGGTTCTGTTGGACTCGTAAAAGGTCCATTATTGATTGGACTCGCAAAACTTGTTTAGACTATTATTTGCACACTCTGTGTTTAGTTAGTATATCTTTATGAGAAGTTCCTTTTACGCAAGACATATTAGATATATAGTTCACACAATACACCAACAAGCTAGAAAAAGATTAAAATATAAGAAAGCTTATCTAGCCTTACAAGACCTACACGAATTGTTAGAAGTAAGAAAGAAAGGATTTCTAGACATAAGAGATAAAAATAGAAGAAAAGTTTCTATAGACGAAGTCATAGACTTTTTCGTTCAAAAAGTACAACCCCTTTTAATTGATTTAGATTATAATCAATTTTCTGCTAGCATATACGATAGAATAATAGAAGGAGACATAGACGTAATTTTGTCAAAAGATTTACGTTGGCATCTAGTAGGACTACAAAGTGACATACGTCACGCAGAAGACTGGTTAGAATATCAGAGGTGGAAGTTAAAAAGAAAAACTGTATCTCTAGGATAAAATAGTAAAAATAGATCAATTAAATCATTTAGAGTACTTAGACTTAAGAATAGAAACAGACAAAAAGTATAGAGTATTATCAGACCATAGTATAATTAAGTGTAACTTCGGTACTAAAGAACATACACTCCACAGCGAAGACAGACAACTTAATTCTATAATAGACCTAATAATTAATTTAAGTGAAAGGTTAAAGACTGATAATATTAGATATTTGAATAGTCAGCAACGATTAGAAGACATCTTAACTAAACAGGAAAAACTATTTAGTAAAATAGAAAAGAACGTAGATTACATTAATAGTGTAACTAGTAAAGGTTCTCCTAAAAAAGATTTAGAAAAAATCTTTAAGGAAAACCTAATAGATTTAGAACTGAAACTTAACCAAGAAAATAGAGAGTTAAAGAAAGACTTAGTTGAAAGATTCTTAAAACTTGAAGAATCGGTTAAAGATTTAAAACTTGCTATTATTTCATGAGTATAGAAAGTACTCAAGAACAAGCGGCAAGAATAATAGAAAAATCGATTCCGCTAACAGACGACTATAAGAATTACATACCGGTCCAAAAATCAGACCAGATTTTAATCCAACAAGGTATAGTAATAACTACTTTGTTAGTAGACTTACATAGAAAGATCGATAAATTAACAGACAGGATAAACAAGTTAGACAACCACGTATTTCAAAGTACTATAGATAGAGACAAAAGAAATATAGGAAAAGAAAAAGAAGCTCAAAGCCATAGATAACCCGATAGATCAACTAAACAAGATAGAAATAACTCCGCAAAAAGACAAGGTTAAAATTATAAAGAAATCTCAAAAATGGACCTTTTTCCAGTTAGATCAAGAGAAGAAGGACCCAGACAAAGTTTCTCCGAAGACAGGGTAGGATCTAGCTTAATATCTAGAATTTTTAATAGGAGAGCCCCAGAAGAAACAAGTAGACGCTTAAATGAAGTAATAAATGTAGAACGAGACATTGGAATTTTCCAACAGAACCAACTAAATTTATTAAACCCCAGAACTCTGTATGATGCGGGAAGATTTGCTTCTACAGCACAGCTGGACAGGCACTACAGAGAAGAACAAGTCTCAGTATTAGGAGGCCAGACTCAAAACTTAAACCTGGTTAGCGAAGACTCCTTCAGACAAATCAGACGTAACACCAGAACCCTAATGCATATGGGATTAATGGTGATAGGAATTAAAGGTTTAACAAGAAAGAATTTAGGTAGCAAAGTACTGATAATGATATATGACGACAGATGGACAGATATAAAAAAATCCATCATAGGAATGACCGAAATAGACATGACTGATAACGGAGGGATCTTCTACATCAGTCCAGACTTTTTAATAAATTTAAGTGAATTCGGTAGACACATAAAAATAGGTATACAAACCAAAGGCTATGAAGAAATGCATAGCGGGAATAATTTGTTATTATGCTTAGGTTTCTTAGGTAAAATGACTACAAGTAGCAATACAAAATTTAGGATAAAAATAAACGACGTAGTAGAACTAATGAGTAACAAGGGCATTAACCTAATAAAGCCCACTAAAATTAAACCAGAAGAATACGCAGGGTTAGAATGGAAACTTGACAAATTTTCCAAAAAAGAGAAAATATTACAACCTGCTGCTCATTTAGAATATACCAATAGACATGGAGAGACCTCCATTAGATTTACAGATTACAGCTACTCTCCGCAAAAACCATGCGAAGAAGAAGAAAGTACAATAGAAGAAGAAGAGCTTAATCTAATGAATATAGAACTAATCCAAGAGGGTTATGAAGTAGATATAGCCATAGAGAAAGCTCGCGACCTGAAAAAACAAAAGCCCAAAATGCTTTTTAGATGTAAGGGTTGCAAGATAGATAATATGGAATTAGAAGAAACAATAGTACATTTTAGACTTTGCGATAAAAGAACTGATAACTTAGGGTATAAACAAGAAAAGATCACTCAAGAAAAGAATGATATGTTAGAAGAAATCTGGAAAGATTTCTCCTCCATACACAACCTAGACTCAGACGATGAGACTACCTCGAACTTAGAGACGGACTCGTATTTAGTCGAAAGAACTCGATGGAAGCCGGAGCTAGTGCCTCAAGTTCCAGCCCTTTCGGAGCAGAAGCGGAGAGTCACCACGGTAGACACTAGTGCGGAAACATACCTAGGAGACGAGTTTGGAGAAATATTGAAGAACCTATAGAAGTCGTCAAACCTTCGGGAAAACGGATGCCTATAGAGGAAAATGTAGTACTCCAAGAAGGAGGAAACAGGGGAAAAATCCTCAACATAGCCGCGCCACGATCCACAAGAGGTGGAACTCGGTAATAGATATATGGAAGGGCATAGTAGTAGCAGACTATATCCAAAGCTACATAGAAACAGACTTAAACCATGTATAAGTATTTAGAGACCTTCCTTGGCGAATCTACAAAAGCCTTATGGGAAGCATACAAGACTACTTTTCCCAGAGGAATTCGGCCAGTTGGTAGGTATGGGATCTAACCCGTACAATTTCACCAATAAGATTCATACCCTTATTATCGGTGAAGACCCCAAAAAGGCTCATAATTCCGAGAAAAATGCTCTAATAAAACTAGAACAAACGGTGAGCATTAGCAATCGGATATACATTAAGAAGTTTTTAAATGATTTTTTCTATTATTGCACGATCGGTGGAAATTCCTTTGATCAAGAACTAGGAAGAAAACTTTTCAACAAACCGCTGGAGCGCTAGGTAGGGAAATTGAAGAGCGATGGAGTAAAAGAGATGGAATCCTCCAAAATCCTACAGCCAAATGGTCCATAGGACATAGGATTCAGCACATCATGGAGATACTCCAAGAAAAGTGTACGAACCTCCAGATTCAGAAACAGCTTAAACAAAATGAGCTAAGTTTCTGCAAGAGCGTGATATACACTACACAAAGTTACGATAAAGACCCTCAAAAGAGGAAGAAATACAAAAGAAAGAACTATAAGACTGATAAATACGATAAGAAAAAATACTACCTCAGAAAATCTACGGCTAGAAAACCGTATTTAGATAAAAATAAGCACATTAGAAAATATAGAGACGATAGAACCTATAAGAATAGATTAGAATGTTTTACTTGCGGTAGCATTGAGCATTTAGCTAACACCTGTCCCAAAAGACTTAATAATAATAGTAAAAACGCTCAATTAATTGAAGATTTTCAAGAGACGTTAATCTGCGTAGATGAATATATGTCAGATACCGAAAGCATATATTCAGTAGTTAGTATACACAATGACCAAGATCAGCTTATAGATTCATCAGACTCAGAAGCAGATGGATTTATAAATGAACTAGGAATAGAAAATTTAAATATACAAGACCTAAACAATCTAGTAAATACAGATGTAGACTGTGACCATTTATTCGATAAAAATAAAGGTCTAGACAGCAATGCATGTTGCATTTGTAAATGGTTCCCTAGCAGAAGCAAGCGGGCCAAATGCAGAAAGTGCTTCATGGAAGGTTGTATAACATGCCTGCAAAGAGAGTTAAAAATAGTTATTGGGCCAAGAAAAGAAGAAACAGTTATAGAAAGCCCACTATAGACCCAACTACGGCAACAAGAATAATGACTCTAGAAACCGAGTCAATATATTAGAAAAAGATTAAACTTAATAGAAGTACAAAAAGATAGTAAGAATAAAGAAGTAGAAATCCAAGAAGAAGAAGATATTTTAGACACTTCTTCAGAATTAATGAATTCAACTTTCATATGTAATGAAGATAAGAAGTTTAGTTCATTAAGACTCTTAGCAAAAATTAGAATACAGAACTATGAAATAACTACACTAGCTTTAGTAGACACAAAGCCGCACTAGCGTATTATAAACAAGAAAATTGTTCCGAGAAAGTTTAATAAAAACTCTAGACAAACCATCTTCAAGAATGCAGATGGATGGAACTCACAATTTCTATAACCATTATCTACTGGAGCAATAATAAGCTTCATAAATTCTCGTAATAAATTTTATAGTCCTAATTACAAAATAAATAGAATTTTGGTACGAGACTTAAATATTAATACAGATTTTATTCTAGGTTTAGATTTCTTGCTATACAATAATGGTAGTTGTACTATTACCAGAGATGGAATTATTTTCCAAAAAGACTGTACTTACTCTCCGGTACAAACACAAAAACAGGAGACCAGAGTAAGTCAAGTCTCAGACATTAACAAAGTAAATAAAGACTCTTGTTGTAAAGATTGCGACGGTAGCGAAAAATACTGCTGTCAAAATAGCAACAATCTAATAATAGAAGATTTAGATTTTGATGATATAATAGAAGACTATATTTCAGAAAAGAACTATACTCTGATAGAATTAGAAACAGATTTCGTTAATTTTAAAGACGGTTTAAATAAAATAGGAGTAATAAAAAATCAGAAAGATTTAGATGAGATTGTTAAGATCCTAGATAAATTAGAAATCATAGGTGAAAAACCCTTAAGACACTGGAAAAATAACAAAATTCTTTGTGAATTAGAGATTATTAATCCAGAATACATAATTAAAACCGGATCGATAGAATCTACTAATAGAGATTTAGAAGACTTTAAAGAACAAATTAAAGACCTTACTAACTTAGAAATTATTAGGAGATCGACGTCTAAACATAGATCCAACTTTCATAGTACGAAACCATTCGAAGAAGTTCGCGGAAAATCAAGAATGGTCATAAATTACAAAAGACTTAACGATAATACTAGAAGTAACGGTTATAAATTGCACGATAAGACCGAATTAATAAATAGAATACGGGGCAAGACAATTTTTAGCAAGTTCGATCGTAAGTCGGGCTACTCTTGCAAAGTTAAAATGCATCCGACAAGTATAGAGTGGACTGCCTTCACCTGCCCAGAAGGACATTTCGAATGGTTAGTTATGCCATTCGGATTAAAAACTGCCCCCCCAATTTTCCAAAAGAAAATGGATACTATCTTCGGGGAGTATAAAAGATTTACCATTGTATATGTAGACGATATACTAGTTTTTAGCAATAACATGATAGAACATTTAGGACACTTACAGACTGTCTTTAAATTATTCGTAGACAACGGCGTAATTATTAGTAAAAAGAAAATGGTCTTATGTAAAGAATACATAGACTTTTTAGGGGTAACGATAGGGGAAGGGAAAATAAAATTACAGCCCCATATCGCTAAAAAGGTTTTAGATATGCCCGATAGACTAGACAAAACTAAAGATTTACAAAAATTTTTAGGAATATTAAATTACGCGAGAAGTTTCATTAAAGACTTAGGTAAAATAGCAGGACCTCTATACTCCAAGACAAAGTTCCAAAGGACAAAAGAGTTTTAATACGGAAGACACCAAGATAGTAAAACTCTTAAAACAAAGAATACAAAACATCCCAGACCTGAGCATGCCTCTTGAGAATGATTACCTCATAATCGAGACAGACGGTAGCTTTGAAGGATGGGGCGCCGTATTAAAGGCGAAGACAAATAAATACAGTAGTAAGACTACAGAGCGTATTTGCGCTTACCAAAGCGGTAAGTATAAAGAAAAAGGCAACATGAGCAGCATAGACGCTGAGATTTTAGCCGTGATATACGGTTTAAATGCCTTTAGAATATACATCTTAAATAAACCAGAAACTTTAGTTAGAACTGACTGTGAAGCCATTGTAAAGTTTCACGGGAAGATTAATGACAAGAGTAGTAGTAGACGCAGATGGTTAAATTTCTTAGATACAATTTCGATATATAATTTAGTGTTTGAGCACATTAAGGGTAAGGATAATAATCTAGCAGATCAGCTTAGTAGACTGTCCTTAACGACCGATAAAAGTAGAAAGAATATAAAGATGAGCCCAAGCTAACGTTGTTTGTTTTCTTTATCTCAGCAGCATGAGTGGCCCATCTAAGAAGACGAATACAGACAAGGGGAAAGGCCCGGCCATACCCAAAGACAACTACAGACAATCTGTGTTGGGTAACCTGAATTTCAGGCCCATATCAGCCCTCGAGACTCCCCCAATAGAAAGACTTTACTTTGGTAAAAATAATTTAATTTCTTATCCGCCTTCAAATATGACTTTTAAAATTCTGCCAGACTTTGTTTTAGACAAACAACAAAAATGTTTAATAGACAATTTGTGGATCTCCCACACAAGAAAAGACAATAGTCATTTTTTAGCTACTTTAAATAGTACATGCTGTTATTTTCATGAAAAGAATCTCGAAAAACGTTTTAAGTTTTACGTGGTAATTCATGGAAAGACAAAGGGAATTTTTCAGACTTGGATCGAAGTAGTAGAATCTATCAAAGATATTAAAACCCCACTCTTCAAAGGTTTTAATGACTTTACAGAAGCCCTTGACTATGCGAGAGGCATACTAGGCCCAAACTACTATCTTTCTCCAGCACTCAGAAGAAGCCCAACTCGACACCCCAATATAATATTGGCAAAGACACAGACAAAATTATCTTTTGCGATCATTGTTCTGCAATGACCGAATCTTTCAAAAGACTCAATCAGACAAAAGAACAACTCGAGACTCAAAACATATACCTCCTAGAAAAGACTACTAAATTAGAATTACTTTTGAGACAAACACAACAAAGTACCCAGCAGAGTTCTCCAACTCCACAAAAAATGGATGAGACCGGTGAACATTCCCGCCTGAATGTTAAGAAACCTCATTGTACCGGTATAGGCACGGCTAGTCCCAGTACAAACGGTCGCCGGTAAAGACAAAACAAATCCGTTAAAAGTTGTCACTTTACTAAAAAGTGAAACAGAAGAGGAAACCCCTCTTAAGACTAGACGTAAGCTGCCCCGAACTATAACTGGATCTACTTCCCGAGCACGGAGCAGAGTAATAAGACCTCAGAATAACATAGAACAGATAATAAAAAACACTTTGGAAAGCATTTTCAAAGAACAGATCAGACCAGCAGTACAAGATAAACACGAGAATCCGGTAGCCCCGGAAATTAATAGTGGAATAATTTCAGACAAAATAATGAAGACATAGACCACGTGTCAGAAACAAGTTCAGAAAATGAGAATGAATTAATTCAAGAAGGCCAGGATCCCAACGAAGACGACGATTCCGGCATGAGTTTTGATTCAATAGCACTACACAACCTGGACACGTAGACAGAAAAATATCAGAGAAAAGACAAGAGATATTATTAAAGCAGGTAGACAAGAAGAGACAGAAGCACTGGTGACTTTTTGAAAAGAAAATGCCAGCAGCAGAAATCGACAAAAAAGAGAGAAAATTTTCAAAAGTTAAAGCGACGATGGGGCCCGCAGCGCACCCGGCAGCAACTTTTAAAGATTCCTTTTTCAAGTTGAAATCCGCAGTTGAAGTCCGCCAGGACTCTATAAATACCAGACTCTTTCTCTGAAGACACACAGACACACAGAGAGAGCGAACTCCCAAAGAGTGAAGACTTAGACTCCCTCTCTAAAATCCCTCTCCACTATATTCCCATAGTTATCATTTCCCCCACTTGTATATACCCCGATGTGAAATAAACAACGGTGGTACACTATTTCCGTAGCAGGCGTACTACCCGGGACTCCCGAAAGGGAAACCTCCCGTACTTCAAGCTATGTAAGTTTTTTAGAAGTTTTCTTAGGTAGTTTATCTCCATATGTATATTATGTTTTTACTACCTTGCAGAGATGCAAGTTTTCATTGTTAATACAACTGTTTTAAATTTTTATCATGAATCTTGAAGCTATCGTTATAATCTCCGCCATGAATATCTCGAAATTACTGTTGAAAGCTTCGAATATAGCATGCCTACGCGCTTTTTAGTTCTTGATCTAGTATATGGTTATCTGACAAGCTCCGTTATGAACTCTATGGATTAACCTGTAAATTCCCAATTTCAACGGTGGTTGATTATTGGCTCGTTGATGTCCGTGAAGAAGGATCGTTGTGGCCACTTGTCGGGTGTGGTTAAAGATGAGTTACATAGCAGGGGTAAAGCTTAGAAGAAGAGATGAACGATCGAGAAAGAAATAGCAAATAGGGATACTGTACTAGAAGTCTAAATAGTAATGAAAATATAAATGACAGGGATGATGAATAGTAACTCAGGACTAGTGATCGGACAAGAGTCCAAGATAAAAAAAAAAAAAAAAAAAAAAAAAAAAAAAAAATTAAAATTAAAAATTTTAATGGAGATAGCTATCTAAATGACTTTTAAAGACAAATATAGCAAGGAGATATTACAGGAAGGGAGTACTGAGTAGGATTTACAACTTATTTTCAACCCCTCCAAATTGAAATACCTTATATCTAAGACCCTTTTTATGCTCAGGTCTGGGATGTTTTGTATTCTTTGTTTTAAGAGTTTTACTATCTTGGTGTCTTCCGTATTAAAACTCTTTTGTCCTTTGGAACCTGTCTTGGAGTATAGAGGTCCTGCTATTTTACCTAAGTCTTTAATGAAACTTCTCGCGTAATTTAATATTCCTAAAAATTTTTGTAAATCTTTAGTTTTGTCTAGTCTATCGGGCATATCTAAAACCTTTTTAGCGATATGGGGCTGTAATTTTATTTTCCCTTCCCCTATCGTTACCCCTAAAAAGTCTATGTATTCTTTACATAAGACCATTTTCTTTTTACTAATAATTACGCCGTTGTCTACGAATAATTTAAAGACAGTCTGTAAGTGTCCTAAATGTTCTATCATGTTATTGCTAAAAACTAGTATATCGTCTACATATACAATGGTAAATCTTTTATACTCCCCGAAGATAGTATCCATTTTCTTTTGGAAAATTGGGGGGGCAGTTTTTAATCCGAATGGCATAACTAACCATTCGAAATGTCCTTCTGGGCAGGTGAAGGCAGTCCACTCTATACTGTCTGGATGCATTTTAACCTGCCAGGAGCCCGACTTACAGTCGAACTTGCTAAAAATTGTCTTGCCCTGTATTCTATTTATTAATTCAGTCTTATCAGGCAATTTATAACCGTTACTTCTAGTATTATCGTTAAGTCTTTTGTAATTTATGACCATTCTTGATTTTCCGCGAACTTCTTTCGAATGGTTTCGTACTATGAAAGTGCGGATCTATGTTTAGACGTCGATCTCCTAATAATTTCTAAGTTAGTAAGGTCTTTAATTTGTTCTTTAAAGTCTTCTAAATCTCTATTAGTAGATTCTATCGATCCGGTTTTAATTATGTATTACGGATTAATAATCTCTAATTCACAAAGAATTTTGTTATTTTTCCGGTGTCTTAAGGGTTTTTCACCTATGATTTCTAATTTATCTAGGATCTTAACAATCTCATCTAAATCTTTCGATTTTTTATTACTCCTATTTTATTTAAACCGTCTTTAAAATTAACGAAATGCGTTTCTAATTCTATCGAGTATAGTTCTTTTTTCGAAATATAGTCTTCTATTATATCATCAAAATCTAAATCTTCTATTATTAGATTGTTGCTATTTTAAGCAGTATTTTTCGCTACCGTCGCAATCTTTACAACAAGAGTCTTTATTTACTTTGTTAATGTACGAGACTTGACTTACTCTCGGTCTCCTGTTTTTGTGTTTGTACCGGAGAGTAAGTACGGTCTTTTTGGAAAATAATTCCATCTCTCGGTAATAGTACAACTACCATTATTGTATAGCAAGAAATCTAAACCTAGAATAAAATCTGTATTAATATTTAAGTCTCGTACCAAAATTCTATTTATTTTGTAATTAGGACTATAAAATTTATTACAGAATTTATGAAGCTTATTATTGCTCCAGGTAGATAATGGTTATAGAAATTGTGAGTTCCATCCATCCGCATTTGAAGATGGTTTGTCTAGAGTTTTTATTAAACTTTTCGGAACAATTTTCTTGTTTTATAATCGCTAGTGCACTGTGTCTACTAAAGCTAGTGTAGTTATTTCATAGTTCGTATTCTAATTTTTGCTAAGAGTCTTAATGAACTAAACTTCTTATCTTCATTACATATGAAAGTTGAATTCATTAATTCGAAGAAGTGTCTAAAATATCTTCTTCTTCTTGGATTTCTACTTCTTTATTCTTACTATCTTTTTGTACTTCTATTAAGTTTAATCTTTTTTCTAATATATTGACTCGGTTTCTAGAGTCATTATTCTTGTTGCCGAGTTGGGTCTATAGCCGGGCTTTCTATAACTGTTTCTTCTTTTCTTGGCCCAATAACTATTTTTAACTCTCTTTGCGTGCATGTTATACAACCTTCCATGAAGCACTTCTCGCATTTGGCCCGCTTGCTTTCGCTAGGGAACCATTTACAAATGCAACATGCATTGCTTGTCTAGACCTTTATTTTTATCGAATAAATGGTCACAAATCTTCACATCCGTATTTACTAGATTGTTTAGGTCTTGTATATTTAAATTTTCTATTCCTAGTTCATTTATAAATCCATCTGCTTCTGAGTCTGATGAATCTATAAGCTGATCTTGGTCATTGTGTATACTAACTACTGAATATATGCTTTCGGTATCTGACATATATTCATCTACGCAGATTAACGTCTCTTGAAAATCTTCAATTAATTGAGCGTTTTTACTATTATTATTAAGTCTTTTGGGACAGGTGTTAGCTAAATGCTCAATGCTACCGCAAGTAAAACATTCTAATCTATTCTTATAGGTTCTATCGTCTCTATATTTTCTAATGTGCTTATTTTTATCTAAATACGGTTTTCTAGCCGTAGATTTTCTGAGGTAGTATTTTTTCTTATCGTATTTATCGATCTTATAGTTCTTTCTTTTGTATTTCTTCCTCTTTTGAGGGTCTTTATCGTAACTTTGTGTAGTGTATATCACGCTCTTGCGAAACTTAGCTCATTTTGTTTAAGTTTGTTTCGAACGGGAGGTTCGTACACTTTTCTTGGAGTATCTCCATGATGTGTGAATCCTATGTCCTATGGACCATTTGGCGTAGGATTTTGGAGGATTCCATCTCTTTTACTCCATCGCTCTTCAATTTCCCTACCTAGCGCTCCAGCGGTTTGTTGAAAAGTTTTCTTCCTAGTTCTTGATCAAAGGAATTTCACCGATCGTGCAATAATAGAAAAAATCATTTAAAAACTTCTTAATGTATATCCAGTTGCTAATGCTCAGCTGTTCTAGTTTTATTAGAGCATTTTTCTGCAGAATTATGAGCCCACTGTTGGGGTCTTCACCAGTAATAAGGGTATGAATCTTATTGGTGAAATTGTACGGGTTAGATCCCATACCTACCAACTGGCCGAATTCCTCTGGAAAAGTAGTCTTGTATGCTTCCCATAAGGCTTTTGTAGATTCGCCAAGGAAGGTCTCTAAATACTTATACATGGTTTCTGGGTCTGTTTCTATGTAGCTTTGGATATAGTCTGCTACTACTATGCCCTTCCATATATCTATTACTGAGTTCCACCTCTGTGGATCGTGGGCAGCTATGTTGAGGATTTTTCCCCTGTTTCCTCCTTCTTGGAGTACTACATTTTCCTCTATAGGCATCCGTTTTCCCGAAGGTTTGACGGCTTCTATAGGTTCTTCAATATTTCTCCAAACTCGTCTCCTAGGTATGTTTCCAGTACTAGTGTCTACCGTGATCGACTCTCCGGTTCTCGGAAAGGGCTGGAACTTGAGGCACTAGCTCCGGCTTCCATCGTTCTTTCGACTAAATACGAGTCCGTCTCTAAGTTCGAGGTAGTCTCATCGTCGTCGAGTCTAGGTTGTGTATGGAGGAGAAATCTTTCCAGATTTCTTCTAACATATCATTCTTTTCTTGAGTGATCTTTTCTTGTTTATACCCTAAGTTATCAGTTCTTTTATCGCAAAGTCTAAAATGTACTATTGTTTCTTCTAATTCCATATTATCTATCTTGCAACCCTTACATCTAAAAAGCATTTTGGGCTTTTGTTTTTTCAGTCGCGAGCTTTCTCTATGGCTATATCTACTTCATAACCCTCTTGGATTAGTTCTATATTCATTAGATTAAGCTCTTCTTCTTCTATTGTACTTTCTTCTTCTTCGCATGGTTTTTGCGGAGAGTAGTCAGTAATCTGTAAATCTAATGGAGGTCTCTCCATGTCTATTGGTATATTCTAAATGAGCAGCAGGTTGTAATATTTTCTCTTTTTTGGAAAATTTGTCAAGTTTCCATTCTAACCCTGCGTATTCTTCTGGTTTAATTTTAGTGGGCTTTATTAGGTTAATGCCCTTGTTACTCATTAGTTCTACTACGTCGTTTATTTTTATCCTAAATTTTGTATTGCTACTTGTAGTCATTTTACCTAAGAAACCTAAGCATAATAACAAATTATTCCCGCTATGCATTTCTTAAAGAATACATAGACTTTTTTTTTTTTTACTAATAATTACGCCGTTGTCTACGAATAATTTAAAGACAGTCTGTAAGTGTCCTAAATGTTCTATCATGTTATTGCTAAAAACTAGTATATCGTCTACATATACAATGGTAAATCTTTTATACTCCCCGAAGATAGTATCCATTTTCTTTTGGAAAATTGGGGGGCGTTTTTAATCCGAATGGCATAACTAACCATTCGAAATGTCCTTTACAGGCGTGTGAAGGCAGTCCACTCTATACCGTCCGGATGCATTTTAACTCGCCAAGTAGCTCGACTTACGGTCGAACTTGCTAAAAATTGTCTTGCCTGTATTCTATTTATTAATTCGGTCTTATCGTGCAATTTATAACCGTTACTTCTAGTATTATCGTTAAGTCTTTTGTAATTTATGACCATTCTTGATTTTCCGCGAACTTCTTCGAATGGTTTCGTACTATGAAAGCTGCGGATCTATGTTTAGACGTCGATCTCCTAATAATTTCTAAGTTAGTAAGGTCTTTAATTTGTTCTTTAAAGTCTTCTAAATCTCTATTAGTAGATTCTATCGATCCGGTTTTAATTATGTATTTCGGATTAATAATCTCTAATTCACAAAGAATTTTGTTATTTTTCCAAAGTTGTCTTAAGGGTTTTTCACCTATGATTTCTAATTTATCTAGGATCTTAACAATCTCATCTAAATCTTTCTGATTTTTTATTACTCCTATTTTATTTAAACCGTCTTTAAAATTAACGAAATCTGTTTCTAATTCTATCAGAGTATAGTTCTTTTCTGAAATATAGTCTTCTATTATATCATCAAAATCTAAATCTTCTATTATTAGATTGTTGCTATTTTGACAGCAGTATTTTTCGCTACCGTCGCAATCTTTACAACAAGAGTCTTTATTTACTTTGTTAATGTCTGAGACTTGACTTACTCTGGTCTCCTGTTTTTGTGTTTGTACCGGAGAGTAAGTACAGTCTTTTTGGAAAATAATTCCATCTCTGGTAATAGTACAACTACCATTATTGTATAGCAAGAAATCTAAACCTAGAATAAAAATCGTATTAATATTTAAGTCTCGTACCAAAATTCTATTTATTTTGTAATTAGGACTATAAAATTTATTACAGAATTTATGAAGCTTATTATTGCTCCAGGTAGATAATGGTTATAGAAATTGTGAGTTCCATCCATCCGCATTCTTTGAAGATGGTTTGTCTAGAGTTTTTATTAAACTTTCGGAACAATTTTCTTGTTTTATAATACGCTAGTGTGACTGTGTCTACTAAAGCTAGTGTAGTTATTTCATAGTTCGTATTCTAATTTTTGCTAAGAGTCTTAATGAACTAAACTTCTTATCTTCATTACATATGAAAGTTGAATTCATTAATTCGAAGAAGTGTCTAAAATATCTTCTTCTTCTTGGATTTCTACTTCTTTATTCTTACTATCTTTTTGTACTTCTATTAAGTTTAATCTTTTTTCTAATATATTGACTCGGTTTCTAGAGTCATTATTCTTGTTGCCGAGTTGGGTCTATAGTGGGCTTTCTATAACTGTTTCTTCTTTTCTTGGCCCAATAACTATTTTTAACTCTCTTTGCGGGCATGTTATACAACCTTCCATGAAGCACTTTACGCATTTGGCCCGCTTGCTTCGCTAGGGAACCATTTACAAATGCAACATGCATTCTTGTCTAGACCTTTATTTTTATCGAATAAATGGTCACATCTACATCATCGTATTTACTAGATTGTTTAGGTCTTGTATATTTAAATTTTCTATTCCTAGTTCATTTATAAATCCATCGCTTTCGAGTCCGATGAATCTATAAGCGATCTTGGTCATTGTGTATACTAACTACCGAATATATGCTTTCGTATATCGACATATATTCATCTACGCATTAACGTCTCTTGAAAATCTTCAATTAATTGAGCGTTTTTACTATTATTATTAAGTCTTTTGGGACGGTGTTAGCTAAATGCTCAATGCTACCGCAAGTAAAACATTCTAATCTATTCTTATAGGTTCTATCGTCTCTATATTTTCTAATGTGCTTATTTTTATCTAAATACGGTTTTCTAGCCGTAGATTTTACGAGGTAGTATTTTTTCTTATCGTATTTATCAGTCTTATAGTTCTTTCTTTTGTATTTCTTCCTCTTTTGAGGGTCTTTATCGTAACTTTGTGTAGTGTATATCACGCTCTTGCAGAAACTTAGCTCATTTTGTTTAAGCTGTTTCTGAATCTGGAGGTTCGTACACTTTTCTTGGAGTATCTCCATGATGTGCTGAATCCTATGTCCTATGGACCATTTGGCTGTAGGATTTTGGAGGATTCCATCTCTTTTACTCCATCGCTCTTCAATTTCCCTACCTAGCGCTCCAGGCAGTTTGTTGAAAAGTTTTCTTCCTAGTTCTTGATCAAAGGAATTTCCACTGATCGTGCAATAATAGAAAAAATCATTTAAAAACTTCTTAATGTATATCCAGTTGCTAATGCTCAGCTGTTCTAGTTTTATTAGAGCATTTTTCTGCAGAATTATGAGCCCACTGTTGGGGTCTTCACCAGTAATAAGGGTATGAATCTTATTGGTGAAATTGTACGGGTTAGATCCCATACCTACCAATCGGCCGAATTCCTCCGGAAAAGTAGTCTTGTATGCTTCCCATAAGGCTTTTGTAGATTCGCCAAGGAAGGTCTCTAAATACTTATACATGGTTTCTGGGTCTGTTTCTATGTAGCTTTGGATATAGTCTGCTACTACTATGCCCTTCCATATATCTATTACTGAGTTCCACCTCTCGTGGATCGGGGCGACTATGTTGAGGATTTTTCCCCTGTTTCCTCCTTCTTGGAGTACTACATTTTCCTCTATAGGCATCCGTTTTCCCGAAGGTTTGACGGCTTCTATAGGTTCTTCAATATTTCTCCAAACTCGTCTCCTAGGTATGTTTCCAGTACTAGTGTCTACCGTGACTGACTCTCCAGTTCTCTGGAAAGGGCTGGAACTTGAGGCACTAGCTCGGCTTCCATCGATTCTTTCGACTAAATACAGAGTCTGTCTCTAAGTTCGAGGTAGTCTCATCGTCTGAGTCTAGGTTGTGTATGGAGGAGAAATCTTTCCAGATTTCTTCTAACATATCATTCTTTTCTTGAGTGATCTTTTCTTGTTTATACCCTAAGTTATCAGTTCTTTTATCGCAAAGTCTAAAATGTACTATTGTTTCTTCTAATTCCATATTATCTATCTTGCAACCCTTACATCTAAAAAGCATTTTGGGCTTTTGTTTTTTCAGGTCGCGAGCTTTCTCTATGGCTATATCTACTTCATAACCCTCTTGGATTAGTTCTATATTCATTAGATTAAGCTCTTCTTCTTCTATTGTACTTTCTTCTTCTTCGCATGGTTTTTGCGGAGAGTAGCTGTAATCTGTAAATCTAATGGAGGTCTCTCCATGTCTATTGGTATATTCTAAATGAGCAGCAGGTTGTAATATTTTCTCTTTTTTGGAAAATTTGTCAAGTTTCCATTCTAACCCTGCGTATTCTTCTGGTTTAATTTTAGTGGGCTTTATTAGGTTAATGCCCTTGTTACTCATTAGTTCTACTACGTCGTTTATTTTTATCCTAAATTTTGTATTGCTACTTGTAGTCATTTTACCTAAGAAACCTAAGCATAATAACAAATTATTCCCGCTATGCATTTCTTCATAGCCTTTGGTTTGTATACCTATTTTTATGTGTCTACCGAATTCACTTAAATTTATTAAAAAGTACGGGATCGATGTAGAAGATCCCTCCGTTATCGTCATGTCTATTTCGGTCATTCCTATGATGGATTTTTTTATATCTGTCCATCTGTCGTCATATATCATTATCAGTACTTTGCTACCTAAATTCTTTCTTGTTAAACCTTTAATTCCTATCACCATTAATCCCATATGCATTAGGGTTCTGGTGTTACGTCTGATTTGTCTGAAGGAGTCTTCGCTAACCGGGTTTAAGTTTTGAGTCGGCCTCCTAATACCGAGACTTGTTCTTCTCGTAGTGCTGTACTGTACTTTTGTCTTTGTAGAAGCAAATCTTCCCGCATCATACAGAGTTCTGGGGTTTAATAAATTTAGTTGGTTCTGTTGGAAAATTCCAATGTCTCGTTCTACATTTATTACTTCATTTAAGCGTCTACTTGTTTCTTCTGGGGCTCTCCTATTAAAAATTCTAGATATTAAGCTAGATCCTACCCGTCTTCGGAGAAACTTTGTCCGGGTCCTTCTTCTCTTGATCTAACTGGAAAAAGGTCCATTTTTGAGATTTCTTTATAATTTTAACCTTGTCTTTTTGCGGAGTTATTTCTATCTTGTTTAGTTGATCTATCAGGTTATCTATGGCCTGAGCTTCTTTTTCTTTTCCTATATTTCTTTTGTCTCTATCTATAGTACTTTGAAATACGTGGTTGTCTAACTTGTTTATCCTGTCTGTTAATTTATCGATCTTTCTATGTAAGTCTACTAACAAAGTAGTTATTACTATACCTTGTTGGATTAAAATCAGTCCGATTTTTGGACCGGTATGTAATTCTTATAGTCGTCTGTTAGCGGAATCGATTTTTCTATTATTCTTGCCGCTTGTTCTTGAGTACTTTCTATACTCATGAAATAATAGCAAGTTTTAAATCTTTAACCGATTCTTCAAGTTTTAAGAATCTTTCAACTAAGTCTTTCTTTAACTCTCTATTTTCTTGGTTAAGTTTCAGTTCTAAATCTATTAGGTTTTCCTTAAAGATTTTTTCTAAATCTTTTTAGGAGAACCTTTACTAGTTACACTATTAATGTAATCTACGTTCTTTTCTATTTTACTAAATAGTTTTTCTGTTTAGCTAAGATGTCTTCTAATCGTTGCGACTATTCAAATATCTAATATTATCGGTCTTTAACCTTTCACTTAAATTAATTATTAGGTCTATTATAGAATTAAGTTGTCTGTCTTGTCTTATTTGTGGAGTGTATGTTCTTTAGTACCGAAGTTACACTTAATTATACTATGGTCGATAATACTCTATACTTTTTGTCTGTTTCTATTCTTAAGTCTAAGTACTCTAAATGATTTAATTGATCTATTTTTACTATTTTATCCTAGAGATACAGTTTTTCTTTTTAACTTCCACCTCGATATTCTAACCGGTCTTACGCGTGACGTATGTCACTTTGTAGTCCTACTAGATGCCAACGTAAATCTTTTGACAAAATTACGTCTATGTCTCCTTCTATTATTCTATCGTATATGCTAGCAGAAAATTGATTATAATCTAAATCAATTAAAAGGGGTTGTACTTTTTGAACGAAAAAGTCTATGACTTCGTCTATAGAAACTTTTCTTCTATTTTTATCTCTTATGTCTAGAAATCCTTTCTTTCTTACTTCTAACAATTCGTGTAGGTCTTGTAAGGCTAGATAAGCTTTCTTATATTTTAATCTTTTTCTAGCTTGTTGGTGTATTGTGTGAACTATATATCTAATATGTCTTGCGTAAAAGGAACTTCTCATAAAGATATACTAACTAAACACAGAGTGTGCAAATAATAGTCTAAACAAGTTTTGCGAGTCCAATCAAGATTTTTCTCGCTCTGATACCAATATAAAAAGGGTCTTAGATATAAGGTATTTCAATTTGGAGGGGTTGAAAATAAGTTGTAAATCCTACTCAGTACTCCCTTCCTGTAATATCTCCTTGCTATATTTGTCTTTAAAAGTCATTTAGATAGCTATCTCCATTAAAATTTTTAATTTTAATTTTTTTTTTTTTTTTTTTTTTTTTTTTTTTTTTTTTTATCTTCTGGACTCTGTCCAGTCACTAGTCCTGAGTTACTATTCATCATCCCTATCATTTATATTTTCGTTACTATTTAGACTTCTAGTACAGTATCCCTATTTGCTATTTCTTTCTCGATCGTTCATCTCTTCTTCTAAGCTTTACCCCTGCTATGTAACTCATCTTTAACCACACCTGCAAGTGGCCACAACAGTCCTTCAGCGGACATCAACAGGCCAATAATCAACCACCGTTGAAATTGGGAATTTACAGGTTAATCCATAGAGTTCATAACGGAGCTTGTCAGATAACCATATACTAGATCAAGAACTAAAAAGCGCGTAGGCATGCTATATTCGAAGCTTTCAACAGTAATTTCAGATATTCATGGCGGAGATTATAACAGTAGCTTCAAGATTCATGATAAAAATTTAAAACAGTTGTATTAACAATGAAAACTTGCATCTCTGCAAGGTAGTAAAAACATAATATACATATGGAGATAAACTACCTAAGAAAACTTCTAAAAAACTTACATAGCTTGAAGTACAGGGAGGTTTCCCTTTCGGGAGTCCCGGGGTAGTACGCCTGCTACGGGGAAATAGTGTACCACCGTTGTTTATTTCACATCGGGGTATATACAAGTGGGGGAAATGATAACTATGGGAATATAGTGGAGAGGGATTTTAGAGAGGGAGTCTAAGTCTTCACTCTTTGGGAGTTCGCTCTCTGTGTGTGTGTGTGTCTTCGAGAGAAAGAGTCCGGTATTTATAGAGTCTGGCGGACTTCAAGCTGCGGATTTCAACTTGAAAAAGGAATCTTTAAAAGTTCTTTGCTTAGGTCTTATTTGCGGGCCCCATCGTCGCTTTAACTTTTGAAAATTTTCTCTCTTTTTTGTCGATTTCTCGCTGTGGCATTTTCTTTTCAAAAAGTCACCGGTGCTTGTCTCTTCTTGTCTACACCGCTTTAATAATATCTCTTGTCTTTTCTCGATATTTTTACGTCTACGTGTCCGGGTTGTGTAGTGCTATTGAATCAAAACTCATGCCGGAATCGTCGTCTTCGTTGGGATCCTGGCCTTCTTGAATTAATTCATTCTCATTTTCGAACTTGTTTCGACACGTGGTCTATGTCTTCATTATTTTGTCTGAAATTATTCCTTTATTAATTTCCGGGACTCCGGATTCTCGTGTTTATCTTGTCTTGCTTGAGTCGATCTGTTCTTTGAAAATGCTTTCCAAAGTGTTTTTTATTATCTGTTCTATGTTATTCGAGGTCTTATTACTCTGCTCCGTGCTCGGGAAGTAGATCCGGTTATAGTTCGGAGGCGACTTACGTCTAGTCTTAAGAGGGTTTCTCTCTTGTTTCACTTTTTAGTAAAGTGACAACTTTTAACGGATTTGTTTTGTCTTTACGGCGACCGTTTGTCCGGACTATTTGTGCCTATACAGTACAAGTAGGTTTCTTAACATTCAGGCGGGAATGTTCACCGGTCTCATCCATTTTTTGTGGAGTTGGAGAACTCTGTTTGGGTACTTTGTTGTGTTTGTCTCAAAAGTAATTCTAATTTAGTAGTCTTTTCTAGGAGGTATATGTTTTGAGTCTCGAGTTGTTCTTTTGTCTCGATTGAGTCTTTTGAAAGATTCGGTCATTGCGGAACAATGATCGCAAAAGATAATTTTGTACGTGTCTTTGCCAATATTATATTGGGGTGTACGAGTTGGGCTTCTTCGAGTCTTTGGAGAAAGATAGTAGTTTGGGCCTAGTATGCCTCTCGCATAGTCAAGGGCTTTCAGTAAAGTCATTAAAACCTTTGAAGAGTGGGGTTTTAATATCTTTGATAGATTCTACTACTTCGATCCAAGTCCGAAAAATTCCCTTTGTCTTTCCATGAATTACCACGTAAAACTTAAAACGTTTTTCGAGATTCTTTTCATGAAAATAACGACATGTACTATTTAAAGTAGCTAAAAAATGACTATTGTCTTTTCTTGTGTGGGAGATCCACAAATTGTCTATTAAACATTTTTGTTGTTTGTCTAAAACAAAGTACGCGAATTTTAAAAGTCATATTTGAAGGCGGATAAGAAATTAAATTATTTTTACCAAAGTAAAGTCTTTCTATTGGGGGAGTCTCGAGGGGTGATATGGGCACGAAATTCGGAGTTACCCAACACAGATTGTCCGTAGTTGTCTTTGGGTATGGCCGGGCCTTTCCCCTTGTACGTATTCGTCTTCTTAGATGGGCCACTCATCTTTGCTTTGAGATAAAGAAAACAAACAACGTTAGCTTGGGCTCATCTTTATATTCTTTCTACTTTTATCGGTCGTTAAGGACAGTCTACTAAGCTGATCTGCTAGATTATTATCCTTACCCTTAATGTGCTCAAACACTAAATTATATATCGAAATTGTATCTAAGAAATTTAACCATGCGTCTACTACTACTCTTGTCATTAATCTTCCCGTGAAACTTTACAATGGCTTCACAGTCAGTTCTAACTAAAGTTTCTGGTTTATTTAAGATGTATATTCTAAAGGCATTTAAACCGTATATCACGGCTAAAATCTCAGCGTCTATGCTGCTCATGTTGCCTTTTTCTTTATACTTACCGCTTTGGTAAGCGCAAATACGCTCGTAGTCTTACTACTGTATTTATTTGTCTTCGCCTTTAATACGGCGCCCCATCCTTCAAAGCTACCGTCTGTCTCGATTATGAGGTAATCATTCTCAAGAGGCATGCTCAGGTCTGGGATGTTTTGTATTCTTTGTTTTAAGAGTTTTACTATCTTGGTGTCTTCCGTATTAAAACTCTTTTGTCCTTTGGAACTTTGTCTTGGAGTATAGAGGTCCTGCTATTTTACCTAAGTCTTTAATGAAACTTCTCGCGTAATTTAATATTCCTAAAAATTTTTGTAAATCTTTAGTTTTGTCTAGTCTATCGGGCATATCTAAAACCTTTTTAGCGATATGGGGCTGTAATTTTATTTTCCCTTCCCCTATCGTTACCCCTAAAAAGTCTATGTATTCTTTACATAAGACCATTTTCTTTTTACTAATAATTACGCCGTTGTCTACGAATAATTTAAAGACGATCTGTAAGTGTCCTAAATGTTCTATCATGTTATTGCTAAAAACTAGTATATCGTCTACATATACAATGGTAAATCTTTTATACTCCCGAAGATAGTATCCATTTTCTTTTGGAAAATTGGGGAAATGAGTTTTTAATCCGAATGGCATAACTAACCATTCGAAATGTCCTTACAGGCGGTGAAGGCGATCCACTCTATCTTGTCTGGATGCATTTTAACTGCCGTAGCCCGACTTACGATCGAACTTGCTAAAAATTGTCTTGCCCCTGTATTCTATTTATTAATTCGGTCTTATCGGGCAATTTATAACCGTTACTTCTAGTATTATCGTTAAGTCTTTTGTAATTTATGACCATTCTTGATTTTCCGCGAACTTCTTGAATGGTTTCGTACTATGAAAGCTGCGGATCTATGTTTAGACGTCGATCTCCTAATAATTTCTAAGTTAGTAAGGTCTTTAATTTGTTCTTTAAAGTCTTCTAAATCTCTATTAGTAGATTCTATCGATCCGGTTTTAATTATGTATTACGGATTAATAATCTCTAATTCACAAAGAATTTTGTTATTTTTCCAAAGTGTCTTAAGGGTTTTTCACCTATGATTTCTAATTTATCTAGGATCTTAACAATCTCATCTAAATCTTTACGATTTTTTATTACTCCTATTTTATTTAAACCGTCTTTAAAATTAACGAAATCTGTTTCTAATTCTATCGAGTATAGTTCTTTTCGAAATATAGTCTTCTATTATATCATCAAAATCTAAATCTTCTATTATTAGATTGTTGCTATTTTGTGACGGTATTTTTCGCTACCGTCGCAATCTTTACAACAAGAGTCTTTATTTACTTTGTTAATGTACGAGACTTGACTTACTCGGTCTCTGTTTTTGTGTTTGTACTTAGGAGAGTAAGTACGGTCTTTTTGGAAAATAATTCCATCTCTGGTAATAGTACAACTACCATTATTGTATAGCAAGAAATCTAAACCTAGAATAAAATCGTATTAATATTTAAGTCTCGTACCAAAATTCTATTTATTTTGTAATTAGGACTATAAAATTTATTACAGGAATTTATGAAGCTTATTATTGCTCCAGGTAGATAATGGTTATAGAAATTGTGAGTTCCATCCATCTGCATTGCTGAAGATGGTTTGTCTAGAGTTTTTATTAAACTTTCTGGAACAATTTTCTTGTTTATAATATCTTGCTAGTGCAGCTTTGTGTCTACTAAAGCTAGTGTAGTTATTTCATAGTTACGTATTCTAATTTTTGCTAAGAGTCTTAATGAACTAAACTTCTTATCTTCATTACATATGAAAGTTGAATTCATTAATTCTGAAGAAGTGTCTAAAATATCTTCTTCTTCTTGGATTTCTACTTCTTTATTCTTACTATCTTTTTGTACTTCTATTAAGTTTAATCTTTTTTCTAATATATTGACTCTGGTTTCTAGAGTCATTATTCTTGTTGCCAGAGTTGGGTCTATATTTGGGCTTTCTATAACTGTTTCTTCTTTTCTTGGCCCAATAACTATTTTTAACTCTCTTTGCGGGCATGTTATACAACCTTCCATGAAGCACTTTCGCATTTGGCCCGCTTGCTTCGCTAGGGAACCATTTACAAATGCAACATGCATTCTTTGTCTAGACCTTTATTTTTATCGAATAAATGGTCACAGGTCTCTACATCCGTATTTACTAGATTGTTTAGGTCTTGTATATTTAAATTTTCTATTCCTAGTTCATTTATAAATCCATCATTTTCGAGTCGATGAATCTATAAGCCGATCTTGGTCATTGTGTATACTAACTATCGAATATATGCTTTCGGTATCGACATATATTCATCTACGCATTAACGTCTCTTGAAAATCTTCAATTAATTGAGCGTTTTTACTATTATTATTAAGTCTTTTGGGACGGTGTTAGCTAAATGCTCAATGCTACCGCAAGTAAAACATTCTAATCTATTCTTATAGGTTCTATCGTCTCTATATTTTCTAATGTGCTTATTTTTATCTAAATACGGTTTTCTAGCCGTAGATTTTTACGAGGTAGTATTTTTTCTTATCGTATTTATCAGTCTTATAGTTCTTTCTTTTGTATTTCTTCCTCTTTTGAGGGTCTTTATCGTAACTTTGTGTAGTGTATATCACGCTCTTGCGAAACTTAGCTCATTTTGTTTAAGTTGTTTCGAATGCGGAGGTTCGTACACTTTTCTTGGAGTATCTCCATGATGTCTGAATCCTATGTCCTATGGACCATTTGGCTGTAGGATTTTGGAGGATTCCATCTCTTTTACTCCATCGCTCTTCAATTTCCCTACCTAGCGCTCCAGCGAGTTTGTTGAAAAGTTTTCTTCCTAGTTCTTGATCAAAGGAATTTCCACCGATCGTGCAATAATAGAAAAAATCATTTAAAAACTTCTTAATGTATATCCGATTGCTAATGCTCAGTTGTTCTAGTTTTATTAGAGCATTTTTCTGCGAGAATTATGAGCCCTTTGTTGGGGTCTTCACCGATAATAAGGGTATGAATCTTATTGGTGAAATTGTACGGAGTTAGATCCCATACCTACCAATGGCCGAATTCCTCCGGAAAAGTAGTCTTGTATGCTTCCCATAAGGCTTTTGTAGATTCGCCAAGGAAGGTCTCTAAATACTTATACATGGTTTCGGGTCTCTGTTTCTATGTAGCTTTGGATATAGTCTGCTACTACTATGCCCTTCCATATATCTATTACCGAGTTCCACCTCGTGGATCGTGGGCGACTATGTTGAGGATTTTTCCCTGTTTCCTCCTTCTTGGAGTACTACATTTTCCTCTATAGGCATCCGTTTTCCCGAAGGTTTGACGGCTTCTATAGGTTCTTCAATATTTCTCCAAACTCGTCTCCTAGGTATGTTTCCAGTACTAGTGTCTACCGTGATCGACTCTCCAGTTCTCTGGAAAGGGCGGAACTTGAGGCACTAGCTCCGGCTTCCATCAGTTCTTTCTGACTAAATACAGAGTCTGTCTCTAAGTTCGAGGTAGTCTCATCGTCTGAGTCTAGGTTGTGTATGGAGGAGAAATCTTTCCAGATTTCTTCTAACATATCATTCTTTTCTTGAGTGATCTTTTCTTGTTTATACCCTAAGTTATCAGTTCTTTTATCGCAAAGTCTAAAATGTACTATTGTTTCTTCTAATTCCATATTATCTATCTTGCAACCCTTACATCTAAAAAGCATTTTGGGCTATTTGCACACTCTGTGTTTAGTTAGTATATCTTTATGAGAAGTTCCTTTTACGCAAGACATATTAGATATATAGTTCACACAATACACCAACAAGCTAGAAAAAGATTAAAATATAAGAAAGCTTATCTAGCCTTACAAGACCTACACGAATTGTTAGAAGTAAGAAAGAAAGGATTTCTAGACATAAGAGATAAAAATAGAAGAAAAGTTTCTATAGACGAAGTCATAGACTTTTTCGTTCAAAAAGTACAACCCCTTTTAATTGATTTAGATTATAATCAATTTTACGCTAGCATATACGATAGAATAATAGAAGGAGACATAGACGTAATTTTGTCAAAAGATTTACGTTGGCATCTAGTAGGACTACAAAGTGACATACGTCACGCGAGAAGACTGGTTAGAATATCGGAGGTGGAAGTTAAAAAGAAAAAGCTGTATCTCTAGGATAAAATAGTAAAAATAGATCAATTAAATCATTTAGAGTACTTAGACTTAAGAATAGAAACAGACAAAAAGTATAGAGTATTATCAGACCATAGTATAATTAAGTGTAACTTCGGTACTAAAGAACATACACTCCACAGCGAAGACAGACAACTTAATTCTATAATAGACCTAATAATTAATTTAAGTGAAAGGTTAAAGACTGATAATATTAGATATTTGAATAGTCAGCAACGATTAGAAGACATCTTAGCTAAACAGGAAAAACTATTTAGTAAAATAGAAAAGAACGTAGATTACATTAATAGTGTAACTAGTAAAGGTTCTCCTAAAAAAGATTTAGAAAAAATCTTTAAGGAAAACCTAATAGATTTAGAAGCGAAACTTAACCAAGAAAATAGAGAGTTAAAGAAAGACTTAGTTGAAAGATTCTTAAAACTTGAAGAATCGGTTAAAGATTTAAAACTTGCTATTATTTCATGAGTATAGAAAGTACTCAAGAACAAGCGGCAAGAATAATAGAAAAATCGATTCCGCTAACAGACGACTATAAGAATTACATACCGGTCCAAAAATCAGACCAGATTTTAATCCAACAAGGTATAGTAATAACTACTTTGTTAGTAGACTTACATAGAAAGATCGATAAATTAACAGACAGGATAAACAAGTTAGACAACCACGTATTTCAAAGTACTATAGATAGAGACAAAAGAAATATAGGAAAAGAAAAAGAAGCTCAGGCCATAGATAACCTGATAGATCAACTAAACAAGATAGAAATAACTCCGCAAAAAGACAAGGTTAAAATTATAAAGAAATCTCAAAAATGGACCTTTTTCCAGTTAGATCAAGAGAAGAAGGACCCAGACAAAGTTTCTCCGAAGACAGGGTAGGATCTAGCTTAATATCTAGAATTTTTAATAGGAGAGCCCCAGAAGAAACAAGTAGACGCTTAAATGAAGTAATAAATGTAGAACGAGACATTGGAATTTTCCAACAGAACCAACTAAATTTATTAAACCCCGAACTCGTATGATGCGGGAAGATTTGCTTCTACAAAGACAAAATTGTACATGAGCACTACGAGAGAAGAACAAGTCTCGTATTAGGAGGCCGGACTCAAAACTTAAACTGGTTAGCGAAGACTCCTTCGGACAAATCGGACGTAACACCGAGAACCCTAATGCATATGGGATTAATGGTGATAGGAATTAAAGGTTTAACAAGAAAGAATTTAGGTAGCAAAGTACGATAATGATATATGACGACGGATGGACGGATATAAAAAAATCCATCATAGGAATGACCGAAATAGACATGATGGCGATAACGGAGGGATCTTCTACATCATCCGGACTTTTTAATAAATTTAAGTGAATTCGGTAGACACATAAAAATAGGTATACAAACCAAAGGCTATGAAGAAATGCATAGCGGGAATAATTTGTTATTATGCTTAGGTTTCTTAGGTAAAATGACTACAAGTAGCAATACAAAATTTAGGATAAAAATAAACGACGTAGTAGAACTAATGAGTAACAAGGGCATTAACCTAATAAAGCCCACTAAAATTAAACGGAGAAGAATACGCGGGGTTAGAATGGAAACTTGACAAATTTTCCAAAAAGAGAAAATATTACAACCTGTCGCTCATTTAGAATATACCAATAGACATGGAGAGACCTCCATTAGATTCTGATTACGACTACTCTCACGCAAAAACCATGCGAAGAAGAAGAAAGTACAATAGAAGAAGAAGAGCTTAATCTAATGAATATAGAACTAATCCAAGAGGGTTATGAAGTAGATATAGCCATAGAGAAAGCTCGCGACACTGAAAAAACAAAAGCCCAAAATGCTTTTTAGATGTAAGGGTTGCAAGATAGATAATATGGAATTAGAAGAAACAATAGTACATTTTAGACTTTGCGATAAAAGAACCGATAACCTAGGGTATAAACAAGAAAAGATCACTCAAGAAAAGAATGATATGTTAGAAGAAATGCGGAAAGATTTCTCCTCCATACACAACCTAGACTCGAGACGATGAGACTACCTCGAACTTAGAGACGGACTACGTATTTAGTCGAAAGAACCGATGGAAGCCGGAGCTAGTGCCTCAAGTTCCAGCCCTTTCCAGAGAAGGCGGAGAGTCGGTCACGGTAGACACTAGTACCGGAAACATACCTAGGAGACGAGTTTGGAGAAATATTGAAGAACCTATAGAAGCGTCAAACCTTCGGGAAAACGGATGCCTATAGAGGAAAATGTAGTACTCCAAGAAGGAGGAAACAGGGGAAAAATCCTCAACATAGTCGCCCACGATCCACGAGAGGTGGAACTCGGTAATAGATATATGGAAGGGCATAGTAGTAGCAGACTATATCCAAAGCTACATAGAAACAGACCCAGAAACCATGTATAAGTATTTAGAGACCTTCCTTGGCGAATCTACAAAAGCCTTATGGGAAGCATACAAGACTACTTTTCCAGAGGAATTCGGCCAGTTGGTAGGTATGGGATCTAACCCGTACAATTTCACCAATAAGATTCATACCCTTATTACTGGTGAAGACCCCAACAGTGGGCTCATAATTCTGCAGAAAAATGCTCTAATAAAACTAGAACAGCTGAGCATTAGCAACTGGATATACATTAAGAAGTTTTTAAATGATTTTTTCTATTATTGCACGATCAGTGGAAATTCCTTTGATCAAGAACTAGGAAGAAAACTTTTCAACAAACTGCCTGGAGCGCTAGGTAGGGAAATTGAAGAGCGATGGAGTAAAAGAGATGGAATCCTCCAAAATCCTACAGCCAAATGGTCCATAGGACATAGGATTCAGCACATCATGGAGATACTCCAAGAAAAGTGTACGAACCTCCAGATTCAGAAACAGCTTAAACAAAATGAGCTAAGTTTCTGCAAGAGCGTGATATACACTACACAAAGTTACGATAAAGACCCTCAAAAGAGGAAGAAATACAAAAGAAAGAACTATAAGACTGATAAATACGATAAGAAAAAATACTACCTCAGAAAATCTACGGCTAGAAAACCGTATTTAGATAAAAATAAGCACATTAGAAAATATAGAGACGATAGAACCTATAAGAATAGATTAGAATGTTTTACTTGCGGTAGCATTGAGCATTTAGCTAACTTTGTCCCAAAAGACTTAATAATAATAGTAAAAACGCTCAATTAATTGAAGATTTTCAAGAGACGTTAATATGCGTAGATGAATATATGTCAGATACCGAAAGCATATATTCAGTAGTTAGTATACACAATGACCAAGATCAGCTTATAGATTCATCAGACTCAGAAGCAGATGGATTTATAAATGAACTAGGAATAGAAAATTTAAATATACAAGACCTAAACAATCTAGTAAATACAGATGTAGATTTGTGACCATTTATTCGATAAAAATAAAGGTCTAGACAAAGCAATGCATGTTGCATTTGTAAATGGTTCCCTAGCGAAGCAAGCGGGCCAAATGCGAAAGTGCTTCATGGAAGGTTGTATAACATGCACGCAAAGAGAGTTAAAAATAGTTATTGGGCCAAGAAAAGAAGAAACAGTTATAGAAAGCCCCAAACTATAGACCCAACTCGGCAACAAGAATAATGACTCTAGAAACCGAGTCAATATATTAGAAAAAAGATTAAACTTAATAGAAGTACAAAAAGATAGTAAGAATAAAGAAGTAGAAATCCAAGAAGAAGAAGATATTTTAGACACTTCTTCGAATTAATGAATTCAACTTTCATATGTAATGAAGATAAGAAGTTTAGTTCATTAAGACTCTTAGCAAAAATTAGAATACGAGAACTATGAAATAACTACACTAGCTTTAGTAGACACAGGCTGCACTAGCAGTATTATAAACAAGAAAATTGTTCCAGAAAGTTTAATAAAAACTCTAGACAAACCATCTTCAGCAATGCAGATGGATGGAACTCACAATTTCTATAACCATTATCTACCTGGAGCAATAATAAGCTTCATAAATTCCTGTAATAAATTTTATAGTCCTAATTACAAAATAAATAGAATTTTGGTACGAGACTTAAATATTAATACAGATTTTATTCTAGGTTTAGATTTCTTGCTATACAATAATGGTAGTTGTACTATTACCAGAGATGGAATTATTTTCCAAAAAGACTGTACTTACTCTCCGGTACAAACACAAAAACAGGAGACCAGAGTAAGTCAAGTCTCAGACATTAACAAAGTAAATAAAGACTCTTGTTGTAAAGATTGCGACGGTAGCGAAAAATACTGCTGTCAAAATAGCAACAATCTAATAATAGAAGATTTAGATTTTGATGATATAATAGAAGACTATATTTCGTAAAAGAACTATACTCGATAGAATTAGAAAACGATTTCGTTAATTTTAAAGACGGTTTAAATAAAATAGGAGTAATAAAAAATCAGAAAGATTTAGATGAGATTGTTAAGATCCTAGATAAATTAGAAATCATAGGTGAAAAACCCTTAAGACACTGGAAAAATAACAAAATTCTTTGTGAATTAGAGATTATTAATCCAGAATACATAATTAAAACCGGATCGATAGAATCTACTAATAGAGATTTAGAAGACTTTAAAGAACAAATTAAAGACCTTACTAACTTAGAAATTATTAGGAGATCGACGTCTAAACATAGATCCGCGACTTTCATAGTACGAAACCATTCGGAAGAAGTTCGCGGAAAATCAAGAATGGTCATAAATTACAAAAGACTTAACGATAATACTAGAAGTAACGGTTATAAATTGCCTGATAAGACTGAATTAATAAATAGAATACAGGGCAAGACAATTTTTAGCAAGTTCGACTGTAAGTCGGGCTACTGGCAGGTTAAAATGCATCCAGACAGTATAGAGTGGACATTTCGCCTTCACCGCCTGAGAAGGACATTTCGAATGGTTAGTTATGCCATTCGGATTAAAAACTGCCCCCCCAATTTTCCAAAAGAAAATGGATACTATCTTCGGGGAGTATAAAAGATTTACCATTGTATATGTAGACGATATACTAGTTTTTAGCAATAACATGATAGAACATTTAGGACACTTACAGATTTGTCTTTAAATTATTCGTAGACAACGGCGTAATTATTAGTAAAAAGAAAATGGTCTTATGTAAAGAATACATAGACTTTTTAGGGGTAACGATAGGGGAAGGGAAAATAAAATTACAGCCCCATATCGCTAAAAAGGTTTTAGATATGCCCGATAGACTAGACAAAACTAAAGATTTACAAAAATTTTTAGGAATATTAAATTACGCGAGAAGTTTCATTAAAGACTTAGGTAAAATAGCGGGACCTCTATACTCCAAGACGGGTTCCAAAGGACAAAAGAGTTTTAATACGGAAGACACCAAGATAGTAAAACTCTTAAAACAAAGAATACAAAACATCCCAGGACACGAGCATGCCTCTTGAGAATGATTACCTCATAATCGAGACAGACGGTAGCTTTGAAGGATGGGGCGCCGTATTAAAGGCGAAGACAAATAAATACGGTAGTAAGACTACGAGAGCGTATTTGCGCTTACCAAAGCGGTAAGTATAAAGAAAAAGGCAACATGAGCAAAAGCATAGACGCCGAGATTTTAGCCGTGATATACGGTTTAAATGCCTTTAGAATATACATCTTAAATAAACCAGAAACTTTAGTTAGAAGCGAGAAATTTGTGAAGCCATTGTAAAGTTTCACGGGAAGATTAATGACAAGAGTAGTAGTAGACGCGAGATGGTTAAATTTCTTAGATACAATTTCGATATATAATTTAGTGTTTGAGCACATTAAGGGTAAGGATAATAATCTAGCGAGATCGACTTAGTAGGCGTCCTTAACGATAGATAAAAGTAGAAAGAATATAAAGATGAGCCCAAGCTAACGTTGTTTGTTTTCTTTATCTCAGCAGCATGAGTGGCCCATCTAAGAAGACGAATACAGACAAGGGGAAAGGCCCGGCCATACCCAAAGACAACTACAGACAATCTGTGTTGGGTAACCTGAATTTCAGGCCCATATCAGCCCTCGAGACTCCCCCAATAGAAAGACTTTACTTTGGTAAAAATAATTTAATTTCTTATCCGCCTTCAAATATGACTTTTAAAATTCTTATGAGACTTTGTTTTAGACAAACAACAAAAATGTTTAATAGACAATTTGTGGATCTCCCACACAAGAAAAGACAATAGTCATTTTTTAGCTACTTTAAATAGTACATCTTTGTTATTTTCATGAAAAGAATCTCGAAAAACGTTTTAAGTTTTACGTGGTAATTCATGGAAAGACAAAGGGAATTTTTCGAGACTTGGATCGAAGTAGTAGAATCTATCAAAGATATTAAAACCCCACTCTTCAAAGGTTTTAATGACTTTACAGAAGCCCTTGACTATGCGAGAGGCATACTAGGCCCAAACTACTATCTTTCTCCAGCACTCAGAAGAAGCCCAACTCAGACACCCCAATATAATATTGGCAAAGACACAGACAAAATTATCTTTTGCGATCATTGTTCTGCAATGACCGAATCTTTCAAAAGACTCAATCAGACAAAAGAACAACTCGAGACTCAAAACATATACCTCCTAGAAAAGACTACTAAATTAGAATTACTTTTGAGACAAACACAACAAAGTACCCAGCAGAGTTCTCCAACTCCACAAAAAATGGATGAGACCGGTGAACATTCCCGCCTGAATGTTAAGAAACCTACTGTACCAGGTATAGGCACAGCTAGTCCGGTACAAACGGTCGCCGGTAAAGACAAAACAAATCCGTTAAAAGTTGTCACTTTACTAAAAAGTGAAACAGAAGAGGAAACCCCTCTTAAGACTAGACGTAAGTTGCCCCGAACTATAAGCTTGGATCTACTTCCCGAGCACGGAGCGAGTAATAAGACCTCGAATAACATAGAACAGATAATAAAAAACACTTTGGAAAGCATTTTCAAAGAACGAGATCGAACCACGAGTACAAGATAAACACGAGAATCCGGTAGCCCGGAAATTAATAGTGGAATAATTTCGGGACAAAATAATGAAGACATAGACCACGTGTCGAAACAAGTTCGAGAAAATGAGAATGAATTAATTCAAGAAGGCCGGGATCCCAACGAAGACGACGATTCCGGCATGAGTTTTGATTCAATAGCACTACACAACCTGGACACGTAGACGAGAAAAATATCGAGAGAAAAGACAAGAGATATTATTAAAGCGAGGTAGACAAGAAGAGACGAAACCGGTGACTTTTTGAAAAGAAAATGCCGCAGCGAGAAATCGACAAAAAAGAGAGAAAATTTTCAAAAGTTAAAGCGACGATGGGGCCCGCGGCGCACCGGCGCAAAGCAACTTTTAAAGATTCCTTTTTCAAGTTGAAATCCGCGAGTTGAAGTCCGCCGGGACTCTATAAATACCGGACTCTTTCTCTGCGAAGACACACGGACACACGAGAGAGAGCGAACTCCCAAAGAGTGAAGACTTAGACTCCCTCTCTAAAATCCCTCTCCACTATATTCCCATAGTTATCATTTCCCCCACTTGTATATACCCCGATGTGAAATAAACAACGGTGGTACACTATTTCCCCGTAGCGGGCGTACTACCCGGGACTCCCGAAAGGGAAACCTCCCTGTACTTCAAGCTATGTAAGTTTTTTAGAAGTTTTCTTAGGTAGTTTATCTCCATATGTATATTATGTTTTTACTACCTTGCGAGAGATGCAAGTTTTCATTGTTAATACAAAGCTGTTTTAAATTTTTATCATGAATCTTGAAGCTACTTTGTTATAATCTCCGCCATGAATATACGAAATTCTTGTTGAAAGCTTCGAATATAGCATGCCTACGCGCTTTTTAGTTCTTGATCTAGTATATGGTTATCGACAAGCTCGTTATGAACTCTATGGATTAACTGTAAATTCCCAATTTCAACGGTGGTTGATTATTGGCTGTTGATGTCCATTGAAGATCTGTTGTGGCCACTTGCTTTGGGTGTGGTTAAAGATGAGTTACATAGCGGGGGTAAAGCTTAGAAGAAGAGATGAACGATCGAGAAAGAAATAGCAAATAGGGATCTTGTACTAGAAGTCTAAATAGTAACGAAAATATAAATGACGGGGATGATGAATAGTAACTCGGGACTAGTGATTTGGACAGAGTCCGAGAAGAAAAAAAAAAAAAAAAAAAAAAAAAAAAAAAAAAATTAAAATTAAAAATTTTAATGGAGATAGCTATCTAAATGACTTTTAAAGACAAATATAGCAAGGAGATATTACGGGAAGGGAGTGCGAGTAGGATTTACAACTTATGGGAAGCATACAAGACTACTTTTCCAGAGGAATTCGGCCGTTGGTAGGTATGGGATCTAACCGTACAATTTCACCAATAAGATTCATACCCTTATTCTTGGTGAAGACCCCAACGGTGGGCTCATAATTACGAGAAAAATGCTCTAATAAAACTAGAACAAAGTGAGCATTAGCAATTGGATATACATTAAGAAGTTTTTAAATGATTTTTTCTATTATTGCACGATCGGTGGAAATTCCTTTGATCAAGAACTAGGAAGAAAACTTTTCAACAAAGCTGCTGGAGCGCTAGGTAGGGAAATTGAAGAGCGATGGAGTAAAAGAGATGGAATCCTCCAAAATCCTACGACCAATGGTCCATAGGACATAGGATTCGACACATCATGGAGATACTCCAAGAAAAGTGTACGAACCTCCAGATTCGAAACGACTTAAACAAAATGAGCTAAGTTTACGCAAGAGCGTGATATACACTACACAAAGTTACGATAAAGACCCTCAAAAGAGGAAGAAATACAAAAGAAAGAACTATAAGACTGATAAATACGATAAGAAAAAATACTACCTCGAGAAAATCTACGGCTAGAAAACCGTATTTAGATAAAAATAAGCACATTAGAAAATATAGAGACGATAGAACCTATAAGAATAGATTAGAATGTTTTACTTGCTGTAGCATTGAGCATTTAGCTAACACTGTCCCAAAAGACTTAATAATAATAGTAAAAACGCTCAATTAATTGAAGATTTTCAAGAGACGTTAATGCGTAGATGAATATATGTCGGATACCGAAAGCATATATTCGGTAGTTAGTATACACAATGACCAAGATCGGCTTATAGATTCATCGGACTCGAAGCGAGATGGATTTATAAATGAACTAGGAATAGAAAATTTAAATATACAAGACCTAAACAATCTAGTAAATACGGATGTAGATTTGTGACCATTTATTCGATAAAAATAAAGGTCTAGACAGCAATGCATGTTGCATTTGTAAATGGTTCCCTAGCGAAGCAAGCGGGCCAAATGCGAGAAAGTGCTTCATGGAAGGTTGTATAACATGCACTGCAAAGAGAGTTAAAAATAGTTATTGGGCCAAGAAAAGAAGAAACGGTTATAGAAAGCCCGGCTATAGACCCAACTCGGCAACAAGAATAATGACTCTAGAAACCGAGTCAATATATTAGAAAAAAGATTAAACTTAATAGAAGTACAAAAAGATAGTAAGAATAAAGAAGTAGAAATCCAAGAAGAAGAAGATATTTTAGACACTTCTTGAGAATTAATGAATTCAACTTTCATATGTAATGAAGATAAGAAGTTTAGTTCATTAAGACTCTTAGCAAAAATTAGAATACGAGAACTATGAAATAACTACACTAGCTTTAGTAGACACAAAGTGCACTAGCGTATTATAAACAAGAAAATTGTTCCCGAGAAAGTTTAATAAAAACTCTAGACAAACCATCTTCAAGCAATGCGAGATGGATGGAACTCACAATTTCTATAACCATTATCTACCTGGAGCAATAATAAGCTTCATAAATTCTGTAATAAATTTTATAATCCTAATTACAAAATAAATAGAATTTTGGTACGAGACTTAAATATTAATACTGATTTTATTCTAGGTTTAGATTTCTTGCTATACAATAATGGTAGTTGTACTATTACCAGAGATGGAATTATTTTCCAAAAAGACCGTACTTACTCTCGGTACAAACACAAAAACAGGAGACCAGAGTAAGTCAAGTCTCAGACATTAACAAAGTAAATAAAGACTCTTGTTGTAAAGATTGCGACGGTAGCGAAAAATACTGCTGTCAAAATAGCAACAATCTAATAATAGAAGATTTAGATTTTGATGATATAATAGAAGACTATATTTTAAAAGAACTATACTCGATAGAATTAGAAACGATTTCGTTAATTTTAAAGACGGTTTAAATAAAATAGGAGTAATAAAAAATCAGAAAGATTTAGATGAGATTGTTAAGATCCTAGATAAATTAGAAATCATAGGTGAAAAACCCTTAAGACACTGGAAAAATAACAAAATTCTTTGTGAATTAGAGATTATTAATCCGAATACATAATTAAAACCGGATCGATAGAATCTACTAATAGAGATTTAGAAGACTTTAAAGAACAAATTAAAGACCTTACTAACTTAGAAATTATTAGGAGATCGACGTCTAAACATAGATCCGCAGCTTTCATAGTACGAAACCATTCGAGAAGAAGTTCGCGGAAAATCAAGAATGGTCATAAATTACAAAAGACTTAACGATAATACTAGAAGTAACGGTTATAAATTGCACGATAAGTGAATTAATAAATAGAATACGGGGCAAGACAATTTTTAGCAAGTTCGATCGTAAGTCAAGACTCGCGAGGTTAAAATGCATCCGAGACAGTATAGAGTGGATCGCCTTCACGCCTGAGAAGGACATTTCGAATGGTTAGTTATGCCATTCGGATTAAAAAACTCCCCCCCAATTTTCCAAAAGAAAATGGATACTATCTTCGGGGAGTATAAAAGATTTACCATTGTATATGTAGACGATATACTAGTTTTTAGCAATAACATGATAGAACATTTAGGACACTTACAGACTGTCTTTAAATTATTCGTAGACAACGGCGTAATTATTAGTAAAAAGAAAATGGTCTTATGTAAAGAATACATAGACTTTTTAGGGGTAACGATAGGGGAAGGGAAAATAAAATTACAGCCCCATATCGCTAAAAAGGTTTTAGATATGCCCGATAGACTAGACAAAACTAAAGATTTACAAAAAATTTTAGGAATATTAAATTACGCGAGAAGTTTCATTAAAGACTTAGGTAAAATAGCAGGACCTCTATACTCCAAGACAGGTTCCAAAGGACAAAAGAGTTTTAATACGGAAGACACCAAGATAGTAAAACTCTTAAAACAAAGAATACAAAACATCCCAGACCTGAGCATGCCTCTTGAGAATGATTACCTCATAATCGAGACAGACGGTAGCTTTGAAGGATGGGGCGCCGTATTAAAGGCGAAGACAAATAAATACGTAGTAAGACTACGAGAGCGTATTTGCGCTTACCAAAGCGGTAAGTATAAAGAAAAAGGCAACATGAGCAAGATAGACGCCGAGATTTTAGCCGTGATATACGGTTTAAATGCCTTTAGAATATACATCTTAAATAAACCAGAAACTTTAGTTAGAACTGACTGTGAAGCCATTGTAAAGTTTCACGGGAAGATTAATGACAAGAGTAGTAGTAGACGCAGATGGTTAAATTTCTTAGATACAATTTCGATATATAATTTAGTGTTTGAGCACATTAAGGGTAAGGATAATAATCTAGCGGATCGGCTTAGTAGACTGTCCTTAACGACCGATAAAAGTAGAAAGAATATAAAGATGAGCCCAAGCTAACGTTGTTTGTTTTCTTTATCTCAAGCAAAGCATGAGTGGCCCATCTAAGAAGACGAATACGAGACAAGGGGAAAGGCCCGGCCATACCCAAAGACAACTACGGACAATCTGTGTTGGGTAACTTCGAATTTCGAGGCCCATATCGCCCTCGAGACTCCCCCAATAGAAAGACTTTACTTTGGTAAAAATAATTTAATTTCTTATCCGCCTTCAAATATGACTTTTAAAATTCTGCCAGACTTTGTTTTAGACAAACAACAAAAATGTTTAATAGACAATTTGTGGATCTCCCACACAAGAAAAGACAATAGTCATTTTTTAGCTACTTTAAATAGTACATGCTGTTATTTTCATGAAAAGAATCTCGAAAAACGTTTTAAGTTTTACGTGGTAATTCATGGAAAGACAAAGGGAATTTTTCGAGACTTGGATCGAAGTAGTAGAATCTATCAAAGATATTAAAACCCCACTCTTCAAAGGTTTTAATGACTTTACAGAAGCCCTTGACTATGCGAGAGGCATACTAGGCCCAAACTACTATCTTTCTCCAGCACTCAGAAGAAGCCCAACTCAGACACCCCAATATAATATTGGCAAAGACACGAGACAAAATTATCTTTTGCGATCATTGTTACCGCAATGACCGAATCTTTCAAAAGACTCAATCGAGACAAAAGAACAACTCGAGACTCAAAACATATACCTCCTAGAAAAGACTACTAAATTAGAATTACTTTTGAGACAAACACAACAAAGTACCCAAAGAGAGTTCTCCAACTCCACAAAAAATGGATGAGACCGGTGAACATTCCCGCTCGAATGTTAAGAAACCTACTGTACCTGTGTATAGGCACGGCTAGTCCGGTACAAACGGTCGCCGGTAAAGACAAAACAAATCCGTTAAAAGTTGTCACTTTACTAAAAAGTGAAACGAGAAGAGGAAACCCCTCTTAAGACTAGACGTAAGTCGCCCCGAACTATAATCGGATCTACTTCCCGAGCACGGAGCGAGTAATAAGACCCTCGAATAACATAGAACGGATAATAAAAAACACTTTGGAAAGCATTTTCAAAGAACAGATCAGACCCGAAGTACAAGATAAACACGAGAATCCGGTAGCCCGGAAATTAATAGTGGAATAATTTCGGGACAAAATAATGAAGACATAGACCACGTGTCGAAACAAGTTCGAGAAAATGAGAATGAATTAATTCAAGAAGGCCAGGATCCCAACGAAGACGACGATTCGGCATGAGTTTTGATTCAATAGCACTACACAACCTGGACACGTAGACGAGAAAAATATCGAGAGAAAAGACAAGAGATATTATTAAAGCGGGTAGACAAGAAGAGACGAAGCACCGGTGACTTTTTGAAAAGAAAATGCCAAGCAAAGAGAAATCGACAAAAAAGAGAGAAAATTTTCAAAAGTTAAAGCGACGATGGGCCCGCAGCGCACCGGCAAGCAACTTTTAAAGATTCCTTTTTCAAGTTGAAATCCGCGATTGAAGTCCGCGGGACTCTATAAATACCAGACTCTTTCTCGAAGACACAGACACACGAGAGAGAGCGAACTCCCAAAGAGTGAAGACTTAGACTCCTCTCTAAAATCCCTCTCCACTATATTCCCATAGTTATCATTTCCCCCACTTGTATATACCCCGATGTGAAATAAACAACGGTGGTACACTATTTCCCCGTAGCGGCGTACTACCCGGGACTCCCGAAAGGGAAACCTCCCCGTACTTCAAGCTATGTAAGTTTTTTAGAAGTTTTCTTAGGTAGTTTATCTCCATATGTATATTATGTTTTTACTACCTTGCGAGAGATGCAAGTTTTCATTGTTAATACAACTGTTTTAAATTTTTATCATGAATCTTGAAGCTACTTTGTTATAATCTCCGCCATGAATATCCGAAATTACTGTTGAAAGCTTCGAATATAGCATGCCTACGCGCTTTTTAGTTCTTGATCTAGTATATGGTTATCCGACAAGCTCCGTTATGAACTCTATGGATTAACTTCGTAAATTCCCAATTTCAACGGTGGTTGATTATTGGCTTTGTTGATGTCCGTGAAGGATCGTTGTGGCCACTTCTTTGGGTGTGGTTAAAGATGAGTTACATAGCGAGGGGTAAAGCTTAGAAGAAGAGATGAACGATCGAGAAAGAAATAGCAAATAGGGATACTGTACTAGAAGTCTAAATAGTAACGAAAATATAAATGACAGGGATGATGAATAGTAACTCAGGACTAGTGACTGGACAGAGTCCAGAAGATAAAAAAAAAAAAAAAAAAAAAAAAAAAAAAAAAAATTAAAATTAAAAATTTTAATGGAGATAGCTATCTAAATGACTTTTAAAGACAAATATAGCAAGGAGATATTACAGGAAGGGAGTACTGAGTAGGATTTACAACTTATGGGAAGCATACAAGACTACTTTTCCAGAGGAATTCGGCCAGTTGGTAGGTATGGGATCTAACCCGTACAATTTCACCAATAAGATTCATACCCTTATTACTGGTGAAGACCCCAACAGTGGGCTCATAATTCTGCAGAAAAATGCTCTAATAAAACTAGAACAGCTGAGCATTAGCAACTGGATATACATTAAGAAGTTTTTAAATGATTTTTTCTATTATTGCACGATCAGTGGAAATTCCTTTGATCAAGAACTAGGAAGAAAACTTTTCAACAAACTGCCTGGAGCGCTAGGTAGGGAAATTGAAGAGCGATGGAGTAAAAGAGATGGAATCCTCCAAAATCCTACAGCCAACTGGTCCATAGGACATAGGATTCAGCACATCATGGAGATACTCCAAGAAAAGTGTACGAACCTCGATTCGAAACTTGACTTAAACAAAATGAGCTAAGTTTCGCAAGAGCGTGATATACACTACACAAAGTTACGATAAAGACCCTCAAAAGAGGAAGAAATACAAAAGAAAGAACTATAAGACCGATAAATACGATAAGAAAAAATACTACCTCAGAAAATCTACGGCTAGAAAACCGTATTTAGATAAAAATAAGCACATTAGAAAATATAGAGACGATAGAACCTATAAGAATAGATTAGAATGTTTTACTTGCTGTAGCATTGAGCATTTAGCTAACACCTGTCCCAAAAGACTTAATAATAATAGTAAAAACGCTCAATTAATTGAAGATTTTCAAGAGACGTTAATGCGTAGATGAATATATGTCAGATACCGAAAGCATATATTCAGTAGTTAGTATACACAATGACCAAGATCAGCTTATAGATTCATCAGACTCAGAAGCAGATGGATTTATAAATGAACTAGGAATAGAAAATTTAAATATACAAGACCTAAACAATCTAGTAAATACAGATGTAGACTGTGACCATTTATTCGATAAAAATAAAGGTCTAGACAGCAATGCATGTTGCATTTGTAAATGGTTCCCTAGCAGAAGCAAGCGGGCCAAATGCAGAAAGTGCTTCATGGAAGGTTGTATAACATGCCTGCAAAGAGAGTTAAAAATAGTTATTGGGCCAAGAAAAGAAGAAACAGTTATAGAAAGCCCAGCTATAGACCCAACTCTGGCAACAAGAATAATGACTCTAGAAACCAGAGTCAATATATTAGAAAAAAGATTAAACTTAATAGAAGTACAAAAAGATAGTAAGAATAAAGAAGTAGAAATCCAAGAAGAAGAAGATATTTTAGACACTTCTTCAGAATTAATGAATTCAACTTTCATATGTAATGAAGATAAGAAGTTTAGTTCATTAAGACTCTTAGCAAAAATTAGAATACAGAACTATGAAATAACTACACTAGCTTTAGTAGACACAGGCTGCACTAGCAGTATTATAAACAAGAAAATTGTTCCAGAAAGTTTAATAAAAACTCTAGACAAACCATCTTCAGCAATGCAGATGGATGGAACTCACAATTTCTATAACCATTATCTACCGGAGCAATAATAAGCTTCATAAATTCTGTAATAAATTTTATAATCCTAATTACAAAATAAATAGAATTTTGGTACGAGACTTAAATATTAATACAGATTTTATTCTAGGTTTAGATTTCTTGCTATACAATAATGGTAGTTGTACTATTACCAGAGATGGAATTATTTTCCAAAAAGACTGTACTTACTCTCCGGTACAAACACAAAAACAGGAGACCAGAGTAAGTCAAGTCTCAGACATTAACAAAGTAAATAAAGACTCTTGTTGTAAAGATTGCGACGGTAGCGAAAAATACCTGTTTGTCAAAATAGCAACAATCTAATAATAGAAGATTTAGATTTTGATGATATAATAGAAGACTATATTTCAGAAAAGAACTATACTCTGATAGAATTAGAAACAGATTTCGTTAATTTTAAAGACGGTTTAAATAAAATAGGAGTAATAAAAAATCAGAAAGATTTAGATGAGATTGTTAAGATCCTAGATAAATTAGAAATCATAGGTGAAAAACCCTTAAGACACTGGAAAAATAACAAAATTCTTTGTGAATTAGAGATTATTAATCCAGAATACATAATTAAAACCGGATCGATAGAATCTACTAATAGAGATTTAGAAGACTTTAAAGAACAAATTAAAGACCTTACTAACTTAGAAATTATTAGGAGATCGACGTCTAAACATAGATCCCGCACTTTCATAGTACGAAACCATTCGAGAAGAAGTTCGCGGAAAATCAAGAATGGTCATAAATTACAAAAGACTTAACGATAATACTAGAAGTAACGGTTATAAATTGCCGATAAGACCGAATTAATAAATAGAATACAGGGCAAGACAATTTTTAGCAAGTTCGACTGTAAGTCGGGCTACTGGCAGGTTAAAATGCATCCAGACAGTATAGAGTGGACTGCCTTCACCTGCCCAGAAGGACATTTCGAATGGTTAGTTATGCCATTCGGATTAAAAACTGCCCCCCCAATTTTCCAAAAGAAAATGGATACTATCTTCGGGGAGTATAAAAGATTTACCATTGTATATGTAGACGATATACTAGTTTTTAGCAATAACATGATAGAACATTTAGGACACTTACAGATTTGTCTTTAAATTATTCGTAGACAACGGCGTAATTATTAGTAAAAAGAAAATGGTCTTATGTAAAGAATACATAGACTTTTTAGGGGTAACGATAGGGGAAGGGAAAATAAAATTACAGCCCCATATCGCTAAAAAGGTTTTAGATATGCCCGATAGACTAGACAAAACTAAAGATTTACAAAAAATTTTAGGAATATTAAATTACGCGAGAAGTTTCATTAAAGACTTAGGTAAAATAGCGGGACCTCTATACTCCAAGACAAAGTTCCAAAGGACAAAAGAGTTTTAATACGGAAGACACCAAGATAGTAAAACTCTTAAAACAAAGAATACAAAACATCCCAGACCTGAGCATGCCTCTTGAGAATGATTACCTCATAATCGAGACAGACGGTAGCTTTGAAGGATGGGGCGCCGTATTAAAGGCGAAGACAAATAAATACAGTAGTAAGACTACGAGCGTATTTGCGCTTACCAAAGCGGTAAGTATAAAGAAAAAGGCAACATGAGCAAGCATAGACGCGAGATTTTAGCCGTGATATACGGTTTAAATGCCTTTAGAATATACATCTTAAATAAACCGAAACTTTAGTTAGAACCGACCGTGAAGCCATTGTAAAGTTTCACGGGAAGATTAATGACAAGAGTAGTAGTAGACGCAGATGGTTAAATTTCTTAGATACAATTTCGATATATAATTTAGTGTTTGAGCACATTAAGGGTAAGGATAATAATCTAGCAGATCAGCTTAGTAGATGTCCTTAACGACCGATAAAAGTAGAAAGAATATAAAGATGAGCCCAAGCTAACGTTGTTTGTTTTCTTTATCTCAAATGCAAAGCATGAGTGGCCCATCTAAGAAGACGAATACGGACAAGGGGAAAGGCCCGGCCATACCCAAAGACAACTACGGACAATCTGTGTTGGGTAACCCGAATTTCGTGCCCATATCGGCCCTCGAGACTCCCCCAATAGAAAGACTTTACTTTGGTAAAAATAATTTAATTTCTTATCCGCCTTCAAATATGACTTTTAAAATTCTCGCCGACTTTGTTTTAGACAAACAACAAAAATGTTTAATAGACAATTTGTGGATCTCCCACACAAGAAAAGACAATAGTCATTTTTTAGCTACTTTAAATAGTACATGTGTTATTTTCATAAAAAGAATCTCGAAAAACGTTTTAAGTTTTACGTGGTAATTCATGGAAAGACAAAGGGAATTTTTCGAGACTTGGATCGAAGTAGTAGAATCTATCAAAGATATTAAAACCCCACTCTTCAAAGGTTTTAATGACTTTACGAAGCCCTTGACTATGCGAGAGGCATACTAGGCCCAAACTACTATCTTTCTCCAAAGACTCGGAAGAAGCCCAACTCGACACCCCAATATAATATTGGCAAAGACACGAGACAAAATTATCTTTTGCGATCATTGTTCCGCAATGACCGAATCTTTCAAAAGACTCAATCGACAAAAGAACAACTCGAGACTCAAAACATATACCTCCTAGAAAAGACTACTAAATTAGAATTACTTTTGAGACAAACACAACAAAGTACCCAAAGCAGAGTTCTCCAACTCCACAAAAAATGGATGAGACCGGTGAACATTCCCGCTTTGAATGTTAAGAAACCCTCTTGTACCGTGTATAGGCACGGCTAGTCCGGTACAAAAACGGTCGCCGGTAAAGACAAAACAAATCCGTTAAAAGTTGTCACTTTACTAAAAAGTGAAACGAAGAGGAAACCCCTCTTAAGACTAGACGTAAGTCGCCCCGAACTATAAGCGGATCTACTTCCCGAGCACGAGAGCGAGTAATAAGACCTCGAATAACATAGAACAGATAATAAAAAACACTTTGGAAAGCATTTTCAAAGAACGGATCGACCGGCGAAGTACAAGATAAACACGAGAATCCGGTAGCCCGGAAATTAATAGTGGAATAATTTCAGGACAAAATAATGAAGACATAGACCACGTGTCAGAAACAAGTTCAGAAAATGAGAATGAATTAATTCAAGAAGGCCAGGATCCCAACGAAGACGACGATTCCGGCATGAGTTTTGATTCAATAGCACTACACAACCTGGACACGTAGACAGAAAAATATCAGAGAAAAGACAAGAGATATTATTAAAGCAGGTAGACAAGAAGAGACGAGAAGCACGGTGACTTTTTGAAAAGAAAATGCCACAGCGAGAAATCGACAAAAAAGAGAGAAAATTTTCAAAAGTTAAAGCGACGATGGGGCCCGCAGCGCACCCGGCAGCAACTTTTAAAGATTCCTTTTTCAAGTTGAAATCCGCAGTTGAAGTCCGCCAGGACTCTATAAATACCAGACTCTTTCTCTGAAGACACACAGACACACAGAGAGAGCGAACTCCCAAAGAGTGAAGACTTAGACTCCCTCTCTAAAATCCCTCTCCACTATATTCCCATAGTTATCATTTCCCCCACTTGTATATACCCCGATGTGAAATAAACAACGGTGGTACACTATTTCCCCGTAGCAGGCGTACTACCCCGGGACTCCCGAAAGGGAAACCTCCCTGTACTTCAAGCTATGTAAGTTTTTTAGAAGTTTTCTTAGGTAGTTTATCTCCATATGTATATTATGTTTTTACTACCTTGCAGAGATGCAAGTTTTCATTGTTAATACAACTGTTTTAAATTTTTATCATGAATCTTGAAGCTACTGTTATAATCTCCGCCATGAATATCCGAAATTACTTGTTGAAAGCTTCGAATATAGCATGCCTACGCGCTTTTTAGTTCTTGATCTAGTATATGGTTATCGACAAGCTCGTTATGAACTCTATGGATTAACTGTAAATTCCCAATTTCAACGGTGGTTGATTATTGGCCTGTTGATGTCCGCTGAAGGACTGTTGTGGCCACTTGCTGGGTGTGGTTAAAGATGAGTTACATAGCAGGGGTAAAGCTTAGAAGAAGAGATGAACGATCGAGAAAGAAATAGCAAATAGGGATACTGTACTAGAAGTCTAAATAGTAACGAAAATATAAATGACAGGGATGATGAATAGTAACTCAAAGACTAGTGATGGACAAGAGTCAGAAGATAAAAAAAAAAAAAAAAAAAAAAAAAAAAAAAAAAAATTAAAATTAAAAATTTTAATGGAGATAGCTATCTAAATGACTTTTAAAGACAAATATAGCAAGGAGATATTACAGGAAGGGAGTACTGAGTAGGATTTACAACTTATGGGAAGCATACAAGACTACTTTTCCAGAGGAATTCGGCCAGTTGGTAGGTATGGGATCTAACCCGTACAATTTCACCAATAAGATTCATACCCTTATTACTGGTGAAGACCCCAACGGTGGGCTCATAATTCGCAGAAAAATGCTCTAATAAAACTAGAACATTTTGAGCATTAGCAACTGGATATACATTAAGAAGTTTTTAAATGATTTTTTCTATTATTGCACGATCAGTGGAAATTCCTTTGATCAAGAACTAGGAAGAAAACTTTTCAACAAACTGCCTGGAGCGCTAGGTAGGGAAATTGAAGAGCGATGGAGTAAAAGAGATGGAATCCTCCAAAATCCTACAGCCAGCGGTCCATAGGACATAGGATTCACACATCATGGAGATACTCCAAGAAAAGTGTACGAACCTCCGCATTCGAAACTTGACTTAAACAAAATGAGCTAAGTTTACGCAAGAGCGTGATATACACTACACAAAGTTACGATAAAGACCCTCAAAAGAGGAAGAAATACAAAAGAAAGAACTATAAGACCTGATAAATACGATAAGAAAAAATACTACCTCGTAGAAAATCTACGGCTAGAAAACCGTATTTAGATAAAAATAAGCACATTAGAAAATATAGAGACGATAGAACCTATAAGAATAGATTAGAATGTTTTACTTGCCGTAGCATTGAGCATTTAGCTAACTTTTGTCCCAAAAGACTTAATAATAATAGTAAAAACGCTCAATTAATTGAAGATTTTCAAGAGACGTTAATCTGCGTAGATGAATATATGTCAGATACCGAAAGCATATATTCAGTAGTTAGTATACACAATGACCAAGATCAGCTTATAGATTCATCAGACTCAGAAGCAGATGGATTTATAAATGAACTAGGAATAGAAAATTTAAATATACAAGACCTAAACAATCTAGTAAATACAGATGTAGATTTGTGACCATTTATTCGATAAAAATAAAGGTCTAGACAGCAATGCATGTTGCATTTGTAAATGGTTCCCTAGCAGAAGCAAGCGGGCCAAATGCAGAAAGTGCTTCATGGAAGGTTGTATAACATGCCTGCAAAGAGAGTTAAAAATAGTTATTGGGCCAAGAAAAGAAGAAACAGTTATAGAAAGCCCAGCTATAGACCCAACTCTGGCAACAAGAATAATGACTCTAGAAACCAGAGTCAATATATTAGAAAAAAGATTAAACTTAATAGAAGTACAAAAAGATAGTAAGAATAAAGAAGTAGAAATCCAAGAAGAAGAAGATATTTTAGACACTTCTTCGAATTAATGAATTCAACTTTCATATGTAATGAAGATAAGAAGTTTAGTTCATTAAGACTCTTAGCAAAAATTAGAATACAGAACTATGAAATAACTACACTAGCTTTAGTAGACACAATTTGCACTAGCGTATTATAAACAAGAAAATTATTCCGTAAAGTTTAATAAAAACTCTAGACAAACCATCTTCAAGACAATGCAGATGGATGGAACTCACAATTTCTATAACCATTATCTACCTGGAGCAATAATAAGCTTCATAAATTCCTGTAATAAATTTTATAATCCTAATTACAAAATAAATAGAATTTTGGTACGAGACTTAAATATTAATACAGATTTTATTCTAGGTTTAGATTTCTTGCTATACAATAATGGTAGTTGTACTATTACCAGAGATGGAATTATTTTCCAAAAGATCTGTACTTACTCTCCGGTACAAACACAAAAAAACAGGAGACCGTGAGTAAGTCAAGTCTCGGACATTAACAAAGTAAATAAAGACTCTTGTTGTAAAGATTGCGACGGTAGCGAAAAATACTGCTGTCAAAATAGCAACAATCTAATAATAGAAGATTTAGATTTTGATGATATAATAGAAGACTATATTTCATAAAAGAACTATACTCGATAGAATTAGAAACAGATTTCGTTAATTTTAAAGACGGTTTAAATAAAATAGGAGTAATAAAAAATCGAAAGATTTAGATGAGATTGTTAAGATCCTAGATAAATTAGAAATCATAGGTGAAAAACCCTTAAGACACTGGAAAAATAACAAAATTCTTTGTGAATTAGAGATTATTAATCCGAATACATAATTAAAACCGGATCGATAGAATCTACTAATAGAGATTTAGAAGACTTTAAAGAACAAATTAAAGACCTTACTAACTTAGAAATTATTAGGAGATCGACGTCTAAACATAGATCCGCAGACTTTCATAGTACGAAACCATTCAGAAGAAGTTCGCGGAAAATCAAGAATGGTCATAAATTACAAAAGACTTAACGATAATACTAGAAGTAACGGTTATAAATTGCCCGATAAGACCGAATTAATAAATAGAATACGGGGCAAGACAATTTTTAGCAAGTTCGATCGTAAGTCGGGCTACGCGGAAGTTAAAATGCATCCGACAAGTATAGAGTGGATCGCCTTCACCGCCTGAAGGACATTTCGAATGGTTAGTTATGCCATTCGGATTAAAAACTGCCCCCCAATTTTCCAAAAGAAAATGGATACTATCTTCGGGGAGTATAAAAGATTTACCATTGTATATGTAGACGATATACTAGTTTTTAGCAATAACATGATAGAACATTTAGGACACTTACAGATCGTCTTTAAATTATTCGTAGACAACGGCGTAATTATTAGTAAAAAGAAAATGGTCTTATGTAAAGAATACATAGACTTTTTAGGGGTAACGATAGGGGAAGGGAAAATAAAATTACAGCCCCATATCGCTAAAAAGGTTTTAGATATGCCCGATAGACTAGACAAAACTAAAGATTTACAAAAAATTTTAGGAATATTAAATTACGCGAGAAGTTTCATTAAAGACTTAGGTAAAATAGCAGGACCTCTATACTCCAAGACAGTTCCAAAGGACAAAAGAGTTTTAATACGGAAGACACCAAGATAGTAAAACTCTTAAAACAAAGAATACAAAACATCCCGGACCGAGCATGCCTCTTGAGAATGATTACCTCATAATCGAGACAGACGGTAGCTTTGAAGGATGGGGCGCCGTATTAAAGGCGAAGACAAATAAATACAAAGTAGTAAGACTACGTAGCGTATTTGCGCTTACCAAAGCGGTAAGTATAAAGAAAAAGGCAACATGAGCAAGATAGACGCCGAGATTTTAGCCGTGATATACGGTTTAAATGCCTTTAGAATATACATCTTAAATAAACCGAAACTTTAGTTAGAACCGATCGTGAAGCCATTGTAAAGTTTCACGGGAAGATTAATGACAAGAGTAGTAGTAGACGCGAGATGGTTAAATTTCTTAGATACAATTTCGATATATAATTTAGTGTTTGAGCACATTAAGGGTAAGGATAATAATCTAGCAGATCAGCTTAGTAGACTGTCCTTAACGACCGATAAAAGTAGAAAGAATATAAAGATGAGCCCAAGCTAACGTTGTTTGTTTTCTTTATCTCAGCAGCATGAGTGGCCCATCTAAGAAGACGAATACAGACAAGGGGAAAGGCCCGGCCATACCCAAAGACAACTACAGACAATCTGTGTTGGGTAACCTGAATTTCAGGCCCATATCAGCCCTCGAGACTCCCCCAATAGAAAGACTTTACTTTGGTAAAAATAATTTAATTTCTTATCCGCCTTCAAATATGACTTTTAAAATTCTGCCAGACTTTGTTTTAGACAAACAACAAAAATGTTTAATAGACAATTTGTGGATCTCCCACACAAGAAAAGACAATAGTCATTTTTTAGCTACTTTAAATAGTACATGCTGTTATTTTCATAAAAAGAATCTCGAAAAACGTTTTAAGTTTTACGTGGTAATTCATGGAAAGACAAAGGGAATTTTTCAGACTTGGATCGAAGTAGTAGAATCTATCAAAGATATTAAAACCCCACTCTTCAAAGGTTTTAATGACTTTACAGAAGCCCTTGACTATGCGAGAGGCATACTAGGCCCAAACTACTATCTTTCTCCAAAGACTCGAAGAAGCCCAACTCGACACCCCAATATAATATTGGCAAAGACACGTACAAAATTATCTTTTGCGATCATTGTTCGCAATGACCGAATCTTTCAAAAGACTCAATCAGACAAAAGAACAACTCGAGACTCAAAACATATACCTCCTAGAAAAGACTACTAAATTAGAATTACTTTTGAGACAAACACAACAAAGTACCCAAAGCAGAGTTCTCCAACTCCACAAAAAATGGATGAGACCGGTGAACATTCCCGCCTCGAATGTTAAGAAACCTACTGTACTGGTATAGGCACGCCTAGTCCGGTACAAACGGTCGCCGGTAAAGACAAAACAAATCCGTTAAAAGTTGTCACTTTACTAAAAAGTGAAAGAAGAGGAAACCCCTCTTAAGACTAGACGTAAGTCGCCCCGAACTATAACCGGATCTACTTCCGAGCACGGAGAGAGTAATAAGACCTCGTAATAACATAGAACAGATAATAAAAAACACTTTGGAAAGCATTTTCAAAGAAAGATCGACCAGAAGACAAGATAAACACGAGAATCCGGTAGTCCCCGGAAATTAATAGTGGAATAATTTCGGGACAAAATAATGAAGACATAGACCACGTGTCGAAACAAGTTCGAGAAAATGAGAATGAATTAATTCAAGAAGGCCGGGATCCCAACGAAGACGACGATTCCGGCATGAGTTTTGATTCAATAGCACTACACAACCCGGACACGTAGACGAGAAAAATATCGAGAAAAGACAAGAGATATTATTAAAGCGTGGTAGACAAGAAGAGACAAGCACGACTGGTGACTTTTTGAAAAGAAAATGCCACAGCAGAAATCGACAAAAAAGAGAGAAAATTTTCAAAAGTTAAAGCGACGATGGGGCCCGCAGCGCACCCGGCAGCAACTTTTAAAGATTCCTTTTTCAAGTTGAAATCCGCAGTTGAAGTCCGCCAGGACTCTATAAATACCAGACTCTTTCTCTGAAGACACACAGACACACAGAGAGAGCGAACTCCCAAAGAGTGAAGACTTAGACTCCCTCTCTAAAATCCCTCTCCACTATATTCCCATAGTTATCATTTCCCCCACTTGTATATACCCCGATGTGAAATAAACAACGGTGGTACACTATTTCCCCGTAGCAGGCGTACTACCCCGGACTCCCGAAAGGGAAACCTCCCCGTACTTCAAGCTATGTAAGTTTTTTAGAAGTTTTCTTAGGTAGTTTATCTCCATATGTATATTATGTTTTTACTACCTTGCAGAGATGCAAGTTTTCATTGTTAATACAACTGTTTTAAATTTTTATCATGAATCTTGAAGCTACTGTTATAATCTCCGCCATGAATATCTGAAATTACTGTTGAAAGCTTCGAATATAGCATGCCTACGCGCTTTTTAGTTCTTGATCTAGTATATGGTTATCTGACAAGCTCCGTTATGAACTCTATGGATTAACCTGTAAATTCCCAATTTCAACGGTGGTTGATTATTGGCCTGTTGATGTCCGCTGAAGGACTGTTGTGGCCACTTGCTGGGTGTGGTTAAAGATGAGTTACATAGCAGGGGTAAAGCTTAGAAGAAGAGATGAACGATCGAGAAAGAAATAGCAAATAGGGATACTGTACTAGAAGTCTAAATAGTAACGAAAATATAAATGACAGGGATGATGAATAGTAACTCAGGACTAGTGACTGGACAGAGTCCAGAAGAAAAAAAAAAAAAAAAAAAAAAATTAAAATTAAAAATTTTAATGGAGATAGCTATCTAAATGACTTTTAAAGACAAATATAGCAAGGAGATATTACAGGAAGGGAGTACTGAGTAGGATTTACAACTTATTTTCAACCCCTCCAAATTGAAATACCTTATATCTAAGACCCTTTTTATATTGGTATATATATATATATATAACTATCACAAACTATATATTACTAAAAGTTTGAAACTAGGTATAAACTTTGTCGATAAGTTATTCATAGCTCTAAATAGGATTAGCGATGAATTTTGTTGTTTATTAGAGAACTTGTTTGTCGTTACTTATTCATACTTTTTAGTAGTGGTAGTTAACTACTACACATTCTCACCTAAATTTGTCATTTAACCATAGTAAATTAGTATAATTTGATATAAACACATCGTGCGAATAATTTTTTACTTGACTAATATATATCCCCTTCAGTACTTTTATAACATCAATGAAAATATCATGAAGGCCCTTGATGTGTCCAATATTTTCTGAAACATAGTCAAAAGTTTTAATATTATACAAACGTCCCCATAGTTTGAGGTACGAAGTTTCAATTACCATCTTTAGGATTTTGGCAAATAAAAATATTCCTTTAGGCCAACCAATGTTATATGTTAGTTTATTATTAACATTTTTTATTTTCCAAAAGTACAAGAACAAAATCATTTTGCCTTATTGAATAAGAGGCACATATTGTACAAAAGTTAAAATAGTGAGTGTTAGCAATTAGCGAACAAATGCCATGAATAAGAATTTTATGAAAATTATCTCCTACAGGAGAAATTGGAAATTTACACTTTTAATTTTATGGAAATTATATCCTAAGGTTCTTCTAATGTGGGTTTTATTAAAATAAACTTAATATATAATTTGTTGATCGTATCTCATGGCCTTCATCTCAAAGTTTAGTGGAAAATATAGTTCAATTTCATGGACTATATATATACTGATATACAATTGCTTATTGTTATAAGTCAATTTAATATAATGGTGTCACTAATTTATACACTACATTTAATACTTTTTAAAATAAAATCGAGCTATTATTATAGCTTATTTGATCAAACTTTCAAGATCTACTTAGTTTGAAAAATACTTTTTGTTAGAAATACATTTTGAAAATGTACTTTGGGAATAGTAATTTATGTTTGGTTAGTCAGTTTGAAATATACGTTTTTAAATATTAGAGCAACAATCTATGCTTGGTCAAGATTCTATAGTGCTTCTGAATTTTTTTTATTTTTTTCATCTTTTGAAAAACTGTTTTTGCTACTACTTAAAATCATTTAAGACTATTTCATTTTTCCTAAAAGTTTAGTCAAATAACTCAACACCCTAGATAAGATTTATTTTTAAGAAACTAAGCACTTTAACTTCCCAAAAACTTAGCCAAATAATCTATAATATATATTTAATTTCCTTAAATGCCCTTACTTTTCCTTTTAAGATACGGTTCTTTTGTCTTTTAACCTTAAAAATCTCCCAATTCAGCTCCCCGTCCATCTTCCTTGTAAGAACCGTATCCCACAAACTGAGCCTATCGCACTCAATTATCCTTGCATTTTTCACATATTTTTGCACATGAATGTCAATTTTATTTTCCAGATCTACAACATATTCACCTATTTCTTTTGCTTTTCTATTACTCGGCCGAAGAGTGTCTTCAATCTGTTTATGAAGAACCTGGAGGAATAAATGGAGCTTGAACAGTTTAGCTTTTATTTTCCTATATTTGTCGTTTTTATTTCAAGTCCCGATGGATACTATATGAGAAGAAAAGAAAAAGATCAAGAAGGAGTATTGCCTAGACTTAATTACCATAACATAAGAAAATGGTGGTGGTAGTATTGGTAAATATATAAATAAGAATAAATTTTGCATACCTTCTTTTCACTTTTACAAATTGAAGAGTAGAGGAAAATAATTTTATTAACGAAATGAAAGTATATTTATGTCATATATACAATTTGTATTAGGATAAATGTACTTTATACACATTTGTCTTATTATTAATGTAGATTAATATTTTGGCATTTGCAATTATTGAATTATTAGTTGACTCTTTATAATATTCTATAATATACATCATTAGAGGATACATTGTTATTAATAATGTGAGATATTAATATTATAACGTAACTTTTAAAATAGCCTCGACTAATGAGATATCGATGATATGTGATAAGTCGACATGTGGTCTGCATCACATCCTTAGAGGATGTAGTATGTCTCACCTGCTACGAGTAATGGCTACTCGTGATGGACGCATGGATACTTTGAAAGTATTGGTATACCCTGCGGATATACTATTTGTTATACTTATCTAAAGTATAATCATCGTGTGGGAGATGTAAGTCCTTAGACTTGAGGTCAATGCGCACCTTGTCTACAAAGTAATATACTTTGATCCTGTCCTAAGTTCAAATGCCTTATAGGTTGAGATACGACTTGTATTGAGTACATTACGATGTAGATTAAAGGTGGTAGTTGAGCCAAGATTAGGATTCATTCAACGAATGTATATTCGAGAGAACACTCAGTTTCTCAATGATATTAGATTAACTAAGTCGTTGGCCAACACAATAGACATATTTAGAATATGGTCTAGTTGTCAAGTAATATAGATGAGATACAATGATTAAGCCATTTGGATAGACACTTGACAAATTCTAAGCTTGATCGAGTGTGTTGTGAATGAAAGGATTTTATCTTACCATATAGAGGTTAAGTTTACTGGATTCGTGTAAACGTACTTCATATATTGAGTTCGTCTTGTGGCGCCGTCTAGGAGTTCCGCGTAGACCTTAATTTGATTAATGTCGATATGTGAAGGCATGTAGGGTCACGTTATGTCGATTGTCTTTTCGATCTAAGGATGTATTGAAAGAGTATTAAATATTCGATTTAGAATCGAGATATTTAAATGAATAATGATTGTTTTAATTAAGTCAAAATTGGATTTTGGATTTAATTAAGAATGTGTGGAAAATAAAATGAGACAGTGTAGGGCCACGTCAGCGTCGCGCGCCCACACCATAGGGCCGCGGTGCCATGACCTAATCTGTCTCGAATTTTATGCCAGGCCCAAGGTCAAACCCTAATCCGATTTGACCTAATTTTTCACTTATAAATACAAACCTACACTTCATTATTCATAACACTTGCTTTTCATATCATTATTCTAAATCTTAGAGACTCAGAATCAAAACACTCTATCGAACCTCTGCCGGATTTCCTAGCTTTCCAAAGGAGGAATACATTGAAGCTTGGAGCTTGCAATCGAAAGGGCATTCGCGTGCGCATCCACAGTTGATAAATATTCCAGATATTGTAAACATGTAAGTACTATTCAAGTCTTATGTTTACAGTATAAAATTATCATATAGTCAAAGAGTTCTACCTTTGTTGGGTTTGAAACAAATTTTCAATATCCGCTGCGTACAACAACCCAACAAAAACCCCTCCAGTGGTATCAGAGCCAGAACTGTTTTGTATGATTATAAGGTAATTAGTTAATAATAATATGAGTTATAATTTGTTTAAATCTGAAATTTATGTCGTTTAAAGTTTGAATTTTTTTTAATTGGAGCCTCGGTTCCGCGGCGCTCCATCGTGGAGTTGCGGTGCCTCCATCTCAGAAGCACAAAATCCGCATTTTCGAAACCCTAAAACTGGTTTAAGGTCAGATTTGTAGATTCATCTTCATTACCCTTCACTATCAAACAACACGTTCATTGACCATCATCCAATCCCTTCTTGTTCTTCGCTTCAGTGCACCATGTTCACAATGAACGGTTACGCACATTGACTTATAAGAGTTAGATCGAAATGACTTCCTCGATTACATCATTGTTTAATAGTTTTGGAGACAAGGATAATGTGCTTTTAAGATATTAGGTTTTCAATAAACTTTTGTGGGTATTTACACCAAAGTGTTTGCTCATAAATGCCAAATTTACTTAGATACATAAATGCAGTCGTGTAATGGGGTTGACTTGCTTAGACAAATCTTGGCGCCAAAGTGTCGGACTAATCTAAGGGCGCAAGATTAAATATAATATTTGATCAACCAAGAGTTGCAAATAAGTTTTGCAATTGGTTTAGAACCTACCAAGATGTGTTATTAAAGTTATTAGCCAAAACAAACGCAGAGATAACATAGGCTTGGATCTTGGCCCATTATGACCTTAATTAATATAGGTCTGTATTCTACCATGTGGTCGTAGAAGTATGTTAAAATAGTGGGAGCTAATTAAACAAAATACCATGTTGATTAGCCTAAACGAATGTGTATAATAGGAAATAAATTTTGAGTTTGATTTCCAGTCTATCTAATTCTTCGATTATCAAAGATGTCGAGCTTATCATTGAAAATGTTGATTGAAATGAACAAACTTAACTGGACCTAACTACCTTGACTGGCAAAGAAATTTGCGAATAGTGCTGAGACAAGAGAAATTAGAATACGTGTTGGACACGGTGTTCCCAATGTCGTCTCGTGACGACTCTACCGAATATGCCTCTTTTGATAAGGATGCTTACCAAAAACACCTAGATGATGCCACTTCAGCACAGTGCGTGATGTTGTCTTCCATGTCTATGGAACTTCCGAGACAACATGAGAACATGGATCCCAATGAGATGCTCGAACACTTGAAGAGTCTCTATGACTCACAATCCCATACTATGGAATATGAGTTACTGATAGAACTTTTTAACTGTAAGCTCAATGAAGGGGGCCAGGTCTCGCAGCATGTGTTGAAGATGATAGGGTTGATAGAGAGACTTGCTTCAATTGGAACGAAGCTGCAAAAGAATGTTGCTACCACCCTCATCCTGAACTCTCTCCCTCATTTCTTTGAAAACTTCATAGTGAATTACAATATGAATGGAACGAAGGCGAGTCTGCCGGAGCTGCACAATATGCTCAAGACCTTTGAGTCTTCCACTTCCAAAGGCAAAGTTGTGCTCATGGTGAGCTCTACTAGCCGACCCAAGCCGAAAGGTAAGGAATGGCAGAAGAATAAGGGAAAAGCAGTCGATGCGCCCTCAGCTATGAAGCCTAAGGGAGGTGTGAAGAAGAAAATGTTGAATCCGGCTAAGGATGTATGCCTCAACTACAACAAGAAGGATCATTGGAAGAAGGATTGCACTGCACCAGGAGGAGGAAAAGCACAAGGTGCTTCTACCTCTGGTGGGCAAGGTATGTACGTCATTGAAATAAATATGTCTATAAATAACTCTCATTCCTGGGTATTGGATACCGCTTGTGGCTTACACATTTGTACCAATGTGAAGGGGCTAACTAATAGCAAGAAGGTTGGACCTACGCGTTGGAAATCGAGCACGGGTGGATGTTGAGCGCATAGGAACTTATAGATTAAATTTGCCTTCTGGCTATTGTCTAGTGTTAAATGATTGTTACTATGTACTCTTGTTAACGAGGAATACATTTCTATCCCTGTTTTGGACATGAAGGGTTTTTCCTCATATATTTATAGTGGCAGTCAAGTACTGTCTTTTGATAATGTTATATATGGAACTGCTTCTCTTGTGGATGGATTATATACACTAAACTGTAGTTGAGAAATATTCAATGTACAAAATAAATGAGTTAAGATAAGTAATAGAAACTCTACCTACCTATGGAATTGCAGACTTGGTCATATCAACGAATCAATGATAGCAAGGTTGAGGAAGTTAGACTACCTCGAACCATTTGACTTGGAGTCTTATGGTAACTGCGAATCTTGCTTGAGAGGAAAGATAACCAATAAGCCATTTTCTGGGAAAGGTGTGCGAACCAAGGAAGTGCTTGAGTTGGTCCATACTGATGTATGTGAGCCATTTTTTACTCAAGCTAAAAGAGGTTTCCCATACTTCATCATTTTTACTGACGACTTCACAAGGTATGTATATGTGTATCTTATGAGACATAAATCCGAGGCTTTTGAGAAGTTCAAAGAATACAGGTCAGAAGTAGAGAAGCAACTTGCAACAAGTATCAAGACCCTTCGATCGGATCGATGAGGTGAATACTTGAGTAAGGATTTTCTAGATTACTTAAAGCTACATGGAGTCCAATCAGAGTGGACACCTCCTGGAATACCACAGATGAATGGTGTTGCCGAAAGGAGAAACCGAACCTTATTGGATATGATTCAATCCATGATGAGCTTCTCAGCTCTACCGACATACCTTTGGGGACATGCTATACAAACCTCAATATATGTTCTGAACAGGGTTCCTTCCAAATTAGTATAAAAGACACCCTATGAGATATGGTGTCGCAAAAAGCCAGCTCTTAAACATATGAGACCCTGGGGGTGCCCTGCATATGTTAAGAAGATGCTCACTGACAAGTTGGAATCCAAAAGTGAGAAATGTTACTTCGTGGGGTATCCAAAGGAAACCAAGGGATACTACTTCTATCTTCCTGGAGAACGTAAGGTCATTGTTTCCAGGAACGCAACTTTCTTTGAAGAAGAATATGTCTATAAGGAACATAGTTGCACAAAGATAGAACTTGAAGAAATTCAAGAACCACAAGATAACATAGATGTTGAATCCTTGCCGAATGACCAAGGCAAGAATTCAGTGGGAGTATTTGGCGAAGATTGGGTATTTCAAGTACACCCTTCGGCCAGTGGGAGTGTTACAAGGAACAATGCAGAAATGCAAGATCCTCTTACACAACCCTTAGGAGTAGATGCAATGGTTGCACCTCCTCCCATTTAGGAAATACATGAAAATGATATTCCTGAAAGCTCTCAAGTTAGTGGATTATCCAACACACAAGAACCCTCTCACAGTCAGAACATACCAAGCACTGAACTGCAAAACAATCAACTCCGTAGGTCCACTAGGACTCATCGTCCTCCTGAAAAACTAAATCTATTTGTGGAGACACACATTGAGATAGATATTCCCAATAACGATGAGCCTACAACATATAGTGAAGGAATGTTGGACATTGATTCGAAGAGATGGCAAGAAGCCATGAAATCCGAGATGGAATCTATGTACATCAATCAAGTGTGGAACTTGGTTGATTTTCCAGCTTGGGTTAAACCCATAGAATGCATATGGGTCTTCAAGAAGAAGATCGATGTATTTGGAAATGTACAGACTTATAAAACAAGGTTGGTGGCTAAAGGTTATAATCAACGGCCTGGGGTCGATTATGATGAAACTTTTTCAACTGTTGATAAGATTAAGTCAATTCGGATTTTGCTTGCAATAGCTGCATATTATGACTATGACATTTGGTAGATGGACGTCAAAACCGCCTTCCTCAATGGTAATCTAGTTGAGGAGGTGTATATGAAACAACCTGAGGGTTTTTCGCTTGAGTCCAAACCAAATGTTGTATGCAAGCTACAAAAGTCCATTTATGGGCTTAAGCAAGCCTCGAAGAGTTGGAATATTTGCTTTGACAAGGCTATAAAGTCATTTGATTTCGTCAGAAGCAGAGAGGATCCATATGTTATAGTAAACGCAAGGATGAGAGTATTGCCTTCATTATTATATATGTAGATGACATATTGATAATGGGAGACAATAAGACTCTCATGCAGTCAGTCAATGAGTAGTTGTCCAGTACCTTCATGATGAAGGATTTATGTGAAGCCTGCTACATTATGGGAATTAGGATCTATAGAGATAGACCTAATAGATTGTTGGGGCTGTCACACTCAGTCTACATAGACAAAGTGCTTAGACGTTTTTCTATGAAAAATTCCAAGAAAGGCGGTCTACATATGGGACAAGGCATCAAGTTATCTAAGAAGGACAATCCTTCTAATACTATAGAACTTAATGCATGAAGAGGATCCCATATGCTTCGGCTATAGGATCGATCACATATGCCATGACCTGTACTAGGCCAGATGTGGCCTTTGCACTTAATATGACTTGCAAATTCTAGCAGAATCCTATGGAAGAACACTGGAAAGCAGTCAAGAGTATTCTTAAGTATCTTAGACGAACTAAAGATTACTTCTTAGTCTATGGTGGGGAAGAAAATATAGCTGCTACTGGGTACATTGATGCTAGCACCCAAACGGATCTTGATGATTTCAAATCTCAGTTTGGGTACACGTTCATTTTCAATGGTGGAGCAGTGAGCTGGAAAAGTTCCAAACAAGCTACAACTGCTGATTCGACAACAGAAGCTGAGTACATTGCTGCATCGGAAGTTGGTAAAGAAGCTGTCGCGATTTCTGAGTTCCTGAAGGAACTAATGGTAGTTCCGAGTGCCAGTTGTCCAATAACTATTTATTGTGACAACACAAGTGTGATTGCATATGCTAAGAAACCAAGATCAACAAACAGAAACAAGCATGTACCAAGGAAGTACCACATACTCAGGGAGATGGTGGAGACTGAAGAGAGTATATTAGACTATGTTCCCACAGATGATAATCTAGCTGACCCATTCACTAAACCATTAAGCTTAGTCAAGAATAATGGCCATTTTGAGAATATGAGCATTAGATATGTTGGAAATTGGCTCTACGCCAAGTGGGAGATTGAAGGTATATTTATGTCCTAGAGACAATCTGTATTAGGACAAATGTACTTTATACACATTCGTATTATTATTAATGGAGATTAATATTTTGGCATTTGCAATTATTGAATTATTAGTTGATTGTGTATAATTTTCTATAATATGCATCCCTATAGGTTACGTTGTTATTAATAATGTGAGATATTAATATTATAACGTAACTCTTAAAATAGCCTCGACTAATGATCATTGAGAATGAGATATCGATGATATGTGATAAGCCGACATGTGATATGCATCACATCCTTAGAGGATGTAGTATGTCTTACCTGCTACAAGTAATGACTACTCGTGATGGACGCATGGATACTTTGGAAGTATTGGTATACCCTGCGGATATACTGTTTGTTATACTTGTCTAAAGTATGATCAGCGTGTGGGAGATGTAAGTCCTTAGACTTGAGGTCAATGCGCACCTTGTCTACAAAGTAATATACTTTGATCCTGTCCTAAGCTCAAATGCCTTATAGGTTGAGATACGACTTGTATTGGGTACATTACGATGTGGATTAAATGTGGTAGTTGAGCCAAGATTAGGATTCATTCCTCGAATGTATATTCGATAGAACACTCAGCTTCTCAGTGATATTAGGTTGACTAAGTCGTTGGCCAACGCAATAGACATATTTAGAATATGGTCTAGTTGTCAACTAATATAGATGAGATACAATGATTAAGCCATTTGGATAGACACTTGATAAATCCTAAGCTTGATCGGGTGTGTCGTGAATGAAATGATTTTATCTTACCACATAGAGGTTAAATTTACTGGATTTGTGTAAACGTACTTCACATATTGAGTTCGTCTTGCGGCGCCGTCTAGGAGTTCCGCGAAGACCTTAATTTGATTAATGTCGATATGTGAAGGCATGTAGGGTCACACTATGTCGATTGTCTTTTCGATCTAAGGATGTATTGAGAGAGTATTAAATATTCGATTTAGAATCGAGATAATTAAATGAATAATGATTGTTTTAATTAAGTCAAAATTAGATTTTGGATTTAATTAAGAATGTGCGAAAAATAAAATGAGACAGTGTAGGGCCACGTCAGGGCCGTGGCGCCCACACCATAGGGCCGCGGCGCCATGACCTAATCTGTCTCGAATTTTGGGCCAGGCCCAAGGTCAAACCCTAATCCGGTTTGACCTAATTTTTCACCTATAAATACAGACCTACACTTCATTATTCATAAGTCATAACACTTGATTTTCATATCATTATTCTAAGGCTTAGAGACTCAGAATCAAAACACTCTCTCGAACCTCTGCCGGATTTCCTAGCTTTCCAAAGGAGGAATACATTGAAGCTTGGAGTTTGCAATCGAAAGGGCATTCGCTTGCGCACCCACAATTGATAAAGATTTCAGATATTGTAAACATGTAAGTACCATTCAAGTCTTATGTTTACCGTCTAAAATTATCTTATAGTCAAACAGTTTTACGTTTGTTGGGTTTGAAACAAGTTTTCAATATCCGTTGTGTACAACAACCCAACAAAAACCCTACACGAACACCATAGCTGCCTGCTTCATTTTCTCTCAGAGATTCTAAGAGCTCGGATGATTGTGATACAGGGAAAGAGAAATGACTTACTTTTTTCTAATTTCTTCAAATGACAAAAACGTCCCTAGGTTTAATGGGCTAGAAAAAAAATTGTAGGTCATGTAGTATGTTAGCAAAAGAGATTGACCACTCGAAAAGATCAACAAAGTGACTAGCAAAAACACACTTACTGAAGCCTTATTCATCATGTTGTGTAAAAGAAAATCCTTTTTGACTTTAGATTTTAGAGTACTACTTCAGACAATTTATATAATACCTAATCCATTAAGAACTTGCTAAAAGAAAAATCTTTGGTAATAGACAATTGTAAACTTTTATTTCGGTCTTGAATTTTGGATAAAAGGATATAGTTGAATGATAATAGAACTGAGCACGGTGCATAACTATAGCTTTTTTAATTGATTGTAAATAATTTTCTCAGATATGTAAAAATATTAATTATCAAAAAACTATTTTATTTTTATTTTCTTGGAGATGAACTCGTAATGTTTTGATTTTATTAAAGTTTTTATAAATAAGTGGATTACAATCAATATAAACATTTTACAACTAATTGTAAGAATGTTTTCTACAAAGTAGTTACCAACACGATTTTTTTCTTAAGAAACTTTATCCAAATAATCTACCAACAAATCAAGCTTATTCTAATTCTTACAAATTGGACATATATATATATATATATATATATAGTTACATGCATCATGGATCTATATAACGTCTCATGTGTTTCAATTATATTCAAGTACTTCCATTCAGTAAAATATATAACTTTCGCCTTTGAGCAATAGAAAAATATTATCAAAATAATTCAAAAGAAGTTGATATAACAAAGAAACCCTTATATCATACTTAAAGTCTGAATGGTTATTGTTTTATTCTTATAACTTGAAATATTATGATGAATATTTGTATTTATTATTAAAACATAAAAATATTAATTTGAATAAGAATGTCGGATATCGAAAAATTGTGCCTAGATAATGGTTTTTATATCTAAAAATGAATTGATTTACTTTATTAGAAACAAGGACATAGTTTGAATACTTTATTGTCTAAAAAATTCAAAAGTTACTTTAGTTAGATATTTCTACAAGTTCAATGACCATTTGAGGAGTTGACTCACAAAATAGAACAAAAAAAGAAATAATTCGGCATAGTAAGGAACTTATTCAAAGTAGAGTAGAAGAAAGGAAGAAGGAATTTATGACTATCATTTTTTACTTTTTACTGAATTAACAAGATCGGAAACAAATACTAAAGCAAATGTCGCACCTAAAAAAGTGAGGAGACGTGACAAGAACCCGATGCCTGCTAACTTGTACCGAGCGAACCGATTTATTGTAATGACTACCCACTTCCTATCCATATTCCACAATTCAATTAATTAACATCAATATTAAGTGAAAAAGTCAAAATGAATAATATTAAATCAACTTGCTCGTTAATCAAATCATAAAATGAAGACGTTATTTGAAAATCTAAATGGATACCAATAACCCAAAAGTAATAGAAGTATATCTATGGAGCCTCTATGAAGCTATGAATGAAATAATAATGTTGCGAAACTATCTCGCACTATGCATAAACGAAAGTACAACAATGTGAATCCCATGATCTCAAATGTAGGCTCACCAAAAGTATGAAGCCGCACGATTTCCTAGCCCGTACACCGACCATCTTGCACCTGACCGTCTACTAGACCTAACATCATTTAAACAATGTGATTTGCTGAAAATAATGCCAATAACTCATATATTTTTCTTACCAAAAATCGTTGCCAGTAAGTTTCTTTTGGTTTCAAGACCAAGGCTTTCTTTCCACTATATTTTGATAGTTTTTCTTGTCTCGTGTGACCTGAAGCTCGTAGGCTTGATTATTGATCAATTCCATTGTTCTTTTACTTAAAAGTACTGTTGGGCCATAACTCTTGTGGTGTTGGCCCATTTTAATTGCTTTCCTGCAATACTTTTTGGATCATTTACACTTTTGGCCCTATTTTGTGTATTTTTTGTCCTTCAAAATTAAATTTGTACCTATAGGGGCATAAGTTACGCACCATAATATTCGTAAGTTATATAAAAAACTTATTCCCTTATAGACATAAGTTCAATTTTGAAGGGAAAAAATTAAAGATCAACCCATTTGAAGGACAAAAATTAAAGACCAGTCCATTTGAAGGTACACAGTGCAATTACATGATACTTTTTTGTATTGGGAATTTCTTCAACGAAATTAATAATTCATACTTCATCCATGTACTGCAAGTCATATTATACTTGTAGTAACTATCATATAATATTTCCTTATTTGTCGTCATCGTTGGCACGCCAAAATATTATATCCAACTTAATACCGCACTTAAAGTATTATATCTTAGCTAAGTTTCCAACATTTTATCTTCATAATATTATATGTTTATTATTCAGATTGCTGATGTGTGATATCATGTGACGACGTGAAATGATACAATTTATTCAAATATTATATTCATTAAAATAATATAATACAATATGATATATTACGATACGATACATTGCAAAATAATGTGTAACAACCATCCAAACAAGTTGTTAGTTACCTAGACATGGTAGGACAATATATATCCTTATTACAAACGAGAAGAGAACAGGGCCGATTTGAAATTCAGTAACTTTTACTTAGACCCTTTATATACTCACTAAATAATACAAATAATTTTGAATTTTGCCAGCTTAGAATAAGCAAAATATAGCACAAGCCGTGGCGGACACCAGGTAAGTGATGGAGCAGAGTTTGGAGAACCTAGCTGCCTTTGGGTATTTGCTGGTCAATTACAAAGCACTGAAGGAAGTGGCGAAAGATAACATAAGAAATACTACAAATGCGTGGAAAAGAGATCCATTTTCCTTAGAAATAAATACAGGAAATTGATCTCGACCTATGTATTTGTAGGGAAGAAGGCAAGAAAGTCGCTAAACTAGAAGTGATGGTTACAATCTTGGCTGCCGTTAGTCGATCTTCGTCGACTGACATTAACAGCAACAAAAGTTCATCATCATCTCTTCACTTTGTTTGTTTCAGAATGCTCTTAAACAATTCATCTCCATCCATACACTTGAAGATCCTGATTTCCATGCAAAATATAAGGAGTTATCCAGCTAGTTAGTATGGCAGCAGGGGTGTGACTTGTGATGATATGTTGGCAAGAGCATATTTTTAAATGAATTTACATCTGATGATTTCGGAAAATTCTGAGGAGTGTTCCAGCAATTTCATATTGTGTTAAAGTCATAAGGCAAGAAATTGTTTAGATTTGATATAGAATACGTAAATATTATCCATATATTATGTAATTATTATTTTAATGTAATTATATAAAGTAGATATTCTCATTCAATTAAGATTACAATTGTAAACACACACACACACACACACATATATATATATATATATATATATATATATATATATATATATATATTGTATTAATGAGTAGACTTCAATCAATGAGAATTACACTATTCTACATGTATCAGAAGCCAAACCCTAACACCCAAACACTAGTCGGCCGCCACCCCCCTCCTTCCTTGGTTATGGCGGACCAAATATTATTTGGTGTTTTTGGATGATTTCTCTCACTTTCTTTGGGTGTATCCTCTAAAATATATGTCCCAAGTATACACAATTTTTCTTGAATTCCAAGCATATGTTAAAACCCAATTTGAAAAGACCATCAAAACGTTTCAATGTGATAATGACCGAGAGTTTGACAACCTCCCATTTCATAAATTTTGTGCTGACCACGGCATGGTGTTTCGATTTTCTTTCCCCCATACCTCACCTCAAAATGGTAAAGCCGAAAGAATCCTACGCACCATCAATAATAAGATTCGCACTATGCTATTTCATGCTTCCATCCCCCCTTCGTGTTGGGTATACGCCTTACACATGGCGGAATACCTCCTTAATATATTACCAACACGAACTCTTCAAAATAAAACTCCAACCGAAATTCTCTTCCGTCGGTTACCCTCTTATGATCACCTTCGGATTTTTGATTGTCTATGCTACCCGAATCTCGCCTCCACGACCCCTCATAAATTAGTACCTAAAACTACCCCTTCCGTTTTCTTAGGTTTCCCGTCAAACCATAAGGGGTACTTATGCTATGATTTGTCCACAAATAAAAGCTTAGTCTCTCGCCATGTCACATTTGAGGAGAATGTTTTCCCATTTGCAAATGTCCAAAAGTTTTAGGTCACTGATTACGGCTTCCTTGATGATCCGGACACCTCCCCCTCATTAGAAACGCAATACATCGTGGAACCTATCCCGTCACTGCCCCAGCCCCGTCTTCTACCCCCATCCCGTCGACCACCATCCAACCCACTGCTCCCATCTCGGCCTCGTAGTTCCCGTCGCCGTGTTCACTACCCCACCCCTGCCATTGTTCCCATGTCATTGAGCCCACTACCCCACCCCCTTACCACTATTCCCATGACAGAAAATACCATCTCCCAAACCACCCACTGCCCGTAACCACCCCACTGCCTATGATCTAAATAGTCCCGCTTCCGACCACCGTATAGAAACTCGTGCCCAGCACGAGATTTTCAAACTGAAAGTCCACTTTAACCTATCAACTCAGACCATCTCACCTATACCTAAAAACCCAAAGTTAGTCAAGCTTGACCTGAATTGGAATGCGGCCATGTGTGAGGAATTTAATGCGCTCACTACACAACACACTTGGAATCTTGTCCCGAGACTAGAGGGGGTGAATGTGATTCATTGTATGTGGCTATATCGTCACAAATTCAGAGATAGTGGTGAACTTGAATGCCATAAGGCGAGACATGTAGCAAATAGCCCTTCTCTCTTGTTATAATAACAAAAACAAATACGATTTTTTCCTCAATTGTAATCATGTTGTCAATTACAAAAATTACTCTAAAAATAAATCTTCTTCATCTCCTCTTTTGTGCATCATTTTTCAAAGAGAAAAAGTAGGATTAAAATAATCAGGGCTCATGCGGAAGCTAATAATTGCAAACCTTGAACGATGATAAACCAGACACAAAGAAAAACTATGAAAAAGACTTTCATAATATGATATGGGTTTGGTCAATTGACCTACATATAAAAAAATTAATATATAAAAGAAAGTCTAAAAACTAGAGAAAATCTCTCCATAAACAAGACTCTTTAATAATTACATTGTAAAAATTATTGTGATATTGAGTGAGAAGAAAAGATCTTCTATTTATAGAAGTCTAAAACTTCTCCTCCAAGAAAATGATAACTATGGTAGAGTCATTTTCTACGAAGAAAACATTTTTCACCAAGAAATCATTCTTAAAGTAAAACACAATTATGGTAAATCCAAATAAGGTAGAAAATTCAGGGCAAATCTTAACAAGTGTCGTGTGATTTACTGTCGTTTGTTGAGTTCGCTGAAATTTATTGCCAGTATTGCACAATAGAATTTCATTCTATCCTGGCAAATTGCATAATAGAATTTTGTTCTATCATGATAAGAATTAATCCAAACCTTGGGCATATTATGAGGGGATTAAATTCCGAAGGAAACACAAATTTCTGTGGCTCGAAACTAAAACGTTTTTCCAAAATATTATTTGAATGCAGGGATAACAGGAGCTAGTAGATACCAAAATACACACTGATTTTACCCCTATATCAGATTAGGGGAATAACATGGAAGTCTCCGAACAGAGCATTGGAGCGACAAATCACATGAACGATGTTAGTGAACATGAACAACGACCTGCTGCTGCTAGCGTACTAATTGAAGAGATAAGAATATTGATTGATGAGGAGATAGTCCTGGATTTCACAACCACATTTCCAGCAGCCAATAAGATTGTGATTTCTTACTCTTTGAAAGAATTCACGACGAGATTGATGGAAATCATGCTCGGAATAACAGGCCAGGCAGCCGTTTCCCTCTCGGCTTATGTATCAACAACGTCGTCCAGTTCTCTTCGAGGGCTGAACTTTGTGGTGGCAGCTAATGCCGTTGGATTAATCGGCAGAAAGAGATGGTCGATACTGGAATCTGCCCAAAAGTCCTGACTTTATTGGCACATTGCTCGGCATGTGGTTTAGGAGGAGCAAGAAACGGTTGGCTGCTGCGTCTAGCGCTGCGGGAAAAATAGGTGGCATCGCAGTAGCTTGCGCAATAATTGTAGCCATGGGAGTGTTCCTTCCTGCCAATGCTATATCTATGTGGTTTGTTGGATTTGCATGCCTCTTCCCTGCTGCTGCTGCTGTGGTTTTTTCTTAGTCCATCCCTTTTGGCTTAGTACAATTTCCTGCAAACATTTGTAAGTTTCTTTTTTGCTGAGTAATTAAGAGAGATGAGCTAGGGAGAGGGAGACAGAGACTTACCACATGAAAAGATCAGTAAGATAGACTTGGGAAAGAAAACAAGTTTAATCCATGTTGTATATACGCAAGTAAAAGTCTTTTCGGACTTGGAGCAATATATAGGGTTTGTTTGGTAGGAAGGAAAATATTGTTCTCAAAATATTACTCTTTTAGTCTTAATTTATGGTATTTGATAAAGCTGAAAATTTAAGAATGAAAAGGAGAGTTTAGAAACTTATAGTCTAAAACAAGCCATAAATATTTATGTGGTTATAAATCTTCTTATTTAAAGTTAACAGAAAATCTTAAGTCAAATTGTATTAAATAGTACTAAAAATATGTTATTCTTTTTTTATCTACTAAGAAGGAAAAAATGTTAGGACAAATGAAGTACTCTCCCCGTCCCATTTTATATGAGGTGTTTGACTGTGCACATAGTCTAAGAAGGAAATAAAGACTTTTAAAACTTGTGGTTCAAATTGAATCTTAGATATTTGTGTGATTATAAATTATTTTAAGGATAAAATAGTATATTTGAAGTTAAATTGTTACTAATTATAAAAAAATGTCATTCTTTTTTGAACTGATTAAAAAATAAAGAGTGTCACATAAATTGAGATAGATGGAATATTATTTTATTCTCTTATTTAATTGCACTAAATACTTGGGAAAGCATTTTCTTTAGGTAAATGTATTCCTCAAACTAGTTGAAAATGACTTCGATCCATAGAGACTCACCGCCTGTTTGACCATAAAAATTATTCATTTTTTTCTGCAATTTTTTTACTTTATTTAAAAATTAACGTTTGACCATAAAAATTACACCTAACTTTTTAAATTTGTCAAATGATAATACCAGGAAGAATCTGTAGACCAGATTTTGAATAGGATTATTTAATCCACCATGATATAATCTGATGTCTTAGGAAAGCATGACCATGCTTAATCCCAAGTAGCTATTGTAGTGTTTCCAAATAAAAAAAAGAAGGTTAATAGCACTTTTGGTTCCTCGATTATTGATAAAAAATAATTTTAAATTTTAGTCTTTGTGATATCTGATTAAGTACACTTAATCTTCAATTAATTACAATACGTACTTTTATGTGCACAAATTTATCATAATTATAAACTACTTTACCATTTAATTATTCATGTATTGTGTTAAGTTCGCACTGTTATTTCATGTTTGATGATAATATAAATTTTAAAAATATCCAAATATTACATATAAAAAAAAGACATTGTAGCAGTTTCTTTCAACCATTTATGTCAGATTACAGTAAAGTTGGAAGATTTTTCATACAGGATAACAGTGTTTTATGGAGCCATTGAGGAAGGTGTGTTGGGTCCTTGCAAACTACAGTCTATTTCTCTGATGACACTTCAACTCTTAAAGGGCATGTAAGTATTCTTATCTGTGGATCAATTCTACTATTCCATTAGTTAGGCTTTAAATTTTGATAATCATTACAAAATGCTCTTCTCATTTTACTCTGTTTTCTTCAGAGAAGTACTTTAGGAATTGGCTATTTATGGCCTGCAAGTACCAACAAACAGTTTTATTTTGAATCATCCTAATGAGGTTGTGAGCATTCATTAGGTACCCACATAAGTCAGTGATCCTTTGCAATTTACATGACTTCCTCGATTTAACGGATTTGCTCTTGCAATCAATTCCCCAAAGTCGGTAAATATGGTTAATGTGCTTGGTGCACTATCTATCTGCCACTTGATTCATTTAAAACATATTCATGGGTGGTGTTCTTGATATTTGTAATAGTTGATGTGTGTTCATTACTGGTGGCAAAATTAACTCAAACCCAAATGACCCGTCCAATCCGTTCAAGGTTTGATGGTTTGGACAAGAGTGATTTTGACGATGAGTTAGTTTGGGATAGCCCAAGTTGGTCCATCATAAATTAACATTCCAAATGAATCTATGATGATGTCCAAACTTGACCCACGAAAATACTCAATCTTAACCATTAGAGCTTCACTCTATATTAAGATTTTTGTTTATAAATAATTATTTAAAAAATTTCTACGAAACAATAAAAATACACCAACGCACTCCAATTACCCACGACACTATCCATCCACCCTACCCCACACCCACTCCAACACTGAACCACCCTCACATCCTTGCCCCCTACCTTGCCTACTCCACCCCATCCCCTACCTCCCTACCACCAATACCCACCCCACCCCCACTTACCTCCCTACCACCAATACCCACCCCACCCCCACTTACCTCCATCTACCCCCACTTGTCCTACCCCATCCTCAAATTTCTATTTCATATTTTTTTACTTTTATTAAAAAAAATTAAAATATGAAATTTTTTCTTACCCCCCCTACCTCATGCCCTACCCCATCCTCAAATTTCTATTTCATATATTTTTTATACTTTTATAAGAAAATTATTAAAAATATGATTTTTTTTTCTTCCCCCCTTACCCCTTACCCCTTACCCCTCCCTACCCCCCCCTGAATTTTTAACTTTATGTAGTTATTTTACTTATATAAAAAATGGAAAAAATTCTTTAAAATACTATTCTTATTTTAAAAATAAAAATACGTGAATCAAAAATCATACAAAATAAAACATCATATAATGTAAGTTTGAAATTTGTAAAAGTAATGGATCAAGTTGGGCAAGTTGGGTTATGACCCATCATTTAGCCATCCTTACCCGCCCATCTGAGCTCAAATAAGCTTTGGGTGGGGTTCGGTCATTGACCCATCTATTGATTCAACCATCTTGACCCGCCCAACTTCAGCCTAAACGCCCAGCCACTCCTAGTGTTAATGACAGATTACTTGGGTAATGCGTGTCATTTGCTTTCAGGAAAAAAATAAACATTATGGGTAAACATATACTAATTTGTTTAAGCATTAAAAATGAGAAATGTAGTTCTAACATATGGGTAAAGATTCTCTAGGAAGAAAGCCAATGGGAATTTGTTGAGCTTTAATTGATTAATCAGTAGACATAAAGAGAGTGACTTTTCAAAAATATTGTTATTATGTAGTTATTCGCATCATTTTGTGGATGCACTTTACTTTGGTAAGTGCTTTATTTAGTCTGAGTAGTGAATTGGGACAATTGAAGTTTGTTCTCCGTCACAATTCACAAGTACTATAAAATTAAAACTTCATGTGTGTTCTTTATCACAAAAAAAGGAAAAGAAAAGACAATATTAGAGTTAAACTAAAAAGGCTTAAAATGCAAAGTATATGTCCTTTCCACTGTATGGAGTCCATTTCCTTCTAACTTTGTGCTTCAAAGTAACTAAGGTTATCAAAAGTTTAGTTTTACAAATTTTTAAATTTGTTATGTGTCTGCAAATTCAGTTTATTTTAGATTCAGTTAGTTTAAAGTTAATGGCCAGGTGGGATGTAAATCGAGGTATATGCGCGAGTGGTAGCCCTCCAAGGGAGAGGAACAACGGGACACGAACCCAGCAACAACCCTTGCAATATTTCAGCAAAGACTGTCACCACACGGATTCGAACCCGCAACGTAGGAGTGGTTGTACCCAATCACCTTACCACTTACCAACTCGCATGTGCCCCTAGGGGCTTATTATTGTTTTTCTCTCAAAGGCGACTTTGGTTGGTTTGTGGGTGGTGCAACAGTCGTTATTGTAGTGCAGCAACTATAAGGGTTGCTAGGGTTGGCCACTTCACAAGTAGTTCCTGTACTGTCTTCTTTTTCCCACCTTTCCAGCACAAGAGATGATGAAGCTACCATGTCAATGTTGAACTTCTGTAAAATAAGAACGTGGAATCTTTGTCATTTGGTGCATACGAATCATACTTTGGGTGAGAATAATAACAAGCATTTTCTTGATCAATTATTTAGCTGATTAAGATGATGGTGCCTAGACAGGACATCTGCTATTCAAAGTTCGTTGTGGCTTCAGATCAAAGCCTTATAAGATTGCTGCATATGGTTTGTTTTAGGGATCAGTGAAGTGCATGATCAACAACACACGATAATTCCTTTTTTTCTTTTACCAAATTTACTACAAGACCATCGCATCTTAAATTGACTACTATTGTAATACTCCTTAAAACATAATAATTTTTATCATCCAATAATTAGGCGTTAGATTACAACTAGGAAGAGTCCTGCAAGGTAACTTTGCCATTGCCTTGTTGATGAGAAGAGTATTTGTTGGACGCACTACAAATACAAATGCCATTTAGACAAATCAGCTTCCCAATTTTGCATATGAAGTGGTGGCAATCTGTTACACTCGTACACTCCTTTCCTTTCACCACATCTGAAGATTAAAAATTGGTTAAATTCACACACACACACAATATATATATATATATATATATATATATATATATAGAACAACAACAACATAGCCGGTGAAATTCCACAAAATTGGGTTTTGGGAGAAAGTAGAGTGTACGCAGACCTTACTCCTACCTTGGGAGGTAGAGGCTATTCTAGTAGACCCTTGGCATAAGGACAATCATATATATAATTACTTATTTTAGAAAATTGATGTGTTTGACCAAGCTTTTAGGAAAAAAAAATGTTTGTTGTAGTTTTTCCCTTAGTAACAATATGTTTGAAATCTTGGTCAAATACAAATTATTATTTTAATATTGTAACAATTTTTTTAAATTGATTGATCAAATACAAATTCATACTTTTTTAAAGTATTTTTTTTAAAAAAATACTTTTTAAAAAGCAGATTTCGAAATAGATAGAGAAGAGGGAGAGAAAGACATACCACATGAAAACATCAATAAGGTGACTAGCAAAAACACAGTTATTGAAGCCTTATTCATGTTGTGTAAAATAAAGTCTTTTGGAATTTAGAGTGCTTCACATAGTAAACAAACAATGTACTTATAAATACCTAATTCATAAAGAACTTGCCATAAAAAGTTTTGGCAAATAGAAACTTAATATAGTTACCCTTTTTCCAATTGTGAGTTTTGATTTAGATCTTTATTTTTGTTAGCAGGTCAAAGAAAATCTTTCATTTATGGAAGGTAGTCAATTTAAAAAGTCTAGTATAACTATAAACAACCTTCCATAAATGAAAAACTATCTCATATAAATCTTGATTTGTTGAGTCTAGCCAATAAAAGTCAAGCTAAAAAAAGTCTAGTCAATAAATCTCTCAAAACTATACATCCTAACCAGAGATGTCAAGTAGGCGGGTTGAGTTGGATTTGAGCGGGTCAAAATGGGTTGAGTTAATAAAGGAGCGGGTTATTGATTCGTTTAAAAGTTACTTGGGCTGAAATGAGCTAAAATGCGGGTCATCACCCAACCCACCCAAATCATACTAAGTTTTAATTGCTTTATTTCAACTTTTATAAAATTTTAGTACTTTATTAAGTTATTATTTTTCTTTATTATGGCTATATATAAGATATCAAATAAGAAAAATAATTTTTTAAAATATTTGACAAGATTTCGCATTAGTATATATATATATATATATATATATTAATCAATATGGGCTACATATCAGCCCAATTTTTAATGGGTTAAAATGAGCGGGCCAATAACCCGCCAAACATATACGAGTTGAGCGGGTTATGTTTTCATGGGCTCATTTTGCCACCTCTAATCTTAATTCATTAGTTTACATTCGTATAATTAATATTTATTTTTTTCAAGGGTGTTTATACATCCTAATATATTATTAAATAATACTTATATTCATATTTAAATAATGTATTTACCTCGTATAATAGTATATAAAATATATCTACCTGATATAAATGTATATAATAATATATAAAAGTGTATAACACGTCGTTAGTTTATAAAAATGATTTTTTTTCTGCAATTTTCAATTGCAATTCTTGTTCAAAATCAATCCAAATCTCCACAAAGTGACTTTAAATTTTACATACAACTTCCTTAAACTATTTTCGACATGTCTAAATCACACTCACTCCAAACTTCTCTAAAAATTAGACTTGAAACCTTATCCAACAATTGTGGGTTACCTTTCTAATAGAATTTCACCACTTAAATCTTACCAGATAAGTACTCTAACTATGATTTGAACTCCAAACACAATAAACCGAATTTGACAATTAACAATCAAAAGGCGGATGAATTGAGGAAGAGTAATAGAAAAAGTGACCTAACTTTTAAATTATATACAATATGGGCCTATTGGGATGACCGGGTAAGGGTTAAAACAAACGGCTCATTTTGGTTATAAATTTGGGGAAACTACAGTAATGCCTCTAAAATTAAACTATTTACCCTTGCATATCCCTCTTATTTTTCATACCCAAAAAAACTATTCACACTTAATACCTCTTATAATTTTGTAGGTAATTGTCTCATTTTTTTTCCTTTCTTTTTTATTTCTCTACTTCTTTTCTTCTTCTTTTTCTCCTATTTTCTCTCATTTTTTTCCTTTTTCTTCTTTTTTGTTTCATTTTTTTTTTCAAATCATAGTATTCTTTATTTTCTTTTCACCATAATCTAATTCCATATTTAATTCTAGCTCCTTTCATTTTTTTTTTTATTTTCTTTCTATTATTATTTCTTTATTTCTTCTTTTCTATTTAATTATCTCTTTTTTCTTCTTTTCTTTTTTATTTCTCTACCTCTTAACTTCTTTTCTTGCTTTTATTCTTTTCTTTTTTCTTTTCTTTTCCTTCTTTTTTGTTCATTTTTTTTTTCATGCAATATTTTATTTTTTTCACCATAATCTTCTATATTTAATTCTTTTTTTATTTTATTTTATTTCTTTATTACTTATTTCCTTTTCAATAACAGTTTATGTATACTGTTACAGTATACTATGATACCCACATGGTATCACACATGACTAACAATTCATTTCTTAAAAAACATAGTCCTCTATGATACGAACCTAGTATATATCGTATATTGATAGAGGATTGATCCATTCCTTCAAGAAAAACACAACTCAATTCTTTCCGATACTCACATGGTATATGTCATATACTGACAAGGTATCATAGAAAGTTGATTCATTCGTTCAAAAAATTCTACTCAATCCTCTATGATACCTACACGGTATATATCATATACTCAGATGATATCATAAAGGATTGTTGAACTCCTTGAATGCAACAGTCCTCAATCCTCCATGATACCACCATGGTATAAAAATATACTGAGATGGTATCATGGAGGACTTCTTAAGTCCTTCACATGTGTCAGAAGTCTTGCATGATACCATCATGGTATATACCATATACTGAGATAGTATCATGAAGGACTGTATATACCATGATGGTATCATGAATGACTGCTTCTGCTATTCAAAGAGAGTCCTTCATGATACTATTATAATATATAAATCTACGCATATGGTATCATGGAGGATTGCTTCATTTATTCTATGGCATTTCTCAATCCTCCATGGTACCATTTGCGTAGATTTATATACCATGATAGTATCATAAAAGACTCTCTTTGAATAGAGCGTTGGTTTATTCCTTCAAGAAAAAACACAACTCAATTCTCTGTGATACTCACATAATATTGATAGAATATAGCATGGTACCGTGCTCAAATAAGATTAGGATTGTAATTTTTTTTCAAACGAAATTATTTCATGGTATCAGAAGTCTGGGTTTAAATACCTTCTCCCAAAAACACCTCTGCTCTTCTCGGTTTCTGCTCGGTTTCCATGAACCCTTCCTCGGTTTCTGTGCACTTTTCCTCCTCTATTTCCAAATTTTCTTCCTAGTCCCTAATTCACCTATTGTTCTTTTGTTATGTCTACGTCAAATAACATATTTCATCCTGCCCTTACAGTTTCCAACATCAAGAACCACATCCCTATTGTTCTTGAGATGGAAAACATCCAATACGCGACGTTGGCGGAATTATTCAAAGTTCACGCACGCTCGCATCAAGTCCTCTATCACATAATCCCCTCGATAACTGGCGAGGCAAATGTGCCTACCCCCATGGATGATCCTACCGTTCTCCAGTGGATTTATTCTACAATCTCTACAGACCTCTTGGAGATGATTATTGAACCCGGCGCTACGAAGATGGCTATTTGGAATAAGGTGCATGATATATTCCAAGATAACAAAAATTCCCGTGCTGCCACTCTTGAGCAGGAATTTTCCCATGTCAACATGGAAGATTTTCCTACGTCTCCGCCTATTGTAAAATGCGGAAAGAATTGGCGGACCAACTCCCCAACGTTGGTGCGCCCGTTACCAATAATCGTTTTGTTCTTCAAATGGTTGCAGGCCTTTCTGAGGCCTATAATGGCATTGGAACATTACTTCGTCAAAGTAATCCTCTGCCACCATTTTATCAGGCTCATTCACATGCTCACGTTAGAAGAGGGCAGTTTGGCTAAAAAGACGGCTACCGGAGCACATTCAGTCGTAATGATGACCACGTCAGACGACCCTCACTCATTCTCCAAAAATTCGGGCCAAAATCGTAACCACGATGGCGGCAAAAAGGATCAAAATCATAAAAATAATGGCAAAAATAATGGTGGCAATCGCAGTGGTAACGGCGGCGGAGGACAGAACAATGGCAGCTACAATAGCAGGCCTCGGAGCAATGGGCCGCATGCCAACTGGCCCCAGCCGTGGGCTCCCTGGCAGTGGGGCTGGGGCCAATGGCCCAACAACCTTTATTTTTCGCCTGCTCTTTATCCGGGAAACTGGGCTCAGTTCCAGCAAAATTCCAAGCTCAGTTTCTCAGTCCCAAATAGTGGAATGCGGTACAATAATAATCCAGGACATTAGGCAAGTCTGCTTGGGCCTCGGCCCCCGCAAGCCTTCTATGTTGCGGGCCCAAATCCGATCCCGACACCTACAGATATTGAAGCTGCAATGCATATACTTGGTTTAAATCTCCCGGACGCGAATTGGTATATGGACACCGGAGCTACTTCTCATATGACGTCTGATCAATGTACTCTCTCGTCTTATTCAAATTTGAGCAAAAATCATAGTATAATTATTGGTAATGGCAACTCAATTCCAATTCGCGGTTATAGACATACAACTTTGTCTCCCCCACATCCACGTCTAGTTTTGAAAAATACCCTTCATGCCCTTCACTTAATTAAAAATTTGGTGTCTGTCCCAAAATTCACCAATGATAATTGGGTTTCTGTTAATTTTGATCAATTTGGGTTTTCTGTGAAGGACCTCTAATGAGATGCAATATTAGGGGAGAGCTTTATTCAATCACAACTACCACCACTTCCACGAGTCAAGTCGTGCCGTCTACTTTTGCCGCCATTGCTCCTTCCTTGTGGCATGCACGTTTGGGTCATCCAGGATCGTCTATTATTTTATATTTGCATAAAAACAATTTTATTTCTTGTATGGGTACGCGTAGTACTCCACTTTGTTCTTCTTGTCCGTTAGGGAAACATGTTCGATTACCATTTGTAACCCTCTACTTCTCGTACTTTGATGCCTTTTGACGTTATTCATAGTGATTTATGGACATATCCCATTTTAAGTTCTTTGGGCCATCGTTATTATGTCTTCTTTTTGGATGATTTTTCTAATTTTTTGTGGACCTTTCCATTATCCAAAAAGTCTCAAGTTTTTTTCACTTTCTTAAAATTTAGAGCATTCATCCGTACCCAATTCGAACGGGAAATTAAAAATATTCAATGTGATAATGGCAATGAATACGATAATGGGTTGTTTCGGGAATTTTGTGATGCTAATGGCATAGTTTTTTATTTTTCTTGTCCTCATACGTCCACACAAAATGGGAAAGCTGAACGAAAATTTCGTACCATTAATAATATTGTCCGGACTTTATTAGCTCATGCTTTCGTACCCCCTTCCTTTTGGCATCATGCACTCCAAATGGTTACTTACCTCCTTAACGTACTTCCTACCAAAGGGTTAGCATATGAATCTCCCCAATTCTCTATAATAACTCTTTCGTATTCACATCTTAGGGTCTTTGGATGTTTATGATATCCACTTTTTCCATCAACTACAATTAACAAGCTTCAAGCTCGTTCTACCACTTGTGTGTTTTTGGGTTATCCATCTAATCATCGTGGTTACAAATGTTTTTTTTATCGTCTAATAAAATCATAATTAGTCGTCATGTTCTTTTTTATGAAACCCAATTTCCTTTTGCTAAAGTGAGTAGTCCCGTGCCTAGTTTGTATAATTTTTTAGATGACGAGGTCTCACCATATATTATCCACCATTTATCGGACTTGTCCGACCAAAATACGCCAGCTGGCCCACTGCCTGTTGGCCCACGCAGTCCCGTTACCACTGTTCCGCCGATTCTGCCCAATGAGCCAGAAATACGGCCCAATACCAATCTCGGTATTGTTCCAGTGTTCCAGCCCACTCCAGTATCGACTTCCACCCCTGCTGGCCAGTCCGTCACCATCCCGCACATTGCCCCAAATCCACCCAACTCTACCTCGAGTCAAGGGCCCGTTACTCGTAGTCAAAGGGATATTTTTAAACCAAAACAACATTTTAATCTCAATTCTAATGTCTCTAAATCCCCACTACCACGTAACCCTGTGTCTACACTACATGACCCGAATTGGAAATTGGCTATGATTGACGAATATAATGCTCTTATTGAAAATAAGATGTGGGAGTTAGTACCCCGTCCATCTGGTGTTAATATTATTCGATCTATATGGATTTTTACTCATAAAGAAAATTCTGACCGTTCTTTTGAGATGCATAAGGCTCGTCTTGTAGGTGACGGTAAAACTCAACAGGTTGGCGTGGATTGTGGTGAGACGTTTAGTCCGGTGGTTAAACCGGCTACCATTCGCACGGTTCTTAGTTAGGCTCTCTCAAAAGCATGTCATATTCATCAGTTGGATGTAAAGAATGCTTTCTTACACGATGATCATAATGAGACAGTCTATATGCATCAGCCATTGGGTTTTCGAGATCTCAATCATCCACTTCATGTCTGTTTACTGAAGAAGTCCTTGTATGGGATTAAGCAGGCCCCGCGGGCTTGGTATAAGAGGTTTGCAGATTATGTATCTACTATTGAATTTTCTCACATCCGGTCTGATCATTTTCTATTTATATATCATCGTGGTACTTCTCTGGCATACATTTTATTGTATGTAAATGATATTATATTGACTGATTCATCTGATAATCTGCGCAAGTCTATCATGTCACTTCTCAGTTCTGAATTTGCAATGAAAGACTTGGGACCCTTGAGTTATTTCTTGGGCATTGCTGTCACACGTCATTCAGGTGGTCTATTTTTATCTCAAAGGAAGTATGTTGTAGAGATTATTGAGAGAGCTGGTATGTCATCTTGTAAGTGTAGTTCCACTCCGGTTGATACCAAACAAAGTTGAGTACTACGTCAGGCACACCATACGAGGATCCCACCCATTATCGCAGTCTTGCAGGGGCACTTCAGTATCTTACTTTCACGAGACCTGATATTACTTATGCCGTTCAGCAGGTGTGTTTATTCATGCATGACCCACGGATTGAGCACATGCATGCGCTCAAACGTATTATACGGTACATCCAGGGCACACTTGATTATAGATTGCATTTATATCCTTCTTCCGTCTGTACTCTTGTGTCATATACAGATGTTGATTGGAGTGGTTGTCCTAATACCAGACACTCGACATCTAGTTATTGTATGTTTCTTGGGGATAACTTGGTCTCATGGTCTGCGAAACGCCAGACTACATTATTGCGATCCAGTGCAGAGGCTGGGTATCGAGGCGTGGCTAATGTGGTATCTGAATCTTGTTGGCTGCGAAATCTTTAATTAGAATTAGACTTTCCTATTCAGAAAGCTACCTTGGTCTATTGTGATAATGTTAATGCAATCTATCTTTCTGGCAATCAGGTCCAACATCAACGCACTAAACATATCGAGATGGATATTCACTTTGTTCGTGAAAAGGTAGTTCGTGGATAAGTACGTGTTTTACATGTGCCCTCCAGTTACCAAATTGTTGACATTTTTACGAAGGGCCTTCCCTCAGTTCTATTTGAAGATTTTAGGGACAGTCTCGGTGTATGACAACCGCCGCTATGACTGCGGGGGTGTGGTAGAATATAGCACGGTACCGTGCTCAAATAGGATTAGGATTATAATTAAACTCGTGTACAAAATTCTACAACTATGATAAGTTTGTACACTAGTTTAATTACAATCATAATCCTATTTGAGCACAATACCGTGCTATATTCTGTCAAGTATATATCATATACCAACAGGTATCAAAAAAATCTCATTTTATGGTTTATTGAAAATAGTGGGTGCGACCACGCCTCCTATTAGAACCACTATGTTTTACTATAAGTTATACACAATAAAATTACAACTTATTAAAATAGATCTTGTTATCATTACACATTGAAACCTCTTTATAACGACGTTATTTGTTCGATACTTCGGATATTTTCGGTTTTTATAGCGAAATGTTATTGTAGAGAACATATAATAAAACATGAAAATCCGATTCCAAAAATGTTATTGTTATAATAAGATATTAACACTAATTATGATTGTTATAAAAAAATCTTACTGTATTAACTTATGTTACGAATATTATGTTTGTTTTTGTGAGTGAGCAAGTAAGGGAGTAGAGGGATAAAGAGAGACTATCCACATGAAAAGATCAAAGAGGAGATCATGAAAAACTTATCCATGTTATATTGGGGGAATGGTGGTATTGTTTAAGTGTTCTTATTGTGACAATATATAGTACCTAGTTCATTAATAACTTGCCAATCTTGCTAGTATACAGATAAGATTTGATGCATCTTTTTTTCTGAATCTCCTTAAATAAAATTTACTTTTTACTTTAAAAGGAAGGCCCACTTTTAAATTATTTTCCTCTTATTTATTTATAACTTTGGAATTATGACAATTTAGCATCTTCGTAATTTACAGGATGTCATGACTGTATACTGAGTTGTTCATAATTCGATTTGGACTAGATTTTCTTTAAAAGGAAATTAAATTAATTAATTTAATTTTTTAAATGTTGTAATTAATAAAACTAAATAAATTAAGTCAATTTTTCATCGCTTCGATTTTTATTGATTTTTTTGGTTGATTCATTTTTTGTCAGGTTTTTCAGTCAATTGGGTGTTTTGTTGATTTTCTAAAAATATATGACAATATACTTTCAAGCACATATTAGATTGATATATTCATTTACATATATAAAATCTTATAATGAATTTTTTCTTATGCAAAAAAATTAAAGATCTAGTTATGATATACCAAGATATCTTGACGATAATTAAATTAAATAATGATAAATAGTTAAAGGACTCAAATACAAGTTATTTTAAACGTGAAATAGATTCTTGAAATTATCAAAATAAAAACTACAAATCAAACTAAAAAGTAAAGACAAAAAATGGATTAGTATAAAGGAAAAACACCTAATACGAAACAAGAGTGAAAAAGATTAAATGCATTTGTAAGGTTTTTAAAAAAATTATATAAAAAATGCACAGACTACACTTTTTAAATAGGTACTTATATGGTCGGTTTCATGATTCAGTTTTTCGATTATTTTTTGCTTAAAACTAAAATTAAATAATATTTTGTCGGTTCCTAAAATTAAAAATCAAAATCAAATCAAACAAAAAATTGTCGGGTTTTTTCTTCAATTTGATTCGCAGTTTGGTTAGGCTTATTTGTTTTTCGTAAACAACCTAACTGTATGCCATAGTTTTAATACTCTCTTTTCTCTTGTTTGTTTGTAATTTTGAAATTATGATAATCCTATATTATTTGTGACTAATTCAATAGGATAGCTAGGTTAAATACAGTATATGGTCATATATATCAATTTATCATGACTTGCATGTCATAGTACTGAATATGTATTTCTTTCCCCTCTTTTTTATAGTATCTCACGCATGATACCTCATAAAATATTTTTTGTAAATAAATTTATTTCAGTTATAATACCTGAGAAACTGATTCTTTCAGTAAATCTATTAAACTCATGATACCTAAGAAAATGATTCTTTAAATTTCACCATTTCATTTATGGTACTAAGAAAATAGTTCTTTAAATCAATTTAATTCATTCATGCTGCATGGAAATAGTTCTTTATTACTCATTGCACTTTAATATTACAAATTATATAACATTCTGAAATGCCTCTTCCCTTTTTTTTTATTTGTAATTTTAGGAGCCGTTTGGACATGATTTAAAATCATGATATAAAATTAGTGATTTGAAATCATGATGATTTGAAGTTGAAGTTTTGTTTAGCATACAATTTGGTTCTTAAGTTAGTATTTTTTTCATAGACATAAAAATCCCACAAGTTGTAGAAACCATCAAAACATTCCCAATTCTTATATAATCTTACCACATAAGAAAACCATAGTTCATAACAAAATTAATACGTTACTAAAAAGACTTTCTAAAAAAATACATCAATTGATCGAACTTTAGTTCAATAAAAAAAATTGAACTTCAATTGTAGTGTAACTATTTTTAATATAATCCTTCCACATGATATGGACAATCTCGTAATATATTACCAACTTGTAGATCTTTTAATATTTGATAAAATGATTGGTAAACATAATTAGTAAATATATCTACCAACTTATATATATATTTTTACAAAATATAAACTTATGGGTCAAGTTTTACACTTAAAAATTTTGAAATCGTGATTTGAAATTCCAAAATCACACCTTTTGGGATGATTTGGGATTTCATGTCATGATATGAAGTTGAAATTTTGTCCAAATTGAATAAACAAATGGTGATTTAAAATCAAATTATGAAATCATGGTATAAAAACGCATGGCCAAACGCCTACTTAGAATCATGATGACCCAGTATACTTCATAAGTAATCCAATATTATAATTCTCTGTATGATCTTTTAAGATTTTATTGGAAAAAAATTAAGGTCTATGTTAACAATATATCTATTGAATGATAAAATTCGGAACACTATTATTCCAAGCAAAGTCGAAGTAACGTTAAGGCTAAGATACCGCCAGCGTAAACAATTTTTTACACTATCAAATTATCCAAAAAGCTATGTAGAGGCTATCTACATAGAAGCATCGTTCTGACGAAACACGACAAAAAAAAGTGTTTTCCAGTAAGAAATGCAAAAGTATTCTGACGAATCCATTCGCGATTATGGTTCGCAATGAATCTCTTTCATAGATCAAAAGGATAAAAGAAACAAAAAACTCTTTCGTAGGTGGAGAGAAAAACTCTTCAATGTTCAATGGCAATAAGGCAATGCTACTAGAGGGAGTCTATCACCAACTACAAAGAATTTAAAGTGTATTAGATCTCTTGGAACAAACGCAATGGAAGAGTTCATCTAACTTTATAGATCGAATAGAATGCAATGAACATGAAATATCTTCAATCAAAAGCATCTAAAAATCTTTCAGGGTCCTAAACCAATTTATTCGCTATCTCGTTAAGTGAGGGAGACCCCTTTCCCGTCTTCAATCAACCTCGTACTGGTTTTGTATAGGGTGGAGTTGCCATTCAAAAATTGTACCTGTCGAGGACGAAAGATTTTTGTCCCACTCCATGTATCCTGTGTATTCTACTAACGAGAAAGGATAACAAAAGAATTTGAGAACTTACAGAACTAAAACGCGAAACGATTTCCAGTACCATCAAGAAATCGGTCTGTATGCCACCCTTTGGCCTGCAACTCAGCTAAAAACGGGGAGAATGCACAATTCATCTTGTCATAAGCCTCTAGCAAGATATTTGTGCTTGGTTCATGAACTAATCGTTCCATATCCGAAGCATAAGCAGCAACCAGCCAACCCCTCAATGCATCTTCACCGGTTGCATTGTGCTCCAGTATCATATTAGTCCATCTACTCCCATGGTTTAAAAGGAACTTCTCCTCTGGAAATGTTTCTTTAAATTGTTGCAGCTTTGAAGGCCTCACTACTTCATGCAGATATCTTCCCACCTTTACCTTTCCAGCATCCTCTATCAGCCTTCCAGGAAATAAGAGATTTTCTCGATATCTTAGGTCAGCAGGACTTGAAATTTTTCCAGTCTAAATGTTATAGCAGCGAACTTAGTTAATTGAGATGTGGAATCGATCTGTCTCACCTTTGCAACGTTAGATATGTACCTTCACAAAGTCAGCCACGATCATTGCAGTTCTCTGCGGATTTAATGTGTTGACAGGAGCAGCTCGCATTTCTTCAACGACACTATAAACGTGTATAACAGACAGCAACGGTGCAACAACCAACTGCAAGGCATTCAATATTATCACAATCACAAAGGACCCTATAATCTACTACAAGCAACTTCCTTGCCTTCTCTACAAGTGATTGGGCTAAATAGTCCACATGGTCTTATTATCCTGCTTTTATAAAAAGTGGGCTCAACAAGGGAGTAGAAGCTGAGGACCCATGGAGTAACAGTTTCTCTTATTTCATTTTACCCGTCCGTTAAGGTGCGGAAAAGAGATATACCAAGAATCCCTAGTGACTTCTTCCAAGTGGAGATGATTTTGTACATTTTAGGATACATGACTTTCTTGTACTTTTACCAGTTTAAGGTTTATAAGCCCAACAAACGGAAACAAATTTATCTAGCGACAGAGAGGAGCATACATAATCAGAACAGGGCATAGTAAGACCGATATCTCTGCATAGTGGAATTTTTCTAATCTGTTTCTGCATAGTGGATTTTATAGTAGCATAAATATTTAATTTTTCCTAGTTTAAACATGATTGGGCAGCCCTACAAATGGAGAGAATCAGAATAGAACAAATGTACAATAATATACCTTGAATGGTAATAAAATAGTACCTTTCCCTGCATAGATGAACAAATAGTGGATGCTAAGTGAATTCCTGTTCCAAGACCGAGAACATTAAAAAGAGTGGAAATAGCCTCGCCTTTAGCAAACAGATCACTAAGATTGCCTTCTTTGGCAAATGAAGAATATATTGGCAATCTTGTTGCTCTAGCTGCAACAACTGCCATTCCCTGACAACTCCAAAGAAAAATAACTTTGTTAATATTGCTGACAACAAGTTTCTCACAAATTACATCACTGAAGATTAGATAATATACAATTCTAAAATATACCAATTTTTTTCATGCAATTGGATTAATAAATATATCTTTCACAGATAGAACAATTGAGTGTCCACTAATGCTCCAAAAGGAGAAACCACAAATCACTCTCAAGGGAGATTATCATAAGAGAAACTAAAACTTTAGAGCGACTCTTTAACTATTTCCTCTTTCAGTAGTTTAAAAAGCTGTACCCAGCTTTCTGGAAATTATGGTTCCCTCTTTAGTAATATTTCGATTCTGTTATATTTCATGTATAAAGTGTACTGATGGTGTAAAGTGTAGATAAATTTAACTCCTCGACATATCTGAATTTGTTGTATTTTCTCCAGCATTATGAAAAGAAAAACAAAAGCTGCAAGAAAAATCCTATTTATTAGATCAGGAAAATGGGGAGAATTTGGGAACCAAAAAATGGAAAATCATGTCGGTCAGAGGAATAGAGGGAGTAACAAGAATTACATAATTCATACTACATCGCATCAGTGTCATTCATAAGTTTATAAATCTCACAAAATACTCAGTGAGCCTCTATAATTAGTAAGCAGAAAAAACTTACCTTTGCAAAATTGCCAAGGCCAGCTACTTCAAGAAACAAATGTGGGCATAAAGGAGACATAACTTCTAAGCCAGTCCCCAAGTCATACAGAACATCAGCTGCAGCATAAAAAGTTTAAATAATTTAAAACTTTACAATTCAACAGAGCAATGCAAGTAATAGAATAAAATTTGCAGTAACAACTCTGATAAAGAAATAAAGAAGAATTATAGCATAGAACAATGCTCCAGGGACATCGCATAAACCTAAAATTCTCCAACGTTTAGGCTCAGAATCCATCCTTGCACCCAAGTTGCTACTTATGAGCTTTCCGACATGCTGCATACCATCTCTCAATATCTGTAAATAAACATAAAATCATAAAATAACTCCCTTAAGAAGGAAACGGAACTGGACATAATACTTAAGGAGTTCATCTGTTTAATGTGTCCACTAGACAAAAGGCTTACCCAGCTCACTGCAGTTGCCTGAGCAGGGGTAGGACGCAAGCCTGCAGCAAATAGTAGTGACTGCAAAGGAGTAATATTCAGAAGTATCATCATTTTTAACAAATGTATCATGTGTATTAAAACAAAAGCCAATGTCAACCATGAGTACATACATATATATAGTGTGTGTTCGTGTGTGTGTGCATAAAGTTTTATGAAGACGAATAAAGTATAGCAAGCAGTGATATGTCTCATAGTTAGAAGACCTGAGTTGACAAAACCGATAATGCTGCACTCGTGAAGTGTTGCAGTGCTCGAAATTGTGTGTATCTCAGATACCCCTCATTCACACTGTAGAAGCAATCAAGAGCAGATATTGCATGAAGCTTGCAACCAACTAGAATAGTTGAGAAATGATTCCTAAGAAATTCACACCTATATGGATAGCCAGATGGGAAAAATTTATTCAGAAAGGATTCAGCCATTCTCTGTGGAACTGGTCTAGAGTCATCAACCATCTTGACCTGTAAAGAGTCATAGAAGTCTCTATTTGGAAAACAAGCAAAGTACTTTTGATATATTAACATGACAAGGAAAACAGTCCAGAGTGACAAGGAAAACAGTCCAGAGTGGCAAGTCTCTATTTGGGAATGTCTATATCACATGCAGTGAAACATTTAGGCATCAAGGAAAAATAATAGTAGCATAGAATTCCAATCACTGGGATGTAATATATACCATTAATATGCTCAAGATGTTTATACCCTCGCAAAGATATTACTGCCACCAAGAGAAATGGGGAGGGGGGAGGGACTAAATAGTAAAGGAGAAGTTAATGGCAACACATAAAATTATTGGGTCACATTCAAACTTATATGAAGGTGTTACCTACATTATTGAACTACATCTCCCACAACTGTCATAAAGGGGATAACAGGAAATACGAGGGATACTTGAAGTTTAGGAGCAGCAAAATTAGCTTGTTAAATAGTTATCTGAGAGCAATTGTTTTTAATTAACCGGTAGTTTAATTTACCTGGTACCCTTTTTATTTTAATTTTTTGAGAATGGTAACAACAATTTACTTGGTACCTATTGAAGAAGAAAAAAAGGAACAATTTCCAAACTTATTCGCAAGCATCCAACCCAATCCCATCATAGGTGGATCCAAAATTTAAGTTTTATGAGTTCAACATTTAAGGTTCTTAGCATTAAGCTCATTATATCTTTAAAGTTATAGATTCATATATACTACTTATTGCAATTTTCGTAGATTTTTACATATAAATTTATGTGTTGCGTCGAAAGTACTCGGTTCATATGAACTGATATTGATATGCTACGTCCGCCTCTGAATCCCATTAACCACTTTCCTGTGCAGCCAAATTTTGAAATGGGCGTGTACTAAGATACCACTAATGCCATTACTAGCTTTTTTGGACAAGCTTCTAAAATCTGGGTCAAGGTACCCACTACTCGGAGTACCCTCCCCAAAGGAAAAAGGAAAAAGATGTGTCTGTCAGGTTCGGTTCGGTTCGGTTCGGTTCGGTTCGGCGGGTGTTTATTTCGAGAAGTACTTTTACAAAACAACAATTTGCTTTTGGTCAATTAATTTGAAAAACACTTTTGCCAATAGTATAAGCAATTTGAGCTTGGTCAAGTTTCAAAAAGTGTTTATACTTATATTGTTCCTAAAAGGTAGGTCAAACACTTCAACTCTCTAAAATAATCATCGTTGGCTCCCAGAAACTTGGACAAATAGGCTATATCTAATTAAAACTACTAACAAGGTACTTCCTCCTACCTGACAAGAATGACATATTTTTATATTTAGTAACAATTCAACTTTAAATTTATTTTTTTATCTTTAATGAAATGATACTGATGGAGTAATAAAAAGGAGTAGGAGTGTCTAGTACAATAGAACAAGCAATTGAAGATGGAATTGGGGAAATTATTAGCAAATAAAGAAGAAGGAGAACTTACCGATAGGTTACCGTCAGTTTCAAATAGGTACTGTCGAGAAACTGAATTGGATATTTCAACCCAAGATATTGGCAACTTAGGCTGCCGGTAATCTGCAATATCTTTTCTTTGCATCTTTATCTTATCCTACAATTACATACATACATACATTCATCCACAAATTTCAAAAAAAAAAACAGTAAGGGAGAGAGTTGCTTACGGGATGCTGTAACCCTCTATGGCCCTAGGGGTGTGTTTGGAATGAAGTAAGTAAAAATGTTTTCATAGAAAATATATTTTTTAAATATTTATATATAATTTATTTTATGGGGTTGGGGCCTTTAATTCGCCGGCAGTACTATCAAAGTTGTAGTCGAGATCTGACGCCATTATAGCAAACTCTCAATGGAATATTTTTAAATACGAGTATGAAAGATTAAACCTATAATCTTACTATAACCTCACCTTTGGACATTTCAGAAAGCCAGCTGCGATGAGGTTGAAATTGCATTTACCCCTCTAATTATGCAGATGAATGTTGTCATTGCCACGAAACCCTCCTCTCCTTAACCTAGTTTTTGTTGGTACTCTACTGCACTAAAGCAGTACGAAAAGTAAATAAATATTACAAGTGTTCGAAAGTATGAACAAACATTCAATATTCAGAAATTGAATCTTGTTGAACAAATAGGTCAATCTTCAAAACTGCCGCAAGCTTGTTGAGTCTTGAATCTTGATAACCTGAAATCAAGAAACAACTAAATCTGGAGGATTACAACGTTGTGTGTTGAGTCGAGTGATTGTACTCTATCGTTAAGACAAGATTGCCCCGTATATATGCTTTTACGTTAGCGGGCAATAGTCTCCCAAGATAAAACTAGATCTCCGGATTTGGAAGGACAGGGTACAATCACTCGACTCAACACACAACGTTGTAACCATCCAGATTTAGTTGTTTCTTGATTTCAGGTTATCAAGATTCAAGACTCAACAAACTTGCGGCGGTTTTGAAGATTGGCCTATTTGTTCAACAAGATTCAATTTCTGAATATTGAATGTTTGTTCATCCTTTCGAACACTTGTAATATTTATTTACTTCTCGTACTGCTTTACTACAATAGAGTACCAACAACTTAAGACAAGATTGCCCCGTATATATGCTTTTACGTTAGCGGGCAATAGTCTCCCAAGATGAAACAACACTTTAATCTCAACGCTACGCTACAAAACCAATAGGTTGAGTCTGACGAAGAAAACAAATACGAATCGACTTGCTGAAGATATGAAAAAGGAAGGAAGAGTTTCGTTTTCTCTTCTGTTTTGTCTCTGTGTATATAGTGTGTCTCTGTTGTGTATATGTGTGTGTTTGCTCATTGTTTTTCTTCACAGTTTTGCAGTGTTTTTCGTCATTGTTTCGTGTTTATTTTTGCTGTTTTTATCTCACGTTATTGAGCCAAAAGAGGCATCAATATATAGCATGGAGGAAGTCTGTTCAACTGCCCAAAACATGGCTGTTAATGGTCATTAGAGAGGGTTGTTAATGGCAGGTTTAATGCCATTAGTGAGGCTGTTCATGGCTTTGAAGGAGGGCTGATTATGGTCATTGAAGGAGGTTGTTTATGGAGTAGTTAATAGCCAAGTAATGGCTGGTTAATGCTCCAGAAAACAACTCATACGGTAGGCAGAAAGTTTCTGCCTTCCGTCACTCCCAAAATTAATTTTCCAGAAATTCTAGGGACCAAACTGTAAATATTAAGCAATTTGGGGTCCAAAAAGATAATATCAGAAAGTCCCCACAGCCCACAGTCCATGACCCGTGACCGGACATGACGGGCGCGCGGCGGCGGCGCGCATGTGGGCTTAGCCTTGAACCCAAGCACATCTAGGTCCTCCATCCTTTAAACACATGGGATACCCCTCGGGGTCCCAAACCCTTTACCACTTTAGAGACTTATAAAGAGAACAATTCTTCCTTTCCCACCGATGTGGTAGATTTGTCCCACACCATATTTTCATGCCTCAAACACCTTACTTCGTGGACCAATATCTCTTTCATTTCTCAACGAAATTTGACGATTCTTGGCCCTACGGTCATCTACTCACTTAGCATATTATGCATGTGTGAAGAGACATAGCCTCCAACATGTGGAACACTAGTGTTTAATTCATTAAAGATGGGTAGACGTATCTCCCCGCCAAAGGCAAATTTCCAACAGTTTTTGAGGTGTGAGTTAGGTCCAATGTGGTTGTTAACACTCAAAAGTGTTTAGCCGAATCAAGTGACAGCCGAAGGTGAAAAAAGATTCTAAATTAGTAATTGAGCAGAATCATAGCCGAATCGGTTATTCCCTACTCTCGGCTACAAAATCATCATCGGCTATTACAGTAGTCTGACCGAGTCATAATTTCGAGGAACAGTTGATACTCACACATACTCGGATGTCTCGAAGACCAAGTCAAAGGACCTTCTAGAAAAGGTGGCAACCAGTAACAGCGTGAAGGGAGTGTCGTCGATCGTGCTAGAGGTCCAAGCGAAAAGATGTCGGGTGGAATTTGGTTTTGTCAGCTATGGAAGAGGAAATTTGTGAGGAAGAGGGAGGGAAAATGGCCGGAAAAACGAGGGTTCCATTGTGGGGAAAAGAGGGGGCGGCCGAGAGAGGTCAGCGACTAGGGTTCCGACGTGGGCTTGGTGCCGACGTAGAAAAAAGGTGGCGGCCGAGAAGGTGTATCGGCGGCTATGGTAGGGTTTATAGTTTTAGGCTTCTGATACCATAAAGGAATATGTTTCCTTTCTTTTATTAATGAATGATTTACAATATATATAAGGTTACAAAAATATTTCTTTTGATACAAACTAGGTAACTAATTAACCTAATTACAAAAGAATTATAATTCTATTTAAAATAGGAGATATACAATTAATACAATTAATGAAAGAATATTGAGAATTATTCTAATAGGGTGGATGTATATATCTTGAAAGTTGGTGGTGATGGTTGTGTCGTAGAGGCTGGTGGTGGGTTCTGCAATGGTAAAGTGAATATAGTGGCGATAAAAGGTCATCTCGCGTAAATCTTTAAATTAAACAACATACAAAATTTAAATGAATCACATTAATCAGATTCCAAAATCTCATGTTATGAAATTTGACTGAATATATTATTATTGTTGTACATTAATCATTCAGAGCAAAAAAATTTCCTGAATGATTTGTATTCAAACTCATATTAAGTAGAAACAAACAGGATTTTAAATTTTCACTTGTCAAATGATTACATAGCGTATAATCATGATGTCATATGACGTCCGACAATCTGATTGCTTCACAATATTGTATAATGTATAGCTTTTTTTTAGCGTCGCTTGTTAGAATATAATCAGCGTGTGTAAAGTATATATAAAAAACAATTACAACTTAAAAATATGAAAGATTTTGATAGGTAACCACTTTTTCCTTGGATTAATATAATCTTCATTAACAAATAATTATGGCATTAAATTCACATATAACAAACTCTAAATAGCTTTAACAACTAATTAGAAGAGTCTTGCAAAGTCAATACTTTGCGACCAAGGTCAACACTTTCTTGATCAGCCTTGCCCTTGCATGTTGGACCAACACAACAAATACACACGCCATTAACACATTGTCGAATGCCAACTCTGCACGGCCTTGGGCAATCTGCTACCCAAAAACACTGGGGCTTTTGTCCCATCACAATATCTGAGGATTAAAGTTTTTATTAGTATAACAATATATCCAGTGTAATTTCATAATTAAGTTCTTAGGGAAAAAAAATATGAAAGTTATTGTATGGTCGAGTCAGATCTAGAGTTAGTATGGTCGGAGTCGGTGCGATTAATAATTTACACGCATTTCTAATAATAATGTCATTTTAATGGTTCGATCTGAAAATAGTGGGTGCAACCGCACTAGTATTGACAACTTAGATCCACCATGTGTTATAAGTAAATTAGATTCTAAATAATCACAATTTAATTAAAACCTTCTTAAGGTAATAACCTTATGATTAGAATATTGTGTTTTTTTTTTATTGTTGTTGTTGTTGTGTGTGTGAGAGAAAGAGAGAGAGAGGGAGACTAACCACATGAAAAGACCAATAAGGTAGCTAGGAAAAACAGAATCATTGAAGCTTTAGCCATGTTTTGTGTAAAGGAAAGTCTTTTAAGTTTTTGGCTTTTGAGTGCTTCTTATTGTATCATTTTATAATACGAAAATGTGAACTTTGACCCATTTTGAATTTTTGTAATCTAAGAAATTATTTTGTTTATGGAAGGTTAATGATGAAAAATGTCTAGCTAAATCTAACCTTATCTTCTTATGAATTTCCAATAATGCATTTCAGATTTTGCTTTAAAAGGCAGGACCCCTCTTAAATTAGGTGATTAAGTGAAGCAGGATGATTTGCATAAACAGAATAATTATGGGTCACTATCTAAGTTTAAATAATTTTTTACAAAAAAATATTTTGTGGGTCGGAACTTGACTGCAAGTCCTGGTGAATCGCCAGAAGTTTGGATGGATGTGCATGGTTGGTGGAGGTGGCTGACATTGTGATTGTACAATGACAACCAGTAGTAATGGAGGTGCGGTGGTAACTGGTGATGTTTGGCGGCTGGTGGGGTGGATGTATACATCTTGAAGGTTAGTGGTAATGGTTGCGTTGTTGGTGGTTCTGCAATGGTAGTAAACACAGCGGTGATAAAAGGTCACTTTCGCATAAATTTTTTAATTGAACAACATTTAAATGAATCAAATCCATTCAAAGCAAAAAAAAAAAAAAAAAGAAATTACACGTAATAAATTAATAACTTAATGATTTAGATTCAAATCCATATTAAGTAGAAACAAACAAGATCTAATTAGTTCTCGTTTGCAAATGATTACATAGCTTATAATTGTAGTGTCATATGTCCGACTTTTTTTTTTATCGCTTCACAATATTGTATAATGTAAATATAATGAATATCTGTTGGATATTGTAAAGCAGTACGAGAAGTAAATAAATATTACAAGTGTTCGAAAGGATAAACAAATAGGCCAATGTTTAGAACTGCCGCAAGCTTGTTGTGTCTTGAATCTTGATAACCTGAAATCAAGAAACACTAAATTTGGATGGTTACAACTGTGTGCTGAGTCGAGTGATTGCACTCTGTCCTTAAGACAAGATTGCCCTATATATATGCTTTTACGTTAGCGGAAAATAGTCTCCCAAGATAAAACAACACTTTAATCTCAACGCTACAAAGCAAATAGGTTGAGTCTGACGAAGAAAACAAATACGAATCGACTTGTCTTTGAAGAAATAGAAAAGGAAGGAAGAGTTTCGTTTTCGTCCAACGTTTTTTGACCGACTTTCTCTTCTATTTTGTCTCTCGTGTATATAGTGTGTCTCTGTTGTGTATATGTGTGTCTTTCCTCATTGTTTTTCGTCACCGTATGTCTTTGTGTTTTTCGTGTTCCACAATTGAGCCAAACAACTCAATATATAGCATGGAGGAGGGACTCCTCAACCGCCAAACAAGGTCGTTAATATCAATAGTGAGGGTTGTTAATGGCCATTAGAGAGGGCTGTTAGGAGGGTTGTTTATGGAGGAGTTAACATCCAAGTAATGGTTGGTTAATGCGCTAAAAAATAACCCAAACGGTAGGCGAAAGTTCTGCCTTTCGTCTTTCCCAAAATCAACTTTTCGAAACTCTAGGGACCAAATTGTAAATATTAAGCAATTTGGGGTCCAAAAAGATAATATCGAAAGTTTGCCCACAACCCAGCCCGAGCCCGAGCCCGGACGGACGGGGGGCGGCGCGCGCGTGTGGGCTTAGCCTTGAACCCAAGCACATCTAGGTCCTCCTCCTTTAAACACATGGGATACCCCTCGGGGTCCCAAACCCTTAAACCAACTCGATATGTTTGTAGGCCGATACCAGGTTGGTTGTAGTGTGTACAATACATTGAACTACACGTGACTGTGCATATCGCTCTTCTCTATGGGTGCACCATGATTCAAATCGGTTCTATGATTCATATCCAATGGTGGCTTCAATGAGATCGTCAATTATCTCACAACTGAGTTTGGAGTTAGACCAGTCTGTTAGATATCTTAGAAATTCAATTCCTAAGATGTCATCTGAGATACCCATATCTTTTGCCAAATAGTGTGACATGCTCAACGTCTTTAGATTTTAGTCTTCTTCCGTTATGATTGGTGCCCAGATAATTCTTGGCGCTTACTTAAGAGTGGTAACCGTTTTCGCGTAGTTAGTGGATCTTTCTCCCTCGTATGTGCGAACATACTTTACACACTTTTAATAATTACACTTAAAAAAACGGATCTTTTTAAGTCGTTTACAAAATCCAATCTTTAAACGGGAAAGAAGAAGAGATTAAACTTCTTATTTTAAAGCGTAAGGAATATAAATTATTTCGTGAAAACATTTTCATATTCCTCCTTACTTTAAGCCCTTTTTAATCAGACATCATTTAATCTTATTCTTGACAAGGAAGAAAAAAACTTATCCCAATTTCGGATTCGCCCACTTCATTTACTTCATCGGACCGAGTGTCCATTTCCTCCTTACCATAATTCGGATCCTTTGTCCGGAACGAGATATAGGCCTTCTGCCTGCAAGATAGAACCATATCTTCACCTTCTCCTCTTGTCCCAGTTGACATCTTCAACCTCTCGTGAGCGCTTGTTCCCACCACTCTCGGGAGCGGTGACACCATGAACACGTTGACCTTCAATGGCATAATCATCACTATCTTCTACCAGAAAACCACAGACATATCCAGATTTGATCACACAACTTTTGACCGACATCTTTCGAACACTAATACTAATACAATCTTGTCTTAAATTGTTGGATATTGTAAAGCACAGTACGGCAAGTAAATAAATATTACAAGTGTTCGAAAGGATAAACAAATAGGCCAATGTTTAGAACTGCCGCAAGCTTGCTGTGTCTTGAATCTTGATAACCTGAAATCAAGAAACACTAAATCTGGATGGTTACAACTGTGTGCTGAGTCGAGTGATTGCACTCAGTCCTTAAGACAAGATTGGCCCGTATATATGCTTTTATGTTAGCGGGCAATAGTCTCCCAAGATAAAACAACACTTTAATCTCAACGCTACAAAGCAAATAGGTTGAGTCTGACGAAGAAAACAAATACGAATCGACTGTTGAAGAAATAGAAAAGGAAGGAAGAGTTTCTGTTTCCGTCCAACGTTTTTGGACTGACTTTCTATTCTGTTTTGTCTCTCGTGTATATAGTGTGTCTCTGTTGTGTATATCTTGTGTATATGTGTGTCTTTCCTCACTATTTTTCGTCAATGTATGTTTGTGTTTTTCGTGTTCCACAATTGGGCCAAATGACTCAATATATAGCATGGATGAGGGACTCCTCAACCGCCAAACAAGGTGTTAATGGCATTAGTGAGGGCTGTTAATGGCCATTAGAGAGGGTTGTTAATGACCATTAGAGAGGCTGATTATGGTCATTGGTTGATGGCTGTTTATGGAGGAGTTAATGACCAAGTAATGGCCGGTTAATGCTCCAAATAGCCCGAACGGTAGGCGAAAGTTTCGCCTTCCGTCATTCCCAAAATCAACTTTTCATAAACTCTAGGGACCAAACTATAAATATTAAGCAATTTGGGGTCCAAAAATATAATATCAGCCCGGACCGGGCGGGCGGGCGGCGGCGGCGCGTGTGTGGGCTTAGCCTTGAACACAAGCACATCTAGGTCCTCCCTCCTTTAAACACATGGGATACCCCCTTGGGGTCCCAAACCCTTAACCACTTTAGAGACTTATAAAGAGAGCAATTCTTCCTTTTCCCACCGATGTGGTAGATTTGTCCCACACCATATTTTCATGCCTCAAACATCTTACTTCGTGGACCAATATCTCTTTCATTTCTCAACGAAATTTGACGATTCTTAGCCCTACGGTCATCTACTCACTTAGTAGATTATGCATGTGAGAAGAGACAAAGCCTCCAACATGCGAAACACTAGTGTTTAATTCATTAAATATGGGTGGACGCACCTCCCCGCCAAAGGCAAATTTCCAACAATCCCCTCTATGAAAGAGAGATTTTGGCGCACACACAAGGTGCCTACTTTCAGCGAAAATATATTGCATCAGGAGAGGTAGCTTCCGCTTTGAACCTTCCCTAGTTGAATACCACTGGACTTACTTACTGCGCGGTGAACGTGATGTCTTGAACCGTCAGTGTTTAGTGTAAGCCATGAAAATGGTACCAACACAATACCTCCCATTTATTCTTATGGTTTTGTCTGTTGTGGTTGTGGACACACTTGGATTCTTAAGTGCATTCATTTGAGGCGGCTGTCCTCGCACTTAAATAGGTGATCTCCTACAAGGTATCCTGCTATACCCCACTTCACGAGTGTTAGGAATAATTAAAAGTTTCCCCAACCTTAACCTCAACCGTTTGAGGATCGTTTAAAAGTTTGGAAGCTTAACCTTTACCCACCATGCAGGTAGCACTTTAATGTCTATCGCAGGAACAACTTTGGATTCATGTTTCCGTACATAAATCATCATCCGAAGTGCTTCTTGCTTCCACCGAAGCGCTCAACTGAACCTTTTGCAGCTGAGTTTTCCCATTGAACCAAATTCTTGGGATCTCCAATCAGTATGGCTGGGTTACCACCGTAATGGTTCGTATTGTTTGGGTTTTAAGCTCATTCCCCTAGACAGGCCGAACACTTGATCTCCGGGTAGTCTCTTAGTTAGTAAATAATGAACTGACACCCGTGATGATCAACTGCCATACGGTCTTATGTCTCCGACAGATCCTGACAGATATGTCCAGACGCCGTCATCCGTGTCCTTCCTGAAGCCGACCGGCTAGCCATAGTGTATAACTGCTGAACGCACGGGTTTCTCTCAATACGGGACGTCCTCTAAGGAGTCATGAAGTTACTCAACTTCTTTCATGCTTTCTATAAAGCGATAAACTCCAATCCCATCATGAATCGGTCGATATAAGTTTGCTTAGAGGATTTTCCAAGACCCACCATACACATTTACTTGTGGTTTTGGTGTTATTCATATCTGATGTCCAGTTTGCATAATTGTGTTCTCCCAGAACCGCTGGACATCCAGAATACTATAATATGTAGATAAGTGAATAATTCAGATATCGTCATATCCGACTTAACGCCTTCTATTGATCATTTATTAAGATCATCAGTGAACCTTAGTTCAACTGATCTGTTTGTAGGCCGATACCAGGTTGGTTGTAGTGTGTACAATACATTGAACTACACGTGACCTGTGCATATCGCTCCTTGTCTATGGGTGAACCATGATTCAAATCAGTTCTATGATTCATATCCATTGGTGGCTTCAATGAGACTGTCAATTATCTCACAACTGAGTTTGGAGTTAGACCAGTCCGTTAGATGTCTTAGAAATCCAATTCCTAAGATGTCATCTGAGATACCCATATCTTTTGTTTCAATATAGTTTCCACTCTCAGACTGTTGGTTTTCCAACTGTTGGCTTTCTAACTTCAGAGTCAATGTTTCTGTGGTCAGATTCATTATTTCTATTTTATCTGAAACTTTCAGGACCAAAATGTAAACATTTCAGGGACCAAAATGAAAGTTCAGGAAGAAGCCCAACAGTCCAGCAGACCAACTCTGATCCTCTTCTTCCAACTCTTCGGTTAGAAAGGTTGTTTCAACAACCATGTCACGCAAGACTGCAATGGCCCTGGATGTTAAGCTACTTACAAGGGAGTACATGTACAAGTAGCCGAGGCCTTATACTAGTCACTAGATCCATCTACTTTGTACTCACTTTTGAGTATCCTCTTTCACAACCCAAAGGTTCTTTTCCCGGAGGAAGATCAACTATTACGCAAGTATGGTTCTATATGATGGAATCTATTTCTCTCTTTGTAGCTTCTTTCCAAAGCAGCGCTTTTGAAGATGACAATTATTTGTTAATTGTCCATGGTTCATTCTCAACCATACAAGATAGAAGGACTGGAACAAGTCTTTGTCCCTTCTTTGCTCCGTCTCGGTTCACCATCTAGAATCCCTGAGTTCTATAGATCTGGAATATTAAGTTCCGGATAGCCAGCAACTTTCAAGTCATGTAAATACGGAACGTTTAGTTCCGGACAGTCAGGCACTTGCGGGTTCTTGTTAACCTTGAGCAATCACTTCTTTTTCCTTTTCAAGGAAAGTTATCTTCAAAGAATTCAGCATTCTTTGACACCAAGAGGCGATAAGCACTGCTGTTATTTGCAGATCCGGTGGATATGCAATCTACGATCTTAGGTACAACTTGACTGTTTCGATATTCCAACTTTTACCAAGCCATCCCACATCACAACATTTGTATGAGAGATCCTTTCCATGTTTCACACGAAGAGTTATCCTTATCCTTATGCGTATTTCTGTTGAGAATCGCATTAGCGGTAAGGATCGCCTTGCCCCACATAATTTGGGCGTACGACTTTGCGCTTGTCTAACACCGTTGGACTGAGGTGAGTTATGAGTAGTCGTTTAATGAATGATGCTTCACATTCTCCCCCTCTATCACTACGAAATTCTCAATCCATAGGCTTAGTTGATTTTCAACTTCTGCTTTGTAGCGCTTATCCGCTTCAACAACTTCATCTTTGCTTTTCAACAAACAAAGGATTACATACGTTGTACCATCATCAATGAAGGTCACAAAGTACTTGTCTCCCCCCTCTATTTTGTATAAACTTTAAATCACCCATAAATGTGTGACTAAGTTCTAGAGGAGCGGTGCTTCTTTCGCTATTCCTTTGACGAAATTTGGAAAGGTGATTTTGCCTCTTCGCATACCTCACATTCATTTTGAGGGTTTATGTCGAAAGAAGGCAACAATCTCAACTTCGCTAGCTTTTGAATGACTTTCTATTTAACGTGTCTTAATATATAATGGCATAGATGCACGGATTACAATTATATAATTTATTTGGCTACAGACGTACTATACCATTCTTAATTATTATAGACCTGTTGGACTAGTCTCAAACCAGTTTGACCAACAACGTCCCTTAAACCAAGTTTGGGACATGTATCACCTCATCCGAGAGTGATCTCATTCCCTGAAGTCCTATTGAGGACAACCTCTCCAACCCCTTCTACTTTAGAGGTGGCATTGCTTCACATGAACAACCTCTTGCCCGTGGTTAGGGCGTAATCGGATCATATTTGATCTGTATACTCTGGCCCACTGCAGTTGCTTTGGCAGAATGAGTGTCCAAGTTCTTTTCTACCTTTCTTTTGGCCTTCGGATCATTTAGGACCTGGAAACTCTGGCCCACCTTACTAGGTGTCCATTACTTTTCCTATGAAATGAATTCTGGCCCCACTTCAGTCGCCCGTAGGCTTTGTATGATTGAGTGTCCAATATCATCATATCAAATGAATTTTGGCCCACTCCAGTCGCCCGGAGGCTTTGTATGACTGGGTGTCCAATATCATCCTATGAAGGATCTTCTGGCAAATAGTGTGACAGGCTCAACATCTTTACCTTTTAGTCTTCTTCCGTTATGATTGGTGCCCAGATAATTCTTGGCGCTTACTTAAGAGTGGTAATAGTTTACGCACAGTTAGTGGATCTTTCTCCCTCGTATGTGCGAACATACTTTACACACTTTTAATAATTACACTTAAAAGAACGGATCTTTTTAAGTCGTTTACAAAATCCAATCTTTAAACGGGAAAGAAGAAGAGATTAAACTTCTTATTTTAAAGCGTAACGAATATAAATTATTTCGTGAAAACATTTTTATATTCCTCCTTACTTTAAGCCCTTTTTAATCGGACATCATTTAATCTTATTCTTGACAAGGAAGAAAAAAAATGTATCCCAATTTCGAATTCTAGCCCACTTCGGTCACTTCATCGGACCGAGTGTCCATTTCCTTCTTCCATAATTCGGATCCTTTGTCCGGGACAGATATAGGCCTTCGCCGCAAGATAGAACCATATCTTCACCTTCTCCTCTTGTCCCGAGTTGACATCCTCAACCTCTCGTGAGAGCTTGTTCCCACCACTCTCGGGAGCGGTGACACCATGAACACGTTGACCTTCAACGACATAATCATCACTATCTTCTACCGAAAATCACGGCCATATCCAGATTTGGTCACACAACTTTTGACCGACATCTTTCGAACACTAATACTAATACAATCTTGTCTTAAATTATTGGATATTGTAAAGCAGGACGGCAAGTAAATAAATATTACAAGTGTTCGAAAGGATAAACAAATAGGCCAATGTTTAGAACTGCCGCAAGATTGCTGTGTCTTGAATCTTGATAACCTGAAATCAAGAAACACTAAATCTGGATGGTTACAACTGTGTGCTGAGTCGAGTGATTGCACTCTGTCCTTAAGACAAGATTGCCCTATATATATGCTTTTACGTTAGCGGAAAATAGTCTCCCAAGATAAAACAACACTTTAATCTCAACGCTACAAAGCAAATAGGTTGAGTCTGACGAAGAAAACAAATACGAATCGACTTGCTGAAGAAATAGAAAAGGAAGGAAGAGTTTCTGTTCTCGTCCAACGTTTTTGGAGTGACTTTCTCTTCTGTTTTGTCTCTGTGTATATAGTGTGTCTCTGTTGTGTATATGTGTGTCTTTCCTCATTGTTTTTCGTCACTGTATGTGCTGTGTTTTTCGTGTTCCACAATTGAGCCAAACAACTCAATATATAGCATGGAGGAGGGACTCCTCAACTGCCAAACAAGGCTGTTAATATCAATAGTGAGGGTTGTTAATGGCCATTAGAGAGGGCTGTTAGGAGGGTTGTTTATGGAGGAGTTAACATCCAAGTAATGGCTGGTTAATGCGCTAAAAAATAACCCAAACGGTAGGCAGAAAGTTCCTGCCTTTCGTCTTTCCCAAAATCAACTTTTCAGAAACTCTAGGGACCAAATTGTAAATATTAAGCAATTTGGGGTCCAAAAAGATAATATCAGAAAGTTCCCACAGCCCGAGCCCGAGCCCAGACCGGACGGACGGGCGGCGGCGCGCGTGTGGGCTTAGCCTTGAACCCAAGCACATCTAGGTCCTCCCTCCTTTAAACACATGGGATACCCCTTGGGGTCCCAAACCCTTAAACCAACCTGATATGTTTGTAGGCTGATACCAGGTTGGTTGTAGTGTGTACAATACATTGAACTACACGTGACCTGTGCATATCGCTCCTTCTCTATGGGTGCACCATGATTCAAATCAGTTCTATGATTCATATCCAATGGTGGCTTCAATGAGACTGTCAATTATCTCACAACTGAGTTTGGAGTTAGACCAGTCTGTTAGATATCTTAGAAATTCAATTCCTAAGATGTCATCTGAGATACCCATATCTTTTGCCAAATAGTGTGACATGCTCAACGTCTTTAGATTTTAGTCTTCTTCCGTTATGATTGGTGCCCAGATAATTCTTGGCGCTTACTTAAGAGTGGTAACCGTTTTCGCGTAGTTAGTGGATCTTTCTCCCTCGTATGTGCGAACATACTTTACACACTTTTAATAATTACACTTAAAAAAACGGATCTTTTTAAGTCGTTTACAAAATCCAATCTTTAAACGGGAAAGAAGAAGAGATTAAACTTCTTATTTTAAAGCGTAAGGAATATAAATTATTTCGTGAAAACATTTTCATATTCCTCCTTACTTTAAGCCCTTTTTAATCAGACATCATTTAATCTTATTCTTGACAAGGAAGAAAAAAAACTTATCCCAATTTCGGATTCTGGCCCACTTCAGTTACTTCATCGGACTGAGTGTCCATTTCCTCCTTACCATAATTCGGATCCTTTGTCTGGAACAGATATAGGCCTTCTGCTGCAAGATAGAACCATATCTTCAGCCTTCTCCTCTTGTCCCAGTTGACATCTTCAACCTCTCGTGAGCGCTTGTTCCCACCACTCTCGGGAGCGGTGACACCATGAACACGTTGACCTTCAATGGCATAATCATCACTATCTTCTACCAGAAAACCACAGACATATCCAGATTTGATCACACAACTTTTGACCGACATCTTTCGAACACTAATACTAATACAATCTTGTCTTAAATTGTTGGATATTGTAAAGCAGTACGGCAAGTAAATAAATATTACAAGTGTTCGAAAGGATAAACAAATAGGCCAATGTTTAGAACTGCCGCAAGCTTGCTGTGTCTTGAATCTTGATAACCTGAAATCAAGAAACACTAAATCTGGATGGTTACAACTGTGTGCTGAGTCGAGTGATTGCACTCAGTCCTTAAGACAAGATTGGCCCGTATATATGCTTTTATGTTAGCGGGCAATAGTCTCCCAAGATAAAACAACACTTTAATCTCAACGCTACAAAGCAAATAGGTTGAGTCTGACGAAGAAAACAAATACGAATCGACTGTTGAAGAAATAGAAAAGGAAGGAAGAGTTTCTGTTTCCGTCCAACGTTTTTGGACTGACTTTCTATTCTGTTTTGTCTCTGTGTATATAGTGTGTCTCTGTTGTGTATATCTTGTGTATATGTGTGTCTTTCCTCACTATTTTTCGTCAATGTATGTGCTGTGTTTTTCGTGTTCCACAATTGGGCCAAACAGCTCAATATATAGCATGGATGAGGGACTCCTCAACTGCCAAACAAGGCTGTTAATGGCATTAGTGAGGGCTGTTAATGGCCATTAGAGAGGGTTGTTAATGACCATTAGAGAGGCTGATTATGGTCATTGGTTGATGGCTGTTTATGGAGGAGTTAACTGCCAAGTAATGGCTGGTTAATGCTCCAAATAGCCCGAACGGTAGGCAGAAAGTTTCTGCCTTCCGTCATTCCCAAAATCAACTTTTCATAAACTCTAGGGACCAAACTATAAATATTAAGCAATTTGGGGTCCAAAAATATAATATCAGCCCGGACCGGGCGGGCGGGCGGCGGCGGCGCGTGTGTGGGCTTAGCCTTGAACACAAGCACATCTAGGTCCTCCCTCCTTTAAACACATGGGATACCCCTTGGGGTCCCAAACCCTTAACCACTTTAGAGGCTTATAAAGAGAGCAATTCTTCCTTTTCCCACCGATGTGGTAGATTTGTCCCACACCATATTTTCATGCCTCAAACATCTTACTTCGTGGACCAATATCTCTTTCATTTCTCAACGAAATTTGACGATTCTTAGCCCTACGGTCATCTACTCACTTAGTAGATTATGCATGTGAGAAGAGACAAAGCCTCCAACATGCGAAACACTAGTGTTTAATTCATTAAATATGGGTGGACGCACCTCCCCGCCAAAGGCAAATTTCCAACAATCCCCTCTATGAAAGAGAGATTTTGGCGCACACACAAGGTGCCTACTTTCAGCGAAAATATATTGCATCAGGAGAGGTAGCTTCCGCTTTGAACCTTCCCTAGTTGAATACCACTGGACTTACTTACTGCGCGGTGAACGTGATGTCTTGAACCGTCAGTGTTTAGTGTAAGCCATGAAAATGGTACCAACACAATACCTCCCATTTATTCTTATGGTTTTGTCTGTTGTGGTTGTGGACACACTTGGATTCTTAAGTGCATTCATTTGAGGCGGCCTGTCCTCGCACTTAAATAGGTGATCTCCTACAAGGTATCCTGCTATACCCCACTTCACGAGTGTTAGGAATAATTAAAAGTTTCCCCAACCTTAACCTCAACCGTTTGAGGATCGTTTAAAAGTTTGGAAGCTTAACCTTTACCCACCATGCAGGTAGCACTTTAATGTCTATCGCAGGAACAACTTTGGATTCATGTTTCCGTACATAAATCATCATCCGAAGTGCTTCTTGCTTCCACCGAAGCGCTCAACTGAACCTTTTGCAGCTGAGTTTTCCCATTGAACCAAATTCTTGGGATCTCCAATCAGTATGGCTGGGTTACCACCGTAATGGTTCGTATTGTTTGGGTTTTAAGCTCATTCCCCTAGACAGGCCGAACACTTGATCTCCGGGTAGTCTCTTAGTTAGTAAATAATGAACCGACACACCGTGATGATCAATCGCCATACGGTCTTATGTCTCCGACGGATCCCGACAGATATGTCCGTACGCCGTCATCCGTGTCCTTCTCTGAAGCCGACCGGCTAGCCATAGTGTATATAAGCGCCGAACGCACGGGTTTCTCTCAATACGGGACGTCCTCTAAGGAGTCATGAAGTTACTCAACTTCTTTCATGCTTTCTATAAAGCGATAAACTCCAATCCCATCATGAATCGGTCGATATAAGTTTGCTTAGAGGATTTTCCAAGACCCACCATACACATTTACTTGTGGTTTTGGTGTTATTCATATCTGATGTCCAGTTTGCATAATTGTGTTCTCCCAGAACCGCTGGACATCCAGAATACTATAATATGTAGATAAGTGAATAATTCAGATATCGTCATATCCGACTTAACGCCTTCTATTGATCATTTATTAAGATCATCAGTGAACCTTAGTTCAACTGATCTGTTTGTAGGCCGATACCAGGTTGGTTGTAGTGTGTACAATACATTGAACTACACGTGACCGTGCATATCGCTCCTTGTCTATGGGTGAACCATGATTCAAATCGGTTCTATGATTCATATCCATTGGTGGCTTCAACGAGATCTGTCAATTATCTCACAACCGAGTTTGGAGTTAGACCGATCCGTTAGATGTCTTAGAAATCCAATTCCTAAGATGTCATCGAGATACCCATATCTTTTGTTTCAATATAGTTTCCACTCTCGACCGTTGGTTTTCCAACTGTTGGCTTTCTAACTTCGAGTCAATGTTTCGTGGTCGATTCATTATTTCTATTTTATCCGAAACTTTCGGGACCAAAATGTAAACATTTCAGGGACCAAAATGAAAGTTCAGGAAGAAGCCCAACAGTCCAGCAGACCAACTCTGATCCTCTTCTTCCAACTCTTCGGTTAGAAAGGTTGTTTCAACAACCATGTCACGCAAGACTGCAATGGCCCTGGATGTTAAGCTACTTACACGGAGTACATGTACAAGTAGCCGAGGCCTTATACTAGTCACTAGATCCATCTACTTTGTACTCACTTTTGAGTATCCTCTTTCACAACCCAAAGGTTCTTTTCCCGGAGGAAGATCAACTATTACGCAAGTATGGTTCTATATGATGGAATCTATTTCTCTCTTTGTAGCTTCTTTCCAAAGCAGCGCTTTTGAAGATGACAATTATTTGTTAATTGTCCATGGTTCATTCTCAACCATACAAGATAGAAGGACTGGAACAAGTCTTTGTCCTCTTCTTTGCTCCGTCTCGGTTCACCATCTAGAATCCCTGAGTTCTACAGATCTGGAATATTAAGTTCCGGATAGCCAGCAACTTTCAAGTCATGTAAATACGGAACGTTTAGTTCCGGACAGTCAGGCACTTGCGGGTTCTTGTTAACCTTGAGCAATCACTTCTTTTTCCTTTTCAAGGAAAGTTATCTTCAAAGAATACAGCATTCTTTGACACCAAGAGGCGATAAGCACTGCTGTTATTTGCAGATCCGGTGGATATGCAATCTATAGTCTTAGGTACAACTTGACCTGTTTCGATATTCCAACTTTTACCAAGCCATCCCACATCACAACATTTGTATGAGAGATCCTTTCCATGTTTCACACGAAGAGTTATCCTTATCCTTATGCGTATTTCTGTTGAGAATCGCATTAGCGGTAAGGATCGCCTTGCCCCACATAATTTGGGCGTACGACTTTGCGCTTGTCTAACACCGTTGGACTGAGGTGAGTTATGAGTAGTCGTTTAATGAATGATGCTTCACATTCTCCCCCTCTATCACTACGAAATTCTCAATCCATAGGCTTAGTTGATTTTCAACTTCTGCTTTGTAGCGCTTATCCGCTTCAACAACTTCATCTTTGCTTTTCAACAAACAAAGGATTACATACGTTGTACCATCATCAATGAAGGTCACAAAGTACTTGTCTCCCCCCTCTATTTTGTATAAACTTTAAATCACCCATAAATGTGTGACTAAGTTCTAGAGAGCGGTGTGCTTCTTTCGCTATTCCTTTGACGAAATTTGGAAAGGTGATTTTGCCTCATCGCATACCTCACATTCATTTTGAGGGTTTATGTCGAAAGAAGGCAACAATCTCAACTTCGCTAGCTTTTGAATGACTTTCTATTTAACGTGTCTTAATATATAATGGCATAGATGCACGGATTACAATTATATAATTTATTTGGCTACAGACGTACTATACCATTCTTAATTATTATAGACCTGTTGGACTAGTCTCAAACCAGTTTGACCAACAACGTCCCTTAAACCAAGTTTGGGACATGTATCACCTCATCCGAGAGTGATCTCATTCCCTGAAGTCCTATTGAGGACAACCTCTCCAACCCCTTCTACTTTAGAGGTGGCATTGCTTCACATGAACAACCTCTTGCCTGTGGTTAGGGCGTAATCGGATCATATTTGATCTGTATACTCTGGCCCACTGCAGTTGGTTTGGCAGAATGAGTGTCCAAGTTCTTTTCTGCCTTTCTTTTGGCCTTCGGATCATTTAGGACCTGGAAACTCTGGCCCACCTTACTAGGTGTCCATTACTTTTCCTATGAAATGAATTCTGGCCCCACTTCAGTCGCCCGTAGGCTTTGTATGATTGAGTGTCCAATATCATCATATCAAATGAATTTTGGCCCACTCCAGTCGCCCGGAGGCTTTGTATGACTGGGTGTCCAATATCATCCTATGAAGGATCTTCTGCCAAATAGTGTGACAGGCTCAACATCTTTACCTTTTAGTCTTCTTCCGTTATGATTGGTGCCCAGATAATTCTTGGCGCTTACTTAAGAGTGGTAATAGTTTACGCACAGTTAGTGGATCTTTCTCCCTCGTATGTGCGAACATACTTTACACACTTTTAATAATTACACTTAAAAGAACGGATCTTTTTAAGTCGTTTACAAAATCCAATCTTTAAACGGGAAAGAAGAAGAGATTAAACTTCTTATTTTAAAGCGTAAGGAATATAAATTATTTCGTGAAAACATTTTTATATTCCTCCTTACTTTAAGCCCTTTTTAATCAGACATCATTTAATCTTATTCTTGACAAGGAAGAAAAAAAAATGTATCCCAATTTCGAATTCTAGCCCACTTCAGTCACTTCATCGGACTGAGTGTCCATTTCCTTCTTCCATAATTCGGATCCTTTGTCTGGGACAGATATAGGCCTTCTGCTGCAAGATAGAACCATATCTTCAGCCTTCTCCTCTTGTCCCAGTTGACATCCTCAACCTCTCGTGAGAGCTTGTTCCCACCACTCTCGGGAGCGGTGACACCATGAACACGTTGACCTTCAACGACATAATCATCACTATCTTCTACCAGAAAACCACAGCCATATCCAGATTTGGTCACACAACTTTTGACCGACATCTTTCGAACACTAATACTAATACAATCTTGTCTTAAATTATTGGATATTGTAAAGCAGTACGGCAAGTAAATAAATATTACAAGTGTTCGAAAGGATAAACAAATAGGCCAATGTTTAGAACTGCCGCAAGATTGCTGTGTCTTGAATCTTGATAACCTGAAATCAAGAAACACTAAATCTGGATGGTTACAACTGTGTGCTGAGTCGAGTGATTGCACTCTGTCCTTAAGACAAGATTGCCCTATATATATGCTTTTACGTTAGCGGAAAATAGTCTCCCAAGATAAAACAACACTTTAATCTCAACGCTACAAAGCAAATAGGTTGAGTCTGACGAAGAAAACAAATACGAATCGACTTGCTTTGAAGAAATAGAAAAGGAAGGAAGAGTTTGTTTCGTCCAACGTTTTGGGTGACTTTCTCTTCTGTTTTGTCTCTCGTGTGTATAGTGTGTCTCTCGTTGTGTATATGTGTGTCTTTCCTCACTATTTTTCGTCAATGTATGTGCTGTGTTTTTCGTGTTCCACAATTGAGCCAAACAACTCAATATATAGCATGGATGAGGGACTCCTCAACTGCCAAACAAGGTTGTTAATGGCATTAGTGAGGGCTGTTAATGGCCATTAGAGAGTGTTGTTAATGACCATTAGAGAGGCTGATTATGGTCATTGGTTGAGGGCTGTTTATGGAGGAGTTAACAGCCAAGTAATGACTGGTTAATGCTCCAAATAGCCCAAACGGTAGGTAGAAAGTTTCTGCCTTCCGTTATTCCCAAAATCAACTTTCCATTAACTCTAGGGACCAAACTATAAATATTAAGCAATTTGGGGTCCAAAAATATAATATCAGCCCGGATCGGGCGGGCGGGCGGGCGGCGGCGGCGCGTGTGTGGGCTTAGCCTTGAACACAAGCACATCTAGGTCCTCCCTCCTTTAAACACATGGGATACCCCTTGGGGTCCCAAACCCTTAACCACTTTAGAGACTTATAAAGAGAGCAATTCTTCCTTTTCCCACCGATGTGGTAGATTTGTCCCACACCATATTTTCATGCCTCAAACACCTTACTTCGTGGACCAATATCTCTTTCATTTCTCAACGAAATTTGACGATTCTTAGCCCTACGGTCATCTACTCACTTAGTAGATTATGCATGTGAGAAGAGACAAAGCTTCCAACATGCGGAACACTAGTGTTTAATTCATTAAATATGGGTGGACGCACCCCCAAAAGGCAAATTTCCAACAATATCGTGTAGCTATTTTTAGCATCGATCGCTTGTTAAAATATAATCAGCATGTGCGGAATATTTAAATATAATAATTATGGCATTAGATTTACATATAACAAAACTCAAAAATAACAACTAACAACTAACTAGAAGAGTCTTCCAAGGCCAATGCTTTCTTGATCAGCCCTACATGTTGGACCAACACAACACTCACACACGCCATTAACACATTGTCGAATCCCAACTCTGCATGGCCTTGGCAATCTGATACCGTAGTACAATGGGGCTGTTGTCCCATCACAATATCTGAGGATAAAAAAAGATATTAGCACCTTGCACAAAAATTATAACATGTTAGTTCATGAGAAATTGAAAGTCATTGTACGATCAGAGTCAAATCTAGAGTTAGTATGTTCAAAGCTGGTGCGATTAACAATTTATATGCATCTTGCATTCTAATAAAAATCTCATTTTAATGGTCCGATTTGAAAACAGTGTGTAAAATCGTGCTTACTATTGACAACCTAGATCCACCAAGTTTTATTAGTTAAGATTCTAACAAATCACAATTTAATCAAAACCTTCTTAAGTTATAAACTTATGTTTAAATAGAGTGTGTGTGTCTCTCTCTGTCACAGAGAGAGAGACTAACCACATGAAAAGACCAATAAAGTGGCTAGGAAAAAACAGAATCATAGAAGTTTTAGCCATGTTTTGTGTAAAGAAGTCTTTTTTTTGGCTTTAGAGTGCTTCTTATTGTGACATTTTATAATACCTAGTTCATTAAGTACTTGCTAATTTTTCTGTACAGAAAATTGATAAGTTTATTTCCAATTGTGAAAATGTGATCTTAATTTGTTTCTCATTAATTTTGGTAAGAGGATCTAAGAAATTAAGGAAATTATTTTGTTTATATAAGGTCAGTAAATTTTTCTGATAAACAGAAAATTGATAAGTTTATTTCTAATTGTGAACATGTGTTTACCCGTAATTCGGTACAATTGAATTTGTATAAATGGTCAAGGATATGCGAACCAATATGATCAAAATAGCAAGATAATATGCAATAACAAATAGGATAATTAGAATGAAAGTAAGTAAAAATTAAAATAAAAGTTTGAGCATGGGAGGAGCTATGAGCTATAATCTCTAGGCAAACGTATTGCTAAGTCTTGAAAACGTAATCACGGACAAGAAGTTACTCGAAACAATATCAATGTGCTCTTATTATATGAAGTTTTAAATGATCCTTTACAATGGAATAATGAGCTCTACTTATACTAAAGCTATGCGGTGCATGATACATGAATCATGCTCTCTTAATTCCTAACATTAATGCTGACAATAAAGAGTAATAAAGAGCGATGAAGAATAATAAAGACCGGGGAGTTTCCGGGATCTTCCATAGTTGTTCTATAACGGTCATGTCTTGAGAATTGCTTCTAACCGGCTGTAGGCTTGTATTCCGTGACAGATACCCGGACAAGCACCTTTAGAGCTAGAGGATGCTACCGGTATGTCATTGGCTTTGGGCTTCTTTTACGGTGATCCTCTTCTTCCGGACATGCGGAGGGAAAGTACCCGGTGTCATTGTTACCTTACAAATGTTGATTCCTAATACAATTAGAATCCTAAGTTACCTTAAATATACATCTATCATAATTACAAAATATACAGAGAATATTCGGAGAATATTCGCAAATACTCCCCCTCAGCCGGAGCGGGAGGAGGCCGAACGCTAAGGCTGTATCGGAAGTCGGTGAAGAGCTATCGCGGTAGTCCCTTTGTGAAGATGTTTGCATGCTGATAAGAAGAAGGCACGTGTAATATTTTGACCTGACCACGGGCAACCTTCTCTCGCACAAAGTGGATATCCATCTCAATATGCTTAGTCCGCTGATGTTGGACCGGATTATGAGACATATAAATAGCAGATATGTTGTCACAATAGACTATAGACGCCTTGCGGAGTTGACACTGGAGCTCCAAAAGAAGATTTCGGAGACAAAAGATCTCAGCAACTACATTAGCAACACCACGATATTCTGCTTCACCACTCGAACGGGATAGTGTGGCCTGCCTCTTGGCGGACCATGAGATAAGATTATCCTCAAGAAATACACAGTACCCTGAGGTGGAGCGACGTGTGTCTGGGCATCCTACCCAATCTGCATCCGTGTAGGCAAGTAACTTGGTTGGGGCAGAAAGGTATATGTGTAATCCAAAGTCTAGTGTGACCTTAACGTATCTGATAATACGTTAGAGGGCGGCAAAATGGGACTCTCGGGGGTCGTGCATGAACAGACACACCTGCTGAACGGCATATGCAATATCAGGCCTAGTGAATGTAAGATACTGAAGAGCACCTGCTAGACTACGATATAAAGTGGGATCAGAAACTGGCGCACTGTCATTGGCACTAAGCTTGGATTTGGAGTCCACCGGAGTTGGCATAATTTTACAATTTTCCATCTTGGCCCTGTACACTATCTCTTCTGCATACTTACGCTGACACAGGAACATAGTGGATGCAGATCTGGTTACCAATATATCCAAAAAATAACTTATCTTGCCCAAGTCAGTCATAACAAATTCAGTTTTGAGTAGAGCAATGATTTCATTATTCAAACCGTCAGATGAGGCAGTAAGAACAATGCCATCGACATATAATAGCAAATATGCAGTGCTGCTACCTCGGTGAAAAGTGAAGAGAGAGTTATCACACCTGCTACATACAAAACCAATCTGCAGAAGATACCTGGCAAAATGATCATACCAAGCGCGGGGTGCCTGTTTCAATCCATACAATGACTTCCTGAGACGACACACAAACTGCGGAGCTGCCGGATGAACAAAGCCAGGAGGCTGATGCATGTACACAGTCTCTTTCAAATCCCCATGAATGATTGCATTCTTGACATCAAGCTGATGAATCGGCCAATGCATGCCTATAGCAATACTAAGAATAGTCCAAATAGTGACCGGTTTAACAACCGGACTGAATGTCTCACCACAATCAATACCCTCCTGCTGATTAGTGTTATTGGCGACTAGTCTTGCCTTATACCTCTCTAAGTCACTACTGTCTCTGAACTTGTGCCGAAATAGCCACATACATCGAATAACATTCACACATTCGGGTCTAGATACCAAATCCCAAGTGTTTTGCTTGGTTAAAACGTTAAATTCCTCTCACATGGCCGCATTCCAATTTGGGTCTAGTTTTGCTAGTTTTGGATTTTTTGGAATGGGTGATAAGGTTTGTGTAGAGAGATTGAAGTGAACCTTGGGTTTGAAGATCCCGTGTTGTGCACGAGTCTCCATGCGATGAGACGGCAGTGGCGGTGGGTCGGGGTGGCCGGGAGGTTCTTTGGTCCACGGTTACGGACCGGTGGGCGCAGATTTTAGCTGGGATCGGTTTCTAGACAGGTGTCTTTGGACCGGTTTCGGACAGAGTGTCCGGGTTTCCTGGACAGACAGTGTCTTTGGGGTAGTTCTTTGAGTGATGGGCAGCAGTGTCGCTGGTGGTGCAGGTGACTCGACTGGGGGCTGTAGGGGTGAGCAGGGAGCTGTTGGGGTGGTGCCGGACTGTGGCGAGACTATCGAAATAGTGGGCTGATGTTGGTATATATTTTGGATGACCGGGGACAGACTTGGCTCATCGAGAAAGATGTAATTAGTGGTCTGAAATTTCTGGAGATTTGAAAAAGGAAAGGTTGTCTCGTCAAATGTGACGTGACGGGAGACGATGATTTTGCGAGTAGAAATGTCATAGCACAAGTAGCCCCGATGATTAGGAGATAGACCAAGGAAGACACATGGCGAGTGCGAGGGGCAAGTTTGTGAGGTGCAGTAGCGGCTATGTTGGGGTAGCATAAACATCCAAAAATATGTAGGTGATCATATGATGGTAGCCTACGGTATAAGATTTCGGTAGGGGTCTTGTTTTGGAGTGTGCTAGTTGGTAAAATATTAAGAAGGGATTCTACCATTTTGACAGCATAGACCCAAAAAGGTGGTGGTAGGCAGGCATGAAACAGAAGTGTGCGAACCATGTTATTGATGGTACGTATAATTCTTTCAGTATTTCCGTTTTGGGAAGAAGTATAGGGACAAGAAAAATGGAAAGCCATGCCTTGTTTAGAACAGAAATTGTGAAATGCCGAGTTATTAAATTCACGTCCATTATCACATTGGAATGATTTGATAGATTTTTCAAATTGTGTTTTAATGAATTTTTTAAACTCGAGGAATTTTGTAAAAACTTCTGATTTGAATTTCAGTGGGTACATCCAGACAAAATGTGAAAAATCATCCAAGAATACTAGATAAAATTTATGACCCAAAGAGCTAACAATCGGAGATGTCCACAAATCAGCATGAACAATATTAAAAGGAGAAAAAGTAACATTGTTTGATGACATAAATGGAAGACGAGTATGTTTGCCTAGTGGATAAGAAAAACAGTGCTGGCCAATTTTTTCATTATTACATTGAATACGCTTAGAAGTCCTAAGAAAAGTAAAAACTAGGTCTCCGGGGTGTCCGAGTTTGTTGTTCCAAGTGGAGGGAGAGATTGCCGCAAGGGATAGAGGTGCTTGCGGTCTGACAGCGGAAGATTGAGTGAACGGGTAGAGGTCTCCCACACTATTGCAGCATGTAAGAATTTTCCCCGTATTGAGTTCCTTCACAAAAAACCAAAAGGGTTAAATTCGACAGACACAGAATTATTGCTAGTGAATTTTCTAACAGAGATTAAGTTTTTAATGATGTTAGTTGTGTATAGGACGTGGTTTAGAGAGAAAGGTGGGTGTGGATGTTTGGTGTGTGTGTTACCGTAACCTTCAATTGGAATGTGATGACCATTGCCGACAGTAATAAATTGAGGACACTTTAACTGACGTAGTTGAGATAGGTTACCTAACGATCGGGTGAGGTGAGATGTGGCTCCGGTGCCCATGTACCAATTGTCGTCGGGCTGTTGAAGGTTCACGGTGGTGTAGGCACGGCCCAAATCGGTCGGGGCTAGGCATTTGGGCGCTCACTGCCGCCTGCGCTGTGGTGGTGGGCTGCTGGTGGTGGGCGGGGCCCAAGAGGCCGATCGACCAAGACTTCGGGGCCCGGGCCCCTACGGTTGGGTACGGGCATGCGAGCGAGGCCGGTTCGTTGGTTGGGCCATTGCTACTTTGGTTGGACCACCGATGTTGTTGTTCTTTGCGATTCTTCTTGTCCGGTGCCACTGGTTGCATTGGCCTTTTCCGCGGCCCTTGCCTTTGTTGTTTCGACGTCTGCCGCCACGACCTCCGCCACCGGTCCGCTCGTCGCTTGGACATCTTTGTGATGGCCGGTTCTTTCGCCGGCCGCGCAGTGTTGCCATCCCGTCAACGGCTAACGCCTTTTGATTATATTCCTCTTGTTTAGTACGTCTAGTTTCTTTCAATAATAGTTGTGAACGTGCCTTGTTGAAACTTGGGAGAGGGTCGACTTGTTGAATCATTGTTGCGAGTGTGTCATATTCACCTTTTGGTAAACCCGCAACAAGTTGAAGCACTATCTTGGTTTCTGAAACAGAAGTCCCGACGTTGGATAGTTGATCGGTTATGAGTTTCAGTTGCTTACAATATTCGGACATATTGTTAAAATTCTCGAGGCGGGTATTATTGAATTGCTCTTCCAAATATATGGCCCGAGTATTTTTATTGTCCTGAAAGATTTCTTCTAGCCGGACCCAAAGTTTACGTGCCGTAGCACCTGTTTTCATGATAGTGCACAATGGTCTTTGGAGATGGTGCCGTAGATCCATTGTTTGACGATGGCGTCAAAACGACGCCAGATTGAGTCTGTAACATCGGTGGGACGAGGAACAGATTCGTCAATATGATCGAGCACGTTGTATGCACATGCGTGCATGTAGAATAGTTCCATCCACATGGAATATTGACAGTCTTCTTGGTCAAGAATTATAGGGATAGAATTCTTGATGTTGTTAACGGCGAATGCCAGATGAAAAGAAGATACTGAACGTTGAGAGGGGTTGTCAAGTGTGCCAGTGCGGTCAACCGGAGATCAACGAAGAAGAAGATGAAAACTACAACGAAATCTTAACCGAAGGTAGTGAAAGCGACGTGGATCAATTTGACCACAAATACCAATTCCAACCGAAGAACCACAGGAAATCATCAAGCAATTAGAACATGTTTTTTTGAGAATGTAATTTTTTTAATTGTAATTTTATTATGTAATTTGCAACTTTTGGACAACACCACAAAGTTGCAATTTAGATTTTACTTTTTAGACAATTGTATTTGTATTACAAAAAAATCATGTCTATTAATATAAGAGGCACAAAAACAGCTTTGAGATGTTTTTATTACACTATCTTATCTTGTTTATTGAATTTTTTTTATACATATGTTATTTAAAAAAAAAAAAAAAAAAGGGAAATCCGCCGGACCCCGCCCCGACCCCGACCCGATACCGACGGGATCGGGATCGGGATCGGGACTGGAACAAGTCCCGCCAGACCCGACCCTTCGCCCGTCCCGCCCTGACCCCAACCCCGACCCCGCCAAACCCGCTTGTTCCGGATCTTCGTCCTGCCAATCCTCACGTCAAGGTGAGAGCTCTCTTCTAATGGCAGCTGAATGCTCTAAAAATTAACCTCCGAACAAACCCCGGCATCTCAAAGAAGAGCCAAAACTTCACCTTGTAAAGCTAAATATTGGGCTGCAGAAAACCAAAACACTTCATCCAAGCTTTTCGTCCAAGATTTACAATTGGATCCCACACCTTTCTGCGAGGAAAGTGACTGGCTGCTACAAATCTGAGATAAGGGGAAACACGGGATGAGAAACAGTACAAAACTTTAGAACATGCGAATAAATAATCTGAAAATGAAAGCCAACGCCCACAGTGAGAATCAAAGAGAAGAACAACCAAACTGCTCGGAATTGCCTTTTGGATTCCTTTTCTACTCAACCAAGTTTTGGGAGTATTGTTGTTCGTTACTCAACATTTTCTCTTCCGTGCAAGTGCATCGAAAAATTCACTACATGGTCAACAAACTCAACCATGGATAATAGCAAGTCTCGCACATTCAAAGTATTAGTAGTTTATACCGAAACTAATTTAAGAGACAGCGACTAAATACACATGTGGTTCTTACAGACCTCCAATCATCTCTTACATGCACACACTGCTCAAGCTTTTCCTACAAATACAATGATGTTGTTATTAAATAGCCAAGATGTTGCGATATTTTTGTTCTCCTTCCCACATTTTCAGTTCCAGGTTAGGGGCAGTAAGAATATTTCCACAAATGTTGAACTCTTCCCTCTGATTAAGTAATTAAATAAACAGGCTAACCCTACATATAATAGGGCAATGCAAAAGCGTCAGTAGAACTGCGACAACTTTGTGACTAGCAATGTTTACTTGACCTGAAAATGCAAAGAAATTAAAGATTGACAATTCAACACAGGCACATTAAAGGACATGTAAGCAAAAAGAGGAAAGTGAACCTGAAATAAAACTACAGGTTGCTTCCACGTCCACTACTGGAAAAGCCTTGGCACTGATTTTTTGGAATCTTGCCTTCAAGTTTCAGCCTTCTATATGCTTCTCTTATGTGACATGGCCTGATTGGTCCTGTATCTTTTCTTTCTGCCATCACCATTTTAGCTGCAAAATGACAGCAATTACTTGGGCAAAGTTAATGTAGTTTGGCCCTTCAACTTTCCTTAACCGAGGATATTTCCACCTTGAAACACTAAAGATTGACAGCAGTACCCCTTCTGTTAAGTGAACTTCCACATAGTAAAAGCATTATACAGGTATTAACAACTCTTCACTGCATAATTAGACTGGAAAATGGTTCAAAATGGTTCGCTGAGGTTTACAAAACATTCAGTCTATCAATCTTTTGAAGAAGGGAGAGGAGAGTCATTATATTTTTCTTGCTTAAGAGTCCTTCTCGTTTTTCCTAGTTGTAGTGCCAAGCTTCCTAAACCAGTCAGACACAACAAGTGCGAGTTCAGACACGTCGGCAGGTGCTTAATTAGCATAGGAATCTTCCATTACCATGTGATGTGTGAGTACATAGACGACATTTTTAGTGCCACTCTTTGTTACTTTAAGGGGGTAAAGTGTTCCAAATGAATTTTATCCAACATGCTCAGTAATGGACAGTATTAGGGCTCTTAGGCTTTTAATTCCTAATTGTTGCAAATTGATCAGAAACTGATGACAAAGTTTGGCAAAGCATTTCGGAGCTGTGCACCATTGTCTAAGAAAAGAAACTGAATAACATCATTCCAAAAACAATTCATCCTCGTTATTTCCAAATAAAGGATAAAACTTTAGCTTCATCAATTATCTTATATAAAGCTGATCTGTCTAAGTACCTCTTTCAATAAGCTCGCCGGCAAACATTTTTGCTATCCCAGACACCACAATTGTCGTAGGAATAGATATCTTTGCACTTCCTGAGATGCTGGTCAGCAACTGCATCGACAACATAGAAGAAGAGTCATAACAGAAATTATATTATGCACAACAAATTATCAGACAGGAAAACCAAACATCTCAATGGCCCTGAGGCTTGCACAAGGTCCACATATTTCACAAATATATTCAAAAAGATTTGGCTTCATTCTCGATTATCTGACAATTACATGTTTATTGAGAAAATAAAATCTGACATCACGTGTGTAATGAAAGACGAAAGACTGCTTCAATGGGCTAAATGTTAGGGATTGGTCAAATATCATGTAACAAAGGCATCTCAACTCAAACAAATGATATCAAATCATGCATAGAAAAGTATAAGATAGGACAATAAACACCTCAATGGGCCACAAGGTCATAATACGAGAACAAAGATTGTTCTGCCCACATGTATTTTCAACAATTTGCTATCTTATTCTTGTTCTGACATTATGTTCTTACTGAAAGACAATGCTATTTGCTTAAATGGGCTAAATGTTAGGGACAGAAAAATTCGCAGACAATGAGACCCTATTAACTCAAATCAAATCAAACCAAAACTAGCATGAGACTGCATGTGAGACAATTTCCAAATAAGTCTTCTCATAGAGGAGAGTAGGAGACTTGGAGAAAATTTCTATATTAGGAAATTTATGAATATCAGACAGGGATATTTTGCGAGTATCTGAGATGAATAAAAAGAAATTGATGTGGTTTACTGGGTTTCATAAGCCCACACCACTGTCCCCACGCTGGAGAGGGTTAGGTTAGGCTCGCCTGCCATATCTGCCAGCTTCACCTATGGTGGACTTTTTATTATTATAACCTTTATGTATGTGTGTACAGTACTTTTATAAATTAAAGGAAAATGGCTTAATTAATAGCCGATCTCTTAAATTTATCAGAATATTTCGTCGAATTAAATATCTTAACTCCTAACAAAATGTTTCAATTAGATTTTTTTGATTAAAAAAAATTAGGTGTGTTTTCATTCGTCCATTAGATAGTTAAGCTCTATCTCAAACACTAGTCTGTTATAGGCCTGGCCAGTGGGCCGGGCTCGGGTCTAGCGGACCGGGTCTGGTGGGGTCGGGGTCGGGGTCGGGGCGGGGCGGGCGAAGGGGTCGGGGTTGGGTATGGCGGGGTCTGGCGGGGTCGGGTCTGGCGGGACTTGCTCCAGTCCCGTCCCGATCTCTATCCCGTCGGAATCGGGTCGGGGCGGGGTCCGGCGGGTTTCCTTTTAAAAAAAAAAAAACATATGTATAAAAAAAAACTCAATAAACAAGACAAGATAGTGTAATAAAAACATCCCAATGTTGTTTTTGTGCCTCTTATATTATTTAATAAACATATGATTTTTTTGTAATACAAATACAATTGTCTAAAAAGTAAAATCTAAATTGCAACTTTGTGGTGTTGTCCAAAAGTTGCAAATTACATAATAAAATTGCAATTAAAAAAATTACATTCTCAATAAAACATGTTCTAATTGCTTGATGATTTCCTGTGGTTCTTCGGTTGGAATTGGTATTTGTTGGTCAAATTGATCTATGTCGCTTCCACCACCTTCGGATAAGATTTCGTTGTAGTTTTCGTCTTCTTCTTCGTTGATCTCCGGTTGACCGCACCTTCTCCGCTCCGCTCGTATTCAATCTCTGAATAATACTGCAATTTCCAAGTCGTCTCCGGCTAATGAGTGTCCGTGGTCTCCTATTTGATATCTGCCGCGAGAAAAAGCGCTTTCAGACGCAGTTGATGACGCTTGAATGTTCAAAACATCTCGGGTCATCAATGAAAGTGTCGGAAAGGTCTTCTCATTCCCCCTCCAGTATTTTAGCAAGTCTTCATGTCCATCTTCATTGATAACTTCTTGGTACGGTACAGAACCCTGCAAAACAAAAATATCCAACTCGCTAATTTGGTTAGTAGTAGAGGTATGGCCGCACATTCTATTTCTAAGGCTTTCAATACTAGCCGTAGAAACATCATGTCTTTTGTGAGGTTGTGTTGAAGATGAAGAAGATGGTATGGAAGCCGGTAAGTTACTAGCATTTTCTTGTTGATAAAATCTATATATTTTTTTGCATTGGTGTTCTACGCTAGACAACACTTCTTCTTTAGTTTGTTCAATAGGTGGTGGGTGATTTAGATTTTTGGGACTTGGAGGTGGTAGTACTTCTATACAATCGTAAATAGTTTCAATTAGTGATTTAGTACCGTCTATTTTAATAGTAGGATTTAAAACAGAACCAATAATATAAATAGTGGGAATAGGAATAAAATATTTTTTATTTTGACAAACATTTTTTTAATAGCTACCTTATAAGCTGGTTTTTCCATATATTCACTAAGTAATAAAAATATTAGAGTTATATAAAACAACATAGTTGAAATAGTAGGATAATATATACCGGAAAATTCTTTTGTTTCTTGAAAAAATTTCTCTAAAAATACAATAAATTCGGAAATTTTTACCCAATCACTATCTAAAATCATATCAGTTGGATTTTTATTATGAGAGTTAAAAAATAAAGTTATAGGTTTTCTATAGTCATAAGCAACAAGTAGTTGCTCGTATAAAGAATTCCACCTAGTGGATACTTCTTGTGGAATTTTTCTATAAGATAGTCCACAATCGTGACAAGTTTTTTTATATTCTTTTCTACGTTGTACTTTATTACTTTTAAAAATAAAGTTTATAGCAAATTGTATTTTACAAAGAATGTCTTCAAAAAGTGATAGACCATCCTTTACAATTAAGTTATATATATGGCACGCGCATTTTATATGAAAATGATCTGGAAAAGATGGAGTTAAACTATTTTTTAAAATTGTAATTGCGTAATTGTTAGAAGAAGCGTTATGTAATGTAATAGTCATAATTTTATCGGTTATTCCGTAATAATGGCACACTTGATAAATATTATCTGCAATAAAAGTACCAGTGTGCCTATCATCTATATATCTATACGCTAAAATACGTTTTTGCATAGACCATTTATAATATATCCAATGACAACTTACCGTTAAATAATCATGGCCGTTAGTACTACGACCTATATCAGACGTGATAGATACTTTGTCATTAAAATGATATAATGAATAACGTAAATATTGTTGATATTCATGCGTGAATTTAAATACATCTCTCTTAACAGTTGATCTAGGAAAACCGTTAAAAGCAGGATTATATATATATCTCTAATGTAATGAATAAAATCGGGAGATGAAGGAAATGAAAAAGGCAAACCCTCCGCAACAACTAATTTTGATATTGCTTCCCTATCTCTATGTTTATTGTATTTAGAGCCTACAATCCCCCCCCCCCCCCCCCCCCCCGTCATAGGGTTAATTTGACCCTGTACTTGGTCCGGGACAGTATCAGTATGTGAACCTTGTCCCGATGGAGCGAGCGTTTGCGCACCCGGTTTTGAAGCCTGGTATTGGGCATACCTAGCTGGATGAACACTTACTACGTGCCTAATTAAACCCCCCGTCGCACCTTGACCTTTTCCAGTTTTAAATTTTAAAACATTTTTACAAATTTTACATATAGCTACTTGATTCTCTACGTCCCTATCAAAAAATGTCCATGCATCTGATTTTAATGGTCGTTTTGCTGGACCTCGTCTCATACTAGGGGGAATAATAGGTATTTCAGTTAAAGGTGCACTAGTGGGTGTGTTGTCATCAACATTAGTGGGTGTATCATCTAGATCATCGGCTAAATTAAAGTATTTTTGAGTTCCAGAAAATAGTTCCTCGTCTAAATCTAATGGTATTGTAGGAAAATGTTGAGTATCAACAAAATCATCCTGTGTAGGAATAAGATGACTAGAAGAAGTACCCTTGCCCTGGTTGCCGCCCCTACTAGAAGAAGCACCCTTACCCTTAAACATACATCTTAATCCTTTCATTTTAATTATGATAATAAATAATTAAAGACAATAAAATTAAGTGCGCTAAATAAAATAAACAGACAATAATAATTTAATGAAGGAACGAATGTACCAAACGCCGACGTAACGTCGACGTGTAATCGAGAGGTTGAAAATTGAAACTTTGCTCGATGGAAGATCCTCAAGCTAGTTGCCAACTTCACTCCCAATTCCCAAATGAATAAATAAAATTGAATATTTAGTAAACAATGTAGACTTGTAGAGAGATATATTGAGAGATTAGAGAGATTGTAGGAAGATTTGTGAGAAAGATGAAGAGAAAATGAGTTATTTATAGTTGAAAAATTGGGTTAAAGTGTAAATATAATAACTTATTTGTTAAAAATAAATATTAAGGGGTAGGGGGGGTTGGGGGAGGGGGGGAGGCCTAAAATGGCCGTTGGTCAAAATCTAAAATGGCCGTTGGTGCAACGGTCATATTTGCAAAGGGGGGACAAAGGGCGGGGTCGGGACGGGCTCGGGGCGGGGTCTGGGCGGGCGGGCCTGGGGTGGGCTCGGGTCTGGCGGGACGAGACATTGTCCCGTCCCAAGTTTGATTCCGCAACCGTTTTTTTTTTTTTTTTTTTTTTTAAGCGGGGTCGTGGCAGGACCGGGGCGGGCTCGGGACGGGGTCGGGCCGTCCCGGCCCACTGGCCACCCTTAATCTGTTATGTATATTCCATTTCTAGAAAAAGGACAGTTAGTCCGCATCTTTGGCCAAGCATTTGCACACAAAGCACTCACTAACATATGTGAGCCTCCTCTTTCTTAAGTTCTAAGCTGTCAGAATCGTTCACAAAAATGCATTGTTAAGAATCCAGATCAAATAAGTGAAGGAAGCCCGAGTTCTGTCCTAAAAATTATGTGATAGTATGAATTTCTTGAGTAGGCCAGACCATATTGATTAGAAGGCCACATTAAATGATCAGTTGATAGAAAAAATGAAGTTCTGCCCATTTTCTGAGTATAACCTTTTCTGTCCAATTCCATTCCCCAGCTCAAGCAAACAAAAGGCAGCACGATCATGAATAAGGCCACAAACACACAGACAAGCTACGGGAGAGGAGAAACAACTCTGATATCATCTATCGTGCTTTGTGTATAATAATACAGATCATATACAGCGATGCAAAAAGAAGGGGAAAGAGATGATAAAATGGGGAGAATGGCAAAACATACCCGCTTCATGTTGGATTTCTGAGATCCAGATCTCCTAAAAGATTCTTATCTACTCATTTGCTCCTCTGTGAATTGAGATAAGATGGACCTGAAAGAGAAAAGATAACAAATTGAACTGAATAGTTATTGGGTGTGGCAATACATAATCGATTTACCCAGCAAAACACTAATTAGACTGAGGTAGCTGTGGTGTATAGTCGTTGCCTCTGCAGAGAGCTTCTAATTAAATCTAGGTCAAATGCAAAGTTAAATCTTTTACAGCAACAAGAGAAGCCGCCCAGGTTTTTCCTAGAGTCTTGCTTATTGTCTGGATAAGGTTAGTTGACAGCTGCACATGAGAGAGACAATTTTGGTGGTGTTGCCCAGCCCTTAAGAGGGAGGTACTGGTGGTCACATAGCAGCTACTAGGTATAGGAGAAGAATAGCAATGGGTTTTTTCAAAACATTCTAGCGGAGGTAGGATATCCAGTTAACGAAAAGGCTAGGCTGCAGCAATTTAAGCATCTAAAAGTCTATCTATATGGATTGCTATTTCATATTGGAACGTCTGCTTTTGTTATGAATGACATCTGAAATCCCAACCTTTACTTTCCAAGTTTCCATTGCCATTGCTTCATAATTGTGTTTTTCTTCTTCTTTTGGGATGAAAGCAACCATCACCTCATAACTGTTATTGAACAAGAAACATTTGGGATTTGAATGACAATGAATATTTTGAAAATGTCTGTTTAAGCAGGAGAAAATTGGTCTCCTTTTATGCTTTCACTTATTTGTAAGGAACAAAAAATAGATAGCAAACGAAGTTTGAAAACATAGAGCCACAAGTACAAGATTTGCGAAGCCAAATGCCTACCTCCTTTCTTCAAGTGTCATAGAAACACTATTATTACCAGGTAGAGAGCTGCTGAGTATAGGGAGGAAAATATTATCTAAAATTGGAGCTTACATAACAAGGAGGCGTAGAAGAAAACTTTAACATAACAGGTATACATATAACTGCGATGTACTATTCCCATTTTATTGGCCTGACAAATAAGTGGTTTCTTCAATACCAGCTAAATTAGTTACTTCTCTATATTGCCTTCACTTAACAATGCTCGTAAAAAATGTCAAATCTATAATTAAATAATTCTAAAATTTATTGTTAAACAAATTTAGACAATGAACTAAGCTTATATATTTATTTGTTTTTCATAAGTATTAACTGTTTTAACCTATTGAGGTGCTAAATATGCTAACATTCTCTCATATAAGCTTTACAATATTATTTTACAACAAGTTGAATTTTGAAATTGTTCAATAAACCTGTATATTTTTAATTACGTTTATCAGCTCACTGCGTATCGCGCGGATATCATATACTAGTTATTATTTAACAGCTACTAATATTTTCTACTGGTATTTAACTGCAGTATATCAAGCAAGATGCATTTTATCTGTTCACATATCTCAATAGAAGTATCGACCTACTGGTTATAGATACATAGTTTTTGAAAACAATCATAGAGCAGATATCCTGAGGGAACACATTATATTGAAGAGTTAAATTAACAGAAAAGGGCCAAAAATGCCCTTGAACTATCCCAAAAGGTTTAACAATACCCTTCATCCATCTATTGGGCTGAAAATACCCTTCTTCCATCTATTTTGGCTCACTTACGCCCTTAAAACTAATAATCCTATTTTTTATTTTTTATTTTTATTATTTATTACGTGACGTCTCCCTATTGGTTGACATTAAAACCCACCCCCACCAGATCTTTTCCCTTCACCCCGACCCAACAACCCATGACCCAATTCCCATTAAAAAAAAACATTAGCACATCAAGAAGATTCAAACATGAAAAAGCATGATTTGGAATTGAGTTCTGCTGAAAAGCTCAACAAATCAAACAACCTAGCCTCTTGAAAGAACATGACCTAAACTAGAAGACTTTTTTGAAGAGGAGAAATACAGAGATAAAAGATATTCTTGAGCTAAAGACATGAAAAGCATTGTTGAAGGAAAATGCCCACTTTGCTATTTAGTGAAGCTCGTACCTGAACCTTTTAACATTTATCATTCATTTTGCTCTTCGATAGTCACAAATCCATGCTGCTGAAGCTAGATTTTATATATCAAATATACATTTGCTACATGAAAATTCAAAATTGGCCTATAAACCTTATGATAGGACTGCTTTCTTCAGTCCACGGACTACCAAAATGAGTAACATCGAAGCATGCAAGTACATCATTTATTTACAGGTATCAAATAATATCTTCACAGTGCAACCTTCTCATCAATTTGATCTCTCACTAGTAAAACACTTCACAGTGAATCTATTTTGAAGCAATTACAACACTGTATAGAGAACAATAACAATACAACCAATAACAGATGCGAAGCCAATGAACAATATTGTATCACAAAAGGACAAATTTGTCTTTTTAAACATAATATGAAATTCAATAAATAGGAATTAAACATTATTAAATAAAATAGTATAAAAAATCTCATTTCAGCAAAATAAAACTATTCTTTGATAGAGAATAATATTTCAAAGATATAAATGAATATTTATATGTGACAGATATTTTGGGCGATTTGAAATCAATATAAAAAAAATATTGTAACAGGGTAATGTAAGATTTTAAATGTTGAGAACTAGTTTTCCTTGAAAATTTGCTTGCATATCTTTCGATTTTTTAATAAAATTGAAACTGCATATGCATTCATCCTTATGGAAATACCTTTTTGATAATTGTGGACATACATATTAAGAATCTCACGAGAACACCAATTCTTAAATGGACGAACTATTATATAATATATTATTCATAAGGATTTATATGTATTCTCAAGGCGCTACATACTTAATGCAGATTTACCCAGTACATATAGTATAAATAAATTAAGCTTTTGTTTTTTGCAGAAATATTCATGTTCTTCTACTGCTTAACTATAATAGATCATCAAGTGGGTAAAATTTTAGATTTACCAGTTGAAGAGGGGAAAAATGGTTGCTTATTGATAGTTAGAGAGGGAGAGGGGAGAGGGGAGAGTGATTTTTTTTTTTGCACAGAAGAAGACGCAGCCTGAAAGTTTGGCCGAAATTAAAAGACGAATCTATTTCAAGAGTCTGAATTTATTAGCACATTCATTAAGAGCTTTTAAAATGGACAAAACAAATACATTTAATTGACTGAATTTCAATAAAACCTATTTTTTTGCGCGAATAGTTCTTCCTATGGGTTAGTCTTTAATTTTTGTCCCTACTTTTAATTTAATGAAAATTTGTGGGCCAAATTACTCTTTATCAAGTCTACTAAATTAGAGATTCTCAGTTCGAATTCCAGCAGAGGCAAAAAAAAAAAAAAATCACAAGACAAGATTTTCACAGAAATTATGCTTATTTGACCAAAGTTATATAGAGACTATGCCCCTTGGGACATAGTTTTTATGTAACTAGCCGGACAAGACATACTCTTATGTTTCAACGAAACTTTGCTTTCAGGCATAGTTACATAGAAATTATGTCCTTAAAGACATAATTTTATGAAATCTTGTTTTGCGATTTTTTTTTTATTTTCAACTCTGCTGGGATACAAACCCACAACATCAGGGGTATTTTCGTTCATTTTTTAAAAACGAATGACAAATTAAAGACCACCCTAAAATAGGGGTAATCGTGCGAATTGCCCCTTAAAAAAACAACATACTTAATGAGCTGGATCTAAACGATTAAAATTCAAAATGGCTTCCATTAAATGAAAACAAATAAGGCTTGATTAAACCAATAACGCTAATTCTATACATCGTTATAGTCTCTTGACTATCATTCAGAGTGATAGACAATGTATATTCCCGTGATATACACTTGCCATACATAGTGTATATCACAAGACTTTGGTCCTTTTAGTATTGTAATTAGTGTAGAATATTTGTATTACTTAGCATTGTAAACTTACCATAATTATAGAAGTCTTGTACTACTAGAATAGAGTTTTAGGAGTAGAATAGGAAAATGATTTTACTATTATGGAAATATGTAAATTGTATATATACTCTTTCAATTAATGAAAATAAGGTTTTCCGTCTAATCATCGTGGTTACAAATATTTTGATTTATCCTCTAATAAAATCATCATTAGTCGCCATGTAATTTTGTATGGATCCCAATTCCTGTTTGCTAAGGTTAGTACTTCTGTGCCTAGTTCGTATAATTTTTTTGGATGATGGTATATCCCGTATATTATTCACTATTTTTTGGACGTCTCTCGCACCCCAAATCCGCCAGCGGGCCCACTACACGCTGGCCCACTGCCCCGTCACGAGCTATAGTGCCCGCAACTGGGTCCTGTCCAGTTACTGGGCCAGTAACGGTAACTAGGCCAGTGACCCAGCCCATCAACGCCACTGGTCCAGTCCCTGTTCCACCATCCCGTTACCGAATTGGGCCAGCAGGCCCACTGCCTGCTGGCCGTTTGTCTCGAGTCCAGAAAATTCCCAAAATTTGCTCGATTCTTCCCCGAGTCATAGACCGGTCACTCGTAGTCAATGGGATATTTTTAAACTGAAAAGACATTTTAATTTAAATTCTAATGCTCTTAAATCACCCTTACCCGTAATCATGTGTCTGCATTAAATGACCCGAATTAGAAAATTGCTATGACCGATGAATATAATTCTCTTATTGATAATAAGAAGTGGGAGTTGGTGCCCCATCCATCTGGTATTAATATTATTAAGTCTATGCGGATTTTTGCTCATAAAGGCAATTCAGATGGTTCGTTTGCGAGACATAAGGCTCGGCTTGTGGGTGATGGTAAGACTCAGCAGGTTGGTGTGGATTGTGGGGAGACATTTAGTTCGGTGGTCAAGCCGGCTACCATTCGCACTGTGCTCATCTTGGCTTGGTTTTTTCGAAAGCATGACCCATTCATCAGTTAGATGTGAAGGATGATTTATTACATGGTGATCTCAAGAAAACAGTCTATATGCATCAACCCTTGGGGTTTAAGGATCCCAAATATCCTCATCATGTCTGTCTGTTGAAAAAGTCCTTATATGGGCTTAAGCAGTCTCCACGGGCCTAGTATAAGAGGTTTGCTGACTATGTTTTGACTATTGGGTTCACTCACAACATGTCGGATAATTCTTTGTTCATATATCGTCGTGGTTTTTCCTTGGCTTATATACTTTTATATGTGGATGATATTATATTGACTGCCTCTTCCGATGCCTTACGCCAGTCTATCATGACAATGCTCAGTTCTGAGTTTGCTATGAAAGACTTGGGGCCATTGAGTTATTTTTGGGGATTGCTGTCACTCGTCATGTCAGTGGATTATTCTTATCCCAGAGGAAGTATGCAACTGAGATCATTGAAAGGGCCGGGATGTCATCTTGTAAGTCTACTTCCACTCCCGTTGATACTAAACCCAAGTTGGGTGCTGCGGCTGGCTCACCGTATGAGGATCCGACCCGCTATCTCAGTCTTGCAGGGGTCCTTCAGTATCTTACGTTCACGAGACCAAATATTACATATGTCGTACAATAGGTGTGTTTGTTTATGCATGATCCAGGATTGAACACATGAATGCGCTCAAACGCATCATTCGATACATCTAGGGGACACTTGACTATGGCTTACATTTATATCCTTCGTCGACATCTACACTTGTCTCGTATACAGATGCCGATTGGGGTGGCTGTCCAGACACCATACGGTCCACGTTTGGATATTGTATGTTTCTTGGTAATAACTTGGTCTCATGGTCTGCCAAGCGTCAGTCAACTTTACCACGCTCTAGTGCAGATGCCGAGTATCGAGGGGTAGCCAATGTGGTGTTTGAATCATGTTGGTTACGTAATCATCTTTTAGAGCTTCATTGTCCTATTCAAAAATCTACCTTGGTTTATTGTGATAATATTAGTGTCATCTATCTTTCTGAGAATCCGGTTCAGCACCAGCGCACTAAAGATATCGAGATGGACATTCATTTTGTTCGCAAAAAGGTAGCTCGTGGACAAGTACGCGCCTGTCATGTCCCTTCAAGGTATCAAATTGCAGACATCTTTACAAAGGGTCTTCCCTCGATCCTTTTTAAAGATTTTAGGGATAGTCTCAGCGTTCGAAGACCGCCCGCTATGACTGCGGGGGTGTGATAGACATTGTATATTCCCGTGATATACACTTTCCATACATAGTGTATATCACAGGACTTTGGTCCTTTAGGATTGTAATTAGTGTAGAATAATTGTATTACTTAGCATTGTACACTTACCATAATTATAGAAGTCTTGTACAACTAGAATAGGATTTTAGGAGTAGAATAGGAAAAATATTTTCCTATTATGGAAATATGTAAATTATATATATACTCTTTCAATTAATGAAAATAATAAAGAGATTATTTCTTTCACATAGCTTATAGCCAAAGTGTACAGTGATAAATCAAGATCAAATTTAAGCAAGACATAGTTAAGTGAGACAATTAATTACTAATTATGTAATTGTTATTGAATTTTTTATTTAAGGTTCGTACTAAATTTCATTGATCCGTACACAAAATACCATAAATAATCATCAAAATTTCAATGATTTTACCGAGAACAAACCGTCACAAAATGAAAATTTTACTAACTTTGTAAAACTAAAAAAATTACAGGCGGAATATCCAATAAAATCTGTCGGAAATAACTAGCAAAATTGCAGGAAAATATTTGAGCTAAAGTCCATCGTAAAAATCCCTCGCAATATTTAAATTTTTAATATAATTTTTTGGGTTTTTTCATTCTATGTTTGATATCTACATTGGAGCTCTACTAATTTGGATTTGCGTAAGAAAGTCTCATTTTAGTGGGTGCAAAGCACTTTCTACGATAGGTAACTCAATTCTCAAAACTTAAACCCGAAATATTTGGCTAAAGATGAAAGAGTACTAATTAACCTCCCCTCACAACCTCTGCAAAATATTTTACGATTAATGTGGTCCAAGTCAAATTACACAAGAGAGATGTATTGATGTGTGTACTACATTATATTTACCATATTTAGTATTATGTAATTATGGTAGAACTAGGATCCTTATTGTATAAGGATTCTACGTTGTACACTTATATATATTTTGTATTAATGATAAAGGTTCTACCCAGGAGATTAATACAATCATACATGGTATCAGAAGCCTAAACCCTAGTACTTTTATTTCCTACTCCAGACGATAGCCCTCCTTTTTCTTTTCTCGAATTTTGGTCCGACCAATGGCGGCCAAGCATCACAAATTTCTTTTATCTTCTTTCTTTTTTTCTTTTTTTTTTTTGATTTATCTTCTGGTATTCTGGAGGTAAATACACGGGATGTGCTTGTTTTTAAGGCGATTGAGACAAGGTCAAATTCCCCAACATGCGAGTTTCTTCGTGATTGCGGGGAATCGAACACACGCTGTCTCATGCCAGAGCGCCTTATAGCGCCCAGGCTTTGCCACTGGACTATGCCCCGGATGACTCTTTTATCTTCTTTCTAAACACATTGTAAATTGTTTCTCGGTGCAGCCAACTGCCCCTGTTTTCCTCGAGAAAAGCAACAAAAATTATTTTCTTTGTATCTTTTATTCTATTGCCCTTTGCTGCCTTCTGTACCTTGTATCTTTTCTTTTCGCAAACAACTCTTCGAAAATTTAATGGTAGTCACGAATTTACAAGGCCTTCCCCAATCTAATTTGGGTTAGGCTTTCGTCACATTGACTCATCGGCAGTCCGATAATGCGTGGTATATGGATACGAGCGCCACGTCACATCTCACCAACAATTCTGGTAATCTTCCTCAACTACGCAAGTTACATACTCCACAATCTATTATGGTCGGAAACGGTCATAACATTCCGATTCAAGGATTTGGCCACACCCTTACCCCACCACCGCATCCCCACATCTCTCTTAAAAACATCTTTTATGCCCCACACATCATCAAAAATCTAATCTTTGTCAGAAAATTTGCAACCGATAACTCTGTCTCAATTAATTTTGACCCGTTTGGATTTTCTGTATTAGACATCCGTACCGGAAAACTCCTTACGAGATGCAATAGTGAGGGGGGGACATATATCATTTTCTACCCACATCCGCTGCTAGTGTCACTCCTCCCACCGTTTTAATAGTCATATCTCCCTCAACGTGGCATAATCGACTGGTCATCCGGGTTCTCACATTTTTTATTCTCTTAGAAACCAAAATTTAATCCAATGTAACAAAGGAAACCTTTTTCATAGTTGCTCCTCTTGTCAGTTAGGAAAACACGTTAGACTACTATTTACTACTTCTATGAGTAATACTTTCTCTCCCTTTGATATTATTCACGATGATTTATGGACACCTCCATAACTAGCAACTTAGGCCACAAATATTATCTGATATTTTTGGATGATTTCTCTCACTTTCTTTGGGTCTATCCACTCAAACTCAAATCTCAATTGTTTTCCAAATTTGTTGAGTTTCGTACACTGGTTAAAATGCAATTTGAAAAAGACATAAAATTGTTTCAATGCGATAATGATCGTGAGTTTAATAATTCCCTATTTCATAAATTTTGTGTGGCTAATGGCATGATCTTTCGTTTCTCGTGCCCCCATACCTCCCCTCAAAATGGAAAAACTGAAAGAATTCTCCCAACCATTAATAATAAGATTTGTACCCTCCTTTTTCATGCCTTTCTCTCCCCTACCTTTTGGGATATATGCACTAAAAATGGTAGAACACATTCTCAATATTTTACCTACCCGTGCGATTCAAAATAGGACACCCACTGAAATTCTCTACCGTCGAATCCCTACCTATGACCATCTTAGAATTTTCGATTGTCTGTGTTACCCTAATCTAACATCCACGACCTTCCATAAATTGGCACCCAGATCTACTCCGTGCGCCTATCTAGGTTTCCTATCAAATCATAGGGGGTACTTGTGCTATGAGCTCTCCACGGACACGGGAGATTAATACATCGAACAAATCTCTATACAAAGTAATGTATTTATGCACTAGAAAATTTTCTTTTACTAATTTTCCATATACCAAAGAATTCCTTTGACCCGCCAATAAAATTTCAAGATTTGGAATGAAAACAATTCCTAATTGGGAATGATATTATATTAATTAATTTTCTCTTTAGAAAGAAAATTAGCAGGTTCTTGATGAACTAGATATTATATAATGTGGTGGTCAGAAGCATTCTAAAGTAAAAAATCATTCTTTTACACAACATGGCCAAGACTTTGATGATTGTGTTTTTGGTAGTCTCCTTGTTTATGTCACAAGGTCAATCTATTACTAGGCCCTTTATAAATTACTATATATTAATATATGTTGTTTTATTTACTTTGTAATTTTGCTATTTTACCGTCATATTTTTTCTGTTTTGAAAACTTTTCTTTTGAGCGAAGCGTCTATCGTAAACAACCTTCCTACCCCATTAAGATAGGGGTAAGGTCTTGATACGTCCTACCCTTTTCACACCCCACTTAAAGGATTACATCGGATATATTGCTGTTGCTCCAGTATAAGATGCTAACGAGTTTTGTAATTTTCAGATGTGGCAAGCCTTCAGAACGTGTAAGACATCAAAAGATTGTCGAAATGGAGATGTGTTCCCAACTTGTTTTTGTGTTGAAGGAGTATGTGTATGTCGTCCACTGAACACACACTCTATCGATCATGAATATAGTGGTTCAAGTGGAAAGTATTAACTTTGCAAGAATCTTCATATAGTTGTATTGAATATGGCAATAAAATTAGTTGGTTGCAACATGATTTGAAAATTGTATGTCTATTAGTTTCGTGATTCTATATAAATTTATTTTAATTTTACATTATTTTTATTTTTACGCATAACAAATATAAAAATAACACAAGATATTTTTGTAGAATTATTTTCTTTTATTCAATTGTACCCATATCTTCAATTTAAAAGATATAACCGTAACTAAAACTGTAACCTTGCATTTTAAACAAGCAAAATTGGGTGAATATAACCTTTTATGTATAATTGAGGAAATGAAAAGCGTATTTATACTAGTAATTTTTTTTAAATTTCTTATCCGGTGTTATGCACTCTTTTTAAGGCCCAACTGAACCAAGTTTTTATTAGAAAATCTCACATTAAAAACATATAAAACGCTCTCTATCAAAATCTAACTCCATTCAACTTCCTTCTTCTATGAGCTAAAAATGGGAAAAGAGCTCGAATTATTCTCTTTTATGATAAGACAATGCAGTCTCAAGACTCATCATTTTGGGGGGGGGGGGAATCAATCCAATATGAAATGTATTATACTCTTGTAGTGGAATTTATATCAGCATTCATCAAGTAAAGAAGTTGAATGTTTTGGATATTGTAAAGCAGTACGGAAAGTAAATAAATATTATATGTGTTCGAAAGGATAAACAAATAAGCCAAAAATCATAATTTCTCAACAATCCCCTCTTGAAAGAGATGTTGGCGCACACACATGATGCCTACTTTCAGCAAGCTTTCAGCGAAAAGATATTGCATCAGGAGAGGTAGCTTCTGCTTTGAACCTTCCTTAGTTGAATACCATCGGAATTACTTACTGCGCGGTGAACGTGATGTCTTGAACCGTCAGTCTTTAGTGTAAGCCAAGACAATGATACCAACACAATAACTCTCCTTATTCGTTTTTCTTCTTATGGTTTTGCCCGTTGTGGCCGTGGACAAACTTGGATTCTTAAGTGCGTTCATTTTAGGCGGTCTGTCCTCGCACTTAAATAGGTGATCTCCTACAAGGTATCCTGCTATACCCCACTTCACAAGTGTTAGGAATCATTAAAAGTTTCCCCAACCTTAACCTCAACCGTCTGAGGATCGTTAAAGGTTTGGAAGCTTAACCTTTACCCATCATGCAGGTAGCACTTTAATGTCTATCGCGGGAACAACTTTGGATTCATGTTTCCCTACAGAAATTATCATCTGAGGTGCTCTTGCTTCCATCGAAGCGGTCAACTGAACCTTTTGCAGCTTAGTTTTCCATTGAATCAAATTCTTGGGATCTCCAGTCAGTATGGTTGGGTTACCACCGCAATGATTCGTATTGTTTGGGTTTTAAGCCCATTCCCCTAGACAGGCAGAACACTTGATCTCCGGGTAGTCCCTTAGTTAAAAGGGGTCCGCTATATCCTTTGATTAGTAATGAAGGAAGTAACACCCGTGATGATCAACTGTCATACGTTCTTATGTCTCTGACAAATCTTGATAGATATGTCCAGACGCCGACATCCATGTCCTTCCTGAAGCCGACCGGCTAGCCACAGTGTATAACTGCTGAAGGCACGGGTTTCTCCCAATAAGGGACGTCATCTAAGGAGTCATGAAGTTACTCAACTTCTTTCATGCTTTCTATAAAGCGATAAACTCCAATCCCATCATGAATCGGTCGATATAAGTTTGCTTAGAGGATTTTCCAAGACCCACCATACACATTTACTTGTGGTTTTGGTGTTATTCATATCTGATGTCCAGTTTGCATAATTGTGTTCTCCCAGAACCGCTGGACATCCATAATACTATAATCTGTAGATAAGTGAATAATTCAGATATCGTCATATCCGACTTAACGCCTTCTATTGATCATTTATTAAGATCATCAGTGAACCTTAGTTCAACTGATCTGTTTGTAGGCCGATACCAGGTTGGTTGTAGTGTGTACAATACATTGAACTACACGTGACCTGTGCATATCGCTCCTTGTCTATGGGTGAACCATGATTCAAATCAGTTCTATGATTCATATCCATTGGTGGCTTCAACGAGACTGTCAATTATCTCACAACTGAGTTTGGAGTTAGACTAGTCCGTTAGATGTCTTAGAAATCCAATTCCTAAGATGTCATCTGAGATACCCATATATTTTGTTTCAATATAGTTTCCACTCTCAGACTGTTGGTTTTCCAAATTTGTTGGCTTTCTAACTTCGAGTCAATGTTTCGTGGTCAGATTCATTATTTCTATTTTATACGAAACTTTCGGGACCAAAATGTAAACATTTCGGGGACCAAAATGAAAGTTCGGGAAGAAGAAGCCCAATGATCCGGTGACCAACTCTGATCCTCTTCTTCCAACTCTTCGGTTAGAAAGGTTGTTTCAACAACCATGTCACGCAAGACTGCAATGGCCCTGGATGTTAAGCTACTTACAAGGGAGTACATGTACAAGTAGCCGAGGCCTTATACTAGTCACTAGATCCATCTACTTTGTACTCACTTTTGAGTATCCATTTTTACAACCCAAAGGTTCTTTTCTCGGAGGAAGATCAATCATTACACAAGTATGGTTCTATATGATGAAATCTATTTCTCTCTTTGTAGCTTCTTTCCAAAGCATCGCTTTTGGAGATGACAATTATTTGTTAATTGTCCATTGTTCGTTCTCAACCATATAAGTTAGAAGGCCTGGAAAAAGTCTTTGTCCCCTCTTTGCTCCATCTCGGTTCAACATCTAGAATCTTTAAGTTCTGTAGATCTGGAATATTGAGTTTCGGATAGACAACAACTTTCGAGTCCTGTAGATTCAGAACGTCTAGTTTCGGACAGTCAGGCCCTCGCGGGTTCTTGTTAACCTCGAGCAATTACTCATATTTCCTTTTCAAGGAAAGTTATCTTAAAAGAATTCAACATTCTTTGACGCCAAGAGGCGATAAGCACTACTGTTATTTGCAGTTTCAGTGGATATGCAATTTTCAGTCTTAGGTCCAACTTGACCTGTTTTGGTATTCCAACTTCTACCAAACCACCCCACATCACAACATTTATATGTGAGATCCTTTCCATGTCTCACACGGAGGGTTATCCTTATCCTTATGCTGAGTTCTATTGAGAATTGCATTAGCGGTAAGGATCATCTTGCCCCATATAATTTTGGCGTACGTCTTTGCGCTTGGCTAACACCGTTAGACTGAGGTGAGAAATGAGCAGTCGTTTTAATGAACGATGCTTGACATTCTCCCCCTCTATCACTACGAATTCCTCCATCCGTAGGCTTAGTTGATTTTCAACTTCTGCTTTGTAGCGCTTATCCGCTTCAACAACTTCATCTTTGCTTTTTAACAAACAAAGGATACAATACGTTGTACCATCATCAATGAAGGTCACAAAGTACTTGTCTCCCCCCTCTATTTTGTATAAACTTCAAATCACCCATGTAGGTGTGACTAAGTTCTAGAAGAGCGGTGCTTCTTTCGCTACAAAACGGTGAATGTTTTTATCATGGAGGGCTCGAGACTTAAATTTTGAAAAGACCATTCCAATCACATCGTGCAAACATATGACTCGGTGGGCCTCGCCTACTAAACATGTTGGTTTCTCGGATGAAAAAGAAAGATCATTCCAATCACGTCGTGGCTACGAACATATAACTCGTTCGGTCATTTTAATTGCCTCGCCTACTAAACATGTTGATCTCTCGGATGAAATAAGAAAAGATTTAAGTTTTCATCCTTGCCCAGAAGTTATATTTCCGTCTTTCCAATTGTGGAGGCCTAAAAAATCGATGGATATTTTCATCGGCCAAGTGTAGTATTTGTTCAAATCAGTAAATCAGTAAGACATCCGTGCACGGATGTTTAAATGCCAAAATCAGTAAACTGAAACAGAGGCAATTTCCGAAGGGACGTGACCTCAAATTCAATTTCATTGGCCTAAGTGTAGTATTCTGTTCAAGTCAGAAACCTTTTTCAGAAATATTGCGGTTGTCCGAAGCAGTCTTAAAGCGGTTGTTTTCAGCCGAGAAACAGCAGCAATTGGGTTAAAAAAAAATACCACAAGTGGGCTTGAAACACAGCAGTGGGTTGTCCGAAACAATCTTAAAGCAGCTTGTTTTTAGCCAAGAAAATAGCAACAATTTGGGCTAAAAATACAGTAGTGATAAACATCAAATATCAAAAGTGTATGCTTAATTGGTTCAAAACGTGGCAAAAATTAATCCCTTTTAAAAGCTTCAGAAGAAGCAACTGTTTTACCCGCAGAAAGGGGCACCAAAGAGCATCAACAATTGGTTCAAGACGCAGCAGCCATCTGCCTCAGAATGCATCAATTTAATCCAAAAAATGCAGTAACCAGCAGACCAAAAGATAGCGATAGCAAGCCAAACGTACCAGTAGTTTTGAAGTCTCAAGTGCAACAACAATTGGCAATGCAGATACAGAGATGATCTCAAAATGCCAACAGTCATCTGCTTTGCAGTGCACCGACAACAAGTAGCAATTGTCCAATATAACAGGCAAGCCTAACAACCAAGCACATCAGTAGATACAGCAAGCTCGTTGAAGCATCACAATGATATTTGGTAATTGAAACTCCCCCAGGTTATGCAAAGAAAGGAGGGGTGAAGAATGAGTATTCAAAAATTACTTATATTTTAACAAAACAATAAACAGAACACTTGGTAGTTATCAGGGAGCAAAGATATCATCCAACTCAGTTCTTAAAAAGGAAATGAATTTAGAGATTGACAATCAAGCTAAACCACGAAGTTGAAAGACAAGAAATCAAAGGGGCTACCACCATCCATATTCCGATGCCGCAACAAGAACATAAAGGTTTCTAGAACCTCAGGCATGGCAGGCTATCATAAGAGGCTAAGCCAAACCCAAATCATGCCTTGGATTTCAGTCGACAAAGCAATACAATAGGAGAGTTCAGATAAGGCAACTATGAAAGAAAACATTCGGCGGTAATATAACACGCCACATACTAGTTCAAATACGCACAAAATGTTAATACATATATCATTCAACAACTTAGTAAACAGGGCATGATATAAGATAACTTAAAAGATGATAATATGGATGCATTTCAACACTTGGGCAAAACAAATGTGTAGTTAGCTTGACAAACATGTAAACTTAGAAAAATGAACAAGTGACCATTAAAAAGAAGCATTTCCAAAGGTGCATGGTATTTTAAATTAGTCTAAGCATACATGGTCCTATTCATGCTACCTCACCCAGCATGATGACACTCAAGTAAGAAAAAGTAGTCATATAATTAAACTAATAGGCATACAGACTCAAAGTTAACCCAAGCCAGGAATATTTGTAAATACATAACTGCTTAATCCAAACAAAATATGCATATCTTTAAAGTAGGTAATGATAAGTGTGCATCTGACTTAAATAGCCATATAAAGGCAAACACTATAATTTAGACACAGGATGGAGCAATCCAATAATGACCTCATACAAACTAAGATTATCTGGTACTAGCCTGGACATACATCCTACTCTATTAAACAAAACATGACATATCACACCCAAAAGGCATATGCATTAACATGATGATAGTCTTATATTAAAGCAAACAAGGATAAATGCAGAGTTTGTTCAAGCATATAAGGAGGGCAATTAGGCCTGATCAATTAACCTTTGGAAGATACTATCCTAAGCATGCAGGAACATAAATACCATAGACATGCTCAATCCCATTTAGGATATATTATGCACACTACACTTATATTAGATATAGTATAGTTAACATGGTTATCAAGTAAACACTTGGTCTATCAATTATCATCCAAGGCATATTGAACTAAGTGTAAGAACTCAACATAATAGTAATATTGATTTGGGATGAAGGAAGGGGTAATGATCTAAGTTCCTGGACCAGAAACAATGCAATGGGAGGATGAACACTCCAAGATATCCACCCTTTTGCTTAGTATACTCATAATGAGTACATTCCCTGGCCTTGAAACATTTTAACTCAGTTATTTCCAAACAAGAAATGCAATGGAGAGTTACAAACTACATGTCAACATTTGCAAAGCAACATACACCGAAATGGGACGGTTAAGACTTATGAACACTTAATCCCAGTTAATGAGCTTGGAGCAGTCATATTCCAGATAAACAAATGATCAAACATAATCCTAGCAATCCAACCAGTCAAATATTTCTTTTTGGCATTTTATTACTCTCCAATATAAACCAAAGGGCACTTAAGCATACAACAAAACTAACTGAAAACTTCAACAAATTAGCTTATCAAATATAGGCAGGAACTTAGAAAGAAACTGAACTGTTTTCATGTTCGAGTTACTGCAAAACTTATGTTTAAGATGGGAACTTATTAGTTGGGGAAAAGCAAACAGTAAAGAACTAAACTCGAAACACCATTAGGTATTTAACTATTTTTCTGTCCTTTAACTATAATGAAATTTAGAATAACAATTGTTTACCACTTAAGAACAAAATAGATGCAGGTCGAGTCATATATGTCAAAACAAACTTAGCACATTTTATACAATTTGATTCAAGAATCCACAAGAATAAAGCAAATGCATATTTGGCTATCCCAGATTCTTTCATGCAAGTTCCTACCGACATATATCCAAAATGAAGACAAACAAACTTATATTACTCTTAAATCATAAAAATACACAAAGGCAGCTCATACCAGATTATACATGTTAATCCAGAATGTAATACCTAAATCTACTAATCAAACTAGTTAAATTAAAACAAGCTATCATACTTGAAATCAGGCATTATAATAAAATAAAAAACTAAACTAATCAGCACACATAACACATAAAAAATAAAATAAACTGAGACGAATTCAAGCTTACCGACCTTCTCCGGGCAGCGAACCGAGGCGTCATTTCGAATCGTCGAGTCCGCTCGGAGAAGTGTATTTATGCGATTGAACAGAAAATAAGCATGAGTGTTTTATGGTTGTGTCGAGCCAGAACTGAGAGTAAAAGAAAAGATTTTTCGGAATCAAAACTTGTTCAAAATGACTTGTCCGAATGTTAAAAAAAAGGGACCTTCTTATGTCTGAAAATCCCCCTCCCAAAAAGAACATCCTCCAAAACACGACCCAAAGAGCTCTATTTATAGCCGGATTTTGAGAGCTTAACAGCTAGAATTTGAAATTCGAATTCAAAGAAAAGAGGGAAAAAGTGACAGGTTTTCTTTTCATCGAAAACCGAGACGATAATGAAGGGGTACGTGTTTGTGTTCTTACCCACCGAATCCTTAAAGGTATTCTAGGGATCGACCACGGCATGCATGCTTCGCAAGTCGATTTGACTTGGACGAGCTATTCAAAGATCTGGGGTTTTGCAGAAAAAGGGAAAAGGGGACTGGCGATGTGAGGGCTCGATGGTAGAGGGGACATGGTGGCAGTGGCGTGGCGTGGTGAGGGTGTTTGTCTGGTGGGTAAAAGGAGGCGATGGCGGTTTCGGACGAAGGACCGCTGGTCTCTTTGGTTGATTTTCGGGTATTAGGTTTGGGATGACTTCTTGAGGCATGGGTCGGTGAGAGGTGATGGGGTAGGTTGGTGGTGTCAGGCGGCGGTGTCGGCGACTGGTGGTGTCAAGCGTAGGGTGCGGCGACGTAGGGGTAGGGGTGTAGGGGTGTGCGGCTATTTTGGGGAATAAGTTTGGGGTTGTTTGTTTTTATGGGGTAAGGGGATGTAAAGGGGTATTGGGCTTGGGTCGACGGGTTTGGGGATTCGGCCGACGAAATGGGGGTTAAATGGGTGGGCGAATTGGTTTTGCGCCACGGTTTTGGGTGTGCGTTTGAGTTGAAAAATAAAGAGATGAAGTTGAATTGTTTTTGGGTTGAGAAAGAAGAAATGAGTTATGGGTTTAAAATATAAAAAGGGGTTTAATATCAAAAATGCTTTGAAGAAAAAATGTAAATTATTTAAAATAAGATATAACGATGTGATAGAAATAAAACATAATATTTGCGAAATGTTTAATGCTTAAAAATGGAGAATGCGATGCCGTTTTTGCAAAAAAATAGAATAACATAGAATATTAGGGTAAAATTATGATTACTACTTTTAAAAAGTCAAATGATAGTAAAACATGTGAATAATAATAATAATAATAATAAATAAATAATGATATTGAAAATAATAATATATATATATATATATATATGCCTATATTAAAATTGTTTTTGAGGTGTTCGAAAATATTTAAAATTGCGAATAAATCGAAAAAGACGGGACAAAATTGGGTGTCAACAATGTCGACAGAAGGCAAAAATCTCAACTTCGTTAGCTTTTAAATGACTTTCTATTTAACATGTCTTAATCTATGATGGAATAGATGCACGGATTACAAATATATCATTCATTTGGCTACAGACATACTGTACCATTCTTAGTTATTACAGACCTGTTGTACTAGTCTCAAACCAGCTTGACCAACAACGTCCCTTAAACCAAGTTTGGGACATGTATCACCTCATCTGAGAGTGATCCCATTCCCCGAACTCCTATTGAGGACAACCTCTCCAACCTCTTCTACTTTAGAGGTGGCGTTGCTTCACATGAACAACCTCTTGCCCATGGTTAGGGCGTAACCGGATCATATGTGATCTGGATACTCTGGCCCACTCCAGTTGCTTTAGCAACTGAGTGTCCAATTTATATTCTGCCTTTCTTTTGGCCTTCAGATCATTTAAGACCTAGAAATTCTGGCCCACTCCAGTCGCCCGTAGGCTTTGTACGACTGAGTGTCCACTATCATCCTATCAAAGGAATTTTGGCCCACTCCAGTCACCCGTAGACTTTGTATGACTGAGTGTCCAATATCATCCTATGAAGGATCTTCTGCCAAATAGTGTAACAGGCTCAACGTCTTTAGTTTTTAGTCTTCTTCCCTTATGATTGGTGCCCAAACAATTCTTGGCGCTTACTTAAGAGGGATAACAGTTTTCGCATAGTCAGTGGATCTTTCTCCCTCGTATGTGCGAACATACTTTACACACTTTTAATAATTACACTTAAAAGAACGGATCTTTTTAAGTCGTTTACAAAATCCAATCTTTAAACGGGAATGAAGATGAGATTAAACTTCTGATTTTAAAGAGTAAGGAATATAAATTATTTTGGAAAACATTTTCATATTCCTCCTTACTTTAAGCCCTTTTTAATCAGACATCATTTAATCTTATTCTTGACAAGGAAGAAAAATTACTTATCCCAATTTCGGATTCTGGTCCACTTCAGTCACTTCATCGGACTGAGTGTCCATTTCCTCCTTACCATAATTCGGATCCTTTGTCTGGGACAGATATAGACATTCTGCTACAAGATAGAACCACATATTCAGACTTCTCCTCTTGTCCCAGTTGACATCCTCAGCCTTTCGTGGGCGCTTGTTCCCACCACTCTCGGGAGCGGTGACACCATGAACACGTTGACCTTCAACAACATAATCACCACTCTCTTCTACCAGAAAACCACAGCCATATCCAGATTTGGTCACACAACTTTCGACCGACATCTTTCGAACACTAATACAAATCTTGTCTTAAAACTTTTGGATATTGTAAAAAAGTACGGGAAGTAAATAAATATTACAAGTGTTCGAAAGGGTAAACAAATAAGCCAATGTTCAGAACTGCCGCAAGTTGTTGAGTCTTGAATCTTGATAACCTGAAATCAAGAAACACTAAATCTGGATTGTTACAACTGTGTGCTGAGTCGAGTGATTACATTCTATCTTTAAGACAAGATTGCCTTGTATATATGCTTTTACGTTAACGGGAAATAGTCTCCCAAGATAAAACAACACTTTAATCAACACTACAAAGTAAATAGGTTGATTCTGACAAAGAAAACAAATACGAAACGACTTGCTGAAGAACGGAAAAGGAAGGAAGAGTATTGAGTTTTCTATTCACTGTTTGTGGACAGAATTTCAGTTGTTCTCTTATGTTTGTCTGTGTATTATATTGTAGTATCGTTTCTATTATGTGTTACACAATTGAGCCAAAAGGTATCAATATATAGCATAAGGGGAGACCTCTCAACTGCCAACACATGACTGTTTATGGCCATTTAAGGAGGAGTAATCCAGCCAAGTAATGGATGATTACTTGACTGATTAATGCACAATAGCGCCCCCAAAGAGATAATACCAGAAAAAGCCCAAGACCCGTGACCCGTGACCCGTGCCAGGACGGGACGGGCGGGCGGCGGCAGCGCGCGTGTGGGCTTAGCCTTGAACCCAAGCACATTTAGGTCCTCCCTCCTTTAAACACATGGGTTACCCGTTGGGGTCCCAAACCCTTAGCCAATTTTGAGACTTATAAAGAGAGCAATTCTTCCTTTTCCCACCGATGTGGTAGATTTGTCTCACCATATTTCCATGCCTCAAATACCTTACTTCGTGGATCAATATCTCTTTTATTTCTCAACGAAATTTGACGATTCTTGGCCCTACGGTCATCTACTCACTTAGTAGATTATGCACGTGTGAAGAGACAAAGCCTCCAACATGCGGAACCCTAGTGTTTAATTCATTAAATATGGGTGGACGCACCTCTCCATCAAAGACAAATTTCCAACAGAATGTCCAGTGCTATTACTCCTTTTTACTTGGCCAGAAGTTTGACTTGACACTTAACTTCTTTTAAAAAATATTTATTAGGGGCCTATTTACATAATTTCAGAGATCTACCTCCACATTTATCTTTTTAACATTCATCTCTCTTGTGCTTTGACATATTACAATTACCTCCTTTATTTTAAACTTCTTGTAACCAAACTAATTTAAGTGACTAAATTTGTGTAACCTTCCAATATTACCCTTTTGTGACCTCAATTATCAAACAGATTGCTCCCTAAATTCTCTTTATAATTTATTTGAAAGCAACTAGCAATTTCTTCAAATAAGTAGAAGAATTTAGAACGTATGAATATCTTTCTCATATTTGAATTCAAAACAAATCTAGTGATATTGATATTGATTACAATACTGAAAAAATATTCTGGAGTTACTTACATTATTGTTTGAGATGTACATCTTTGATATTCTACTTATTTCAACCATGCGAAATACTTCAGTTTATATAATTTTTAATTTGTTTTATTAGTATGAACACAGTCGAACTAATTTGAAATCATCCCATAAATAATTGTCTAAACTTGCCTGCTACATTATATAACCAGCATTGGTTATTTGTTACATACAATATTAGATGCAGAAGCACCAAGCATTCTTGTACTCAAATCATTAATGTGTTCATATTTTGCTATACAGGTTATAACTTTAGCCTGATGTAGAATTTTAAAAAGCACAAGAATTCTGTAGGAATTAAAGGGTATATATAAATAAAAGAACGCTTAACCCATCACAAAAGATATTTTTCAGCAATTTATTTGTAATTCTTGGCTGATCGGGTCAAGATGATCAAAACTTAAGAATTGTGTCTAGTATAAGATTATCAACCATTGCAATTAACTAAAACGAAAGAGCACTTGCTTGAAATCTTCCCTAGAACTTGAGAACTTCCGAGAGGATGTTTATATTTAAAAACCTAAAATTTAATAAAAAAAGGTTTCACATAAGGGTAGTTTTGGGATATTAGAAAAAATAAATCACTTAAATTAGTTTGGTTACTATAAGTTTAAAATAAGGGAGGTAAGTGTAATATGTCAAACCACAAAAGAAGTGAGTGTTATAAAGGTAAACGTGGAGGGAAGTATTTGAAATTATCCATGTAATTATTTTATGATAAGGATAACATTGGACAAAAATAATAATCTCTCTTAATTTGTTAAAATGAACAAATAAAAAGATTATTTTTAATACGGAGTGAGTATTTGAGAGTCTATTAGAGTCTATTAGAGTCTAATTAAACTAACAACGCTAATTTATATATACGTTATACTCCCTCCGATTCATATTAAGTGGTGCTTTTACCTTTTCATTTTTATTCAAAATAAGTGGTGTTCTATATAATCTAGAAGATAGTAATTGTTTTCTTCCAAGTTTACCCCTATTTAGATAAGTGGATTTATATGTAACCAAGAATCTACATCAAAATAGATATTATTAATTATGGGTAAGTTATTTAAAACACTTTACATTCTAGGAGTGAGTAGATTTCTTAAGTAGTGTTCCCAAATTAAAAGCGCCGCTTAATATGGAACGGAGGAAGTAATAGTCGAGAGACATCATTTAGGGGTTATAGCCAAGTACAATGGTAAATCAAGACCAAATTTAAGCAAGACATAGTTACGTGAGAGAATTAGTTACTCTCTATGTCCCAAAATAAGTGTCGTTTTAACAACAATTTTTTTTGAAAATAACAGTCGCTTTAGGAATTCAAGACTGAAGTTGATAAGTATTTTCAACTATTCTCTTGACATAAAAGAAGTAGTTAATTTTAATATTGCTCAATTCTAAAAAAATACTTCTAATAAATAGGGATAATTTAGTAAATTATACATTACATTTATTGATGTCTTAATCGGCATGAAATAAGCTAAAGCATCACTTATTTTGTGACGGGAAGAATACTAATTATGTAGTTGTTATTGATTATTTAATTGTAAGATTCATAGTAAATTTGGTGATAAACACTAGAAATACGATGGAAATTACGGACGGAAAAATAAATCATCGAAATTTCAATGGTTTTACCGAGAACAAACAGTCACAAAAGTGAAAAAATATTGGCGGAATATCTGTTAACATCTGTAAAAACGACTGAAGCTAAATTGCGGGAATATACTTTTGAGTTTTGACCTAAAGTCCATTATCGTAAGAATAAAAAATCTTTTTAATGAAACAAGTCATGATAAATTTTAATATTAATTTTATGGAATTTTGGTTCTATGTTAATTACCTGCTTTGGATCTCACTAATCTAGATTCGCGCTAATAAGTCTCATTTTGGGTGGTGTAAGGCACTCATTACAAAAGACGCCTGAATTCTGAGGACTTGAACACGAGACATTTAATTAAGGATTGAGTAGCCATTGTTGATTACAATGGTGCAGGAAACGAAAATAAGTAACTGCTAATAATACAACAAAATGAAATTACAACAAACTGAAATTTCAGTAAACTGGAACTGGAACAAGAAACTGATTGTTGGGTCGAGTGATGACACTCTGTCTTTAATACAAGATTGCCCCGTATATATCATTTCTACGTTCTGGACAATAGTCTCCCAAGATAAAACAACAACTCAACAATTTGAAGAACTTAGTGTAATGAAATGATGTTGAAAAGTAGTAGGAAAAATCTGATTTCGTTTGTGTGTTCTGTAGTCTCAACAATTGATCAAAGGCTTCATTATATAGTGCAAGGAGGGGACTTATCAACTGTCCACATAATTGTTGTTACTGGCCAAGTAATGATGAATTGATGTGCAACGGATTAGAGCTTTTAGGGAGAGTTATTCAGCCAAGTAATGACTGAATTGATGTGCATATTAATGGTGGTTAACGTTCCAAAACCAACAGCAAAAGCACAAGTTCTCTGCCCAATTTAACTCACTTGAAACTTCAGGGACCAAACTGTAAATATGAAACAATTTGAGTCCAAAAAAATAATATCAGAATAAGCCCATGACCTATGACCCATGACCCGAGACCCGAGACCGGGGCGGACGGGTGGGCGGCGGCGGCGTGCGTGTGGGCTTAGCCTCGAACCAAAGCACATCTAGGTCCTCCCTCCTTCAAACACATGGGTTACCCCTTGGGGTCCCAAACCCCAAGCCAATTTTGAGACTTATAAACTAAACAAATCTTTCTTCCCCCACCGATGAGGGAGGATTGGTCTTTACCACATTTTTCATGCTTCAAACACCTCACTTCGTGGACAATATCTATTTCATTTCTCAACTAAATTTGACGATCCTTGGCCCTACGGTCATCTACTTACTTAGTAGATTATGCACGTGTGAAGAATCAAAGTCTCCAGAATGCGGAACCCTAGTGTTTAAGTCATTAAATATGGTTGGACGCAACTCCTACCAAAGGCAAATTTCCAACAATCCCCTCTTGAAAGAAATTTTGGCGCACTCACATAGTGCCTTTTCCCAATAGTATTTCAGCGGACTGATATTGCATAAGGAGAGGTAGCTTCAGCTTTAAACCTTCCATAGTTAAATACCATCGGACTTACTTACTGCGCGGTAAACGTGATGTCTTGAACCGTCAGTGTTTAGTGTAAGCCAAGTCAATAGTACCAACACAACAAATTCCCTTACTCTTTTCTTCGTAATGTTTTATCTGTTGTGGCCATGGACACTTCTTGAATTCTTAAGTGCGTTCATTTGAGACGTCCTATCCTCACACTTAAATAGGTGGCCTCCTACAAGGTATCCTACCATACCCCATTTCACAAGTGTTAGGAACCATTAAAAATTTCCCCAAACCTAACCTCAACCGGTGAAGATCGTTAAAGGTTTTGGAAACTTAACCTTTACCCATACTGCAGATAGCACTTAACGTCTATCGCGGGAACGACTTTGGATTTGGTGTTTTTTACAGAAATCACAATCCGAAGTGCTCATGCTTCCACCGAAGCGATCAACTGAACCTTTACAACTTAGTTTTTCCATTGAACCAAATTCCTGGGATCTCCAGTCAGTAAGGTTAGGTTACCACCGTATTGGTCCTTATACTTTGGGTTTTAAGCCCATTCCCCTAGACAGGCAGAACATCTGATCCTTGGGTAAGCACTTTGTCAGCGGGTCTGCTAAATTATCCTTTGACTTTATGTAATCAATAGATATTATACCCGTGGTGATCAGCTGCCTGACGGTCTTATGCCTCCGTCGAATATGACGAGACTTGCCATTGTACATAGCATTCCGTGCCCTTCCTAGAGCAGACTGGCTATCGCAGTGGATCATTGCAAAAGGTACGGGTTTGTCCCAATAAGGAACATTCTCTAAGAAGTCGTGAAGCCACTTAGCCTCTTCTCCTGCTTTGTCTAAAGCGATAAAATCCGATTCTATCGTGGATCGGGCGATGCAAGTTTTCTTAGAGGATTTCCAAGACACAGCCCCACCACCAATTGTAAATACATACCCACTGGTGGACTTGGTGTTCTCTATATCAGATATCCAGTTTGCATCACTGCACCCCTCTAGTATAGCTGGATATCTCGAATAATGCACCCTGTAAGTTAGCATGTATTTTAGGTATTGAAGTACCCAATTCAATGCTTTCCAGTGATCATCACTCGGATTACGGGTAAACCTAGCCAACTTGTTGACTGCATAAGCAATATAGGTCGGTACGTAGTTTGTTATGTACATCAAACTTCCGATCACCTGTGCATATCGCTCCTGGCATATGGGTGCACCATGATTTTTATCAAGCTTTTCATTTCTATCCATTAGTGACTTTATAGGCGAACTGTCAAACATCTCGAACTTTCTCAAAACATCCTCGATGTAGTGAGACTGAGATAAGACCAGTCCGTCAGACGTCTTAGAGATTTTTATCCCTAAGATGACATTTGCGATACCTATATCCTTCATGTCGAAACATTGTTTCAACATGTTCTTAGTCTCTAGGATTACCCTAGGACTGCTTCTTGTGATCAACATGTCATCTACATACAGTCATATCATGACGAACGAGTCAGAGTTACCTTTCGTGTAGACACATTTGTCACACTCGTTAATGGCAAAACCCTTCGATAATAGAGTACTATCAAATTTTTTGTGCCATTGTTTCGGGGCTTGTTTCAGCTGGTACAAAGATTTGACAAGCCGACAGACTTTCTTCTCTTGCCCTGGAACCACATACCCTTCGGGTTGGTCCGTATAAATTTCTTCTTCCAAATTTTCATTTAGGAAGGATGTCTTGACATCCATTTTATGTATCTCAAGGTCATGCAAAGATGCGATCGCAATGAATACCCGTATGGACGTCATCCGAGATACCGGGGAGTACGTGTCAAAGTAGTCAAAACCTTCTTTCTACCGATAGCCCTTGACTACCAACCTGACATTGTACTTATCTATAGACCAATCTGCTTTATATTTCCGTTTGAGTATCCACTTACAACCCAACGGTTTATTTCCCGGAGGAAGATCAACCAACTCTCAAGTATGGTTATGCAGAATCGAGCCTATTTCACTCTCAATAGCTTCTTTCCAGAGCGGTGCCTCTGGAGTTGATAATGCTTCTGCAATTGTCCTTGGTTTATCATCAACCAAATACGCTACAAAGTCAGGACCGATGTGTTTATCCTTCCTGGCCCTTTTACTTCGCCTTAGTTCCATCTCTGGAGTCTCCAAGTTCTGAGAATCTGGAATACTAGATTCCGGATATTCAGCCACTTCAAAATCCACTAGATCTGAACCATCTAGATCCGGGCCGTCAACGACTCCCGGTACCTAAGAGCTTTGTTCATAACTTCATTTGCGAGAGGTTATGTCTTTTTCCTTTCTAGAAAAAGGACCTTCAAAGAATTGAGCATTCATTGATTCCATGATTGTACCCTCATGGATATCTGGAATATCTGACTTATGCACTAAGAAGCGATAAGCACTACTGTTATTTGCATATCCGATGAACATGCAATCTACAATCTTAGGCCCAATCTTGACCTGCTTCGGCTTGGGTACTTCAACCTTTTCCAGACAACCCCATACCTTTAAATATTTATAGGTGGGTTTGTTTCCCTTCCATGATTCATATGGAGTTTTGTCCTTACCCTTATGTGGGACTCTGTTAAGAATTGTATTAGCGGTAAGGAAGGCTTTTCCCCACATGTTTTGGGGAAGATCGGAATTGATGAGCAAGACATTCACATTTTCTTCAATGTGCAGTTCTTATGTTCCGCCACACCATTCGATTGAGGTGAGTATGGAGCCGTCGTTTGATGAACAATGCCTTCTTGGCACAATATTCCTCAAATGGCGCTATATATCCTCTCCCTCTATCGCTACGAATGGATTTAATTCGCATGCTTAGTTGGTTCTCAACTTCTGCTTTGTAATGTCGGAACGCTTCATCCTTACTTTTCAACAAGTAAAGGTAACAATACCTTGTGCTATAATAAATGAATGTCACAAAGTACTTGTTCCCCCCTCTAGTTTGTGCAAACTTTAAATCACATATATATGTGTGAATAAGTTCTAGAGGAGCGGTATTCCTTTCGACGAATCGAAAAGGAAGCTTTGTGAGTTTTGCCTCTACGCACGCCTCACACTTATGTTGAGGGTTTACGTCGATAGACGGCAACAACTCCAACTTTACCAACCTTTGGATGGACTTGTAGTTAACGTGTCCTAATCTATGATGCCATAAATTAGAAGACTCAAGCAAATAAGAAGAAACTTCAACTTTATTACTTGGACGCATTACAGACATAGCGTTAACTTTGAAGAGGCCTTCACAGACGAAGCCTCTCCCCACAAAAGTGTCATTCTTAGTAAGTACAAATTTATTGGATTCAAACACTAGCCTAAAACCAGCATTAACCAATAAAGGTCCTGAAATTAAATTTCTCCTAATCTCAGGGACATGCATCACTTCCTTCATAGTGAGCTCCTTTCTAGAAGTCATCTTCAGGACCACCTTTCCTACCCCCAGCATGTCAGACGAAGCCTTGTTGTCCATGAACAACTTCTTATCGATGACCGGTGTATACACGGAGAAAGAATTTCGGTTGGAATAGATATGTCTAATAACACCTATGTCCATCTACCACTGCATGGGATTCTCAACCAGGTTTGCTTCAAGCACCACCGCTAAGAACTCCTCAATCATGTCGTCCAGGAGCGTGTCCTTGACGACGTTAGCATGCGCCTTGCCTTTAGCCTTGGCTTTCTCTTGTTGCTAAGTCTTGAGCTTGCGGCATTCCTTGATCATATGACCAGGTTTCCCACAGAGGTGACAGTTACCTCTGAACTTCTCCGCTGCTTGGGTCTTACCGTCTTTCTAGAACTTTCGCTTCTTGCTTGAGTTCCCTTTGGCCTCGGTCAGATTTGCTTTGCCTCAGTAGGTTGTTTACCTCTAGGCAAGGCTTTCTTATTATCTTCCTGAATTGGAGTTTGATAATAAGCTCTTCAAAGGTCATCTCCTTTGTCTTGAGCTTTAAGTAGCTCATAAACGCATTCCACGAAGGAGGTAACTTTTCAATCAGCGATGCAACCAAAAACTGCTCATTTGGTTTCATTCCTTCCAAATCCAGGTGATGTAAAATCATTTGGAATTCCTGGACTTGGGACATCACTGTCTTACTATCCACAATTTGAAATTTCAGAAATTTCGCAACGATGAATTTCTTAGTACCTGCATCTTGTGCGTTGTACTTCTTTTGCAGCTTCTGCCACAACTCTTTGGCGGTGCCAACGGTGCAATACACCGTGTAGAGAGGGTCTGCCAAGCAGTTCAATATGTAATTCTTACACTTGAAATCACTATGATTCCATGCATCAAGAACCATCTTCATGCCATTAATGACATAGATACCTAGGCCCCCTTCACATGTTTCAGTAGACGAAAGGTCCATTTCATCTCCAGATTGTGGAGGATCTTCTGATAGGAACCTATCCATTCCCATAACCATCAAGTAGAACAACATCTTCTACTGCCATCTTTTAATGTTTGAGCCCATGATTTTTGCGGGCGTTCATGGTGGAATGCGGATGGTGGAGCAGTAAAGGCACTGGACGTGCCTTGTCCAGTAGTGGGGAAGGCAGAGGAGTTTCCTTGAACAGTAGCGGCAGCAGGAGGGATCGCAGAATTGTTGCCTTGAGTGGCAGCAACAGCAACAGCAAAATCAAAGGTGTTTCCAGTCATGTTACTAAGCAGTTACAACAAGCTAATCTTGTCTTAAAAATTGTTGATTACAATGGTGAAGGAAACAAAAATAAGTAACTGCTAAGTATTAAAACAAAATGAAATTACAACAAACTGAAATTTCAGTAAACTGGAACAAGAAACTGATTGTTGGGTCGAGTGATGACACTCTGTCTTTAAGACAAGATTGCCCCGTATATATCATTTCTACGTTCTGGACAATAGTCTCCAAGATAAAACAGCAACTCAACAAATGAGCAAAGGAAACTCAAGTGTTACTTTAAAGAACTTAGTGTAATGAAATGATGCTGGAAATTGTAGGAAGAATCTGATTTCGTTTGTGTGTTCTATAGTCTCAACAATTGAGCAAAGGCTTCATTATATAGTGCAAGGAGGGGACTTATCAACTGCCCACATAATTATTGTTACTGGCCAAGTAATGACAATTAGAGAGGTAGTAATTCAGCCAAATAAATGATGAATTGATGAGCACCGGATTAGAGCTTTTTGGGAGAGTTATTCAGCCAAGTAATGACTGAATTGATGTGCATATTAATGGTGGTTAACGTTCCAAAACCAACAGCACAAGTTCTCTGCCCAATTTAACTTACCTGAAACTTCAGGGACCAAACTGTAAATATGAAGCAATTTGGGTCCAAAAAGATAATATCAGAATAAGCCCGTGGCCAGTGACCGGACCGGCGGGCGGGCGGCACGCGTGTGGGCTTAGCCTCAAACCAAAGCACATCTAGGTCCTCCCTCCTTCAAACACATAGGTTACCCCTTGGGGTCCCAAACCCCAAGCCAATTTTAAGACTTATAAACTAAACAAATCTTTCTTCCCCACCGATGAGGGAGGATTGGTCTTTACCACATTTTTCATGCTTCAAACACCTCACTTAGTGGACAATATCTCTTTCATTTCTCAACGAAATTTAACGATCCTTGGCCCTACGGTCATCTACTTACTTAGTAAATTATGTACGTGTGAAGAATCAAAGTCTCCAACATGCGGAACCCTAGTGTTTAAGTCATTAAAGATGGTTGGACGCAACTCCCACGAAAGGAAAATTTCCAACAATCACAACCTTAGATGGTTTATTGTACATATATCACATTCACCACTTTGCACATTAGATTAAGGTGTTGTAGTGTTTGCTTCCTAAATAGCTTCGAATAGATGATTAGTTGAATCAGCTATTCGATCACATTTGAAACTCTGAATATTGGTTCATTGCAGTGAATGAATCTAGCTTCTGATCTTGTTGTTTCATTAAAAAAGATAAATGTCGATTAGTTTAGTTAAAATTGAGTTTGGTAAAATAAAATGATTGAATAATATTAAAAAAATATACATTGAATGAGATTACCCATTGACTTTTCGGTAATAAATTCATAATATATCAAGCTAAATTTTCTTTTTAGAATCACAACTCAATCAAGTAGGCGATAACTGCTATTAGGATCCGTCTTTAAGACATTGGTTCTTTAATACAATCTGATCCCTTTTTATACAATATTTTACATATTAGCATCCTATAAGTACTTATTAAGGCCAACAACGATATACCTAGTGTAATCATGTAGATGGGGTATGGAGAGGGTTGTGTGCATGTAAATTTTATCTCTACCTTTTACTGTTTTCGTAGACCTTCGGCTCAAGTAAAACGTATCAAAGCAGGTCTGAAAATTAAATACAATAGTGAAAAAGTCATTGAAAAAAATAGAGAAAAGAACAAAGAAAACAAGAAATAAGCACATATTTTACAATTGTTGTAGTCCAAGTCAATTTACACAGGTCCAGGTAGGGGAGACAAACAGACGAGTTTGGCTTAATTAGACAGGTCAAAATAGGGTGAGTTCACATATAGGCAAGTTATTGACTCGTTTAAAAGTTATTTGGGCTCAAATGGATTGAGATGAAATAGACTAAAAAGTGGGTCATAACCCAACCCGCCCAATTTTTACTAAGTTGTAATTCTTAATTTGCTCTTTTATAATTTCTAGTACCTAATAAAAGCATTCTTTTAATTTTTTATGGCTATATATAATATTTAAGTAAGAAAATATCTTTTTAAAAATATTTTGACAAGATATCTCACGGATCATTTTGGACTACATATAAGCCCGATTTTTACGAATCAAAATGAACTGAACTAATAAATATGTCAATGACCAGCCCAATTAATAAACGAGTTAGAGAGATTATATTTTCACTTGCTAATTTTATCACCCCTAAGTACAAACGTGCAACTATTGTCTATTTAAGAATGTGAATGCTTTATAAATCACCTAGTATAGATTAGAATGTAAGTGCTTTATAAAATAGTAGTGCTCTAAAAATAATGCAGGGATAAACTGAAAAAATTAATAGCATTTTTGGTCTCTTTTTTAAAAAAACAAATTTTGACCCCTCCCCTGGGAGCTCCTCTTTCGCTCCCTTGGTGAATCAAACTCACAATTTTCGGATCAGAAGTGGAGGGTGCTTACCACCTGAGCAACCCACAACCCCCAAAAGCATTTTTGGTCACTCAATTATTATTAATTTTTTATTTTAGTCCTTGTGATACCTGTCACCTGATTAATCATGTTTAACATTCAACTAATTGAAATTTGCATTTTAATTTGATTTCATTGCTTGTAAATATTTATAAATTTACTATAATTATTAGTTGTTCTACTATTTAATTGCACATGTATTATGTTAAATGTTGTACTATTATTACATATTTAACGGTAATATAATTTTAAATATAGTTCAAATATAATATACTTCTTCCACACATAATTCAATTAATTGGAAGTTAAATGTCATAAGTCAAATATAACAAGATTTAAAATTAAAATGTGGCAATTATTAAAAGACCAAAAATGATATTATCCTAATTGGAAATGTGATTATAACAAAGAAAATTACAGAGAACAAGAGGGCTTGAAATGAAAAGTGAAAGGGGTCAAAGCCTACGGAAAGTAAAAACAAGAGATGAAATATCTCAAATGCCAATTTTATTTTCGAATGTCAGCAATAATGTCGCATGACACAAGTGACAACACTTAGATAAAATAGAAAACCTTTAAGAGTAAAAAGCAGCGGAAAGAATAAAGAACACAAAGGTTTATATTTTCATAAGTTATATGTTGATATAACTTATGATGGTCAATGACCAGAAGTATTATATATATTTCATATACAAATATACAAATTCATTTCTTTACAATTTTACAAGATAAAACGAAAAGGAATTAAAAGTTGAAGTCGCAGATGACTTCTGCCTAAAAAATCTAACTAAATAGACATAGACAACTTCTCATTATCGCTCCATACAAAACTAATCTAGAATCTAAACAGAAATTGTAATGTTGGACAAAATGTTGTCGACACACTCAGACAACACTTCTGATCCAGATTTCTGTGTTGAAATTCCGAGAGCTCTCTTGGTATTTTTGCAGTCTAATTCTGGATATCGATTCACCCTTGTAGCCTCTCTAGTAGAGAGTCTTCCTTGAAAGGTTCATCGATCTGTTGAGGAGGTTGAGGGAAAGGTGGACAGCTGGTGTGTTTGTTGGATAAGATCATGGAGTCGAAATCTCAACAACTTTGATTTGTTCTTCACTCGATTTATTCCCCAAGTTTTGACTCTTTCTCCCACATTTTACACACCTCCTAATTCATACGCCTAAGTCGTTTTTACCCCATAGTAAAAATATTAATGCTTAATGTGAAGTAAGGCAAAACTGTTATAAACAATGTTGGTGTGAATGTTGTGACATTTGTCCCAACATTTTATGCATTCAACAACAATACTTGAGAGGATATGTTGGATCAAATGTCACAACACCAAACCCAACATCAACAATCTCTCCATTTTGCCTTTCTTCACAAAACACATTAGACACTATGCAAACGACTTAGTACATTGTCACAAAGGTTGTCCAACACCTGTGATTACTGAAAATCTCCCCCTTAACCTGTGATGGCATATAAGCAAACCAGTGTATACCACTCTAAAAGATTAGTGAAAAAATTAGCATATATGTCATCCACACAAATAAAAAAAAATTGTCAGAATAGATCATTGTCAAGATATCCATCCACATAACCTAATAGTCAAAACAAAAAAATTCATAAATCTTTAACCAATAAAAATTCATCAACAACAACAACTTCTCCCTTGCTCATTATGCAGCAGTAGCAGATTCCATCAGCTTACTACTTCTGCATAACAACTTCAGCTTGTTTCTCTCTCGCCTAGCTTAGCAAACTTCTTCACTTCGTCCTCTCGCATAGCAAACTTGAGCTTCGACCTTCAGCCTCAGCCTCTTCAGCAATACTTTTCGTCCAACAACTTCTTCTCTCTGCATAGCACCATCAACAACTTCTTCAGCAACTTCACCACTTGTACCTTCAGCCTCTTCTCTCTGCTCCTCATGTACTTCATCTCCCTCTTTTTGTGAAGAAAGCAAAAGTAGGAAATAGTCTCTTGCTTGAACCAGGGCATCTCTGGCAGCATCAACCTCACCAATTTGTTGGTTTATTTTTGCAATATGCTCCACAAGATAATTCGTAAACAGTGTAGACTGCCTCGGACCAGTGTTGCCTAGAATATTGGTGTCATTTCTGGCAATATTTTCACTTTCAGCTACCATCATCCAGGGTAAGTCGATGACTCTTTCATTGCTCTTCAAAATTGCTTTGTTTATAGTGTAAAGGTCAGGAGCTTTCCCCAAAGTGTCTTCTCTCATAGGCTCAAGGCCTTGTGTAGTTAATACTTTGTAGACCAAAGAGGGAAAATGAAGGATTAAAGTTGACTCTTTTTCTGCCAAGTTGGCAATTTGATAGAAGATTATTTTCCCTAAATCAACTTTGAATCCTTTCCCAATTTTAAATAGTAGGGAGTCTTGTTCAAATGTCACAATTGACTCATTTAAGAAAGGAAGCCAATTGTGAATATCAATTTTCTGGAGGGTGAAAAATAAAGTTGTTAGCTTGGAGGCTGGACATCTAGGGATCCATTTCTTCAGAATACTTCAAGTGAGGTATTTAATCATTGTATCCCTAGATTCTATTACTCGTTCTGCATCTCTCATTCTCTCATTAGTATCAAGTCTCATACATTGATTGATAATTGAGGGTGTAAATTGATACATCTTGTTATAGAGATATACCTTCCCAAATTTCTTTGAGGAGATATCCTTTATATCAGAGTTTAAGTTGGCATAAAACAACCTTATTATCTCATCAACATATGGTTCTTTTCCAGTAACAGAGCCAATAAGCTGTCTGTCCTTCAGGAATTCCACCAGACCATATTTAGAACAAGAGGCAATATCTAATTCTCTATCAGACCTCAATGTCTGAGTCAGACATGTCTAGGGCTGATGGATTCGGTACTGTTAGAGGATGATGTGGTGCGTGTCTCTTCAGATGTTGGCTAGAATATTGTTTGAGATGTTGTGGCAACATTTGAAGCAACACTGGTCCTTGTAGTCTTGGAAATTCCCTTTTGAAAAAATTGTTTCAAGGGGGTTTCATCTGGGATCTCCTTTTCTTGAGACACACTGGGTCGTTCAGAAACTGAAGGTTCAGTTGAGAAAATTGAGTCTGTACTGTCACTATCACTGCTCGAGTAGACGGATTTGGAATGATCACATTTTGTTCTTTTGCTACTCGAATCTTCTTAGATTGTTTCTCGAACACTCAACTCGATCGGCGAGTAGGAAAGGCAGATGATCTGGGCCTCTTACCCAAAGATGTAAAATATGCAGTTTCATCGACATCTATGGGGTTGTTGTTGTCTCCGGTGTAGCTAATGTCCAAGGGTTCATCAAAGCCCTTAAATACTAATGCCATAGACAGATCCTCTATATGGTTTAAGGAAGAAGACTGGCCGGTTGCAGATAGGGTTGTTTATAATAATCCGATCCGATCGATCCTATCTACGATCCGGTCGATCCGATTCAAAAAATCAGATATCCAATCCACTTTTTTGAGTTTCGGATATTTTGGTTCGGATATCCGGAAAAAATCGGATCGGATACGGATCACAATTTCTTTACTTTCGGATATTCGAAATATCCGATTTGTTTATTTTTTATTTTCTTTTGATTTTCCCTAATAGTTAGGCTATTTTGCATGGTGGTGAAACTTTATGGGATTTTAATTTGTGAACTTTATTTGTATTGGTGTATTAATTTGGATGTTGGACATTGGATGTTTTAGCTAGTAGTTAATGTATTGGACATTGCACCTATAAAGTTCTACTTTCCATTTTGGAGTTTTACTATTTGTTATTGGAAATTAATTGAATATTGAAGGCATAAAAGATGTATGTGAATTATTAATGCAATAAATTGCACATATTTGGGTAACATCAATGGTCACCTATAAGTGTGGAAGGACTACTCGAAAATACATGCATTGTAGGCAATTAACTGAACCTGAAGATAAAATTTACCTACAATTCATCCCATTTTCTTTTACAAAGCGTATCTTCTCATTTGTGTCAAAGAGATTAGAGCATACAGTTTTAAGAGAATTTTTGTACCCAATACCTGCATATGAAGGTTTACTAAAGTTGAGTATCTCATTCAATTTCGAAGTCCCTTGTTGAGCTTGCGGAAGGTTGCTTTGGCCAAATCCAACTTTGCACGAATCTTACACAATTCAATATCCTTTTTGGTAAGAGCAACCTCGAGTCTGATTATCGTGCCAGTTAGTTATGAATTCTCAAGAGTTAAAGATTTTACCTTTTTGTCAAGTTGCTTGGATTCTATGATTAAGGCTTTACAAATACTTTGTAATTCATTAATCATGTCATCTTTGTATTCAACTTGATCTTTACAATCAACATCACTACTAGAAATAAGACCACTAAAGCAATTAACATCAGAATAGTTAAAGAATTGATACCTTTCGGATGTCGCTGAGGAAGTTGATGTCGTTGCTGACATTGAAGCAAATGTTGTGACATCTAAGATAACATTACAGGCGACATCTTCATTATTTGATAGAGACTGTTCGTAAACAGTAGCCAACATTCCTTGTGTTTCAATTTCACGATCACATTCTTATTCTTCTTCATCATCACTAAGTGAAACCCATAGGTTCTTATCAAATTTTCTAAGAGTGTTTGCACATTCATTAGCATAGTGACCCCAACCTGAGCATGCATGACATTGCACGGACTCAAGTTGTTTCGGATCAAATTTGGTACGATCTGAGTTGGTCCTTCTTAGTTAATTTCCTTTTTGTACATTTTGAAGGAATCTAGTGGACTTTTGATTGAAGCCTTGGTTTTGGTGCTCTTTAGATTTATATTGATTTCTCTCATTGTTGAACTTCCTCACAATCGAATTGTATTTTCGAGTGTGTAAGGCAACGTTTGCACCTTCACCAATTTCTTCAAGATTCTCATCATGTTCTTCGATTTGAATCTCCGAGGATTGAACTTGAAGTGCTACATTCTTGCTTTTATATAGTTCCCTTTGATTCTCAATGTTCATCTCATAGGTTTTGAGAATGCTAATTAAGGTATGAAGGTCCATTGTGGCAAGATTGTGAGCTTCTTCAATGACACAAATCTTTAAATTGAACTTTTCAGGAAGAGAACGGAAAGCCTTTTCAACAAGTTGAGTGTTGGTTAATGGTTCACCAAGAACTTGACATTCATTTGAGATGTCAATCAACTTTTCAAAATAAGATTTAATGCCATCCGCTTCTTCCATCCTTAATCGTTCACATTTACTCATGAGCATGCATAGCTTTATTCGACGAACACTTGAGCTACCTTCACAATGAATTTGTAAAGTATCTCATGCGTCTTTAGCCGTGTGGCAGTTTTGAATGAGTTTGAACATGTAAAGATCAACCCATCCAAAAATTGCATTTAAGCCTTTTCGTTAAAGATAGCATTATTGATTTCTTCCGCAGTCTATTCGAATTCAGGTTTAACAAGAATGCCACATTCCTCATCCGGTGGCAATATTAGAACAACATACCCATTGGTTATTGATCTCCGTGCCCTAACATCAATTGATTTGATATTAGAACGTAGGCGAATCTTCCAATAGGCATAGTTTGACTATCTAAAATAGGAAGCCTACCAATAGTCGAATTTGCCGGATCCATAGCTTATGACAACAGGACCAAACACTTATTGTGTCAAGTCATGGCTCTAATACCACTTGAAAGGGGGTCAAAGGCTACGGAAAGTAAAAACAAGAGATGAAATATCTCAAATGCCAATTCAGTTTCCGAATGTCAGCGATAATGTCGCCTGATACAAGTGACAACACTTCGATAAAACAGAAAACCTTTAAGAGTAAAAAGCAGCGTAAAGAATAAAGAACACAAAGGTTTATATTTTCATAAGTTATATGTTGATATAACTTATGATGGTCAACGACCAGAAGTATTGTATATATTTCATATACAAATTCCTTTCTTTACAAATTTACAAGATAAAATGAAAAGGAATTAAAAGTTGAAATCGCTGATGACTTATGCGTGAAAAATCTATAGACATAGACAACCTCTCATTACAATCGCTCCATACAAAACTAATCTAGAATCTAAACAACAATTGTAATGTTGGACAGAATGTTGTCGACACACTCAGGCAACACTTGTGATCCAGATTTCTGTGTTGAAATCCCGAGAGCTCTCTTGGTATTTTTCCAGTCTAATTCTGGATATCGATTCACCCTTGTAGCCTCTCTATTTATAGTAGAGAGTCTTCCTTGAAAGGCTCATCGATCTGTTAAGGAGGTTGAGGGAAAGGTGGGCAGCCTGTGTGTTTGTTGGAGAAGATCATGGAGTCGAAATCTCAACAACTTTGACTTGTTCTTCACTCGACTTATTCCCCAAGTTTTGACTCTTTCTCCCACGTTTTACACAACTCCTAATTCACACGCCTAAGTCGTTTTTACCCCTTAATAAAAATATTACTGCTTAACGTAAAGTAAGACAAAACTGTTATAAACAATGTTGGTCTGAATATTGTGACATTTGTCCCAACATTTTATGCATTTAACAATAGTACTTCAGATGATATGCTAGTAATTAATTTTTTATTTAGAAAGAAAATTAGTAGGTTCTTAATGAACTAGATATTATATAAAGTGGTGGCCAGAAACACTTTAAAGTCAAAATTCATTCTCTACACAATTTGGCCAAGACTCTGATGATTGTGTTTTCGGTAGTCGCCTTCTTGGTTATTTCACAAGGTCAGTTTATCTTTCTCTCTATTATATCACTTATACATACAAAATTCGAACATAAATTATATCTTTAATAAAGTTTCATTAAGTTGTGATTTGAGTAAAGGCCTTTACTCAAAGAACATTGTGGATCTACGCTATATACTAACATGATGGTCGCACCTAATGCTTTTCGATCACACCATATATGTGGCGGTTAAAAAATTAAACTATATATATGCATAATTAATTACATCATCACTGAACCCAACAACTTTAGGGTTGTTTCAATCATTTGTGAACTCACATGTGATATATATGGATTTTTAACATTATGCACCTTTTACTTGTTTATGTCGGCAATTTATTATAACTAAATCCTCTCAGAATTATGTATGCTAATGAATTTTGTAATCTTCAGATGTGGTGGCAAGTGAGATACCGTGTAAGACTTTCAGAATGTCATGGTAAGAAATGTCCATTTGGGTTTCCAATTTGTCTTGGAGTATTCGCACGTCATGATGAAGGTCTCTCTCTCCTCCTCCTTCTCCCCCCCTCCCCCCTCTTTTATTCAATCACTTGTGGACACAAAGATTAAGTAATAACATTAGCAACTCTTAATGGTTCAATTAAAATGGTTATAAAAGATTTCTTTCAACAACATGGTGAATCTAGGATAGAATATCATGTGTGGTCGCACCTAATACCTCTCAATTATACCATACATATGTAGATATAAATTTAGGATATATTTGTGTATGGGATTGAGTTTTTCTCATTTTTAATGACTTAAATACATGGGTCTCGCATGTCGGAAACATTGTTTCTTTGCACATGACTAATATACTAAATGAGTAGATGATATTAGTACAAAGTATCGTCAAATTTCATTGAGGAATGAAAGAGATATTGATGCACAAAGTAAGGTGTTTGAGACAAAAATAGATGGATTGGTTTGGCCAAATAATAGAACTCCCACATTGGTTGAATATGGAAGGATTGAGGACTATATTAACTATAGTTTTGAGTAAGGGTTTGGGCCCCAAGGGGTGACCCAAGTTTTAAGAAGGGGGAGGACCTAGGTGAGCTTGGGTTCGGGGCTAAGCCCCATGCGCGCGCCGCCCGCCAGGTCCAGTCTCAAGTCACGGGCTTCGAGCTTTCTTCCGAAATTCTCTTTTGGTCCCTGAAATATTTCTTATTTATACTTTGGTCCTTGAAGATTTCGGAAACGTAACGTTGCAACGGATCTGACTTCAACAGTCAGAATCCACCCTCTTCTTCACCTATGAATTGAACATTACTGCTCAGTTCAAACACACGAAAGAAAAATAAACGAAACCAAAAAATTCTCTCATCTCTTTGCAATATGTTCAATATTATTTTTCTTCTCCAGAATCAACATTACTAACTTTGTATTGTTGGTTGTTGCTGTTTTATCTTGAGAGACTATTGTCCAATACCGTAAAAGCATCTGTACGGGGCAATTTTGTCTTAAAGAAAGAGAGCCATCTCTCGACTCAACTTTTCCTTCTTGATTAACCTTTCTGATACACTTTTACCTACAATTTAAGACAAAATATATTTCTAAGTGTTCGAAAGATGTCTTCTTCAACCATTGCCAATGGTTCTGCTCTTGCCAGTTTCCAAAGCGAATGCCAAGAAAAGTTTCTGGGTACCAATTTCAAGAGATGACAACCAAATATGTTGTTCTATCTTACTACGTTGAACCTATCACGCTTTCTGACAGAAGATCCTCCTTGTGGAGTGGATGTAGTAGACACTCAGTCTAACATAACGACTAAAGTGGATGAAGATATCCAGGTCACAAATGCCCTGAAGTTAACACTAGATGCCTGGAATCATAGTGATTTCATGTGCAAACACTGCATTCTAAACGGTTTGTCGGATACACTCTATACTGTGTATTGCACCGTGAATATGGCAAAGGAGTTGTGGGAAAAACTCGAGAAAAAGTACAGCGCACAAGATGCGGGTACTAAGAAATTCATCGTTGGAAAGTTTCTGGAATTTCAAATGGTTGATGGTAAATCAGTGATGTCCCAAATCTAGGAGTTTCAAATGATTCATCATCATCTGGATTTGGAAGAAATGAAGCCAAATGAGTAGTTTCTGGTTGCATCTTTGATTGAGAAATTGCCTCCCTCATGGAACGAGTTCATGAGTTATCTCAAACTAAAGACAAAAGAAATGGGGTTTGAAGACCTTATCATCAAACTGCAAATAAATGAGGATAATAAAATGGATATATCTAAGGAAAAGCAGCCAATTGAGGTAAAAGCGAATCTGGTTGATTCGAAGGAAACTCTAACAAAAAGCGCAAGTTCCAGGGAGACGGCAAAAGCCAACCGATGGAGAGGATCAAAGAAAACTGCCATCACTGTGGAAATCCTGGCCATGTGATCAAAGAGTGCGCAAACTGAAGTGAGAATAGAAGAAAAGGCCAAGAACAAAGGCAAGGCCAAGGCTAACGTTGTACAAGACGAGGGTAGTCCTTCGAACCTTGAGGACATAATTATAGATTTCTCGACTGTAGTGTTGGAGGCAAATATGGTAGAAAATCCAAGGCAATGATGGATAGATATGGGTGCAACCCGTCACATCTACTCGACAAGAGTGCATTCTCTTCTTACGCCCCAATCACGGGCAAAAAGCTATTCATGGGCAACGATGCTACCTCTGAAGTGTAAGGGGTTGGAAAGGTTGTCCTCAAAATGACTTCAGGCAAAGATCTTACTCTGAAGGAAGTGATGCACATCCCTGACATCCGCAAGAACTTAGTTTCAGGGCCACTGTGGGTCAAGGCTGGCTTAGACTAGTTTTTGAGTCCAACAAATTTGTAATAACTAAGAATGGTATATTTGTATGAAGGGGCTTCGCGTGTGATGGCCTCTTCAAAATAAATACTATGTCTGTAATCCGTTTATGACATCATAGATTAGGACACGTTAACTACAAATCCATTCAAAAGTTAGTAAAGTTGGAATTGTTCCCTTGCTTCTTAGTGTATAAGTCAGAGATACCTGATATCCACGAGGGTACGATCATGGATTCAAGGAATGCTGAATTCTTTGAACAGATCTTTCCTCGAAAGGAAAAAAAATAATTTTGCGCAAACGAAGTTATGAACAAAATGCTCAAAGTCAACAAGACCCGGGTGTTTCTAAGTATCCGAAACTAGACGTTCGATCTACAGGACTTAGAAGTTACTGACTATCCGAAACTTAATATTCCAGATCTACATAACTTATGGGTTCCAGAGGTTGAACTAATACGGAGCAAAAGGGCCAAAAAGGACCAAACCTTTGGTCCAGATTTTCTAACCTATATGGTTGAAAATGAACCAAGGACAATTAAGGAAGCATTGTCAACTCTAGAAGCACCGCTTTGGAAAGAATATATAGAAAGCGAAATAGATTCCATCATGCAAAACCATACTTGGGAAATGGTTGATCTTCCTCCGGGAAGCAAACCTTTGGGTTGTAAGTGGATACTCAAAAGAAAGTACAAAGCAGATGAAACTATTGAAAAGTATAAGACCAGATTAGTAGTCCAAGGCTACAGACAAAAGGAAGGCCTCGATTACTTCGACACATACTCCCATGTGTCTAGATTAACGTCCATAAAGGTACTCATAGCCATTGCAGCTTTTGCGTGACCTTGAGATACATCAAATGGATGTTAAGACAACCTTCCTAAATGGAGAATTGGAAGAGGAAATATACATGGAATAACCCGAGGGGTATGTGGTTCTAGAATAAGAAAAAAAGTATGTCGACTTGTTAAGTCTCTGTACGGACTCAAACAAGCCCCAAAACAATGGCATGAAAAGTTTAATAATACTTTATTATCAAAAGGTTTCTCCATAAATGAATATGATAAATGTATCTATATCAAAGGAAACTCTGACTCATTTGTCATGATATGTCTTTACGTAGATGACATACTCATCACTGGAAGTAGTCTAAACTTGATCCTGGAAACCAAGAATATGTTGAAACAATGTTTCGACATGAAAGATATGGGTATTGCAGATGTAATCTTAGGAATTAAGATTTCTAAGACATCTGACGGGCTGGTCTTATCTCAATCTCATTACATTGAAGATGTTTTGAGGAAATTTGATGTATTTGACAGTCCTTCTATGAAGTCACCAATGGATATGAATTGCATAATTGATAAGAATCGTGGTGCACCGTATCCCAAGAGCAATATACGCAGGTCATTGACAGTTTAATGTACATTACAAATTGCACCCAACTTGATATCGCTCATCCAGTCAATAAGTTGGCTAGGTTTACTTGTAATCCTGGAATTGATCAATGGAAGGCGTTAAATTCTGATACTACGATATCTGAAATATTCGTTGACTTACGGATTTCATTATTCTAAATATCCAGCCGTATTGGAAGGATACAATGATACAAACTGGATGTCGGACATAAAGAACACAAAATCCATCAGTGGGTATGTTTTTACAATTGGTGGTGAGGCTGCGTCTTGGAAATCCTCTAAGCAAACATACATCTCCCGATCCACGATAGAATCAGAGTTTATTGCTTTGGGATAAAGCAGGAGAAGAAGCAAAATGGCTTCATGAGTTCTTAGAGGATATCCCTTGTTGGGATAAACCTGTACCTTTGGTGATGATTCACTGTGACAACCAATCGGCTTTAGGAAGGGCATAAAATAGTATGTACAACGGCAAGTCTAGACATATTCGTTGGAGACATAAGACCGTTAGATAGTTGATCACTACGGGTGTCATTTCCATTGATTACGTCAAATCAAAGGATAACATAGCGGATCCATTAACTAAAGGCCTACCCAAAGATCAAATATTCTGCCTGTCTAGGGGAATGTGCTTAAAACCCAAACAATAAGAATCTTTATGGTGGTAATCCAATCTTACTGACTGGAGATCCCAAGAATTTTTGTTCAATGGGAAAACTAAACTGTAGAGATTCAGTTTTAGCGCTTCACTGGAAGTAAGAGCTCTTCAGATTATTATTCTTATAATTCCAAGGTTGTTCCCGCGATAGACATTAAGTGCTACCTGCATAAATGGTAAATGATAAGTTTCTAAAACTTTTAATGATTCCTAACACTTGAGAGTAGGGTATAACATGATACATTATAAGAGATCACCTATTTAAGTGTGAAGACAGACAGCTTCAAATGAATGCACTTACGAATTCAAGAGTTGTCCATGGACACAACTGACAAAACTATAAGAAGAAATGAATAGAAGGAGTTATTATTTTGATATCATTGTCTTGGTTTACACTAAACACTGACGGTTCAAGACATCACATTCACCGCGCAGTAAGTAAATCCGATGGTAATCGATTAAGGAATGTTCAAAGCCGAAAGCTACCTTTCCTGATACAATATCTTTCCGCTGAAATATTGCTCAACTTTGGCACCTCGTGTGCACCAATTCTCTTTCAAGAGGGGATTATTGGAAATTTAACTATATGGGATTGAGTTTTTCCCATATTTAATGACTTAAACACATAGGCCCCGCATGTTGAAAATATCATTTCTTCGCACATGCCTAATATACTAAATGAGTAAATGTTATTAGTACCAAGTATCGTCAAATTTCGTTGAGGAATGAAAGAGATATTGATGCACAAAGTAAGGTGTTTGAGACAAAAATAGATGGATTGGTTTGGCCAAATAATAGAACTCCCACATCGGTTGAATATGGAAGGATTGAGGACTATATTAACTATAGTTTTGAGTAAGGGTTTGGGCCCCAAGGGGTGACCCAAGTTTTAAGAAGGGGGAGGACCTAGGTGAGCTTGGGTTCGGGGCTAAGCCCCATGCGCCCGCCGCCCGCCAGGTCCAGTCTCAGGTCACGGGCTTCGAGCTTTCTTCCAGAATTCTCTTTTGGTCCCTGAAATATTTCTTATTTATACTTTGGTCCTTGAAGATTTCGGAAACGTAACGTTGCAATGGATCTGACTTCAACAGTAAGAATCCGCCCTCTTCTTCACCTATAAATTGAACATTACTGCTCAGTTCAAACACACGAAAGAAAAATAAACAAAACCAGAAAATTCTCTCATCTCTTTGCAATCTGTTCAATATTCTTTTTCTTCGCCAAAATCAACATTACTAACTTTGTATTGTTGGTTGTTGTTGTTTTATCTTGGGAGACTATTGTCCAATACCGTAAAAGCATCTATACGGGGCAATTTTGTCTTAAAGAAAGAGAATCATCTCTCGACTCAACTTTTTCTTCTTGATTAACCTTTCTGATACACTTTTACCTACATTTGTGTGTATAACTATATACACTGCCATTGAACCCTACCAATTTTGGATGTCTCAATTACTCGTAAAGTCACATGTGATATATATGGTCATTATTTTAGCATTATGCACCTTTTACTTGTTACATGTTAGTAATTTATTATTATAACTAAATCCTCTCATAATTATGCCCTCTTAAGATGCTAACGAGTTTTGTAATTCTCGGATGCGTTGGCAGAAAAAATCAAGTGTACGACTACATCAGACTCATGATTTGAAATATCTCGGTCATCAAGAGACAATGTGTTTTGATGGGGTATGCGTATGTTGGGGTTAACTCAAGACTACTCCATTGATAATGAAGAGTATTAACCTTGTAAGAGTCGTTGTAGTATTGAATATATAGAGTGCCTCACCGGCTGATGAATTTTAGTTTAATTTGATGATGTTTACTTGAAGATATAAAATAAAATGCATTACTTGGTTGCATCATGACCAGAAAATTTTGTTTCTTTTCTATTTTACATCTCAAGTGTTCTTTATAAATATTATTACGAGGCCAATATTCAGGGTAGGGGAAATCGAGAGTACAGATTTTGAACCTATAGAATGTAAGGTTACTGCATTAATATTGAATATATATATATATATATATATATATATAGTAATCTAAATAAATAGAATCTCTTATCCTGAGCTAGCAGAACTTATTGTATGTCATTAAGAATGTTTAATCTCCTTGGCCCTTACAACTAGTATTTGAGGTAATGGATTATCTTCTCTTATTATAAAATAGAATTATCTTCTAGTGTAAAAGTATTTTTTCTATATATATATACCTTATGCCAAAGTGGAACATCCCTTCATTTTCTACTAACGAATCAACTCGAAGATTATTTATATGACTGTCACTCATAAAAAATTCTAACAATTATCATACGAGACACATTTTCATATAACTATAAAATTAATGAGATCCAGTTAAAATTTTGTATTTATTATCGCTTTGGACGGAATTCCCATCAGAAAGTGAACCACTCAAAAAAAAAATTGATGAGTGTTCCCAATTAATCATTTCGAGACCTTTTGATGGATCTCCATCAACATATTAGATGAATATTTCATATTAGCAAAAAGTGACATATACTTTTTTTCATTTGGTGTACTTGATAAATTCCATATTCGTGCAAGAACGTTTTTTTAGAGTAAAACACTCCCTACCAAAGACTATAGATAATTTAGACAACTAGGATATTTTAGTGTCGTCGTTAAGATTTTAGTCTCATAAAAAAAAAATAGTGCAAAAATAACCGTTTCGCAAGAATCAGGAGCAATACAATGACAGGTCGCCAGAATTTCTTATTTGGTATTGGACAAGTTTTGCCTCAAAGAAAGCTATGGTGATCGCCAAAATCCTGACAAACCATCAGAATCTTTTTATCCACAAGACTTACTTAAACAACAAGTTATGATTATCGTCATCATTTCTCTGGTCTAATCATGCGGATTGCCAGAATCTTTTTAGCATTAATTGTCGCTGAAATCTAACAAATTGTTGTTGGTATTGGAGGAAAGTGTTGGAAATTTGCCTTTGGCGGGAGTTGCGACCGACCAACTTTAACGGCTTAAACACTAGTGTAACGTATGTTGGAGAATCCGGTTCTTCACACATGCATGATCTACTAAGTACGTAGATAACCGTAGGGCCAAGAATCGTCAAATTTCATTGAGAAATGAAAGAGATATTGGTTCACGAAGTAAGGTGTTTGAAGCATGGAAAGTGTGGTATTGTGTGTAATTCTCCCTCATCGGTAGAGGAAGAAAGAATTGTTGTGTATATAAGATTCGAAATTGGTTTGGGGTTTGGGACCCCAAGGGGTATCCCATGTGTTTAAAGGAGGGAGGACCTAGATGTGCTTCGGTTCGAGGAAAGACCACACGCGCGCCGCCGCCGCCCGCCCGTCCCGTCCGGTTTGATCCCAGAAGTTTCAGATATACAGTTTGGACCAGAATTCTTTCAGATGTGCGGTTTGGTCCCTGAAGTTTCAAGATGTACAGTTTGGTCCCCGAAGTTTCCGTAAAATCGAATTTCGACGGTCAAAAAGAAATGCCAAGCACTCAATTCAGCCATTTATTTTGGCTGAATTACTCCTCCTATAATGGCCAAAACAGTTGGTCTTTCTCCCATTTATGTTGGTGACTTTACTACCTCCATAATGGCCATTATTTGGCTATTATGGAGGCAGTTTTCAGGCATAAACAGCCCCTCCCTCTCCTATATAAACACCCCATTACACCATTGTTGAGCACTAAGACATATGCACGAAAATACGAAACGGATGCAGAAAAAAAATACACAACCGAAATAGTTTTCTTCCTACAACTTCCAAGCATCATTTCGTTACTCAATATTCTTCACGGTAGCTCTTGAGTTTCCTTTGCTCAAGGGTTCCATTGCTGTTTTATCTTGGGAGACAAATTGTCCAGGACGTATAAAGGATACATACGGGGCAATATTGTCTTAAGGACAGAGTGCTACACTCGACTCAGCAAAAACAATTTCCATTTTTCTATCTTCTACAAAACTGGAATTTCCAGTTTTCTTGTGTAAATATTGTAATTTTCAGATTCCATGTTGAATTATTGAAATCTTTGTTTATCCTTTCGAATACTTGTAATAGTTAAATACTTTCCGTACTGCTTTATAAAGTACCATAGAGCAAATCTCCCAACAACTTAAGACAATAGTTGTATTGTATTACTATTAGTATTCGAAAGATGTCGGTCAAAAATTGTGTGACCAAATCTGGATATGGAAATGGTTTTCTGGTAGAAGAGAGTGATGATGATGAACGTGTTCATGGTGTCACCGCTACCAAGATGGTGGAAACAAGCGCTCACGAGAGCTCGAGGATGTCAACCTGGGACAAGAGGAGAAGACCGAAGATGTTATTCTATCTTGTAGCAGAAGGCCTATATCTGTCCCAGACAAAGGATCCGAATAATGGTGAGAAGGAAATGGACACTCGGTCGATGAAGTGACCGAAGTGAGCCGTAATCCGAAATTGGGATAAGTATTTTTCTCACTTGTCAAGAATAAGGATTAAATGATAAGTAGTTTTTCTTACTTGTCAAGAATAAAGATTAAATTATGTCGATTAAAAATGGATTAAAGTAAGGAGGAATATGAAAATAATTTATATTCCTTATGCTTTAACAAATCGAAGTTTAATCTCATCTTCTTTTTCGTTTAAAGATTGGATTTTGTAAACGACTTAAGAAGATCCGTTCTTTTAAGTGTAATTACTAAAGTGTGTAAAGTATGGTCGCACATACTATGGAGAAAGATCCACTAAGCGTGCGAAAACTTTTACCACTCTTAAGTAAGCGCCAAGAATTATCTCGGGCACCAATCATAACGGAAGAAGACTAAAAGCTAAAGACGTTGAGCTGTCATACTATTTGAGAAGATCCTTCATAGGATGATATTGGACACTCGGTCATACAAAGCCTCCGGCGACTAGAGTGGGCCAAAATTCCTTTGATAGGATGATATTGGACACTCGATCATACAAAGCCTCCGGTGACCTGGAGTGGGCCAAAATTCCTTTGATATGATGATATTGGACACTTAGTCATATAAAGCCTCTGGGCGACTGGAGTGGGGCCAAAATTCATTTCATAGGAAAAGTAATGGACACCTAGTAAGGTGGGCCAGAGTTTCCAGGTCCTGAATGATCTGAAGGCCTAAAGAAAGGCAGTAAAGAAATTGGACACTCAGTCTGCCAAAGCAACTGGAGTAGGCCAGAGTATCTAGATCACAAATGATCCGGTTACGCCCTAACCACGGGCAAGAGGTTGTTCATGTGAAGCAACGCCACCTCTAAAGTAGAAGGGGCTGGAGAGGTTGTCCTCAATAGGACTTCAAGGAATGAGATCACTCTAAAAGAGGTGATACATGTTCCTAACTTGGTTAAAGGACGTTGTTGGTCAAATCTGATTTGAGACTAGTCCAACAGGTCCGTAATAACTAAGAGTGGTACAATATGTCTATAGCCAAATGAATGATATATTGTAATCTGTGCATCTATGACATCATAAATTAAGACACGTTAAATAGCAAGTCATTCAAAACCTAACGATGTTGAGATTGTTGCCTCATCGTCGACATAAACCCTCAAAATGAATGTGAGGTAGACGAAGAGGCAAAATCACCTTTCCAAATTCCGTCAAGGGAATAGCGAAAGAAGCACCGCTCCTCTAGAACTTAGTCACACCTACTTGGGTGATTTGAAGTTTATACAAAATAGAGGGGGAGACAAGTACGTTGTGATCTTCATTGATGATGGTACAACGTATGGAATCCTTTGTTTATTGAAAAGCAAAGATGAAGTTGTTGAAGCCTACAAAGCGAAGTTGAAAATCAACTAAGCCTACGGATTAAGAAATTCGTAGTGATAGAGGGGGAGAATGTGAAGCATCGTTCATTAAACGAATGTTCATTTCTCACCTCGCCTAACGGTGTTAGCCAAGCACGAAGTCGTACGCCCAAATTATGAGGGGTAACTTGGTAAAAGATGGGCTACCGAAACAGTCAAGTTCGACCTAAGATCGTAGATTGCATATCCACCGGATCCGCAAATAACAAGAGTGTTGATCGCCTCTTGGCGTCAAAGAATCTGAATTCTTTGGAGATAACTTTCCTTGGAAAAGGAAAAAGGAGTAATTGCTCAAGGTTAACAAGAACCCGCGAGGGCTCGACTGTCCGGAACTAGACGTTCCGTATCTTCATGACTCGAAAGTTGTTGTCTATCAGGAACTTAATATTCCGTATCCAGAACTCGGGGATTCTAGATGTTGAACCAAGACGGAGCAAAGAGGGGACAAAGACTTGTTCCAGTCCTTCTAGCTTGTATGGTTGAGAACGAACCATGGACAATTAACAAATAATTGTTATCTCTAAAAGCGCCGCTTTGGAAAGAAGCTAAATGGAGAAATAGATTCCATATATAGAACCATACGTGTGTAATAGTTAATCTTCCTCCGGAAAAGAACCTTTGGGTTGTAAAAAGTGCTCCCTCGTGAGTAGCTTCACATCCAGGGCCATTGTAATCTTACATGGCATGGGTGTTGAAACACCTTCCAAATCGGAGAGTTGGAAGAAGAGGATCGAATTGGTTTGCCGAACTGTTGGGCTTCTTCCGAACTTTCATTTTGGTCCCCGAAATGTTAACATTTTGGTCCCGAAAGTCTCGATAAAACGAAACAATGAATCGATCACGAAACATTGACTCGAAGTTAGAAAGCCAACAGTTGGAAAACCAACGGTCTTAGAGTGAAAATCATATTGAAACAAAGTCTCGATATGAAAGATATGAGTATCACAGATGACATCTTAGGAATTGGATTTCTAAGACATCTAACGGACCGGTCGATAGTTGACAAGTCTCGTTGAAGCCACCAATGGATATGAATCATAGAATCGATTGGAATCATGGTGCACCCATAGACAAGGAGCGATATGCTCGTGTCACGTGTAGTTCAATGTATTGTACACACTACAACCGACTTGGTATCGTCCAACAAACAGATCGGTTGAACTAAGGTTCACCGATGATCTTAATACATGATCAATAGAAGGCGTTAAGTCGGATATGACGATATCCGAATTATTCGCTTATCTACGGATTATAGTATTCTGGATGTCCAGCGGTTACGAGAGAACACGGTGATGCAACCGGACATCGGATCCGAAGAACACCAAAGCCACAAGTAAATGTGTATGGTGGTTCTTGGAAAATCCTCTAAGCAAACTTGCATCGACCGATTCATGATGGTATCGGAGTTTATCGCTTTATACAAAGCATGAAAGAAGTTGAGTAACTTCACGACTCATTAGAGGACGTCCCTTATTGGGAGAAACCCGTGCCTTCTTCGCAGTTCTACACCGTGGCTAACCGGTCGGCTTTAGGAAGGACACGGATGACGGCGTCGGACATATCCGTCACGATCTGTCGGAGACATAAGACCGTATGGCGGTTGATCATCACGGGTGTCACTTCCTTATTTACTAACTAAGGGACTACCGGGAGATCAAGTGTTCGCCTGTCTAGGGGAATGGGCTTAAAACCCAAAATATACGAACCAATACGGTGGAAACCCAACCTTACGAACCGGAGATCCCGTAATTTGGTTCAATGGGAAAACTAAGTTGTAAAGGTTCGTTGATCGCTTCTGGGTCGAAGCATGAGCACTTCGGATAGTGATTTCGAAAAGAAACACCAAATCCAAAGCCGTTCCGCGATAGACGTTAAGTGCTATCGCAGTATGGGTAAAGGTTAAGTTTTCAAAACCGTAATGATCCTCAACGGTTGAGGTTAGGTCTTTGGGAAACTTTTAATGGTTCCTAACACTTGTGAAGTGGGGTATAGCAGGATACCTTGTAGGAGACCACCTATTTAAGTGCGAGGACGGGCCGCCTCAAATTGAACGCACTTAAGAATCCAAGACGTTGTCCATGGCCAAAACGGACAAAACATTACGAAGAAGAGAGTAAGGGAATTTGTTGTGTTGGTACCGTTGTCTTGGCTTACACTAAACACCGACGGTTCAAGACATCACGTTCACCGCGCAGCAAGTAAGTCCGATGGTATTCAACTATGGAAGGTTCAAAGCTGAGGCTACCTCTCCTTATGCAACATCGGTCCGCTGAAATATTGTTGGAAATGAAAAGACACCATGTGAGTGCGCCAAAATCTCTTTCAAGAGGGGATTGTTGGAAATTTGCCTTTGGCGGGAGTTGCGACCGACCAACTTTAACGGCTTAAACACTAGTGTAACGTATGTTGGAGAATCCGGTTCTTCACACATGCATGATCTACTAAGTACGTAGATAACCGTAGGGCCAAGAATCGTCAAATTTCATTGAGAAATGAAAGAGATATTGGTTCACGAAGTAAGGTGTTTGAAGCATGGAAAGTGTGGTATTGTGTGTAATTCTCCCTCATCGGTAGAGGAAGAAAGAATTGTTGTGTATATAAGATTCGAAATTGGTTTGGGGTTTGGGACCCCAAGGGGTATCCCATATGTTTAAAGGAGGGAGGACCTAGATGTGCTTCGGTTCAAGGAAAGACCACACGCGCGCCGCCGCCGCCCGCCCGTCCGGTCCGGTCCGATTCCGGTTCCGAGTTCCGGTTCCGGTTCTCGGGTCACGGTCACGGTCACGGTCACGGTCACGGGTCGCGTGGGCCGTGGTCGTGGGTCTTCTTCGATATTATCTTTTTGGGCCGAGAAAACTTTGCCGAAGTACGAGTTTGATCCCGAAGTTTCGGATATACAGCTTTGGACCGAATTCTTTCGGATGTGCGTTTGGTCCCCGAAGTTTCAAGATGTACGAGTTTGGTCCCCGAAGTTTCCGTAGAAAATCGAATTTCGACGGTCAAAAACAGAAATGCCAAGCACTCAATTCAGCCATTTATTTTGGCTGAATTACTCCTCCTATAATGGCCAAAACAGTTGGTCTTTCTCCCATTTATGTTGGTGACTTTACTACCTCCATAATGGCCATTATTTGGCTATTATGGAGGCGAGTTTTCAGCGATAAAAAGCCCCCTCCCTCTCCTATATAAACACCCCATTACACCATTGTTGAGCACTAAGACATATGCACGAAAATACGAGAAACAGATGCGAAAAAAACAAAGTGCACGAAAATACACAACCGAAATAGTTTTCTTCCTACAACTTCCAAGCATCATTTCGTTACTCAATATTCTTCACGGTAGCTCTTGAGTTTCCTTTGCTCAAGGGTTCCATTGCTGTTTTATCTTGGGAGACAAATTGTCCGAAAGTGTGCAAAATAAAAGACATATTCTCACCTGGATATGTGCAGCAAGGGTGGCTTAAACCAACAGGAAAGTACACTATAGGAAGTGGATATGAATGGAGAAGGGGTGATAAAGAACCTTGGCTTTGGAGTAGGTGGGTGTATGCTGGTTAGTGCTGCACAAGAGACTTCAAACAAAGGATAGGCTGTTCAAGATTGAGATTAGTCAAGATGACATGTGTACCGTGTGGAGCTCACGGGGAAACTGTGGAATATATCTTCCTTGAGTGTGCTTTTTCAAAGAAATGTTTGCATAATGTACTGGACTGGATGGGTAGAACACATACTTAGATAGGTTGTTTATATTTCAATTTTGCTAATGTATAGCTAGCAATCCCCTCGTGAGCTAGCTTTTGAGTTAGGCCCAATATTCATTTCTTTACGTCCTTTCATGATAATGTGTTTGATTTGGGCATGCCGGCAATGTATTGGATGTCAGCGGCCGCCCTGAGAAATTAGAGTTTTTAGTCTTTGATATTGATCGAGTTCTGAGGACTGGAGGATTATTTTGGTTGGATAACTTCCTTTGATCCAATTTAGTATGTTCTTCCTTTATCAAAAAAAATATGTGAAAAAACGAATTAATTGTCTATTTAAGAATGTAAATGCTTTACAAATCAACCGAGTAGAGAATGAAGTGCTTTGTTAAATAGTAGTTGTCTCAAAAAGATGGGCACAAGCTGGAAATGTGAATATAACCAAAAAAAATAAAAAAAATTGCAATACATGAGACTGGATAGAAGATGTAGCAAATCTCTCTGTAAGGTAATATAAGCTCTAGACATTTTTCTTTGACTAAATTTCCATATACCAAATAATTTCTTTGGTAATTCATTTATGCACTAGACATTTTTCTTTGACTAACTTACCATAGACTAAAGAATTCTCTTTGACCTTCTAACAAAATTCAAGTTTTGGAATGAAAACAATTCCTAATTGGAAATAATATTATAGTAAGTAATTTATCTTTAGAAAGAAAATTAGTAAGTTCTTAATAAACTAGATATTATATAAAGTTGTGGTCAGAAATACCTTAAAGTCAAAAATCATTCTTCTACGCAATATGGCTAAGACTTTGATGATTGTGTTTTTGGTTGTCGCCTTCTTGGTTCTTTCACAAGGTCAGTTTATCTCTCTCTCTATTAGTTATATGTCTTATACAATCACTTGTACATACAAAATTCGAACATAAATTATAACTTTAGTAAAGTTTAATGAAGTTGTGATTTGAGTAAAAAAGTTGTAAAAAAATTCTTTCAAGTGAACAACATGGTGGATCAAGGCTATATAATAACATATGTGGTCGCACCCAATGCTTTTCGATCACACCATATATGTGGAGGCTAAAAAAGTTAAACTATATATATGCATAACTAATTACTGTTGGGAGTTTTTTTTTTCTCTATGGTACTTTATAAAGCAGTACGGAAATTATATTACTATTACAAGTATTCGAAAGGATAAACAAAGATTCAATAATTCTACTATAAATCTGAAAATTACAATAGAACACAAGAAAACTGGAAATTCCAGTTTTGTAGAAGATGGAAAAATGGAAATTGTTTTTGTTGAGTCGAGTGTAGCACTCTGTCCTTAAGACAATATTGCCCCGTATGTATCCTTTATACGACCTGGACAATTTGTCTCCCAAGATAAAACAACAATGGAACCCTTGAGCAAAGGAAACTCAAGAGCTATCGTGAAGAATATTGAGTAACGAAATGATGCTTGGAAGTTGTAGGAAGAAAACTGTTTTCGGTTGTGTATTTTCGTGCACTGTTTTTGGTGTTCTCCTTAGTGCTCAACAATGGTGTAAGGGGGTGTTTAAATAGGTGAGGGATGGGCTGATTACTGCCCTCCATAACAGCCAAATAATGGCCATTATGAAGGTAGTAAAGCCACCAACATAAATGGAGAAAAGACCAACGGATTTAGCCATTATAGGAGGAGTAATTCAGCCAAAATAAATGGCTGAATTGAGTGCTTGGCAACTGCTTTGACCTGTCCATTCTCGGAAACTTGAGGGACCAAACTGTACATCTTGAAACTTCGGGGACCAAACGTACATCCGAAAGAATTCTGGTCCGAACTGTACATCTGGAAACTTCTGGGATCAAACTGTACTTCTGGCAAAGTTCTCTGGCCCAAAAAGATAATATCAGAAGACCCGTAGCCCGTGACTCGTGACCCGTGACCCGTGACCCGAGAACCCGAGAACCCGGAACCCGGAACCCGGAACCCGGAACCCGAAACTCAGAACCGGACGGGACGGGCGGGCGGCGGCGGCGCGCGTGTGGTCTTTCCTCGAACCGAAGCACATCTAGGTCCTCCCTCCTTTAAACACATGGGATACCCCTTGGGGTCCCAAACCCCAAACCAATTTCGAATCTTATATACACAACAATTCTTTCTTCCTCTACCGATGAGGGAGAATTGAACACAATACCACACTTTCCATGCTTCAAACACCTTACTTCGTGGACCAATATCTCTTTCATTTCTCAATGAAATTTGACGATTCTTGGCCCTACGGTTATCTACGTACTTAGTAGATCATGCATGTGTGAAGAACCGGATTCTCCAACATACGTAACACTAGTGTTTAAGCCGTTAAAGTTGGTCGGTCGCAACTCCCGCCAAAGGCAAATTTCCAACAATCCCCTCTTGAAAGAGATTTTGGCGCACTCACATGGTGTCTTTTCATTTCCAGCAATATTTCGGCGGACCGATGTTGCATAAGGAGAGGTCGCTTCACTTTGAATCTTCCATAGTTAAATACCATCGGACTTACTTTACATCGCGCGGTGAACGTGATGTCTTGAACCGTCGTTGTTTAGTGTAAGCCAAGTCAATGGTACCAACACAACAAATTCCCTTACTCTCTTCTTCGTAATGTTTTGTCCATTTTGGCCATGGACAACGTCTTGGATTCTTAAGTGCGTTCAATTTGAGGCGGCTGTCCTCGCACTTAAATAGGTGGTCTCCTACAAGGTATCCCGCTATACCCCACTTCACAAGTGTTAGGAACCATTAAAAGTTTCCCAAAACCTAACCTCAACTGCGTTGAGGATCATTACAGGTTTTGAAAACTTAACCTTTACCCATACCGCAGATAGCACTTAACGTCTATCGCGGGAACGGCTTTGAATTTGGTGTTTCTTTTCGAAATCACTATCCGAAGTGCTCATGCTTCCACCGAAGCGATCAATCGAACCTTTACAACTTAGTTTTCCCATTTAACCAAATTACCGGGATCTCAGGTTCGTAAGGTTGGGTTTCCACCGTATTGGTCCGTATATTTTGGGTTTTAAGCCCATTCCCCTAGACAGGCAGAACACTTGATCTCTGGGTAGTCCCTTAGTTAGTAAACAAGGAAGTGACACCCGTGATGATCAACTGCCACACGGTCTTATGTCTCCGACAGATATGTCCGACGCCGTCATCCGTGTCCTTCCCGAAGCCGACCGGCTAGCCACGTGTAGAACCGCTCGAAGGCACGGGTTTCTCCCAATAAGGGACGCCTCTAATGAGTCGTGAAGTTACTCAACTTCTTTCATGCTTTGTATAAAGCGATAAACTCCGATACCATCATGAATCGGTCGATGCAAGTTTGCTTAGAGGATTTTCCAAGACCCACCATACACATTTACTTGTGACTTTGGTGTTCTTCAGATCTGATGTCCAGTTTGCATCACTATGTTCTCCTAGAACCGTTGGACATCCAGAATACTATAATTCGTAGATAAGCAAATAATTCGATATCGTCATATCCGACTTAACGCCTTCTATTGATCATGTATTAAGATCATCGGTGAACCTTAGTTCAACCGATCCGTTTGTTGGACGATACTAGGTCGGTTGTAGTGTGTACAATACATTGAACTACACGTGACCCGAGCATATCGCTCCTTGTCTATGGGTGCACCATGATTCCAATCGTTCTATGATTCATATCCATTGGTGGCTTCAACGAGATCGTCAACTATCGACCGTCCGTTAGATGTCTTAGAAATCCAATTCCTAGATGTCATCTCGTGATACCCATATCTTTCATATCGAGACTTTGTTTCAATATGATTTTCACTCTAAGGCCGTTGGTTTTCCAACCGTTGGCTTTCTAACTTCGTAGTCAATGTTTCGTGATCGATTCATTGTTTCGTTTTATCCGAGACTTTCGGGACCAAAATGTTAACATTTCGTGGACCAAAATGAAAGTTCATGAAGAAGCCCAACAGTTCAAAGCAAACCAATTTCGATCCTCTTCTTCCAACTCTCCGATTGGGAAGGTCGTTTCAACACCCATGCCATGTAAGACTACAATGGCCCCGGATGTGAAGCTACTCACAGGGGAGCACTTTTTACAACCCAAAGGTTCTTTTCCCGGAGGAAGATTAACCATTACACGAGTATGGTTCTATATATGGAATCTATTTCTCTCTTTAGCTTTTTTCCAAAGCAGCGCTTTTGGAGATAACAATTATTTATTAATTGTCCATGGTTCGTTCTCAACCATACAAGCTAGAGGACTGGAACAAGTCTTTGTCCCCTCTTTGCTCCGTCTTGGTTCAACATCTAGAATCCCCGAGTTCTCGCAGATCTGGAATATTCAGTTCCGGATAGCCAGCAACTTTCGAGTCCTGAAGATACGGAATGTCTAGTTTGGGACTGTCAGGCCCTCACGGGTTCTTGTTAACCTTGAGCAATTACTCCTTTTTCCTTTTTCAAGGAAAGCTATCTTCAAAGAATTCAGCATTCTTTGATGCCAAAAGGCGATGAACACTACTGTTATTTGCAGATCCAGTGGATATGCAATCTACAGTCTTAGGTATGAAACCACCCCACATCACAACATTTGTATGTGGGATCCTTTTCATGTCTCACACGGAGGGTTACCCTTATCCTCATGCGTATTTCTGTTGAGAATCGCATTAGCGGTAAGGATCGTCTTGCCCCACATAATTTGGGCGTACGGCTTTGCGCTTGGCTAACACCGTTAGACTGAGGTGAGAAATGAACAGTCGTTTAATGAACGATGCTTCACATTCTCCCCCTCTATCACTACGAATTTCTCAATCCGTAGGCTTAGTTGATTTTCAACTTCTGCTTTGTAGCGCTTATCCGCTTCAACAACTTCATCTTTGCTTTTCAATAAACAAATGATTCAATACGTTGTACCATCATCAATGAAGATCACAACGTACTTGTCTCCCCCCTCTATTTTGTATAAACTTCAAATCACCCAAGTAGGTATGACTAAGTTCTAGAGGAGCGGTGCTTCTTTCGCTATTCCCTTGACGGAATTTGGAAAGGTGATTTTGCTTCTTCGCCTACCTCACATTTATTTTGAGGGTTTATGTCGACAGAAGGCAACAATCTCAACATCGTTAGGTTTTGAATGACTTGCTATTTAACGTGTCTTAATCTATGATGGCATAGATGCACGGATTACAAATATATCATTCAATTGGCTATAGACATATTGTACCATTCTTAGTTGTTACAGACCTGTTGGACTAGTCTCAAACCAACTTGACCAACAGCGTCCCTTAACCAAGTTTGGGACATGTATCACCTCATCTTAGAGTGATCACAATCCATGAAGTCCTATTGAGGACAACCTCTCCAACCCCTTCTACTTTAGAGGTGGCGTTGCTTCACATGAACAACTTGTTGCCCGTGGTTAGGGCGTAACCAGATCATATGTGATTTGGGTACTTTGGCCCACTTCAATTGCTTTGGCAGACTGAGTGTCCAATTTCTTTTTTTGCCTTTTTTAGGCCTTCAAATCATTTAAGACCTGGAAACTCTGGCCCACCTTACTAGGTGTCCATTAATTTTCCTATGAAATGAATTCTGGCCCCACTCCAGTCGCCCGGAGGCTTTATATGACTGAGTGTCCAATATCATCATATTAAAGGAATTTTGGCCCACTCCAGTCGCCCGGAGGCTTTGTATGACTGAGTGTCCAATATCATCCTATGAAGGATCTTCTGCCAAATAGTGTGACAGGCTCAACGTCTTTAACTTTTAGACTTCTTCCGTTATGATTGGTGCCCAGATAATTCTTGGCGCTTACTTAAGTGTGGTAACAGTTTTCGCACAGTCAGTGGATCTTTCTCCCTCGTATGTGCGAACATACTTTACACACTTTAATAATTACACTTAAAAGAACGGATCTTCTTAAGTCGTTTACAAAATCCAATCTTTAAACGAAAAAAGGATGAGATTAAACTTCTGATTTGTTAAAGCGTAAGGAATATAAATTTTTTTCATATTCCTCCTTACTTTAATCCATTTTTAATCAGATATCATTTAATCTTTATTCTTGACAAGTAAGAAAAATACTTATCATTTAATCTTTATTCTTGACAAGTAAGAAAAATACTTATCCCAATTTCGGATTCTGGCTCACTTCAGTCACTTCATCAAACTGAGTGTCCATTTCCTTCTCACCATTATTCGGATCTTTTGTCTGGGACAGATATAGGCCTTCTGCTGCAAGAAAGAATAACATCTTCAGTCTTCTCCTCTTGTCCCAGTTAACATCCTCAGGCTCTCGTGAGCGCTTGTTCCCACCAGTCTTGGTAGCGGTGACACCATGAACACGTTCATCATCATCACTCTCTTCTACCAGAAAACCATTGCCATATCCAGATTTGGTCACACAACTTTTGACCGACATCTTTCGAACACTAATAATAATACAATACAATATTGTCTTAAGTTGTTGGGAGTTTTTTTTTTCTCTATGGTACTTTATAAAGCAGTACGGGAATTATATTACTATTACAAGTATTCGAAAGGATAAACAAAGATTCAATAATTCTACTATAAATCTGAAAATTACAATAGAACACAAGAAAACTGGAAATTCCAGTTTTGTAGAAGATGGAAAAATGGAAATTATTTTTGCTGAGTCGAGTGTAGCACTCTGTCCTTAAGACAATATTGCCCCGTATGTATCCTTTATACGTCCTGGACAATTTGTCTCCCAAGATAAAACAACAATGGAACCCTTGAACAAAGGAAACTCAAGAGCTATCGTGAAAAATATTGAGTAACGAAATGATGCTTGAAAGTTGTAGGAAGAAAACTGTTTTCGGTTGTGTATTTTCGTGCATTGTTTTTGGTGTTCTCCTTAGTGCTCAACAATGGTGTAAGGGGGTGTTTAAATAGGTGAGGGATGGGCTGATTACTGCCCTTCATAACAGCCAAATAATGGCCATTATGAAGGTAGTAAAGCCACCAACATAAATGGGATCAAACTGTACTTCTGGCAAAGTTCTGTTCTCTGGCCCAAAAAGATAATATCAGAAGACCCACAGCCCGAGAACCCGAGAACCCGAGAACCCGAGAACCCGAGAACCCGAGAACCCGAGAACCCGAGAACCCGAGAACCCGAGAACCCGAGAACCCGAGAACCCGGAACCGGACGGGACGGGAGGGCGGCGGCGGCGCGCGTGTGGTCTTTCCTCGAACCGAAGCACATCTAGGTCCTCCCTCCTTTAAACACATGGGATACCCCTTGGGGTCCCAAACCCCAAACCAATTTCGAATCTTATATACACAACAATTCTTTCTTCCTCTACCGATGAGGGAGAATTGAACACAATACCACACTTTCCATGCTTCAAACACCTTACTTCGTGGATCAATATCTCTTTCATTTCTCAATGAAATTTGACGATTCTTGGCCCTACGGTTATCTACGTACTTAGTAGATCATGCATGTGTGAAGAACCAGATTCTCCAACATACGTAACACTAGTGTTTAAGCCGTTAAAGTTGGTCGGTCGCAACTCCTGCCAAAGGCAAATTTCCAACAATTACATCATCACTGAACCCAACAACTTTAGGGTTGTCTCAATCATCCGTGAACTCACATGTGATATATATGGATTTTTAGCATTATGTACCTTTTACTTGTCACATGTCGTCAATTTATTATAACTAAATCCTCTTAGAATTATGTATTCTAACGAAGTTTGTAATCCTCAGATGTGGTGGCAAGACATAAGAAACCGATACTGTGTAGGAGTGTTGAAGACTGTCGTGATTGGGATTGTCCATATGGGTTTCCACTTTGCATTGCAGGAATATGCGGATGTCATTGGCAGAACGAAATCAAGTGTAAGGCTCAATCAGACTGTAGTGATATGACATGCCCTCAAGAGACATTTTGTGTTGATGGGGTATGCATATGTATGGATTAACTCAAGACAATATTCCAGGTGGAGAATATTATGTTTAATCCGATGATGCTTAATTGAAGAAATATATAAAAATGTATTACTTGGTTGCATCATGATTACAAAATTTTATTTCTTTTTCTGCTTATATCTTAAGTGTTCTTTATGAATATTGTAAGATTGTATTATCATAATTCTATATCACTAAATATATACAAAATATATTCTAATTATGGTGGTGGAATTGAATTGGGATTCTAGACTTTATTGTTTACACGTTAATACACCCCCTCAGTCTGAGCGGGAGGAGGTCGGACGCTGAAACTGGATCTGAAGTCGAAGAATAACTATCGAGGAAGACCTTTCGTGAAGATATACGCGTACCGATATGAGGAAGGCACATGCAACACTTTAACATGACCGAGAGCAACCTTCTCAAACAAAATGTATATTTATTTCAATATGCTTGGTCCGCTGATGCTGAACCGGATTATGAGATAAATAAATAGCGGATATGTTATCACATTAAATCACGGACGTCTTACGCACGGGACAATGAAGTTCCAAAAGAAGGTTTCGGAGCCAACATATCTCAGCAACAACATTTGCAACTCTTCTATACTCAGCCTCGGCACTCGAGCGGGATAATGTGGCTTGTCTCTTGGCAGACCAAGAAACGAGATTATCCCCTAAAAACACACAGTATCCTGAGGTGGAGCATCGTGTGTCAGGACAACCTGCCCAATCAGCATCCGTATATGCAGACAACCTAGTCAGTGCTGAGGGGTATAAATGTAATCCATAATCAAGGGTGTCCTTAACATATTGAATGATGTGTTTAAGGGAAGTAAAATGAGGCTCCCTAGGGGCATGCATAAATAGGCATACCTGCTGAATAGCATAAGCGATGTCAGGCCTGGTGAAAGTGAGATACCGGAGTGCACCTGCAAGACTTCTGTACATAGTGGGATCAGACACTGGGTTACCATCAACAACACTAAGCTTTGATTTAGAGTCAACCGGAGTAGACATGATCTTGCAGTTTACCATTTTAGCCTTGTATACTATCTCTTCGGCATACTTGCGCTGACATAGGAACATAGAGTCTGCAGAACGAGTCACTGATATACCCAAAAAATAGCTCAACTTTCCCAAGTCAGTCATAGCAAATTCGGTCTTAAGTAGTGTAATAATCTCATTCTTTAACACATCAGAGGAGGCAGTAAGTACAATATCATCCACATACAACAACAAATAGGCAATTCTATTACCTTGATGGAAAATAAAGAGAGAATTATCGCACTTGCTGCAAACGAACCCAATCCACATAATGTATTGTGCAAAGCGATCATACCACGCTCGAGGGGTCTGTTTCAAACCATAAAGTGACTTACGAAGACGACAAACATATTGAGGGGCTGCTGGATGGAAAAAACAGGCGGCTGGTGCATATAAACAGTTTCTTTTAGATTACCATGTAGAAACACATTTTTCACATCAAGCTGATGAATAGACCAATGCTTACCCATAGCAATACTCAGAACTGTGCGAATAGTGGCCGGTTTCACAACCGGACTGAATGTCTCACCACAATCAATACTCTCCTGCTGATTAGTGTCATTTGCCACAAGTCTAGCCTTATAGCTTTCTAAGTCACCAATGTCTCTGTATTTGTGAAAAAAAGCCACATGCACCGGATCACATGCACCCCCTCCGATCGCGGGACCAAATCCCAAATGTGTTGTTTTTTAAAGCATTAAATTCATCACACATGGTCGTATTCCAATTAGGGTCTAGTTTGGCTAATTTTGAGTTTTTGGGAATTGGGGAAATTATTTGTGTGGATAGGTTAAATTGGACTTTGGGTTTGAAAATCCTGTGTTGGGCGCGGGTTTCCATAAGGCGTGATGGGACAGGGTGGTTGTGTGCACTGGTGATTGAGGCTGATTCACGGTGTGTGGTTGGGTGCGGGTACTGGTCGGAGTGTTGGGAACTGGGTATTGCCGCGAGTGACCCAATGGTTGGGTTCGATGGGGGATTGGGTGCAGGTATCGATCTGGGTAGATCGAATGGGGTGAAATGGGCGAAGTAGGGTATGATGTCGGTGGTGGGTTGGTTCTGTGGTGGTGATGTTGTGTTCTGATGTCGGTGGTGCGATGTGGGTGTGTAGTAGTTGGAGTGGTTGCGAGGTTATCATGGGAGGACATCAGTGACACTGTGGAAGGGTTGTTTACTGGTGGTGATGCTGAGACAATGAAGCTATTGCCGGTGGTGGCAATAGGAGACTGGAGAGGTGACGATGGCTCAGTGATGTGGTCGGCGGGGATGACAACAGATGGCAGAGTCGTCGATAGGTCGACGATAGTGGGTGGCAGTGATGGAGCTTCGGTGGTGGACTGACACAGTTCTTGGAGAATGACGGGATAGATTTTTTACTTGTCAAGAAAGGTATAGTCCATTTTTTGGAATTTTTTAATGTCCGAAAAAGGAAATATGGTTTCGTCAAACGTGACGTGATGAGAGACGAGAATCTAATGGGTAGACAAGTCATAGCACAGATAGCCCCTATGATTGGATGGAAAAACCTACAAAGATACACAGAGTGGTCTGGGGTCCCAGTTTATGAGAAGCGGTGGAGGCCAAATTGGGATAACATACGCAGCCGAAAATCTGAAGATGGTCATAGGAAGGTATCCGTCGGTATAATATTTCAGTTGGGGTCATGTTGTGTAGGGTGCTGGTAGGTAAAATATTAAGGACGTATTCTACCATTTTGACTGCATAGACCCAGAATGAGAGAGGTAGGGAGGCATGAAACAGGAGTGTACGAACCATGTTATTTATGGTACGGATGATTCGTTCTGCTTTGCCATTTTAAGGTGAGGTGTGTGGACAGGAGAATCGGAACACCATACCATTATTTCTAAAAAATTGGTAAAACTGCGAGTTATTGAATTCACGGTCATTATCACACTGAAAAGATTTTATGGTTTTCTCAAACTGTGTTTTAATAAAAGTACGAAACTCGAGAAATTTGGAAAACACCTAGGATTTAAATTTGAGTGGGTAGATCCAAATATAATGAGAAAAATCATCTAATAGTACAAGATAATTTTTATGACCAAGGGAGCTGGATATAGGGGATGTCCACAAATTAGCATGAATAATATCAAAAGGGGAAAACGTAATGCTTGAAGATGATTTAAAGGGTAGACAAACATGTTTGCCTAAAGTGCAAGAAACACAGTACTGGGCAAGTTTCCCATTATTACAGTTAATAATATTATTGCCTCTAAAAAAATAAAAAACTGTGGCGCCTAGGTGGCCAAGCCTATTATGCCAGGTTGACGGAGAGATAGCAGCGAGAGATATGGGAGAGCATGATCTGGCAGCGGAGGTGGATGGGAATGGATAGAGATCCCCCGTGCTATTGCATCTCGTAAGAGGTGTCCCCGTACGAAGATCCTTCACAGTAAAAGCCAAAAGGGTCAAAGTCAACAAAGACAGAATTGTTACGAGTAAATTGGCGGATAAATATTAGGTTCTTAATGATGTTTGGGGCATATAGGACATTTTATGGGGAAAAGGTGGATGAGGCGGTGGTGTGTAGGCGGTACCATAACCCTGAATTAAAATGCGATGGCCGTTTCCAACAGTAATGTATTGAGGTTTTAAATCACATAGTTTGGGAATATTACCTGCAGAGCGGGTGAGGTGAGATGTGGCGCCCGAGTCCATGTACCAATTTTCATCGAGCTGCTGCAAGGTCAGACTGCTAAAAGCCTGGCCCAACTCAGTAGGGGCCAAACTAGAAGGGTGTTGTGGATACTATTGCTACGTGAAGTGGGCTTGGTGTGCCTGATGATAGGCTGGGCGAGCTGCTGGAGCAAGGCCCAATATCCCTTGATGTGGGTAAGGGTATTGGGCTGCTGAATTGGAGTGATAGGGAGCCCAATGACCGGTCTGATGGGGAGCAACTGGGCCTGTCCAGTGGTTCAACGGACTGGGTTGCTGCGGCTGTGTGACTTGCTGCTGGCCGCGGCTGCCTTTCCCACGCCCTTTGCCGCCACGTCCACCGCCTCTGCCTCTACCACCCCTGCCGCTGCGGTTCTGCCGCGACTGATTATTTTTCGGCGGAGGCGAGGTGGTGGTGATGTTATTTTGCGGAGATGTTTCCACGGTTAATGCCTTCTGATTGTGCTCATCCTGCTTTGCACGTCTGGTTTCTTCTAATAATAATTGCGAACGGGCCTTGTTGAAACTGGGTAACGAATCAGCTTGTTGGATTATAGTGGCGAGAGTGTCGTACTTACCTTTTGGTAGGCCTGCAACTAATTGTAGGACCATCTTTGTTTCAGAAATAGGTGCGCCAACGTTGGACAATTGGCCCGCTACTAGTTTCAACTGTTTGCAATAATCAGACATGTTAGAGAAATTTTCAAGACGTGTATTATTGAACTGTTCTTCCAAATACACAACACGGGTGTGCTTATTATCCTGAAAGATTTCTCCAACCGAATCCATAATTCACGGGTTGTGGCGCCGGTTTTTAGAATAGTAATGAGCAAGTCCGGAGAGACAGTACTATAAATCCACTATTTGACAATGGCGTCTAGACGATGCCATGTTGAGTCATCAACTTCAATGGGACGAGGGAGAGAGTCGTCGATATGGTCAAGCACGTTATAGACACATGCATGAATACAGAATAGTTCAACCCAGGGAGAATACTGACCGTTCTCTTGATTAAGAATTATAGGGATGCAATTCTTGATGTTAGTGACGGTAAGTGTTGGATGAACGTAGGATGATGTTGGTATGGTGGGGGTGACGACAGAAGAAGATGAGACTGCGGTGGGGGTTGTAGGAGTAGTCATTATAGTGGATTATAGGTGTTGAAGAAGGAGAAAAGGGGACAAAAAAGAGATGGGGGTTCTCGGCCAACTAGAGATTGCCGCCGGTGGGGAGGGTGACGGAAAGAAAGAAGAATTTTAGGGGTTTAGGGTTTTGGGGTTTTGGCTCTTATTACCATGTAAGATTGTATTAATCTCCCTTGAGGATGTTTCTCATTAATACAAATATATATAGTGTACAATATGTAGAAACCTAGTACAATGGTGAATCATCTTCCTACCATAATTCTATATCACTAAATATATACAAAATATATGGGATATATTCTAATTATGGTGGTGGGATTGAATTGAAATTCTAGACTTTATTGTTTACACGTTAATAAATATTATTACTATATTCTTTTGAAGGGGCCAATTCAGGGTTTGGGAAATGGAGCAAGTATTTTGAACCTATAGAACACAAGGTTACTGCTTTAACATTGAATTATGGTTATCTGCTATGGTCAAAATAGAAATTATAAATAGTAATCTAAATAAGTAGAACTTTTAATTTTGAACTCACATGAGAAAAAGAGAAGGAAGAAGGAGGAGCTAGGAAGAAGAAGGAATTTCCTGGCACGAATTTAAATTTATTAAACTATTGTTAAATGAATGTTTTCACTAAGAACACCGTAAATTCATGAAAGACTATTCCAATCTAAGGCCCGATACCCGAACAATAAACAAAAGTACTTTGTACAAAATAAAGTCACTTCTAAATACACCATTCAATATAGCAAAACTCAAAAAGAAAATACTCGCTTGCTTAATTAATATACACTAGTCTAAGTGTACGTGCATTGCGCGTGATCAAAGCACATACCTTATTTGACGATAAACTTTAAAATTTTGGACATAGCTATGAACTTCATTGTTAATCCGTTGCTAAATTACTCATAGCTAAGATTCTTTTTGATAATTCATTACTAATTCAATGCTAAATAGAATAGCTATGAACTTTACCGTTAATTTCCCGTCACTAATTCATGTTTATTTAGTAGTGAAATGAGTATTACCTAAAAGAATATTGAGAGTTTTCATTAGTTGTAATAAGTGCAAAAGAGTAATGAAATTCATTTTAGAATATATTTTATTTTCTATTATTTCATCCTTGTTACTTTAAATTTGCATTTTACATCTTTGAGATTTAACATTATACTATAATTGGTTTTGCTTTATTTCTAATTTCTTTCACGATTAATATTTTCCTTATTTAGCATATTTATATACTTAAGAGTTCTGTCAATTTGATAATTAAATTTACTAATGTGAAGAATTTGAAAAAGAATAAAAATGGATTCTTTTGCTAATTGTTAAATTCAAAATTTTAATTATTTGTCGCAACATCAAAGAAATAATTATTTATTTTAAAGGGAGAAAAAGGCGAACTATATTTCGCTAAGGACAATCGTGTTTTTAATACAATATAGACATATAAATATTGATCGATGAAATACCTCAAAATGTTGATCGACTTTATATCCTTCAAAAGATAAATTATTTATTGAAAGTAATCCTATATCCGATAAATCATAATATTGAATACATTGCCTAATATATTGAATCCGAAATCAACTAAGGTTTGCCATAAATTTACGATAAAATAAAACTTTTTCCTTTCCATAGTACATTGAAACATATATATCCTCAAATTTAGGACTTCGAATGTTTAAGTAATTCCTTTGATTTTGGGTTCAGACTTCTTTTCATCACTAACAATAATTAGACTCTTAATTGAATATTTATTCTGTGATGTTATAAATATAATTATATAATTAAATGATAATTTGAGAATAATAGTAATGACAATTTTATCTATTGAAGAGTCTTTTGATGAAGGAAAAATAATAATAAAATTTGATGCCTTTTATTATTTAACAACTTTACCCTCTTTCCAGGAAAAATCACACAATAATTGTCCAATAGCATATAGTTTTGATCGGTCACATTAATTTTCATAGATGTGACTTCTCTCATTTTTCAGTTTTTGTTAATGTTTTATGCACTTACAAAGTTAATTATTTTATAGATAATTACACGGAACAGAATGTGCATCACACCTATACAAAAGTTATCTAAAAGTGGTTTTGATAGACAAATTAATCCTTATCGTGCTAATAATAGAATAATTATGAATAGACAAAATTCACAACAAAAGTAAGGAAATTCATATAAACTGTGCTGAATAAGGGAATCAACTAAAAATAGAAAGGACAACCGAGGCCAAGATTTTTCAATATAGAATTTGTGATCAACTTAGTACCATTCAAAGTTTCTCCGATTATTGTCACTGATCCCCGTTAAAAGAATCAAAGAAAAGCAAATACTACTATATATGTCAGCACCTACCAATACATTTGCAGTGATATTCAGACATAGTTAATATGAAAAGTAAGAAATTAAACACAAAATTTACATCTTCATAGATAAATTTAAAAGTAATCTCTCAATATGTTGCCTTTGACAAATAATAACCTCTTCCGAATCTCTGCATGAAAAAACTTATAAAAGAAACATATAATGTTCACATACACCCAACCTTTAACAGACAAGGGAAGCACGGGAGATATTGAAAAAATAGTATGTAATAGTTTAAAACAAAAACCAACCAGACTTATAATAGAGAAGGAAGTATTGGGATCAATTACCAAAGCTGCGTGTCGATATCACCTCGCTTACTTAAACATTCTCACGCTTGAAGAAACTTGAGCTTTATTGATTACTCGGAAACGTGATTTGTAGTTTTGGATTCTGCTCAATCGTCTAGCATGCATTCATGCTATAACTGTTGGGTTTTGTTGGATTGTTGTACGCAGCGGATATTGAAAACTTGTTTCAAACTTAACAAACGTAGAACTGTTTGACTATAGGGTAATTTAAAACCGTAAACATAAGACTTGAATGGTACTTACATGTTTACAATATCTGGAATCTTTATCAACTGTGGGTGCGCACGTGAATGCCCTTTCGATTGCAAGCTTCAAGCTTAATATATTCCTCATTTGGAAAGCTAGGAAATTCGACAGAGGTTCAAGAGAGTGTTTTGATTCTGAGTCTCTAAGACTTAGAATAATGACATGAAAATCAAGTGTAATGAATAATGAAGGGAAGCACGGGAGATATTGAAAAAATAGTATGTAATAGTTTAAAACAAAAACCAACCAGACTTATAATAGAGAAGGAAGTATTAGGATCAGATCAATTACCAAAGCTGCGTATCGATATCACCTCGCTTACTTAAACATTCTCACGCTTGAAGAAACTTGAGCTTTATTGATTACTCGGAAACGTGATTTGTAGTTTTGGATTCTGCTCAATCATCTAGCATGCATTCATGCTATAACCCTATAAATAGCACTTGAATTTTCTTTAACTATAGTCTATATATATGACACTGCTCATATGATACGAAATTACGAATTTCGCATGAATTGGAATTAAACTGCTCCAAAGATAATTTTCGCATGTTCAATAACCCGTGGAAGTCGCCACCAAGTATTGATAATGAATTTAATAATTACTGTTTAAGAAATTATAATCCTATACAAAACAAATGTTGTTTTTACGAAAAAGGATAAATTTACTCTGTAGGGCTAGGACAAAGAAAATTGCACTCCATATTATTATAAACGAGATATCATATCATAAACAAAAAAAAATCTCAGAAATTTAAATGAATATAAAGGCATACTTGACTGGTTAACCCTTTATATTGCCAATAAAAGCAAGGAGACCATATGTAAGAGAGTTGGCAAACGTAGAGATTTGGCGAACGTCTTCTGCGGAGTTCTGAAATTGAAAGTGAAAAGTTATTGTTGGATATCAATTCATGAAAATATACTATAAAGAATAAAATAAAAATAAAAAGCTAAACCTAAATCAAACCAAGACAAACTATGAAACAAATGGAAAAGCCTAAGTTTCCCAAAACTATATAGATTGGCAAAGGGCTAGTACGTCTTCTATGGTCTCCAAATTTAATTGGAGATATCCTTTTCAAGTCTCCAACTTTGGAAAGAAATCAAAGGGAATAGTGACTTTCTTTAATAAATCTATGTATATTATTAATGTTTAGTATATTAATTTGAGAAAAATAGTAAATGACAATAATGTCTATGATAGAATCTTTTAATGAAGGGCAAAAAGTTCAATTAACATTTTAATAGCTCTTCATACTTTTAATATAATATAAATTATTCGCGTATTAAATAAAATGCATGATAAAATCTGTGAAGTGCCTACAAAAACATCTACTACTATTATTTTAAAGCATTTTTCTAATATGCTAGGAGTGATATTTAATTCAGAAAAGAACATGCCAATGTTGAGGTTCCAAGTTGGCACAAACAATTACTTATGGTTATTTGACGTAAACATGAAGCCAACAGCAATAAACTTAGTTGGCACTTAGCAGAACAATTAATTGTACATGACTAGAAACTAGGAATAGGGATCTATAATTTGATGTAAGAACAATATTACTCCCTCCGTCCCGAAATAATTATTACATTTCACTCTTGAAAAATCAATTTGATTAATTTTCGGAGTTTACTAGATAAATTAATTTAATATTTTAAAATTTAAATTTAAATATTCAAAAACTATAAATAATTACTATTGTAAGTTGCAATTCTTATCATATCAATATGATAAAAGAATACATCTTAAAACATTTTTTTGCGAGGATTTCCCTTCAAACGCTCCGGTCTTTAATTTTTTCCCTTCATATGTGGTCTTTAATTTTTGTCCTTGCTATTTATTTTATGAAAATGTCCAGAGCTATTTCACAAGACATAGTTTATATAACATTTTTACCTTCGAAAACTGAAATTTGCCCCGCTCGGCATAAATTATGTAGGAATTAAGTTATGCGGCATAATTTTATAGTATTTTCTCAGATTTTGTTGAGTGTTGAAAAGTATTCCTTACCAGGCATAATTTGTATGAATGTTATAATACATATGTCGAAGTTAAACGCTAACTACGCCCGTCGAAATATGAAATTATGTCTTTTCAGATTATGTTGTGTGTTGAAAGTTATGTCTTGTCCGGTATAACTTGTGGGTTGTTATGATGTATATGCCGAAGCTAAATACTAACTATACCTTGTGCAATCCTAATTATGCCGCGCCAAAAAATGAGAAACGACAAATATTAAAGAAGACAAATTTGAGAGGCAAAAATTAAAGACCACCACGAAATAGGGGCATTTGTGTGAATAACTCGTCTTAAATTATTAGTCAAAGTTCACCCAAAAAGCAAAAAGTGACAAATATTTTAGGAAGGAGGGATTATAGTGGTTCCATTATTATCTCCCAAAATCTCCATGTTTGGTTATAGCAAATCCACAGAAATAGGAGAGAATATATGTATATATATATATATATTACGAATGTATTAATTTTATTAACTTTCCATAAACCAAAGAATTTCTTTGACCAGATTCAATTTCAAGATTTGGTTAAGAAAACAATTCCAATTGGGAATAAGTAATTATTAACTTCTCTTTAGAAGGCAAATTGGTAGGTCCTTAATGAACTTGCTATTATATAATGTGGTAAACATCATCAGAATCACTCTAAATTCAAAAATAATATGTTCAAGACTTTGATGACTGTGTTTTTTGTAGTCTTGGTTATTTCACAAGGTCAGTCTATCTTCTCTCTTTATCTCTATTTCTATGTATCATATAATCACTTATATACACAAAATTTGAACATAAACTATGTTGGAAATTTACTAATGTGAAATTAAGTTTATTTCATTATTTATGACTCGAACTATTGGGCCCCGCACGTCGGAAATGTCGTTTCACACACGTGCAATCTTAGTGCCAAGTATCGTAAATTTCGTTAATGAAAGAGATATTGGTATGTAAGTGAAATGTTTGAGACATAGAATGATGGACGGTTATTTGCTAAATGACAAGTGTTCCACATTGGTAAACGAAGGAAGGATTGTGCGAAGTGTAAGATGGAACGGGTCGGAAAAGGCCCGCGGAGCCGAGAAAGACCGCAGTGCCCCCCTTGCAGCGCCGCGACGCTAATTCCAACTTTTGGTTTCTGGCGCCGCGGCGCTTCCCAGGCAGTGTTTGCTCGACGGAATCCAAAGGTTTGCCTGTTGAGGGGGTTTCAATGGCATTGAATCCACCCAATAATGGCGATTACTTGGACCATTATGTTGATGCATTACTTGGGGGTTAAATGTCATCCATAACATGGCAATTGATTGCCATTGTGGGGCACTTGAAGAGGCCATCTTGCACACCTATAAATTGAATCCTTGGCTCAATTCTATAGATGAACATATATGCACATATGAACAGAAAAATACGTTCACAACACCACAAAGAGATCAGATTTTTCTGATATCATTCCTTCTCTTAGCAATCTTCATTATTCGTGTTCTTCGCTGAGATCTTTTGTGTAGGCTTAGCACACTTGATAGTTTGTTGTTTCATCTTGGGAGACTATTGTTCACACTTCCATAAAGCCTATATACGGGGGAAATCTTGTCTTAAAGACAGAGAGTCATCTCTCGACTCAGCCGGTGGTATTGTGGTTTATCTAATTGGTTGCTAAGTGTTTCAGGTGTTAACTTAACTGACGAATGACTCTAACCGTTCATATTCTCAGCGGATCTACTAGTCACAAGTGTAGTAGTTCATGTTCTTGTATTTCCGAATACAAGTTCTATATTTGAAGTTTTATTCAAGATCAAGATATTGACAACTTGTTGTTATCCTCATTGTTGTTTATCCTTTCGATCACTGTAATAGTTATTTACTATTCCCGTTGTTGATTTACATATTCCAATAATTTTAAGACAAGATTGTATTAGTGATTCGAAAGATGTTGGTCGACAAGTGTGTGACCAAATCTGAATGTGGTTTTCTTCTTGACAACCGTGCTTTCAAATCTGGTCCTAGTTTTGGTTCTCTCTTTGACGACAGTTACAAATCTGTTTCCGTCAAAGGAGGGATCTCTGGATCTGATGATGAGCTTCAAGATACTGCTGATAGTCATGCTAGTACGTCTAAAGATCAAGGATGAGTTGGTGTCACCGCTCCCGATGGTGGTGGAAACAAGCGCCCACGAGAGGCTGAGGATGGCAACGGTGTTAGCCAAGCGCAAAGCCGTACGCCCAAAATATGTGGGGCAAGACGATCGTTACTGCTAATGCGATTCTCAACAGAACTACGCATAAGGATAATGATAACTCTCCGTGTGAAACATGGAAAGGATCTCACATACAAATGTTGTGATGTGGGGTGGCTTAGTAGAGGCTGGAATACCGAAATAGGTCAAGTTAGACCTAAGACTGTAAATTGCATATCCACTGGACCTGCAAACAACAGTAGTGCTTATCGCCTCTTGGTGTCAAAGAATGCTGAATTCTTTGAAGATAACTTTCCTTGAGAAGGAAAAAGAAGTAATTGCTCGAGGTTAACAAGAACCCACGAGGGCCTGACTGTTCGGAACTAGACATTCCGTATCTACAAGACTCGGAAGTTGTTGATTATCTGAAACTTAATGTTCCAGATCTACAGAATTCATGGATTCTAGATGTTGAACCGAGACGGAGCAAAGGGGGGACAAAGGCTTGTTCCAGGCCTTCTAGCTTGTATGGTTGAGAACGAACCATGGACAATTAACAAATAATTGTCATCTCTAGAAGCGCTGCTTTAGAAATAAGCTACAAAGAGAGAAATAGATTCCATCATATAGAACCATACTTGTGTAATGGTTTATCTTCCTCCGGGAAAAGAACCTTTGGATTGTGAAAGTGGATACTCAAAAGTTAGTACAAAGTAGATGGATCTACTGACAAGTATAAGGCCTCGACTACTTGTACATGTGCTCCCCTGTGAATAGCTTAACATCCAGGGCCATTGCAGTCTTGCGTGGCATGGATGTTGAAACAGTCTTCTTAACCGGAGAGTTGGAAGGGGAGGATCAGAGTTGGTTTGTTGGACTGTTGGGCTTCTTCCTGGACTTTCATTATGGTCCCTGAAATGTTTACATTTTGGTCCTGCAAGTTTCAGATAAAATAGAAACAATGAATCTGACAACAGAAACATTGACTCTAAAGTTAGAAAGCCAACAGTTGGAAAACCAACAGTCTGAGAGTGGAAGTTATATTGAAACAAAATATATGAGTATCACAGATGACATCTTAGGAATTGGATTTCTAAGACATCTAACGACTGGTCTAACTCCAAACTCAGTTGTGAGATAATTGACAGTCTCATTGAAGCCACCAATGGATATGAATCATAGAACTGATTGGAATCATGGTGCACCCATAGACAATGAGCGATATGTGCAGGTCACATGTAGTTCAATGTATTGTACACACTACAACTGGCTTGGTATCGGCCTACAAAAGCAGATCAGTTGAACTAAGGTTCACTCGTGATTCTGGAAATGATCTATAGAAGGCAATAAATCGGATATGACGATATTTGAAATATTCGCTTATCTACGAATTATGGTATTATGGATGTCCAGCGGTTCTGGGAGAACACATTGATGCAAAGGGGTGTCACTTCCTTGATTACTAATCAAAGTATATAGCAGACCCTTTAACTAAGGGACTACCCGAAGATCAACAGTTCTACTTGTCTAGGGGAATGGGCTTAAGAACCCAACCAATACGAACCTTTGCGGTGGTAACCCAACCATACTGACTGGAGATTCCAAGAACTTTTAATGGGAAAACTAAGCTCGAAAAGGTTCAGTTGAGCGCTTCAGTGGAAGCAAGAGCACTTCGGATTATGATTTCTGTTTAAGAAACATGAATCCAAAGCCGTTCCCACGATAGACATTAAAGTGCTACCTGCATGGTGGGTAAAAGTTAAGCTTTCAAACCTTTAACGATCCTCAAACGGTTGAGGTTAAGGTTGGGGAAACTTTTAATGATTCCTAACACTTGTGAAGTGGAGTATAGTAGGATACCTTGTAGGAGATCACCTATTTAAGTGTGAGGACAGGCCGCCTCAAAGGAACGCACTTAAGAATCCAAGTGTGTCCACGGCCACAACGGACAGAACAAAAGAATGAATGAATAAAGGGGAGGTATTGTGTTGGTACCATTGTCTTGGCTTACATTAAACACTGACGGTTCAAGACATCACGTTCACCGCGCAGTAAGTAATTCTGATGGTATTCAACTAGGGAAGGTTCAAAGCGGAAGCTACCTCTCCTGATGCAATATTTTTTCGTTGAAAAATTGCAAAAAGTAACCACCTTGTGTGTGCGCCAAAATCTCTTTCAAGAGTGGATTTTTAGAAATTTACTAATGTGGAATTAAGTTTATCCCATTATTTATAACTCGAACTATTGGGCCCCGCACGTCGGAAATGTCATTTCCATACACGTGCAATCTTAGTGCCAAGTATCGTAAATTTTGTTAATGAAAGAGATATTGGTACGTAAGTGAAATGTTTGAGACATAGAATGATGGATGGTTATTTACTAAATTACAAGTGTTTCGTGTTGGTAAATGAAGGAAGGATTGTGAGAAGTGTAAGATGGAACGGGTCGGAAAAGGGTCGTGGAGCCGAGAAGGGCCGCGGTGCCTCCTAGACTAGGCCGCGGCACCGGAGCGCCGCGGCGCTAATTCCAACTTTTGGTTTGTGGAGTCGCGGCGCTAAATGCTGCAGCACCGCGACGCTTCCTAGGCAGTGTTTGCTCGATGGAATCCCAAAGATTTGGTTGTTGAGGGGGTTTCAATCGCGTTGAATCCACCCAATAATGGCCATTACTTGGACCATTATGTTGTTGAATTACTTGGGTGTTAAATGTCATCCATTACATGGCGATTGATTGCCATTGTGAGGCACTCGAAGAGGCCATCTTGCACACCTATAAATTGAAGCTTTGGCTCAATTCTATAGATGAACATATATGCACATATGAACAGAAAAACAAGTTCACAACACCATAAAGAGATCAGATTTTTCTGATATCAATCCTTCTCTTAGCAATCTTCATTATTCATGTTCTTCGCTGAGATCATTTGTGTAGGCTTTGCACACTTGATAGTTTGTTGTTTCATCTTGGAAGACTGTTGTCCACACTTCCGTAAAGCCTATATACGGGGGCAATCTTGTCTTAAAGACAGAGAGTTATCTCTTCACTCAGCCGGTGGTGTTTTGGTTTATCTAATTGGTTGCTAAGTATTTCAGGTGTTAACTTAACAGACGAAGGACTCTAACCGTTCATATTCTCAGCGGATCTACTAGCCACAAGTGTAGCAATTCATGTTCTTGTATTTCCGAATACAAGTTATATATTTAAACTATACCTTAGTAAATTTCAATTAAGATGAGATTTGTTTTAAGAAAGTTATTAAGATGTTTCTTTCAAGTGATGGCCTTTACTCTAATGACATGGTGGATCTAGTCTACAATAACATATGTGGTCCCACCTAATGTTATTCAATCACACAATACTTTATATGTGGAGGTGAAAAAAATTAGATTGTATGTATACATAATTAATTATATCGCTATTGAACCCAACAACAATATATTTAGCGTGAATCACTTTTTTATCATTCGTGAATTCACATCACATTTGATATATATATATGCAAGCCATGAGGACCAAGAGACCGCCTGTTATCCGGAATGTGACTAAGAGACCAAATTATCACCAAGAAATACACAATAACCAAACCTGAACCGTCTGGTATCCAAAAAACCACCCCAATTGGCATCTATGTATGAAACAAGAGTGGTTGTCTAAGACGGACATAAATACAAGCCATGATCGAGAGTACCCTGATATAACACACAATGCATTTGAGAGCATGCATGTGATCCTCCATCGGGTTATGCATGAATAGACAAATCTATTGCACATCATAAGAGATGTCGGGTCTCGTGAATGTGAGATACTGCAAGGCCCTTGCACGGCTGTGGTAATGTGATGGATCGGCATATGTCTTACTGGAAGAAGCACTCAACTTCGGTTTAGTGTCAACCGGAGTGACAAACGACTTACATGATGACATGCCAACTCGTTCAACAATCTCCGATGCATACTTCTTTTGTGATAAAAATAAAACCACTTGCATAACGTGTCACAACTATCCCCAAAAAGTAACTCGAGTGGCCCTAGATCTTTCATTGCAAACTCAAAGCCAAGAATTGACATGATAGACTTGTGAAGGTAATCAGATGAGGCAGTTAAGATAATATAATCCACATACAAAAGAATGTAAGCAATATCATTACCATGACGGTAGATGAATAGAGAATGATCAGACATGCTGTTAGAAAACCAATATGTGAAACGTAATCTGCAAACCTCTTGTACCAGGCCCTAAGAGCTTGTTTGAGCCCATATAATAATTTTTTCAGCAGGCACACATGATTTGGGTAAGTAGGGTCTTTGTACCCCATGGGCTGATACATGTACATTGTTTCATTGAGGTCTTCATGTAGGAAGGCATTTTTTAGATCAAGCTGATGAAACGGCCATGCTTTCGAAAGAGCCAGACTGAGGACCGTCTTGATATTTGTCGATTTGACCACCGGACTGAAAGTTTCACCGCAATCCACACCAACCTGTTGAGTCTTCCCATCACCTACAAGATGGGCTTTGTGCCTCTCAAATGTACCATCATATTTTTCTTTATGACTAAAAATACACATAAATCGAATCACATTAAAATCAGTGGACGGGGCACCAAATCTCATATTCTATTATTAATAAAAGAGCATTAAATTCATCATCTATAGTCATTTTCCAATTCGGGTCATTAAGAGCAGAAACAGGATTACGGGGCAACGGTGACTAGACAACATGGGTGTGAAGATCGTATTTTTTTGTTTGGCTTAAAAATCACGTGTTGACTACGAGTGACAAATCGTTGGGCCATAATTGGAGTCGGGCCGGATGAGAGTGATGGACTTCCCGGTAGTGGGCTGGCAGTGACATGATTGTCGGGCAGGGGGCTAGAGGATCGTGTGCTGCCCGATCCGGATGGTGGGCAGAGACCCAACCGACTGCCCTCCACTGGGCTTCTCGGCAGTAGGCTGCCAACGAAAGGCTCAGTTGGGCTAGCAACCGCGGGGCTCGGTAATTAGGCCGGGACACAATGGGCGTGTTTGGGAGGCTAATTTATAGATCAGATACGGGGTATGCTATCGTCAAGAAATTCATAGGTAGGAGGCCCGAAACAATGTAATTTGGCAAAAGGGAAATTTGTTTCATAAAAAATTACGTGACGACTTACGATGATTTTATTAGAGGATAAGTTAAACTATTTGTAACCGCGATAATTTGATGGATATCCCAAAAATACACGGAGTTGACCGGGATTGAAGGTTATTGATGATAGTAGAAGAAAAAGAGAGGATAGTATAAGCACCCGAAAACCCGTAAATGAGAATATGATGGGTCCCTTAAGTATAAAATTTTGAGTGGGAATTGGTAGGCTATTTGTTTGCTCATAAGTATGTTCAAAAGATAGGTTGTCATTTGTAATGCATGATGCCAAAAGGATGGTGGTAGAGATGCATAAGCAAGTAAGGTTCTAACAATATTGTTAATGGTTTGAATTTTTCTTTCTGCTTTTCCATTTTGAGATGATGTATGTGGACACGAGAGATGAAACGACAAATCATTAGTTTTGCAAAGATCTCAAAAATGCACATTATCAAATACTTTACCATTGTCACACTGAATATTTTTAATATCCCATTCATATTGAGTGCGGATGTATGCTCTAAAGGATAGAAATATGGAGAAAACTTGTGACTTTTTAGACAAAGGAAACATCCCCAAAAAATTAGAGTAATCATCCAACAACATAAGATAATATCGATAGTCCGAAGAGCTCAAAACGGAAGATATCCAAATATCACTATCAATAAAATCAAAAGGAATAATCGTACGAGACTTAAAAGCAACAAAATACAACTTAACATGTTTTCCAAGAGAACAAGAGTGACAAACATGATAAATACGATGTCTAGTACACTTAATAAATTTATTTTGTCTAAGGGAAGCAAAAACAAGTGCTCCCAGATGACCCAAACACTCATGCCATAAAGAAGGAGCTAAAGCTGCAAAAGTGGATGGTAATTTGGCTTGATATGTGGTTGTGGTGATTGGATAAATCTCACACCGACTATCACAACTCATTAGACGCATCCCCGTATAAAAATCCTTCACGAAAAACCCAAGAGGATCAAATTCAACAGAAATTCAATTATGAGTGGTAAATTTTCTAACTGAAATCAAGATTTTTAATTAATTGAGATGCGTGAAGGACATTTTTCAAAATAACGGTGGGTTCGTGGGAGACAAGTTTGTAGTACCATAACCACAAATTGGTATTGAATGACCATTTTCGATAATTATTCCACGATTAATGCTCAAATTTAAATAGGACAAGAGATTATCTTGTGAGGACGTCATATGAGACGTTGCACCGGTGTCCATGTACTAATTTGTGTCGGGCGGAGTAAGCCCAAGAGTGTGCATCGCGACCTCGATATTTGTTGGGGTCACCACTACCGAGTGGGTCTGTTGCCACTGGCTTGGCAGTGGCCCAACGATTCCCGTGTTGGGTTGCTGGGTCCTCATTGGGCCGGTCCGTCGTTCTCGGACCGCCGGCTCGGTCGTGGGCCTGGCCCAATTTCCCACGGGGAATGAGCAGGGAGGCACGACCCAGGGCCAATGCCAGGCCCATAGTACCGGCCCACTACCCCACTGGCTGGCAGCTGCCACTGGTATGGTTGTTAATGCTGGCCGCCGCCACTGCGGCCACCTCCATCGCGGCGGTTGTCGCCGCCTTTTCCACCACCGTGGTTTTTGCTCTCATTACCGCCGTTTTGGCCCTTCTGGCCATGATTTGGCGGCAATTTTTCAAATTGTGATGAATTCTCATCGAAAGGAGTTGCAACCAAGGCGAAATATGACACGGTGGATGTTTTGTTCGCAAAACTCACTTCTTCGAGGATGAGTATAGAACAAGCGTGGTAGAATGGCGGAAGATGATTGCTTTGACGGATGAGCGTACCTACTCCACTATATGCGTCAGTAAGGTCGGCAACCATTTGTAACATTAGCCGATTGTTAGTTATCGATGTCCCCCGACATTCTTGAGTTGGTCTGACAAAATCTTGAGTCGATGACAGTATGCGGACGCATTAGGAAAATCCGCCATATCAGTGGTGGAAAATTCATGCTCAAGTGTGACGGCCCTAGAATTTTATTTTCTTGTAATATGTCACGTAAATATTTCCAAGCTTCCATAGTCGTGGAATCAGGCTCAAGAATAGTATGTAGTAAATCACTCGAGATTGTGGCGTAGATCCACTAGAGGATCGTTGCATCAAGGGTCAACCATAATTCCTTCTCATCATCGGTCTTAGGCATATTCTCCTTTCCATTTTCCAACGGAATTATATGATGGATAACTCGGTGTGAGCGACAATGAACTTTAAAGAGTTCTGCCCATGTCGCATAATGGACGTTTTTCATCTCAAGAGTGATGGAGATATGAGATTTGATGTTGGAGACAGCAAGGGCTGGGTGAAAGTTGGATTTCGAGTCAGACATGGTTGTCGGACGAATAAGGGATGTCGATGGCGCAAGGAAGAAGGGGGGGGGGGCGACGGTATTGAGAGAAAAGTTTAGGGTTTAGGATCTTTCTCTAGAATCTGATACCATGTAGGAAATATTCTTTCTTGATTTTATTCATTAATGATTTACAATATATATAGTTGTACATAAATATTTACTTTGCTACAAACGAGGTAACTAATCAATCATCATTACAAGAGAAATATTATTCTACATAATATAGGAGATGTATAATTAATTATTGTAAAAATATTCTATTATTCACTCAACTCACCCTTTCTCTTACTCTCTTTACTGTAGCTTTTGCCTTAGGGCAAAAGTTGTGCGTGCTTAACCACCCTTAGTGCGCAAAACACCGACTTAAATTACACATTTTGAAAATTTAGACCACACTTTTCGAAGGTGGTTAAAGGCCTAAAATATTGTAGTTGTAAACTAATTAGTTCTGGTTTATTACTCTCAGTAAGGAACCATAGTGTGTTATTAATTAGTTCTTTTAAGGATGTACCTGAAGTGAAGAAAATTTCTATTCCAATATGTATGATTGTTACTATTGCCCATACCTTCTAGAATACTAGAATCATGGCAAATATTGATTATTTGTATAGATGAAGTCTGAACATCGTAGATGAATGTACAAAAAGCTTTATCTAATTGTGCGAGAGTTTGAATGAAGCATTTTGTTTGGATTGAGAGATAATTGTTTGCTTATGCAAAATGTCTTCCTCAATATCTTAATGAAGGGACGATTGAGTGCCTTTGTATTTGAAAGGGGGTCAAAGGCTACGGAAAGTAAAAACAAGAGATGAAATATCTCAAATGTCAATTATGTTTCCGAATGTCAGCGATAATGTCGCCTGACACAAGTGACAACACTTCGATAAAACAGAATATTTAGAAGTGTGCAAAAAGGAAATTGCAACCCTAATAGAGAAAAGGTTAATTCGACCTTCAAACTCCCCATAGAGTTGTACAACGTTCTATGTTAATAAGCATGCTAAACAGGAACGAGGAGTTCCCAGATTAGTTATCAATTATAAACCATTGAATAAGGTTTTAAAATGGATTAGATGTCCAATGCCTAATAAAAAGGATTTACTTGACAGGTTATACCAGTCTAACATATTTTCAAATTTTGATTTGAAATCGGGTTTTTGGCCAGATACAGGTTGATGAATCTGATAGATATAAAATTGTCTTTACATTCTCATTCGAACATTATGAATGGAATGTCATGCCTTTTGGACTAAAGAATGCTCCATCAGAATTTCAGCATGTCATGAATGATATATTTACTTCATATAGTGATTTTATCATTGTTTACATAGATGACATATTAGTTTTTTGAAAAAATATACAAGATCATATCAAGCATCTTGAAATTTTTAAGAAAATTATTATTTCAAATTGTTTGGTTATATCAAACCCCAAAATGAATATTTTCCAAACAAAAGTTCGATTTCTTGGACATAATATTGAACAGGGGAAAATTATTCCTATTAGCAGGAGTATAGAATTTGCTTCAAAATTTCGTGATGAAATTCTTGATAAAACTCAATTACAATGGTTTTTAGGGAGTCTAAATTATATTTCTCTTTATTACAAGAATTTATCTGTGGATGCAGCCATCTTATATGATAAGTTGAAAAAGTCTGCTACTCCTTGGACAAATGCCCACACGAAAGCAATACAAAAGATTAAGAAGAATGTGCAAGTTTTGCCATGTCTTATGCTTGCTAACCCAAATTGGGGAAAGATCATTGAGACCGATGCTTCAGACATCGGTTATGGTGGGATACTTAAAAAATAAATCCCCAGACCAAACAAGAGTATCTTGTTCGATACCATTTAGAAAAATGGAATCATAGTCAAAAGAATTATGCTACTATAGCTAAAGAAACCCTTGCTATAGTTAAGTGCGTCCTGAAATTCCAGGATGATCTTTATAATACAAAGTTCTTGATAAGAACAGAGTGCAATGCAGCCAAATTCATGTTTTAAAAAGATTTTAAACATGATGTATCCAAACAAATGTTTGCAAGATAGCATGCTCATTTAGACCCATTCGATTTTGAAATTCAATATTTTAAAGGTGAAGATAATTCACTCCCTGACTTTCTTACTTGTGAATATTTATAGGGATAAGATGCGTCCAGAATGGACACCACCTGCTTCTAATAGGGGTAGAGGCAGAGGAAGAGGCAGAGGCTCGGGATGAGGTTCTGGAAAATCTAGTTCCACTGGAAATAATATTTCCAATGTTCCAAGAGTTATACTCGTGGACAAAGCAGGCTCTTCTAGCAGGAAACAACAAGACTCATATGTCGAAAAGCTCCAACAATCGGAGAAATAAAGCAGAGATCAATATTTGGTCAAGGGTCATGAAGAGACAATTCTCTACCTACATCATGAAGATAAAAATTATCTAAATGATCCTTGGATTCTAATGAACCGATATGTAGAAAATTTCTACAATCCTTTTCCAGAAGAAAAGAACATGATGTATTATGAATATATCCTTATTGCAACCAGCACTGCTGAGATCACATCGTTCCCGGATAATAAGCCTGGAGCTGAAAGGAGTTTTTCAAAATTCTATCTCAAGAAGATTATATCTCTTTACGAGTGGGGAATTAGCCCATTTAGATCAAAGGAATTTATAATTCCTCGAATGACCATTAAAATGACGTTTAATTATTATAATTATATCAATGCTTTTACGCGGGTTTTCTATTATGAAAATAGCAAGCATGGACATTCTTGGTGGATTAAAATTAATCTGAGAGATCTTTAAAAGCAGCAAGAATGGTTTATTACTTTCAGAATGGATATTCCCATGGTGGAGTATCATTGGACCTGAAATTCAGGTATTTACAAGCCTTATATGACTTTCTACAAAGAATTGGTTCAAGTAACACCATGTGTTACCCCAAAAAATCCTTCCGATTATATCGAAGGATCTACTTCATTATTCTTCTTTATGCAGGCAGGAATCCCTTGGATCTGGAAATGGATTCCAGAAGCTGAAAGAAATCAGCAAGGCATCATATGTCTCAAAAGGAAATTCCTTCATAGTTTTTGGTCCAAACTGTTGGATAAAGATCCAGAGGACAAAACTCGCCATTATGAATGACAATTAGAAGATAATATATCTTCACTGGTTAAAAGTCTTTAAAATATCCATCATATGAAGGAAAAGACTAGAGAAGATGAATCGTCTTTCTTTTTCAAATTGGAAAAAACTATAAGGTTCGAAATCCCCAAGCTTCAGACGAAGATCTCATGTCAGCATACCTTGATAAGGTAAAGAGGATTTCATAAAACAATTTAAGGCAAAGGTAGATGATAGTCCCTATTCTGAGACGTCTACCGCATCAATGAAAGATGTTCCCGATGACAACCAATATGCTTGTCTAGGAGGTGAATCACAACCATTGAAGGATTATACCTACCATCCGACGACAGAAGATCTGTTTGACAGCCTAATAGAGGCAATTCAACAAAAACATAAATCCAAGAAGGAGGACACCAATTCAAAGGGAAAACAAAAATGTCATAATAAAGTGACATTGGTGGCCGCGCGAAATCAATAATGGCCGAATAGGACAAATGTCCTTTCACAACTTTAATAAAGTTTTTAACTTTTTATAAAAGTTTTCTTTTTTCAAGATAAGAAAGCGACGTATATCGGGGAATCTTATCTTACTTTATGTAAAGTTTTACTTTCCGCAAAGTAGTTTGTCCATATGTAATTATTAGATTAGTTTTCTGTTTTGTGAATTGTAATCAGTTTTGAAGTCCGCATTCATCTATAAAAGGGGACTCTCATTCATTTGGAAAAACAAGCCTTGGTCGGAATATTCTGTTCATGGAATCCTTCTTCATAAGGAAGACTAACAATATGCTTTTTCATGTTCCAAAAAGCAGTAGGTAAATCATTGCAAATAGAAATAGGAAAATCATGCTCTATTCATTTTATCTTATCTTGTAATTTAGGATTTACCAATTGGTCAATGATAATATAAATCCTTAACTCTTGTTGCAGATAACCAAGATGTTGTTTTTTATTATGCACAAGATTAACAAGGCTTACTGTTGATGCAGGAACCCAAGGGAAAGTAATAGATTTATTCTCAAAGGTACTTGTGAAAACCTTATCATCAATATGTGTAAGAGGCATTAGACCATTAATAAAAGGTATGCCTAAGATTATATCATGAGTCAAAATTTTTACTAAGACGAAAGAATGTTCAATACGCATTCTATCATGGCAAACATGGGCACTTGGTAATTTGTATGAGACATCTAATTTGCTCTCATCTGCACCACTTACTCTATGAGTAGTCTTGGTAAAGAATTTACTAGGGATAAGTCCTTCCCTAATGAAATTAAGATCTGCCACTAAATCAATCAATGTAGGGACATGTCTATCTATGATACCTCTATTAATTAATAAATTAATACGAGTAATCCATCTTTGGCGGGAATACAAATTAATGGCTCCCATAAAGTCTGCCTCATTTGGACTATCAGAGGTAGCTGGTTCATCGAGTATATGAGTATAACCAAACTCTATATAAGTATCTGGAATAGGAGTATGACTAGCTTGTCCTGATTCTAACGAAGTAACTCTATCATCCAGCGTAGTGTAATGCTATCGTAGTAGAGTTAGTTTTGTTTTGAGATCATGAATCTCAGTTTTCAGTTCCTGGACTATTAAGAGGACTATTACGACTCCTATTCTTATGTAATTCATGAAGAACTGCATGAAAGTTATAAGGTGGATCAATCCTTGATCTGATCTTAAGTGGAACTTTGTCCTTTTCTCGAGCTTTAAACAAAGCTTCGACGACATGTGCTTTCTGAGCCTTGTCATGGATATTATCCAGCAGGTTACTGACTTCTTCTCCATTTATGACATTTATACTGCAACTGTAGAATTGTGCTTGAAGTTTATAAAACTCATCATCAGTTTCTTCATCATCCTTGATAACCTGACATTTATCTTTTGAAATGCAGGTGAAATGAGCTTCTTCTTCTGTAGAGGAGGAGTAAGGATCCTCATAGTCTGAACTCATAATCTCCTCTGGAGTCATTTGACTCATCCGATGAGACAACAATTTTCATTAAAGCATCTTTAATGCTTTCATCTATATTGAGATTCTTGATCTTATCGATCTTCTTCTTTTTACACCTATTGGCGTAATGTCCCTTTTCACCACATGCATAACATGTAGGAGACTTTTTCTCTCTCTTAGGAATATAACCCTTTTTTGCATTTCTGGTTCTTTTCTTTGCAACATATTTCTTATAAGAGTCAGATTTGTACTTTTCATACTTGCCTTTTATGGGGTTTAACCGATTTTTTCTCTTTTTCCTGAGGTTGACTGATCGAAAGCGAACTGTTGGCAGAATTCCCCTAATTGGGTTTTCTCTGTCAATTTCTACTTTTTAAGCTATTTCTGTAATTTCATAACATTGCATAGAGCTAATCCTTCTTCTATACATTTGCCTATTAGCTGGACGTAAGAATAAAGATCCCATTGAATCTGAGAATCCCCCGAATCCTTTCTTAAGGTTCTCTTAACCTTTTCAGCAAAAAGAGAGGGAAGGTCATCTATGAATCTTGCTTTCCAGAAACTACTATTGGCTTCTGGGAGATTTAACACTCTGCTAAGGAAGACATCCTTATACTACCTAAATGAAGTTAAGGTGGGGCACCTATGATTTTGCAGAAGGGTTCTGATATTATCATAATTGGTTGAATAATTTCTTGTAAAGTGATCTAAAATGGTTAGAACGAGAGTAAAAACTGCATAAGGTTGGACCTCATTACCCTCTTGCTTTACATCATTGAATATAGAAGCTTTTTGGTCTGGTGTAAGATAATTGTCCCATTATGCTTTAAGCTGACCTGTAAATCCTGCAGTTATCATCTTAACGATGTAAGCATCGGTTGGGTTATTACCTTTGGCTGTTGCCGCATACATAATGATTTTGTGGCAAGTCCTGAAGATTTGACTATCAACGCCACCATCTATGTTCCATTCAACAATTTTTGTACCGGTATAAGCGGTAGGTTTATTCTTATAGGCTTGTTCTTCGATAAGAACATCTATAGGTGTAGGCCTCGGATAATAGTAATTTTCTAAATTGAACTTGGGTTCCATTTACCCTTTCTCATTGCAGCAATATGTGCTTCGTATTAGACTCAGATAGCTTCTCTATACTAATCATTGTAATAGCAGATGTAGAACCACCAAGTGTAGAAAGTTTCAACTGAACTTAAAATTGAGAGAGTAATTTCTCTAGATTCCCTACTAATGGTTTTGTGGTCTTTTTTCCCAGGGAAATTCCTTCCATTGAAGGAGGAGGCTGGATGTTAGATGGAATCTCGAGAGGCTTTCGAAGGTGGTTATCAACATCAAGCTTGGCTCGTTGGCTCTCTATAAGAGATTTGAGCTTGTCTACCTTGCTATGTAATAAGCTAATCTATTCACTAATAACCTTAAGATGGACATTGGTGTGGTTATGTTGTTTGAATAGGTTGTTGATATGATCAATAGTAGTTCCGTTATGAAGGGTCTGATGTATTAGCTTCATAAAAGGTTGGGCTTGTAAATCATTGTTACTATGGTCCTTCTTTAATAAAAATGGTTCATCTGGAGGGTATATACTCCTAAGAACTTTTTTGGAATCCAAATGACATTGTCTTTTAATAACATTAATATTGGGTAGAGCATAGTCTTCGACAAACTATCTAACAAAAGGTTTATAATCCTGCTTGGTTTGCAACTCATCATAGAATTGATATCTAATAGAACATTGTTCTTTCTCAGAGAAAAATGAAAAAAACCATCTTCTAAAAAGATAGTAATCTTCACTAAGAAAGTCTTTCGAAATAATTTTCCTCAGACCTGAACCTAGACTATAATCCAGAGGGGAAGCACGAATATGGTCGCTATCCATCTTTAAAATAATCAGCGAACCTATCTCGCTGGGAGTAGGATCTGTGTTAATTCCTACAAGAATTTGGTTATCTCCTATCTTTATTTTATCAATCTTCTCATCCTGAGAGATTTTCTGATGGAGTGGTAACCTTATAAAGGTCTTCGTTGACCTGAGAGGTTGACGCTCTGCTAGTAGAAGGTCTGGGGAGTCATCGAGAGGAGAGAGGTAATAATGAGATGACATCGATCTGCCTAATTTAGGTGGTTGAGTAGCGAATTGGAGATGGATATTTCCATCGTAGTTTGAACTACCTGAGCAATCCGAGTATCTATCCTAGGTTGGACAGGGATTGCCTTTTCAATTAGCCAATCATCGGGGTAATTTATTTCATCCCAACTGATCGGTCTTCTAGTTGTTATCTTAGACCTTTTGGCTAGGTTGGTTTCTATAAGAACTGTTTGTCTATTTCTCTTATCATCCATAATCTTACAATTATGATTCATGGTGTCTATCACACGGAAATATATAGGATAACAGATACACATAACTTTCTGTTTCAAGAATATAATTACAACCATGCCCTTTTTACATATAAGGTTGAAGCATGGAAAATATTTGGATCAGACAAAGATAAAGTAAGATTTGGCCTGACATCAAAATAAATTGATCCATATGCCAAAGCTGGATTGCATAGCACCCATAAGAGATTGTTTCCAATTTAGATTTCTAGCATATCTTAAAACATTCATAAAACTTTCAGGTAAACCCTTTAAAATTGAAGGTTTGAATGCGATTTGCACTAATCCAATATGCAAAAATATATAATGCAATTTTTGAAATCTTTCAATATCAATATCAGAAAATAACTGTATAGTTTTTTCTGGATTATCCATTTGGACAAATTCTTCAATAGTCTTAATAACATAGCGATTTCGCAAATTTTCAAAAATACCGAAATTATAAATTTTCTTAGTTGCAACAAATGAAATAGTCCATTTGTTTAAAGCATCTAAATGTTGTGGAAGTTCATGTTCTTCCGATCTAGCATTCTTAATGCTATGTTTATAATTTCTGAAAATAGTCATTATGATAAGTGAAATAGAATTCTATGGAAGATGCTAACAAATTTTGTTATCTTCAGATGTGGTGACAGTAGAATCATGCTGTCATAGTAGAGAAGACTGTCATGATATGGCGTGTGAAGGCGGGATTGGAACTTGTGTTAGTGGGTTTTGCGTATGTTTAGCAGATCTCAAGACATTCCACAAATTATAAAAGTCCCTCATTTCCTTTTTTTTTCTTTGTTTTTGAACTTTTTACTCGGTTAGTTGATATTTATATTGGGGTCCAACTGAGTAAAAAATATTTTTTCTTTATTTTATTCATTAATAATTTACAATATATATAGTGTTACAAAAATATTTACTTTACTACAAATTAGATAATTAATCAATCCTAATTACAAGAGAAATATTATTCTACCTAATATAGAGAGATGTACAATTAATTATTGTAGAAATATTATATTACACCTTGCAGTCAAAGCGGGAGGTCGGTGTATGCTGAGACTATTCCAAAAGTCTTCAAATAAAACCAGCGAAAGACCTTTTGTAAAAATGTCGGCAATCTGATAATGTGACGGGACATGTAAGACACGTACTTGTCCACGAGTAACTTTTTCGCGAATAAAGTGAATATCTAACTCAATATGTTTAGTGCGTTGATGGTGAACCGGATTCCCTGAAAGATAGATTGCAATAACATTATCACAATAAACCATTGTCGCCTTCGGAACCGGACAATGGATCTCTAAAAGAAGGTTCCGTAGCCAACAAGATTCAGACACTACATTCGTAACTCCTCGGTATTCTGCTTCGGCATTGGATCTGGACAAGGTTGCTTGCCGTTTTGAGGACCAAGAGACCAAATTATCACCAAGAAATACACAATAACCAGACCTGAAGCGTCTGGTATCCGGACAACCACCCCAATCGACATCTGTGTATGAAACAAGAGTGGTTGTCGAAGACAGATGCAAGCCATGATCGAGGGTACCATGAATATAACACACAATGTGTTTGAGAGCATGCATGTGATCCTCCATCGGGTTTATGCGTGAATAGACAAATCTATTGCATATCATAAGAGATGTCGGGTCTCGTGAATGTGAGATACTGCAGGGCCCTTGCACGGCTACGGTAATGTGATGGATCGGCATATGTCTTGCTGGAAGAAGCACTCAACTTCGATTTAGTGTCAACCGGAGTGGCAGACGACCTATACAATGACATGACAATTCATTCAACAATCTCTGATGCATACTTATTTTGTGATAAAAATAAAACCACCTGCATGACGTGTCACATCTATCCTCAAGAAGTAACTCAGTGGCCCTAGATCTTTCATTGCAAACTCAGAGCCAATAAGTGACATGATAGACTTGCGAAGAAAATCAGATGAGGGAGTTAAGATATTATAATCCACATACAAAAGAATGTAAGCAATATCATTACCCTGACGGTAGATGAATAGAGAATGATCAGACTTGTTGTTAGAAAACCAAATATGTGAAACATAATCTGCAAACCTCTTGTACCGCTAGGAGCTTATTTGAGCCCATATAATAATTTCTTCAGCATACACATATGATTAGGATAAGTAGGGTCTTTGTACCTCATAGGCTGATACATGTACACTGTTTCATTGAGGTCTCCATGCAGGAAGGCATTTTTTAGATCAAGCTGATGAAGCGGCCATGCTTTCGAAAAAGCCAGACTGAGAACCGTCCTGATAGTTGTCGATTTGACCACCGGACTAAAAATCTCACCGCAATCCACACCAACCTGTTGAGTCTTTCCATCACCTACAAGACAGCCTTTGTGCCTCTCAAATGTAGCATCATATTTTTCTTTATTACTAAAAATCCACATATACCGAATCACATTAACATCATTGGACGGGGCACCAAATCACATATCCTATTATTAATAAGAGCATTAAATTCATCATCTATAGACATTTTCCAATTTGGTCCATTAAGGACAGACACAGGATTATGGGGCAACGGTGACTAGACAACATGGGTGTGAAGACCGTATTTTTTTGTTTGGCTTAAAAACCACGTGTTGACTACGAGTGACAGGCCGTTTGGGCCAGAATTGGAGTCGGGCCGGATGAGAGTGATGTACTGCCCGACAGTGGGCTGGCAGTGATAGGACTACCGGGCAGTGGGCCAGGGCACGGTGGGCTGCCCGAGCCGGATGGTGGGTTGAGACCCAGCGGACTGCCCGCCACTGGGCCTCTCGGTAGTAGGCTGCCAGCGAGAGCCTCAGTTGGGCCAGCAACCGCGGGGCTCGGTAATCAGGCCAGACATCGGGACACATTAGGCATGTTCGAGAGACTAATTTATGGATCAAATACGGGGGTATGCTATCGTCAAGAAATTCATAGGTAGGAGGCCCGGAACAATGTAATTTGGCGAAAGGGAAATTTGTTTCATCAAAAATTACGTGACGACTTACGATGATTTTATTAGAGGATAAGTTAAAATATTTGTAACCACGATGATTTGATGGATATCCCAAAAATTACACGGAGTTGACCGGGATTGAAGGTTATTGATGGTAGTAGAAGAAAAAAGAGGATAGTAGAAGCACCCGAAAACCCGTAAATGAGAATATGATGGGTCCCTTAGGTATAAAAATTTGAGTGGGAATTGGTAGGATATTTATTTGCTCAGAAGTATGTTCAAAAGATAGGTTGTCATTTGTAACGCATGATGAAAAAGGATGGTGGTAGGGATGCATGGGCAAGTAAGGTTCTAACAATATTGCTAATGGTTCGAATTTTTCTTTCCGCTTTTTTTCCATTTTGAGATGATGTATGTGGACACGAGAGACGAAACGACATGTTTTCCAAGAGAACAAGTTTTCCACGAAACGACATGTTTTCCAATAAAATCAAAAGGAATAACCGTACGAGACTTAAAAGCAACAAAAGACAACTTAACATGTTTTCCAAGAGAACAAGAGTGACAAACATGAGAACTACGAGGTCTAGTACACTCAATATATTTATTTTGTCTAAGAGAAGCAAAAACAGGTGCTCCCGGATGACCCAAACATTCATGCCATAAAGAAGGAGCTAAAGCTGCAAAAGTGGATGGTAATTTGGCTTGATATGTGGTTGTGGTGATTGGATAAATCTCGCCCCGACTATCACATCTCATTAGACACATCCCCGTCTAAAAATCCTTCACGAAAAACCCAAGAGGATCAAATTCAACAGAAATTCAATTATCAGTGGTAAATTTTCTAACTGAAATCAAGTTTTTAATTAATTGAAGTGCGTGAAGGACATTTTTCAAAATAACGGTGGGTTCGGAGAAGACAAGTTTGTAGTACCATAACCACGAATTGAAATTGAATGACCATTTTCGACAATTATTCCACGATTATTGCTCAAATTAAAATAGGACGAGAGATTACCTTGTGAGGACGTCATATGAGACGTTGCACTGGTGTCAATGTACTAATTTGCGTCGGCCGGAGTAATCCCAAGAGTGTGCATCGCGGCCTCAATATTTGTCGGGGTCGCCACTACCGAGTGGGTCCGTCACTCGAGATTGTGGCGTAGATCCACTATGAGAGACGCGTATATTAGAGGACGGTTGCATCAAGGGTCAACCATAATTCCTTCTCATCATCGGTCTTAGGCACATTCTCCTTGCCATTTTTCGACGGAATTATATAATGGATAACCGGTGTGAGCGACAATGAATTTTAAAGAGTTCCGCCCATGTCGCATAATGGACGTTTTCCATCTCAAGAGTGATGGAGATATGAGATTTGAATGAGTTTGAACATTTAAGATCAACCTATCCAAAAATTATATTTAAGGTCTTTTCGTTAAAGCTAGCATTATTGGTTTCTTCCGCAGTCCATTCGAATTCAGGTTTTACAAAAATGTCACATTCCTCATCTAGTGGTAACATTGGAACAACGCACCCATTGATTATTGATCTCCATATTGATTTGATATGAGAACGTAGGTGAATCTTCCAATAGGCATAGTTTGAACCATCTAAAATAGGAAGTCTACCAATAGTCGAATTTGTTGGATCCATAGCTTATGACAACAAGACCAAGCACTTATTGTGTCAAGTGTTGGCTCTGATACCACTTGAAAGGGGGTCAAAGGCTACGGAAAGTAAAAACAAGAGATGAAATATCTCAAATTCCAATTTTGTTTTTGAATGTCAGCGATAATGTCGCATGACACAAGTGACAACACTTTGATAAAAGAGAAAACCTTTAAGAGTAAAAAGCAGCGGAAAGAACAAAGAACACAAAGGTTTATATTTTCATAAGTTATATGTTGATATAACTTATGATGGTCAATGACCAGAAATATTGTATATATTTCATATACAAATTCCTTTCTTTACAATTTTACAAGATAAAATGAAAAGAAATCAAAAATTGAAGTCGCAGATGACTTCTGGCTGAAAAATCTAACTAAGTAGATATAGACAACCTCTCATTACAATCGCTCCATACAAAACTAATCTTGAATCTAAACAGCAATTGTAATGTTGGACAGAATGTTGTCGACACACTCAGGCAACACTTGTGATCCAGATTTCTGTGGTGAAATCCCGAGAGCTCTCTTGGTATTTTTGCAGTCTAATTCTGAATATCGATTCACCCTTGTAGCCTCTCTATTTATAGTAGAGAGTCTTCCTTGAAAGACTCATCGATTTGTTGAAGAGGTTGATGGAAAGGTGAGCCGCTGGTGTGTTTGTTGGAGAAGATCATGGAGTCGAAATCTCAACAACTTTGACTTGTTCTTCACTCGACTTATTCCCTAAGTTTTGACTCTTTCTCCCACATTTTACACAGCTCCTAATTCACACGCCTAAGTCGTTTTACCCCATAGTAAAAATATTATTGCTAACGTGAAGTAAGACAAAACTGTTATAAACAATGTTGGTCTAAATATTATGATATTTGTCCCAACATTTTATGCATTCAACAATAGTATGTTGGATCAAATGTCAAAACATCAAACCCAACATAACAGTATTGACTGAAAGGGCTCAAATTTTAGTATTGGTGGTGGGCTGATCCTAGAGAGGACTAATCAAAACTAATGGTGGTGATTTCATAAACAAATTATTTTCACTTGATAGTTATATCAACTCAATAAGTATATCACATTTCTTTTATAAATCATAATTAATCAATATACATTTTCATCTAAACTTATCATTTAATCAAGATAAATTAAATAATGTGGTGTCAGCACAGGGTACATGTAAGCTTTTACCATACTACCATTATCATATCATCACTAACAAAAACTATTCTTTGTCGTATATATACGCTCCCTCCTACCCCATCCCCCTTCCCTTTTTTGTTTCTATGTCTTATATAATCACTTATACATCCAAAATTGAAACATAATTATAAACTTAAGGGAAATTTAAATAAACTGTGATTTGAGTAAAAAAAAAAAAAAAATTTCTTTCAAGTGATAGTTTTAACTCAAATAACATGATTGATCTAGGCAATAATAACATATGTGGTCACACCCAATGCGTTTTCGATACACCATATATGTGGAAGTGAAAAAAAATCAGATCCATAATAAATTAGATCGCCCCACTGAACCTAACAAACTTTATTTATGTCTTGATCATGTCCAATCACTCGTGAACTCACATCGCATGTGATACATATACTATATGGTTGTTTTAGCAAGATTCACCTTTAACTTGTCACTTGTCGGTAATTTATGTAATTAGGTTCTTCAAAAAAATTGTGTATACTATATGCTAATGAATTTTGTGATCTTCAGAAGGAAGGATGGAAGTATGCACAGAGTGTCAGAGTAGAGATGATTGTGGTGATCTGAAATGTGAAATCGGGATTGCAACTTATGTTGATGGGAATTGTGTGTTTATGATTAATTCGATGGTGTTTCATTGAAAAAATAATTAATTGCAATAAAATTGCATTACTTGGTTGTGTCATGACCAGAAAATTTTGTTTCTTTTCTATTTTTAGAAGATATTAAGTGTCTAATGAATTTTTATTTTATTTTTTGAAGGATCAACATTCAGGTTCTTATATAATGTTGCAATAGGCGAGCTCTAAATTTAAATTGAGAAAAGCTTTCTCTTAAGTTGTAAATTCAAGTGATTAGTTTATCTCTCTTTTTTTGTGTTTTTGTTTTTGTATGATAACTTCACAACGCTCTCTATGTCCCTCTTACAAGATCACTTAATAGACGGACCATGCAACAAAACCAAGTCCCGACTTCTCTCGACTTCGACGAATTGACTTCTGATATTTCTAGTTTGATCGACCCCCGGAAACAAAAGAAATATCCTATGAAAAGGGGGACAGGGAGTATAGAAATCTCATAGGAGAAGACATGATGATTGACACATTATAGTGAGCGAAAAGGTTATTTCACTACCAGAGACGAGGCCTACCACAAGAATCTTTTTTTTATTGGGACGATTAGAATCCCTAGAGTAGTAAAATATATCTTTAGTTCATTTCATATATAACTAGCATTAATCAATATCTAATATCACATATACACTTTTTTATACCATTAAATAAAAAATAAAGAATTGAATTCAAGAAGCAAAAGAACCCACAAGTCAAGGAGAAAGAGAGCGTGGATCAGATAGAGAAAACAAAGTAAATCTGGAGCCAGCTTTGTCATATATTTCATACATCACACTAGATAGATATCATATTCATGAAATATGATTCACTTTCAAGATGCCTTGGTGATGAAATGGCAAGCACGCAAGACTCAAAACTCTTCCTCTCATTTCCTTCCTTACAATCAAGCAAGTGGCTTTCGCTCCTCGGCTTGAGCCGAGTGGAGTGAGGTTTTATCTTTTGCTACTCCCATATGGACCACAGAGGCATGCGAGAGAAAAGTTCTCCTAATTCCTACCACTTCTCCCAGGGACCGAAAAAAGGATTCCAAACAACACGTGTGAGCTTTGATGAAGACTTGCATCACTATTTACTTCTTCGTGACTGGATTGCTTATTTGCTTCTTCCTTTGGACATGAAGTGTTTGGTGAGGCCTTTCTTCGCCAATTGAAAAGCTAGCCCTTGCATCATAATTTCTGACCTTAGTAAAGTTTAAGATATGATTTTGATTAGAATTTCTTTCAAGTGACAACATTTACTAAAAAAAATGGTGGATCTATACCTAACAGCTTTAGCTTTGATCTATATGATAATTAATTTGCAATCACTTGTTAACTCGTATCACAAGCGATATGAATGGTTGTTTTAGCATGAAGCAATTTCTACTTACAAACAATCGTAATATATAACTAGCTCCTCCAAAAAATATATGCATGTGCTAGACACACCAACTTTGGATCTTTGAATGTGGTGACAAGACAAGTGTATTATGATGCCTCGAGGAAGATTTAAGTTTTAAGGAGTCATAATATAAAACATTGTTTACATGATAATACAAATGGCAACAAAATTAATAAGTTCTTAGCAAAAAATAAAATTGCTTCATTCCTGGTTCCTCGGTGAATATAAGATTTTCATGAAACAAAACCTTAAGCCACAATCCAAGCGTGAATCCATTTAAGAGATTATTTTGGTGTAGAAAGTCTCAATGCAAGTGTGTGTACCATGCCTTCACGTTATAATGAAAGGACACAATTTAACAATTTATGTAACTGGATCATAAAATATTCATGTACGCAAATATACTACTAACATTTAAGATAATGTTTACTTGACTATATGGCAATAAACTTAAGGTAGCATCATATTCAGAAAATTTTGTTTCTTTTCTATTTGGGGGGGGCAGTGGTAGGGAAATGGAGATGTATGAACATTGCATCTAAAAATGTAAGGGTGCAACTTTACGATTGAACTATCAATTCATCATTCAACTGGTCTACCAATATTGGTAATAAAAAACTCCATAAGAACTGAGGAACAAGCTTATAGCTCAAGAAAATGCAACTTATGTACTTATTCTCAAAACATCCTTAGCCACTGACCAAAAATGACAAGTCAAGCGACAATAGAGAAATAAGAAAAACATAATGTAGCACCATGCTCGTAAAGTCTGAAGGTAAGTATATGACGACAGACTATGAATTTTGGTGCTCAAATCCTTCACATTAGCCGAGTTAACTGAACAATCAAGTCATGAAAATAAGGCAAATGCAACAAGGCGGACAGTAATAACAACATAAAACTTAAGAACAGGATTGCAGTTCAAAAATGTAAATGTCTTCTTATTCTCAAGAGATCTTTTGCTACTGATGTAACATTGAAGAATCAAGTAGCGGTAGACAATAAGAAAAACCTTAATATAGCACCATGCTCGTATAGTCTGACGATAGTATAAAACGACAAACCATGTATTTTGGTGCTCAAATCATTCCCTTTTGTTGGCCAACAAATTAGTCTTCAATGAATTAGAAATGGAGGTCAGCCTCAAGTATATTAATGTAATGCCTCCCACTAGCTACACTTTATGTTGCTCGGACTCTCCAAAAATGATGCCGCACTCTTATCGAATCCTTAAAAGTGCACTATCTTTTAAGGATTCAACATGCATCAATTGACAATTTTGAAGAGTCCGAGCAACATAGGACACTGTATCAGATCAAAACTGAAAATACCAAAAAGACCTTAAACAGAGTTTAACTTGAGCTTCACTTTATGTTTATATCCTTCCTACAAAATTACAAATACAGACTGACCAGTAAGTCTAACTAGAAAGATTATCTTAATAGCTACCTCATAATTTAAGTTCTTCTACTATCTTTACAGTAATGACACACTTTATACTTGTGAATTAAGGTCAGTCGATATCAAAACATAACAGAGGGCCTTGAAGGAATAAGGTGTGGCTTGTACACGAACTTAATTGGGGTATCTCGTACGTTTTTTTCCTATATTAGAAATATAATCCTACGAATCTCTCCAAAACAAATTATTTCGATGATGAAAGGTAAAATGAGCATGATCTATGACTAAGTGTAGCTCCCTCAAGGAACACGCTGTCAAACATGCTCAATTTAACGACTAAGTGGTAATTTTTTACCTACATTATAATTTACACCTAAAGTTCCAGAACAGCTTAATCAAGAACTTGGTTCGATGCAGTCGAATGACATCAAAGCAACGCAATCAGAGAACTTTGAAGGCTTATCATATATATCTTCAACATAAAAAAATTCAGCTAATAGTTCCTCATCATTTAGCTTTGCAACTTTACGTAGATCTCGACTAAAATAAGATATAAACAAATAATTATCCCTTCATTCCAATTGAACTGTTTGATTTCAGTCGTCATAGTCAACAAAACTTGAGCAAAAAAGATACATAATGTACATTTGCAATGAAATTAACTATTGGTAGTACTCTAGTAGTGTCTACTAACTACTGTGTTACTCGGACTCTTCAAAAATATCAAAGAGTGTCAGATAATCCAAACGTAGTGCATTTTTAGAGAACGACACGGGTGCGGCAATAATTTTGAAGAGTACAAGCAACATAGCTAAACACTAAAGTTTGAAAATATAGTTAAAACACTAAATTCCAAAATTCCCAAAAAGTTTTTTTTAAAAAAAAAAGATTGAGCAATTCAATCAGAGAACTTTGAAGGCTAATATATGAATTTCAACATATAATTCAGCTTATATATTCTCATCATTTTGCTTGAAAGTCTTAAATTTAAACAATTTTAAAAAAAATGAAAGAAAAGCTTTTTATTTTAGCAAAGTAGAGTTGAATAAATGACTAAATATTCAGCCAAACAAAATTAAGTTTAGCACCATAAAAAAACACCTTTAACTCGTGTTTTCTCTGCAATAACAACTTTATATTGCAAAGGGTTATTTGGTGCAAAATTTATACATTCCATTTCCGTTGAAGAAAAAAGAAAACTAAATTTCAAGATCTAAATAAAAAATAATTATCAAGCAAAACAAAAATTAACTATACTTTAACATTGTATTTACCTTTAATTATTTCAAGTCTTTCGACTTTCTGATTAATTGATGCCATGGCTGCGCCCTTTTGGAGTAGGACAATTATTATGGATATTTATAGGGAAAGATTTAGGGTTTTGGTTTGGTTTATTAAAAGTGAAAATGGCCCCTCACATATCGAAAATTAAATAACTTTGTCCTCTCATTTGTAAATTGTTTCAAATATGTCCTTGAGGTTAATAAAATGGGTCATTCTTATCTTTTTATTTTATACAAATATAGCATGCTACTTTATAAGTTTATGTAAACATATTTAAGATTGAATAATGAGCATCATTAGACTATACTTATAATGAGCATCTCGATATAAGGTAATGTTGTAATAACTGTCTACAAATAGTTGTCACGTTTTACTTTTCGATAGTCAATTTGACTAATTTTCGGAGTTGAATTAGATTATATTAATTGAATATTTTGAAATTAAAATTTGAATATTCAAAAACTTTACAAAAAATATTATAAGTCACAATTTTTCTTATATCAATATGGTGAAAAAATACATATTGAAAATGTTGGTCGAAATTTAGTATTTGACTTTCGAAAAACAAAACCCGACAAGTATTTTAGGACAAAGAAAGCATATGCTATACATTTTTAGATTTTTTTTTACCAACTAACCAATTTTCAAGATATGGGAAGAAACAATCACCAACTGAATAATATATAGCACATCTTAAAATACTGGTCAAAGTTTACTACTTTGATTCTGGAAAAATAAAACATGACATGGGAGAGAGAGAGTATGCGCTATACATTTTTGGAATTCATTTTACCAACTAACCAAATTTCAAAATTTGGGAAGAAACAATCACTAATTGGAAATAACATGATGATATAAAATCTCTTAATTAAGTAGAAAATTTAGCAGGTTCTTAATGAACTAAATACTATATAATGTAGCAATAAGAAGCACACTAAAGCTATATAAAGAAAAAGGCTTTCTCTTAGGCAATATGAACAAGGCTCAAGGACTCTGTTTTTGGTAGTCGCCTCCTTCTTGATCATTTCATGTGGTTAGTATATCTCTCCCTCTGTCTCTCTCTGTTCGAATTTATATAACTAGGGGCATCCCGGTGCACTAAGCTATCGCTATGCGCGGGGCCCGGGGAAGGGCCGGACCACAAGGTCTATTATACGTAGTCTTTGCATTTTTGCAAGAGATTGTTTTCACGGCTTGAACCCGTGACCTCTGGTCACATGTCATCAACTTTACCAGTTACTCCAAGGCTCTCCTTCAACTTATATAACCAAGTCCTCTAAAAACTTATCAATATACAAGATATATACTAACGAGTTTGATCATAATATTCAGGTGAGGTAATAGGACAGAGAGGAGGGTCGTGCAAGAGTAGAGCAGATTGTCATATGAAATGTGAATCTGGGTTGCCAACTTGTGTTGGTCGGATTTGCGTATGTTTAGCACCCAAGACATACTCCACCGATCATAAAGGTACGTAACAATTTAGGTACTAAGTTATGTAACTAAAATTCTTCAAATAGTATATTTATTTGCGCAAGATTATATACTAACTAGTGTTGTGATCTTCAAATGCGATGACAGGAGAGAGGTGTAAGAATAAAGAAGATTGTCATATAAAATGTGAAGGTGGGATTCCATTTTGTGTAGAGGGGACTTGCACATGTATTTAAAACAAGACATAGTACATTGACCATGCTAGTGACTATTGCAAGAGTCTTGGATTATATTTTAAGGAGCATCACTGTATAAGATAACGTTTGCTTGATAAAATAAATGGCAGTATATTTTAATGTTGCATCATGATCAGAAAATAATATTTCTGCTCTATTTGATCTTAACAGTCTTATCTTCATTGGTGTTGGTGCAAACTGTTTATTTGCTGATGTACACTTGTAAGGAATAAATAGTAATACGTGACAATAAGCAATGCAGTGAAAACTCTGATACTAATTGCTCCTTTGACGGAGCCAGAATTTTTACAAAGGGATTTCAAAAATATAAAGGAGTAAACAAACAAAGAAGCCAAGTGAGTTCAACATCTATATACATGTAATTTTTCGCCAAAGGGGGTTCGGCACCACCTGGTTGCGCCCTCAATAGTGCTTCAAATTAGAGTATCAGGCAAAATAAGTACAAGAACAATCCACAACAATACTCATTCCATTAACACAGTTGCTTTTACAAATGGTTCTATCTTGAGTTTACAATATTCATTCCACTGACACAATTGCTTAAAAATGGCTCTATCTTGAGCTTTGAATTAAAACAAAAAAATAAGAGATCACAACAACATTTACAGCCACCAGAAAAAGAACATGAACACAAACAATCAAAGAATCTGTACAAAGTAATCCAACGAGTACTATCATTTAACCACCAACCAGTCAAGGATGTCGTTCCTTTTGTCAATAAAGTATAATCCAAATGTCGAAAGTAATAAGACGAGGATTGCCATGACAATGTACTTGTGGTAGCGTTGCCTTTCCTGTAGCTGAACCTCGGTCTCCTCCAACTTGACAACCATATTAGGCTCTTCATTTGTCAAAACGGAAGACTTACTGCTTTGATCGGTAGGTTTATCAGGAGGTAATTCGTTCACCTGAATCGGAGAACCAACATCTTCTATTAGGACTATAGATTTATCTCAACATATTTATGAAGCAAATACAAACATGATCACAATTGGAACAGCAGATTATGGTCATTAAAGCTCAATTAAAAGTTGAAGGAACTTTACTCCTTTACTAACAAGTTCTGCTACAGAGAAGACACTGGCGAAAACACTATATAGTATTAAAAATATGTAACATGTTGCCCACACCAGAAAGTAAAGTCCAGATGAACACATAAAAAACGTTTACATTGTTTGAACATTTTCATCTGTGAGAACCTATCGGCAGAATTTGGTGAATGGAAGGATGATATTAGAGATTTCAGAAGAGAAATTATTTAACACAGAGCAGCATCTGGTTTAGTAATGGGCTTTTAGACTATTTTTTACAAATGATTCTGATCTTTAACCTCGAAAAGAGAAGTAAGACCAGCAGGAGTTAGCAGATGATTGAAGAAAGTTAGATACCATGTCCATGTGAACCATCAATAAAGAAAGCAAATATTCAAGATTTAGCTTTTACAGATTAGATGACATAGACTAAGATCATTAATCCTAAGAACCTTAATCTATCACGTGGTTCTAGTTTCTGAGGTTTGATGAGGTCAGGCATAATGAGCATTTTTAGACTATTTTTTATAACCGAGAAATCCCCGAGGGCCAGTGGCGCACAATTCAAAACTCGGTGGACAATGGGTCCTCCCCTCTACCCTTCTCCACTTAAATACTAAGTTTTTGTCTGCAGCAAGATTCGAACTTGTGACGTGCGCCTAATCCACACATCACAAGCTGCCTTCTTACCACTAGACCAAAGCCATGGGGCTATCTTTAGCCTACTTTCTATCAGTGGTTTATGCATAAAAAAGGAAACTTTTTGTTTGAGTTTGGTAGTTGATATGTTGAGAAGGAAAGTTTGTGTCGGAGTGGATGGTAAATGTCATCTGGAAGAAGCTTATAAATGAAAACAAAAAGATATCTTCTGGAAGATTCAACCTATATAAGCTCAGAATTCAGTGTGCCTCTGCAGAAGCATAGTCACAAGACCTCGATTCTGAGGCTAAGACTAAAAAGAATATCAGGTTAATGTCTTTAGACTTCACAAATAATGTGCCGATTCTGTTCATGAAAAATAAAGCAATGAAACATGTGAACCATGAGGCTCTTATTCAAAATTCAGTGTCTCAAATATGAGAGAAATACATCATATTTCAGTCTGGATAAATATTTACTTCAAATAGGACAAGAATGTTGTCAAATAGTAAAACTAAATAAACAAACCAATAGTGTCATTGAAAGAAGAAACACTCATATACATTAGATAAACTGCGATCCAATAATTTAGTCTGAACTGCAGAGGTAATTCTATGATCACAATAGTAAACAGCATCCCACAGTGTCTTACTTTGCTACAGTAAAGGAGGATAGTAAGTGGTATAAGTTGGAACATAACATACTTAGGAAATGCTGAATGACTAAAAGAAAATAAATACCTGGGAGTTTTTCGGTAAGGATTCTGTATGCAGTTCATGAGAACTGTCTGTAGCTGTAGCGATTGTTGAGGCAACTTTAGAAGATGACAGCCCAGTATCACCACCTCCATTCTCAAGTCCATTTATGGACGGTTGCTGCTTCATCGACTCCAACTTCCTGATCAATGACTTGTTTTCCTTGGCCAAACAAAATATCTGCCCCGAAAAAAAAAAGGAAAAAGAACTCAGTACTTACGGTCGCTTCTAACTTTGAATTTCCATAAGAAAAGCAACAGAAAAGGAAAACTAAAGCACCTGTTTTTGCACTCGCTCCCTTTCTATAGCTAGCTGCATGACCAAATCCATGATAAAGCTGGTTTTGATGTTAATGTCTTTTGCACTTGCAAGTTTCTCAACAGTAGCTTGATTCAAAGAAGTCTCCAACAATTCAACTCTTGATCTAAGAAACTCTACTTCTTTGGTAAGATCTAAATTAGCTTCAGACAAAATAAGGCATTGTTCCTCTGCATGCTCAGTCTTGCTTTCAGCTTTTAAGACCTTCTGTTTTAGTTCATCAATTAAAGTTTCCATATCCCAAATGGCAGAATACAACATATTCTGTTGTTCTTGACCTGCTTCGGATGATGCCTTAGCATTTTGTAGCTGAAGTTCCAATTCCCTGACCTGCTTCTCGAGAATGCTGACCTTTTTGGCTTTACTTTCATTACTACTCTTGAGGAAATCCAACTCTTCGTGCAGTTCTAAGTTTGTCTCCGTCAAATGCGCAACCTTTTCCTCTGCACTTTCAGCCTTATGTTCTGCAATATCAATGTCTTCCTTCTGAGATTCTACGATACATTCCAGTTCTTTAAGCCGCTCTTCGCTTAGTTCATTCAGTTTGTTTGCTTTCAGCAATTTAGACTCAGATTCTTTCAACTTATCTTCTAAAAGTTTTAGCCTGTCTCTTAAAGAGGACACTTCGGTATTTTCAGCAGCAAGTTGTTCGTTGCAGCTATTAAGGTTTTGTATGGTAATATCTTTGGCATTTATCTGTCCTATACAATTATCAATCTTCAAGTTGAAATCTTTCTCTCGTTGAAGTGAACCGTTCAGATTGAAGTTAGCGATCTGTAGTCGGCCCACCATCTCTCTGGAAATTCCCATAAGTATCTCTGCTGCATTTTCTGACTCTAAAAACCTACCCCATATAACCTCTGCACCCTCTTCCATGCACAGAGCTACTTGCTCCGTTAACCGGAACTTCAATTTTAGATCATCTTCATTTTGTTTAAGTAGAGTCAACTTCTTCTCGAGATCCAGCTCTCTTTCAAGGGACTTTTCCAACATTCTTAATATACGTCTTTGCTCAACTGTCTGCACGTGCGGCTTCAACTCTCTTGCTGAAACATTATTACTTTCTGATAAATCCAAACTCATCCTATGTCTCCCTGTTAATATATGCACCAGAAAATGATTCAATGTCTTTGACATGTTTGTAAAGAAAGAAAAAATGTGTTCTTGAATGTTAATAAGTTTCATCACTTACATTCATTTTGGTCGAAAGCTAATGAGGTCATCTGCAACTTGGCAACCTGCATCTTCATTTCTAGGACACGCTCCTTTGATTGTCTCAATAACTCTTCAGTATCATGAAATCTATTCTCCATTATCATATGCAATTCACTAAATTCTCTGCATGTAGATATCTTTTGCCTTGCTTCAATGATTAGGTCTTGAAGAGTGCCTATGAAATTGTCTAGTTGTCTTATCTCGAATTTTAAAATAGCAGATAAGTGATCCAACGTCAGTACTTTCTCGATTGAGTCGGGAGAAATCTCGTCATTCTCGAAAGAAATTGCTTCAACTTCATTTTCGCAGGCCAATACACGCATCAAAAGATTGTCAAGATCCGTCAATTTCTCATCAGAATACGCAAGGTCCAAATCTACTCTACTCAAGATTTCCATGGAACTCCTCATCTCTTCCATGTCCTTGGCTTCAGTCTGGTGATTTTCAATTAACAAGGTTTTCATTGCTTGTGGATCGATAATATCAGTAGTACGTACAGCCAATTCTTCAAGTGACATTGATCAGCCGTTCTGATAGGGCAGCTGCCAATGGGAATGGAAGCATCACGACATGAAAATGAATGCACATGTCGATTTCCAAAGTGAACAGACCAAATGAATAAGTATGACGCTAAGAAGAAAAAGAGAGCTTGAAGGAATATATAGCAAATCCAAGGTGTTAATAAACTTATATTCTTTATTTGACATATGTATATGTCTTGTACTCTAATAGGTGCCAAGGCAATTGGTCTGCTATAGATGGTTTTGACTAATAAAACAGAAACCACCTTTCTTTTATAATAGTAGTATACACAAGTCAACTTTTGATAGGAAGGTAATCTAGACATAAAAACTCGCAGAGATCATCCCATTCTTACACGGATGTATAATGCTTGAAAATTTTACACTACGAGCCCCTTTTACAGCAAAAATGGTATCTCCAAATGTTGAAGCATTTCTGATTTCTAAGAGAATAACAAACATAACAATTCTGAGCCCTCAGATTTGTCTAACAATAGAAGTATGTTGTTGTATTATCTAACCCCATAACACCTTTTATCCAAGCAAAGGAACTAATCAGTCAATTTGTTACGGATAATCAAATCTGAATTCTTCACCCATGCTTCAACCATACCTTCATGACTTGGTTAAAACTTCCTAATTGTTCAGTTGTTTTCTTTCCTTAACACCATCTTCTAACCTTTTCTTCACAAATAAACAAAGCACTGTTACAAATGGATATTGAACGAGAACAAAGTGCGACAATCTGTCAGCTCTGTGCTCTTTGAGAAAATGCCGAAAAGCTCAATAACCATCAAGAAAATTCGATATTTCAAATTAAGAACTAGAACAAGAAGCCACTAACTACCTAATATAGTTTAGGATTGTCGAAAAAGTTTATCCTTATTCCCTTATATCTAATTGGTTATTTCTCAATGCTCATTCTTGGTTACTATAATAACATACCTTATATAATCTCATAAGTGGGGTTTGAAGAGGGTAAAATGTATATATGCTTTGTCTCTATCTTGGAAGATAGAATGTTGTTTTCGATAGATCATCGGCTCAAGCAGTGGCGGGGGCAGGAATTTGACAAAGGGTGTGCAAATTTTCTTCTCACTTATGTTAAGATGTGCAAAATTAAATATATATTCATAATAGCTAACATTTAACATATGTATACCGCATAATTTTTCGGCGAGCTTGTGCACATGACCACTCTTCACCTAAGGTGGCTCCGCCCATGGACGGGGGAAAAGAAACAACCTAAGTAAAGAAGTCATGGCAAAATACTACTTCATAAAAACCATAAAAAGCATTCTGAAAAGGAAAATAATAACTACTTTTTCAGAATGTTTTGTTACGTATTTTATAGTATTTTGTAATGACTTCTTTACAAAAAAATCTTCATTCTTATAGCTCGAACTTGAAACATGTGATTAAGGATCCATCTCATCACATCCTTAATGGTATAGTTGCATTCCTTAATCAGTTTTAACTATTAGAACTTAAAGTTTAACTTATATATCACGTAAATAATTCAATATCAATTCACCTTTATTTGTTTTCACAAATAAACAATTAACTTATCTTATATTCAAGAGTATAACTTCTTGTTTAGAGGGTTATTTCTAGATATCTATTAAGTGATTTGATAGTTTTAAAAAAGAAATTATATCGTTGTATAATAGTTAAACTCTAAATATTATTATCATTGACTCATGGTATATATTCATGTCTTAACTGATTCCATTAGTAAAATAGAGTAACAATGTTGATTAAGAACAAATAAACAATAAAAACAACTTATCGAATCACATTTGTGTCTTGGTAAGCCAATGTCTTGAAAGTGATTTCAGACTGACTACGGTGCAAATCATTTAGCTCGGTCGCTCCCTAAGATTTCATATCACTTTCGGACACTTGCACTAGTGGCTGGAAGTTTGGAGTTTTCACAAAGTATTTTGCCCAGAAACAAAAGGAAGGAAATATTTTTTAAGAAGATGATATATTTTTTGGTGTATCAACAATAGATATTTCGACCTCTATATATAGGTAGATGGCAAGGTCTTGATAGTAGATATTGAAATCTGAAATGCCTCTAACGTTCAGAGAATAATGAATGAGATCTGAAACGTCTCCAACGTTCAGAGAACTAAATATCATCATTAAGTCAGAGTATTTATGGATAATGACTATTGTAACAACTAATTCTTAAGAAATGTGCTTTGATCGGTACCAGAATTGCGATTCCGGAAGAATAAGTCTTGACCGGTAACAACTGACTTCGGAGGTAGGAGAGCTACGTCCGGATATGAGAGCTACGCCAGACTTTAATCCGAAAGCATGAATTTAGACAATTTCGAGTAAGCTTAAAAATAGCAAAATAATATTTTACAAAATCATAATTGAATTAGGCCTCACGTATACCTCGCGAGCAGGGGGGCAAATCAACCCGTTTTGCCTACGAAGCCCAACTCTCAGGTACGCGAGGCTACTCTCTTTTCCCAACTCTTTACAAGCTCAATAAAGTACATTTCAATATAAAGTGAAAGAGGGAAATTTCCACCACCAATGTGATACAAAGTGCATTTCGCAAAATTCAAGAAAGAGAGAATGAAAAGAGAATCTTGTGCTTTGCATTATTTAGAATACATTAGTATAGGAAATGGGATAATAACTCTTACAATCCCCCACTAATACAAAGGTAAAGAATAGAAATGAATTATGGGCAAAAGAAAGAAATATGTTCTTAAGTGTTAATATCTTTCGATTTGAATTAACATGTTGTGAAATGAGACAACAACAAATATCCAAAAAGTGAAGTACTTTTGAACTAATTGGATATAAGTTGAAACCCCCACAACACATATTATATCCTTTAATTTATGCAAACTATGTGATACTAACAAAGTGTATTTATAGTCATGCACACACATCTTGAGTCTAATGAGCGCTCTAGAAAGACGGCCTAAGTCTTTCATAAAAGGAGACCACACATTTACACTCACATAGGTGATTCCATCAAGTCTATCTCAACATAGATCACCTTAAGTCTATTGAATAACTAAGAGCAAATAAGTTCAACCTTATAAATACTACCACACGCGATGGGGATAGAAAATATAGTGTATATTGATAGCCTATATGGCTTTGTTTGATCACAAATGGGTATCCACCATATTACCTCAATCCATAGGCTTTAGCTTCATCTCTCTCGACGTTTCAAGGATCATCTTCCTTGCTAAATTCTTGGTTAAAGGATCCGCTAAATTTCTTTCGGACCTTACATATTTCAAGAAAATAACACCATGCTTCAACAATTGTTTAACCATACCATATCTGATGCGAATATATCTTCTTTTATCATTGTATACATTGTTCTTTGCAATCTCAATTGTCACATGTGAATCACAATATAAGGATATTGGAGAAGCTTGTCTTCCCCATAATGGCATATCTACTAAAAGGTTTCTCAACCACTCATCTTCTTGCCCTGTCAGCACAAGAACAATAAACTCAAATTCCATAGTAAAATGTACTATACAAGTTTGTTTGGAAGACTTCCATGAAATAGCACCCACACCCGCACCCAAACTAAACACATAGTTATTTGTGGAACTAACTTCATCATTGCCAGTTACTCAGTTTGCATCACAAAAACCTTCTAAAACAGTAGAAAACTTATTAAAATGCAAACATCATTCTATAATATCTCTCAAGTACCTTAACAAACGATGAAGAACAGTCCAATGTTCATAACTGGGACTATGAGTATATTTACTCAATCTACTAACAGCATAAGTAATATCAGGTCGAGTATAGTTCACGAGAAATATTACACTCCCAATTATTTTAGCATATTCGGTTTGAGAAACACTAGATTCTTTATTCTTACTCAAGTGCATGCTAAGATCATAAGGAGTTCTCACTGGAGCAACATCAAAACAATCAATTTTTTTCAACATCTTCTCAATGTAATGAGACTGACACAGAGAAAAATCCTTTACAGTTCTTCTGATTTTAATTCCTAAAATCACATCTGCATCTCTAAGGTCTTTCATTTCAAATTTAGAAGACAAAAAATTTTAATCTCATTACAACATTCACATTAGGACCAAAGATTAACATGTCATCCACATATAAACATATAATTACACAACTTGATCCTATCATTTTAGAATAAATATAGGTATCTGAAGCATTAACAACAAAACCATCTCCACTAACGTGTTGTTAAATTTTTCATACCACTACTTCGGTGCATGTTTTAAACCATACAATGACTTCCTCAACTTGCATACTTTATCTTCCTGTCTTGGGACCACAAAACCCTCAGATTGAATCATATAGATCTCTTCCTCTAAATCACCATTTAGAAAAGTCATTTTAACATTCATTTGGTGTACCACTAAATTATGAATAGTGGTCAAGGCAATAAGAGTTCTAATGGTCGCTATTTTAGTCATATGAGAATAAGTATCAAAGCAATCAACACCTTTCTTTTGGTTAAAACCCCTAATCACAAGTCTAGTCTTATATTTATCAAATGTACCATCGGGTCTCAATTTCTTCTTCAATATTCACTTGCTACTTATGAGTTTAGAGCCTTTAGGTAAATCATGCAAGTCCCAAGTATGATTAGAAACTATAGAATTTAATTCACTTTTAATGGCATCTTTTCAAAACATAGCATCTATTGACCTCATTGCTTCATCATAAGTCTTAGAGTCTTCTTTCATTAAGTAAATAGACACTAATTCACATTTAAGACATCAATATCGCAATTCTCAGTAAAAACGCAGTAATAAAATTAGGACAAAGCTAGTCTCTATTCTACGTCTTTAACTCCTTCTAAGTTCAATTTCATGCTCATTATTAACAACATAAGAGACAGATGTAGAAGCATTATTTTGCATATCAATAGACACATCATTTTTCAAAGAAAAAACATGCTCAAAAAATTATGCATCTCTAGATTCAAAAATAGAATAATTATTTAAACACATAAATCTATAAGAAACACTATTTTGAGCATAACCAATAAAGACATTGTCAAAAGTCTTAGATCCAACATTTACCCATTTGAAATCAGGTAGACCAACCTTAGCCAAACATCTCATACTTTTAGAAATTTCAAGTTAGGGGAAAACCCATTCTACAATTCATATGGAGTCTTATCTAATTTTTCATGAGGAACTCTAGTAAGAATATAGCATGCAGCTAAAATAGCTTTCCCCCACATATTGTCAGATAGACCTGAACTTAAAAACATAGAGTTCATTATCTCCTTAAGGGTTCTATTTTTACGTTCAACTACACCATTTTGTTGGAGAGTATAGGGAGCACTAACCTCATGTATAATATCATTTTTCTCACGAAACTTCATCTAGAGTATTAGTACTATATTCACCACCCCTATCAGATCTGAGTCTCTTAATTTTCCTGTCTAATTGATTTTCTACTTTTGTTTTGAATTTCAAAAACATACTTTCAGCTTCATCTTTAGACTTAAGAAGATATACCTTAGTGTATCTAGAAAAGTCATCAACAATAGTAATATAATACTTTTTTCCACCTTTACTAACAATGTTCTTGAATAAGTCTGAATGTACTTGTTCAAGCAATTCTATTTTTATACTAGTAACATATTCAAATGGGTTTTTTTTAGCATGGTTTGCTTCTACACACACATGACACTTAGAAAATACATCAACTTTTATCGCAGGAATTAATTTCATTTTTCTAAATCTTTTAATAGAAGCAATATTAAACTACCTAGTCTTCCATGTTATAAATCAACAGACTCAGCAATATAAGCAGAACTGAAAATATTTTTATTAATAAACTCTTGAACAATGTTCAGTACAAACATGCCTCCACTAAGATATCCATTTCCAACAAAGTCTCCTCCATGAGAAATTATTATTTTATCAGCTTCAAAAATAAGTTTAAGGCTGGCTTTGTTGAGAAGTGCTTCAAAAATTAAGTTTCTACGAAGGAAGCGTACATGCAAAACATTGTTTCAGGCTAAAGTTTTTTCAAAAGTTAACTTAAGGAGGATTTTTCTTTACCCATAACTCCAGCAATAATGGAGTTCCCATGTAGACACACTCGCCATCAGTAGACTCCTCAAAGGTATGGAACAACCCCTTATTAGCACAAAGAAGCCTCGAAGCACCTGTGTCCAGTACCCAATCTACATTGTTAGCCATCAGATTTGCCTCCACGACTACAGTGGCAATCATTTCATTTTCGGTATATAGATTAGCTTGATCAACACCTTATCCTCCCGACTTTGAGTTTTGTCCTGTCTTTGATAGCACTGGGCATCCCGGTGACCGAGTTTTCCATAAACGAAGCAAGTTAGCTTTAGAAGAATTAAGGGAAAGAGCTTTCATCCTATCTTTGAGACGATTTGCCTTATCGGTCCTCATGTAACTGATTAGTTCCTGAATAGTCAAGTTCTTTTTCTTATGCTTCAGTTGGTTCCGGTAATTACTCCAAGACGGTGAAAATTTTTCAAGCAGAACATTGGCCTGAAAAATCTCACACATCTTCATACCTTCGGTAAGAACATCGGCAGTCAAGTTCTCGTACTCGTGAACATGTTCCATGATTGGCTTATTGTCAACCATTTGAAACTTAATCCATTGGGCAACAACATACTTCTTCTTCCCTGCATCATCAACACCATAGTTCTTTTCCAAACTATCCCAAATTTCCTAAGCATATTTATTAGTAATGAATAAATCAAACGGAAAATAGTCATATGGTTTAGCAGATGTCCTCTAATGTTATCCCTTTCAAATTTCTTTTTAGCAACATCATTAATAATCACTATAACAGTAGTACAACCGGTAGCAGTAGTACTACCGATAGCAGTTGTACTACTGGTGGCAACAGAACTACCGGTGGTGTTAGAAACATTATTAGCAACAATTGGTTTGTCAAATAGAACATAATTAACTTCTAATTGTTCAAAAAAAAAAATTAAAAACTTTTGAGACCAACGTTTAAAATTATTTTCGTCCAAAAGCTCAAGTTTTGATAAATCTAGAAGAGTTTTGTTCAAAGAAACAGTCATGTTATCAATATTGTATAAAATCGCTTTCAAATTGTTAGTAAAATAGAGGAACAATATTGATTAAGAACAAATGAAAAGTAAAAACAACTTATCGAATCACAGTTGTATCGTGGCAAGTCACCGCCTTGAAAGTGATTTCAGACCGACTCCGGTACAAATCATTTAGCCCGATCGCTCTCCAAGGTTCCACAACACTTCTGGACACTTGTACTAGTGGCTGAAAGTTTGGAGTTTGCACAAAGTATTTTGCCTAGAAATAGAAGGAAGGAAATAGTTTTTTAAGAAGATGATATATTTTTTGGTGTATCAACAATAGAGACTTCTACCTCTATATATAGCTAGATGTCAAGGTCTCAGTACTAGATATTGAAATCTGAAACATCTCTAACGTTTAGAGAATAATGAATGAGATCTGAAACATCTCCAACGTTCAGAGAAATAAAGATCACCATTAAGTCAGAGTATTTTATGGACAATGACTATTGCAACAACTAATTCTGAAGTAATGAGCTTTGATCGTTACCGGAATAATTGTGGTTTTGGAAGAATAAGTCTTGACCGGTAACAACTGACTTCAGAGGTATGAGAGCTACGTCCGGATATGAGAGCTACACCCGGACTTTAATCCGAAAACATAAATTTAGACAATTTCGGGTAAGCTCAAAAATAGCAAAATAATATTTTGTAAAACCGGAATTGAATTAGGCCTCACGTATACCTCACGCGCAGGGGAGGGGCAAATCGATTCGTTTTGCCTACGAAGCCCAACTCTCATATGCGAGAGATTACTCCTTTTTCCCAACTCTTTACAAGTCTAATAAAACACATTTTAATATAAAGTGGAAGAGGGAACTTTCCACCACCGACCTGATACAAAGTACATTTCACAAAAATAAAAAACGAGGGAATGAAAAGTGAATGTTTAACTTTGCATTATTTAAAATACATAAGTATAGTAAATGGGATAATAACTCTTACGGATTCTTCCTCTTATCCTCTAAAATCCCTCTCCCGAATGAAAATAATCCCCCAAATTGAAAATGAATCGAAATTGGAAGGAGAAGTTTGAATTTTTTAAAATAATATTGAAGGTTGAAAGTGAATTTCACTCTTCATTTTCTTACTAGTTACCCAACATGATCAATGTCTAGGATTACTTCCTCTTTGGTTTGGATACGATATGTTATTGTGATAGAACATATCTAAGATTATTTCTTGAGTGAATTAATTTATTCTATTCAAAACTTGTTATCTTTTTAATTAAGATCAAAGCCAACTCCCACTTGATTTGAAGTTATAAATAATGTTAAATAAGGTAATATACCCGTGATATACACTTGATATACAGAAGTGTATATCACGGGTAATGGCCCATCTCGGCAGGAGCCCATCTCGGACAGGCCCATCTAGGACAGGACAGAATGCCCATCACGGGCAGATTGTATATTTGGTATATATATTTTAGTGTAAAGGTTACCTTAATTAGTCTTGTACACTTACCATAATTGTATAGTTAGAATTATGGTAGAATAAGGTTTTAGGAGTAGAATAGGAATATGATTCTCCTATTATGGAAATATGTAACTTGTATATATAGCTTATCAATTAATGAAAATAATCAAGGGGATTATTTCTTTCATAGTATCAAAAGTCTAGGTCAAACAAAAAATTTCTCTCCCAAATTTTTGTTGTTCCTCTCGGCCGAGACCCCCCCCCTCGGGTTTACCAAATTGTTCTCCGCTCTCAAAATCTCTCTTACAAATCCCTCTTTCGCCTCTTGTTCTTTCGTTATGTCTACGTCAAAGAACATGTTTCACCCTGCCCTTGTTGTTTCTAACATCAAGAATCATATCCCGTTAATTCTTGAAATAGAAAACGTCAAATACGCGACGTGGGCCGAGTTGTTCAAAATTCACGCTCGTTCGCATCAAGTCATCCATCACATAATCCCCGCGGCTCCTAATGATACGGAGGTCCCTAAACATGAGGATGATCCTAAGTTATGGACAACACTTGATGCCACCATCCTTCAGTGGATTTATTCGACTATTTCTACCGACCTATTACAGACGATTATTGAGCCAGACGCTACGGCGATGGCTGCATAGGATAGACTGCGTGACATATTGCAGGATAATCAAAATTCCAGAGTTGTTACCGTTGAACAGGATTTTTCCCACGTCAACATGGAAAATTTCTCGAACGTTTCAGCATATTGCAAAAGGTTGAAGGAATTGGCGGACCAACTCCGCAACGTTGGTGCTCCAGTTAGTGAAGATCGTCTTATTTTACAGATGGTTGCTGGCCTATCCGAGGCCTATAGTGGCGTTGGGACTCTCCTTCATCAAAGTAATCCTCTTCCAAGGTTCTATCAAGCCCGCTCCATGCTTACCTTGGAAGAAGCCGGTTTGGCTAAAAAGACGGCTACTAATGCTAGTCTCGTGGTCATGATGACTTTTTCCACTAGTCCTCAAAATTTTGGTAACAATTCGAACCAAAACCGATCACACGGGGGTAGCAAAAATGGCCGGAAAAATAATGGAAAAAATTGCGGGGGCAAACGCGGCGGCTCTGGCGACAGTCACGGTGGCCAAAACAGTGGCAGTGGACCCCATCCAAGTTACAGTGGGCCACCGACACACTGGTCTCAGCCTTGGGACTCTGGGCCGTGGGCTTGGACTAGTGGATAGTGGCCCTACGACCCACCTCCACAACACATTCCAGCATCTGGCCAGTGGGCTTTCCAACAACCTCCACGGTCCACTGCCCACTGGCCCAGAAATTCTAGTCCCACCAGTTACGGCCCAGGACAGTCCAGTTCTGGGCTTCTTGGGCCCTGGCCTCCGCAAGCTCACCACGCAGTTGGCCCCATTCAGACCGATATCGAGGTTGCGATGCACACACTGGGTTTGACTCAACCAGACTCGAATTGGTATATGGATATCGGTGCCACTACCCACATGACATCCAATTCAGGTACTCTCTCATCTTATTCCAATTTGAGCAACCCTCGGGGTATAATTATCGGTAATGGTAACTCTATTCTAATTAGGGTTATGGTCAGAAAACTTTGTCTCCCCCAATCCACACCTTATCTTGAAAAATACTTTACATGCCCCCAAATTAATTAAAAACTTAGTGTCTGTCCGAAAGTTCACCACTGACAATTTCGTTACTGTTGAATTTGATCCTTTTGGTTTCTATGTGAAGGATTTCAAGACGGGGAGTCCTCTCATGAGGTGTGATAGTAGGGGAGATCTTTATCCTATCACGCCCGGTTTCAGACCATCGAGTCAAGCCTTGCCATCAGCCTTTGCAGCCATTTCTCCTTCCTTGTGGCATGCTCGCCTTGGTCATCCGGGATCCTCTATTTTGTCAATTTTAGATAAAAATAGTTTTATTTCATGTAAGGGTACGAGCCGTACTCCAATTTATCAATCTTGTTCTTTAGGAAAAATTGTTAAGTTACCATTTGTAGACTCAAATTCTCATACTTCAATGCCATTCGATATTATTCATAGCGACATATGGACGTCTCCTGTTCTAAGTTCGTTGGGTCATCGGTATTATGTTCTCTTTTTGGATGATTATTCTAAATTTTTGTGGACATTTCCAATTGCAAATAAATCTCAAGTGTTTTCCGTCTTTGTAAAATTTATAGCATTCATTAGAACTCAATTCGAAAGAGAAATAAAAATATTCAGTGTGATAATGGAAAATAGTATGACAATAGGGTGTTTCGGGAGTTCTATGCTAATAATGGGATCAATTTTCATTTTTCTTGTCCTAATACATCTTCACAAAATGGGAAAGCCGAACGCAAAATTCGTTCCATAAATAACATTGTCCGCACTCTCTTAATTCATGCTTCTGTACCCCCATATTTTTGGCATCATGCTCTTCAAATTGCCATATATCTCCTTAACATAATTCCTTCCAAAGGTCTGACATATTCTTCCCCCTCCAAATCTTATATAATAAGAATCCTTCTTATTCCCATCTTCGGGTTTTTGGGTGCTTGTGTTATCCGTTATTCCCGTCCACCACAATTAACAAACTTCAGGCTCGGTCTACTCCGTGTGTGTTCTTGGGTTATCCGTCTAATTATCGTGGTTACAAATGCTTTGATTTATCCTCCAAGAAAATCATCATTAATCACCATGTAATTTTTTATGAAACTCATTTCCCTTTACTAAAGTTCATACTCCCGAGCCTAGTTCGTATAATTTTTTGGATGATGGTATATCCTCGTATATTACTCACCATTTTTCGGACATGTCCCGCACCCAAAATTCTCCAGCGGGCCCACTACCCGCTGGCCCCACTGTTCTGTCGCAAGTTCCCGTCTGGATCAGTTCCAGCGATTGGGCCAATGCAGCCCAATTCTAGAACTGGTCTAGTTCCTACTCCAGTTTGCCGATTTGGGCCAACAGGCCCACTGCCTGCTGGCCAGTCCGTCCCGAGCCCAGAAAATTCCCAAAATCCGCCAACTTCTTCCACGAGTCATAGACCGGTCACTCGTAGTCAACGGGGTGTTTTTACACCAAAAAGACATTTTAATTTACATTTGAATGTCTCTAAATCCCCATTGCCCAGTAATCTTGTGTTTGCCTTAAACGACCCAAATTGAAAATTTGCTATGACTGATGAATATAATGCTCTTATTGATAATAAGACGTGGGAGTTGGTGCCCCGTCCATATGGTATTAATGTTATCAGGTCTATGTGGATTTTTGCTCATAAGGAGAATTCGGATGGGTCATTTGCTCGACATAAGGCGCGGCTTGTGGGTGATGGTAAGACTCAACAGGTTGGGATAGATTGTGGGGAAATGATTAGTCCGGTGGTCAAGCCGGCTACCATTCGCATTGTGCTTAGCTTGGGTCTTTCGTAGGCATGGCCTATTCATCAGTTGGATGTCAAGAATGCTTTCCTACATGGTGATCTCAAGGAAACAGTCTATATGCATCAGTCGTTGGGATTCAGGGATCCCAAACATCCTCATCATGTATGTTTGTTGAAGAAGTCCTTATATGGGCTTAAGCAGTCACCACGGGCCTGGTATACAAGGTTTGCTGACTATGTTTCGACTATTGGGTTCACTCACATCAGATTAGATAATTCGTTGTTCATCTACCGTCATGGTTCATCCTTGGCCTACATTCTGTTGTATGTGGATGATATCATTTTGACTGCCTCTTCCGACGCCTTACGCCAGTCTATCATGACCATGCTCAGCTCTGAGTTTGCTATGAAAGACTTAGGGCCCTTGAGTTACTTTTTGGTGATTGTCGTCAGTCACCATTCAGATAGATTGTTCTTGTCTCAACGAAAGTATGCAGCTGAGATCATCGAGAGGCTTGAGATGTCATCATGTAAGTCCACTTCCACTCTAGTTGATACGAAGCCCAATCTTAGTGTCGCGGTCGGCACACCTTACGACGATCCAACCTGCTATCGCAATCTTGCAGGGGCCCTTCAATATCTTACTTTTAAAAGACCGGATATTACGTATGCCGTCCAGCAGGTGTGTTTATTCATACATGATCCCAGAATTGAGCACATGAATGCACTCAAACGCATCATTCGGTATATTCAGGGTACATTGGACTATGGTTTGCATTTATATCCTTCATCGACATCCACACTTGTCTCATACACAGATGCTGATTGGGGTGGTTGTCCAGACACTAGACGGTCTACGTCTGGCTATTGTATGTTCCGTGGCAACAACTTGGTCTCCTGGTCTGCGAAGCGTCAGGCAACTCTATCCCGCTCAAGTGCCGAGGCTAAATATCGGGGGTAGCTAATGTGGTCTCAGAATCATGTTGGTTACGTAATTTGCTTTTGGAGCTTCATTGTCCTATCCAGAAGGCAACCTTAGTGTATTGTGATAATATTAGTGTCATCTACCTTTCAGGTAATCCGGTTCAGCACCAACGCACTAAGCATATCGAAATGGACATTCACTATGTCCGTGAAAAGGTTGCTCGTGGTCAAGTTCGCATATGCCATGTCCCGTCCCGATATCAAATTGCAGACATCTTTACAAAAGGTCTACCCGCGGTCCTTTTTGAAGATTTTAGGGACAGTCTCAGCATTCGAAGACCACCCGCTATGACCGCGGGGGTGTGTTAAACAAGGTAATATACCCGTGATATACACTTGATATACAGAAGTGTATAATCACGGGTAATGGCCCATCTCGGACAGGACAGAATGCCCATCACGGGCAGATTGTATATTTGGTATATATATATTTGTGGTATATTGTAGTGTAAAGGTTACCTTAATTAGTCTTGTACACTTACCATAATTGTATAGTTAGAATTATGGTAGAATAAGGTTTTAGGAGTAGAATAGGAATAGGATTCTCCTATTATGGAAATATGTAACTTGTATATATAACTTTTCAATTAATGAAAATAATCAAGGGGATTATTTCTTTCAAATAAAATATTCCTATAGTCCAAATTTGGACCTTGGGAATATTTTTTTAACAAAAAAAATAAAAAGCCAACTCCCTCTCAATAAACTATTCTTATTCAGGCATAGATTATTTTATGATTTTTTAAAATAAAAATCACATATTTAATTACTAAAAAATGATATATAAGTAATAATAGTTAATAAATTAAATTATTTAAAGGTATTTGGAAAAAATATATTATTTGACTCCAAAAGTAGTTAGTTGTTGCATGTCATGTAAAACAGGACAAAGAGGTAGAATAAAAATGAAATTAATTGTAAGATGATACGAGATTTGTAAGGATTTGTTGTCTCTTTATTTTGTCTGTTTCGCATAGCATGCCAATTAACCAAGAAAAAACTATAATTAAATTAAAATAGAAATACTTTGTTACAAAAATAATCAAAATATAACTTGAGATAAGATGGAAGGAATAATGATCCTTCTCCATAATTGAACATTGTGTGAATCGCAGTTGTGACATTGCCAATTCTACCTCAAATATGCAGGTAGTTAAATCTAGTGCTGGCCAACGGGGCGGGTCGCCCCGACCCCTCCCCTACCCCGCTATAAAGAAAAATCGGTAACGGGACTCGAACCGGGACGGGACCTGGGCTTGTGCCGCCCCAGTCCCGCTACGCCTGACCCGCCCCGCTCCCGCCCCGCTCCCGCTCCGGTCCTGCCCGATCCCTCCCCTTTGCAAAAAATGGTCGTTGCACAACGACCATTTTATATTTTGGCCGTTGCACTTTCTCCCCCCCCCCCCCAACCCCTACCCCCTTAATTTTTATTTTTAACCCCTAAGTTAATATATTTACACTTTAACTTAATTTTTCAACTATAAATACTTCATTTTCTCTTCATCTTTCTTACAAATCTTCATACAATCTCTCTAATCTCTCAATCTATCTCTCTACAAGTTTACATTGTTTACTAAATATTAAATTTTATTTAATCATTTGTAATTTGTATAACTACATCAAAGTTAAAAAAAATTGGGAGTGAAGTTGACAACTAGCTTGAGGATCATCCATCGAGCAAAGTTTCAATTTTCAACCTCGATTACACGTCGGCGTTTGGTACATTCGTTCCTTCTTTAAATTATTATTGTTACTTTATTTTAATTAGCGCACTTAATTTCATTATCTTTAACTATTTATAGCATAATTAAAATGGAAGGATTAAGAGGTATGTTTAAGGGTAAGAGTGTTTCTTCTAGTAGGGGTAACAAAGCCACATATACTTCTTCTAGTCATCATATTCCTAGACAGGTTGATTACACACATATAGATCATGAAACTGATTTTTTTCCTGAAATACCATTAGATTTAGACAACGAGATATTTTCTGCAACTCAACTAGAATTTAATTTAGAAGATAATCTAGATGACACATCCACTAATCTAGATGACACACCCACTAGTGCACCTCCAACTGGAACGACTCATATTCCCTCTAGTATGAGACAATGCCCAATAAAATGAAAATTAAAATCAGATGCATGGATTTTTTGTTGATATTCATGTACAAAACTTTCACAAAGCTAGGTGGGATGAATATGAGGCTATAAAGTAGGGTGCGCCAATGCGCTCTCAGTTGGGACAAAGTTCACATACTGTCCCGGACCAAGTACATGGTCAAATTAACCCGATGACGGGGGGAATTGTAGGCCCTAAATACGATAAATATAGAGATAGGAAAGCAATAGCAAAATTAGTTGCGGTGGAGGGTTTGCCTTTTTCATTTCCTTCCTCTTCTAGTTTTATTCATTACATTAGAGATATGTATAATCCTGCTTTTAACGATTTTCCTAGATCAACTGTTAAGAGATATGTATTTAAATTTGCACATGAATATCAACAGTATTTACGTTATTCCTTATATCATTTTCATGGTAAAGTATCTATCACGTCTGATATAGGCCGTAGTACTAACGACCATGATTATTTAACGATAACATGTCATTGGATAGATTATAAACGGTCTATGCAAAAATGTATTTTAGCGTATAGATATATTGATGATAGGCACACCGGAAATTTTATTGCAGAAAATATTCATCAAGTTTACGATTATTATGGTATAACAGATAAAATAATGATTGTTACGTTAAATAATGATTCTTCTAATAATTATGCTATTAGACTTTTAAAAGATCTTTTAACTCCAACTTTTCCTAATCTTTTTCATATAAAATGTGTGTGTCATATTTATAACTTAGTTGTAAAGTATGGTCTATCACTTTTTGAAGACATTCTTAATAAAATACAATTTGCTATCAACTTTATTTTTAAAAGTAATAGAATACAACGAAAAAAAGAATATAAAAAAATTTGTCACGGTTGTGGACTACCTTATAGAAAAATTCTCGAAGAAGTAGCGACTATGTGAAATTCTTTATATGAACAAATGCTCGTTGCTTATGATTATAGAAGACCTATAACTTTATTTTTAAACACCCATAATCGAAATCCAACTGATATGGTTGTAGATAACGATTGGAAAAAATTCAGAACTTATTGTATTTCTAGAGAAATATTTTCAAGCAACAAAAGAATTTTTCGATATATATTATCCTACTATTTCAACTATGTTGTTTTATATAGCTCTAATATTTTTATTACTTAGTGAATATATGGAAAAACCAGCTTATAAGGCATCTATTAAAAAAATGTTCATCAAATTAAAAAAATATTTTATTCCTATTCCCACTATTTATATTATTGTTGCTGTATTAAATCTGACTACTAAAATAGACGGTTGTAAATCACTAATTGAAAATATTTATGATTGTATAGCAGTACTACCACCTCCAACTCCAAAAAATCCAAATGACCTACCACCTATTGAACAAACTAAAGAATGAGTGTTGTCTAGCATACAAGATGAATGCAAAAAAGTATATATGTATTACCAACAAGAAAGTGCTAGCAACCAACCGGCTTCCATACCATCTTCTTCTTTTTCAACACAATCTCAAAAAAGATATGCCGTTTCTGCGCCTAGTATTGAAAGTCTTAGACATAGAATGTATAGTGGTAACACTACTAACCAAGTTAGCGAGTTTGATATTTTTGTTTTGCAGGGTGTTGTACCGTACCAAGCAGTTCTCAATGAAGAAGGACGTGAAGACTTGCTGAAATATTGGAGGGAGAATGAGAAGACATTTCCTACACTGTCAAAGATCTCCCGAGATGTGTTGAACATTCAAGCGTCATCAACAGCGTCTGAAAGCGTTTTTCTGCCGACAGATTTCAAATAGGAGAGCACAGACACTCATTAGCGAAAGACAGCTTGGAGATTGCAATATTATTCAGAGATTGGATACGAGCGGAGTGGAGAAGGTACGGTCAACCGGAGATCAACGAAGAAGAAGATGAAAACTACAACGAAATCTTATCTGACGGAGGTGGAAGCGACGTCGAGCAATTTGACCAACAAATACCGATTCCAACCGAAGAACCAAACGAAATTATAAAGAAACTAGAAAATGTGTTTTTAAATATGTAATTTTTTAATTGCAATTTTACTATGTTATTCGCAACTTTCAGCACCACAAAGTTGCAATTTTGACAATTGTATTACAAAAAAAATATATTTCTATTAAATAATATAAGAGCCACAAAAACAACCTTGGGTTGTTTTTATTACACTATCTTGTTCAATTAATTATATATATATATATATATATATATGTTATTTTTTAAAATTAACATGAAAAAAAATTAAAAAACCCGACCCAGTCCCGCCCAATCCGATAATACCGGTCCCTTTTCCGACGGGACGGGACATCGGCGGATCCCGCCAGTCCCGCCGGAGGACCGGTCCTGCCCTACCCCGTACCGTCGGATCCCGTCCGCCCGGGACCCGCCCCGCCCCCTTGACCACCCCTAGTTAAATCATGATTGCACACTCCAAATAAATACAACAGATAATCGGAGAATTGATGGTTCCTTTTCAAGTTTCAAGAGAAGTGAAATGTGTTGGAAATTAAATGTTTATGTAATGCAAAGAATAAAGAAATTGTCTTCTTTTCTCTTTTTATTTTTGTACCCTTTTTTTATTATTCTCTTTTGTTCTATGTGAATTGAAAGAAATAATCCACTTTATTATTTTCATTAATTGAAAAGCTATATATACAAGTTACATATTTTCATAATAAGAGAATCATATTCTTATTCTACTCCTAAAACCTTATTCTACCATAATTCTAACTATATAATTATGGTAAGTGTACAAGACTAATTAAGGTAACCTTTACACTACAATATACCACAAATATATATATACCAAATATACAATCTGCCCGTGATGGGCATTCTGTCCTGTCCGAGATGGTCTGTTGCCGAGATGGGCCATTACCCGTGATTATACACTTCTGTATATCAAGTGTATATCACGGGTATATTACCTTATTTAACACACACCCCGCAATCATAGCGGACAGTCTTCGAACGCTGAGACAGTCCCTAAAATCTTCAAAAAGGACCGCGGGTAGACCCTTTGTAAAGATGTCTGCAATTTGATATCGGGACGGGACATGGCATACGCGAACTTGACCACGAGCAACCTTTTCACGGATAAAGTAAATGTCCATTTCGATATGCTTAGTGCGTTGGTGCTGAACCGGATTACCTGAAAGGTAGATGGCACTAATATTATCACAATACACTAAGGTTGCCTTCTGGATAGGACAATGAAGCTCCAAAAGCAAATTACGTAACCAACATGATTCTGAGACCACATTAGCAACCCCCAGATATTCAGCCTCGGCACTTGAGCGAGATAGAGTTGCCTGACGCTTCGCAGACCAGGAGACCAAGTTGTTGCCAAGGAACATACAATAGCTAGACGTAGACCGTCTGGTGTCTGGACAACCACCCCAATCAGCATCTGTGTATGAGACAAGTGTGGATGTCGATGAAGGATATAAATGCAAATCATAGTCCAATGTACCCTGATTATACCGAATGATGCATTTGAGTGCATTCATGTGCTCAATTCTGGGAACATGCATAAATAAACACACATGTTGGACGGCATACATAATATTCGGTTTTGTAAAGGTAAGATACTGAAGGATCCTTGCAAGATTGCGAAAGCAGGTCAGATCCTCATAAGGTGTGTAGGCCGCGGCACTAAGCTTAGGCTTCGTATCAACTGGAGTGGAAGTGGACTTACAGGATGACATCTCAGCCCTCTCGATGATCTCAGTCGCATACTTTCGTTGAGACAAGAACAATCTATCTGAATGGCGACTGACGGCAATCCCCAAAAAGTAACTCAAGGGCCCTAAGTCTTTCATAGCAAACTCAGAGCTGAGCATGGTCATGATAGACTGGTGTAAGGCATCGGAAGAGGCAGTCAAAATGATATCATCTACATACAACTGAATGTAGGCCAATGATGAACCATGATGGTAGATGAACAACGAATTATCTAATCTGATGTGAGTGAACCCAATAGTAGAAACATAGTCAGCAAACCTTGTATACCAGGCCCGTGGTGACTGCTTAAGCCCATATAAGGACTTCTTCAACAAACAAACATGATGAGGATGTTTGGGATCCCTGAATCCCAACGGCTGATGCATATAGACTGTTTTCTTGAGATCACCATGTAGGAAAACATTCTTGACATCTAACTGATGAATAGGCCATGCCTTCGAAAGAGCCAGGCTAACCACAGTGCGAATGGTAGCCGACTTGACCACCGGACTAAACGTCTCCCCACAATCTATCCCAACCTGTTGAGTCTTACCATCACCCACAAGCCGCATCTTATGTCGAGCAAATGACCCTTCCGAATTCTTCTTATGAGCAAAAATCCACATAGACATGATCACATTAATACCATATGGACGGTGCACCAACTCCCATGTCTTATTATCAATAAGAGCATTATATTCATCAATCATAGCAATTTTCCAATTCGGGTCGTTTAAGGCAGACACAAGATTACGGGGCAATGGCGTTTTAGAGACATTCAAATGTAAATTAAAATGTCTTTTTGGTGTAAAAACACCCCGTTGACTACGAGTGACCGGTCTATGACTCGAGGATGAAGTGGGTGGATTTTGGGAATTTTTTGGGCTTGGGATGGACTGGCCAGCAGGCAGTGGGCATGCTGGCCCCAATCGGCAAACTGGAGCAGAACTGGACCAGTTCCAGAATTGGGCTGGACTAGCCCAAGCGCTGGAATTGATCCAGACGGGAACTTGCGACGGAATAATAGGGCCAGCAGGCAGTGGGCCCACTGGAGAATTTTGGGTTCGAGACATGTCCGAAAAATGTTGAGTAATATACGGGGATATACCATCATCCAAAAAATTATACGAACTAGGCTCGGGAGTATGAACTTTAGTAAAGGGAAATTGAGTTTCATCAAAAATTATATGGCGATTAATGATGATATTCTTGGACCAGTCACTCGTAGTCAACGGGTATTTTTACACCAAAAAGGCATTTTAATTTACATTCGAATGTCTCTAAATCCCCCTTGCCCCGTAATCCTGTATCTGCCTTAAACGACCCGAATTGGAAAATTGCTATGACTGATGAATATAATGCTCTTATTGATAATAAGATGTGGGAGTTGGTGCCCCGTCCTATGGTATTAATGTTATCATATCTATGTGGATTTTTGCTCATAAGAAAATTCGGATGGTTCATTCGCTCGACATAAGGCACGGCTTGTGGGTGATGGTAAGACTCAGCATGTTGGGATAGATTGTGGTGAGACGTTTGGTCCGGTGGTCAAGCCGGATACCATTCGCATTGTGCTTAGCTTGACTCTCTCAAAGGCATGGCATATTACTCAGTTAGATGTCAAGAATGCTTTCCTATATGGTGATGTCAAGGAAATAATCTATATGCATCAGTCATTGGGATTCAGGGATCCTCACCGTCCTCATCATGCTTTCTTATTGAAGAAGTCCTTATATGGGCTTAAGCAGTCTCCATGGGCCTGGTATACGAGGTTTGTTGACTATGTTTCGACTATTGGGTTCACTCACAAGCAGTCAGATAATTCCTTGTTCATCTACCATCATGGTTAGTCATTGGCCTACATTCTATTGTATGTGGATGATATCATTTTGACTGCCTCTTCCGATACCTTACGCCAGTCTATCATGGCCATGCTCAGCTCTGAGTTTGCTATGAAAGACTTAGGGCCCTTGAGTTACTTTTTGGGGATTGCAGTCAAGCGTCATTCAGATGGTTTGATTTTGTCTCAAAGAAAGTATGCGGCTGAGATCATCGAGAGGGCTGGGATGTCATCCTGTAAGTCCACTTCCACTCCTGTTGATACAAAGCCCAAGCTTAGTGCCGCGGCCGGCGCACCATACGAGGACCCGACCCGCTATCGCAGTCTTGCAGGGGCCCTTCAGTATCTTACTTTTACAAGATCGGATATTACGTATGTCGTCCAGCAGGTGTGTTTATTCATGCATGATCCCCGAATTGAGCACATGAATGCAATCAAACGCATCATTAGGTATATTCATGGTACACTGGACTATGGTTTGCATTTATATCATTCCTCTCCATCCACACTTGTATCATACACAGATGCTGATTGGGGTGGTTGTCCAGACACCAAACGGTCGACGTCTTGCTACTGTATGTTCCTTGGCAACAACTTGGTCTCCTGGTCGGCGAAGCGTCAGGCAACTCTATCCCGCTCAAGTGCAGAGGCCGAATATTAAGGGGTTGTTAATATGGTCTCAGAATCATGTTAGCTACGTAATTTGCTTTTGGAGCTTAATTGTTCCATTCAGAAGGCAACCTTAGTATATTGCGATAACATTAGTGCCATCTACCTTTCAGGTAACCCGGTTCAGCACCAACGCACTAAGCATATCGAAATGGACATTCACTTTGTCCGTGAAAAGGTTGCTCGGGGTCACGTTCGCGTATGCCATGTCCCGTCTCGATATCAAGTTGTAGACATCTTTACAAAGGGTATTCCCTCGGTACTCTTTGAAGATTTTAGGGACAGTCTCATCGTTCGAAGACCGCCCACTCTGACTGCGGGGGTGTGTTAAACAAAGCAATATACCCATGATATACACCCAATATACAGAAATGTATATCACGGGCAAATGGAGCAGTGGCCCAGCACGGAAGCCCATCTCGGCAGACCATCTCGGGAGCCCATCACGGGATTATTACAAGATGGCAATCTTGTATATATGGTATATATATTTGGTGTATATTGTAGTGTATTTGTTACCTAAATTAGGATTGTACACTTACCATAATTGTATAGTTAGAATTATGGTAGAATAAGGTTTTAGGAGTAGAATAGGAATAGGATTCTCCTATTTTGTAATATCCCATTAATGATATCAAAACCTCAATTTTAATACGAGTCGTGGTAAGCTAATATCATTTGATGTACAACAACGGATCAAGAAATTTATACAGGGAGATTCAAGAAATACTAGAATTTCCCACCTCATATTTGGACCTATGACCTAGAGTAATTTGGACCCCATTTATCACTATACCTGAATTTTCATTATATCAAAGGGATTTAACAATTTAATATAACAAAATTTAATTATTTCTCTATTTATACAATGTAATACTTCTATCAAGTAGATTTGAACCCATTTTTTCTATCTTAGCTTCGCCCTGTTGTTGTAGACACTGAATCTCTGTCTCAATGTGACTTAGTTTTTTCTATTACAGTTACCAACTTCTGTCATATTTTCTTAAGTTTATAATGCTAGGGTTCATCAAACAAACAGTAGGAATGGCTTACTACAACATATTAACCTTACCCTCAACAATTTCATCAAGAAAGTATTTAGTACTATCTTTTTTGATGGGCCTTAACATGGAAGTGGCTAGTGGTCCATAAATTGGGTGCAGCCTGCCAAGAAACAGATGGGCTACTAGTTCTTGGTGTTTGGTATGGGTCACTCATGTTAGAAGTACACTTTATACTTGAGGGCCTAGAGTGGTAGAAGCTAGTTGGGGCTTTGTGGTATAATTCTTTGATGGAAGAGGTTTCCACCGACCCGACAACTTTTCGGTGTGATTGACAAGCAACGAGACATGAAACGGTGTTTAATTCATCAGTACAAGAATTCATAAAATCTAAAAAAGGGTTGGTCATCCAACGAGAAGCGGTAAATCAGGTCAGCCAACTAAGACCCGCTTTTACCTTCAAGATCAAAGCTCAGAGTATGGATATTATGTGAAGTACTTGCACGGTATTCCCTTCAAATGGACCGACCTTTAATTTTTGCCCGTCAAATGGCTTGGTCTTTAATTTTTGCCCTCTAGTATTAGCATTCATGTATCGTAGGACATTGTGGTTCATAGATTAGATTTATTAATTTTACATTTAACGAAATATATTTTGTAGATTGAGATGGTTAAAGTGACCATATATATTGTCACTATGAAAACGCGATTAAGACGACACCAGGAGGCAAATCAAAAAGCATAAATTCCAACTTATTTAATTTGTATAAATGGCGTACTTTAAAATGTGGCTGAAGCAATGAGCAAGACTTCTAATATTTAATGTTTTTAAAGATTAACCAACAACGATCATAATATCAAAAAGATTGAGAAAACAAACAAACCGCTGCTAATATGTATATATCTGATTTATGTTGGAAATTAGCCTTTGGCGGGGAGATGCGTCCACCCATCTTTGATGAATTAAACACTAGTGTTTCGCATGTTGGAGACCTTGTCTCTTCGCACATGCATGATCTACGAAGTGAGTAGATGACCGTAGGGCCAAGAATCGTCTAATTTCGTTGAGAAATGAAAGAGATATTGGTCCACGAAGTAAGGTGTTTGAGACATGGAAATGTGGTGTGGGACAAATCTACCACATCGGTGGGAATAGGAAGAATTGCTCTCTATATAAGTCTCTAATGTGGTAAAGGGTTTGGATCCCCAAGGGGTATCCCATGTGTTTAAAGGAGGGAAGACCTAGATGTGCTTGGGTTCAAGGCTAAGCCCACACGCGCGCGCCGCCCGCCCGTCCGGCCACGGCCGCGGGCGCGTGGGCTATGGGTCGTGGGCCTTTCGATATTATATTATCTTTTTCGACCGCAGAACTCGCGATGTACGTTTGATCCCCGAAGTTTCGGATGTACGCTTTGGACCGAATTCTTTTATATGTACGATTTGGTCCCCGAAGTTTCAATATTTACGCTTTGGTCCCCAAAATTTCTGGGAAGGTGACGGAAGGCGAAAGCCTACCGTTGGGACTATTTTTTGAGGCATTAATCAGCCATTACTTGGCTGATTAACTCCTCCATTAACACCAATTACTTGGCCATGAACAACCTTAAATCACCTCTTTGATGGCCATTTATCGCCCTTACTTGGTCGCTTTAATGGCCTCCTAATGGCCATTAACAGCCATGTTTTGGGCAGTTGTACAGCCCCTTCTCCTTGCTATATATTGAGCCTTCTTTGGCTCAATTCGAGAAGGAAGAAACAGCAGAAAATAGACGAAAATACAAAGGCTGAAAATCGGCTGAAATAAGGCAAGAAACGACCAGAAAAACTGAACGAAAATCAGGCAGAAAACAGTGACCAAACTGTGACGAAAATCAGTGAGCAAACCCACACATATACACAAGATATACACTACAGAGACACATTATATACACAGAGACAAAAGAGAAGAGTATTGATAAACTCTTCCTTCCTATTCCATATCTTCAAAGCAAGTCAAGTCATATTTGTTTTCTTCGCCTGAGCTCAACCTATTGCCTTTGTAGTGTTGAGATTAAAGTGTTGTTTTATCTTGGGAGACTATTGCCCGCAAACGTAAAAGCATATATACGGGGCAATCTTGTCTTAAGGATAGAGGGCTATCCTCGACTCAACACACAACGTTGTAACCATCCAGATTTAGTTGTTTCTTGATTTCAGGTTATCAAGATTCAAGGCACAACAAACTTGCGGCAGTTCTCAAGATTGGCTTTGCAAGGTGATCAAGATTCAAGACACAACACATATGCGGCTGTTTTGAAGATTGACAATTTATTTATCCTTTCGAACATTTGTAATAGTTATTACTTCCCGTACTGCTCTATAAAGTACCATAGAATAACCAACAACTTAAGACAAGATCTGTATAGTATTACTATCAGTGGTCGAAAGATGTCGGTCAAAAGTTGTGTGACCAAATCTGGATATGGAAATGGTTTTCTCGGTAGAAGAGAGTGATGATGATGAACGTGTTCATGGTGTCACCGCTACCAAGATCGGTGGAAACAAGCGCTCTCGAGAGCCCGAGGATGTCACCTGGGACAAGAGGAGAAAACCGAAGATGTTATTCTATCTTGTAGCGAAGGCCTATATCCGTCCCGGACAAAGGATCCGAATAATGGTGAGAAGGAAATGGACACTCGGTCGATGAAGTGATCGAAGTGAGCGTAATCCGAAATTGGGATAAGTAGTTTTTCTTACTTGTCAAGAATAGAGATTAAATTATGTCTGATTAAAAATGGATTAAAGTAAGGAGGAATATGAAAATAATTTATATTCCTTATGCTTTAACAAATCAGAAGTTTAATCTCATCTTCTTTTCCGTTTAAAGATTGGATTTTGTAAACGACTTAAGAAGATCCGTTCTTTTAAGTGTAATTACTAAAGTGTGTAAAGTATGTCGCACATACTCTTACCACTCTTAAGTAAGCGCCAAGAATTATCTGGGCACCAATCTTAACGGAAGGAGTCTAAAAGCTAAAGACGTTGAGCCTGTCATACTATTTGGCAGAAGATCCTTCATAGGATGATATTGGACACTCGGTCACATAAAGCCTCCGGGCGACTGGAGTGGGCCAAAATTCCTTTGATAGGATGATATTGGACACTCAGTCATACAAAGCCTCCGGGCGACTGGAGTGGGCCAAAATTTCTTTGATATGATGATATTGGACACTCGGTCATATAAAGCCTCCGGCGATCGGAGTAGGGCCAAAAATTCATTTCATAGGAAAAATAATGGACACCTAGTAAGGCGGGCCACGTTTCTGTGTCTTAAATGATCCGAAGGCCTAAAGAAAGGCGAGAAAAGAAATTGGACACTCACCGCAAAGCAACCGGAGTGGGCTGAGCATCCAGATCTCATATGATCCGGTTACGCCCTAACCACGGGCAAGAGGTTGTTCATGTGAAGCAACGCCACCTCTAAAATTCAAAGGGGTGGAGAGGTTGTCCTCAATAGGACTTCAAGGAATGGATCACTCTAAAAGAGGTGATACATGTTCCCTAACTTGGTTTAAGGGACGCTATTGGTCAAGCTAGTTTGAGACTAGTCCAATAGGTCTATAATAACTAAGAATGGTACAGTACGTCTGTAGCCAAATGAATGATATATTTGTAATCCGTGCATCTATACCATCATAGATTAAGACACGTTAAATAGCAAGTCATTCAAAAGTTAACGATGTTGAGATTGTTGCCTTCGTCGACATAAACCCTCAAAATAAATGTGAGGTAGATGAAGAGGCAAAATAACCTTTCCAAATTCCGTCAAGGGAACAAACGAAAGAAGCACCGCTCCTCTAGAACTTAGTCACACCTAATTGGGTGATTTGAAGTTTATACAAAATAGGGGGAGACAAGTACGTTGTGATCTTCATTGATGATGGTACAACGTATGGAATCCTTTGTTTGTTGAAAAGCAAAGATGAAGTTGTTGAAGCAGATAAGCGCTACAAAGCGAAGTTGAAAATCAACTAAGCCTACGGATTGAGAAATTCGTAGTGATATAGAGGAGAAGGTGAAGCATCGTTCATTAAACGAATGTTCATTTCTCACCTAAGTCCAACGGTGTTAGCCAAAGTCGTACGCCCAATTTATGTGGGGTTGCTTGGTAAAAGTTGGAATAATGAAACAGTCAAGTTGTACCTAAGATCGTAGATTGCATATCCACCGGATCCGCAAATAACAAGAGTGATGATCGCCTCTTGGCGTCAAAGAATACCGAATTCTTTGAAGATCGCTTTCCTTGAAAAAGGAAAAAGGAGTAATTGCTCAAGGTTAACAAGAACCCGCGAGGGCTCGACTGTCCGGAATCGGACGTTCCGTATCTACAGACTCGAAAGTTGCGGCTATCCGGAACTTAATATTCCAGATCAAGAACTCGTGGATTCTAGATGTTGAACCGAGAAGGAGCAAAGAGGGGACAAAGACTTGTTCCATACCTTCTAGCTTGTATGGTTGAGAACGAACCATGGACAATTAATAAATAATTGTCATCTCCAAAAGCGCTACAAAGAGAGAAATAGACTCTATCATATAGAACCATACTTGCGTAATGGTTGATCTTCCTCCGGGAAAAGAACCTTTGGGTTGTAAGATGTGCTCCCTCGTGAGTAGCTTCACATCCAGGGCCATTGCGATCTTGCGTGGCATGAATGTTGAATTAGCCTTCCCAACCGTAGAGTTGAAAGAAGAGAATCGACTTGGTTTGCCGGATGTTGGGCTTCTTCCCGAACTTTCATTTGGTCCCCGAAATGTTTACATTTTGGTCCCGAAAGTTTCGGATAAAACAGAACAATGAATCGACCACGTAAACATTGACTCGGTTAGAATACCAACAGTTGGAGAATCAACAATCTAAAAGTAAAAGTCATATTGAAACAAAGTCTCGATATGAAAGATATGGGTATCACAGATGACATCTTTGGAATTGGATTTCTAAGACATCTAACGGATCGGTCGATAGTTGACAAGTCTCGTTGAAGCCACCAATGGATATGAATCATAGAACTGATTGGAATCATGGTGCACCCATAGACAAAGAGCGATATGCTCAGGTCACGTGTAGTTCAATGTATTGTACACACTACAACCGACACGGTATCGTCTTCCAAAGCGATCAGTTGGACTAAGGTTCACCGATGATTTCAATACATGATCAATAGAAAGGCGTTAAGTCGGATATGACGATATACGAATTATTCACTTATCTACGGATTATAGTATTCGGATGTCCAGCGGTTACGAGAGAACACCGTGATGCAAACTTGGACATCGATATGAAGAACACCAAAGCCACAAGTAAATGTGTATGGTGGTTCTTGGAAAATCCTCTAAGCAAACTTGCATCGGCCGATTCATGATGGAATCGGGGTTTATCGCTTTATACAAAGCATGAAAGAAGTTGAGTAACTTCACGACTCTTTAGAGGACGTCCCTTATTGGGAGAAACCCGTGCCTTCAGCAGTTATACACTGTGGCTAGCCGGTCGGCTTCAGGAAGGACACGGATGACGGCGTCTGGACATATCTTTTAGGATCCGTCGGAGACATAAGACCGTATGGCAGTTGATCATCACGGGTGTCACATCCTTGTTTACTAACTAAGGGACTACCCGGAGATCAAGTGTTACACTTGTCTAGGGGAATGGGCTTAAAACCCAAACAATACGAACCTTTGCGGTGGAAACCCAACCATACTGATTGGAGATCCCAAGAATGTGGTTCAATGGGAAAACTAAGCGGCAAAAGGTTCAGTTGAGCGCTTCGGTGGAAGCAAGAAGCACTTCGGATGATGATTTCTGTACGGAAACATGAATCCAAAGTTGTTCCCGCGATAGACATTAAAGTGCTGCCTGCATGGTGGGTAAAGGTTAAGCTTCCAAAACTTTTTAAAAGATCCTCAAACGGTTGAGGTTAAAGTTGTGGAACTTTTAATGATTCCTAACACTTGTGAAGTGGGGTATAGCAGGATACCTTGTAGGAGATCACCTATTTAAGTGCGAGGATGGCCGACTCAAATGAACGCACTTAAGAATCCAAGTGTGTCCATGGCCACAACGGACAGAAACGTAAGAAGGAAAATGAATAAGAAGAGTTATTGTGTTGATATCGTTGTCTTGGCTTACACTAAACACTGACGGTTCAAGACATCACGTTCACCGCGCAGTAAGTAAGTCCGATGGTATTCAACTAGGGAAGGTTCAAAGCGTAAGCTACCTCTCCTGATGCAATATCGTTTCGCTGAAAGATTGCTGAAATGTAGGCACCTTGTGCGTGCGCCACAATCTCTCTTTCATAGAGGGGATTGTTGGAAATTAGCCTTTGGCGGGGAGATGCGTCCACCCATCTTTGATGAATTAAACACTAGTGTTTCGCATGTTGGAGACCTTGTCTCTTCGCACATGCATGATCTACGAAGTGAGTAGATGACCGTAGGGCCAAGAATCGTCTAATTTCGTTGAGAAATGAAAGAGATATTGGTCCACGAAGTAAGGTGTTTGAGACATGGAAATGTGGTGTGGGACAAATCTACCACATCGGTGGGAATAGGAAGAATTGCTCTCTATATAAGTCTCTAATGTGGTAAAGGGTTTGGATCCCCAAGGGGTATCCCATGTGTTTAAAGGAGGGAAGACCTAGATGTGCTTGGGTTCAAGGCTAAGCCCACACGCGCGCCGCCGCCCGCCCGTCCGGTGACAGCCCTAACAATCTATTAAGTCTATCTCTGTAGATCCTAATTCCAAGAATGTAGCAGGCTTCACCTAAGTCCTTCATCATGAAGGTGTTGGACAACCATTTCTTCACTGATTGCATAATGGACTTATTGTTTCCTATTATTAATATGTCATCTACATATATGATAATGAAAACAATACTCCCTTTCTTGCGTTTACTATAAACGCATAGATCCTCCTTGCTTCTGACAAAGTCAAACGATTTGATAACTTTGTCAAAGCAAATATTCCAACTCCTTAAGGCTTGCTTAAGTCCATGAATGGACTTTTGTGGTTTGCATATTGCTTTGGGTTTTGACTTAGATGTAAAACCTTCAGGTTGTATCATATACTTTCTCAATTAGATTTCCATTGAGAAAGCGGTCTTAACATCCATCTGTCAAATCTCATAATCATAGTATGAAGCTATTGCAAGCAAAATCCGAATGGACTTAATCTTTGCAACTGGCAAAAAGGTTTCATCATAATCGACCCCATGCCTCTGATTGTAACCTTTTGCTACCAACCTAGCATTGTAGGTTGCACCTTGCCAAATACATCAATCTTCTTCTTGAAGACTCATTTGCATCCTATGGGTCTAACCCGTGTTAGCAAATCAACCAGATTCCAAACTTGATTGACATTCATTGAGTCAATTTCAGATTTCATGGCTTCTTGCCATATATGCGAGTCAATGTATAACATAGCCTCACTGTAGGTTGTAGGCTCATCATCATCAGGAATATCTATCTCATTTTGACTTTCAACAAGGAGATTAAGTCTTTCAGGCTGATGATGAGTCCTAGTGGACCTACAGAGTTGGTTATTCTGCATTTATGTGGTTCTTGTATTCTGATCATGAGAAGGTTCTTGTGTGTTTCCACCACTATGAGAGTATTCATGAATATCATTTACATGTGTTTCCTGAATGGAAGGATGTACAACCATTATATCATCTTCCATTGGTTGTGTATGAGAATCTTGCATTTCCGCATCACTCCCACTGGCTGAAGGTTGTACTCTAAGTAACACACCTTCACCAAATACTCCCACTGAATTCTTGTCTAGGTCATTCGACAAGGATTCAACCTCCATGTTGCTTTGTGGTTCTTGAATTTCTTCAAGTTCTATCTTATTCTAATTATGTTCCTTGTAGACATAGTCTTCCTCAAGGAAAGTTGCATTTCTGGAAACAATGACCTTATGTTCTCCAAGGAAGATAGAAATAGTATCCTCTTGTTTCCTTAGGATATCCCACAAAGTAACATCTCTCACTTTTAGATTCCAACTTGTCAATAAGCATCTTCTTTACATAGACAGGGCAATCCCATGCTCGCATATGTGTAAGAGCAGGCTTCTTGCCATACCATATCTCATATGGCGTTTTCTCTACTGACTTTGAAGGAACTCTATTCAGATTATATATTGAGTTTTATAAAACATAGCCCCAAAGGTATGTTGGAAGAGCTGAAAAACTCATCATGGATCTGACCATATCCAATACGGTTCAATTTCTCCTTTCAGCAATGCCATTCATTTGTGGTGTTCCAGGAGGTGTCCATTTTGATTGGACTCCATGAAGTTTCAAGTAATCTAGAAATTCTCTACTCAAGTATTCACCTCCTCGATCTGATCGAAGAGTCTTGATACTCTTTTCAAGTTGTTTCTCTACTTCTAACTTATGCTCCTTGAATTTCTCAAAGGCTTTGGACTTGTGCTTCATAAGATACACATATCCAAACCTTGTGAAATCGTTTGTAAAAGTTATGAAGTAAGGAAAACCTCCCTTAGCTTGAGTGGAAAACGGCTCACATACATCTGTATGGACCAACTTAAGTGCCTCTTTGGCTTGCACACCTTTCCCAGAAAGTGGTTTGTTGGTCATCTTTCCTCTCAAGCAAGATTCACAGTCACCATAGGACTCCAAGTCAAATGGTTCCAGGTAGTCTAACTTTCTTAATCTTGCTATATTTGATTCATTGATATGACCAAGTCTACAGTGCCATAAGTAGGTGGGGTTTCTTGGATTACTTATTTTAGCTCGTTTGTTTTGTACATTGAGAATTTCACGATTACAATTGAGAATATATAAACTATTCACAAGCGGAGCATTTCCACAAATAATACCATTAAAAGATAATATATAACTGTCATTGGCCATATATGAAGAAAAACCCTCAATGTCTAACATTGGAATGTAAATAATATTCCTCGTAATCAAGGGAACAAAATAACAATTATTAATTTCTAATGTAAAACCCGAAGGTAAATCTAATCAATAAGTCCTCACACGCTCAACATCAACTCGTACTCCATTTTCAACGCGTAAGTCCACCTCCCATGGTCTAACCTTTATGTTGTCCATTAGGCCCTACACATTATTACAAATGTGTGAGCCACAAGCTGTATCCAATACCCAACAGTTAGAGTTACTCATAGACATATTAATCTCAATGACAAACATACCTTGTCCAGCAGGTCCATAAGCACCTAGTGCCTTGTCTCCTCCTAGAGCGGTGCAATCATTCTTCCAATGGCCCTTCTGCTTACAGTTGACGCATTCGTCCCTGGCCAACCTAGACTTCTTCTGAACACCTCCTTTAGGCTTCAAGACTGTGGGTTTGGCACCAGTCTTACCCTTATTCTTCTTGTTCTTACCTTTAGGTTTGAACTTAGTAGATGAGCCCACAATAGTCTTCCCCTTTGAAGTAGATGATTCATAAGTATTTAGCATATTGTGAAGTTCTGAAAGATTCACCTTGGTTCCATTCATGTTGAAGTTCACAATGAAATTCTCAAACGAATTAGGAAGCGAATTCAAAATCAGGTTAACAAACACATTCTGAGGCAGCTTCGTTCCAATCGAAGCCAACCTTTCTATCAACCCAATCACCTTCAGAATATGACCAGACACTTGGCCCCCATCATTCAGCTTACATTTGAAGAGGTCTCTCAACATCTCATACTCCATAGTCTGAGACTGTGAATCATAAAGACTCCTCAAATGTTCTAACATCTCATAGGGGGCTATGTTCTCATGATGCCTCTGTAACTCTACAGTCATGGAGGACAACTTGACACACTGTGTCGAGGTAGCATCATCCAAATGCTTCTGATAAGCAGCCTTGTCAAACAAAGCATACTCAACAGACTTTTCATCAGGAACTTTTAGAAAGTCTGTGTCTAACACATACTCAATTTTCTCTTGTCTTAGTACCAAACGCAAATTGCGCAACCAGTCCGGATAATTAGCTCCAGTCAACTTATTAGTCTCAACCAAGCATTTCAATGAAATATTCGACATTTTAAATAATCCAAAGAAATAGATATACTGAAATTAAATATAATTTCTATGAACACATTCGTTAACTAATTAACATGTCCATTAGTCAATTAGCTCCTAATATTTTAACATATTCTACGACCCCATGGAAGAATATGGACTCATATCAAATATGACCATAATGGGCCAAGATCCAAGTTCATACTGTCTCCGCGTTTGCTAGGGCGGATAACTTAAACAGTACAACTTGGTAGGTCTCCAAACCAATTACAAATAATTTGCAACTCTTGGTTTGACCGACTGTTCTAAACAATATATCTGCGCCCTTAGATTATTTCGACTCTAGGGCGTCAAGACATAACTAAGTAAGTCAACTCCGTTACGCGACTGCAATCGTGCATCTAAGCAAGTTTGGCCTTGTAGAGCAAATGCTAGGGCGTAAATACTCACAGAGGTTTCTCACTCGCTACTACAAACACATGCATTTATGAAGAGTCTGACTCCTCATAGACTTAGAGCAAACACTAGGGTGTAAATACTCTTATAGACGAAAATAATTTTGCACTCATTCAATTATAACGGACGACGCGTGGATTCCAAATCAGACTTATATTAAATTGGGGAACATTTTCATCGGGGTTTTATCAAGATCCTTATTACACGTGCTAGATCAAATAGATCACATATTGGGCGCTGCCTGCCCAAACATGATTTAATGTGGTCCGACAAATACTGGATGCCGCCTACCCAAACATGCAAAATGCGGTCTAACAAATACTGGGCGCCGCCTACCCAGACATATATTATGCGGACACTATACTAATTATTTAAATGACAATCAATTAAATAATTAGGGAACACAATTAATTCAAGCGCACATTATCAAATAACAAGCTAAAATAACAATAATCGTGGGTTAATTAATTTGTTTCAACTTAGAAAATATTTAAATTCCAAATTTAAAAATCAAATTTCAATTTTCGGAATTTTCTGCTCATTCAAACAGTCCCTTAATAATTCAGAAATTAAAATTTAATTTTTAGGGATTTTTCTGCATTTTTCACAACCTTAAAATAATTACAGATTGACCAAATCTGCTTTTCAGAAATTTACAGATTTGTCCCATGGACCAAATCTTCTTTTCTGAAATTTACAGATTTACCCAAGGATTGAACCTGCTTTTCTGAAGTTTACAGATTTGCCCCAAGGACCAAATCTGCTGATTTTTAGAAAAACCTTATAAATTTCGAGAAAATTTCCACTAACCAAATTGCAATTCCAGAAGCTTCTAAAATTTTCAGATTTTCCCCAAGAGCTAAATTGCAATTTCGGAAACCCTAATTTAATTTCAATTAGGTCCTTGAACTATTTCAAATTTTCAAAATCAATTCCAACCCCAAATCAAATTTGGGATTCCGATTTAGGGGCGAAATTGACTGAATTGAACATCACCGGTCGACAGCCCTCGTCGGACCGAACTCACGATGGTCTCAATTCATGGTGTGGTGGCCCACGGCGGCCGGAATTTGAGTTGTCACTGCGGTTTCCAAAACCTTCTGCGGTGGCCCTTTTTCGGTGACTTTCGTCGTGTCACACCACCACCGTTCGATTCCTCTCGCCGAGACAATCACGGTGGTGGTATTACTTCACTATTTTGACGACTGTGGCGGCCGGAAACAGCGTCGCCGTCGGCGGCCTTCCGACGGCTTTTCCGGCGTCTACGTCACGTCACGTCCTGTCACCTCTCAACACCTTTATCGACCATCTTATAAAGTGGATTTCTCGATAATAGTAGAGATTGTGGTAGAACACGTCAAATTGCCAAAAACTCATCGGAATCCGCCACTGCCCCACCGCCGGAACAGTGTTCCGGTTACTGTTCACTGTTCGTTTTTTTTTTCAAAAATTAAATTTATAAATTGAATCAATTAATGTTCCCACGTAGTTGTTATTATGATTATCGTATAATTATTTAAACCAGTTTGTGCTCTGATACCACTGTAGGGATATGTTGGGTTCGTAAGCACAACGGAAGTTTAAAAATTTACTTACCCAACAACGATCTTAGCATGGCTTATACGATAATCATATAAAGTGTTCAAAACACAATGGAAGAAAACTTACAGATTTTCAAGCGCCGGATTCAATACTAAGGTATCCACGCGAATTGAATCCTCGACTGCATGTTCCAACTCTAATGTATTTCTTTTGCAAGAAAGCTAGGAAATCTTACTTTAGGAATTGAGAAGTAATTTTCTATAACCTTACAATTATAGGGTATGTGTTGTTTATATAGGAGTTCAGGACAAAACCTAAGTAGATTTAAAACAGGAAAACCTTACTCATGTTAATGTTTAGTGGACCAACTGGGCTGGTCCACCTCACACGTCCAAGGTGGACGACCAGGCTCCATTTTGGGCCAGTAATTTCTGGCCCAATTTCTTCCATATATTTGTTCGAATACCCATATAATATATCCAACACATTTAATTAAATTCGAAATTCAATTTGACTTAATTAAATAATTTCTATCAAATAGAAATATTCTATAATTATAATAAATTAAATATCTCAATTCTCAATCGAATATTTAATACTTTCTCAATACACTCTTAGATTGAAGAAATAATCGCATATATTGTGACCCTATAGACCTTCACATATCGACATTAATCTAATTAAGGTCCATATGAAACTCCTAGACTGCGTCGTCTGACGAACTCAATATATGAAGTACGTTTACATGAATCCAGTAAACTTAACCTTTATGCGGAACTATAAATTCCTTTCATTCGCGACACACTCGATTACGCTTAGGATTTATCAAGTGTCTATCTAAATGGCTTAATCACTTTATCTCATATTTATTAGTTGACAACTAGACCATATTTTAAATATGTCTCTTGCACTGGTCAGTGACTTTAGTCAACCTAATAACATTGAGAAGCTGAGTGCTCTCTCGAATTTCTAATCGAGGAATGAATCCTATTCTTGGCTCAACTACCACTTTGATTTACATCCTGATGCACCCAACACAAGTCGTATCTTATCCAGACGAAGTTTAAGCTTAGAACTTGGTCAAAGTACATCATTCTGCAAACAAGATGCGTATTGACCTCAAGTCAAAGGACATTTATATTCCACACGCCGATAATACTATAGACATGTATAACAAATAGTTTATCGGCAGGGTATACCAATACTTCTCCAAAGTATCCATGTGTCCATCACGAGTAACCATTACTCGCAGCTGTGAGAAATACTACATTCTCCAAGAATGTGATGCAGACCACATGTCGACTTATAGCATATCATCGATATCCCATTCTCGATGATCATTAGTCGAGGCTATTTTGAGAGGTACGTTTTATCATTAACGTTTCATTCTATTAATGACAACGTAAGCTCAAGGGATGCACATCTATGAATAATTGCAAACAATAATTCAATAATCGCAAATGCCATAAATATTAATCTCATTAATAATACGAATGTGTTCAAGTACGTTTTATCTCTAATATAGATTGTCTCTAGGATATACATACTTTCAGGGACACCTAATTTTCTCAGTCCAACTAATTCTCAAGACCTTATTTCAACTCTCCCCTACAGATTTCATATTAATTACATATGTCTCTAATTTAATAATAATAAGATAAAATTAGAATATTTGCATAGAACAATTTGCAAGGAAAAACATTGACCAATATTTGTTATATAGTCGGTTAGTCGGTTTGACTATTAAAAGTACAATATATAATCCTGTGTTCATACTCAATTAAATATTACTAGTACGAACGATTCACTTTTTACAATGAGCTCAATTTTCTATACCTTTTCTTTTTTAAGTATGCATAGCCATTACTATTGGCATAATTCAAACACTGCAGACATGCAACCTCTAGTTGATTTAAGTTATTAAGACTAGTTTCACTTTACTAATATTGCTATGGCATGCACAAATGCACATAATTGAGTTTGTTTTCAGAGGCTTATCCAAAATGTAAAATTGAGGATTTAAAATGACATGTTTTCTTATTATATTATTTTATTAATTTTATATCTTAAACTTTGGTCAATTGTATTGGGACCCGACCCAATCCAAAAGTTTCGCGATGATCTTAAGTATAAATAATTCGAGCGAAAAATAATGAGTTTAATTTTTTTAAATAGAGTAATCATCAATTGGTACAGTTTTTGATTCATGTTAATGAATTCTAAAGCTCACATTAAGATATCTCAAATCTCTAACCCCCAGACCCATGTTTGTTTCGGAGGGATTTGTTCTTTATTAATTTCTCCATTATCTATTATGTTTATATTATTTTTGTTTGGTTCATGGGGTAGGTCTAAGTATAGAAATGGGGTAGGCATTTTGGTAGACAGCGAGCTAAGAGATCAGGTGGTAGAGGTTAGAAGGGTCAATGACATGATGACAACGATTAAGTTGGTAGTTGGAGGGTTCACTATGAACATTATTAGTGTGTATGCGCCGCAAATGGGCTTGAACGAGGAGGAGAAGAGGCGCTTTTGGGAAGATTTGGACGAAGTAGTATGAGGTATACCACCCATTGAGAAGTAATTTGTAGGAGGGGATTTTTCAATGGACATATCGGGGCAACGCCGGGGGTTATGACGACGTGCATGAAGGTTTTGACCTCGGTGACAGGAACATGGGAGGCGTCTCACTTTTGGAGTTTGCTAGAGCTTTTGGGATGGTGATAGCCAATTTGAGGTTCTTGAAGAAGGAGGATCATTTTGGTGATTTTCTGTAGTTCGGGGGCTAAGACTCAGATAGACCTTTTGCTCCTTAGAAAGGTTGACAACGGTCTTTGTAAAGACTGTAAGGTTATTCCGAGAGAGTATTTTACAACCCGACATAAGCTTTTGGTGATGGATTTGGAAATCAATATGGAGAAGAAGAAGAGAGTTATGGATGACAGGTTAAGAATCAAATGGGGAAGTTTGACCATGGCTAGTGCAAATGAGATGGGAGAGAGGTTGATGGCCAAAGGGGCTTGGGAGAGTAGTGGGGATGCGACCGATATGTTGGATAGGACGATCAGTTGCATTCGGGAGGTTGCTATAGAAGTGCTAGGGGTCTCGCGGGATAGTTGTGGTAGACATCGAGGGGACTGGCGGTGGAATGGTAAAGTTTAAGAGAAGGTGGAAGCGAAAAAAATGGCGTATGCGAAATTGGTAGAAAGCAGGGATGAGGTGGAGAAGTGGACGAATAGAGAATTGTATAAGATGGCGAGGAAGGAGGCAAAACTAGCGGTTACTGCGACAAAAATAGAGGCGTTTGAACGTCTATATGAGTAATTAGAGAAAAAATGCGGGGATAAGAAGTTGTACAAACTAGTCAAGGCGAGGGAGAGGAAGGCCCGGGACTTGGATCGCGTAAGGTACATCAAGGATGAGAACGACAAAGTACTGGTGGAGGACGCGCATATTAGGCGGAGGTGGCAGTCTTACTTCCATAAACTCTTGAACAAAAAAGAAGATAGAGACATTGTGTTGGGAGATCTGGAGCAATCTGGTAGGTACTGGAATTTTGGATACTGTGGAAACATTAAGGTTGAGGAGGTTCAGGGTGTTGTTCACAGGATGCGCAGGGGACAAGCGACCGGGCCTGATGAGATCCCAGTTGAATTTTAGAAGAGCGCGGGTAAGACAGGTTTGGAATGGCTGACGGAGTTATTTAACGTCATTTTAAGACGGTGAGAATGCCCAAAAAATGGAGGTGGAGTACCATGATTCCTTTGTACAAGAACAAAGGTGATATCCAGAGTTGCAACAACTATAGGGGTATCAAGCTGCTAAGCCACACTATAAAAGTTTGGGAAAGAGTCACGAAGATGAGGGTGAGAAGAGGTGTGTCTATCTCCGAGAACCAGATTGAATTCATGTCGGGGCGTTCGACTATAGAAGCCATCCATCTTATTAGGAGGTTGGTGGAGCAGTATAAGGAGAGGAAGAGAGACTTACATATGATTTTCATCGACCTCGAGAAGGCATACGACAAAGTCCATAGGGAGGTTCTATGGAGATGTTTGGAGGTTAGAGGTGTACCTGTGGCGTACACTAGGGTAATCAAGGATATGTATGATGGAGCCAAGACCAGGGTACGGAAAATATAAGGAGACTCGGAGCACTTCCCAGTGATGATGGGGCTGCACCATAGATCAACTCTTAGCCCATTCCTATTTGTCGTGGTGATGGATGGACTGATGCGACAAATCCAATGGGAGGTGCCATGGAATATGTTATTCACAGATGACATAGTTCTTATTGATGAGACTCGCAGCGAAGTGAACGCTAAGCTGGAGGTTTGGAGACAGACTCTGGAGTCTAAAGAGTTCAAGGTTAGTAGGACCAAGACAGAATACACAGAGTGCAAGTTCAGTGACGGCAGCAACCTTGAGACAGGCGTGGAGGTGAGGCTTGGTACCTAGGTCATTCCAAATAAAGGGAGCTTCAAGTGCCTCGGGTCTATTATCCAAGGGAATAAAGAGATTGATGACGATGTCACACATCGTATTGGGGCGGGGTGGATAAAATGGAGGCTCGCATCTGGAGTCTCGTGAGATAAAAAAGTGGCACCGAAACTTAAAGGTAAGTTCTATAAGGTGGTGGTTAGACCGACTATGTTGTATGGGGCGGAGTGCTGGCCGGTCAAGACTTCGCACACCCAAAAGATAAAAGTTGCAAAGATGGGGATGCTAAGATGGATGTGTGGGCATACAAGGAGAGATAGAATTAGAAATGATGTTATCCTAGACAGAGTGGGAATGGTCTTGGTGGAGGATAAGATACGGGAAGTGAGGTTGAGATGGGTCGGGCACGTGTAAAGGAGAGATACAAATGCCCCAGAGCGGATGTGTGAGAGGTTGGCTATGGACGGGTACAAGAGAGGTAGAGATAGGCCGAAGAAGTATTGGGGGGAGGTGATTAGACGGGATATGACGCAGGTGAAACTAACTGAGGACATGACTTTAGATAAGGGGTTATGGAGGACACGGATTAGGGTAGAAGTGTAGTAGGTAATCCAGCGTAGTCCTACCTACGCTTACTAACTGGTAGTTGTAGCGTTATTATTGTAGGCCTGCTTAGCCTATCATACTAGTAGGCACAATATTTTTTTATAATTCCCTATCGTTTGATTTATGTTGCTATGTGTATTTTGTTTGTTTGTCTTATTTACCTTCATTTACTTGCATTAGTTATTGCTTCTTTTTCAGAATTCGCTATCATGATTTAGTCGCTTTGTTTGTCTTACTTTGCTTGTGCTTTGCTTTGAGCTGAGGGTCTCTCGGAAACAACCGCTCTACCTACCAAGGTAAAGGCAAGGTCTGCGTACACTATACCCTTCCAAACCCCATGTTATGAAATTTCACTGGATATGTTATTATTGTTGTTGTTTGCTTCATTATGTTATCTTTTTTCAAAAAGAAGAGACATGTCAACCTTGAGTCAACCTTTACTCTTATACATAGTTTAATTACTATTTGTAAAATTGTTTTCTATTCTTCACTTGTACGATCACAACAATAAATCGATGTGGACATTACACGTGTTGGTATGTCATTGGTGGCATGCCATCTTCTAGGTTTTGTAATAAGAGAGATTAATAAGGAATCTTAATATTTACTATACTATAATAATAAGATGGTAATGTGTTTTCATCTAACTTTTTTTTATATATATATACAATTTCTCGATTTACGCAAGAAGATAGTAGTCTCGGTTCCTCAGCACTACTAATAGTAAATTGCGGGATGTGCCTGAATGACTAGGGTTTGAGAACAGAACAACTGATATCACCTACAAGGTCCTACCTCAGAAGAGAGCAAATTGCTCCCACCAGGGTTCGAACCCACGCTGCAGGCCTCCAGCTGAATTTTAAGTTCCCCTCATTTGTCATCCAGCTATTCCGGGGACATTCATCTAACTTCTTATTTGGACTATTCTTTGATGGGATTTTGTTCTTGGGTTGTTGCATGTGTACGCGTATAAAACTATGTTATAAGATGTATTTAAAACATGACTTATTTAATGTGTGTATAATACCTGGCTCTCCACTTGATAACACATAATAAAACCAACCCAACCAATACAAATGATTTTCACCTCTACACTGTCCCTTTTTATTTATTTTAATGTTACTCTTGTAGCTTAAACATAGAGTACTACTATACGAATTTTATAAAGCAAAGTATGGAAAAGATTCCATTATTCTAATGATGTATATGTCTTTGTGTGATTTCAAGTCCCAAGGATAACTAATAATAATGACATAAGAGAAAGAAAGAGGGACAGTGCATATCAACAGTAGATGTAACATATATTAAAAACACAGAAGAAGCTAAAAGTGATAAATAGAATAACAATTAATATTAGAATTTCAATTGGTATAATAATATATAGATACCTCTACATGACCAGTAAACATCCAATTTTGAAAATGCATATCTAAACCCCTCAACTTGATTTTAATTGGTCCTGTAAGATCTTTCCGGCAGGTCTAATGCGTGGGTTACACATGCTCCTACACGCAGAGCATATGTAGCATTAAAGGTGGGGGTTCAATTGAACCTCATTTCGACACATGATATAAATTTATATGTAAAAATTTATTAAATTTGTAATATATAGTAGATATGAACTCATAATTTTTAAAATACAGTAGATTCAACTAAGAATCATAAAAGGTTGAAAACTAAAGTTTAAATTCTGGATCCGACTCTATATACATCGATAAGTGAATCAATTAGATGCTGCCAGTTAAGGTCAAGTTAAAGTGTCTATGTATTAACTGTGTAAAAATAGTTACCTATTACTATTAATGAACGTTAATTGATAATCTTATAGTAATAATAACTAACTTACTATCATAAATTAAATTATAATAATAGTATAAATATGTCTTACGCTTTTTTTTTTTTTTTTGGTAAATAAAGATTTTTATTACCAAGTGAAACATTGTAAGTACAGGAAAATACCTAGTTACTGGACATAGTCGCAGTATCCTAGAATACAAAAGAATGCATTCAAATAACATACTACAATATGAAACAATTGTGGCATTCTAGGCATTTGACAAGTCGGATCCATCTCCCAGCCTTAATATGCACTTCTTGGACAATTCTCTTGACTATACCATTTGTTTAACTCTTCTTCTGAAAGATACTGCAATTCCTTTTGTTCCACACATGATACCTGCCGCAGCCAAAATCATTTTGTATATTTCAGCTTGTGCAGTCCTTCCTTTTGCATTGTTGGTTGCCCATATCAGCTCATCCTCCCATGGTAGGATTCCTCTACTCAATTGCATCCATGATAACATCTTTTGTCACACCTGACTTGAGAAATCACAAGTGAAGAAAAGATGAAAACTGCTTTCCTTCACTTGATTACACAATGCACATGTCTTCTCATTAATTATCCCCCTTGTATAGCCTATCTTTGGTTAACAATCTATTTAAAGTTGCCACTTGAAGCATAAACACCCATCTAGACAAGCCATAGTTATTGCAAATTAGTTTAAAAGTTTTCTTCTCTCAAACTTTTTGTATCCTTGGCCGAGACCCCCCCCCCCCTTCCCTCGGGTTTTTCTCTCCAAATATCTCGTCTTCCGCTCTCAAAAACCTCTCTTAAATTTATCCTCCTTCTTTGTTCTTTCAAATATGTCTAAGAACAATTTTCACCCCGCCCTCACAGTTTCCAATATCAAGCTCGTTGTCCCTATTGTTCTTGAGATGGAAAACGTTCAATATGCAACGTGGGCGGAGTTATTTAAAATTCACGCTATCTCGTATCAAGTTCTTCATCACATAATTCCTCCCGCTAGACCCCTTCCCCGCGGAGGATCCCGAGGTGTGGATTACACTTGATGCTACCGTTCTTCGGTGGATATACGCCACTATTTCAGTGGACCTTCTACAGACAATTATGGAGCCCGATACCACGGCTATGGCTGCATGGAATAGATTGCGTGACATATTCCAAGACAACCAAACATTCCCGTATCGTCACACTCGAGCAGGAATTCTCTCTCGTTCGAATGGACGTATTTCCGAACGTTTCTGCATATTGCAAGAAACTAAAGGAATTGGCGGATCAACTCCGTAACGTTGGCGCACCAGTAACAAATAATCGTCTAGTTCTACAGTTGGTTGCCGGTCTTTCGGAGGCCTATAATGGTGTTGGCACTCTCCTTCGCCAAAGCAACCCTCTTCCCGACTTCCATCAAGCCCGCTCCATGCTTACGTTGGAAGAAGCCGGTTTGGCTAAAAGGCGGCTACCGGAGCAAGTCCAGTTGTCATGATGGCATCCTCTCCTAATCCTTCAGGTTTTGTTAATAATTCGGGCCAAAACCATAATCATGGTGGCGGCAAGAATAATCGCAAGAATAATAACAAAAACCGCGGGGGCAAACGCGGTGGTAATGGTGGAGGTTCCGTAGTCGCAAAACGTCGGTGGGTCCCATCCGGTGAACGCGTGGCCCACCGCCCCCATGGGCCCAGTGATGGGCCCATGGCAAGGAGCAGCGATGGCGGTGGACCGTGGGCCAAGCCAGCCCATACCGGCAGCAGCAGAAATTCCAGGCGATGCCGGTGGGCCGGCCAACGATCCGGTGCCCAATGCCCAGCAGATGGCGGCCCACCGGCTGGGCGGTGGCCCGGCCAGCGGCGGTGGTAGCGATTACGGACCAGGCCCGGCTCGGCAAGGAGTTCTTGGACCCCGACCTCCGCAAGCCCATCATGCGGCAGCCCTACTCGCACCGATATCGAGGCCGCGATGCACACGTTGGGATTGACTCAAGGACCAAAATTGGTACATGGACACCGGGGCCACTACTCACATGACTTCCGACTCGGGTACCCTCTCATCTTATTCCATTTGAGCACCCCTGGGGATAATTATTGGTAATGGCAGTTCTATTCCAATTCTAGGGTATGGTCGTAAAACGTTGTCTCCCCCCAATCCACCACTCCTCTTGAAAAATACTTTACATGCTCCTAAATTGATTAAAAATTTAGTGTCGTCCGAAAGTTCACGAATGACAATTTGTTTCGTTGAATTTGATCCTTTCGGTTTCTCTCGTGAAGGATCTCAAGACGGGGGAGTCGTCTCATGAGGTGTGATAGTAGGGGGATCTATATCCTATCATGCCCGGTTTTCGTCCATCGAGTCCAACCTTGCCATCGCTTTTTGCACCATCTCTCCTTCCATGTGGCATGCTCGTACGGGTCATCCGGGATCTTCTATTTTATCAGTATTAGATAAAAATAGCTTTATTTCTTGTAAGGGTACGAGTCGTACTCCAATTTGTCAGTCTTGTTCATTAGGAAAAAGTGTTAAGTTGCCATTTGTAGACTCCAATTCTCATACTTCTATGCCATTTGACATTGTTCATAGCGACTTATGGACATCTCCTGTTCTTAGTTCAATGGGTCATCGATATTATGTTCTCTTTTTAGACGATTATTCTAGATTTTTGTGGACGTTTCCAATTGCTAATAAATCACAAGTGTTTTCCGTCTTCATAAAATTTAGAGCATTCATTCGTACTCAATTCGAAAGAGAAATAAAAAATATTCAATGTGATAATGGGAAAGAGTATGACAATAGGGAGTTTCGAGAATTTTGTGCTACTCATGGGATAAATTTTCGGTTTTCATGTCCTCATACATCTTCACAAAATGGGAAAGCCGAACGCAAAATTCGTTCCATAAATAACATTGTCCGAACTCTCCTAATCCATGCCTCCATACCTCCGTATTTTTGGCATCATGCTCTACAAATGGCCACTTACCTTCTGAACATAATTCCGTCTAAAGGTCGACATATTCTTCCCCTCTCAAAATCTTATATAATAAGAACCCTTCTTATTCTCACCTTCGGATTTTTGGGTGCTTGTGTTATCCACTATTCCCATCCACAACAATTAACAAACTCCGTGCTCGGTCTACCCCGTGTGTGTTTTTGGGTTATCCGTCAAATCATCGTGGTTATAAGTGTTTTGATTTATCCTCCAAGAAAATCATAATCAATCGCCATGTCATTTTTGATGAAACTCAATTCCCGTTTACAAAAGTTCATACTCCCGAACCTAAGTTGTATAATTTTTTGGATGACCAAATATCCCCGTATATTATTCGGAATTTTTCGGACAACTCCCGTGCCCAAAATCCCCCGGCGGGCCACGCCTCACCTGGTCCCACAAGATATCATCGCCCCCTGTTTGTTCCAAGCTTCCGGAACAGTTCCGAAAATTGGGCAGTTCAGCCCAATTACCGGAACTAGTCCGTAAACCGAGGAGCCCAGTTTTTTACCGATTTGGGCCAGCAGGCCCACTGCCTGCTGGCCAGTCCGTCCCGAACCCGGAAAATTCCCAAAATTCACTCCATTCTTCCTCGAGTCATAGACCGGTCACTCGTAGTCAGCGGGGTATTTTTACACCTAAAAGACATTTTAACTTACATTCGGATGTCTCTAAATCCCCCTTGCCCCGCAATCCAGTGTCCGCATTAAATGACCCTAATTGGAAAATTGCTATGATCGATGAATATAATGCTCTTATTGATAATAAGACGTGGGAGTTGGTGCCCCGTCCATATGGTACTAATATTATCGTGTCTATGTGGATTTTTGCTCACAAGGAGAATTCGAGATGGGTCCTTTGCTCGGCATAAGGCGCGACTTGTTGGTGATGGTAAGACTCGGCGAGGTTGGTATTGATTGTGGTGAGACGTTTAGTCCGGTGGTCAAACCTGGCTACCATTCGTACCGTACTTATCTTGGCTCTTTCAAAGACTTGGCCGATTCATCGGTTGGATGTCAAGAATGCGTTTCTACATGGAGATCTCAAGGAAACGGTCTATATGCATCAGCCGTTGGGTTTCGAGATCCCAACCGCCCTCATCATGTACGTTTGTTGAAAAAGTCCTTATATGGGCTTAAGCGGTCTCCACGTGCTGGTATACACGATTTGCGGATTTTGTTTCGACTATTGGGTTCACACACGGCAGTCCGATAATTCTTTGTTCATCTACCGCCGTGGTTCATCATTGGCCTATATTCTCGTTATATGTGGATGATATCATCTTGACCTTGCCTCCTCCGATGCTTTGCGTCGGTCTATCATGGACATGCTCGGTTCCGAATTTGCTATGAAGGACTTAGGGCCGTTGAGTTATTTTTTGGGGATTGCCGTCAAACGTCATTCGGTGGCTTGTTTCTGTCTCAACGGAAGTATCTTTGCCGAGATCATAGAGAGGGCCGGGATGTCATCCCGTAAGTCCACTTCCACACCGGTTGATGCAAACCCAAAGCCGAGTGCCGCGACGGTGCACCATACGAGGACCCGACCCGGTATCGCAGATCTTGCGGGGGCCCTCCGAGTATCTTACCTTTACCGGACCGGATATTACATATGCGGTTCGGCAGTGTGTTTATTCATGCATGATCCCGAGTTGAGCACATGAATGCAATCAAACGCATCATTCGGTATATTCAGGGGACACTAGACTATGGGTTGCACTTGTATCCCTCATCTACATCCACACTTGTCTCTTACACGGATGCTGATTGGGGTGGGTGTCCAGACACCGACGGTCGACCCGCTCTTGTATGTTCCTTGGCAACAACTTGGTCTCTGGTCGCCAAACGTCGAGCAACTTTATCACGCTCAAGTGCGAGGCGAGAATATCGAGGGTAGCGAATGTGGTCTCCGAATCATGTTGGCTACGTAATTTGCTTTTGGAGCTTCATTGTCCCATTCAGAAGGCAACCTTGGTATATTGCGATAACATTAGTGCCATCTACCTGTCAGGTAACCCAGTTCAACACCAGCGCACCAAGCATATCGAAATGGACATTCACTTTGTCCGTGAAAAGGTTGCAAAAGGTCAAGTTCGCGTATGCCATGTCCCGTCTCGTTATCAAATTGCGAGACATCTTTACAAAGGGTCTACCGGCGGTTCTCTTTGAGGATTTTAGGAACAGTCTCGAGCGTTCGAAAACCGCCCGCTATGCTACTGCGGGGGTGTGTTAAACAACGCAATATACATGTGATATACACCGAATATACATCGGTGTATATCACATATATATCACTAGGCAAAAACAGCAAACAGCGGCAAGGGCCTCGGCGGTGGGCCACTTTGGCGGTGGGCATTTGGAAGGCCATTGCTGACTGGAGCGAGAAGCCCATCACGGGAGCAGGCCCTATGATCACGGAAAAGCAGTGTATATGAGGAGTATATATTTATGTAATATTGTTGTATAATGATTACCATAATTAGAGTTATACACCTACCATAATTGTATAGTTAGAGTTATGGTAGAATAAGGTTTTAGGAATAGATTAGGAATAGGATTCTCCTATTTTGTAACTTGTATATATATCTATTCAATCAATGAAAATAATCAAGGGGATTATTTCTTTCAGTTTCCTCCAGTGCACTTTTTGAAATTGCCCTTTAAGTTTCAAGTAGAATGTCTTTGTTGGAAATTGCTTTATTTGTGATATGTCTTCTATATCATAACCTGCCTTCACACCAAGAAGATTCAAGATTTCTTGTTGTACCCCATCAGTCACACCCCCAAAATATATGCAAAAAATATTCTTGGAATTTCTCAAACAACAAGTGCACTGATTTAGTATTTATATCTTCAGCAAAAGCCAGTTGTATAAATCATCAGCCCGATCCTCTCCCCTTTGCAAAAAATAACGGTCATATTTTGGCCTCGTGCCCATTTTTGGCCTCCCCTACCCCCTTAATATTTATTTTTAACCCCTAAGTTAATATATTTACACTTTAACTCAATTTTTCAAGTATAAATACCTCATTTTCTCTTCATCTTTCTCACAAATTTACCTATAATCTCTCAATCTATCTCTCTACAAGTTTACATTGTCTACTAAATATTAAATTTTATTTGTTCATTTGTATAACTATATCAAAGTTCAAAAATTGGAAGTGAAGTTGGCAACTAGCTTGAGGATCATCCATCGAGCAAAGTTTCAATTTTCAACCTCGATTACACGTCGACGTTACGTTGGCGTTTGATACCTTCGTTCCTTCTTTAAATTACTATTGTTACTTTATTTTAATTAGCGCACTTAATTTCATTATCTTTAATTATTTATTAGCATAATTAAAATAGAAGAAATAAGATGAATGTTTAAGGGTAAGGGTAAATGTGCTTCTTCTAGTAGGGTAATCAAGGACATGAGTACTTCTTTTAGTCATCCTATTCCTAAATATGATGATTTGATTGATTACACACATATAGATGAAATTGAATTTTTTAATGATATACCATTAGACGATGAGATATTTTCTGCAACTCAACTAGACTTTAGTTTAGAAGATAATCTAGATGACACACTAACTAATCTAGATGACACACCCACCAGTGCACCTCAAACTGAAACTGGAACGCCTCATATTCCCCCTAGTATGAGACGAGGCCCAACACAATGAAAATTAAAATCAGACGCATGAACTTTTTTTTATAGGGACCAAGAGAATCAAGTAGTTAGATGTCAAATTTGTAAAAATGTTTATAAATTTAAAATGGGAAACAGGGTGGGACGAGAGGTTTATTGAGACATGTACAAACTTTCACAAAGCTAGGTGGGATGAATATGAGGCTACAAAGTCGGGTGCGCCAATGCGCTCTCAGTCAGGACAAGGTTCGCATACTGTCCCGGACCAAGTACATGGTCAAATTAACCCGATGATGGGGGGAATTGTAGGCCCTAAATACGATAAATATAAAGATAGGGAAACAATAGCAAAATTAGTTGTGGTGAAGGGTTTGCCTTTTTCATTTCCTTCATCTCCTGGTTTTATTCATTACATTATAGATATGTATAATTCTGCTTTTAACGGTTTTTCTAGATCAACTGTTAGGAAAGATGTTTTTAAATTTGCACATGAATATCAACAGTATTTACGTTATTTATTATATAATTTTCCTGACAAAGTATCTATCACGTCTGATATAGGTCGTAATACTAATGGTCATGATTATTTAACGATAACATGTCATTGGATAAATTATAAACGGTCTATGTAAAAACGTATTTTAGTCTATAGATATATTGATGATAGGTATACTTGAACTTTTATTTTAGAAAATATTCATCAAGTTTGCAATTATTATGGAATAACTGATAAAATTATGACTATTACATTAGATAATGTTTCTTCTAATAATTATGCTACTAGACTTTTAAAAGATCTATTTAACTCCATCTTTTTCTAATCATTTTCATATAAAATGTGTGTGTCATATTTATAACTTAGTTGTAAAGGATGGTCTATCACTTTTTGAAGACATTCTTAATAAAATACAATTTGCTATAAATTTTATTTTTATTGTATTTTTAGAAGTAATAGAATAAAACGAAAAAAAAGAATATAAAAAAACTAGTCACGATTGTAAACTACCTTATAGAAAAATTCTTGAAGAAGTAGCGACTAGGTGGAATTCTTTATACGAACAACTACTTGTTGCTTATGATTATAGAAGACCTATAACTTTATTTTTAACGCTCATAATCAAAATCCAACTGATATGGTTATAGATAACGATTGAGAAAAAATTTCAGAACTTATTGTATTTCTAGAGAAATTTTTACAAGCAACAAAAGAATTTTTCGGTATATATTATCATACTATTTCAACTATGTTGTTTTATATAGCTCTAATATTTTTATTACTTAGTGAATATATGGAAAAAACCAGCCTATAAGGCACCTATTAAAAATGTTTATCAAATTAAAAAAATATTTTATTCCTATTCCCACTATTTATATTATTGGTGTTGTATTAAATCCGACTATTAAAATAGACGGTTGTAAATCACTAATTGAAACTATTTATAATTGTATAGCAGTACTTCCACCTCAATCCAAATGACTCACCACCTATTGAACAAACTAAAGAAGAAGTGTTGTCTAGCATACAAGATGAATGCAAAAAAGTATATAGGTATTACCAACAAGAAAGTGCTAGCAACCAACGGACTTCCATACCATATTCTTTTTCTTCAACACAATCTCAAAAAAGACTTGTCGTTGTTACGGCTAGTATTGAAAGTCTTAGACATAGAATGTATAGTTGTAACACTACTAACCAAGTTAGTGAGTTTGATGTTTTTATTTTGCAGGGTATTGTACCGTACCAAGCAGTTCTCAATGAAGAAGGACGTGAAGACTTGCTTAAATATTGGAGGGAGAATGAGAAGACATATCCGACACTGTCAAAGATGTCCCGAGATGTGTTGAACATTCAAGCGTCATCAACAACGTCTGAAAGCATTTTTTCTGCCGGTAGATTTCTAATAGGATAGCACAAACACTCATTAGCGGGAGACAGCTTGGAGATTGAAAATTATTCAGAGATTGGATACGAGCGGAGCGGAGAAGATGAGGTCAACCAGATATCAACGAAGAAGAAGACGAAAACTACAACGAAATCTTATCCGACGGAGGTGGAAGCGACGTCGAGCAATTTGACCAACAAATATCAATTCCAACCGAAGAACCACAAGAAATTATAAAGAAACCAGAAAAGGTGTTTTTAAATATGTAATTTTTTTAATTGCAATTTTACTATGTTATTTGCAACTTTCAACACCACAAAGTTGCAATTTTTAAATTGTATTACAAAAAAATCATATTTCTATTAAATAATATAAGAGACACAAAAACAGCCTTGAAATGATTTTATTACACTATCTTGTTCAATTATTGAGTTGTTTATATATGTTATTTTTTAAAATTAAGTGAAAAAAATAATTGGAAAATCCCGTACACGACAAGACCGGTCCCCTTTTCCGACGGGACCGAGAACGGGACGGGACATTGGTGGATCCCGCCAGTCCCGTCGGAGGATCGGTCCCGCCCTCCCCCGTTCCGTCGGGTCTCATCTCGTCGAGACCAACCCCGTTGGCCACCCCTACTGGAAACATGGAGAGGACGAGAGCGAGAGTGGGGGTGGGTGGGGGATTTTCTTATTTTTTATTTTTATTGTGAATATAGTAGCGGGTCCGCCTTATTTTTTATGAAATTCACGCGCCTAAATTTCTTTTTCTTTTTTTGCCACATCAAGATTTGGGTGATATTTATTATACCTCAAATAAGAATAAGGGGGTAAAGAAATACTCGTAAAGTTAAATTGCTAAAGTGAGTTTTGGAGACAAGTTAAGGAGGGAATTTCTGTATTTTTTCTATATTTATTAATTTGATGTAAACACCCGATGTGGACTAATGATTTATTGAAAATAATATTTTTATCTCATAAAGGTAGGAGTAAGGTCTGCGTACATCACACCCTCTCTAGACTTCACTTATAAATTATAATGAATATATTATATTGTTGATATAAATACCCGATATGAATAAGTTTTTACTCAATTTTAAACATGAGTCAACTTTGATGGAGCAATAAGATTGAAGATCTAAGCCTTAATTAGATGATCTTTTCTTGAAGATGTTACCAACCCTCCTGCAAAAAGCTAGAGATTTCACTTTGAGTAAAAAACAACATAAAGAATCAAAGTGGTAAAGAGAAAGTATCTGCCAAGTTTGACCATTTGTTGCTATATCTCTACCCTCTTCGCTCTTGCCAGCTATATGGAATCAATCAATGTATTATTTTATTTTCTTCCGATTTTCAAGTCGTAATTTGACTTCTTCTAGAACTCAAAATGTATCTTGCTCTAAACCAAATAAAAATATGGAAAAGTGAAATGCAAATGGGAAACTAAAGAAAATGCAATGCATTGAGATTTGAGGCCATGTAGTCAAATGCAACCACTATTATAACTGTGATTCAATCTCAAACAAAATTAGATTGAATATACAAATTCTCATTGATCAATATTATTTTATTTAAACTCAATTTAAGACAATATGGTACAAAATAAAAATAATACTCCGTAATAAAACAAGAAGTACTAGAAGTTATTTATAGTTTCTATTGATATATACCGTAACTAAAAGACTAAACAACTTCTAAAAATAGATACAAATTTCTTATCATTCTGTCTATCAAAATTTAAATAGATAAAAAAAAAATCAAAACTTTTTATCTCAATAGAAATTTTAACCCTAGTTTATATTAGTTTTCACACTTTTTGACAGCTACATTACACTTTGGGTGCTTCTTCTAATAACATAATAAAATAAACTAACTTCAATTTGAGACTTAAATTCACATAACACTCTTTTTGTGTGGTAGTTTATGAAGAAATAAGATGTGCTTTTACGTAAATATGTGGTTTCACCTTTCTTTAATATGGGAATTTAACTTTCCGTTTTTTTTAGACTTTTCTTTTTCACGTTTCTTTGAAACAATTCATGCTAAAATCAAGAGGTGGCGTAGTTAACTGGGAAACTAAATTTTAAAAATGAAACTTTAAGGTAAAAGCTGTTGGATATGTAAAGCAGGACGAGAAGTAAATAAATATTACAAGTGTTCGAAATGATAAATAAATAGCCAATATTTAGAAATGTCGCAAGCTTGTTGAGTCTTGAATTTTGATAACCTGAAATCAAGAAACACTAAATCTGGATTGTTACAACTGTGGGCTGAGTCGAGAGATGACTCTCTGTCTTTAAGACAAGATTGCCCCGTATATATGCTTTTATGTTAACGGACAATAGTCTCTCAAGATAAAACAACAACTAATCAACACTACAAAGCAAATATGTTGATTCTGACGAAGAAAGCAAACACGAAACGACTTGTTGAAGAATGAAAAAGGAAGGAAGAGTTTCCGTTTTAGACACTGTTTCTGCTCACGTTTTTGGACAGAATCTATGTTGTTTCTCTCTTTTGTTTGTCTTTGTGTGTATATTGTGTTGTCTCGTTTTTTCTGTCACCCACAATTGAGCCAAAATGCATCAATATATAGCATAAGGGGATACTTCTCAACTGCCAAGAAATGATTGTTTATGGCCATTGAATGAGGGAGTAATCAGCCAAGTAATGGTTGTTTATGGCCATTGAATGAGGGAGTTAATCAGCCAAGTAATGGCTGGTTAATGTGCAATAACGCTCCAAAAATCAACCCAAACGGAAGGCAGAAAGCTTCTGCCTTCCGTCGTTCCCAATTTCATCTTTTCAGAAACTCCAGGGATCAAACTGTAAATATTAAACAATTTGGGGTCTATCAGAAGAAGCCCAAAGCCCAAAGCTCACGACCCACGACCCGGACGGGACCGGACGGGCGGGCAGCGGCGGCGCGCGTGTGTGCTTAGCCTTGAACCCAAGCATATCTAGGTCCTCCCTTCCTCAAACACATGGGTTACCAAACCCTTGGCCAATTCTGAGACTTATAAAGAGAACAATTCTTCCTTTTCCCACCGATGTGGTAGATTTGTCCCACACCATATTTCCATGCCTCAAACACCTTACTTCGTGGACCAATATCTCTTTCATTTCTCAATGAAATTTGACGAATCTTGGCCCTACGATCATCTACTCACTTAGTAGATTATGCACGTGTGAAGAGACAAAGCCTCCAACATGCGGAACCCTAGTGTTTAAGTCATTAAATACGGTGGACGCACCTCCCCACCAAAGATAAATTTCCAACAAAAGCTAATGTAACGAATGTATTGTACTTTGTTTCAAGGAATGAAAGCAAAGTGCATAATATCTCAACTCATTATCTTAAAGCACCCCACTTGTACTTATTCTTTTCCTCAGTTTTTTTTAATGTTACAATTAGCAAGAATAGTCGAAAAACCACTTAGATATAATAGAGACATAAACCAACATATCATAAGTTGCATAATAGGAATAGATCTGATAAATGAAAAAGATAAACAACTATAAGAAAATTATACAGAAATAAAAGGAAAGAAAGAAAAAATAATATTCTTGAGGAATTTATCAGCATTAAGAGAAGAAAGACTAAGACAGAAAGATGAAGAAATCGAAAAAATAAAAGAACAAAAATTAGGAGAACAAATAAAGAATGAAAACGAAATAAGAGATTTAAAAGAAATTATAAAAGAACAATATAAATATATTGATCTACTAAAATATGGATAAAGGAAAGGAAATAATAGAAGATTCAGGAGTACCACTTTATCATATGAATACTTATGAAGGGGGAACAACCCAAACATTAAGTTTTAAATCAGAAAACCAGAAAATACAGGATGAAACAGAAGAATTATCTGTAAAAAAGATATTTAAAACAAAATGGTTTGAAAGAAACAAAGAAATAAGATATATAGCTCAAAAACATGAGAATATAATTGATATTACCATTACTAATGGAAGAACTAAAATAAATTTGATAACTAATGAAATAATAAAAAGAGAATTAGCAAAGTTACCAACAAAAAAGGCAAAGAAATATAGAAATATTTACTTTGGAGGAGTAGAATTTACAATAAAAGCTTACTTTCAAAAGAATATTGACACACCAATACAAATCTACGTATTAGATGACAGAATATTAGGAAACTTACAAGATGCATTAATATCCGTAATAAAAGGAAATTTAATATATCAAAAACTAAAATTTACTATACAACCAGACTTTAGCATATCGTTAAAAGATGAACACAAAGATTTAGCTTTAACCCTATACTATAAGTTAGAAGGAATAAACATGCCACCAGGGAGTAAAGTAATGAGTATAGAAACAAAAATGATTTATGCCTTAACAGAAATCACCATGTAAAGAAACAACATGAAATGAATATAATAGTACCAAAAATGTATAAGGAAATACTAGAACAGATTGAGCATAAGGAAAACTCTAAGATAACTATACCAGAAGAGATAGTTATGGATTTTAATATAAAAACATTAACTCCGTCAAGAAGATTAATACCAAGAATAGAATGATCTAGATTAAGTATAACTAGAGAATCATTAGTCACACGACAGAATAGTTTACCAAGAATACAACCGAGAACAATAGATTTAATAAATATAGACAGTAGTAGATTAAAAATCAAGGTTATAATATTTAAAAAGATGATAACCGTAGACGGTATAGCAGAAATAAACACAGGAGCAATTAAAAGTTTTATACACATAAGCAAGATAAACGAAGAAGAATGTAGTATAATAGAACCACAGACTTATAATTACCCTGAGAATGAAAGAGAAATAATAATTACTAAAAGTATAAATTTAAGATTTAAAATCCAAGATTTAGAATATAAGATAAACATAGGGGTAATAGAATACGATAGTATTAATGAATTAATGTTAGGAAGCGATTTTTTAACTATGATAAACTATAAGATAAATAACGACGGAATTGAAATAAATGATCAAGGAAAAACTAGATTTATAAATAATATATGAATGTACAACTAAAAATAATAAAGAAAAAACAAAAATTAAAGACTATAAAGACGGTCTTATCAGGAAAAATATATTCACTAGATCTAATGATATCAGAAATACATTCTTATGAAAGACTAGTAAGACTGAATACAGAAATATATTCACTAGATTCTATTTCTGATATCATTAGATCTAGTGAATATATTTCTGTATTCAGTCTTACTAGTCTTTCATAAGAATGTTGTTCTTCTTCCATGGTTGTGATTATTTCTTCTAAACTAGCATCTTTATTTCCCTTTTCTGGTTAATTGATTTTAAAGACTCTATATTCTTCTAGCCATTTTGCTTTTAAATCAATTATCATCTTATGCTGGTTTCTAGTTTCTACCAATAATTCTTTTGATCTTCTATGTCGCCATAGAATTCTATTCAAAATTCTAACACTTCTAAACGATGGATGTTTTCTCATTGTTTATTACTTGTTCCTATTACAAGCTCTGATACCAAATTGTGTACGGGCTGTACGACGGATCTTTTCATCATCTAATAACCCCTAGAGGTCGGAATCTAGATGGCAATCATGGTTAATCAATTTTATTAAACCTTTTTTAGAGTTAATCAGATTATATAGAGTTGATAATCTAAATTGCAATTTCATTTTTTAATAAAGAGTCTATAACCTTTTATCAATATCCAGATAATCGTCTATCAATATCCAAACATTATAACAATAATCGTCTATCAACATCTAAATATCATAACAGTAGAGTAATATGCTTATCAAAATCATAATTAGAAAACACATAGTTTGAACACATACCTTTATTCAGATTTTCAGATCACCTGAGTAGCTCAACCCACCTATGGCACTGCCTCCCTGCGTCCTCCTGACTTTACGGGATAATGGCCTGGGTGCTTGGGAGTCCTCACGGATATCCTATGATAATCTTCTGAAAGATGTTGTGTTCTTACTCATATGGTTCTAATCATAAGTTTTCAAAGCAGTCTACTCTAGCTTTTATGATATTCTTCGTTGATATTCAATTAATCTTATGATGTTCTTCGTTGATATTTGATTGTGGACTTGATATTGGATTATAGACTAAGAGTTGTTTTAGCTTGAGAGAGTTTTTTGTAAGGTGTGAGAGTTGTGTATATTCCGATAAATTTCCTTTGTACAAGAGGCTCCTTTTATAGATAACCTCGGATATTCAACTATTTAACTTTAATCAGAAAGTCATAAAGTAAATAGTAATAGACAAAATTCTTTTCAAAAAGTCTTAAAGGCTACAGTGCCTTGTCTGTTACTTTTCTAAAGTTGTTTTGTCTTCTTCTTCTTTTTTCAAAGTTGTCGCTTTTTCTCTTGTCCTTATTCGGCTGCTTTTCAGATGCTTTTCCAGCCATTTTGTTCTGTAATGACTTCTCGTCAGGATGTCATTTTCTTGTCTGGCTGCTTTTCTGTTTACTGCTTTCCAGTTGTCCAGTTGTCTAGTTGTCTTTTGATTCTTTTGAAAATATCTTCTCAGTAACCAATTGTAATCCGTTAATCTTTTTTGGTCTTTACCATAGTTGAAAACTATGTGGGCCATAATTTTTTTGAGGTTTACCGTAGTTGAAACTACGTTGGGCCATAATCATTGAGTTTCCAAGCAATGAATTGCATGGTCCCTGCCATAATAATCGTTTTGGGCCATAAGGCCTCTTTTTTGGGTTATAGGTAGTAAAACTACATATTCCCTGTCATAATAATCTTTTGGGCCATGAGGCTCCTAATCAGTTTTGGGTTACAAGTAGTTAACACTACATGCTCCCTATCATAATAATCAATTAGGTGTCAAGTAGATGAATCTACATGATACATGTAAGAGTAATCAATTTTTCCCTCCTTATTCAAAAGGATCAGGACTTTGCTCTTTTTTTATGTTTACATTAGATGATGATGGCGTTTATGTTCTTATCACTGGTCTTTTCTTTTGTTCTATCATACTCTTGTAATGTCTTATAGTTTCCTCTGCATGGGTATGCTTCAAGCTGGTAATCTTGTTTAACAATAAGGTTAACTCAGTGGTTTCCTTTACTTCTATGTCGTTGTCATAGTAAAGGGTCATTATCTCCTCTACATCTCCACCTTGGGAACATCCAATTATGGATGCTTTCCTTGTTCTCAGCATGTCCTCTATTCTTGTCTTTAGTGTTATTAATCCAAATACTATTTTGGCACTAAGCCAATCTTGAAACTTTTCCAGCGTACAGGGTATTTTCATGTTCAAATTTTTGTCATCCCCGCTGATGGTGCTATTCCTTCCTGTCTTAAATATTTGACAGATAACAATAGGTTTACCTTTTAAATCTGTTGATGTGTCTAATATTTGTATTCCGTAGATTCCTTTTCCGAAGGATTCCATCATTAGCTCCGTTGATCTTGTGATAATCTGTGGTAATCTGGTGATGTTGATCATATTTTCATCTGTAATTATTTTGTCAATGAATCCATATGTAAATAGTCTTTCCACTATACTCGGATTTGCTCTTTCACTGCAGATAAACCTGGGATATTTACTCAGTTTTGCACTGCGTACAATATCAGCGTTAGTCTTATAATCATAAAATTCATTAATTTTTTCGTAAGCACTAATCAGTTCTGGTTTATATTTCAGTGTATCTGCCATTGATACTGCTGCTGATGTTGAGGGTATCGGTGATGGCATAGTTGCTAATTTGGATAAGAATGGTGTAAACGTTTTTTGTTGTACTGGTGGTATGGTAGTCGGTTTTTTCTGTTGGGCTTCTTGTTGTAGGATTTTTAGTTTAGAGAAGTCTTGTATGGCTTTTGTTAGCTTGTTGATTGACTGGATATTTTCTTATAATCTGGTAATCATTGTTTCATTTGTTCGGATAATCTCTTGCATAGCCTTGGCTATGTATTCTTCAAAGTCTTCGCTGCTAATTGACATTGTTATATCTGCTAAGAAAATCAGCTAAAACATTCTTAGTTCCAGATATATTCTTAACAATAAAATCATAGCAGTAAAAGAATGATTGCCATTTTCTCCTTTTATTCAATTCTGGTAATGAGTCTATTCTGTTTTTAATAAAGTCTTTTACCTGTGTGTTATCAGTTCTAACGATGAATTTTACTGGTAGTAAATGATAATGAAATCTCTTTATTCCAAATTTTACCGCCAATAATTCTTTCTCATTTATATGGTAATTCTTTTCATTTGGTTTCCATGTTCCTCCCCCATATCCACAAATTAACATTTTTTCTTTATCTATATCTTCTTTACCATATGCTATTAGGACTACTCCCCATCCTATGTCACTAGCATCTGTAAAGAGTTCAAGTTGATTTTTTTGTGTTGGTACTCTATGTTTTGGTAATGATTTTACCTTTTCTTTAATCTGGTTTATAGCCTTTGTATGTTCTTCTTTCCATTCAAAGGTTACATTTTTCTTTATTAGATCTTGTAGAGGTTTCCTTAGGTATGGTAAATCTTTTATATGGTCTGAGGCGTACTTTATTATTCCTAAGAATTGTTGTACTTCTCTTTTATTTTCTAATTTTTCTTTAAAATTTTTAATCTTTGATACAACATGTTCCTGTAGTTGTATTCCTTCATTATCTATAACATATCCTAAATATTCAATGTTATTCTTAAATATTTCAGACTTCTTTTCAGATAAAAGTATTCCATGTTGTTTTACAGTTTCTATGAACTGTTCTAAATGTTTTATGTGATCTTTTAAATCATTACTACATATCAATATATCATCTACATATATTATGCAGAAGTCTGCCAATTTTCTAAATATCTGATCCATTCTTCTTTGAAATATTTGCGGTGCATTCTTTAATCCCATGGGTAGTACGTTCCATTCATAGTGTCCTTGAGGGGCACTGAATGCTGTTAAAGCTCTTGATTCTTTTGTTAGCTTAATCTGCCAAAATCCGCTTTTACAATCGAACTTACTAAACCTATTCTTGTTTCCTAATCTGTTGATAAGGTTTCTTTTATAAGGTAGAAAGTATCCATCAACGATAGTCTTTGTATTCAATTCTCTGTAGTCAATTACCATTCTGGCTTTTCCTCTTTTTTGTTCATTGTGTTTCCTTACTAAAAAGGCCGGGCTACTATGTGGACTTTTGCTTTCTTGTATTACTTTCATTTCTATTAATTCCTTAATCCGTGTTTCAAATTCTATCTGATCAGTTGGGCTATATCTTATTGGTTTTGATCTAATTATATCGTTAGGGTCTATCAATTTTATTTCTCCATATATTCTTTCTTTTTCCCATAACTGCATTGGATTTTCTCCAAAGTTTGTTTTTAACATCTTAAGGTATTTTTCTTTTAATAATTCTAGATTATTATTTCTATCAGTTTTTATTGTACATAATCTTAATGTATTTACTGGTAATACTCTTTTTAATATTATCCATTTGTTATAGGGTGATTGTAAGCTAAATGTATTCTTATTTATAACTTGTGTTTTAAAGTAGTCTAGGAAGTTATTTCCTAATAAAACTTGTTGTTTCATATTGTCTAGTTGATATACTATTGGTAATCTAAATATAGTTTTTCCTAGTATAATCCTCATATTTTCTGCTACTATATCCAATTCTTTTGACTGTTCATTAAATCCTGATACTCTTGCTCTATGTATTCTAGATCTTTTCCATCTATGCGATTCTAATACATCTTTTCTAGCTAAGCATATATCTGCTCCACTATCAATGAATATTTTTTGTATAATCTGTTGTTGTGCCTGTGTTAATCAGAAACCAAACGGAAAGACAAAAAACCGAGAAAAAAACAGAAAGCGGAAAAATAATACGAAGTAAGAAAATATCCGAGACCACGAATTCTTTGTGTGTCCTTAAGGAATTTAATCCCCTCTTTGTACCCGAGGTTATGGATTACTTCCTCCCGGGATAAAACGGATATACCTGTCGTAGGAGTAGCGGTACGTCAAACGCCTTCGACTTCGACGAACTCAAAGTTAGCAACGAAACACAAGTAAGACTCGATAGTTTTATTTGTGAAAAAGAATGCGAGAATTTCGGATGCAGAAATTTTTGGTTTTTGGTATCTTTAAAATGAGGCATTGCCTTAGTTTATATAGCCTTGAAGGTGCCTCTTCGGAATAGGTTGGTGACTGTTGTTCGGAAAGGTTGCCTTCCATTTCTCATTCACACCAACTTGGCTAGTTTTATTCATTAACTAGCTTTAACAATCCCCCACATGAATGGGGAATGGCTATATGATGAAAAACATGCATGACAAAAAACTATGTGATTCGTAAGCAAGGATTAATCGCATCTGGATAAGTAGATTTCTCTTTGAACTTTCCGTAGTGAACATATGTCGGATATACTCGGTCAATCGGTAGATGTGATATCTTTGAACCATCGAGCTTTGGTGTATACCTAGACAACCACATGTCACACAATTAACCCTTTAACCGTCTTTGGTTCTCATTGTTTTGTTCGTTTCAGCCATGAACACTGCCTGGTTCATAAGTGCGTAGAGAATTGGCCTTACATAATTCTCCTTGAAGCGGCTTACACTTCACACTTACATAGGTGATTCCTAAATGTGTCATCCCGTAGATACACTATTTGATATACCCCGTACCAAACTTAGGAACCATTAAAAAGCCGCAATGCTTTATCCTGATCTTGAACATTGTCTCATCACGAGAATGGACCAAAGAGTTATTGTGACAATGTTGAACCGTCATTAATGACTTTGTTTGATCTCTTTGAACCTAGATCTTGGGATCTCCAGTCTTCTAGGTAGAGTTACCGTCACGATGACTTGTCCTCGGCCATAGTCCCATTCCCCTTGATGATCTTTCAACTACCTCTCTAGTTAGGCCTTTAGTTAGTGGATCCGACACATTATCTCTTGACTTAACATAGTCAATTGTGATAATTCCACTAGAGAGTAGTTGTCTAACGGTATTATGTCTTCGTCGTATGTGACGAGACTTTCCGTTGTACATAAGGCTCCCGGCTCTTCCTATTGCCGCTTGGCTATCGCAATGTATGCATATAGGAGCCAACGGTTTGGGCCAAAATGGAATATCTTCTAAGAAATTCAGGAGCCATTCAGCTTCTTCACCGGCTTTGTCTAAAGCTATGAACTCAGATTCCATTGTAGAGCGGGCGATACATGTCTGTTTGGATGACTTCCAAGACATTTGCTCCTCCACCTATGGTAAAAACATATCCACTTGTGGATTTAGTTTCGATTGAACCGGTGATCCAATTTGTATCATCCTTGTATCCTTCAATAAGCTGCAGATACCTGTCGTTTATAATGCAAAGCAAAGTTTTGAGTATGTTTTAAATACCCCAAAACTCGTTTTCATCGCCACCAATGTTTTTGGTCGGGATTACTAGTGTAGCGACTTAGTTTACTTATAGCACATGCAATATCGTGTCGCGTACAGTTCATGATATACATCAAACTTCCCAACACTCGGCATAATCCAATTGAGAATGACTTTCACCTTTATTCTTTGCAAGAGCAAGGTTCATATCAATTGGCGTCTTTGCAACTTTAAAGTCCAAATACTTGAACTTTTCAAGTACCGTTTCAATATAATGAGATTGAGACAATGCTAGACCTTGAGGAGTCTTATGGATTTTAATTCCCAGAATTAAATCGGCAACTCCTAAGTCTTTCATATCAAACTTACTAGCAAGCATGCGCTTAGTAGCATTTATGTTAGCAATGTCGTTACTCATTATCAACCTATCATCCACGTACAAACAAACAATGACTACGTGGTTTGGAGTGTTCTTAATGTAGACACATTTATCACACTCATTTATCTTGAATCCATTTGACAGCATTGTATGGTCAAATTTTGCATGCCACTGTTTGGGTGCTTGTTTTAGTCCGTAAAGAGACTTAACAAGTCGACACACCTTCTTCTCTTTCCCTGGAACTACAAACCCCTCAGGTTGTTCCATGTAAATTTCTTCCTCTAACTCTCCATTTAAGAAAATTTGTTTTCACATCCATTTGATGGATTTCAAGACCGTACACGGCGGCTAACGCTACTAACACCCGAATAGATGTAATCCTCATTACCGGCGAGTATGTATCAAAGTAATCAAGACCTTCTCGTTGTCTAAACCCTTTAACAACTAGTCTTGCCTTATATTTATCAATAGTACCATCGCTTTCATTTTCTGCTTGAAAATCCATTTGGAACCTAAAGGTTTATTCCCTGGAGGAAGGTCAACCAATTCCCAAGTATGGTTGTTTAAGATGGATTCTATCTCACTATTGATTGCCTCTTTCCAAAATTGAGCTTCCGATGAAGACATAGCTTCGTTGAAGGTTCGAGGCTCATTCTCCAACAAAAATGTTAGAAATTGGTCCAAATGAAGTAGACGTCCTTTGACGTTTCTTTGCGTCTCGATTTTTACTCATCAGGAATATTTTCCTTTGTTTCTTCCCGAGGTCGTTTAGATTCTTTGCTAGACGACTCACATTCCTTTTTATACGGATATATGGTTTCAAAGAAGTCAGCATTATCTGATTCAATTACCGTATTTACCTGAATGTCGGGATTTTCTGATTTGTGAACCAGAAATCGATATGCCTTACTATTTGTGGCATATCCTATGAAAACACAATCAATGGTTTTAGGTCCTATTTTTACCCTTTTGGGTTTAGGAATTTGCACCTTGGCCAAACACCCCCACACTTTGAAGTATCCCAAATTGGGCTTCCTTCCTTTCCACTTTTCGTATGGAATAGATTTTGTTTTGCTATGGGGCACTCGATTGAGTATTCGGCTAGCTGTTAGAATGGCTTCCCCCACAAGTTCTGGGGTAAACCGAACTTATTAACGAGGCATTCATCATTTCTTTCGTGGTTCTATTTTTCCTTTCCGCAATTTCGTTTGATTGTGGCGAGTAAGGGCGATTGTTTGATGAATAATGTCATATTCCAAACATATTTGTTCAAAAGGAGATTCATATTCACCGCCCCTATCACTCCTTATCATTTTAATCTTTTTGTTAAGTTGAGTCTCAACTTCAGTTTTGTATTACGAATGCTTCAATTGCTTCATCTTTACAATTAAGTAAATAAACGTAGCAATACCGCGTACTATCGTCAGTAAAAGTTATGAAATACTTCTTTCCACCGCGAGATGGGATTGACTTCATGTCACAAATATCTGTATGGATTAAGTCTAAAGGACTTGAATTCCTTTCAACTGACTTATAAGGATGTTTAACATACTTAGACTCAACACAGATTTGACATTTTGATTGATTGCATTCAAACTTAGGCAATACTTCCAAACTAATCATTTTTCGCAAGGTTCTATAATTGACATGTCCTAAACGTGAATGCCATAAATTATCGAACTGGATCAGTTTTGACAGCAACAATTATAATACGCAACGGTGAAGATTTTATTTCTTCAAACCGAATCAAGGTTACACAAACAGATTTAAAATCCTTGAAACGAAATGCAGTAAATTGTATGTTGTATACTTGATGAAGTTTTTATATCTTCAAATCAAGTACCCAAATGAGTAGAAAATTATGAAAACTTTAATCTCAACCGGAGTAAAAAAATTCGAAGATTTTAGTCTCCAAACAACATATTAGTTCGTTATACCGAAACAACAAACACCTTTTTTTTTCTTTTTTTTTTCTTGTAAATTGTATGTTGTATACTTGATGAAGTTTTTATATCTTCAAATCAAGTACCCAAAGGAGTAGAAAGTTATGGAAACTTTAATCTCAACCGAAGTAGAAAATCCGAAGATTTTAGTCTCCAAACAACATACAAGTTCGTTACACCGAAACAACAAACACCTTTTTTTTTTCCTTTTTTTTTTTCCCAGTAAATTGTATGTTGTATACTTGATGAAGTTTTTATATCTTCAAATCAAGTACCCAAAGGAGTAGAAAGTTATGGAAACTTTAATCTCAACCGGAGTAGAAAATTCGAAGATTTTAGTCTCCAAACAACATACAAGTTCGTTACATCGAAACAACAAACATACACCTTTTTTTTCCGACAATGTTCTGTAATTGTTAAACAAGAACAAATGAACACAGAAATAAGGATTAAATTCCTTAAGCTTGTTGTTGTGCCTGTGTTCAAAAAATCAGGAAAAACAGAAACCAAACGGAAAGACAAAAAACCGAAAAAAACGAAAGCTGGAAAAATAATACGAAGTAAGAAAATATCCGAGATCACGAATTCACTCGTGTGTCCTTAAGGAATTTAATCCCCTCATTGTACCCGAGGTTATGGATTACTTCCTCCCAGGATAAAACGGATATACCTCGTCGCAGAGTAGCGGTACGTCAAACGCCTTCGACTTCGACGAACTCAAAGTTAGCAACGAAACACAGTAAGACTCGATAGTTTTATTTGTGAAAAAAGAATGCAGAATTTCAGATGCAGAAATTTTTGGTTTTTGGTATCTTTAAAATGAGGCATTGCCTTAGTTTATATAGCCTTGAAGGTGCCTCTTCGGAATAGGTTGGTGACTGTTCGGAAAGGTTACCTTTCATTTCTCATTCACACCAACTTGGCTAGTTTTATTCATTAACTAGCTTTAACATAATCATTTTATTCAACTTATATGCTATATGAGCTTCTATATGAATTGCTACCATTTAATCATTTTCATTTAATCTTCTCTGAAGTTCTTCATCATTTTCGTACTCTTCTACTTCTTTTCTAATGTCTTCGTTTCTCATGAATTGTTCTATATGTCTAGTTATGAGAGTTTGTTGCCAATTTATTTCATTTATTCTTTCTCTTATTTTTCCAAGTCTTTTGGTAATCTTGTTATACCTATCGTTGTAATATTTACTTCCTGTTTCATCAACTGTTGAAGTTATAATTAATTTATGTCTAGTGTATTCTTCACATTGTATCCAGTAATCTCTTTCTCTTCTTAATTCTCTTTTTTCTCTTTCTAGTGGGTTCATTTTTATTCAGAACCACTTTCACTATTAGAGTGTTGGTTGATATAACTTACATTTTCTGTTTCTGACTCTTCGTCTGTTTCACTGATATAGAAATCTTCGTAATCATACCATTTAGTATTATCTTCTTTAATTTGTCTTAGACTCATTATAAAATGTTCTGTATTTATATATTTTATTCCTTTTTTCTTTAACTTTGGGCACTTATTTGCATAGTGTCATTTTTCATTACAGTTCCAACATTTACATTCTTTAACTTTCTCTTCTTTAGTTTTATCTGTTATAGGGTTTACATTTCTTCTTTTTCTGAATTTTCTTTTATATCTAAATTTTCTCCTAGTTTCAGGATTATTTCTATATCTCTTAAATCTTTTTCTCTTATAGGATTTATAATAAGGTTTTTTTTTATATTTCTTATCTTTGTGACTTCTTTCATATTTGTCTTCGTGTCTTTTATACCTTTTATGTTTCTTATATTTATTTTCTTTCCTCTTATCATCGCATCCAAATATTAATCTTCTTTCTGTGAATCCACATATTTCTCTTAATCCTATCTTCTTATCTTTTTTAATCTTTTGTTGCATTCTATATTCTTCACATTTTCTCATTAGATAAGCTCTTAGTACTCTTATTCTTTCTCCTAGAGTATTTTCTTTTGGTTCTAGCTGGATGTATTCTTTTGATATCTCAATATTATACGGTATAGGTAAGTGGTCATAGTATAATTGTTGGTAAATTATTCCTTCTTCTGGTAAGAATCTTGCTTCGTAAAAGAATTTACTAAAGCTAATCGTATATTCTGATAATTTGTTTATTTTACAACATCTCATGTTATTCAGATTCATTATTATTTCAGTTTTTCTTTCTGCTAATATATTTTCTCTGGCTACGAACCATTTTTCTCCTAAGAATTCTCTTTTCAATAATAAATCAAATATCATTAACATTGATTTCCAATCTGTTGCATGACTTAATATTTCTCCTCTTAGTTGGTATGCTATTGATTCTATCCAGTATGCTCTTCTAAGTTTTCTGTTTGTGTACTATTCATTAATGCTATATACATTCCTAAATTCCAGTCTGTTATTCTTCTTCCTACTTCTTCTTCATCGTAAAGGTTATCTAAATCTAGAAAGTATCCGTTATAATTTACTCCTTGAGTCATTGATCCTACAAATTCTTTAAATTCAGCTTGTTGTCCTATAGGTATATGATCTGGTAATCTAGTTCCTCTTCTCGTTATTACTTCTAGGTTAGGGTCTACTAATTCTTCTTCAGGATAATCATTTGTATCTTCATTTATTATATCTTCTGATTCTATTTCGGTTTCTACCTGTCCATTATAGTCATCTTCTATATCACTGTCTGGTTCATCTTCTATTGTAGCATTTACTCTTTTCATATTCTGTAATGCTTCTATTATTTGGTTATTTTCTTTTACTATTTCTGTATTTTCAGAATTTTCTTCTTCCTCTATGAGTTCTACTACTTGTAATTCCTGGTTTATTTGTTTATCGTCGTTACTATGTTTATCTGTGTTGTTATCAGTTTTTTCATCACTGCTTGTAGTAGTTTCATCACTTAATCTTATTTTCTTTAGTTTCTTTTTTTCCTTTTAACCTTTTCAATTGTTCTGTTAAGATGTGTACTTCTTCTTTAAGTTCTAATAACTCTTGCTTTACTTCCCTTAGTTCCATCTTTGTTTCTTTTAGTAGTTTCTTTGTATCCTTGTATTTTCTTTTATATTTTTTATACTTGTCATACCACTCTCCGTTATTATGTAATTTTAACTTTAAATTTTCTTCTTTTAATTCATTTATCTGTTGCTCTTGTCTGTCTAGTCTTAAGTTTAGGTATTCGTAGGTTGTTTTTTCTACTTATTTTAAAGGTATTTTTACTTCCTTTGGTGTTTCTTCCTTTATTGGCTTTGTCCTCATTGGTTCGTACTTATATTTTTCTCTTTCTATAATCTGTTTTCCATGAGTTTTTAAGAATGTGATCGCACTAGGTTCCATTAAAATTTTCCTTCTTTATTTAATATTACTAGTCTGTCTAGAGTCTTTGTTACATTTTCTGATAGTCTTGGTTTTATTTTGCTAATGTCTACCATTATTGGTACTTTACTTCTTCTCCAAGCATCTATTGGTACTATTTCTGGTTTATGAGTATTCATTTTTGTTATCGTGGTTTCTTTACTCGTACTAGCTTCACTGTTAGTTTCTACTTGTTTACCTTTGCCTTTTTCTTCAAGTAACATGTTAAGTTTTTCTAATATTAATTTGAACGTTGGTATTTCAGATACGTTCCATAAATTAGTTAATTCTTCTCTAATCATTTGTTGTGTTTTTGTTTGATTTTCCTTTATTTCATCCATTAGTGATAAGACGCTTTTCATTTTTTCTTTTAATATTATTTCTTCCCATAACGCAGTTATTTTTTCGTTAGAATTAGTCAGGATTGTTTATTCGTCTTTTCCATCCGTTTCCCATGTCTATCCATATTTTATCAAACTTATCGCATTGTTTTTCTAGTTCTCTTATGTCGTTTTCTAACTTTATTTCTCTTGCGCTGTATTCTAAGTTTTTTAGTTGGTTACATCCTTATTGCTAAACCGTATATGTAATAATACACATGATGCTAATCATGCCTTTTTACTTAATAATGGTAAAGTAGTATGGTTTAATGTAAATGGTGTGGATAAAATTTTACCATCTTTTAATGGTGTACTTATTTGGTGTATATTTTTTTTTTAATTTATCACTTGATATGCAACATTATTTTAGCATTACAACTAATTCAGCTTTGCGTCGCTTAAGACATATCAAAAGGGAAAGCCTTTCAAAAATATTTACCATTCGCACGACTTAAACTCAATACTTTGATTAAGAACAAAAATATTGTATCCATCCCACCATAACTTTAGTGGCATTTATGACAACACTTCCCACAATTAATATATGGGGAAATAACAGGAGAAACACTCCAATTTTCCAAATACAAGACCATAAAAGTTGGTGAGAAAGGCAAAAGATCCACTAAACATAATTACAATAATACAAGATCTTGACTTGAAGACAGCATCCTAGATTTCAAAGTTATATATATACAACAACAACATATCTAATGAAATCTCACAATGTGGGGTCTGGGGAGAGTAAAGTGTACAAATACCTTATTGTAAGATGATATTAATCTCCCTTAGGGAATCTTTCCCATTAATATCAATATATATAGTGTACAATAAACAATCCTAATACAAGAGGAATCCTAGTCTCTAATACAATAGGAATCCTAGTTTACCATAATTATCTATCACTAAATATATTTACAATATATGGGATATATTCTAATTATGGGTAGGGATTGTAGTGTTATACTTGTACACGTTTACACTTATCTCTATCTTGGTAGGTAGAACAGTTGTTTCCGAGAGACCCTCGGCTCAAGCAAAGCACAAGCACAAGCAAAGCACAAGCACAAGCAAAGCAAGAGAAACGATCAGACCTGGACAAAAAATTTAAAGCAGTATGAAAATGTTGGTATCAAAAGCGAATAAGTCATGATAGCGCATTCTGAAAAAAGAAGCTGTAACTAACGCAGGTAAATAAGATAAACAAACTACAATAGAGAACACATAGCATCAGAAATCAAACGACATGAGACTATAAAAGCAATATTGCACCTACTAGTATGATAGGTTGGAAATTTAACTATGTGGGATTGAGTTTTTTCCATCTTTAGTGACTTAAACACGTGGGCCCCGCATGTTGGAAACATCATTTCTTCGCACATGTCTAATCTACCAAATGAGTAGATTATATTAGTGCCAAGTATCGTCAAATTTCGTTAAGGAATGAAAGAGATATTGGTACACAAAGTAAGGTGTTTGAGACATGAATATATGGATTGTTTTGGCCAAAATAACAAATCTCCCACATAGGTAGAAGATGGAAGGCTTGAGCACTATATAAACTCTATTTTTGAGTAAGGGTTTGGGTCCCCAATGGGTAACCCATGTGTTAAGAAGAGGGAGGACCTAGGTAAGCTTGGGTTTGGAGCTAAGCCCCCACACGCGCGTCGCTGCCCGCCTGTCCGGTCAGGTCCGGGCTCGGGTCTCGGGTCTGTGGGCTGTCTTCCAAAATTTTCTTTTTCGTCCTGAAACATTGCAACTAATCTGACTTCAACAGTCAAAAATGCCTTCTTATTCACCTATAAATTGAACATTACTATTCAGTTCAAACATACGATTACAGAAATCCTCTCATCTCTTCAACAATTTGTTCTATATATTTTTTCTTCGCCAGAATCAACCTTACTTTCTTTGTATTGTTGGTCTTGGGAGACTATTATCCATTACCGTAAAAGCATATATACGGGGCAATTTTGTCTTAAAGACAGAGAGTCATCTCTCAACTCAGCCTTTCTTCTTGTTTAACCTTTCAGATACACAATTTTTACCTACAATTTAAGACAAAATTTCTAAGTGTTCGAAAAATGTCTGTTTCAAACATTGCTTCTGGTTCTGTTGTTGCTACTCAAGGGAATGTTGTTAGCCCTGCTCCTGCTAGTTTCCAATGCGAACGCTCAGAAAAGTTTCTGGGTACCAATTTCAAGAGATGGCAACAAAAAATGTTGTTCTATATTACTACGTTGAACCTGTCACGCTTTACGACAGAAGATCCTCCTTATGGTGGGGATGCAATAGACACTCATTTTAACACAACGACTGAAGTGGGCGAAGATATTCAGGTCACAAATGCCCTGAAGTTAACACTGCATGCCTGGAATTATATTGATTTCATGTGCAAAAACTGTATTCTGAACGGTCTGTCGGATACACTCTATAGTGTGTATTGCACCGTGAAGACGGCAAAGGAGTTGTGGGAAAAACTCAAGAAAAAGTACAGCGCACAGGATGCGGGTACTAAGAAATTCATCATTGGAAAGTTTCTGAAATTTCAAATGGTGGATGGTAAATCAGTGATGTCCCAAATCTAGGAGTTTCAAATGATTCTTCATCATCTGGACTTGGAAGGAATGAAGCCAAATGAGCAGTTTTTGGTTGCGTCTATGATTGAGAAATTGCCTCCCCCAGGGAACGAGTTCATAAATTATCTTAAACTAAAGAAAAAAAAGGTTTGAAGACCTTATCATCAAACTGCAAATACAGGAGGACAATAAAAGAGCTATATATAAGGGAAAGTAGCCAATGGAGGCAAAATCAAATCTGGTTGATTCGAAGGGAAACACTAACAAAAAGCGCAAGTTCCAGGGAGACGACAAAAGCCAAACGATGGAGAATTTCAAAGAAAGTTGTCATCACTATTGGAAAGTCTGGCCTTATGATCAAAGAGTGCCGCAAACTGAAGCGAGAGCAGAAGGAAAAAGCCAAGAACAAAGGCAAGGCCAAGGCTAACGTTGTACAAGACAAGGATGATCCTTTGAACCTTGACGACATGGTTGTAGATTTCTCAACTGTAGTGCTGGATGCAAATCTGATGGAGAATCCAAGGCAATGGTGGATAGAAATGGGTGCAACCCGTCACAACTGCTCTAACAATAGTACATTCTCCTCTTATGCCCCAATCTCGGGCAAAACATTGTTTATGGGCAACGACGCTACCTCTGAAGTGCAAGGGGTTGGAAAGGTTGTCCTCAAAATGACTTCAGGCAAAGATCTTACTCTGAAGGAAGTGATGCACATCCCTGACATCCGCAAGAACTTAGTTTCTAGGCCACTGTTGGTCAAGGCTGGCTTTAGACTAGTTTTTGAGTCCAACAAATTTCTAATAACTAAGAATGGTATATTTGTATGAAGGGGCTTCGCGTGTGACAGCCTCTTCAAAATAAATAGTATGTCTGTAATATTTTCATCTAATAAAATAAAGCCTTCTACCTACCTGCTTGAATCCTCTAATTTATGGCATCATATATTAGGACACGTTAACTATAAATTCATTCAAAAGTTAGTAAAGTTGGAATTGTTGCCTTCCTTCAACATAAATTCTCAACATAAATGTGAGGTGTGTGTAGAGGCAAAATTAACCAAATCATCTTTCTATTCAGTCGAAAGAAACACCGCTCCTCTAGAACTTATTCACACCGACATATGTGATTTAAGTTTGTGCAAACTAGAGGGGAGAACAAGTACTTTGTGACTTTCATTGATGATAGTACAAGGTACTATTATGTTTACTTGTTGAAAGGTAAAGATGAAGCATTTGAAGCATTTAAACGTTACAAAGCAGAAGTTGAAAATCAACTAAACCTACAAATTAAGGCAATTCGTAGTGATAGAGGGGGAGAATACGTAGCACCATTTGAAGAATACTGTGCCGAATTCGGCATTGTTCATCAAACGACCGCTCCTTACTCGCCTCAGTCTAACAATATTATCGAGCATAAAAACCGTACGTTAAAGGAAATGATGAATGCTTTACTTATCAATTCTGATTTAGCCCAAAACATGTGGGGCGAAGCGATTCTTACCGCTAATACAATTCTCAACAGAGTTCCGCATAAACATAAGGATAAAACTCCATATGAATCATGGAAATGAAAGAAACCCACTTACAAATATTTGAAAGTGTAGGGCTATTTGGCAAAGGTCGAAGTACCTAAACCAAAACAGGTCAAAATTGGACCTAAGACTGTAGATTTCATATTCATCGGATATGCAAATAACAGTAGTGCTTATCGCTTCTTAGTGTATAAGTCGGAGATACTTGATATCCACGAGGGTACGATCATGAAATCAAGGAATGCTGAATTCTTTGAACATATCTTTCTTTCGAAAGGAAAAATAGTTAATTTTGCACAAATGAAGTTATGAACAAAATGCTCAAAATCAACAAGACCTGGGAGTTTCTGACTATCCGGAACTAGACGTTTCAGATCTACAGGACTCAGAAGTTATTAAAACTATCTGAAATGTAATGTTCCCGATCTACAGAACTTAGGGGTTCCAGAGGTTGAACCAAGACGGAGCAAAAGGACCAAAAAGGACAAAACCTTTGGTCCATATTTTATAACCTATATGGTTGAAAATATACCGAGGAAAATTAAGGAAGCATTGTCAACCTCAGAAGCGCCGCTTTGGAAAGAAGATATAGAAAGCGAAATAGATTCCATCATGCAGAACCATACTTGAGAAATGGTTGACCTTCCTCCTGGAAGCAAACATTTGGGTTGCAAGTGGATACTCAAAAGAAAGTACAAAACAGATGTAACTATTGACAAATATAAGGCCAAATTAGTAGTCAAAGGCTACAGACAAAAGGAAGGCCTCGATACTTCGACACATACTCCCCTGTGTCTAGATTAACGCCCATAAGGGTATTTATAGACATTGCAACTTTGCGTGACCTTGAGATACATCAAATAGATGTTAAGACAACCTTCCTAAACGGAGAGTTGGAAGAGGAAATATACATGGAACAACCGGAGGGGTATGTAATTCCAAGACAAGAAAAGAAAGTATGTCGACTTGTTAAGTCTCTGTACGGACTCAAACAATCCCCGAAATAGTGGCATGAAAAGTTTGATAATACTTTATTATCAAAAGGTTTCTCCATAAATGAATGTGATAAATGTATCTATATCAAAGGGAACTCTGACTCAATTGTCATGATATGCCTTTACGTAGATGGCATGCTCATAATAGGAAGTAGTTTAAACTTGATCATGGAAACCAAGAATATGTTGAAACAATGTTTCTACATGAAAGAATTGGATATTGCAGATGAAATCTTAAGAAGATTTCTAAGACATCTAACGGGCTGGTCTTATCTCAATCTCATTACATTGAAGATTTTTTGAGAAAATTTGATATATTTAACAGTCCCCCTATGAAGTCACAAATGGATATGATAATAGAATTGATAAGAATCGTGGTGCACCCGTATCCTAAGAGTGATATACGCATGTCATTGGTAGTTTAATGTACATTACAAAATGCACCCGACCCGACATCACATATCCAGTCAATAAGTTGGCTAGGTTTACTCATAATCCTAGAATTGATCACTGGAAGGCGTTAAATCGGATACTACGATATATAAAATATTCGCTGACTTATGGATTACACTATTCTAGATATACAACTGTATTGGAAGGATACATTAATCCAAACTGGATATCAGACATAAAGAACACCAAATCCAGCAGTGGGTATGTTTTTACAATTGGTGGTGGGGCTGTGTCTTGAAAATCCTCTAAACAAACATGCATCTCCCAATCCACGATGGAATCAGAGTTTATTGCTTTGGATAAAGCAGGAGAAGAAGCAAAATGACTTCATGACTTCTTAGAGGATATCCCTTGTTGGGATAAACCCATACATTCGGTGATTATTCACTGTGACAACCAATCGGCTTTAGGAAGGGCACAAAATAGTATGTACAATGGCAAGTCTAGACATATCCGTCGGAGACATAAGACCGTTAGGCAGTTGATCACTACGGGTGTCATTTTCATTGATTACGTCAAATCAAAAGATAACATAGCGGATCCATTAACTAAAGGCATACCCAAAGATCAAATATCCCGCTTGTCTAGGGGAATGTGCTTAAAACCCAAACAATAAGAATCTTTATGGTGGTAACCTAATCTTACTGACTGGAGATCTCAAGAATTTTTGTTCAATGGGAAAACTAAACTGTAGAGGTTCAGTTTTATCGCTTAACTGGAAGTAAGAGCACTTCAGATTATTATTCCTATAATTCCAAGGTTGTTCCTGCGATAGACATTAAGTGCTACCTGCATAAATGGTAAATGATAAGTTTCTAAAATCTTTTAATTATTTCTAACACTTGCGAGTGGGGTATAGCAGGATACCTTATAGGAGATCACCTATTTAAGTGCGAAGACAGACCGCTTAAAAAGTACGCACTTAAGAATCCAAGAAGTTATCCATGGCCACAAAGGACAAAACTATAAGAAGAAATGAATAAGGGGAGTTATTGTGTTGATATCATTGTCTTGATTTACACTTAACACTGACGGTTCAAGACATCACGTTGTAAGTAAATTCGATGGTAATCGACTAAGGAAGGTTAAGCTGAAAGCTACCTTTCCTGATGCAATATCTTTCCGCTGAAAGATTGCTGAAATTTGGCACCCTGTGTGCACCAATTCTCTTTCAAGAGGGGATTGTTGGAAATTTAACTATGTGGAATTGAGTTTTTTCTGTCTTTAGTGACTTAAACACGTGGGACCCGTATGTCAGAAACATCGTTTCTTCACACATGCCTAATCTATTAAATGAGTAGATGATATTAGTGCCAAGTATCGTCAAATTTAGTTAAGGAATGAAAGAGATATTGGTACACAAAGTAAGGTGTTTGAGACATAAATAAATAGATTGTTTTGGCCAAAATAACAAATCTCCCACATAGGTAGAAGATGGAAGGATTGAATACTATATAAACTCAATTTTTGAGCAAAGGTTTGGGATCCAAGGGGTAACCCATGTGTTAAGAAGATGGAGGACCTAGGTAAGCTTGTGAGTATTCCTATGTGTTGCTTTATTTTTTTTATTATTATTATCTTGCTGTTTTATTTTCCTTAGATTTCTGCATTGACCACATTCTTTTGAGCCGAGGGTCTATCGGAAACAACATCTCTACCCCACAAAGATAGATGTAAAATTTGCGTACATCTTATGTATCCTATTCAGACCTTTCTGTGTGAGATTACATTGAGTATTGAGTATGTTATTATTGTTGTTAATGTCTAATGTTTGTTATTTACGCGCGTTAGCTTGAAGCATTGATAAGCTGGGGAAATTATCAAAATTAAAATATGAAAGACCTGATGTAGGTACATTGATTAGGACAACTCTAGAAGCAATTCAAGTGGCCATAAAGTGTGTGAAAACAAGCTATACCATAGGTGTTTTGACCAAACAAACTTAATTAAGATTATATTATAAGCTCTTCCTCCTAGGTGTATAAAAAGGCAGGACAATTATCATATAAGATAAAAGTAATGACTGTCAAGAGTTGGCAATGTCAGTTGCTGGCTTATTAAGTCTCCATTAGCATTTTTTTTTTTGAAAACTTAACCATTTAGTATCTAAAATTTACTAACTCAACAAATTTAAATTCACGTCGATAAATTTTTAAAGAGATACTACGCTAGCTTTTTATCATAGTGTTCATAATATTCTTCATTTGAGAATTCAAATTTAAATTTTTTTATCATCTCAAACTCGGCTTAGCACCTTCCAAAGAAATAAAAGACTTCATTCCGTAACCCGAGATAAAAGTGAATTTTGTATAATTATTCCACCATACATCTTGTTGGTTAAAGATTTATATTTAAATTCTTTTCTAATATGATTTCTAGTCCGATCCCATGCATTTTCAAATATTTACAAATGAAACTTTCAAACTTTTAAGATCATCAAAATTGTTTTTTTAAGTACATATGATATTGAGGAGTTATATGTAGGTAACATATACCCTCCTTTTCCCATTGTCTGAACTCATCATTCTCTGTTGATCACACTTTGCTCAATATTTTTTTAATAATTTACAATTCCATAACGTACAATGAAGATTCATTATAATCCAACATTTGACATTATTTTTTATAAATCTTCAAATCTATGATCACACGTCTAAAAGACAACTGTTAGAAAAGATCATCACCAGAAAAAATATTATTACAAAGAGCTAAATATAGTGGTTAGTCTTGGAGCAAAAGAGTATACTCATTTGATTTTAATGTTGCTTATTCTTTTAAGAAAATTACAATATTTATAAAATTTTACTGAGTATATTGTCATTGTTATTATTAAATTAAAATAATATTAACTCCTATATATTAAATAATAACACTAATAATGTCATAGACCTAAAGTAAGGTACACATCACAAGGCAAGTAAATAAAGCTTGGTTAGGATATGTACAAGATAGCTAAAAGAAACAAACAAATAAGCAAGTACTTCAAAAAAAGATAGAGAATAAAACAAACAAGAGGAGAAGTTCCCCTTGTTTTTCTTTTTACTGTGTTTGATATTAGTGTTGAAGCTCGAATTATTTAAATTTATGATAAATTTAATTTAATTTGAAGTAAAATGCTCTTAATCAAAGAAAACTTTATTTATAGCTTCTAAGTTTCAGGACAATGATCATAAGTGTTAATAATCAGATTCTGAATCTATTTTTAATACTATGTATTTAATGAAACTTTTAATCATAACATGATTGAAATTAAAATTACTATTTTTTTATCAAATTTATAAATTAAAAGCCTATATCCGTCCTTAATTTTCAAAATTCAACTCCGAATCTCTAAACACGAAGGATATTTATCACCGGCGAAACCAATCATTTAGCTACAAGTTCGACAAAGCTTAATAATTTTAGTTCAAGTTATCAATTTGTGTTTAAAATTTTATTTAATTGTATATAGATAATATTTTTAACCTACTTTTAAAACAAAAAAGTAAATCTGAAATGAATAGCCAAATCTCTTTTTTTGAAGTGAAGAAACCGAATCTATTGGCTGACTTTGCTCTAATTTCCCCATACTTCTTGTTACTAGTAAAATTATCTATTTGAATTATTAAAAAAAGGACCCTTCATTTCTACTTTAAAAAATAAATTAAAGGGCTTATTGCTTCTTTTACTGTTGTTCCCGACTCCGTCCCGCATCTGACTCATCTACTACCTTAACTTTATAAAGATCATTTTAAAACTTACTAAATTACAAAATATATGAACTCACAATTTAAACTAGCTTGCCACCGTCAACAACTTTGGTAATTTTTCTTTTCATTAACTTCCATAAATTATGTTTTCTATAATATATGTATATTACTATTTAAGATTAATATATTATTTTATTATAATCATTGTTTTTTTTCCTTATTGATATGGTTTGTTGTTGCTTTATTTTGAGTATTTATCGAAAACAATCTTTACTTCCCACCCAAAATAATTTCTGAGTAAATCTTATTTTCTTCATACTTCAATTATGAATTACACTGTTGATTAAGCAGTGGCGGTGGTTAATCATTCTAAACAGCTCTTTTTTTTATGCAGGCGTGGGTATAAATGCAGGGGGACCTTTTGTTAGTAACCTTTCTTTTTCTGTTCCCTTATTTCTTCTTAGCTTCTATTTGGACCCTTGTGACTATTTTTTTCATATACTAGCTGTAAATAAAAAAAAAACCAGTAGCCAAAAAGTTAAAAGAATTGATTTTTATCCCTTCTCTTCATCAGTTAAAAAAAAAGCTGTTCAAGAATAGTGTTAACAGAGTACCAAAAGTAGTACAGAATCTGAAATAAGGTATCTTTTTCCTCCTAAACCACTTTTTCAGTTTGAGAGGGTTGTGGGCGTGGGGGGTGGGGTTGTTAGGGGGAGGGGTCTGTTCTTTAGTCTGACTAGGGTTTTGCTTTAAATGAGCTATTTATGTTGCTGAAAGTTATTGACTTGTTCAATTTACTGCCTGCATCTGAACAGTCCTTTTTGAGCTCTTTGTTGAACTGGGGTTGTGTTTTCTTGGACATTGAGGGGGTTGGGTAGGTTGGGATGGGGGTGGGTACTTTCTTTGTAAATTTGAAAGCATTGCTTAGGATTTTGTGAAATGCTCTGGAACTAGCTGTACCTTGTTCTGTATGGACTTTTTGTACTTGTTTTTTTTCCCTAGTTCTATCAACAACACTAATCCCACAAATGGGCTCTGGAGAGCGTAGTATGTACAACTTACCACTAGTTTTGAGAGGTAGAGAGGCTGTTTCGAGGTTTTTTCTAGTTCTACCATCTCTCTATTTTGCTTCTTTATGAATTTGGGATGTTCCTAGTTACTTTTACTTCTCTTGGCATTTCATTTTTTACTTTAGTCTTGGTTCAAAATTTTGTATGAAGAGTCTTTTTTCCTTCAAGTTTGTACAATAGTCAAATACAGGACAATGAGAACTTCTTTAAGTAGCCAGCATGTTGAATTTCAATGTTTTAGGTTGTTTTCCTGATATTTCAAGAAGTGTTGTGGTAAAAGAGAAGTTTTTTCTTAAGTTTGGTTAAATTTGCTACACTTTCAAAAGTTATGGATATAGCAACCAAGAATGATAGTGAGCCAGAAAAGAGGAATGAAGAAGTATCAATGAACTATCAGTCACCAAATATTTCTTCAGAATGGCAATTAAATGGTAGCAATTTGACTAATGCATCCATGGGAATAATGATTCCTACTAGTACCAATCAAATGGTGGATTCATTTTTTCCTACTACTTGGGATCAGCCTACCAATTCACCAAACTTAGGTTTCTGTGATGCTAATGTTCACATAAATCCTAGCACTACAAATCCAATTGGTCCTAGTTGGACTCCATCAGTGTTGAAAGAGGGCATGTTTCTGCCTCCAGCTCCAATGATGCTTCCGCAGAGCTTAGCGCAGTTTCCGGCTGATTCAGGTTTTATTGAAAGAGCTGCAAGGCTTTCTTGCTTAAGTGGAGGGAACTTTGGTGATATGATGAACCCTTTTTGCATCCCTGAGTCGACGAATCCGTATTATCGGGTACCCGCACCATTGCAGGGTCCTCAAGAGGTTTTGGCAAGTAATGGTTTGAAATCGCCTCATAAGCACTTGAATAATGTGGCTGAAAGTTCCAGGGATGTTACGTTAACGGTTGACCATAGGGACACAGATAGAAGCCCCCTAAAGAATGAAAAAGAGAGTGAAAATTTTGATGAAGCAAAAGAAGTTGCCAGAGTCTCTGGGAATGAGTCTGTTGAAGTTGGATGTAGCGGCCGTCAAGATGAAATGGAGGATGCCGGCGAGGAGTCATGTGGAAAGAATATTGGTTCAAAGAAAAGGAAAAGAGGTGATCAGGTAGGAAATTGTTAGCTGCGTTGTTCAGACTCTTCAAGAATGCCGACGGGTGCGCGTCAGATCCTCCAAAAGTAGTGCATTTTTGGAGGATCTGCACGGGTGCGACACCATTTTTGGATAGTCCGCGCAACATAGATTGTTAGCATATTTTGTTCGATTGTTCACAAGATAGTTCCCTGTTGAATGTTCTTGTCATTTTGGCAGGATACTGAACCTGATCAAATGAAGGGAGCAAACCAGCCACCAACTGAAATTCAAAAAGGGGAACAAAACCTGAATTCAAATGGCAGCAAGCCTGGTGGAAAGAATGGTAAACAGGGGTCTCAATTTTCAGATCCAACAAAAGAAGAATATATACATGTTCGAGCTCGAAGAGGCCAGGCAACAAATAGCCATAGTCTTGCAGAAAGAGTATGACTTTATATTAGAAGCTTCTAAGTTTTGAATCACATATTTCATTTGACTAACTTAAGTGTTTTTTAACAGATAAGGAGGGAGAAAATCAGTGAACGGATGAAGTATCTTCAGGATCTTGTGCCTGGTTGCAACAAGGTTGGTATTATTGGAATCAACTAGTATTGTGTATCCTATATTAGAAGTTTTAGTAGGCATATTCTATAGCATATATTAGAAATTTTAGTTGATGCTTTCCGTTTTAAGTTAATTGAGAAAGAGGTGGTGATTGCAGGTCACTGGCAAAGCTGTGATGCTAGATGAAATCATTAACTATGTACAGTCTTTGCAAAGGCAGGTTGAGGTATGCAACGTTTTCTCGTATCTTACTCTTCCATAAATAACGGTGCCGCTTTCTTTCAGAATCCCCAAATGTAAAAATTTTTGGTGATGATTTGATTGCTTCACATAGTGCTGTCTTGATTATCCTGGTGTCTGCATAATGGTAGTCTTGATGAATTCTTAGTACTCACATTCGAGTTACAAATATGTGAACACTAGCTTTTGATTGGTTTAAATGTTTTGCTAATTTATGTTATGCTGCAAATTCGTTTTTTTCTTCTTAAAAAGAAAAAGAGTGTTGAATGAGAACCTTCTTATTATTTAGTCTGTTCTTAAGGATGATAGAATCATTTTTGTTTCAGTTCCTCTCGATGAAGCTTGCAACAGTAAACCCGCGGCTAGATTTTAATATTGATGGGCTCCTGGCAAAAGATGTGAGTAGTTTACTCTACTGAGAATGACGTGTAGCTGAGCTAATGTCCTTCTAATGCTTGAATAAACATATACCTTTTGTTTCAGATCCTCCAGTCTCGAGCAGGTCCTTCACCCTCGCTCACTTTTCCACCTGATACGACCATGCCATATCCTCCCCTACATCCACCACAAGTTGGTATGCTTCAATCTGGTTTTCCTGGTTATGGAATTCCTAGTGATGCATTTCATAGAGTCATCACTCCTCATTTAGCCACTACTAGTTGTGGGCCCGGCGACTACAAGGATCCTTCATCTCAGGTAATATGTGTGATTCTTGAATATAAAGATGAAATGCATTGTAGTGCAGCTCCTGCTGAAGGCTGCTTTGTTTGGGAAGACGTGCTCTTGTTTTCACACTGACTTATGCATGATTCTTTGGACAATTGTAGCATAAGCAATCTTGGTCGATGGTCTACTAACCATTTGAGCTGATTTTCATAATCTCCAGGAACCGAATGTATGGGATAATGAGCTACATAATGTTGTCCAAATGGGATTAAATTCAAGTGCACCCTTATCTAGTCAAGATTTAAGTGGTATTTTGATGCTCCTGCGTGATTTTCTATGATAAATTAGCATCATCTTCTCTAATAAGTCCTGAAATTCTCTGTTTGTAGGTTCTCTGCCAGCGAGACAGATGAAGGCAGAACCATGAACTCAACATAGAACACCAAATGCTTAAATTTACTCATTTGTTGGGGAATTAAGGTGCACTGATTATGTTTTTGTTTTGGAGAAAGAAAATAGCTGGGAAGTGTGTCACACCTAGTGCTCTTCCTATTTCCCATTGCACAAGATCCCCATCGAGTAGTCCCCAGTGAGTCTGTACAGGGAGTCCAACATGAGTTCCTATAAATGGTGCTTTCACCTCCTTATCATAAGTGACAATCGGCTACCACACGAGTGGAAATTTATTCCACGAGATTGACGTTCTTCCATCAACAACAGCAAATGAAGGTTCAAGAACATATGTTTTGTTGATACATTGTTGTTCATTGAATCTTTTTGATTTGGCAGTGGACGGGGAGGGGATGGTTATATTCTTGTTCATACCATGGGAAAGACTTGAAAATTGTATGGCCTGGAGAAAGTAAATGAAGTTACATGCTTCTTTTCTTCCAAAGCATTCTTTACATAAAACTTTGTTCAGTTACTGCAAATAATAAACACTATATCTAATTTTGTTGACTTGGTTTATTATGTCTTCCATGGTTCTCTGAACACTTTCCTTGTCTTGTAATACAGCAAATTTGCTCAGAAAAATAGCCATGCATGATGATTCTTCTGGGATTTCTGCCTCCAATATCTTTTGAAATCAGTGAATGATACTTCTTTTCCAGATCATTTTCTCCATAAAGACTAGTGTACTTGCTGCATTGAAATAAACTGAAATTTGATTCTATCCATCTTGTTGGATAAAATTATTCGGTACTTGTGCTGGTGGGAGTAGTGTATACTCCCAAGTCCTAGCTAGTCTAGGTGTGTGCAATCTAGTTCAGACACCACAATTATGAAAAAAGTAAATTTGAAATTTGACTTTCTTTTTAGTTTTTTTTGTCCGGTGCCTGCATTGCCCCGACTAGTTCGGATTCACGTACATAAACCCCATTTAAGAGGAAAGTGCTTCTTAATAGGATTTTGGTCATCCCAGTACTTCTCTTTTATCTGCTATAACACTGAAGACATGCTGGAAAGGTGCCTTTTATGTTATATCAGAGACTTCCTGCCTGCATTATCATTTCATCAGGGAAAGGGGGGGGGGGGGGGGGGGGGGGGGGGCATAGAATTCATAAACAATTGAACTACAATTCTGAGTTGATAACATTCAGTATCAGATGTTTGATCATCTTACAAGTTTCCAATAAAATAAAATAAAACAAAACATCTCAGTGGGACAAGAGGAAAAGAGTTCATGTAATAAGTTTCCATATGCTTGATCTTATCTCTAAGGGTTCGTTTGGTTATCAAGATTATGATATTAATTTTGGTATCAAATTTGAAGTTATATTTATCCATCGTTTGATTATTGATATTAGCTAATATCAATATAAATTTTATATTAAAACCTCGAAATTATCTTTCCCATATGGGAGGTGGGATTATAATTTTGTGGATAACCTTATTTTGAACTAAATGACTCGCAACATAGCAAATAAATATAATTAAGACTTTCTGGAGGATTTCAAAGGGATATATATCAGGTAACCAGTTGGATAAAAGAATCAGCTATGCTGCTATGAGGATTACTATCAAATTTTAAAGTAAATAGCATACTGTTTCCCGATATTCATCAGTTATACGACTTTCTGAGGTGATAAAGCTACTTTTCTGGTCTCTATCAGCTTGCCAGATGGTGGTGCCTCTTACATTTTTCAGCTTGGTGTTAGCATCTTCTTACTAGTTTCATGATGATGAGAGGAATAATTAAGGGTGTTAAATGAACGAGTTGAGCTATATCTAAATGGTTAAAACAGGTTGAATAATTAATAAACGAGTTGGTCATAATCCACTCAAAATTTGCTTGGATAACTCAATTTGTGCTAAACAACAACCCGATCTGTTTAAGTCGTATCATTCTTCATTTGTTTAATAATTCTTTTGTAATTTATTTTGATAGAATATTAATTATAATTATCTAGTAATAATTATGATTGATGGTAGGATAATGTAAATAATGATAGGATAATGTAAATAATGATAGGATAATGTAAATATGGTAGGAAAATAACTTAGTAAGTCAATTATCTTAATCCTAGCCTAATTTTAGCTTTATCCTATCTAATCCTAGCTTTAGATGATGTTTGTAATTGTGGTATAATTACGACACTTTTGGGAATGTTACAATTGAAGAAAATATCCTTTCATGGTATCAAGAGCTTAGGGAAAAATTCAAGCCTAAAAAAAAATCTACCTCCATCATCCCCCCCCCCCCCCGCCTCCTCTCAAATCGGTCGACCACAATTTTTCAAATTTTTCGTCAACAATGTCCGACTCTAAGTTCACATTTCATCCCGCTCTTGTCGTTTCCAATATCAAAACTCATATTTCCATCACTCTTGAGATGGAAAATGTTCATTATCCAACATAGGCAAAGCTCTTTAAAATTTGTTGCCGCTCCCACCAAGTTATTCATCATATAATTCCATAGGAAAAAGGCAACGAAATGTGTCGGGCACCGATGATGAAAAAGAACTATGGCTCACCCTTGATACGACAGTTCTTTTATGGATTTATGCAACTATTGCGATTTGTTGCATACAATTATGGAACCCGATTCCACGACGATGGAGGCTTGGAATCGCTTACGGGAAATCTTCCAAGATAACAAGAATTCCCGAGCTGTCACCTTTGAGCAAGGATTCTCCACCACCGACATAGCGGACTTTCCAAATGTATCCGCTTATTGTCAACGCCTCAAAGTCTTATCGGATCAACTCAAGAACATTGGGTCGTCGGTTACTAACAATCGATTGATTTTACAATTGGTTGTCGGCCTTACCGGCGCGTATAGTGGAGTGGGTTTGCTCATTCGCCAAAGCAATCCTCTACCGCTATTTTACCAAGCCCGCTCTATGCTTATTCTTGAAGAGATGGGTTTCGCCAAAAAAAACCGTATTGAATTCCGCCATGGTTGTCGCCTCGTCCAATGAAGCTCTACAAATTTTGATCCTTTGCCACCAAACCGGGGACAAAACAGACGAAATGATGGTAAAAATCGTGGTGGTGGTCGCGGTGGTGGAAAGGGTGGAGGCCACTGGAATTTCGGCGGTGGCAGGACTGGCGGTAGGGGCGGCGGCCAGCAACCTAATTTCGAGCCAGCAGTGGCAGCCCAGAGCCCAGTGGGGCAGTGTACCACCACAGTGGGCCTGGCAGTGGCCTTGGGCACCGTTTCCTTTAAGAAATTGGGCCAGGCCCAATCCAAGGCAAACTGGCCAGCACACTACCAGCCAACAGGCCACTAGATTTTGGCCCAGCAACAACAATCGCGGTCCAGCAGCATTTGGGCCACTGCCGAACCAGTGGCAGGAGGCCTATTCGGCAGTGGCTAGCCCAACCGATATTGAGTCCGCCATGCACTCTTGGACTTAATCCGCCCGACGCAAATTGGTATATGGACACCGAAGCAACGTCTCATATGACGTCCTCCCAAGGTAATCTCTCGTCCTATTTTAATTTGAGAAAAAATAATGATATAATTGTCGGAAATGGTCATTCTATTCCAAACCAAACCCAACCTTAACATTAAAGAATGTCCTTTATGCTCCACAATTGATTAAAAACTTGGTTTCGGTTAGAAAGTTTACTACTGATAATTGGGTCTATGTTGATTTTGACCCTTTAGGATTTTCTATGAAGGATTATCAGACGGGGATGCGTCTAATGAGATGTGATAGTCAGGGTGAGCTCTATCCAATCACCACACCCAATTATCAAGCTAAGTTACCATCCACCTTTGCAATTTAGCGCCTTCATTGTGGCATGAACGTTTGGGTCATCCGGGAACACCTGTTTTAGCATTCCTTAAACAAAATAATTTTATTTCATGTACTCAAATAGGTGTCGTTCATGTCCACTTGGAAAACATGTCAATTTTCATTTGTTTCTTCAAATTCATGCACTCGTATGTCTTTTGATATTATCCATTGTGATACTTGGACTTCTCCCATTTTGAGCTATTCGGGCCATCGATATTATTTGCTCTTGCTAGATAATTACTCTAATTTTTTGTGGACATTTCCGTTGTCTAAAATGTCACAAGTGTTTTCCACATTTCTCACTTTTAGAGCATTCATTTGAAATCAATTTGAACGGAATATTACAAATATTCAATGTGATAATGGTAGGGAGTTTGATAATGGGTCTTTTGGGGATTTTTGCAATGCAAATGGTTTAACTTTTTGTCTTTTGTGTCCTCATACCTCCTCTCAAAATGAAAAGGAGAAAAGAAAAATATGAACCATTAATAACATTATTAGAACATCTCTTGCCCATGCCGCTATACCACCTTCTTTTTGGCATCACGTACTACAAATGACAACTTATCTACTTAACATACTTCCAAACAAACACTTGTCCTATCAAGCCCCTTTAAAAATCTTATACCTAAGGGACCCGTCTTACTCTCATCTACGGGTGTTCGGGTGCTTTAGCTATCCTCTTATTCTATCCACCACAATCAATAAACTTCAACCCAGTCTACTCGTATGCTTTTTTGGGATATCCTTTCAATCATCGAGGTTGCAAATGTTACGACCTATCCTCTAATAAAATCATTGTGAATCGTCACGTAATCTTTGATGAATCAAATTTTCCATTTACTAAAATGCATGGGTTCGGACTACCTACCTACGATTTTCTAGATGATGGCATACCCCCCGTATTTACCCCAATATTTTTTTAACCGTCCCAATCCCACTGTTTCGGCCAACCCACAAAATTTGGGAGAATTGAGCCCAGAAACAGTGGCCCAGACGCAACCCAACACTGCCCAGCGGTCTGGGCCTCACTACATGATCCCATCAACTTCTGGGAGAATTGGGCCATCGCCCGGCGCCCGGTGCCAGCCACCGCACCGGCGGTGGCTTGGGTCACGGGCCAGCTCCTGGCAGATTGGGTCATGACTCAATTCCCTGCCCACTGCCAGGCAGTCCCGTTCCCCTACTAGCGCAATTCCAATACCGGCCCAATGGCCAGTCACTCGTAGTCAACACGACATTGTCAAACCCAACACAAAATATAACTCTAATTAAAAATAGGACGTGGGAGTTGGTCCCCCGTCCACCTAATGCTAATGTGATTCGGTCTATGTGGATTTTCAGTCACAAGGAAAAATCTGATGGTACTTTTGAGAGGCATAAAAGCCCGTTTTGTAGGTGATGAGAAGACACAACAGTTTGGTGTGGAATGCGGTGAGACGTTCAGTCTGGTGGTTAAACCGATGACTATAAGAATGGTTCTTAGTTTGTCTCTTTCGAAAGCATGGCTGCTTCACCAGCTAGATGTCAAAAATTCCTTCCTCCATTGAGAGCTAAATGAAACTGTATACATGTACCAGCCTTTGGGATACTGAGACTTCACTTATCCAAATCATGTGTGCCTGTTGAAAAAATTATTATATGGGCTCAAACAGCCTCCCCCCCCAGGCCTAGTACAAGAGGTTTGGATTATGTTTCGCATATTGGGTTTTATATCAGCCGTTCTGATCATTCTTTGTTCATCTACCATCAGGGTAATAATATTGCTTACCTTCTTTTATATGTGGATGATATTATATTGACTGCCTCATCCAATGCTCTTCGCAAGTCCATCATGTCACTGCTGGGGTCTGAGTTTGCTATGAAATATCTAGGGCCACTAAGTTACTTCTTAGGGATAGTTGTGACATGTCATGCAAGTGGTTTATTTTTGTCCCAAAAGAAGTATGCAACAGAGATTGTTAAACGTGCTAGCATGTCATCTTGTAAGCCGTCTGCAACTCCGGTAGATACTAAACCCAAGTTGAGTGCTTCCTCTGGCAAGCCATATGCCAATCCGACACATTACCACAGCCTTGCAGGGACCCTGCAATATCTCACTTTAACGAGGCCATATATTTCTTATGATGTACAATAGGTCTGCTTATTCATGCATAACCCAATGGAGGATCACAAACATGCACTCAAAATGCATTGTGTGTTATATTCAGGGCACTCTAGATTATGACATGCATTTATATCCGTCATCGACATCCACCATTGTTTCCTACATAGATGCCGATTGGAGTGGATGTCCGGACACCAGACGCTCCACGTCTGGTTATGGTATATTCCTTAGTGATAACTTGGTATGTTGGTCCTCCAAACGGCAAACGACCTTGTCTAGATCCAATGCCGAAGCAAAATACCAATGTGTGGCCAATGTGGTGTCTGAATCTTGTTGGCTCCAAAACCTTCTTCTAGAGCTCCATTGTCTGGGTCTGAAGGCAACATTGGTGTACTGTGATAATGTTAGTTCTATTTATCTCTATGAAAATTCGGTAACCACCAACGCACTAAGCATATTGAGCTTGATATTCACCTTGTTCAAGTAAAGGTCGCTCGTGGACAAGTGTGTGTCTTACATGTCCCGTCACGCTATCAGATTACAGATATTTTTACAAACGGTCTTCCGCTGATTTTATTTGAAGATTTTCGGGACAGTCTCAGCATACGCCGACCTCCCGCTTCGACTGCGGTGATGTGATAGAATACTTTGTAATTAATAGAATATTAATTATAATTATCTAGTAATAATTGTAATTGATGGTAGGATAATGTAAACAATGATAGGATAATGTAAATATGGTAGAAAAATAACTTAGTCAACCAATTAGCTTAATCCTAGCCTAATCTTATCCTTATCCTATTTAATCCTAGCCTTAGATGATGTTTGTAATTGTGGTATAATTACCACACTTTTGGGAATGTTACAATTGAGGAAAATATTCTTTCATAATTAATACCAAAATAATTTTTATTAATTTATTTTGGTTATATCAAACAAATAAAACGAAAAAAAACATTTTCTCTATGTTTTGATAGTCTTTTTATAGTTTAATTTAGTTTACATATGCATCCCCGATTGGTCCAAGCTATGGTCTAATTTGGGCAATGCATAAAATGATCCGTCAGTGAAGTGGTCGACGTTCCGGCTTTGTCCGTCGACAATTGAATATTCGATCTAATTTGATTCATGATCACATCGGTAAACTCCTAGCCCAAGTTGTCCAAGTCTGGGCGGGTTGGGTATAGGTTAATTTTCATGAGTTAAATTTAACACTCCAAAAGCCATGTAAACAACCAAAGAAGGTGCCGCTTAATTGCGTCATACAATTTCGTACGTTTTGCTTTCTGGTAAGAATATTAAACTCGTCGCTAATCCTATTTAGTAATGATTTGTGACAGATTATTAAAAATACTGTTAACTACAAATTATTTAGCGAAATGCTAATAAGTCTTTTAATCCTCATATATGATGATGGGATTGCTACGTGTTCTTAAATCAGATTGTGACTCTATGTTCTGCAGAATTGGAATTTGAGAATGTATTGATGGAAATTGTTAAGGATTGTGTCTCACCAAAATGCTCTGCTGTTAAAAGAAGTGTTGGTTGGTCGCAAAGTATTGAGCTTGCAAGACTCTTGTAATTAGTTGTAACACCAATTTAGAGGTAATTTGATAGCTGATTAGAGTTATGCAGATATTAGTAATATATATATAAGTTATGAGAAATTTATGTATTATTTAATTTTATACAGATATTAGTTATGGAGGGTTTAGTTATTCATATAATATTAGTTATTTCATGTTCTATCTTACATAAACAATACATAGATTCCCTCATAACTTATACTAATATGTAGTATTAGTTATTGTGTTTCTAAATTACAAACCAAATACCGTAATAATTTTATACACGAATAACTTACCTCCTAACCAACTACTAAACATGGTATTACTTATGCAGAATTTAATACATGAATACCTTACCTCTTAACTAGATATCAAGCGTCTAGGGGTCGTTTGGTACGTTTGGTAGCTGGTTAGGATTATGCAGATATTAGTAATGTGAGTATTACTTATGTAGCTGGAGTATTAGTTATGTAGTGATTAGTAATGCATGTATTAGTTATGCAGGTATTAGTTATGCAAGATTTAGTTATGCATAAATTATTTCTTTGGATGTTAGTTTGTTATATTAAAAGTTAAAAAATATTATATACTTTTAAAATTAAAATATTTATTTACAATTAAAGTTACAATATTATATTTTTTAACAAAATATTAAAATATTATATCAAAAAACAATATAAAAGTATTTGTTTAGAAAAAGAAAGTATTCAAGTAAGAAGTGATAAGAGTAATATTGTCATTTCAACTTTTTATTCATATATTAGTTATTCATGTATTAGTTATTCCATCTTCTAACCCGCATAAAATAATACTACATATATTCCCTCATAACTTATACAATATATGAGTTATGCGGTGTTCTAAATTATAAATCAAACATCGTACTAATTTTATATATGAATAACTTATTTTTGACTAGCTACCAAACGCAGTATAAGTATGCATAAATTAATACATGAATAATGTATCTTTTTACTAGCTACAAAACGTGGTAAAGTTATGCAGAAAAGTAATACATGAATAGAGTTCTTTTTATTAGCTACCAAACGACCCCTAAAATTTGTTATATGTGAATCTAATGCCTATAATTGGCTAAAGAATTGAAAATTATGTTCTAAGGAGTATCTCAATATTAGTTTATGTTTACTTGAGCTTGTTGACATTTTCGGCTTCTGTTTTTGAATTTGATACTCTTTATGTCTCAATTTATGTGATGCATTTTGATTGAATCGAAATTTTAAAAAGTTTTTTTGAAATTTATAGTTTAAAATACATTATAAAAGTTTGAGGACTTTAAATCCTCTCATTAATATCAAAATGAGAAGTTTAAAGTTAAACTGAATAATTGAACCATTTATATCATGAAAGAACACCCAACATGGGTGTGTTAGCTATGTATAAAGTATAGTCAGAACTCTTTATAACAACATTTCACTATATGTGTGTGTGGTACGGAAAAAATGTATTTCAACTTTTTCATGTTTGGTTGGCCAAAATTTTTGCAAACATTTTCTCTAGGAAAACAAAATCTTCAAGTTACATAAGTGACATTCCAAGTTCATTGTCTCCTCCCCAACCACCTGACGCCCTCAACCCCCACCCTTTGACCACCCACCCCCCGCCATCCCAAAACCTCCACTCCCCACTCCATCCTACTCCCATAATATTTTGCTAAATTACATATAAATGTTTTTGGGATGATATTTTTTTCTTTCTTACCGAACACTAGAAAATAAGTAAGAAACTCACTTGTCTTCTAAGATAACATTTTCTAGGAAAATATTTTCCTTAATACCAAACACACCCTATAACGGCTAAATTTTCTTTAGAGCCGATTTTTCATGTTATGTTATGTTATGTTATACCATATGTTCTATATAACATTATTTTTCTATAACAATCAAAATATATATGAACAAAAGATGTTATAGAGAGGTTTGACTGTACTCATTCTTGCAACTTTCTTTTAAGTAATCATATTTTTTTTCCTTTGAATTATTTACTATATAATATATTAACAACCTTTTTTTTTGGTCCGGAAAAAAATCATCAGTAATTATTTTTTCTGTTATTTGAGCTTTGAATTATTGGAAAATTTAATATACATAATAATCAGTTGTATTAATAGGAAAAATATTATTAGATGACAACATCAAATGTGGCTTCATTACAATAATTTAGTATATAACAAAACTATGCATTATTAAATTATAAGAAAAAACAACTCAAAAGACGTGACCAATCACGTGACTTACGAATCTATTGAGTATAAAAGAAACCCAAATAGCCGCCAATTTCCCCTTTTGAACATTATGTCTCATATACCATTACTGTTCTTTGCTCAAACTATGTTGTGAAACCCAAAACCATAACCAAATCAAGAAGCTTCATTGCTTCATCCTCAAAACAACAGCAAACCCGGAAATATTTTTGTTAAACGATCTCATAAATGCATATAGCAAACTCAATAACACAGGGTATGCACGCAAGGTGTTCGATCAAATACCCCAACCAAATTAGTTTTCAAGGAACACCATTCTTTCTGTTTATTCGAAATCCGTAAACCTCTCGAGAATTCTCGAGGTGTTTAATTGGATGCCAAAGAGAGATGGGGTGTCTTGGAATTTGATTATTTTCGGGGTATGCATCACGGGGTTTGTATGTTGATGCTTTAGAGGCGTATAAGTTTATGTTGGGAGATGGGAGGTTGAATTTGAATAGAAGAACATTTTCGACGATGCTTATATTGTGTTCGGATAATGGTTGGATTCGAATGAGTAGGCAAATTCATGGGCAGTTAGTGAAATGGGTTTTGAGTCATATGTCTTCGTGGGTAGTCCGTTGGTCGATATGTATGCGAAAGCAGGGTTTAGTTATGAGGCAGAAAAAGTTTTCAATGAGTTGCCAGAGAGGAATGTGTGATGTATAATACAATGATTATGATTTTTTTGAGGTCTAGGATGGTGAGAGAGTCGAGAAGTTTTTTTCAAGATATGCCTGAGAGGGATTCCATTTCTTGGACAACGATGATAACGGGGTTAACACAGAATGGTCTTGATAGGGAAGCACTTGTATTGTTTAGGAAAATGAGGTTCGAGGGGCTGCCTATTGACCAGTTCACATTTGGGAGCATTTTGACTGCTTGTGGAGGCCTCCAGGCTATTGAAGAAGGAAAACAACTTCATGCTTTTATGGTCAGAACATATCACAGCGAGAACGTGATTGTAGGTAGTGCCCTTGTTGACATGTATTCGAAGTGTAGAAACATCAAGTATGCCGGGACTACTTTTAGTACAATGCCAAACAAAAATATTGTCTCTTGGACTGCAATGGTCGTTGCATATGGACAGAATGGTTTTAGTGAAGAAGCTGTTAAGGCTTTTTGTGATATGCAAAGGAATGGGGTTGATCCAGATGATTTTAGTTTAGAAAGCGTGAAAAGCTCATGTGCAAATTTGGCGAGCTTGGAAGGAGCCCAGTTTCATGGTCGAGCATTAGTGTCAGGCTTGATATCTTTTATTACTGTTTCTAATGCACTTGTGACCCTGTATGCTAAGTGTGGCAGCATAGAAGAATCTCACAGGCTTTTCGATGAGATGTCTGTAAAGGACGAGGTCTCGTGGACAGCATTAGTATCAGGATATGCTCAGTTTGGAAAAGCAACTGAAACAATTGATTTATTTGAGATAATGCTGCGACAGGGTCTTCAATCAGATGGCGTAACTTTTGTTGGGGTTCTTTCAGCTTGCAGTTGTGGACAAAGGCAGATTTTATTTTGAATCGACGGTGAAAGAACATGGAATTACGCCTATTCTTGATCATTATACTTGCATGATTGATCTATTTAGCCGATCTGAGCGTTTAGTAGAAGCAAAAGATTTTATACAGAAAATGCCTTGCACCCCAGATGCCTTTGGCTTGATCTTTATCCCTCCTGGGCTCCCCATACGAGTGGTAAAAAACCTAAGGGTATGTGGTGATTGCCATACTGCGACCAAAATCATTTCCAAAACTCCCCAAAGAAGTTCTTGTAAGAGATGCAGATAGATTTCATTTATTTAAGGATGGAAAATGTTCTTGTGAAGATTTCTGGTGATAGTTTGCCCACAATTTCGGATCAGTTACGGGGACTGTTACATGTATCATGTGAGACAGGAATAATCACGCTGGTTCTCTTGAAAGGATACATTTGCTTCCCATAAGAGGACTTGGCTATGTATGTCTGTGGTACATCTAATGGTTCAAATTACAGAAGACTGGGGAGCCATTCTAATAAGCACTGCAGTTCAGAGCTCATCAATTTCCATATTGGAGTAGCATGCAAGCCTAAAACGGGGAGTATCTGATTTAGGAGGCTAAAGATCCTCTTAACAACGTAAGTTATCCTTAATATAGCTGATTATACTGAAGAAATACAGCCCCTTGTACATTGTTTTCAACAATATTCAAAAGTTTCAAATTGCATGTTAAACTTTGTTGTATACAGGTGGAAATATAGAAGAAAAAAAGAAAAGAAGTTGTCTTGACTTTGCTTGTAGACAGTATATATATACAGTGTTCCTGATTAGTTAAGCTACTAAAAGTAAGGTAAGTCTAGACTACATGAGATGAGGAAAGCTATAAAATAAGGAAAATTGCCTCAATGCCATGATTCTTAATTATGACATAATTATGAAGAATATTATATATGTTTAACCTAAACAACGAATGAATCTAGAACATACTAACACATGACTGGTTTAACCCTTTTGACTTTCAACATGCCTTCTCAAGCTCAAGATGATGAATTAACTTGAGTTTGCAAATCAAAACAGGAAATTGGAGTTTAGTATGGCAAAAAAAATTATTGTTCGAGGTCGTCTGCATGATATCATCGAAATAGCGTATTGGGAATAGCTCACAATCACCAAAATAGAAAGCAGGGTTGAGTTCCTTTTTCAGGGAACTTACTAAACAAAGTGCTTCTTGCAAAACAGAAAGGAATATATTCTTAGTGACCGGGAAGAGGTATGGTGTTGCAAATCTTCAGGACATCATTAGAATCGCTTAAATTAGCAGTTAAAGAGTAACCGAAAAAGTTGTTCGAACAATGACCAGAAACTTGAGGTTTAGAAGACTTTTGCAGTATAGCAATAAGAAATCTAATGTTCGCAGGGGAGACTCAATACTTAACCTCCAATACCATGAATAAAAGAGGAGAAAAAGTTCTGGAGAATGTTTTCCATTAGAATTGTCACCAAAAAGAAACAAGAATACTGAGCTTATAAAAATAGGAAACTTTCCGCAGGGCAGGTTGTATAAGAATGCTGGTCAGTAGACAGAAACTTCTTAGGTCTACCAAGGTGGTAGAAGTTCAGATACTATGTGAAGATATAGAAAAAAAAATATTTTTGTCTTAATTGGTTGTGGACAATATACAAAGGGTTCTTTAGGAGTTTAGGCTATCAGAAATAAAGTAAGTCTAGATTATAGAAAGTAAAAGAAAGGTTCTTAAATAAATAAAATATCTAAATCCCCAGATTTCTAACTTTGATAGAACTAGAGATGATATTCTATAGTATTAACCTAAACACAGAGAATGAATCTACAACCTTATTTTCTTTTGGTAAGTAACTTTCTAGCATAACAGTCAACAGAAAAAAGGATGGGGAATGTATCTTTTCCTTCTTTCTGTCTGGGTAAATCTATTTAATTAGAGGATTGCTGATATTGAGTTCTTTCTGTAAACAAAATTTGGATATGAGAAGCAAATGATTTTCTGCATGTGATGCAAGGAAGTAGATGCATTTTTATGTATTTTGTGAGATGAAGTTATAAACATTACCGAATGTGCCTGTAAGTTACCAACAATATCTGATGTACTAGCTGAGTACAATCTACAGATTGACACTTCGCATTATGTGATTGAACATAAACAGATTCATAGCCTATCTCAATAACACAAATACATTCCAGTAATGTCGAGGAAATTTAATGAAATAATTATTCCTACGATGAAGCAGCTGTGGACTGTGGAAATGAAACATATAATTTGGAGTTTGGAAGAGACAATAGCTTCTGTTTAGCTTGAGGTTCAATAGCAAGGGCTTGGTCTATAGAAGCAATGACCATAGCTAATCCTGTTGTTGCATCGATGTGATCGACTCTAACTGACTTTCCTGTGGATTCTAGAAGATATGCGAAAAATCTCATTAGACTAAAACATAGGTGTACACTACAATGAGCTTATTAGAGAAGCCAGAAAACATTACCTGTAACCGGCGACAGATTTCAAAAACTTCAGTAAGGGGTGCCCAGTCTCCAAAATTCCTTTCAATAAATTGATAAGCAATTCCACTCTTTCCTTTGCCAACAATGAAGAGTCCTCCTTTTGTCTCACCTTCACCTCTGAAGTTTTGATCGACCCCCCATAGATTTTGCTCGACTATAATTTGAAATAGCTCGAGGATTAAATAGAAAACCTGATATGAACTTGTATTTTAGCAGATTCCCTCCTCCCAGAGCTTTATGGAATTCCATGATTTTGTCAAAGAGGACTACACCATCCCAGTATCGAGGCCAGAAATCCTTTACCTGGATAATAAAACCCAGCATAATAACCCAGGTTCTTCCATAGAAATGTCAACGAAAAAGTGGAAAAAAGTTACCTCTGATTCTATTTGCTCATGAAGAACAGCAAATAACTGAACCCCCAATGCGTCAAATATTGGTTTCTTTGCATAGAGTTGGTAGGCTTCAGCTCTGCACATGATGCACCTGTTTCCAGTCTTTTTGGGATGAGATCCAGTAATTCATGCTCATAGATAAAGATTTAACTTCATATTCTTTCTTATAAAACATAAATATCCCTTGTTCTTTTTTTATGAGATAACCATGATGTCCGGGCCATAAATACCCCTTGTTCTTTAAAGGAAAAGCATTCCTAGGTTGCATCCTTCATCAATGCATCATAGTTTAGTGGGATTGCATAGATTATTGGATCTTCTACTCTGATTGAAGTTTGATGCAGAAATTGACTTGAGTTTCCTTAATACCGTGAAATTAGCACCCTAGTGGTCAATAAAGTGGGTTGAGAACCATGAGGCCTTAGGTTCAAATCCCAGCAGAGACAAAAAACACTAGGTGATTTCTTTCCATCTGTCCTATCCTTGGTGGACAGAGTTACCTGATATCTGTTGCTGGTGAAAGGTGGCAGGTATCCCGTGAAATTAGTCGAGGTGCACGCAAGCTGGCCCAGACACCACAGTTATCAAAAGAAATCCTGATAAAAATAATACCGTGAAATTCTTGCAAGTGGTGTCTTTTTTTTTGTTTAACTTTAGTTCTAGTATGTGTAATATCCTGTAAGAGGCAGCGTCCGAGACATAGCATAACAATTGAGCTACAATTAATAAATTATAGGTGTGGATTGCAGATATGATTTGATGCTTTACCCAGGGCGACGAATCCATAGAAGCACAGCTGGTTTATCACGCCAGAGCTTTGAAGCCTTCATCAGAGGAGTCTTTGTTTTCACCAGACGCTCCATTCCGATCTTGTACTCTGGTGTTAATTTCTGAACTGTGATATTCTCAATGGAAGAATAAGGAGCAAAATTCTCAACTACTGGGGTTGCCTGCACACAACCACATCCTCTAGGCTCATCTGGCATTGAAGCTACAATTCCCTTAAAAATATGTCCATCTTTAATTTCGAAATCAGCCATTGATTGTTCAAGGGATATATCAGAAGTTGTACTGGTTCTTCTAAGGGATCTTGTCATACTCTGCTTCCTGGAGTTGACTGGAGAAATATCCTTCCTGTAAAGACTCCCATTTCTCGAGGCACTTCTTCTCCTCACTTCGAGGTTATAGGCTTCTGAAAAAGAATCTCTCCCAAAAGCTGCAGTTTTGTCTGTAAAACAGGCAACGTGTCCCCTTTTCATTCCAAACTTTGAAGTAAGATCTACCGTGCTTAGGTTAAGAAGCTCAGTAAGGGAATTCCCAGACTCCTCAAGCTTATCTGCGTATTGCGTCAGAGCACGATCATGCATGTATGACCTGATTTCCAGCGCATCCTTCAGTAGGAAAGAAACAATCATCAGAAGAATAGCCTATTTTGTTTCTATAATTTTCAGATACATGTTTCATTTGTTGTTTCTACGGTTCTTTTCTCCATTATTTTCTACTTGGCTTCTTCAATGTTTTATTTCCTTTTCATACTGTTTTTGATATGCTTTACTTGAGCTGAGGGTCCGTCTGAAACAGCTTATCTACCTTCACAAGGTAGGGGTAAGGCTCTGTCATGCTACCCTCCCCAGACCCACTTGTGAGATTACACTTTGTATGTTGTTGTAATTTTGCAGATGTGCAGAAAAACAGTTTAAAAATTTCCTAGTCAAAGTTTGTTTTGGCAAAAACCATTCCAATGGGAATAAAGACATTTACTACTTCTGGTTAAACACTGAGAAGTCTTATCGAACACTTGTTTCATTTCTTGCAACTAAATTGTCTAGGGAAACACAAGAATTATTGTTGACGCAGATTTGCAGAAGAATATGTAGATGAACCACATATGATATTCTCGAGATGTATATACAAGAAAGGTGAGTTTATCAGTAGAAAGAACCTTTTGTCGTTGAGTCATGTTCAACTCGTTCATATCATCTGCATTCATAATCTTCAATGTTGGTACATCATCCCATCCTTCTTCCAGCAGCTTTGAAAGAAGTCCCTGCAGAGATCCATTTCCAACAAAGTCATCGATCGCGAAGGAAGCCATCTCTTTCTCAAGCAGAGAAACAAAGATATAGACTTAAAAGAAAGCCCTGTGATGCTATCAATGAATAGACACTTTTAAGTTATATATCCACACAAGTATGAAACGCATTCAATTCGACAATGTCTATGGCTCTGGTTAACTCCTGTATTGGTGTAACATACATTCTTTAATAGTGATTGATGAACTACTTCACTCATAAGATCTTTTCATTAGTCATTACTATGACAAACTAGTTATCTTCTTTTCTTGTAGGATTCTAAATAGCCTGTTTGGTCAAGCTTTTGTGAGGTCAAAAGTGCTATTTTTTTTTAAGAAGTGCCTATTTTTAAAAAGTGAGGTGTTGGCGAAGTTTTTGAGGGAAAATAAGTGTTTTGAGAGCAGCAGAAACTGTTTTTCGGAATAAAAAAAAGTAGCTTTTCTCCCAAAGTACTTTTGAGAAAATACACCTAGAAACACTTTTTAAAAGCTTGGCCAAACAATAATTGCTGCTCAAAAGTGCTTCTTAAATTAATTGGTCAAACACAAACGACTTCTCACCAAAAAAACTTTTTTGAGAAGCATTTTTGAAGAAAATACCTTTCAAAATAATCAGATTTTAGAAGTTTGGCTAAACAAGCTATTAAACTCAATCATGAGGGTTGTTCATTTGACATGGAATGTTTATAAAAAATTAGGGGTGGCAAATGGGCGGGTTGAATTGAATTTGGGTGGATCAAAATGGGTTGAGTTAATAAATTGACGGGTTATCGACCCGCCCAAATGTTGCTTGGGCTGTTATGTTAGGTTGAAATGGGCTAAAAAGTGGGTCAAAACCCAACCTGTCCAATTCTTACTAAATTTTAATTGTCTTATTTATTTTTTAATAAATTTTTAGTACCTAATAAATTATTATTTTTCTTTGTTATGACGATATATAACATATCAAATAAAAAATAATTTTTTTGAACATATTTTGATAGATTTCTCATGGATCAATTTGGACTAGATGTCAATCAAATGTTGATGAGTTGAAATGGATTGGATTGAAATGAGTTGAACTAACAAATGGACGGGTCAATAACCCGTCCAAACTTAAATGGGTTGGACGAGTTATGGTTTCATGGGTTAAGTTTACCACCTCCACCAAAAATTAAGATTATGACCATAGAAGAATGAAATGAAAGCTGACAAATGGAGAAAAAGTTAAACTTGATCTTGAAATATGTTTAGTTTAAACAAATTGAATATTTAAAGCTTTGTTGGCCATTGTGTCACAACTGCCGGCCAAACATTTTTGCATGCAACAGTTGAGCTTTCAATTCTCTCTGTTTGCTCGATAAGTTCAATAGATTAATTATCGTAAAAGGTGTTTAAGAAAAAAAATTAAAAGGTGTTTAAGGAAAAATAATTAAAAAAACAAAAAGGTTGTCTATAACCATAAAATTTACTATTTTATAGAGATTTGAAGGATAATCGTATATATTATTAGCCAATAAAGAAGGTTCACTACTAGAAATAGAGGTTTTCCTACTGACATTCAGTAGGAAATTTGTGTTATAAAACATAATTTCCTCATCTTATTGTCATCGAACATGCTCACTGTGAAAACGCATGGCGGAAAACAGGTTCCCATTAAAACGCTTTGAAACTTCATACATATTTTTTCTTTGTGAAAACACTACTATTTTTTCTTTTCTCACCGATTCAATCAAATATATGTGGGAATAGATACTGAACATTTTAAAGTGGAAAATTTCAGTAAAAAAATAGTGATTTTTTAGTAAAAGAGAGGTTAAACACCGATTCCAAGAAATGCTTATTTAAGCAAATAGTCAAAAAGTTGGTCTTAAAAGGATTTTTGATCTCCAATTCCCGGGTTTGAGCAAAAATGATAGTAATACGTTCGAGGCAACCCATTGATCGTCTAGAGTAGAATATGGGTAGATCCTACCCTCTCAGATTTCACATGTGGAATTACACTATATTTATTATTGTTGTTGTTGCTAAAAGGTTTTCCAGACATGTCCATGATAATTGCTTTAGTTTTGTATTATTGGATATTGAAGTTATTTTTGACTGATTTTGTTATTGTTACGGTCATAAAGGGTTAGATAATAATATGCTCATCCATTCGTTTTGACTCTTGCTAAACATATACTCCCCATCATCTTAAATTATCTGTATTGTTTCTCTTTTATACGTTGTTTTAAAAAATATTAATTAGGAAGGATTTTAACTATCTTACCCTTATTCATATCCTAGAATATAATTTTTTTCATTGATTTTTTACTATATTTTGTCATCTTCCCATAATTGAGACGTTGTAATCTGCAAGAACAATTACTATTAAGGATAAAATGAGATAAAATAATTAATTTTATCTTGAACTTCTAAAATGACAAATAGTTTGAGATAACTACTTTTAGAAATCAGACAACTAAGTTAAGACAGAGGGAGTTGAAATTTTATCTGCAGCTATAGTATATTTTTTTTTATAGTACTCCTTCCGTCTCAAAATGCTTGTCGCTTTTTTTAAAAGTCAAACTATAAGAAATTTGACTAATATTTTTAAATATATATTTTCATCATATTGATATGAGAAAAATTATAATTTATAATACTTTTTGTGTAGTTTTAAACACAAACCAAAGGAATAGACTATGCCGATACCCTTTCAACAGAGGCAAATGTCATTTCTATTAGAATCTTACTTTCCATGGCTACACAGAGATCATGGCCATTGTATCAGTTAGATGAAATATAAAAATATTAAATTAATTTGATTTAATTTAACACCAAATATTAGTTAACTTGACTTTTGGAAAGTACAGCATGACAAATATTTTGAGACAGAGAGAGTATTATAGTAGACTGAATTAATTGAATTTTTGCGTAAACAAAATAAAACCGAAAAAAAGCCAACAAAACCGACGAAAATGGAAACCGAAAATCAGACTCTATTGGTTGGTTTGTTTTATTAAATTGACATAGTAGGTTTGGTTTCTTCTTTCACAAAAATGGAACCATAAGAGCTTTTAATGCTCCTAATTATTATACTCCTTTCGTTTCAAATTATTTTTCATGGTTATTAAAAATAATTGTTTTAAATTATTTGTGTTTTTAGAAGTTTAACACATAATTAATTAACTTTTATCCATTTTTGCCTTTGTCATTAATGAAGATGACACATAAATATAGTAAATATTTAATGAAAGAGATTATAACTTAGACATAAATAAGTATTAATGTGTACAAAGAATCCTCCATCAATCCCTCCACCATAATTAGAATATATCTCATATATTGTGTAACTATTTAGTGATGTATAATTATGGTAACTATAGGATTCTTATTGTATTAGGGTTCTACATTGTACATTATATATATTTGTATTAATGAGAAAGTCTCCCCAAGGGAAATTAATATATTCCTACATGGTATCAGAAGCCAAAACTTCCTCCCTACCCTAATCCCCTCAATTTTGGCCGCTCCTCTTCTTTTTTCGGCGCCAGAATCCGGTCGTATACCACCAATATATAGTAAGTATATAGCCTCCCCAGCCCCCTTATCTCTATAAAAAAACCGATATACACTGAGTATACGGTTGCTACTGCCTCACGTAAACCACAAATATACGCCTCGAACCCCAACATAATTTTTTTCAGCAAGCATTCATGACGGAGATTAATCACAGCAGTTTTACGGGCAGCGGCAGAAGCACTACAGGGGACTGGGCTGCCACCGCATCCCAGACCCAGCGGCACCTTCAACAATCTAGCAGCCTGTCACAGGCCCAACAGACGGGCCACAGGCAGGGCCAACTTCATCCGGCACATGTCCCTACAACCCAGCAGTGGCCTAGCAAACTGGGAGCCTTATAGACAGGCCTCGGTTGTCAGGCCCAGTGACCTGTAGCCCATCAGCGGCCCAACAGTCTGGGCGCACCAACAACATGCCACAACCTTCCGGCCCACTATCCTGGAGGCTAGCAGTCCGCTTCAGGCTTTCCCCAATCCATTTTGGGCCAGGCTTTCGGCACGTTGACTCCTCGGAAGCTCGATAATGCGTGGTATATAGATACGGGCGCCATATCTCACCTCACTAATAATTCTGGTAATCTTCCTCAACTGCGTAATTTAAATACTCCACAATCCATTTTGGTTGGAAACAATCACCGCATTCCAATTCAAGGTTTTGGCCATACTCTAACCTCACCACCGCATCCCCACTTCTCCCTAAATAACGTTCTCTATGCCCCACACATTATCAAGAACCTAATTTCCGTTGGAAAATTTGCTATAGATAATTCCGTCTTTATTAATTTTGACATGTTTGGGTTTTCTGTAATGGACCTACGTACCGGGAAACTCCTTACGCGATGCAATAGTGAAGGAGACCTCTATCCTTTCCTATCCACATCTGCTGCCAGTGTCACCCCTCCCACATCTCTAACTGCCCAAGTCACTCCTCCCACAGCCTTAGCAATAATCTCTCCATCTACCTGGCATAATAGACTTAGACATTTCGGAGCCCCTATTTTTAATTTTTTTCGAAACAATAATTTAATTCGTTGTTCTAGTGGGAAACCTGCCCAACAATGTTTGTCTTGCCCTCTAGGCAAACACGTTCGCCTTCATTTTCAGTCTTCTTTAAGTGTTACGTTTTCTCCGTTTGATATTGTTCATGCAGATTTATGGACATCTCTTGTTATTAGTTCACTGAGTCTTAAATTTTATCGTGTGTTGTTAGATGACTTTTCTCACTTTATATGGATTTACCCTCTAAAGTTCAAGTCTGAAGTCTATACCAAGTTTCTTGAGTTTCATAACTTTATTAAAACACAAATTGAAAAATCCATCAAATCATTCTAATGTGATAACGGTCGTGAGTTTAATAATTCTGCGTTTCATAATTTTTGCACCAATCATGGCATGGTCTTCCGTTTCTCCTGTCCCCATACCTCACCCCAAAACGAAAAAGCCGAATGAATTATCCGTACTATCAACATGGTTCGTACCTTTCTTTTCCATGCCTCTCTCCCCCCATCGTTCTGGTCTATGCACTCAAAATGGTAGAATATATCCTTAATATTTTACCTACCAGTACTCTTCACAACAAAACCCCCCATCGAAATTCTCTACCGTCGGATCCCCTCATATGACCACCTTAGAATTTTCGGTTGCTTGTACTACCCGAATCTAGCTTCCACTTCTCCTCATAAATTAGCACCTCGTACCACCCCGTGTGTCTTCATAGATATTCTTTATAATCATAAGGTCTATCTGTGCTATGACTTGTCCACTCGTCAAATTCACGTCTCTCACTACATCACGTTTGACGAGACTACATTTCCATTTTCGAACATCTAAAAATTCCAAAAACCGGACTATACCTTACTTGACGAGTCCGACATTTCCCCCGTCATCCTCAGAGAATTGTGCCAATCAGACACAGCCAAATCAAATCCGCCACCCACTTCCACCACCACAGGGTCACCTCCGGCGTCTCTACCGTCATTCCGGCCTCTGTCTCCGTCACCGCCAATTGCCACCACCACCCGCAATTGGCCGCCCATATCTATACTTTTACCGGTACCCCTCCCCGTAGTTGTATCATCTCACAACAACAACAACAACATGCCGCATCCACTCCAACCACCGGCAACCTACCTCGCAGCCTTAGTTTATCACCGACTAACCCGAAATCCGATCCCTTCCCACATCCGACACAATACCCCACACTACCATCCTCAGCCAGCCTCGATTTATCGACACCGGCAACAGAACCCTACACAGCCACTGCACCCGCCATCGACCCATCCGAATCGACGACAATACCACCAACCACAGATACCAATCACCAGTCAACCACCCTACGCCAAATCCCTATTCCGCACACCCTCACTGCACCAAACCAGTCTACAAACCAGAACAGTGCACTCGACTCGACAACCCACAACCATACCCAGCCAGCACCCTCACACCATATGGAAATCCGTGCCCAACACGGGATTTTCAAACCCAAAGTCCAATTTAACCTGTCTACCCTAACCATTTCCCCAATTCCCAAAAACCAAAAATTAGCCAAACTAGACCCGAATTGGAATACGTCCATGTGTGAGGAGTTTAATGTGTTAACAAAACAACATACTTGGGATTTGGTCCCTCGACCGGAGGGGGTAAATGTGATCTGGTACATGTGGCTTTTTCATCACAAGTATAGAGACAGTGGTGACTTAGAAAGATATAAGGCAAGGCTTGTGGAAAATGGTACTAATCAGTAGGAGGGCATTGATTGTGGTGAGATATTCAGTTCGGTTGTTAAATCGACCACTATTCGTATTGTCCTGAGCATCGCTATGGGTAAGCATTGGCCGATTCATCAGCTTGATGTAAAAAATGTCTTTCTACACGGGGATTTAAAAGAAATTGTTTACATGCACCAGCCACCGGTTTTGTCCATCCAGCCGCCCCTCAGTCTGTATGTCATCTTCGTAAGTCACTTTATGGTCTGAAACTGGCCCCTCGAGCGTGGTATGATCGCTTTGCACATTACATTATGCAAATTGGGTTTACATGAACCAAGTGTGATAATTCTCTGTTTACTTTCCATAGAAGCAGTAACATTGCTTATTTATTGTTATATGTGAATGATATTGTTCTTACTGCTTCTTCCGATGTGTTGAAAAATGAGATAATTGCATTGTTCAAAACCAAATTTGCTATGACTGACTTGGGAAAGTTGAGTTATTTTTTGGGAATCTCAGTGACTAGATCTGCAGACACTATGTTTCTTTGCCAGCGTAAATATGCAGAGGAGATCATGTACAGGGCTAAGACGGAAAATTGCAAAATCATATCCACTCCGGTTGACTCTACATCAAAACTTAGTGTAGTGGATGGTAATCCGGTGACTGATCCTACTCTTTATAGGAGTCTAGCAGGTTCACTTCAGTATCTCACTTTTATCAGGCCTAATATTGCTTATGATGTTCAGCAGATATGATTGTTTATGAATTCCCCAGAGAGCCTCATTTTACTGCTCTTAAACGAATCATTCGATATGTTAAGGGCACCCTAGATTATGGATTACACCTATACCCCTCCGCACTGAACCGGTTATTATCATACATAAATGCTGATTGGGTAGGCTGTTCGGACACGCGCGCTCCACATCCGGCTACTGTGTGTTTTTGGGGGATAATCTCATCGCTTGGTCTACCAAGCGGCAAGCCACATTGTCCCGTTCGAGTGCAGAAGCAAAGTATAGAGGAGTTGCTAATGTTGTTGATGAGATCTGTTGGCTCCGAAACCTTATCTTGGAGCTTCAGTGTCCATTACGTAAAGCGTCTCTGATGTACTGTGATAACATATCCGCTATCTACCTATCTCACAATCCAACTCAACATCATCGAACCAAGCATATTGAGCTGGACATCCACTTTGTCCGTGAGAAAGTTTCTTTCGGTCACGTTAAGATATTGCATGTGCTTTCGTCCTATCAGTACACGGATATATTCACGAAGGGTCTTCCCAGACAGTTGTTCACTGACTTCAGATCCAGTCTCAGCGCCCAGCCTCCTCCCGCTCCGACTGAGGGGGTGTATTAACGTGTACAAAGAATCCTCCATCAATCCTGCCACCATAATTAGAATATATCTCATATATTGTGTAAATATTTAGTGATGTATAATTATGGTAACTATAGGATTCTTATTGTATTAGAGTTCTACATTGTATATTATATATATTTGTATTAATGAGGAAAGTCTCACCAAGGAAAATTAATACACTCCTACCATAAGGATAAAATATGTCAAATAACCCTTTTAATTAATAATTTCTTAAGACGCGTATAAATAAAAAAAGTGACAAATAATTTGATACACATTGATTATCTTATTATGAACATGTTCGTTCGTTGTCAAATAACATATGCTTCCACCGAACATATTTAAGTAAAACAGTATACCGACATACTACATTGAATAGTTACCATATTAATCTTTTCAGAATTATCAAGATTTGTATTAATAATTGATCCCGGCAGAATCAAATATTTACTCGCCCGTTACTCATTTATAAAATTCGCCTCTTAAAATCCCTTTACACTTAAATGCTGGTATTACAATTCACGTTGTATAATCGGTATACAATCTACCCGACATGCATAAATGTGCCATGTTTTATTTAACGTACTGAGCTTCACAAAAATGTAAAAATAAAATAAAATAGATGCAAACATGAAATAAAAGTTCATTTTATATATAGAAAATTCTGAACTAAAGAAAAAGTAATATGAACAAATTTTGTACAAAATGGTACTACTACTACTACATATTTTTATGTGGTAAAACTAGCAGTGTTGGGAAAATGTGGCATTTTATTCAAATGCATCAAGATTTTGTCAGCCATTTGCCTAGTGCAAACATCTCCATGGTGAAATGCTGTGACAACACTAGCAGGGAACAACCTGGCCTGAGATATATCTGAAACAGATTTGTCTCCACCTCTTGATAGGAACTTCTCAATCAGCCAAAATGATTTGTGCCACAGAACATTATTTTCTCTGTGCTCCTTCACCACATTCAGCACATGCTGAATGGTTTGCATCTCAATCAATAACTTAACACTCTTGTCTACATCAACTTTATTGTCTAGTAACGTCGATATAGCTGATAATGCTGCTTCAACATTGTCATGGTGTAAACAGGATAGTAGCCTTTCAATTGCCTTAGCATCAATTAAACAGAAGCTTTCTTCAGCAGAACAAACGCCTCGGTGAACTGAGCATAATGGTACTTTTTCAGACTTTGTATGAAGAGACATACATCTTCTTAGAACAAAAGATTTTATGTACTTGTTGTTGTTCTTGATTGGTGGTGGTTTTGATAAGTTGACTGATTGCTTCGATAAGTTACCTAGCCCGATTGCTGATAACTTTTGGACTTCACCGCTTGATGTTTTCACGAGTAACTCTGTGAATATGTACGTGAAGTTGAACGTCCTTACCACGTGCAGAATTTGATGATCATATAGTGTTGTTGTCCATATGACAAGAGTTCCTACTAAGCCATCAAAATAGGAACTTGTGTACCTGCTTGTTCTTGTTCCACTTAGATTTTGTTGATTTGTCCTATGATAGTAGGAATTGTGTTCTTATTGACCAATGCTAGGTTGAGTGTCATGTTTTGGTGGGGAAGCTTTGAAAGAAGAGTCACGCAGACCGCTTGCTTTTCTGTGATTCGAGGACTTGATGGATCGTGAATTAGGCTCTCAGGTTGTCCTTGAGTTTTGCATAATCTGTCAGAAACAGTATGCCCCATGAAAGGAGAGAGAGCGATAAGAAGCTTAACTGCTGCAATGCTGAGTTCTTCGTTGGGGTTATTAACGAGCTCTATCAGATTGTAGCTAGCATCTGTCTCTTTGATCACGGAGATAATCCTAGACGATGCTTTAGGATACTTCATCAGGCATATCAGGATTCGGACTAAGTGAAAATTCATTTCTTCAGGGGTCGAGTTTTTGATCCTCTGAATGAAGTTGAATATCATGTAATCCGAAGCCAATGTGTGTCCACGCCCATTAACTTGAAGGTTCTCTAGCTCTAGTCCGGACTCGAGCACATTTGCAAGTTTATCAGTTGCTTCTTTCTTCATTAGTTCATTAGCTATATGTTTGATGTTACATAGATATTTCTCCAAGCTTTTCAAGACTTCATCATCTTTATCTGCAACAGATGCATCATCGGTATGTCTGTATTTGGCCATGGTCAGCATGAGAATGGCTCCAGGAACTACCCCAATATTATCACACAGAAACTGGTATTTCGAAAGCTCAAGCAAAAGTCGTAATGATGCATGCCTAATATGTCCATGATTACTCGAGAACATCCTTGTGACTGTAGAAATATCAATCGTTTGAGTAATTACTTCCTGCATTTAGACAGTAGCTCAACTCAGTACATGTCTAGAGGATACTCTAAATATGTTCAATGTTGAGTGGACAAATAAAATGTGAAATGTTATACTCCGTAGATGTGTGCATTTTTAGACTCAATCTTTTCAAGGATAGAAGAAAATGACCATTACCTCATCATCATCTTCAGCCAAATATCGCAACAATTCCAGCGTTGCACATCTTATAGTTCTGTTTCTGTTATCCAGTAAATTTCCAAGCAGTGGTATGACACCAATGCTACGAACTTGTACCTTATTATACGGCTTTCTGAGGCAGATGAGTTGCAAATCTTCGATTGCTTTGAGTATTATATCATGTGTACTAGCAGAAGACAAAGCTGCCCTTGCAGCCTTTATTCTTGCTGCTTCATTTCTTTCTTTCCATTCGTCTATCGTTGCTTTCAATGCCACATTAGTGCTCAGATTTCGACTCTTCAACTTCTGGCCCGACGTTGGGCAGAATATTTCTTCGCGATTATCAGACTTGTTAATCCATTCTGAAATGGCGTCCCTTTCATATGTTACTCCACTTTCTATAGTGACAGGATCCTCCATTATCTTGTCAAAGGACAAAAGAAAGTTTCATATAGAGGTTCTATGTATTCAGACTCAAACATCCGAGGTAAATTTGTGAACAAACCATCGCTCCAATTTCCACGATTCTGAAAATGTAAGCCTCTACTAATACTGCTTCTTGAATTGTCACTTACATAAATACTGGTCGTATCAGCTAGTCGAAGATACTCCATGGAAACATCAACATCAATGGAGTAAAGATCTGTTTCTGTTTCTTCTGTTTCATTTCCCTATAGTTCCCTTGAAGTTAACATGTGAACTTCTAACTCGGTCTGCTCGGAAACCAGATTTTTGCGGGCTACAAATGCTGCTGTACCTTTCATATCTTTTGAGAGAGACTTTACCGCGATTTCTGCACATTCTTGTTCCAAATAAAAAGAAGATGGAATGAGACTCAATCCTTCCGCGATATGTCTGTTCATAACTTGAAGTTGTTCTATTACAGCACTTGCACTTGGTTCAATTAACTGATGTTTTTGCCTATAGTTTTGGCATTTCTTGATAAGCTGATTAGCTAGATGCACACTTTCTAACAGAGACTGTAATTTCTCTATGACATTTGATGTTGCATTTGTTCCTGATATCTGCAACTCCATTATGACTGCAGAAGCGCGGTACAAGTAGCTTCCAATCTCAGTGAAATTATCTTTTTCTACATCTATTGAAACCACTAAGTTTATGAACTCTGAAATATCTTCCAACAAGGATTCAGCAAGTATGCCAACTCTATCCCTTTCTCCATTCACCTGAGCAGTGACGAAGTCAGGAATTTCACTAAGAGTGTTGAAAATTTAACATACATCTATAAAAAGTACTTTTCTGACCTATATACGTAACATTATTTTCTATAAAGATAGTATACTTTTCCGACGAAAGGTGTTCACCAGACCACCTTTCAGTATATGTAGCTACGACACTGGACCTGAGGAAGAAAATGTGGCATTGTTTCAGCTATCATTAAGCTAATATCTGACCTTAGAGAATCTAAATCACATCCCTTTTTATAACTAAACAAATTCTTGAAGTAGGATGCAAGAACTAAACAAGTTGTTATTTATGCAATGAACTCCCACTATTAATATACTTATTTAGAACCTCTTAATACTATGTAATCAAACAAACAGAAGCAAAAACAACTAAGGGCTTGTTTGGATGTGGGAAATTTGCAAGAAAAGAAGAGAACTAATTACTTACCAGTATGATATAAGAATCTGTACTGCCAGACATGTCCATCTCCTCAGTTGATTCAGTGTCTTGCAAGTTCTGAAAAACTAATAATAATATTAATAATATGGTACTTCTCAAAATCAAGAAGAAGACATGTTAAGGGATGATTTGAATCAGTCACTAGACTAAAAAGTTTTCCCTGTGAACAACTTTTTATCTACTAAAATTTTGTTATGTCAATTTGAGGTTGTTTTTTTTTGCTTAGGTAGTTAGTTAGCCTGGAAGAAGCAATTAATATTTAAGACTTAGTCAGCTGTGTGCTAGGACAAGATATTAGTAAAAATTTCTTTGATTTTATTTTATTTTACTTTGATATTTGACTTTAGTAGTTGAGCAAGTAGGATCATCAACTTGATATCAGCACCTGAATTTTTAACAATTTGGAGTCCAAAAAATGGGGATATAAAGAAAAGAAATGAAAAAGAGGAGAAGAAGAGCTTTTTAATTGGACTTAATTTTCTATGGAGTTGTCATATAGATATTGAGTGGGTAGAGAGTTGCATCAACTTTGATCAATTCAACTCACAAGATATAATTGAGCTTCTATCAATCTCATGCCTGTTATTTTATAATGGCTGACTTTTATTTAGTAGTATAAAAATTGTTGAGAATGAGATTTTATATCTTAATATCATAAATTTCTTTTCTTGTTAGATTTCTCTTCACTGACTTTATGTCTAGAAGGGGACAAATTAAATTTGAAGTTATAGTTGATTTAGAACTTTGTGATGAAGTTGCTCACCCAAACAAGAGTTACTTCTTGTGACCTAAATCAGTAAACAGTCATAGTCATTAGTCAATGACTTAGCTTCATTGTATCTTAAACTTAATTTCTATACACTGACAATGTAAATGAATACATCTTAACTGATCAAGGGCAAAGCTAGGGGGCAGGGCGCAAGGGGATCAACTGAACCCATTTTCCAAAAAAATTACACTATATATAAAGTCATAAATTTTCTATGCATATTTAGTACATGTTGAACTTAGTGAGGAGGCTATGGAGGACACGGATTCGAGTAGAAGGCTAGTAGGTAGTTGGCACTGTCTAGCTTAACCTTCCATACTAGTAGTCGTAGTATTACGCTTGTAGCTTCTTGTTCTTAGATTTCTGTTACTATCTATTGTTTCTTGTACTTAATTTTGGTGTAGTTACTGTCCTTTTTTCAGAATGCTTTGTCATGCTATCTTTAGTTTTTTGCCGTGACTTCTCTTCCATTATCTGCTTTAAATGTTTATCCTTGAGCTGAAGGTTTATTGAAAACATCCTCTTTAACTCCCATGATAGGGGTAAGGTTTGCGTACACACTGCCCTCCCCAGACGCCACTTGTGGAATTACACTTCGTATGTTGTTATTGTATATAATACATGTTGAATCCACTTATCATGTGTTTACTTTTTAATGTCTTAAATTTCCTTAGTGAAAATCTTGACTTTGTCAAATCGACTATAGCAAGTTATTTTTATATCTTAATGTTATCAAATTAAGATAATTATAGACAGTTACATGTATTTTCAAGTTAAAACTCTTTTATCATTACTATTTTGTGGTTCAGATGAAAATCATCATGATTCATGCTGGTGAACAAATGTCCTTTAAAGAAATCAAAAAGGTCAAAATGCAAAATTAAGAAAACGGCAGAAGTCTGTTTTTGGTTGGAAACAACCACGTTTTCTGTTTTCAAATAATTTCTGAAACCAAAATTTGAAATAACGTTGGTTTTAAAACCATATCAATTGATTTTGGAACCGATTTGATGTTAAAAATGAACACAGCTAGAAGCCAGATGGACAGAATAATAGTAAATTTATTTTCTCTATAAAAGTTTTTTCAACGATACACCAACTCTTTATTTATATATGTTAACATGGCGAATAGATTATTAGATAATTACTCTAATCTAACATTAAGTTCTCTTTTTTTTCTTTGCCAAACAATTTTTTACCAAACTAAGCAATTCAAATGCCCATATTAATTTGTTTGTATACTGCTATGATACATAAATGCTTGACATATCATGTAAATACAACAACATACCCAGTAAAATCCCACAACGTGGGGTCTGAGGAGGGTAGAGTGTACGCAAATCATATCCCTACCTTGGGAGGAGGGAGGTTGTTTTCAAAAGACCCTCGGCTCAAAGAAAGCATAAAAAAGGTCACATGAGTTACGAGAAAAACAAGCATATAAACTTCTTTCTATTAAAAATCTGTGAACTGTGTTTCTTATTACAACAAAGCTCAGGATAATTATGAGGTATAAAAAATGAGGTGACTCCACCATAAAAGATATTTACAACCTGCTATGTAAATGGTACAAAAGCAAGTAATAACCAGATTTTATCAAGGAAAAAAAGAGAAGAAGCTATCTTACTGTTCTACTCCACTCTGTCAATCTTCATTAGTTTGTCTTTCCAGTATAATAGAAGGAACTTGATGCATTTCCATCACAATCATGCTGGTTCATTGATATTAAGTAAAATGCATTTCATTACAATCATACTGATCTCAAGTATAAATGCTGGAGGCGTTTTTCGCTTTAGCTTACGCCTGCCTCTACATGCTTGTACACAGATAATATTTCATCGAAACCATTTGCCGACTCCTTTCACCCAGTACAACTTTTCGTAGAGTAGCTTATGTCCCCCTATAGCATATAGGCATAGCAACCCGACTCGCCCCAGAAATCCTAAGCTTGTCCAACATGTATGGTCAGGTCATTGCCGCTTTCTGCAGTAGCATGGCATTCAGGCGGAGCGCACCCAATGTGTCAGTAAGGACTCTTGTTTCCTGACTTGCAACACAACAGTTGGCCTAGCACCAGCGATCCAAGAGTTTGAAGATTCCATGAGTATTGCCATTGTAGAGGAGAAAGAAAAAGACCACACCATGAAAAATAAGACTGATTGACTAGTTGAAAAAGTATGGAGATTCCAGAACTTCTCTTAGATCGAAATCACCCCGTTCCGGTAAGGGAGGGAATTGCAAGGTAGGGAATGACTGCTGAAAACTCTCCAGTAACTGCTAACAATTAGCAGTGTGTTAATAATTTGTGTCACAATATATACTTTAGCAGTCTTTGAAGAAAACATGAGCAAATTTCAGTGCAAATTTGATGAGGATAAGAAGGGCTACAAGCAGGATACAGTAAGTTAAAGTTCGTTTGATGTCTTGTAGGGAAACTTATGTAAAAGCAGCAGTACATGATCATTTTCCCTTACATTTTCCAATATGGGCGCATCATAGAGCTCAACAAATTTCTCTCGCAAAATTTTGTTCATTTGGTCAACATCACATGCATGTGTCCAGTATGAATCATGGACTCCTGCCACACCAATATTGGTACGAAAGCATTAGCATGTGTCATCTGATGCTTATTCACACGGGCACTTGACATTTCATGCAACTGGAAAGAAAATAGGCAGCACTACAAACCTGCAAAACTTAAGCCAGCTTCTTTGCAGGTAATGGCAGTCATCATCATGTGGGAACCATCAAGAGAGTGAACAAAATTTGGAGGGAATGCTGTTCTCTGTCGCTTAACCATTACCTGTAATTTATGATAAGAGCATGAATAACAAATAACATCACTTAAATTGCAACTTATTGTCCAGGATATGCAATTCAATACATTGATCAAACAACTCCAATTAATTTCACATTTTCAAACAGTAGTATTCTATGTTGATTCCATTCATTTTTGGGCTTTTTTCATTTTTGGCCTTCAGCAGAAATATACAAAACATATACACTGCTTATGTATAGTATATGTATATTTATTGTATACAATATGTATATTATATGTTAAATATACAAAACCTTTACATTTGCTGAATATTTGTAAATTAGATCACCAAAAGGCATTGGATTGCAATTATCTCTTCATTTTTTGGTTGTATGTCTTAAACTTTTCTTTTATGAAAAGGAAGTAGATAGTTGTACGTCTTTAAACTTTACCTTCTCCAACGGGTAGTAGAAGGAGAAAGTTGCATAGAAGGATAATCAATGTGCTATGAGTCCAGAATAACTTCACTAGAATCCAAATTCTTGCATCCAGAAAAGCATTATAGTGAAGGAAAAAAACAAGGGAAAAGACAAGTTAAATGGAAGCAGAGAGGCAACCTTATCTGTTTCACGCTGTAATGTCAAAATCTGAAGAGATGTTTTAATCTGCAAAGAGTTTGTCACAAATAGTTAGTGACATTTAACTATGAAATTTGTCATAGACATTAGATTGTTTTGAAACTTGACGCATAAGCTCTGAATGTGCACCAGAACATTACAAGATGCCTTCCTACTTTGCGGTAAGGTTGCACAACAGGAAGTCCATGTGGAGTAGTCCATCGTACAGGCTCGTTTTCCATGGCTATAATCTGGATAATGAAGTTTTAAGCATTACTAAAAAGAAAATGCGACCATAAAAACTTCAAATCCATCAAAACCAAAAAATTAATCCGGAGCAACATATTTCAGGTGATAATGGTGTTTGACATTTCAGGTTCGAGCCGTGGATGCAGCCACTAATGCTTGCATTAGGGTAGATGTCTACATCACACCCCTTGGGATGCGGCCCTTCCCTGGACCTGTGGGATGCTTTGTGCACCGGGCTGCCATTTTTTTAATGGTGTTTGATATTTCTTTTCATTCCTTTTACCTTCAAAATCTTCCCCATCTGAAAAGGCTTTCCTACCTAAGGTTACAATTAGGAACAAAGCAATTTCAAATTCATTGACTAACACCACGTTGAGTTCAATTAGAGGGTAACAGAACACAATTTGTCATATGCAATTTAGCCTATGATACTGCTTTTCACATCCAGTAGAGACCAGAACTCATTGAGATCGTTGGGGCATCAGATAATTTTTTAGTTCCACCTTATATATTCCTAAAAATTTTACTACTACAATATTATGCATCATACTGCAAACTTAAAATTTCTGAACAGGTTTAACAACTACAATATTAATTCAATAACTCAAAAATTAATACATGTACTAGCTACTAAATGTGACAATCGGAATAAAAGCAAACCTTTGCACAATCTCCAAGCCAACTCATGATACTTCTGGCAGCTTCAAACATCTCCCCTAAGGCAGTCAAGGTGGTCTGACCATGTGATGAAAGATAATTAGACCAGGAAATGGCAAAATAATGAATTACAAAGTACTAAATGTACAATGTAGATGATTTAGAATTTCGTAAGACTGCATAAATTCATCTGAAAATGTGTTTGACCAAAGTTGATTATGATCATCGGAGTCTATATGGACGCAAGTTTTAGGATTGGAGTAATACTACATTTTGCACGGGTAACTAAAACTTACTCCCATCAATTTTTGGTTTTTTGTTTGTTTAAAACAACACTATGATTTAAAGGAAATAAAAATATGACTTCTTTTAACATTTGTTGGAAGAATATGTTGGACCCCTACCTTGACTTTTGTGTTTTGTGGAATAGAACAGGGGAAAATTTGTATCTAGAATAGTGAAAAGACGAACCATATTTACTTTCTTATATATATATATATAAGTGATGACCCATATTACTGTTGGACAGTATCAAAAGCATAATATCTTTCCTTCCAAAGAATGTAGATACCATTTCAGGACTAACCACAAGGAAAGGATTATGTTTTGAGATAGATTTATTTTGCTATTCCATGACATTTACTATAAATCCATTATATGATTTTATTGTAAAGCCCAAGCAGATATGAATTATCGAAGTTCATACTTTCGCCGCATAACAAGCTGCTGCAAACAACTCATTGTCATCTTCAATGACACCACGCTCCTTCAGTCTTCTCTTGATTTGGTCACGAGCACCAATATACGTGACGCCGTACACCGATGTCATCACTGTTTGCTTGACCAACTTCCTGTCCACCTGAGATAGCACATCAAAAAACAATGCTTTACAGAAGAAATATTATTCAGCACATTATAATGACGCTTTGAAGAATAGTACAAATCAGTTCAGAGGATCAAGTTTGATTATCTTTTGTTATTTCATTCATGATGTAAGCTGGAGTATGCTAATTAGGCAGAAACATTGTTAGAATTCACAGAATCCATCAGTTGAAGAAGGCCATACTTTTGGTTTTCTGTTCTTCTTTTGTTTACTTGTGCAGAAACGAAGGGGGGCTTGGAGTAACTAGTAAAGTTGTTGTCATGTGACCAGGAGGTCATGGGTTCAAGCCGTGGAAATAGCCTCGGGCAGAAATGCAAGGTAAGGCTGCGTACAACAGACCCTTGTGGTCCGGCCCTTCCCCGGACCCACGCATAGCGGGAGCTTAGTGCACCGGACTGCCCCTTTTACTTGTACAGAAATCTAGCACTCTCTTTGTTCTATTTATTAATACAATTACCTCTTCAGAAAAAACTATACAGCGTCTATCAGCTGTTAATAGAACATAGAAATCAATTATAGATGCATGCCCCTTGTATATTACTCCATAAAACTCTATAATTTTTGTTTCCATCATCGACGGTATATAAGCCAGAAGAATTTAGACACATCAAAGACAAACCTGGTTAATTAACAGCCTGGCACGCATCACATTTGGATCAGTTGCAGGATCTTTATCTGCATCTCTCTTCATAATATCAAGAACTCTAGTTGAAGAAAGAAACTTACAGTCATAATACAGAAAAGCATTGTCTGCCGTCTAAGATTGTCTCAGAACTAAAATTAATCACAAATGCATTCCTATCAACAGCCAATTAAGGAAAGGATAATCATTTTCACGCCGTACTAGTACTAGTATACTATTAAGATTATTACACAACATGATCCTGATCCCATCAATCACGATTAAAACAACTTAAGTTTTAAGTATTTAGCTATCACAGAGATAAATTTTGTAGAGATATTATCAATCTAGAATCTCTTCTTGCCAAAGACAAGACGCAAAGTGAATTTGATCAAACATCCTGCAGCATTTTCTACAGCTGGTCTCAGACTAAAGTCTTCTAGGATTGAAAGTCACTTTGAAGGAATGAAAGTAAAATAAAGGAAGTAGGGACAGTGCGGTTTAGTGGCCAAATTGTATCTCACCGAGCAGCAATTCCAGAGTAAACATCAGCAGGCTTGTCACCTGCAACAAGATTGACTGCTTCTGCTCCTAACTGTAAACATGTTAGCACCATTTAGGATATATTTCTGTAGTACACAGCACATGCAATAACTTTGTCAAGTATATCTGAATGTTCAATTAGCTAATGCTGCAACTCAAGCCCAGAGCAGGCATACTTGATATCAAACAAACACAGCTGATTCAAATGAATCAATCAGACAAAGCCTTACCTTGTCCCTGCCAAGGGCGGCATAATGTTGTAGCCCATTGCACGAACCATCCTTCATTAAAAAGTCATAAGCAAACAATCAGAAAATGCCAATAAAGTTCAGCTTTTTAAAAAAGAAATAGCTTTTGATAACACTGAAGGGCACAATAGTCATTTGGCAGAAAAGAACTAATGGACTACTGGACCCCAAGACTTTGAGACCTCAACTATCTAATATGGTACCATTTGTTTGAGGGCATTCACCTCTCAAATTGATTAAGGAAATCTAAAACCATGAGAATAACTTCACACCATTATACTATACAGTCACAAGCTATACTAGTTGTGGGCATCATCTAGAATTAGTGAAGGTACACAGACCACGCAACAGAAAATTTAGCTTTTCTTTCCTGCAGCCCTCTCATCTAAGGAGCCTTCAAGAGGTTCAAACTAAGCACACACATTACAAAATCCACCACAAACATTCTCGCATTATATATTACCTGGTGAATAGGCATATGAGATATAGAGGTCTCTGGAGAAGGGCTTCTCAATGCATCAGATATATTAATACATGTTGCTAAGCATTGAAAAGGATCTTCCGCTCCCAACCACCAACGCTTTCCTTCCAGTGGTCTTTCTGCAGAGTCGAAAATATCCTCCACATGGTTTTCACTGAATGCTTCGCGACCCTCATATGATAACTTATCAACGCCACCACCATATACATTCGCTAGATGTATCTTCAGCCAGCGTAAACCGGACTTTCCAATTGGGCGCCCTTCTGTGAATTCGAGGATGCCACGGCATAAATCAGAGCCAAGATGGTTCAAATACGGGTGCATAGGATATGCACGGCCACGAAAATCAAGATTATGTGGATAATAAAAACCATCTTCATCCTTCATTTTCCGTGCAACCTGCTCTTCAAAGTAAAAGGTCATGGAATATTGTCCATCAACACAAGGAAAAAGTGAAATAACTTAAGACGAGGATATAACTTACAGCTAGTTTGAGTTCAATATCACACCGCTGAGAATGCCTCTCGCAGTTCTCTTTTTTCGCAGATTTAACTTTCCACTTCCATTTCTTGATTTCTGCTTCATCTTCTGTGTCTGGCTCTTCAGGTAAAGGTACCTGAAATCAACTCACCTCTAAGAAAACATGCACGTAGCTAAACAAACCTCAAAAAGCAAAAGGGGAAACAAAATCTCAACATCATATAGAGTCGTCACCCACATCTTCCCTGTCGACTAAGTCAGCAAGACGGCCTCCACTAGCCCATATTCTGTCTACTATGCCAAGTACCCTTTTATTCACCCTCCATTTGGTATTACCAAGGGTGTCAAGTGCCTGAACCGCCAAAATATAGAAAGGTGAAAAACGAGGCCTGATTTTTTTCTCCCATTCTTTTGGAAGGGGCTCGAATTTTGAATACTATATATTATCAAATAAAATAAAAAGGGAACATCTGCCTGCAAACCTGGAATACAGGTTCCAATTGCTTCTTTGGAACTCTTTTAACTGCTTCACGCTGCTGTTTTGCTCCATGTGTCCGCATAATGTATGATGGTAAAAATAAGTATGCACCTTTGTCATACCTGCCAGAAAATGTGGAAATTTAACCCAATCAACACATGGTGCTGAGACCGAATGTACTGGAATTACCAAACCAAGCAACCAATGCTAATATGTGGTCATATTGCCAACCACAGGAAGTCAATAAGCCTTATTCACATATCCGTTTAGCTTTCTCTGAACAGACATCTAATTACCACTGACCAAAACTTTCAACTGCGACTTTGAAGATCAATCAAGTTCTTCAGGAAGAAGCAAACACCAATAACAGGTCACACACAAATGGTTACTCGTAGGAACTTTGGTCAATAAATCTAGCATTACAAATAAGCGGGAGAAATCTCAATCCACAAATACTATCTTGCGAATGGATTTTGACACACCTCAAAGGTACTAAAATTCCGGCCAACAGGAAACAAAATCCTTTATTCACTAGGGAAGAAAGGGAGAAAATAGAATAGAGTAATTCTCGAAACACAAGTATCTAGCATACAGACTGGAAAAAAGAAAAGAAGATCTGCATACTAACCCTGACCAATTCTGTGGAGGAACCAGCATCGGCATATATGGAATCACCATATGTCTAGCCTGTTCGTGAGCAAAGATGTACTGTCATTATAATTCCTCTATGGCAGTTGATTATGTAAGCAGGAGAATCACATTATCACCCAACAGGCAATGAATACCCGTGAAATACTGTACTCACAGTTTTATCTAAGCCTTTACGAACAAGTGGATCACATTGAATCACACCATATCTCCGGCTACCTTTCCTGTAATGACAGAAGCCACAAAAGAAATCAACAATGAATGGTTCAGAGATGTTATCTACATCGAACCCCTTGAAAAAAGAGTGGATTGCTTTTCTTCTTTTCCTCTATTTCTCAATTGAGGCGACTGAGGGAAAGGGATTCATCAAGTTAAGATTGTACTCACACTGTTTCTACATTTTTTAGGGTGTGCACAAATGCCGGCCGAATATCTGGAGGACAATCATCTAACTGGTCATTTGGAGGCTGTATATAGGCAGTTTCCATTAATAACTGAATCAATCGGCAGCCAACCTATACAAAGTAATTAGTTTCAGAAAAACATCACAAACTATTATAAATACAAGGGCAAGCCCAGGGAAGGAAGCTCCACTACTGGTCATACAAAGGTGATGCAGGGAAGACTGTTAAAGACAAACCTTGACAAGGTTATCCTGGCCCCAAGGCTTTTCATCATCTTGCTGCTTCACAATCTTTCTAACCTGCTGCAGCTTCTGTTTCTTCATCAATATTTTTACTTTTTTTCTTAGCCTCTCTCTTTCTTTCATTATATCACCAGCTGTTTCTTCCAAGTCATCACTCAATGCATTTTTTTTCTTGGTCTTTTCCAAAAATCTATGTATTCTGGCCTGAGAAGGAATTGAAACAGGAGTAAATGAACTAGACAAGCCTGGCTGAACAACTCTCTTTTTGTTATTACTTAAATTTGATTAGTCGTGAGAAACACTTCCGAACTTAGGCTAGCAAATGGAGACAACAAACAAAGAAACCATGAAGTTCCCAATAGCCTAAAAGATTAACTTAAAGAAAAAGAGAATATAGTAGAAGAACATAAAATACAAGAACTCAGAAGAACAGCACAACGTTTTATTTACTTTAGCTGATTTTAAAGGTCAAGAACCACAATTCTGGGTTCCAGGTGATCTAACTTTCTTGTGAACTGGAGAGGCAGTAAATTAAGATTTTTTAAAATCAGGTAAATGATTTTATAAATGAAGTGGGCAAAGCCCGTATACAAGCCAAAATTTATGAAATAAATACAAAGCACTCACAGAAGTCATAATATGAAATAATGCTGCCCTCCTTCATTGCCCTAATTCCAGAGGAGGGTGAAAAGAATATTAAAGATGATAGACCTGTCAATCTAGGGGGAAGCATCTACAAGATCATTTCTAAGGTGCTTGTCAATAGACTAAATAAGTACTGGAAGACAAAGTGTCAACTTCACAAAACGTGCTCGTGGAAGGAAGAGAAATATGCAGCCATGGTGGTAAATGAGCTAGTGGCCTCCAAGAGAAAGGGTGGCATCCAAGGGGTTCTTTCTAAGCTGGATTTGGAGAAGCTTACGACCATGTCAATTTGAACTTTTTGGACATTACCTGCTACCTCCTATGCTTTTCATCTTGGTAATGGAGATGTTGAACAAGATGATGGACTGTGCCATGTTGGGGGGCTACATAAAGGGATTTAAGGCTAAGGTGAGAGGACAAAAATGGAAACACAATGGCGCACCTATCTTTTGCTGATGACACAAGTTTCCTGCAATGCAGATCAACATAGTTACAATATCTTAGATAGGTACTAATATGGTTCGAGGCAGTATGGTTGAAGATCAATTTGAAGAAGTGTGACATCATACGAATATACGAGGTGGACAACGTCGCGTAGAGGGCAAGTCTTCTATTGCAAGATTGGATCATTGCACTCAACCTAGGCTAATTGTCAGGAGCTTCAAGTAAGGAAGTCACAATGATAGTAAGACTAGAGAAAAGGAGGATCGCAGAAGCAGAACTAAACAAAGAAAAGGTAAGGAAGTTTTGATCAAGATCACATTCATGCATCCCAACTTCCTGTATGTCCTTGACGAGGGCTCCGATTGTGGTCACCAGGAACTTGGAGTATCACAATGAGGACGCTAAAGAGGAAGTGAAAAAGTTCCACTATGCAGATCGGATGATGGTGACAACCCCAAAGAAGAATGGAGGACTTGGGGTGAGAGACTTGAGGGTTTTTGAGAAAGCTCTTCTAGAATATAGAGGTTGGACGAAGAAGAAGCCATGTGGAGAATGGTCATAGCTGGCAAGTATGGCACAAGAGTGGAGGACGGAGGACAACAGTACAACATCATGTTGTACGGGTGTGGTTTATGGAGGAGCACCAGAAAAGCATGGAAGACCCTTAGCGAGAACATGACATTTAGAGTTGGGTGAAGATAAAATCAGCTTTTGGATGCACAAATGATGCAGGGAAACAGCAAGCAAAATGCTTTTCCCTCAATTTAAAATATATCATGCCAAAGACTCCATCAATGGCATAGGTGTGCCGGTTGCATAGAAATGTTTAGGGATTTGGACTTCAAAAGAGACACGCGGGTTGGGAGTTTAACGACCTCCAGAAAATGCTACAGCTGCCTTAAAATCAAAGAATCAAGCCAACAAAAAAGGACATTTGTAGAACAGGATCAGTGAAATCTTCTTATCGCATGCTCATGGCATGAGAAGGGGAATCGGTCCAGCACATCACAATTTGGACAACCAGAGCTCCAAGTGAAGTGTTTTTCTTCACAATTAGGAGTCATGGAAGATAATCTCAGAAAGAGGAAATTTTTGCATACTAGCCGTGCTATATGTGCAAAATGTCGGGAGAGGACGTGAATTATTTGTTGCTCCATCGCAAAGTAGCAAGCCACTTATGGTGGACAACTTCGAACCTTTTTGGAGTTCAACCGGTGATGCCAAAGTCAGTGAAAGTTGTCTTGGCCAGCTACACCATCAACAATGAGTTGGAGAAAGAGAAGGAATGCTGGGAAGATTGGCATGGACATTGGTTCGTTAGACAGAGAAATAGGAGATATCTTAAGGGCGCAAAAAAACACTTGCACGTATTCTTTTTTTAGTCAATTTTTGGACACCCACGAGATTCCAGTGAATTTTGATGATAGGGTGCTCTTTGTAGAAAACCATATTTTGTTGCAGGTTCTACCACTTTTTGTATACCACTTGTATTTTTGTATAACACTTGTATTGTATACAGTATACCAGGGTTTCTGCCAATTCACCAATGAAATTATTACTTTATCACAGAAGATTGCCAACAAAACTAAACAAGTTATAGCAGAGAAGGAAAAAAACAAGTTTGCGTAAATCAATACAAAACAAGCGCAGAAACGGATATTAAATCAACTGGAATATCGCCCTAGCTAAGCAACTTTTCCCCTGACAACTGCGGATGTAATATTTTTAATCTATTTCAGTTCATGTGCCTGTGCTATCTCTTTATCCCTGAATTGCCTACCTTTTCTATGCAAAGATATGTGTCTCCAAAAAAAAAACATAGGACAAAAGTTTAGTTTCCTAGGAGATGATAAAACACCAATATTTCACTCCAATAACGAATCTGTTGGCACATGTTGCTATGAGGTTTTGTTGATGATTCTAAGGAACATCCAACAAATGTATAAACTACAATTTTAGTAGATCATAAACTGCAAACTACAAATTAAAATAAGTATCCATGTAAGTGGTCCATTCCAAAAGAGAGAGCCCTAAGATAGAGAGAAAAGACAAACATGAGTTCTACATCACACATGAGGAGTGCTAGTATTAACCTCTTCTACATTATCGTTATTCGATATAACGTGTTACAATCTTATCCAAATACATAAAATCGCATGAGATGAACATATTTGTACCCAATAAAATGTATATGGAAACTAAAACAAAGCAATATATAGTAGTTTCGAAATCCCGAATGGACAGAGACAAACGAACCTCATGCTCAATAGCTTCACCAATGTGAGAAGCAGCTTGCACCACTCTAGCACTACCACTTCCTCCACCGGTCATTAGCAACCCCATCAACTTGTGCATTGTAATCACAGCCATCATTTCAGCAGGCAACTGATCAAAGAACGGAGCATAAGCCCCACGATTCTTCCCTGAATCACACAACTTCTGCTCAGCAGCTATAGCGTTCCTCAACGGCTCAAACCAACCTAAGAACAAAGATTTCATGTAAGGCAAGTTCGGCGCCAACTTTTGCTCACACATATCCATCAGCAGCTCCTGATATTCCTTAGCCGCCTCTTCCCATGCTTCGGTTTCTACCTTTATCTGCCTTCTCCTAAGCAAATTATACTTCCCTATCCCCATCCCACCTATTGTTTTCGGCTGCTTTGATTGCAAATTCATCTTCAAAGCCTCATTTTCTTTGTTCATTTCTTCTATCAGTTCTTGAATTTCATCAATATCTTCTTCGGATGTAGATGCAATAGCTTCTGCAGCACTACCATAACTCCTCAAATATCCTAAAGATCCACAACCCATGTGAGTACTAACTCGAAAATCTCCTTTAACTCTAGAAAAGATCAAATTTTGAGAAATACCAAAGTGGTGGTTTTTAGTACTACCTTCATACATGCTTTCTAAATGCCTAATTTTTCCTTTAACTCTTGAAAAGATTGAATTTTGAGACAAACCCAAGCGGTATTTCTTAGAACTACCTCCATACATGCCTTCTAAATGCCTAATTTTTTCAGTAACTCTAGAAAAGATTGAATTTTGAGACAACCCCAAGTGGTATTTCTTAGAACTATCTACACATATGCCTTCTAAATGCCTAATTTTTTCAGTAAATCTTGAAAAGATTGAATTTTGAGACAAACCCAAGTTGGGATTTCTCTTATTTTCTTCACATAAAGGTTTAATTTTGCCAAAAGAACTAGAATAATGAGAAAAACCCAGAAAAGTTGAATCATTGGTGTCTCTTGATTTTCTTGGATAAGCTTGTTTGGATATGTATCTCCACATATTCAGTGGATCTTTTTTTCTTGGAAAAATGATGAAAAAAATAGGTTAATTGACTGATATAAGGCGAAAGAAGGGTGGAGAGAAGTGTGGAATGGGTGTTAGCATCGAAAGGAAACAATGGAGGAAGAAGGAGTTGGCAATGGAGGCTGCCTTAAACCCTTCCAAAAACCTATTTCTCTCGTTGCCAGGAATTAAACTATCCGGGTCAAAATCGGGTTATACTTTTACCTTATTGGTGACCCGAATACCCGATTCAACTTTTGACAGTAACTTTGTTGTTTTTTTTTTTTTTTTGGTGGTTTGAGGCACTGAAATTCAGAATGTCCAGTCCTTCCATCCCAACTCCAAAAAGTAAGAAAATAGTTTATTAGACACTACTATATTTTCTAGTATTCCAAAAAAAATACCTATTAATTTAAGACCATAATATTAATAATAATAGTAATAGTATTAATCTTTTGCAACCTTTCAATTGGAAATTGGATTTAAATTTTTGATGTGAAATTGAAATGACACTCTCAGTAGATTATACTATTTCTTAAGTACTTTTTTGTTCTATTTCTATAGTTCTCATTAAATAAAATGAGAAAAAATTAGCGAATTGAATCCGGAAATTGACCAAATTATTTACTGATAGAAAGAAAAATAAAAGATTTAACTGATGAAACAAGTACAATTACAAATGTAACTAATTTTCAAACTTCATATATAGCGCTTCCCATTTTCAATTTCTTTTTAAGAAAGAGTAGATTTGCTAAGGATTCATCAAATCTAACAAATAAGTTGTGCAAAAGTGTTGTTCGATCATGGGCCACAACATCTTCATGGAAGGAATTAAGACCACTTAAAAGTCAACAAAAATTGGGGTAATTCGCATGAATGCCATTATTTTGGAGTGGTCTTTAATTTTTGTCCTTCGCTTAAAATTCTTGAGTTTCGGATTCGAACCCCCATGCAAAAATTAAAAAAAACAATCGCAGACAGAGTTTGTTTGCAAATTTTGTCTGAAGGCAAAGTTTCAAACTATACATTATACAATAAGAGTTTGTCTTCAGACATAAGGTAAACTCTGTCTTGTGATTATTATTTTTTTTGACTGAGCAGGATTCGAACCAGAAATCTCAAGATATTTTTTAGTGAAGGACAAAAATTAAAGATTTCAAATTTGAGGGGCAAAAATTAAATACCAGTGCTTTTGAAGGGCAATCCGCCCAAAAAAAAAAAGCAGAAATTGTGAAGTGAATGTTAGTACTACTTATTTTAGACTTTCTTTCTACCACAAATAACGTACTAATTCAATCTGTGATTTTGTCTAACCTACAAATTCAATATGTGATTCCAGAATTTGAACTGTTATTTAGTTTTCGGGAGCTATACCTTCTATCCACCATTTTACAAACTTGTTTTTGTTGTTTATGATGTTACATTTAATTTAACGTCGACAAAAGTTAAATTTTATGCACTGCGATAATAGAAGTTATTCATACAATTAAGTCACACTAAAAATCAACTAAAATAATTGTCTACATCAAATAATGTCATTATTCTAAAATAAAATTTTCAAAAGAAAATTAGTCTAACCGCCGATGAATAAAGTCAAATTCTTAAAAATACGTTTTCAGACACAACTGAGAAGTTATTGCATGAGGACGTTTACCTATTTGTGAGACTAAGTGATCACATAAAGGACTCTCGGGGCTTTTAATAAAGTATACTGGTAAATATGCAACACGTGATGTTTGAGTTAAACGAGAATGCAACACGTGATTTTTGAGTTAAACGAGAATGCAACACGTGATGTTTGAGTTAAACGAGAATGCAACACGTGATGTGTGAGTTATAGGCACGTTAAAATCATGTCACAAATAAAAGCCTAGTATTTATGTAGAGGGTAAAAAAGTGAGCAAATCCACCGAGGTCAAAACAGTGCGTCAATAACCTTAGAAATTTCTCGGCTATAAAAAGTAAATAAAAGGTGTCAAACAGGAAAAAGAATGCTGCATTTTTACGTTGCCACCTTTGTGCTCTTGAAGTGGTTTGTGTTCGGAAGGGAGAACATAGTACAGTAAAATCTCTATAAATTAATATTATTGGGACCATAATATTTTACTATTTTATAGAGATACTAATTAACCGATAAATTAATATTTATTAAGTTAAAGAGAGTTTTGTAATTTATTGAAGTTAAATTTTGATTACATCAAAAACATTGTATCTTAGAAAAATTCATGTATCATATTACTGTTGGTTACAAAGATGCAGGAAACGGAAATTACAAGTAACTGCTAAGTATCAAGAACTGAAATTACAATTGAACAATAAAACTGAAATTACAATGAACTTGAAGAATAAACTGGAACAGTTTTTGGTATGTTGAGTCGAGTGTTTGCACTCTGTCTTAAAGACAATATTGCCCGGTATGTATCCTTTCTACGTCTTGGACAATTGTCTCCCAAGATAAAACAGCAAATGAACAAATGAGCAAAGGAAACTCAAGTGTTACCGTGAAGAATTTTGAGTAATGAAATGATGTTGGAAGGTAGTAGGAAGACTGATTTCAGTTTCTGTTTATGTGTGTCTGCTTGTGTGTTTTTCGTAGCTCAACAATGGTGACAAAGGGTCATTTATGTAGTTGAAGGAGAGGCTTACCAACTGCCCACATAAGTGTCATCACGGCCAAACTGTACATATTGAAATTTCAGGGACCAAACTGTACATATGAAAGAATTCTGGTCCAAAAAGATAATATCAGAAGAAGCCCACAGCCCACGACCCGTGAACCCGTGAACCTGGACCGGGCGGCGGTGACGCGCGTGTGGGATTTCCTCGAACCGAAGCATATCTAGGTCCTCCCTCCTTTAAACACATGGGATACCCCTTGGGGTCCCAAACCTCAAGCCAACTTTGAGACTTATAAACAAAACAAATCATTCTTCCTCCACCGATGAGGGAGAATTGATCTCAATACAACACTTTTCCATGCTTCAAACACCTCACTTCGTGGACCAATATCTCTTTCATTTCTCAACGAAATTTGACGATCCTTGGCCCTACGATCATCTACTTACTTAGTAGATTATGCATGTGTGAAGAACCGGATTCTCCAACATGCGGAACACTAGTGTTTAAGCCGTTAAAATTGGTGTGGGTCTCTTTCCCTTCCATGATTCATATAGAGTTTTGTCCTTACCCTTATGTGGGACTCTATTAAGAATCGTATTAGCGGTAAGGACTGTTTCTCCCCACATTTTTGGGGAAGACCGGAATTGATAAGCAAGGCATTCATCATTTCCTTCAATGTGCGGTTCTTACGTTCCGCCACACCATTCGATTGAGGTGAGTATGGAGTCGTCGTTTGATGAACAATGCCTTCTTGGGCACAGTATTCTCAAATGGCGCTACGTATTCTCCCCCTCTATCACTACGAATGGATTTAATCGTAGGCTTATTTGGTTCTCAACTTCTGCTTTGTAACGTCGGAATGCTTCAAAGGTTTCATCCTTACTTTTCAACAAGTAAAGGTAATAATACCTAGTAGTTGAATTTATTCCAATGGAGTTATGGAATAGCATTGTATTATAAAATTATGACATTGAGGATACGAGGCTTTATGAAATTCTCGGGAATTAAAAGAGGCGGGTTTAAAATTTATTAATTGAAGAACTTGGGGGCCAAAGTGTAATATTAAAAATCCAATTTTTTTAATTAACTTACATTCTTTCATCTTCTTCATCCAAAACTTAAAACAAACTCTCCTCTCCTCTCCTCCCCCATACCCCAGTCGAGAACCCCCCAACCCCATAGCCAAATTTGAGGTTTTTATCTTCTCTTCCTAGACTACATTTTTCACCAAAAATTAGAAGCAAAACAACACCAAAAATAGTGGCAAAAACAACCACTGCTGGCCGAGACTCTAGCCCAGAAATTTTGAGATTTTTGGATGAAATTTTGGAAGAAAAATGTGTAGGGATGATGGCTTAACATTGTAGAACACTTGCGTGTCAATTGGAGTTGAAGAAGTGAACAAAAAAAGGAGAAAAATACAAAACAATGGGGATTTTCGGACAAGCAGTGGGCAGAAAATTGTGGACTATTTTGGGACGAATTTGAGGTATAAAATTCTTCTTTCTACGATATAATTGGAATGCATGTTGTTAGAATTAAGGTAATGAATTTGTGTTAAGGAAAAATTAGAATTTAAGCGTTGCATGTGACAATTTTGGGCTAGTTGCCGATTTGGGACATATTTTGGTGTTATTGGATTCGTTGGTTATTGTTGTTACTATTGTCACTAATTGCATGATGAAATTGAAAGGAAACATTGATATTTAGTTGGAATTAGTTATATGGAAGTATTGAAATACGAAATTGGATTTTAGGAATTAAGATAAGAGTTATGGAATTATGACATGTTGTGGCCAAGAACTTGCATGAAATTGTTGGACATGTTGTGATATATATGGACTGTTTTAGGGACTGTTTTGTGGTGTTATAATAATGAAAATTTAGTTACCATTCTGCATGTTTAGGTGTGGTAATTGCTAATGTAAGTCCTAAAGGAATAAGGGTGTAGAAAGGCGTAGAAAGGCTTCACATTCTACACTCGTTGTTGTTGGAACATGAACTGTTTTGTGGGCTATTTTTAATGTGGATTAAGATGCTAAATTTACATGAGAAGTGGGTGTGTAAATTCCCTTTATTGTTGTTTTGGTTGTGCCCTTAATTGGTGCTTGGTTATTGATGTTATTAGCCTCGTTTGGAAGTTGTGGAAACATGTATAAACGGGGGAAGTGCTGCCCGAACTTTTATAGAATAAGAAGTCGTTATTCGATATAAAGTATACTAGTAACCATAGAGTTAACGAACATATTACCATTATTATAGGTTGAAGTTCTATAACGAGGCATATTCTAATATTTGGTGGATTAGTTCGTCTAAAAGGTATGTGAAACCCTTACTTCTTTCTTTTGGCATGATTTAATGAAAGTACGGCGGACGTACTTGATTCTTATATAGTTTAATTCCTAAAGAGGATTGTTATGAGTAGTGCATATGATTTTTCAGCAAAGAGTTTATTATGACATTATTATAATGATTTTATTGAGAGTCAAATGATAATTTTTACTTGCATATGGTTACTCATGATATCTACTCGTGCTAAGTGTTACTACTTCACCTCACCGAGTCCCGGCCGGGTTATGTTCGTGCACATCCTTGCATTTTTCACCGAGACCCTCACTAGAGGGTCGGGTTACGTAGGATGGATCCATAGATAAGATATGACTTTATCGAGTCCCAGCATGGGCCGGGTTACGATATGACTTCACCGAGTCCCAATATGGGCCGGATTATGATATGATTCCACCGAGTCCCGCACTAGTAGGCCGGGTTACGTTACAGATATATATATATATATATATATATGTATATGAACAGGCACTCATGTTTTCTTGACTTGACTCTCAGTTTTATAAGGCACAACTGACTTTTATTGTTTATGGCACAATTGGATTTGGATCCTGATTTTTATACTGATCTCATTTTTTCTGTTGGCCACTTATGACCTCTTTTACAGCATTTCATGTTTTACATACTCAGTACATTATTTCGTACTGACCCCCTTTCCTCGGGGGGCTGCGTTTCATGCCCGCAGGTACAGGTTTTCAGTTTGGTGAACCTCAGGCCTAGGTTCCTACTCAACAGGTTGGGAAGCTCCTTTGATTCAAAGCTTTGTCATTTTGGGTACAGAACCCTATTATTTTGACTTTTGTATATTTAGGGGCACGACGGGGCCCTGTCCCGTTATATGTCGTTATCCTTCTTGTAGAGGTCTGTAGACAGTTGTGAGTTGTACTTATGTAAGGGTCATAACTCTGTTTTGGTCAGTCATGCTATGGTACTCTGTGTTGGGGTGTCCCCGTGTATATATGATATTATCTAGTGGCAGCCTTGTCGGCTTGCCTGTTGTATTGTGTTGGCTAGTTGTGACTCCTCAGGAGGCATGTACATTCGGGGGTAAAGGCAGCCTTGTCGGCTTGCCTACCCTGGCATATGTTGTTATTGCAGCATTATGCTGCCGGATTTCAGACTCATTAAGTGTTAATTGGATTATGTGTGACATGTTAGTATAATGACGTCATTAGGGCGGTTAGTCGCGGCCCGTCGGGTCGGGTCGTGACAAAAGTGGTATCAGAGCAGTTAGTCCTCGGAATGTCTACAGACCGTGTCTAGTAGAGTCTTGCGTATGGGTATGTTGTGCACCATATTTATACGCAGGAGGCTGCAGGGCATTTAGGATTGGTTTCTATTCTTTCATCTCTTAAATCGTGCAATAGAGCTATGTTATTAGGATAATCCCTTTCTGACGACTTACTATGTTTACAGTTATGCCTCCGAAGAAGGCGATAGCAACCCAGAAGGGCAAGCCTACGGCGGGAGATACTAGTCGGATTCAGAGAGTTACCAGGTCCCGTACTCAGTCTATGCCAGAGACTGAGCCTCTGTCGACGAGCTCTGCTTCATCGCCTCCATCAGAGGCTCCAGTTCAGGGGGCAACATCACCAGTTTCCGAGGCCCCAGCACCTGAGCCTCCAGCTCCTCAGCCGGTGGCAGAGGACAGAGCCATGAGAGATGCATTTCAGCTGCTGACTAGATTGGTGGCAGGGCAGAACCGCAGACAGGGACCATGAGTCGACCCTAGGTCTGACAGTTTGAGGGTTCGTGATTTCTTGAGTTGTAACCCTCCAGAGTTTTTCGAGTCTCAGCCCGAGGAGGACCCGCAGGAGTTTATCCGGCAGATGCAACGTACCTTGAGGGTAATTAGGGCTTCGAGACTGAGTCTGTGGAGTTGGCTTCGTATAGGATGCGGGATATAGCTACAAACTGGTATGAGTCTTGGGAGTTGTCCAGGGGAGAAGATGTTCCTTCAGCTACATGGGATGAGTTTACAGAGGCCTTCCTTGGTCACTTCTTGCCTCCAGAGATGAGGAGAGCTAGAGTGGACAAATTCTTACAGATGAGGCAGAGTAGCAGGACCATTCGTGAGTATAGCCTGGAGTTTGATTCATTGGCCAGATACGCACCCACTATTGTAGCAGATATGGCAGACATGGTGCATCGCTTTGTGATGGGGCTGGACCTTTATCTGATCGATGGTTGTATGGCGGTGGCTCTTCAGCCGGGTATGGATATTGCTCGTATCCAAGCATACGCACAGGGGGGTTGAGGACCGACATAGAGGGCAACAGCCAGACAGAAGTCATGACAGGGACCAGCATAAGAGGGCTAGGTCGGCAGCTTATTCCGATAAGTCTCGAGGCAGACAGTTCCAGCAGCAGGTCAGATATTCATCTCAGCCAGCACATAGTGCTCCTCTACAGTCTACGGGCAGGAGGTTCGATCGTCCCGGGTATTCAGGAGCCGGCCAGAGCTTCAGGGCTTCGGGTTCTCAGCGGAATAGGGGCTCTAGTCAGTTGAGGCCACCTTATCCTCGGTGCTCTCAGTGTGGTAAGTTTCATATTGGGGAATGCGGTTCGACCACAGGTGCTTGCTTCTCTTGCGGCCGTCAGGGCCATATGATGAGAGAGTGTCCCAACATGGGTAGTTCAGGTGGGACAGCTCGGCCTACGGGGTCGGGTGCAGGTTCGTCATCATCTATAGCTATGCGCCCCACCGGACCGGGTATTCAGACACCAGCAGGCCATGGCAGAGGTCGTGGTAGTATTTCTAGTTCTGGCGGTCCTTCGAACAACATGTATGCTTTGGCCAGTAGACGTGATCAGGAGGCGTCACCAGATGTTGTTACAGGTATACTATCGGTCTTTTTCTGTAATGTATATGCTTTGATAGATCCAGGTTCCACCTTGTCCTACATATCCCCTCTTGTTGCTAATAGAATAGGGATAGAACCTGAGCCGATAGAACCATTCGAGGTAGCTACACCGGTAGGAGATTCGGTTATAGCTGAGCGTGTGTATAAAAATTATTCGGTGGTGATATATATCCGTCATACCTTAGCAGATTTGATAGAGTTGGATATGGCCAACTTTGATGTCATTATTGGCATGGATTGGTTGGCTTCTTGTTTTGCCAATGTTGATTGTATAGAGAAGTTGGTTCGATTTCAGTTCCCAGGCGAGCCAGTTATAGAATGGAAAGGAAATGCAGCATCGCCGAGGGGTAAGTTTATTTCATACCTCAAGGCAAGGAAGATGGTCAGAAAAGGTTGTATCTATCATTTGATTCGGGTGCATGATACAGAAGCGGAGGTATCGGCTCTTCAGTCAGTCTCGGTAGTTAGTGAGTTTCCGGATGTATTCCCAGATGATCTTCCAGGTCTTCCTCCAGAGCGGGAGATAGATTTCAGTGTAGATGTATTGCCAGGTACCCAACCTATATCCATTCCTTCTTATAGAATGGCACCTGCAGAGCTGAAGGAGTTAAAGGAGCAGCTGAAAGACTTGTTGAAGAAAGGCTTTATTAGGCCGAGTACATCTCCATGGGGAGCACCAGTGTTATTTGTGAGAAAGTTAGATGGTTCGCTACGGATGTGTATTGATTATAGGCAGCTGAACAAGGTAACCATCAAGAACAGGTACCCCCTTCCCAAGATTGACGATTTATTTGACCAGTTGCAGGGTGCTAAGTGCTTTTCAAAGATAGACTTGCGGTCAGGTTGTCATCAGGTGAGGGTAAATGAGGCAGATATTCCAAAGACAGCATTCAAAACCCGATATGGACATTATGAGTTTAGGGTGATGTCTTTTGGACTGACCAATACTCCAGCAGTGTTTATGGATTTGATGAACCGGGTATTCAGGCCGTTCTTAGACATGTTCGTCATTGTATTCATTGATGATATCCTGGTTTATTCCCGTTCAGAGCAGGAGTATGCAGACCATTTGAGGACGGTACTTAGGGTCCTCCAGCACCAGCAGTTGTATGCCAAGTTTTCCAAGTGTGAGTTCTGGTTGACTTTAGTGGCATTCTTGGGGCATATTATCGGGGCTGATGGTATACGGGTGGATACACAGAAGATTGAGGCGGTGAAGACTTGGCCCAAACCTACGACAGCTACTGAGGTACGCAGTTTTCTGGGGCTAGCAGGGTATTACAGAAGGTTTGTGGAGAAGTTTGCTTCGATCTCAGCGCCTTTGACTAGGCTAACCCAGAAGGCAGCTAAGTTTCCGTGGACGGATGCTTGTGAGCACAGTTTCCAGTTGTTGAAGGATAAGTTGACTACGGCTCCAGTTCTGACTCTTCCCGAGGGACCGGATGGTTATGTCATCTATTGTGATGCTTCAGGTATTGGGCTAGGTTGTGTGTTGATGCAGCATGGCAAAGTTATAGCTTATGCCTCCCAACAGCTCAGGAAGCATGAAAAGAATTATCCCACTCATGATTTGGAGCTAGCAGTGGTGATTCATGCCCTGAAAACTTGGAGACATTATTTGTATGGGATTCATGTTGATATTTATACGGATCACAAGTGTCTCCAATATATCTTTAAGCATAAGGAGTTGAACCTACGGCAGAGGCGGTGGTTAGAGTTGCTAAAGAACTATGATGTTGATATCTTGTACCACTCGGGGAAAGCCAATGTTGTGGCAGATGCTCTTAGCCGTAGATCCATGGGTAGCTTGACGGATGTGCAGTCAGACAGAAGAGAGATGGTTCGTGAGATACACAAGCTAGCTAGTCTTAGAGTCCGGTTGGCGGATTCGGGAGATAACGGGGTTCTTATTCGGGAAGTTGCTGAGTCCTCTATCGTGGAAGAGGTAAAGAAATGTCAGTATGAGGATCCTGTTCTGGCCCGGTATAGAGATGCAACTCTCCGAAAGGGAAAGACTTTATTTGCGGTTACACCTGATGATGTGCTGAGGTATGAGGGAAGATTATGTGTACCTGATGTTGCAGGGCTACGACAGCAGGTTATGGGAGAGGCACACAATGCCCGTTATTCCATTCACCCAGGGTCGACGAAGATGTACCATGACCTTAGATGCTTGTATTGGTGGGATGGCATGAAAAGAGACATCGCAGAATTTGTTGCCTAGTGCCTGAATTGTCAGCAGGTTAAGGTTGAGCATCAGAAGCCTGGTGGATTATTACAGGAGATCGAGATCCCGACTTGGAAGTGGGAAGTGATCAATATGGACTTCATTACAGTCTTACCTCGCACTCAGCGGAAGTGTGATTCCATATAGGTTATCGTGGATAGGCTGACAAAATCAGCCCATTTTCTTCCAGTTAGGACTACTTACTCAGCTGAAGACTATGCTAGGCTGTACATCAGGGAGATAGTGAGACTGCACGGGGTTCCCACATCTATTATATCAGACCGAGGAGCTCAGTTTATAGCTAACTTCTGGAGATCATTCCAGAAGGGATTGGGGACACAGGTGAGTCTCAGCACAGCATTTCACCCTCAGACGGACGAGCAGGCAGAGCGTACTATCCAGACATTAGAGGATATGTTGAGGGCCTGTATTATTGACTTCAGAGGTAGTTGGGATGACCATTTACCACTCATTGAGTTTGCTTATAACAACAGCTACCATTCTAGCATCCAGATGGCACCGTATGAGGCTTTATATGGGATGAAGTGCAGGTCACCTATTGGTTGGTTTGATGTAGGTGAGACTAAGTTGATCGGCCCAGACATGGTTCAGCAACTTTGTTGATAAGGTGAAACTCATTCGGGGAGAGGTTATTAGCAGAACAGAGTCGACAGAAGTCATATGCTGATAATCGACGTCGACACTTAGAGTTTCAGGTTGATGATTGGGTGTTCCTAAAGGTGTCACCCATGAAGGGTGTGATGAGGTTTGGCAAGAAAGAGAAGCTTAGCCCAAGGTACATCGGGCCTTACCAGGTCATTCATAGGATAGGCAAGGTTGCCTATGAGTTGGATCTACCATCTGAATTGGAGGCGGTACATCCAGTATTCCATGTATCTATGTTGCGTAAGTGTATTGGTGATCCTTCCAGAGTCTTCCCAGTAGATGATGTCCAGGTGACAGAGGAGATGTCTTATGAGGAAAATCCCATAGCCATACTTGATCGCCAGGTCAGGAGATTACGGACGAAGGATGTGGCTTCCGTCAAGGTGTTGTGGCGAAACAACAATAGGGAGGAAATGACTTGGGAGGCAAAAGATGAAATGAAGAAGAAATATCCTTACTTGTTCCTTATGACTCCAAGTAATGTAATTTAACTCCTTAGTTGATTCTGGTAATGGGAATTGTATATGAGTGATATATTGTGGCCCTATGTGGCATCTGTTGGTTTGCTGAATATAGGCGGATAGGCATAGTTATAAAGGAGACTTGCCGAAATTTTTCTAGATTAAGACTTATTATGAACATTCGAGGACGAATGTTTCTAAGGGGGAAGAATTTTACACCTCGTAAGATTAAGACGATAATTAAGAACGTCATTAAGGAAGTAAGATTCGGATATTGAATATAAGGAACACTTACATATGTTAATACGGGAAATAAGTGTATAAACGGATGTTATCCCAGAATAGTTTTTCTTTAGTGCTATACATGTGACGACGAGAATTAATCCTAGTAGTTGAATTTATTCCAATGGAGTTATGGAATAGCATTGTATTATAAAATTATGACATTGAGGATACGAGACTTTATGAAATTCTCGGGAATTAAAAGAGGTGGGTTTAAGATTTATTAATTGAAGAACTTGGGGGTCAGTGTAATATTAAAAATCCAGATTTTTTTAATTAACTTACATTCTTTCATCTTCTTCATCCAAAACTTAAAACAAACTCTCCTCTCCTCTCCTCCCCCATACCCCAGTCGAGAACCCCCCAACCCCATAGCCAAATTTGAGGTTTTTATCTTCTCTTCCTAGACTACATTTTTCACCAAAAATTAGAAGCAAAACAACACCAAAAATAGTGGCAAAAACAACCACTGCTGGCCGAGACTCTAGCCCAGAAATTTTGAGATTTTTGGATGAAATTTTGGAAGAAAAATGTGTAGGGATGATGGCTTAACATTGTAGAACACTTGCGTGTCAATTGGAGTTGAAGAAGTGAACAAAAAAAGGAGAAAAATACAAAACAATGGGGATTTTCGGACAAGCAGTGGGCAGAAAATTATGGACTGTTTTGGGACGAATTTGAGGTATAAAATTCTTCTTTCTACGATATAATTGGAATGCATGTTGTTAGAATTAAGGTAATGAATTTGTGTTAAGGAAAAATTAGAATTTAAGCGTTGCATGTGACAATTTTGGGCTAGTTGCCTATTTGGGACATATTTTGGTGTTATTGGATTCGTTGGTTATTGTTGTTACTATTGTCACTAATTGCATGATGAAATTGAAAGGAAACATTGATATTTAGTTGGAATTAGTTATATGGAAGTATTGAAATACGAAATTGGATTTTAGGAATTAAGATAAGAGTTATGGAATTATGACATGTTGTGGCCAAGAACTTGCATGAAATTGTTGGACATGTTGTGATATATATGGACTGTTTTAGGGACTGTTTTGTGGTGTTATAATAATGAAAATTTAGTTACCATTCTGCATGTTTAGGTGTGGTAATTGCTAATGTAAGTCCTAAAGGAATAAGGGTGTAGAAAGGCGTAGAAAGGCTTCACATTCTACCCTCGTTGTTGTTGGAACATGAACTGTTTTGTGGACTATTTTTAATGTGGATTAAGATGCTAAATTTACATGAGAAGTGGGTGTGTAAATTCCCTTTATTGTTGTTTTGGTTGTGCCCTTAATTGGTGCTTGGTTATTGATGTTATTAGCCTCGTTTGGAAGTTGTGGAAACATGTATAAACGGGGGAAGTGCTGCCCGAACTTTTATAGAATAAGAAGTCGTTATTCGATATAAAGTATACTAGTAACCATAGAGTTAACGAACATATTACCATTATTATAGGTTGAAGTTCTATAACGAGGCATATTCTAATATTTGGTGGATTAGTTCGTCTAAAAGGTATGTGAAACCCTTACTTCTTTCTTTTGGCATGATTTAATGAAAGTACGGCGGACGTACTTGATTCTTATATAGTTTAATTCCTAAAGAGGATTGTTATGAGTAGTGCATATGATTTTTCAGCAAAGAGTTTATTATGACATTATTATAATGATTTTATTGAGAGTCAAATGATAATTTTTACTTGCATATGGTTACTCATGATATCTACTCGTGCTAAGTGTTACTACTTCACCTCACCGAGTCCCGGGCCGGGTTATGTTCGTGCACATCCTTGCATTTTTCACCGAGACCCTCACTAGAGGGTCGGGTTACGTAGGATGGATCCATAGATAAGATATGACTTTACCGAGTCCCAGCATGGGCCGGGTTACGATATGACTTCACCGAGTCCCAATATGGGCCGGATTATGATATGATTCCACCGAGTCCCGCACTAGTAGGCCGGGTTACGTTACATATATATATATATATATATATATATGTATATGAACAGGCACTCATGTTTTCTTGACTTGACTCTCAGTTTTATAAGGCACAACTGACTTTTATTGTTTATGGCACAATTGGATTTGGATCCTGATTTTTATACTGATCTCATTTTTTCTGTTGGCCACTTATGACCTCTTTTACAGCATTTCATGTTTTACATACTCAAGTACATTATTTCGTACTGACCCCCTTTCCTCGGGGGGCTGCGTTTCATGCCCGCAGTACAGGTTTTCAGTTTGGTGAACCTCAGGCCTAGGTTCCTACTCAACAGGTTGGGAAGCTCCTTTGATTCAAAGCTTTGTCATTTTGGGTACAGAACCCTATTATTTTGACTTTTGTATATTTAGGGGCACGACGGGGCCCTGTCCCGTTATATGTCGTTATCCTTCTTGTAGAGGTCTGTAGACAGTTGTGAGTTGTACTTATGTAAGGGTCATAACTCTGTTTTGGTCAGTCATGCTATGGTACTCTGTGTTGGGGTGTCCCCGTGTATATATGATATTATCTAGTGGCAGCCTTGTCGGCTTGCCTGTTGTATTGTGTTGGCTAGTTGTGACTCCTCAGGAGGCATGTACATTCGGGGGTAAAGGCAGCCTTGTCGGCTTGCCTACCCTGGCATATGTTGTTATTGCAGCATTATGCTGCCGGATTTCAGACTCATTAAGTGTTAATTGGATTATGTGTGACATGTTAGTATAATGACGTCATTAGGGCGGTTAGTCGCGGCCCGTCGGGTCGGGTCGTGACATAAATAGTGAATTTGATGTGCAACAGATGGCATTTAGGAAGTGTAATTCAGCCAAAATAAATGGTTGAATTGAGTGTTGTTGACGTTCTGTTCTCTGCCCAATCTGATTTTCTTGAAACTTCAGGGACTAAACTGTACATATAAAAGAATTTTTGTCTAAAAAGATAATATCAGAAAAAGCACAGCCCATGGCCCGAGAACTCGTGAACCCGGACCCTGACCGGACGGGCGGGCGGCGGCGCACGTGTGGGCTTTTCTCGAACCGAAGCACATCTAGGTCCTCCCTCCTTTAAACACATGGGATACCCCTTGGGGTCCCAAACCCCAAGCCAACTTTGAGACTTATAAACAAAACAATTCTTTCTTCCTCCACCGATGAGGAAGAATTGATCTCAATACCACACTTTTCCATGCTTCAAACACCTCACTTCGTGGACCAATATCTCTTTCATTTCTCAACGACATTTGACGATCCTTGGCCCTACGGTCATCTACTTACTTAGTAGATTATGCATGTGTGAAGAACCCGATTCTCCAACATGCGGAACACTAGTGTTTAAGCCGTTAAAGTTGGTCGGACGCAACTACCGCCAAAGACAAATTTCCAACAATTACGTAATTGAATTACATAGATTCATTGTACATAATATTAATGAAAACTAATAAATAATGTTCATTGTTTCTTAATAATTAAGTATTATTCATTGTATTTTTACTAAAAATATTCAATGTATGATGGCGACAGAAAATACTATATAAACAAGATAGAAAATTTCTTGAAACCACACCCAACAATGACTCCTTATCTAAAAGGTGTCACGAAATCAACAATGACGGATCAAATACACAAAGAATTATGTGAGTACAAGAGAAATCATTCGACATGCACTCAAAAAGATTTATAGTTGTGGCTTGAAGAAAAGTTTCATTTGAAAGTTAGTCAAGATACAATCTCAAATACACTCAAACGATCAGCTAAGTATCTTTCAGCCAACCTAGAAAGAGGAAGGGATATCAAGCGGCACAAACCAACAAAATTTCTAGCTATGGAGAAGGTTGTTTATGAGTGGTTTCTCCAGTACCAATATCGTGTGAATATGACCGGAAAGCTAATTTTGGAGAAGGCAAGAGATACAATGAAACTTGTATACCCTCAACAAGATTATGAGCACCAATTTTTTCAACATTGGCTTGAGAAATTCAAGCTACGACACGATATCAAGTCATTTCGTCGTTTCGGAGAAAGTGGTTCGGTTGATATACAAGACATGGAGAAGAAATTGAAGGCTACAAGGGGAAAATAGATATGTTCCCTATGAAAGATGTTTTTAATATGGATGAAACTGATTTGTTTTACAGGTTACAAGCTGATCATTCTCTTGCTACAAAGCAACTTGAAGGGAAAAAAACAAGACAAAGAAAGGCTAACAGTTGTTATTTGTCCAACACATCCAAGAAATATTGAAGGGTTACAAAATGTTGAGTTATTCTTCTTACCACCCAATATGACATCAAAAATTCAACCTTGTGATGCTGGAATAATAAGAGCTTTCAAGATGCACTATCGTATGAGATTTTACCGTGCGATTTTAGAAGGCTACGAGTTGGGACAATCTGATCCAGGTAAGATTAATATTTTAGATGCTATCAATTATGCAGTCTCGGTTTGGACAATTAATGTTCAGCAAGAGACAATAGCAAATTATTTTCGACACTGCAAAATTCGTTCATGTGATGAAGTCTCAAGGAATTTAGATGAACCCACTTCTGAAAACGGCATTCATGAACTTGAGGTCATGATTAATGATCTCGGCTATCGTAATAAAATGGATGCCAATAGCCTATTGAACTATCCGGGTGAAAATGATACATGTTCAGAAGTCCAGAGCTTAGAAGAAATTGTGGCTACTTGTAACACTCCGTAATTTCGGGCGATGATTTGAACAGCTAGACGTATACAAGTAGACTTGAGGCCGGGGAAATTTGGTTATATTGAGGTATGCACATCAAGAGCTTAGTATATAAAAGGATGCGGTCCCGAAATAATTTAAGGATTTAAAAAGGATTTGACAATCATGACTAGTAATAATATTTGATGTGTGGCAAAAGAGGTTACGGACTAGTATCATATTGCATGATCATGATAAGGAATATATAAGGTGTGCCAAAAATGATTACTATTTAAGTAAACTGAGATCAAGAAATTAATTATGGGTATAATTATTTAAACAAGGGATTATAATGGAGAAGGATAAATTGTAAGGGGACACCCATGTGATTGAGGGATAAGTGACATCAAAATGGGTATGGATGCGTTCAAGTAAGTGGGTGGTGGCACATTAGTGACTAGCACACGTGTAAGGACAAAAAGGTGCATTAAAGTCCATTATATCTATATTTTGGTAATTGATTGTAAGCAAATATAGGTATATACATATGTTGCAATGTCAATTAGAGGCAGCAACGTTTTGTTCTCCCCTTTTAAATATTTAGCAAGGTGATGTTGTATTTTATGGAAGAAACGTATATTTCTTCTCAAGAACGACATTCAGGTTTTGCTCACCGTTTCAATCTCGTTGTTTCGTTTATTGTTGAGTTGTAATCCAGACTTTCTTCGAAGTGAAGTAAAGTGGAAGAAGAAGATTTCTTGAAAAATAAGATTGGGGTGCATTACGGGTTACTTTAGTTGTATTGTGGACAAAAAATGACTAAGGTATGTTAAGGCAAATCCTTCTTTCGTTTGGACATGTTCTAAGTACGAAACGTAAACGTGATATTGTCCCATAAATTATTCTACTCTTAACAGTTAAGGATGTTCATGTTATTCATTCATATTTTCAAAGCATGTCTAAATATGTTACTAAATCCCTATTGAGTTATATGGGAAAGATGTTAGTATTCATAATGTTAATTGGAGGTGAAGCGACATTGCATCACTCCAACAAACTTATAATCATATCATTCATGCATTATATTCATGTACATACCTTGACCTCAAAGGAGTTATATACTCTATTATATGTATGCATTATATATGTATGGGGTATGGAAAAGGGAAGGCATTATATACGCACCACCACCTGCAGCTGGTACAGATATACACGATAATGATTATGCCCACATAGGCCGATATGATATGATGGGATGCCCATAGAGGCTTGATGGTGTTATACACGCATATATATATGTATGACCGCATTGTGCATGGCATTTAGGCATATTATGACCCTCAGAGACATTCTACACAAACAGGGTACTTAGGCATATTATGGCCCTCAGAGGCATTATCTACCGGTTGGTTGTTTCTTGTCTCAGCTTACTTTCATGTCTTTGTTATGCTATTCTTCATACCTGACATACTCGGTACATCAGTCGTACCGACGTCCCTTTTGTCGGGGGACGCTGCGTTTCATGCCCGCAGGATCAGGTAGACATGGCGACGGTATGCACTAGTAGGTTGCTAGTTTAGCTGATATTGGAGCACTCTACTTGTTCCAGAGTTGCAGTCTAATCGTGGTATGATATTTTTTATATGCATAAGGGTATGGCGGGGCCCTATCTCGACCTTATGATGTCACGTACTCTTTAGAGGCTTATAGACTGTTGTCTTGTGTATGGTGGTCGTGTATGGCCTTGTCGGCCTTAGTATATATATATGCATAGGTTGAGTTCTTCTGTTTGTAAGAGTTTACATAGCCCATTTCTAGTTTATCATTTCTACGTGTTAACAGGGTACTTTGTGATGGCCCTCGGGGCCCATGATTAATTATGGTTAGATGTTACATATATGATTAGTGGTACTCGGCAAGAAAGGTTCGGATGTCCGTCATGACCCTCCAATTTTGGTCGTGACACTACTATCCTTGAAAATGATACATATGATGAAGTTGGAGACGAACCAGTTAGGCATAAGGAAACACTTATCGCATCTAAAACTCTACACAATTTTTTGGTGCAGTTTGAGAACACAACACCAGAAATTTTGGATGCAATGAGAAAAGTTAGAGATGAGCTCCAACTACACTTCAATTTTAAGAAAAAACAAACACTAAAATCATGTTTGAGTAAATTGTCTTAGTTATATTTGTGTAAGTTTATATAATTATTAATTTATGATATTAATGGGACCCATATTTACATAGGGATTTTTTGAAAATATATTATCTTATTATCTTATCAAAATTTGTTAATTTATCAACTGACCCAAGTCGGGACCGGAGAAAAATATTATCTTAGAGAATTTATTAATTTACCAAGTATCAATTTATAGAGGTTTTACGGTAAAGGGTAGTAATGCAAGAGGAGAAAAGTAAAACCGACCTAATCTCACTAATTCTATAACTAAAACTATTCATTCCAAAATTTCTTCAATACAATCTCCAGTTTCCCCCTTATAACATTCTTGTACCCCTCCCCCAAAACCAAAATTCTCTCTTCTGGCAGCTCCTGATGACAGCCAGAAAGAATGCCTAAACAAGAAAGAAAAACACTTTATGAATCACTCCCAATAATCATTGCTGTCGGTCCTTACTTCAGATGGCTCGACGACTTGTGCCTCCGAGACTTCAGCAGAGCTTGCATCTGATTCCGTTGATGCTTCTGTCTCGTCTTCCTCGAATCTGCCCCATCTTCCTCCAAGAGCCATTGCCATCATCTCATAGATCTTGTTACCCAACTCAGCTGGACTATCAGGCTGTTTCCAGTGTACCAGTGTTAAATTCGTTAAGTGAAACATTCTATTAAATGAGAGAATGGAACAAGGTATATTTCACTATACTTACTGTAAATCCACTGGAGATCAATGCGGTGTCATACAACAGTTCCACAGCCCGTTTGGCATCAGAACTATCGGGTGAATTTTTGCATGCAGCCTGCAAGTGGTTCCACAGAACCATTGGTTGATAAATACATAAGTTTCTTACTCGAACTTTACCCTATTTTTCTTCTAACTAAATGGGGGAGAAGAGTTTTTGTGAAGTCACTAAGATTTACTGCTAGTCTTCACCCACTATATGGGTCTTCGAAGATAATGCCAAGTGAAAAATACAGCAGTAAAGCACAATAATCGATGTACATGTCATCATTCTGCTGCATATATTATTAGAAAGCACACTTCTATGAACATCTTAAAATTAAAATTGTTGATATTCTTCAATGAATTTATAGGATCGGATGAATGAAACTTCATGACATGATCTCAGAACTATGTTCTCTCGCGTCAAATGACCAACACAGTTCGAATTATCTGAATGACTTTCCAACATGTTACTAAAACTTATGTATGTAAAAATTAATTCCATATAAACTCTGTTTGCCTGTTAATTTTTAATAAAAAATGTTAAATGGTAAGCCCAATAATATTTTATCATTAAAAAGTTACTCCCTCCGTCCCAACTTATGTCACACTCTTTCCTTTTTAGTCTTGTTCCAAAAAGAATAATACCTTGTATATTTAGTAACAATTTAACTTTAAGCTTTCAATTTTACCCTAAATGAGATGATATATTGGGCTTTTTAAACACAAATGTTTATGGCTTATTTTGGACCACAGGTTTCAAAAGTCTTCTTTTCATTCTACAACTATGTGCCAAGTCAAACACCTTCACATAAATTGGGAACGGAGGAGGGAGTACCTTTTTTGATTTCACAACACTGACTAAACTTCCGACTTTGATAGAGTCCAAGTCAAGGAACTAGCTATGCAAATCAAGCAGGGTAAACTTACATTTAGGTCTTTGATGATTGGGTGATCAGTATTGACCTCCAGTATTCTTCTTCCTCGCATAAACTCCAAGGTTGAAGTGTCTCCCAAGGTTTGTGCTCTCATCAACCTAATTCATCATACACACAAAAAACGAAGATCTTCAGCAGAGAGTCTTGCAATTTCCAAAATTAAATAAACTGAAAGAGAATAGAAAAAGAAGCTACAAATCATAACACGCAGACCTTTCCATGTTGGCAGACCAACCGAACTTTCCAGATACAAGCACACATGGTGATGAGCTTAAACGCTTAGAAACTTGTACTTTTGCCACCTTATCACCCAATTGTTGCTTTATCCAATCGCATAGAAGATTGTACTCTTGCTTGTCTTCCCTTTCTTTCACCTCGTCTTCATCATCTGAAAGCAATGCCGGAGATTAAAGTATGTTAAGCTTTTGGAAACAGGTCAAACTTGAATGACCATTTCATCTATATTTCTCCAATACCCTTTCTGTTGCTTATTTGAGCGTTTACATAGTGAGAAATAAAATTTATAAGAAAAGGGACGAAGTATTGAAAAGAAATCATATGTATGCTAAATTCCCAGTCAATGCGAGAAAAAATGAGCTTACCAAGCTCCAGGTCCTCTTTGCTTATGTCAACAAACTTCTTTTCCTTGTATGTTTGTAGATTCTGGATAGCCACCTCATCTATTGGTTCAACGAGGTACAACACCTATATACCAGTAACACAAGCAAATGTTAGTTGTGTGTACAAACAGAGGGTATTCTAGTGAGAACTTAAGCCAGATAACGTGATTCTCCGACACAGCCTTCCCTAAAACACATGTTTTTTGTCTTCCATTGGACATCTAAGAATGTCGTGACATGCAGATTAAGATGAGAGTTGAATTCGTGTTTTTGTTTAGTGCCGTATGGGGATATTTACTGGGCACAAGTTGCTTTTTCCTCTATATAGAATAAATTGACAAGTTCAAAAGCAGGACTTGTACAATTTTTTGTGATACACACTATATAGAATCGTATCTGTTAGGAAAATTGGAAAATGGAATATCGTTCTAGGACAGCCAAAAAGGAAAAGGCAGATGTTCAAACTGACATTGGTAGGAAAAGAAAAGGTGGTACAGAAATGAAACTATTCATCCAAACAACAGGCTGGATGTCAAAAAGGATAAAGAAGCATGAATTAAAAGAATCATTCTTTGGACATCCTAGCCGAAAATTTTCAATGACGCTTTTAACTATCAAACTAACTAAATTGACTGGTGACACTCATAGTATTCAATGTCTGTTACATTTTTCGGCGGCTTGTTTCTCTTTTTATTTCTTACTTTATATTGGGGGGGTGGGGGAATACGTCTGCAAAAACTCTACCTTCAAACTATAGAGTAAACAAGCAGAGACAAAAATTGGTAAATAAAAACAAGAGAAAAATTAGGATGAAGTACATACCTCAATACCTTTCTGAACCAATTTCTCCAAGAAAGGAGCAGTCCTGGCACTCTGTAAGCTATCAGTAGCCAAATAGTAAATGGCTTTCTGATTTTCGCCCACGTTCTCAACATAGTCATCTAAGCTTATCAATTCTTCTTCGCTCTTGGAAGAAAAAAATCTCAGCAATGGGGTTATTCGCTTGTGATTACCAGTGTCTTCAATACATCCCAACTTTACAAATTTACCAAAGTTCTCCCAGAATTTTTTATAATCCTGTTATGAAATAGCACCGCTCTTACAGAATCCAAGAAACGTTTTTGCTAAGGAAGCAAAGTAAGAAAGTTTTGATAATATTTTACCTCCTTGTTCTCACTTTCAGAGAGATCCTGAATCATGTCGAATGTTTTTCTCACTAGTCTCTTCCTCATTATCCGAACCTGGGATGAAATAAAATAAACGCATTACTGTCCAATAACAGGAAACTTCTTTTTTCAATCGAACTGCAAAGGATAGCTCGAGCAATTGACCAGAGTGCACCACCTACATCTGTGCAGATATCTAAACAAGAATAAAGTTTGACATATAAAATGTAATTCATTCAAGCACTAAAGCTTCTACTTACAATTCGGCTCTCCTGCAGAATTTCTCGTGAAACGTTAAGAGGAAGGTCATTTGAGTCCACCACACCTTTAACAAAGCTCAGGTACCTCGGAAACTGAAATGCACAGAAATAAGCATCAACTGGTTACTACACAATGACACAAGGAAAGAGATATCAATTCTCTTGACATCTCCTTTACAAGTTGCAAATCAAGCTAACATATAAAAAACTCACCAACTCTCCATCAAAATCATCAGAAATAAAGACACGCTTCACATACAAGCGTATGTTCTTTGTCTTGGGATTTACGACTTCTTCATTGTTAAGAGGAGCCATTCCAGGTATATACAGGACACTTCTAAACTCCACCTCACCCTGCACAATTTGTTATATCAAAGTTAAAACATCAGTATTTAGAAACCAACAAATGACAAATCATAATTCTAATATGACAAGCGAATACCTCTGTAGTGAAGTGAGTGTGGGCAAGTGGATCCAAGAACTCATTAAAAGTTTTCTTGTAGAATTCCTGGTACTGTTCTTTCTCAACTTCTTTTGGACTCCGCATCTACAATTTATTATGGGGAAAAAAGGATTATCCTAACCAGAATAACTGCAACAAAACTATCACATATAAAAAAAGAACAAGCACAAACATAAGAACTCTCGCTGTAGCCAATAACTCACCCATATAGGTTTTGTCTCATTTGTCAACTCCCAATCCCAGTATTTCTCAGTTTTGGTCTTCTTTGTCTTTGGCTTTTCTTCCTGTCATTATAAAGAAAAACGAAACACAAATTCCAGTACCGTCAATAAGCTGAGAAGCGTAGACACATACTGAAGAGAATACACTGTAAGCACACAAGTCTGAAGCTATCACCTCTGGTTTTTCTTCTCCTTCCTTTGGTTCTTCCTCTTCCTCTACCTGTCAAAATTTACCAATGAGAATTAGGACCAGCAGCGTTGGTGAAATAATAGATGACAAACTAGCATAGCTAAACGAGTTGAAACCCCCTTGTCCCTACCACCAATAACAACAACAACAACAATAATAACAATAACAGTAAGGTTAACGAAAGAGGGCTTCAAATATCAAAAACTTCAGAAAATATATTCATGAACATTGTCCATAGCTGAAACCACAAACAATTTCTCCTAAAACACCAAAGAACAGAGGGTAGGAGTTAAAATAGCTTTAGACTTATACAAGAACCTTACCTCAATTGTTCTTGATTTCTCCTGCCATGTGTAAATTGGAAAAGAAACAAACTGTGAATAATTCTTCACCAAATCCTGGATCTTCTTGGGCTCCGCATACTCGTATTTGTCATCGTCCTAACAAAAAGATGATAGCCTATCAGATTGCATCTAGCATGGAGAACAAACTCATTCACGATGCTCTCTACTGATCCATCTTAACACACCAAACAAAATAAATCACAAGGCTATGATTCTCCAAGTTAAACATACCCTCAAATAAAGCGTAATTTGTGTTCCTCGAGGTAGAAGGTTTTCAGGACTAGTTTCCTCTCTGATGACATATGAGCTACTGTCAGCCTCCGCCTCCCAAACATACTGTTTATCTGACTTTGGGCTCTTCGTGGAAACTACGACCTGATTGTACGAAAAGACCAGAAATAACAAAATCAGTGGAATCGCAGTAGCCATTATTTTTTAATAAAACCATATAAAATGAACAACTACCTTTTGAGCAACCAGAAATGCAGAATAGAATCCAACACCAAATTGACCAATCAATCCATTGTCAGCACCAATGTCTTTGTTTTCCTATGGATAAGAAAGTAGCATAGTTCTTAGAGACTAACTTCAAACCACAATTAAAGTCAGAACTTGTGAAGTTACCATTTAGTACCTTAAGTGCCTTTAAGAATTTTGAGGTACCACTTTGGGCAATAGTACCAAGACAGTCTATGAGTTCCTCTTTGGTCATTCCAATACCAGTATCCCTGCATTATCAATTAATTAGTCTCCTTTACTAGGAAAGCATTAATGCAACAGCTAGATCTTAAGCCACGTACGTTACGGTAATAGTCCCATTGTCTGGATCAGGTTTGACGTGAATCTCTAGCTCACCAGAATCTCCAAGTAAAGAAGGCTCCGTCAAACTCAGAAATCTCAACTTATCAAGAGCATCACTAGCATTACTGTCCAAAAAAGCCGAAGTTAGTAACAGCACACAGAGGAAAAGAAGAAAATTCTAAGGGTGTGTTTGGTATGAAGGAAAATGTTTTCCTAGTAAATGTTTTCTTGGAAAATAAGTGGATTTCTTACTTATTTTCTAGTGTTTGATAAGTAAGCAAATAAATATTATCCTGAATCTGTGATCTAGGAAAACACTATGCGGAGGGGTGGGGGTGGTAGTGAGTGGAGGCATTTGGGGGGGGGGGGGGGGGGGGGGGGGGGGTACAATGAACGTGGAAACGCCACTTCTGGAACTTGTTTTCCCTACCCCCTTGGGGAAGTCATTTTTCTTATTTTTAAGGAACCTGTTTTCCTACGGAAAATGTTTTCAACCAAACATGGAAAAATAGGAAAACATTTTCCCCATATCAAACACACCCTAAAAGACAATTACCAAGCATCATGAGGACTTCATCAAGTGCTTTCGGAAAAGAAAGAATCCTATTGAAACCCAAAAAAAAGCAATATTTTGGTAGTGACCAAAGCCAAATATCAAAGGGAAGAATAAAATGGGAACACTATGACGAATAGATGGTTTTGACACAAACATACATCATGATTTCGATGCCATCTACAAGCCCTAACTATTAATCCATAACTTCAGGAGATCAATGATTACTATGATTACTGATATTATCAAGAGTACAATGTAGAAAGTAGTGTACAATTGTCTTGCCACACGGGAAAAGCAACGGAGAGAGATGCCCTCACCTCACAAGCTCTCGCAAGAAAACTTCCTTGTGACTGTATAGACTGTGAACAATCAAGTCCATTAGGCGACTGACCTGCAAAAAGCAATATTCCAAGTTTTAACATCTGAAAGAGTGTTTGGAACAATTAAATGGTCGAAGGATTATTAACTAAATTAATACAGTGAACATTAAAGAGCTCCTACAATTCACTAAAGATTGGATCTTCCCTATGTTGAAAACCATACCAATGGCTATTTCATAGATTGATTTCCTCATTGACTAAAATGAAACATCTAAATTCCAACTTTCAATTCCTCTTCAATTAACTATACCTCAACAACAAACTAGTTATAACTGACAATACAAATCCATTGTGGGTATGCTTCGTGCAGATTCCAATTTTCGCATGTTTGGTTGATATTTTCTCTAGGAAAACAAGTTCCTTAAAAATGAGAAAAATGACTTCCCAATGGAAGTAGGGAAAATAAATTCCAAAAGTAACATTCCAAGTTAATTATCCCCTCGCCGCCCACAATGCCCTCAAACCCCTATCCTTGACCATCCCACCCCCTACCAACCCCGAACCCCCACTCCCCATCACATCCTACCCCTATAGTATATTGCTAGATTACATATAAATGCTCTTGGAATAATAATTTTTTGCTTACTCACCAAACACTAGAAAATACTAAGGGTGGCCAACAGGACGGGACGGGTCGGCCCGGTCCCGCCCCTACCCCGCTATAAAAAAGAAATCGGTACCAATCAGTACAGGGACGGGACCTGGGCTCGTCCCGTCCGGGCCCCGCCCGACCCGCCCTACCCCTCCCCTTTGCACAAAATAACCGTTGCAACAACGATCATTTTTGGCTTCCCTCTCCCCCAACCCCCTTAATATTTATTTTTAACCCCTAAGTTATTATATTTACACTTTAACCCAATTTCTCAACTATAAATACCTCATTTTCTCTTTATCTTTCTCACAAATCTTCCTACAATCTCACAATCTATTGTCTACTAAATATTCAATTTTATTTATTCATTTGGGAGTGAAGTTGGCAGCTAGCTTGAGGATCTTCCATCGAGCAAAGTTTCAATTTTCAACCTCTTGATTACACGTCAACGTTACGTCGGCGTTTGGTACATTCGTTCCTTCATTAAATTAATATTGTTTCTTTCTTTTATTTAGCGCACTTAATTTCATTTACTTTAATTATTTATTTGTATAATTAAAATGGAAGGATTGAAACGTATGATTACGGATAAGGGTAAGGGTCAGGCTTCTACCCGTAGGGATAACAAGGGAAATGGTACTTCTTCTAGTCATCCTACTACTAGACAGGATGATTTGGTTGATACTGAATTTTTTCCTGAAATACCATTAGATTTAGACGAGATATTTTCTGGAACTCAACAAGACTTTAATTTAGAAGATAATCTAGATGACACACCCACTAATGTAGATGACACCCACTAGTGCACCACCAACTGGAACGACTCTTATTTCCCCTAGTATGAGACGAGGCCCAATAAAACGACCATTAAAATCAGATGCATGAAATTTTTTTGATAGGGACGAAGAGAATCAAGTAGTTAGATGTCAAATTTGTAAAAATATTTTTAAATTTAAAATAGAAAAAATTCAGGGTGGGACGGGGGGTTTCTTGAGACACGTACAAAACTTTCACAAAGCTAGGTGGAACCAACACCTGACTGAAAAATCGGGTGCGCCAATGCCCTCTCAGTAGGGACAAGGTTCACATATTGTCCCGAACCAAATACAGGGTCAAATTAACCCTATGACGGAGGAAATTATAGGCAATAAATACGATAATATAGAGACAGGAAAGCAATAGCAAAATTAGTTGATGTGGATGGTTTGCCCTTTTCATTTCCTTCCTCTCCTGGTTTTATTCATTATATTAGAGATATGTATAATTCTACTTTTAACGATTTTTCTAGATCAACTGTTAAGAGATATGTATTTAAATTTGCACATGAATATCAACAGTATATATGTTATTTCTTATATCATTTTCTGATAAAGTATCTATCACATCTGATATAGGCCGTAGTACTAACGACCATGATTATTTAATGGTAACTTGTCATTGGATAGATTATAAATGGTCTATACAAAAACGTATTTTAGTATATAGATATATAGATGATAGGCACACTAGTACTTTTATTTCAGAAAATATTTATCATGTTTGCTATATTATTACGGAATAACTGATAAAATTATGACTATTACATTAGATAACGCTTCTTCTAATAATTATGCTATTAGACTTCTAAAAAATCTTTTAACTCCATCTTTTCCAAATCATTTTCATATAAAATGTGTGTACCATATATATAACTTAGTTGTAAAGGATGGTCTAACATTTTTTGCAGACATTCTTAATAAAATACAATTTGCTATAAACTTTATTTTTAAAAGTAATAGAATACAACGAAAAAAAGATTATAAAAAAATTATCACGATTGCGGACTACCTTATCGAAAAATTCCCGAAGTAGTAGCCACTAGATGAAATTCTTTATACGAGCAACTAGTTGTTGCTTATGACTATAGAAGACCTATAACTTTATTTTTAAACACCCATAATCGAACTCCAACTGATATGGTTGTAGATAGCGATTGAGAAAAAATTTCAGAACTTATTGTATTTCTAGAGAAATTTTTTCAAGCAACAAAAGAATTTTTCGGTATATATTATCCTACTATTTCAACTATGTTATTTTATATAGCTCTAATATTTTTATTACTTAGTGAATATATGGAAAAACAAGCTTATATAGCACCTATTAAAAAAATGTTTATCAAAATAAAAAAATATTTTATTCTTATTCCCACTATTTATATTATTGGTGTTGTATTAAATTTGACTATTAAAATAGAAGGTTGTAAAACATTTATTGAAACTATTTATGATTGTATAGCAGTACTACCTCCTCCAACTCCCAAAAATCCAAATGACCCACCACTTATTGAACAAACTAAAGAAGAAGTATTATCTAGAATACAAGATGAATGCAAAAAAGTATATAGGTATTACCAACAAGAAAGTGCTAGCAACCAACCGGCTTCCATACCATCTTCTTCTTGTTCAACACAACCTCAAAAAAGACATGTTGTTTCTGCGGCTAGTATTGAAAGCCTTAGAAGTAGAATGTATAGTGGTAACACTACTAACCGAGTTAGCGAGTTCGATGTTTTTGTTTTGCAGGGTATTGTATCGTATCAAACAGTTCTCAATGAAGGACGTGAAGACTTGCAAAAATATTGGAGGAAGAATGAGAAGACATTTCCGACACTGTCAAAGATGGCCCGAGATGTGTTGAACATAAGGCTGGCCAGTGGGCCGGGTCGGCCCGATCCCGCCCAGGTCCCGCCCCGACACCGCCCCGAACCCGAGTATTTAAAAGAAAATCACGGTATCGAAACTCAAACCGGGACAGGACAATGTCTCATCCCAACCAGTCCCGGCCCGCCAGTCCCGACCCGATCCCGCCCGAAACCCCTCTTTTGCAAAAATAACCGTTGCACCAACGTCCATTTTACATTTTGGCCGTTGTGCAACGGTCATTTTTGGCCTCCTCCCCCAACCCCCTTAATATTTATTTTTAACCCATAAGTTATTATATTTACACTTTAACCCAATTTTCCAACTATAAATACCTCATTTTCTCTTCATCTTTCTCACAAATCTTCGTACAATCTCTCAATCTATCTCTCTACAAGTCTACATTGTTTTGCTAAATAAGTAAATATTCAATTTTATTTATTCATTTGGGAATTGGGAGTGAAGTTGGCAACTAGCTTGAAGATCTTCCATCGAGCAAAGTTTCAATTTTCAACCTCTCGATTACACGTCAACGTTACATCGGCGTTTGGTACATTCGTTCCTTCATTAAATTATTAGTCTGTTTATTTTATTTAGCGCACTTAATTTCATTTACTTTAATTATTTATTAGTATAACTATAAATTTATAATGGAATGATTTAAATGTATGCTTACGGTAGGGGTCATGCTTCTTCTAGTAGGGGCAACAAGGGCAAGGGTCCTATTTCTAGACAGAATCATATTCCTACACAGGATGATTTTGTTGATACTGAACATTTTCCTACAATACTATTAGATTTAGACGAGGAGCTATTTTCTGAAACTCAAGAAGACTTTAATTTAGACGATGATCTAGTTGATACACCTACTAATATTGATGACAACACACCCACTAGTGCACCTTGAACTGAAATGCCTCATATTCCCCCTAGTATGAGACGAGGTCCAGCAAAACGACCATTAAAATCAGATGCATGAATATTTTTTGATAGGGATGTAGAGAATCAAATAACTAGATGTAAAATTTGTAAAGATGTTTTAAAATTTAAAACTAAAAAAGGTCACGATGGGACGGGGGGTTTAATGAGACACGTAGTAAGGGCTCATCCAGCTAGGTATGCCCAATACGAGGCTTCAAAACCGGGTGCGCAAACGCCCGTTCCATCGGGACAAAGTTCGCATACTGATACTGTTCCGGATCAAGTACAAGGTCAAATTAACCTTATGACGGGGGAACGGGTGCGCAAACGCCCGTTCCATCGGGACAAAGTTCGCACACTAGTACTTTTATTTCAGAAAATATTTATCATGTTTGCGATTATTACGGAATAACTGATAAAATTATGACTATTAGATTAGATAACGCTTCTTCTAACAATTATGCTATTAGACTTTTAAAAGATCTTTTAACTCCATCTTTTCCAAATCATTTTCATATAAAATGTGTGTCATATATATAACTTAGTTGTAAAGGATGGTCTAACATTTTTTGCAGACATTCTTAATAAAATACAATTTGCTATAAATTTTATTTTTAAAAGTAATAGAATACAACGAAAAAAATATTATAAAAAAAATTATCACGATTGCGGACTACCTTATCGAAAAATTCCAGAAGAAGTAGCCACTAGATGAAATTCTTTATACGAGCAACTACTTGTTGCTTATGACTATAGAAAACCTATAACTTTATTTTTTAACTCTCATAATCAAAATTCAGCTGATATGGTTTTAGATAGCGATTGAGAAAAAATTTCCGAACTTATTGTAATTTTAGAGAAATTTTTTCAATAACAAAAGAATTTTCCGATATATATTATCCTACTATTTCAACTATGTTGTTTTATATAGCTCTAATATTTTTATTACTTAGTGAATATATGAAAAAATCAGCTTATATAACAGCTATTAAAAAAATATTTATCAAAATAAAAAAATATTTTATTCCTATTCCCACTATTTATATTATTGGTGTTGTATCAAATTCGACTATTAAAATAGACGATACTAAATCACTTATTGAAACTATTTACGATTGTATAGAAGTACTACCACCTTCAAGTTTCAAAAATTCAAATCAATCACCACCTATTGAACAAACTAAAGAAGAAGTGTTGTCTAGCGTAGAAGACCAATGCAAAAAAGTATATAGGTTTTACCAACAAGAAAGAGTTAGTAACCTACCGGCTTCCATATCATCTTCTTCTTCTTCAACACAACCTCACAAAAGACATGTTATTTCTACGGCTAGTATTGAAAGCCTCAGAAATAGAATGTGCGGTCGTACCGCTACTAACCAAATTAGCGAGTTTGATATTTTTGTTTTGCGGGGTTCGTACCGTACCAAGCAGTTCTCAATGAAGAAGGACGTGAAGACTTGCTGAAATACTGGAGGGGGAATGAGAAGACCTTTCCGACACTTTCAATGATGGCCCGAGATGTTTTGAACATTCAAGCGTCATCAACTATGTCTGAAAGCGCTTTTTCTGTCAGCAGGTATCAAATAGGAGAGCACAGACACTCATTAGCCGGAGACAGCTTGGAGATTGTAGTATTATTCAGAGATTGAATACGAGCGGAGCGGAGAAGGTACGGTCAACCGGAGATCAACGAAGAAGAAGATGAAAACTACAACGAAATCTTATCCGAAGGTGGTGGAAGCAACGTGGATCAATTTGACCAACAAATACCAATTCCAATCGAAGAACCACATGAAATTATCAAGAAACTAGAACAAATTTTTTTCAGAATGTAATTTTTTTAATTGCAATTTTCTATGTAATTCGCAACTTTTAAACAACACCATAATGTTGCAATTTTGACAATTGTATTTGTATTACAAAAAAATCATGTCTATTAAATAATATAAGAGGCACAAAAACAGTCTTGTGATGTTTTTATTAAACTATCTTGTTTAATTAAAGAGATTTTTTATATATATGTTATTTTTTAAATTAAGTGCAAAAAAAAAACGCCCGAGATCCCGACCCAATCCCGACCCGATTCCGACGGGATCGGGATCGGGGCGGGACTTCGACAAATCCCACCTATCCCGATCCCGCCTGACCCGACCCGCCCTTTTCCCCTACCCGCCCGATCCGATCCCGCCAAACCCGGCCCGCCGATCCCAAGCCCGGCCCACTGGCCACCCCTAGTTGAACATTCAAGCATCATCAACAGCGTCTGAAAGTGTTTTTTCTGCCGGCAGATTTCAAATAGGAGAGCACAGACACTCATTAGCGGGAGACAACTTGGAGATTGCAGTATTATTCAGAGTTGGATAAGAGCGGAGCGAAGAAGGTGCGATCAACCGGAGAAATGAAGAAGAAGACGAAAACTACAACGACATCTTATCCGACGGAGGTGGAAGCGACGTCGAGCATTATGACCAACAAATACAAATTTCAACCGAAGAACCACAAGAAATTATAAAGAAACTAGAAAATGTGTTTTTAAATATGTAGTTTTTTTTTAATTACAATTTTACTATGTTATTTGCAATTTTCAACACCACAACGTTTCAATTTTGACAATTGTATTACAAAAAAATCATATTTCTATTAAATAATATAAGAGGCACAAAAACAGCCTTGAGATATTTTTATTACACTATCTTGTTCAATTATTGAGGTGTTTCGATATATATTATTTTTTTAAAATTAAGTGCAAAAAAAAGGAAAACCCGATCCCGACCCGATAAATACCGGGCCCCTTTTTCGACGGGACCGGACACTGGCAGAACACGCCAGTCCCGGCCCGAGTAACCCCCCCCCCCCCCGTCCCGCCGAGACCTGCCCCGAACCCGTTGGCCAACCATAGAAAATACATAACTAACTCACTTATTTTCTAGGGAAATATTTTCCTTCAAACCAAACACACCCTATTTCATGGATTGATTTCCTCATTGCCTAAAATGAAACATCTAAACTCCAACTTCCAATTCCTCTTCAATCAAGTATACCTCAATAAACAAACTGGTTACAACTGACAGTACTAATCCATTGTATCCGTTCAATGTTCAGAAAATTCATGATAGTTGTGAGTGGCCAAAATTCATGTATAATCCAAATCAACCCAATACAGCTAAAAAAACAACAACAACAACATGCCCAGTGTAATCCCAGTAATCCCACAAGTGGGGTCTAGGGATGGTAGGATGTACGCAGACCTTACCCCTACCTTTGTGAGGTAGAGAGGTTGTTTCCGATAAGACCATCGGCCAATACAGCTAAAAACTGAAAATAACAAACCAAACACGTAACTTTACAAAAGAAAATGAAACCCCACCTCCCCACCCCCCTATCCTCGACCATCCCACCTACCCACCTACCCACCTACCCACCCACCCCCTCATAATATTTTGCTAGATTACATATAAATGTTATTGGCATAACACTTTTTTACTTACTTATCAAACACTAGAAAGTACGTAACTAACTCACTTATTTCACAAGAAAACATTTTCTATGAAAACATTTTCCTTCGTACCAAACACACCCTATTTCATAGACTGATTTCCTCGTTGCCTAAAAGAAAACACCTAAATTCCAACTTCCAATTCCTCTTCAATCAACTATACCTCAACAACAAACTAGTTACAACTGATAATACAAATCCATTATATCCATCCAATCTTTAGAAAATTCATGATGTTACGAGTGGACAAAATTCACCTACAATCCAAATAAACCCAATACAGCTAAAAACTACAACAACATTCCCAGTGTAATCCCACAAGTAGGGTCTGGGATGATAGGATGTACGCAGACCTTAACCCTACCTTTGTGAGGTAGAGAGGTTGTTTTCGATAGACCCTCGGCCAATACAGCTAAAAACTGAAAATAACAAACCAAAAACTTAAACTTTACAAAAGAAAATGAAACATCTAAATTCCAACTTCCAATTCCTCTTCAATCAACTATACCTCAGCCTATCCTATGTTGCTTGAACTCTCCAAAAATGTTGCCACACCCGTGTCGATGCTCCAAAAATACGCACACACCTGTCGACATTTCTGAAGAGTCCGAGCAACATAGACATCAACAACAAACTAGTTTCAACTAACAATACGAATCCATTGTACCCATTCAATAAAAATTCATGATGTTAAGACAAGCCAAAATTCACATATAATCCAAATCGAACCAATACTATTAAAGACTTAAACTTTACAAAAGGAAATGAAAACCCACCTCAGCCTGATACTCATAAGTGTCACCAGAACTCTCAGAAGCTTCTTCTTTTTCAGCAACAGCAGAAGCCTCACATCTAACCACTACTCGAGCATCTCTTTTATCTTGTTTCCACTTCAACCCAGATTGTAAAAATCCATTCTTGATATTACTCCTAGCCAAGAAAGTATTTTTAAGACATACCCTATTTGTACTACCACTACCTAATACTAAAGAAGGTGTGTAAGGCACTGAAGCCATTGGAGCAGAACTCAAACTCCTACTTACTACAGGTGCCATTATCTAAATTTCAAGAAAACCCACAAAGGATTCTTGATGTTTCTATGAGTTTCGCTGTGTGTTTTGTGTGTGTATGGGATAAAGGGTTGGTTGGGAAGAGTGAAGTTGGGCAGGAATTGAAAAACCCTCGAGTGTGAAGAAAGGGTTTAAGGGGAGAGCAGAGATTATAGAAAGGGTAAACATACAATTGGGAGTTTGTGTGTGAGAATTATAAGGTGAGGATGCTGCCATGTCAGCAATCACAATTATCTTTGATATGTTTAATTTTTTTATTTTTTCTAATTTTACATGTTCTCGTTGGGGTGTGTTTGGTAGGAAGGAAAATATTTTTCATAAAATATTTTTTAGAAAATAAGTAATTTCTTACTTATTTTTTAGTATTTGATAAGAAAAAAAAAAAAATTTAAGGGCATTTGTTCGTAATCTAGTAAAACACTATGGGGTGGGGTGGAGTGGAGATGGCGGGATGGGTTGGTCAAAGGTCAAGAGTTGAGGGCGTTGGATGGGTGGGGAGAGACAATGAACATGGAATGTCTTTTGTAACTTATGTTAATTACCTCCATTAAAAAAGTTATTTTCCTCATATTTAAACAATCTATTTTTCAAAATTTTGACCAATTAAATATGAAAAAATTGAAAAATATATTTCTCGTATCAAACACACCGTAGGTGTAACTTGTAAGTTAAAGCAATTTTTGCGTCTGGGGATTCTTTTTAAGAAATCACGGAAGTGTTGAAACTTCTCATCTTGCAATCTAGAAAAGAATAGGAAACTTTTTATTCACGAGTTAAAAAAATCAAGAAGTTTTGGGGCCTAAATAACCTTTTTCAACAAAACAAGGGATCAAAGTGTATTTGAATGACTTAAATGATAGTATAGAGAAAGCTGAGAATTGTATCAATTTTCGAGAAAATGATCAAAATGGTCCTCGATGTATGGGATTTGATTTTATTTGATCCTTGTTAAGGACATGATGAAAATAATCCTTAATGTATATCAAAAAGTAATCAATTTAGTCATAAATCATATGTGTAAAAGTTTTGCCATTAAAGTTATCCGTAGTCAGAACTCTTTGATTCCCTTATTCTAAAAGTTCTTGCTCTTTGAAATCTTTCTCCAGTCCCTTTACTCCAAAAAATCCATTTATATTGCTTTCAGTTATGTATTTTGCTCATTCTCTGTTTCTTCTTAGTAGATTGATGTAAATTCAAGGTACATTTTAATTAGATAATTCATAATTTACTTTTTTCGTCTTATATTTTTTTGGTATTAATTAACCAAAACATGGATTTTGAATTTTCAGACATGATCTCATTTAATTAGAAGACGATGAAAGTCAATTTCAAGTGGAATGGAAGTCTTAGAACCATCATTCAAGGATCTTTATACATTAAATATCCAATAGAATCAAAACTCATACATTAAGAACCATTTCCATCATGTCATGAGACATTGCTCTTGGTTATTTATGTTGAAACTACAGTATTGGTCATCCAATTTCTAATCGTTCAATTACTTTTTTGCTTCCTTTGTTGTATGACAAATCTTATTAAAGGAATTTTGGGAATATGAAGAGATTGAAATATCATAATACTAATTTGCACGTTATTTGGTTATAAAAATGGGGGAAATATCATAACCTCAATATATTATTTGGTTACAAAATGGACGAAATCTAACGTCCATATACATCTAGCATAATTTATATAATATTTGGTCAATTTTTTTTATCTTTCCCACAAAAAAACATAGTATTGGTACATGCGAGAGATATAGTCAATGGGCTTCAGAAGCCTCCTTAGTCATTTGTGTCTTCTGGGCCACATTTGTAATTATGACCCGACCCATTTGTTTTATTTAGTCGGTGTAATTTTTATAAATATCTTGGACACCTGTAACAAAAATACTTTTGCCATTTTAAATACACATATGAAATTTCTCACTTTCTCTCTCTAGAAGCTTCTTAAGAACTAGGGTTTCTCTCTTGTTCTTCCTTAGACTTTCCGCACTTAGATATGTTTTCATGGTATCAGAGCATAGATTATGAGTGATCCCGTTATTCTCTATCGTGGGTATTACCCTCGAAGTGTTTCATTGAGTTTTCTTTTGGTTCGATTTGGCCGATACTGGTTGTAAGAAGGTTTTGAATTGAGATTCGAGTAGTTTCATCATTTCCAGTTAACCGGTGTTACCCATGGTGTTTTTCGGTGAAGTTTGGGGGTTGTGATACCAGATTCGAGTAGATCTCGTCAATTCAGTTGACCGATGTTACCCACGATGGTTTCCGGTGAGGTTTATTCATCATTCTCCCTAATTTTGGGCTTAGTTGTTGCTCGTGACCTCTGCGAAGTGATTGTTGTTGTTTTTGTTGCTATCTTTTGTTGTTCATCGTTGCTGCTGTGTTTTGTTAAACGTGGCTTTAACTCCTTCGAGCTTTGAAGGAGGACGGTAATATAACATCTCTTTCCTCTAAGATTTAGAATTTCTTTTGCATTCTCCTATATATGTATTGTCAAATATGAGTGGTGATAGTTCGACTTCAACTACACAAATCTCTAACACTCATCCCCTATACCTTCATCCTTCTGACTCCTCGGAGTGACCTTGGTTACCACGCCTTTCAATGGGACTGGATATGGTAGTTGGAAGAGGGGCATGTTGATTTCCTTATCTGCTAAAAGAAAATTAGGGTTTATAAATGGGAAGGTAGTTACACCAGCTTCCACTGACCCTGCGTTTGAATCTTGGGTCATGTGCAATGACATCATTATTGCATGGATCCTTTGTTACACCTCGTAATTTTAAGACAATAATTAGATGACGTAATTAAGGAGGTAAGATTCGAATCTTAGATATAGAGTATATTTATATATGCTAATCCGGAAATTAGTATACAAGAGGATGTGATTCAGGAAAGATGTTGGTCACAATAAGGGTGACGTTGGATACTTATAGCAATAATTGTATATTCCCGTTATGGAATAGTATTGTATTATAAAATTATGACATTGAGGATACGAGGCTTATGAAATTCTCGGGAATTAAAAGAGGTGGGTTTAAGATTTATTAATTGAAGAACTTGGGGGCCAAAGTGAAAAAAAAGAAAAATCAGATTTTTTTTTTTATAAACCTACACTTACCTCTTCATCTTCTTTCTAAACTTAACAAAAAAAAACTCTCATTCTCTCCTCCAAGCTCAGCCAAAAAGACCCTCCACCCATACCCAATTTAAGATTTTTATCTTCTCTTCCTAGACTACATTTTTCACCAAAAATTAGAAACAAAACAACACCAAAAACAGTGGCAAAAACAACCACTGCTCGCTGAAACTGTTGCCTAGAAATTTTGAATTTTTGGGATGAAATTTTGGAAGAAAAACGTGTAGGAATGATGGCTTAATATTGTAGAACACTTGCATGTCAATTGGAGTTGAAGAAGTGAACAAAAAAGGGAAAGAAATACGAAAACAGTGGGGATTTTCGGACAAACAGTGGGCAGAAAATTGCGGACTGTTTTGGACGAATTTGAGGTATAAAAATTCTTCTTTCTATGATATAATTGAAATGCATGTTGTTAGAATTAAGGTAATGAATTTGTGTTTAGGAAAAATTGGAATTTAAGCATTGCATGTGACAATTTTGGGCTAGTTGCCAATTTGGGACAGATTTTGGGGTTGTTGGATTCGTTGGTTATTGTTGTTATTATTATCACTAATTGCATGATGAAATTGAAATGAAACATTGAGATTTAGTTGAAATTAGTTATATGGAAGTATTGAAATACGAAATTGGATTATAGGAATTAAGATAAGAGTTATGGAATTATGACATGTTGTGGCCAAGAACTTGCATGAAATTGTTGGATATGTTGTGATGTATATTGACTGTTTTAGGAACTGTTTTGTGGTGTTATAATGCTGAAAATTTAGTCACCATTATGCATGTTTAAGTGTGGTAATTGCTAATGTAAGTCCTAAAGGAATAAGGGTGTAGAAAGGCGTAGAAAGGCTTCACGTTCTACCCTCGTTGTTGTTGGAACATGGATTGTTTTGTGGGCTGTTTTTAAGGTGGATTAAGAGGCTAAATTTACATGAGAAGTGGGTGTGTAAATTCCCTTTATTGTTGTTTTGGTTGTGCCCTTAATTGGTGCTTGTTTATTGATGTTATTAGCTTCGTTTGGAAGTTGTGGAAACATGTATAAACAGGGAAAGTGCTGCCCGAATTTTTATAGAATAAGAAGTCGTTATTCGTTATAAAGTATGCTAGTGATCATAGAATTGACGAACGTATTACCATTATTATATGTTGAAGTTCTAAATCGAGACGTACTCTAATATATAGTTGATTAGTTCGTCTAAGAGGTATGTGAACTATTCATTCTTTCTTTGGCATGATTTTTATTTAATGAAGGTACGGCGGACGTACTTGATTCTTATACAGTTTAATTCCTAAAGAGGATTATTATGAGAAGTGACTATGATTTTTCAGCAAAGAGTTTATTATGACATTATTATAATGATTTTAGTGAGAGTCAAATGATAATTTTTACTTGCATATGGTTACTCATGATATCTACTCGTGCTAAGTGTTACTACTTCACCTCACCGAGTCCCGGGCCGGGTTACGTTCGTGCACATCCTTGCATTTTTCATCGAGACCCTCACTAGAGGGCCGGGTTACGTAGGATGGATCCATAGATGAGATATGATTTTACCGAGTTCCAGCATGAGCCGGGTTATGATATGATTCCATCGAATCCCGCATTAGTGGGCCGGGTTACGTTACAGGTATATATATGTATATGGACATGCATTCATATTTTCTTGACTTGACTCTCATTTTTATAAGGCACAACTGACTTTTATGGTTTATGGCACAGTTGGATTTGGATCCTGATTTTTATACCGATCTCCCGTTTTTCGTTGGCTACTTATGATCTCTTTTACTGACTTTATGTTTTACATACTCGTACATTATTTCGTACTGACCCCCTTTCCTCGGGGGGCTGCGTTTCATGCCCGCAGGTACATGTTTTCAGTTTGGTAAACCTCAGGCCTAGGTTCCTACTCAGCAGGTTGGGAAGCTCCTTTGATCCAGAGCTTTGTCATTTTGGTACCGAACCTCTTTTAGACTTATGTTTGTATTTAGGGGCACGACGGGGCCCTTTCCCGTCATATGTCGTTGTCCTTCTTATAGAGGTCTGTAGACAGTTGTGGGTTGTACTTATGTAAGGGTTATCACTATGTTTTGGTCAGTCATGTTATTGTATTCTGTGTTGGGGTGTTCCCATGTATATACGTTACTATCTGGTGGCAGCCTTGTCGGCTTGCTTGTTATGTTATATTGGCTAGTTGTGACTCCTCATGAGACATGTACATTCGGGGGTAAAGGCAGCCTTGTCGGCTTGCCTACCCTGGCTTATGTTGTTGTTGCAGTGTTATGCTGCCGGATTTCAGACTCATTAAGTGTTAGTTGGATTATGTGTGACAGGTTAGTATAATGACGTCATTAGGACGGTTAGTCGCGGCCGTCGGGTCGGGTCGTGACATCCTTAATAGCTTGGACAAGGAGATTGCAAAATTGTTATTCACACTGAAACTGCTGAAGATATATGGAAAGAGATTGAAAAAATATATGGTAAGGCTAGTGGAACTAAAGTGTTTTAATTACGCAATGATATCTCTTCTATTTCTCAAGGATCTTCTAGCATAGCCTCTTATTTTAACAGAATTAAAAAGTTGTGGGATGAACTATCTCTATCACATACCCTTTTTGCACATGTGATTGTAAGGAGGAATGGATTAAACTAGAAGAAGAACAAATAGTTCGTCAGTTCCTTGCTGGTCTGAAAGAGACCTATAGCGGGATTAAGAGAAATATTTTTTTGATAAAATCTCTGTCTGACTTAGACAGTGTGTACTACATTCTTATCCATGATGAACAACAGTCTGAACTTCAGACTTCTTTGCCTTTATTTACTTCTGAGTTTGCTTCTTTCTCTGTTGGGGCACAAAGGTATCCTTAGAAAGTTAACTTTGATTCTAAACGCCCAAATTTCCTCAATCCAACAACAATTCCACTATTTTTTGTGAATACTGCAAGAGAACAATGAATATTATGAAGAAATTCTATAAACTTTATGGATATCCTCATAATTTTCAGTTCACTAAAGGGAAGAAGGGTTATGTTGCTTGTGTTCAAAGTGTAGGACCTTCCCCTTCTCCTGCTGAACAGTTTTTCAATTCTGGTTCTCATTCCTTTACTCCAAAATTAGAGGGTTCCTTTTATGGGTTTAGCAAGGAGCAACATGATCATATTATCACCCTCCTCAATTAGAATAAGCTGCAAGAGACTGGTCTTTGTGCCTCTGCTAACTTTGTAAGTGTGACCACATCAACTACTCCTACTCCTTATAGTATTTATTGTTTCTTTGCATGTCATCTCTCTCAGATGTATGACAATCCTTAGATTTTAGAATCTGGAGCAATTAATCATATGACATCTCGCAGAAATATTCTTGTTAATGTTAAGCCTCTCATTGTTTCTTACCTTATTTCCTTACCTAATTGGTACAAAGTTAGGGTTACTTGTACAATTTCTTTGCCTTTGTACTCTGATATGGTACTTCATCATGTCATTCTAGTTCATAGTTTTTAGTATAATCTCATCTCATTGTACAAATTACTCCTTCAGTTTGATTGCACTGCTTACATTAGTGTCACTTCTTGTGTTTTGCAGGGGAGATCACTGGAAATTGGTAAACTCTCCAATGGACTCTATGTTCTTGAGTTGAATGGTTCTTCTTCTTGCAATGCCACCATCGCCTTCACTCTTGTTGATGACACTTTGTTTGCTGACAAAAGAGTTCAAAATGTCTCTCGTGTTTCTACCCCTACTCCTTGTAATATAGATAAATCTAGTTCTTCAACTACTACTTCTATTTCCTGTAATATATCAGATTCTCCTATTATTTCTTCAACTGTTGATTGCAATAATGCTACAAATGTCATTACTACTGCTAATAAAACTGTGTTTAGATTCTGATTGTTTGAATATGAATATTGGCTCTTCTACTCTACCTACTTCATTTACTTAAATTGAGTCCATCAGTTCAGACTTGTCTTGGAACAAGAGGCTTGGTCATATGCCTTTTGCCAAGATGAAGTCTATACCTACACTAAAAATTGTTTTACCTCTTAAACAGTCTTTTTAATGTAATGTCTGCCCCATGGCTATGCAACAAAGATTGTCCGTTTCTGATAGTACTATCCATTCTACTAAAATTTTCAGCTTATACATATCGACCTTTGGGGTCCTTATCATACACAAACATATAATGACTTCAAATACTTCTTGATGATTATACTAGATGTACTTGGACTTATCTGTTGTCCATTAAATCTAATGCATTCACTCTCATTCAAACATTCTTCTTCTTTGTTCAAACACAATTTCATATATCAATCCAATCTATTAGACCAGATAATGCATTTGAGTTATACTCTAGCAATGAGGCTATTCAATTTTCTCCATTCATGGCATTTTTCATCAGATTTCTTGTCCTCATACCCCTCAACAAAATGGGGTGGTGAAAAGAAAAAACAAACACTTGTTTAAAACTGCAAGGACACTCCCTTTTTCAGTCCAAACTCCCGTTAAGTATTGTGGTGAATATGTGCTTACTGCTACCTATCTCATTAATAGGTTTCTTTCTCCACTTCTGCGCAATAAAACTCCTTATGAATTACTTCATGGATTTTTTTCTTCCTATAACCACCTTAAAAGTTTTGGTTGTTTATGTTATGCCACTATACCCATTTCACAAATAGACAAATTTCAGTCGAGATCTTTACCTTCTGTTTTTATTGGGTACTGGATTGGAGAGAAAGCCTAAAAATTTCTATCTCTTTCAACTCATATAATATTATTCTATAGGGATATTGTGTTTAATGAAGATATCTTTTCTTATGCTATTCCTCCCAAGTTTGCTCTTTTTCCTCATACTCTTTCATTCCTGCCTTTATAGACTCTTCTCCTCCTTCCACCTCTACTACTTCTCCTTTTGTTCCTCATAACCCTTCTCATTTACCTTCTATTCCACCTAGGAGATTTGCTAGATCTATTGTCACTCCTACCTACCTTCATGATTGTGTATGCTCTTCTATATCTCCTCCTAAGGTTGTATCTACTTCTACTAAGGTTGTCATGTTAGAACCTCAGTACTATCACCAGGTTGCCGCACATCTTGACTGTCAGGCTGCTATGTTGAAGGAATTTCAGGCTTTGGAAGCCAAACCAGACTTGGGATATTGTGCCTTTACCACCTGATAAGAGAGCGATTCCTTCTAAATGGTATATAAAATAAAACATAGGGCAGATGGTTCTATAGAGAGATATAAGACTAGGTTGGTCATAAGGGGGGACAACCAACATGAGGGGGTGGATTATAATGAGACATTCTCTTATGTTTTCAAGATGATAATCATCAAATGTTTGTTGTTTGTAGCTGTTAAGAAGAATTGGAAAGTTTTTCAACTTGATATCAATAATGGCTTTCTCCATGGTGATATTTAGGAGGAAATGTATATGAAAATTCTTCAAGGGTTGGAAGTAGATCAATCTAATTCTGGTTCACTTGTATGCACATTAAGGAAATTCATATATGGTCTCAAACATACTTCTAGGTGGTGGTATGCCAAATTGTCTGAAACCTTATTATCTAGAGACTATCATCCCAGTTTAAATGATTATTCCTTATTCAGAAAGGTTTTTGGGTCTTCTATTACCATTGTGGATGTATATGTTGACGATATCCTGTCGGTTGGTGATGATATTTCAGAGATTTCCTCACTCACATAGTTTCTAGATGATGCTTTCAAAATAAAGGATCTGGGTGAGGCTCATTACTTCCTTAGTCTTGAAATTATTAGACATCATGCAGGTTTTCTTGTTACTCAGCACAAATTTACATCTCACATTCTCTCAGAATTTAACTGTTCAAATGTAACCCATGTTGTCAGTCCTTTAGAGCTATATGGGTTATCTGTAGATTCTGGTAAACATTATCCTGATCCTAGTTTGTACAAAAAGTTTGTGGGGAAACTTAATTTTCAGTAGCATACTCGACCTGATATTTTCTTTGATGTACAATATCTTAGTCAGTTCCTACATTTCCCTCGTTTTCCTCATCTAGAAGCTGGTTTACATGTACTTCGATATTTAGTTGGTATCCCTGAACTTGGTTTATTTCTCAATAGTTCTGCTGATTATTCTTTGGTTGATTTCTGTGATTCTGACTGGGCTAGTTGTGTTCAGACTCGGCGTTCTATTATTAGTTTTTACTTGTTGTTGGGTGGTTGTCCTATGAAAATGCAAACAAACAGCCCACTATTGCTCTTTCTTCAGTTGAAGCCGAGTATAGAGCACTCCGGAAAATAGTGGCTAAGGTTTCTTGATTAGTTAGGTTGCTTGCTGAATTTAGTTTGTCTAATTTGTCTCATGTTCATGTATTTTGTGACAACCAGGGTGCTTTGCACATTGCCAAGAACCCCGTATTTCACGAGCGTATCAAACACATCAAAATAGACTGTCATTTTATCCGGAATCATGTTCCCACTGATTTACAGTTGACTGATATATTGACAAAACCTTTTACTGGTGTTCAACATAAGACTTTGCTTTCCAAGCTGGATTTGCCGTCCAGCTTGCAGGGGGATGTTAGAGATATAGTTAATGGTCTTCAGAAGTCTCCTTAGTGATGGGTTACATTTGTAATTATGACCCAACCCATTTATTTTATTTAGTCGATGTAATTTTCATAAATATCAACTGTAACAAGAACACTTTTGCCATTTTTTGCCATTTCTAATACACAGATGAAATTTCTCTCTCTCTCTAGAAGCTTCTTAAAAACTAGGGTTTCTCTCTTGTTTTTCCTTAGACTTTCCGCACTTAGATATGTTTTCAGTACATAATATATTTGTTGGTTCATGTTTTTTTTCTACATAACTAATACATGTATAAATTATGAGAAGATATATGTATTATTTTATGCTGGTAAAAGATGGTATAATTAATACATGTATTAGTATTACTTGGATTAAAAACAAAATAACTAGAATACCCTCTATTCAAACTTGTATTTATTTCGTTTAAGAGATTAACTAAAAGATAAAATTATACGTTGTATAATTAAAACTAACTAAATATTCAATAAAGACAACCGTTACGATATAATTCATGTATAACTAATTCTTTCATTACTAATTCATGCATAACTAATCCAATCTCTACATATTATCCATGCATTACTAATGCCTGCTTAACACTAACCAACAACGAGACGACCCAGAGGCCCCTACAACTACTGAACTTGTTATTCCTAAGTAGTATTCCCTCCGTCAAATTATTTGTCATTTTTTTGTTTTACACGCCCCTTACAAAATATTAATTAGGAATAGTATTTTACTACTTTGCCCTTCCCAGACCCCGCGCATAGCGGGAGCTTAGTGGATCGGGCTACCCTTTTTACCCTTATTTATGTCTAAGTTATAATCTCTTCCATTAAATGTCTACTCTATTTATGTGTCATCTTAATTAATGACAAAATTTCTACTACGGGTAAAGTTATAAAGAAATAATCAACTGTGCATTAAACTTCTAAAACAACCAATAATTTGAGACAATTATTTTTAATATACGTTATATTAACTGCAAAATGAATAACTATCTACAAATCCAATCTATATTTGTGATGAAGACAATATTCATTTAAATTTCGTCTTGACACATCAGAATATTCATTTGAATTTTTTTGTTTTTTTCTCTCTTTTATTTGGTTTTCATTGTCATCCAACACTACTTTATCACTGACAAGGATTGTAGTGGAGTGATAAGTATTTCTTCATTTTTTAATCAGAAATCTCGAGTTCGAGTCGCATTTTAAACCAATTACTGTTATCTTAGAAAATCATTTTCTAATTTGTGTTGAGAGTCTGTTTTGATATGCTGAGGTTCATCAAGCATGATTGTCAAGCCTAAATAAAGGATATACGTTATATCAACTGCAAAATGAGTAACTTCTTGCCAATATACACAAGAAAGTACCTTTCACTAGTTTGCAAACAAGACAAGTTTCTTCATTACAAGGGTACATCAGCAACAACTACTTGGTCAGTTTTAACAAAGATTAGGTGGCAGAAAGTACCCTCATAAACAGTGCAATAGTAAAGTTTCACGGGGTCAAATGTCGGCCACCGCCTCATATATGCGGCCTGATCTGCAGCGCATATCACACTTTGCGGCCGCAGATCCTACCATTTTTTTGCAACAGAAACTTTCTCAATTCCAAGGTCTAAAATGTGGCCAGATTTGGGGGGCATAATCAGTTCTGCGGGGCAACACTAACACTTGGATGCTCCTAGTACTATAAGAAATCAACTCTTCCAATTCTGTTTACAAAGGAATGAAACATTGATTAGACCCCACTTTAACAAATCAAGATTAGGTCAGTCTGGTTGAAAATGATAGTGTTACGTTGTTAGACTCAAATTTATTGAGTTGCCTTTTGTCTGGTGTTTGAGCTAAAAAAAAGAAGCTCCTGGCCTTGTTTTACAGACTATTAACCGCATTGTCACAGTCGAAATTCATGGTACGTATTGCTTGTTTTAGTACAACATATCTCACGAATTTGTCCCTTGGCTACGCCATATCGAGCCTAAAAATGCACGTATCATGTGATCTTGTACGTTGCCTTGTATAACACTTCAACTTTCCACTGGCTTTTTTCTCATAACCACGGTGTTCGGATAAGCTTGCGTGCGTTTCTACTAATTTTATGAGGTATTTACTATCTCACCTATACAAATCCGGATAACTCTATCCGCAAAAGCTTGGACAGGTGAGAAGAAATTACCAACTATTTTTTGCTTCCACTAAATTATTAACCTGGGACCTCATGATTCTCAAACCATTTCACTGACCACTAGTTTTCCCTCTATTATGAGCATCATGCTCCTAACTTCTTACTCGTTAATTACTAACAATTATGCAGGTGATTACATCATTAACCTAGGAAATGCTAATCAAGCTATCAAATCAAAATCATGATCCAAATGTTTGTTATAAAACAACATTTTGGAATATTTCTTTGATAAGACATCTCCTATGCTTTTTCTTTGTCAATGGATTATAAAGGTGTCACACCACATATGAAATCATGATCTTTGTGGCCCTTTTAAAAGAGCAAATTGTGAAGTTTTAAAGCAATATTCTTCTTCTATTTATAATTAAGAAGCTCATTTATTGGCTCCCTAATCACTTTATTTAGACCTTCTAATCTTAAAGAACAAAATATCATGTAATGGGGGTCCATAAATCGTTTGCATGATAAAGAATTGAAGAATGTTTCAAAAAGAACTAACAATCTTGAAGAATGGACTGCATATGTAGGGACCAATACTAATAAAGAAATAACATATTCATATCACAAAACATGTAGGTAGTAAAGTAATTTCAATGTGGTCCATACATTCTGCAAATGGCTTTAATTTATCACTTTTTTTTTCCTTTACCTTTTGCTCTACTGTGCCACTTACATTACAGAAAGAAAATACAATTCAAACAAAGGAAAAGGAAAACAAAAAATTCCTTTTTATAGACACTAATAACAATTTATAGCCTTTAGTTGTATTAGTCCTCCTGGGATAGTGTCTGTCTCAAACAGTCAATATTGCACAATGCTACTGATCTCATCATGTCTCCAAAGCTGCAATCATTCAAAATAAATAGTCAAAATACGGCATGATGATGTTTCTAATCATATTGTAAGACCATAAGTTAACGTGTCGACAATGCTAACGACTTTTATACTATCAGGTCACCTAAAAGGTATATATAGGTAACCGTCTATAATAGTGGTATTCGTTAACATGCAAGATAAGGTAGGTAAATTGTTATCACTCAACATGTTAAAATACGAAGATAAATGTAAGATAACTATAGGTAATCGTCCATAATAAGTGAAATTAGTTAACGTGAAAAATAAGGTAGGTAAAAATGCTACAAACACGTTAAAATACACATATAGAGGTCAGATAACTATATGTGCTCGTCCATATAAGTTGTATGAGCTATTTAACGTGAAAAATTAGGTTTATAAACTGCAACAATATATTAAAGTACACACTGATAGTGTAAAAATTCCTTACCGATCAATGCTATTCCGCCCTCTCTCAGATTGATCAGTGCTAATTCTTGATTTCCCAAAGTAATCCATGCTTTTTCTTGGTTTTTCCCTCTTGTCAACACTAATTATTGGCTTCAATTTTCTGTCTGTGCTAGGCCTTATTGGAATGATCTCTTTATGTTCAGTACTGATTCTTGATTTTTCAATCTCTTCAATACTTGGTCTGCACTTAATTTCATTTGTAATATCAAGAGTATAATTTAAGTCAATTATACTTTCCTCAAGCTCAACAGTTTTGATAACTGATTGTCTTTCCACTGAAGTTATGAACTTATTTAGATGAGTAAAAAACTGAGGGAAAACTTGTAAGTCACAGTGATTTCCTCCATTTACCCACAATGGTTCATACTTCATTTTACTTAGCTCCCAAAGCTTTTTACCATGTGAAATATCAACTACTTCATCTTCTGTACCCTGCAGACCAAAATGAACATTGCCCAATGAAATCTGCTAAGGATTCTTTATAAGTAGGAGACAATTAAGAAAATCTAATCCATGATTTAGTCATCAGCCTACTTAATCCCACTAAATATTGTGTGACAGCTAGTTAAGATGCATAAACGAATCCTTGTCTCCAAAAATATTTGAGTTTGCGTGCTTCAGGACATGCCACAAAAACAAGAAAAACATTCTCTTCCGGTTCACATTATCTGTCTTTTAAGTTTTCCTTCACCTCTTAAGAAAGATGTTGAATAACCTTAGTCATAATAGTATATGTGCAATTTAGGCTTTATCTCCCCTTAAACGTCTGACTTGGTTTATAACCGACTAGTTGGAACAGTAAAGATAGAGTTGGAAAACAAGTAGTAATAAATGATTCCTTGTTCTTCTAAAACGTTAAATATTTCGAAAAAAGTCAGTTTGCCAAAACGACTAATACTTGAGATCGGAAACTTACATGAATCACAAGAATGGGACAACTGACATATGGGATTTTAGCAATGTTCTGCAGAAAACAGAAAAAACAAAAGAACAATTGTTACTGCAACATATAACTCAAGAAACTTAATTAACTATTGAACTGAAAATTTGGTTAACCTTGTATATGTCAAGCCAGAGAGAATGCTTTATACGATACATAACTCGAAGTCCAGAAAGTATTGCACTTTGCAGAATTACACCCCTAATTTGAAGCAATTTTGTGGCTAATTCAAGAGTTGGACCACTTCCAATTGATTGTCCATATAATATAATGTCTTCCTCCTTCACTTCATAAATATCTTTTAGACATTTGTAAACAGCTTCAATATCAGCATATGTGTTCTGCTCACTTGGCTAGTTACACACAAATAAAAACAAAAAAAAGCTTAGATTTCAGTTTAACTTTTTTATACCAACAATATAAAAGACATTTACAATATGTTGTTACCTAAAAGATAATAACAAGTAATTGCCATAATAAGTGGAACTAGTCGCTTGTAAAATAAGGCTCACAACCTACTACAATAGATAAAGTTACAGTACCAATGTATATAATTAAACCGTCTCTAAATTGGTTACTCACAACAACAACAATAACTACACCTCAATAACTATGCTTCGGTCCCAAACAAATCGGGATCAACTATATGAATCCTCACTCGGAATTAGTTGTCTAACCTCGCAAAAAGAAATGAAAAGTGAAAAGAATGGAGTGATTCGATCACATGTCTTTGTGACATAAACGTGATTACCACTAACCAAACTTAGAACAAAAAGTATTATTTTCCAAGAAAAGAAGAAACAAATCCATTCATATCTAAAATTTAGAACACCAAGACATATTTAATATACTACATAATACTGGCTGAGTCTTGTTGTAAAGCTCAAAGTATAGCTTGATATAATTCTCTTTCCAGCTCATAAAATAAGGCATAACATGTACAAAAATAAAAGTGCTTACTTCTCCATTAGACCTTCCATATCCAGCATAATCATATCTGTAAAAATCAATCAAATTCAGCCTAAAGGTGAAACAAGAAAATAACAAAAAAAAAAAAACAGAGGAATTCACATGAAATTGTGATCAAATTACCCCATAACATTTACGCGTAATCGATCACTAAGTTCGACGAAAAACTGGAACATTTGGCCTATATCAGCAGCATTGCCATGAGAATAAAGAAGTGTCAAAGTTGCACCTTTGTTCCTGACAAAAACTGCAAAAATATAATGACCTCTCTTTGTTTGCAAAATTGAAACATCACCCTTTTCACTTTGAGGCACACCTAATAGTTTCAGTTTTTGTGTTTGTTCATCTAAATCAACTTGATATGATGGCTCTGGTGGAAAAAATGCTAATTTAGCTGCAATTGTTGATGCAGCACTACCCATTTTGTCTATATTTTGTGTGATTTTTCTAAGTGTTTTTTCTTCATATAATGAAGAAAAGAATAATAGGTATCATGTTTAAAGGATTTTCAAGAACATATTTTGATGATTTTTTGGTATTTGCTATTTTTGTTGAAGGAAAATGGTTAGTTTTGCAAAGATGGAAAAAATGTCAAATGGAGAAGTGGACTATGGAGCAGAGTTGTTCTTAAAAAGACACTACCTTTAAAAGTGTGCTAACCAAAAACATAATAACACTAATAAAATGGTTTAAAGCTACTTTGATGACAAAATCAAACTAATTTGAGTGGATTAGCTTGTGGCCTTGTGATAAAGTGGTTTGTATGTTTTATTCTCAGTATAAATATTAGTTAAATCAGAGTTTTTAATGATGCATTTATTTTCATTAAGATTAAGACTAATATGAATGCATATATAAATGATTAAGATGTTATCTTCACGTCTGAATATTATATAATTAGATGGTTTGTTTTTAACATCTAAATGAACATGTTTTCATTTTATTTTCAAATTATTACTATTTCCGTCTCAATTTATGTGATACAATTCGAACTTCGAGAGTCAAATTTCTTAATTTTTGATCACAAATTCGGATATAGAAGCTCTAATATTTTTTAAGAAATAAAATTTATATATTTGAAAACTAAAAAGAAATACTATAGGTTATAATAATTAATAATTTAAAATATTTAAAAAGACTCGTGAAAAATTGCAGTCAAAGCGAGTAATAAACATAATTTTAAAAAAAGAACTATGAACCATCTTCAACACCGATGATGTCCAAACTTTGCCACTGCCGTAATTCTCGAGTAATCAACCATCAAATTTGAACTTTCATATTCCATTAAAATCCTTCTCTAAACTCAAATGTTAAGTTTATTTTTTCAGTTCCCAAAATTCATCCAATCACCTACTCTCATTAACAGACCCACTATTTTTGCCTCATAACTCAATAAAAGATCATCACTGTCAAGGTGGTCATGGATGGTTTTTCTAGATCTTGTTCATTGTTGTTTTTCATGTATTGATATTTAGTTATATATCATTGATAATTTTTCTTAGGTCAGTGGAGGAGTGATGATTGGGAAGAAGCATGGTCAACAAGAGGTTGAATTGTAATTTATTATCTCATGAAGGAATAGATATTGTGACTAACTCAACTCAAAAGTTAGCTTGTAGAGTGATGATCGTTCAAATTTATATAAAGAGTTCATGTTTCATTTCATATCCGGGGAAGAGAGATGAAGAGACAGGTTTAGAAATCCTTAACCATAGATGATTTGGGTTTCTACAGGGAGATATAATTGGGAGAAGAAGAAAAAGTTTAATACGTAGTAGATTTTAACATTTAAAAAATAAAAAAGCAAGGAAAGGGTCGTCTCAATGAGTTTGAGACTCTTCTTGAGGATCTCACCGAATCAGACCTATTAAGTGGCTAGATCTTAATAAAATTAAATGCATTTAATATACTAAAATTTGAACCATTCAAATTCAGATCTTTGCAAACAAATGAGGCATAAAAATATATATGTTTTTAAGTCTTTTTCAGTTATTAATACTTAATTCTTTTAATAATCTAGGTACACATCTTGAATATTTCATTAGGTATCTGTGAGGGGCAGAGTTACAATTATACTTATAACATTGACGAATTAGAAATTTCACGGGATGTCCAAGATTCAATATACATATATAAAAGATAATCTTTGATCTATATAGAAAGTATATTTTTTAAGAAAAAGTTAGCTAGGTCACTCTGCTTATGATTTGGCAAAATCAAATTGTTTTGACCCAAACCCAATGTTTGTGTAAAAAAATTACTTAATATTTATAAATAATTATTCAGAACTTATTAACTCGCCGTTTTTTTAATCCAAAACTCATTAACTTAGAATTTTGGTTTCGCTATTGGTACCTGCTACGTCCCATCTACATCAATAGACACTATTTAGACAAATTAGAAGAAATCACCTAACGTTTTTATTGAGGTTTGAAATTTAATCCACGATCTCTCATAATATGATTTTTATCTCATTTTATTGACTAAAACCATATGTTTGTTGCTCCTTTTGAGTTATTAATACTGTTAATTTACATACCCTAATGTAATTTTGATGTTTGTAAGTAAACCTAAACAAATATTATGAATTAACCTCTTTGTTGTCTGATAGTTTGAGTAAATGATGTTTAAGTGAAATCCAAGTAATAATCATGAGGTTTAAACATGGTATAGCAACTAACACCAAAAGTAAAATGTGTTTAGAGCAGTAATTAAATGTTCTCTCAAGAAATGTTAAGTCAAAAGAAGCAGAAGGATCCTTGATATTTGAGAAGATCATATCAGTTGATTGCATTTGATAAGACGAGTTAATAAATTATAAATCCATCTTAGCACAAAATTAAAGAAGTTGTTGATCGACAAATTCTAAATTACTAGAATTCATAAGTCAGAAAAAGAAACTAAAATGACCCATTTTAAAGCAATCATTCATAATATTGTGGGCCTAAGTTTGTTAAGATATTGGGGAACCAATTTATAATCGATTACTTTTTTTTTCTTTTCCTTTTTGACCTAGGTGTTAGTGCGCTCGTGAATGTTTTAATTTTAATTTTTTAAAATTCTTAGAGTTTTTTCTTATTAGTTTTCATGTGAATAGTTGTTAGAGATTTTTTTTTAAAAAATTTAACCCAGTGTTCAGAGATCGATTATATCCGAATTCACGTTTTGTAAGACCATTCGAGAGAAGCGCTTCCTACTAAATTTTTTTCTGTATATATTCAGAGCTCAAATCCAAGATCTCTGATTAAAGAAGGAATAACCTCATTCGCTACCCCATAATCTTTTGAGGTTGTTGATAGAGAAATTCATGAACTAACTTCTACTTCATCTTACACTAAATGGATTTAATAATTGGTATTGAAAAAACTTAATTAGCTTGCTATTAATCGATTACTTTCATCGATCTTTGCAAATGTTTGAATATAATATATTAGACATACAAAAACATTTTATAATGCGATTAATCCACTAAGTTTATTTCTGTAAATGTTTTCCTTTTTATAATATCTGGTCCCAACGTACTCTCTAACTTTTGTAATTCCCCATTTTATTCTTCCACATGTTGTGGCATTTAATATTACACTTTTTTATGGAATATTGTTGAAATATAAATTACTATCTTGCTTTTAGAAGTTATATACCTTTTATTCTATCACTTTAAGAACTTTCTTTCATAATCTACTTATAGCGAATGTTAGGTTTTATTCCTGAGGTATTACTATCATTCTTCCCTTTACAAAAATTTTCGTTACATCTCCTTTATACATACTATTATATTCTCTTTATTTTTTTCAATTTTTCTTGTCAACTATGTTTCACTATGGTATTTTCTACTTCTGTAGATACGTTACATCATGTTCAAGAAAAAACGGAGAAAAACACTGGTCACACAATATATATAAGATTAATGCTTCCCTTAGTAATTTCTTTGTCATCTTTATAACATATAGATGTAGTCAAATTTGCTAGAAGCAGGAACATCCTTATACAAACAAAAAAAGAAGAATTGAACTCCATTTATTTGTCCTTTTTTCTTTCTTTTTTACTTTATGATAAAAAGTATCTTGAGAGTCAATTTGGATTATGATATTATTATAAGGAATGAGATTTGAGTCCCACATTAGTTAAATGTGGAGCTGATGTGATGCTTATATAGCCTTGGGCTCTCCCACGTCTATAGCTAGCTTTTGGGGTGTGGTTCTCCTAAAGTAATATCAATTTGCACGAACATAACAATTTGAAGAGCTCACTCAACCTATCTAAACTTAATTAACTGGTTTAGATGAATTACACATTTTATGGGTCGAATTTGGCAGCCATGACTTTCCAACTATGAATTTTACGGGTCAAAATTGCAATCCACAAATTGAACTCTTAACACAACTAACACATCAAAGAAATATTACTAAATTGTAAGAAATAACGAGACATCTTGGAATTAATAACACATAAGATGGACAAGCTCAACTTGTCTCATTTGACATTATCACATACAAATACAAATACATTTATATTGAAGTTGAAGAATGCATATTAAGTGTCAATCTAGGCCCAACCAAATTGATCAAAAGTAGTCCGGCCCATTTGCATGAATTTCAACTTTTTAGTTGGGCCAACTCTCTCACAATGGAATCTAAATCCCTTTTAGAGCTCCCTCCAATTTTAACAGCTTTAAGTGCTTCATCTCTCAATTCTTTTGCCCTCTCCTTAAACAAATCATTACTCATTGCCTCACTAATTCTCCGACCCAACTCTATCGGGTCGGGAACCGTGTTTGGGCCGTGACAAACTTGGACCGATGTTTTCATATTCTCCACCAACCACCACGCGTTAATGAACTGGTCCGCCTCCATAGGCCAGCCCAAAATTAGTACTCCCGCTACTATTGCTTCCAACACAGAATTCCATCCGCAATGACTCAAAAACCCGCCAACGGCACGATGACCCAATATCTCCACTTGTGGGGCCCAACCCTTTATTACGAGGCCTCTTCCCTCAAACCCTTCTGGCACTGATCCAAACCCTTGTTCTTCTTGTTGGGCTGACAATTGTTTAGCTACTAAAATAAACCTCACTCCACTTTTCTCAAGCCCGATAGTTAAGGCCTCCATTTGGGCCTTCGTTAGCAACTTTTGACTTCCAAAAGCCACATAAAGAACAGACCCATCAGCACACTCATCAAGCCAAGTAAAAACTCCCTCATTTATACCATCATCCACATTGGACTTCCCGATTCTACCAGGCCCACCAACTAAATTTATCGGCCCAATTGAATACACACGCTCATGGCCCATTTCCTTCTTTAAAAAGTCCAAATACTCACTCTCCAAGGCCTCAAAAGTATTGAAAACTGATCCAAAACTCTTACCAGTTGAAATAAACCCATTTCTAACAATCTCCCAAGTTGGATCACCTTCTTTAAACTTCTGAAAAACTGAAGGAAGATGGTCCCTCACAAATCTTGGACTTTTAGGCAGCCCATTAAACTCAACAAGGCCCAAATCTTTATAAGCCCCAAAATTCCTCCAAATATCAGTAAGAATAGAAACCAACAAAGCCCCAGAAGTGTAAAAAACAATCCCGGGTACACCAACTTCTTGGGCCAAATCTTGAGTCCAGCCCAAGAAAAAATCATAAACAATTGCCTTAGGAGGATTGGGTTGGGCCTTGAACCATTCCAAGATTAGGCCTTTAAGCTTACTAAGCCCAACAATGATTGGTGCATTGCCTGAGTTCCCAACATCTTTAACATTTTCCACATCAAAGGGAAGAGAAGGGTGGCCAGGAAATGAAAAAATAAGAGTTTTAACATGTGGATGGGTGGAAAGAAGAGGATCAAGAATTGGTACATTTTTTGTTGTGACTAAAATAGTGATTTTAAAGCCATGGAGAAGAAGTTGATGAGTAAAATCAAGCAGTGGTAATATGTGACCTTGTGCTGGAAATGGAAAAATTAGGACATGGATACCATTTTCAGAGCTTGACATGGTTGTTGAGTTAAAAAAAATGTTAGGTGAGTTTGAACTTAGAGATGTTTATGTTTTTTGATATTTTAGTGATGTTTTAATGGGTGGAAAATAAAGGAAGTTTCTTGGTAGGTCTGATCTTTAAGTCTTTGGTATGGAAAGTAGATTCTAGTCTTTTTTATTGTGGAATTTTGGCTATTAGCTAGAGATGGCAGTGGATCCTGGACCCAGTCCGGATCCGGTGGATCAAGATCCGTTTTATAGAATATGAATTTTTAAAATTTGGACCGGACGATCCGATCCGGATCGGATTTGGATTTGGATCTTGTATTTGAGATCCGTATCCGATCCAGATCTAACCCGTGAATCCGTTTTTATTAAATATATTCATAACATGGAATGTAATTTTATAAGTATTTTTTTAAAATTGCTAAACACATCCTTGCAAGTTTAATTCTCAAAACAAGTTTAATTTATCTCGCGTTCACTCAAAAACCAAAAAATAAAGAGGTAACTTCGATAATAAAATCAATGTTATATTAGTGAATAACTAACATCTCCATAGACAACTAGTTAAAATTATATTCACTTCATTTGTGAAGATTCCAAGCACATGCAAGTTCTGCATTATGCAAATACTAGTCAGCATTTTCCATAACTATTGTCATTGTCCAACATTTTCAATTAATAGCTCACAATAAAAATGAGACAACGAACAAAATATCTCATATGAACATTTCAAAATTGAAACACAGTAAACTGTTAGCTAAGTAAAAATCATTTGTCAGTTAAAAAAAAAATCTTAGCAAAGCAAAAAATTTTACGTGTGGATCCAAATTCGATCCGTAGACCCAGTGGATCAGATGGATTTGAATTTAGATCTGATTTTTATGAATCCAATAGATTTGGATCCGGATCTGAATTTAGATATGAAAAATGAATTTGAATCTAAATCTAATAGGATCCAATCCAAATCTATCCGTTGTCATCCCTACTATTAGCCCATTACATGACAATTGACATAGGTAAATGCTGAGTTGTTTTTTTTGAAGCTATATGCCACGTGACTTGGTTTATTATTGACAAAAAAATTCAAAGAGGAAGAGTACAGGATACTAAGTTTTACTTTACTAATCCTATTGCTGTACTTTCACCGATTTAAATTATTTATCGTGTTTCTCTTTAAAAATATTATTAATTAGGATAAATTTTTATTTTGAACAATCATAATATCACTCCATAATTGAGATGTTTGTAGTCTTTAAGAACAATAAGTACTAAGAGTGAGATGAAAAAAATTAATAATTTTGTCTTGTACTTTTAAAACGATAAATAATTTGAGATAACTATTTTTAAAAATCACGACAAATAATTTGAGATGGAGGAAGTATATCAATTATAACCTTCTCTAACAAGATTGCAAAAAATAAGACTCATAAGTGACAAAAATCAAATTGGTTATAAACATCACATAATTTATAACACAATATATGATGATATTATAAGTAAAAATACTTAAATAATGAAAAAAATATAACAGTTAAAAAGAAAGTTGGGCAATCAAATTCAAAGTTTCTTTTACAAATGAAAGAATTATAATGCTACATGACGTCTAAAAATTGATGTAACTAATCATTGCCTTCTGCTTTAAATTACTTGTCTGAAACTTTTTAAAATGCATTGACCAAAGTTTGTTAAAATATGTTGTGGTGACTTTCTTTGCAACCTTCATAGAAAGGTTGCTTTGGAATAAAATTCTCTTTCACCAATTTCCACTAGCGTAACATTGATCTAAAGTTTTTTCCTCCTCACCATCTTCAAAGACTGACTGAGTTTATCATAATAAATACTCAAAATCATTTCTTCACTGAAAAATATTAATTGTAAAGTGAATTTTGATATTCTTTTTTCATTATTTAATATTAAAAAGTACTTTTTTAAAAGATCTCAACATGATATGTTCATTAAATACACGAAAAAGTTTATCATATTTCTAAAAGCTATTCACTCACAATTTTTTGTTTTCAGGTATCTCAACCTACTTGCTTACTAGAGGAAATGAGATCTCTTAGCTTTTTATAATTTGAATAAAAATGAGCTTTTTAGATTTTTTATATATATAAAAATGAAAATTTCTCATAAAAATGTCATAAAACAATTTTCCCCCACTCATGTAAAGAAATCCGTGGTCCTTACGCATCAAAATATAATCATGGCTTAGTGCCAGGACAAAGCCGGCTACCGAGGCTAGAGATGGCAACGGATCTTGGACCCGGTGGATCCAGATCCGTTTTATAGGATGATCTTCAAAATTTGGACTCGATGGACCCGGATCGGACCCGGATCCGTTTATGACGGATCAGATCTGGATATGGATCTTGTCTTTGAGATCCGTATCCGGTCCAGATCCGACCCGTGGATTCGTTTTTTATTAAATACATTATACATTTATACATCCATAAGTAAGACTAGTCCATAACCTAGAACTTCATTTATTTTTCTCGGCCATGCCCAAGTCCTTTAAGGACCGAAGCCTAGCCCATCTACCTATCTTTAAGCCAACGAAAGGGCAAAAACCTCCTCATTCATTTCGTTTTCTTCTGTAAGACAAACCCTAGTCGTCGTCTCTATTTGTCGTCCCTACACAACGAAAGGTGAGTTCGATTTTTGTTTTTTGGCTCTTTTAACTTATGTTGTTTTCATAATCTACACACGAAAAAAAAAAGAATATAACTAAAAGAAGATTGGTTAACCATTTATTTTAGACGAAGTTGTTTGGTCTGGGTTCTGGCATCTCTTTAAAACTTCTTTCTTGTTTAAGGATTTTGTTCGAGTATGAACACATTCAAAAGTTAAGTAATCTTGGTATTGTGATGGTTTATCAAGACTGTCCTGGATACATCTGTTAAAGTTAAGGTTTGTTGAATGTCAAGAAATTTGCTAGAAATGTGAATTTTAGAAAATTGTAGCTAGTAAAAGTAAAATAAATGGAATATCATTTGTTGCATGTATTTGCTTGAGAAGAAAATGAAAGCTTAAAATCAAGAGTAAATAAGTTTTCTAAATTAGTCATGAAAATACTTAATATGGAGGAAAGTCCATATTAACAGTTTTTCATTTATATAATATTTGATGTTTTGAGATTTTGAAAGATATATTAACAGTCAAACACAAACAGAAAAAGAAAATACGTGTACGATTTTATCAATCTAACAAGAGCAGAGAACAAAGATTAATTTTTGCTTACAAGTTTCCGTAGCAAATTGAAGCGTCGATACAATTCATATTTGCACACACATCTATTATTTACGAGAAAAAGAACTTTCAAGTATCTCAATTTTGAAATTGGAAACTGAAAACTGAATGCATTGGATATGAATGTTATGTTTTGTTGATTCAAGATATCGAATGCACCGAAATTGAATACATTGGAACTTTTTGCTAGTTTGAAACTAGGGGTACCGGGCTCGGGTACGGCGGGCCGGGTCCGGCGGGGTCGGGGTCGGGGCGGGACGGGAGAAGGGGTCGGGGTCGGGTCTGGCGGGGTCGAGTCTGGCGGGACTTGCTCCAGTCCCATCCCGATCCCGATCCAGTCGGTATCGGGTCGGGGCAGGGTCGGGCTCGGGGCGGGGTCCGGCGGGTTTTCCTTTTTTTTTTTTAAATAACATATGTATAAAAAAAACAAGATAGTATAATAAAAACATCCCAATGTTGTTTTTGTGCCTCTTATATTATTTAATAGACATATGATTTTTTTGTAATACAAATACAATTGTCGAAATTGCAACTTTGTGGTGTTGTCCAAAAGTTGCAAATTACATAATAAAATTGCAATTAAAAAAATTACATTCTCAAAAAAATCTGTTCTAATTGCTTGATGATTTCCTGTGGTTCTTCGGTTGGAATTGGTATTTGTTGGTCAAATTGATCCACGTCGCTTCCACTACCTTCGGTTAAGATTTCGTTGTAGTTTTCATCTTCTTCTTCATTGATCTCTGGTTGACCGCACCTTCTCCGCTCGCTCGTATCCAATCTCTGAATAATACTGCAATTTCCAAGCTGTCTCCGGCTAATGAGTGTCTGTGGTCTCCTATTTGATATCTGCCGGCAGAAAAAGCGCTTTCAGACGCAGTTGATGACGCTTGAATGTTCAAAACATCTCGGGCCATCAATGAAAGTGTCGGAAAGGTCTTCTCATTCCCCTCCCGTATTTAAAGCAAGTCTTCATGTCCATCTTCATTGATAACTTCTTGATACGGTACAGAACCCTGCAAAATAAAAATATCCAACTCGCTAATTTGGTTAGTAGAGGTACGGCCGCACATTCTATTTCTGAGGCTTTCAATACTAGCCGCAGAAACAACATGTCTTTTGTGAGGTTGTGTTGAAGATGAAGAAGATGGTATGGAAGCCGGTAAGTTACTAGCATTTTCTTGTTGATAAAATCTATATTTTTTTTTGCATTGGTGTTCTACGCTAGACAACACTTCTTCTTTAGTTTGTTCAATAGGTGGTGGGTGATTTAGATTTTTGGGACTTGGAGGTGGTAGTACTTCTATACAATCGTAAATAGTTTCAATTAGTGATTTAGTACCGTCTATTTTAATAGTAGGATTTAATACAGAACCAATAATATAAATAGAGGGAATAGGAATAAAATATTTTTTTATTTTGACAAACATTTTTTTTATAGATGCCTTATAAGCTGGTTTTTCCATATATTCAGTAAGTAATAAAAATATTAGAGTTATATAAAACAACATAGTTGAAATAGTAGGATAATATATACCGGAAAATTCTTTTGTTGCTTGAAAAAATTTCTCTAAAAATACAATAAGTTCGGAATTTTTTACCCAATCACTATCTAAAATCATATCAGCTAGATTTTTATTATGAGAGTTAAAAAATAAAGTTATAGGTTTTCTATAGTCATAAGCAACAAGTAGTTGCTCGTATAAAGAATTCCACCTAGTGGATACTTCTTGTGGAATTTTTTTATAAGGTAGTCCACAATCGTGACAAGTTTTTTTATATTCTTTTCTACGTTGTACTTTATTACTTTTAAAAATAAAGTTTATAGCAAATTGTATTTTACTAAGAATGTTTTCAAAAAGTGATAGACCATCATTTACAATTAAGTTATAAATATGGCACGCGCATTTTATATGAAAATGATCTGGAAAAGATGGAGTTAAACTATTTTTTAAAATTGTAATTGCATAATTATTAGAAGAAGCGTTATCTAATGTAATAATCATAATTTTATCGGTTATTCCGTAATAATGGCACACTTGATAAATATTATCTGCAATAAAAGTACCAGTGTGCCTATCATCTATATATCTATACGCTAAAATACATTTTTGCATAGACCATTTATAATCTATCCAATGACAAGTTACAGTTAAATAAGCATGGTCGTTAGTACTACGACCTATATCAAACGTGATAGATACTTTGCCATTAAAATGATATAATGAAAAACGTAAATACTGTTGATATTCATGCGCGAATTTAAATACATCTCTCTTAACAAGTTGATCTAGGAAAAGCGTTAAAAGCGAGGATTATATATATCTCTAATGTAATGAATAAAACCGAGAGATGAAGGAAATGAAAAAGGCAAACCCTCCACAACAACAAATTTTGATATTGCTTTCCTATCTCTATGTTTATTGTATTTAGAGCCTACAATTCCCCCCGTCATAGGGTTAATTTGACCCTGTACTTGGTCCGTGACAGTATCAGTATGTGAACCTTGTCCCGATGGAGCGGGCGTTTGCGCACCCTGTTTTGAAGCACGGTATTGGACATACCTATTTGGATGAGCACTTACTACGTGTCTAATTAAACCCCCATCCCACCGTGACCTTTTCTGTTTTAAATTTTAAAACATTTTTACAAATTTTACATATAGCTACTTGATTCTCTACGTCCCTATCAAAAAATGTCCATGCATCTGATTTTAATGGTCGTTTTGCTGGACCTCGTCTCATACTAGGGGGAATATGAGGTATTTCGGTTGAAGGTGCACTAGTGGGTGTGTTGTCATCAACATTAGTGGGTGTATCATCTAGATCATCGTCTAAATTAAAGTCTTCTTGAGGTACAGAAAACAACTCCTCGTCTAAATCTATTGGTATTGTAGGAAAATGTTGAGTATCAACAAAATCATCATGTGTAGTAATAAGATGACTAGAAGAAGTACCCTTGCCCTGGTTGCCCCTACTAGAAGAAGTCTTACCCTTACCCTTAAACATACCTCTAATTCCTTCCATTTTAATTATATGCTAACAAATAATTAAAGTAAATGAAATTAAGTGCGCTAAATAAAATAAACAGACAATAATAATTTAATGAAGGAACGAATGTACCAAACGCCGACGTAACGTCGACGTGTAATCGAGAGGTTGAAAATTAAAACTTTGCTCGATGGAAGATCCTCAAGCTAGTTGCCAACTTCACTCCCAATTCCCAAATGAATAAATAAAATTGAATATTTAGCAAACAATGTAGACTTGTAGAGAGATATATTGAGAGATTAGAGAGATTGTAGGAAGATTTGTGAGAAAGATGAAGAGAAAATGAGTTATTTATAGTTGAAAAATTGGATTAAAGTGTAAATATAATAACTTATGGGTTAAAAATAAATATTAAGGGGTAGGGGGGGGGGGGGGGGGGGAGGTCTAAAATGGCCGTTGGCCAACGGCCAAAATCTAAAATGGTCGTTGGTGCAACGGCCATATTTGCAAAGGGGGACAAAGGGCGGGGTCGGGGTCGGGCGGGCGTGGGCCGGGCTCGGGTCTGGCGGGACGGGACATTGTCCCGTCCCGAGTTCGAGGCCCGCCACCGTTCTTTTTTAAGCGGGGTCGGGGCGGAACCGGGGAGGGCTCGGGCCGTCCCGGCTTACTGGCCAGCCTTACTGAAAACTGAATGCATTGACTTTAATATTAGATATGAGTGTTGTTGTGTTTTGTTGATTCAGTATTGTACTATTCTGAAATTGTTGTATGTTGAATGTTGGAATATTATTGAAGTCAAAATTTTTTACGTGTGGATCCAGGTCCGATCCGTGGACCCGGTGGATCCGATGGATTTGAATTTGGATATGATTTTTATGGACTCGATGGATCTGAATCTGGATCTGGATACATGTATGAAAAATGGATCTAAATCTGGATCTGGATACATGTATGAAAAACGGATCTAAATCTGAATCTAGTATGAAAAAATCCGGTCCAGATCCTATCCGTTGTCATCCCTAGCCTAGGCATTGGCATGTTAAAAAGATCGAAAACGAGCACTTAAGCTTGGTGTCCATCAACAATAAGCGGGATGGGTTGGACGAGGCATAATTTTCTTCCAATGCAGGCATAATTTTTATATTATGTTTCAACAAAAGCAAAGCTGAAATTACCATTAATTTTTTTAGTACACAGATTCCAAAAAGAAATGAGTTGATTTTCATTTTATTTGAATAGTCAATGAAATGAAGAAAACTTAAATTATCCCGGGAAGAAACTGCGGAAAGAGACACGTGACCAAATACTTTAGAAAAGAATCAATTTGCGTATATAGTGATGTGTTAACCAACAAATGCATTTGTACAAAATTAATAGTAGTAGTTTGTTTGGCTAAGAGCCAAATTACTTATTTTGATAGTTGAGGTATTTGAGCAGATTTTTAGAAAAAAATAAATAATTTTGAGTAGTATGAAAATAGTTTTTCACAAGCTAAAAGAAGGTTTTGTGGAAGCACTTTTTAAAATAGTTTTTCTAAACACAAATTGCTACTCTAATACTTATAAAAGTGATTTTAAATTGATTTGCAAATCACAAATTGATAGTCTCCAAATGCACTTTTTAAAAAATCAGAAAAATCCCATTTTTTAAAATAAATAATTTTGAAAGTTTGACCAAACACGACATTATTCTCTCTGTACCAATTTATGTGACATTTTCGCTTATCAAGAGTCAATATAACTAATTTTTGAAGATATAAACTCAATATTTTAAACTATAATTTAGATTTTCAAATATTATATAAAAAGTACTATAAGATGCAATTCTTGTCATGTCAATTTGATAAAAAAATATATTTTAAAATATTGATCAAAATTTATATAATTTGAATTTGACAAATGAGAAGTGTCACATAAATTCTTTCCAAGTATCTGTTGGAAATTTGCCTTTGGCGGGAGATGCGTCCACCCATCTTTGATGAATTAAACACTAGTGTTCCGCATGTTGGAGACCTTGTCTCTTCGCACATTCATGATCTACGAAGTGAGTAGATGATCGTAGGGCCAAGAATCGTTAAATTTCGTTGAGAATGAAAAAGATATTGGTCCATGAAGTAAGGTGTTTAAGGCATGGAAATGTGGTGTGGGACAAATCTACCACATCGGTGGGAATATGAAGAATTGCTCTATATATATGTCTCAAATTGGTAAAGGGTTTGGGACCCCAAGGGATATCCCATGTGTTTAAAGGAGGGAAGACCTAGATGTGCTTGGGTTCAAGGCTAAGCCCACACGCGCGCCGCCGCCGCCCGCTCGTCCGGTCCGGTCCGGTTCCGGGTTTTGGATCACGGGTTGTGGACTGCACAAAAAGCTAAAAACAGACGGAAATAACACAGAAAAATAGACTGATAAAACAGTTACAAAAATATCACAAATCAGTGAGCAAAAACTGCTCGAAACAGTGGCTGAAAATCGGTCAAAAACAGTGACCAAACCCTCACGTATACACAAGATATACACTACAGAGACACACTATATACACAGAGATACAAAAGAGAAGAGTATTGACAAACTCTTCATTCCTATTCCATATCTTCAACAAGTCGAGTCATATTTGTTTTCTTCGTCAGGCTCAACCTATTGGCTTTGTAGCGTTGAGATTAAAGTGTTGTTTTATCTTGGGAGACTATTGCCCGCTAACGTAAAAGCATATTTACGGGGCAATCTTGTCTTAAGGACAGAGTGCAATCACTCGACTCAACACACAACGTTGTAATCATCCAGATTTAGTTGTTTCTTAATTTCAGGATATCAAGGTTCAAGACACAACAAGCTTGCGACAGTTCTCAACATTGTCTTTGCAAGGTTATCAAGATTCAAGACACAACACGCTTGCGGCAGTTTTGAAGATTGACCATTTATTTATCCTTTCGAACATTTGTAATAGTTATTACTTCCCGTACTGCTCTATAAAGTACAATAGAGTACCAACAGTATCTAAGCTTACTTGCTTACAATCTAGATACAATTACAATTCCATTGGTTAGCGCAGCCAAGACATCAGGAAACAGAAGCCTCTTGCTGTGAGCGTAAACTTTCCCATCTCACTTCCTCGCCACCAGCTCCTCCCCAAGCTTTACGACCGTCTCCGCCGCTCCAATATGCGCGGTGTCCATAATGCCATGTTCAATAGCCGTTAGAGAAGAATTTACCTTAAGCGGTAGTGATCAAAGTCGAGCCACCTAAGTAGAATTAAATTCAAGGGTATGATAATTATAGATCACTATAAAATTTTGATTTTTCAAAGTCAAATATTAGCCTTTTAGGAATTCCTATGTTGATAGAGAGCTTACTACACGTAGAAGGTGATATAATATTTTCAGAATATTCCCGTACCGTTGTATATCTTTTATATTAGGTAACTTTATATTCTGATCATAATTAGAAAGATTAGTTACCTAGTTTGTGTTGGAAATTTGCCTTTGGCGGGGAGATGCGTCCACCCATCTTTGATGAATTAAACACTAGTGTTGCGCATGTTGGAGGCTTTGTCTCTTTACACATGCATTATCTACGAAGTGAGTAGATGACCGTAGGGCCAAGAATCGTCAAATTTCGTTGAGAAATGAAAGAGATATTGGTCCACGAAGTAAGGTGTTTAAGGCATGAAAATCTACCACATCGGTGGGAATAGGAAGAATTGCTCTCTATATAAGTCTCTAATGTGGTAAAGGGTTTGGGATCCCAAGAGGTATCCCATGTGTTTAAAGGAGGGTCCTCCTAGATGTGCTTGGGTTCAAGGCTAAGCCCACACGCGCGCCGCCGTCGTCCCGTCCGGTCTCGGGTCGTGGGCTGATATTATCTTTTTGGACCAGAGAACTTTGCCAGATGTACAGTTTGGTCCCTGAAGTTTAATATTTTATAGTTTGGTCCCTGAAGTTTCTGGAAAAGTGACGGTAGGCAGAAAACCGTTGCAACTATTTTTTGAGGTATTAATCAGTCATTACTTGGCTGATTAACTCCTCCATTATCAGCCCTTCTTCATTGGCCATGAACAGCCCATTAACCACCCATTAATCTGCACCCTAATGGCCATTAACAACCCATTAATCAGCCTCATAATGGCCATTAACAACCCTCATTAATGGCTATTTACAGCCTTGTTTGTGGCTGTTGGTCTGCCCTCCTCATGCTATATATTGATGCCTCATTTGGCTCAATTGGTGACAGAAAAATAGCACAGAAAAACACAAAAACACAGCACTAAAAGTGATCAAAACAGTGGCAAAAAACTGCTCAAACCAGTGGCAAAAATCAGTGTAATTTGTGACTGAAAAACAGTGACCAAACCCTCACATATACACAAGATATACACTATAGAGACACACTATATACATAGAGACAAAAGAGGAGTAAAGAGAAACTCTTCCTTCCTATTCCATATCTTCAGCAAGTCGATTTATATTTATTTTCTTCGTTAATCTCAACCTATTGGCTTTGTAGCATTGAGATTAAAGTGTTGTTTTATCTTGAGAGACTATTGCCCGCTAACGTAAAAGCATATATACGGGGCAATCTTGTCTTAAGGACAGAGGGCAATCACTCGACTCAACACACAACGTTGTAACCATCCAGATTTAGTTGTTTCTTGATTTCAGGTTATCAAGATTCAAGACACAACAAGTTTGTGGCAGTTTTGAAGATTGGACTATTTGTTCAACAAGATTCAATTTATGAATATTGAATATTTGTTTATCCTTTCGAATACTTGTAATAGTTATTTACTTCCCGTACTTCTTTATAAAGTACAATAAAGTACCAAAAATTTAAGACAAGATTGTATTGTATTGCTATTAGTGTTCGAAAGATGTCGGTCAAAAGTTATGTGACCAAACCTGGATATGGCTGTGGTTTTCTACTTGAAGACAGTGATGATGATATTGTTGAAAATCAACATGTTCATGGTGTCACCGCTCCTGAGAGTGGTGGGAACAAGCGCTCACGAGAGGCTGAGTATGTCAACTGGGACAAGAGGAGAAGGTTGAAGATGTGGTTCTATCTTGCAGTAGAAGGCCTATATCTGTCACAGACAAAGAATCCGAAATTGGGATAAGTATTTTTTTCTTACTTATCAAGAATAAAGATTAAATGATTTCTAATTAAAAATGGCTTAAAGTAAGGAGGAATATGAAAATATTTTCCTAAATAATTTATATTCCTTACGCTTTAAAATCAGAAGTTTAATCTCTTCTTCTTTCCCGTTTAAAGATTGGATTTTGTAAACGAGTTAAAAAGATCCGTTCTTTTAAGTGTAGTGATTAAAAGTGTGTAAAGTATGTTCGCACATATGATGGAGAAAGATCCACTGACTGTGCGAAAACTGTTACCACTCTTAAGTAAGCGCCAAGAATTGTCTGGGCACCAATCATAACGGAAGAAGTCTAAAAGCTAAAAACGTTGAGCCTGTCACACTATTTGGCAGAAGATCCTTCATAGGATGATATTAGACAAACGGAGGATCGCCTGGAGTGGGCCAAAATTCCTTTGATATGATGATATTGGACACTCAGTCATATAAAGCCTCCGGGCGACTGGAGTGGGGCCAGAATTCATTTCATAGGATAAGTAATGGACACCTAGTAAGGTGGGCCAGAGTTTCCAGGTCTCAAATGATCTGAAGGCCTAAAGAAAGGCAAAAAAGAAATTAGACACTCAGTCTGCCAAAGCAACTGGAGTGGGCCAGAGTATCCAGATCACATATGATCCGGTTACGCCCTAACCACGGGCAAAAGGTTGTTCATGTGAAGCAACGCCACCTCTAAAGTAGAAGGGGTTGGAAAGGTTGTCCTCAATAGGACTTCAGGGATTGGGATCACTCTAAGATGAGGTGATACATGTCCCAAACTTGGTTTAAGAGACGCTGTTGGTCAAGCTGGTTTGAGACTAGTCCAACAGGTCTGTAATAACTAAGAATGGTACAGTATGTCTGTAGCCAAATGAATGATATATTTGTAATCCGTGCATCTATGCCATCATAGATTAAGACACGTTAAATAGCAAGTCATTCAAAAGCTAACGATGTTGAGATTGTTGCCTTCTGTCGACATAAACCCTCAAAATAAATGTGAGGTAGACGAAGAGGAAAAATCACCTTTCCAAATTCTGTCAAGGGAATAGCGAAAGAAGCACCGCTCCTCTAGAACTTAGTCACACCTACTTGGGTGATTTGAAGTTTATACAAAATAGAGGGGGGAGACAAGTACGTTGTGACCTTCATTGATGATGGTACAACATATTGTATCCTTTGTTTGTTGAAAAGCAAAGATGAAGTTGTTGAAGCGGATAAGCGCTACAAAGCAGAAGTTGGAAATCAACTAAGCCTATGGATTGCGAAATTCGTAGTGATAGAGGGGGAGAATATGAATCATCGTTCATTAAACGACTGTTCATTTCTCACCTTAGTCCAACGGTGTTAGCCAAGCGCAAAGTCGTATGCCCAAATTATGTGGGGTGGCTTGGTAAAAGTTGGAATACTGAAACAGGTCAAGTTGTACCTAAGACTATAGATTGCATATCCACTGGATCTGCAAATAACAGTAGTGTTAATCGCCTCTTGGTGTCAAAGAATGCTGAATTCTTTGAAGATAGCTTTCCTTGAAAAAGGAAAAAAATGAGTAATTGCTCAAGGTTAACAAGAACCCGCGAGGGCCTGACTGTCCGGAACTAGACGTTCCGTGTCTACAGGACTCGAAAGTTGCTGGCTATCCGAAACTTAATATTCCAGATCTGCAGAACTCAGGAATTCTAGATGTTGAACCGAGACGGAGCAAAGAGGGGATAAATACTTGTTCCATGCCTTCTAGCTTGTATGGTTGAAAACGAACCATGGACAATTAACAAAGAATTGTCATCTCCAAAAGTGCTGCTTTGGAAAGAAGCTAAAGAGAGAAATATATTCCATCATATAGAACCATACTTCTGTAATGGTTTATCTTCCTCCGGGAAAAGAACCTTTGGGTTGTAAAATGTGCTCCCCTGTGAGTAGCTTAACATCCAGGGCCATTGCAGTCTTGCGTGGCATGGATGTTGAAACAACCTTCCCAACCGAAGAGTTGGAAGAAGAGAATCAGAGTTGGTTTGCTGGATTGTTGGGCTTCTTCCCGAACTATCATTTTGGTCCGAAAGTTTCAGATAAAACAGAAACAATGAATCTGACCACAGAACCATTGACTCTAAAGTTAGAAAGCCAACAGTTGGAGAATCAACAGTCTGAAAGTAAAAGTCATATTGAAATAAAGTCTCGATATGAAAAATATGGGTATCACAGATGACATCTTAGGAATTGGATTTCTAAGACATCTAACAGACTGGTCGATAGTTGAAAGTCTCGTTGAAGCCACCAATGGATATGAATCATAGAACTGATTGGAATCATGGTGCACCCATAGACAAGGAGCGATATGCTCAGGTAACGTGTAGTTCAATGTATTATACACACTACAACCGACCTAGTATCGTCCTACAAAGCAGATCAGTTTAACTAAGAATTACTGATGATTTTAACACATGATCGGTAGAAGGCGTTAAGTCGGATATGACGATATCTGAATTATTCGCTTATTTACAGATTACAGTATTCTGGATGTCAAGCGGTTCTGGGAGAACACGGTGATGCAAACTGGACATCAGATTTGAAGAACACCAAAGCCACAAGTAAATGTGGATGGTGGTTCTTGAAAAAATCCTCTAAGCAAACTTGCATCGATCGATTCATGATGGAATCAGAGTTTATCGCTTTATACAAAGCATGAAAGAAGTTGAGTAACTTCACGGCTCCTTAGAGGACGTCCCTTATTGGGAGAAACCCGTGTCTTCAGCAGTTATACATCGTGGCTAGCCGGTCGGCTTCGGGAAGGACACGGATGACGGCGTCCGGACATATCGTCGGATCTGTCGGAGACATAAGACCGTATGGCAGTTGATCATCACGGGTGTCAGATCCTTGTTTACTAACTAAGGGACTACTTAGAGATCAAGTGTTCTGCCTGTCTAGGGGAATGGGCTTAAAACCCAAACAATACGAACCTTTGCGGTGGTAACCCAACCATACTAATTGGAGATCCCAAGAATTTGGTTCAATGGGAAAACTAAGCGGCAAAAGGTTCAGTTGAGCACTTTGGTGGAAGCAAGAAGCACTTCGGATGATGATTTATGTTCGGAAACATGAATCCAAAGCTATTCCCGTGATAGACATTAAAGTGCTACCTGCATGGTGGGTAAAAGTTAAGCTTCCAAACCTTTAATGATCCTCAAACGGTTGAGGTTAAGGTTGGGGAAACTTTTAATGATTCCTAACACTTGTGAAGTGGGGTATAGCAAGATACCTTGTAGGAGATCACCTATTTAAGTGCGAGGATGGCCGCCTCAAATGAACGTACTTAAGAATCCAAGTGTGTCCACGGCCACAACGGACAGAAACGTAAGAAGGAAAATGAATAAGAAGAGTTATTGTGTTAATATCATTGTCTTGTCTTACACTAAACACTGACGGTTCAAGACATCACGTTCACCGCGCAGTAAGTAAGTCCGATGGTATTAAACTAGGGAAGGTTCAAAGCGAAAGCTACCTCTCCTGATGCAATATCTTTTCGCTGAAAGATTGCTGAAATGTAGGCACATTGTGTGTGCGCCACAATCTCTCATTCATAGAGGAGATTGTTGGAAATTTGCCTTTGGCGGGGAGATGCGTCCACCCATCTTTGATGAATTAAACACTAGTGTTTCGCATGTTGGAGGCTTTGTCTCTTTACACATGCATGATCTACGAAGTGAGTAGATGACCGTAGGGGCAAGAATCGTCAAATTTCATTGAGAAATGAAAGAGATATTGGTCCACGAAGTAAGGTGTTTAGGGCATGGAAATGTGGTGTAGGACAAAACTACCACATCGATGGGAATAGGAAGAATTGCTCTCTATATAAGTCTCTAATGTGGTAAAGGGTTTGGGACCCCAAGGGATATCCCATGTGTTTAAAGGAGGGAAGACCTAGATGTGCTTGGGTTCAAGGCTAAGCCCACACGCGCGCCGCCGCCCCCTCCCGTCCGGTCCGGTCCGGTCTCGGGTTTCGGGTTTCGGGTCACGGGTCGTGGGCTGTGGGCTGTGGGCTATGGGGACTTTCTGATATTATCTTTTTAGACCAGAGAACTTTTCCAGATGTACAATTTGATCCATGAAGTTTTTTATGTACTGTTTGGTCCCTGAAGTTTAATATTTTACAGTTTGATCCCCAAAGTTTCTGGAAAGGTGATGGAACCGTTGGAACTATTTTTTGAGGCATTAATCTGCCATTACTTGGCTGATTAACTCCTCCATTATCAGCCCTTCTTCATTGGCCATGAACAGCCCATTAAACACCCATTAATCTGCCTCATAATGGTCATTAATAGCCCTCATTAATGGTTATTTACAGCCTTATTTGTGGCTCTTGGGCTGCCCTCCTCATGCTATATATTGATGCCTCATTTGGCTCAATTGGTGACAGAAAAATAGCACAGAAAAACATAAAAACACAGCACTAAAAGTGAACAAAACAGTGGCAAAAAACTGCTCAAACAGTGGCGAAAATCAGTGTAATTCGTGACTGAAAAACAGTGACTAAACCCTCACATATACATAAGATATACACTACAGAGACAAAGGAGAAGAGTAAAGAGAAACTCTTCCTTCCTATTCCATATCTTCAGCAAGTCGATTCATATTTGTTTTCTTCGTCAGGCTCAACCTATTGGCTTTGTAGCGTTGAGATTAAAGTGTTGTTTTATCTTGGGAGACTATTGCCCGTTAACGTAAAAACATATATACGGGGCAATCTTGTCTTAAGGATAGAGGGCTATCACTCGACTCAACACACAACGTTGTAACCATCCAGATTTAGTTATTTCTTGATTTCAGGTTATCAAGATTCAAGACACAACAAGTTTCTTTAGAGTTTTGAAGATTGGCCTATTTGTTCAACAAGATTCAATTTCTGAATATTGAATATTTGTTTATCCTTTCGAATACTTGTAATAGTTATTTACTTTCCGTACTGCATTATAAAGTACAATAGAGTACCAATAGTTTGTAGTTATGTAAATAATTATGTAACACTTTATATATATTGTACAGTATAATAAATGAAATTCAGGGAACATATTCCTTTATGGTATCAGAAGCCAAACCCTAACTTTTTCTCCCCAGCCCTCCTCGACAGCCCTCCCCTTTTTCCGTCTTCTTTCTTCGACTTCTCGGCAACCTACTTCCTTTCTTCTTCTCCAATTTTCAATGGCTGAACAACCTAAATTTCATCATGCTCTTGCCGTTAACAACATCAAGAATTTCATTCCCATAACTCTTGAGATGGAAAATGTTCAGTATTTATTTTTGGTGGAATTATTTAAGATTCATTGTCGTGTGTACAAAGTAATCGACCATATCATCCCTCCAAAATCAAAGCCTCTGAAAAAACCTGATGATTTTGACGATGAACTTTGGTCCCGCTTAGATGCGGTTATCCTACAATTGATCTACGACACTATCTCGAACGATCTATTACATACAATTATTGAAACCAACGCCATTGCACGACAAACGTGGGAGCGTTGAAAAGTATTTTCATGATTACAAGCACAACGTGCCTTGTATTTAAAAATCAATTCAAGGACATTCATCAAGACGATTTTCCTAATGCGTCAGCCTATTGTCAAGAACTTAAGATGATTGCCGATCAGCTCTCCAACTTCGGTGCACCGATCACCAATCAACGACTGCTGATGCAACTTATTGCGGGTTTGAATAAATCTTTTGACGGCGTCGCTACCATCATCCAACAAAGCACGCCATTGCCTCAATTCTATGAGGCCCGTTCGAGACTTATCCTTGAAGAAACCCAAAAAACCAAGTAGGCCATAGCCAACGCAAATACCACCGACGCCGCCCCGTGACCACCAGTGGCACCATTGCCGACCCGAGGGGCTCGTCCTATATTCCGCCATACAGACAAGCCCACGATCCAAAATGTGACTCACAATCCCGGAATAACAACAAAGGGAGAAATTCCAGCCGAAACCACGGTGGCCGAACCGAAAATAGTAGCAGCGGTAGCAGAGGGCAGCCCCCGTCGGCCGACAACACCCGCAGCGGTAGCAACAGTGGCAGCAGCCTCCGTCGTGGGCTATCTACCCACCATGGGCTGTGTGGGCCCAGTCGGCTTGGGCTGCTCCACCGTGCCCCTACCTGACGTCCTCCTGGGCCCACCTTCACCCCGACAGCCCCAGCCCGGCATCCTTGGCATATGTCCACAACAGGCATACAGTGCACAAGTCTCTCATCCTTCAACCTACGCCCCGACAGATATTAAGGCGGCTATGAACACAATGTCTCTCAACGTTCCAAACGATAGTTAGTACATGGATACTGGCGCCATATCTCATATGATGGCATCCCAAGCTACTCTCTCGTCTTATTTCAATATGTGTAATTTAAATTTAAATATTATTATTGGTAGTGGACAAGACATTCCCATTCGAGGTTACAGACAATAATCTCTCTCCTCACCACATCCGCCGTTAGTTTTAAACAATGTCCTCCATGCCCTGAAACTTATCAAAAATCTAATCTCTATGCGCCATTTCACTACTGATAATAATGTTTTCTTGAATTTGATCCTTTTGTTTTTTATGTGAAGGACCTTATGACACGGACGCGAATAATGAGATGTGACAGCACCGGAACCTTTATCCTATCACCACCATCGTCGGCCATCCAGCCTCCTCTCCATCAACCTTTGCAGCCCTTTCGTCTCTTATATGGAATAATATATTAGGACATCCGAGAGATTTTGTTTTACTCTCCCTTAGTAAAAATAAATTTATTGATTGCAAATATGTCTACAATACTCCTGTTTGTGAATCTTGCATTTTGGGAAACATGTCAAATTGCCATTTTATTCTTTATCCACATGTACTTTAATGCCATTTGATATAATATACAGTGATTTATGGAATTTTCCTATTTTAAGCACGGTCGGGATTTTTATATTATTTGTTATTTTTAGATGATTATTCCAACTTTCTGTGGACTTTTCCCATTGGTAATAATCCCAAGTCTATTCTATTTTTTCTTCCTTTAGTGCCTTACTAAAGACAAAATTTGAAAAGAATATCAAATGTCTTCAATGTGACAACGAGGGAGAATTCAATAATCAACAATTCAAACTGTTCTGCGCTAAACACGACCTTGTTTTTCATTTTATCTGCCCACACACCTCTCCAAAAAATGGAAAAGCCGAACAAAAATTTAGAACCTTAAATAACCTAATTCGTGTCGTCCTTGCCCCGCCTCTATCCCCTTATTTTTGGCATTATGCCTTCTCAATGACAACCTATCTCTTGAACATTCTCCTTAACAAGTCTCTCAAACACAAGTCACCCACTCAAGTTTTCTATCTTCGAGGTCCTTCTTATAAGCATTTACGAACTTTCAGATGTCTATGCTACCCCCTCTACCCCCCACTCAAATCAACAAATTGCAACCTCGATTATCCCGCTGTGTCTTTATCGGCTACCCCCCAATCATCGAGGTTACAATTGTTATGATTTGTCAAGCCAAAAAATAATCATTTCTAGGCATGCCATATTCGATGAGTCCCAATTCCCCTTTGCCAAACTCAATTCTCCACTTCCAAATTCCTATGATTTCCAAAATAATGGCCTAAATCCCCTTCTATTTCATCACTTACAGAATCAGTCGTCACCATCACTAGCAATCGACCCCATCATCGCCGTCCCAGGGCGGGCAATCCATCCAGCCCCACAATGGGAGCCTCAATACAACCCTTCTCGGCCTTCCATCTCGGTTGCCTCTCGACCAGCCCCCCTCTCCCCGACACCACTGCTCCGTCTCCGCCCAACCTCACTCCCAGGCCTATTCCTGATCCCCCTACCCCATCTCGACCACCCCTTCCCGATCCCGTCCAACCCCTAGTGGTACCCCGACGGACAATGGAAACTCATGCTATGCATGACATTTCCAAACTCAATGGCTATTTAACTTGTTAACTTCGGTTTCCCCTTCTTCTGTTCCTCGTAATCCGAAAGATGCCTTGTCATATCCTAATTGAAAAAATACAATGATTGATGAATATAATGCTCTTATTGAAAATAAGACATGGGATCTAGTACCTCGTCATCTTAATGCTAATATTATTCGTTCTATGTGGATTTTTCGACATAAAAATAAATCTGATGGTTCTTTTGAGAGGCACAAGGCCCGTCTTGTAGGTGATGACATGTCTCAACAGGTGGGATTGGATTGTGATGAAAATTTCAGTCCGGTTGTGAAACCGACAACCATTCGGACTGTTCTCAGTATTGTTTTGTTCAAATCTTGGCCTATTCACCAGCTTGACATAAAAAATGCTTTTCTTGCATGTGACCTTCATGAAATAATATATATGTATCATCCTATGGGATTCAGGGATCCGATTCATCCAGATTATGTGAGTCTTTTGAAGAAATCACTCTATGATCTAAACCATGCTCATCGTGCATGGTACCAACGGTATGCTGATTTTGTATACTATATCAATTTTTTTCACATGGAAAATCTGATCATTCACTGTTCATCTATAACAAGGGTAATGACATGACATACATCCTACTATATGTTGATGATATCATCCTCACTACATCTTCTGATGCACTTCGCTGATCCATTATGTCACTCATTGCCTTTGAGTTTGCTATGAAGAATTTGGGCCCTCTAAGCTATTTTTTGGGCATTGCTATTACGAGACATGTTGGTGGCTTATTTCTTTGTCAAAGGAAGTACGACGAAGAGATCCTTGACCGAGCAGTCATGACGTCTTGCAAACCGGCCCACACACCGGTGGATACTAATTCTAAACTCAGTGCCTCTTCGGGTTCTCTGTATGCCGACCCGACTCACTATTGCAGTTTAGCAGGAGCATTACATATCTCACTTTTACGAGACTAGATATATCCTATGCCATGCAACAAATATGATTACATATGCACAACCCGATTGATGCACATATGAATGCGCTCAAACGTATTTTGTGTTATATACAAGGTACTCTTCACTTTGGCCTCCACCAGTACAAGTCCAGACTCTCTGGTCTCACCTTTTATTCTGACGCTGATAGAGGTAGCTGTCCGGACACTCGTCGATCCACGTCGGGTTACTGTGTCTTCCTCGGAGATAACTTGCTTTCTTGGTCTTCTAAAAGACAACCTACTTTGTCTCGATCCAGTGCCGAAGCCGAGTACAGAGGAGTCACGAATGTTGTCTATGAGTCTTGTTGGATACGCAACCTTCTGCTGGAACTTCACTGCCCAATTCGCAAGGCTACGTTGGTCTACTGTGATAATGTCAGTGCGATATGTCTCTCCAGCACTCCCGTTCAACATCAGCGCACTAAACACATTGAAATGGATATTCACTTTGTACGTAAAAAAGTGGCTCGTGGACAAGTTCGTGTCTTTCATGTTCATTCCAGGCATCAGATTTCTAATATATTTACTAAAAGACTTCCGCGCATACTTTTTGATGATTTCCGAGCCAGTCTCAGCGTACGAGAACCTCCCGATTCGACTGCGGGGGTGTGATAGAATATTTTCAGAATATTTGTATATTTTTTATATTAGATAAATTTATATTCTGATTGTAATTAGGAAGATTAGTTACCTAGTTTATAGCGATGTAAATAATTATGTAACATTATATATATGATAGAGAATAATGAATGCAATTTGAGTAACATATTCCTTTAGAAGTTAAGTTTTCAACCACATGTGACACTACAGGGTTCTGCTTTTATTTTTTAATTTAATATATATTTTATAATATATTACAAAGAGTGATTATTAAAGGAGATTAAATTCAAAATAACAGAAAAATTGAGGTTATCAAATATCAACCCTGTCGGGTCTTTGAAATAAATTAAGAAAAGAAAAAAGAAAAAAAAGTGATTGGCTGAAGGAAAGGCAAGGTAAGCGGCAAGTTGTGGCAACAGGTTTTGGATTTGCAATTTGCAAAAACCAAAGTTGTGATTGGTTGATTTGAAGGCAACTTTTTCTATCAATAGAGGAGCTCGTTCCCCAGTTTAAATAAACAAATATAGAGAGAATTACATAGAGAGAGAGCCGTTCACAGACTACTGTGATAGAAAAATAGTATGCTAAGAAAAATAGTGTGTGAACGGATATTATAGTAAGATGTCGAAATAAAGAGGGTTATTTTGTTGGTGTGGTATAGTGTTCAGAGACTATCAAATTGTAATATTTTTTATTATAGTAATATTATATTGCTCCTTTAGTGTAGTAAATTTTTTTCACATTAAAAGATTTTGTGTCGTTGTTACTCTCTTGTTATTGTGATTTAAGTGGATATTATTTCTGGGCGGGATTATTATTTTTCAACAAACCCCTGAAGTCTCCAAAATATGAAAACAGACTTTCCACTTTGGGCTCCCAATAATAATATCACTCACTTCACCACTGCTTCTTGTTACCATATTATTGATAATCCTAATCCCAACCCTAAACAATTTCAATGGATCTGGCAACTTATATGTCCCATCAAACTAAAAAAAATTCTTTGGATTTGCTACCATAATAAGATACCTAGTAGAGCTTATCTTAAGTATATTGATTTAAATACAGATGATCAATGCCCGGTATGTCGGATGGACATTGGATCTACTTCACATATTTCTCTACTGTCCTGCCACAAAACAAGTTTGGGATACTCGATCTGGGCATTACTTTTCCTACAAACCAGTTACTACCCACTGGCTAGATACTGTCAAGTCAAGTTAATATATCCGGAAAAGGGAGTTTTTGTACCCTTTTTTTCTTTGAAATATATGGCTTTGCAGAAATAATAATAATCATAACAACACTTCCTACAACATAAATTACACAACAAGCTATAGAGTTCCATCTTCTCTTTCAAAATGACTCATTTTAATCCAAAGAAGGTGGTCCCAATATCTTGGAACCAACCACCTGACAAGTGGTATAAACTAGATGTTGATGGAGCATTCTCCAGCAAAACCCAGGAAGCAAGTATAGGAGGAATATTCCGAGATAATAGAGGGGATTGTGTTAAGACTAAGTATTATGTTAGCAGTGTACTTAACTTAATTAATGCATGGTTAGCGTAGCTGTTAGTTAGGCAGTTAGGTGGTTAAGAAGTTGTTAGAAATCAGTTAGGCAGTTCATGTACAACAGGATTCTAGATATTTTGCTCTCATTCTTAGTTGTAGATTTGTATATATATATCCTTAAATTGAGATGAATAAGATTGAGCTTTCATTTTCCACTTCACATCTCAATATCTCTCTCAGTTCTTCACGAGCAGTGCTCTGCCATTGCCCCTTTGCTCCATCTTAATTGTTGTTGCTTGTTCTTAGCTTTGCATTATAGTAGATTTTAATATAGTATCAGAGCATAGGTTAGCTCAATTGATATGTTCTTCGACTAATTGATATGTTTTTTTTTATAATTTCTCGATCTATTCTTCGATACATCCATCGTCTCTGCAATTTGTGCATTGCGATTTGTTTTACTCTGTAGTTTTCTGGTGCAATTTGGTGTTTTAGTTCTATCGAGCTATTTCTCAATCAATTACGTAAATCCTCGTTCTCAATTGTGTGATTTCAACATTACATCGGAGATTTATTCAATGATGACTGAAGAGAATAAACAATCGACTCAAAACACGATCGTTATGAGTTCTCCTCTGTACATGCACCCATCGGAGAGTGTATGATCGATGCTAGTTCCGGTTCTATTCAATGGAATTGGGTATAGATCGTGGAGGAGAGAAGTACTAAGAGCCCTATCAGTGAAGAACAAGTTAGGGTTTATCAATGGTGAATGTAGGAGACCCGATCCACAATCTCCCCAATATCGTCAATGGGAGAGATGTGATGACATGATGACCTCGTGGATTCTTAATTCCCTTGGAAAGGAAATAGCAGATAGTGTGGAGTATGTGAATGATTCTGCAGTTTATGGAAGGAATTAGATGACCGATATGATCAAACCAATGGTGCGAAGTTGTATCAAAATCAAAGAAAAATAAATGACTTCGCACAAGGTACTCTTGATATCACATCTTACTATACTAGAATGAAGAAACTTTGGAAAGAACTCAATACTTTGCATGCAAAAACACAAGGTTCTTGCAATTGCACATGTGGTGCTAAGGAAAATCTTTACAAAGCTGAACAAGATAGGAAATTAATTTAGTTCCTCATGGGCTTGAATGAAGTTTATACAGTGATTAGTGGTAGTATCCTTATGATGAACCCACTGCCATATGTGGCCCAAGCTTTTTCTCTCTTGGTGTAAGATGAAAAACAAAGAGAAATCAGTCAAATAATCAGTTGTTGTTATGTCAAACAAAGAGAAATCAGTCAAAAGGTAGTGTGTGAGCATTGTAAACGACATGGTCATACAAAGGATAGATGCTATAAGCTACATGGATACCCATCTCAAACTAGAAATTTCAGGATATAATAAAAAAAATTATCATAATACACATTCAAATCCTTACCAGGCCCTCAAAACTCAGCTCAGAACTTCAGATCATACAAAGGAAAAAAGATTATGGCAAATGTACATGGACCCTACTCTGATGTTATGTCAAACAAAGGAGATGAACAAAACAATCAGGATGACAATCAAAGTATTACTATGAATAAAGAACAATATGGACAGTTGATGAGCATGCTCCAACAATTTCAACTTAGAGGTGGAGGAGAGAACTCTAATACAGACCATGCTAATGGATTAACTAGCTTTGCAGGTATCATTGTTTGCACTTCTTCTATTGATTTTGGCAAATTATCTTGTATATGTTTAAAAAATTAAGCTGAATCTTGAATACTAAACTCAGGAGCCTCAAACAATATGACCTTCGATAAATCCTTACTAGTTAACATAATAACTTTACCCTATCCTTTACTAATCATCTTCCAAATGCCTACAAAGTAAAAGTGACACAAATAGGCAGTGTGACACTTGCACCCAATATTACCTTGCATGAAGTGTTTTATGTACCATTATTCAAATATGATCTTGTGTCTGTTCATTTATTAGCCTCTTCTTCTTATGGTATTGTTGCTTTTACTAAGATATCTTGTATCCTGCAGGCCCCTTCAATGATGAGGCTTTTGGAAATTGGTAGAGTCAAGAAATGGGATCTATTTTTTGTGTCCAAGATGCCTCAACATAAATCCATCATCACCACATGCAGCTAATGTTTTAATGTCTGTTTCTACTAATTGTTGTCCTTATAGTACACATTATCATCATCACACCACTGTTCATAGTTCATTTTCAACTAATAAGTGTACTTCTCAGTGTGATGTAAATAAGTCTACAACAATGAATAAAAACCAGTTTGTGAATTATGTTTCTTCTATATTTGTGGATGATGTGAATATGCTATGGCACAACATATTTGGGCATGTGCCCTGATAAGTCGTGAATTTTAGGATTATTAGCACTCACTCATTATATTTCTATATGTATTTAAAGAAAGTTTCCCCTTTTATTTATAGTGTTTGTATGTTTTCAGGTATATGAAGCTCAAGGAATAAAAGGGAATAGAATAGTAGAAAAAGTTCAGCAAAACACTTGAATGCTATGTAGTTGCGGCACCGCAAACACAGTATGCGGTCGCAATAGGACCGCAAACTGGAACAGAAGAGTTGACAGAATCCAACATTATACAATGAGTATGCAACACACCAAGTTCACATATGCGGTCGCATACTCTCGAGGAAATCAACCAGTGAGCTGAACGAAAAAGGTAGAAATGTGATGCTAATGCGGCATCACACACCTATTATGCGACTGCATACCCAAAGCTCATATAAAATAAGGAAAAAGGACAAAAGATGAAAATGCGGTGACTCCTGAAGTATGCTACCGCATTATGAAGAATGTTGCACCGCATACCAAGCGGGGGAAAAACTGGGCATGAGAATGTGATCACAAACTCCTCATGCGATCACATTCTGGTTGGTGCATAGCGACCCGTCAGCTACTATTTTATACTTTTTGTCCCTTCCATATAAATACTTGGCATAAATTTCTGAGCTCATTATTCCATACTTTATTCTCTGAACCTAATTTTACTTTTTGCATTGAACAATAAGCCTTTGGATTGTCCCTTTCAAGATATTCTTTTGTCTTCATCTTCATTACTTTGTAAGGATATGATGTCTTTGAATTCAATTAAAGTTTTTGTTTACTTTACATTGATTATGAGTAACTAAATTCTTAGCTAGGGTTGTGGGGCCAAAGGGATTTAACATGTAATTGGGTTTGAAATCAATTCATTGGGTCATGTGATTGTTCTCTTATAACTCTTAGCTTTGTAATGCTTACTAATGGTGGCCAACATTGATAGTGCCTAAATTCTTCATCTAGCTTGGAAAAGTGAGTAGAGATTAGAAAAAGAGTTATTATCAAGGATCTGGGGCTTTAACCCCCTCTAATAGCTAGTGCTAGGAATATCCTAGTTAACTTGGAATTCAATTGAGTGTTCCTAATTATACATCTTAGGGCTTGGGAAAGCCTTTGAAGAAATTTATCAATTGGGTTGGAAAACCTTTTGATAGCCCATTTATTCCATGATTTAGAACATGAATGTTTCTTATTTGAATTGAAATATAGCTTAATTGCATACTTACCCCGAAGGCATCACAATCCTAATCATCTCAATTTGATAGTAAAAACTCAATTACTTGATATTTTGTTGTTGAATCGTCTTAATTCAATTACTTATTACTTCGTTATATAATCGTAGTTAGAAACAAACAAAACAATTATTCCATTTCCTTTGAAATATAGGGTAACCGTTGAGGCTTACAATTAAGTTGTACATTTCTTGTTGTATTCTCTGTGGGATTCGACCCCAACCTTCGTTGGGTTCTATATTTGCTAATGACCACTTTACATCATTTTCGAAGGTGTAATTTGGGTATATCATGCCCTTTGTCAAGATGAGAGAAATCCAATCTATACATGAGACTTTTTCTTCTAAACAACCTTTTGATTGCTCAATATGTCCAATGGCAAGACAAACAAGACTAACCTTTCCCCAAAGCAATACAACCACAACATAACCTTTCCAACTACTACACATTGATCTATGGGGATCTTACCACATCAGCACCTATGAAAATTACAAGTACTTCATCACCATTGTGGATGACTACAACAAGTCAACATGGACTCAGCTATTGTCCTGCTAAAGCAACACCTTAACTGTGATAAAAACCTTTGTATGCCTAGTTGAAAACCAGTTTAATGCATCTATCAAAACTATCAGAACATACAATGGTTCAGAATTTGTCAACTAAAACACATGTATATACCTACAATCCAAAGGAATCATTCATGAGAAAATTTGTCCATACACACCATATCAAAATGGTGTGGTGGAGAGAAAACACAAATACCTATTAGAGACTGCTAGAGCCTTACTTTTTCAATCTAAGTTGCCCTTAAAATACTGGGGTGAATGCATACTTTGTGCTACCTATATAATCACTAGGTGACCTTTCTCCCATCTGAAAGGAAAATGTCCTTATGAAATGCTATACAGTAAAAAACATTCTTATTCACATATGAAAAGTTTTAAATGTTTGTGTTATCTCACTTTTCCTACAATACACAGAAAAAATCCAACCAAGAACTGACCCTCATGTATTCATTGGATATTCATGTGGGACAAAAGGATACAAAGTTCTAAGTCTGGCAACCAAAGAATTTCACGTCTCTAGAGATGTAGTTTTTAAAGAGCATATTTTCCCCTTTTCTTTGTCTCATGAACTATTTTCTTTTCCTTCCGTAATTAGTAGAATTCCTTTTATGAGTCATTCTTAGATGGTACATCTGCACATAATGCATTGGGTAATATTAGGGAGACATCTGTCACACCTAATGATATGTCACTTAGCCAAGTGCAAAACCTGAACCTGCATATGCACAATCTGAACCTGCACATGAAACAATTAGTGCACCTAATCCACCATATCATGAATTACACATGGTTTGTCCCCTACTACTAATTCAACCTCCAACATTTATGACACAACCATTGGACCAACAGTAGAAACCAGAAAGTCAAATAGACTTCCCAAGGCACCTACCTATCTCCAAGATTACTTTCACTATGTCCCATACCTAAAACCAACCATAAACCTACCCCACAATGCCTTATTCTCCTGCAACAACCACATATCTCCTGCAGACCTAACCTCTGAGAGTCAACACATTGTCATGAGCATTTGCAATGATACTGAGCTATTTTTATACGAGGAGGCAACTTTGAGTCCTACTCAGAAAAAATGCCATGACACTAGAATTTGATACACTATACATTAATCACACCTGAGATCTTGTTGTCTTATCCAAAGGGAAGTAGGTTATATGATGTAAATGGGTAATCTAGATTAAGCATAACGCAGTCTGGGAGCATTTAAAGGTACAAAGCAAGGCTTGTGGTGAAAGATTATACACAACTGACTGATATAGACTACACTGAGACCTTTTTCCCAGTAGTAAATATGACAACTGTAAGACTACTGCTTTGCTACTATTGTGGAAAAGGGGTGGGGAGTCTACCAATTGGATGTAAATAATGCTTTTCTCCATGGAGAATTGCATGAAGAAGTTTACATGGATGCACCACCAGGATTAGTGAGTAGTCCAGGAATAATAATGTAACTTGAATAAATCACTTTATGGACGCAAACAGGCAAGCAATCAATGGCATGCCAAACTCACTAAAGCTCTATTCTCAAGAGAGTATTCACACTCTATGAATGACTACTTATTATTCTACAAGAAGAGCCATGGCTTTGCAGTATTTGTGGTTGTATATGTTGATGATGTAATCCTCACTGGTACTGACTTGTCTGAAATAACATAATTCAAACAGATTCTACATTATACATTCAGAATCAAGGATCTGAGCACCTTGCATTACTTCCCAGGCTTGGAGGTGATGTATAAATCAGATGGACTGATCATATCCCAAAGAAAGTTCTTGGTAGATATACTGAAGGAATACAATGTACTTGAGCAGAGTTGCTTATCATCACCATTAGATCCTACACAGAAGTTGAAGGCAAATGAAGGATCACCACTGCAGGATCCTACATATTATAGGAAACTCATTGAAAAATTGAACTTTCTCACCAACACAAGATTAGACATAGCTTACAATGTTCAACACTTAATCCAGTTCATGCAAGATCCCAGGGAGCCACACCTGAAAGTTGCTTTTCACCAACTTAGATATCTCAAATCTGATCCCTCATTAGGGATTTTCATGTGTCATGATCAAGACTATGCAGTCAAAGCTTATTGTGACTCAGACTGAGCCGAATTCCCTGACTCTAGAAGGTCTGTCAGTGGGTGTATTGTACTACTTGGAAGCTGTCCTATAAGTTGGAAGTCAAAGAAACAAGAAACCATATCTTTGTCCTTTGCAGAGGCAGAATGTAGGGCACAAAAAGGTTGTGGGAGAACTGGTGTGGTTACAAAGACTGCTTGATGAGCTTATAGTGCCTACTCCACTTCCCATGGTCTTTTGTGACAGTCAATCAACCTTGCACATAGCAAAGAATCATGTGTTCCATGATAGAACTAAACATATTGAAGTAGATTGTCACTTTGTGAGAGATAAGTTCCAAAAAGGCTTGATCACTTTGCACCATGTTTCTACAAATGACCAGCTTGCTGATGTATTGACCAAAGCACTAACATGAGTTAAACATGCTGTTGTCTTAAGCAAGTTGGATGTGTTTTCAACCCCTCCAACTTGGGGGGGGGGGGGGGGAGTGTCAAGACTAAGTATTATGTTAGCAGTGTACTTAACTTAATTAATGCATGGTTAGTGTAGCTATTAGTTAGGCAGTAAGGTGGTTAGGAAGTTGTTCGAAATCATTTAGGCAGTTACAAGAATGCCAGCTCATGTAAAACTGGATTCTAGATATTTTGTTCTCATTCTTAGTTGTATATTTGTGTATATATATCCTTACATTGAGATGAATAAGATTGAGCTTTCATTTCCCACTTCACATCTCAATCTCTCTCTCAGTTCTTCACAAGCAGTGCTCTGCCATTGCTCCTTTGCTCCATCTTAATTGTTGTTGCTTGTTCTTAGCTTTGCATTATAGTAGATTTTAATAGACTGGATAGCAAAATTTAATGGTAGCATCAGTGTCAGCTCTCCTCTCCATGCTAAACTTCAGGCTTTCCGGGAAGGTTTGCAAATGGCCTCCGATAGACAACTGTTTCCTCTAGAGATTGAAATAGACAACACGAATGTAATAAAATCATTAGTAAATGAAAATGATTCTCACATATTTCTCATTTCTATGTGCAGATGCTTGATATACCAGCAGAAGGATCTGCTACTTCGCCATAATTTTCGGCAATCAAACCAACTTGTTCATGCTTTGGCCAAGAAAGTTTCTCATATATCTACTACTAATCATGTTAACCGTTTTGTAACCCCTCCGGCTTATGTTATGAAACTACTAGACTATGATAAGAATAGTTCTCTTTTCACTAGGAAAGAGTTAGATGCTAATTACTCATGTTATGTTTTGGCTTGTTTTGGTAATCAAAGTGTCCTGCAAGACACTGATATGGTTTTTACTGAGTTAAGTACGTAATTAATATAATCTTATATTTGTTGCTCAAGAAAACCCCAGAAGTGTGGTTGGGCCAGATCTTGAGTCCAGCCCAAAATTTGGACAACGCCATACTTAATGGGCTATCACATAAATTGAGGTTATTAGGGTCCGATTGGATTGAGCCTATATGTGTATTCCCCTCACACAAATCCATGGATTATATAGGGTTGAATTGTACTACTGCTTGACTTATTTAAGAAGATCAACAACAATAATCAGTAGCCAGGCATGGTATTTTTACACTGAGAGGTTTAAATAGAAATAGATTTATTGTTGATACGCGATTGTGAAACTCGAAAACAAGCCTTGTATTTTCGATACATAGTTGAATTGTATGATCATAGCGAGGTAGGAGCAGATCCGATCTCAAGATTTCAAGAAGATGAATGTATTATCATGAAGAAGTTTAGTATTTATATTTGACGGATTCAATTTTACGATTCTTACCATGAACCATTACACTCTTGAAACTTATATGTTCAAAATTAATTTTCCTTTTTTGCAACTTTTAGTGATTTTTCGCAATATTTGTGTGCTCCTTATTGAAAACGTCGAGATCAGTTGAACCAGTTGATTATATGCTATATCGTCTATTGGTACTAGTTTTAATACATACATGGTTTACTTATATAAAATTTTACGACAAAAGAAGAACATGTTGTTTCAATGTGTCAAAATTGAGGATTTTGAACCAGTAAACCAAACAAAGGAAAAAAGGAAAAAGGAAAAAGTACTTAATTGAAACGCAAGAAGGACACAAGACATGCTCTTCCCCCATGGGTAAGCCTAACTCTAAAAAATGAAATAAAAATACAACAAAATAGAAACGAGAGCATTTGAAACACAACAATCTGTAGATATCTCCTTGATTTACTTATAGAGGTGCACCTAACATTCATTGATGCACTGTATGATTTTTCTTAAGTTTGAGTGTACACACACAATTAATTAAACGTGAAGAAATATTATAGTGCTATATATGGTCTAAAGAGAGAAGCATAGGAATACATGAACCCACACCTTCACGTCGATATGCCCCTAACAAAAGATGTAATGAAATGAAAGGTTCCTCCGCCCTTAACTAAAAATTTGAGTTAAAACATTGAGACTAGAGTTCTCTTGGTCGGAGTACTGCTAAAATCTTTCATATACAGGGGGCTTTCTCCAATGTGAATTTGGACTAATAAATTTCGAACAAATCAATGATTAAGCCATCAATCATAGTGGGATTAATTCTCTCTTAAACAAATCCTGTAGCCCAATAACAAAGTGAACAAGTTCATCACTTTAATAACACTGAGAGAATTAGTATCTGAAAGTGAAAATATACCACACGCATAATATACACGGTATACACATCATGTATATTATGTTTTTGGTAATATATTTTTGTATATAATTAGCATTGTACACTTACCATAATTATAGAATTCTTGTATAAATAGAATAGAGTTTTGGGAGTAGAATAAGAATAGAATTTTTCATATTATGGAAATTGTAAATTGTATATATACTCATTCATTAATGAAAATAATCAAGAGATTATTTCTTCCATGATATCAGAAGTCTAGGTCACACTTTTCTCTCCCAAACTCGTCTTCTATTACCTCTGTTTCCGAGAACATCTTCTCGATTTCCGTGCATTTATTTTTCCTTCTCCCTTCCCAAATTTTCTTTCAAATCCCTACGTCACGTATTGCCTTGTTGTTATGGCTAAGAACATGTTTCACCCTGCCCTTACTGTTTCTAACATCAAGAACCACATCCCTATCGTTCTTGAAATAAAAAACGTCCAATACGCGACGTAGGCCGAACTGTTCAAAGTTCACGCACACTCGCATCAAGTCCTCCATCACATAATTCCCTCGGCTCCTGGAGATGAGGGGGTGCCGAGGATGATCCTAATGTATGGACGACCCTTGATGCTACCGTTCTTCAGTGGATTTACTCCACTATCTCTACATACCTTTTGCAGACGATTATCGAACCAGATGCTACAACGATGGATAATTGGAATAAAGTACATGATATATTCCAAGATAATCAGAATTCTCGTGCTGTTACCCTTGAGCAGGAATTCTCCCACGTCCACACGGAAGACTTCCCTAACATTTCGGCTTACCGCAAAAGGTTGAAAGAACTGGCAGACCAACTCCGCAACGTTGGTGCGCCCATTACCAATGATCGTCTTGTCCTTCAGATGGTTGCAGGCCTATAATGGCGTGGGTACGCTTCTTCGTCAGAGCAATCCTCTTCCGCAGTTCTATCAGGCTCATTCCATGCTCACGCTCGAAGAAGCCGGCTTGGCTAAGAAGGTGGCCACTGGGTCTCCTTCTGTAGCAATGATGACCGAGTCCGACTACTCTCCCTCCTTCTCCGACAATTTCGGCCAAAACCGCAACAACGATAGCGGTAAGAAGGGTCAAAATCGCAAAAATAATTGTAAAAACCATGGTGGAAACCGAGATGGCAATAACGGGATTGGCAACTGGACTGATGGCAATGGGCTTCGGGAAAATGGGCCGCAAGCCTATTGGCCACAACCTTGGGGACCATGGCCGTGGAACTAGGCCAGTGGCCCTAGGCCCAACAGCCCTTACTACCAGCCCACTGCCTACCTTGGGAACTGGGCCCAGTTTCCCAACACCAACAAGCCTAGTTTTTCAGTCCAGCATGGGTACCGAGACACAATTCTGGGCCGGGGCAGCAAGCGGGTGTGCTTGGGCCTCGACCTCCACAGGCCCACCATGTTGCGGGCCCCACTCCGACCGACATTGAAGTCCGCTGAGATAATTGAGCGCGCTGGTATGTCCTTGTGTAAGTTTAGTTCCACTCCAGTTGATACCAAGCCCAAGCTAGGTGCTGCGACTGGCTCACCTTACGAGGATCTCACTCACTAACGTAGCCTTGCTGGAGCTCTTCAGTATCTTACTTTCTCGAGACAGGATATTACGTATGCCGTACAACAAGTGTGTTTGTTTATGTATGATCCTAGGGTGGAGCACATAAACGTGCTCAAACGCATTATCCGATACCTCCAGGGAACACTTGACTATGGTTTGCATCTCTATCCATCATCAGCATCTACACATGTCTCGTATACCGATGCCGATTGGGGTAGCTGTCCGGACACCAGACGCTCTACGTTTGGATACTGTATGTTTTTTTAGGATAACTTGGTCTCATGGTCTGCCAAACGACAGGCTACCTTATCACGCTCCAGTGCAGAGGCCGAGTATCGAGAGGTAGCCAATTTGGTTTCTAAATCATGTTGGTTACGTAATCTTCTCTTGGAGCTTCACTTTCCCATTCAAAAAGTTACATTGGTATATTGTGATAATATTAGTGCCGTATATCTTTCTGGGAATCCGGTTCAACACCAGCGCACTAAACATATTGAGATGGATATCCATTTTGTTCACGAAAAGGTAGCTCGTGGACAAGTATGCGTCTTACATGTCCCTTCCGGATATCAAATTGTAGACATCTTTACTAAGGGTCTTCCCTCGGTCCTATTTGAAGATTTTGGGACAGTCTCAGAATACGAAGACCGTCCGCTATGACTGCGGGAGTGTAAAAATATACCATAATATACATGCATAATATACACGGTATACACACCGTGTATATTATGTTTTTGGTAATAGGTTTTTGTATATAATTAGTATTGTACACTTACCATAATTATAGAATTCTTGTATAAATAGAATTTGGGAGTAGAATAGGAATATGATTTTTCATATTATGGAAATTGTAAATTGTATATATACTCGTTCATCAATGAAAATAATCAAGGGATTATTTCTTTCAGAAAGAATTAATCCCTTGATTATTCTTATTGAATGAATATGTATATATACAAATTACAATTTCCAAATATGGAAAATCCTATTCCTACTAAACTTCTAATATCCTAGTTCTACTTGTACAAGAATTCTACAATTATAGTAATTATACAACATTGTTTAATACTTTTATTTATGGTACAAGACTAGTCGAAACCGTGGGGATATACACGGTATATTCTATCAGTATCATAGTTCGATTTTCGATCAAAATTTGTTTTCATACAAAGAGGAGTACGTACTAGTATTAATTCTAGTACTATTGAAATATAAAGGAAATAAAAGAAGTTATATATAGAGAAGACGAAGATATATATTAATTAGCTTAAATATCTAAACCATCATAGTAACACCTTATAATTTTACTAGTTATTTTTAGGAGGGTGATGCCTTGGTGACTTGTAATCTGCAGTAAATGCTACATATCCATCTATAGTTTTTTTCTCTTCATTCATCTCACGGCCTTTTACATTTGCAGTACTCTTTTGCTGCTGCTTGTTTTCTTCAATAGTAATATTTTCTTTCATTTCCTCTGTGTATGCCAATTTTCGTCCACTCAATGCATGCACTCCATCGATGTTACCCTATTAACCAAAAATCCAAAACAAAATTACAAAATGAGTTTAACTTTCATACACTGATCACATATATAAAAGAAAATTTTATGTTATCATGTTACTAGAAAAGAATTTATACTATCAGGTCATGTAAATGAAAATCAGCGACACAACTCAGAATTCTGACAAGGAGATTCAAAAAATCTAAAAATGCCACACCTAAAAAGTAAGCTAGAAAATAAAGTAAGTTATCTGATGAAAATCAATGAGAGAGCTCGAAATTCTGACAAGGAAATTCAACTAAACTTGTTCATTGCATGTGGCTTGGCCTCTGATGATAACTAGAGTTAATCAATCATTTATAAAAAATGAAATAAGTAACCTAGAAAATAAAATAAGTTATCTGTTATAACAGTTATTAAAATACATTAATGGTGTGAAAAGAATGTTATATTGTATATAAATTAAACCCTTAGAAAGATACATTTACAAACAAACCTCTCGATTTGGGACGAAGTTGCATCTTTTGGTTGCAACAGTGCTACCTACAAATCCAAAATCAAGGAAAAAAAGGAAGTGTATTTTTAGTAACAATTAGGAACAAGAAACACCTTCTTTAATTAAACAAAAAATAGGATGTTAAAAATGAAATGGTAAAGGAAATTAAAGACATACCTTGGTAGGAACTTGTATGAGAAGAAAGACTTTGAGCAATCAAGATTAGGAGCATTAGTAGAGTTAATACCCTAATAGGTACCAACATTGTCATAGCTTCTTATGTTTTTGGGGTATGTCTGTTTTCCCCCCAAATATATACAAAGAGAAGAAGAGAAGGAGAATATAAAGTAGAACTATATAGGGAAAGCATACACAAGTCAAAGATTTGGTACAAATTAAAGTACAAGCATTAAAAAAAACTTCTTCATTTCCCAATAGTCAAAATAAAAGACTAGGTGTTTCCAAGATTTTTTCTTTACCTTCAAATTCAAGTTTAATTAACTACTCAATCCCTCCGTCCCGGTCTATGTGATAATATTTGGTTCTCAAAATTCAGACTATATAAACTTTGAACAACATTTTAAAATTATCTTTTTCATCATATTTGACATGATAAAATTTGCATTTTATATTTTCGTATAATTTTTGAATTTCTAAATTTTAATTTGAAAATATTGACTTTATATATCTAATTCAATTTCAAATATTAGTCAAATTAATCCTCGATAACCGAAGAATATCACGTAAATTGGAGCATAGACATTGAGTAATAAATAAGTTTATTCAAGGGGGCCAAATGCATTTCCATGACAAAATTTTGCGTAAAAAATCGTGTTGATCCATGTGTCTATCATTTTAGTGTAGTACTAGGATCTCGAGACTCTTCAAATTACCATAAGAATTCGAAAAAATAAACTCCCATAACATTGATAAAAAAATCCTTCGTTGTGAGTGCTTCCCCGGAATGGGCTTTACACGATGAAAATCTGAAATAGTCGGACTCCAATACGAGTACTGAACGTTGAATAAAAAAAGAAGATATTTAGTGCCACCATTCAGTAGTGAATGAAATAATCCCTTCATTATTTTCATTAATTGAAAGAGCATATATACAATTTACATATTTTTATAATAGAAAAATTATATTCCTATTCTAATCCCAAAACCCTATTCTAGTAATACAAGAATCCTATAATTATAGTAAGTGTACAATACAAATTATTACAATTATATTACACTAATTAATAAGGCCAAACCCGTGATATACACTTATTTATGGAAGTGTATATCACGGGAATATATGTATATTTAGACCTGTTCAAAGGTCGGGTCGGGTGGCATTTTTTTTTCCCTGCTTGCCCGACCCTGACCCTATATTTTTTTTAAAATTCCGACCTGGCCCTGACCCTTTGGGGACCCTACGGGTCATGGGTCGGCCCTGACCCGTCGAATGTTTTTGGCGGGCCAGGGTCGGGTCGAGGATTTTTTTTTTTAAAAAAAAATTGAATTTCCAAAACTGAAATTGGCATTCACCCCTACATTACCACGAAATTTCGACGTTGAAATGTATTGTATATCGTGAGATCTTGACTAAAGAAAAAGAAAAAGAAAAAGAAAATTAGAAACCGATTTGGGGAAAAACACAAATTGATTGGGAAAATGGATGTTTTTCTAAAAAATGGCTACGCCAAACCGCCCTACATTAGTTTGACCGTCCATGTCTCGAAAAAATATGCAAAATAAAAAAAATCGGGTAAAACGGACATCCGAGCGCAGAGTTATGACCATTTAAAGTTTCACCAATTTACAACTACTTTCTCTCCCTACATTATGCTTCCGTGATATTAACAAAACGACTAATAATATAAATATATAATTAATAATCAGCTATCGTTTTTATCTTATTTTATGTCGAGCTCAATGTAGATTAGAATATATATATATATATATATATATATATATATATATATATATATATATATGCATTATATCACTTATTAATGACAAAAATATATATAAGTACAAAATAAATATTAGTGAAGGAAAAATAATATAAATTATATTAAAAAAATATGCGGGTCGGGGTCGAGCCGAGGTCGGGTCGGGTAGGACCTGCTGTGAGAGAACCCAATAGTCAAAATATAGTCTGTAAACCTCTTATACCAAGCCCGTAGAGACTGCTTAAGCCCATACACGTACTTCTTCAACAAACAGACATGAGGAGGATATTTGAGATCCCTAAACCCCAAAGGCTGATGCATATATACTGTCTCCTTGAGATCACCATGTACGAAAACATTCTTCATCTATAACTGATGAATGAGCCATGCTTTCGAAAGAGCCAAGCTGAGCATAGTGGAGTGGTATCCGGCTTGACCACCAGACTAAATGTCTCACCACAATCCACACCAACCTGATGAGTCTTACTATCACCTACAAGACGAGCCTTATGCCTCACAAATGAATCGTCAAAATTGTCCTTATGAGCAAAAATCCACATAGACCGAATAATATTAACACCAGATGGACGGGGAACAACTCACACGTCTTATTATCAATAAGAGCATTATATTCGTCGATCATAACAATTTTCCAATTCGGGTCATTTAAAGCAGACACATGATTACGGGGTAAGGGTGATTTAAGAATATTAAAATTTAAATTAAAATGTTTTTTCGGTTTAAAAATAACCCGTTGACTATGAGTGACTGGTCTTTGACTCGGGGGGAGAATTGGGCGGATTTTGGGAAACATCGGGACACGTGACGGACTGGACAACAGGCAGTGGGCCTGCTGGCCCAACTCGGTAACGGTCCACTGTTTCCGTCGCTGAAAATGGAACAAGAACTAGGCCAGAACTGGGCTGGGGAGGCGGCCTAATTTCTGGACCCACGACAGGATGCAGGGACTGGACCGTAGAACCAGCGGGTAGTGGGCCCGCTGTATATCACAGGAATATATGTATATTTAACAAGTAGTCCTCTTTCGTCGCCTGGAATTCTCAACACTACTAGATATGCATTGAAAAAAGTGTGAAACATATCAATTTGATTTTATGGGTGACATTGTAAAGAATGGATATTGAGCATAACTCAACCCCAAAAACTAGCTTGTAGGGTGAGGATTGTCCAAGTTCATATAAGGAGTCCATGTTCTCATTCCATTTCCGATGTGGGACTTTTAACACTCCCCGCATGCCCAGACCTCGTTAACTGGAGTGTGGACAATATAATTTGGGGGCCCAACATCATTGAACAAAGAATTGGAATGAGCATGTCTCTGATATCATGTAAAGAATGGATCTTGTGCCTAACTCAACCTCAAAAGCTAGCTCGTAGGGTGATGATTGTCCAAGTCCATATAAGGAGTTCATGTTCCCATTCCATTTTCGATGTGAGACTCCTAACGGACAATTTTTTCTTTTTAAAGAAAAATTTGTTCCACTTGATGGTTTAGTTAAGTGAATTTGTTTTAAAATATTTGACGTCTTAATAAAATATATTTGTCATTTTTTTTCCTGAAATATATCATTGTTCCAGTAGGTGAAAGGTCAATTTAGTGTGTGATACATATATTTAAGGAGAGATTAAGAGTAATTTAGATGAATTCTCTTTTAATTGGAAAAGATCGAATTTATCTTAATTTTATCATCTCTTATACTTTGGTCCGTTCTTACCCTTTCTGTTAGTAAATCATCTCTTTTTAATTTGCTATTGACTTTAGCGGAACTCCAACATTTGCTATAAGGTGAATTCCACATATCAATATATTTAGAGAGAAAGGTTCAAATTTATCCTTCTACTTTTGACTATGGATTGAACTTATTTTCCATTACACTTCAGGTTAGAGGTGGAAGGAAAGTTATTTGCTAACAATCAGGTATGAATGACCTCAAAGTATTATAACATTGGAAAATTAAGATATTTCCTATTGTAAGAGGTATTCGTAAGAATTTTTTCTTCTTTAATTGTATTTCCTCCGTGCACTTGTACTTATCACATTTCACTTTCTTGAGTATCAATTTGACTAAATTTTGGCGCTAAATTGAATTAAATCATAGATGTTCGAAAACTATACGAAAAATATTATAAATTGCAGTTCTTCTCATATTAATACAATGAAAAAATATATCTTAAAATATTGGTCAATTAAAATCCATTTAATTTGACTTTTGAGAATAAAACAAAACAAAGTAAAAGTGAATGAAGTATTTTCGTTTTCATTTTCAATGGAGTTGTGAAGATCGAAGTGAATGAATGGTCATGTTATGAAGTGGAGGTTAATTTGAAATGAAATTAATGTTGGGGGATGAGAAATATTGTACTATAACGTGGAGAATAAGATATGAGTGTTTCGAGCTTGTCTGCTAATTCCATGCATTCAACGATAATTAATGAACCAACTTTATTTCTGATATTGCCGAGGCCTCAATAGTCCAATTTACCTTTTCCATGTGTTTTCTCTTTTGTGAATATTTCTCCCTTGGTTATTACAAAAGCATGAGAAAACAAAGGAGACTAGTCTTTTTTTTCCTCTTCTTTTTATTACCTTTCATTGGTAGGAGTAGAGTAGTCAAATGGGCGGGTTAGACTGAATTTAATAGCATTAATATATCTGGTCAAAGAATTATTTAAGCTGAAATAGATTGTGCTAAAAAGTGGTAATAATTCAATCAATCAATTCTTACTATATTTCAATTAATTTATTTGTTATTGATAATTTTTAAATACGTAATAAGTATTTTCTTTATTAAAACTATGTATTATAACATACCAAACAAAAAAAATTGAAAATCTTTTGATAAGATTTCTCATGGGTCAATTTGGGCTACATATTAGCATGTTAAATATATACAATATACACACAATATACATGTGTATATTGTGTATATTCTTGGTTGTGGCTCTCGGTCTTGGCTACCTTGTACCGTGTGATTTATGGTAAATATGTAGTATCCTAGTTTAGGTAATGTTGTAATGTAATTAGTATTGTACACTTACCATAATAATTGTATTACCATAAATGTATAGGTAGTATCCAAATAGAATAAGGTTTTAGGAATAGGATTCTCCTATTATGGAAATATGTAACTTGTATATATAGTCCTTCAATTAATGAAAATAATCAAGGGGATTATTTCTTTCAAGGTATCAAGAGACTAGGTCTTGCTTCCGCCCTTGCTCTCGGTTTTTGTGCCATTTCTCAGCCACAACCGGATCCGAATTCCGTCCCCCTTCACCGGAATTCGTGCTATTATTTACCTCCACTCTTCCCAAATTTCCCCTCCTCTCCCTTTGTTCTTTCGTTATGTCTAAGAACAATTTTCATCCTACCCTCATGGTTTCTAACATCAAGAACAACATCCCTATTGTTCTTGAGATGGAAAACGTCCAATATGCGATGTGGGCAGAATTATTTAAAATTCACGCTATCTCCCATCAAGTCATCCATCACATAATTCCTCCCGCTGCACCTATTTTCGTGGAGGATCCTCAGTTATGGATTACTCTTGATGCTACTGTTCTCCAGTGGATTTATTCCACTATTTCGGTTGACCTCTTATAGGCGATCATTGAGCCGGACACTACGACTATGGCTATCTGGAATAGATTGCGTGACATATTCCAAGATAACCAACATTCACGTGTTGTCACACGCGAGCAGGAATTCTCTCAAGTTCGCATGGAAGAATTTCCAAACGTGTCTGCACATTGCAAGAAACTCAAGGAGTTGGCGGACCAACTCCGTAACATTGGCGTACCTGTGACAAATAATCTTCTGGTTCTATAATTAGTTGTCGGCCTTTCTGAGGCCTATAATGGTGTTGGGACTCTCCTTCGTCAAAGCAATCCTCTTCCCACCTTTTATCAAGCCCGCTTCATGCTTACTTTGGAAGAAGCCAGTTTGGCTAAGAAGGCGGCTACCGGAGCAAGCCCCGTAGTCATGATGACGTCCTCCACAAATTCTTCGGTTTTTTTTTATAATTCGGGCCAAAATCGTGTTCATGGTGACGGCAAAAATAATCGTAAGAATAATAACAAATATCGCGGGGGCAAACACGGCGGTTTTGGTGGTGGTTCCAGTGGTCAACAGTCTGGTAGTGGGCCCCATCCAGTCGATAGTGGGCCTCCTCCCTACTGGTCCCATTCGTGGGGCCTATGGCAGTGGGGCTGGGGCAATGGGTTGTGGCCCAACAACCCTTATTTTCCAGGGCCTTCCAATGGGCAGTGGGCTGGACAACCCCAATTCAGGCCCCAACAATCAGCCTTCATCTTCTCGATTTAAAACTGGGCCGGGGCAGGAGGGTGGACTGCTTGGGCCTCGGCCCACACAAGCATTCTCAGCAGTGGGCCCCACACCTACTTACACTGACATTGAGGCCGCAATACACACGCTTGGGTTGACGCAACCGGATCCGAATTGGTACATGGACACCAGCGCGTCGACACACATGACTTCCGATCAAGGTATTCTCTCATCTTATTCCAATTTGAGCAACCCTCGTGGTATACTTGTCGGTAATGGTAACTCTATTCCAATTCAGGGTTATGGTCATAAAACTTTGTCTCCCCCCAATCCACCCCTTATCTTGAAAAATACTTTACATGCCCCCAAATTGATTAAAAACTTAGTGTCTGTCTTAAAGTTCACCACTGACAATTCTGTTTCTGTTGAATTTGATCCTTTTGGTTTCTCTGTGAAGGATTTCAAGACGGGGAGTCCTCTCATGAGGTGTGATAGTAGGGGAGATCTTTATCCTATCACGCCCGATTTCAGTCCATCGAGTCAAGCCTCGCCATCAGCGTTTGCAGCCCTTGCTCCTTCCTTGTGGCATGCTCGTCTTGGTCATCCGGAATCTTCTATTTTGTCGTCATTACATAAAAATAATTTTATTTCATGTAAGGGTACGAATAGTACTCCAAATTGTCAGTCTTGTTCTTTAGAAAAAAATGTTAAGTTGCCATTTGTAGACTCAAATTCTCATACTTTAATGCCATTTGATATTATTCATAGCGACCTATGGACGTCTCATGTTCTGAGTTCTTTGGGTCATCGTTATTATGTTCTCTTTTTGGATGATTATTCTAATTTTTTATGGACGTTTTCGATTGCAAATAAATCTCAAGTATTTTCCGTCTTCTTAAAATTTAGAGCATTCATTAGAACCCAATTCGAACGAGAAATAAAAAATATTCAGTGTGATAATGACAAAGAATATGACAATGGGGTGTTTCGGGAGTTATGTGCTAATAATGAGATCAATTTTCATTTTTCTTGTCCTCATACATCTTCACAAAATGAGAAAGACGAACGCAAAATTCGTTCCATAAATAACATTGTCCGCACTCTCTTAATTCATGCTTCTGTACACCCATATTTTTGCATCATGCTCTTCAAATGGCTACATATCTCCTTAACATAATTTCTTCCAAAGGTCTAACATATTCTTCCCCCCTTCAAATTTTATATAATAAGAATCCTTTTTATTCTCATCTTCGGGTTTTTGGGTGCTTGTGTTATCCGTTATTCCTGTCCACCATAATTAACAAACTTCATGCCCGGTCTACTTCATGTATGTTTTTGGTTTTCCGTCTAATCATCGTGATTACAAATGCTTTGATTTATCCTTCAAGAAAATAATCATTAATCGCCATGTAATTTTTTATGAAACTCAATTTCCATTTACTAAAGTTCATACTCCCGAGCCTAGTTCGTATAATTTTTTGGATGATGGTATATCCCCGTATATTACTCACTATTTTTTGGACATATCATGCACCCAAAATTCTCCAGCGGGCCCACTGCCCGCTGGCCCCACTGGTCCGTCGCAAACTACCGTCACTGGATAAGTTCCAGCAATTGGGCCAGTCCAGCCCAATTCTGGAACTGGTCCAGTTCCAGTGCCGGATTACCATTTTGGGCCAGCAGGTCCACTGCCTGCTGGCCAGTCCATCCCGAGCCCAGAAAATTCCCAAAATCCGCCCACTTCTTCCTCAAGTCATAGACCGGTCACTCTTAGTCAGCGGGATGTTTTTAAACCAAAGAGATATTTTAATTTAAATTCTAATGTTCTTAAATCATCCTTACCCCGTACTCCTGTGTCTGCGTTAAATGACCCAAATTGAAAAATTGCTATGAGTGATGAATATAATGCTCTTATTGATAATAAGACGTGGGAGTTGGTGCCCCATCCTTTTGGTATTAATATTATTAGGTCTATGTGGATTTTTGCTCATAAGAAAAATTCAGATGGTTCATTTTCATGACATAAGGCGCGGCTTGTGGGTGATGGTAAGACTCAGCAGGTTGGGGTGGATTGTGGTGAGACATTTAGTCCGGTGGTCAAACCGGCTACCATTCGCATTGTACTCAGCTTGGCTCTTTCGAAAGCATGGCCTATCCATCAGTTAGATGTAAAAAATGCTTTCCTACATGGTGATCTTAAGGAAATAGTTTATATGCATCAGCCGTTGGGATTCAGGGATCCCAAACATCCTCATCATGTCTGTTTGTTGAAGAAGTCCTTATATGGGCTTAAGCAGTCTCCACAGGCCTGGTATACAAGGTTTGCTGACTATGTTTCGACTATTGGGTTCACTCACAACAGGTTAGATAATTTCTTATTCATCTACCGTCGTGGTTCATCCTTGGCCTACATTCTGTTGTATGTGGATAATATCATTTTGATTGCCTCTTCCGATGCCTTACGCAGTCTATCATGACCATGCTCAACTCTGAGTTTGCTATGAAAGACTTAGGTGCCTTGAGTTACTTTTTGGGGATTGCCGTCACTCGTCATTCCGATGGATTATTCTTATCTCAACGGAAGTATACATCTGAGATCATCGAGAGTGCTGGGATGTCATCCTGTAAGTCCACTTCCACTCCAGTTGATACAAAGCCCAAGCTTAGTGCCGCGGCCGGCATTCCCTACGAGGATCCGACCCGCTATCGCAGTCTTGTAGGGGCCCTTCAGCATCTTACCTTTATGCGCCCAGATATTACGTATGTTGTCCAGCATGTGTGTTTGTTCATGCATGATCCCAGAGTTGAGTACATGAATGCACTCAAACGCATCATTCGGTATATTCAGGGTACTCTTGATTATGGGTTGCATTTATATCATTCCTCGACGTCCACACTTGTCTCGTATATGGATGCTGATTGGAGTGGCTGTCCCGACACCAGACGGTCTACGTCGGGCTATTGTATGTTTCTTGGCAGCAAAGTGTCAGTCGACTCTATCTCGTTCAAGTGCCGAGGCTGAATATCGAGGAGTGGCTAATGTGGTCTCAGAATCATGTTAGTTACATAATTTGCTTTTGGAGCTTCATTGTCCCATTCAGAAGGCAACCTTGGTTTATTGCGATAATATTTGTGCCATCTACCTTTTTGGTAATCTGGTTCAGCACCAACGCACTAAGCATATCGAAATGGACATTCACTTTGTCTGTGAAAAGGTTGCTTGTGGTCAAGTTCACGTATGCCATGTCCCGTCGAGTTATCAAATTGCCGACATCTTTACAAAAGGTCTTCCCTCGGTCCTTTTTGAAGATTTTAGGGACAGTCTCAGTGATCGAAGACCGTCCGCTATGACTGCGGGGGTGTGTTAAATATACACAATATACATGTGTATTTTATGTATATTCTCGGATGTGGCTCTCGGTCTTGGCTACCTTGTACCGTGTGATTTATGGTAAATATGTAGTATCCTAGTTTAGGTAATGTTGTAATGTAATTAGTATTGTACACTTACCATAATAATTGTATTACCATAAATGTATAGTTAGTATCCAAATGGAATAAGGTTTTAGGAATAGAATAGGAATATGATTCTCCTATTATGAAAATATGTAACTTGTATATATAGTCCTTCAATTAATGAAAATAATCAAGAGGATTATTTCTTACAGCCAATTTTTAGATGGACTGAATTGGACGAAATCGAAATGGGGTGAGATAATAAATAAACTTAACGGATCATGTTTTCATGGACTAATTTTGATACCTCGAGGTAGGAGTTCAATGGTAACAAGAATTGGAGAACCAAAAATCCTCCATTTAATTAGTTAAATAGTTTTGCCTATTAAAGCAGAGTACTCCGTCTTTTAGTTAATGTAAAGAAAATTGGATCCTGCAAGGCTAAATACTATTTGATGACTAATAGCAAAATAATACAATGAGGAAAGGATAAAAAGGAACTCATTGATCGGGGAATGAAATAGGATATGAAATCACAAACTTCCAAATAGTGGAAGGAGGTAGGGCTTTGCCTGCGCTTGCCTATTGAAGAATGTATGAACCGCCTATAAGCGGTGACTTGATTAAGAGAATCGAAAAAACAAGAAAAAAAGTTGAAAAATTATAGGTGTATGGTTGGGTGACAAATGACTTGAAATTGAGTTAGACGATTCAATATTTTTTTAATAAACATCAGAGTCAGACCCATTTTACTTTTGTTTTAGCCAATGTTATTAGGCCTGTCTATGCACAAATTGTTTAGTCTTAGGCGTGTTTGTTTACACATCCAAAATATTTGTTGGCTAAAAAAAACAATGCATTCAATAGCAATGAATTTGTGCCATTTTTTTTTCTAATTCTGGTTGTTGCATCTATACTTAGGTTGTTTTCGAAGTATTTGTTAGGTTCTCTGTTTATATTGATGCTATGTATTTTACTAGTAGCAAAAAAGGACATTTTTAATCTACACTCAATTACTGTGCATGTATTAGATTACTAATCCATTGTAATTTGGATTTTGGACTAATATACCTTTATATAATTTAATGAAGTTTCCCACAAATTAAAAATAACATGAACACTATCTTATTTTTCGCACTTAAATGATTCATTGTTCTCGAGTTTCCTAGTATAAGAATTGTTTTTAACAGCACTCTTCCGATAAGTTAAGGCCAACGCGTCAAAATGAAAGTCAAATTAAACAATCGACAATTTAGGGGTGAGCACGGGTACAGGGTACCCAGATACCCGACCGGAACCGATACTATTGGGTAGGTTCCGGGTAGATATATTATAATAACGGGTAGGTTCCGGGTATTAAAATTAGGAACCGATCAATATCGGGTCCGGTTCCGATTCCGGTAAATAGAAACCGGATACCCGGACCCGAAACCGATACCCGGAACCGATACCCGGACCCTATGAACCTACCCCCATTTAAATTATTTAGTTTTGGGTTTGGGGCTTTTAAATTTTTGGCCCAGTCCGGTTAAAAGGTCATATACGGATACTACGCAGCTCACAGGTTCACTTCGCCCCTAGCCCTAATTTCCAAATTTTTCATTTTCCAGAGGCGCAGCTCACAGGTTCACTTCGTACTACTACGCAGCTCTCCATCGCCATCACCAGTCGCCATTACGTAGCTCGCGCCTCGCAGTAGCCTCGCCATCGCCATCGCCATCGCCAGTCTCCTCTCTCACTCCAGAAGCTTGACAAAGGTTGCGGTATTGTGCTCGAATTCCTCTCGGTTTTGTTAAAGGTAATGAATAACCCTTAAAGTTGTTGCATAGTGAAGAACATTAGATTTTTGCATGTATTGGCTTAATTTCTGTATTATAATGTTACTGTTTTTTATTCTCAACCCTTGGGTTGATTTCTTGGGTTGGTATTATAATGTTGATTTACGTATTATAATGTTTTTTATTGTTTGTTGTTTTTACCCTTGCGTTGATTTTACGTATTATAATGTTACTTGTTTTTTATTGTTTGTTGTTAGTAATGAATAACCCTTGGGTTGATTTCGTATTATAATTTCGTATTTAATGTTACTTGTTTTTTATTGTTTTTTTATTGTTTGTTGTTAGTATTTGGGTTGATTTTTGATTTCGTTAGAAAAGCTAGTATTTGGATTGATATTTCCCTTTTATCGTTTGTTGTTAACTTGTTATGCTCAATTTATTGGAGTTGCTGTTTTGTTTTGTTTTATTTTGATACTTTTTTTGGTAGATGGCTGAGGCTAGCACGGCATCCACAACTCGTGCACCATCGAAAAAGAAGGCAACAAAATCTGAGGTTTGGGAGCATTTTGGTAAAGCAATAGATGAGAAAAGCTGGTAATGTTGTTTCTATTTGTAACTATTGCAATGAAGGCTTAGCTTATAGTGTTAACAATGGTACCTCATCCATGTGGAAACATTTGAGAAGTTGCAAAAAGTATCCTCACAATATTGACAAGAAGCAAAAATTGCTTGGTGTTCATTTTAAAGGTAGTATAAATGGGGATAATGAGCATATGCTTAGCACTTGGAAATATGATAAAGAGTTTTGTAGGCACATGTTGGCTAGGATGATTATTATTGATGAGCAACCATTTAGAACGGTTGAACGTGAAGGTTTTAGGGGTTTTGTGTCGGCATTACAACCTTTATTTAAGCATATTTCAAGATTCACAATTGCTAGTGATTGCATGAAACTTTATGTTTGTGAAAACTCATGCTTAAAAGATAAGTTGTCATCTCTTAAATCTAGGATTGCTCTCACCACTGACGTTTGGACTTCCATTCAAAATTTGAGTTACTTATGTCTTACCGCTCACTTTATTAATGAAAATTGGAATTTGCATAAGCGATTGCTAAACTTTGTTGTTATGCCTAGCCATAAAGGTAGGGATATTGGTAAGATGGTAGAAAAATGTATAATTGAGTGGGGAATTAGAGATCATATATCAACAATTACAGTTGATAATGCGAGCTCTAATGATGTGACAATTGCTTATTTGAAGGACAAGTTAAGAAATACCCTTGTTTTGGGGGGTGAGTTTTTTCATATGAGATGTGCAGCTCATATATTGAATTTGATTGTGAAAGATGGGTTGAGTGAGGTTCGTGAATCAATTAGTCGAATTTGAGTTGATTAAGTATGTTAGGATTTCCCCAAGTAGAGCACAACAATTCCAAAGTTGTATAACTGAAGAGGGCATAACTTATAATGGCTTTGTTTGTCTTGATATTAGTACGAGGTGGAATTCTACATATCTTATGTTAGAAAGTGCTAGTAAGTTCAAACAAGCATTTGTAAGACTTGAAGATGATGATATGGCTTTTGTGACTGAGCTTGATTGTGGTGTCCCGAAAGATGAGGATTGGGAAAATGCATCCTTGTTATCTTTATTTTTGAGAAATTTCTATGAGGCTACTATTAGGATGTCAGGAAGTCTCTATGTGACAACTAACCATTATTTTCATGAAGTTATTAGCATGTTTTCAACATTAACTGAATGTGAAAGCCAAAATAATAATGAAAACCTTAAGGCAATGGCTACAAAAATGTGAGCCAAATTTGACAAGTATTATGGGAGTATTGAGAAAACAAACATGATGGTGTTGATAGCCGTAGTACGAGATCCTCGATATAAGTTGAGATTTCTGAATTGGAGTTGTAGAAGGATTGGTGTTGATGATGCTAAAATAGAATTGATCGTTAGTAAGGTAATGAATGTATTGGAACGTCTTTTTGCATTCTATGACAAAAATCATTCTTCTATGGTTGATTCTAGTGTATTGGATGAGTCTCAAGGCTCTATTGACAGTGTTGGTGGAGAAAAATTTGGTTTTGTTGATCCAGCTTCACTTGTCAAAGATTGGTACCAGGATGACCAAGATGAACTTAGTGGGGATTTAAGATCTGAATTGGAAAGGTACCTTAGTAGTCCTCGTGAGCCTAAAAATGAAACATTTGATTTATTGATGTGGTGGAATGCTGCTAAGTCGACTTACAAGGTTCTCAGTTTGATGGCTAGAGACATCTTAGCCATCCCCGTATCCACGGTAGCCTCAGAATCGACTTTTAGCACATCTGGTCGAGTGCTTGATCAATTTCGCAGCTCTCTAACTCCTAAATTTGTGGAAGCTTTGATTTGTTGCCAAGATTGGTTGCGCTCATCTTCAAAATCAATTAGTGTTGAGCAATATATGGAAGATGCAGAAAAATATGAGGAAGGTAAGTAACTACTCACTAGGTCTTTCTTTATTTTTGTTTTATGGATTTGGGTTATTTAGAATTTTTATTTTTGTGTATTATCTTTTGTCTTGGAATCTCACAATAGTTTCATTTTATTTTTGTAGAGCTTACTTGTGTCACGGAAGACATAATGGTGGATTAGTATGCAAGTGGACGTGTGACATTTATGGGCGTTTCTTTAGAAGATGTATTTTTGTTTTATGTTTATTTGGAGTTTTGTAATGTATTCTTCATTTAGTGATTGTGTTGTATCCTGTTCCTCCATTTCGATCACGATTTCGATCACGGAGACCCATTTCAGATTTTCGATCCTTGATTTCCTCAATTTTAGGCTCAAAGCATATCGCAATTTCGGTAGTTTTGCAATATTTTCTTCATTTATTCAACGGAATACTTGGATTTTGCAGATACGAAATCGATGATTGATATTTCGTTAAATGTCACTGGATTATGCGGTGTAATTTTGCAATGTTTTGTTCATTTAGTCATTGTGATTGTGTTGTAGTCATTTAGATTTTCCGTCCTTTGATTTCCTCCATTTTAGATTTAGTCATTGTGTTGTAGTCATTTCAGTTTTGCAATGTTTACAGGGCCCATTTCACGGGTTCAGATTTTTCGTCCGTCACTATTTCCTCCATTTCAAATTCAATCACTTGATTATGCGGTAGTATTTATGACAAATGTTTTACGAGTGCCGGGAACCTACCCGGAACCGCAGGGTCCGGGTAGGTTCCGGGTAATGATTGCTATGGGTAGGTTCCGGGTAATGATTGCTATGGGTAGGTTCCGGGTAACTGATTTAGAAACCGATCGTTTACTGGGTAGGGTCCGGGTAGTTTTAAAAAGTTAGGCTACCCGGACCCGCTCACCCCTAATCGACATAACTGATTCAAATATTAGAAGAGACGAATCTTCATGGAATTGCTTAGTCTTTTTCTATTTGTTCTAATTATCTATGTTTCGTTTTTCATTTTCATTATTGATGCTTCTCCAACAGCAATGTATGTCTTTGGAGACTCTTTTGTAGATGCTGGCAACCCTGCATTTTACAAAGTTCTTTGCAATTCTCCCTATGGAATTTACTTCAAATATCCCATTAGTTTTAATGGGCGTTGCACAAATGGCTTCACCATCGCAGATTATTACGGTAAGGATTCAACTTATAAACACCGAGACTGTAATAATATCATTACACTGTCAGCATCTCTTAACATATTGTAACATGTAACTATTAACGTGTAACAATAAGTCTAGAATCCCAATTCAATCCCACTACCATAATTAGAATATATCTCATATATTTTGTATATATTTAGTGATATAGAATTATGGTAGGAAGATGATTCACCATTGTACTAGATTTTTACATATTGTACACTATATATATTTGTATTATGGTGGGAAGAGGATTCACCATTGTACTAGGTTTCTACATATTGTACACTATATATATTTGTATTAATGAGAAAGCCTCCTCAAGGGAGATTAAATACAATCTTACAGTAACCATTGGCGGAGGTAGAGTTGACGGTATGAATTCGGAAAAAACTCAGTGATTTTGACTTAAATCCTGTATTTGTCTTAAAAATTCATTTAATATGTACAAAATTAATTTGGAACACAATAACTCGAAAAGGCTAGAATCCAGAATCATAAACTCAAATTCTGGATCTGCCTCTTAAGGGAACTTCAGTTCAAGAAAATTACAGATTTGTGACATAATATTTATGACGGACAGATCCTTCACAATTCTGACAAATTTGTGCGATTTAATGACGGAATTCATCAACTTGTGACGATTTTATTCTTCCGTCATGATTTTTTTTTGTGACTCTCGAACAAATTTTCTTTTTAAGTAGTATTTTGAAATTAAGATTTTTTTTGAGATTTGAAGCTATGTTTTTGGGGCTACCTCTAGTACCTTCATATATAAGGTGGACACGCGGTCGCCCTTCCGATTGCAAGCTCTAAGCTTCAATGTATTTTTCTTTCGGAAAGCTAGGAAATCCGGCAGAGGTTTGAGAGAGTATTTTAATTCTAAGTCTCTAAGGCTTAGAATGATAATCTGAAAATTTAGGTGTATGAATAATGAAGAGAATGCCTCTATTTATAGTTGAAATTAGGTCAAAATTGGATTAGGGTTTGACCTTGGGCCTGGCCTAAAATTCGAGGCAGAGGCACCGCGGCCCTAGAGTATAGGCACCGCGGCGCTCGACGTGCTCCTGCACTGTCTTGATTTATTTTCTGGGCATTCTTAATTAAATCCAAAATCCAATTTTGACTTAATTAAAATAATCATTATTCATTTAAATATCTCGATTCTAAATCGAACATTTAATTACTCTCTCAATACATCCTTAGATCGAATGTACTATCGACATAGTGTGACCCTACATGCCTTCTCATATCGACATTAATCAAATTAAGGTCTACGCGGAACTCCTAGACGGTGCCGGAAGACGAACTCAATATGTAAAGTACGTTTACACGAATCCAGTAAACTTAACCTTTATGTGGTAAGATAAAATCATTTCATTCACGACACACCCGATCAAGCTTAGGATTTGTCAAGTGTCTATCCAAATGGCTTAATCATTGTATCTCATCTATATTAGTTGACAACTAGACCATATTCTAAATAAGTCTATTGCGTTAGCCAACGACTTAGTCAACCTAATATCACTGAGAATTCGAGTGTTCTTTCGAATATGCATTTGAGGAATGAATCCTAATCTTGGCTCAACTACCACCTTTAATCCACATCATAATGTACCCAATACAAGCCGTATCTCAACTGATAAGGCATTTGAGCTTAGGACGGGATCAAAGTACATTACTTTGTAGTTAAGGCGCGTATTGACCTCAAGTCTAAGGACTTCTATCTCCCACACGCTGATCATACTTTAGACAAGTATAACAAACAATATATCAGCAGGGTATACCAATACTTCCAAAATATCCATGTGTCTATCACAAGTAGTCATTACTCGTAGCAGGTGAGACATACTACATCCTCTAAGGATGTGATGCAGACCACATGTCGACTTATTACATATCATCGATATCACATTCTCAATGATCATTAGTCGAGGCTATTTTAAGAGTTACGTTATAATATTAATATCTCACACTATTAATAACCGCGTAACCTCCAGGAATGCATATTATAGAATATTACAAACAATCAATTAACAATTCAATAATTGCAAATGCCAAAATATTAATCTCCATTAATAATAATACGAATGTGTATAAAGTACATTTGTCCTAATACAGGTTGTCTATAGGACACAAATATACTTTCAATAGTTACCCAAATGACTGAATCTGCTGAAGTGTTGACATATTCGTAAATAAAAGTTTTAATTTTTATCTCAAGTCATAGCTAACACATGCAACGCAGTGAACGGCTTGATGAAAATCAAAGAAGATCAGACCCCACATTTTACTTAAAAACAGGAAAAACACAACCAAAATATCCATTACCCTGCTTCTTTGTAGTGAGTAAACTAAAAAGTCATCAATAAAATCCAAAAAGAGTAGCACAAAATAGATAACAAGCACATTAGAATTCAAAGTAAAACAAAGAGAATCAGTAGATTTGACAAGAAAAAATTAAACTGAACAAAAAGAAAAGAGGAAGAAGAAGCCACAAAAGAGAGAGAGACAGTCAGAAATGAAAATGAGAAACAAAATTTGATTAAAAGATTTACAAAGACGCTTTCCCGGACTTCACCCATAGAGAAAGGCTGCCCTTTTTTAGCCAAATTTTCACGTGAGTTTGTCTACAATTAACACGTGAAAATAGTCTCAGTTCTTTTGGTACACGTGGAAATATGTGGTTAGAATCAGCTCTCACTTTTAATTTATTAACGTGAATACCACTATGGATGGACACACAAGTCACACTTATTAATAGTTTAAATGAACGAAATGCCATTACATAATTTAACTTTAACAAATGATGTCATAACTTTAAAGTTTTGGTACAAATGACTTTTCCAGCTTCATACTGAAAATAAGAAATTGATGAGTTAAGGACAATAGAAATCATCGTGTAAAATTCTTGAAAATTATGTATAGTGCTTCGTAGTTTGGTTGAATCAAATAAATGTCCAAGAATATTTGTTGAAGACATCGAGTAACAAAACATAATAATGGAAATTCCGGAATAGATCAGAGCACATGCTGCAATGTTATACTATACATTTACTTTCTTGTTGTTTTGACTTTTAAGCCATGTATCTTCGTATGCTAATAAGTTTAGATATATAATCTAATGTATATCAACGTAGAATAAAAACTTACCGATAATAAAATCCAATAATCCATAAATTGGTAATAATATATACCTACAATGTTTATTCCAAAGCTAGAAACTAAAATAAATTATATATTTCTCTTAAGCTAAACTTCAATAAATGTCAATGGAATAATGTTTTAAAAAAAACTGCTAACACGTCTTAACCGAAAACGGTCGGGGAATACCAAAGATGTTGAGGCGCTAGTAAGGTTTGTTGTTGCTAAAACAAAGTTTGGATAACATATCTCGTCAATATTTTTTGCTTCAAGCAAGATAACCTTCTCCTTCTCCAATTCAGGATTATCAGAGTTAAATTTCATATAAACCTTGTTGACCTCATCGTATACTGAAAGAAATAATTTCCTTAATTATTTTCATTAATTGAAAGGCTATATATACATGTTACATATTTCCATAATAGGAGAATCATATTCCTATTCTACTCCTAAATCCTTATTCTACTTGGATACTAAATATACAATTTATGGTAAGTGTACAAGTCTACTTAAGGTAACCTTTACACTACAATATACATCAATATATACACCTCTGCCCGTGATGGGCTGAAGCAGTCCAGATCCGAGATGGGCCAGTAGCCCAGTTCGTGATATCCTTAATTACCCATGATATACACTATGTATACAAAGTGTATATCACGGGTATATACATTGTTTAACACACCCCCGCAGTCATAGCGGGCGGTCTTCGAATGCTGAGACTGTCCCTAAAATCTTTAAAAAGGATCGAGGGAAGACCCTTTGTAAAGATGTCTGCAATCTGATATCTTGACGGGACATGACAGACACGTACCTGACCCCGAGCAACCTTTTCACGGACAAAGTGAATGTCCATCTCGATATGTTTAGTGTGTTGGTGTTGAACCGGATTACCAGAAAGGTAAATAGCACTAAAATTATCGCAATAAACCAAAGTTGCCTTTTGAATTGGACAATGAAGCTCTAAAAGCAAATTACGTAACCAACCTGATTCTGAGACCACATTGGCTACCCCTCGATATTCTGCCTCGGCACTTGAGCGGGATAGAGTCGCCTGACGCTTCGCAGACCAGGAGACCAAGTTGTTGCCAAGGAACATACAGTAGCCAGACGTAGACCGTCTGGTGTCTGGACACCCACCCCAATCAACATCTGTGTATGAGACAAGTGTGGATGTCGATGAATGATACAAATGCAAACCATAGTCCAGTGTACCCTGAATATACCGGATGATGCGTTTGAGTGCGTTCATGTGCTCAATTCGGGGATCATGCATGAATAAACACACATGCTGGAAATCATACGTAATATCTGGTCTGGTAAAGGTAAGATACCGAAGGTCCCCTACAAGACTGCGATAACGGGTCGGATCCTCGTAAGGTGTGCCGGTCGCGACACTAAGCTTGGGCTTCGTATTAACTGGAATGGAAGTGGACCTACAGGATGACATTCCAACCCTCTCGATGATCTCGCTGCATATTTTCATTGAGACAAGAACAATCCATCTGAATGGCGACTGACGGCAATCCCTAAAAAGTAACTCAAGGCCCTAATTCTTTCATAGCAAACTCAAAGCTGAGCATGGTCATGATAGACTGGCGTAAGGCATCGGAAGAGACAGTCAAAATGATATCATCCACATACAACAGAATGTAGGCCAAGGATGAACCATGATGGTAGATGAACAATGAATTATCTGATCTGCTGTGAGTGAACCCAATAGTCGACACATAGTCAGCAAACCTTGTATACCAGGCCCGTGGTGACTGCTTAAGCCCATATAAGGACTTCTTCAACAAACAGACATGATGAGGATGTTTGGGATCCCTGAATCCCAACGGCTGATGCATATAGATTGTTTTCTTGAGATCACCATGTAGGAAAGCATTCTTGACATCCAACTGATGAATAGGCCATGCCTTCGAAAGAGCCATACTAAGCACAGTGTGAATGGTAGCCGGCTTGACCACCGGACTAAACGTCTCCCCACAATCTATCCCAACCTGCTGAGTCTTACCATCACCCACAAGCCGCACCTTATGTCGAGCAAATGACCCATCTGAATTCTTCTTATGAGCAAAAATCCACATAGACCTGATAACATTAATACCAGATGGATGGGGCATCAACCCCCACGTCTTATTATCAATAAGAGCAGTATATTCATCAGTCATAGCAATTTTCCAATTCGGGTCGTTTAAGACAGACACAGGATTACGGGGCAAGGGAGATTTAGAGACATTTGAATGTAAATTAAAATATCTTTTTGGTGTAAAAACACCCCGTTGACTACGAGTGACTGGTCTATGACTCGAGGAAGAAGTGGACGGATTTTGGGAATTTTCTGGGCTCGGGATGGATTGGCCAGCAGGCAATGGGCATGCTGGCCCAATTCGGCAAACTGGAGCAGAAACTGGACTAGTTCTAGAATTGGGCTGGACTGACCCAATCGCTGGAACTGATCCAGTGACGGGAAATTGCGACGGAATAGTGGGGCCAGCGGGCAGTGGGCCCGCTGGAGAATTTTGGGTACGGGGTATGCTAAAAAAATTGTGAGTAATATACGGGGATATATCATCATCCAAAAAATTATACGAACTAGGCTCGGTAATATGAACTTTAGTAAAGGGAAATTGAGTTTCATCAAAAATTACATGGCAATTAATGATGATTTTCTTTAGGATAAATCAAAGCATTTGTAACCACGATGATTAGACAGATAACCCAAAAACACACACAGAGTAGACCGGGCCTGAAGTTTTTAATTGTGGTGGATGGGAATAACGGATAACACAAGCACCCAAAAACCCGAAGATAAGAATAAGAAGGATTCTTATTTTATAAAATTTGGAGGGGGGAAGAATATGTCAGACCTTTGGAAGGAATTATGTTAAGGAGATATGTGGCCATTTGAAGAGCATGATGCCAAAAATATGGGGGTACGGAAGCATGAATTAAGAGAGTGCGGACAATGTTATTTATGGTACGAATTTTGCGTTCGGCTTTTCCATTTTGTGAAGATGTGTGAGGACAAGAGAAACGAAAATTGATCCCATTATTAGTACAAAACTCCCGAAACACCCTATTGTTATACTTTTTCCATTATCACACTGAATATTTTTTATTTCTTTTTCGAATTGGGTTCTAATGAATGCTCTAAATTTTACGAAGATGGAAAACACTTGAGATTTATTTGCAATTGGAAACGTCCATAAAAATTTAGAATAATCATCCAAAAAGAGAACATAATATCAATGACCCAACGAACTTAGAACATGAGACGTCCATAGGTTGCTATGAATAATATCAAATGGAATTGAAGTATGAGAATTTGAGTCTACAAATGGCAACTTAATAATTTTTCCTAAAGAACAAGATTGACAACTTGGAGTACGACTCGTACCCTTACATGAAATAAAACTATTTTTATCTAAAACTGATAAAATAGAGGATCCCGAATGACCAATGTGAGCATGCCACAAGGAAGGAGAAATGGCTGCAAAGGCTGATGGCAAGGCTTGACTCGATGGAGTGAAACCGGGCGTGATAGAATAAAGATCTCCCCTACTATCACACCTCATGAGAGGACTCCCCATCTTGAAATCCTTCACAGAGAAACCAAAAAGATCAAATTCAACAGTAATGGAAATGTCAATGGTGAACTTTCGGGCAGACACTAAGTTTTTAATCAATTTGGGGGCATGTAAAGTATTTTTCAAGATAAGGGGTGCATTGGGGGGAGAAAACGTTTTCTGACCATAACCCTGAATTGGAGTAGAGTTACCATTACCGATAATTATACCCCGAGGGTTGCTCAAATTGGAATAAAATAAGAGAGTACCTGAATCGGATGTCATGTGGGTAGTGGCACCGGTGTCCATATACCAATTTGGGTCCGGTTGATTCAAACCCAGTGTATACATCGCGGCCTCGATATCGGTCTGAGTGGGGCTTGCTGCATGGTGGGCTTGTTGAGGCCGAGGCCCAAGAATTCCAGACTTGGATTGTCCTGGGCCGTAACTGCTGGAGCCGGCATTACTAGGCCAGTGGGCAGTGGGCCGTTGAGGCTGTTGGAAAGCCCACTGGCCAGACGCTGGAAATTGTGGTGGAGGTGGGTCGTAGGGCCACTGTCCACTAGTCTAAGCATACGGCCCAGAGGCCCAAGGCTGAGACCAGTGGGTCGGTGGCCCACCGTAACTTGGATGGGGTCCACTGCCACTGCTTTGTCCAATGTGACTGCTACCGGAGCCGCCGCGTTTGACCCCTCGATTTTTTCCATTATTTTTCCAGCCATTCTTACTGCCCCCGTGTGATCGGTTTTGGTTCGAAATGTTACCAAAATTTTGAGGACTAGGGGAGGAAGTCATCATGACCACGGGACTAGCATTAGTAGCCGCCTTTTTGGCCAAACCGGCCTCTTACAAGGTAAGCATGGATCGGGCTTGATAGAACCTTGGAAGAGGATTACTTTGACGAAGGAGAGTTCCAACGCCACTATAGGCCTCGGATAGGCCAGCAACCATCTGTAAAACAAGACGATCTTCACTAACTGGCGCACCAACATTGCGGAGTTGGTCCGTCAATTCCTTCAACCTTTTGCAATATGTTGAAACATTCGGGAAATTTTCCATGTTGACGTGGGAAAAATCATGTTCAAGAGTAACAGCTCTGGAATTTTGATTATCCTGAAATATATCACGCAGTCTATCCCATGCAACCATCGTCGTAGCGTCTAGCTCAATAATCGTCTTCAATAGGTCGGTGGAGATAGTAGAATAAATCCACTGAAGAACAGTGGCATCAAGTGTTGTCCATAACTTAGGATCATCATCGCGTTTAGGCACCTCTGTATCATCAGGAGCCGCGGGGATTATGTAATGGATGACTTGATGCGAACGAGCGTGAATTTTGAACAACTCGGCCCACGTCGCTTGTTGGACATTTTCTATTTCAAGAATTAACGGGATATGATTCTTGATGTTAGAAACAACAAGGGCAGGGTGAAACGTGTTCTTTGACGTAGACATAACGAAAGAACAAGAGGTGAAAGAGGGAGTTGTAAGAGAGATTTTGAGAGCGGAAGAAGAATTTGGTAAACCCGAAGGGGGGGTCTCGGCCTAGAGGAATAACAAAAATTTGGAGAGAAAAATTTGTTTGACCTAGACTTGTGATACCATGAAAGAAATAATCCCCTTGATTATTTTCATTAATTGAAAGGCTATATATACATGTTACATATTTCCATAATAGGAGAATCATATTCCTATTCTACTCCTAAATCCTTATTCTACTTGGATACTAAATATATAATTTATGGTAAGTGTACAAGTCTACTTAAGGTAACCTTTACACTACAATATACATCAATATACTTACCTAATATAACCTAATATACACCTTTGCCCGTGATGGGCTGAAGCAGTCCAGACCCGAGATGGGCCAGTAGCCCAGTCCGTGATATCCTTAATTACCCGTGATATACACTATGTATACCAAGTGTATATCACGGGTATATACATGGTTTAACATATACTAAATTCCCCACTTCATTAATTCCAAAAGTCGACGATAGTCGATAACCAGCTTTCCCCACAGTGCACTTTGCATTTTATCCAGTCTATTGAAAAGACTCTTTGTGTGAGAGTGAGATGGTTCCGAACTTCTCCTCTACGAAGTTAAAGTAGGTGACAGTATTAGGCACATGATCTTTCCAATAAAGTACTCCATTGAGGAAGATACAATCATCAGCATTAGCATGAATTAGGGTACTTTTAACACTTTTCATCGATTCTTCTCCAGGAGTTGGCTACTAGAGTTAGAATCTTGATCTTATGTTGTTTTTTTCTTGTAGTAAACAATATGAAGCAATTTGTATTTTTTCGTATTCATATCAAACCCCAAAAACTGTTGGAAATTTGCCTTTGGCGGGAGTTGCGACCGACCAACTTTAACGGCTTAAACACTAGTGTAACGTATGTTGGAGAATCCGGTTCTTCACACATGCATGATCTACTAAGTACGTAGATAACCGTAGGGCCAAGAATCGTCAAATTTCATTGAGAAATGAAAGAGATATTGGTTCACGAAGTAAGGTGTTTGAAGCATGGAAAGTGTGGTATTGTGTGTAATTCTCCCACATCGGTAGAGGAAGAAAGAATTGTTGTGTATATAAGATTCGAAATTGGTTTGGGGTTTGGGACCCCAAGGGGTATCCCATGTGTTTAAAGGAGGGAGGACCTAGATGTGCTTCGGTTCGAGGAAAGACCACACGCGCGCCGCCGCCGCCCGCCCGTCCCGTCCGGTCCGGTTCCGGGTTCACGGGTTCACGGGCCTTGGGCCTTGGGCCTTCTGATATTATCTTTTTGGGCCAGAAAACTTTGCCAGAAGTACGGTTTGATCCCGAAGTTTCAGATATACAGTTTGGACCGAATTCTTTCGGATGTGCGGTTTGGTCCCCGAAGTTTCAAGATGTACGGTTTGGTCCCCGAAGTTTCCGGATGTCTGAGTTTGGTCCCGAAGTTTCCGAACTTCAGAATTTCGACGGTCAAAAACAGAATGCCAAGCACTCAATTCAGCCATTTATTTTGGCTGAATTACTCCTCCTATAATGGCCAAATCCGTTGGTCTTTCTCCCATTAATGGTGGTGGCTTTACTACCTCCATAATGGCCATTATTTGGTGTTATGGAGGGCGTAATCAGCCCCCTCCCTCACCTATTTAAACACCCCCTTACACCATTGTTGAGCACTAAGAATGACCAAAGAGATGCTGCAAAACAGTGCACGAAAATACACAACCAAAATAGTTTTCTTCCTACAACTTCCAAGCATCATTTCGTTACTCAATATTCTTCACGGTAGCTCTTGAGTTTCCTTTGCTCAAGTGTTCCATTCTTTGTTTTATCTTGGGAGACAAATTGTCCAGGACGTATAAAGGATACATACGGGGCAATATTGTCTTAAGGACAGAGTGCCACACTCGACTCAGCAAAAACAGTTTCTATTTTTCCGTCTTCAACAAAATTGTAATTTCAATTTTGTAGTTATCTTGTAATTTTCAGATTACTAGTTGAACTATTGAATCTTTGTTTATCCTTTCGAATACTTGTAATAGTTATATACTTCCCGTACTGCTTTATAAAGTACCATAGAGCAAAAACTCCCAACAACTTAAGACAATATTTGTATTGTATTACTATTAGTATTCGAAAGATGTCGGTCAAAAATTGTGTGACCAAATCTGGTTATGGAAATGGTTTTCTGGTGGAAGAGAGTGATGATGATGAACGTGTTCATGGTGTCACCGCTACCAAGGCTGGTGGAAACAAGCGCTCACGAGAGCACGAGGATGTCAAGCGGGACAAGAGAAGAAGATCGAAGATGTTATTCTATCTTGTAGCGAGAAGGCCTATATCTGTCCCGGACAAAGGACCCGAATAATGGTGAGAAGGAAATGGACACTCAGTCTGATGAAGTGACTGAAGTGAGCCAGAATCCGAAATTGGGATAAGTATTTTTCTCACTTGTCAAGAATAAGGATTAAATGATAAGTAGTTTTTCTTACTTGTCAAGAATAAAGATTAAATTATGTCCGATTAAAAAAATGGATTAAAGTAAGGAGGAATATGAAATTAATTTATATTCCTTATGCTTTAACAAATCAGAAGTTTAATCTCATCTTCTTTTCCGTTTAAAGATTGGATTTTGTAAACGACTTAAGAAGATCCGTTCTTTTAAGTGTAATTGTTAAAGTGTGTAAAGTATGTTCGCACATACGATGGAGAAAGATCCACTAAGCGTAAAACGCGTTACCACTCTTAAGTAAGCGCCAAGAATTATCTGGGCACCAATCATAACGGAAGAAGTCTAAAAATTGATGACGTTGAGCACGTCATATTATTTGGCGAGAAGATCCTTCATAGGATGATATTGGACACTCGGTCAAACAAAGCTCTCGGGCGTGAAGTGGGCCAAAAACTCCTTTGATATGATGATATTGGACACTCAGTCATATAAAGCCTCCGGGGCGGCGGAGTGGTGCCAAAATTCATTTCATAGGAAAAGTAATGGACACCTAGTAAGGTGGGCCGAGTTTCCAGTCTGAATGATCCGAAGGCCTAAAGAAAGGCGATAAAGAAATTGGACACTCGATCCGCAAAGCAAGCTGGAGTAGGCGAGTATCTAGATCACAAATGATCCGGTTACGCCCTAACCACGGGCAAGAGGTTGTTCATGTGAAGCAACGCCACCTCTAAAGTAGAAGGGGTGGAGAGGTTGTCCTCAATAGGACTTCAAGGAATGAGATCACTCTAAAAGAGGTGATACATGTTCCTAACTTGGTTAAGGACGTTGTTGGTCAAGTACGATTTGAGACTAGTCCAACAGTCCGTAATAACTAAGGCTGGTACGGATATCGTAGCCAAATGAATGATATATTTGTAATCCGTGCATCTATGCCATCATAGATTAAGACACGTTAAATAGCAAGTCATTCAAAAGCTAACGATGTTGAGATTGTTGCCTATTGTCGACATAAACCCTCAAAATGAATGTGAGGTAGACGAAGAGGCAAAATCACCTTTCCAAATTCCGTCAAGGGAATAGCGAAAGAAGCACCGCTCCTCTAGAACTTAGTCACACCTACTTGGGTGATTTGAAGTTTATACAAAATAGAGGGGAGACAAGTACGTTGTGATCTTCATTGATGATGGTACAACGTATGGAATCCTTTGTTTATTGACAAGCAAAGATGAAGTTGTTGAAGCCTACAAAGCGAAGTTGAAAATCAACTAAGCCTACGGATTGAGAAATTCGTAGTGATAGAGGGGAGAATGTGAAGCATCGTTCATTAAACGAATGTTCATTTCTCACCTCAGTCTAACGGTGTTAGCCAAGCGCGAAGTCGTACGCCCAAATTATGAGGGGTAGCTTGGTAAAAGATGGGCTACCGAAACAGGTCAAGTTCGGCCTAAGGCTTGTAGATTGCATATCCACGGGATCTGCAAATAACGATAGTGTTGATCGCCTCTTGGCGTCAAAGAATCTTGAATTCTTTGGAGATAACTTTCCTTGGAAAAGGAAAAAGGAGTAATTGCTCAAGGTTAACAAGAACCCGCGAGGGCTTGTTGTCCGGAACTAGACGTTCCGTATCTTCATGACTCGAAAGTTCTTGTCTATCAGGAACTTAATATTCCGGATCTGCAGAACTCGGGGATTCTAGATGTTGACCCAAGACGGAGCAAAGAGGGGACAAAGACTTGTTCCAGTCCTTCTAGCTTGTATGGTTGAGAACGAACCATGGACAATTAACAAATAATTGTTATCTCCAAAAGCGCCGCTTTGGAAAGAAGCTAAAGGGAGAAATAGATTCCATATATAGAACCATACGTGTGTAATAGTTAATCTTCCTCAGGAAAAGAACCTTTGGGTTATAAAAAGTGCTCCCCTGTGAGTAGCTTCTCATCCGGGGCCATTGTAATCTTACATGGCATGGGTGTTGAAACGACCTTCCAAACCGGAGAGTTGGAAGAAGAGGATCATAATTGGTTTCTTTGAGCTGTTGAGCTTCTTCACGAACTTTCATTTTGGTCCACGAAATGTTGACATTTTGGTCTGAAAGTCTCGGATAAAACGAAACAATGAATCGATCACGAAACATTGACTACGAAGTTAGAAAGCCAACGGTTGGAAAACCAACGGTCGAGAGTGAAAATCATATTGAAACAAAGTCTCGATATGAAAGATATGTGTATCTGAGATGACTTCTTAGGAATTGAATTTCTAAGACATCTAACGGATGGTCAATAGTTGTGATCTCGTTGAAGCCACCAATGGATATGAATCATAGAAGCGATTGGAATCATGGTGCACCCATAGACAAGGAGCGATATGCTCGGGTCACGTGTAGTTCAATGTATTGTACACACTACAACCGACACTGGTATCGTCCAACAAACAGATCGGTTGAACTAAGGTTCATGATGATCTTAATACATGATCAATAGAAGGCGTTAAGTCGGATATGACGATATACGAATTATTCGCTTATCTACGGATTATTGTATTACGGATGTCCAGCGGTTCAGGAGAACACGGTGATGCAAAGCTGGACATCGGATCGAAGAACACCAAAGCCACAAGTAAATGTGTATGGTGGTTCTTGGAAAATCCTCTAAGCAAACTTGCATCGGCCGATTCATGATGGAATCGGAGTTTATCGCTTTATACAAAGCATGAAAGAAGTTGAGTAACTTCACGGCTCTTTAGAGGACGTCCCTTATTGGGAGAAACCCGTGCCTTCAACAGTTATACACTGTGGCTAGCCGGTCGGCTTTAGGAAGGACACGGATGACGGCGTCTGGACATATCTGTCAGGATCTGTCGGAGACATAAGACCGTATGGCAGTTGATCATCACGGGTGTCACTTCCTTGTTTACTAACTAAGGGACTACCCGAAGATCAAGTGTTCTGCCTGTCTAGGGGAATTGGCTTAAAACCCAAAATATACGGACCAATACAGTGGAAACCCAACCTTACGAGCTGGAGATCCCGGTAATTTGGTTCAATGGGAAAACTAAGTTGTAAAGGTTCGGTTGATCGCTTCGGTCGAAGCATGAGCACTTCGGATAGTGATTTACGAAAAGAAACACCAAATCCAAAGCCGTTCCCGCGATAGACGTTAAGTGCTATCTGCGGTATGGGTAAAGGTTAAGTTTTCAAAACACTGTAATGATCCTCAACGGTTGAGGTTAGGTCTTTGGGAAACTTTTAATGGTTCCTAACACTTGTGAAGTGGGGTATAGCGAGGATACCTTGTAGGAGACCACCTATTTAAGTGCGAGGACGGGCCGCCTCAAATTGAACGCACTTAAGAATCCAAGACGTTGTCCATGGCCAAAACGGACAAAACATTACGAAGAAGAGAGTAAGGGAATTTGTTGTGTTGGTACCGTTGTCTTGGCTTACACTAAACAACGACGGTTCAAGACATCACGTTCACCGCGCGATAAGTAAGTCCGATGGTATTCAACTATGGAAGGTTCAAAGTTTGAGGCTACCTCTCCTTATGCAACATCGGTCCATTTGAAATATTCTTGGAAATGAAAAGACACCATGTGAGTGCGCCAAAATCTCTTTCAAGAGGGGATTGTTGGAAATTTGCCTTTGGCGGGAGTTGCGACCGACCAACTTTAACGGCTTAAACACTAGTGTAACGTATGTTGGAGAATCCGGTTCTTCACACATGCATGATCTACTAAGTACGTAGATAACCGTAGGGCCAAGAATCGTCAAATTTCATTGAGAAATGAAAGAGATATTGGTTCACGAAGTAAGGTGTTTGAAGCATGGAAAGTGTGGTATTGTGTGTAATTCTCCCACATCGGTAGAGGAAGAAAGAATTGTTGTGTATATAAGATTCGAAATTGGTTTGGGGTTTGGGACCCCAAGGGGTATCCCATGTGTTTAAAGGAGGGAGGACCTAGATGTGCTTCGGTTCGAGGAAAGACCACACGCGCGCGCCGCCGCCGCCGTCCCGTCCGGTCCGGTCGGTTCGGGTTCCGGGTTCTCGGGTTCTCGGGTTCTCGGGTTCACGGGTCACGGGTCACGGGTCACGGGTCGTGGGTCGTGGGTCGTGGGTCGTGGGTCGTGGGTCGTGGGTCGTGGGCCTTCTGATATTATCTTTTTGGGCCGAGAAAACTTTGCCGAAGTACGGTTTGATCCCGAAGTTTCGGATATACGATTTGGACCAGAATTCTTTCGGATGTGCGGTTTGGTCCCTGAAGTTTCAAGATGTACAGTTTGGTCCCCGAAGTTTCCGGATGTACGAGTTTGGTCCACGAAGTTTCCGAACTTTGAGAATTTCGACGGTCAAAAACAGAATGCCAAGCACTCAATTCGGCCATTTATTTTGGTGAATTACTCCTCCTATAATGGCCAAATCCGTTGGTCTTTCTCCCATTAATGGTGGTGGCTTTACTACCTCCATAATGGCCATTATTTAGGTTTGTTATGGAGGGCGTAATCATCCCCCTCCCTCACCTATTTAAACACCCCCTTACACCATTGTTGAGCACTAAGAATGACCAAAGAGATCGCAAAACAAAGTGCACGAAAATACACAACCAAAATAGTTTTCTTCCTACAACTTCCAAGCATCATTTCGTTACTCAATATTCTTCACGGTAGCTCTTGAGTTTCCTTTGCTCAAGTGTTCCATTCTTTGTTTTATCTTGGGAGACAAATTGTCCGGGACGTATAAAGGATACATACGGGGCAATATTGTCTTAAGGACTGAGTGCCACACTCGACTCAGCAAAAATTAGTTTCCATTTTTTTCGTCTACAACAAAATTGTAATTTCAATTTTGTGGTTATCTTGTAATTTTCAGATTACTAGTTGAACTATTGAATCTTTGTTTATCCTTTCGAATACTTGTAATAGTTATATACTTCCCGTACTGCTTTATAAAGTACCATAGAGCAAAAACTCCCAACAAAAACAACATAGGACTCTGTCCTTTCGGACTAAAAGAGAATGGCAAAGCTTTTATCTCCCCTGTGGTGACGTTATACAAGTAAACTTGAGTATCTTTATAGCTATAGAAACAAACAAGACCATTGCAATGATTTGAGCAAATAATGTTCTCCCTTGTGTCGAAATAATGATGAGGACGTACAAGTTGTAAAGATAATCCTTCTAGTTGTGTTGAGAAATTAGAAGAGCTTTCTACAACTTCACGATAGTTTGTTACTATTTCAAATAAAAGGCGGGTGGCAGGGGTACGGGCTTGAGAACGAGCATTGTGCGAGTTGACAAAGTTGGAATCATGTCGTATCAACTGTTCCAAGCTTTAGAAACACACCTAAATCGCATGAGAGATTTAGCAGAAAGTCATGTTAGTATCTCGAATACCATGTCATCTGCAAAACCGTGCTTCTTTTCTGTTCCAGACATCTTTTTGAATACTTTCTGTTGCGCCCTTATCTTGAAAAGGCGAGGGTGGCCGCTTTTTTGTGATAGTAATTGCGAATTCATTGAGGTTCCTTCCATGTATGTGGATAAGCCTCAAGCTATATGCCTCTCTTTAGTCTCTGCCAAAGAGTAAACAAGAGGAGGAAATTAACCTAGCTAGTACATTAATTAATAATTGTATTTATTCTCATACATAAAATAAATAATACTTCAGGTCACAAAGGTCTCTCCGTATTTGTGTTGGTTTCCGTGCTCTTTTCCAATTCTATTACTCATAGTATTTGAATGTAATAAGCAACTTAGTAAGATTCTATAAATATAGTTGGAAATTAACCTAGCTAGTACATTAATTAATAATTGTATTTATTCTCATACATAAAATAAATAATACTTCAGGTCACAAAGGTCTCTCCGTATTTGTGTTGGTTTTGGTAAGATTCTCTAAAATAGTAGGAATTTATAGGGGAGGAGAATAAAACATTTTCACCCCAAATAAATAGTTTGTCGAGCTTAGTCCAATTTGCTCGATAGTTGACTTTGTAAATTTATGGGTTTAAGCCTTTGTATTGTTTGTGGGGTGGGTATATGGAATTCTTTTATGGTTTTGGGTAATTCTCCTCTCATGAGTTGGGTTGAGCTAGACCCAAGATTCATTTCTTTAACATGAGAATAAGATTCATTCCAACTCATTGTTTACGATCCCCCTTCTCGATCTTTTAACTCCTGGGCGTGCAGGGAGTGGGGTGGTGTTAAAGTCCCACGTCGTTTATCGAATGGGTACGTGAACTTCTAATATGATCTTGTTACTCTCCTCATGAGTTAGCTTTTGAGGTTGAGTTAGACTTAAAATTTATTTCTTTAACAGTGTGTTTCAAATTAAATAGATTACTCATCTAGTTTTTTGGATTAATATTGTTAGTTCTTCTATTTATGAGTTGAATGATTTTAGAATTATGGTAAAGAATGGTTTCGCTTGGCACGAAAATTGTTAAGTGTCAGTCATGGATAGGGATGGCAACGGATCGGATCTGGACCGGATCCTACTAGATCCAGATCCATTTTTCATACCTGGATCCAGATCCATCGGATCCATAAAAATCAGATCTAAATCCGGATCCACCGGGTCCACGGATCGGATCTGGATCTACATGTAATTTTTTTTTGCTTGAATAATATTCTCACATGTTGAAACTTTTATGACAAAATGAAATGCAATCTGATTGAAAAAATGATTGAGTTCATTCAATCAACCTACACAAACATGACACCATTCTTCCAAAATACTGAACAAAGTTTTAGCATCACAAGAAAATAAAGACGATTGATTTCATTAGTAATGCAAACAGGTTGCAACTTTGAGCTAATTTTTGGAGGCTTTAGTGATGCTCCACGTGTAGTTCTACCGATTGACTTCATTAAACAACATAAAATAATGTCAGTCATATATCAAAAGTCCCAGTTTTTTTTTCTGATCAAACAAATGAGAGACAGATACTTAAAGCTTACCGCTAGCAGATTCAAAAAAGGGAAATTTAAAGAAGAGTGATAATTTTTTCTTTTTATAGAAATGAAAATATGAAAAACTGCAGAGAGTATATAGGTAAAAGAAATGAAACTTCAAAGATAAATTACATGGCTGTGTGATTTGTGTCTTATCCTGGTTCAACCCTTTACCCAATACATAAATTATGAAAAAAATTTAAGAAAATACTTATAAAATTACATTCTAGGTTATGTATATATTTAATAAAATCGGATCCACGGATCGGATCTGGACCGGATACGGATCTCAAATACAAGATCCATATCCAGATCTGATCCGTCAGAAATGGATCCGGGTCCGATCAGGATCCGTCGGGTCCAAATTTTGAAGATCCATATCCTATAAAACGGATCTGGATCCACCGGATCCGGACCGGATCCAAGATCCATTGCCATCTCTAGTCATGGATCCTTAGAATTTTGATCGCGATAGAGTAAAACAATCGTTGATTTTAGTTTAAAGATTAATGTCATGAAACAAAGTTACTTAACATGCAAGTTGTCATGCTTGGTTTCTTTTTCATCATCAAGGAAACTTGTCCGCCCTTCGCGTCGATTACTAAAAAAAAAAAAAAAAAAAAGTAACTAAAAATCAATCTTTATTCTTTGATCAGTGTTATATCCTCTCTATTCATGTGATTCGTCTTGTCAAGAGTTCTTGTGTTGCTCTAATTTTCTAGCTACTTTCATGTTCTTTTTCTTTGTCATTTTCCTTTTCTGTAACCGTGTTGTTTTTATTTATTATTAGTGATATTAAGATGAATGAACGAAAAGATAGTTTCTTATGAATTTGAAGTTCAACATTTCTGGTTAACAATCTCTCTTCATATAAGAATGTCAAATTTATACATAACTCATCCAACAAAAAATTATAATGTTGAAATCTTAAATTCTAAAAGAGAATTTAGTTTACTAACTCGCACTGTATACATCTATCATTAAATTTACTCTTCTTTCGTGGTCTTGCAGTGCATAACTTCATCTACATTAATTTTGATTAATATAATCTCAGATAAATTTACAATATATAATCCTTTTATTTTTCTCATTAACTTTGATTTGATCTAATATAATATCATATAATTATAAAGTATATGTTCCTATTTCAAACGTTAAACCAAATAAATGAGAATTTCAAAACTACATTGAAGCTATTTAAATGGAATAAGGTAATTAAAAAGATTATCGTATGCATAAAAAAGGGCCATTTATCATGCAACTATCGTTGGGTTAGCAAAGCTTTAAGTGTATGGAACAATGGTTTAGTTTCAAGGTTGAAACTATCACAAACATACTTGTAAAAGAAAATTCAGAACAATGTGAGGGGTAGTTACAAAATAATTGCATAATAGCTAAATAGGAAAAAAGAATTTTGAAGAAAAAATTCAGAGATATATATAAAGAAATATGTTCCTTGATTTTATTGATGAATGATTTATAATATATATAAGGTTACAAGAATATTTACTTTGATACAAACTAGGTAACTAATTATCCTAATTACAAAAAGATTATAATTTTACCTAAAATAGGAGATATACAATTAATGAAAAAGAATATTGAAAAATATTCTATTACACCACCGATCGAAGCAGGAGGTTCTCGAACACTGAGACTGACTTGAAAATCATCAAATAGTATGCGCGGAATAGTCTTTTGGTGAAGATGTCGGCAATCTGATATCTGGAAGGAACATGAAGGACATGAACTTAACCACGAGCTACTTTTTCGCAAACGAAATGAATGTCCATCTCAATGTGTTTAGTGCGCTGATGTTGGACGAGATTGTCGGAACGATTTATCGCACTAATATTATCACAGTAGATCAGTGTTGCCTTTTGAATCATGCAATGAAGCTCAAGTAGAAGGTTACAGATCCAACATGACTCAGATGCGACGTTGGCAACACCTCTGTATCCTCTTCTACACTGGATCGGAATAGTGTAGGTTGCCTTTTTGGAAGACCAAGACAATAGGTTATCTCTGAGGAAAATGCAATAACTAGACATGGAGCGTCAGGTGTCAAGACATCCACCTTAGTCAGCATCAGAATAAGCAGTGAGACCATTGACCGAAGACCTGTCCAGATGTAATTCGAAGTGAAGTGTACCTTGGACGTATCGTAAAATACGTTTGAGGGCATGCATGTGTGCTTCTGTCGGACTGTGCATGTGCAAGCAGATTTATTTCACGACGTAGGATATGTCTGGTCTCGTGAATATGAGGTACTGTAGGGCCCCAGCCATGCTACGATAGTGAGTCGGGTCTGAATATGAAGGGCCGGAATCAACACTGAGCTTGGAATTGGTGTCTATAGGTGTGTGAGATGGTTTTCAAGATGTCATGCCTGCACGGTCAATGATCTTTTTGGCGTACTTCTTCTGACATAAAAATAGGCCACCAGAATGTCGAGTGACAAAGATGCCCAAGAAATAACTCAGGGGCCCCAAATCTTTCATAGCAAACTTAGAGGAAATGAGAGACATAATGGGCAACATATAAAATATGTAAGTCATGTATGTACCCTTGTTGTAAATGAACAGGGAATGATCGAATCTGCTGTGTGAAAAATCGATAGAGGAGACATAATCGGCGAACCGTTAGTACCATGCTCGAGGAGCATGTTTCAGTCCATAGAGAGATTTCCGCAATAGACACACATAGGTTGATGCATATATACCGTTTCATGAAGATCCCCATGTAAGAAGACATTATTGACATCAAGCTGATGAATGTGATAAGATTTGGATATGGCAATGCTGAGGACGGTCCGGATGATTGCGGGTTTTACGACCGGGCTGAACGTTTCATCACAGTCCACTCCCACCTGTTGAGACCTGCCATCACCTACAAAACGAGTCTTGTACCTCTCAAAAGAACCATCAAATTTCTTTTTATGTCTAAAAATTCACATAGAATAAATAATGTTAGCATCAGGTGGATGGGGTACTAGGTTCCAAGTCTTATTATTAATAAGAGCATTATATTCGTCAATCATTGTGGCTTTCAATTAGGGTCAAACAAGGAATCCTTCGGGTTACGAGGGACAGGGGCAGGGACTATTGAAATGGAAAGGTTAAGTAGCCGTTTAGGTTTATTAATTTCGTGCATGGCATGAGTTTCCACGGTCCAATAGTGTGTCTCAGGATGCGGTACGAGAGGGGAGTTTGTCACGAGACTTTGAGAAGATGAGGAAGGGCAGGGGTGACGGTACTGGCTGGCCGAACCTCGGTTTGCCGAGAAGTGGCTGAGGAATCACCTTGATGTGGGTTGTTCCGGGCCACTGTCGCAAAACCGGGTGGGCAACTAGTCCCCGACTGGACGAGGTGGTGGCGGGTGCCGGGGTCTGGGACGGCGGACTATGTAAATATTAAATTAGAGAGGGATTATGCCATCATCTAGGAAGTCGTAAGAATGTTGAGGTGACGAGTGTAGAGAGACAAAAGGGAATTGAGACTCATCAAATAGGACATGAAGTGAAATAATAATTTTACTGCTTAACAAGTCATAGCACGAGTAACCACGATGATTGTCAGGGTAACCCAGAAACACACACGAGGAAGACCGATGTTGGAGTTTGTGAGTGGTTGGATGGAGAGGGTAACAAAGACATCCAAAAATACGCGAGTGTTGGTAGGAGGGGTTCTTATGAAACAGAACTTGGGTGGGCAACCGTTGAGCTAGAGACTTGTTTGAGATTATGTTTAGGAGATATGTGGCCATGGAGAGTGCGTAATGCCAGAATTGAGTGAGAATTGAGGTGTGAGCAAGTAGGGCACGAATGATGTTGTTTATGGTTCGAATTTTCCGTTCGGCTTTACCATTTTGGGATGATGTGTGAGGGCAAGAAAAATGAAAAGTAAGACCATTTTTAGAGCAAAACTGTTTGAATTGATTATTATCGAATTCTCTGTCATTGTCATAGTGAAAACATTTAATGCTCTTTTCAAATTGTGTTTTTTACAAAAACACTAAATGAAGAAAAATGGGGTAGACTTGGGATTTATTTCCATTTGGAAAAAATCCATAGATTACCGCAGCTTAGCAGGGGCATTGCAGTATCTTACTTTCACGAGACATGATATCTCATTTGCAGTTCAACAAGTATGTTTACATATGCATGATCCGAAAAAAGAGCATATGGGGGCTCTCAAGCGAATTCTGCGATATGTTAAGAGTACTCTTAATTTTGGATTGCATTGTATAAGTCCTTCATTTCGAGTCTCTCATCTTATACATATGTTAATTGGGGTGGCTGCCCCAACACACGATGTTCCACTCTGGTTATTGTGTGATGTTGGGAGACAACCTCATTTCATGATCATCAAAATGACAGCCCACGATGTCTCGATCAAGAGCTGAAGCAGAATACCGAGGGGTGGCTAATGTGGTCGTTGAATCATGTTATCTCCGTAATCTTCTTTTAGAACTCCATTGTCCGATCGAAAAAAGTAGTTGTGGTTTATTGTGATAATGTGAGTGTGATATACTTATCATGTAACCATGTCCAACATCACCGCACGAAACACATAGAAATGGATATTTTATTTGTTCGTGAAAAGGTTGCACGTGGACAAGTTTGCGTTCTCCATGTACCGTCCCGTTATCAGATTGCCGATATTTTCACCAAAGGTCCTCCGCGCGTACTATTTGATGATTTCAGGGACAGTCTCAGCATACGAGAACCTCCCGCTAAGACTACGGGGGACTGTTATGATAATTATGGATCCATTCCATAATTATCTCAATCATATCAAATCAATGTAATTGTAATTATAATTGTAATTATAATTAGTATCATATAATTAAGATGATTAGGTTATGATTATATAGGTCTTCCTTAATATTAGCCATAGAATGATCATGTACACTTGTATATATATTACAATCTTGGAATGAAATAACTAATGGAATTAACTTCCTTCATTTCTATATAAAGAATCTATAACTTAGAGGACTAGGGGCTGTGGCGTACAAGTAACATTAGTGTTTCCATGTGGAATAAAGTTTTAGTATAATGCACATATATTAACTCAAACGATTAGGGGCTTACAAGTAGGGGTGTCAGATGGGTTGTTTGGGCTGAAGTTGGGAAGATTAAAATTGAATTAATAGATGGGTCAATGCCCAACCCGTCCAAAGCTTACATGGGCTGAGATGGGCGGGTCAAGATGGGCTAAATGATAGGTCATAACCCAATTTGCCCAACTTGACCCATTACTTTTACAAATTTCAAACTTACCCTCTATGATTTTTTTATTTTGTATGATATTTGATTTTTTCATATCTTTATTTTAAAATAAGAATAATATTTTTAAGAAATTTTTTCATTTTTATAAAAGCAAAATAATATATATAAAATAGTAGGTGGGAGAATAGGGGGTAGTGGGGGGGGGGTGATAGGGGTGATGGGTAGTGGGGTAAGAAAAATTCTCATTTTTTATAAAAAAATTGTATAAATAAAATAAATATATAAAGTAAAAACTTAGGGTTTGGGGAGGGGGTGGGGATGTGGTAAGCAAAATTCTCATTTTTTATAAAAAGTTTATAAAAGTAAAATAATTTCATATATTTTATAATTTGAGGAGGGGGGTAGGGCATGGGGTGGAGGAGGAGGTAAGAAAAAATTCATATTTTTTATAATTTTTTTTATAAAAGTAAAAAATATGAAATATAAATTTTTGAGGATGAGGGTAGGGGGTGGGGTGGAGGGGGTAGGGGGGTAAGAAAAAATTTCATATTTTTAATAATTTTTTATAAAAGTAATAAAAAATATGAGATAGATATTTGAGGATGGGGTGGGGGTGGAAGGGGTAGGTGAGGGTTAGGGCGGTAGGGGGAGGTAAGAAAAAATTTCATATTTTTTATAAAAGTAAAAAAAAAATTGAAATAGAATTTTGAGGATGGGGTAAGGCAATGGGGTGGGGGTGGATGGGGTAGGTGTGGGTAGGGCGGGAGGAGGGAGGGGGGAGGTAAGAAACAATTTCATATTTTTATAAATTGTTTATAAAAGTAAAAGAAATATGAAATAGAAATTTGAGGATGGGGTGAGGGGGGGGGGGTAGGTGGGGGGGAGAAAAGAAAAAAATTCATATTTTTTATAAAAGTTAAAAAAAAATATGAAATAGAATTTTGAGGATGGGGTATGGCAATGGGGTGGGGGTGGAGGGGTGTAGGTGTTGGTAGGAAGGGGGGAGGAGTGAATGTAAGAATTTTTTTTTATATTTTTTATAAATTATTTATAAAAGTAAAAAAATATGAAATAGAAATTTGAGAATGGGGTAAGGCAAGTGGGGGTGGGGGTAGGAGGTGGGGGTAGATGGGGTAGGTAGGGTAGAGATGGGTAGGGTGGTAGGGAGGTAGGGATGGGGTGGTGTAGGGAAGGGGTAGGGTGGATGGATAATGTGGTGGGTGGTTGGGGTGCGTTGGTGTATTTTATTATTCCGAAATAATACAGGAATTTTTTAAATAATTCTTTATAAACAAAAATCTTAATCTAGAGTAGAGCTCTAATCGTTAAGATTGAGCATTCTCATGGGTCAAGTTTGGACATCATCATGAGTTCATTTGGGCTGCTGATTTATGTTGGGTCAACTTGGGCTAGCCCAAACCAACTCATCATCAAAAATCACTTTTGCCCAAACCCATGAAGCCTTAGGCAGATTGGGCGGGTCATTTGAATTTGGGCTAATTTTACCACCCATACTTACAAGTAACATTAGTGTTTCCATGTGAAACATTATTTATTTGGTAGCTGATTAAGGCATATAAAACCTTCCATATGGAGAATTATTTGACAACATATTAGATTTGAAAATCAACTTCAAAATTCAAATGTGAAATTTGATGTCTGAAAGTACGTGTTAAGAGCTTTAAAAAGAATTCGAGTATTAACTTACAAAACTTTAACTGATTTTCATGTTCAAACACACTTTAATTTATAATTTAATTTTTTTAACTTAACTTCAAATACTCAAATATCGACTAATTCATGTCTAAATGCCTACTTAGAATGAAAAGTTTAATTAAAGGAAAAGTTTCAAATTTATTCTTTGAAATATCTTAATATTATCCCCTAAAATACTTTGGGTTCATTGATACTCACCGCTAAAAATTCTCGTATTTCCCCTTAATCCTAATAGAATTTCTGTTAGATTTCTATATCATTTTATGAGTTATTAGGTCCAAGATGTTCGAACCTAAACTTTAGATGAAGACGTTATCTTTCAAGTCTTATCATGTAAAATAAAAAGATATAAACTAGAACTTGCAAAATACTTCAATCATATGATCTTTGGCATTCCAAACCAAGACCTAAGCAGTTCTCTCTCTTTTCTAACGATGGAATATCAAAAAAAAAATCATACAGTCTTATTTAGCGACATCCTATATTATTGCACATAATTTATGTATTTTTAATTTAGCCCATAATTAAATTATGAATTGCATCAAAGTATCTTCCACATAAAAACGCATACTTGATGAGGTATCTTTTTATTTGCGCCAACCTTTTAATGATAGTAAATAACATACAATTCTTACCATAATTCAATATATGTAAGTCCATAAACTCTTAACAATCTCCCGGACACAAACACACACAAAAACTGGAAACAAGTCAGAGTGCAAAGTAAACTGAATACTTATTATTTCTAATGAAATAACCTTATAAAAGAATTGAAACGGAAATCATAAACTAGAACCATAAATAGAAAATTGAAATGTGTTTATTTAAAAAATATATAAAAGGTTACAAACTTCCACTAAAAATTGAATATCCTTAAATGACCTGAAATATGTATGAGCAGTGTGCTCATGAAAGACTTTGAATAATTTCTTAATAAATGGATTTGCAATCAATTGAGTTTGTACCGACATGCTCTATAGATACCTGATCACTATGATAACCGATACATCATTAACATTTTGATTTTTTATTTTGCTTGGTTTAATCATCAAATCTGAAAAATTAGCTTCATGAATCCCAATTACAAGTTATGACTATCTATTCTAAATTTTGTTGATCGAATTAAAATTAAGGAATAATATTAAATTTATTGAATTATATAAATCGAAAACCCAAAAATGAAAGACCAAAGAATACCGAATTTAATTAGTAGTAGTTCTTTCACTTAACAGTTGCAATGCTGATGATACTGTAAGAAATTTGAGGCATTCTTCATTTTCTTTGTTTTGTTCTAAATGTATAAATGGACTTTGTAATAAAATTGCTGAATAATTTGTCCATTTATTAAAATTATAGGTGCACCTAGGTTAAAAAAAATCAAATGCTATATAATATATAAAGAAAAGTATGACATAAACATTTTGTAAGAACGGAGGGAGGAAAATGTTTAAAAGCAAAGTTAAGGGCGTAAACATTTTCATACATCAAGAATATGATATTACTAGACAAGGAAGCAAGGGACAAGTGCTAATCGGGTGATTATTATTGTACGATACTAATAAAATTAATACATCTTTTATTTGAACTCAAAATGTCAGTGTCCATTGAAGACATCCCTATTTATTTATTATAACCAACTACTAGTAGAATTGGAAAAAGAGTAAGGAAACCAACACAAATACGGAGAGACCTGTGATATGGAGTTTTATTTCTTTTATGATAATACAATTATTAATTAATATACTAGCTAGGTTAATTTCCTCTTGTTTTCTCTCCCGAAGAGACTAAAGAGGCGTAGTTTGAGGCTTCTCCGTACACATGGAAGGAAGCCTCAATGAATTCGCAATTACTATCACAAAAAAGTGCCGCCCTCGCCCTTTCAAGAGACATGCGCAACAGAAAGTATTCAAAAAAGATGTGAGAGGACGAAGCATGGTTTTACATAATATTCTAGATAGTAACACGACATGATTCCAACTTTTTCAAGTCGCACAATGCTCGTTCTCAAGCCCGTCCCTCAGCCACCCGCCTCTTATTTGAAATAGGACCATTCTATAGTGAAGTTATAGAAAGCACTTCTAATTCCCCAACACAACTAGAAGGATTATTATTACAACTCGTGCGTCCACGTCATTATTTCGACTCAAAAGAGATGTTGCAATGGCCTTGTTTGTTTCTATAGCTATAAATATACTCAAGTTTACTTGTATAACGTCACCACAGGGGAGATAAAAGCTTTGCCATTCTCTTTTAGTCCGAAAGGATGGAGTCCTATGTTGTTTTTGGGATTTGATCTGGACACGGAGAAATACAAATTGCTTCATGTTATTTACTACAGGAATAAACAACATAAGATCAAGATTCTAACTCTTGGAGACGAATCGATGAAAAGTGCGAAAAATACCCCCCGTTCATGTTCTAAGGATTGTATCTTCCTCAATGGAGTACTGTATTGGACAAATATTATCACCTGCTTCCACTTCATAGAGGAGAAGTTGTGGTGTTGTTTCCATATACTCAATAAAATGCAAACTGCGTTGAGGGGAAAGCTGGTTATGTACTGTCATTTTTGAATTAATGAAGGATGCAATTTGGTATACGACGAGGTCAACAAGGTTTTTATTAACTCTAATAATCCCGATTTGGAGAAGAAGGTTGTCTTGCTTGAAGCAGAAAAAGTAATTTTAGCAACATCAAGCCTTACTAGTGCCTCAACGTCTTTGGAGTTCCCCGATCATTTTTTTAAGACATGTTTGCAGTCTTGTTGAGAACATTATACCATTAACATTTATTGAATTTGTTTCTTTTTTATCAGGTAAAGTAAATTTAAGGTACTACAAAAAGGAAACATTACATACAATATTTCAATTAAATCTCCTATTTTGCAATCCTTCGATCTTTGTGTACTGACCCCTAATTGATTGAATTGTTTCGAATTCTGAAGGAGAAAATATCATTTTATTTTGTCTGAGTTTGCAGCAAAATAGTCAGTTTACCAGAATCAAAGTAAATAAAATAACACTGGTAATTTTCGAAATAAACATTATATCTACCAACTTATGGATTATGCATTGTTTTTAAGTTTTAGTTATGACCAGCTTTTTATTCTACATTTATATACATTATATTAAGTATACTAAACTTTTTTTGATCAGTAGATTAAGTATCTAAACTTATTTGCACAGCAAGCAAACTACATGGTTTAAAACAAGAAATATATAGCATAGCGTAGCAACATGTGCTTCTATATATAGATTATTAACCTCAGAATACTCGGAACATCTCGAGTTTATTTCCTCAGAATACACAAGGAAGATGATACTACCCCGAAAAGGATAAAAAAGGAAAGGAAAAAATCAGAAGAAAGTATAGCTATGAACACATGCAGTTCATAATTAGAAAGTGATAAAAATGAATGGGATATACACTCTCTATCCAATCTACCTCGTGGTTGAGAGAAACGCGCCTGACTCGATCAGTACCACTCAAAATCATGGAGGGGACACAAAACTGAGTTGATTTGACTTGGTATAGCGCCATGCTATAGTTGCCTCATCTCAAACGCAATTTGCTTCTCCTTTTCATAGCTTTGCAACAGATGGACATGAGACCATCCCGGCCCCTATCGGCGTGTTTCCGTAAGTTAATCTGCGCAGAGATAGTCGCCTGTGAAAGATTGAGACCAGCAGTCTGTACAGTGCTTGTGTTGACGAATCCAGTAACCTGAGTAAAAGTAAATGGATGATCAAGGGTCAAACGGAATTACAGATTTATATTAGATGTCTTGACCAGGTTGACGTGAATCATAGGAAAAGCTGTTGAAATTGACAGAACAAAGCACATTGAAATAGATCGACAAGCACCGAGCTGATGTGTTTAGTAAGGCACTTAGGAACATGACCTATCACAAATTCAATTGCAAGTTGGGCATATGTAATATGTATGCACAAACTTGAGGGGAGGTGTTGACTGATTGGATTAAGGATGATTCTTAGGTCCTAATGTAGGAGTTTAGTTCCTAAATTTTAGAGATTTTATTCATTGCCTTTATTGAATAAATTTCCTAATTAGGTCTCAGTTTTGTGCACAAATATCTCTGTAAATTGGCTGTATAGACACAAGAGATTATTAAAATCTCTTCTCAAATTCTCATTTGTCTGAATGAGTGTGATGTAAAATCGAGCACATATATGAGACATGAATTGTGTTGAGTAGCCACTAGAAAGAGCTTTCGCTAAACCCTTGTTCTTTTTCTGAAAAAAAACAAGACAGACCACGGGTTTAAAATCAGATATCTAGTGTAAGCGCTACAAAAAAGAAGCTAACCTACACTAGTTTAGCAGACGTATAGACCAGACTCGTCTTCGTGAATAATTTTTCTGCATATAAAGTTGTCTTTATTTAGCCATTTTATCAAGTAATACGCCCTTCGTCTCAAATTGTGTGGCGTAGTTTGACTAGGAACGGAGTTAAAAAAGAAAGAAAGACGGACTTTTGGAACTTGGGGTTTTAAACATGCCATTAAGGATAAAATGAAAATTTTAAAGTTAGAATATTTGCTAATATGAGAATATGTCATTCTTTTTGTAACATACTAATATAGACATAGTGTCACTGCCAATCCGCCACATAAAATGGAACAGAAGGAGTACTTACTATTTAGGTACACTCAAAAAGTTTTATTGATTCACTTTCAGCAATAAAACAACTGTTAAGCATAAGATGATTCTAGAGAGACTAACAAGAGCTTTACAGAGAACTAATAGTTCCTTGAAGTTGGTTAATAGATCAGCAGAAACTTCCCAAATTACTAGTAGTTTGCATCTTTCTTCCTTGTTCTGCATCTGAAGTACATTAATTACGTCAAGAATTTAACAGGCATCAGATAGGCTGATTGACGATATATTACTCGGAATATCCTACCAGTGTATGACCCTTTGACTAGTTCATTATTATATCACGCTACCATGGGGGCTTGTTCATATGTATGTTCTTTTATAGCTTATATCAGTTACAAAGAAAATATGCAAGTTCGCCAAAAAGAGGTAATATAGAGCAGCCTTTAAGCAAGAGCTAGACATGCATGAAGCACATGTAAATAGGAGAAGAAATTTTGCTTATTACTGACCTTCAACGCAGATGATGCCATTAGTCAGCTCCTTGGCAGCTTGGAAAAATGTAGCCAAACGAGCTGGCTAGTCTGAGCAGCTCCAAGAACTCAAGACACAAAAGCTCCAGCAGTCATACAGCTGGCATGCCCCTACTGGCTGCTGAAGACTAGGATCCACAAGGACAGCTAGCTATGTGATTCTGAGGATCTGCAAGAAATCATTGAAGAGAGAATCAAATAGACTTCCAATTTATTTGAAAGAGAAACCACATCTGATGAGACAAACCAAAGATGTGTGGTCAATCTAATAAGTTAGGATAAATAAAGATGAAATGCATGCCTCTATTCCAACTTCCAAGCCAAATAATAATAGTCGATGTATTGCTCTTGCATAATCCTTGTATTCTCCATTTTAGTGGAGGAACGGATGCAAAATTCTGAAAGTACTTAGGTTACTTTTTCTCAAAAAAATAAAAATAAACTATAACTTAGAAGCTTTAGCAAAATGAACCCACGCTTCAAGAACTCTAATGCTTATACTTTCTTTAGAATTCTAATTTAGATTGAATCCGAGGGCCTATCGGAAAGAGCCTCTCTACCTCCCGAGGTAGGGGTAAGGTCTTTGTACACTCTACGCTCCCCAGACCCCACTTGTGGAATTTCACTGGGTATGTTGTTCTAATTTAGATTGAATGGTTAAACTCCCATGAAATATGATAATGTAAAAGAAATGAATGATTAAGTATATAAGACAGAGAGGTGTAAGGGGCAACTCAAAAGACACTTAAGTAATGTGTTAAGAATTTTAGGCAAATAAAAATAGAGTATTAAACAGGAAATCTAGACTAAGGAGCACACATGTGTTGGCAAATGAAATGATGAATTTCATAAGAAAAAAATAAATGCATATAGAGAGTTAAGGGAAAATGTAGAGCACTTAAAACTTGAAATGAGCTTCAGACAAAGACAAGCAATTCTAGTAAGTCAATCCTGGAATAAAGAATTCATATTACTAAGAGTTAAAGGTGACAGATGAAGATAGATAGATTCAAATAAACACGATATTTTCTTTTTTTGAAAAAACCAATAAACAAGGGATACAATACCATAACCGAAAACAGGATGGAATAAAAGGAGAAAAAAAAGAAAAAAATCGATACCTGTTAACTTCTTACAGATGCCAAAGTCCCTGTCTTTTCTCCATACAAAAATGAGCTTGTCAGAGGACATAATTTCCCTATGACCTCATCTATTAAGTCCATACATAGTCAGTTCAACTACAAACCTTTTCTACCATAAAAAAGTTTATTAACTCGGGTATTAGTTATTGAATAGGTCCACATACCTTATAAAATCAAGTTACGGCTTGTAGGAACTTTTCTGGTAATATCACGTGAACCAAGAAGCTCACATATTGCAACAGAGCACATTAATCATCCTGAATTGGTGTCTCGTACACTTAACCACAATTAGAATCAGTAACTAACCCACACTTAATCATCAAAGAGGACAATTGGAACACAGAATTGCGATCACGATTACAGCTGAAATTGTTAAGCATAACAAAACAAATTTGTGAATCAACAGATATGCCATGAAACAACATCATACGCAGAAAAATCTTCACACCAGCTAGTAAGTTTCTTTTGCACAACCTATTAATCACAGCACTATAATCTCTAATAGAGATTTCAAAGCCCTTCTCGATCATTTTTTGAAGAGAACCACTGCCTTATCCACTGATCCTTTTGCACAATGCGCTTTTATTAGAATGGTGTAATCACATTTCATCAGGCCAACATCTTGGAGTGTAGAAAATAGTTCCTCAGCATCCTTTAGGTCTCCGTGTGTACATAAACCATTAAGGATAATGTTGTACGTGACACGACTTGGCTGAAGTTTGTGCACCGCCATCTCTTTATGTAATTGGGAAGCACCTTTCATATCTCGAGCTTCGCATAAATTTTTAATAATGGTGTTGTAGAAAACTTCATCAGGCTGAAAATCATCCGGTAACATACCCTTTAGTATCCGGACAGACTCATGCATCTGCCTTCTTTTACAGAGGCATTTTATTATCACTGTGTAAGTAACATGAGTTGGTTCTATGCCCCTTGCTTTCATTTCCTCTAGCAACTCAAAAACGGCTTCCATTTTTCCTTCTTCACCATAGGCATCCATAAGAGTTGTGTACGTCCTCGCTGATGGTATCAACCCATGTGCACATATAGTGTCAACCCACTTTCTTGCATCATCTAACTTTCTGGCTTTGCAGAACCCATATATTAAGGAATTGAATGTAACTATGGTTGGCATTATTCCTTTCCCTGTTATTAGTTCGTATACATGAACAGCCTCACCGATGTCACCAAGTTTTGCATATCCGTCAATCATAATATTACCCAAAAAAACATCATCCATTAAGTCACAGTTTATTAAAGCGTCAAACAGAACCCTTGCCTCACATATGTACCCTTTCTCACAGAAGCTTTTGAGAATAGATCTATGAGCAACAATATTTGGAAGAATTCTCTTACAACACAACATATCTTTGTATAATTGAAAAGCCATCTCAACCAATCCTCGCTTACAAAGGCCTCGAATAAGAATCGAGTACATGATAGGATCCGGTTTATGACCGCTGCTCTCTATCTCATGGAACAAATTCAAAGCTTCATCGAAACATCCGCTTTTACACAAACTGCTAAGTAACATGGTGTCTGAGATATCACTGGCATGGAACCTCGTATCCTCTCTCACCTTAATACCCTCATCATTGTAATATCCACATATCAACATTGTACATGTGAAAATGTCAGGATTTATGCCTTTATGAAGCATTTCATTAACGAACTTCCAGACACCATTCATCATACCAAGCAAATGAAATCCTTTGGCGAGGACGTTATAAGTTACCTGATTAGGCTCTACACCATGTTTCTCCATATCATCTGTGAACTCCAACGCTTCTTCCATTGCACCCGCCACACTTAACCCGTGAATGAGAATATTGTAACTATATACATTGGGATGTAATCCACACTTAAACATCATACAAAAGAATGACTTAGCAACGTCTACAGAACCCATTTTACAAGAACTCGACATAAGAGTATTAAAGGACACAACACAAGGCTCAGACTCTCGAAGAAAATCAACTGCTTTTTGCATCAAGAATTGTTTGCACAGGCCATCTATAAGAATGGAATTAGTGTACTCACTCGGGTTTATCCCACTAGCTTTGATGTCACCATAGACATCCCAGATGTTATCGGTGTGTCTCAAACTATACAGCAAATTATTGTATGTAATTATCGAAGCCTGGATATTGAAATCTTTCATCTTGGCAAAAACAAAGAGAGAATCATCAACCATCTGACATCGGGAATAAGCAGAAGCCAGCACATCCCAGACAACATGATTAGAATCCCATTTCTGAAAGCGACACAAAATCAGCTCACATATCGAATGAGCTGAACCAGAGCCTGATTGGAAATCACAACAAATCTATATAAACAGCAAAATGAGCAATGTAAGAAGTACTCCCTCTGTCCCAATTTATGTGATGCACTTTCCTGTTAGTTTGTCCTAGAAAACTCCCTCTGTGAAAACTTTTGAAACTTTGATCGTAAACACATCATAACATTTTATAGAAGGGTTTAAAGTCAAAATTATTTCCAAGTATAGAAATGCGACTACTGACTAGTAACAAAACAGTGTCACATTTCTATATCTAGAAACAACTTTAACTTACTCCCTCCGTCTCAAATTATTTGTCGTGATTACTAAAAATAATTGTCTCAAATTATTTGTTCTTTTAAAAGTTCCAAGGCACAATGAATTATCTTTTCCCAATTAGTAAAAATTTTCATTTTAAAATTAATGAGATCATTTATAGCAACACAAATGTTCTTTTAGACTAAAAGTTACAAAATCTTTCTTTTATATTGGGTGCCCATTACATAAAAATGTGAAAAGGGAGTACCTAATTACACTATATGACTATAGTAATAACAAAAATATTACTCCCTCTGTTTCAAAATGTTTGTCTGGTTTTGACTTGGTATTGAAATAAATGATTCATTTTGAAATGGACTAAAAAGGAAGGTAAGACAAATATTTTGAAACGGAGGGAGTATTATTTTTAATGACATAGCAATGAACCCAATATACCTTCTTGTTGAACAAAATGTTGTAAATGAAACTTCAAAGCTCTAAACCGTTGCTTTTTAGCCAAAATATGAGCAATAACAATGTGTGAAACTCTTGAATGCTTAAACGCATAATCATTTCTCAACAAAAAAAAGAACTCAAGGGTAGATTCGTAATTTTCAACACTCAGTTTCTCAACAATTCCCTCTATTTCCAATGAATTTAGCTCCAAGATTATTTTTTTTAAAAATGGGTTGTCTTTAAAAAGCTTTGTTGAGCCTTTAGTGTGATTTTGGAGGAAAAAATTGAGGATTCTTGAAAGTCCGGTGGTGGTTGGCGGTGGTTCAGGGTGGTTAACGACGAGGTTGGTGGTGGGGAAAGAGGGTTTAAGGAGGAAAAGGGAGGAGAGTAATGGAGGTTTAAGGGGTGATTGGAGGGTTAATCGAAGCATTAGAAGAGTGAAGATAAAAGAATGGGAGGTTTAATGGGTTTTTAGGGTTTAAGAGATACGAAGAAGAATTATTGGTTTGGTTGTGGGAGAGACAAATGGAACGACATCGTTTTTGAAGGGTTTTTATTTCTCTTAATAATTTGTTTAAGAAATAAGCAACTTCTTTTTTATCTTTGTTTTTATATTTAACCCCCCCCCCCCCAACCACATTGGTACAACTGATTTTTCAGGAAATTAAGAAGGTATTAATTTCATTCTTATAAAATTACTCTTATTTAATAAGAAATGTAAAACAAAATCTTTTCAAACATCTCTACATTTTCCTATGTATAATATTAAAGGTTCTTTTAGTAAAATAATTCACTTAATTAACCAAGAAACCAAGACCTGGGTGAGGACGGTGGAAGGTGATTCAGAGCACTTTCCAATTTTGATGAGATTGCATTAGGGATCAGCTCTTAGCCCGTTTTTATTTGTCTTAGTGATGCATGTTTTGACGCGACATATCCAAGGAGAGGTACCATGGTGTCTGTTATTCGCGGATGATATAGTGCTGATTGGAGAGACCCGTGAGGGAGTTAACACTAAGCTGGAGGTTTGAAGACAGGCCCTGGAGTCTAAAGGGTTCACGTTGAGTAGGACCAAGACAGAATACTTGGAGTATAAGTTTAGTGATGTGACACATGAGACTAACGTAAAAGTGCGACTTGATATATATGTCATCCAAAGATGAGCCCGTACTACGTGTCTCATTAAATCCCTCGTCCCATCGTGACCTTTTCCAGTTTTAAATTTTAAAACATCTTTACAAATTTTACATCTAGCTACTTGATTCTCTACGTCCCTATCAAAAAAATATCCATGCATCTGATTTTAATGATTGTTTTGCTGGACCCCGTCTTATACTAGGGGAAATATAAGGCATTTCAGTTGAAGGTGCACTAGTGGGTGTGTTGTCATCAACATTAGTGAGTGTATCATCTAGATCATCATTTAAATTAAAGTCTTCTTGAGTTCCAGAAAATAGCTCCTCGTCTAAATCTAATAGAATTGTAGGAAAATGTTCAGTATCAACAAAATCATCCTGTGTAGGAATAGGATAACTAGAAGAAATACACTTGTCTTTGTTGCCCCTACTAGAAGAAGCACCCTTACTTTTAAACATACCTCTTAATCCTTCCATTTTAATTATGATAATAAATAATTAAAGATAATAAAATTAAGTGCGCTAAATAAAATAAACAGGCAATAATAATTTAATGAAGGAACAAATGTATCAAACGCCGACGTAACGTCGACGAGTAATCGAGAGGTTGAAAATTGAAACTTTGTTCGATGGAAGATCCTCAATCTAGTTGCCAACTTCACTCCCAATTCCCAAATGAATAAATAAAATTGAATATTTAGTAAACAATGTAGACTTGTAGAGAGATAGATTGAGAGATTAGAGAGATTGTAGGAAGATTTGTGAGAAAAATGAAGAGAAAATGAGTTATTTATAGTTGAAAAATTGGGTTAAAGTGTAAATATAATAACTTATGGGTTAAAAATAAATATTAAGGGGTAGGAGGGTTGGGGGAGGGGGAGGCCAAAAATGGCTGTTGCACAACTGCCAATATGTAAAATGGTCGTTCACGGTTATTTTTGCAAATGGGGGGTTATGGGCGGGCTCGGGATCGGATCGGGATTAGCGGGACTGGGGCGGGACGGGACGGGTCGGGACGAGACATTGTCCCGTCCCGGTTCGAGTCCCGATACCGAATTATTATTTTTTTTACTACTCGGGTTTGGGGCGGGATCGGACCGTCCCGACCCACTGGCCAGCTCTAAAGTAGACAACATCGGACCCCCCCACCCCACCCCCACACACCATGAGGGGTAGATGCAAGTTTTTGCAAGTGGTGTGTCTGCACTTTTCGACTTCAACTAGGAGACCTCCGTGATAGCCAATTGCACCGCTGCCACATATATGTACGCACGTATATGGTTTCTTTATATATAAGTATATGTAGTAATTACTATATTTGCGTACATTACTGTAAATTAGAGAGTACAATAAATTCTCACATCCACTTATATAAAATCTTAGATTCACCTCCTCAATGAATATAGAATTTCTATAACAATCATTTTTATATAAATATTTCGGCTAAACTTTTTTGAATCTATTTTTTATGTAATGTTATATTATATGTGTGTTCTAACAATTTTTTTATAATAATTGAAATGTTCGGATAAACGACTTCGTTATAAAAAGATTTGATTGTATAAGCAAATGTGCACATGTAACACCTAGAGAGCTCCCCCCCAAACACCCCACCCAAACTCCCAACAGAAATAAACCCGAGCCAACGACAAACAACAGGTTATATAGCACAAATCAAGCCCAATCCGAAGATGAGGTTTCCACGTTTGCTCTCATCCAATTTCATTTTAAGTCCTTTATTTTTTTTCTTTATTTTCCGTGTGTTTTTCCTTCTGTCAACGTTGAGCAGCAAAATAAATCTCTTATTGTTGCATGGTTACCTTTAATTTTTTATTATACTTCACGCATAAAACCGTTTCTTGGTTGCTAAAAAGAATGACCATTTTGATGCAGACGTCCCCCAAACTTTTAAGCTTATCACTTTTACTTGCTTTGTTTTGAACGTTCCAAAATCTTTCTTATTCTGTTAACAAGAACAAAGATTTAACATATCACCAAACTGGCAACTTTACAACAATATCCTCCACCCTACTAATTTGTTTTATACCCGGTAATGTCCAAATCAGTTTGTGTACACCTCAACTGATTTTACGAAATATCTGCTACCTTCCACCAGCATAGGCATCAAACAATTCTGTTCATAGGATGAAATATTTTGCCTCCATGGAGGTTGAACCTAGAACTTCATGATTCTTAACCTATTTCTTCAATCACTAGGTCACACTCCTCATTCTCCAACCTTATTTATTTGCCATCGATATCTTTCAAGAATGACAATCGACAAGCTGATAGCATTGGGTTTTTGTAGATCCTAGGGTCCACTTTCAATATTTATGAACTGGAAATTGGATCAAACAAACATGAATTTGCTTGACCACAGAAATATACTCAAAACACTGATGTTATAGTGTTTGAACTTTGAACTCTTAAGTACACTGAAAGGTCAATTGGTCCACAAAAGGGACCTACTGTGCACTTTTTATCATTCATCCACAACTTTTTTTCTGTAGAGGTGGCTGACTGGCTTCATCAGGTTGTGTAATTCTTTCCACTTTTAGGACAACTCTAGGAAGGACAACTCATGTCATGCACAATGAAATCGGAAATGAACACTACATGACAATGTATACAATAACTGGTAAAAAGAATAATCAGAAAACGTTTGGCAGCAAATATCTTGAACTTACTGGAGTAGATAATATAACCAAACCATTCACAAAGAAAAACTATAAAATAAAACTCAGAAAACCTCAATCCATAGCACAAGCAAAAGCTCTCGTAGGCTTTGTTTGATATATGAGAACAAAAAAAATCATAAAAAGAACACACATCCAACATTTACATAGCTTATTTTTATTTTATCTTTTTCAAATTTCATTCTACAAATTATTTATCTAACAATCGCCATGACGAAGTGAAGGGGGAAAAAAATGAGACATCAAACGGAAAAAACACCAATACTACTCAGCACTTCCACTCAGGTGCCTTCAAAGTATTTACAGCATCTCCTATCAAAGCTACAGCCGCCCTATAACTTCTTCAACGGAGCATATAACCACTTAACCAACCTAAGCTAGAAATCCTTCAGTTCCACCAGCCTGCGGGGAGTTACTTAGCATTAACTCATACTAGTAGTGAGATGTCGTAGTACCTCAACCTCAAAACTGGCAAGAAGTCCCAAGCCTTTGTATCTGCCTCTGACCAAGGGCGACTGACTTGCGCTTGGCAAAAGCTGGGTACAGCAGTTCTTGAAACTTCTCTAGAAACAGGCGCCATTCCTCTTCATCCATATCTGCTAGCTTCACAAAGCTGGAACTCACAGGAAGCTGCTCATTCGCACTCCTGTGGCCAGATGAAGAATTAGCAAGATAGGGATTCTCTGGTTTTTTTCCAGAAAAATAAGAATGCTTCTGGTTCTTGTCACCTAAACTAATATTCTTGAGGGACATTGATAGTTTTGACTCGGCCACACTCTTTGCAGGGGCTGGAACATATTTAAAGCTTGTTTCCTCTTCACTTTCTTCTTCCTCAATGCTTTCATCTAGCTTAAAGAGTTGAGTGCGACCATTTCCTTCTCCAAATGGAAACTGAAACGGGTTCCTGGTCATGAAGTCCTCAGAGACCATTTTTGGTCTATAATCATATCCTACGTCCTCATAATCTATGTCAAATTGGAACTCCTCATCATCAACTTCAGCCTTTGGAGACAAAATCTCTCTCTCAGCAATCAACCTTCTAGCCTCCAAACAAACTACTTCAAGCTCACTCGGTTCCTCCTCCCCACGACGAAATTCCCTGCTCATCATCTCGCCAATCTCTGCAAGGCAAAGCCCATAAGCAGCAGCTTCCTTGAGGAAAATGGTGGACAGGACCAAGACACGAAGGCAAGCTTCACGAATCATGGGGAGCTCACTTCTCAGCATCTCAGTGTCACGAACAGGATCAAGTTTCTCTATGAAATTGAGTTCATCATCTGAAAATGGAATGGATGCCTGAGGCCAATGAATCCACTCAAAATACGGGTCTTCCAACGTTTCTGGTAGACAGAGGCCATGGTCAATGGGAATTAACTCTACTTGACCAAACCCCCCAACACCATCAAGCTTCCTAACTAAAAGATTTCCTGCGTGCCTATCTGTGTTAAAAATCCTGATGTCTAATATCCCAATCCGATGCACAGCAGCAACAGGGAAGCTTGAGGTTCCATGGTCACTGGCATCAAAATCATGAGCGATGAATTGTTGCATAGATGCAATCTTGCTGACGAGTTTCTTCTTGCTATGAGGCTTGTCTCCATTAACACCATCATTGATATTAAAAATAGAATGAGTAATTTTCACCAATGCAGTGGCTGGCACATTAGCAAAATGATCATAGTCGAGAAGATATGCAGCAACCTCCCGAAACCCTGTTTCTCCAACCCTAACTGAACGTTTTAAGCCTGGCTGTCCAAGAGCTTTGCCAACAAAACCTTTAGGATTATTTGGTGCAAATGGTTCTTCATCTGTTGGCTTGACAATAGCAACACTCTCACCTCTGCTGTTTCTAAAATAGTATGCGCCTCCAAGTCCACTATGGACTGGAAGTGGATCAACACCAATCTTGACTGCCTTCACAATCTCCTTGACAAGTTGTTTTGTCTTGGCAAACTGACTAGAGTTCCCCAGTATTTCAATAGGGCCACTCTGATCTCTCTGTTGGACATCCCTCCCAGTAGGAGAGAGACATGGAGTCGATGAACTTCTATGCATAAAATTCCTAGTCAGCAGTAGAGGGGAATCATTCCGAATGGCACTAAGGTCGTTCTTCAACACCACATCTCCAAATGTTAAAGAACTCTCCTCAGTTGGAACATTGAGGGCAATCTGCAACCTCCTCTTCACAGTATGAGCATTGTCGCTACGGTCCAACTCCATCCCCAGGACACAACCAGTGTCAGTTTGCACAAAAACACGTCTCCTCCCAGTAGATTTCCCTTCCATCCTACTGCTTCCATGGTACTCTCCAGCAAGAGGACTCTTGAACACTGCCGCCACAGCCATCTGGGTCTGAACAGGACTGTCCAAGTTAGGAGACATAAAAGGATGAGAAAGAGATGGTGGCCAAAGAGAGCTCCCTCCACAAGCTCAACTCAGAAGCAGATTGTGAAAAAACCACCAAAAGAATCAATCCAGAAACGATCATCAATCAGAAAAAGAGGAACCAAAACCAACCCTGAAAGATGTGACCACTGGACACAAGAACACTATCACTCGCACGTCAAATAAAGAACAGCGAATGATCAAGATCCCAAATGTTACATCGAGAGGGCCATCTGCTGATGCGGATATAGCAGTGAACTATAATCTGTAAACACGCACAACATTGAATAAATCTATGCACTTAATCAAGAAATGAATGAAATCCAAAGATCAGCCAAATATAATGCATTAAACAGCTCACTTAATTAACAACACCAATAACAAGGCTAACAAGATCTTCAAGAATCCGAATGAACAATTCTCTTAACACTAAAAGCTACGTTTACAATCCTTAATACTTGAGAAATATAGCTAAAAAACACAAAGATCCTGAAGCAATTAGCATTAACTTCACAATCAATGCAAAGCTATAAATCACTTCAAAACTGAAACTCTTTTCAAACACATGTATAATACACAATAAAATTTACAAAATCAAATTAATTAATACACACTATTATCAGGTTTATCTAAAATATTACAAGCGTTAAACACTCAAAACTCTACTTTTTATCCAATAACATAGAAATTCAAACAATCAAATCCTAGTAATATCAATTACCCACATTTATTACTCAAAACTACTATTTTCATTCAATTAATTATAGAAAGGAACCGAAAAAGGAAACAAAAACTCAAACTACATCACTAATACCGCTGAAAATCACTAATCTACCGTAAATAAAACTGAGAATATCCACAATACATAGAAATACAAACAAACAAATCTTAGTAGTACCGATTACTCACATTTATTACTCAAACACTTCCATTTTCATTCAATTACTTAAAAATATGAAACAAAAGAATAAACAAAAACTCAAACTACATCACTATTACCGCTGAAAATCATTGCTACCGTGAATAATACTGAGAATATCCACAATAACATAGAAATACAAACAAAGAAATCTTAGTTTTGTCGATTACTCATATTTAATACTCAAAACTCTCATTTTCATTGAATTACCTCAAATATATGAACTGAAAAAGTACACAAAAACTCAAAATTACATCACTAATACTGTTGAAAATCACTAATAAAACTGAGAATATCCACAATAAACAGTGAATAACAGATCAAGAACAATAACACGTAACAGTAAATATCCACAATCTAAGCAAAATCCGAATGAAAGCAATCAACGGCTACGATTCGGTTGAAAAAGGCTTACCAGACGACTAGATCTGAGAGATCGGCAACAATACACCGCCTTTCGCTTCACCGTTCGATTGTGAGACAGATGAAGGCAATCCACGGCTACGATTCGATTTCAAAGTTTCGCTTTCTCTCAGTTCGAAGCCACCAAAACCCTTCTTCTTTCTCTTTTGTGTGGCTTATGCTTTTTTTCTATATTGACGAATCTCTCTCTCTCTCACACACACACACACACACTCTCTATTTTATGTCTCTGTCTATATAATATATATATCCAACACTGGATTTAAAGTTTCTTTTTTCTTTTTATTTTATTTTATCTTATTTCATGGAAAAGTCTAGAATATTGAATCATTAGCCGTTGGATTGTAATGGACGGTTGGATTTAGAGATCCAATGAGGGAAGGTGATGTGGTGATAAAAGATTGGAAGATGATGTGGCGGGTCAGGACGAAACGGGTATTGACATTTGACAAGTGACAAAAGAAACCGGGTGGGTTATTTTACCATTTCAACCCAATCCGTTCAATAATTCATCATTCTTTTTAGAAAAAAATAAATAATTTAAAAAAAGATTGTAATGGCTCGTGAATAGGGGTGGCCAGTGGGCCGGGTTTGGGGTGGGTCCTGGCGGGACGGGACCCGACGGTAATGGGGAAATGGGCGGGACCAGTCCTCCGGCGGGTCAGGACTGGCGGGACATGCCGATGTCCCGTCCCGTCCCTCATCCCGCCGGAAAAGGGGACCCGTGATGGCGAGGTGGAGCGGGGTCGGGTCGGGTCCGAAAATATTTTTTTTAGACACTTAATTTCAGAAAAACTCTGAATATAAACAATTAAATAATTGAACAAGATAGTGTAACCAAAAACATCACAAGACTATTTTTGTGCCTCTTATATTATTTAATAGAAATATGATTTTTTTGTAATATAATTTCAAAATTGCAACTTTGTGGTGTTGTTCAAAAGTTGCAAATCACATAGTAAAATTGCAATTAAAAAAATTACATAGTTATAAGCACTTTTTCTAATTTCTTCACAATGTCTTGTGGTTCTTCGGTTGGAATTGAAATTTATTTGTCAAATTGTTCGACGTCGCTTCCAGTTCCATTTCGTTGTAGTTTAAATCATCTTCTTTGTTGATCTCTGATTGACCGCACCTTCTACGCTCCGCTCGTATCCAATCTCTGAATAAAACTGCAATATCCAAGCTGTCTCCCGCTAATGAGTGTAAGTGCTCTCCTATTTGAAATCTTCCGGCAGGAAAAGCGCTTTTAGACGATATTGATGACGCTTGAATGTTTAACACACCTCGGACCATCTTTGCTAGTATCGGAAATGTCTTCTCATTTTCCCTCCAGTATTTAAGTAAGTGTTCACGTCCTTCTTCATTGAGAACTGCTTAGTACGGTACAACACCCTGCAAAACAAAAACATCAAACTCGTTAACTTGATTAGCAGTGGAACCACTAAAAATTCTATTTCTAAGGCTTTCAATACTAGCCGCAGAAACATCTTGTCTTTTATAAGGTTGTATTGAAGAATAAGATGGTATAGAAGCTGGTTGGTTGCTAGCACTTTCTTATTGGTAAAACATATATATTTTTTTGCATTCATCGTGTATGCTAGACAAAACTTCTTCTTTAGTTGGTTCCTTAGGTGGTTGTTCATTTGATTTTTTTGAAGTTGGAGGTGGAAGTACTGCTATACAATCATAAATCGTTTCAATAAGTGCTTTACAACCGTCTATTTTAATAGTCGGGTTTAATACATCACCAATATTATAAATAGTGGGAATAGGAAAAAATATTTTTTTTAATTGATAAACATTTTTAATAGGTGCCTTATAAGATGAGTTTTACATATATTCACTAAGTAACAAAAATATTAGAGCTATATAAAATAACGTAGTTGAAATAGTAGGATAATATATACCAGAAAATTCTTTAGTTGCTTGAAAAAATTTCTCTAAAAATTCAATAAGTTCTGAATTTCCCTTCCATTTATCTACAAGCATATCAGATGGATTTCGATTATGAGCATTAAAAAATAAAGTTATAGATCTTCTATAATCGTACGCAACAAGTAGTTGTTCATATAGATAATTTCACCTAGTCGCTACTTCGTCAGCATTTTTCTAAAAGATAATCCACAATCGTGACAAGTTTTTTTACATTCTTTTGTTCTTTGTATTCTATTACTTCTAAAAATAAAGTTTATAGCAAATTGTACTTTATTAATAATGTCTTCAAAAAGTGATAGACTATCATTTACAATTAAGTCATAACACACATTTTATATGAAAATGATTAGGAAAAGATGGAATTAATAGATCTTTTAAAAATCTCACATTATAATAATTAGAAGAAGCATTAGCTAACGTAACAGTCATTATTTTGTCAGTTATAACATAATAATCTCAAACTTCATGAATATTTTGTGTAATAAAATTTTCAGTGTGTCTATCATCAATATATCTATATGCTAAAATACATTTTTGCATAGACCAATTATGATCTATCCAATGACATGTTACAATTAAATAATCATTATCGTTAGTACTACGACCTATATCAGAAGTGATAGATACTTAGCAAGGAAAATGATATAATGCATAACGTAAATATTATTGATATTCATGTGCAAATTTAAAAACGTCTCTCCTAATATTTGATCTAGGAAAACAGTTAAAAGCAGGATTACACATTTCTCTAATGTAATGAATAAAACCCGGAGATGAAGAAAATGCAAAAGGCAAACCCTCCACCGCAACTAATTTTGTTATTGCTTCCCTATCTCTGTGTTTATTGTATTTTGGACCTATAATTCCCCGTCGTTGGGTTAATTTAATCATGTACTTGGTCCAGGACACTATGTGAACCTTGTCCCGACTGAGAGCGCATTGACACACCTGACTTTGTAGCCTCGTATTCATCTCACTTAGCTTTGTGAAAGTCTTGTACATGTCTCAATAAACCTCTCGTCCCACCCTGACCTTTTTCGATTTTAAATTTATAATCATTTTTACAAAATTTACATCTAACTACTTGATACTTTTGGATCCTATCAAAAAAATCTCATGCAGGTGATTTTAATTTTGGTTGTGTAGGGCCTCGACTCATACTAGGGGAGAATAGGAGGCGTTCCAATTTCAGTTTGAGGCTGAAACTAGTCTGAGGTTGAGGTTGTTGAAATGCACTAGTGGGTGTGTCATCTAGATTATCGTCTAAATTAAAATCTGGTTCAGTTGCAGAATATATCTCATCATCTAATGGTATATCATTAAAAAAAAAAGTAGTTTCATCTATATGAATGTAATCAATCAAATCATCCTGACTAGGAATAGAATGACTAGAAGAAGTACCCCTGCCCTTGTTACCCATACTAGAAGAAGCACCTTACACTTACTCATAATCGTACGTCTAAATCTTTCCATTTTAATTATGCAAATAAATAATTAAAGATAATAAAATTAAGTGTGATAATTAAAATAAAGTAACAATAATAATTTAAAGAAGGAACGAAGGTACCAAACGGCGATGTAACGTCGACGTGTAATCGATGTTGAAAATTGAAACTTTGCTCGATGGATGATCCTCAAGCTAGTTGCCAAATTCAGTCCCAATTTTTTAACTTTGATACAATTATACAAATGAGCAAATAAAATAAAATATTTAGTAGACAATGTAGACTTTTAGAGAGATAGATTGAGATATTAGAGAGATTGTATGAAGATTTGTGAGATAAAATAAAGAGAAAATGAGGTATTTATAGTTGGAAAACTGGGTTAAAGTGTAAATATACTAACTAGCGTTAAAATAAATATAAAGGATGGGGGTTATGGGGTGGGGGCCAAAAATGGCCGTTGGGACCAATGCACAACAACCAAAATCTAAATTTGGCCGTTGTTTCAACGGTTAGTTTCGCAAAGGGAGGGGGGACCGGGATCGAGACGGGGTCGGCGTGGGTCGAAGCGTGACGGGCCCGGACGGGACGAGCCCAGGTCCCGTCCCGATTTCGAGTCCCGACACCGTTAATTTTTTTTTAGGAGGATCGGGGCGGAAATAGATCGGGATCGGACCCGACCCAGCCCACTGGACAGCCTTACTCGTGAATAGAGAAGAATGTAAATGTGAAAAGAATTGATTTGGCGATACACATTTCTTCAAGTTTTCACTCCTAAATTTTTTAGCTATTATCATGTGCTTAATAGTTTAAAGCGGAATTGTCAGTAATAATTTTGTGATAGTTGGATGGAAAAATTAATCCACATTTGATGTTTATATCAACTAATGAATGTGTGACATATGTTTAAATATATATAACTAGCTATCATTTAAACTTGATTTATTAATGTATATTTTCACTTAATTATGTCTCTTTTTGTAATTTGAATTGATTTAAACTATTTATGGTTGGAAGGGTGATATCTTCGAGAAACAAATGGGAATTTTATAGGTCTGAGGAAATTGAAATTCCAGACTTGAATGTATGGAGACTGGAGAGTCATTGAAGTCACGTTCGTTCATTAAAAAAAGGTCAAGGGTGTCCCAATCCCAATCAAAAGTACAAAACTTGTTGGGTCATCATCACGAGGAATAAATACTCCCTTCATTTACTTGTTCATTATGAATTTTACACATTTCTTTAAAATATTCATTTTTACTTATCTATTATAAATTTTACACATTTAAAAATAATAATAACTAAAATGTATAATTTATCATAATATTCATATTAATTTGATGCATAATTTTAATAAATTTGAAAAAGTATTGAAATAATAATAAATGCTATGAGTAAAATAGGAAAAATAAATTACTTTCTCTTGATTCGCTAAAGTGGACAAGTAAAAGATAAAAATCTATTTTAGTATAGTAGACAAATAAAAATGATCGGAAGAAGTAGTATGTTGATATCATTTCAATCCTCGTCACTTTGGTTTAAAACACTTACATTTTCAACAAAAACTTAACTCCAACTTTTTATCTCTTTTAATAAGTATTCGATATTTGAAATTTATTTTCCCAATAATTCAATTTTGCATTGCCTACATTCACTAAATAAGATAAATTGGTCTTTGTTATGAGATTTTTAATTTAATTCCTAAGGCTCGAATTTGAAATTTCCTAACTAGGTATTTCATTATATCAAAGACCTCTTAGTGATACCCAAGGAAATTCTATGTTTCCTTTGATAATCGGAATAGGAAGAAAGAGAAGAGAAAAGCTAGCTAAAATGAAATGACAAAAAATGATCAAATGTTTTAAGTCCCAATTAATGTTTCTATAAATGCTGCCTAGTTTATGAATGACAATTATCCTTAGTTATATGTTTGATGTTTCACTTTTTTGTAGTGATGTTTAAGAATATTAAATTTAAGGGGGAAAAAGCTTTTTTTTTTGTAATTTAGTAATCTTAAATATGTTAAAAGATTTTTGTAGTCAAATTATTTATTAAATATAAAACGGAAAAGGGTCAAAAATGTTCTTAACCTATTAGAAATGGCTCAAAATGTCTTTCATCCACCTATTGGATTAAATTTGCCCCTTCTTCCACTTATTGGGATAAAAAATGTCCTTCATCTATTACAAATGACTCAAAAATGTCCATCCTTCCACCTATTTGATTAAATGTATCCCTAATATTATTTTCAAACTTAAAATTATCCTATATTAATGACATAATTATATGACATTTAATTAAATTTTAACTAAACGCATGAATTTTATTATTGATCCATATAAAATTTTGACCCAATCCCAAAAAACCCGACCCATCCATGACCCACCCAATACAAAATCCATTTTGATGTAACGCATCAAAGTGATAAAAATATTTTTACCTCCCTTTTAATTAATTTTTGTACGACAAAAAAAGCTAACTTTGGTCAGAAGTTAGCATTTTTGCATAGTACACACGACACACGACTCTCTGAGTTATGTCGAAATATATTTGCGTTGTTTTATGTTAATTTTTATATATCTTTCTTTTATTAGTGTTATTCAATTTAGTTTAATGCTTACTGACCACATTCTAGATATTTATTAAAAATGTATATGGTTGCAATATAGCTTATTAATATCCAGACATTCCTTAAGGTTACATTCTACAATTAGTTTATGTAAAAAAATTGAATTTATTTCTCTGTATTCCGCTGCAATATCGTGGTTAAATTTAATAATTGAAATTAAGCTTTTTGTATTTATCTTTACATGTAAATCTTGTTGTTACAATAATTGATGGTTAACTTATGCTTCTGATCTAAAAACGACAAAAGGCATATAGATGCATATATCCGCAGTTCCAAAATGAGTACTCCAGAATTAAATTATACTACATAGCAAACATGTATAGAAGCTAATTTGAAAAAAGGAGGTGAAAAAATGATCTAATCGCTTAGTTGCGTTAAATCAAAATGGATTTTGTATTTGGTTGGGTCATGGATGGGTCGGGTCTTTTGGGATTGGCTTAAAATTTTATATGGATCAATAAATAAATTTCATGTGTTTAGTTAAAAATAAATTTTGTAAGTTAAAATTTAATTAAATGTCATATATTGTGTCATTAATAAAGGAAAATTTTAAGCTTTAAAATAATATTAGGGACAAATTTAATCAAATAGGTGGAAGGAGGAATTTTGAGCCATTTCTAATAGGTGAAGGGCATTTTTGATTCCAATAGGAGAAAGGAAGGACAAATTTAATTCAATAGGCGGAAGAAGAACATTTTTGAGTCATTTCTAATAGGATAAGGGCAATTTTTTACCCTTTAAATGTGACGTTCTTTATAAAAACTAGAGGTGACAAACTTAACCCATGAAATCATAACCCACCCACCCATTTAAATTTGGGCGGGTTATTGACCCATCAATTTTTAGTTAGTTCAACCCATTTCAACCCATTAAAATTTGGGATGTTATCTAGCCTAAATTGATCCATGAGAAATCTATCAAAATATGTTCAAAAAATTTTTTTTTTTTATTTGATATGTTATATATAGGCATAATAAAAAAAATTATTAGGTACTAAAATTTTATAAAAAACAAGTAAGACAATTAAAACTTAGTAAGAACTGGGCGGGATTGGATTTTGATCCGTTTTTTAGCTCATTTCAACATAATCTATTGCAGCCCAAGTAATATTTGGGTGGGTCAATCAGACTCGCCCATTTATTAACTCAACCAAACCCGCCTATTTATTAACTCAACCCATTTTGACCCGCCCAAATTCAACCCAATCCGCCCATTTGGCACCCCTAATAAAAACATAACAAAATAGATATAGTGTCACATGGACAGGAGTACAAGTTTACTTCCCTAGCTAATAGTGTTTTTGCGTCAATTTCACAAAGAAAAAACTAATAAAACGAGTACTTCGTAGTAATTCTTTTTGTTTGGAGAGAAATATATATTAGTCCAAAAATTTTGTTTTCCTTCATCAGTCTCCAGACAAAGTCTATACAAAGCAAAATGGGCAACAAGTTGTCACTAATAGTAAGTCATTAATTAGGGGTAAATTATCTGCTGATAGTCTTATCTTTTTATGTTACTTAAAGTATTAATAAATGGTTATAAAAACATTACAAGATTTTGCAGGTCACTCACGTGCAATAGCATAAATGCAAGTATTTGTTAGAGTAGTATTTTTTAATAACAAATTGGGGACATGGCCTGAATACAATTATTAGACTAAAAAGATATTGGAGGCAGTTTATCCATCCACCATAATTGTAAGATATATATGCATATTAAGCTCGTAGGTTCTTTGAATCTGTCAAAATAACAAGTAACGTTTGAATTTTAGCATAGCCAAAATACTAGGTGTTTTCTTTTAATCAACTTAAATATTAGTGAGCAAAATTATTCGGCACGTGTTACTAGTAGGAAATTATTTGGTACCTTACGTTATGGTTAAAAAAGGGAAAGCAAAACTTCAACTTATAAGTAAATCGTTAATTAGTGGAAAATTATCTTTTAAAAGTCATCTTATCTTTCTATCTCACTTAAATTACTAACATCTAATTTTAACATCATTACAATATAGTTCTAGTCACTCATTTCCAATTATTACACAAATGCATGGATGAAACATTTTTTTTAAAACATTGGAACATGATCTGAATTCTGAATATAGCATTAGACAAGAAGATATTACAATTCCTAGTCTCATGTGGTATCATCCGTTTGCCATTAATTTAAGAAAGATATAGATTTGAACTTTAAGCTTCATTTGTGTATCTCCGGCAAAGCTACTAATAAGAGCTTCTAATTAGTCGACAACATTAGTAGTTTGTTAAGAGCCAGCATTGGAAGCTCTTTTGCAAAACTTTAGGTAGCCAACTCGGTCATACGGGATCACCTATCTAGATAGAAGGATCATTTTGAAAGTATATGTATGTCTTAGAGATAATCTGTATTAAGATAAATATACTTTATACATATTAGTATTATTATTAATGGAGATTAATAGTTTGGTATTTGCAATTATTGAATTATTAGTTGATTGTTTATAATATTCTATAATATGCATCCCTAGAGGTTACGTTGTTATTAATAATGTGAGATATTAATATTATAACATAACTCTTAAAATAGCCTCGACTAATTATCATCGAGAATGGGATATCGATGATATATGTGATAAGTCGACATGTGGTCTGCATCACATCCTTAGAGGATGTAGTATGTCTCACTTGCTACGAGTAATGGCTACTCGTGATGGACACATGGATACTTTGAAAGTATTGGTATATCCTGCTGATATACTGTTTGTTATACTTGTCTAAAGTATGATCAGCATGTGGGAGATAGAAGTCCTTAGACTTGAGGTCAATGCGCACCTTTCTACAAAGTAATATACTTTGATCCTGTCCTAAGCTCAAATGCCTTATAGGTTGAGATACAACTTGTATTGGGTACATTACGATGTGGATTAAATGTGGTAGTTGAGCCAAAATTAGGATGCATTCCTCGAATGTATATTCGAGAGAACACTCAGCTTCTCAGTGATATTAGGTTGACTAAGTCGTTGGCCAACGCAATAAACATATTTAGAATATGGTCTAGTTGTCAACTAATATAGATGCGATACAATGATTAAGCCATTTGGATAGACACTTGACAAATCCTAAGCTTAATCGGGTGTGTCGTGAATGAAAGAATTTTATCTTACCACATAGAGGTTAAGTTTACTGGATTCGTGTAAACGTACTTCACATATTGAGTTCGTCTTGCGGTGCCGCCTAGGAGTTCCGCGTAGACCTTAATTTGATTACTGTCGATATGTGAAGGCATGTAGGGTCACACTATGTCGATTGTCTTTTCGATCTAAGGATGTATTGAGAGAGTATTAAATATTCGATTTAGAATCGAGATATTTAAATGAATAATGATTGTTTTAATTAAGTCAAAATTGGATTTTGGATTTAATTAAAAATGTGTGGAAAATAAAACGAGACAGTGTAGGGCCACATCAGCGCCGCAACACACACACCATAGGGCCGCGACGCCATGACCTAATATGTCTCGAATTTTGGGTCTGGCCCAAGGTCAAACCCTAATCCAGTTTGACCTAATTTTTCACCTATAAATTTAGACTTACACTTCATTATTCAATACACTTGATTTTCATATCATTATTCTAAGTCTTAGAGACTCATAATCAAAACACTCTCTCGAACCTCTGTCGGATTTCCTAGCTTTCCAAAGGAGAAATCCATTGAAGCTTAGAGCTTGCAATCGAAAGGGCATTCGTGTGCGCACCCACAATTGATAAAGATTCCAGATATTGTAAACATGTAAGTACCATTCAAGTCTTACGTTTACAATTTTAAATTACCCTATAGTCAAACAGTTCTACGTTTGTTGGGTTTGAAACAAGTTTTCAATATCCGCTGCGTATAACAACCCAACAAAATCCATACAGTGGTATCAAGAGCCAAGGTTGTTTTGTATAATTATAAGGTAATTAGTTAATAATAATATGGGTTAGAATTTGTTTAAATCTGAAATTTATGTCATTTAAAGCTTGAAAACCTAATATCTTAAAAGCACATCATCCTTGTCTCCCAAACTATTAAACAACGATGTAATCGAGAAAGTCATTCGATCTAACTCTTCGAAGTCAATGTGCGTAATCGGTTCATTGCGAACATGGTATACTGAAGCGAAGAACGAGAAGGGATTGGATGATGGTCGATGAACGTGTTGTTTGATAGTGAAGAGTAATGAAGATGAATCTGCAAATCCGACCCTGAACCATCTTTAGGGTTTCAGAAATGCGTATTTTGTGCTTCTGAGATGGAGTCACCTCAATTCCACAATGGAGCGCCGCGCCGCCACCTAGGGTTTGTCGCGGCACCGAGGCACCAATTTAAAATATATATATATATATTTTCTTTTTGGAACAGTGAACAGTAACCAAATACTATTCCAGCGTGAATAGTGGCGGCGTCACTGTTCCGACAGGCTCCAATTTAAAAATAAAAAATAAAAATTTCGGAACAATGAACAATAACCGAACACTATTCCGGCGTGAATAGTGGCAACATTCACTGTTCTGGCGGAGCAATGGCGGTTTCCAAAATTGCAATTTAGCCCTTGGAGCAAATCTGAAAATTTTAGAAGTTTCTAGAATTGCAATTTGATCCCTGTAAAGTTTTTAAAATTATCAGATTTGGTCCTTAGGGAAAATCTGTAAATTTTAGAAAAGCAGATTTAGTCCCTTGGACCAAATCTGTAATTAATTTAAAATTTTGGAAATTACAGATAGGTCCCTGAAATTTGACTATATTTTCTGAAAATTAAAATTGGATTTTCTGAATTTAAAGGGGTTCAAAATTGAAATTTTAAATTCTTGAGGGACTAAACTGTAAATTTTGAAAATCTGAAACTTACAGAAATATCCTGATAATCAATTTTTAAAATTAAAAAATGTTTAAGGAACTGTTTGTATTAGACTTAAATTTTAGAGTTTAGACTAGTTAATCCATGATTATTATTAATTATATATTATTGAATAATATACGAACTATATGCTAAGTGTTTAAATGCTTTCATTTAATAATTAGCATAGTGTCCGCTATAACAGTCTGGGCAGGCGGCGCCCAATATTTGATTAAATCATCTTATATCATTCCTATTGGGTTGACGGTTCCCAACTATATGTGTCATTAGTTTTGCATGATATTAAGATGTCATAATGGATATGACGTAAAAGAGTTGATCTTTTATAGTTAAAACCCTGAATTAAAATGTTTCCCAAAATTTTAAATACAAGTCTAAATTAAAACGCGTCGTCCATTATAATTGTCAGAGTGCAAAATCTTTTTCGACGATACGAGTATTTATGCCAAAGCATTTGCTCTAAGTCTATGAGGACCCAAACTCTTTCATAGATGAGTTTTAAATGTAAAGATAAACGATAAACTTTTGTGGGTATTTACACCAAAGTGTTTGCTCACAAAGGCCAAATTTACTTAGATACATAAACACAGTCGTGTAATGGGGTTGACTTGCTTAGACAAATCTTGGCGCCAAAGTGTCGGACTAATCTAAGGACGCAAGATTAAATATAATATTTGATCAACCAAGAGTTGCAAATAAGTTTTGCAATTGGTTTAGAACCTACCAAGATGTGTTATTAAAGTTATCAGCCAAAGCAAACGCAGAGATATCATAGGCTTGGATCTTGGCTCATTATGACCTTAATTAATATAGCTCCGTATTCTACCATGTGGTCGTAGAAGTATGTTAAAATAGTGGAAGCTAATTAAATAAAAGACCATGTTGATTAGCCTAAACGAATGTGTATAATAGGAAATAAATTTTGAGTTTGATTTCCAATCTATCTAATTCTTCAGATTATCAAAGATGTCGAGCTTATCATTGAAAATGTTGATTGAAATGAACAAACTTCTTTGGACCTAACTACCTTGATCGGCTAAGAAATTTGCGAATAGTACTGAGATAAGAGAAATTAGAATACGTGTTGGACACGATGTTCCCAACAGTCCCTGCGACAGACTCTGCTGAATATGCCTCTTTTGATAAGGATGCTTACCAAAAACACCTAGATGATGCCACTTCAGCACAGTGCGTGATGTTGTCTTCCATGTCTATGGAACTTCAGAGACAATATGAGAACATGAGTCCCAATGAGATGCTCGAACACTTGAATAGGCTCTATGACTCACAATCCCAGACTATGGAATATGAGTTACTGATAGAACTTTTTAAGTGTAAGCTCAATGAAGGGGGCCAGGTCTCGCAGCATGTGTTGAAGATGATAGGGCTGATAGAGAGACTTGCTTCAATTGGAACGAAGCTGCAAAAGAATGTCGCTACCACCCTCATCCTGAACTCTCTCCCTCGTTCCTTTAAAAACTTCATAGTGAATTACAATATAAATAGAATGAAGGCGAGTCTGCCGGAGGTGCACAACATGCTCAAGACCTTTGAGTCTTCCACTTCTAAAGGCAAAAGTTGTGCTCATAGTGAGCTCTACTGGCCGACCCAAGCCAAAAGGTAAGGAATGGCAGAAGAAGAAGGGCAAAGCGGTCACTGTGCCCTCAGCTATGAAGCCTAAGAGAGGTGTGAAGAAGAAGGTGAATCCGGCTAAGGATGTATGCCTCAACTGCAACAAGAAGGGGCATTGGAAGAAGGACTGCACTGCATCAGGAGGAGGAAAAGCACCAGGTGCTTCTACCTCTGGTGGATAAGGTATGTACGTCATTGAAATAAATATGTCTATAAATAACTCTCATTCCTGGGTATTGGATACCGCTTGTGGCTCACACATTTGTACCAATATGCAGGGCTAACTGATAGAAGTAAGGTTGGACCAAGAGAGGTGGACCTACGCGTTGGAAATGGAGCACGAGTGGATGCTGAGCGCGTAGGAACTTATAGATTAAATTTGTCTTCTGGCTATTGTCTAGTGTTAAATGATTGTTACTATGTACCCTCGTTAACGAGAAATATCATTTCTATCCCTGTTTTGGACATGAAGGGTTTTTCCTCATATATTTATAATGGCAGTCAAGTACTGTCTTTTGATAATGTTATATATGGAACTGCTCCTCTTGTGGATGGGTTATATACACTAAACTGTAGTTGATAAATATTCAATGTACAAAATAAATGAGCTAAGATAAGTAATAGAAACTCTACCTACCTATGGCATTGCATACTTGGTCATATCAATGAATCAAGGATAGCAAGGTTGAGGAAGTTAGACTACCTCGAACCATTTGACTTGGAGTCTTATGGTAACTGTGAATCTTGTTTGAGAGGAAAGATGGCTAATAAGCCACTTTCTGGGAAAGATGTGAGAGCCAAGGAGGTGCTTGAGTTGGTCCATATTGATGTATGTGGGCCATTTTCGACTCAAGCTAAATGAGGTTTCCATACTTCATCACTTTTACTGACGACTTCACAAGGTATGTATATGTGTATCTTATGAGACATAAATCTGAGGCTTTTGAGAAGTTCAAAGAGTACCAGTCGAAAGTAGAGAAGCAACTTGCAACAAATATCAAGACCCTTCGATCGGATCGAGGAGGTGAATACTTGAGCAAGGATTTTCTAGATTATTTAAAGCTACATGGAGTCCAATCAGAGTGGACACCTCCTGGAACACCACAGATGAATGGTGTTGCTGAAAGGAGAAACCGAACCTTATTGGATATGGTTCGATCCATGATGAGCTTCTCAGCTCTACCGACATACCTTTGGGGACATGCTATACAAACCTCAATATATATTCTGAACAGAGTTCCTTCCAAGTCAGCAGAAAAGACACCCTATGAGATATGGTGTGGCAAGAAGTCAGCTCTTAAACATATGAGACCATGGGGGTGCCCTGCATATGTTAAGAAGATGCTCACTGACAAGTTGGAATCCAAAAGTGAGAAATGTTACTTCGTGGGGTATCCAAAGGAAACTAAGGGATACTACTTCTATCTTCTTAGAGAACGTAAGGTCATTATTTCTAGGAATGCAACTTTCCTTGAAGAAGAATATGTCTACAAGGAACATAGTTGCACAGAGATATAACTTGAAAAAATTCAAAAACCGCGAGATAACATAGAGGTTGAATCCTTGCCGAATGACCAAGGCAAGAATTCAGTGGGAGTATTTGGTGAAGATTGTGTACTTCAAGTACGCCCTTCGGCTAGTGGGAGTGTTACGAGGAATAATGCAGAAATCCAAGATCCTCCTGCACATCCTTTGGGAGTAGATGCAATGGTTGCACCTTCTCCCATTCACGAAATACATGAAAATGATATTCCTGAAAGCTCTCAAGTTAGTGGATTATCCAACACACAAGAACCTCTCACATAGTTAGAATATACCAAGCACTGAACTGTAAAAAAATCAACTCCATAGGTCCACTAGGACTCATCGTCCTCCTAAAAAACTAAATCTACTTGTGGAAACACACAATGAGATAGATATCCCCGATAACGATGAGCCTACAACCTATAGCGAAGCAATGTTGGACATTGATTCGAATAGATGGCAATAAGCCATGAAATCTGAGATGGAATCTATGTACATCAATCAAGTGTGGAACTTGGTTGATTTGCCATCTGGGGTTAAACCCATATGATGCAAATGGGTCTTCAAGAAGAAGATCGATGCATTTGGCAATGTACAGACTTATAAATCAAGGTTGGTAGCTAAAGGTTATAATCAGCGGCCTGGGGTCGATTATGATGAAATCTTTTCACCTGTTGCTAAGATTAAGTCCATTCAGATTTTGCTTGCAATAGCTGCATATTATGACTATGACATTTGACAGATAGACGTCAAAACCGCTTTCCTCAATGGTAATCTAGTTGAGGAAGTGTATATGAAACAACCTGAGGTTTTTCATCTGAGTCCAAACCAAATATTGTATGCAAGCTACATAAGTTTATTTATGGACTTAAGTAAGCCTCGAGAAGTTGGAACATTTGCTTTGACAAGGCTATTAAGTCATTTGATTTCGTCAGAAGCAAAGAGGATCCCTGTGTTTATAGTAAATGCAAGGATGTGAGTATTGCCTTCATTATTATATATGTGGATGACATATTGATAATGGGAGACAATAAGACTTTCCTGCATTCAGTCAAAGAATGGTTGTCCAGTACCTTCATGATAAAGGATTTAAGTGAAGCCTGCTATATTCTGGGAATTAGGATCTATAGAGATAGACCTAATAGATTGTTGGGGTTGTCACAGTTAGTCTACATAGACAAAGTGTTTAGACATTTTTCTATGGAAAATTCTAAGAAAGGCGGTCTACCTATGGGACAAGGCATCAAGTTATTTAAGAAGGACAATCCTTCTAATTCTATAGAACTTGAACGCATGAAGAGGATCCCATATGCTTCGGCTATAGGATCGATCACGTATGCCATGACCTGTACTAGGCCAGATGTGGCCTTTGCACTTAGTATGACTTGCGAATTCTAGCAGAATCATGGGGAAGAACACTGGAAAGAAGTCAAGAGTATTCTTAAGTATCTTAGACGAACTAAAGATTATTTCTTAGTCTATGGTGGGGAAGAAAAACTAGTTGCTACTGGGTACACTGATGCTAGATTCTAGACGGATCTTGATGACTTCAAATCTCAGTCTGGGTACACGTTCATTTTCAATGGTGGAGCAGTGAGCTGGAAAAGTTCCAAAAAAGCTATAACTATTGATTCGACAACAGAAGCTGAGTACATTGCTGGATCGAAAGCTGGTAAAGAAGTTGTCGCGATTTCTGAGTTCCTGGAGGAACTAGGGGTTGTTCCAAGTGCCATTTGTCCAATAACGGTTTATTGTGACAACATTGGTGCGATTACGCAAGCTAAGGAACCAAGATCAACTAACAGAAACAAGCATGTACCAATGAAATACCACATACTCAGAAAGATGGTGGAGACTGAATTGATTAGATTAGAGTATGTTCCCACAGACGATAATCTAGCTGACCCATTCACTAAACCATTAAGCTTAGTCAAGCATAATGGTCATTTTGAGAATATGGGCATTAGATATGTTGGAGATTGGCTCTAGGCCAAGTGGGAGATTGAAAGTATATGTATGTCCTAGAGACAATATGTATTAGGACAAATGTACTTTATACACATTCGTATTATTATTAATGAAGATTAATATTTTGTTATTTGCAATTATTGAATTATTAGTTGATTATTTATAATATGCATCCCTAGAGGTTATGTTGTTATTAATAATATGAGATATTAATATTATAATGTAACTCTTAAAATAGCCTCGACTAAAGATCATCGAGAATGGGATATCGATGATATGTGATAAGTCGACATGTGGTCTGCATCACATCCTTAGAGGTTGTAGTATGTCTCACCTGCTACGAGTAATGTCTACTCGTGATGGACACATGGATACTTTGGAAGTATTGGTATACCCTCTTGATATATTGTTTGCTATAACTTGTCTAAAGTATGATCAACGTGTGGGAGATAGAGGTCCTTAGACTTGAGGTCAATGCACACCTTGTCTACAAAGTAATATACTTTGATCCTGTCCTAAGCTCAAATGCCTTATATGTTAAGATACGACTTGTATTTGGTACATTACGATGTGGATTAAAGGTGGTAGTTGAGCCAAGATTATGATTCATTCCTCGAATGTATATTCGAGAGAACACTCAACTTCTCAGTGGATATTAGGTTGACTAAGTCGTTGGCCAACGCAATAGACATATTTAGAATATGGTCTAGTTGTCAACTAATATAGATGAGATACAATGATTAAGCCATTTGGATATACACTTGACAAATGCTAAGCTTGATCGGATGTGTCGTGAATGAAATGATTTTATCTTACCACATAGAGGTTAAGTTTACTAGATTTGTGTAAACGTACTTCACATATTGAGTTCGTCTTGCGGCGTCGTCTAAGAGTTCCGCGTAGACCTTAATTTGATTAATGTCGGTAGGGTCACTATGTCGATTGTCTTTTCGGTCTAAGGATGTATTGATAGAGTATTAAAGGTATGAGAGTGTACTTGGATAGTTTTTTCCAAAAAGGTATGATTTATTTATTTATTATTATATAGGGGTAGGGGGAAGAGGAATTGGAGAGGCGATTACAACATGGACATTCGAACCCTCACCAATAAGGTAAAAATTAAGATAGTCAACCAACTGAGCTACTAAATTCTTAACAAGGTATGCAAATTCTGTAATCGAACTGTAGCAAAAAAAAAAAAGAAGGAAAAGAATGATTGATTGACCAAGTCATACGGTCATGTTGCTGCATCGATGAATATACTGCTTGTAACGACCTTTCCCAAGCCTAACTCTTATCTCTTTTCACCATTATTTCTCCTTTTCTCCAAATTATTTTACAAAACAAAAAATGGGATATTTAGTTACTTATTGAAAAGACACAACCTTTTAGAAATGACACTTGAAATCATTTTTGTCTTAAAATGAACTAACTATTTAAATTATTTTGAAGGCTAATTTAGTAATTTAACTTTTGATTTAAGGGTTTTTCACTTTTAATATAATATAGATATATATATAGATTTTTTGGCGGATACATCAATAACCCTTTAAATTTGTTTTTAAATTTCATTTACACATTCGAACTGTTGAAATATGTAAAGCAACAACATGAATAGTAAATAACTATTATAGTGATCGAAAAGATAAACAACAATGAGGACAACAACAAGTTGTCACTATCTTGATCTTGAATGAAACTTCAAATATAGAACTTGTATTCGGAAATACAAGAACATGAACTGCTACACTTGTGGCTAGTAGATCCGCTGAGAATACGAACGGTTAGAGTCATTCGTCTGTTAAGTTAACACCTGAAACACTTAGCAACTAATTAGATAAACACAACACCACTGGATGAGTCGAAAGATGGCTCTCTATCTTTAGGAAAGATTGCCCCCGTATTTAGGCTTTACGAAAGTGTGGACAATAGTCTCCCAAGATGAAACAACAAACTATCAAGTGTGCAAAGCCTACACAAATGATCTCAACGAAGAACACGAATAATGAAGATTGCTAAGAGAATGATTGATATCAGGAAAATATGATCTCTTTGTGGTGTTGTTAACTTATTTTTCTGTTCATGTGTTCATATCTCTTTATCTATAGAATTGATCCAAATGCCTCAATTTATAGGTGTGCTAATGGCCCTTTAAATCACCAACTAATACAGCCAAATAATGGCTAAGTTATGGAGGAAAAACTGCCAAGTTAATGCTCCAAAACCTCTCCATAATCAACCAAACTTTTGGACTTCCGTCGAGCACTTACTGCCTGGAAAGTGTCTCGGCGCTGCAACATTAGAGACGCGGTGCCGCGACTCCAGTAACCAAAAATTGGATTAGCGCCGCGGCGCTGCAAGGGGGGGCGCCGCGACCCTCCGGCGCTGCTGCCCAGTCCGGGAGGCGCCGCGACCCTTTTCCGACCCGTTCCATCTTACACCTCGCACAATCCTTCCTTCGTTTACCAACGTGGAACACTTGTCATTTAGCAAATAACTATCCATCATTCTATGTCTCAAACATTTCACTTACGTACCAATATCTCTTTCATTAACGAAATTTACGATATTTGACACTAAGATTGCACGTGTGTGGAAATGATATTTCCGACGTGCGGGGCCCAATTGTTCGAGTCATAAATAATGGAATAAACTTAATTTCACATTAGTAAATTTTCAACACGAACTACATACTTTATAAAGTTTTTCATTAGACACTTTCGAGTCATGCATAATTTTGAAAAAGTTTGTGTGTATTCTCAAACGTATATTATATACATAAGTTAGCCACATAAAATATACTATCTCCTTCAATTATTTACATTGACTTCTATTGGAACAAACACAATTTTTTTCCAAAGTTATAGTCAAAACTATATAATAGAAATAATTTATCATGTATCAAGTAGTACTCAATTGAAATAGATTTTAATTCAAATGGCTAAACGAAATTTACTTATATAAGGGTCTTTCAATGCATTCCAATTTTTCTTTTTTTCGCAACTCCCCTTATATACAAAGAAATTATTTATAAAATTAAGGGTCTGTCAATTTACTTATTTAAGGGTCTGTCAGTGTAGTAATTGGAATTAGTCAAGTTAATAAAATATTGAATAATTAAATAACAATAACGTCATCGGTTTTCATTTATTGGCTCACTCCACCTTCGCCCTAGTGGTTTGTGCCCCTAGTTTCTGGGATTATTTGTCTCAATTTTCCTTTTCGCTTTTGGGTTGAAAATAAAATACTTCATCCGTCTCAAATTATTTATCATGATTATTATAAATAATCATATCAAATTATTTGTTATTTTAAAAGTTTAAAGCATAATTAATTACTTTTTTCTTTATTTTACCCTTTGTCATTAATAAAGATGACACATAATTAGAGTAAATATTTAATGGAGAGAGATTATAACTAAGACATAAATAAGAGTAAAATATATGTCAAATATCTCTCCTAATTAGTGTTTTCTAAGGGGTGTATAATTAAAAAATGATAAATAATTTGAGATGAAGTGAGTATTAGTAAGAAATTGCAATAGTATTCGTAGAAATGATATTTACTGTTCTCGACGTATAGTTGAGCAAACTCTTTTAAGGAATATACTTTTATTGCAAGGCTATATCTATAGCCATATGACAATAATTCTTTCTTGCTTTTTTTTTAATATTCAGCTTCCCGGCTTACGCCAGACTATTTATGGAGATAGTAGTCTCGGTCCTTCAGTACTACTACCAGTAAATCGCGGGATGTGCCTGAATGACCAGTGTTTGAGAACAGAGCAACTGATATCACAGGCCTCCAGCTGGATTTTAAGTTTCCTTCCTTTGCTATTCAGCTATGCCCAGGGGACTGTTTTCTTGTTTCATTTTACATAATGGTGTCTTGATTAAATATGAAATTAAAAAAAAATAAACATATAAAATGATGAAATATGTATAGTATATCAAAATACTTTAATGGTAAAAATAGTAGTAACATTAATTTAAAAGTTTTCAAGTGTATAAAATAATTATTTTCTTAAAAGAATTAAAAAGAAAGAATGTGTACAATAATTAAAAAGAAAGAATAAAGAATTAATGACACTTGCATCTATTAACTAGTATTAAATTCTAGATCTACTTATATAAATGATAAAATTTCACCATCAGTGCGAGCAACAAATGGGAAAAGCATCAGATTTTGTGGAGAGATAAACTAATGAACAATAATGAAGGAAATGGGGTATCATTGATGCTAGTTAAATTTCATAAAATATGTTAGCTAGAGAAAATATATCAAGTGCTCGTATTTTATTTAAGCAGTATCTAAATTTTAGATAAGAGTTGGATTTTCGACCCCTGATTTTACACTACTTACGTAATAGATAAAAAATTATGTACTTTTTTCCTTCCGTACCAGCACTGCACTTACCGCTACCTCTGAGACCGCCAAATAGATCAACAATTATTCTCCGTCCTTAGACTTTGACATGAGCGGAGGACTGGATAGGTATGCCTTCAGGTTTCGTAAGGCTTGCTGGCATTCGGTCGTCCAAACAAAATCGTTCTTCTTTATCAGAAGTGAAAAAAACATGTGACATTTTTTCAAAGACCGGGAAATAAACTTGCTTAGGGCTGCCACACGCCCGGTCAGTCGTTGTACCACTTTCACGTCTTCAAGTGTATCTGGTATATCTTTGATAACCTTTATTTTATCAGGGTTTACCTCGATTCCTCTCTGGAAAATCAAGAAACCCAAAAATTTCTCAAAGCCTACCCCGAAAGCACATTTCTCGGGGTTCAGCTTCATGTTTTACTTCCTCAACACCTTAAAGGTTTTCTGCAAGTAACTTAAATGGTCTTTGCACGAAGACTCTTAACAAGCATATCATTTATGTATACTTCCATTATTTTTCCTATTTGTTTGTTAAACATTTTATTTACTAACCTTTGATACGCGAGCCCCGACATTTTTTAGTCCAAAAGGCATAATGTTATAACAATAAGTACCAAAAGTAGTGAGAAATGATGTTTTTTCTTGGTCCTCCGGGTGCACCCTTATTTGGTTATACCCGGAGTATGCATCACGAAAACTCATGATCTCGTGCCCGGTCGTAGCATCGATCATTTTATCTATGTTTGGTAGCGGAAATGAGTCCTTAGGACATGCTTTATTCAAATCCTTATAGTCAATGCACATTCTAAATTTGTTTCCTTTTTCAGGCACTACGATTGCGTTTGCTAACCAATCTGGGTATTTTACTTCCTAAATGGACCCTATATTAAGTAGTCTAGCTACCTCTTCTTTCACAAACTTGTTTCGTAGTTCGACGATCGACCGCTTCTTCTGCCGCATTGGAGGGAAACTAAGATCTAGGCACAACTTATGAATTATGACTTCTGGAGAGATGTCTGTCATATCTTTATGATACCATGCAAATCAATCAACGTTAGATATAAGATATTCAAGAATTGAATCCCTGAGCGCCGGGGTTAACCCGGTGCCCATGTATACATTTCTTTCGTGGGTTTCCGGATGTAATGAAATCTGCTCCAATTCTTCTATTTTGGACTTGGTGGCATCTGATTCATCCAGTATCTGAAAGTATTTGGGCACTTGGTACCGATCCGAAAACTCTTCATCCCTATAGGTTGATTCTGCTTCCACCGATGGAACCCGATGAACATCTTTTGGCACCCGCTATGCCTTCTTTAATTGTTATTTGGGGTCATCCATCTGGTTCTTCTATGGCAAGCATTTCCCTTGCAGCGGGTTGTTCACCCTAAATTTGTTGAATCCCTTATGGTATAAAAATTTCACCAACAGATGCAATGTTGATGGGATCACATTTATATCATGTATCCACGGCCTTATGAATATTGCATTATATCTCATGTCCCGTCAAGGAAATAAAATTTTGTCAACATAATAACTCTCATCACGTCCACCGGTAGATATACTTCCCCTATTATGGTTTCACTTGACATATAGAAGTCCGAGAGAGTTCTGATGGTCGGAACTATCTTGTCTGACATGTTCATTTCTTCCACCACCTTCAGCCGGATTGTATTGGCTGAGCTTCCTAGATCAATTAGAACTTTCTTCACCTGGAAACAATCAATAGGTACCGTGACTACCAGTGTGTTATTGTGAGGAAAGATAACACTGACAACTTCTTTTTATGTGAATGTGATGGTGTGCTCATCAAGTATCTCCGGAACCTCTTTTCCCAAATTACTGAAATTTTGACTTCTTAGCCGCGGTGAAAGACGTAGCAACAATCATTGATCCATCATAAATCATGTTTATAACATGGGGCTGTGCAACCAGATTTGACTTATTTTTCATGGGTGGTCCCCGCTCATAATTGTTGTGAGCTCTTGCGCTCAAATATTTCCATAGGTGGCCCTACTTAGAATTCCTGACATGCCTTCTCGTAGATATCTGCATTCTATAGTTTTATGTCCGTGTGTGTCATGGAAATCGCACCAAACAGACTGATCTCTTCTGCTAGAATTTGATAGTAGTGATTTCGGTGACCGGGAAGTCGGATGTGTTCTCAGCACCGCCACCATTTACTTTTCATATATACCGAAGTTGTACTCGGATAATTTCGGGTACCCAGTACCTTTATTAAAGTAAGATGAATTCCTTTTGTCAGAATTCACCAATCCTTGATTTTTTCGTCCGAAACTTCCTTTGTTATTTGATTTTTTCAAATGAGTGAAAACCATGTCCACCTCTCTCCTTTCGGGAAGTAGGAGAAGGTTGATAACGGTTCTTCGAGAAATTCCGGTTATTTCTGGCTCATATGTCAGGTTTTGCAAAGATACTCCCAACTTTCATTCCAAGCATATCATCTTCAATCCAGATCTTAGACTCATATCGGTTGTGAACATCTTCCCAAGTTATCATCTGGAACTTTAAGAGATTTTTCTTGAGCTTTCGGGAGGCATTCAAACTTGCTAGATTCAAACCTTTCATGAAAGCCTCTACATCTCATTCGTCCGGGACAGTTGGTAACAACATTCACTCCTTCTGGAACTATGTAACAAAGTCCCTAAGGAGTTCTGGATCTCCTTGCACAATGCGAAAGATATATGCCTTGTGTGTTTCACCTTCGGGCCCCCAGTATGAGCCTTTATGAATATGTCATCGATCTGGGCAAATGAACCGATTGAATGCTCCAGAAGTTGTGAATGCCATGTCAGAGCTCCCTTAGCATGTGTTTCAGTAATTTTTTTATCAGAACCGATTCTATTTCGTGTTCTCTCAGATCATTTCCTTTCACGGCCATAGTATAGGCCATGATATGCTCCTAGAGATTAGTAGTTCCATCATATTTGGTCATAAAAGGCATTTTGAACCTTTTGGGGATTAGTTCAGGCGCAACCTCTGGCTTGTATGCCAATTGAATATATTTCTTTTCATCCGGACTATCAACCACAAGAGGAGCCCCCGATATTTGGCAGAACTGGTGCCGGAACTCCTGGGCCATTTTTCGGTCTTTTTAGCGTTGAAATAGACTTTACTAATCATATCTTTCATGAATTTCAAAACTTGTTCCTGGAACGTATTTTCAAGGGCGGCTTCACTCTCAAAACCATCATTTTCTTATCTACCTTGATCATTACCGGTTTCTCCATCTGTATTTAGTCGAGGCACCGGTTCCCCTGTAGGAGTACTATCAACATTTTTGGACTTGAAACCTCTTAAGATGTTCCAACTCCTCACTCATTGCGGCACTCTACGCTCGGAAATTCTGTATAGTTTCTTTGGGGATTTCATCTGTGGAAACATCCTTATGCCGAGTTTGTCGGTCTTCGAAAGTGACTCCGTCTGCATACATCAGGTCTTCGGGTCTCGTGGCTTATATTGGAAAACCATCCAACCCAAGATTATTTGTGTTGTACCCGACGCCGTGACAACTTTTGGCTTCTATCGGCAAACTATCTAGCCCAAGATTATTTGTGTTATACCCAACGTCACGACTGCTTTATCATATTCTTGCCATTTGTTTGATCTGGACAAAGAATAACACTTAAAGAAAAAAATTAGATTAGTAGAGAGGTCACTTGTGACACCATAATTGACCAGGCCCCACATAGAGCGCCAAACTATTTACCTTTAGGGTGGCCAGTGGGATGGGATGTGACGGGATTTGGGGGGATGGTGGGGTGTATTGGGATCGGGATAGGCGGGATAGAGGAGGATGGGAAGTGGTCCCGTCCCATCCCACATCCCGCTATCATAAGGGACGATATTTGTGGGGACGAAACGGGACGAGATAGGACGGGATGGGACGGGACGGACGGGACGGGACGGGAAGGGAGATTTGGGGAGACTTTTAAAAACATTTTTTCTAGACACTTAATTTTAAAATATATATATCTAAACACTTAAATAATTGAACAAGATAGTGAAAAAACATCCCAATGCTAATTGCCTCTTATATTATTTAATAGAAATATGATTTTTTTTATAATACAATTTCAAAATTGCAACTTTGTTTCGTAGTTCAAAAGTTGCAAATCACATAGTAAAATTGGCATTAAAAAAATTACATATGCAACCATACTTTTTCTAATTTTCTGACAATCTCTTTAGAATCTTTTGTTGGAATTGGAATTTGTTGGTCAAATTGTTCAACGTCGCTTCCTGCTCCCACGGATAAGATTTCGTTGTAATTGTAGTCTTCTTCTTCATTGATCTCTGGTTGACCGCACCTTCTACGCAACGCTCTAATCCAATCTTTAAATAAAACTGTAATCTCTAAATTGTCTCCCGCCAATGAGTGTCTGTGCTCTCATATTTGAAACCTTCCACTAGAAAAACCACTTTTAAAAGCTGTATATGACGCTTGAATATTCAACACATCTCGGGCCATCTTTGATAGAGTTGGAAATGTCTTTTCATTATCCCTCCAGTATTTCAGCAAGTCTTCACGTCCATTTTCATTAGCAATTGATTTGAACGGTACAACACCCTGCAAAACATAAACATCAAACTCGCTAATTTGTGAAGCACTTGAACCACTATACATTCTATTTCGAAGGCCTTGAATACTTGAAGCAGAAACCGCATATTTCTTATAAGGTTGAAGTGAAGTAGAAGAAGATAGTACAGCCGTCGGTTGATTATTTGCACTTTGTTCTTGGTAATACATATACATAGTTTTGCATTGTGTTTGTATGCTAGAGATAACATCTTCTTTAGTTAGTTCTTCAGTTGGTTTTATTGGAAGTATTTCTAGGTATTCATAAATCATTTCAATAAGAGAATTACAACAGTCTACTTTAATAGTAGGATTTAATACAGCACTAATAAAATAAATAATGGTAATAGAAAAAAAAATTAAATTTTACAAACATTTTTGTAATAGCTGGACCCTAAGTTGGGTTTTTCATATATTCATTAAATAACATAGATGAAATAGTAGGATATAAATACCAGAATATTCCTTAGTAGCTAGAAAAAAATTCTCTAAGAATACAATAAGTTCCAAAATTGTATCCCAATCATCATCTACAAGCATATCCGAAGGATTTTGATTATGGGCGTTAAATAATAAAGTTATAGGTCTTCTATAGTCGTGAGCAACAACTAATTGTTCATACAAAAAATTTCACCTAGTTGCAACTTCTTGAATTTTCCTATAAAATAATCCACAATCATGACATATTTTTTAAAACTCTTTGCGTCTTTGTATTTTATTACCTTTAAAAATAAAGTTGATAGCAAATTGTACTTTATAAAAGATGTTTTTAAAAAGTTTTAGGCCATCATTTACAACTAAGTTATAAATATGACATGCACATCTAACATGAAAAATATCGAGAAAAGATGGAGGACATCGAGTTTTTAAAATGTTTACCACATAATCATTAGAAGAAGCATTATCTAATGTAATAGTCATAATTTTATCAGTAATTTCATAATATTCACTAATTTCATGAATATTTCTTGAAATAAAAATTCCAGTGTGCCTTTTATCAATATATCTATATGTTAATATATGTTTTTGCATAAACCAATTGTGATCTATCCAATGACATGTAACAATTAAATAATCATTACCATTAGTACTACGACCTATGTCAGAAGTGATAGCTGCTTTGCCATTAAAATGATACAATGCATAACGTAAATATTGTTGATATTCATACGCAAATTTAAAAACATCTCTTCTAATAGTTGATCTAGGAAAATCGTTAAAAACAGGATTATATGTTTTTCGAATGTAATGAATAAAACCAGGAGAGGAAGGAAATGAAAAAGGCAAACCCTCCACATCAACTAATTTTGCTAAATTTTCCCGATCTTTGTGTTTATCATATTTCGGACCTATAACTCCCCCCGACATCGGGTTAATTCGATCTTGTACTTGATCGGGGACACTATGTGAACCTTGTCCCAACTCAGAAGATATTTGCACACCTACCTTTTCAGCCAAGTATTGGTTATACCTTGCTTTGTGATCCTTTTCCACATGTCTCATTAAACCTCTTGTCCCACCTTAACCTTTTCCAGTTTTAAATTTATAAACTTCGCGACAAATTTTACAAATAGCTAGTTGATTAGGAATGTCCCTTTCAAAAAAATCTCATGCATGTGATTTTAATTTTCGTTGTTTTTGGCGTCTTCTCATACTAGGGGGAATAAGAGAGATTCCAGTTTCAGACTGAGACTCCGTCTAAGCCTGAGGTGGAGTTGCACTAGTGGGTGTGTTATCTAAATTCTAATTCATTTTCTATATCATAGTCTGATTGAGATGCAGAATATACCTCATGATCTAACGGTATATTAATATTAACATTAAAAAGTTCAGTTTCATCTACATGAGTGAAATTATCATAATTAGGATTACTAGAAGATGCACCCTTATCCCTGTTACCCCTACTACCTCAACTAGAAAAATGTCCACCTCGTTCCATTATAATTATGCAAATAAACAATTAAAGTTAAGAAAATTAAGTACGATGATTAAAATTAAGTAACAATTATAATTTAAATAAAAGAAGGAACGAATGTACCAAACGCCGACGTAACGTTGACGTGTAATCGAGATTGAAATTTGAAACTTTGCTCAATGATCCTCACGCTAGTTGCCAACTTCACTTCCAATTTTTGAACTTTGATAGAAATTATCAAATAAAATATAATATTTAGTGTGCAATTTAGACTTGTAGAGAGAGAGAGAGAGATGGTAGGAAGATTTGTGAGAAAAATAAAGAGGAAAATGAGGTATTTATAGTTGAGAAATAAGGTTAATGAGTAAATATACTAATTTAGGGGTTAAAACTAAATATTAAGGGGGTAGGGGGTATATGGGGGGGGGGGGGGGCAAAATGGCGTTTGTAGCCGTTGCCAACGGTTATAATTGCAAAAGGTCATTTGTGCAATGGTTATAATCTGTAAACGGGACGGGATCAGGGTTGGTCGAGATGGGCCGGGTCGATGGCGGGACCGGGATAGGCGGGACCAGCCCTAGTCCCGTCCCGATTTCAAACCCGATTACCGACAATCCTCATCCCCTAATTTACCCAGCGGGACTGGGATAGGGCGAGTTAGTAAGGGACGGGTCAGGGCGGGATCGACACGTCCTGGCCCACTGGCCAACCTTTGTTTACTTGTAGAATGGGACAATTGAATTTATATACGTGGAAAAGGACACATGAATCTCAAGTGATAAGTTAGATAGGAATTTGAGATAAATTATACTAAAAATGAGTAATAGTAAAATAAAGTAAATCAATAATTAGCCTGAACCTTGTGACAGCTTCTGGGCAGAACTTCGATAACTTGTATGAAAGCACAAAAAATTGAGAGAATATGAGCAAGTATCTTGTAATAATCAAAATATGATTTGTTACAATGTAATAGTGTGTATACATGAGCTACACGGGTACACAACTCACGAAATATGCCCTCTTTAATACAGGAGAATGAATGTTGTAATAATTGGATAATTAATATTTCATTAAATGCTATTAAAGCCTCATGGAAGACGTATAACCAGTTTGGTAACGACCGTCTGTTACAACTCAAACGGCTCTCAACCTTCTGTATTACCGGTACCGGTCGTGCTTGTGTCGCTTCCGGTACCACGCCCATCTAGTCGATAATGCCTTGGACTGATGTGATCCCGACTCATCACTGTACATCACATATCGCATTATAATTCGTACAACTGTCTTAAAAGAATTTTACCCTATACAAAGTACATTATGCAAAATTACCAAAGGTTTGAAGTTCTTTAGCCTTCAATTTATCCTTTTTTATTGTTTTCCCTTTTACTAGGTACAAAGAAATGGTACAATTCTTTTAGTAGAAAAATTTGATTAATTAAATGATATATCCATGTGCGAATTATTCGTTGGTCTTAAATAATTTAAAGGCTCTTAACATAGCGTGACATTATTTACTTTGTATCAAATATTCCGCACGATTGTTTTCAAAAGGCATCACACCATTAAAAGTATTACTTCTATTACACTTTATATGCAGATTCTTTTCTTTTAGCTACCAACGTTGGACCTTGTTCGCACACCTAATAATCTCCCTCGAATTAAGTCGGCCATTGGACATAAAAATTATAATTTTTTTAAAAAATAGTATTTATTTTCGAATTGAAAATGGTATTGAAAATTGAAAATATGTTTGGAAATGAATACAAATTGGAGTTGTTTTTTATTTTTTTCTGAACGGTTTGAAGTGAAAATTGTAAAAATAGCATTTTGGAGTTTTTATAATTTAAGAAAATTGTGACAATTCTATGTCCAAACAGTTTTTGGAATACTATTATGAAAAAAAAAAGTGAAAACTATCCATGGTCAAATGAGCACCACCCATAACAATTGAGTATTTATAGTCATCAAAGTACACTATTTTTTTTGTGTGTATCCAAATTTATAATGTATAAGTAAATTTAGTAAACCGATCTGTATGTAGATGGAAAAAGGCACTAAGTCGTGTCCCACATCATCTCTATATCCGTCTCGTCGAATTATTGACTTTGAAATCATTTGTTGGCTAAAATAATCCAAACATATTCTTGTTATGACGTGATATTGTCCACTTTGATCAATCCAAGACGATTTTCTCCAATATAAATCACATCATATCACTAACACCTTATATATAACTTTATATTTTTTCTTTAATCAACATGAAATTTTATTCGCACACCCAATATAAACTCCTCCATGATGGGGAGAAACTCCGTAAGTATAATAAAAAAATATCAATTTAATTTGACGTTTTTATCAGAAAATAATCAGTTTTGCTGGAGATGAATTGATAGATGTTTTAATTTTTCATTTTCTGAGCTCGTTAATACGGACATCATCTTTTTAAAGTATTTGGTGAACCAAAAACATTAAATTTTTAAAGAAAACAAATTAAAATCAACCGTGATTAGGATAGATGGGACATAAGCCTAATATAAACTGAAGATAATCCATAATCGTAATAACTTAGTCTAATCCTACTTCTTATCAATTGAAATCTTCTTGCTCTTTTTCTTTTTCACCATTGTCTAAGTCAGATACATATTATAATTGACCAAGTCAGCACCAAGGAAACATGCAATCATCGCAGCAAGTTGCATAATCATGAGAGTAAGTTGCTTTTGATTAATTAGGATATAGTACTATAACTTAAGGAGTTCGGTATATGTTTAATCAAGTTAATTAAACACTTTTCACATCACATGAACTGATCTTTAAAGTACTTTAGTCAAACCAAGAAGGCATCTTTTCTGTTCCAAACCTTGACTAATTTGAAAGTACTATTGCTTTTTTGGGTGAAAAGGATGTTTTATACTCGTCTAATTTTGGTATTTGAGGGTATAAAAAGAGGAATTAATTACTCCATTCCTCCCAATTCATGATATTTTCTTTTAAAATTTCAGAAACGTTCTAAAATGCTAACACTATTCCACTAATAATGTTCTTCTTAAATATACACAATATACACACAATATACATGTGTATATTTTGTATATTGGCTCTCGGATTTGGTCTCCCTATTACCGTATGTATTTTATATATTTAGAAAATATTTAATCTCCTAGTTTAGGTAATATTGTAATGTAATTAGTATTGTACACTTACCATAATAATTGTATTACCATAAATGTATAGTTAGTATCCAAGTAGAATAAGGTTTTAGGAATAGAATAGGAATAGAATTCTCCTATTATGAAATATGTAACTTGTATATATAGTCTTTCAATTAATGAAAATAATCAAGGGGATTATCTCTTTCATGGTATCAAAAGTCTAGGCCAAACAAAAATTTTCTCTCTCAATTTTTTGTTGCTTTTCTCGGCCAAGACCGAACCCCCCCCTCGGGTTTACCATTTGTTCTTCCGCTCTCCAAATCTCTCTTCCAAATCCCTATATCACCTATTGTTCTTTCGTTATGTCTACGTCAAAGAACATGTTTCACCCTGGCCTTGTTGTTTCTAACATCAAGAATCATATCCCTCTGATTCTTGAAATAGAAATCGTCCAATACGCGACGTGGGCCGAGTTGTTCAAAATTCACGCTCGTTCGCATCAAGTCATCCATCACATAATCTCCGCGACTCCTGATGATACGGAGGTGCCTAAACGCGAGGATGATCCTAAGTTATGGACAACACTTGATGCCACCGTCCTTCAGTGGATTTATTCTACTATATCCATCGACCTATTGCAGACGATTATTAAGCCAGACGCTACATCGATGGCTGCATGGGATAGATTGCGTGACATATACCAGGATAATCAAAATTCCAGAGCTGTTACTCTTGAACAAGATTTTTCCCACGTCAACATGGAAAATTTATCGAACGTTTCAGCATATTGCAAAAGGTTGAAGGAATTGGCGGACCAACTCCGCAACGTTGGTGCGCCAGTTAATGAAGATCGTCTTGTTTTACATATGGTTGCTGGCCTATCCGAGGCCTATAGTGGCGTTGGAACTATCCTTCGTCAAAGTAATCCTCTTCCAAAGTTCTATCAAGCCCGCTCCATGCTTACCTTGGAAGAAGCCAATTTGGCTAAAAAGGCGGTTACTAATGCTAGTCCCGTGGTCATGATTACTTCCTCCACTAGTCCTCAAAATTTTGGTAACAATTCGCACCAAAACCGATCCCACGGGGGAGCAAGAATGGCCGAATAAATAATGGAAAAAATTGCGGGGGCAAACGCAAGCGGCACATCCAACAGTCACGGTGGCCAAAACAGTGGTAGTGGATCCCATCCAGGTTATAGTGGGCCACCAAACCCCTGGTCTCAGCCTTGAGCCTCTGGGTCGTGGGCTTGGACCAGTGGACAGTGGCACTACGGCCCACCTCCACAGCAGTTTCCAACGTCTGGCCAGTGGGCTTTCCAGCAGCCTAGACGGCCCACTGCCCACTGGCCCAGTAACTCCAGTTCCAACAGTTATGGCCTAGGACAGCCCAGTTCTGGAATTCTTGATCCCCGGCCTCCGCAAGCTCACCATGCAACGAGCCCCATTCAGACCGATGTCTAGGCCACGATGCACACACTTGGTTTGACTTAACAGGACCCGAATTGGTATATGGACAGGGGTGCCACTACCCACATGACATCCGATTCAGGTACTCTCTCATCTTATTCCAATTTGAGCAACCCTCGCGGTATAATTGTTGGTAATGGCAATTCTGTTCCAATTCGTGGTTATGGTCATAAAATATTATCTCCCCCTCATCCCCCTCTTATCTAGAAAAATACCCTACACGCCCCAAATTGATTAAAAACTGACAATTCCATTTCTATTGAATTTGATCCATTTGGTTTCTATGTGAAAGATTTCAAGACGGGGAGTCCTCTCATGAGGTGTGATAGTAGGGGAGATCTTTATCCTATCACACCCGGTCCCGGTACATCGAGTCCAGCCCTGCCATCCGCCTTTGCAGTCATTTCTCCTTCCTTGTGGCATGCTCGTCTTGGTCATCTGGGGTCTTCTATTTTGTCAGCTTTAGATAAAAATAGTTTTATTTCATGTAAGGGTACGAGTCGTACTCCAATTTGTCAATCTTGTTCTTTAGGAAAAAATTGTTAAGTTGCCGTTTGTAGACTCAAAATCTCATACTTTAATGTCATTTGATATTATTCATAGCGACTTATGGACGTCTCCTGTTCCTAGTTCTGTGGGTCATCTGTATTATGTTCTCTTTTTGGATGATTATTCTAAATTTCTATGGACGTTTCCAATAGCGAAGAAATCTCAAGTTTTTTTCATCTTCCTAAAATTTAGAGCATTCATCAGAACCCAATTCGATCGTGAAATCAAAAATATTCAGTGTGATAATGGAAAAGAGTATGACAATGGGGTGTTTCGGGAATTCTGTGCTACTAATGGGATAAATTTTCATTTCTCTTGTCCTCATACATCTTCACAAAATGGAAAGCCGAACGTAAAATTCGTTCCATAAATAACATTATCCGCACTCTATTAATTCATGCTTCCGTACCCCTATATTTTTTGCATCATGCTCTTCAAATGGCTACATATCTACTTAACATAACTCCTTCCAAAGGTTTGACATATTCTTTCACCCTTCAAATTTTATACAATAAAATTCCTTCATATTCACATCTTCGGGTTTTTGAGTGTTTGTGTTATCTGTTATTTTCGTCCACCACAATTAACAAACTTCAGGCTCAGTCAACTCCGTGTGTGTTTTTGGGTTTTCCAGCTAATCATTGTGGCTAGAAATGTTTTGATTTATCCTCAAATAAAATCATCATCAATCGCCATGTCATTTTTTATGAATCCCAATTTCCTTTTGCTAAAAGTCATACTCTCATGCCTAGTTCGTATAATTTTTTGGAAAAACAAATATCCCCATATATTATTCAGCATTTTTCGAACATCTCCCGCACCCAAAATTCTCCAGCGGTCCCACTGCCCGCTAGTCCCACTGGACCGTCTCGGTCCTCTCTGCCCAATCTTTTCACTGGGCAAGTTTCGGCAATTGGGCCAGTCCATCCCAACACTGGAACTGGTCCAGTTATTCGTTCCCGACTCATTTTTGCTTCTAGATTTGGGCCAGCAGGCCCACTGCCTGCTGGCCAGTCCGTCCCGAGCCTAGTAAATTTCCCAAAATCCACTCAATTCTTCCTCGAGTCATAGACCGATCACTCGTAGTCAGCGGGGTATTTTTACACCTAAAAGACATTTTAATTTACATTCTAATGTCTCTAAATCCCCCGTACCCCGTAATCCTATGTCTGCCTTAAACGACCCGAATTGAAAAATTGCTATGACTGATGAATATAATGCTCTTATTGATAATAAGACGTGGGAGTTGGTACCCCGTCCATCTGGTATTAATGTTATCAGGTCTATGTGGATTTTTGCTCATAAGGAGAATTCAGATGGTTCATTTGCTCGACATAAGGCGCGGCTTGTGGGTGATGGTAATTCTCAGCGGGTTGGTATAGATTATGGGGAGACGTTTAGTTGATGGTCAAGCCGGCTACCATTCGCATTGTGCTTAGCTTGGCTCTTTCGAAGGCATGGCATATACATCAGTTTGATGTCAAGAATGCTTTCTTACATGGTGATCTCAATGAAACAGTCTATATGCATCAGCCGTTAGGATTCAGGGATCCCAACCATCCTCATCATGTCTGTTTGTTGAAGAAGTCCTTATATGGGCTTAAGCAGTCTCCATGGGCCTAATATACAAGGTTTGATGACTATGTTTCGACTATTGGGTTCACTCACAGCAGGTCAGATAATTCCTTGTTCATCTACCATCGTGGTTCGTCCTTAGCCTACATTATGTTGTATGTGGATGATATCATTTTGATTGCCTCTTCCGATGCCTTACGCCAGTCTATCATGACCATGCTCAGCTCTGAGTTTGCTATGAAAGACTTAGGGCCCTTGAGTTACTTTTAGGGGATTGCTTTCAAGCGTCATTCCGATGGATTGTTCTTGTCTCAACGAAAGTATGCAGTTGAGATCATCGAGAGGGCTGAGATGTCATCATGTAAGTCCACTTCCACTCCAGTTGATACGAAGCCTAAACTTAGTGCCGCGGCCGGCGTACCCTACGAGGATCCGACCCACTATCGCAGTCTTGCAGGGGCCCTTCAGTATCTTACCTTTACAAGACCGGATATTACGTATGCTGTCCAGCAGGTGTGTTTGTTCATGCATGATCCCAGAATTGAGCATATGAATGCGCTCAAATGCATCATTCGGTATGTTCAAGGTACACTTGACTATGGGTTGCATTTTTATCCTTCCTCGACGTCCACACTTGTCTCATATACAGATGCTGATTGGGGTGGCTGTCCCGACACCAGACGGTCTACGTCAGGATATTGTATGTTTCTTTCCAACAACTTGGTCTCCTGGTCTGCAAAGCGTTAGTTGACTCTATCTCGCTCAAGTGCCGAGGCTGAATATCGAGGGGTAACTAATGTGGTCTCAGAATCATGTTGGTTACGTAATTCGCTTTTGGAGCTTCATTGTCCCATTCAGAAGGCAACCTTGGTATATTGCGATAATATTAGTGCCATATACCTTTCTGGTAATCCGGTTCAGCACCAACACACTAAACATATCGAGATGGACATTCACTTTGTCCGTGAAAAGGTTGCCCGTGGTCAAGTTCGCATATGCCATGTCCCGTCGAGATATCAAATTACCGACATCTTTACAAAGGGTCTCAGCGTTCGAAGACCGCCCCCTATGACTGCGGGGGTGTGTTCAATATACACAATATACACACAATATACATGTGTATATTACATATATTAGCTCTCAGATTTGGTCTCCCTATTACCGTATATACTCTATATATTTAGAAAATATTTAGTCTCCTAGTTTAGGTAATATTGTAATGTAATTAGTATTGTACACTTACCATAATAATTGTATTACCATAAATGTATAGTTACTATCCAAGTAGAATAAGGTTTTAGGAATAGAATAGGAATAGGATACTCCTATTATGGAAATATGTAACTTGTATATATACTCTTTCAATTAATGAAAATAATCAAGGGGATTATTGCTTTCAGTTCTATCTGTCACTATTGAGATATATAGTGTATTTATATTTGTATTTATATTTATATTTATATTTTCCTATTTATTTATACTGTGCTGAGTTAGCACCTTTCTGTCAACTTTCTCTTATAGTTAGTTGAGGATTAGTTAGTTGTAGTTAGTGATCATCACAATCAGCTTAGCTATTAGGAGTTAGTTACATCTTAACTCTCAATGTCGTAGATATTTTCGAGTGAGTCGGTGTAGCTTGTATATATATCTTGATCCACAAGAGAATGAAGTTCAATTTTCATTTTCCCAAATTACAGAATTCATTTGCTCTCTCTCTCTTCTGATCGAAGCTCACCTCCATTGTTGATGAAGAACAAAGCTCTTCATGGAGGATGAACTTATCTTTTCTAGCTAGTTAAGCTACCAGTTTTGTTATGGTATTAGAGTGAGGCAATTAGATCTCGTATTTGAGTTCAATCTATACTCAATTAGGTTATGATTAGCAATTGTGTTGTCAATTTTATCAAATCGAAGAGTTTTTTTTATCGCAATTGTTCGATTCACGAATTATAATCATTCTCTGGATTGATATTTGAAGAACCCTAGATATGGCGATTGATGATGCACCTGGAGAGACAAGTGAAACTCTCGTCGATTTGAACAATGCAATCAACACAATCGATGAAAGTAGTCCTTTCTACATACATCCTTCTGATAATGATGGTGTTAGCTTAGTGCCAACTCAATTTGATGGAATTGGATATCACTCATGGAAGCGAAGTGTATTAAGATCACTTTCAGTGAGGAACAAAATTGCTTTCATTATTGGAGAACGTAAGAAGCCAGATTCGCTATCGCCTAAGTTGAGACAGTGGGAAAGATGTGACGACATGGTCATATTTTGGATTTTAAACTCACTCACAAAGAAAATCGCAGATAGTTTAGAATATGTAGCTGATTCTGTTGAATTGTGGAGAGACCTAGAGGATAGGTATGATCATACCAATGGAGCAAAATTATATCAGATACAGAAAGAATAAGTGACTTAAGCCAAGGAACTTTGGACATTACTGGTTACTACACTCGTATGAAGAAAATGTGGAAATAAATTAGCAATTTGACAGCTAGACATCAATGTAATTGTCATTGTACTTGTGGAGGTAAGGAGTTGATGTACAAGGCAGAACAAGACAAATGACTAATTCAGTTTCTAATGGGGCTAAATGAGGTATATACAATGATAATGGGTAGTATACTTACGATGAATCCCCTACCATCTATAGGACAAACATTTGCAATCCTAGTGAAAGAGGAAAAACAAAGGGAAATTAGGCCAAGTAATCAAGCCTTTGCAGAATCAACCTCTTTGAATGTAAACACTTCAAGTTAAAGGAACTTCACGACAAATTATACACCTAACAACACAAACCAGCTAGGGAGCACTAGGGATGTAAACGAATCGGATCTGGATCGGATCTTACTAGATCCAGATCCAGATCTGTTTTTCATACCTGGATCCAGATCCACCGGGTCCATAAAAATCAGATCCAGATCCATCGGATCCATCGGGTCCACGGATCGGATCTGGATCCACATCTAAAAAACTTCTCTTAGAGTTGTATTTTTTTTTTCATGTTTCAGATTTCAATCCTAGGCATGTCTGTCAAATGAAAATTGAGCGCTACAACAACATTAAGCTACATTGGGTGTTAATTCATCCATTTTTCTTTGTTTAATCTGCACTTTCATTAGTGTAAAAAGAATTAAAGGTGGAAGCCATAAAGTTTTAATCTTGATCTTATATTAGATGTTGTATTCGACCACAATTAATCATCCTTCATGACTATAACTTTTATGAGGAATATTTTGCAACGAATCCACTCTTTCATCTGCTAAAGCATGACATGAGATATGGATATTTCAACAGAATGAGATCAAATAATCAGCTCCTTTTACATGCAATGATTGTACCATGATTTGTTTTCCGCCTAGTTTTTTATTGGCCTTTTGAGAATTATGGGCTTAAACGTATGGACAATTTTAAAAATAAAGTCCAAATATGAATGTAAAATACAGAAATTATATAAAAAAAATTAAAAATACTTATAAAATTACATTCTAGGTTATGAATATATTTAATAAAAAAACAGATCCACGGGTGGGATCTGGACCGGATACGGATCTCAAATACAAAATCCAAATCCAGATCCGATCCATCAGAAATGGATCCGGGTCCGATCCGGATCTGTCGGGTCCAAATTTTGAAGATCCATATCCTATAAAATGGATCTGGATCCACCGGGTCCGATATCCATTACCATCCCTAGGGAGCACCCGTTATCATCCAGGAAGTACTAGAAATTCAGGCAGCAGATCCAAGTTGTATTGTGACTTCTGCAGAAGACCAGGACACACAAGAGACAACTGTTATAAAATTCATGGATATCCAAATTTGAGAAACAATACCAACATAGGAAACCAGACCAATTATAACAATAGGAGCCAAAGACAAAGGAACTACAACCAAAATTAAGGATATAATCAAGGCACAAACAGTCAGAGAAACTACAATCAAAGCAACAAGTTTGACAAAGGGAAAGAAATTGATGCAAATGCTCATGGAATAAGAGCAGATATGATATCCACAAAAGGAGGAGATAACAACGGACAATGTGACAACTAGGGTGTGACTCTAACCAAAGGACAATATGAGTAGTTGATCAACTTGATCTAGTATTTTCAGATTGAGGATGGGGGAGAGTAATCAAACAATGACAGTCTCACAAATGAAGCAATCAATTTTGGAGGTATTGTTGCATGTACCTCTTCTATAGATTTTGGTAAACTAAGTTGTGGATGCTTCAAACCAAATGCTAAAACCTGGATTCTGAAATCAGGAACATCCCACCACATGACGTTTAGCAGAAATCACCTAACCAACATTGTGACTTTGCCATATCCTTTATTAGTAAAGCTACCTAATGGTTATAAAGTCAGAGTGACTGAGATAGGAAGTGTGACATTAGCTCTTAATATCCTTCTTTATAAAGTTCTGTTTGTCCCTTCTTTCAAATACAATCTTGTTTCCATCAGTTCTTTAACTTTTCACCTTAAGTGCATTACATAATTTTCTGACACATTTTGCCTTCTACATGCCCCTTCAATGAAGAGGCCTCTAGAGATTGATAGTGTGCATGATGGCTATATTTTCTCTGCTCAGACTGTATAAGGAATAGTAGCCATGCAGCTGGTTCAAAGAGTACTAATGATGCATTTACTTGTTGTCTTTCTTATTCTAGTCAAGTGAACAAAGTACATTGTCATGATCATTTTGATCATTCCCATTCCCTCCATTCTCATGATGTAGATATTAAATTCTACACCAATAAAGATAGTGTTACTCTTTCACCTGTTGCATCTTCTGCATGTCATAAAAATAGTATAGATTTTTTTGGAACTTCAAGCTTGGACATGTGCCTTTTAGTAAGATGAAAGGGATATCATCAATACTAGTGAAATTTTCTACTAAACAACCTTTTCTTTTCTCTATATGCGCCATGGCAAGACAAACAAGACTACATATCCTTGCCAGAAACACCAACACCAAAGAAATATTTGAACTAATTCATGTAGACCTATGGGCCCATATCATGCACCTAATCATGACAAATATAAATATTTTCTCACCATAGTGGATGATCATAGTAGACCCACTTGCAAAAGCAATGCATTACATATACTTAAAGCCTTTGTGCAAATGACTGAGAACTAGTTTAAAACAACTGTAAAGACAATCAGGTTTGATAATGGCCTTGAGTTCACTAATCATGAAACAATTAATTTCTTTCAAGCCAAAGGAATAATACACCAGAAAACATGCCTTTATACCTCACATAATGGAATAGTAGAAAGAAAACACAAATACCTCCTAGAAACAGTCAGAGACCTACTTTTCCAATCCAAACTCCCCTTAAAGTATTAGGGAGAATGCATCCTTACAGTCACTTACATTATCAACAGACTCCCATTTGCCCTTTTGAAGAACAAGAGCCCTTTTGAGTTGTTGTATAAACAGAAAACTACCTACTCTCATATGAGATGCGTTGGTTGTTTATGTTATCCCACATTGCTAAAACCCCACAGAGAAAAATTTAAGCCTAGAACTTCACCTCATGTGTTCATTGGTTATCCTTATACTACTAAAGGGTACAAAGTTTTGAGACTGGCTACAAAAAAATACATGTTTCAAGAGATGTCATTTTTTGTGAAACAATATTTCTTTTTTATGCATCTAAGCAGAAGTCTCAAAGTGTCTTGTTTTTCAATCCCGTTTCTTTCATTGATAGTGAAGAATATCCAGTCTACAATCTTGCAGACAATATTCAGAATGATAATAATGGTGAAAGTGTCACTGACCTATATCACTCACCTGATAATATAAACATAGGAGTAGGCTCACAATCACCTTTACCCACACCTGCTATAACTTCACATGAGACACAAGCACCAGTAACCCTGAACAACCCTATACATAGTTCCACATTGCCTCAAATACCTAATCATTCTTCTACCAATGTAGGAATCAGACAAACACACAGAATCCCAAAGCTTTCAACCGATATGCAAGCTTACAAACATACAGTGCCCAACCTTAAACCAAATATTCCTATAACATCTCATCCTTCTTCTTTACATGCATGTTTTTCCTTAAACAAACACATTGTTTCTGATGATCTAAATCCTGATAGTCAATATTTTATAATGAATGTATCTCATGTTAGTGAACCAACTTCTTATGGGGAAGCAACCACAGACCCTGCATGGCAACTGGCCATGACACGAAAATTTGAGGCCCTCCAAAATAATAATACATGGGATTCAATGCCATTACCTGTAGAAAAACAATCTATATGGTGTAAATGGTGTATAAAATTAAACACAAAGCATATGGATCCATAGAGAAGTTCAAGACTAGACTTATAGTGAAAGGGTACACACAACACCAAGGAATTGACTACACAGAGATATTTTCTCCTATAGTTAAGATGACAACAGTTAGGACATTGATTGTCATAGTAGTTAAGAAGAATTGGGATATTTATCAACTAGATGTAAACAATGCTTTTCTCTATGGAGATTTACATGATAAAAAGTACATGTATATACCACCGGGCTTAGACACTAGTACACCAGGGATGGTATGTAAACTGAATAAATTTCTATATGGCATGAAACAGACCCGTAGACAGTGGTATGAAAAACTCACAGAAGCTCTAAATTCTAGGGGTTATTCTCATTAAATGTATGATTACTCTTTGTTATGTAGAAAGAAAGGCACATCAATAGTATTTCTTGCCATCTATGTGGATGATGTCCTCTTAACTGGCACTGACATGGATGAGATCACGCAGCTTAAACAGTTCTTAGACAACAAGTTCAAGATAAAATACATTGGAAAATTACACTAATTTTAGGTTTGGAAATTCTTAACAAAATAGATGGAGTAGTCATTTCACAGAGAAAGTTTTTACTAGATTTGTTGAAGGAGTTTGATGCCCACCAATACAACAGTGTTAGCTCCCCTTTGGACGCCAATATCAAATTGAGAGCTAAGGAAGGTGACCCTCTGCCTGATCCCTCATACTATAGAAAATTGGTTGAGAAGCTCAACTTCCTCACCAATACCAGACTTGACATTCCATATGGAGTGCAACATCTCAACCAGTTTATGCAAGATCCCAAGCATTCTCATTTACAAGTAGCCTATACACATGCTCAGATACTTAAAAGAAGGAACGTACTTTGGATGTTTTCATGTCCAACGCTCCTGATTATTCTATCAAAACCTATTGTGACTCAGACTAGGCAGCATGCCCAGACTCTAGGAAGTCAGTCTCTGGATATATTATACTATTAGGGGACAATCTTATAAGTTGAAAATCTAAGAAGCACGAGACCATCTCATTGTCTTGAGGCAGAGTACAAGGCCCTGAGAAAGGTGGTTAGAGAGTTAGTTTCGTTGAGCAAACTCTTTACGGAATTCACTATTCCCTTCCCAAGGCTAATATTACCCTGTGTTTTGTGATAGTTTGTCTGCCAAACATATTGTAAGGAACCCAGTCTTTCATGAAAGAACCAAACATATAAAAGTTGATTGTCACTTTGTGAGATCTCCGTTACAAGCATGACTCATTTCACTTCACCACATTGGTACAACTCAACAACTAGTTGACATCCTAACCAAATCCTTGACTGGTATCAAACACTCATCTTTGCTTGGCAAGTTGTTAGTGACCCCCTCACTTCCAATTTGAGGGGGGGGGGGGGCTATTGAGATATATAGTGTATTTGTATTTTCCTATCTATTTGTACTATGCTGAGTCAACACCTTTCTGTCAACTTTATATTATAGTTAGTTGAGGATTAGTTAGTTGTAGTTAGTGATCATCACAATCAACTTAGTTGTTAGGAGTTAGTTACATCTTAGCTGTCATTGTAGATATTTTAGAGTGAGTCGGTGTAGCTTGTATATATATCTTGATCCACATGAGAATGAAGTTCAGTTTTCATTTTTCCAAATTACAGAATTCATTTGCTCCTCTCCCTCTCTTCTGATCGAAGCTTCACCTCCATTGTTGATTAAGAACAAAGCTCTTCATGGAGGATGAACTTCTCTTTTCTAGCTAGTTAAGCTCCTGGTTTTGTTAGTCACAATATTTCATGTTACACTCTTTCCATTTTTAGTCTTCTCGAAAAGGTTTTGACATATTTCTGCATTTAAAAATCATTTAATTAAATGAATCAATGAGAGTATATATTATTGCATACCCTATGTTATCTCAATTTATAATGAGAAGTTTGGAGTATCATGGTCAAAATACTTACTTTTAACTATGAATCCGGTAGTATAGTAGAAAGTATACATAGGGAGGAATACATGTAATTGGGAGTTGTGATTGATCAATAAAATCTTTTTTTCTTCACTAAAAAAAACTATGAACCCGGATATAAAGTTTTAAAATAAAATTTACATATTTAAAAACTACATAAATATATTACAAATCAACATAACTAATTATTCAGAAGTTATTTTTTTATTATATATATTAAATTACTATACATAGAAGTATTTGTTTTAATTCTTTTGAAAATAGTCTTGTAAATCAAGTAAGGGAGTAAAACGTGGGACACGGCACTATGTCTGGGAGAACTTGTTAGACAACGGACGTGCAAGTCGGCCATGACTCTTTTGCATATATGAGTTAAATAAATTCTATTTTTAGTCTCCCAAGTATGTTACAAAGTAACAAACTCATATAAAGTCTAGACCCTATATCGTTTTTGTAACGTACCCAAAAATCCAATTCCTGTAAATTTCAGGACTTGTTTGATACTAAAGAAAATACCTCCCACTTACTCTATTTAATAACTAGCTTGGTCGATAAGGAAGGAAGCTACCCCTAATCCTTAGGTTCAGGGTATAATGTTGTTTGTGAGGTAAATAAGTTATTTCCTACATATTATTGACTCAAAAGAAAAGTAACAAATACAGAATTATAAGAAAAATAAGATAATAAAATAGCAAATTATAAACAAATATAACAATTGATAGTAATACACGATACATTCTAAGGGCATTTACACATAAGCAAGAAAAATACGTTTGAGGAGAATTTGTACATAATCTAGGAAAAGATTATGGAGGGTGAGGTGGGGTCAGGTGATGGCGGCGGATTGGTCAAGGAATTTGGGTTGGGGGCTTTGAGGATTGGAAGGAGACAATAAATTTAGAATATCATTTATAAAATTTATTTATACTATTAAGGAAGTTATTTTTTGATATTTAAGAAATATATTTTATAGAAAAATAATTTTTCAAAAAATTTGACCACCAAATATGACATAATGGAAAAAATCATCCATACTAAACACACCCTTAATCCATATAGATAGAGTCAGTCAACTGAACAGGCATGTTGTTGCACGTGATGCTAACTCGTGGGGGACGATGAGGTCCCTCTAATCCTTTCTTCTTGTTTATTTAATAATTAATTAATTATTTGTTTGTTTATTGTATTCGATATTATCCTGCCACGTCACCAATTTTGTTTGGTTTTTTGCTCTTCTTTCACTGTCTCCTTTGTATTTTTAATTTTCGTATATAATCCACTTGATAACCCACAGTTTTTATTTTATTGTCTCAGTCCACTACCATACTAATGGCTTTATGCCCCTTGTTTTTTGGGATTAATATGCAGGTGTATATTGAAAAAGTTGCAACTATGAAAATTCTATATATGTCTCCTAGTTTATTTTTGCTCAGTGCAACAATGAGAAGAAAATAATAAACAAACCGAGGGTTATTTATTAGAAAATCATAAATTTACACCTTGTCTTTCTATTGCTCAACCTCTTTATTTTGTACATCGGGGTTTGTTCGCTCCTGCCCCAAATTGGTTAGTACTCCTTACGAATAAAAAAAATGTTCACAATCTTTATTTTTAATTTAAAAAGAATGTTCATTTATCAAATAAAAAAGAATTAAATTTATTTTTTTAGATTTATCATTATTAAGTATTAGATGATCAAGTTTAAATACCTATTTAATTAGAAGCATTTAAATTAAATTACTCAACCTATTTTACTTTATTAAACAAGAGATCGGGCTAAGATGAAAAGAGGAATTCCGAAAGGTCATCGTAAGTGAAAAACTTTTGATAATGAAAAGCGACGGCCTTCTACCATAGTTCTAACAGTATCTTTATGTTTGGTGATGGAAATTTGACTTTGATGGCACGCGCACGACTAATCAAAATGGGTACGGAGTAGGGGCATTGCTTATTTTTATCTAGAAGTTAGTATTTCTTAAGGGATGTGCAAATGACTAAGTGAAGACTCTTTTTGATCCGGAGGGAGTATATCTTATTAGATAGTTAATATTACCATCCAAGCTCATGATCGGTATTATTCGTTTTGCCTCAACCTACCTTATAAGTTTAGTTTCAAGCTATACTATAATCGTGTATAATTGCGTATATACCATGTGAATATAACTTTATATTATGTCTTATATTTTTTTTAGTTTCTCTCGTTCAATATAGATTCGCCTAAGATGTAACGTGCACCCATTCTTCGAAAACTTGACATCCTAAAAGTTTGACGATCTTCTCTTTGACTTGTCCTTCATCATGGACGTCATAATGCCGTTCGGATTTGAATAAGTTTGATTTGAATGCTAATTTTTGAGAATTTTTTTGTGTTTGATTAATTCTCAAGTTTTTTTAAAAAAAAAAATATATGTATTAGTTTCTTATAAAACTTAACGGTTTAATAATTCTTAAAATCTTCTAGATCACTTTAATAGTATCTCTTCTCTCTTCAGCGTATACAAAAGAACAATAGCAAGCATAAATTACAAGTTTTGTATCTCTTCTCTGCGTCTGGTGTTGTTCTAGTAGGTATGTTTCTTTATCGATGAATTACATCATATAATCTTTAGTTTATGGTTATTATTTTTTCCTTTTCAAAAATATAATTTCGCCTAAGGACTAAGGTGTAACATGCACTGATTTTTCGAAAACTCAACAGCCTAGAAGTTTGACAATCATTCTCTTTGACTTGTCCTCCGAGCATTGTGATAACGTTAGGAATTAGTTTAATTTGATTTGAATGCTAATTTTCAAGAAACATTTTGTGTTCGATTAATTTTCAAGATCTTTTATTTTAAAAAAACAAATGTATTAGTTTTTCATAAAACCTACGGTTAAGGTATTTTATGTTTTGGAAAAAAACACTTTAGTTTGATTGACAAACTTAAAATTTGTTTTAAAAATATTAATTACAAAAATGGCTAAAGGTGCTTTACTTTTTATAATGGAGGGCATTATAACAAAAGCCAGTGGCAAGCATACACGAATTTTAAGAATTTTTGGAACTTAAGCCCCCAACGGAAAGATAAAATATTCTCAAAGTTGAATAGCCAATTGCAAACCCTAAATCATAATAAGTCAATAATGAGTCGTAATTCATAATATAACTCGGCCAATTCTTATCAATTTTTTATCTATTTGCTTGTTTTCTATAATTTGTGTGATTATGCAATAATATTTTTGTATGTATAACTATATATAAGATATCAAACAAAGAGGATTCTTGTTTATAGTTTGACAAGGTTTCTCAGGTGTTAATTTAGACTATATATTTAATCCAAAACATCCCAACTTTTCCATGGACCAATTTGGGGTTGATTTACACAAATGTCCCTTTTAGACTATCATTTAGACTTTAATTTATCCCATTTTAAAGTGGTAATATAGCTCTTGGCATATTACCTTTTCGGATAATATTAAGACTCAAGTCTAATATTTGCTCGTATAATTCTCAACCTCAAAACATAAGATAGTAAATTAAAACTTTTCCTCTTGATAGGGCGTAGGAAACTCAATTATAAATTCTGACGAACATAATAACTTTTGCTTAAATCTAAAATTTAATTACTAACACTTTACATATTATATTAAAATTATATTCTCATAAAGTCAAAATTCTAACTCGGCACCTACTACCTCTTGAGCTACAAATGGGAAATGAAGCAGATCTTTTGCAAGGATAAAGTGAAGGGATGGAGTCTGATTAATCATTCTATGAATTTCATATAAGATGTCAGCTACATGCAGCAAGCTTGGGAGTTGGGACCTATAAAGCCATTCCTATGGGCGGTTGGTCTATTACTATTTCTGTATATACATTTTGTATTTACGTATTCTGTACATACATTTTATATTTACGTATGTAATAATTTTACTTTTATTTTAAGCTAGCATTTAGATTTTGGACACATTCTGTGCACGTACCATCCCATTTTTAGATTCTCCTAAATCAGAGTTTCGTATCTAGGAAATAAATATTATATACTGCACCGATACAATGTACTCATATTACACCTATTTGTATTTCTTAAGTTTTCTATATTTTATACATAGAAAAGTCAGAAAGAAATGAATAACGCGTCAGAGAATCGGAAACTTAGTCTAGTGAATTGAACTTCGTAGATATGCTGGTGAACAACGTGAAAGCCACTTGGAAATATGAGTGGATGTAAAGATATTTGTAATATAACTTCGTTTTTTGAATCACGTTATGCTTATATGTTACTCACTCCGTTTCATAGTATGTAGTATTTAAATTTTTTTATTTCGTTTCAAAATAAGTGATATTTTCGAATTTCTTATTCTTTCAAAATTGTCTTTATTTACATAATGAAGAATTATTAAGTAGTTTTTTTTCTAGACATTAATTAGAGATAAGTTAGTAAAAACACTCATAATTTTCTAAAAATGAGCAATTTCTTAAAAAGTGTGCATAAGTTAAAAACACCATTTATTATGGAATAGAGGGGGAATATATTTCTGGAATTTTTAGTTCTATTGCTTATAAATTAGCTACTTTTCTTTGTTTCTTTGGTACAAAAGAATCTCTCTTGACAATTAAGTTTCCAAACGAGTTGTAAATGATGTATACTTTCACCCACATGGGTTGTGGATTGTGATGGAATGATTATGGAATTCCTTTATTTTTAATTAGAGGTTTGAGGTTCGAATTTTTGAAAATAAAAAAATTATTGGGAGCACTTTCTTAAAAAATATAGGCCCTGCACCGACTAGATATCGGATAAAAAAAGCAAAAGAATAATGTGTACTTTCCTTTGAGCTATTATGTCCTTGACGAATTAATACAAGTTTTGTTCCAGCGGAAAAAAATGGCCTTAGAAAAACATTTTAGTAGGAACCAAACCTGTAATTAATAAAACCTCATAAGGAATTTTCATCTTTGCTTTTTTTCTTTTAAATGGTGTTATCAAGTGATTATTTTAGGAGGTCAAAAGTGTGTGTTTTTCTTCAAAAAGTGTTTATTTTTAAAAAGTTAGATTTTTGGCCAATTTTTTTGAAGAAAGTAAGTTCTTCTAGAGAGTTAAACCTATTTTTTAAAAGCTCGAAAAAATATTTTTTCACCAAAAAACTTTTTTGAAAGCATTATAACGACCAAGTGTTTTCCAGACAATTTTTCATATTATGTTATATTATATTTTTATACTAATATTTTATTATAACACTCAAAAAAATATTCAGACAAATAACTCTATTATAGAAAGATTTAACTACATGGTGTTTTTTTTGTTTCCCACTCGGTGTTCGTGACCCGCATTAGAGCCTGGTATTATCGGAATTTAGGGCGCGTAGGGCTCCCATTCGGGAGGAAGCGCTCCCTATCAAGAATTTTTCATTCACAAGGCTCGAAGCTGAGACCTCTGATTAAGGGAGGAACAACTCAATCCACTGTTGGGAGTTTTTGCTCTATGATACTTTATAAAGCACTTAAGTTGTTGGGAGTTTTTGCTCTATGGTACTTTATAAAGTAGTACGGGAAGTATATAACTATTACAAGTATTCAAAAGGATAAACAGATATTCAATAATTCAACATGAAATCTGAAAATTACAATTGTTACAGAAGAAAAACTGAAAATTCCAGTTTTGTAGAAGACGGAAAAATAGAAACTGTTTTTGCTGAGTCGAGTGTGGCATTCTGTCCTTAAGACAATATTGCCCCGTATATTGCTGAGTCGAGTGTGGCATTCTGCTTTGACTGTCCAGATTCTGGAAACTTGAGGGACCAAAGCGCACATCCGGAAAACTTCGGGGACCAAACTGTACATCCGAAAGAATTCGGTCCGAATCGTACATCCGGAAACTTCGGGATCAAAGCGTACTTCCGGCAAAGTTCTCGGCCCAAAAAGATAATATCGAAGACCCACAGCCCACAGCCCACAGCCCGTGAACCCGTGAACCCGAGAACCCGGAACTCGGAACCGGACCGGACGGGCGGGCGGCGGCGGCGCGCGTGTGGTCTTTCCTCGAACCGAAGCACATCTAGGTCCTCCCTCCTTTAAACACATGGGATACCCCTTGGGGTCCCAAACCCCAAACCAATTTCGAATCTTATATACACAACAATTCTTTCTTCCTCTACCGATGAGGGAGAATTACACACAATACCACACTTTTCATGCTTCAAACACCTTACTTCGTGAACCAATATCTCTTTCATTTTTCAATGAAATTTGACGATTCTTGGCCCTACGGTTATCTACGTACTTAGTAGATCATGCATGTGTGAAGAACCGGATTCTCAGACATACGTTATACTAGTGTTTAAGCCGTTAAACTTGGTCGGTCGCAACTCCCGCCAAAGGCAAATTTCCAACAATCCCCTCTTGAAAGAGATTTTGGCGCACTCACATGGTGTCTTTTCATTTCCAAAGCAATATTTCAAATGCGGACCGATGTTGCATAAGGAGAGGTAGCTTCGACTTTGAACCTTCCATAGTTGAATACCATCGGACTTACTTATGCGCGGTGAACGTGATGTCTTGAACCGTCGTGTTTAGTGTAAGCCAAGACAACGGTACCAACACAACAAATTCCCTTACTCTCTTCTTCGTAATGTTTTGTCCGTTTTGGCCATGGACAACGTCTTGGATTCTTAAGTGCGTTCAATTTGAGGCGGCCGTCCTCGCACTTAAATAGGTGGTCTCCTACAAGGTATCCCGCTATACCCCACTTCACAAGTGTTAGGAACCATTAAAAGTTTCCTAAAGACCTAACCTCAATCTGTTGAGGATCATTACGAGTTTTGAAAACTTAACCTTTACCCATACTGCAGATAGCACTTAACGTCTATCGCGGGAACGGCTTTGGATTTGGTGTTTCTTTTCGAAATCACTATCCGAAGTGCTCATGCTTCCACTAAAGCGATCAACCGAACCTTTACAACTTAGTTTTCCCATTGAACCAAATTATTGGGATCTCCAGTTCGTAAGGTTGGGTTTCCACCGTATTGGTCCGTATATTTTGGGTTTTAAGCCCATTCCCCAGACATGCGAACACTTGATCTCCGGGTAGTCCTTTAGTTTGTAAACAAGGAATTGACACCCGTGATGATCAAGCGCCATACGGTCTTATGTCTCCGACGAGATCCCGACAGATATGTCCAGACGCCGTCATCCGTGTCCTTCCTAAAGCCGACCGGCTAGCCACGATGTAGAAGCTGCGAAGGCACGGGTTTCTCCCAATAAGGGACGTCCTCTAATGAGTCGTGAAGTTACTCAACTTTTTTCATGCTTTGTATAAAGCGATAAACTCTGATACCATCATGAATCGGTCGATGCAAGTTTGCTTAGTGGATTTTATAAGAACCACCATATACATTTACTTGTGGCTTTGGTGTTCTTCGGATCCGATGTCCGCTTTGCATCACAAAGTGTTCTCTCGTAACCGCCGGACATCCGAATACTATAATCCGTAGATAAGCGAATAATTCGGATATCGTCATACCCGACTTAACGCCTTCTATTGATCATGTATTAAGATCATCAGTGAACCTTAGTTCAACTAATATGTTTGTAGGACGATACCAGTGTCGGTTGTAGTGTGTACAATACATTGAACTACACGTGACCGTGCATATCACTCCTTGTCTATGGGTGCACCATGATTCCAATCGTTCTATGATTCATATCCATTGGTGGCTTCAACGAGATCGTCAACTATTGACCGATCCGTTAGATGTCTTAGAAATCCAATTCCTAAGAAGTCATCTGTGATACACATATCTTTCATATCGAGACTTTGTTTCAATATGATTTTCACTCTCGACCGTTGGTTTTCCAACCGTTGGCTTTCTAACTTCGAGCCAATGTTTCGTGGTCGATTCATTATTTCGTTTTATCGAAACTTTCAGACTAAAATGTAAACATTTCGGGGACCAAACCGAAAGTTCAGGAAGAAGCCCAACAATTCAGCAAACTAACTCTGATTCTCTTCTTCCAACTCTCCGGTTGGGAAGGCTAGTTCAACATCCACGCCACGCAAGACTACAATGGCCCTGGATGTTAAGATACTCACAGGGGAGCACATTTTACAACCCAAAGGTTCTTTTCCGGAAGAAGATTAACCATTACACAAGTATGGTTCTATATATAGAATCTCTTTCTCCCTTTAGCTTCTTTCCAAAGCAAGCGTTTTTGGAGATAACAATTATTTGTTAATTGTTCATGGTTCATTATTAACCATACAAGCTAGAAGGACTGGAACAAGTCTTTGTCCCCTTCTTTGCTCTGTCTCGGTTCAACATCTAGAATCCCTGAGTTCTGCAGATCTGGAATATTAAGTTCCGGATAGCCAGCAACTTTTGAGTCCTGTAGATACGGAACGTCTAGTTCCGGACAGTCAGGCCCTCGTGGGTTCTTGTTAACCTTGAGCAATTACTCCTTTTTCCTTTTTTCAAGGAAAGCTATCTTAAAAGAATTCAAAGCATTCTTTGATGCCAACAAAGCGATCAAAGACTCATCGTTATTTACAGATCCGGTGGATATGCAATCTACAGTCTTAGGTCGAACTTGACCTATCTCGGTAGTCCAACTTCTACCAAGCCATCCCACATCACAACTTTTGTATGTGAGATCATTTCCATGTCTCACACGGAGAGTTATCCTTATCCTTATCCTTATCCTTATGCGGAGTTCTGTTTAGAATCGCATTAGCGGTAAGGATCGCCTTGCCCTACATAATTTAGGCGTACGGGTTTGCGCTTGGCTAACATCGTTAGACTGAGGTGAGTAATGAGCAGTCGTTTAATGAACTATGCTTCACATTCTCCCCCTCTATCACTATGAATTTCTCAATCCGTAGGCTTAGTTGATATTCAACTTCTGTTTTGTAGCGCTTATCCACTTCAACAACTTCATCTTTGTTTTTCAATAAACAAAGGATACAATACGTTGTACCATTATCAATAAAGGTCATAACGTACTTGTCTCCCCCCCCCCCCTCTATTTTGTATAAACTTCAAATCACCCAAGTAGGTGTGACTAAGTTCTAGAGGAGCGGTGCTTCTTTCGCTATTCCCTTGACGGAATTTGGAAAGGTGATTTTGCCTCTTCGTCTACCTCACATTCATTTTGAGGGTTTATGTCGACTTGATAGGCAACAATCTCATCATCGTTAGCTTTTGAATGACTTGCTATTTAACATGTCTTAATCTATGATGTCATAGATGCACATGATTACAATATATCATTCATTTGGCTATAGACATATTGTACCACTCTTAGTTTTTACGGACCTGTTGGACTAGTCTCAAATCAGATTTGACCAACAACGTCCTTTAACCAAGTTAGGAACATGTATCACCTCTTTTAGAGTGATCTCATTCCTTGAAGTCCTATTGAGGACAACCTCTCCAGCCCCTTTGATTTTAGAGGTGGCGTTGCTTACACATGAACAACCTTTTGCCCGTGGTTAGGGCGTGTAGGATCATATGTGATCTCGATACTCGGTCCACTCTAGTTGCTTTGGCGACCGAGTGTCCAATTTCTTTATCGCCTTTTCTTTAGGCCTTCGGATCATTTAAGACATGGAAACTGTGGCCCACCTTACTAGGTGTCCATTATTTTTCCTATAAAATGAATTTTGGCCCTACTCCAGTCGCCTGGAGGCTTTGTATGACTGAGTGTCCAATATAATCATATCAAAGGAATTTTGGCCCACTCCGTCGCCGGAGGCTTTGTATGACCGAGTGTCCAATATCATCCTATGAAGGATCTTCTGCCAAATAATATGACAGGCTCAACGTCTTTAACTTTTAGACTCCTTTCGTTAAGATTGGTGCCCAGATAATTCTTGGCGCTTACTTAAGAGTGGTAACAGTTTTCGCACAGTCAGTGGATCTTACTCCCTCGTATGTGCGAACATACTTTACACACTTTAGTAATTACACTTAAAAGAACGGATCTTCTTAAGTCGTTTACAAAATCCAATCTTTAAACGGAAAAGAAGATGAGATTAAACTTCTGATTTGTTAAAGCATAAGGAATATAAATTATTTTCATATTCCTCCTTACTTTAATCCATTTTTAATCGACATAATTTAATCTTTATTCTTGACAAGTAAGAAAAACTACTTATCCCAATTTCGGATTCTGGCTCACTTCAGTCACTTCATCAGACTGGGTGTCCATTTCCTTCTCACCATTATTCGGATCCTTTGTCTGGGACAGATATAGGCCTTCTGCTACAAGATAGAATAACATCTTCACTCTTTTCCTCTTGTCCCAGTTGACATCCTCAGGCTCTCGTGAGCGCTTGTTCCCACCAGTCTTGGTAGCGGTGACACCATGAACACATTCATCATCATCACTCTCTTCTACCAGAAAATCATTTTCATATCCAGATTTGGTCACACAACTTTTGACCGACATCTTTCGAACACTAATAGTAATACAATACAAGTATTGTCTTAAGTTGTTGGGAGTTTTTGCTCTATGGTACTTTATAAAGCACTTAAGTTGTTGGGAGTTTTTGCTCTATGGTAATTTATAAAGCAGTACGGGAAGTATATAACTATTACAAGTATTCAAAAGGATAAACAGATATTCAATAATTCAACATGAAATCTGAAAATTACAATTGTTACAGAAGAAAAACTGAAAATTCCAGTTTTGTAGAAGACGGAAAAATAGAAACTGTTTTTCTTTGAGTCGAGTGTGGCACTGTCCTTAAGACAATATTGCCCCGTATGTATCCTTTATACGTCCTGGACAATTTTTCTCCCAAGATAAAACAACAATGGAACCCTTGAGCAAAGGAAACTCAAGAGCTACCGTGAAGAATATTGAATAACGAAATGATGCTTGGAAGTTGTAGGAAGAAGATTTTTTCTGGTTGTGTACTTTCGTGAATTGTTTTTGGTGTTCTCTTTTGTCATTCTTGGTGCTCAACAATGGTGTAAGGGGGTGTTTATATAGGTGAGGGAAGGGCTGAAAAATCGCCTCCATAATAGCCAAATAATGGCCATTATGGAGGTAGTAAAGCCACCAACATAAATGGTGAAAGACCAACGGATTTGGCCATTATAGGAGGAGTAATTCAGACCAAAATAAATGGCTGAATTGAGTGCTTGGCAACTGCTTTGACTCGTCCAGATTCGGAAACTTGAGGGACCAAAGCGCACATCTTGAAACTTCGGGGACCAAACTCGTACATCCGAAAGAATTCTCGGTCCGAACCGTACATCCGGAAACTTCTGGGATCAAACTGTACATCTGGAAACTTCTGGGATCAAACTGTACTTCTGGCAAAGTTCTCTGGCCCAAAAAGATAATATCAGAAGACCCGTGAACCCGTGAACCCGAACCGGAACCGGACCGGACGGGCGGGCGGCGGCGGCGCGCATGTGGTCTTTCCTCGAACCGAAGCACATCTAGGTCCTCCCTCCTTTAAACATATGGGATACCCCTTGGGGTCCCAAACCCCAAACCAATTTCGAATCTTATATACACAACAATTCTTTCTTCCTCTACCGATGAGGGAGAATTACACACAATACCACACTTTCCATGCTTCAAACACCTTACTTCGTGAACCAATATCTCTTTCATTTCTCAATGAAATTTGACGATTCTTGGCCCTACGGTTATCTACGTACTTAGTAGATCATGCATGTGTGAAGAACCGGATTCTCCAACATACGTTACACTAGTGTTTAAGCCGTTAAAGTTGGTCAGTCGCAACTCCCGCCAAAGGCAAATTTCCAACATCCACTGCACCACATCTTTTGATGGTTATACGGTGTAATTTTTAGGCAAAAAGCGTTCGGATAAATCCCTTGCAGCACTCTAGTTCCGCTCTGGTAAGTATCCTAATCAATAACAATAATAATTGTCCTCAATCTTTGGCTTTGGCTTTGGCTATGGCTAATTTCATTTTTTTTTTTTGGTTTTTCATCCGGTGTTCGGTATCCACATTGGGACCCGACTAATTCGAATTCGTGCCGGACAATCTCACACATTGGGGACAAAGTACTCCCTAACAATGATAATTCCGTATTCAGGGAGCTCGAACTCGAGACCTCTTGATTAAGAATGAAATCTACTAAACCACAATAATTGTTGGTTCCAATTTCATTACTGTTTCTTCATAAAACACGATTAACCTTTAGCCTCAAGCAACACTCCAAGTGTCAACAATCTCCTTAACTACATAGAGATTTTTCCTGTCAAGATGGTTATTGTTTCAGTCAAATACTTCTCCCGGTACATATAATTTGTCTTCGGGGCAAGAGCACATATAGCTAATTTCGGGACTTGTAGTGTATCAAAAATTATAATTTAGATATTTTGGAGTCACCTCAGGCATACGCCATCAATGTTGTAAACATTTGTGAGTATATGAAGTTGGACAGTACATTTTTATTTAAAGTTTTAGTTGCCAACAAATATATTCACGATAATTGCATTTGAAATTTAAGTTGCCAAGGTCAAACTTCAAATATGTATGAATTTGATTGTGACTTTCTTTGCACTTGGCCTTTTCTTTTCTCCATAATTAATTTATCACGGAAATTTCTGGATATTCGAAGGAACTTGGTGGTCTTATTTCCTATGTGCTGTCTCTTGGTATTAATATTATTATAGCATAAAATAAAGTACTACTCCTATATCATCTTTCTATACAAAAGCTTTCAAACTTGCACCACTTCCTTTGTAATCTTTTCCTGGATATAAGGTGATTTATTGACTGATTGATCTCATGAAGTTTCTTGGGTTTAATAGGAATTTTATACACCTATTTCTTTTGAACTCACTTTGAAGAAGCACAAGGTACCAGTTATACTGGTCATGGATACGAAAAATTTAAAAGGTGGTTGCAATTTAAATGACACCATGCAAATAGGTTATGGTGTTAATTTGTTACTTTGTCTAAGGTATTCAAACACTTCTTAAGAAAGATAGCATTTATCATTGGTGTATTTGTCTAAACTACTTTTTTCTCATAAAAAACATCTTTCTTAATTAACAATCGAAAGCAAGATAAATTTAGAAAAAATAAAGAATAAATGATTTTTTGATTTCTAAAAAAATGTATTTAGAACAAAATCAAATTTACAACGGTCTATAGTATATTCATTTTAGCTTTCATATATATGGAGTCTTTGAAGAAAAAAAAGAAACAATTCAGAAAATTTTGAATTGGTCTGTCAAAGTGCTTTTGTACAAACAACGTTAGCCTCAAGCAATACAACAAGTGTCAGTGTATGGACTCTTTACTTTCAAGATATTTTCGGACAAACTTATTAAGTTATTCTCCTAATTAAAATATGGTTTTAAAAAAAACTACTTCCATCTCAAATTATTTATTTATTTTTTATTTATATGTCCCTTAACAAATATTAATTAGGAGGATATTTAACCTATTTTGTCCATTATTCATGTCTAAGTTATAATCTCTCTCTATTAATGTTTATTCTATTTATGTGTTATCTTCATTATGACAAATGATAAAATAGAGAAAAACTAATTAGTTATGTCTTAAACTTTTAAAATAATAAATAATTTAAGATAACTATTTTTAATAATTACGATAAATAATTTGAGACATAAAGAGTATTATCATACAATCTCTAAATAATTCTTTGTTAATTATGTGTACTAGGACTGGCTAAAGATTTTAAGATAGGCATGTGCTGGGCAACATATGAGTTGCACGTGTTGAGACTGCGGTACATTTGCTTTATTAATAAGTAATTAAATGTGGGTTTTGAGGTAAATCACTTTAATTAGCAGGCATACTGAAAAAGACGTAGCATGTTTGATTGTTACTCTAGTTTGAGAGGTCTTTCCATAAAGACAATTACATCTTAATGACAAGAAAATTAGAGTATGTTATATGAACTTTTATTGTGTATGTGATCATGAAGGAAGATGATTACGATAAGTTGACAGTTAACATAACACAATAACAATGCAAATACGTTAAGAGATCTCTAATTAAACTTTTTCTTAATACTAATTGATATATGTAGCTTGTATTACAAGTTTATTGATTTGTTAAGTTAATAATATTAATACTATAAAAGAGTATGGTGCGACGAATGAAATTCTCCCCTCGTTAGTTAGAGGTTTCAGGTCCCTTTAAATCTGTTAAGTTACATGAATCTTAAATAATTGGATCAATAAATTCTGAATACCAGATGATTAAATAAAAAATTTAATAATATCAATATATAGTTCATGAATAGAAACGGAAGCTTCCTAGCAGTTCAAATGGGGCACTATAAGAGGGCTGCTGGATCCAATATTTAGCCCAATCTTCTATGAGGTGGGACAAGTGCGCATCTATTTAATAAATAGTCGAAAATTATAACTTTTTAAATTTTAGTCGTCTCAGAATTAACTTGAACTCAAAAAAATGAATTGAAGATCATAACAAAGTTTCAAACTTCACATATATGGGTACGAATTTGAATTAGGGACTGCCAAACTTAAATTTAGACCCAAATGTTATGATATCAGTGACGTAATTGTCATTGATATCAAATTAACCATGTCTTACAAACTTGTTAACTATACTAAAAGAAACAACTAAATTAAGTAATTTAACTTATACTTTTCCTTAATAATATGCTTATCGAGAAAAATAAAAGTATAGAGAGGACAAGAAAAGTTTAGTAATAGTGGTCCATCTTGTTGTCATCGCAATCAATTCTTAGCTTACACATCATAACAAGCCAATTTACTTCAACCAGCGATGGCCCAAAAAAAAAACAAATTTGACCCTTGAGTTCATGAACGGCCATTTCGGTCCATTAATTACAAAACTAAAATAGAGATTAATCCATGTGTTATAGACTAAATAAAATAATTTATTTGTGTGATTATTCATCATTGGCACAATCACAGGATTTAAAAATAATTAAAAAAATTATCGCGATGTGTATGATTTTAGTGGCTCAAATTCAATTGATTGTCTCTGAGCCCAACTCAACAAATGGGCTAATGACATTTCATTTAATTTCACAGTTTGCCATTCAAATGTGACGGTTTTTAATTTTTCTCTCAAATGGAACTTATGCCTATTGGGGCATAAGTTCTTTAAAGAACCCGGCACAAGTTGTGTCAGATTCCTTAAAAAACATAGACCCAATTTATTTGAGGGACAAAAATTAAAGACCAGCACAAAATAGGGAAAAAGTACAAATGGCCCATGGAGTTTTATGAGAAGATTTTCAAATGGGCTAATGATAAAATCCAAGTGGTTGTGATCCACTGTTCCAGAGTGTTTGTACAAATGGCACGGATCGGTTAATTTTTGGGTCATTAATTAATGTTTAGTCACTAATTGAAAAATAGCTAATTCTTCATTAAATATGAGAGAAATAACTTTTCTGCACTATGCTACTCATCTACTTAATTGGACCTAGTTACATATTTGAGAGACTCCTTAAAAATAAGCTTAAATTCTTTGAGATGATGCAAAAAGTTATTTTGGTCACCAAACATGGAATCACCTATTCAAATTATTGCATGTTTAAAGAAAACTTTTTTAACATCTCGGCAACAAGGTCGTTTGGTTTGGGAACAAGTTAACTCAGAATTATTATCCCACCCTTCCATAGAGATAATTAAAATATTACAATCTCGGGATAACTAATCCCGGAATTAGTTATACAACAATTTTATCTCAATCAAATGTGAAATAAACTCATATCACGAATAGGACCGCTTCATCTTTAATCAAAGGTTGTGACAGATGAAAAACATAAGTATTGGGTTCATATATATGAATTCAACATTTCCGACATTATATATATATATATATATATTTATGAAAAATTATTTTTTCATAAATAGTAAATTATAAATTCATAATTTCATAATAGGTCCGATAAAAATATGCCCTAAATATTAAGCCTATTAAATTAAGTTAACGGATCTGTCTCTAATCAGAGGTCTTGGTTCTAACTATTAATAAAGCCTTCTTATATGAGAATCCTAATAGGAAGCACTCATGGTTCATAAAAATATATGCAAATGTTTATAAACAGCACATACCCAATTGATTTTACCAGCGGTGGATTAATTATGGTCCATCTGTGTCAATTCTACCCCAACCGTTTAAAAGTTTATACACTGAATGGATCGAGGTCTCTCCCAAGGTTATAGAATGGGAAAAAGATGATATGTTAATTAATGGGATTATAAATATCCTTTTCTTTTTAGAATTTTCTATCCCATGGATCATGAAATGGTCGGTTGAAGTAGGTTATACCTCACATAATATTCCATGCTTGCATAGAACTTTTCATACAAAGTTCTGGAAGAAATTGATTCAAAAAACCAAAGACGGTATCATTCACGGTCAAGAATTAATAGATCAGATAAAGACCACAATTGCTCATTATAAGGAGCAGAAACAATCACCACTGCAGCCAGAGGGTCATAGCCCATTCAAACATATTGCTAGAAGACTCCAGATTAAAAAAGAGTTCTTTCAAAGTCTGAAATTATCGCTTCTTATATGGCAGAGGTTAAAAAAAGATCTAATAAAAAATCTGGAAGAAGAATTTCCTTCATCAGATACATTCATGGCTTCTGTCCACACGGAGGAAGAAGATGAAGACAATGTCAATATCTTGGGGGGAGAATCTCAACCCTACGAAGACACTTTCAATATTGAGGAATATCTCAAAAAGTTTCAAGATAAAGTAGAAGAATCTTCCTGTTCAGACAATCCAAAGAGAAAGAAAAAATATGATTAAAGATATAGGACCCAACAACATTATCTGCTAACAAGGAATCTGCTTTATAAAAGCAAAATGCATTATTAGATTATTTTAATAAAGTAAAGCGCATTATTGTACTATTTGTGCCCCATGTATTTTGGCCCTTGCTATTTTTTCTTTTCCGATCACATGTAGTGGACTCCAATGTCGGCTACGTTTTGATCATTTGTTTTGTTTTGTTTAGGATTGATCCTCTATAAAAGGATCTCTCATTCTTAGTTAGAGATAGACTTTCGCCAACTACTTTCTCCATTTTATAAAAACTCTCTTTATAATAAAAGCTTAAAGTTTGTTGTACATCCTCTGCTCTGAGCACAGCCTCAATCAACTTAAGGTAATTTTAAATTTTGTTTTTATTTTATTTTTAGTCTAATTTTATATTCATATTTAGCCTAAATGAAAGGCTAAAAACCTCGTGTTGAACTATGTTGCACTAAACTACTGATAATCATGTTACTAATGCTTTAATTAGCAGAAAACTATGTGAGGAAATACTGAGGTTTGGTAGAGAATAACCCAGACAGAATGTCTGAAGCTCGGACTGATGGCCATGTTCAAGCCCGCTAAGTTATGATTGCGTTAGGGCGTTTTTGGATCTGTCTTGAGTTAAGATAGCATCCGACAAGATTTTTAACCTCTAATAGTATACCCTCGAGTCTCCTCTGTGGTCATGGTTATAGCTTTTTCTAAAGTCATTACGAAATTATGTAAACAGAAAGCAGGAAGAACAAAGAATATATAAACGACTAAATGCCATTTTAAATTTCCTTCATTTGTAAATTTGTTAGAATTCAACGTAATATTCAACGTAAACAAATTTCAAGCGTACCCCAACTTAAGTGCACGAATACATTAAATTTTAAGGTAAATTTGGAATATACTAATATTGACATTAAAGTGATAGTTTAAGAGTTGAAATGAAGTTGAACTTTAAATACTAGTTTAAGTGTCTAAGGACTCTAAACTCTTGCTTAGTAGTCTGTTTCGGTCAAACTTTCAAAATTTATCTAACTTCTGAAAAATATTTTTTGAATTTGTTTTAGAAGTTATAATAAAAAAATACTTATTATCAGAAAATATAATTTTGAACAGCAAAAATAAAACTTTTCGTTGGGAGCCTGCTCCAGAAATGAGCCATGTATTTACCCGGATTTGATCGGATTTCAATATGAGTACCGAACATCATACACCAAAAACAGAGTTGGAAACCAGAAAAAAGAAAAAAAGACCAACCAAGTTGCAGATCTCTTTTTTCAAAATTAGAGCAATAGCTTATAATCGAAAGGCTATTTCAATCTTAGTTCTTGGTAAGCTTAATATCTTTTTCTGTTAATGTTAACCTCTTTTTTTTCCAGTAACTGCAGTTGGGGTTTTGGTGCAGCTATATATTTTTCAGTTTCTTTTGTATTTACAATTTGCTAGGGATGATTAGGGTTTTGCAATTTGGGTTAAACAACTAATTATTATGTTATTGCTATTACTGCCTATTATTATGGTTGTCTTTGCATTTTTTCTTGAGCGGAGGTCTATCGGAAACAGCCTTCCAGACTCTTCACAAGGCAGAGGTAAAGTCTGCTACACTCTACTCTCCCCATACCCCACATGGTGAGATTATACGGGGTATGTTGTTGTTGGTACACAACTAATTATTGGACCTTTTTTTTTGTTTCTCCTTATTATGTAGCTATTAATATCAAGTTTTATAAGCTTAATAGAAGCAAATAGTTATGGGTTTCCTGTTTCTATTTACAAGTATTAGTATAACTAATTTGTTTAGTCCTGTGTATTTGTAAAGTTTGCAACTTTGTGATATTAAGGGTGTGTTTGGTACAAAGGAAAATGTTGTCTTGGAAAATAAGTGGATTTCTTACTTATTTTCTATTGTTTGGTAAGTAAGCAAAACAATATTATCGCAAAAGCATTTATATGTAATTTAGCAAACTATTATTGGGTGGGATGGGGCGGGGAGTGGGGCTGGTGGGTGGGAAGGAGACAATGAACTTGGAAGGCCACTTTTGGAACTTGTTTTCCCTATTTCCATTAGGAAAGCCAAATATGGTAAAATTGGAAAACATTTTCTGGAAATATTTTCCTCCATACTAAACACACTCTAAGAAGAAATGGATGAGTTATTTAATTTGATAATGTGAACAAAAGTTTTTGTTCAGATTGTATGGAGATGTTCCTCATTTTGTATTCTTCTTTATTCTCTACAGGTTCTTATTGGCGAATATTGTTATACAATATGGGGAAAAAACGATGCTTGCCTCGAACTTCACCTCCTGATATATTTCGCGACCTTCCTGGGAATGTAATAGATGAAATTCTTATGTGTTTGCCTTTTCGAGATGTTGTGAGGAAAAGCATCTTATCGAAAAAATGGAGATATATGTGGTGTAGCCTTCCACAGTTGTAGCTTTGTTACACACATTGGAAACCCGAGGAGGATTTAACTGACTTTACAAGTAACTTCGTAAAGATTGTCAACCACTTTCTTATCTATCATGTAGGATCGGTTACAAAGTTTACCCTCTGCATTCCTTATTTGGATATATGTCCTAATCATGTAGTACCTAGGGTCTATTATCCAAGGGAATGGAGAGATTGATGACGATGTCACACATCGTATCGGGGCAGAGTGGATGGAATGGAGGCTCGCATTTGGAGTCTTGTGCGATAGAAAGGTGCCACCAAAACTTAAAGACAAGTTTTATAGGGTGGTGGTTAGACCGACTATGTTGTATGGGGTGGAGTGTTGTCCAGTCAAGACTTCGCACATACAAAAGATGAAAGTTGCGGAGATGAAGATGTTGAGATGGACGTGTGGGCATACAAGGAGAGATAAGATTAGAAATAATGATATTCGAGACAAAGTGGGAGTGGCCTCGGTGGAGGATAAGATGCGGGAAATGAGGTTGAGATGGTTCGGGCATGTGCAGAGGAGAGACATAGATGTCCCAGTGCGGAGGTGTGAGAGGTTGGCAATGGACGGGTTCAAGAGGGGTAGAGGTAGGCCGAAGAAGTATTGGAGAGGTGATTAGACGGGATATGACGCAGGTGCAACTTATTGAGGACATGACCTTAGATAGGGGGTTTTGGAGGACACGGAGTAGGGTATAAGGGTAGTAGGTAGTCGAGCGTAGTCATACTTACGCTTACAAAATGACAGTTGTAGTGTTTTTACTGTAGACCGATTAGCCTACCACACTTATAGGCGTAGTATTGCTTTATAGTCTCATGTAGTTTAATTTCTGCTTCAATGTGTTCTTAGTGTGCTTTGTTTATCTTATTTAGTTGTGTTAGCTACTGCTTCCTTTTGTTAGAATATGCTATCACGACGTATTCGATTTTGGTATCAACATGTTCATACCGCTTTAATTTTTTGTCTGAGTCTGACAGTTTCTCTTGCTTTGCTTTGTTTGTGATTATGATTTGTCTTGAGCCGAGGGTCTCCCGGAAACAACCGCTCTACCCACCAAGGTGGAGGTAAGGTCTGCGTACACTTTACCCTTTCCAGACCCCACGTTGTGGATTTCACTGGGTATGTTGTTGTTGTTGTTGTCGTCCTAATATTGACAACTTGATACGTTACCTCTCTAGAAATGGCATTCAAAATCTTGTTCTTAGACTTCCAATCAGGGGTAAGCCATACATATTGCCTGCTTCATTACTCACATGTTCCCAGTTAAGGCGTCTGACTCTCCAGAATTGTTCGATACTTTATCAACAAGACTTCAAAGGAGTTGATAGGTTAATTAGCCTAGAACTACGTGATGTTACAATTTCTTCCAAGTTGCTTGAACGTTCAATCTCTCGTGCTTGTTGCTCGAGCAGTTGGTGCTGCAGATCTCAGGTGCTTTAAGTGACGTCATTGAAATTAGTGCGCCCATGCTGAGATCCTTTGACTACACAGGCAATATAAGATCTATCTGTTTAAAAAATATCCCTCTTCTGGCAAAGCTTTCACTTTCGCATAGAGAATATTATGTGGGAGCAGGAAAATGTAACATTGCCAAGTTTTTTGAGTCTTTCTTTGCTCTCGAGCACCTCCACTTGAATGACATGGTAAATGTTGCTTCATGCCCCTCATTGTAATTAATGCATTTTCAATCATAGAACTTCTTTTGGGCTTTGAGTCACTCTGATTTTTGGTATTTTCTTCCTAGTTCTTTGCTGCAGGAGCAGGTGAAGTACCAATGAGGCTTTCCTATGATCTTTGTTATGTCAAATATCTTTGCATATATAGTATATATCTGTCTGACCCGAATGAGGTTTCATATGCTCTTTGCTTGATAAGAAGCTTCCCGTTTTTACAATCTATGGAAATTAAGGTTCTCTTCTCTCTTTTTATGTAATGGCTTCTTATTTTCATCCTCCTTTAAATCATTAATAGGCTCACAGAGTTGTGTTTTGGTTCATCTTTCTTAGGTGGAGTCTGATGACAATGATATACCCGCTCTAGAATCTCTTGAAGTGGACGTTTATCAGATGTGACATTTAATTACCTCAAGGAAGTTAAGCTAAAAACACTTGTGGCACAATTCCGGAGATGCAGCTTGTGAAGCTTCTGTTGGCCAAGTCTCCCCTGAGCTGGTGAGCATGCTAATCGAGCCATGTCTAGTTGAAGAATCTGCAACGGTCAAAATATTTGCTAAGCTTATAAAATTTCAGCGGGCATCACCCAAGGCAGAAGTTGTATGTAAGTTGGATAAGCATCCGAATAGCCGTTCTGTTTGATTTGCTCGTCTTCCATCAGACCATGATCCTTTGCACAAATGTTTTGGAAGTTGATGTGAATCGACAGTACCAAGTACTGATGCAGTAGTATAACACTGAGTTTTGCCTAACATGGATATATTAATTCTTCAACTTTGTCATTACCGTGCTTAGTGCTTTTTACTTTACATGCCTCATGCCTGTGCTTGAAACGAGACTTGCAACAAGGATTACTACTGTGGTTATTTATTTCATACTTCAAAGTTAGGTTGTTGGTTGCAGTGTGTTTATCTTCTTGATCATATTGGCATGCTTGAAGCCTTTTCTCAAAGTATTTTATGGCTGTAAAGTAGGGCCATAGTTTTGATACTAAAGTAACACTGATATGGGACTTCCGTTTTAGTTATGCACTTTGATATTTGTTGTGTTGTGGCCTTTCAAAGTCATTTTATATAAGATCACAATATACCAACACTTTTTCTTTGAATTCATTCTATTTCATATCCACTGATCCTGGAAGAGATCAGGAAGTTCGGAGGATTGGAGGTATGGAGAAAGGAGGGCATTTGAACTCATTATAGTATTATTAGCATGCATCGACTAGAGGCGACATACATTAGTATGTATCACAAAGCTGGTCGATGCTAGTTGTAATAGTTGAAGATAGGGGTCGAACAAATAGTGATGCAAGTTTTCATCAAAGCGCCAGAAAAGGGTAAGAAGTTTTAGCCCTTAAGATAAATTAAGGAGTTGTTTGGTTGCTGGTTTGATTTATGCAATTAGTAGTTATGCAAGATTTAGTTATTTATGTATTCCTGTTAGTTATTCCATTTTCTTTTTTGTATAAAATAATATATCGATTTCCTCATAATTTATACATGTATTGGTTCTTCTAGATTGTAAATTGGTAACCAAACATCGTAATTTATATGCTGAATTTTATATATAATAACTAAAATACTACCAAACATAATATTAATTATGCTAATTTTAATACATAAATAACTTACTTCTTAACCAACAGCCAAACCACCCTAAGAGAATAAAGTAACAAAATAAGGAAAAAGAACACACAAAAATCTGGTCATGTTTAGTTGATAACTCACAGCTCACAGGTAAACATAGTTGCCTAACTCGTGAAATATCTAATTAGATCACATGACTCGTGACAACAATTTAAGGTAAACAACTACTCTATAATCAATTTATATGACATTTTTTTCTTTTTATTCGGTCATAAAAAAATGACATATTTCTATATTTACTAATTAGTAATAATGTAACTTTAAATTTCTTATTAAGGAAATAATTTTTAACCACATTTCTCAATATTTTATTTTAGATCACAAATTTCTAAAATCTTATTCTATTTGTCTCAATTTATATCATACATTTTCCATTTTAGTCAATAAAAAAAGAATGACATATTTTTTTATTTGACAATAATTTAACTTTAAATTATATCATTTATGCTTTACGAGGTGATTTATAACAACACAAATAGTTTTGACTTGTTTTAGACCACATAATTCAAAAATCTTCCTTTATTTTAAAACTCCATGCTCAATCAAACTACATCACATTAGAACGAAAAAATATTACTCTCCCTGTCTCAATTTATATGGCGTAGTTTGACCTAACACAAAGTTTAGGAAATAAATGAAGACTTTTGAATTTATGGTCTAAAACAAGACAAATATATTTGTGTGGTTATAGATCATCTAGTTAAACGTAAATTTAAAGTTAAATTATTATCAAATAAGGAAATGTGTCATTCTTTTTGGGACTGGCTAAAAAGAAAAGTGTGTCATATAAATTGAGACATAAGAAATACTCCATCCGTCCTAATTTAAGTGTCTTAATTTGACTTGACACGAAATTTAAAAAATAAAGGGAGATTTTTGAATTTTATGGTCTTAAATAAAAATGTGTGAGATCTTTTAAATCTTGTGGTCTTAAACTTGTTTTGAAATTAAAAAACTTACTTTGTACTCTTTTTGAAGCAGAAAAAAAGGTAAGATACTTAAATTAAAACGGCGAAAATACTTTTTTTCTTAATCAACCACCTTCATTTTAATAAAATGAGGACGGAGTAATCACAATACTATAAATACCAAAAACAAAAAACAGCCAACTTTCCATTTTCAATACCAAAACACTAGTTGTAGCAGTGTACTTTCCAGTTTCCACTACCCCAAAATCTCAACTTTCCAAATTACCCCCACAAAAAAAAAACTTGGTTTTCCACAAAAGTTGTAAATTGTAAATACTTCTTTCTTCAATTCTTGCGGAACCTTTTTTTTGTTGTTCTTTTGATTGAATAGATCTCTATTTCTTCTATGAATAAGTTTAGTTTATTGTTTTAATCTTGTGGGTGTCTTTAATTTGTTGATTTTATGCAGAAAATCTTAAAATCTTGAAAAAATAAGATGAAATCTGGAAAGGGTCATCATGGGGAAGAAGAAGAGGATGAGTATGATTTTGGTTGTAATAGAGATGACACACCTTTCAGTAACAGAACAAAAGGTTTGTCAATATTTTGATGTTAGTGTTTGTTGTAGTTTTATTTTGAGCCGAGTTTCTATTGGAAACAACATATCTATCCTCTAAAAAGTTAGAGGTAATGTCTGCGTACATCCTACGCTTCCCAGACCCTACTTGTGGGATTACACTTATGTTGTTGTTTTGTTTGTTGTATTTTTGTGGTAGAATTTTATAAAGGAAGCATTTTTGAGGTGGATTTTGAAGTGTGAAGGAAAATCTTGAAAATTTTGGTTTCGGTTAGTTGTTTAAAAATCCCGAGCCAAGGGTCTATCTGAAACAACCTCTCTACGTCCCACCAAGGTAGTCCCACCAAGGTAGGGGTGTGTACACTCTGCCCTTCCCATACTCCACTTATGGGATTACAGTGGGTATTTGTTGTTGTTGTTGGTTAGTTGTTTAAAAATGTAATTTATTTTATTGGTATTGATAGATGGGAAGAACAATGACAAAACCAAAGTTTTGTGAATATTTTGATGGTAGTGTTTTGTTGTAGTTTTATGGTAGAATTTTATAAAGGAAGCATTTTGAGGTGGATTTTGAAGTGTTAAGGGAAATCTTGAAAATTTTGGTTTTAGTTAGTTGTTTAAAAATGTAATCTTTTTTATTGGAGTTGGTAGATGGGAAGAACAGTGACAATACCAAAGGTTTGTGAATATTTTGATGTTATTGTGTTGTTGTAGTTTTATGGTAAAATTTTATAAAGGAAGTATGTTGAGGTGGATTTTGAAGTGTAAAGGGAAATTTTGAAAATTTTGGTTTAGGTTAATTGGTTAAAAATGTGATTATTTTTTAAAATTTTGGAATTGATAGATGGGAAGAACAGTGACAAGGCAAATGCAATTAGGTTGAAGCATTCAGTAACAGAGCAGCGTCGGAGGAGCAAGATCAATGAGAGGTTTGTTTTTTATTTTCTAATTTTAGTTATAGTTGATTCAAACAGAACAAAAGAGCTATTGTATTGATCAAGTCTGAAATAATTACAGTGAGCTTGTTTATTCCACCTTCTATCGGACGCTTCAACTATTTGTTTATATAGTGTGTGAAGTCTAACTAATGGAAAGTGCCTATGAATTAGTTCCAAGAAGCAGCCATTCACGTCAGGAATAGAGGCCGTTAAGGGTGTACTTGCTTTTCCTTTTTTTCATCGAGATTGGGTTGGTGTTCAGTGTACCGCTTGTCTAGCCTATGCTTTGCAAGCCTACATAGGGTACAAGATCGAAAATAATGCATTGAATGGATGCCCTGGCATTGAGAAGGAACTACGCTTTCAGAGGCGAAAGGCCATGGGGAGATACCGTCAACCAGGCTTGGTAACTGTTGCTAACATAAGCCGCTAGTGGAAAAAATTACTCCTAATGGTCATAAATCGTAACAATCAACTAATTCTTTTTGTTTGATTGAAGGTAATAATTCATTATGATGGGGAAATCCCACATATATAAAAAGGTAGAAAATCGCAGACTAAACTTGATTCTCTGCTAAGAGCAGCTAATCATCAACACTGACTGGAATATCATGCGATGTGTGTGTATATATGTTTCACTAATATGTACAAAGTGTTGGTTCCTCTGAATGATCATCCATTTTCCTCTTCCCATTTTGTACATATACGTCCTATTCTCTCCTTCTCGCTTTTTCCTCATAAATTCCACCCTAGCATTCCAAACACGTAATACAATGGACACCTTAGCTTGTGTGCGATCAGGCAATTAAGCAACAAATGGCTCAATTCCTCTCTCACGTACTTGCACATGAAAAGCCAACTTATTGTAATTACTAATAAGCAACAAATGGCTGAGAGGAATCAAAAGTTGGCTAAAAAGGCAATAAATGGCTGTTCAGCTTCCTCTCAGCTCACCTGGCCATAGTGGTTACGTTTGGTAGAATCTTGGTTAAATTCCAATGAGGTTTTAGAAATAGTTTCTTTGCAAATTTTATATCGGCGCAATCCCCTCCACGCCCCATGGGCGTATGTGCTCAGCAAATGGAAAAAGGAATGAGACAAAGGGAAAGGAAAAAATCTTGAGTTGACCAATCAATAGGCTCCGTACTCCCTTTACAAAATAACACCAGAGATCAAGTAAGGAGTTGGACATTTGTGTGCGAGAGAGTGGGGCTATGATTTTCCAAAACAAGAATTAGTCTAAATTCAGTCAGTTTTGATGGCTGAAGGAGATAATACTGGATTTAGGTTCCAATACATAAACAAAGAAGAGATAGGAGTTTTATGCTTCAAATGGTAGATGGGAGTGTCTAAGGTCTCATTTTGGACGAAGAATTGCAATGGGCTAGTAGCAAGAAAGGGATACTCCCTGTATTTCAATTTATTTGTCTTAGTTTGACTCGGCATGGAGTTAAGAAAATAAAGAAGACTTTTAAATCTTGTGGTTTTAAACTACATGTGTGTGTAATGTACCAAAATGTCCTTTGAATCTTGTGGTCTTAAATATGCCGTGTAGGATGATGGGTGTATAGAGTTTCTAAATATAGAAAAGTGGCATTCTTTTTTAAACAGACAAAAGGAAAGACAAACAAATTGAAACGAAGGGAGTATTATTTTTTTTGAGATTGAGCAAGAAAGTGATATTAATACTTGCAGACTAGGACAAGGCCAAAAAAATACGAAACTAGGAAGTCAGTTAGGACTTAAGACTTAACAACAGGCAAGCCTGCAAAAGATTCTAAAGAAGCAGTCGAAGCTTCTTAGAACTGATAAACTTCATTCGTGAATGGAAAGATATTAACAGCAAAATGCTTTAATATTCCATTAGGATTTACTGGCAGTCTACTGAAACAATTGGATTATAGTTATCAACCTTACAAACTCTAAGCAGTAAATTCTGAACTGGCAAGGCACTAGTGAAAATAAAATAAGTTGCAAACCTGAGAAAAAGATGATGCATGCTTACATTTCGAGACCACAGAGGTCTTCAAACTGAATATTTGCTTTGAAAGTCTGCCACTTGGTATTATAGCAAACTTTGAAATATACTTGCTCTGCACTGATGTAAGTCATTTTGATGAACATCTGATGTCTTCTCCATTTATATGTTCTGTGATTTTCTTTTGGGAAAGTTGCACATTTGGCCGGGCGGCCAAAAATAAGTACACTCGCTAGCCAAATATCAAAAAATATACATTAAATGTATATTAATTTTTATAAATATACATTTGTCGGCTATTATTTTGGTGTGCGGCTATTTATGTCAATTTCTCTTTTCTTTTCTCTTCATTTTTGCGTTGCAAACGGCTATCTATAAATACTCAAATGTGATTCACAAGATGTTGGATTTATTTTGTTGTGACTTGATCTTTAGAATTTGAAACCATTGTCAGATTTGTCTAAAATGCTTAAACACAATTTCTACACTCTTGACAAAACGTTTGTCTATCTCTAGATTTCAGATGTTGAGAAATTTGATACCCCATACTGATCAAAAACGAGATACCGCGTCATTCTTGTTCGAGGTACATTTTAAAAAGAACTTTTTAGCCTCTTCTTCTTTAAAGTTTAGATTTATTGGTTACTTTTGATGTTTGTATGCAGGTAATTCAGCATGTACAGTATTTACAGGAGACGGTACAAAAGTATGAAGGATCGTATCAACCTTGGAGCTCGGAGCCTACAAAACTTATGCCATGGGTAAATTATGTACTAGTTATAACATATCTATTGTCACCATTACTTTTTTGGTTGTGAACTATGAATTGGACACTCTAGAGTCTAGCTCTTAGCTGTGCTAAATATTTGATTCCTCTAACAGAAAATACTCTTGCTTCAGCTTGTTAGATGTTATGTGATTTTACGTCAATTAGGAATGATTTGATTAGGGTTCTGATTGTGTAGTTTTACACTTGCCAAAATTGTACATATTGCAATACTATAAATCCCAACCAAGCTTGAGGGAAATAATCAAGTTTTGCAGTGCAATTCTCTCTACTTTTAAGAAGGTTAATTATAGAGAAAAGTTGCACATGAGTAATGATCAATGATAAAGTGGAATTTTATATGGAGTGGTATTCCCTTTTTTACTGACTGGTAATGTAGTACTCCCTCCTGATAAAAAAGAGTGTCACTTAGCCTTTGTTTTTTGGTTCAAAAAGAGTGTCCACTTACCAAATTAATAAAGAATTAACCCTATTTTTTTAGATTTGCCCTTATTAAAATTTAAGTGACCAAATCTCAATACCTATTTAATTAGGGGCATTTTAGTCAAATTACCTATTTTTGCCTAGGAGTTAGTATTTTCTTAAGGGGTGTGAAAATAGCTAAGTGGACACTTCTTTTGATCCGGAGGGAATGTAGTCTTAATAGAGACAAAAACTGCGGATAATTCAGAACTATCTGTACAGCTGAACTTGTAAAAGACACATTTAGCACTAGTCTATCTACCAGAATACCACATTAATTGCTCCCATGCTGGCAAATCGTTCTTATGTCGAATCAAATTGGAAAGAGAATTCTCTTTCTTGTACTCATAACCCCCCCCCCCCCCCCACACACCCACACACATAAACGTGCACAACTCTCTGGTGAACGTTGATGTGCATGTAATTTCAGGTCATATCTATGTACTGATATATGCATGATGCTCTCATTTTGTGGTTTCATTGTTTTTGGCTGAATACATTGACGGTTCCTTAAACTTGCCATTAAATTTCATTTAGACATTGGAAGTATGACATGTTCTAATTGAGCACCTGAACACATGATGAAGTGTTCCTATCATACATTTCTGACTCATATTTTGGAAAAATTTCTACGCTTGTTCACAAACACCCATTACGTAAATAAGTTAATCACATAAATTATGTCTCCTCCTTTGATTGTACACATCATCAATTGAAACATGCATGAGGTTTTCGGTTTATTAAGGCAAATGTGTATGATAAAAAGGAGGTGACTTATCATATTTTTAATGGTTACCTTATGTTGGTTTACAAAGGATTGCAGGAACGGAAATTACAAGTAACTGCTTATGTAAGAATTGAAATTACAATTCAACTAGAATTGAAAATTACAATAAAACGACAAAACTGAAATTACAATTTTGTTGAAGAAGAAAAACTGGAAACTGTTTTTGCTGAGTCGAGTGTGGCACTCTGTCCTTAAGACAATATTGCCCCCGTATGTATCCTTTATACGTCCTGGACGATTCGTCTCCCAAGATAAAACAACAATGGAACAATTGAACAAAGGAAACTCAAGAGCTACCGTGAAGAATATTGAGTAACGAAATGATGCTTGGAAGTTGTAGGAAGAAATCTGTTTTCTGCTTTGTGTATTTTCGTGTATATCAAGTGTGCCTCAACAATGGTGTAAGGTGTTTATATAGGTGAGGAAGGACTGTTTGACTGCCTCCATAACAACCATTATTGGCCAAATAATGACCATTATGGAGGTAGTAAAGCCACCAAATTAAAGGAGAGAAATACCAACGGATTGGCCATTATAGGAGATGTAATTCAGCCAAAATAAATGGTTGAATTGAGTGCTAGACGTTTCTGTTCGTGTCTGCCGAAATTCTGAATTTCTGGAAACTTCAGGGACCAAACCGTACATCTTGAAACTTCGGGGATCAAACCGTACATCCGAAAGAATTTTGGTCCAAACCGTACTTTCGAAACTTCGGGATCAAACCGTACTTCGGCAAAGTTTCTCGGCCCAAAAAGATAATATCGAAGGCCCAGCCACGGCCCCACGAGCCCCCGCGAGCCCGTGAGCCCGTGAGCCCGTGGACCCGAGGACCCGACAACCCGGAACCCGGAACCGGACGGGCGGGCGGCGGCGGCGCGCCTGTGGTCTTTCCTCGAACCGAAGCACATCTAGGTCCTCCCTCCTTTAAACACATGGGATACCCCTTGGGGTCCCAAACCCCAAACCAATTTCGAGTCTTATATACACAACAATTCTTTCTTCCTCTACCGATGAGGGAGAATTGAACACAATACCACACTTTCCATGCTTCAAACACCTCACTTCGTGGATCAATATATCTTTCATTTCTCAACGAAATTTGATGATTCTTGGCCCTACGGTTATCTACGTACTTAGTAGATCATGCATGTGTGAAGAACCGGATTCTCCAACATACGTAACACTAGTGTTTAAGCCGTTAAAGTTGGTCGGTCGCAACTCCCGCCAAAGGCAAATTTTCAACAATCCCCTCTTGAAAGAGATTTTGGCGCACTCACATGGTGCCCTTTTCATTTCCAGTAATATTTCAGCGGACCGATGTTGCATAAGGAGAGGTAGCTTCAGCTTTGAACCTTCCATAGTTGAATACCATCGGACTTACTTACTGCGCGGTGAACGTGATGTCTTGAACCGTCAGTGTTTAGTGTAAGCCAAGACAATGGTACCAACACAACAAATTCCCTTACTCTCTTCTTCGTAATGTTTTGTCCGTTTTGGCCATGGACAACGTCTTGGATTCTTAAGTGCGTTCATTTTGAGGCGGCCCGTCCTCGCACTTAAATAGGTGGTCTCCTACAAGGTATCCTGCTATACCCCACTTCACAAGTGTTAGGAACCATTAAAAATTTTCCAAGAACCTAACCTCAACTGTTGAGGATCATTACGAGTTTTGAAAACTTAACCTTTACCCATACTGAGATAGCACTTAACGTCTATCGCGGGAACGGCTTTGGATTTGGTGTTTCTTTTCAGAAATCACTATCCGAAGTGCTCATACTTCCACTGAAGCGATCAACTGAACCTTTACAACTTCGTTTTCCCATTGAACCAAATTATTGGGATCTCCAGTTCGTAAGGTTGGGTTACCACTGTATTGGTCCTTATATTTTGGGTTTTAAGCCCATTCCCCTAGACAGACAAGCTATCTGATCCTTGAGTAGGCCCTTTGTCAATGGGTCTGCTATATTATCCTTTGACTTGATGTAATCAATGGATATTATACCCGTGGTGATCAGTTGCCTAACGGTCTTATGCCTCCGTCGAATATGACGAGACTTGCCGTTGTACATAATATTCGTGCCCTTCCTAGAGCCGACCGATCGTCGCAGTGGATCATTACCGAAGGTACGGGTTTGTTCCAACACGGAACATCCTCTAAGAAGTCATGAAGCCACTCGGCTTCTTCTCCCGCTTTGTCTAAAGCGATAAACTCCGATTCCATCGTGGATCGGGGCGATGCAAGTTTGCTTAGAGGATTTCCAAGACACGGCCCCCACCACCAATTGTAAATATATACCCACATTTGGTGGACTTGGCGTTCTCTATATCGGATATCCAGTTTGCATCACTTTGTACCCTTCTAGTACAAATTTGGATATCTCGAATAGTGCAACTCGAAATTTAACGTGTATTTCGGTATTGTAATACCCGATTCAATGCCTTCCGTGATTATCACTTGGATTACGGGTGAATCTAGCCAACTTATTGATCGCATAAGCAATATCGGGTCGGGTGCGGTTTGTGATATACATCAAACTACCGATCACTGTGCATATCGCTCCCGGTATACAGTGCACCAAGATTTTTATCAAGCTTTTGATTTGTATCCATTGGTGACGCTATCGGTGAACTGTCTAACATCTTGAACTTTCTCAAAACATCCTCGATGTAGTGAGATTGAGATAAGACCAGTCCGTCGACGTCTTAGAGATTTTAATCCCTAGGATGACATCTCGCGATACCCATATCTTTCATGTCGAAGCATTGTTTCAACATGTTCTTAGTCTCTAGGATTACCCTAGGACTGCTTCCTGTGATCAACATGTCGTCTACATACAGGCATATCATAACAAATGAGCCAGAGTTACCTTTCGTGTAGACACATTTATCACACTCATTAATGGCGAAACCCTTCGATAGTAGAGTACTATCAAATTTTTCGTGCCATTGCTTCGGGGCTTGTTTCAGCCCATACAGAGATTTGACAAGTCGACAGACTTTCTTCTCTTGTCCTTGAACTACATACCCCTCGGGTTGGTCCATATAAATTTCTTCTTCCAAATCACCGTTTAGGAAGGCTGTCTTAACATCCATCTGGTGTATCTCAAGGTCACGCAAAGCTGCGATCGCAATAAATACCCGTATGGATGTCATCCGGGATACCGGGGAGTAGGTATCAAAGTCGTCAAAGCCTTCTGTCTGTCGATAGCCCTTGACTACCAACCTGGCCTTGTATTTGTCTATAGACCCATCTGCCTTGTATTTCCGTTTGAGTATCCATTTACAACCCAACGGTTTATTTCCCGGAGGAAGATCAACCAACTCCCACGTATGGTTATGCAGAATGGAGCCTATTTCACTCTCAATAGCTTCTTTCCAGAGCGGTGCTTCTGGAGTTGACAACGCCCGAGCAATTTTCCTGGTTCATCATTAACCATATAAGCTACAAAGTCGGGACCGAAGGATTTATCCTTCCCGGCCCTTTTACTTCGCCTTAGATCCATCTCTCGGAGTCTCCAAGTTCGAGAATCGGGAACACTAGATTCGGATGTTCACCACCTCGAGATTCGCTAGATCCGAACCATTTAGATCCGGCGCTCAAGGACTCCGGTTCTTGAGAGCTTTGTGCATAACTTCATTTGCGAGAGGTTATGTCTTTCTCCTTTCTAGGAAAGGTACTTTCAAAGAATAGAGCATTCCTTGATTCCATTATTCTACCCCGTGGATATCCGGAATATCCGACTTATGCACTAAGAAGCGATAAGCACTATCGTTATTTGCATATCCGATGAATATGCAATCTACGATCTTAGGCCCAATCTTGACTCGCTTTGGCTTAGGTACTTCAACCTTTGCCAGACAACCCCACACCTTAAAATACTTGTAGGTGGGTTTCTTTCCTTTCCATGATTCATATGGAGTTTTGTCTTTACCCTTATGTGGGACTCTGTTAAGAATCGTATTAGCTGTAAGAACGGCTTCTCCCCACATGTTTTGGGGAAGTCCGAAATTGATAAGCAAGGCATTCATCATTTCCTTTAATGTGCGGTTCTTACGTTCCGCCACACCGTTTGATTGAGGTGAGTATGGGGCCGTCGTTTGATGAATAATGCCTTCTTGGGCACAGTATTCCTCAAAAGGCGCTACATATTCTCCCCTCTATCGCTACGAATGGATTTAATCCGTAGGCTCAGTTGGTTCTCAACTTCTGCTTTGTAACGTCGGAACGCTTCAAAGGCTTCATCCTTACTTCTTAACAAGTAAAGGTAACAATACCTTGTGCTATCGTCAATGAAAGTCATAAAGTACTTGTTCCCCCCTCTAGTTTGTGCAAACTTCAAATCACATATATCTGTGTGAATAAGTTCTGGAGGAGCGGTATTCCTTTCGACGGATCGAAAAAAAAGCTTGGTGAGTTTTGCCTCTACGCACACCTCACACTTATGTTGAGGGTGTACGTCGATAGACGACAATAACTTCATCTTTACCAGCCTTTGAATAGACTTGTAGTTAACGTGTCCTAATCTATGATGCCATAAATTGGAGGACTCAAGCAAATAAGAAGAAGGTTCAACTTTATTTCCTTGACGCAATACAGACATGTCATTCACTTTGAAGAGGCCTTCACAGACGAAGCCCCTCCCCACAAATGTGCCATTTTTAGTGAGTACAAACTTATTTGATTCAAATACTAGCCTTAAACCAGCATTAACCAATAAAGGTCCAGAAACTAGATTTCTTCTAATCTCTGGGACGTGCATCACTTCCTTCGAGTGAGTTCCTTGTCGGAAGTCATCTTCGGGACCACCTTTCCAACCCCTAGCACGTCCGAGGAAGCGTTGTTGCCCATGAACGACTTCTTGTCGGAGACCGGAGTGTACGTGGAGAAGGCATCTTTGTTGGAACGGATGTGTCTTGTTGCACCCGTGTCCACCCACCACCGCATCGGATTCTCAACCAAGTTGGCTTCTAGCACCACGGCCGAGAGATCCTCAATCATGTCATCCAGAGCGTGTCCTTGACGACGTTAGCTTGAGCCTTGCCTTTCGATTTGGCTTTTGTTGTTGCTCGGTCTTGAGCTTGCGGCATTCTTGATCCTATGACCGGGTTTCCCACGGTGATGACGGTTACCTCTCGAACGTCTCATTGCGGGGGCTTTGCCGTCTTTGTGGAACTTCCGCTTGTTGCTTGTTTTCCCTTTGGCCTCGGCCGCATTTGCCTTTGCCTCAAGCATGTTGTCTACCCTTTGGCAAGGTCTTCTTATTATCTTCCGGATTTGCGGTTTGATAACAAGCTCTTCAAAGGTCATCTCCTTTGTCTTGAGTTTCAAGTAACTCATAAACTCATTCCATGAAGGAGGTAACTTTTCAATCGCCGATGCAACCAAAAACTCGCTCGTTTGGTTTCGGTCCTTCCAAATCCAGGTGATATAAAATCATTTGGAATTCCCGGACTTGGGACATCATCGTCTTATCGTCCACCATTTGGAATTTTAGAAATTTCCCAACGATGAACTTAGTACCCGCATCTTGTGCGTTGTACTTCTTTTGCGCTTTTTCCCCACGCTCTTTGGCGGTGCCAACGGTGCAATAGACCGTGTAGAGAGAGGGTCCGCTAAGCGATTCAAGATATAGTTCTTGCACATGAAATCGCTATGATTCCATGCGTCACGAACCATCTTCATGCCATTAATGACATGGATACCAAGGCCCCCTTCACGCGTTTCATTAGGCGAAGAGTCCATTTCATCTCCACTTGTGGAGGATCTTCCGTAAGGAACCGGGCCATGCCCATAATCGTTAAGTAAAACAACATCTTTTGTCGCCATCTTTTGAATTTCGATCCCATGAATTTTTCGGGCGATCATGGTGGTGTGAGGAAGAGGGTGGAGCTCAACGATCGGGGAAGGCAGTGTTAGCACACGCTTGAGTAGAGCGCGCGCAGCAGCGCAGTGAAGGCGGCGGAGTTACCGCCTTGGCCGCAGCGGCAAGTGGCGGGGAAGGCGCAACGTTGCCTCGAGAGGCAGCAGCAGTAGCAGCAACATCGGTCATATTTTCAGCCATGTTATTCTAGTTACCGTAAGCAAAATATTGTCTTAAGATGTTGGTTTACAAAGGATTGCAGGAACGGAAATTACAAGTAACTGCTTATGTAAGAATTGAAATTACAATTCAACTAGAACTGAAAATTACAATAAAACGACAAAACTGAAATTACAATTTTGTTGAAGAAGAAAAATTGGAAACTGTTTTTGCTGAGTCGAGTGTGGCACTCTGTCCTTAAGACAATATTGCCCCGTATGTATCCTTTATACGTCCTGGACAATTCGTCTCCCAAGATAAAACAGCAATGGAACAATTGAGCAAAGGAAACTCAAGAGCTACCGTGAAGAATATTGAGTAACGAAATGATGCTTGAAAGTTGTAGGAAGAAATCTGTTTTCTGCTTTGTGTATTTTCGTGTATATCAAGTGTGCCTCAACAGCCCGTGAACCCGTGGACCCGTGGACCCGGAACCGGACCGGACGGGCGGGCGGTGGCGGCGCGCGTGTGGTCTTTCCTCGAACCGAAGCACATCTAGGTCCTCCCTCCTTTAAACACATGGGATACCCCTTGGGGTCCCAAACCCCAAACCAATTTCGAGTCTTATATACACAATAATTCTTTCTTCCTCTACCGATGAGGGAGAGTTGAACACAATACCACACTTTCCATGCTTCAAACACCTCACTTCGTGGACCAATATCTCTTTCATTTCTCAACGAAATTTGACGATTCTTGGCCCTACGGTTATCTACGTACTTAGTAGATCATGCATGTGTGAAGAACCGGATTCTCCAACATACGTAACACTAGTGTTTAAGCCGTTAAAGTTGGTCGGTCGCAACTCCCGCCAAAGGCAAATTTCCAACAACCTTATCTACGTAATGGACGCTTGAGAACATGCATAAAAAAAAATTAAATCTGGAGTCTGAAGTGTCTAATAGGGGCACTTTATCATGTGTTCAGGTGCTCAATCGGAATAGGCCATAGTACGAGTGTCTAGATGAAATTTACTGGCAAGTTTAAGGGGTTGTCGATGTATTTTGCCATTGTTTTTTATCTTTCCACTGTCACATGTGGATGTGTTCATGGTTTCAGAAGTGGAATACATTTTGCATTCATCTGATCTATGGCTAACTAACCTTTGTTAGATTGGTTTTTGGCTTTATTGCTTTCTGGTGTTGTCCTTCACTCCTGCAAAGATTACAACATATCCCCTCTTCTTCCACTTTACTCTCTCTTCCAAATGTAAAATTCCATTGATGCAACTTAGGCTATATAAGGGGGCTGCTACTTAGGCAATGATAAGTCCGTAGGTGAGTTGTAAGTTGTGATATTAACTACCCAAACTCTGTTTTGCATCTCTTAGTAAAAGGAAGTTAGGTGCATGACTACAAATACTTCATATGGAAACAGTATACTTAGTTATAAGTTTGTGCTACTTTTGAAATCTTTCAGAGAAACAGTCACTGGCGCACACAGAGTTTTCCTGCAAACTCTCAAGCCTTGAAGAATGGTACTGACACAGGACCAACATATTCAGGAAGGTTTGATGAGAATCTTTCAACTGTCACTTCGTCTGTGCAAGCAAATCAGCGGAATCCACTTGAATCTTATCCTGGTGGTGACGTTTCCTGTAAATCAATGGATCAAGAAAAGGAACTAGCTAGCAGGGAAATTGCGACATCGATGCCTCTTCAGGCCAGTATGCCAGTCCCTGTTCAAAATTATAGTGCCTTCTCTGACTCACTCCCTACACCTGCTTCTGACGAATATCCCAGCACTACTAATGCTCTGAATAATCAGGAGTTCGTGATAGAAAGCGGCACAATTAGCATTTCGAGTACTTACTCTCAAGGGTGAGTAAATTACTTTAAATTTAGAATGTAATTAGCATTTCAAACACACTCTCAACGCGGCACAATTAGCATGTCACAGAATGATGTTGCATGAAGAGATGTGGTGATATCTTATGTATGCCATTTTTGTTATGTTAAAGCTTGTGTATCTGTCATCGCAGATTTGGAATTTTTAAATGATTGCAATGATTACTTTATTTATTGCTTAAGCTAGCAGGTCGAAATTTCTCTAGGTAATGAGTTGTAGTTTTGTATGCCAAAAAGCTTGCGCAATAGGCAGAAGTACCACTTATATTCTCATCTTTATACTAGAAAACTGAAATATGTGAAGCTGAGCTGTTATTAGAACCTTATTTAAAAGGATAATATATGTACTTTTTACCTCATTTACAACAATTATGGACTTCTCATATGCATGTAGAGTTGTTGAAGTCGGAGTCCCTTTTTCGTGGCTGCTTATGTTAGACCTAGAGTTGTTCAAGAGAATAATTACTAAGGCTGGCCAACGGGGCGGGTTGGTCCGGTCCCGCCTCGACCCCGATATAAAAAAAAATATAATCAGTAACGGGACTCTAACCGGGACGGGACCTGGGCTCGTCCCGCCCGCCTCAGTCCCGCCCTGGTCCCGCCCGATCCCTCCCCTTTGGCCTCCCCCACCCCCCTATCCCCTTAATATTTATTTTTAACCCAATATTTCAACTATAAATACCTCATTTTATCTTCACATTTCTCACAAATCTTCCTACAATCTCTCTAATCTCTCAACAATACATCTCTCTATAAACAAGTCTACATTGCCTACTAAATATTTTATTTTATCGGCTTATTTATATTAAAGTTCAAAAATTGGGAGCGAAGTTGACAACTAGCTTGAGGATCATCCATCGAGCAAAGTTTCAATTTTCAAACTCGATCACACGTCGACGTTACGTACCTTCTTTAAATTATTATTGTTACTTACGAGGACTCGACGTTACGTATCGACATGAGTAGTTGTTAAAAATGTAATTCAATTGGAGAAAAATGTAGGGAGATAAAATAGTTGTAAATTGGTGCAACTTTAAATGGTCATAACTATGCGCTCGGATGTTCGTTTTACCCGTTTTTTTTATTTTGTGTATTTTTCGAGACGTAGCCGGGCAAACAGCCATAAGGCGGCTTGGCACCGCCAATATTTACGTAAACATCCGTTTTCCCAATCAATTTCAATTTTCCCTCAAATCGGTTTCTAATTTTCCCTTTTCTTTAGTCAACATCTGACGCTATACAATAGATTTCAACGTCGAAATTTCGTGGTAGTGTAGGTGTGAATGTCAATTTAAGTGTTGGAAATTCAATTTATTACAAAAAAATTGAAAAAAACCCGGTCCCGACCCCGCCCCGCCAATACCGGTCCCCCTTTTTGGCGGGATGAGGGACGGGACGGGACGGCGGCCTGTCCCGCCAGTCCCGGCCCTCCCCGCCCCGAACCCGGCCCATTGGCCACCCCTAATAATTACTGGTTCTTTCATTTGCTTCAACTTTTCCTGGATTCATGTCATGTTGGATGTTTGCAATATAATCTTGGTCAAGTCATCTAATGATCATTCATTTGCTTTTAATCAGGTTACTGGATTCGTTGACACAAGTGCTACAGACTGCTGGTGTTGATCTTTCACAGGCTACTATCTCAGTGCAGATTAATCTAGGGAAGCGGGCAAACAGGGGAATGGCCTCAGAGACATCTGTTGCTAAGGTACGACGCTTCCTCACTTATTTGAAATGAGAAGCAAATATAGGGTGTGTTTGGTTGGTCAAAATATATTGGAATACATTTTCTTTAGGAAAAACAAGTTTCTTAAAAATGAGGAAACTGACTTCTCTAATGGAATTAGGGAAAAGTTCCACAAAGTTCATTGTCTCCGTCCCTCCGACCCTACGCCCTCAACCCCCACCCCTTGACTATCCCATCCCTGTCACCTCTGAACCCCTACTCCCCATCCCATCCGAAGCCTATAGTGTTTTGCTAGATTACATATAAAATACTACAACAACAACACTCAGTATAATCCCACCAGGTAGAGTTTGGGGAGGGTAGTGTATGCAGACCTTACTCCTACATTGTGAAGTTAGGGAGGCTATTTCCTATAGACCCTCGGCTCAAGAGAAGATTACATATAAATACTCTTGGAATGATTTTTTTTGCTTTCCAAATACTAGAAAATAAGTTAGAAACCAGCTTGTTTTCCAAGAAAACATTTTTCGTCGTACCAAACACACAGTCAGTAACCACAAGAATATTCAATCATGCACCTATCACCTATCCTATTCCCTTTAGGATTATGAGATCTCTAGGTTAACATTTGGGTTATTCACGGTATCTGGCTCACCAATACTCTACACATTTCACTCTAGGACACAGAAAATCCTCCACCTGCTGGCGATCAATTTATGGAGCAATTTCAGGATACAAACAATGATGAAGAGTTGGACCAAGCTCAAAAGAGGCTGAAGATATAGGTACAACTATAGCAGTTAAATCAACTCACCTTCTCCAAAATCAGTTTAGTGTATATCCCATTCGTTTTTGGCACATCCTAATGTTATTCATATGTTCATAGCAATGCTTTCTTCTGATATCTTTCCTTTTCCTTTTCCTTTCTTTTAATATTTATTCCTTTTTCGGATGGTGTCATCTTCCTTTTCATTAGTTAAAAACGAATTCCACATGTTCCAAGTCTGTGAGGTCAACAATTTATATATAGAAGCACATGTTGCTATGCTATGCTATTATGCTTGCTTTCTATGCTCATAAGTTTAGGTATTTAATCGAATGTATATCGACATAGAATCAAAATTGGTCGAAAGTAAAATCGAACAACAATGCACAATCCATAAGCTGGTAGACATACCTGTCAATGTTAAGTTCAAAACTATAAACTGAACGAATTCTCGATAATTCTTGTATGATTTTAAGACTACAACAACATACCCAGTATAATCCCACCAGGTATGTGGTACAAGGAATTCCCAGCATCCCTTACCCCTACCTTGTAAAGGTAGAGGTGGTTTCCGATCGACTCTCGGCTCAAGGAAAGATGAGAAGGCAGCAGTAATAAAAGGTAACAGTAATAAAAGGCAGAAACAACAACAAAATAATAAGATAAACAAAATGGATGAAACAAGCAGGTAGCCCTAGAGAACTACCAATAAGCAGATGTACGTAGCTACTACTACTATTCCTGGAAAAGAGATCCGCGTTGCCGACTAACTTTCTACCCTGATTTTAAGACTAAAAATCAATAAACCTTAATGGAGTAATGTTCTCAACAAATCTGCTTGCATGACTTAACAGAAAATCCTTGGGGAACACCAAAGAAGCTGGGGCACTAATAAGGTTCGCAGTTGCTAAAACATCTGCGAACTTTGTCTTGTCAATCCTTTCTACTTCAAGCAAGGCAACCTTCTCCAAATTTGGACTAGGGTTAAAGTTCATGAAACTTTTCTAACCACATCGTAGAGTACCAGCTTTACCTATCTTGGGAAGGAAAAAACCAGCTTTCCCAGCAATGCAGTTTGCATTTCCTTCAACTTACTGAAACGAGAATCTCTTGGGGTTGAAACAATCCCAAAGTTTTCCTCTCTGATGTCAAAGTAGTTGATAGGATGGAATGAATCAGTCCAATAAAGTGCCCCGTGGAGGTAAATACATCCCCTAAATGAAATATTGGGAGAAGATTTTTCAGGGATTATTTCTCTCCAAGAATTGGTTCCTAGAGTTAGAATCTTGATCCTTGGACGATTTTTGTAGTGAAATACATGAAGCAATTTGTATTTTTCCACGATGGCATCAAATCCCAGAAACAATCTAGGACCCCATCTGTATTGATATATCAGAGGGAATGGCAAGGCTTTTATCTCCCCCATGGTGACATTGTATAAGTAAACTTGAGCAGCTTCGTAGTATTTAACACAAACAAGGCCGTTGCAATGATTTGAACAGGTAATCATCTGTGATCTTGTGTCATGATGAGGCGCGAGTTGTAAAGAGAATCCCTCTAGTTTTGACTGTGTCGCAGAAGAAGTGGTCAACGAATACTTAGTAGGAGGAGATGGTATTTCCAGTTCAAACAAAAGGCGGATGGCCGAGGGACGGGTTTGAGAACAAGCATTGTGTAACTTGACAAAGTTGGGATGTCGTATCAAAGTGTTCCAAGTTTTAGAAACACACTTGAATCTTCAATACTATGTCATCTCCTAAGCCATGCTTCTCCCCCGTCCTTCGACATCTTTTTTGAATACTGTGTTGTGCCTCTATATTTAAAGGGCAAGGGCGACTGCTTTCGCTTTCTTGTGGTAGTAATTGCGAATTCATTGAGGGTTCCTTCCATGTTATTGCTACTGAGAAACTCACCCTTTAGTTCTACACGCATGACAAAGATGAGCCAAAAGAGAAAACAAGAGGAATTTAACCTAGTAGATTAATTAATAATTGATGTATTGCCATATAAGTAATACTCTATATCACAGGTCTCTCCGTTTTTGGTTAGTAATAAATAACTTCCTAACCAATAGGGTTTTAGCCTAAGTTTTCAATATTTGAGTTGGATTCCTAAATTCTTTAAAAATAGTAGGAATATATGGTGGAGGAGAAAAAAGATTTTCACCCCAAATAAAATATTGTCATCAATGTACATTGGCATTTTGAGTTCAATTAAAAGATGTATTATCTGGATAGTATATTAAAGTGATATTCACTCGTGTAGCAAGTGTCCTTAGCTTCTTATCACACACCGTTCGATTTTGGATTAATCGGTTTAGTCATTTCACATTCTCGATTTGAGCTTATAAGTTGGGATTCTTTTTCGTTAAAAATTGGACGTCCAAATGAAATACTCATATCAAATTACATAAAAAATTCTTCATTCCAACCTTAATCGTCCGAAATTTGGTAATTATCTAAGTACAAATGCAAGCCCTTGATATAAGAAATGGTATCACAAGAAGAAAAAAGAAAAACATAGTTGTAGTTAAAATACATAGATCAAGCCGAGCCAAGTCAGCTTGGGTCGAGCCTGAGCTTTATCGAGCTGGATTGAATCAATCCGGTTTCATCCAAAATTAAGCTCAACCAAGCCTAGATTATTTTAATCGAGTTTAGCGAGCAGAGGTGAGCTAAATGACCGTGTGTCAAGTGGAGCCTTGAGCCGGCTTAGCTATTCGCCAAGACCTAGTGTTTACACCAACAATAGTTTAACCTTAAAGAGTTAGTAATCCAAGATAGAATACAAATCACTTATACCAGAAATTAAACAAATTCTTACACATACCTAGCAATTAATGTTTTACTTCAAAATCAGAAATTAAACAAATTCTCAGTTTCTCTTAAACTAAAAATCTTCAATAAAATCTAATGGCATAATGTTCTCAACAAAACTGCTAGCATGACTTAACAGGAGACAATTAGGGAACGCCAAAGAAGTTGGGGCACAAATAAGACATGTTGTTGCTAAAATTTCTACAAGCTCTGTCTTGTCGAGCCTTTCCTTCTCCAATTTGGGTATAGAGTTAAAATCCATAAAATCCTTTGTAACCTCATCGTATACCGAATATCCTTCCTCTCCATTCTTGAAGGAGTAGTACCAACTCAAAACCAGCTTTCCCCACAACGCGGTTTGCATTTTACTTAGCTCATTGAAATGATAATACATTCCTAGTGAAAGTGAAAGAATCCCTAACTTCTCCTCTCTGAAGTTGAAGCAGTCGATATGGCGGCATGCATCGGTCCAATAGAGTACCCCGTTGACGAAAATACAAGACCTAGAAGAAAAATTGGTAGATGAATACCACTCTTTACGGATTTCGCGGATTTCTCTCCAGGAGTTGGTTCCTAGAGTTAAAATTTTGAACTTTGGTCGACGGTTGTACCAAATAAAAACATGAAGCAATTTGTATTTTTCCGTGACCAGATCAAATCCCAGAAACAATTTAGGTATGTATGGGAATTGAATACCACTATCCGGGCAGATCTGCAGAGAGAATGGTAAAGCTTTTATCTCCCATGTGGTGACATTGTATAAGTAAACTTGAGTATCTTTATAGTTATAAAGACAAACAAGGCCATTGCAATGATTTGAACATATAACGATCTCTGACCTTGTGTCGGAATAATATGATGAGGCGTGAGTTGTAAAGATAATCCTTCTGGTTGTGGTGTTGGGATCAAAGAAGTGGTCGCCTCACGATCGGAGAAGGTAGTTCCAGTTGAAACAACAGGCGGGTGGTTGAGGGACAGGTTCGAGAATGAGCATTGTGCGACTTGACAAAGTCGGGATGTCGTATCAAAGTGTTCCAGTTTTTAGAAACACCCTTGAATCACATGAGAGACTTGGCTGGAATCAATGTTAGAATCTCCAATAATATGTCATCTCCAAAACCATGCTTCTCGTACGTCATTCGATGTCTTTTTTGAATACTTTATGTTATACCCTTATCTTCAGAGGGCGAGCGCGGGCGCTTTTTTGCTGTAGTAATTGCAAATTCACTGAGGGATCCTTCCATGTTCGTGCAACTAAGAAGCCTCAAGCTATGCCTCTCTGAAAGAAATAATCCCTTCATTATTTTCATTGATTGAAATAGTTTATATACAATTTACATATTTCCATAATAGGAGAATCCTATTTCTATTCTACTCCTAAAACCTTATTTTACTTGGACACTAACTATACAATACTAATTACACTCAAATACTACCTAAACTAATATACAAAATCCGAAATATACATATGATATATTGTATATCATATATATATATTTAACACACCCCCGCAGTCATAGCGGGCGGTCTTCGAACGCTGAGACTGTCCCTAAAATTTTCAAAAAGGACCGAGAGAAGACCCTTTGTAAAGATGTCGGCAATTTGATACCTAGACGGGACATCACAGACGCGAACTTGACCACGAGCAACCTTTTCGCGAACAAAGTGAATGTCCATCTCGATATGCTTAGTGCGCTGGTGCTGAACCGGATTACCAGAAAGGTAGATGACACTAATATTATCACAATAAACCAATGTCGCTTTCTGAATGGGACAATGAAGCTCTAACAACAAATTACGTAACCAACATGATTCAGAGACCACATTAGCTACCCTTCTATACTCGACCTCTGCACTGGAACGGGATAAAGTCGACTGACGCTTCGCAGACCATGAGACCAAGTTATTACCAAGAAACATACAATAGCCAGACGTAGACCGTATGGTGTCCGGACAGCCACCCCAATCAGCATCTGTATACGAGACAAGTGTCGACATGGATGAAGGATATAAATGCAAGCCTTAGTCAAGCATACCCTGAATATACCGAAGGACGCGTTTGAGCGCATTCATGTGCTGAACTCTGTGATCATGCATAAACAAACACACATGCTGTACGGCATATGTAATATCATGTCTCGTGAATGTAAGATATTGAAGGGCCCTTGCAAGACTGCGATAGCGGGTCGGATCCTCTTATGGTACGCCGATCGTGGCACTAAGCTTGGGCTTAGTATCAACTGGAGTGGAAGTAGACTTACATGGTGACATCCCAGCCCTCTCAATGATCTCAGCTGCATACTTCCTTTGGGATAAGAACAACCCACCGACATGACGAGTGACTAGCAATCCCCAATAAATAACTCAAGGGCCCCAAGTCTTTCATAGCAAACTCAGAGCTGAACATTGTCATGATAGACTGGCGTAAGCCATCGGAAGAGGCAGTCAAAATAATATCATCCACATATAGCAGAATATAGGCCAAGGACGAACCACGACGGTAGATGAACAAGGAATTATCCGATCTGCTGTGGGTGAACCCAATAGTCGAAACATAGTCGGCAAACCGCGTATACCAGGCCCGTGGAGACTGCTTAAGCCCATATAAGGACTTCTTCAACAAACAGACATGATGAGGATGTTTGGGATCCCTAAATCCCAAAGGCTGATGCATATAGACTGTTTCCTTGAGATCACCATGTAGGAAAGCATTCTTTACATCTAACTGATGAATAGATAATGCTTTCGAAAGAGTCAAGCTAAGCACAATGCGAATGGTAGCCGGCTTGACCACCGGACTAAATGTCTCACCACAATCCACACCAATCTGCTGAGTCTTACCATCACCCACAAACCGCGCCTTATGTCGGGCAAATGAACCATCCGAATTGTCCTTATGAGCAAAATCCACATAGACCTAATAATATTAATACCAGATGGACGGGGTACCAACTCCCACTTCTTATTATCAATAAGAGCATTATATTCATCGGTCATAGCAATTTTCCAATTCGGGTCATTTAATGCAGACACAAGATTACGGGGTAAGGGTGATTTAAGAACATTAGAATGTAAATTAAAATGTCTTTTTGGTTTAAAAATACCCCGTTGAGTACGAGTGACCGGTCTATGACTCGAGGAAAAATTTGTCGGATTTTGGAAATTTTCTGGACTCGGGACGGATCGGCGGCCGGGAGCGTGTGGGCCCGCGGCCCATTACGGTAAACATGTGTATGAACTGGACCAGTTTCAGAATTGGGTTGGACTGGCCCTAAAACTGGCCCAGTGACTATACTGGGCACTGTAGCTCGTGACGGGGCAATGGGGACAGCGGGCAGTGGGCCGCTGGAGAATTTTGGGTGCGGGAGACGTCTGAAAAATGGTGAATAATATACGGGGATATACCATCATCCAAAAAATTATACGAACTAGTCACGAGAGTACTAACCTTAGCAAACGGGAATTGGGATTCATCAAAAATTACATGGCGACTAATGATGATTTTATCAGAAGATAAATCAAAACATTTGTAACCACGATGATTGGATGGATAACCCAAGAACACACACGGGGTAGAACGGGCCTGAAGTTTGTTAATTGTGGTGGACGGAAAGAGTGGATAGCACAAGCACCCAGAGACCTTAAGATGTGAATACGAATGAGTCTTATTATATACAATTTGAAGGGGGGACGAATATGTCAAACCTTTGGAAGGAATAATGTTAAGAAGATATGTAGTCTTTTGTAGAGCATGATGCCAAAAAGACGGGGGTATGGAAGCATGAATTAGTAAAGTGCGGACAATATTATTAATGGTACGAATTTTGCGTTCGACTTTCCCATTTTGTGAAGACGTATGAGGGCAAGAAAAACAAAAATTGATCCCATTATTTGCACAAAATTCCCGAAACACCCCATTGTCATATTCTTTGTCATTATCACATTGGATATTTTTTATTTCACGTTCGAATTGGGTTCTAATGAATGCTCTAAATTTTAAAATGAAAAAAACTTGAGATTTTTTTGCTATTGGAAAAGTCCACAAAAATTTAGAATAATCATCCAAAAAAGAACATAATACCGATGACCCAAAGAACTAAGAATAGGAGACGTCTATAGATCACTATGAATAATATCAAATGACATTAAAGTATGAGAATTAGAGTCTACAAATGACAACTTAACTATTTTCCTTAAAGAACAAGATTGACAATTCGTAGTGCTACGCTCACCCTTACAAGAAATAAAATTGTTTTTCTCTAAGGAAGACAAAATAGACGATCCCGGATGACCTAGACGAGCATGCCATAAGGAAGGAGCAAGGGCTGCAAACGCTGACGGCAAGGCTTGACTCGATGGACCGGAACAAGACGTGATAGGATAAAGATCTCCCCTACTATAACACCTCATGAAAGGACTCACTGTTTTAAAATCCTTCACAGAGAACCCACATGGATCAAATTCTATGGACACAGAATTATCAGTGGTGAAATTTCGGACAGACACCAAAATTTTAATCAATTTTGGAGCGTGAATGGTATTTTTCAAAATAAGGGGTGAATGAGGGGGAGACAATGTTTTATGACCATAACCACGAATTGGAATTGAATTACCATTACCAATAATTATACCACGATTGTTGCTCAAATTGGAATAAGACGAGAGAGTACCTAAATCGGATGTCATTAGAGTAGTGGCGCCGGTGTTCATGTACCAATTTGGGTCCGAAGGATTTATTCCAAGCGTGTGCATTGCAGCTTCGATGTCGGTAGAAGTGGGGCCCGCTGCATGATGGGCCTGGTGGAGCCCAGGCTTGCCTTCCTGCTGACCCAGTACCCCACTGGATCGCTGGACCGAGACTGGGCTGGAGTAGCTGGGCCGAAAAGAAGGCTGGAATTGGGCCCAATTACCGTAGGCTGAAGGCGCTGAAAAGCCGAGATTGTTGGGCCACTACATACTGGTCCAGGCCCACGGCCAGGGGGCCCAAGGTTGGGACCAGTGGGGCTGAGGCCCACTGTTGATGGGGGTGGGGCCTACTGCCACCGGTACTGCTGACGTTACCACCGCGGTTTCTTCCATTATTTTTCCTAGTATTCTTGCCGCCACCGTGAGCATGGTTTTGGCCCGAATTATCAACACACCCTGAAGAATTTGTATAGGACGTCATCATGACCACGGGACTTGTCCCGGTAGCCGCCTTCTTAGCCAATCCGGCTTCTTCCAAAGTAAACATGGAGCGAGCTTGATAGAACATTGGGAGAGGGTTACTTTGACGAAGTAGGGTCCCAACGCCACTAAATGCCTTGGAGAGGCCATTAACCATCTGTAGAACCAGACGATCTTCACTAACGGGCGCACCAACGTTGCGGAGTTGGTCCGACAATTCCTTCAACCTTTTGCAATACGCTGAAACATTCGGAAAATTTTCCATGTTGACGTGGGAAAAGTCCTGCTCAAGAGTAACAACTCTGGAATTCTGATTATCTTGGAATATGTCACCCAGCTTATCCCAAGCAGCCATTGCCGTAGCGTTTGACTCAATAATCATCTGCAACAGGTCAGTAGAGATAGTAGAATAAATCCACCGAAGGATGGTGGCATCAAGCGTTGTCCATAACTTAGGATCATCCTCACGTTGAGGCACCTCCGTATCCTCAGGAGCCGCGGGGATTATGTGATGGATGACTTGATGCGAGCGAGCAAGCGTGAATTTTAAACAACTCGGCCCACGTCGCATATTGGATGTTTTCTATTTCAAGAATGAGAGGTATGTGATTCTTGATGTTAGAAACAACACGGGCATGATAAAACGTGCTCTTTGTCGTCGACATAACGAAAGAATAATAGGTGATTTTGTAGAAAATTTGGGAAGAGAGGAGGTAAAATTTAACACGAAACCCGAGGAAGGGGCACGAAAATTGATGCAATTTTTGGCCGAGAAGGGGAACGAAAAACCGAGAGATTTTGGAGAAGAGCGGAAGAAATTTAGTCCTAGACTTCTGATACAATGAAAGAAATAATCCCTTCATTATTTTCATTAATTGAAAGAGTTTATATACAATTTACATATTTCCATAATAGGAGAATTTTATTTCTATTCTACTCCTAAAACCTTATTCTACTTGGATACTAACTATACAATTATGGTAAGTATACAATACTAATTACACTCAAACACTACCTAAACTAATATACAAAATCCGAAATATACATATGATATATTGTATATCATATGTATATTTAACACTCTTTAGTCTCTTTATTTATTCTCAAGAGGAAATTAACCTATGCTAGCCTAGTACATTAATAATGTATTCATAAAAGTTTTCATTAGTTGAGTTGGATTCTTACAAGGGTTTTAGCTGCAAGTTATCCAAATTTGAGTTGGATTCCTACGTAGTGGGGGAGAAAAAGATTCTCACCCGACTAAGAACGCATATTTTAAAGGTAAATGAGAGTATTTTTCTTATACGTGAAAATGACCCCTAAAAATAAGAGACAAGAATGACCTAAATTTGAATATTTATATGAAGATTGTTTTTTCTCTTAGATGTGAAAAAACGACCCTGTAAAAGAGAAAAACAAGAATTACCACACGTTAAAAAGGACAATCTGAATGAAGATTTACATCAAAACAAGGTGTCCGTATGTTAATTGGAAAATTTGTACAGAGAGAATTTTTTAGTGTCGCCGTTTAAGTTTTGACAAAGTGAAGAATTTTTTTGCAACAATAGATCTGCTGACAGCATTAGGTTGCCTTGTCACAAATCATGAAGAATCACCAGGATTTGTGTAATCCTAACAGATCGCCAGAATTTTGACCACAAATCTTAATGAATCGCCATTATTTCGTCACAAGACCCCGATGGATCTCCATAACTTGCTGTGTAAAAATTTCACCAGCACGGTTTTATGTCAAAATTAGTCCAAATAAGCTCTGAATGACTTCCAAATTTGATATACAAATCCCAACAACTTTCAATTGTTAGATCAACCCAAACCTTAATAAGTTTTTTTTCAAGCTCAACAAAAACCCAACTGGTGTTCTTTAATTTTCTCCAACCAAATCAATTCAAATCATAGACAATATAAGCTCAATGGAATATTACTCATTCAATTCTTCTCACAAATAAGCAACACAAAGATTAATTTTCTATAATACATATCTCATTATTTTTTAATTTTAGTTGTGTGCTTATAATTTATCACCAAACTACACAATTCAAATGTGCTCTTAGCATCATCTACAATCCAACTTGGGAAAAACTTTTCCCAAGAGATCTCCTGCAGCAAAGAAATAGAAAATCTAGCTAAACTATAAGCTACTTTGTTACAATATCTAAGAATATATATAAACAAGACATGATCAAACATTCTTGCGAGCTTCCAAATGTTTTCACATGTCACTTCTATTTCCCATGAGATAACCACTCGTTTCTGGATCATATCAACATTTTTAGCGTCGGATAAAATCTTCACGTTTTTCCATCCATTATTGATAGCATGTTCAAGAGCCTTCCTAATAGCAATCGCTGCAGCAGTCATGGCTTTCCCCGTATATTGGATTGGAGATTCATGGGCATGAAGCAGTTCTCCAAGGCTATCCAAAACCGCAAAACAATACTTGCCCTCCGGTCATCAGTCTGCAATCCTGCATCTTTAAACAATAAAATACTATCTTGCAAATTTGTTAGTTTAATCACAGGATGAGTTCCAGTTGATGAACAAGAAGATAGGATTTTAGTTAGTAAGTCTTTATATTCTTCATACTCAAAGAGCGATCTAGAAACAATATCTTTTGGTTCGAAAGTTTCCTTATTAAACAACCAAACATTCCTACTTTTCCAAATTTGCCACATAATATTAACTCAAATTTAATAATTCTATAGATTCAGGAAACGACTTAGTATTTAAAAACAAGTTATACCACCAGAGAAGAAAAGTCAGTAATATTTTCAATATCATGCCAATTGATTGGACATTTCTTCCACACAAGTTGAGACCGAGGACATTTAAATAACATATGTTCTATATCTTCATGTCCAAGACCACAAACTTTACATATACTATCCACATTCTTTAGTCTTTCTGCTAAATTATTATTGATGGATAAAGAGTTAATCACACTGAAAGAAATAATCCCCTTGATTATTTTCATTAACTGAAAAGGTATATATACAAGTTACATATTTCCATAATAGGAGAATCCTATTCCTATTTTATTTCTAAAACCTAATTCTACCATAATTCTAACTATACAATTATGGTAAGTGTACAAGACTAATTAAGATAACCTTTACACTACAATATTACAACAATATACATTCATAATATACAAGTTACCGTGATGGGCTGAAGGGCTGTAACCGAGAGGTCCACTGCCGAGATGGGCTGAACAGTTCCTACAGTACCCGTGCAATACACTATGTATACCAAGTGTATATCACATGTATATACCTTGTCTAACACACCCCCGCAGTCATAGCGGGCGGTCTTTGAACGCTGAGACTATCCCTAAAATCTTCAAAAAGGACCGCGGGTAGACCCTTTGTAAAGATGTCTGCAATTTGATATCGGGACGAGACATGGCATACGCGAACTTGACCACGAGCAACCTTTTCACGGACAAAGTGAATGCCCATTTCGATATGCTTAGTGCGTTGGTGCTGAACCAAATTACCTGAAAGGTAGATGACATTAATATTATCACAATACACTAAGATTGCCTTCTGGATAGGACAATGAAGCTCCAAAAGTAAATTACGTAACCAACATGATTCTGAGACCACATTAGCTACCCCCGGTATTCAGCCTCGGCACTTGAGCGGGATAGAGTTGCCAGACGCTTCACAGACCAGGAGACCAAGTTATTGCCAAGGAACATACAATAGCCAGCCGTAGATCGTCTAGTGTCTGGACAACCACCCCAATCAGCATCTATGTATGAGACAAGTGTGGATGTCGATGAAGGATATAAATGCAAACCATAGTCCAGTGTACCCTGAATATACCGAATGATGTGTTTGAGTGCATTCATGTGCTCAATTCTAGGATCATGCATAAATAAACACACCTGCTGGACGACATACGTAATATCCAGTCTTGTAAAGGTAAGATACTGAAGGGCCCCTGCAAGACTGCGATAGCGGGTCGGATCCTCGTAAGGTGTGCCAGCCGCGGCACTAAACTTGGGCTTTGTATCAACTGAAGTGGAAGTGGACTTACAGGATGACATCCTAGCCCTCTCGGTGATCTCAGCTGCATACTTTCGTTGAGACAAGAACAATCCATCCGAATGGCGACTGACGACAATCCCCAAAAAGTAACTCAAGGGTCCTAAGTCTTTCATAGCAAACTCAGAGCTGAGCATGGTCATGATAGACTAGCGTAAGGCATCGGAAGAGGCAGTCAAAATGATATCATCCACATACAACAGAATGTAGGCTAAGGATGAACCATGACGGTAGATGAACAATGAATTATCTGATCTGCTGTGAGTGAACCCAATAGTCAAAACATAGTCAGCAAACCTTGTATACCAGGCCCGTGGTGACTGCTTAAGCCCATATAAGGACTTCTTCAACAAACAAACGTGATGAGGATGTTTGGGATCCCTGAATCCCAACGGCTGATGCATATAGATTATTTCCTTGAGATCATCATGTAGGAAAGCATTCTTGACATCCAACTAATGAATAGGCCATGCCTTCGAAAGAGCCAGACTAAGCACAATGCGAATGGTAGCTGGCTTGACCATCGGACTAAACGTCTCCCCACAATCTATCCCAACCTGTTGAGTCTTACCATCACCCACAAGCCGCGCCTTATGTCGAGCAAATGAACCATCCGAATTCTCTTTATGAGCAAAAATCCACTTAGACCTGATAACATTAATGCCATATGGACGGGGCACCAACTTCCACGTCTTATTATCAATAAGAGCATTATATTCATCAGTCATAGCAATTTTCCAATTCGGGTCGTTTAAGGCAGACACAAGATTACGGGGCAAGGGGGATTTAGAGACATTCAAATGTAAATTAAAATGTCTTTTTGGTGTAAAAACACCCTGTTGACAACGAGTGACCGGTCTATGACTCGAGGAAAAAGTGGGCGGATTTTGGGAATTTTCTAGGCTCGGGATGGCGGCCGGCGAGGCGGTGGGTCCGCGGCCCAAATCGGCAACCGGAGGAGCAGGCGGAGCGGCCCAGAATTGGGCTGGACTGGCCCAATCGCTGGAACTGATCCAGTGATGGGAAATTGCGACGGAACAGTGGGGCCAGTGGGCAGTGGGCTCGCTGGAGAATTTCGGGTGTCGGACATATCCGAAAAATAATGAGTAATATACGGGGATATACCATCATCCAAAAAATTATACGAATTAGGCTCGGGAGTATGAACTTTAGTAAAGGAAAATTGAGTTTCATAAAAAATTACATGGCGATTAATGATGATTTTCTTGGAGGATAAATCAAAGTATTTGTAACCACGATGATTAGACGAATGACCCAAGAACACACACGGAGTAGGCCAGGCCTGAAGTTTGTTAATTGTGGTGGACGGGAATAACGGATAACACAAGCACCCAAAAACCCGAAGATGAGAATAAGAAGGATTCTTATTATATAAGATTTGGAGGGGGGAGAAGAATATGTCAGACCTTTGAAAGGAATTATGTTAAGGAGATATGTGGTCATTTGAAGAGCATGATGCCAAAAATATGGGGGTACAGAAGCATGAAGTAAGAGAGTGCGGACAATGTTATTTATGGAATGAATTTTGCGTGTGGCTTACCCATTTTGTGAAGATGTATGAGGACAAGAAAAACAAAAATTGATCCCATTATTAGCACAGAACTCTCGAAATACCCTATTATCATACTCTTTTCCATTATCACACTGAATATTTTTTATTTTCTTTCGAATTGGGTTCTAATGAATGCTCTAAATTTCACGAAGACGGAAAACACTTGAGATTTATTTGCAATTGGAAACGTCCACAAAAATTTAGAATAATCATCCAAAAAGAGAACATAATACCGATGACCCAACGAACTTAGAACAAGAGACATCCATAGGTCGCTATGAATAATATCAAATGGCATTGAAGTATGAGAATTTGAGTCTACAAATGGCAACTTAACAATTTTTTCTAAAGAACAAGATTGACAAATTGGAGTACGACTCGTACCCTTACATGAAATAAAACTGTTTTGATCTAAAACTGACAAAATAGAGGATCGCGGCTGACCAAAGCGAGCATGCCACACGGAAGGAGAAATGGCTGCAAAAGCTGATGGCAAGGCTTGACTCGATGGACTGAAATCGGGCGTGATAGGATAAATATCTCCCCTACTATCACACATCATGAGAGGACTCCCCGTCTTGAAATCCTTCACAGAGGAACCAAAAGGATCAAATTGGAATAGAGTTACCATTACCCTGAATTGGAATTGGAATAGAGTTACCATTACCGACAATTATACCCCGAGGGTTGCTCAAATTGGAATAAGACGGGGATTATTTCTTTCATGGTATCAAGAGTCTAGGTCCAACAACAAAATTTCACTCCAATTTTTCGTTGCATTCTCGGCCAAAGACCGACCCTCCCCTCGAGTTTACCATTTATTCTTCCGCTCTCCAAATCCCTCTATACCCTATTATTCTTTCGTTATGTCTACGTCAAAGAACATGCTTTACCCTGCCCTTGTTGTTTCTAACATCAAGAATCATATCCCTCTAATTCTTGAAATAGAAAACGTTCAATACGAGACGTGGGCCGAGTTGTTCAAAATTCACGCTCGTTCGCATCAAGTCATCCATCACATAATCCCCGCGGCTCCTGATGATACGGAGGTGCCTAAACGTGAGGATGATCCTAAGTTATGGACAATAGTTGATGCCACTGTCCTTCAGTGGATTTATTCTACTATCTCTACCGACCTATTGCAGACGATTATTGAGCCAGACGCTACGGCGATGGTCGTACGGGATAGGTCATGCGTGACATATTCCAGGATAATCAAAATCCAGAGCTGTTACTCTTGAACATGATTTTTCCCACGTCAACATGGAAAATTTTCCGAACGTTTCAGCATATTGCAAAAGGTTGAAGGAATTGGCAGACCAACTCCGCAATGTTGGTGCGCCAGTTAGTGAAGATCGTCTTGTTTTACAGATGGTTGCTGGCCTATCCGAGGCCTACAGTGGCATTGGAACTCTCATTCGTTAAAGTAATCCTCTTCCAAGGTTCTATCAAGCCCGATCCATGCTTACCTTGGAAGAAGCCGGTTTGGCTAAAAAGGCGGCTACTAATGCTAGTCCCGTGGTCATGATGACTTCATCCACTAGTCCTCAAAATTTTGGTAACAATTCAAACCAAAACCAATCTCACGGGGGCAACAAGAATGGCCGGAAAAATAATAGAAAAAATTATGGGGGAAAACGCGGCGGAACAGGCAGCAGTCACGGTGGTCAAAATAGTGGCAGTGGACCCCATCATGGTTACAATGGGCCACCGACCCTCTGGTCTCAGCCTTGGGCCTCTGGGCCGTGGGCTTGGACCATGGGATAGTGGCCTTACGGCCCAATTCCACAGGTGTTTACAACATCTGTCCAGTGGGCTTCTCAGCAGCCTCGACGACCCACTGCCCACTGGCCCAGTAATTCCAGTTCCAGTAGTTACGGCCTAGGACAGCCCAGTTCTGGAATTCTTGGGCCCCGACCTCCGCAAGCTCACCACGCATCTGGCCCCACTCAGACCGATATCGAGGCCGCGATGTACACACTTGGTTTGACTCAACCGGACCCAAATTGGTATATGGACACCTTTGCCACTACCCACATGACATCTGACTGAGGTACTCTCTCGTCTTATTCCAGTTTGAGCAACCCTCGCGGTATAATTGTTAGTAATGGTAATTCTGTTCCAATTCGTGGTTATGGTAATAAAACATTATCTCCCCCTCATCCACCTCTATCTTGAAAAATACCCTACACTCCCCAAATTGATTAAAAACTTAGTATGTGTCCGTAAATTCACTACTGACAATTCCGTTTCTATTGAATTTGATCCATTTGGTTTCTTTGTGAATGATTTCAAGACGGGGAGTCCTCTCATGAGGTGTGATAGTAGGAGAGATCTTTATCCTATCACACCCAGTTCCGATCCATCGAGTCAAGCCCTGCCATTAGCCTTTGCAGCCATTTCTCCTTCCTTGTGGCATGCTCATCTTGGTCATCCGGGATCCTCTATTTTGTCAGCTTTAGATAAAAATAGTTTTATTTCATGTAAGGGTACGAGTCGTACTCCACTTTGTCACTCTTGTTCTTTAGGGAAAATTGTTAAGTTGCCGTTTGTAGAATCAAAATCTCATACTTTAATGCCATTTGATATTATTCATAGCGACTTATGGACGTCTCCTGTTCCTAGTCCTGTGGGTCATCAGTAATATGTTCTCTTTCTGGATGATTATTCTAAATTTCTATGGACGTTTCCATTAACGAAGAAATCTCAAGTTTTTTCCATCTTCCTAAAAGTTAGAGCATTCATCAAAACCTAATTCGATCGTGAAATAAAAAGTATTCAGTGTGATAATGGCAAAGAATATGACAATGGGGTGTTTCGGGAATTCTGTGCTACTAATGGGATAAATTTTCGTTTCTCTTGTCCTCATACATCTTCACAAAATGGGAAAGCCGAACGTAAAATTCATTCCATAAATAACATTATCCGCACTCTATTAATTCATGCTTCTGTACCCCTCATATTTTTGGCATCATGCTCTTCAAATGGCTACATATCTACTTAACATAACTCCTTCCAAAGGTTTAATTTATTATTCCTCCCTTCAAATTTTATATAATAAAATTCCTTCATAATCACATCTTCGGGTTTTTGGGTGTTTGTGTTATCCGTTATTCCCGTCCACCACAATTAACAAACTTCAGGCCCGGTCGACTCCATGTGTGTTTTTGGTTTTCCATCTAATCATCGTGTCTACAAATGCTTTGATTTATCCTCAAATAAAATCATTATTAATCGTCATGTCATTTTTGATGAAACCCAATTTCCATTTGCTAAAAGTCATACTCCTGTGCCTAGTTCGTATAATTTTTTGGATGAACAAATATCTCCGTATATTATTCAGCATTTTTAGAACATCTCCCGCACCCAGAATTCTCCAGCGGGCCCACTGCCCGCTGGTCCCACTGGCCCATCATAGCCCTCTCTGCCCAGTTTTATCATTGAGCCAGTTTCAGCAATTGGGTCAGTCCAGCCCAATACTGGAACTGGTCTAGTTCATGTTTCGCCATCGTTATCGCTTCGAGTTGGGCCGGCGGCCCAGCCCACCTTTCGCCGCGTCCGACCCGAGCCCAGAAAATTTCCGAAATCCACTCAATTCTCCCTCGAGTCATAGACCGGTCACTCGTAGTCAACGGGGTATTTTTACACCAAAAAGACATTTTAATTTACATTTGAATGTCTCTAAATCCGCTTGCCCCGTAATCTTGTATCTGCCTTAAACGACCCAAATTGGAAAATTGCTATGACTGATGAATATAATGCTCTTATTGATAATAAGACGTAGGAGTTGATGCCCCATTCTTGTGGTATTAATATTATTATGTCTATGTGGATTTTTGCTCACAAGGAAAATTCAGATGGCTCATTTGCACGGCATAAGGCGCGGCTTATGGGTGATGGTAAAACTCAACAAGTTGGGGTGGATTGTGGTGAGACATTTAGCCCGGTGGTCAAGCCGGCTACCATTCGCACTGTACTCAGCTTGGCTCTTTCTAAAGCATGGTCTATTCATCAGTTAGATCTAAAGAATACTTTCCTACATGGTGATCTCAAGGAAATAATTTATATGCATCAGCCGTTGGAATTCAGGGATCCCAAACATCTTCATCATGTCTGTTTTTTGAAGAAGTCCTTATATGAGCTTAAGCAGTCTCCACGGGCCTGGTATACAAGGCTTGCTGACTATGTTTCGACTATTGGGTTCACTCACAGCAGGTCGGATAATTCCTTGTTCATCTACCGTCATGGTTCGTCGTTGGCCTACATTCTGTTGTATATGGATGACATCATTTTGACTGCCTCTACGGATGCCTTACGCCAATCTATCATGACCCTGCTCAGCTCTGAGTTTGATATGAAAGACTTAGGGCCCTTGAGTTACTTTTTGGGAATTGTCGTTACTCGTCATTCCAATGGAATGTTCTTGTCTCAACGAAAGTATGCAGCTGAGATCATCGAGAGGGCTGAGATGTCATCCTGTAAGGCCACTTCCACTCCAGTCGATACAAAACCCAAGCTTAGTGCCGCGGCCGGCGTACCCTACGAGGATCCGACCCGCTATCGCAGTTTTGCAGGGGCCCTTCAGTATCTTACCTTTACGAGACCGGATATTACATATGTTGTCCAGCAGGTGTGTTTGTTCATGCATGATGCCAGAATTGAGCACATGAATGTACTAAAACGCATCATTCGGTATATTCAAGGTACACTTGACTATGGTTTGCATTTATATCCTTCCTCGACATCCACACTTGTCTTGTATACAAATGCTGATTGGGGTGGTTGTCCCGACACCAGACAGTCTACATCCGGCTATTGTGTATTTCTTGGTAACAACTTGGTCTCCTGGTCTGTGAAGCGTCAGTCGACTCTATCCCGCTCAAGTGCAGAGGTTGAATATCGAGGGGTAGCTAATGTGGTCTCGGAATTATGTTGGTTACGTAATTTGCTTTTAGAGCTTCATTGTCCCATTCAAAAGGCAACCTTGGTGTATTGCGATAATATTAGTGTCATTTACCTTTCTGGTAATCCTGTTCAGCACCAACGCACTAAGCATATCGAGATGGACATACACTTTGTCTGCGAAAAGGTTGTTCGGGGTCAGGTACGCGTCTGTCATGTTCCGTTAAGATATCAAATTGCAGACATCTTTACAAAGGGTCTTCCCTCAGTACTTTTTGAAGATTTTAGGGACAGTCTCAGCGTTCGACGACCGCCCGCTATGATTGCGGGGGTGTGTTAGACAAGGTATATATACCCGTGATATACACTTAATATACATAAGTGTATATCACGGATACTATCGGTATCATCCCAATACGGACGAAGGCAGCAAGCCCATCTCGGGTTGGTGTGTATATTTGGTATATATTGTTGTAATATTGTAGTGTAAATGTTATCTTAATTAGTCTTGTACACTTACCATAATTGTATAGTTAAAATTATGGTAGAATAAGGTTTTAGGAATAGAATAGGAATAGGATTCTCCTATTATGAAATTATGTAACTTGTATATATAGCCTTTCAATTAATGAAAATAATCAAGGGGATTATTTTTTCAATTTTAAAAATGAAACTCCATGAACATCAATGTAGAAATAAAATTCATGGGCAGAGCCATGCGGTGGCTAGGGGTTCACCCGAAATTACAATATATATATAAGGTTAATGTAAACGTGTAAATATATTCCCTACCCATAATTAGAATATTTTCATATATGAAAATATTCTAATTATGGGTAGGGAATATATTTACACGTTTACAGTTAAAATTATTTTTTTATGTATTTATAGTATATGTTGAACCCCCTTGGCTTCTTCGTTTATTTACTCATTTATATTTTTGAACTCCCTTAGTGAAAATTCTGGCTCGGCCACTATGTAGAATAGAAAGCTGGTTGAAACTAAAATCTAATAACAATGCACAATCCATAAATTGGTACACATACCTAGCAATAATGTTTACTTCAACACTAGAAACTAAACAAATTTGCGATTTCTCTTCAAAAATCTTCAATAAATGTTAATGCATAATGTTTTCAACATATCTGCTAGCATGACTTATAGAAAACAATCAGGGAATGCCAAAGAAGTTGAGGCACTAATAAGACTTACTGTTGCTAAAATTTCTGCAAGCTTTGTCTTGTCAATCCTTTCTGCTTCAAGCAAGGTAACCTTCTCCAATTTGGGAATAGAGTTAAAATCTATAAAAACCTTTGTAACTTCATCGTATACCCAATATCCTTTATCTCCCCTCTTATAGAAGTTGGACCAACACAAAACCAGCTTTCCCTGCAATGCAGTTTGTGTTTTGCTCAACTCATCGAAACGATATTTGTTTCCTCATCGCGGTGAAAGTGTCCCAAACTTCTCCTCTCTAAAGTCGAAGTAGTCGATATGACAGAATAAATCAGTCCAATAAAGTACTCCGTTGAGGAATATACAATTACATCTAGAAGAAAAATTTGTAGACGAGGGTTCTGCAGGGATTTCTGATATTTCTCTCCAAGAGTTGGTTCCTAGAGTTAGAATCTAGAATCTTGATACTTGGTCGATATTTGCTGAAAGCTAAAACATGAAGCAATTTGTATTTTTCTGTGACCAAATCAAATCCCAGAAACAATTTAGGTATGTATGGGAATTGAATACCACTATCCGGGCAGATCTGCAGAGAGAATGGTAAAGCTTTTATCTCCCCTGTGGTGACATTGTATAAGTAAGTTTGAGTATCTTTATAGTTATAAAGACAAACCAGGCCATTGCAATGATTCGAACATATAACCATCTCTGATCTTGTGTGTCAGAATAATAATGATGAGGTGCGAGTTGAAAAGATAATCCTTCTGGTTGTGGTGTTGGGATCAAAGAAGTGGTCGCCTCACGATCGGAGAACATATTCCTTTGTGGTATCAGTAGTCTAAAACTACAAATCCTACCCTAGCCGCCGATACACCTTCTCAGCCGCCACTTTTTTTCCACGTCGTTACCTAGCCAACGTCGGAACCCTAGCCGCCGACCTCTCTCGCCCCCCTCTTTTCCTCACGACGGAACCAAAGTTTTTCCGGCCGTTCTCCTTCTCTCTTCCTCCTAAATTTTCTCTTTCATGGCTGACAAAACCAAATTTCATCCGGCACTTGCCGTAAACAACATTAAAAACTTCATCCTTGTGACTCTTGAGATGGAAAATTGTCAATACTCCTTGTGGGAAGAGCTTTTTAAGATCCATTGTCATGTTTACGAAATTATGGACCACATCATCCCTACCATGCCGAAGTCCACACACGTACCATTGACTTCGACTTTTGATGATGCACTCTATTCTCGTTTGGACGCAGCCATCCTTCGGTGGATATACGACACGATATCTAATGATCTGTTTCACACCATCATTGAGACCGATCCAACTATCCGCCAAACATGGGAACGTTTGGAAAGTATTTTCTACGACAACAAAAATCAATGAGCGTTATACCTTGAAAATAAGTTCAAAGACGTTCATCAGAACGATTTTTCAAACGTGTCTGCCCATTGTCAAGAACTCAAGATTCTTGCCGATCAACTCTCCAACGTCGGCACACCAGTCACTAATTAGCAATTGGTTATGCAACTTATTGTAGGTTTGAACGAATCTTATGAGGGGTGTTTCCACCATGCTTCAGCAATGCACGACGTTACCTCCGTTTTATGAGGCCTGTTTGAAGCTCATCCTTGAGGAAACCCGGAAAATCAAGCGCAACACCACTTGGGATAGCATTGCCGACGCCGCCCTCACCACCACCGTTGGGCCCTCCGCCGAAGGCAGGGCCTCTCGGTCCGACAACCAGAACCATCAGCCAGAGGACCCGCAACAGTCCGCTTCCTCCCATAATAACCGCCAGAGAAGGCAGTCCGGCAAGGGCCGCGGCGGAAGAAATTTCGGCAACAATGGACAGCGACCGCGGCAGTGGCAGCAACCTCCACCATGGGCTGCCTACCGGTCGTGGCCGCGTGGCCCCACCATCATGGGCCTCCCCTCTTTGCTCGTATACGACATCCTCGTGGACTCCACCTCAGAACCTACAGGCCCAACCTGACATACTTGGCCCACATCCACAATAGGCCTACACAGCACATACCCCCGTCATCGACTTATGCACCGACTGACATTGAGGGAGCTATGAGCATAATGTCACTCAACACTCCAGTCGAAAACTGATATATGGACACAGGCGTCACATCTTACATAACGACATCACAAGGTACTCTCTCGTCTTATTCCAATTTGAGTAATTTAAATCAGAATATTATTGTTGGTAATGGACAAGGCATTCCCATCCGTGGTTATGGTCATTCCTCCCTATCCCCACCACATCCACCACTAATCTTTAAAAATGTCCTTCATGCCTCTAAACTCATTAACAATCTAATCTCAGTGCGACATTTCACAACTGACAATTGGGTTTTCATTGACTTTGATCCTTTTGGTTTTACTGTGGGGTTGTTTGGCAAAGGTCGAAGTACCCAAGCCAAAGCAGGTCAAGATTAGGCCTAAGACTGTAGATTGCATTTTCATCGGATATGCAAATAACAGTAGTGCTTATGGCTTCTTAGTGCATAAGTCAGATATTCAAGATATCCACGGGGGTATAATCATGGAATCAAGGAATGTTCAATTCTTTGAAGATACTTTTCCTAGAAAGGAAAAAAACATAACCTCTCGCAAACGAAGTTATGAACAAAGTTCTCAAGAACCGGGAGTCCTTGACTGCCCGGATCTGAATGGTTCAGATCTAGCGAATCTCAAGGTGGCTGAACATCCGGAATTTAGTGTTCCAGATTCTCAGAACTTGGAGACTCCAGAGATGAATCTAAGGCAAGTAAAAGGGCCAGGAAGGATAAATCCTTCGGTTCTGACTTTGTAGCTTATATGGTTAATGATGAACCAATGACAATTGCTAAGGCGTTGTCAACTCCAGAAGCACCGCTCTGGAAAGAAGCTATTGAGAGTGAAATAGGCTCCATTCTGCATAACCATACGTAGGAGTTGGTTGATCTTCCTCCGGGAAATAAATCGTTGGGTTGTAAATGGATACTCAAACGGAAATACAAAGCAGATGGGTCTATAGACAATTACAAGGCCAGGTTGGTAGTCAAGGGCTATCGGCAGACAAAAGGCTTTGACTACTTTTACACATACTCTCCGGTATCCCGGATGACATCCATACGGGTATTCATTGCGATCGCAGCTTTGCGTGACCTTGAGATACACCAAATGGATGTCAAGACAGCCTTCCTAAATGGTGATTTGGAAGAAGAAATTTATATGGACCAACCCGAGGGGTATGTGGTTCAAGGGCAAGAGAAGAAAGTCTGTCGACTTGTCAAATCTCTATACGGGCTGAAACAAGCCCCGAAGCAATGGCACAAAAAATTTGATAGTACTCTACTATCGAAAGGTTTCGCCATTAATAAGTGTGATAAATGTGTCTACACGAAAGGTAACTCTGACTCATTTGTTATGATATGCCTGTATGTAGACTACATGTTGATCACAGGAAGCAGTCCTAGGGTAATCCTAGAGACTAAGAACATGTTGAAATAATGCTTCGACATGAAGGATATGGGTATCACATATGTCATATTAGGGATAAAGATCTCTAAGACGTCTGACGGATTGGTCTTATCTCAGTCTTACTACATCGATGATGTGTTGAGAAAGTTTGAGATGTTTGACAGTTCGCCTATGAAGTCACCAATGGACAGAAATCAAAAGCTTGATAAAAATCGTGGTGCATCCGTATGCCAGGAGCAATATGCACAGGTGATTGGGAGTTTGATGTACATAACAAACTTCACCCGACCTGATATTGCTTATGCAATCAACAAGTTGGCTAGGTTTACTTGTAATCCGAGTAATGATCATTGGAAGGCGTTGAATCGGGTACTATGATACTTGAAATACATGTTAACTTACGAGTTGCATTATTCGAGATATCCGGCTGTACTAGAGGGGTACAGTGATGCAAACTGGATATCTGATATAGAGAACACCAAGTCCATCAGTGGGTATGTATTTGCAATTGGTGGTGGGGTTGTGTCTTGGAAATCCTCTAAGAAAACTTGCATCGCCCGATCCACGATGGAATCAGAGTTTATCGCTTTAGACAAAGCAGGAGAAAAAATTGAGTGGCTTCACGACTTCTTAAAGGATGTTCCTTGTTGGGACAAACCCGTACCTTCTGTAATGATCCTCTGCGACAGTCAGTCGGCTCTAGAAGGGCACATAGTTCTATGTACAACATCAAGTCTCGTCATATTCGACGGAGACATAAGACCGTTAGGCAGCTGATCACCACGGGTATAATATCCATTAATTACATAAAATCAAAGGATAACATAGCGGACCCACTGACAAAGGGCTTACCCAAAGATCAGATGTTCTGCCTGTCTAGGGGAATTGGCTTAAAACCCAAGGTATAAGGACCAATACGGTGGTAACCCAACCTTACTGACTGGAGATCCCAGGAATTAGGTTCAATGGGAAAACTAAATTGTAAAGGTTTAGTTGAGCGCTTCGATGGAAGCATAAGCATTTTGGATAGTGATTTCTGTAAAGAAACACCAAATCCAAAGTCGTTCCTGCGATAAACTATAAGTGGTATCTGCAGTGTGGGAAAAGGTTAAGTTTCCAAAACCTTTAATGATCCTCACCAGTTGAGGTTAGGTTTGGAGAAACTTTTAATGGTTCCTAACACTTGTAAAGTGGGGTATAGCAGGATACCTTGTAGGAGACCACCTATTTAAGTGCGAGGACAGGCCGCCTCAAATGAACGCACTTAAGAATCCAAGAAGTGTCCACGGCCACAACGGACAAAACATTACGAAGAACAGAGTAAGGAAAGTTGTTATGTTGGTACCGTTGACTTGGCTTACACTAAACACTGACGGTTCAAGACATCACATTCATCGCGCAGTAAGTAAGTTCGATGGTATTCTACTATGGAAGGTTCAAAGCAGAAGCTACCTATCCAGATGCAACATCGGTCCGCTGAAAGATTGTTGGAAAATGCATCATGTGAGTGCGCCAAAATCTCTTTCAAGAGGGGATTGTTGGAAATTTACTAATGTGGAATTAAGTATATCCATTATTTATGACTCAAACAATTGGGGGCCCGCACGTCGGAAATGTCGTTTCCACACACGTGCACACGTAATGCCAAGTATCGCAAATTTCATTAGTGAAAGAGATATTGGTACGTATGTAATACGTTTGAGACATAGAATGATGAACAGTTGTTGGCCAAATGACAAAGTATTCCACGTTGGTAAACGAAGGAAGAAGTGTAAGATGAAACGAGTCAGAAATCGTCGCGGTCAGCCGCAGCGCTTCGGAAGCAGAATGCTGCGACTGGAAGTTGGAAAGTTCTGGCCTTTGGACCTGGTTTGGACCATTGAATTTCCATTACTTGGCACATGAATTCAGCTATTATTTGGCTGAATGTAACCCCTCTCAATAAGTGACATTACATGGCTATTGAAGGTCATTAGTTGACTAGTTGAAGGGTCATCTCATTACACTATAAATTGAGGCATTTGGCTCAATTGGTCACAACACTTAGAAATATTTACAGAATTTTCTAACATCTTCTTCTTCCTCTCTAGCAAGTTTACTACACTCAAAGTTCTTCAAGAGTAACACATGAGTTTCCTTTGCTCAATTGTTAAGTTGTTGTTGTATCTTGGGAGACTATTGCCCGACAACGTAAAAGGAGATACACGGGGCAATCTTGTCTTAAAGACAGAGTGTCATCACTCGACTCACCAAATCATATAAGGAGTTTGTTTCATTCTTGATTTTCAGTTTTGTTGTAATCTTTAGTTTATCCTTTCTAGCAATTGTAATATTTACTTACTTCCCGTTCCCTGCAATTGTTGTATCCCACAATTTTTACCAAACTTTACTCCTATACTCTTATTTGGATGGAAAACCCAAATCAAACTAAATTCCCAATTTCACTTAAAATTACTCATTTTTTTAACTGAACCCCTATTATCGACCCGTCCCGACCCACCAATTAAACACAGCCCCCAACCCCGCCCCAACCCAATACGAGGCTGAATTCCGTCCAAAATTGTTCCCAGTAGATTCAACAACTTTTCAGAATGCAGTGGAAAAATTATTGTTTGTTGCCAATAATATAAATAGAAGGAATAGGAATAAAATATTTTTTTTTTTCGAACTAATGAAACTATTGGTCTTTCAAAAGACATCAATGTGTTAGGCAGAATCGAGAGGTTGAAAATTGAAACTTTGCTCGTGGAAGATCCTCAAAAACTTTATCCCAAATGAATTAATAAAATTGGGTGTTGAAGAATGCCTTGAAGCTGTAATTGGAAATTTTTCTTCGCATTGTGTTGCCTTTTTTTTCGAACTAATGAAACTATTGGTCTTTCAAAAAGACATCAATGTGTTAGGCAATCGGGGTGTTGAAGAATGCCTTGAAAAAAAGTTTTTTTTATTGGATACATTTCTCTATGAAATCCACATTAAACTGCTTAACACTGCCGACGGCTTGAGCTGATGTTTTGTGGGAACCCAGGGACATATATCACTTTTATTGAGATTTATAAAAATTATTTCACATTAGAACTATTAAAAATTATTTTATGTTGTTTACATAATTCATGAATTTTGTTTGAGATATACAATAGTTCATAAGATGCATAAGGGTACCCAAAGGTGGTCTATGGATGCTGAGATTGTTTTACATACATTAGAGCTAACTGTTGGTAAAGTTAGAGGCGTGGAGATGATCCGAAAGTTATTGAGTCAACCTAAACCATCAACAATCCAGTCCCACTTTATCTTCCTCAATAACTTTTTTTAAGCCCAACGATTTCTTCACTAAAATTGAGAACTCTTCCCAACTTAGAGCTCCTCTTCTGTACGTGTCAATCAATTTCACTAGAAGCTTTTTGTTGGGCTTAATAGTTTTTTTGAAATCCCATATATCTGAAAATGTCAAACAATGGGTAAAATTATTATAAAAAAATAAATAGTATAATTCATCATACAAGTGTAGGGACATTATCAAATGATAACATGTCAAAATCTATACGTTAGAGAGTGTAAATAATATTTATACGATCAGGTCAAGATAGTCATAAAAAAAGATTAGTAACCTAGTAAATAAAACATACAATTTACTATAACATGTTAAGATACACTAATAGTAGTATTGTTTAAGAAATTCTTATCATATCCCTTATTAAAGGGTTTCAATAATGTCCGTCTAGCAGATTCCTTTTGAAGTGCTAACCCTAGTGAACATTCATATTAATATTTGTCATACAATCATTTCGTGGAAGTACTAATAATTAATGGGTTAAAAATCATATCAACAGATCTAAAACAAGTCTTACTAAGATCAATAGAGCTATATCTAAACAAATAGCAATAACATGAGATGAACCAAAAAGTCTCTAAGGCCTAGTATTAAAAATAATGAATTACTATTTTCATTAACAACATTTGACCATCAACCCAACAACCAAATGCTTCAACTCACATTGAATGTTGGGCTATTTATTAAGGATAAACAACTATCATTCAGGAATTGTAAAAGATGGTCTACTAAAATTTTGTACACTATCTTCAATACATATAAGTTGAATCCTTTTAAAATATAACTAATTAAAAAGATTTTATTAAAGTAAACATAAAAATTGAGTGATATGCTATGTCCTTCAACAACATGGGCCATATTTCACAATATAATCCACTGCTGCCATTTGAGTTGAATGGTTTTTGAAGGGCAAAAATTCAGTGGATGGCAACATATTCTTTCCTTACCTATCAAAAAATAAAGGGACACAATTTAACATTAACAAAGTTCAAGAGCAAAGTTAACCTTTTTGAAATAAAAAGAGTTCATATTTTGTACACCCGCGGATTTATAGTTTATAGGTTTTTGTCACCATAAATAAAATTAAGGAATTTTAGCAATTTTAGTCCATTAAAAATCAGAAAATTCTAATTTGATCCTTGTAATTTATGGTTAAACACATTCCCTTAACTTTCAATTAATTGATATGTGTCTATTTGATCTCAAACTGTGAATCTTCATGAATTTAAAGTGCTAATGATTGAATTATCAATGTATTATGTTAAATTTATATCGTTGTTCCATATTTGAGGGTGATATAATTCTAAAGATACTCTAAATATCACATGTTTCCTATACAAAGAGGTCAAATTACGCATTTTAATCAATTGAAGGTTAAACGTGTTTAGTCACTATTACAAGGACCAAAACCAGAATTCAAGAATAATTGAGGCAATATGAAAAATAAAGTGAGAACTTGTTATAACTAATTACCAGTTAAATTGTACTGATCAAAGTACAACAACATTACCCAGTGTAATCCCACAGATGAGTCTATGAATGGTAGAGTGTACGCAAAATTTATCTCTACTTTGACAGATAAAGAGATTGTTTTCGATAGACCCTCGGCTCAAGTAAAATAGAAACTCAACAATTATGGAAACATATGCATTAACAACATCAGGATAGTAAAAAATCTGAAGCATAAGAAACAACAAGTAGTAATAAAAAACTAAGAATAAAAAATATGAGAATACTAAAATTGCACTGATCAAGGTATATAATTTAAATCCATAGAAAATAATAGTTCACTAACCAAATTTGGAAAAGCCTCTCGCAAACTTGCCAATCTTCTATCTCCCCCATAAGTATCTCCAGCATCAATATAAATTTGAGTGTTAGGATAAATATTCAAAGCCTTCAATATTAATGCAGTTTCTTCCAGAGTTAAAGGACAGGATCCAGCCAATCTTTCTGCTGTGGAATTTGGGTGCTTATTTTTCCACCAAGAAATGCTGTCTCTAAATTTACAACAAATAACAAGATTAGTAAGCATGCATTTTTGATGTACGGAGCATAGATTTTTATAATAAATATTGGATAAGAACTCATAATTGTAAAAAAAATACAATAAATTCACTGCTAACTAGAATCTTAAAGGTTGAACGAACCTATCAAGTTAAAATCTAAATTCATTCCTAATTGTGTTCGGACATAAGTTTCACTTGAAAAGAAAATGTTTAAGATATGTGAATAACTGAAATACTTCTCAAAAATCCTTTCAATATTTCACCAGTATTTCAAATATTGAATCTTAGTATTCCAATTATTGGAAGTCAAATAAATATTTACAAATAACAAGATTCAATATTTGGAAATAATGAAACATGAGTACCAAATAGGGCACACAACAATAATGAAGCCTCAGTTTCAAACACGTTGAGGTTAGCTAAATGAATTTTTTCATATTCTCATCATACAAAATAAAATTAAAATAAAAAGTAAAATTTATATATTATAATATTACCAAATAGTACATATATTGTAAATTTCTTTTCTTTTCAAAGTGAAATTGCAACTAGAAATTAAGTACTTTTACCTCATCTTTTGCAAATCTAGTGCTTCATGTGGAGTAACACCTTCATTGCAACCTGTGAAGGCTAGTATATCTTTCTCATATCTAAGATGAAGAGCTAAAATTGGACCTCTTTGCCTTAATAACTCCACAATCTTTTCTCACAATTTCATTATTGGAGGCACAAATCTCATGGCATCATAGTTCACTAGACAACGCAGTTTCTGCACTTGTATAGGAAGCTCATTATTAGCAAGCCTAAAATCACTTTTGGTGAAGTTCTCTTCATGCTTCTTCATGAGAGGTAGAACCTATAAAATAATTCACAAATACACAAATAGTTAGTTTCTCTTTAAAGCTATATATAAAAAGAGTCTCTACTTTATATATAGACAATGTGAAGAAAACTTATACTATAAGGTCATCTAATAGATATGATAATTTTTATTTAAAAAATATTATAATTAATCTTGAAAATAAGGCAAGTTATTTGCTGTAACAAATTAATATGACTTGATGTGTAGAAATATTTTGTAGCTTCGGTGGATATGTTCACGGGTGGTTCAAAGGTTAAGCACTAAAGCATCTGCTTTAGGCCCCCATGAGTCAAAGACCCCAAAAAATATTGTTATTATTATATAACTAGTCATTTGTATATATTTATAATTTATATATTTGTATATAAAAAGTAAGAATCACAGGTCTTATTATATAATTTGGGGAAAAAGTCTTTCAATTTAATAAAATGTTAGTCATTTGTTGCAATACAATACCTTCATTTTTGTTGTCAAAAAACTTTTTGGTAGATATTCACGTCTATGTAGTTTAATTTGAAATTCTAAAATATCAGACAAAGTTTTACCGACATTTAACTAAAAACTTCAAAAATTGAAAAGAAAATTTATTATATTCTTAATTTCATGAATATATTAGAAAATAATGAACATCACTAAATACTAATGGTAACATTGTAATATATATATAGTAAATTTCTAGTGGTTATAAGAAGACTTTTGTTGAAGAATCAAAATTAAATGTGACTTTATATATTGAAATAAAAACGTGATAACATGGAAGAAGATTTAATGCATTCATATTTCACTATACAAGAAATTTATAAATTTTTATATTATAATAATTTGAAAATGGTATTTAATTCTATTTAATATATGATTTTTCTAATTATCATAAATAAAAGTTTCATTCATTTTAGATTTTAGTTTGAGTTGTTCAAACGAGTGAGCAAATTAGAGTAAGTTTCTATCTGTCATTAATTAAACATATTCCTAACCTGTTGATTCTGATTTTTCCTTCTTCTCATATATTCGTTCTAGTTTTTTAATGTTATATGAGGGTTTTATATACCGATTTAAACTCAATTTTTTGAATCAATTATTTTTATTTGTCCATAAAAAAATAGTTGAATTAATTAATTCTTAAAAGAATAACGTTATAGCTTTGCATCTAAAAGGTTAAAAGGATAAAAAAAATTAAAACTATATAAATTTATTATAAATATTTATGATATCTTAATAAATTTTGGCTTTAAGCCACATATTATATTGAGTGGTCCCTGAATATGTTAAACTCATTAAAAAATGGTTCAACTTCTGTACACTAACCATATATGTAAAAAAGAATTTACACTATGACCAAGTCACACAAAAGATCTATACAGATAAACTATGCATAATGAAGTTTAAGGTTTATGCACTCAAGATGTAAAAGGTTAGGTTACTTAAAAGGTAATTTACATATAAATCTTTATTATAAAATAAACGTCTGTACAAGTTTGTTCATATTGCTGGCCTGGTCTCAAACTCGAATAAATTATGGAGGAAAATTATAATAATTTAATAAATCGGCATAAAATTAATCAATTCATGATAAATCTTTAAATACACGCATATTGTTGTTGCATAAAACTATAGCAATTTAAAACTCATTGCACTTGTTAAATAGGGAAAAAGAGAGATATAACTTACTCCAGCTCTCATTTGATTGAGTCCACCATTTGTCGAGATCATCAAATATCCATTACTGTTGTATTCTCCTGAGGGAAAATTAAGCTAAGCACATATAAAGCAAATAAATAATAATTGTTAAACAAAGCAATATACCCGTGATATACACCCAATATACAGAAATGTATATCACGGGCAAATGGAGCAAAGTTGACCAAAGACGGAAGCCCAAAGAAGTGGGGCAGACCATCTCGGAGCCCATCACGGGATTGTTACAAGATAGCAATCTTGTATATATGGTATATATATTTGGTGTATATTGTAGTGTATTTGTTACCTAAATTAGAAGTATACACTTACCATAATTGTATAGTTAGAATTATGGTAGAATAAGGTTTTAGGAGTAGAATAGGAATAGGATTCTCCTATTTTGTAACTTGTATAAATACCTTTCAATTAATGAAAATAATCAAGGGGATTATTTCTTTCATGCTTCCATACCCCCATATTTTTGGCATCATGCTCTACAAATGGCCACATATCTCCTTAACATAATTTCATCCAAAGGTCTGACATATTCTTCTCCCCTCCACATCTTATATAATAAGAACCCGTCTTATTCTCATCTTCGGGTCATTGGGTGCTTGTGTTATCCGTTGTTCTCATCCACCACAATTAACAAACTTCAGGCTCGGTCTACTCCGTGTGTATTTTTGGGTTATCCGTCTAATCATCATGGTTACAAATACTTTGATTTATCCTCCAAGAAAATCATAATTAATCGCCATGTCATTTTTGATGAAACCCAATTTCCTTTTACGAAAATTCATACTCCCGAGCCTAGTTCGTATAATTTTTTGGATGACCGAATATCCCCGTATATTATTCGGCATGTTTCGGACATCTCCCGCACCCAAAACTCTCCAGCTGGCCCACGGGCCGCTGGTCCCACTGGCACGTCTCGGTCGGATCGCCCTGGGTCATCTCACGGGCCGCGGTGATTGGGCCAGTCCGGCCCACCATTGGAACTGGTCCAGTTCCAGAAACTGTTTCCGTCGATGGATCCGTTTCCACAATTGGGCCAGCAGGCCTACTGCCTGCTGGCCAGTCCTTTCCGAGCCCAGAAAATTCCCAATCTTAGACCAATCACTCGTAGTCAACGGGGTATTTTTACATCGAAAAGACATTTTAATTTACATTCGAATGTCTCTAAATTCCCCTTGCCCCGTAATCCTGTGTCTGCCTTAAACGACCCGAATTGGAAAATTTCTTTATTGATAAAAAGACGTGGGAGTTGGTGCCCCGTCCCTCTGGTATTAATGTTATCAGGTCTATGTGGATTTTTGCTCATAAGAAAAGTTCGGATGGTTCTTTCGCTCGACATAAGGCACAGCTTGTGGGTGATGGTAAGACTTAGCAGGTTGGGATAGATTGTGGTGAGACGTTTAGTCCGGTGGTCAAGCCGGCTACCATTCGCATTGTGCTCAGCTTGGCTCTTTCAAAGGCATGGCCTATTCATCAGTTGGATGTCAAGAATGCTTTCCTACATGGTGATCTCAAGAAAACAGTCTATATGCATCAGCCGTTGGGATTCAGGGATCCCAAACGTCCTCATCATGTTTGTTTATTGAAGAAGTCCTTATATGGGCTTAAGCAGTCTCCACGGGCCTGGTATACGAGGTTTGCTGACATTGTTTCGACTATTGGGTTCACTCACAACAGGTCAGATAATTCCTAGTTCATATACCGTCGTGGTTCATCATTGGCCTACATTCTATTGTATGTGGATAATATCATTTTGACTGCCTCTTCCGATGCTTTACGCCAGTCTATCATGTCTATGCTCAGCTCTGAGTTTGCTATGAAAGACTTAGGGCCTTTGAGTTATTTTTTGGGGATTGCCATCAAGCGTCATTCAGATGGTTTGTTTTTGTCTCAAAGAAAGTATGCGGCTGAGATCATCGAGAGGGCTGGGATGTCATCTTGTAAGTCCACTTCCACTCCAATTGATACTAAGCCCAAACTTGGTGCCGCAACAAGCGTCCCTTACGAGGATCCAACCCGCTATCGCAGTCTTGCAGGGGCCCTTCAGTATCTTACCTTTACCAGACCGGATATTACATATGTTGTTCAACAAGTGTGTTTATTTATGAATGATCCCAGAGTTGAGCACATGAATGCAATCAAACGTATCATTCGGTATATTCAGGGTACACTAGACTATGGTTTACATTGTATCCTTCATCGACATCCACACTTGTCTCATACACAGATGCGGATTGGGGTGGTTGTCCGGACACCAGACGGTCTACGTCTGGCTATTGTATGTTCCTTGGTAACAACTTGGTCTCCTGGTCTGCGGAAAGCGTCAGACGACTCTATCCCGCTCAAGTGCCGAGGTAGAATATCGAGGGGTAGCTAATGTGGTCTCAGAATCACGTTGGTTACGTAACTTGCTGTTAGAGCTTCATTGTCCCATTCAGAAGGCAACCTTAGTATATTGTGATAATGTTAGTGACATCTACCTCTCAGTAATCCGATTCAGCACCAACGCACTAAGCATATCGAAATTGACATTCACTTTGTCCGTGAAAAGGTTGCTCGGGGGTAGGTACGCATATGTCATGTCCCGTCAAGACATCAAGTTGGAGACATCTTTACAAAGGGTCTTCCCTCGGTACTCTTTGAAGATTTTAGGGACAGTTTCAGCGTTCAAAGACCGCCCGCTATGACTGTAGGGGTGTGTTAAATAAAGCAATTTACCCATTATATACACCCAATATACAGAAATGTATATCACGGGCAAATGGAGCAGTGGCCCAGCACGGAAGCCCAGCAGTGGGGAAGACCATCTCGGAGCCCATCACGGGATTGTTACAAGATAGCATTCTTGTATATATGGTATATATATTTGATATTTATTGTAGTGTATTTGTTACATAATTTAGGATTATACACTTACCATAGGAATAAGATTTTCCTATTTTGTAACTTATATAAATACCTTTCAATTAATGAAAATAATCTAAGGGGGTTATTGTTGGAAATTTGCCTTTGGCGGGGAGATGCGTCCACCCATCTTTGATGAATTAAACACTAGTGTTCCGCATGTTGGAGACCTTGTCTCTTCGCACATGCATGATCTACGGAGTGAGTAGATGACCGTAGGGCCAAGAATCGTCAAATTTCGTTGAGAAATGAAAGAGATATTGGTCCACGAAGTAAGGTGTTTAAGACATGGAAATGTGGTGTGGGACAAATCTACCACATCGGTGGGAATAGGAAGAATTGCTCTCTATATATGTCTCAAATTGGTAAAGGGTTTAGGACCCCAAGGGGTATCCCATGTGTTTAAAGGAGGGAAGACCTAGATGTGCATGGGTTCATGGCTAAGCCCAAACGCGCGCCGCCCCGCCCGCCCATCCCATCCGGTCCCGGCTCGGGCTCGGGTTTCGGTCACGGTCGTGGGGTCGTGGACCGTGGGGACTTTCGATATTATCTTTTTGGACCAGAGAACTCGCCGGATATGTACAGTTTGATCCCCGAAGTTTCATATGTACAGTTTGGACCAGAATTCTTTGATATGTACGGTTTGGTCCCCGAAGTTTCAATATTTACAGCTTGTTCCCCGAGTTTCGGGAAGGTGACGGAAGGCGAAAGCCTACCGTTAGGACTGTTTTTTGAGGCATTAATCAGCCATTACTTGGCCGATTAACTCCTCTATTAATGACCTCATTAGTTGGGCAATTGAGCACCTCATTCATGGCATTAAAACCTCGCCATTACAGCCCTCCTTTAAGGGCCATTACAGCCTTATTTTTCAGCTGTTGGATATCCCCTCCTCATGCTATAAATTGAGCTTCATATGGCTCAAAACAAAGAGAGCAAAAAACTAGCCGAGAAACAAGCTGAAAACAGACCAAAAACACACCGAAAAATCAGCAAACCGGTGGCTGAAAAATCAGCAAAAACGGTGGCTGAAAATCAGTCAAAAACAAAGTGACCAAACCCTCACGTATACACAAGATATACACTATAGAGACACACTATATACACAGAGACAAAAGAGAAGAGTAAAGAGAAACTCTTCCTTCCTATTCCATATCTTCAAACAAGTCGAGTCATATTTGTTTTCTTCGACAGCTCAACCTATTAGCTTTGTAGTGTTGAGATTAAAGTGTTGTTTTATCTTGGGAGACTATTGCCCGCTAACGTAAAAGCATATATACGGGGCAATCTTGTCTTAAGGATAGAGGGCTATCCTCGACTCAACACACAACGTTGTAACCTTCCAGATTTAGTTGTTTCTTGATTTCGGGATATCAAGATTCAAGACACAACATACTTGCGGTAGCTTCTCAAAGTTGGCTTTGCAAGGTGATCAAGATTCAAGACACAACACACTTGCGGCAGTTTTGAAGATTGACCATTTATTTATCCTTTCGAACATTTGTAATAGTTATTTACATCCCGTACTGCTTTATAAAGTACGATAGAGTACCAACAACTTAAGACAAGATTGTGTTGTATTACTATTAGTGTTCGAAAGATGTCGGTCAAAAGTTGTGTGACCAAATCTGGATATGGCGATGGTTTTCTGGTAGAAGAGAGTGATGATGATGAACGTGTTCATGGTGTCACCGCTACCAAGACTGGTTGGAACAAGCGCTCTCGAGAGCCTGAGGATGTCAACTGGGACAAGAGGAGAAGACTGAAGATGTTATTCTATCTTGCAGCAGAAGGCCTATATCTGTCCCAGACAAAAGATCCGAATAATGGTAAGAAGGAAATGGACACTCAGTATGATGAAGTGACTGAAGTGAGCCAGAATCCGAAAAGAGGATAAGTAGTTTTTCTTACTTGTCAAGAATAAAGATTAAATGATGTCTGATTAAAAATTGATTAAAGTAGGAGGAATATGAAAATAATTTATATTCCTTATGCTTTAAAGAAAAAAATCAGAAGTTTAATCTCATCTTCTTTCCCGTTTAAAGATTGGATTTTGTAAACGACTTAAAAAGATCCGTTCTTTTAAGTGTAATGATTAAAAGTGTGTAAAGTATGTTCGCACATACGATGGAGAGAGATCCACTAACTGTGCGAAAACTGTTACCACTCTTAAGTAAGCGCCAAGAATTATCTCGGGCACCAATCATAACGGAAGAAGTCTAAAAGTTAAAGACGTTGAGCCCGTCACACTATTTGCGAAGATCCTTCATAGGATGATATTGGACACTCGGTCATACAAAGCCTCCGGTGACCGGAGTGGGCCAAAATTCCTTTGATATAATGATATTGGACACTCGATCATATAAAGCGTCCGGGCGACTGGAGTGGGGCCAGAATTCGTTTCACAGGAAAAGTAATGGACACCTAGTAAGGTGGGCCAGAGTTTCCAGGTCTTAAATGATCTGAAGGCCTAAAGAAAGGCAGTGAAGAAATTGGACACTCAGTCTGCCAAAGCAACTGTAGTGGGCCAGAGTATCGCGATCACATATGATCCGGTTACACCCTAACCACGGGCAAGAGGTTGTTCATGTGAAGCAACGCCACCTCTAAAGTAGAAGGGGTTGGAGAGGTTGTCCTCAATAGGACTTCAGGGAATGAGATCACTCTAAAATGAGGTGATACATGTCCCTAACTTGGTTTAAGGGACGTTGTTGGTCAAGCTAGTTTGAGACTAGTCCAATAGGTCTATAATAACTAAGAATGGTACAGTACGTCTGTAGCCAAATGAATGATATATTTGTAATCCGTGCATCTATGCCATCATAGATTAAGACACGTTAAATAGCAAGTCATTCAAAAGCTAACGATGTTGAGATTGTTGCCTTCTGTCGACATAAACCCTCAAAATAAATGTGAGGTAGATGAAGAGGCAAAATCACCTTTCCAAATTCCGTCAAGGGAATAGAGAAAGAAGCACCGCTCCTCTAGAACTTAGTCACACCTAATTGGGTGATTTGAAGTTTATACAAAATAGAGGGGGAGACAAGTACGTTGTGATCTTCATTGATGATGGTACAACGTATGGAATCCTTTGTTTGTTGAAAAGCAAAGATGAAGTTGTTGAAGCAGATAAGCGCTACAAAGCTGAAGTTGAAAACCAACTATGCCTATGGATTGCAAAATTCGTAGCAATAGAGGGGGAGAATGTGAAGCATCGTTCATTAAACGACTGTTCATTTCTCACTTCAGTCCAACGGTGTTAGCCAAGCGCAAAGTCGTACGCCCAAATTATGTGGGGTGGCTTGGTAAAAGTTGGAATACTGAAACATGTCAAGTTGTACCTAAGACTGTAGATTGCATATCCACTGGATCTGCAAATAACAATAGTGTTGATCGCCTCTTGGTGTCAAAGAATGCTGAACTCTTTGAAGATAGCTTTCCTTGAAAAAGGAAAAATGAGTAATTACTCAAGGTTAACAAGAACCGCGAGGGCCTGACTGTCCGGAACTAGACGTTCTGTATCTACAGGACTCGAAAGTTGCTGGCTATCCGGAACTTAATATTCCAGATCTGCAGAACTTAGGGATTCTAGATGTTGAACTGAGACGGAGCAAAGAAGGGGACAAAGACTTGTTCCAGTCCTTCTAGCTTATATGGTTAAGAATGAACCATGGACAATTAACAAATAATTGTCATCTCCAAAAGCGCTTCTTTGGAAAGAAGCTAAAGAAAGAAATAGATTCTATCATATAGAACCATACTTGCGTAATGGTTGATCTTCCTCCGGGAAAAGAACCTTTGGGTTGTAAAATGTGCTCCCCTGTGAGTAGCTTCACATCCAGGGCCATTGTAGTCTTACATGGCATGGATGTTGAAACAACCTTCCCAACCGGAGAGTTGGAAGAAGAGGATCAGAGTTGGTTTGCTGGACTGTTGGGCTTCTTCCTGAACTTTCATTTTGGTCCCTGAAATGTTTACATTTTGGCCCTGAAAGTCTCAGATAAAACAGAAACAATGAATCTGACCACAGAAACATTGACTCTGAAGTTAGAAAGCCAACAGTTGGAGAATCAACAGTCTGAAAGTAAAAGTCATATTGAAACAAAGTCTCGATATGAAAGATATGGGTATCACAGATGACATCTTAGGAATTGGATTTCTAAGACATCTAACAGACTGATCGATAGTTGACGAGCCTCGTTGAAGCCACCAATGGATATGATCATAGAACCGATTGGAATCATGGTGCACCCATAAACAAGGAGCGATATGCTCGTGTCACGTGTAGTTCAATGTATTGTACACACTACAACCGACCCGGTATCGTCCTACAAAGCAGATCAGTTGAACTAAGATTCACTGATGATCTTAATACATGATCAATAGAAGGCGTTAAGTCGGATATGACGATATCTGAATTATTCGCTTATCTACAGATTATAGTATTCTGGATGTCCAGCGGTTCTGGGAGAACACAGTGATGCAAACTGGACATTAGATCTGAAGAACACCAAAACCACAAGTAAATGTGTATGGTGGGTCTTAGAAAAACCTCTAAGCAAACTTGCATCGACCGATTCATGATGGAATCGGAGTTTATCGCTTTATACAAAGCATGATAGAAGTTGAGTAACTTCATGACTCCTTAGAGGACGTCCCTTATTGGGAGAAACCCGTGTCTTCAGCAAGTTATACATCGTGGCTAGCCGGTCGGCTTCGGGAAGGACACGGATGACGGCGTCGGGCATATGTCGTCGAGGATCCGTCGGAGACATAAGACCGTATAGCGATTGATCATCACGGGTGTCACTTCCTTGTTTACTAACTAAGGGACAACCCGGAGATCAAGTGTTCTGCCTGTCTAGGGGAATGGGCGTAAAACCCAAACAATACGAACCTTTGCGGTGGAAACCCAACCATACTGATTGGAGATCCCAAGAATGTGGTTCAATGGGAAAACTAAGCGGCAAAAGGTTTAGTTGAGCGCTTCGGTGGAAGCAAGAAGCACTTCGGATGATGATTTCTGTACGGAAACATGAATCCAAAGCTGTTCCCGCGATAGACATTAAAGTGCTACCTGCATGGTGGGTAAAGGATAATCTTTTAAACCTTTAACGATCCTCAAATGGTTGAGGTTAAGGTTGGGGAAACTTTTAATGATTCCTAACACTTGTGAAGTGGGGTATAGCAGGATACCTTGTAGGAGATCACCTATTTAAGTGCGAGGATGGCCGTCTCAAATGAACGCACTTAAGAATCCAAGTGTGTCCATGGCCACAACGGACAGAAACGTAAGAAGGAAAATGAATAAGAAGAGTTATTGTGTTGGTATCATTGTCTTGGCTTACACTAAACACTGACGGTTCAAGACATCACGTTCACCGCGCAGTAAGTAAGTCCGATGGTATTCAACTAAGGAAGGTTCAAAGCGAAAGCTACCGCTCCTGATGCAATATCTTTTCGCTGAAAGATTGCTGAAATGTAGGCACCTTGTGCGTGCGCCACAATCTCTCTTTCATAGAGGGGATTGTTGGAAATTTGCCTTTGGCGGGGAGATGCGTCCACCCATCTTTGATGAATTAAACACTAGTGTTCCGCATGTTGGAGACCTTGTCTCTTCGCACATGCATGATCTACGGAGTGAGTAGATGACCGTAGGGCCAAGAATCGTCAAATTTCGTTGAGAAATGAAAGAGATATTGGTCCACGAAGTAAGGTGTTTAAGACATGGAAATGTGGTGTGGGACAAATCTACCACATCGGTGGGAATAGGAAGAATTGCTCTCTATATATGTCTCAAATTGGTAAAGGGTTTAGGACCCCAAGGGGTATCCCATGTGTTTAAAGGAGGGAAGACCTAGATGTGCATGGGTTCATGGCTAAGCCCAAACGCGCGCCGCCCCGCCCGCCCATCCCATCCGGTCCCGGGCTCGGGCTCGGGTTTCGGGTCACGGGCCGTGGGCTGTGGACTGTGGGGACTTTCTGATATTATCTTTTTGGACCAGAGAACTCTGCCAGATGTACAGTTTGATCCCTGAAGTTTCATATGTACAGTTTGGACCAGAATTCTTTCATATGTACAGTTTGGTCCCTGAAGTTTCAATATTTACAGTTTGTTCCCCAGAGTTTCTGGGAAGGTGACGGAAGGCAGAAAGCCTACCGTTAGGACTGTTTTTTGAGGCATTAATCAGCCATTACTTGGCCGATTAACTCCTCTATTAACAGCTCATTAGTTGGGCAATTGAGCACCTCATTCATGGCATTAAAACCTCGCCATTACAGCCCTCCTTTAAGGGCCATTACAGCCTTATTTTTCAGCTGTTGGATATCCCCTCCTCATGCTATAAATTGAGCTTCATATGGCTCAAAACAAGAGCAGAAAACTAGCCGAAACAAGTGAAAACAGACCAAAAACACACCGAAAAATCAGCAAAAGTGGCTGAAAAATCAGCAAAACAGTGGCTGAAAATCAGTCAAAAACAAGTGACCAAACCCTCACGTATACACAAGATATACACTATAGAGACACACTATATACACAAAGACAAAAGAGAAGAGTAAAGAGAAACTCTTCCTTCCTATTCCATATCTTCAAACAAGTCGAGTCATATTTGTTTTCTTCGACAGCTCAACCTATTAGCTTTGTAGTGTTGAGATTAAAGTGTTGTTTTATCTTGGGAGACTATTGCCCGCTAACGTAAAAGCATATATACGGGGCAATCTTGTCTTAAGGATAGAGGGCTATCCTCGACTCAACACACAACGTTGTAACCTTCCAGATTTAGTTGTTTCTTGATTTCAGGATATCAAGATTCAAGACACAACATACTTGCGGCAGTTCTCAAAGTTGGCTTTGCAAGGTGATCAAGATTCAAGACACAACACACTTGCGGCAGTTTTGAAGATTGACCATTTATTTATCCTTTCGAACATTTGTAATAGTTATTTACATCCCGTACTGCTTTATAAAGTACGATAGAGTACCAACAGTTATTTCTTTCAATAATGAATTGAACTTTGCGTATGTTTGCTTTACATTAAATATCAAATCAATTAAAAGATAATTTCATGTAACTATTCATAATAAGTGGAATCCAATAATAGACTATGCGGTAATCATAGTAATACTTTTTTACTTTTGTTAAATATTTGTGCAATGCAAAGGCCTAAACTCTTAGCCCTTTTTTTCCTCAATAAATTATGCATTAAAATTAACGTGTAAACTAAAGTAGTGTGAAAACTTTGAGAAAGTAAATAAATTGTAGATGCAGACACTATATAACAAAAGGGTAAAGAATCGATCTTGGGTCTAACTCAACCGCAAAAACTAGCTTGTAGGGTGAGGATTGTCCAAGTCCATGTAAGGAGTCCATGTTCGCATTCCATATCCGATGTGGGACTCTTAGCCCTCCCCGCACACCCAGACCTCGTTAACTGGAGCGTGGACAATATAATTTGGGGGCCCAACATCGACGAACAAAGAATTTGAATGAATCTGGCTCTGATACCATGTAAAGAATGAATCTTGGGCCTAACTGATTGTGCAAGTCTATATAAGGAGTCCATATTCTCATTCCATTTCCGATGTGGGACTCTTAACACTCCCCGCACGGCCAAACCTCGTTAATTGGAGCGTGGATAATATAATTTGGGGGCCCAACATCGGTGAACAAAGAATTGGAATGGGTCTTGGGCCTAACTCAACCCCAAAAGCTAACTTGTAAGGTAGGATTATCCAAGTCCATATAAGAAGTCCATGTTCTCATTCTATATCCGATATGAGACTATTAATAAAAAGGATATATATGTTAGATGATGTAAATGTAGTTTAATTACTTTTGGGAGATAAACTTGAACCATAATGAGGATGATCCTTTGGGGTTGAAACTTCATGTTTCCATGTCTGAACAAACATTATTAATTTCACAATGCTGAATACAACCAATAATAATGTAACTAGTAGATATAGCTTTGATGATCGAGTTGCTCGAGCCTTAGCATTCAAACATTTCACCTTTCCACGTTTTCTATTTCTAAACAACTTCAACTCCATTCTTAGCCAACGAATTCTGATAATTAAAAAAAATGTATGAAGCATATTTTAGTTAGCAAGAAAAAAGAAACCCTATGTTTTTCCTTGAAAGAAGAAAACCACACACCCCCGGGTCGCAGTGACAGAATTCAAAATTTTCACTAAAGGGATTAGCCAAGGGGATTCACAAATGATACACATATAAAAAAAATGGATGATGCAAAAACCTAGTGCATGTCAAAGAGAGAATTGTCTCTATTTGTGATTGTGATTCTGTCAGTGAGGAGGGATTAGTGTGTATAGTGGGTAGTAATTTGTTTTGTTAAGGGAACAAGAAAAAAAGAGAGAAAATGGCGGGGAAGAAGAAAGAGTTTTGGGGTGTTCAAATAGGATGGTTGTGATCTTGTAGACATCTAATACTCTTTAAACTTCTCTGTAATCGGTAAGAAACTAAAGGACTGATTTGGTCCTGTTCTCTGACGTTTTTTTTGGCAAAAGATTTTCTGAGTTCCACTTCTTCTTCTAAAAAATTCTCCATGCCAAAAGCTCTTTTCATTTTCCATGGCTCAAATGGAAGATAGATCCATAAAGAGGCGGCAAGAAAAAAATCAAGTTTTTATTCTCTTTTCTAAAGTTTGTGAGGAAACTATTCCGGTAAGATTGCAAGAGTGTCAAGACAGCGATGGTGGTGAACGGAAGTGTGGGAGAAATGGGTTTTGCGCTAATGGCATGGTTGAGGAGAAGACAGGGGTGGGTGAGCTATGGAAGGAGGTGAAGTTGGTGGAGAAAAAGCCGGTGCCGGAGGCTGTAGTTGTGGAGGTGAATAGTGATAAAAATATAATATTAAATAGAGAAAATGAAAAAGAAAGTGAAAGATCTTTAAAAATAAGAAAATTAATATTAGATAATATAAAAATAAAGTTTTAATAATATATTTTGCCTTTTACTCTCAAAGAGATTGAAATACACTTTCTTTGTGACCTCCTCACCATTTAAAAGTAATATATTCTATTTTAAAGTAGTGTAGGAGATAATAGCACCAGTATAAAAAAAAATGTAGTTGATAATATGATCATACATTTGGGAGGGAGGGGGGGGGGGGGATTTGGCTATTTTCTCTAGCATTTATATATAGGTCAAAGTGAAAAGATATTGACATACATACTTAAAAAGACCAGAGCCACCTTGTACGAAAAGCTGTTAATCTACTCTCTTTCATTAAAAAATTATATTTATATAAATAGATAATATATATATTATATATTAAATCTCCTTAATGTTTCGGTGTGCTTATTTACTAACTCCACCTGACCTCATATATAAATGTTTCAGCTCATGATTATGAATATACTCAATACTATTATCTGATAGTGTGACATATTTACACAATATATTTATCTAATGGAAGTAGCGTGACTCATTTCATTTTGATAAAAGTTACCTGCATGTCACTTAGTAGGTTTAGTGTGATGATGCCACCACATTATTAGGCTACCTAGGTGTCACTTGACATATATATTTGCCATGTGAAATGGTTACTAAGAGGAAAACTAGATATTATGAAAAGATTTTAGAGATATGAAGATTTTTCTTGAAAGACTTTAGAATTTATGAATTTGCATGAAAAGTTCTTAGAAGACTCTAGTTGTGTAGATATTTTTAAAATATGGACTTATTTATAAATATATAGGAACTTGTACAATAATTATTATTTACATATTAGTCCATAGGTGAATATAATATAAATAGGAGAGTCATTCATTTGTAAATCATCAAACAAATAATTCAAGCTCTCTACAATATAAAAACTTCATTTTAGCAAATTTCTCTTGTCTTTCTAATTTACCATTTCCTTAGCAATCTTGAGAGTTGTAATTTAGATTGATTTGACATAGCAAAATCGTGAGCAAATTGTGCAAGAACGTGAGCGAGTTGTCCAGTGTCGCAAGTGCGCTTAGTTAAAGACTAAGGACATGACAACCTGATATCAGAGCGAAGGTTGATACTAAGGGAATGACGAACGACAGAGAAATCAACATTGCTGACGATACACAATAGATTTGTGTTTTCCCACAAATCGATTTCTAATTTTCCTTTTTCTTTAGTAAATATCTCACGATACACAATAGATTTCAGCGTCGAAATTTTATGATAGTGTAGGTGTGAATGTCAATTTCAGTTTTGGAAATTTAATTTTTTTTAAAAATTAAAAAATTCTCCGACCCGTCCCGGTCCACTAGAAAAAACCGATATAATCCGATACGTTCGGCATATAAACCGAACATATCATTTTTTTTTTAAAAGTTGTATTCGGTTTTTTTTTTAAAAAATGATTTTTATTCGGTTCATATTTTTCGGATACAAAACCGAACCAAACCGATATACGCCCACCCCTACTAGCAAGAGCCAAGAGGTGCCACCAGAGGCTGTGACAAACAAAGGGCTTACATTTCAAGAACCTTCTGCCACTGATACAAGCGAGAATGACGTAGAGGTCCTGTCCGAGGATGTCTCACTCGGTAAAGAGTCGATTATGAAAGTTAACGTGGGGATGGACGTCATCGACATCATTGGCCAACGTATGGGGAAGATGGAGGTCACCCTTAGCGTTCTTGAGGGGCACACTCTTGAAGAGATTGAAAGCATCCAAAAATGACTTGGAGGGGCATATGCAGGCCGATATTGAGGTAAAGCAAACCATCACTACCCAATAGTGCAGACTCATAGAGGAATTGAGTAATAACGATGCCATGAAGGCAAATATAGCAGCACTCAAATAGCAGGTCAATGTTGGCATCATCGAGGCTCCCAAACCATCAGTGTTCAAAGGGGTTCGTTCGTGATGCACAAGAAGTGGAGAACTTTCTTTTTCACTTGGAGAACTATTTCATGCATGGAAAAGTGAGGGACAATGAGGTCAAGATCTGCACCGCTATATTGTACCTATCAGAGGACTGCCACACTATGATGGAGAAGGAAGGTCGCTGATGCTGAGAGAGGTTTATGTACAATCAACACGTGGGATCAGTTCAAGAACAAGTTGAAGCGACAATTCTTCCCAAATAATATCTTGTACGATGAAAGGCGCAAACTTAGGGAGTTGAACAACATACGCGACTGTGTCAAGGAGTTCACCACCCTTATGTTTTTAAATTCCCAACCTTACTAGCGATGATTTGTTGTTCCACTTTATAGACGGGTTGCAGAATTGGGCTAAGCAGGAGTTGCAACGCCGTCAAGTCACGGACATAGACCAAGCTATAGTGAAGGCCTAGTCTTTGATGAACTTCATACACGATAAGAATGAAAAAGGCCAAGGCAATGAGTCAAGGGGTAACGATGCCAAAAGTGGGGGAGATCGTGCCGAAAGCAAGGAGTCACAACAACAATACTCCAAGACTCAAAATGCCAACAAGTTCGACGACAAAAAGTCAAGTGGTCGTCAGGGCTATGTCAAAAAGAAGGCGTAGATCGAGAAGAAATGATACTACCTATGTAGAGGTACACACAACTTCAGAAATTGCCCTAACGTGAAGAGTCTCAATGCTATAATGCGTGAAAGGAACGATCAAACTATGTGGCACTATCACGAAGCAAGATAACCAAACCAACGAGAATAACAACCAGTACGTGGACCTCACCATCAACAATAAGCCGGCTCGTGCACTGATAGACACTAGGGTGACTCATAATTTTGTGACAGATGCCTCATTAAGGAGACTAGAGTTGAAGCTCGCTCCAATTAACGCCCGCATCAAGACCGTGAATGTTTTAAGCGAGGAAGTTTTAAGTATCTTGGGTCCATTATCCAAAAAAATAGAGAGATTGATGATGATGTTTCACACCGTATTGGGGCAAGATGTATGAAATGAAGGCTCGCCTCTGAATCTTATGTGATAATAAGGTGCCACCAAAACTTAAAAGGCAAGTTCTATAGAGTGGTAGTTAGACCCACTATGTTGTTTGGGGATGAGTGTTGGCCAGTCAAGAAGTCCCACGTCCATATGGTAGAGATCGGTATGTTGTGATGGATGTGTGGGTATACTAGAAAGGTTATGATTAGAAATGAAGTAATCTAGGATAAGGTGGGAATGGATTCGGTGGAGGACAAGATGCGGGAAGCGCAACTGAGATGGTTCGGACATGTTTAGATGAGAGGTATGGATGCCCCGGTTCGGATGTGTGAGAGGCTGGCTTTAGATGAGTTCAAAAGAGGTCGAGGTAGACCAAAATAATATTGGGGAGAAATGATTAGGCAGGACTTGGCGCAGTTGCAACTTACCGAGGACATGACCTTACATAGGAAGTTGTGGAGGACACATATTATGGTAGAGGATTCGGTAGTAGTACGGTTCTCGTGTATCATTCCATACTAGCAGACGTAGTGCTACCTTGTAGGTTCTCGTATTTCGATTTTCTATTACTATATGCTATTTCTTTTACTTCGAATATCATACTAGTTGATGCATTTATTGTTAAAATTTCTTCATTTTTCTTATCTACAGTATTATGTCATGATCTCTTTACTTTCTTCAAACCTTATCTAACTATTTTTGTTATATTTTCATGTTTTCTCTTGAGTCGGGGGTCTTTCGAAAAAACCAATCTCCCAAGGTAGAGGTAAGGTCTGCGTACACTCTATCCTCCCCAGACCCCATCATGTGGGATTATACTGGGTATGTTGTTGTTGTTATCAAGACCGTGAATGCCAAGTCACAAAATGCCGGTGGTGCCAATGGTGTTCGTGTCAAATTGGGCAATTGGAAAAGTACGACAAATTTTACTGCCACAACTATGGATATCTTTGACATTGTTCTGCGGCAAGAGTTCTTTAGACATTGCCATGAGGTGATCGACCCCTACATCCATCGTCTCTTGGTCTTGGAGCGAGAAAGAGCTTATATGGTGCCTATAATGACTATGCCACAGGCTAGAGTCAAGCACAACTTTCAGCTATGCAGCTCATCAAGGGGCTCAAGAAAGTGGAGCCGACTTTTATGACAATCATTGTAAGTTTGGATGAAGATAATGGTACTCATGAGACACTGCCGCCTTTGATAACTAATTTTCTCAAAGGAAACAAGGATGTAATGCTCGATGAGCTACCTAAGAACTTGCCTCCTAGGCGTGACGTGGATAAAAAAATTGAGTTGGAGTATAATTTGGGCAAGGGTAACGCCGTAGATGATGTTTTAAGCTAGAAGGATGAGCTTGCTGCCATTAGGGGTGTGCAAAAACCGAATTAATCGATAAATCGAACCAATAAAAATGTTATTAGTTTAGCGGTATTAGGTTATTAGATTAACATTTTGTATACGGTTTTGTAAAAAAAAATTTGAGTTACCGGTTCGGTTATCGGTTTTAAGAATTTAGTTAATGGTTAAACTGATAACCCAATAAGCTTATATTAAAATTATCTTTTTATTAGGAATATATTAGTGGATTTAAATTTTAATTTTTAAATACAAACCTTATGTCTAAATTTTTACCACATGAACGCTTATTCTCTCAATTCTCATTTCATTTATCATTTATACATTCTCTGTTTAGAATGCATTAAACAATTTGGAAGTTCATTATCATTTGATGATTTGCTGTTTGATTGCTATAATGCATTTTATAGTTTTTGTCTTGTAATTTGTGTAGACCTTTATGCATGAAGGCAGTGTATATATGAATAAATGAAAACAAAAGAAAGCAAAAAAATTAGCGAAGTATTTTCTCATTGGTTAAACAAAAAACCAAACCGTTAAGGACCAAAAATTGATAAAGAAAACAGATAATGAATATCTTATCAGTTTGGTTATTGGTTTAACGTATTTACAAACCGAAAACTAATAAACCGATCAAAACCGACTGATAAGCACCCCTAGCTACCATCACTTCAGTAAGTTGTGACATCCAAGGGGTTATAAAACAAGGCATGCAACATGATCCAGCAAGCAAGAAATTTATGAAGTTAACCACCCAGGGAAGGACAAAGTCTTTTTGGTGGAAGATGGTATATTGCTTACTACAGGTCGAAGAGTCTACATGTCAAAGTTTAGAGATAATAGGTGGCATATTATGAAGGGTGATCCGAGTAAGGGCCAATCGAGTTGCGCACTTATTACTATTACTGCCTCGCACGGTCAGAAGATTGAGGCTATCATTGACTACCAAGATAGGAGAAAACAAGGACAAAAAGTTATCGCCATATTCCTCATCCACCGGAAGGGCGCTACGCGAATTTCCTGAGAAACGAAGTCATAGGCACGTAGGTTCAGGGGCGATCACTAGAAGAAGCCACATAGGAACGATACGAGGATTTGTGGAAATTCAAAGATAATATTTGAGATTTTATGCAATAATAATGCTCCGCGGTCGTCGCAACATTAGATGGGGGAAAGTGTGATGACCCACCACATCATTATGCCACATTGATGCCATTTGACACATATATTTTCCATGTGGAATGATTACATAAGAGGAAGTCTAGATATTATGGGAAGATTCTAGAGACATATGGAGATTTCCCTTGGAAGACCCTAGAATTTCATGAATTTGCATGGAAAGTTCTTAGAATACTCTAGTTGTGTAGAGATTTATAGAATAGGGGTTTATTTGTAAATATGTAGGGACTTGCACAATAATTATTATTTACATACTAGTCCCTAGGTAAGTAGTATAAATAGGAGAGTCATTCATTTGTAAACCATCGAGCAAATAATTCAAGCTCGATGCAATATAAAGGCTTCTAAAGGGGGCTATGGAACAATAAAAATAAAATAAAATAAACTCGAATGTCAATTCTGTTTCCGAATGTCAGAAACTATGTCGTCCGACACTAGTAACAACACTTTAGCAAAACAGAAAACTTTGAAGAGTAAATGCAGCGGAAATTTAAGAAACACAAGGGTTTTAAATTTTCATAAGTTATATATATAACATAACTTATGATGGTCAATGACCAAATGTATTGTATATATATTATATACAAATATACAAATTCTTTTCTTTACATATTTACAAGATAAAACAGAAAAGAATTAAAATTTGAAGTCGCAGATGACTTCTGCCTGAAAAATCTAACTAAGTAGACATAGACAACCTCTCATTACAATCGCTCCATACAATACTAATCTAGAATCTAAACAGCAATTGTAATGTTGGACAGAATATTGTCAACACACTCAGGAAACACTGGTGATCCAGATTTCTGAGATGAAATCTCGAGAGCTCTCTTCGTATTTTTACTTTCTAATTCTAGATATCGATACTTTTTAGTAGCCTCTCTATTTATAGTAGAAAGTCTTTCTTTAAAAGCTCTTCGATCAGTTGTGGAAGTTGAGGGAAAGGTGGACTACTGGTGGGATTGGTTGGAGAAGATCAGGGAGTAATAATCTCAACAGCTTTGGCTTGATCCTCATGACAAGCAACAGTTTTTGACTTAGTCCTCACTCATTTTTTACCAGCTTCTTTTTACATTGCCAAGTCATTTTTACCTCATTGTAATATTTACACGAATATTACTGCATGGCGTGAAGTAAGGCAAAATATGTTCAGAAAATATTGGTCTGAATGTTGTGCAACATTTTTCCCAACATAATTACACATTCATATTAATATTTTAGGAGATATGTTGGTTCAAATGTCACAACACCAAATCCAACATTAACAATCTCCTCTTTTTTGCTTTTCTTCACAAAACTCATTAAAATGTAAAGTTGACTTAGGATGTTGTCTCAAATGTTGTCCGACATCTGTGATCAACAATTTCAAAGTCATGCTCCCCCTTAACATGTGATGGCATACAAGCAAACATGTGTATACCGATTCATAGGATTAGAAAAGAAAAAAAAATATGAGCACACATATCACATATCATCCAATATATACAAACCACAAATAGAAATATTCATTGTCAACAAATATCAATATCAATTCACTAAAGATCCTTATACAACATCGACAACAGCAACAACTCCCTCATTGCTCATCATACAACAAAGAAATAGCGACTTCCAAATAGATTTTCTACTCCTACATAACTGCTTCAACTTCATCTGCACAACAGCCTTTAGCTTCCCCCCTAGATAAGCATCATCTCCCCTTTTTGTGAAGAAAGTAGCATCATGAAATGGTCTCTAGCTTGTAACAGGGCATTTCTTGCAGCATCAACCTCAGAAATTTATTGGTTGAGTTTTCCAATTTGATCCACAAGCCATTCTATAGACAGTGTAGACCGTCCTGGACCAGTGTTGCCCAGAATGTTGGTGATATTTCTGGCAATATTTTTCACTTTCAACTTTATTCTTCTAGGGCAAGTCGATGACTCTGCCCTTGCTCTTCAAAATTTGATACTGCTAGAGGATGTTGGTGTGTGTGTCTCTGCAGATGTTGGCTGAAATGTAGCCTGAGATGTTGTGGCATCAGTGGCAACATTTAGAGCAACACTCGACTTTGCAGGTCTGGGAACTCCCTTTGGAAAGAATTGTTTTAAATGAGTGTCGTCTGGGATTTCCCTTTCTTGAGGCACATTTGGTTGCACTGAAGCAGATGGTTCTTCTTCACTCTCCTCTGTTGAAAGCACATAGTTTGTATCTTCACTTGCACTGCTCGAGTAAGAGGGTATAGATGTTTCATATCTAGACCTTTTGTTACTTGGTCCTTCTTGGACTATTTTCTCAAAAACTCTACTCGATCGTTGAGTAGGGAAGGTAGAGGACCTTGGCCTTTTACCCAAAGATGAAAAATCAACAATTTCATCAACATCTATAAGGTTATTATCATTGGAGATAGCTAATATCTAAAGGTTTATCAAAACCTTTAAACATTATTATTGTATATGGGTTTTCTGGGAGATTAGAGGAAGAGGATGATTATTCTGTTTGTTGGGGATCATTGTGCTCGGAAGCCTCCGTATTCATTGGAGGGCTTGTGCTCACTGGAGTGTTGGAGTGGATGTTAGATGACATTTGTTCTAACATTGGTGATGTTTCCATTGGTGAAAATTTGAGAGAGGGTTTTGAGAAGTTAGGGTCTGATAGAGATTGGAGTTTGGTTTGGTGATTCCATCGGTTTGGTAGGTAGATGTATACCCGATGTGATTTTCCCTCCTTTTTTATTTTTATTTGATAATATATTAATAAACATCACGGTAGGAATAAAATTTAATCTTATCATTTTAAATTCTGAAATTCCATTAAACAAAGCATATAATAGGGAGTAAAATCTGATATTTCAAAAATCAGATAAGAACAACATCCCAACACATATCACATTATGAAAATGTCAACAACAATGTTAGCAACATGTTGGACGACACAAGTATTTTGATCCCACAAGAATTTTCAGATTTGGCAACAAACCAAGACACGTTTTATATGCACTTTATGAGTTTGACCACTGGACCAATGTAACATTTTCTCATCGTGTCCTTGGTCTAATTATATAACACATATAAAAAAAATTCGTGTAAAAAATAAGAATACTTTTATGGTATTCTCAAATCTCTTTTGAAGCACTCGATACTCCTATAGAATAGGAACGGTGTATTTTCAAGGGCTTTGCCCATTTTTCACAGTTGCCAAATATTTGTAAAGGCTTTGCCTTATTTTGATACTCCTTTTTATGATATATATATATCATCGCAGAGAATGGTATCACATTGATAACATATTCTTATTGAAGGATCATGCTTGTGTGACCAAAAGTTATGCACCATAAAACAACAATAATCAATTAGTGATATAACATAGGTAAATGTCACACGAAATGTTAGACAACATTTCAGCTGATATTCACCAAAAATGTCTTTTTAGATATTACAAAGACTAAGAGATTTCTTCAAGCTAGAAAATCTCTCATGGTCCAAAGCTTTTGTAAAAATATCAGTTAGTTGATGAAGAGTGTCAACATGTTCAATTTGGAATAGCTGTTTTCCGACAAAATCTCTTAATAAATTATGTCTAATATCAATTTGTTTTGTACGTGAGTGCTGAACTGGATTTTTAGAAATATTTATAGCACTCAAATTATCACAGTACAAAATCAAAATGTTGCTAGTAAATTCATAGTCGTCTAACATATGTCGTAGCCATATTAATTGAGAGCAACAACTTCCAACTGCTACATATTCAAATTCAGAAGCTGAAAGTGAGACACAGTTTTGTTTATGACTATACCATGAAACAATGTTATTGTCAAGATAAAAACATCCTCCACTTGTACTTTTTCTATCATCCACATCTCCAGCCTAATCTGAGTCACTAAATTCTATTAAGTTAGGATTAGTGTCTTTGGAATACCAGATTCCCAACTCACATGTGCCAACAACATATCGAATAATACGTTTCACGGCATTTAAGTGGGACATTTTGAGACAGGCTTGAAAACGTGCACAAACACAAACACTAAACATAATATTTGAGCGACTAACAGTAAGATAAAGAAGGCTACCTATCATAGATCGATATAATGTTGGGTCGACATTTTCACCAACATTATCCTTACATACCTTCTGCGATGAACTCATTGGCGTTTTCATCTGTTTAGCGTTTTCCAAACCAAATCTTTTAACTAGATTCTTAGCATATTTACTCTGTGAGATGAAAATTCCATCTTCACTTTGCTTTATCTTCAAGCCTAAGAAAAAAGTTAATTTCCCAATCATGCTCATTTCAAATGTCAATGACATAGCTTCAACAAATGAATTTAGGTACGACTGTGAAGTCGATCTAAAGACTATGTCATCCACGTAGATTTGAGCAATTATAATAACTACACCGTGTCGTTTAATAAACAAAGTACGATCAGCTTCGCTACGGTTAAAACTAAAGTCAAGAAGAAAGCTAGTTAAACGAACATACCATGCACGAGGGGCTTGTTTCAACTCATACAAAGCTTTTTTAAGCTTGTACACACAGTGTGGATGGTAAGGATCTTCAAATCCTTTTGGTTGTTCAACGAATACCTCCTTGTCTAGATAACCATTTAAGATGGCACCTTTTACATCCATTTGGTGTAAAGTAATTTTCAGACAACAAGCAATAGCAAGTAAAAGTCTAATCAACTCGATTCTAGCTACAGGTGGGAAGGTTTCGTCAAAATCAATTCTTTCAACTTGAGTATAACCTCGTGCAACTAGACGTGATTTGTTTCTAACAACTGTTCCCGATTCGTATGATTTATTTTTAAAAATCCACTCAGTTTCAATTACATTTATATTATGGACGTGGAACTAAGTCCCAGACTTCATTTCGAGAACATTGTTCAAGCTCTTCTTGCATTGCTTGTATCCAGAAATTATCTTTAAGTGTTTCTACAACATTTTTTGGTTCTAATGTAAATATAAAATAAGAAATACTAATATCTTGGTATAGGGTTGACATACACACATACCTAACCATTTCTCTATAGTTGAATGGTTTTTTGCCTCTTGTTCTAATTCCTTCAAAAACTCTCCCTATCACTTGACCTGTTGGATGATTCTTCTTAATCCTTTATGAGAGGTCCCTACGAACTTGGTCTAACAAATCAGCACTTGACTCCTCATTTGTGGCCTCTGTGGTCTCTATTGTTGTTTCAGATGTTGCTTCAGGTGTGACAATATTTGTGGCAACATTCGATTCTTCTAAAATCTGTGGACTTTCCACTGTATCTATAATGTTATTTGCAATAGTTTTTCCTGAAACATCAGAAAGATCATCAAACATAACATTTACGAACTTTGTACAGTTCTGGATCTTAGATTGTATACTCGATAAGCATGACTATTTTGTAAATAGCCAACAAAAATTCTTTTATCACTCTTAGAGTCAAATTTTGCCAAATGATCCATGTCATTTAAAATATAACAAATACACCCAAAAACATGAAAGTAACGCAAGTTTGGTTTCTTTTCATTTATAATCTCATAGGGTGTCATCTTTGTTTCTGGCCTTAAATAGACTCTATTAGCAATGTGATTAGCAGTGTTCAAGGCTTCTGCCCATAAACGTTTTGACAAATGTTTAGAACTAAGCATCACTCTAGCCATTTCTTGCAATGTCTTATTCTTCCGTTCTACAACCCCTTTCCGTTGAGGAGTTTTGGGGGCAGAAAACTCATGGAAATTTCCTTTTTCTCACAAAAAATTGTGAATGAACTATTTTCAAATTCTTTTCCATGGTTGGATCTAATCCGAAAAATAGGAGAATAGTATACATTTCTAATTCTAGAGTGCAAGATTTTAAACATGTCAAACGTTTGTGATTTTTCTTTCAAAAAATATATCCTTGAATATCTAGAAAAATCATCTACTATCACAAAGGAATACCTCATTCCTCATAGACTGTCTACTTCAATTGGACTCATTAAATCCATATGTAGCAATTGAAAATAGTGAGACGTACCTGAATGTTGTCCGTCGTGTTGGACAACATTATGAGAGAAATGAGTTTGCTTACCTTTCAAACAATCTTCACAGACAGTTTAACCTTTATGGCTAAGTTTGGGTATGCCTCTAACCGCTTCATATGAGACCAATTTTTCTAAATTGAGGTAGTTGACATGCCCCAACTTTTGATGCCATAGTGTTGTGTCATCGACCTTAGCATTATTGCATATTTCTTGTCTTACAACAAGATATCAATTGTCACATATTCTTGTACCTGTCATGACACATATATTTGCTTCATTCGTAACTTTACAGGCATTCTTATAAAATTTTACCTCAATATCGTCATCACACAATTGACTAATACTAATCAAATTAGCCATTAAGCCCTCAACGTGTAAGACCTTTCTTAAGGCTGGAAATCTAGGAACATCCAAGATCCTTTTTCCAATTATTTTACTTTTAGTGCCACCTCCATAAGTCACGTTTCCTCCATTGAATGACTCATAGTTCTTTAGAAAACCTTTTGTACATGTCATGTGGTGAGAACTTCCACTATCAAAGTACCAAGAACCTGAAATGTTAGTTCTTAATGCAGTTATAGCAACATTACATGTTACGTCCTTTTTAGGAACCCAAACTCTCTTAAAATATTTTTTACCTTTTGGCTCAGAAATGTTGCTTCGATTGTTATCGGAATGTTGGACAACATTTTGCTCACAGAATTTTGAAGTTTGAAACAGTATGATTTTAAGTGTCCAGGGGAGTTACAGTGATGACACACAAACTTCATATTCTTTGACATATATGAGAACCTATTATCCATCCCTTTTTCTTTTACAAAACATATTTTTCTCATTTTTATCAAATAGATTAGAGCATACGGTTTTAAGAGAGTTTTCGTACCCAATTCCTGCATGTGAAGGTTTACTAAAGTTGAGTATCTTATTCAATTTCGAAGTCCTCATATTGAGCTTACGGAAGGTTGTTTCGCCTAAATCCAATTTTGCACGAATCTTATCAAATTCAATATCATTTTTGGTAAGTGCAACCTCAAGTCGGATTATCGTGCCTTTTAATACTAAATTCTCATGAGTTAAAGATTTTACTTTTTTGTCAAGTTGCTTGAATTCTATTATTAAGGCTTTACAAATACTTTGTAATTCATTAATCATATCATCTTTGCATTCAACTTGATCCATACAATCAGCCTCACTAACAGAAATAAAACCACTAAAGCAATTAACATCAGAATAGTTAAAGAATTCATACCTTTCGAATGTCGCTGAGGATGTTAATGTCGTTGCTGATGTTGGAGCAAATGTTATGGCATCTGAGACAACATTGTATATGACATCTTTATTATCCGATAGAGACTGTTCAAAAACAGTAGCCATGATTGCTTGTGTTTCAATTTCACGATCTCATTCCTCTTCTCCTTCATCATCACTAAGAGAAACACATAGGTTCTTACCAAATTTTCTAAGAGTGTTTGCACATTCATTAGCATGGTGACCCCAACCTGAGCATGCATGACACTGCACAGACTCAAGTTGTTTGGGATCAAATTTGATACGATCTGGTTTGGTTTTTCTTAGTTGATTTCTTTTTTGTACATTTAAAAGGAATCTAGTAGGCTTTTGATTGAAGACTTGGTTTTGGTGCTCTTTATATTTAGATTGATTTCTCTCATTATTGAACTTCCTCACCATCGAATTGTATTTTCGAGTGAATAAGGCAACATTTGCACCATCACCAATTTCTTCAAGATTCTCATTCTCTTTTTCGATTTGACTCTCCGAGGATTGAACTTGAAGTGTCACATTCTTGATTTTATACAATTCCTTTTTATTCTCAATGTTCATCTCATAAGTTTTGAGATTGCTCATCAAGGTATCCAGGTCCATTGTGGCAAGATTGTGAGCTTCTTCAATAGCACAAACCTTTAAATTAAACTTTTCAGGAAGAGAACGGAGAGCCTTTTCAACAAGTTGAGTGTTGGTTAATGGTTCACCAAGCACTTGACATTCATTTGAGATGTCAATCAACTTTTCAAAATAAGATTTAATATCATCCGTTTCTTCCATCCTTAAACATTCATATTTACTCATGAGCATGCGTAGCTTTGTTCGACGAACACTTGAGCTACCTTCACAATGAATTTGTAAAGTATCACATACATCCTTAGCCGTGAGGCAGTTTTGAATTAGTTTGAATATATACATATCAACCTATTCAAAAATTGCATTTAAGGCTTTTTCGTTAAAGCTAGCATTATTGATTTCTTCTATAGTCCATTCGGATTCAGGTTTAACAAGAATGTCACCTTCCTCATCCGGTGGCAACATTGAAATAATATACCCATTAGTTATAGATCTCCATGCCCTAACATCAATTGATTTGATATGAGAACATAGGTGAATCTTTCAATAGGCATAATTTGATCCATCTAAAATAAGAAACCTACCAATAGTCGGATTCATAGCTTATGACAACAAGACCATGCACTATTGTGTTAAGCGTCGGCTCTGATACAACTTGAAGGGGGCTATGAAATAATAAAAACAAAATGAAATAAATTTGAATGTCAATTCTATTTCCGAATGTCGGAAATTATGTCGTCTGACACCAGTAACAACACTTTAGCAAAACAGAAAATTTTGAAGAGCAAATGCAGTAAAAATTTAAGGAACACAAGGGTTTTAAATTTTCATAAGTTATATATATAATATAACTTATGATGGTCAATGACCCAATATATTTTGTATATATATTATATACAAATATACAAATTCCTTTCTTTATAGATTTACAAGATAAAACAGAAAGGAATTAAAAGTTGAAATCGCAGATGACTTCTGACTGAAAAATCTAACTAAGTAGACATAGACAACCTCTCATTGCAATTGCTCCATACAAAACTAATCTAGAATCTAAACAACAATTGTAATGTTTGACAGAATGTTGTCAACACACTCAAGCAACACTGGTGATCCAGATTTCTGAGATGAAATCCCGAGAGCTCTCTTGGTATTTTTACTTTCTGGTTCTGGATATCGATACTCTGTAGTAGTCTCTCTATTAATAGTTGAAATTCTTCCTTGAAAAGCTCATCGATCAGTTGTGGAAGTTGAGGGAAAAGTGAACTGCTGGTGGGATTGGTTGGAGAAGATCAGGGAGTAATAATCTCAACTGCTTTAGCTTGATCCTCACGACAAGCAACAACTTTTGACTTAGTCCTCACTCGTTTTTTACCAACTCCTTTTTACCTTACAAGTCATTTTTTACCTCATAGTAATATTTACACAAATATTACTGCATCGCGTGAAGTAAGGCAAAATCTGTTCAGAATATGTTGGTCCGAATGTTGTGCAACATTTGTCCGAACATACTTACACATTCATATCAATACTTTAGGAGCTATGTTGGGTCAAATGTCACAACATCAAATCCAACATTAACAACTTCCTTTTAGAAAATTTCTCTTGTCTTCCTAATATAACATTTCCTTAGAAATCTTGAGAGTAGTAATCTAAGCTGACTTGACATAACAAGATCGTGAGTAAGTTGTGCAAGAACGTGAGTGAATTGTCAAGTGTCGCACGTGTGCTTAGTTGAAGACTAAGGACGTGACATAGTAAGTTGTGCATGCGCTTAGTCCGTCCAAAAAAGAATGACATAATTCCTTATTGAGTAACAATTTAACTTTAAACTTTACCTTTTACGAAAAATGAGATAATCTATAACCACACAAATATCTTTATCTTATTTTAGAAATAAGATTCAAAAGTCTTTCTTTATTTTTAAAAGTCTTTGTCAAATAAAAGTACATCACATAAATTGGAACAGGGAGTATAATCTAATGCAGCAGCATTCAGAAATATTACAATATATTGTAGTATGTATTATACATAGAAACCTAAAAATTCATCAGACCACTTCCAGCTTTACAAGACAATTGTTTTTTGAGAAGCTAACAAAAGGAAGTACTTCAATCCACTAGATATAACCTGAGAACTATTGTTGATGGTGTAAGACTACAAGCATAGGAGTCCATAAGCAGCTAGATGCAATACACTACTAAAAAAAGCGGTAAATTTTGATCTCAAATTTCGATCAAAACAGCAGGTCGAAAATAGCTTGGTCGAAAGTTTTTTCGACCTCATGGGATCGCAAACTAATTTTCAACCCAAATTAAAAAAAAATACAAATTTCGAAAACAGTATTTTTTATTTATATATTATTTACTGAAAACCTGAATTTTTTATAAAAATATTTTATTTATTTTAAGATTTTCGATCTCATGAGGCCGAAATGTTAAATAATTTGTAATTATTTCGACCTCATGAGGTCGAAAATCTTGATGAATATTTAAAAAAATAAAATTTATTTTAAAAAATTCGACCTGAGGTCGAAATTTAGCAATATTGTTGTCAGATTTCGACCTCAAGAGGTCGAAAATCTGGAATCATTTTTTCAAGAATTTGGCTGCTTTTACAGCAGCCCTCCTGCCAAACAGAAAACAATACCAAAATCTCAACACTCAGCTAAATTTGCTGCCAACAATTTAAATTTTCAGTAAATAATCTTTAAATCAAAAATACCTCATAAGGTCGAACTTTTTTTTTTTTTTAAATTTGGGTAGAAAATTAATTTGTGACCCCGTGAGGTTGAAAAAATTTCAACCAAGCTATTTTCGACTTGCTCTTGAGGTCGAAATTCATTGTTATATATATATATATATATATATATATATATATATATATATATATATATATTTTTATTTTTTTTAAAGTATGAATATAAATGTTGATTGATTATAAAATAGTGATCGACTTTTATATCGTTCGAAATTTAAAATGTTCTTAACAATAATTATCTGTTGGACAATATCGTAACTTTCAAAACCTTTTCCTAATATGAATTTGTATGAGATTCTAATACTACTCAATTAATGCCACCGCACTCCAAGTCAGGATATTATAAGATTAAGGATGGAGCTCTTCCCTTTGAAATCAATTGAGTCACCATGATTTACCTCCTTCACAGATCTGTCGGACCGGGGTGTGGGGGCTCCTGGGGTGGGAGATTCCACCTTTTGGAGCAAGGATGGAGCTCCTCCCCATTTTCATTTTCTTTATTTTTCCAAATTCCTACTTAAATGAGAGACACGTGTCATAGTAAAGAATTAAAGCTTAAGATTTAATTGCCCAAAGCAAAATCTTAATCATGGTTAGAATAACAAATATTTCCCTTATTTACTCAAAAAAAAAATTAACAATCCCACCATTCTAGCTAAAATATTATCTCATTTATAAATATCTTTATTGTTTCCTCATGTTTCCTTCGTAATTACGAGTTTCTTCTTTTTTTTAAAAAAAAACACAAATTACCGATATCATGAATATCTACTTCTTGTCAAATTGAGTAATACTAACTCTTTTATAATTACATTTTTTTCATAAGACATGAAATTTTTACAATTATCTAACGAACAATCTTATTCTATTCATTTTTATAGCTATTTTGTTGCTAAAAAAAGTTCCGTAACTATGAGTTGTAGCAAAAATAAAGAAAATAACATTGTATAGATTCTTTTTAATTTATAATTTACAAATATTATTTTTTATCGTTTAATTTTAAATATTAAATGTTGATTCAATTTGGTCTTCCTGTTCCCACTTCCCACTAAGCTAATGATGTCTTTTTTCTCTCATGTTTGATAGGAGTGTAAAGAAGAATTAGGGTAAGAAAAAAATTGAACTGGTAGTCTAGTACCTGTGCAAAAATAAAAATATAACTTGTTTAGAAGAAAAAAAAAGGAACTATAACGTAGGAAAGTGAGAACAAAATAAATATATTTATGAATGAGATAGTGTATTAGCTAGAATTGTGGGATTGTCAAAAAAAAAATTGAGTAAATAAAGGAAATATTTGTTATTCTAACCACGGTTAATATTTTGCTTTTGGTAATTAAATCTTAACCTTTAGTTCTTAATTATGAAAAGTGTCTCTTATCTAAGTAGGAAGTTGGGGAAAATGGAGAGGAGCCCCATCCTAAGATTAACACGAAAGAGACCTAACAAATTCAATTATAGTTTTAGTTGCATAAAATTATAAAAGCAGTAACCCCCTTTAAATTTTGAACGAATAATATATGAAACTTTGAATTCAACAATGATTGTGATATTTCAAGTATATAAAAGATTGGTTTGCCAGGTGATCTCTTTGGATGATATTCACATGATTAAGCATTAGCAAACTCTCTTTTTTATCCGATTATCAATTTTTCATTATAATTCTATAAGTCTAATACCAAGCCATATTTCACACCATATATTATATTATTTGAGATCTTAATGTGGTTTAGTTTCTCAGATTTTTTAAATATGTTAAGATAGGAATTTTTATGTGATATTTTTCGCTTTTTGAGAGTCAATTTGACTAAACTTTGAAGTTAAATTGAATAAATTAACTCAAACAGTTTAAGATAAAAATTTATATATTTGAAAACTATATGAAAAGTACTATAAGTTGCAACTTTTCTCATATCAACTTGGTGAAAAAATACATCTTAAAATGTTGGTCAAAGTTCATGCAGTTTGAATCTCGAAAAATAAAAAAGTATCACATAAATTGAAACAACGAGAACACAATATAAAAATACTTTTTGAAAAAATCAATTCTGAAAAAAAAAACTAATTTTAAAATACACGAAATTTGAAAACTTACGAGTAATTCTTTGTTCAGAAATAATGACCACATATACAAACTGTTGGTATTGTGTCGGACATATTAGCTATTGGATAATATGTTTGCTTCATAAAATAAAGCAATATATTTACAAATGGCATCTAGCTATAACAAATAAATAAAACATCTCTTTAAGTATTAAGTAATAGTTGGATAAAATTGTAATATTCAAACTCTCTTTTTAATATTTAGAACTTTAAAATCTAACTAAAACCTTACTTTTATATTTTTTTTATATATATTTAGGACTTTAAAATTAACTAAAACCTTATTTTATAAGTTTATGTCGGATAGGCTATGCTATGGATGTAACTTGTTCGAAAGTTGAGTTTGTACATTCACGATAAAACTTTATCAATTTTATGTAACAATTAAATCTAAAAGATAAACAATCTATTCGTTTTCCGATGTCCATCATGAGGTGGCTCCTTCCATCGTTGTTGTTGACACCCTCCTAAATAAGAACATCATAATAAATGGTATTTTAAATTTTTTATTTTGTTCAAAATAAGTAGTTTTTAGAATTTTAAGAAGAAATTGACATTATTCTTTCAAAATTATCCTTATTTACATAATCAAGAATTATTAACTAATTTTTCTTTTCTAGACATTAATTAGAGATAAGTTAGTAAAAACACTCATAATTTTCTTAAAGTGAGAAATTTCTTAAGTAATGTACATAAACTAAAAACATCACTTATTATGAAAAGAGGGAGTAATTATTATTACTATTATTATTATTATTATAAAAAAAAAAACATGAATCTTCAAAGCAAATTATTGATTGACTATATATGTGTGCAACTCGATCATCTTTAATCAGAGATCACGGGTCTGAGTTTGGATGGAGTCTCCTTTATTAGATAGCGCTTTACCCCCAATATGAAACTTTTCTGCGCTAATCCAAATTTAGTCGTATCTCAATGCGCTTACCGGACACCAAGGGAAAACAAACAAAAAATTATAATCGACTATATATCGTGCAACTCGATCATCCTTAATCATAGGTCACTGGTCTGAGTTTGGATGGAGTCTCATTTATTAGATAGCGCTTTACCCCCAATATGAAACGTTTCTACGCTAATCCAAATTTAGTCGTATCTCAATGCGCTTACCGGACACCAGGGGAAAACAAACAAAAAAATATAATCGACTATATATCGATGTTCAATTATTAACGTGTATATATATATATATATATATATACCCTTAGTGAAATTCATGGCTTCACGCCCTGACGTATTATTTAACTTACACGTCTAAAGACTTGCATGGTTATGACTTACGACTCACAACATAAGGTACTTCAGAGTTCAGTCATTTCAACAGTTTCTTGGTGGATTGACTTGTAATCCGATCAAGCTGTGTGTTGAGACTTTTAAACTGCAAATTCAGACCCTCTAAAGCTTGACGATGGCAGCAGTCAAACTTTGTCGTCTCCAGCTCCTCTTCTCACGAGTCACGCCATTCTGCAAATAGCATAAAGAAAGACACGTCAACCGATTTTGCTAAAAGGATTAGTCAATAGACTACTTTGCCTAATGTTCATCTTTCTTTCTTGTTCATACTGGCAGGAACTTCATGTACCACGAGGAGTTTCCGGGTGCATTTGCTTAATGTAAGGCTTCAGCTGGTGAACATTTTCCAGCTAATCTCTCTCTTATTACGAGAACAGCATTAGACCGACGCTCTGTCGTCAGAATCTAGAAGCTGCATTTTAGTTCAAGATTCCCCCAGGACTTTCATCAGAAAAGCATATTCATGAGCTGCTTCCTCGCATTGGCCAAAACGACCGCCTTCTCCAAAATGTCCTCCATTCATATTTGTCTGCAATATGACTGAAGAAGAACACCTAGTGCATGTTTTATCTCGTATCTTGGCCACATATTTTGCAGCTTCCCAAACGCCAACTCTGCATAAAGACATAATATGATCCTTTCCCAGGGAGTTCTTATAAGATCAAAATAAAATGTCGAGAGAGAATCTTAGCAAGCTGAAAATGCCATAGCCTTTCAGCAAAATAATCCATAGACGCAAGTATGACATAAATATGACGTGCATGCTGATTTTGGATAAGAGATTTATCCTCAATGGCATACGCGAGAACATACCTGGAGTCGTTCAATGAAGCTTTCACAAGCATTGCCGGACAACAAACTCCTTCAGGAATATTGTCATAGGGAGAATACTTCAAAATATATTCAAAGTGGGCCTGTAATTGAGGATTTCCAAATTCTTCGTAGTCTAAAACAGTGAGAGGCAAGGTCGGATCCAATAAGCTACTGCACACATCAAGAAAAGGAACCTGGAACAAACATTACGTCCAAATTAGATTTGAGAATAGATAGGTACAGTTAATTTTTGTAACTTTCTCATGGAGATTACTGTAAATAAAGAAGAGAATTACAATCATTTGGCCATGTCAATACTGAAGTCTCTTTAACAGAAGTGTCGACCCTAGGATCAGCAGCATTTAGGCTTATAGGAAGTTGTCTAAAGACGCTAAAAACATTCTTAGCTCGAGAGTAACTTAAAACAAAAGCAGCCTGGATGTAGTATATATCATTCCAAACCAAGGTAATTAGAACTCTTGTTTCCTTTCCAGAAGATATATATACGGAGACCAAATCAGACCATAATATGCTTTATGAATCCAATTCAATGAATCTATAGGAACATGAAAGAATACTAAGGGTGTGTTCGGTATGGAGGAAAAAATGTTATCCAATTTCCCATGTTCGGTTGGTCAAAATTTTTGAAAAACATATTCACTAGGAAAACAAGTTCCTCAAAAGTGAGAAAAATGGCATCCCCAATCAAGTAGGGAAAACAAATTTCACAAGTGGCACTCCACAATTGTGTCCTCCCCACCCTTCAACACACCTCATCTTCACCCCCACCACCCCAAACCCCTACCCACCTCCCATAGTATTTATCTAGATTATATACAAATTCTTTTAGGATAACATTTTTTGCTTAGGTACCGAACGCAAGAAAATAAGTAAGAAACCCACTTATTTTCCTGAAAAACATTTTCCTTCATACCGAGCACACCCTAAAGGATTCCCAAATTGGTGCTTACCTTCAGAATTGCAGCTTGAAAAAGTTCAGGGTGCATGTTAATTGCTGCCGCAACAAGAAGACTTCCTGCACTTACACCAACAGCTCCCAGCCGATGTTGATGAACATAACCCTCACTGACAAGATACTTGCTACATGATACGAAATCACTAACAGAGTTCAACTTGCTCATTCCACTCCCAGATTTGTGCCACGAAGGATCTGGACCGCCGCCACCCCTGCGCAAGTAAAATATGTCACCTAAGTATTCTGTTACGAGAAATCACAAGCAATGATATTGCTTTCCTTACTCTGTACAATAAAGTATAAGTAACGGTTCAAGGCAAACTAAATCACAAAAGTTTTATCACTTCTGTTACATTGAGAAAATCAGTGAAACACTATTAGACACAGCATAAGTTACGGAAATAACACAATTAAGTAGCGTTCAAATGCTTTTGAATGGTTAACCACTACGAATGCATCGAACTCAACAGTTTCCTGTAGATTCCTTTTTCTTTTCTCTTTTTCCTCTTTCTTCTTTCCTTTGCTTTGCTTTGGGAGGACGGAGCATAAGGAGTTCCGAGGGACCAGATTAGCAGTTTTCAATTAGCTAAGTGCCCAACCAGTGGACGAACTATGCTCGGAGAAAAGGTTTCTTGAGCGTTACCAAATATTAAGATACAATTTAAAATAAAAGAGTTGTACCTGACATCAGCAAATGCAATCACCCAACCATGATCTAGCAAGCTCAGGCGGTCCCCACACCAGCTTTTATCTAACACTTCTCCATATGCTCCATATCCATGTAGAAGCCCGGGAGACTGACCCTTCTTATGTGCCTTACGAGAGAACAGAATAGTTATAGGAATCCTTACACCATCATGTGATATCACTTCTTTTTCTTTACAGGAATAAATTTCAGCAAAGTCACTCCATCTCTGTACTTCATTGCGTTCCTTCTTTAAAGGGATGCCCAGAAGCTCATTTCTGCTTGTCTCTCCATTGTTTGAGTGGTACTTTGTATTGTGGGAAACATTAATTACTTCTTCTTGATGAATGACAGAGAACGTTCTTCTTGACATATCATAGTCAACAATAACATCAGGCATCTGTATTCCAAAAGACAAACATTGAGATTCATGAGAAGCATATAATGGTGCTTGGCCCTATCTCGATTTCCTTAGTTTCCTGTACCTTTTTTTAAAGGTTTCCCTTTTAGTTTCCTTTTATTTTCATTTCCATAGCAAATTGTTGTTATGTACATCAACTTACAGTTTTAATAAGGAGAATATGCCCATAAGAACTGGGATTCTAGGAACTTTGTACTCAGATAGAACTCAAATCTGTTTATTTCTAATGGAAATTTCAAAATTTTCATGATGCTTGCCGACTCCTTTAACCGAACTAGTTTGGGATTGAGGCGTAATTGTTGGTTTTTCTTTTCAGAGAAAAACCACGATTTAGTATAGGGAAACAAGCTGAATATTTCATACCATACAGCTAACAGCATGATGTTACCATATGAGATGCAAAAGATATATAACAGAAATCTGAGCTATATTTTCCATGGAATAAAGCGAGAATACCTCAAAGTGGAGTAATATGAAGTCAAGATTACCGATCAACAATGTTGTTTAATCAGATACAAGAATACAGTAGTAAAGCAACAACATGACAACCAACAGGATGCAGATCATTTGAAGACAATTGACAATATTACCCACTGGTCAGGGGAAAAAGTTGACAATTTACCACTGGGGAAGAAACAACAGCGCGGTAAACAGATCGTGTGAAATCGTGATTTGACCCTGGAGCAATTGCACACATATCAGAAGGAAGAGGAAAGAACCATGGGTTAAGTTCATCAATCTTCACTTGCTCCTGCGCAACAGGAAGTAGTAAGAAACAATGGAATCGGCCAACTTTACACATAATGATAATTAATGTTGATGATTATGCCTTCTGCTACAACCTAGCAAGGAAAAGAAACTAAGGAAAAGGACATAAGTCTAATACAAACTTGGAAATTTAATGTACTAATTTAAAACAAATGAACAATAAATGACCTCAAGGTACCTAAAGGACACTCCAGAAGGTTCCCCGTTGTAGGGACTGACAATAGCAGATACATTTAGCCTTCCACAAAAAACGATTCTTAAGCCTCATAATAGTTAATTTAACAAATAAAATAAAATTTTGTCTTACTTCTAGATAACAGAAATGGCAAAAGTGTTACTGGAATTTTGGTTGTAATGGTTCAGAGAATGGACATCGAGGCTCTAAGCTGCTGATTATTCCTGGGATTAGATTAATGTAAAAGAGGAAAGGCTAAGAACTGATATGGGAAAACCCAAATTGACATGAGAAAGATGTTCTTCATGTTCCATGAGAGGCTAACATTGTCTCGAAATTTCTATTTCAATAATCAAAGTTACAGAACTTCTTCCCCCTCCAGGAATACTGTGATGTTGATGATTTAGTGACTAGGAAACACGGAGATGACATAACTATATCAAGACACATTGATCAAACATCTGATGATTATGTAGATTTAATTCAAGAATGCTCGAGTCAACATAGTATGCTTTCATAAGGTATATCAAGTGCATGTCCATAGAGCGTCTGTTTAATCAACATATCTTTCTCAGTTCCTCTTCTCCTCTATGTTATTTTAAGTTTTCTTGAAGAACAAAGTTATTTTAAGTTTTAAGACTATACCTCACAATTGATGATCGTTCGCATATCCACAGAACATACCGATGAGGATCCCTCTTTGTTGAGAAAAAGCACCAGATGTTCATTAAACATGTCCATATCTTGGATGAACATGTCCCCACTGGGTTCTATAATATTCTGCAGACAAAGCTTGCATGTGATAAAAATATAAAAAAATGAAAAAAATGTTCTTGAATCAACAAGTATGTGTTCATATAACTCAATTTTACACTTGCCCAGGTAGAAGAGCTAGGCAATCAAGTTCGGGAACCAAATAACCAATATATCATAATTATGCTGGCAGACAACGAGCAAGTAGCCTCATAATCACAACCAAAAATGACTAGCTAGAGTAAGGTACAAAGCAAAAGTACAAATCCTTCAACAGCCTAAATACATATGGAAGAAAAGTCAATATAAAGTATCCAATAGACAGAATGCTTTTGAAGAACAATTTGAAAGCTTTAAATTTATGCATGCATAAATGTTTTATCATCATCATCAGCCCCTTCTAGTATCAATATTTGATGGAAGAAAACATACCTGCAAACAGGTCGACTGCAACTTCTCAACAGGGCATCTAGCCAAATAATACTCTCCACTCGAATGTGATTCCTCACCAACATTACAAGAATTTGTGAGAACATAGAAAAAACCATGATGATGTTCAAGAAAGTACTGTACACCAGACACGCGCTTGCAAAATCTTTGAATTCCAGTCTGCAGATTGGTTGCATTGATGACATAAACCTGCAATAAGACAATGAGGAGAATTAAAAGTACTTCCTCACCAATACAAAAGTATCTATGCCGTGATAGAGGTAACTTTCTTGCCTCAGATGAAGTTCTTGAATTAGAATTCACAGTAATAAACTTTCCATCCTTTGTACTTGCTATATCCACACAGAAACTGGAATCATTTTCTACAAACAATGGGACATCGTGCAGAGAATCTGATCCCAGTTTTACGCAATGTACCCTGGCCACATAATGTTGAAGTAATAAACACATCTGAATATCCAATTTAAAATAGTAATCAACTAATCATAGTATAGAGAATTGCCTACAAGGGCGTTGGTTCTGATCAGATAATGTATAGAAGAAAGTACAAGAATCTTGAGCCCATTCCACACTAACAACCCCTTCAACTCGCAGGGTTGGCAGAACAGAGTCATTTTGGAGATCCTTAATCTGAAGCACAAACTGCTCACTACCAGTAATATCAATTGTGTAAGCAAGATAATTGTGGTCTGGAGACACTCGACATGTACCCACATGAACATATCCTACAAAAACAAGAACGAATTAAAACATAACGGAAACACTTTCTTTAAAACTAACAAACCTAAAACAATGGCCTATGATCTGCATGCATATCATGAAACCTATAAAAATATTCTCCTTCTTTTCTCTTAAATTTTAACACACTATTATCCTGTTAACCTCAATATGATAATAAGGATATTCTTTTAGAGTGGATTCAGTCCACCAACACACATGCTCATCAAAAAATTTACATTCTCCTTCAATCATGCTCAAGAAATGGGAAACAACTCTGTGCCTGCTGTGATAACATACTAAAAGCAATAGTAAATGAAGATTTAGAGCCATCTCATACAATCCTAGAACAATAGTTTAAGTTTACTCTTACCAAAGTGTTTGATTAGGACCTTTAACGTCTTGGAATTGCAGAACGTCTTCCAATTTCACAAAAGAAAGAAAAGGAAAAATGCTTGATGGGAAGAAAATAACACGAATACACAAAAATACACAAGGATGGAAAATTGATTATAAGAAGTTCTTGAGAAACAAACAAGACGAGCAAAAAGAGGCTTGTTAAAGGAATAATATGAGAATGATATACCATATTTTTCCGCAATTTCATTCCAGTCAAGCAGTATTTGTTCCGCCTTGGAAGATCCAATCACATAATTGGATACAGTCTTCATCCAAACTTTGCTCTCAGCAGCCAATTTCCTACATAATACCGGAAACTCCTTCCCTTCTGGAATGTACTGGTAGTATAACCTGTTAACAACCAACAAACATACCAATAGTCAACCAACAAAGAAAGATATTTTGCAGCAAGTAGATTCTCAAAACAGATTTTCGAACGAATTTACATACTTCAAGACATTTATTAACAACTCCTTAGTTCACACAACAGTTACACAAACTTCTAATCAGATTAGGCTTTTTCTACTACATAAACCAAGGATTACGCAATTATAGACCTAATACAGACTGTACACTGTGTAATAGGCTTTACACGGACCTAAATCTAGTTCATATAGAAAAATAATAGTTGATTTATCTCATTTTGATTAAACAATTTTTTTTCCTACCAAATTATGACTCATCTTCTCTAATTCAAATAGAATGACTTGATTTGACTTTGCAAAAAAAAAATGAAAAGTTGACAATCTGAATTTAAAGTATTTGTTCAAGAAACATATGAAAGAGATTATTTTTACGCGAACTAAACAAAAGTGGGCAAGAACAACAACATACCTAATGCAATCCCCAGCATGTACACAGACCTTACCGCTACCTTTGTGGGGTAGAGAGGCTCGGCTCAAAAAAAGTGTAATCAAAGCAGGATAGACAGGAAAATAACGACAACAAAATAGCAAGATAAACAAAACAAATGAGCTAATTCCAATTTAGCCCCTGTTTGGATGGCTGATTCCCATCCTACATTATTGTACTATTTTCATTGATACCATGTTTGTTTCCATTGTTCTTGTAAACCCGTTGTAACTCCGTTGTTATATTACCATGAAAAGGCTCAATTTTGTAACCACGGATTTGGTGGTTTTTGCGTGGTTACTTATTTCATTTGCCCATTAAACCACAACAAATGATACAATCTATCCAACCATAGTATTCATTAATACAGTACAATACGATACTATACAATATTATAGTGTACATTATGAAACCTTGGGTAACGACCATCCAAACATAGTAACGACAGCAAAATATCAAGATAAACAAAGCAAAATATCAGGATACCAAAGCATGCATATGAATAAGTTGGAAAACTGAGTATTTATAGAACAAACCAAGGACCCCATAGTTCAGGTGGAGTAGAAATCTTGGAAGGCATTCTACTAATCATCTCACAAAACAAACCCTTTTGCATTTCCTCAGTATCCTTCATAAAACTCTTAGCATATAAATTTTCTTGATGAAGATAAGTGATAAAATCAGGGTCGTTGGTTTTGCTCATCCAATGGTAAGGATCATTCCACGTAACCCCATGTGTAGAAACTGTAAAAGGAACTTTTTTTGGCACTGGTGGAGAATTAGTTTGGTGATGGTTCTTGATTAGTGTGGAATAAAGTGAAGATTTTGTGATGGAATATGTGATTAGTGAAAAGGGTATTTTGGTCTTTTTGATTGAGATGAAGGTTGATGAAGCCATTGTTAATGGTGGAAGTGGGATGTGATTCCGGTGAAACGAATTTACCGGCGGCGAGGTTAGGGTGGAGTTAACGAGTAAAAAGTCAAGTTGGTCCTTGTAGTTTTGGAGTGTTTCAACTTGGAGAGAATTTGGCAAATACTAGTCATTTTTTGAACATAACCAGAAGTTTCAAATACTAATATTTAATGTTTAACCACTTTTAATACCTTTCTTGTATTTGATTATCGTGTGATTTTGCGTTAGTTATACTATTGTTTTATTTCAGACTGTTATATCATATTTTATCTAATATTTTGTTATGACTTCTTTACTTCTGTTATTTCTTTTTTCGGACTGTTTTGATTTGCGTTTTTTTGAGCCGAAGGTTTATCGGAAACAACTTTTCCACCTTCCAAGGTTGGAGTAAAGTATGCGTGCACTTTATTCTTCTCATATCTCATTTTGTGGAATTATACTAGATATGTTGATGTTGTAATCACTTTTTAATACGGAGTAAAATTTTGATAAAAATAACCTTAGTTAAAGCACGGAAAAACTCCAAAACCACTTACCAATTTGAATTCCACTAATTGTTTTTGTATTTTGAATTGATAAAGACTTGAACTCTATGAATCGTTCATAAAATTTGAAACTCCATCAAATTTTCACACCTAGATTGATTGTTAAAAATTGAACTTCATGAATCGTTCTTGGAGTTTGAAGTTTAAACTCTATGCATCATTTCTAAAATCTGAAACTCCAATAACTTTTCACACATATATTATAAAGTATGAACTCCGTGAATTGTTCTAATAGTTTAAACTCCATGAATCATTAATGGAGCTTGAACTTACATAAATGGATATATTTTTCATTAAATATAATATGCTCTCCTTTCATCCACAGACCACAATTTTTCTTCTTCTTTTTTGGCACAAGTTCTATAGCAGTTTACCGAAAAATCAAACCAAATGATAATCAATCGATAAATGTGTATTATATTTAGTTTGATTTGATTTTAATAATTGAAAATCTAATTAAGTTAGTTTGATTTAGATTTTAACCAAAAATCGACTCAAATCAACGATGAACACCCTGCTATAGAACTTATTCCAGACAAGTATGTTCACTATGTAAAGGTCACATGTTTTTAGGCTGCATAGGTTCTCCCAGTTCCCAACTCCCAAGCATAAATGATTTATGCTCATAAAAGATGTAAGAAATTGTTTCTGGTCAAAATATTTTTTAAAATCTGATATAACAAAATATTAAATTCTAATTTCTATTTTTTGGAAGTAATTTATTTAAACTAAAATAGTTTTTGAAAAACAAGAAGAAGAAAAAACAAAAGATAATGTTGACGCGCAGGATCGAAATGGGGACCTTCAGTGTGACGTGATAACCACTACAGCACACCAACTTCGTGATACTAGTTTAACTTTTTTTCTTTTTATACGTTCAGGTAACAAGTAAAAGCGAAGTAAAATTATAATGTTAATTATTAAATGTAATCAAAGAAGCTATCACCAAAACTTAGATCATTGTTTCCTTATAAAAGTCTCAAAATGGAGAGGATGGGGGAGGGGAAAGGACGAGATGATTACTGTAATTAGAAGAGGTGGCAAACTTAACCCATAAAATCATAATCTGCCCAATTCATTCAAGTTTGGGCGGGTTATTGACTCGCCCATTTGTTAGTTCAATCCATTTCAGTCCAATCTATCAAATTTTGGGTTGATATCTATCTCAAATTGATTCATGAGAAATTTATCAAAAGATGTTTAAAAAGATTATTTTTTATTTGATATGTTATATACAACAACAACAACATACCCAGTGAAATCCCACAATGTGGGGTCTGGGGAGGTAGAGTGTACGCAGAACTTACCTCTACCTTGGTAGGTAGAACAGTTGTTTCTGAAAGACTCTCGGCTCAAGACAAAGCACAAGCACAAGCAAAGCAAGAGAAACGGTCAGACCCGAACAAGAAATTTAAAGCAGTATGAAATGTTAGCGAGTCATGATAGCGCATATGAAAAAAGAAGCAGTAACTAACACATGTAAATAAGATAAACAAAGTACACTAAAGAACACATAGCAGCAGAAATCAAACGATGAGACTATGGCTATATGTTATATATAGCCATAATAAATAAATAAATTATTACGTACTAAAAATTATAAAAAAAAATAAACAAGGCAATTAAAGCATAGTAATGATTGGGCGGGTTGGGTTTTGACCCGCTTTTTAGCCCATTTCAACCCAAACGCATTGCATCCCAAGCAACGTTTGTGCGGGTCAATAACCCGCCCATTTATTAAGTCAACCCATTTTAACTCACTCAAATTCAACCCAACCCGTCCATTTGTCACCCTTAACTATACTCAAATCGACCATCTAAATTTTGTTTATCCTTCTACTTTTTCAAAATCTTAATTAGACGTGTCTTATTACAATCATAAAAAAAAGTTGTACTAAACATTAATAGGGGTTAATCTGCTAGGAGTGAACATCCTACTGTAGGATTTTGTTGGGTACAAAGCACATAAGTAAGGCACATCGGAAGTTTAAAAATTTTATTTCTTACTTACCCCAACAACATTTCTGGTATGGTTATACAACAATTAAACTTGTAACATAAAACATATACTTACAAGTTAGAATTATCTGAAATCTTTATCAACTGTGAGGTGCACACGCAATTGCCATTCCGATTGCAAGCTCCAAGCTTCAATGTATTTCTCTTTCGGAAAACTAGAAAATCCGGCAGAGGTTCGAGAGAGTATTTGATTCTAAGTCTCTAAGGCTTAGAATGATATTCTGAAAATTTGGTGTGTCAATAATGAAGGGATTGCCTCTATTTATAGTTGAAAATTAGGTCAAAATCGGATTAGGATTTGACCTTGGGCCTGGCCCAAAAATCGATGCACATATGCCGCGACCCAAAGGGTATGGACGTCGCGGCGCTCAACGTGCTCCTGCATGGCGCCGCGGCCCTAGGGTATGGACGATGCGGCGCTCGATGTGCTCCTACATTATCTCAATTTATTTTCTGTGCATTCTTATTTAAATCCAAAATACAATTTTGACTTAATTAAAATAATTATTATTCATTTAAATATCTCAATTCCAAATCGAACATTTAATTACTCTCTCAATACATCCTTAGATCGAAACGGACAATCGACATAGTGTGACCCTACATGCCTTCTCATATCGACATTAATCAAATTAAGGTCTACACGGAACTCCTAGACGGCGCCGGAAGACTTACTCAATATGTGAAGTACGTTTACGCGAATCCAGTAAACCTAACCTTTATAAAATCCTTTCATTCACGACACACCCGATCAAGCTTAGGATTTGTCAAGTGTCTATCCAAATGGCTTAATCATTGTATCTCATATATTAGTTGACGACTAGACCATATTCTAAATATATCTATTGCGTTGGCCAACGACTTAGTCAACCTAATATCACTGAGTATCCGAGTGTTCTCTCGAATATACATTCGAGGAATGAATCCTAATCTTGGCTCAACTACCACCTTCAATCCACATCGTAATGTACCCAATACAAGCCGTATCTCAATTTATAAGGCATTTGAGCTTAGGACGGGATCAAAGTACGTTATTTTGTAGACAAGGCGCGTATTGACCTCAAGTCTAAGGACTTCTATCTCCCACACGCTGATCATACTCTTGACAAGTATAACAAATAATATATCAGCAGGGTATACCAATACTTCCAAAGTATTCATGTGTCCATCACGAGTAGCCATTACTCATAGCAGGTGAGACATACTACATCCTCTAAGGATGTGATGCAGACCATATGTCGACTTATCACATATCATCGATATCCCATTCTCGATGATCATTAGTCGAGGCTATTTTAAGAGTTACATTTTATCATGAATATCTTACTCTATTAATGAAAACGTAAGCTCAAGGGATGCACATTAATGATTAATTACAAACAATCAAATAATAATTCAATAATTGCAAATGCCAAAATATTAATCTAGGACATATAAGTACTTTCCATCTCCCACTTGGCCTAGAGTCAATCCCCAATATATCGAATGCCCATATTCTCAAAATGATCATTATGCTTGACTAAGCTTAATGGTTTAGTGAATGGGTTAGCTAGATTATCGTCTGTGGGAACTTAGTCTAATCTAATCTCTGCAGTCTCCACCATCTCCCTGAGTATGTGGTACTTCCTTGGTACATGCTTGTTTCTGTTGGTTGATCTTAGTTCCTTAGCTTGCGCAATCGCACCAGTGTTGTCACAATAAACCGTTATTGGACAAGTAGCACTTGGAACAACCCATAGTTCCTTCAGGAACTCAAATATCACGATAGCTTCTTTCCCAGCTTCCGATCCAGCAATGTACTCAGTTTCTATTGTCGAATCAGCAGTTGTAGCTTGCTTGGAACTTTTCCAACTCACTATTCCACCATTGAAAATGAAGGCATATCCAGACTGAGATTTGAAGTCATCAAGATCTGTCTGGAAGCTAGCATCAGTGTACCCAGTACATACCAACTTCTCTTGTCCACCATAGACTAAGAAATGTTCTTTAATTCGTCTAAGATACTTAAGAATACTCTTGACTGCTTTCCAGTGTTCTTCCCCGGGATTCTGCTGGAATTTGCAAGTCATACTAAGAGTATGGGCCACATTTGGCCTCGTACAGGTCATGGCATACTTGATAGATCCTATAGCTGAAGCATATGGGATTATTTTCATGCGTTCAAGTTATGCAACAGTAGAAGGACTATCATTCTTTGATAACATGATCCCTTGACCTATAGAAAGATTTCCCTTCTTGGAGTTTTCCATAGAGAATCGTCTTAGCACTTTGTCTATATATGTGGACTGTGACTGGCCTAACAATCTATTAGGTATATCTCGATTGATCCTAATTCCAAGAATGTAGCAGGCTTCACCCAAGTCCTTCATCATGAAGGTGTTGGATAACCATTCCTTTACTGATTGCATGCGAGTCTTATTATCTCTCATTATCAATATGTCATCTACATATATAACAATGAAGACAATACTCCATTCCTTGTGCTTACTATAAACGCAGGAATCTTCTTTGCTTCTAACAAAGTCAAATGATTTGACTACTTTGTCAAAGTAAATATTCCAACTCCTTGAAACTTGCTTAAGCCCATAAATCGACTTTTGTAGCCTGCATACAGCATTTGGTTTGGACTCAAGTGAAAAACCCTCAGGTTGTTTCATACACACCTCCTCAACTAGATTACCATTGAGGAAAGCAATTTTGACGTCCATCTGCCAAATGTCATAGTCATAATATGCAGCTATTGCAAGCAAAATCCAAATGGACTTAATATTCACAACAGGTGAAAAAGTTTCATCATAATCGACCACATGCCGTTGATTATAACATTTAGTCACCAATCTTGCCTTATAAGTCTGTACCTTGCCATATGCATCAATCTTCTTCTTGAAGACCCATTTGCATCCTATGGGTCTAACCCCTATTGGCAAATCAACCAAGTTCCAAACTTGATTGATGTACATCGAGTCCATCTCAGATTTCATGGTTTCTTGCCATCTCTATGAATTAATGTCTAATATAGCTTCGATGTATGTTGTAGGTTCATCGTCATCAGGAATATCTATCTCATTGTGTGTTTCAACAAGGAGATTAAGTCTTTCAGGCGGACGATGAGTCCTAGTAGTCCTATGGAGTTGAATATTCTGTGTTTCAGTGTTTGTTACATTCTGATTGTGAGAAGGTCTTTGTGTGTTGGACAATCCATAACCTTGAGAGCTTTCAGGAATGTCATTTTCATGTATTTCCTGAATGGGATGATGTACAACTATTGTATCATCTTCCATTGGTTGTGTATGAGAGTCTTGCATTTCTGCACTATCTCTCACAGCACTCCCACTGGCTGAAGGGCGTACTCTAAGTACCCAATCTTCACCAGATACTCTCACTGAATCCTTATTTAGGTCATTCGATAAGGGTTCATTTTCTGTGTTATCTTGTGGTTCTTGAATTTCTTCAAGTTCTATCTCTGTGCAGCTATGTTCCTTGTAGACATATTCTTCTTCAAGGAAAGTTGCGTTCCTGGAAACAATGACCTTATGTTCTCCATGAAGATAGAAGTAGTATCCCTTAGTTTCCTTTGGATACCCCCACAAAATAATATTTCTCACTTTTAGATTCCAACTTGTCAGTAAGCATCTTCTTTACATATGCAGGGCACCCCAGGGGTCTTATATGTTTAAGAGTTGGATTCTTGCCATTCCATACCTCATATGGAATTTTCTCTACTAACTCTGAAGGAACTCTGTTCAGAATATAAATTGAGCTTTGCAATGCATAGCCCCAAAGTTATGTCGATAGAGATGAGAAACCCATCATGAATCTAACCATATCTAATAGGGTTCGATTTCTCCTTTCACAACACCATTCATCTGTGGCATTCCAGGAGGTGTCCATTGTGATTGGACTCTATGAAGCTTCAAATAATCCAAAAATTATTTACTTAAGTATTCACCTCCTCGATCTGATCGAAGTGTCTTGATACTTGTTTCAAGTTGCTTCTCTACTTCTAACTTGTACTCCTTTAATTTCTCAAAGGCTTAGGACTTATGTTTCATAAGATACACATGCCCAAACCTTGTGAAATCGTCTGTAAAAGTGATGAAGTAAGGGAAGCCTCCCTTATCTTGAGTTGAAAATGGTCCACATACATCAGTATGGACCAACTCAAGTACCTCTTTGGCTCATACCCCTTTTCCAGAAAGTGGTTTGTTGGTCATCTTTCCTCTCAAGCAAGATTCGTAGTTACCATAAGACTCCAAGTCAAATGGTTCGAGGTAGTCTAACTTCCTCAATCTTGCTATCCTTAATTCGTTGATATGACCAAGTCTGCAGTGCCATAAGTAGGTGGGGTTTCTTAGATTGCTTATCTTAGCTCGTTTATTTTTGCACATTGAAAAATTCATGACTACAGTTTAAAATATACAATCCATCCACAAGCGGTGCATTTCTACAAACAAAACCATTAAAAGACAGTACATAACTGTCATTGGCAATGAATGAGGAAAACTCCTCAATGTCTAACATTGGGATAGAAATGATATTTCTCGTTAATGAGGGAACAAAATAACAATTATTTAGTTCTAAACAAAAGCCTGAAGGTAAATCTAGTCTATAAGTTCACACGCGTTCAACATCTACTCGTGCTCCATTTCCAACACGCATGTCTACCTCCCAAGGTCTAACATTTCTGTTGTTAATTAGGCCGTGCACATTACTATAAATGTGCGAGCCACAAGCAGTATCCAATAGCCAGCAGTGGGAGTTACTTATAGACATATTTATTTCAATTACAAACATACCTTGTCCAGTAGAGGTAGAAGCACCTAGTGTTTTGCCTCCTCTTGGAGCTGTGTAGTCCTTCTTTAGAACATGCGCTGGCACTTGTCCCCTTTCATTCAGCTTACATTTGAAAGGGTCTCTCAACAGTTCATACTCCATTGTTTGAGATTGTTTTTAATAGAGACTATTCAAGTGTTCTAGCATTTCGTTGGGCCCCGTGTTTTCATGTTGCCTCTGTAACTCCATAGTCATGGAAGACAACATTATACATTTTTCCAAGGTAGCATCATTCAAACGTTTCTGATAAGCCACCTTGTCAAATAGGGTATATTCATCAGAGTTTTCAGCATGGACTGTGGGAAATACTGTGTCTAACACATACTCAATTCTTTCTAGTCTTAACACCAATCGCAGATTTCTTAACCATTCAGGGTAATTTGATCCAGTCAACTTGTTTGTCTCGACCAACATTTTCAGCGATAGATTCGACATTTTATACGACTGAAGAAACAAATAGACTTGAAATTAAACTCTAATATAATTTCTATTGAACACATTCGTTAACTAATTTACATGGCCTTTAGTTTAATTAGCTCCCACTATTTTAACATACTCTTCAACCCCATGGAAGAATATGGACTCATATCAAATATGGTCATAATGGGCCATGATCCAGGTTCATGCTATCTCCGCGTTTGCTGTGGCTGATAACTTCAATAGCACAACCTGGTAGGTCTCTAAACCAATTACAAACAATTTGTAACTCATATTTGACCGAATGTTCTAAACAATCAATCTGCGTCCCTCGGCTTGTCCGACACTGTGGCGCCAAGACAGCCTAGCAAGTCAAGCCCGTTATGCGACTGCAATTATGTATCTAAGTGAGTTTTGCCTTATAGAGCAAACACTGTGGTGTAAATACTCATGAAGGTTTGTCACCCACTTCTACATTTAACATGCATCTATGAAAGAGTCTAAGTCCTCGTAGACTTAGAGCAAATGTTGTGGCATAAATACTCATATCACCGAAAAGAATTTTGCACTATAATCAATTATAACGGACGACGCGTTCATTTCAAATGAGACTTGTATTAAAATTTTAGGAAACATTTTAATTCAGGATTTTAATCAAGATCAACACTTTTACGCCATATCCAATATGACATCTTAACAGCATACAAAACTAATGACACATATAGTTGGGAACCGTCAACCCAATATGCATGATATAAGATGGTTTAATCAAATACTGGGCACTGCCTGCCCAGACAGTTATAGCGGACACTATTCTAGAAATGTAAATGACAAACATTTTGACATTTAGCACATAAACAATATACTTATCAAATAATATATTGTATAATAATAATCTTCAGTTAAACATTCTGAACTCAGATTTTTTTTTTGTTTCTGGACATGTGGGGTCGCGGTGCTAATGATTAGCGCTGCGGCGCCACTGAGGCATTAGCCTTTCGGATTCTGGAAAAATGCATTAGCGTCGCGGCGCTCCACCATGGAGTCGCGGTGCTGCAGAGGCCGAAACATTTCTGCTTCTGCAAATGCATTAGCATCGCGACGCTTCACCATGGAGCTGCGACGCCGGTTGTCCAGTGAGTTCATGTTTTTGAAACTAGTCATTAGTATCACGGCGCCACCTTGAAACCATAGTAAGCGTCGCGGCGCCCTACCATAGGGTCGCGGTGCTCATGTCCTGACAAACGTTTCTGTGTTGATTCTCAGAATCGTTCGATCCCTAAATCCAATTTAGGGATCAAACCACAGGTCTTTTTATCACCACCCACCATTATCAATAACGCCCATATCGACCATCATCCGTTCTTACTCGTTCTTAGTCGTGCACTGTGCAATGAGTCGAACAACGCACTTTGTCTTAGTTCGAGTTAGAGAGGAATGACTTCCTTGAGTTAGCATAGAAGATAATTTAGGGTGAAATCAAAAGGTCAATATTCGTTCAAGACATTTAGGATTTCAAGAAAACTCGTTTTAATCCAATTTTATGTTTAACTCATATTATTATTTTATTCAATTGTTATATAACCATTTAACCTACCTGAGCTCTGATACCACAGTAGGATTTTATTGGGCACAAAGCACATAAGTAAGGCACAACGAAAGTTTAAAAGTTTTGTTTCTTACTTACCCAACAACATTTCTGGTATGGTTATACAACAATTAAACTTGTAACATAAAACATATACTGACAAGTTAGAATTATCAAAAATCTTTATCAACTGTGAGGTGCACATGCAATTGCCCTTCCGATTGCAAGCTCCAAGCTTCAATGTATTTCTCTTTTGGAAAGCTAGGAAATCCGGCAGAGGTTCGAGAGAGTATTTGATTCTAAGTCTCTAAGGCTTAGAATGATATTCTGAAAATTTGGTGTGTCAATAATGAAGGGAATGCCTCTATTTATAGTTGAAAATTAGGTCAAAACCATATTAGGGTTTGACCTTAGGCCTAGCCCAAAAATCGATGCAGAGGCACCGCGGCCCTAGGGTATGGGCATTGTGGCGCTCGACGTGCTCCTGCATTGTCTCGATTTATTTTCCGTGCATTATTAATTAAATCCAAAATCCAATTTTGACTTAAGAAAAATAATCATTATTCATTTAAATATCTCGATTACAAATCGAACATTTAATTACTCTATCAATACATCCTTAGATCGAAATGGACAATCAACATAGTGTGACCCTACATGCCTTCTCATATCGACATTAATCAAATTAAGGTCTACACGGAACTCCTAGACGGCGCCGGAAGACTTACTCAATATGTGAAGTACGTGTACGCGAATCCAGTAAACCTAACCTTTATAAAATCCTTTCATTCACGACACACCCGATCAAGCTTAGGATTTGTCAAGTGTCTATCCAAATGGCTTAATCATTGTATCTCATCTATATTTGTTGATAACTAGACCATATTCTAAATATGTCTATTGCGTTGGCCAACGACTTAGTCAACCTAATATCACTGAGTATTTGAGTGTTCTCTCGAATATACATTCGAGGAATGAATCCTAATCTTGGCTCAACTACCACCTTCAATCCACATCGTAATGTACCCAATACAAGCCGTATCTCAATTTATAAGGCATTTGAGCTTAGGACGGGATCAAAGTACATTACTTTGTAGACAAGGCGTGTATTGACCTCAAGTCTAAGGACTTCTATCTCCCACACGCTGATCATACTCTAGACAAGTATAACAAACAATATATCAGCATGGTATACCAATACTTCCAAAGTATTCATATGTCCATCACGAGTAGCCATTACTCATAGCAGGTGAGACATACTACATCCTCTAAGGATGTGATGCAGACCACATGTCGAATTATCACATATCATTGATATCCCATTCTCGATGATCATTAGTCGAGGCTATTTTAAGAGTTACGTTCTATCATGAATAACTCACTCTATTAATGACAACGTAAGCTCAAAGGATGCACATTAATGAATAATTACAAACAATCAAATAATAATGCAATAATTGCAAATGCCAAAATATTAATCTCCATTAATAATAATACGAATGTGTATAAAGTACATTTGTCCTAATACAAATTGTCTCTACGGCATATAAATACTTTCACCTACAATATAAGCATACATCATCCTAATGTTAATGATAGAATAATTAGTAATCAATTAGTGTAATTAATAATTATTATAAAATCATTTGTATAGGGTAGGAGGTAAAATAGTTAATTAGAAAGATTAGTATTATCTTGGAAAGATAATCAGGCATGATCTTCTCCTTATCATTTACTTTAATTGTAGCTTTGTATAGTTGTATATTAATCATATTTGTGGAAGATGAATATTGAGGAAAATATTCTATCAATTCTAATTATTTCTACATGGTATCAGAAGATTAGGAAAAAGATCCTACCCTTCACAAAAATACTCCAAAAATAAAATTGGCCACCCCCTCCCACCACTCCTCCACCGGCCGACCACCAAAACTTCCCTTTTTTTTTCATTTTCCGATCAACCATGTCGGAATCCAAATCCACATTTCATCTCGCTCTTGCCGTCTCTAATATCAAAACACATATTTCCATCACTCTTGAGATGGAAAATATTCATTATGCAACTTGGGCAGAGCTCTTTAAAATCTGTTGTTGTTCCCACCGGGTAATTCATCACATAATCCCACCGTAAAAAGGCAAAGAGGAGGTCTTAAAAACTGATGATGAAAAAGAACTTTGGGAAACTCTTGATGCCACAGTTCTCTCATGGATTTATGCAACTATCTCTAGTGGTTTATTGCACACAATAATGGAGTCCGATTCTACGATAATGGAGGCGTGGAATCGCTTGCGGGATATTTTTCAGGACAACAAAAATTCTCGCGCCATCACGTTTGAGCAAAAATTCTCCACCACCAACATGACAGATTTTCCAAATGCATCGACATATTGTCAACACCTCAAAGTTTTATCGGATCAACTTAAGAATGTTGGTTCTCCGGTCACTAACAATCGATTGGTTGTCGGACTTACCGATGCATATAGTGGCGTGGGAACGCTCATCCGACATAGCAATCATCTCCTATTGTTTTACCAAGCCTGCTCTATGCTCATTCTTTAAGAAGCGGGTTTTGTCAAAAAGGTCGTAACCGTTTCAAACTCCGCCATGATTGTCGTCCCAACACATGAAAAATACTACCAATTTTGAACCACAACAAAATCAAGGACAAAAAGGATGAAATGGTGGTAAAAATCGGGGTGGAAATCGCGGGAATAACAAAAATAGAGACCACCAGAATTTCGATGGCGGCGGAGGAAATAATGGCCGAAACAGTCCCGGTGGCCAGCAGTGGTAGCCCCGCGGTGGTCCAGTCCAGTGGACTTGGGCTGTGCCACCTATGCCGAGTCCCGATGGGAAACTGGGTCAGGCCAGTCACCAGGCCCACTGGCCAATCCACTGGAAATTTCCAGAACCATTTTGGGCCTTCTAGTTTGGAGTCGAGAGGCCACAGCAGTGCCGGCAGTGCTAGGCCACTACCATCCCAGTGGCAGGAGGCCCATTCGGCTGTAGCCCATCCAACAGATATTGAGTTCGCCATGCATACTCTTGGACTCAATCCATCCGACGCAAATTGGTATATGGATTCCGAAACGATGTCTCATATGACGTCCTCCCAAAGTAATCTCTCGTCCTATTTTAATTTGAGAAAAAATAATGGTATAATTGTCAGAAATGGTCATTCTATTCCAATTCGAGGTTATGGTTCTACTAATTTGTCACCACCAAACCCACCACTAACCTTAAATAATGTTCTTCACGCTCCACAATTAATTAAAAACTTGGTATCTTTTAGAAAGTTTACTACTGATAATTGGGTGTCTGTTGTTTTTTACCCTTTTGGATTTGCCGTGAAGGATTTTCATACGGAGAAGCTTCTCATGAGATGTGATAGCCAAGGGGAGCTCTATCCAATAACCTCACTCATTACACAGTCCAAGTTACCAACCATTTTTGCAGCTCTAGGACCCACATTATGGCATGAACATTTGGACCATCCGGGAGCACATGTGTTAGCCTCCCTTAAATAAAAATTATTTCTTGTACTCAAACACGAACTTTGAATAAGTGTTGTTTATGTCCACTTGGTAAACATGTTCAATTGCCATTTGTTCACTCTAATTCATGCACACTTATGCCTTTTGATATTATCCATTGTGATATTTGGACTTCGCCCGTTTTGAGCTCTTCGGGCCATAGATATTATTTGCTTCTATTAGACGACTACTCTAATTTTTTGTGGACGTTTCCCTTGTCTAAAAAATCACAAATTTTTTCCACATTTCTAAAATTTAGAGCATTCATCAAAAATCAGTTTGAACGGGCGATCAAAAATATTCAATGTGACAATGGTAGGGAGTTTGATAATAGGTATTTTTGGGATTTTTGCAACTCTCATGGTTTAAACTTTCGCCTTTCATGTCCCCACACATTCTCACAAAATGGGAAGGTGGAACAAAAAATACGAAACATAAATAATATTGTTCGAACATCCCTTGCACATGTATCATTACCCTCCTCATTTTGACATCATGCACTACAAATGGCCACATACTTATTGAACATACTTCCCCACAAGAACTTGTCCTATCAATCTCCACTAAAAATCATCTACCTACGGGACCCCTCTTACTCTCATTTATGGGTATTCGGGTACTTATGCTATCCTCTTTTTCCATCCACTACAATCACCAAACTTCAACCCCGGTCTACTCCTTGTGTTTTCTTGGGATATCCTTCTAATCATCAAGGTTACAAATGTTACGACCTTTCTTTCAATAAAATAATTATAAGTCATCACGTAATTTTTTATGAATCAAATTTCCTATTTGCCAAAATGTCTAAGTCCGGACCTCATACCTATGATTTTCTTGATGATAGCCTGCCCCCGTATTTAACCCAATTTTTTTGTTCCCCGAGCCCATTGTTTCAGTCGATCCTATTAGTTTGGGCCAACTGGGCCCGAGACAATGGCCCAACCGCTGGACAATTTTGTTCAGCAAACTGGGCCTTCAGTTTCCAAGCCCAACTCCACATCCACTGGCATTGTTTCATTACAATTGCCTGGTAGTGGCTTGGGCCGCGGCCCCGTTCCCTGGCACCTGCCAGGCTGTGCAACCCCAATAGCCCAAAATACTGTCCAACAACCCGTTACCTGAAGCCAACATGGTATTGTCAAACCCAACACCAAATATAGCTTACACACTCAAGTCTCAAAATCACCATTACCTCGTAATCCAATGTCAGCTCTTCATGACCCGAATTGGAAAATGGCTATGGATTATGAGTTTAATGCTCTTATTAAAAATAGGACGTGGGAATTGGTACCTCATCCTCCTAATGCTAATATAATTTGGTCTATGTGGATTTTCAGTCACAAAGAAATAACTGATTGTACATTTGAGCGGTATAAAGCCTGTATTGTAGGTGATGGCAATACACAATGTGTTGGCGTGGATTGCGGTGAGACGTTCAGTATGGTGGTTAAACTAACAACTATCATAATAGTTCTTGGTCTGGCTCTCTCAAAGGCATGGCTACTTCATCAATTAGATATCAAAAATGCCTTCCTCCACGGACAACTGAATGAAACAGTATACATGTACCAACCTTTGGGATACAGGGACTCTAAATATCTCAATCATGTGTACCTCCTCAAGAAATCATTGTATGGGCTAAAGTAAGCCACTCGAGCATGGTACAAGAGATTTGCGGACTTTGTTTCACATATTGGTTTTTCCAACAGCCGTTCCGATCACTCTCTGTTTATTTATCGTCAAGGTAATAATATTGCTTATCTTCTTTTGTATGTGGATGATATTATACTAACTACCTCATCAGATGCTCTTCAAAAGTCCATCATGTCACAGCTTGGCTCTGAATTTGCAATGAAGGATCTAGGGCCACTACACTACTTTTTAGGCATAGTTGTGACCCGTCACACATGTGTTTTATTTATATCCCAAAAGAAGTACGTAGCTGAGATTGTTGAACGTGCTGGCATGTCCTCCTGTAAACCTTCGTCAACTCCGGTGGACACCAAATCCAAATTGAGTGCATCCTCCGGCAAGCCATTTGTCGATCCGACACTCTATCGCAGCCTGGCAGGACCCCTGCATTATCTGACATTCACTAGACCGGACATTTTTTATGTTGTGCAACAGTTGTGCCTCTTCATGCATAATCTGATGGATGATCATATGCATGCTCTCAAACGCATAGTGCGTTATATTCAGGGTACTCTCGAGTATGGCTGCATTTATACCCCTCATCGAGATCCACACTTGTCTCCTACACAAATGCCGACTGGGGAGGCTGTCTGGACACTAGATGCTCCACCTCCGGTTATGACATAGTTCTTGGTGATAATTTGGTCTCATGGTCCTAAAAAAGACAGGCCATGTTATCCAGATCCAGCGTCGAAGCAGAATACCGAGGTGTTGACAATGTTGTATCTGAATCGTGTTGGCTTCGAAATCTTCTACTTGAGCTCCACTTCCCGATTCCGAAAGCTACATTGGTGTATTGTGATAATGTTAGTGTCATCTACCTATCCGAAAATCCAGTCAATCATCAACGCACAAAACATATTGAGCTGGATGTCCACTTTGTCTGTGAAAAAGTCTCACGCGGACAAGTGCAAGTGCTACATGTCCCGTTGCGCTATCAAATTGTAGATATTTTTACTAAAGGTCTTCCGCTTGTGTTATTTGAATATTTTTAGGACAGTCTCAGCATCTGTTTGCCTCCTGCATCGACTGCGGGGGAGTGATAGAATAATTAGTAATCAATTAGTGTAATTAGTAATTATTATAAAATTATTTGTATATGGTAGGAGGTAAAATAGTTAATTAGGTAGATTAGCATTATCTTGGCAAGATAATTAGGCATGATCTTCTCCTTATCATTTACTTAATTGTAGCCTTGTGTAGTTGTATATTAACCACATTTGTGAAAGATGAATATTGAGAAAAATATTCTACCAATTCTAATTATTCTTACCGTTAACTCCTTATTTTCAATAGGATTAACATCCTTTTTTTTTTGCAATAGTGCTTTTTTGTCTCAAAGTATATTTGAGATTAATTAAGTAAAAACTCAGTTGCACATTTACAAGAAAATATAGTTAAAGGTAGTAGTAGTGTGACAAATATTTTGGATAATATAAATAGTTTAAGTATTTATATCAAATAAAGTACTACTCCATCTAAACCATATTAATAGCTAAATCATGTGATTTTTCTTTCAAATCAACCTCCCCCTCCCCCCTCCCCCCACCCCCCACCCCACCCGAGTTCTACAATGAAGTAAACATATGTTGGAAATTTGCCTTTGGTGGGGAGGTGTGTCCACCCATATTTAATGACTTAAACAATAGGGTTCCACATGTTGGAGGCTTTGTCTCTTCACACGTGCATAATCTACTAAGTGAGTAGATGACCGTAGGGCCAAAGATCGTCAAATTTCGTTAAGAAATGAAAGAGATATTGGTGTACGAAGTAAGGTGTTTGAGGCATGGAAATATGGTGTGGGACAAATCTACCATATCGGTGGGAAAAGGAAGAATCGTTCTCTTTATAAGTCTCAAAATTAGCTAAGGGTTTGGGACCCCAAGGGGTAACCCATGTGTTTGAAGGAGGGAGGACCTAGATGTGCTTGGGTTCAAGGCTAAGCCCACACGCGCGTCACCGCCGCCCGCCCGTCCTGTCCCCTCGGGTCACGGGTCGTGGGCCTTGAGCTTCTTCTGATAGACCCTCAAATTGTTTAATATTTACAGTTTGGTCCCGAAGTTTCTTGAAAGATAAAATTGGAAACGACGGAAGGCGGAAAGTATCTGCCTTCCATTTTTGGTTGGATTTTTGGAGCGTTATTGCATATTAACCAGCCATTACTTGGCTGATTAATGGGTCATACTAATGGCCATAAACAACCATTACTTGGCCGATTAATGGTCATACTAACTTGGCAGTTGAGGAGTCCCTCCCTTATGCTATATATTGGTGTCTTTTGACACAATTGTGAAGACAATATACAAGACAGAAAATGAGAACACTATATACAACACAGAAACATAAGAGAGCACTGAAATTCTGTCCACAAACAATGAACTCAAAACTCTTCCTTCCTTTTCCGTTCTTCAGCAAGTCGTTTCGTGTTTTGTTTTCTTCATCAGAATCAACCTATTTGCTTTGTAGTGTTGATTAGTTGTTGTTTTATCTTGTGAGACTATTGCCCGTTAACATAAAAGCATATATACGGGGCAATCTTGTCTTAAAGACAGAGAGCCATATCTTGACTCAACCCACAGTTGTAACAATCCAGATTTAGTGTTTCTTGATTTAAGGTTATCAAGATCAAGACTCAACAAGTTTGTGGCAGTTCTGAACATTGGCTTGTTTGTTTATCCTTTCGAACACTTGTAATATTTATTTACTTCCCGTACTGCTTTACATATCCAACAACATATTCTTACTGTTTTAAAAAATAACGATAACTACAGTAAAATAATTGTTCATTCAATGATATAATTTATGCAAACGCAAGAATGACACAAACTGAAATTGTAATTTTTCCGAAAGAGCAAATTAGAACCGTGTTGAATATATTATTATATTATACGGTACCAACTGTTGGTACTCTATTGTACTTTATAAAGCAGTACGGGAAGTAAATTACTATTACAAGTATTCGAAAGGGTGAACAAATATTCAATATTCAGAAATTGAATCTTATTGAATAAATAGGCCAATCTTCAAAACTGCCGCAAGCTTGTTGTGTCTTGAATCTTGATAACTTGAAATCAAGAAACAACTAAATCTGGATGGTTACAACGTTGTGTGTTGAGTCGAGGGATTGTCCTCTGTCCTTAAGACAAAATTGCCCCGTATATATGCTTTTACGTTAGCGGGCAATAGTCTGCCAAGATAAAACAACACTTTAATCTCAACGCTACAAAGCCAATAGGTTGAGCCTGACGAAGAAAACAAATATGACTCGACTTGCTAAAGATATGGAATAGGAAGGAAGAGTTTCTCTTTACTCTTCTCTTTTGTCTTTGTGTATATAGTGTGTCTCTGTAGTGTATATGTGAGTGTTTGCTCACTGTTTTGTGGTCTGTTTGGGCTATTTTGTGACTGTTTTTACTGCCTTTCGTGCTGTTTTTCCAGTCTATTTTCAGTCTGTTGTTCAGTGTTTTTCCGTCACTGAATTGAGCCAAAGAAGGCTCAATATATAGCAAGGAGAAGGGGCTGTACAACTGCCCAAAACATGGCTGTTAATGACCATTAGGAGGGCATTAAAACAACCAAGTAAAGACGAAGAAATTGCCATCAAGGAGGCTGAATTATGGACATGAAGGAGGGTGATAATGGAGGAGTTAATCAGCCAAGTAATGGCTGATTAATGCCTCAAAAAATAGTCCCAACGGTAGGCTTTCGCCTTCCGTCACCTTCCCGTAAACTCGGGGACCAAACTCGTAAATATTGAAACTTCGGGGACCAAATCGTACAGATGAAAGAATTCAGTCCAAATTGTACATATAAAACTTCAGGATCAAACCGTACATTTGGCGAGTTCTCTGGTCCAAAAAGATAATATCAGAAAGTCCCCACAGCCCACAGCCCGTGACGGGCGGGCGGCGGCGGCGCGCGTGTGGGCTTAGCCATGAACCCAAGCACATCTAGGTCTTCCCTCCTTTAAACACATGGGATACCCCTTGGGGTCCCAAACCCTTTACCAATTTGAGACATGTATAGAGAGCAATTCTTCTTATTCCCACCGATGTGATAGATTTGTCCCACACCACATTTTCATGCCTTAAACACCTTACTTCGTGGATCAATATCTCTTTCATTTCTCAACGAAATTTGACGATTCTTGGCCCTACGGTCATCTACTCACTTCGTAGATCATGCATGTGTAAAGAGACAAGGTCTCCAACATGCGGAACACTAGTGTTTAATTCATCAAAGATGGGTGGACGAATCTCCCCGCCAAAGGCTAATTTCCAACACCAACGAATTAATCACAAGATGCTATATTTTCTACATATTATTTCTTATTTATTCAGAAATAATTAGTGAGACATACACTTATTTTTCCTAATTACTAAAAAAGATGCAACTTATTAGTCAACCTATTCTTGATATAAACAACTCAAAAAATTGCTTGAACAACAACTACCACTATTGACGTGATCTGCCTTTGGTCAATCCAATCTTGTGAAGGGACCTACATTCAAGAACCTAGCTAGCTAATAGAAAGAAGAAAAAGAAGTTAATCTATTTTGTGTCGACATTGAGAGTATACGTTATTTACGGGATACAGATAACTGTCCATAATAAGTAAATTGATAATCTGAAAAATAGTCAAGGTAGATTAAAATACTTTTGATAATGCTATCCACATTGTCAAAGAGCTTTTATAAGTAAAATAATTTTGGAATAACAACTAATATCCTAGAAGAATGAGAGGTAGAAACAAAAAAAAAAAGCTGACAATGCAAGTGAACTTTCTTTTTCTTAGTCAAGTATCTGGTGTTCATAATTTACTGACATGACTAATTTGGATTCATGTCATAAAATGTTAATTATGGTGAGTTTTAGTTTTCCTAGTTGATGAAGATGTCATTTTCATAAGTCGAATTCAAAACTTGTAGTTAAAGATTAACAAACTTTTATCATTTTACCACACCCTTCGCTGCTAATGCAAATGATCAACTTTTAGTTTTTCCAAAACGTAAATTAAATTGATAACATTTGGGGTTTGCTAGATAGACATACATACGTGAAGAAATGTAGCAATTTTGTCAGCAAATATAACCTCTTTTTATTATGGTCCTACAAAGGGTTAGGATGTTAGGTAACGCAAAATCAACCCAAATGGTGTGAAGGTTCCTAAAAACTAAAAAGGCAAAACTCAAAAAATATGAATATTTTACCTACTTTAATATTTTTTGGAACTCTGAATAATTTTGTGCTTTGTGTATGTCTTTTTTCTCTCTTCTTTTTATTGGACTCTATGGGCTTTTACCTTCCTTCCTTCTTTGACTCTTATAAATTGCAACCTTTCATTTACAAAAGAATTACACTTTCAATTTAAGTTTCATCAAACTAACCATAACTATGGAAATCATAAAATTCATCTCTACTCTACTCATTTGTTTCTCATTATTCATGTTATCTCCAATTTCATCAGCTGCTCCACTGTTAGGTAATTCATCATTTTCTTTCTATATATCCCTTGGTCTTTTTTATTTATTTTTTTGCTTATATTTCATGCTAACTTCATTTTATTGTAATTTTGGTAGATCATGAAGTGAAGATGACTCTCCATTCAAGTCCTAGGAAGCTAAAGTTCAATGAACAGACAAAGGTAATGAGTTTTTTTTGTATTTAATTTTTTTTCTGTTCCTTGCTCTTCTCGAGTATAAACTAGCAATCCCTTTTTTTTCTTTTAATATTTTTCAGTATTTTTGTATTTTCTCATGTAAATGACATGTTGTCTTTTAAATGAAGCAGGTGAAAAGCAATGGAGATGAAATGAATTCGGTCCCAATTAACACTGCAAAACAAGCTTCATTAACAGGTACTTGTATATACTTTATATTACATATATTTCCTTGATACCATTTTATGTGAATGTGTTACTGCTTTTGGGGAGTTAAACAATTTTTCTTTGACAAATTTTTTTCTCAAATTCTTATAAATTTTTTGAATTATTAGCTATGTTGACTTGTATTATACTTTTTGTGTAGTTTTCAAATATGTACTTTTTAAAAAAAATGAAAAATCTGTAACTGAATCCATAGTTGAAATTACTCGTATACATTAACTGGTTTCATGCATGACATATATGTTCATATCTAAGATAAATAATGCAAAAAGTTCCTTCCATGAAAACTGAAAAGTGCAGACTTCATCATTTTTTAATTAAATAAAGAAAATATGACCTAAAAGTTTTTTTTTTTTGAAGAATTTTTGTACTTTGACTAACTAACAACTAAGTTTTCCGTTGATATGTTGATATTCCATAATTTCATGTGTAATCTTTTCGCTCAATATAATACTATTATCTGGTGTAGAATCTTAAAGTACGCAATATGCTTCGATTTGTCTACTTTTTGACTTCGCAGTTTAACTAGTTCGATTTGTCTACTTTTTGACCAACTTACAACCTTAAAAAGACACTAATAATAGTTTTAATCATAGAAAATATTTGTCTATACCATCTTTTCACATCTATCTTTAATTAAACATCGTCTCACTTAATCAACACTAACTAATATATTGAAATAGTAAGGGCTGCTTAATCAGGGGCAGAGCCAAGTAGGAGAAGGGGCTTCATCATGTATATGTAGTAGATGTTGAATTCTCTTGACTTTTTAATATGTTTACTTCTTCATATTTTGAATCACTTAGTGAAAATTCTAGCTCCACCACTAGCAGCTTCAGATAACCATTAATAAATGGCCTTTTAATTTTCTAAAACATGAAATATTCTTAAACAAATTCAGTTTATCAAAATGACTAAAATTTTATGAGTTATTAATATGACATGACATACCCAGGTAAAGTGCATGAGCCAGAAGGTGCAAAAATGGGGCATTCAAGAAAAGGGACAAGGCAAGAGTGGGTTGAAGGGAAAGACACTTCTGGTTTCTTCACAATGGACTATCATTGGGTTAGACGACGACGTCCCATACATAACAAGTCCATTCGCCCATGAAATAACGATTCCAAACTAGTCAGGATCGGCTTTTAGTTACTTTTACTATATATAGTGATCGGTCATTTCCAACAACAATTACGTCCTAATCTTAAATTAGTTGAGGTCTGTAGTATGAATCTTCAATATCGTATAGTGATTCCCGATATCTAGTAAAAAAATAGAATATAGGTTTTGGGAATACAATTTTGACTTGGGAAAGTGAAGTGTGTTTTGTTGTAATTAGAAGTTTGGTTTATAAGAATATGAGGATTATGTCCTGTTGTAGCTTTGCTTATGGCCGACATTAAACCCTAACTTTTGGTACTAACAAGAAAACCCTACTACCTTTCTGTTTTGAGTTTTGAGCTTAGTTCCAAGGAGACAATTTTTGTTTATTACAATGTGTACAATCTTTATAAATTAAAGGCAGTCAAATTAGTTATCTCAACCCCCCAATATATTGATATTTGGTGTCACACATAACAAGTCATTTATTTAATTTTAATTTTCCTTGAAAGACAAAATCTCCGTACATCAGGCGCATGAATGTAGTAGTATCTGGCCATGAGGGATGTTTAACTAATCCTTGAAAAGTGCAACTATATGTCCACCTTAAATATTGAAGTTAGTTTTTGTTTTGATATTTCCAAGTTCTAAGTTTCCAATGCAAGTGGATGCAACTTTACTTCTAGGCAAAGTTAGTACTATTCTTCTTCCAAGGTGTTTAGCTTATGGAAGTGTTACACCCGTTCGATCTCAAATATTAATCGTTTTAATAAATTGAATTCGTTTCACAAAATTTTAGTCGTTTCATCTTATTAATCACTTTCTTTTGCGTATTAATAATTCAAAGGAAGTTTGTATAAAGGTTCATACGACAGTATAGTGGTTCAATTTTCAAATTCGTTATAAAATTGTTTGCGACAGTCATACCTTATAGTAAGGCTGGCCAGTGGACCGGGACGGCCCGACCCCGTCCCGAGCCCGACCCAAGCCTGCTTAGTAAAAAAAAAAAAATCGGTAGCGGGACTCGAACCGGGACGGGACAATGTCTCGTCCTGAGCCCGCCCCAGGCCCGCCAGACCCGATCCCGCCCCCAGTCCCCCCTTTGCAAATATAGTTGTTGCACCAACGACCATTTTTGGCCTCCCCTCCCCCAACCCCCCTACCCCCTACCCCTTAATATTTATTTTTAACCCATAAGTTATTATATTTACACTTTAACCCAATTTTCCAACTATAAATAACTCATTTTCTCTTCATCTTTCTCACAAATCTTCCTACAATCTCTCTAATCTCTCAATATATCTCTCTACAAGTCTACATTGTTTACTAAATATTTAATTTTATTTATTCATTTGGGAATTGGGAGTGAAGTTGGCAACTAGCTTGAGGATCTTCCATCAAGCAAAGTTTCAATTTTCAACCTCTCGATTACACGTCGACGTTACGTCGGCGTTTAGTACATTCGTTCCTTCATTAAATTATTAATGTCTGTTTATTTTATTTAGCGCACTTAATTTTATTATCTTTAATTATTTATTATCATAATTAAAATGAAAGGATTAAGAGGTATGTTTAAGGGTAAGGGTGCTTCTTCTAGTAGGGGCAACCAGGACAAGGGTACTTCTTCTAGTCATCTTATTCCTACACATGATGATTTTGTTGATACTCAACATTTTCCTACAATACCATTAGATTTAGACGAGGAGCTATTTTCTGGAACTCAAGAAGACTTTAATTTAGTCGATGTTTAATTATTTATTATCATAATTAAAATGAAAGGATTAAGAGGTATGTTTAAGGGTAAGGGTGCTTCTTCTAGTAGGGGCAACCAGGACAAGGGTACTTCTTCTAGTCATCTTATTCCTACACATGATGATTTTGTTGATACTCAACATTTTCCTACAATACCATTAGATTTAGACGAGGAGCTATTTTCTGGAACTCAAGAAGACTTTAATTTAGACGATGATCTAGATGATACACCCACTAATGTTGATAACAACACACCCACTAGTGCACCTTCAACTGAAATGTCTCCTATTCCCCCTAGTATGAGACGTGGTCCAGTAAACCGACCATTAAAATCAGATGCATTGATATTTTTTGATAGGGACGTAGAGAATCAAGTAGTTAGATGTAAAATTTGTAAAAATATTTTAAAATTTAAAACTGGAAAAGGTCACGGTGGGACGGGGGGGGGGGGGGGGGGGGGGGGGGGCTTAATTAGACACGTAGTAAGTGCTCATCCAGCTAGGTATGCCCAATATGAGGCTTCAAAACCGGGTGCGCAAATGCCCGCTCCATCGGGACAAGGTTCACATACTGATACTGTCCCGGACCAAGTACATGGTCAAATTAACCCTATGACGGGGGGAATTGTAGGCCCTAAATACAATAAACATAGAGATATGGAAGCAATATCAAAATTAGTTCTTTGTGGAGGGTTTGCCTTTTTCATTTCCTTCATCTCCGGTTTTATTCATTACATTAGAGATATATATAATCCTGCTTTTAACGATTTTTCTAGATCAACTGTTAAGAGAGATGTATTTAAATTCGCACATGAATATCAACAATATTTACGTTATTCATTATATAATTTCAATGGCAAAGTATCTATCACGTCTGATATAGGTCGTAGTACTAACGGCCATGATTATTTAACGATAACTTGTCATTGGATAGATTATAAATGGTATATGCAAAAACGTATCTTAGCATATAGATATATAGATGATAGGCACACTGATACTTTTATTGCAGATAATATTTATCAAGTGTGTCATTATTATGGAGACATTTTAGTGACCAAGATATTACAATTCAAATTCAGTTTAGTGAGCATTCATTAGTTGAGCCTTTTCAAATCCTCGTTATAATTAATATGGATAGTCTGTCTATAAGGCTTATAGACAGACTATCCATATTAATTATAACGAGGATTTGAAAAGGCTCAACTAAAAATAGTAGTAGTTATTAGGCCATTGAGATGGAATTCATGATGCTATAATTTGAATTGTAATATCTTGGTCACTAAACTGTCTCCTAAATAAAGAAATAGACATTCGAGGACATATTTATGTAGAAATAGCACCCACTAGCCACTTTTCGACTCTTTGGAAAATAACAATTGCTATGCAGTTTCAAATTCAACAAGTGAAACTCCATTACAATATCCAAGAGTTTTATTTGTGAAATTTTAAACTCTATGAAAGGTGAAAGGTTTGTGAATTTTATTCAAATTTAAAAGAAAATAACTATTGCAAATATTTGGCTCAATGGGCCTTGACCAAAAGAGTCAAAGACAAACGTTTGACTATTGGGCCTTGTTCTATCAGCCATTTCCAAAAAATAGGTGGGCTTTGCTTCCTCAAAACAAATTAGAGGTCCACATATGAAAAGAATTACTCCATCCATCCCAATTTAAGTGTCTTGCTTTCCTATTTAATTTGTTCCAAAAAGAATGTCTTTTTCTATATTTAGTAAATTTTGACAAGTTTAAGACCGCAATATTTAAAGAACCCCACAGATCTTTACTTAAAAACCACAAGATTCAAAAGTATTCATTTATTTCTTAAACTCCGTATCTAGTCAAACTAAGACACTTAAATTGGGACAGGGGGAGTACATGGCCAAGATTGCAAAGAACAAGTATCTCTCTCAATAGCCAGAGAAAAGAAGGGGCATTAAACATGAGTATATAGGATATTGTATAAGGAGAACAAAAATGTAAAAGGTTTTACATTAGCAACCTCCATACTTTAATAAAACAAACTCAAAGCCCTGTAAAACCTACCAAGAATAGCATGCCACCCCTAAAAGAATATCAACATGTATACTTACAATACTCAAAAGGTTCAAGATTTAAGGTATGCTTATGTATATTCATTAACTAAGAACCTTATAAATAGAAAAAAGAATAAGAATTTAGAATCTACAACACAGAAAGCCCTGCCTCCAACCCTTTTGTTTATGTAAACGCCTCCGTTCCGCCTTTGCCATTCTAACTGGACTGCTATTCCATTCATTTTGTAAGCTGCAAAACAAAAAGGAAAATGTTAATCACAAGTTACTAATATCAGTAAAAAGGGCAGCCTAGTGCACTAAGCTCCCGCTATGCGTGGGGTACAGGTAACGGCCGGACCACAAGGGTATGAAAAGGAAACTAGCATGAGTAGCAAAACATTACACTGGGAAAGCAAAGGATCTAGCACTGGTTGTGCTGCAATCGGATCGAAGAGAGATGCTCCCAGAATACGCTATAGGCCCTGAGTAAGTAATAGAACCTGATGCAGGAACTGCAGCAAAACTTGCCTCTCCATCAGCAAAATCACCCTGGCCACCTGGTGGGAAATTACCAGAGATTTTATCTTCAAGATTAGCCACAGTTGGGGATCCAAGGGACTTTTGGTGAACATTGTCAGTTGCAGTGTCCACGTTGTTAGCAAAATGAACTTGACTAGCAGCTGAAAGATCATTCGAATCCCCATCCTTGTGAACGGAGATGACCTTTGACGTGAGAGAATCTTCAGGCAATTTTTCGACTCCTCCCTCGGTGCTTTTTGTTGATTCTGGCTTGGTAGGGTTGAAGTCGAAAATACTAGCTCCGGCTCCCTCCTTGCTATTGTGAAATAAGTTGGAAGTCGAACCCTTGTCGTTTGTCTCATCAGCTGCAGAAACTGCAGTTTGGCTTTTCGAAATTTGCTCAAAAGGCATCTGCATTTCAAGAAACTAAATGCTTAAACGTTATCGACCAGAAGAATGTGACCAAGAAGACACACCTAATTTCGCAAGCGAATCTGTAAGAATAATAGGAAGTTAGGAACAGACCTGATCAGGTTTCACTGCAGATTGATCACCATCAGAGCTAGCTCTTTGAGAATTCTTTACATTCCACTCTTCCAAACGAACCATGGTATTAGGAGATGATGGTTTTTCTGATGCATTAGTAGCTTTCCCATTTGTAGTACATTTTGAACCAAAAATCATCATCAAATCCTCCAGATAAGAATCCTTATCAGCATCTTTGTTGGCATTATTCTCTGGGGAGGGTTTGAAACCATTTGGAACAAGTGCTCCAGTAGCTTCTTGTTCTGTATCATGAGTCACGGCAATGTTCTTGGCATCTTCGGGAGATGGATCTTTCGATACAGATGCAGCGGTCAACCCCATGTCGACACTTTCCTTGTGTTGCTCTGCTGTTCTTCATCAGCATCAACAGAAACAGACGTGCCAGGTTGATCATCCTTCCAGCTTTCTATTAGAACTTTATCCACTGCTGGTACACCCTCATCCATGCATACGTCTTTAACAATGTTAAAGTTGTTCTCTCTGTAGCAAACTGCCAATTCAGGCAGATTATGATCAGTGACACCTTTATCAGAATATAAATGAGTGGTAGTCTCAAACAACTCTGAGTGAGAGGTAAAAGGTGAGTCAGACTCAATGGATTCATTTTCTTTGTCATCAAGGAAATCAACAATCATGGAGCTATATTCTGGTATATTCCATGGCTGATCTCTATCTTTTGTATCACATTCAAATGGATTTCCATTTCTCTTGCTATGGATGATACTCGACAAGCCTCCATTTTGATCATCCGTCACACTTGCAGGTTCAATTTCATTTGTGTTACTTGACGGAATATCACAGGCAAAAGGATTTCCACTCCTCTTGTCACTGATTATCTCGGAGATGTGCACATTTTTATCATCCCTCACACTTGAAGCCTTAATTTCATTGTTGTTACCAAAAAATATAGAGTGATCAAGTTCGGGAACTTTCCAGAATTGATTCACATCATTTTTGTCGCATGCCAAAGGGTCTTCGCTATTGTCATGTATATTTGAATTTCCGAAGTCATTTGCGGGAAAACCTAAGGAATCTTCCTCCTTGTAACCATTTGAATGACTTAATATCCCATTCTGATTTCTCTTCATGGTAGGCTTCTCTTCAGCTGTGTCGTCAAAGGCGCTGTTGTTGCATTCAAATGTTTTAGAATCATGCACAGAGACAAGTGTTGAATGACAAAACAGAGGATTATCTGCAGTCTAATTTAATTTCTCAATGCAGGGATCAAGTTTTGTAGGAATAGTAATATTAAAATCCATCTATCAACTCTCAAAATAAAGAAATCAAGAATAATCAAGTATTAGAATAAAGCAAAGATAAGCTATTCAGGAAAAAGGATGCATCAGATTGGCAATCCTTATTACTTGAAACTGAAATAGAAAAACGCATACATTCGCTCAATACTATACTACATGGATCATTTTCGTACTTATTTTTCAAAATACAAATTGCAGTGCTTAAGTAGCTGCAGCATAAAGAAGAAACAGAGTTTGTGCTCTTACCAGCTTTCATGGTTTGCATCAGCTGGTAGAGTCTGGAGAATTCTCAAAAGCTGTGAAGCAAACATCCAGTAGTCACGAAGAGGAACAGCTCAGATACCTGTGTCTATAAATTTCAAGAATATATCAATCTCCCAGAACCAGAGCAAACTTTAGCACATGTCCAGCAGAATCCTGAAGAAAATGATATTATACTTAACAGGACAAAGGACACTAATCGTTAATGAATACTGATAATAGCCAAGAATATAACAGGAAGCAAAATTAGCATTAAACAGGTCTGAGATACCACTACAACAACAAAATAACTATGCCTCAGTCCAAACAAATTGAGGTCGACTGTGGTACCACTAATTGAACATAAATCAACCTGCAAAATTTAATGACTTGTTCAGTGGCGGATCTAGACTATATGCTATGAGTTCGACAGAATCTACTACGTCTAGCTTGGACTATATATGTATGTATGAAAAAAATTGACACATACATAAGACTCAGAGATGAAATTCCGAATGTCTTTAACGCCGAATAAATAATCAACATTACTGCAACTATGAATGTTTTTCACTTTTCGATTTGGATCTTCACTCCCACTTTTGCAGAACCTCAAAGAAATGAAAAGTTGCATAATCATCTAAATCACAAGATGCCAATAATTTGAAATAAAAAAAGTGAATTCACTCAGACCTCGTCTTTATTTTGTCTTTTCAAGACATCCTTTAATTTAAATTTCTTGTCCAGTCAATTGAATAGTGAATTTTATGGTCTAATTACCAAACTACCTGGAGTCTTGACTTTGTCCATCTTTGAAGAAAAAGACAAAAAATGGTCACCATTTTGAAAATTTTGTACAAAAAACTTGAACGGCTAAGTCAAAAGATCAATCTCAACAACATATCCAGTGTCCCACGAATGGGGTCTGAGAAGGATAAAGTATAATCCCTACTTTGGAAGTTAGAGAAATTGTTTCTGATAAACTCTCGGCTCAAGATAAAAGATCAATCTCCACCATCCATTTTGTTCTTTTAGCTCAATCACCTAATAATAATTTTTAACTAGATCCAATTCTATTTTTTTAATAACAAATCATAAAAAGTTATTTAAAAAAAAAAAAGATTTCTCCACAATGATACATTCTGACAGGTTGTCATAGGATCCCAAGAAAATTCAAAATCTCATAAATCCATAAACAAGTACTATTATGACAAAAAGGGTTGTTAATTAATTATTTAATCAAATGATTAGCATATAACTTTACCTGGCTAAAAGTGGATCAAAAGAATTTTCCTCTTTATCCCTTTATAACAAAGTTCTGCTTCTGGGTTTCACTGCAATAGCATAAAAACACCAAAATCATCAGATTAAATTCATAAATACAACTTAAATACTTCAAAATAAATCCAATTTTGGCCATGAAAATTTAAAACCCAAATGCAAAATTAAACTAAATACAAAGCTTCTGGGTTTCACTGCAAAAAAAAAAAAAAAAAAAAAAAACATCCGATACACTAAGCTCCAACTATATGCGCGGCATCCGAGAAAGAGCCAGACCATCGGAGTCTATTGTGGGCAGTCTTAATGCATTTCTGGAAGAGGCTGTTTCTACGGCACGAAAGAAACACCAAATTTCATCAAGATTAAAGACGTAACTAGAACTTAAATACTTCAAAAATAAAATTAAAAAAATCAAGAAATACAAACAAAAAAAATCCAATCTTTGCCAATGAAAATTTAAAACCCAAAGGGTTTCACTGAAAAAGCATCAAAACACCAAATTTCATCAAGATTGAAGACACAAATAGAACCTACATACTTCCAAAAAAATCAAGAAATACAAAAATATCCAATCTTTGCCATGAAAATTAAAAACCCAACAACAACAATATAGCCGGTGTAATCCCTCACAGTGTGGTTGGAGGAGCCTAATATGTACGAAGAACTTACATGTACATTTGTGGGTAGAGAAGTTGTTTTCCATAGACACTCGGACGTAGTCAATGCAGGAATTTAATGTTTTAAAATTAAAAACCCAATTGCAGAATTAACTAAATAAAGCAGATCAATACCCAAACATTCAAGAAATGGGGGGGGGGGGGGGGGGAGAAAGACAAGAAAACCTCTTTGTCTTGTTGTGAAGAATAGAGATTAAGTTGAAGTTGGTAAGTAATATACGCTTAGAACGTAAAACGACAAACAATCATGCCGTTTGATTTGATCTGAGAGAGAGAGAGTTGGGAAATGCAATGAACGTGACAGAAAAGAGTTAAGTAACAAGAAAGAAAAGAATGAAGAGAGAGTGGGAAGCCAGCCAACATTAATACACAGCTATACAAAAAAAAAAAGGTAAACACTCTCTCTCTCTCTCTCTAATATATATATATATATATTTTGAATTAACTGATAAAGTTATTGACACGTGACTTAGTCACGACTTCAAGGTCGTAAAAGTAACCTCAGGCCAAAATACAGAATAAAGAGTTAAGTAACAAGGAAGAAGAAGAATTAAGAAAGAGTGGGAAGCCAGCAAACATTAATACACAGCTATATATAAAAAATAAAAAAAGGTAAACTATATATATATATATATATATATATATATATTTTGGACTAACTGATAAAATTGATGACACGAGACCAGGATTATGAGTTCAAGGTCGTGGGAATAACCTCGGACAAAAATACAGAATAAGATTACTTAAAATAGATCCTTATAATTCAATTATTTCTCGAATCCCACGCATAACGAGAATTTAATACACTGGACTGTCCGTACATTCTTGCAAGTAAGGCTTAATACATAGAGCCTCTACAAAATAACAGATCGGCTCTGTGTATGTATCACAAAAATCCATAATACATTCTTGCAATTAAGGCTTAATACATAGACCCTCTACAAAATAACATATCGGCTCTGTGTTATGTCAAAATAGCCTATGTATACCGAGAGTCATATACCTCTATTCATTTTGTAAAGACTCCTTTTAAATTTTTCAACAAAATTTATTTAAGCAGTTGAATTAGGACTTGTTTCAAATAGGGTGGCCAACGGGTCGGAACGAGTCGGGGCGGGCTTGGCGGGATCAGGTCGGGGCGGGACAGGCAGGATTCGCCGAAGTACCGTCCCGGTTCCGGTCCAGTCGGAAAAGGGGAAGGGTGGCCCGGGATCGGGTCGGGGCAGGATTTTTTTTTTGCACTTATTTTTAAAATAACATATATATAAACAACTCAATAATTGAACAAGATAGTGTAATAAAAATATCACAATGCTGTTTTTATGTCTCTTATATTATTTAATAGACATGATTTTTTGTGTAATACAAATACAATTGTTAAAATTGCAACTTTGTGGTGTTGTTCAAAAGTTGCAAATGATATAGTAAAATTGCAATTAAAAAAATTACATTTTGAAAAAAAACATGTTCTAGTTTCTTGATAATTTCCTGAGGTTCTTCGGTTGAAATTGGTATTTGTTGGTCAAATTGCTCCACGTCTCTTCACCACCTTCGAATAAGATGTCGTTGTAGTTTTCGTCTTCTTCTTCGTGGATCTCCGGTTGACCTCACCTTTTCCGCTCCGCTCGTATCCAATCTCTGAATAATATTGCAATCTCCAAGCTGTCTCCGACTAATGAGTGTCTGTGTTCTTCTATTTGATATCTGCCGGCAGAAAAAGCGCTTTTACGCCGTTGATGACGTTTAAATGTTCAAAACATCTTGGGTCATTAATGAAAGTGTCGGAAAGGTCTTCTCATTCCCCCTCCAGTATTTCAGCAAGTCTTCACGTCCTTCTTCATTGAGAACTGCATGGTACGGTACAGAATCCTGCAAAACAAAAATATCAAACTCGCTAATTCGGCTAGTAATGTTATCACCGCATATTCTATTTCTGAGGCTTTCAATACTAGCCGCAAAAACTGCATATCTTTTATGAGGTTGTGTTGAAGAAGAAGAAGAAGATGGTATGGAAGCAGGTAGGTTGCTAGCACTTTCTTGTTGGTAAAATCTATATACTTTTTTGCATTCGTCTTCTACGTTAGACAACACTTCTTCTTTAGGTTGTTCAATATGTGGTGGGTGATTTGGATTTTTGGGACTTGAAGGTGGTAGTACTGCTATACAATCATAAATAGTTTCAATAAGTGATTTAGTACCGTCTATTTTAATAGTCGGATTTAATACAACATCAATAATATAAATAGTAGAATAGGAATAAAATATTTATTTATTTGATAAATATTTTTTTAATAGTTGTCTTATAAGTTGATATATATTCATTAAGCAGTAAATATTAGAGCTATATAAAACAACATAGTTGAAATAGTAGGATAATATATATTAGTGGTGGCCAGTGGGCCGAACTCGGGTCTGGTGGGGTCGGGGTCGGGGTGGGACGAGCGAAGGGATTGGGTCTAGCGGGGTCGGGTCTGGCGGGACTTGCTCCAGTCCCGTCCCGATCCCGTCGGAATCGGGGCGGGGCGGGTTTTCCTTTTCTTTTTTTTTAAATAACATATGTATAAAAAAAACTCAATAAACAAGACAATATATTGTAATAAAAAACATCCCAATGCTGTTTTTGTGCCTCTTATATTATTTAATAGATATATGATTTTTTTGTAATACAAATACAATTGTCGAAATTGCAACTTTGTGGTGTTGTCCAAAAGTTACAAATTACATAATAAAATTGCAATTAAAAAAATTACATTTTCAAAAAAACTTGTTCTAATTGCTTGATAATTTCCTGTGGTTCTTCGGTTGGAATTGGTATTTGTTGGTCAAATTGATCCACGTCGCTTCCACCACATTCGGATAAGATTTCGTTGTAGTTTTCGTCTTCTTCTTCGTTGATCTCCGGTTGACCGCACCTTCTCCGCTCCGTTCGTATCCAATCTCTGAATAATACTGCAATTTCCAAAATGTCTCCGGCTAATGAGTGTCTGTGGTCTCCTATTTGATATCTGCCGGCAGAAAAAGCGCTTTTAGACGCAGTTGATAACGCTTGAATGTTCAAAACATCTCGGGCCATCAATGAAAGTGTCGGAAAGGTCTTCTCATTCCCCCTCCAGTATTTCAGCAAGTCTTCATGTCCATCTTCATTGATAACTTCTTGGTACGATACAGAACCCTGCAAAACAAAAATATCCAACTCGCTAATTTGGTTAGTAATAGAGGTACGACCACACATTCTATTTCTGAGGCTTTCAATACTAGCCGCAGAAACAGCATGTCTTTTGTAAGGTTGTGTTGAAGATGAAGAAAATGGTATGGAAGCCGGTAAGTTACTAGCATTTTCTTGTTGATAAAACCTATATATTTTTTTGCATTGGTGTTTTACGCTAGACAACACTTCTTCTTTAGTTTGTTCAATAGGTGGTGGGTGATTTAGATTTTTGGGACTTGGAGGTGATAGTACTTCTATACAATCGTAAATAGTTTCAATTAGTGATTTAGTACCGTCTGTTTTAATAGTCGGATTTAATACAGAACCAATAATATAAATAATAAGAAAATGAATAAAATATTTTTTTATTTTGATAAACATTTTTTTAATAGCTGCCATATAAGCTGATTTTTCCATATATTCACTAAGTAATAAAAATATTAGAGTTATATAAAACAAAATAGTTGAAATAGTAGGATAATATATACCGAAAAATTCTTTTGTTGCTTGAAAAAATTTCTCTAAAAATACAGTAAGTTCGGAAATTTTTAGGTTTTCTATAGTCATAAGCAACAAGTAGTTGCTCATATAAAGAATTCCACCTAGTGGATACTTCTTGTGAAATTTTTCTAAAAGGTAGTCCACAATCGTGACAAGTTTTTTTATATTCTTTTCTTCGTTGTACTTTCTTACTTTTAAAAATAAAGTTTATAGCAAATTGTATTTTACTAAGAATGTCTTCAAAAAGTGATAGACCATCCTTTACAATTAAGTTATATATATGGCACGCGCATTTTTTTATGAAAATGATCTGGAAAAGATGGAGTTAAACTATTTTTTTAAATTGTAATTACGTAATTGTTAGAAGAAGCGTTATCTAATGTAATAGTCATAATTTTATCGGTTATTCCGTAATAATGGCACACTTGATAAATATTATCTGCAATAAAAGTACCAGTGTGCCTATCATCTATATATCTATACGCTAAGATACGTTTTTGCGTAGACCATTTATAATTTATCCAATGACAAGTTACAGTTAAATAACCATGGCCGTTAGTACTACGACATATATCAGACGTGATAGATACTTTGCCATTAAAATGATATAATGAATAACGTAAATATTGTTGATATTCATGCTCGAATTTAAATATATCTCTCTTAACAGTTGATCTAGGAAAATCGTTAAAAGTAGGATTATATATATCTCTAATGTAATGAATAAAACCGGGAGATGACGGAAATGAAAAAGGCAAACCCTCCACATCAACTAATTTTGATATTGCTTCCCTATCTCTATGTTTATTGTATTTAGGGCCTACAATCCCCCCCGTCATAGGGTTAATTTGACCATGTACTTGGTCCGGGATAGTATAAGTATGTGAACCTTGTTCCGATGGAGCGGGCGTTTGCACACTCGGTTTTGAAGCCTCATATTGGGCATACCTAGCTGGATGAGCACTTACTACGTGTCTAATTAAGCCCCCCGTCCCACCGTGACCTTTTCCAGTTTTAAATTTTAAAACATTTTTACAAATTTTACATCTAGCTACTTGATTCTCTACGTCCCTATCAAAAAATATCCATGCATCTGATTTTAAGGGTCAGTTTATTGGACCTCGTCTCATACTAGGGGGAATAAGAGACATTTCAGTTGAAGGTGCACTAGTGGGTGTGTTGTCATCAACATTAGTGGGTGTATCATCTATATCATCGTCTAAATTAAAGTCTTCTTGAGTTCCAAAAAATAGCACCTCGTCTAAATATAATGGTATTGTAGGAAAATGTTGAGTATCAACAAAATCATCATGTGTAGGAATAAGATGACTAGAAGAAGTACCCTTGCCGTGGTTGCCCCTACTAGAAGAAGCACCCTTACCCTTAAACATACCTCTTAATCATTTCATTTTAATTATGATAATAAATAATTAAAGATAATAAAATTAAGTGCGCTAAATAAAATAAACAGACAATAATAATTTAATGAAGGAACGAATGTACCAAACGCCGACGTAACATCGACGTGTAATCGAGAGGTTGAAAATTGAAACTTTACTCGATGGAAGATCCCCAAGCTAGTTGCCAACTTCACTCCCAATTCCGAAATGAATAAATAAAATTGAATAATTAGTAAATAATGTAGACTTGTAGAGAGATTGAGAGATTAGAGAGATTGTAGGAAGATTTGTGAGAAAGATGAAGAGAAAATGAGTTATTTATAGTTGAAAAATTGGGTTAAAGTGTAAATATAATAACTTATGGGTTAAAAATAAATATTAAGGGGGAGGGAGGTGGGGGAGGGGGTGGGGGAGGGGGAGGCCAAAAATGGTCGTTGCCCAACGACCAAAATCTAAAATGGTCGTTGCCCAACGACCAAAATCTAAAATGGTCGTTGGTGCAATGACTATATTTGCAAAGGGGGCTCTTGGGCGGGATCAGGGGCGGGCTCGGGACGGGATCGGGGCGGGCTCGGGTCTGGCGGGACGAGACATTGTCCCGTCCCGAGTTCGAGTCCCTCTACCGTTTTTATTAATTTTTTTTACTCGGGGTCGGGCCATCCCGGCCCACTGGCCACCCTTAATATATACCGAAAAATTCTTTTGTTGCTTGAAAAAATTTCTCTGGAAATACAATAAGTTCGGAATTGTTTCCCCAATCGCTATCTACTACAACCATATCAGTTAGATTTTGATTATGAGAGTTAAAAAATAAAGTTATAGATTTTCTATAGTCATAAGCAACAAGTAGTTGCTCGTATAAAGAATTCCACCTAGTTTGTACTTCTTCTGCAATTTTTCTATAAGGTAGTTGGCAATCGTGACAAGTTTTTTTATATTCTTTTTTTCATTGTATTCTATTATTTTTAAAAATAAAATTTATAGCAAATTGTATTTTACTAAGAATGTCTTCAAAAAGTGATAGATCATCATTTACAACTAAGTTATATATATGACACACACATTCTATATGAAAATGATCTGGAAAAGATGGAGTTAAACTATTTTTTAAAATTGTAATAGCATAATTGTTAGAAGAAGTATTATCTAATGTAATAGTCATAATTTTATCAGTTATTCCGTAATAATCGCACACTTGATAAATATTTTCAGCAGTAAAAGTACCAGTGTGCCTATCATCTATATATCTATACGCTAATATACGTTTTTGCATAGATCATTTATAATCTATCCAATGACAGGTTACCATTAAATAATCATGGTCGCTAGTACTACGACCTATATCAAAAGTGATAGCCACTTTGCCATTAAAATGATATAATGAATAACGTAAATACTGTTGATATTCATGTGCAAATTTAAATACATCTCTCTTAACAGTTGATCTAGAAAAACCGTTAAAAGCAGGATTATACATTTCTCTAATGTAATGAATAAAACCAGGAGATGAAGGAAATGAAAAAGGCAAACCCTCCACAACAACTAATTTTGTTAATGCTTCCATATCTCTATGTTTATTGACCTACAATCCCCCCCCCCCCCCCCGTTGTGGGCTTAATTTGACCCTGTACTTGATTCGGAACAACATGTGAACCTTGTCCCGATGGAGCGGACGTTTGCGCACCCGATTTTGAAGTCTCATATTGGGCATACCTAGCTGGATGAGCCCTTGCTATGTGTCTCATTAAACCCCTCATCTCACCGTGACCTTTTTCCAGTTTTAAATTTTAAAACATCTTTACAAATTTTACATCTAGCTACTTGATTCTCTACGTCCCTATCAAAAAATATCCATGCATCTTATTTTAATGGTCGTTTTGCTGGACCTCGTCTCATACTAGGGGGAATAAGAGGCATTTCAGTTGAAGATGCACTAGTGGGTGTGTTGTCATCTACATTAGTGGGTGTATCATCTAGATCATCGTCTAAATTAATGTTTTCTTGAGTTCCAGAAAATAGCTCCTCGTCTAGATCTAATGGTATTGTAGAAAAATGTTCAGTATCAACAAAATCATCCTGTATAAGAATATGATTCTGTCTAGAAATAGGATGACTAGAAAAAGTACACTTGCTCTTGTTGCCCATACTAGAAGAAGCCTGACCCTTACCCGTAAGCATACGTTTAAATCCTTCAATTATAATTATACTAATAAATAATTAAAGTAAATGAAATTAAGTGCGCTAAATAAAATAAACAGACAATAATGATTTAATGAAGGAACGAATGTACCAAACGCCGACGTAACGTCGACGTGTAATCGAGAGGTTGAAAATTGAAACTTTGCTCGATGGAAGATCCTCAAGCTAGTTGCCAACTTCACTCCCAAATGAATAAATAAAATTCAATATTTAGTAGACAATGTAGACTTGTAGAGAGAAAGATTGAGAGATTAGAGAGATCGTAGGAAGATTTGTGAGAATGATGAAGAGAAAATGAAGTATTTATAGTTGGAAAATTGGGTTAAAGTGTAAATATAATAACTTATGGGTTAGAAATAAATATTAAAGGGGTAGGGGGTTGGGGGAATGGGGATGCCAAAAATGGTCGTTGCACAACATCAAAAAATGGTCATTGCACAACGGCCAAAATATAAAATGGTTGTTGGTGCAATAATTATTTGTGCAAAGAGGGGGTTTAGGGCGGATCGGGTCGGGCCAAGCGGGACTGGGGCGGGCTGGGACGGGTCGGGACGAGACCATGTCCCGTCCCGGTTCGACGTGTAATCGAGAGGTTGAAAATTGAAACTTTGTTCGATGGAAGATCCTCAAGCTAGTTGTCAACCTCACTCCCAAATGAATATATAAAATTCAATATTTAGTAGACTTGTAGAGAGATAGATTGAGATATTAGAGAGATTGTAGGAAGATTTGTAAGAAAGATAAAGAGAAAATGAGATATTTATAGTTGAAAAATTGGGTTAAAGAGTAAATATAATAACTTATGGATTAAAAATAAATATTAAGGGGGTAAGGGGAGGCCAAAAATGGTTATTGCACAACGGCCAAAATGTAAAATGGTCGATGCAACAGTTATTTGTGCAAAGGGGGGTTTCGGGCGAGATCGGAGCGGGATCGGGTCGGGCCTGGCGGGACTAGGGCGGGCCGGGACGAGACCATGTCCCGTCCCGATACCGCAATTTTTTTTTAAATGTCGGGGTCGGGACGTGACCGGGGCGGTGTCGGGGCGGGATCGGGCCGACCCACTGGCCTGCCTTAGTTTCAATTGAGCACCTGAATACCTAATAAAGTATTTTTATTAGACATGTTTGATTTAGATTTAAAAAAAAACTTTTATGTGTGTTCTCAAGTATTCGTTACGTAAATATGTCATTTTCTTTAATTAAATGCATTTGCCTCAATAACGCGTAAAACTTTAAGTCTATTCTAATTGAGACTGATGTTTATGATTAAAGAATATGACATATTTTATGCGGTTAACTTAAACACTGAGGTCACAAGTTCTTTTAATGTTTTTTCGCTCTACTTATACATAGACAAACATGTATATATTCCAAAAATCAAATATACAGTCATGCAATTAATGTACACTTATCATGTATACTTGTACGTGAAAAAGAGAGCAGAGTCAGTTGGTGGTGGTCATAAGAAAGGTGCAGTGCACGAAGATAGACATAAAAAGGCATTAATAATTACTGAAAAGAAATAAAATATTTAATTAAAAAAGAATGATATATTTTTATATTTAAAAATAATTTAATTTTTTTTTTTTTTTACTCTTAATGAAATAATATATGACTTATTTTGGATCACAAATTTCAAAAGTCTATTTTTCTTCTTTAAACTTCATGTCTAATCAAACTATATCACATAAATTGAAATAAATGAAATAACTATTTTATCAAAAAGGGGCGGCAGGGTTTACCGGAAAAACAGATCGGCTGATTCACTTACGCCGGCGGCACACAGCAGTATTAATTAGAGTGTTTTTTTTTTCTTGTTTTGTTTAAATCGAAATCAGATCCATAACTAAACAAAGAGTGTAATATGAAAGAAAGAAAGAGAGAAAGTGGTTCTGACAATGGAATATATAGAAAAGAATGGAAGAGCTGACTTTGTTTTTTTTTTTTTTTTTTTTTTTTTTTCACCACCAGGGTAAATCGCGGGATATGCACACATGGTCGGTGTCCGCTTGCGTCCAACGGATCAATGCTACAAGGTTGACCCCCCACAAGCCCCATCCCTAAAGCTTGGCGGAGACCGAACCCACACGCAACATGCCGCGCGGCTTTTAGCGCCAGGCTTTACCACATGTATGTGCCCGGAGGACGATATCCTTAGGGGGAATCGAACTTGCGACCCTAAGGCCGCAAACTTGACTCCCTTCCAGCAAGCTGACCCCTTTGTTTATTTTTATTTGTAGGGAGAGAAGGGACAAATAGATGGTCAAAATGTGAACTCCATTTGGGATGGAGCTATTTGGTTTAAAATTTTGGGCTAAGTACTCTATCCGTCTCAATTTTTTTTTTTTTTTTTTTTACGAATTCCTTAACAAATATTAATTATGAAGAGTTTTATTTATATCTCAATTATAATCTCTCTCCATTAAATATTTACTATATTTATGTGTCATCTTCATTAATAAAGCTTAGTAGAATAGGGAAAATCTAATTATTTTATCTTAAACTTCTAAAATGATAAATATTTTTAAGACAATTATTTTAAATAACCATGATAAATAATTTGAGACGGAGAAAATACATAGTGTGTGGCTCCTCAAATTTGTCCAAAATTTTATTTTCATACTTTAGAGTCTGTTTGGAAAGCCATTTTATAGTTATATTTGAATATAGTAACACATTAATATAATTCGACCAAATAAATTACTTGATCAGTATGTAATTGAATATCACCCGGAAAAGGGGAAAGTAATTACGCTTATAGCGTTGTTTTTAAAATTTATTTTTGTGTTTTGTTTTACTTTTAATACGAGCTGGTGCAACCAAACATTACACTTGTCATTACACTCTATTTAAATCATGACAAACAAATGTAGGTCTTTATAATTACTACATATAACATGTAATCACTAGGTTGCCTAATTGATAGGTATACAATCGAAGAATTTGGATCTGCGAGATATGGAGAGGATACGCATGAGTTGTGTTATTGCAAACTATCTGGCTATAAATATTTGTGGCGTCTATTTGAAATTCATACCCTAGTAATTACAATAAATTCAGTTACGATGTGACTTTAAACGTGCTCAAAGTAGTCCATAATTGTATCCTCTCCACCCTTCAACACACATCCTCTTCACCCCTGTCCCTATAGTCCCCATTCCCACCACCCGATAACCCCCCGCCCCCCAATCTAGGTTATGTACAAAATGATTTTAAGATAATATCTTTTTGCTTATGTATCGAATAAAAAAATAAGTAAGAAACCAACTTATTTTCTTGAAAAATATTTCTCTTCATGCCAAACACACCCTTAATTTACTTTTTTCCATTCGTCTTCTTTTTTTCACTTCACCCACACCCACCTTTCTTTCACTTGTCCATCTTTTCCTTTTTTGTGTTTTTATTTTTCCTTTTTTCCTTTTATTTCCCTTTTTGGGTAGGGATATTATTCCAATCATTATATATCTCCTTATAATAATATTTCTCTTTTCTGAATAATTTTACTCCTTTGTTGGTAGCTGTATTAAATGTCTATCTAGGCACTCACTACTGTTGCCTTGTATTGTTTGTTAATTTATCAAGACAACACCTTCTTCTTCTTTTTTCAGCACGTATAATTATTATTTTTTTCCGTAGGAAAAATAATTAATAATGTCAATATCTGAGTCGACTACACCTATCTGTCAAACGTTGACATTTAAATTCAATAATGATTGTGCAAACTGTTCTTTCAATTATATGAAGTATAGTGCAGATTGAAGAGAAGATTACTACCTTCTACTTTTTTAAATGTAGATTGAGAAAACAAAAAATTAAACTTACATTTCAATTATATATGCAAGTTATAAGGTTTACCATTGTAATGCTACATTATATTTTGCATAAAATGTTAAATGGCATGATGTAACTAGTTAGATAACCAGGATAGTTAGATATTCATGTAGAGTCTTTGATTGAACAAGAAATTTTAAAAAGAAAAAAAATTAATTTTAAAACTTGTAATTTAAAATAGTCATATAAATTTATATGGCTATAAATTATTAAAGGGAAAATGAGATGTTTAACAGTAAACTCTTTCCAAATATAGAAAGACATGCTAAAAAATAAAGAATATCACATAAATATTGAGTATGTGTGAAGAAATTCCACATTGATAGCTGAAAAGAAAACTAAGCTACTTATAAAGTGTTAAATACTCTGGGTTGAGGCCCTTTGAAGAAACCATGTTGGCTTGGCCTAAAAGGATAATACACACCATGTAAAGAGTATCTTTGATTTATTTTAGCCCAACAATTGGTATTAGAGATAATGGATTGGCGAGACAAATATGAAAATGGCGGAGTGATGGCATGAGGCTTGACTTAGTGTCTTTGCATGTCTATAGACCGATTTGCTACCTTTAACCATAGCTTCAAAAACATATACACAAAAGAGAGGCAAGTGGACTTTGGTGACCATAAATACTTAGTTGTTGTGTGTGCACAAAGTTAATCTTCAAATTAGCCCATGGATGATGATGAGTCATATGAAATTTAGTTCAAGATGAAAATTGCTAGGTGTGCGTAAAAATTGTAATTGACAAGAAAAGCAAATTACTTATAAAGTGTTAAATACTTTTATTGGTGTGAGTCATTTTGAGAAATACATGCTTGGCTCAAAAGTGACGTTATCGCACCATATTAAAAATATATTTATATTGTTTAGCCCAACAATAAAACAAAAAGGATATTAATAGTATCAGTATATAAAACATAAGTACTGTTTGAGAATAAGATTAACTATATATTTATATTCTAATTGTAGTTTGAATTTTGTATTGCATTGCTTTAAGTAAAAGTATTTCATACCAACCCGGGTCTTGGAATGGTTATAATTTCTTTACCTTTAGTGAGATTTCGAGTTCGAGTATTGAATACGAAAAAAAATCTGTTAGGGATCTTCTCCTTTAAATGGGTCTTAAATGACGGAAATTAGAGTTAATTGAGGCTCCAATACGGATATCAAACACTGAATGCAAAACACCCAATAAATTGCACGATTTTCCCCTTCAAATAGGTTGGTCTTTAATTTTTGCCTCTCAAATAAAACTGTCTTCTGGGGCATAAATTCTTTACGTGATCAGCACAACTTGTATCGAATCCTGTAAATTATGCTCCGAAAGGCATAATTTTCATTTGAAGGAAAAAAATTAAAGACTAATACAAAATAGGGTCAAAAGTGCAAATGAACTCAAAAAAATTTAAAAAATTCACGACCTTGCCCCACACTCCTATCCCGCTCCACCCCGCACCCCGCGTCCAAAGGCGTAAATGTGAAAGCACATTGAATCCAGTTGGGCCCAATGGAGGGATGTTCACGGGCCGCAGAATTAAAAGAGCCCACATGGAGGGACACCTAGAGATGGCAACGGATAGGATCTGGACCGGATCCTACTAGATCCAGATCCAGATCCATTTTTCATACCTGAATCCAGATCCAGATCCATCGGGTTCATAAAAATCAGATCCAAATCCGGATCCATCGGATCCACCGGGTCCACGGATCGGATCTGGATCCACATGTAAAAAAATTTGCCTTGCTAAGAATTTTTTTTTGAACTGACAAACGATTTTTACTTAGCTAACAGTTTACTATGTTTCAATTTTGAAATGTTCATATGAGATATTTTGTTCGTTGTCTCGTTTTGATTGTGAGCTATTAATTGAAAATGTTGGACAATGACAATAGTTGTGAAAAATGCTGACTAGTATTTTCACAATGCAAAACTTGCATGTGTTTGGAATCTTCACAAATGAAGTGAATATAATTTTAACTACTTGTCTATGGAGATGTTAGTTATTCACTAATATAACATTGATTTTATTATCGAAGTTACCTCTTTATTTTTTGGTTTTTGAGTTAACGCGGGGATAAATTAAACTTGTTTTGAGAATTAAACTTGCAAGGACGTACTTAGCAATTTTAAGAAAATACTTATAAAATTACATTCTAGGTTATGAATATATTTAATAAAAAATGGATCAACGGGTCGGATCTGGACCGGATACGGATCTCAAATACAAGATCCAGATCAGATCCGATCCGTCAAAAACGAACCCGGGTCCGATCCGGATCCGTCGGGTCCAAATTTTGAAGATCCATATCCTATAAAACGGATCTGGATCCACCGGGTTCAGAATCCACTGCCATCTCTAGGGACACCTCTACATGGTATTCGTCCATCATTTTGGCGCACACGTGTCATATTCACGTGTTTTTCCGCTTTAACCTTAAGGGATCGTTTGTCAAGAGGGATAAGTTATTTTATGTAGATGCGATTAGGTAGAATAAGATAGGATAACTAGTCCCACCCTTTATGTGAGATAACTTATCATACATTTGATTCCATGTAGATGAAATTGAGTGGAAATTCCACCAACCAAACATGAAATTAATTCCAATCACATGAACTAATAATTCAATTCCGTTTTATTCCTCCTCCCAAACGACTCCTTTTAGTCCATGCATGTCATCAGTTGGAAGATAGCCTAATTATAATAAAATAAAATAAAATAAAATATACAACATGCCTTTTTTTCCTGGCCCCAAAAATAAAAAGAAAAACTTTTCGTTCTTTGATTTTATTAGTAGAAAAAAATGGATGTCAATGATGAGTTACGTATTATATGGGAGCTTTTAAGTTATGACATTAAGTAGGCGTTTGGTCATAGAAACCAACAAAAAATTCACCTTTTTGAAAAATTTAAAGTTGGAATTGTTTTTGTAAATAATATTTAATTGTTGGAATGTATTTTTTCTTAAAAATATGAAATGTAATTTATACTCCCAATTTTTTAAAACTAACAAAATCACCCAAAGCAATTAACAAAGATAACCAATGCGACACCTCAATAATTTCTTATTACATTAAGCATGATTTATATAAACTTTCTTTAATATGATGATATAATCAAGTTCACAATTATTTACATCTTCAACATGTATCGTCATTAATGATGGAAATGAGCTTGTTCACTGATGATACGAGCCACAAAACTAAAATGACTCAGTGCAACATTTCTTTTCGCCTACGAGTTACTTACTATATACTATTACATTTCGTTAGTTCTAAATATTATTACAATGATTCATTAGTACTAAAAATCAAAACACTAGTATAGTTATTCTTTAATATAATCCTCCCACATTGCGTAAACAATTTATTCACGTCAAACATGCATTTTTCGATCAGCTGAATTAAATAGGGTCAAATTTATAATAATAAAAAATATAGAATTAAATTTGAAAAGTGAGAGATAAAAGCAACAATCAAAAACAAAAAGTAAAAAAGTGAAAATGAGGTTATGATTGTTTTCCAAATTCCAAATACAACTTCAAATTGTAAATTTTCATGGTCAAACACTAATTCTTGAAAAAATGAGAAAAAATTGAAAAAAGGGTAAATAAGATCTATGGCCATACGGGTCCTAATATTCTACTTGAGCTTATAATATGTGTAATTTATTACTCACTTCATCCCAATTTAAGTGTCTTTTTTTATCTGTCCCAAAAGGAGTGTCTTTTTCTATATTTAGCAATTGATAATTCAAATATCGTACATATCAAGTTTAAAATGACAAGATTCAAAGGTCTTTTTGCTACTTTACACATTTTTAATTTAAGACTACAAGATTCAAAAATCTCTTTTTATTTCTTAAATTTCGTGTCAAATCAAACTAAGACACTTAAATTGGGACAAAAGTAAAAACGTGATAATTAATTATTTAATTATTATTTTACTCTTAAATATTTTTGAGAAATCACTTACTTTATCTAAAAAATAGTTTTCGTTAAAAACGTTTTCCATTAGAACATTTTCCTTACCACAGCTTATGCTATTTTTACACCTTTTCTTTAAGGCAGGGGTCCTCCATGTTTTCACCATTAATGCACCTAAATTGGTTATATGAAGTAAATTCCTCAAATAGTATAAGAGAAAGTGACAGAAATAATCCCTTCATTATTTTTATTAATTGAAAGGCTATATATACAAGTTACATAATAGGAGAATCATATTCATATTCTATTCTTAAAACATTATTCTATACATTTATGGTAATACACTAATTATGGTAATACAATACTAATTATATTACAACCTTACCTAAACTAGGATACTAATTATTTACCATAAATTACACATAATAATCAGCCCATCCGAGGGCCAATCCGTGAGCATAGCCGAGACCTAATATACACAATATACACATGTATATTGTGTGTATATTGTGTATATTTAACACACCCCACAGTCATAGTGGGCGGTCTTCGAACGCTGAGACTGTCCCTAAAATCTTCAAAAAGGACCGAGGGAAGACCCTTTGTAAAGATGTCGGCAATTTGATATCTCGACGGGACATGGCATACGCGAACTTGACCACGGGCAACCTTTTCACGGACAAAGTGAATGTCCATCTCAATATGTTTAGTGCGTTGGTGTTGAACCGGATTACCAGAAAGGTAGATGGCACTAATATTATCGCAATATACCAAGGTTGCCTTCTGAATGGGACAATGAAGCTCCAAAAGCAAATTACGTAACCAACATGATTCTGAGACCACATTGGCTACCCCTCAATATTCAACCTCGACACTTGAGCGGGATAGAGTCGCCTGACGCTTCGCAGACCAGGAGACCAATTTGTTGCCAAGGAACATACAATAGCCAGACGTAGACCGTCTGGTGTCTGGACACCCACCCCGAATCAGCATATGTGTATGAGACAAGTGTATATATCGATGAAGGATACAAATGCAACCCATAGTCCAGTGTACCCTGAATATATCGGATGATGCTTTTGAGTGCATTCATGTGCTCAATTCGGGGATCATGCATGAATAAACACACATGCTGGACAACATACGTAATATCCGGTCTGGTAAATGTAAGATACTGAAGGCCGCAAGACTGCTATAGCGGGTCAGATCCTCGTAAGGGACTCGGCCGCGTCACCAAGCTTGGGCTTAGTATCCACTGGAGTGGAAGTGGACTTACAGGATGACATCCCAGCCCTCTCGATGATCTCGACTGCATACTTCTGTTGTGACAAGAACAACCCATCGGAATGAAGAGTGACAACAATCCCCAAAAAATAACTCAAGGCCCCCAAGTCTTTCATAGCAAACTCGGAGATGAACATGGTCATGATGGACTGGCGTAAGGCATCAGAAGAGGTAGTCAAGATAATAACGTCCACATATAACAGAATGTAGGCTACGGACGAACCACGACAGTAGATGAACAAGGAATTATTCGACCTTCTGTGAGTGAACCCAATAGTTGAAACATAGTCAGCAAATCTTGTATACCAGGCCCGTGGAGACTACTTAAGTCCATATAAGGACTTCTTCAACAGACAGACATGATGAGGATGGTTGGGATCCTATAATCCCATCGGCTGATGCATATAGACAGTTTCTTTGAGATCACCATGTAGGAAAGCATTTTTGACATCCAACTGATGAATAGGCCATGTCTTCGAAAGAGACAAGCTAAGCACAGTGCGAATGGTAGCCGGCTTGACCACCGGACTAAATGTCTCCCCACAATCTATATCAACCTGTTGAGTCTTACCATCACCCACAAGCCGTGCCTTATGTCGAGCAAATGAACCATTTGAATTCTCATTATGAGCAAAAATCCACATAGACCTGATAACATTAATACCATATGGACGGGGCACCAACTCCCACGTCTTATTATCAATAAGAGCATTATATTATCAGTCATAATAATTTTTCAATTCGGGTCGTTTAAGGCAGACATAGGATTACGGGGCAAGGAGATTTAGAGATATTAGAATGTAAATTAAAATGCCTTTTAGGTGTAACAATACCCCACTGACTACGAGTGACCGGTCTATGACTCGAGGAAGAATTGAGTGGATGCCAGGAATTTGCTGGGCTCGGGACGGACTGGCCAGCAGGCAGTGGGCCTGCTGGCCCAACTCGGGAAGCAGTACCAGCGGCGGAAACAGAAGCTGGACCAGTTCCAGTATTGGGGTGGACATGCCCAATTGCTGAAACTGACCCAGTGACAAAACTGGGCAGAGAGGACTGTGATGGGCCAGTGGGACCAGCGGGCAGTGGGCCCGCTGGAGAATTTTGGGTGCGGGAGATGTTCGAAAAATGTTGAATAATACGAACTAGGCACGAGAGAATGACTTTTAGCAAATGGAAATTATGATTCATAAAAAATTACATGGCGATTAATGATGATTTTATTGGAGGATAAATCAAAGCATTTGTGGCCACGATGATTAGAAGGAAAACCCAAAAACACACACGGAGTAGATCGGGCCTGAAATTTGTTAATTGTGATGGATGAAAATAACGGATAACATAAACACCCAAAAACTTGAAGATGAGAATAAGAAGGAGATTTATTATATAAAATCTGAAGAGGGGAAGAATATGTCAAACCTTTGGAAGGAGTTATGTTAAGTAGATATGTAGCCATTTGAAGAACGTGATGCCAAAAATATTGGGGTACGGAAGCATGAATTAATAGAGTGCAGATAATGTTATTTATGGAACGAACTTTACGTTCGGCTTACCCATTTTGTGAAGATGTATGGGGACAAGAAAAATGAAAATTTATCCCATTAGTAGCATAGAATTCATGAAATACCCCATTGTCATACTCTTTTCCATTATCACACTGAATATTTTTTATTTCACGGTCGAATTGGGTTCTGATGAATGCTCTAAATTTTAGGAAGATGGAAAAAACTTGAGATTTTTTCGCTATTGGAAATGTCCATAAAAATTTAGAATAATCATCCAAAAAAAGAACATAATACCGATGACCCATAGAACTAGGAACATGAGACGTCCATAAGTCGCTATGAATAATATCAAATGGCATTAAAGTATGAGATTTTGAGTCTACAAATGACAACTTAACAATTTTCCTAAAGAACAAGATTGACAAATTGGAGTACGACTCGTACCCTTACATGAAATAAAACTATTTTTATCTAAAGCTGACAAAATAGAGGACACTGATGGCAGGGTTTGACTCGATGGATCGGGACTGAGTGTGATAGGATAAAGATCTCCCCTACTATCACACCTCATGAGAGGACTCCCCGTCTTGAAATCCTTTACAGAGAAACCAAATGGATCAAATTCAATAGATACAAAATTGTCAGTAGTGAATTTACAGACAGAGACAAGTTTTTAATCAATTTGGGGGTGTGTAGGGTAATTCTCAAGATAAGAGGGGGATGAGGGGGAGACAATGTTTTATGACCATAACCACGAATTGGAACAGAATTGCCATTACCAATAATTATACCGCGAGGGTTGCTCAAATTGGAATAAGATGAGAGAGTACCTGAATCGAATGTCATGTGGGTAGTGGCACCGATGTCCATATACTAATTCGGGTCCGGTTGAGTCAAACCCAGTGTGTGCATTGCGGCCTCGATATCTGTCCGAGTGGGGCCTGCTGCGTGATGGGCTTGCAGGGGTCGAGGCCCAAGCACCCCTGCTTGCGGTCTCGCCCTGATCGCCGCCGGCCTTAAGCGGGACCAGGCCGATTGGGCCGGACCGCCGCCGGGCGGCCACTGCCGCTGGGAGGTAAGCTGGTTGGGCCCAAACTGCTATTATGGGGCCCACTACCACTGCATAGGGGCCCACTGTGGGCCTCAGAACTGTTGTTGCTGCTGCTGACCACCGCGAGGACCCCCACTGCCACCACCATTCTGTCGGCTGCCGTCGTTGTTACCGCCGCGGTTTTTGCTATTTTTCTTATTTCCACCCTTTTTGCCGCCACCGTTGTTGTGGTTTTGGCTCGAGTTGTTGGAACCGGTAGGATATACCGTGGACTCGGTCATCATGACTACGGGACTAGTACCGGTAGCCGCTCGTTTCGCTATGCCTGCTTCTTTTAGTATAAGCATAGAATGCGCCTGATAAAATTGTGGAAGCGGATTGCTTTGCCTAAGAAGCGTTCCCACACCACTATAGGCCTCGGAGAGGCCGAAAACCATTTGGAGGACCAAACGATCGTTCAAAACCGGCGCGCCAACGTTGCGAAGTTAGTCCGCCAATTCCTTTAATCTTTTGCAATAAGCTGAAACATTAGGAAAATCTTCCATATTGACGTGGGAGAAATCCTGCTCAAGGGTAACGACTCTAGAATTTTGATTATCTTGGAATATATCACGCAGTCTATCCCAAGTCGCCTGTGCCGTAGAGTCAGGCTCAATAATTGTTTGCAAAAGGTCGGTAGATATTGTGGAATATATCCACTGAAGGACGGTAGAATCAATAGTCGTCCACAACTTAGGATCATCCTCACGTTTTGGCACCTCCGTATCCTCAGGAGCCGCGGGGATTATGTGATGGATGACTTGATGCGATCGTGCGTGAATTTTGAACAGTTCGGCCCACGTCGCATATTGAACGTTTTATATTTCAAGAACGAGAGGAATGTTATTCTTGATGTTAGAAACTGTAAGGGGCCGATGAAACATGTTCCGGGATGTAGACATATTGATAGAACAATATGTGATTGAGGGATTAGGGAGAAAATTTTGGGAAGAAAAGAGGCCCCGTCGGCACACAAACTGAGAGCAAAACGTCTCAGAAGTGGAGGGAAGTTGACGGAAAATTTAGGAGAGTAGAGAGGATTTTAAGACCTAGACTCTTGATACCATGAAAGAAATAATCACTTGATTATTTTCATTAATTGAAAGGCTATATATACAAGTTACATAATAGGAGAATCCTATTCTTAAAACCTTATTCTATACATTTATGGTAATACAATACTAATTATATTACAACCTTACCTAAACTAGGATACTAATTATTTACCATAAATTACACATAATAATCAGCCCATCCGAGGGCCAATCCGTGAGCATAACCGAGACCTAATATACACAATATACACATGTATATTGTGTATATTTAACAGAAAGAAATGTATACTTGCTTATATAAGTATATAGGTCTGGAATGACATACGGCTCGATTTATCCGGTAAATTATTAGGGGCTCATATAGCTTATGCTGGATTAATCGTATTTTGGACCGGAAGCAAGCTACCTTTCTCTGATCCCCTTCCTGAATAGGGAAGAGAACGAAAATGAACTGCATATGATAGTCGTGGTTGATTCGAGGGCTTTTGGCGGCCGCAGGAACGACAGATAACGCAACGGATCATTCATGTGGGCTTTTGAAGAGCGGGAGAAATTATTGGAAAAAAGAAAATGGTAATTCGAACTATTCTTTACTTTGCTGCATATTTAATCTAATTTGAGTGTTGGGTTAGATCACGAATTAAATAGAAGCGTGGTAGTAAAAATATCAAAATCATGTAAGTAATTTTAATTTGAAAGAAAATATCATAGGAATACATCAGAATTGAACTGCTTAAAATGATGATTACCATGAAGAAAATTTAAAGGTAAAAACAGATAACGTTTATAATGTTTGCTTAAGAGAGTTACTTGTCCTCGCATACAAAGCTGTTGAAATTGTTATTATTTTATTATTAATATATTATACTAATTGTTTGGGAAAGCAAGTGGAGAAATGTGTGAATGGGGTTCATTGTAGAAATTGTTATTATATTATTGGGAGCGTAAACGCGTCTTTTGTTAGGGATTAAAAATTCCCTTTCATTTCATGCATATATTCTCTTTTTATTTGTGATTGGGGGTGTAGTAAGTACAAAATTATTATATTAATTTTGTTGGAAATTTGCCTTTGGCGGGAGTTGCGACCGACCAATTTTAACGGCTTAAACACTAGTGTAACGTATGTTGGAGAATCCGGTTCTTCACACATGCATGATCTACTAAGTACGTAGATAACCGTAGGGCCAAGAATCGTCAAATTTCATTGAGAAATGAAAGAGATATTGGTTCACGAAGTAAGGTGTTTGAAGCATGGAAAGTGTGGTATTGTGTGTAATTCTCCCTCATCGGTAGAGGAAGAAAGAATTGTTGTGTATATAAGATTCGAAATTGGTTAGGGGTTTGGGACCCCAAGGGGTATCCCATGTGTTTAAAGGAGGGAGGACCTAGATGTGCTTCGGTTCGAGGAAAGACCACACGCGCGCCGCCGCCGCCCGCCCGTCCGGTCCGGTTCCGAGTTCCGGGCTCGCGGGCTGTGGGTTGTGGGTTGTGGGTCTTCTGATATTATCTTTTTGGGCCAGAAAACTTTGCCAGAAGTACAGTTTGGACCAGAAGTTTCCAGAAAATCAGAATTTCGACGGTCAAAAACAGAAATGCCAAGCACTCAATTCAGCCATTTATTTTGGCTGAATTACTCCGCCTATAATGGCCAAAACAGTTGGTCTTTCTCCCATTTATGTTGGTGACTTTACTACCTCCATAATGGCCATTATTTGGCTATTATGGAGGCAGTTTTCAGGCAGTAAACAACCCCTCCCTCACCTATATAAACACCCCCTTACACCATTGTTGAGCACTAAGACATATGCACGAAAATACACAAACAGATGCAGAAAAACAGTGCACGAAAATACACAATCGAAATAGTTTTCTTCCTACAACTTCCAAGCATCATTTCGTTACTCAATATTCTTCACGGTAGCTCTTGAGTTTCCTTTGCTCAAGGGTTCCATTGCTGTTTTATCTTGGGAGACAAATTGTCCAGACGTATAAAGGATACATACGGGGCAATATTGTCTTAAGGACAGAGTGCTACACTCGACTCAAAGAAAAACATTTTACATTTTTCCGTCTTCTACAAAACTGGAATTTCCAGTTTTTACTTGTGTAACGATTGTAATTTCAGATTCCATGTTGAATAATTGAAATCTTTATTTATCCTTTCGAATACTTGTAATAGTTAAATACTTCCCGTACTGCTTTATAAAGTACCATAGAAACTCCCAACAACTTAAGACAATATCTGTATAGTATTACTATTAGTGTTCGAAAGATGTCGGTCAAAAATTGTGTGACCAAATCTGGATATGGCAATGGTTTTCTGGTAGAAGAGAGTGACGATGATGAACGTGTTCATGGTGTCACCACTACCAAGACCGGTGGGAAGAAGCGCTCTCGAGAGCTCCGAGGATGTCAACCGGGACAAGAGGAGAAGATCGAAGATGTACTTCTATCTTGCAGTTGTAAGGCCGTATCTATCCCGGACAAAAGATCTCGAATAATGGTGAGAAGGAATTGGACACTCGGTCGATGAAGTGACCGAAGTGAGCCGTAATCCGAAATTGGGATAAGTATTTTCTTACTTGTCAAGAATAAAGATTAAATGATAAGTATTTTTCTTACTTGTCAAGAATAAAGATTAAATGATGTCTGATTAAAAATAAATTAAAGTAAGGAGGAATATAAAATTAATTTATATTCCTTACGCTTTAAAAATCAGAAGTTTAATCTCTTCTTCTTTCCCGTTTAAAGATTGGATTTTGTAAACGACTTAAAAAGATCGGTTCTTTTAAGTTTAATAATTAAAAGTGTGTAAAGTATGTTCGCACATATGATGGAGAGAGATCCACTAACTGTGCGAAAACTGTTACCACACTTAAGTAAGCGCCAAGAATTATCTCGGGCACCAATCATAACGGAAGAAGTCTAAAAGTTAAATGACGTTGAGCTCGTCATATTATTTGCGAAGATCCTTCATAGGATGATATTGGACACTCAGTCATACAAAGCCTCCGGGCGACTGGAGTGGGCCAAAATTTCCTTTGATATGATGATATTGGACACTCAGTCATATAAAGCCTCCGAGCGACTGGAGTGGGGCCAGAATTCATTTCATAAGAAAAGGAATGGACACCTAGTAAGGTGGGCCAGTATTTCCAGGTCTCAAATGATCTGAAGGCCTAAAGAAAGGCAGATAAGAAATTGGACACTCAGTCTGCCAAAGCAACTAGAGTGGGCCAGAGTATCGAGATCACATATGATCCGGTTGCGCCCTAACCACGGGCAAGAGGTTGTTCATGTGAAGCAACGCCACCTCTAAAGTAGAAGGGGTTGGAGAGATTGTCCTCAATAGGACTTCATGGAATGAGATCACTCTAAGATGAGGTGATACATATCCCTAACTTGGTTTAAGGGACGCTGTTGGTCAAGCTGGTTTGAGACTAGTCCAACAGGTCTGTGATAACTAAGAATGGTACAGTACGTCTGTAGCCGAATGAATGATATATTTGTAATCCGTGCATCTATGCCATCATAGATTAAGACACGTTAAATAGCAAGTCATTCAAAAGCTAACGATGTTGAGATTGTTGCCTTCTGACGACATAAACCCTCAAAATAAATGTGAGGTAGATGAAGAGGCAAAATCACCTTTCCAAATTCCGTCAAGGGAATAGCGAAAGAAGCACCGCTCCTCTAGAACTTAGTCACACCTACTTGGTGATTTGAAGTTTATACAAAATAGAGGGGGGAGACAAGTACGTTGTGATCTTCATTGATGATAGTACAACGTATGGAATCCTTTGTTTGTTGAAAAGCAAAGATGAAGTTGTTGAAGCGGATAAGCGCTACAAAGCAGAATTTGAAAATTAACTAAGCCTACGGATTGAGAAATTCGTAGTGATAGAGGGGGAGAATATGAACCATCGTTTATTAAACGACTGCTCATTACTCACCTCGCCTAACGGTGTTAGCCAAGCGCGAAGTTGTACGCCCAAATTACGAGGGGTAGCTTGGTAAAAGATGGGCTACCGAAACAGTCAAGTTTGACCTAAGATCGTAGATTGCATATCCACCGGATCCGCAAATAACAAGAGTGTTGATCGCCTCTTGGCATCAAAGAATGCCGAATTCATTGAAGATAACTTTCCTTGAAATAGGAAAAGGAGTAATTGCTCAAGGTTAACAAGAACCCGCGAGGGCTCGACCGTCCGAACTAGACGTTCCGTATCTACAGACTCTAAAGTTGCCGGCCGTCCGGAACTTAATATTCCGGATCGCAGTAACTCGGGATTCTAGATGTTGAACCGAGACAGAGCAAAGAAGGGGACAAAGACTTGTTCCAGTCCTTCTAGCTTGTATGGTTAATAATGAACCATGAACAATTAACAAATAATTGTTATCTCCAAAAACGCCGCTTTGGAAAGAAGCTAAAGGGAGAAATAGATTCTATATATAGAACCATACTTGTGTAATGGTTAATCTTCCTCCGGAAAAGAACCTTTGGGTTGTAAAAAGTGCTCCCCCGTGAGTAGCTTCACATCCAGGGCCATTGTAATCTTACATGGCATGGGTGTTGAAACAAACCTTCCCAATCGAGAGAGTTGGAAGAAGAGGATCGTAATTGGTTTGTCGAACTGTTGGGCTTCTTCCGAACTTTCATTTTGGTCCCCGAAATGTTAACATTTTGGTCCCGAAAGTCTCGATAAAACGAAACAATGAATCTCGATCACGTAAACATTGACTCGAAGTTAGAAAGCCAACAGTTGGGAAAACCAACGGTCTTAGAGTGAAAATCATATTGAAACAAAGTCTCGATATGAAAGATATGAGTATCACGAGATGACATCTTAGGAATTGGATTTCTAAGACATCTAACGACTCGGTCGATAGTTGACAAATCTCGTTGAAGCCACCAATAGATATGAATTATAGAACCGATTGGAATCATGGTGCACCCATAGACAAGGAGCGATATGCTCGTGTCACGTGTAGTTCAATGTATTGTACACACTACAACCGACCGGTATCGTCCAACAAATGATCATTGAACTAAGGTTCACCGATGATCTTAATACATGATCAATAGAAGGCGTTAAGTCGGATATGACGATATCCGAATTATTCGCTTATCTACGGATTATAGTATTCTCGGATGTCCACGGTTCCGAGAGAACACAAGTGATGCAACCGGACATCGATCCGAAGAACACCAAAGCCACAAGTAAATGTGTATGGTGGTTCTTGGAAAATCCTCTAAGCAAACTTGCATCGACCGATTCATGATGGTATCGGAGTTTATCGCTTTATACAAAGCATGAAAGAAGTTGAGTAACTTCACGACTCATTAGAGGACGTCCCTTATTGGGAGAAACCCGTGCCTTCAGCAGCTCTACATCGTGTGGCTAGCCGGTCGGCTTTAGGAAGGACACGGATGACGGCGTCGGACATATCTCGGGATCCGTCGGAGACATAAGACCGTATGGCGTTGATCATCACGGTGTCACTTCCTTGTTTACAAACTAAGGGACTACCCCAGAAATCAAGTGTTCGCCTGTCTAGGGGAATGGGCTTAAAACCCAAACTATACGAACCAATACGGTGGAAACCCAACCTTACGAACTAGAGATCCCAAGTAATTTGGTTCAATGGGAAAACTAAGTTGTAAAGGTTCGATTGATCGCTTCGGCCGAAGCATGAGCACTTCGGATAGTGATTTCGAAAAGAAACACCAAATCCAATGTCGTTCCCGCGATAGACGTTAAGTGCTATCTGCAGTATGGGTAAAGGTTAAGTTTTCAAAACTCGTAATGATCCTCAACAAGTTGAGATTAGGTCTTTGGGAAACTTTTAATGGTTCCTAACACTTGTGAAGTGGGGTATAGCAGATACCTTGTAGGAGACCACCTATTTAAGTGCGAGGACGGGCCGCCTCAAATTGAACGCACTTAAGAATCCAAGACGTTGTCCATGGCCAAAACGGACAAAACATTACGAAGAAGAGAGTAAGGGAATTTGTTGTGTTGGTACCATTGTCTTGGCTTACACTAAACACCGACGGTTCAAGACATCACGTTCACCGCGTTAAAGCAAGTAAGTCCGATGGTATTCAACTATGGAAGGTTCAAAGCCGAGGCTACCTCTCCTTATGCAACATCGGTCCGCCGAAATATTGCGGAAATGAAAAGACACCATGTGAGTGCGCCAAAATCTCTTTCAAGAGGGGATTGTTGGAAATTTGCCTTTGGCGGGAGTTGCGACCGACCAACTTTAACGGCTTAAACACTAGTGTAACGTATGTTGGAGAATTCGGTTCTTCACACATGCATGATCTACTAAGTACGTAGATAACCGTAGGGCCAAGAATCGTCAAATTTCATTGAGAAATGAAAGAGATATTGGTTCACGAAGTAAGGTGTTTGAAGCATGGAAAGTGTGGTATTGTGTGTAATTCTCCCTCATCGGTAGAGGAAGAAAGAATTGTTGTGTATATAAGATTCGAAATTGGTTAGGGGTTTGGGACCCCAAGGGGTATCCCATGTGTTTAAAGGAGGGAGGACCTAGATGTGCTTCGGTTCGAGGAAAGACCACACGCGCGCGCCGCCGCCGCCCGTCCCGTCCCGTCCGGTCCGATTCCGGTTCCGAGTTCCGGTTCTCGGTTCGGGTCGCGGGTCACGGGTCGTGGGTCGGGCCGTGGGTCTTCGATATTATCTTTTTGGGCCGAAAACTTTGCCGAAGTACAGTTTGATCCCGAAGTTTCGTATATACGTTTGGACCGAATTCTTTCGATGTGCGGTTTGGCCCCCGATGTTTCAAGATGTACAGTTTGGTCCCCGAAGTTTCCGTAAAATCAGAATTTCGACGGTCAAAAACGTAAATGCCAAGCACTCAATTCAGCCATTTATTTTGGCTGAATTACTCCGCCTATAATGGCCAAAACAAGTTGGTCTTTCTCCCATTTATGTTGGTGACTTTACTACCTCCATAATGGCCATTATTTGGCTATTATGGAGGCAGCTTTTCAGCCAGCAAGAAATGTGCCCCTCCCTCACCTATATAAACACCCCCTTACACCATTGTTGAGCACTAAGACATATGCACGAAAATACACAAACAGATGCAGAAAAAAAAAAGTGCACGAAAATACACAACCGAAATAGTTTTCTTCCTACAACTTCCAAGCATCATTTCGTTACTCAATATTCTTCACGGTAGCTCTTGAGTTTCCTTTGCTCAAGGGTTCCATTGTCGTTTTATCTTGGGAGACAAATTGTCCAGGACGTATAAAGGATACATATGGGGCAATATTGTCTTAAGGACAGAGTGCTACACTCGACTCAAAGAAAAACATTTTACATTTTTCCGTCTTCTACAAAACTGGAATTTCAGCTTTTACTTGTGTAACGATTGTAATTTCGATTCCATGTTGAATAATTGAAATCTTTATTTATCCTTTCGAATACTTGTAATAGTTAAATACTTCCCGTACTGCTTTATAAAGTACCATAGAGCAAAACTCCCAACAAATTTTTTTTAGATAAGAAAGTTTTGAGAAAATCTGCTTCTTCATGATTCCGATTTCCGCCCCTTAGGATCTTGCACTTTATAGAATCAAATACTGAAACTAGTATTTGGCATTATTAGATATTTTGATTTTACATTATTTGCTTGATTAATTAGTTCAGAATTGTGTTGAAAGTATTCTTATTAAAGAGCTAAAACATTTCCTATTACTCTCCCATTTACCAGAGATTTTGAATTCGATTCATCTCTCTGTGAACAAATGATATTTTACTCGTCTAACTGAGTAAGAATTCTGAATTCAATTCTCTTTGCGAGTAAAAGATTTTCTTCTATTCACAATTTTATATAAAAACAAGTTAAATTTAGAATCTTTAGTGAATGATGAATATATCTTAACCGTATTTGTTATCAGTGATTTGACATTATTATAAGAGCGACCAACCAACAACTACTATAATTTCATATAAAAACAAGTTAAATTTAGAATCTCTAGTGAATGATGAATATATCTTAACCGTATTTGTTATCAGTGATTTGACATTATTATAAGAGCGACCAACCAACAACTACTATAATTTCATATAAAAACAAGTTAAATTTAGAATCTCTAGTGAATGATGAATATATCTTAACCGTATTTGTTATCAGTGATTTGACATTATTATAAGAGCGACCAACCAACAACTACTATAATTTATGTCCTAATCATTCCAAAATAACAATGACAAAACTATGTAAATTAAAGAAAAAAGACAATCAAAGAGAAGTATCAATTGAAAGCGTTTCAAATTAAAGTTCATCCCTCACAAACACAATATGTGATATCTATCTGATATATAACTGGTAAAGTTGTTGTCATGTGATCAGGAAGTCACGAGTTCAAATCGTGGAAACAACCTCTTGCAGAAATGTGATGTAAGAGTGCGTACAATAGACTATTGTGGTCCGGCCCTTCCCCGGACCCCGCGCATAGCGGAAGCTTAGTGCACTGGGCCCTTTTTTTTATATAATCTTTATCCCTTAGTTTCTAATTTCATTCTTCTTTTTTAAATATTTCAGAATTCAGAACTCTTCTCTTAGTAATAATTTTTTTTGTCTAATAAGACACAGACAACAACATCAGTAAATTAATTTGCCTCCCTGTTGGAAATAAACATTAAGGGACAATATCTGCTATTTTCCCCACTTTATGCTCTAAATTTGTTTTCATCGTTCATTCCATACAACAAAATACCTCAATACATTTTGACAAAACAATGGCTAATTTAGATTAGCACAGAGTACTAGAGCATGACCCATTATAAGGAGAAGCACTTCCTAATCTGAATTTGTTCGTTCCCAGACTGTTCAAGATCTTTTATTAGAGTGACGATGAAATTATCCATCCCTTGTGGATTGACCTTTTCTCTATAGCTTAGGAGTGGATCATCATTTCTATAACCGAAAAATAGCTTTTTGACTATATAAAAAGGTACATAGGACTATGGTATTGCTTTTGTACAACTGCTCATTTCCTCTGACTATGTTGAATACATCCACTTAAAATTGCAAATTAGAATTGTTCATTAGGTAGAAACTAAACTCTCGGTGTGCCTTCTTTAATTGAATTTAGTATCTCTTTTTGTTGATTAAAATGTAGATGGAGCCCGAGCATCATAAATAAACTTTAGGCTGAAGTCATCGACATACTCTCTAACTTATCCATATATTTCATTTAGATCCTTTAATTGAGACTCCTACCATCCAAACCCTCGAAGAAGATGTTTATTCGCCACTTGGACACAATTTGTTGAGGTGACACAATGCGTGTATTACACAGCTTCAAAGGGCGTGAGATGCCAATTTTTCCTTTTTTTAAATCCTGTTAATCATTAAAAATTGTTTATATAAAAAAAGATCAAACAAAAATAAAAGAAAAAGCCCACCCTCCCCCAATGTGATAGCTATTATAGCAGTTGGGTCGTTGGTTTCTTGTTCGCCATTAGTGGCGGTTCGCCGGCAGCAGCGTGGGGTGGTGGTGATAAAGGAGAAAGGGACGAGAGGGGGTTGTGGTGGTGTCGGGACTACTCCGGTTCACCGGAGCTGGAGCTCATCGCCGGAGCAGTGAGTTGTTGTTGGTGGTTTGGTTGGCTGCTCCGGTTCACCGGAGCTAGAAGCTCCTCGCCGGAGCAATGAAGAAGACAAAAGGGTTGGTTGGCAGTGTGAAACAGTGGGGAGGAGAACGGAGGGCGTGGCGGTGAGGTCTAGCCGGAGTTTGGTGTGGTGGTTGGATTTCAGGGTGGTGGCCGGATACGGAGTGTAAAAAATGTATCTTGGGCCTAAATCAATCCCAAAAGTTAGTTTGTACGGTGAGGATTGTCCAAGTCCATAAGGAGTCATGTTCCAATTTCATTTTCGATGTGGAACTCTTAACACTCCCCGCACGCCCAGACCTCGTTAACTGGGGCGTGAATAATATAATTTGGGGCCCAACATTGACGAATAAAGAATTGGAAATGGACCTGGCTCTGATACCATGTAAAGAATGGATCTTGAGCCTAATTCAACTCCAAAAGCTAATTTCTACGGTGAGGATTATCCAAGTCCATATAAGAAGTCTATGTTCCATTCCATTTTCGATGTGAGGCTCTTAACAGAGAGGACGGGCAATGGCGGAGAGGGGTGACAGGTGTTTTTTTTTGTAATTGTTGTAATTTCATTTTATTTGTTTAAGTTAATATCCACGTGTCATCATTTTATTTAATATTTTGACTTGTGTATTACATGCACTTTTATTATTTGGCTTCAAATCAATTTTGTGTCCAAGTGGCACACTAAACGTCTTTTTTGAGGGTTCGGATCATAGAGGTCTCAATAGGAGAGTTTAAGTGTAATACACGAATAAGTTAAAGAGTCTGTCGATGACTTCAGCCTAAAATTTATATTTATATTAATTTTTTATTTAATATGTATAAATATTTTATTCAGATTCTAATAAACAAGAAAATTATAGTTCAAAATTCATAAACTAAAAAGATTTGCTTCGCCTCCCATTGAAAATACAATAAACCTGTTGGTACTCTATTGTACTTTATAAAGCAGTACGGGAAGTAAATAACTATTACAAGTATTCGAAAGGATGAACAAATATTCAATCTTCAGAAATTGAATCTTGTTGAACAAATTGGCCAATCTTCAAAACTGCCACAAGCTTGTTGTGTCTTGAATCTTGATAACCTGAAATCAAGAAACAACTAAATCTGGATGGTTACAATGTTGTGTGTTGAGTCGAGGGATTGCCCTCTGTCCTTAAGACAAGATTGCCCCGTATATATGCTTTTACGTTAGCGGGCAATAGTCTCCCAAGATAAAACAACACTTTAATCTCAACGCTACAAAGCCAATAGGTTGAGCCTGATGAAGAAAACAAATATGACTCGACTTGCTGAAGATATGGAATAGGAAGGAAGAGTTTCTATCTTCTCTTCTCTTTTGTCTCTGTGTATATAGTGTGTCTCTGTAGTGTATATCTTGTGTATATGTGAGGGTTTGGACACTGTTTTTGAGTGAATTTCAGTCACTATTTCGAGCAGTTTTTGCTCACTAATTTCGAGATTTTTCAGTCTGTTTTTGTGTTGCTATATTGCTGTATTTCCCGTCTGTTTTCAGCCACTGTTATGAGCCAAATGAAGCTCAATATATAGCAAGGAGGAGGGGCTGTACAATTGCCCAAAACATGGTTGTTAATGGCCATTAGGAGGGCATTAAATGCCATCAAGAGGGGCTGAATTATGGACATGAAGGAGGGTGATAATAGAGGAGTTAATAAGCCAAGTAATGGCTGATTAATGCCTCAAAAAACAGTCCCAACGGTAGGCTTTCTGCCTTCCGTCACCTTTCCAGAAACTATGGGGACCAAACTGTAAATATTGAAACTTTAAGGACCAAACTATACATATGAAAGAATTCAGGTCCAAACTGTACATATGAAACTTCAGGGATCAAACTGTACATTTGGCAGAGTTCTCTGGTCTAAAAAGATAATATCAGAAAGTCCCCACAACCCCACAGCCACCCACGACCCGTGACCCGAGCCCGAGCCCGAGACCGAGACGGGATGGGCGGGCGGCGGCGGCGCGCGTGTGGGCTTAGCCATGAACCCAAGCACATCTAGGTCTTCCCTCCTTTAAACACATGGGATACCCCTTGGGGTCCCAAACCCTTTACTAATTTGAGACTTATATAGAGAGCAATTCTTCCTATTCCCACCGATGTGGTAGATTTGTCCCACACCACATTTCCATGCCTCAAACACCTTACTTCGTGGACCAATATCTCTTTCATTTCTCAATGAAATTAGACGATTCTTGGCCCTACGGTCATCTACTCACTTCGTAGATCATGCATGTGCGAAGAGACAAGGTCTCCAACATGCGGAACACTAGTGTTTAATTCATCAAATATGGGTGGACGCATCTCCCCGCCAAAGGCTAATTTCCAATAATCCCCTCTATGAAAGAGAGATTGTGGCGTACACACAAGGTGCCTACATTTCAACAATCTTTCAGCGAAAAGATATTGCATCAGGAGAGGTAGCTTTCGCTTTGAACCTTCCCTAGTTGAATACCATCAGACTTACTTACTGCGCGGTGAACGTGATGTCTTGAACCGTCAGTGTTTAGTGTAAGCCAAGACAACGATATCAACACAATAACTCTTCTTATTCATTTTCCTTCTTACGTTTCTGTCCGTTGTGGACACACTTGGATTCTTAAGTGCGTTCATTTGAGGCGGCCATCCTCGCACTTAAATAGGTGATCTCCTACAAGGTATCCTGCTATACCCCACTTCTCAAGTGTTAGGAATCATTAAAAGTTTCCCCAACCTTAACCTCAACCGTTTGAGGATCTTTTAAAGGTTTGGAAGCTTAACCTTTACCCACCATGCATGTAGCACTTTAATGTCTATCACGGGAACAACTTTGGATTCTTGTTTCCCTACAGAAATCATCATCCGAAGTGCTTCTTGCTTCCACCGAAGCGCTCAACTGAACCTTTTGCCGCTTAGTTTTCCCATTGAACCAAATTCTTGGGATCTCCAATCAGTATGGTTGGGTTTCCACTGCAAAGGTTCGTATTGTTTGGGTTTTAATCCCATTCCCCTAGACAGGCAGAACACTTGATCTCCGGGTAGTCCCGTAGTTAGTAAACAAGGATGTGACACCCGTGATGATCAACTGCCATACGGTTTTATATCTCCTGACAGATCCTGACAGATATGCCTAGACGCCGTCATCCGTGTCCTTCCTGAAGCCGACCGGCTAGCCACAATGTATAACTGCTAAGGCACGGGTTTCTCCCAATAAGGGACGTCCTCTAAGGAGCCGTGAAGTTACTCAACTTCTTTCATGCTTCATATAAAGCGATAAACTCCGATCCCATCATGAATCGGTCGATGCAAGTTTGCTTAGAGGATTTTCCAAGACCCACCATACACATTTACTTGTGGCTTTGGTGTTCTTCAGATCTGATGTCCAGTTTGCATCACTATTTTCTCCCAAAACCGCTGGACATCCAGAATACTATAATCTGTAGATAAGCGAATAATTCAGATATCGTCATATCCGACTTAACGCCTTCTACCGGTCATGTATTAAAATCATCAGTGAACCTTAGTTCAACTGACCTGCTTTGTAGGACGATACCATGTCGGTTGTAGTGTGTACAATACATTGAACTACACGTGACCTGAGCATATCGCTCATTGTCTATGGGTGCACCATGATTCCAATCAGTTCTATGATTCATATCCATTGGTGGCTTCAACGAGACTGTCAACTATTGACCAGTCCGTTAGATATCTTAGAAATCCAATTCCTAAGATGTCATCTGTGATACCCATATCTTTCATATCGAGACTTTGTTTCAATATGACTTTTACTTTCAGACTGTTGATTCTCCAACTCGTTGGCTTTCTAACTTCGAGTCAATGTTTCGTGGTCGATTCATTGTTTTCGTTTTATCTAAGACTTTCAGGACCAAAATGTAAACATTTCAGGGACCAAAATGAAAGTTCAGGAAGAAGCCTAACAGTCCAGCAGACCAACTCTGATCCTCTTCTTCCAACTCTCCGGTTGGGAAGGCTGTTTCACCATCCATGCCACGCAAAACTGCAATGGCCTTGTATGTTAAGCTACTCACAGGGGAGCACATTTTACAACCCAAAGGTTCTTTTCCTGGAGGAAGATCAACCATTACGCAAGTATGGTTCTATATGATCGAATCTATTTCTCTCTTTAGCTTCTTTCCAAAGCAGTGCTTTTGGAGATGACAATTCTTTGTTAATTGTACATGGGTCGTTCTCAACCATACAAGTTATAAGGTATGGAACAAGTATTTGTCCCCTCTTTGCTCCTTCTCGGTTCTACATCTAGAATCCCTGAGTTCTGCAGATCTGGAATATTAAGTTCCGGATAGCCAGCAACTTTCGAGTCCTGTAGATATGGAACGTCTAGTTCCGGACAGTCAGGCCCTCGCGGGTTCTTGTTAACCTTGAGCAATTACTCATTTTTCCTTTTTCAAGGAAAGTTATCTCTGAAGAAATCAGCATTCTTTGACGCCAATAGGCGATCAGCACTACTGTTATTTGCAGATCCTGTGGATATGCAATCTACAGTCTTAGGTACAACTTGACCTGTTTCAGTAATCCAACTTTTACCAAGCCACCCCACATAATTTGGGCGTACGACTTTGTGCTTGGCTAACACCGTTGGACTGAGGTGATAAATGAACAGTCGTTTAATGAACGATGCTTCACATTCTCCCCTTCTATCACTACGAATTTCTCAATCCGTAGGCTTAGTTGATTTTCAACTTCTGCTTTGTAGCGCTTATCCGCTTCAACAACTTCATCTTTGCTTTTTAACAAACAAAGGATTCCATACGTTGTACCATCATCAATGAAGATCACAACGTACTTGTCTCCCCCCTCTATTTTGTATAAACTTCAAATCACCCTAGTAGGTGTGACTAAGTTCTAGAGGAGCGGTGCTTCTTTCGCTATTCCCTTAACGGAATTTGGAAAGGTGATTTTGCCTCTTCGTCTACCTCACATTTATTTTGAGGGTTTATGTCGACAGAAGGCAACAATCTCAACATCGTTAGCTTTTGAATGACTTGCTATTTAACGTGTCTTAATCTATGATGGCATAGATGCACGGGTTACAAATATATCATTCATTTGGCTAAAGACCTACTGTACCATTCTTAGTTATTACAGACCTGTTGGACTAGTCTCAAACCAGCTTGACCAACAGCGTCCCTTAAACCAAGTTAGGGACATGTATCACCTCATCTTAGAGTGATCTCATTCCCTGAAGTCCTATTGAGGACAACCTCTCCAACCCCTTTTACTTTAGAGGTGGCGTTACTTCACATGAACAACCTCTTGCCTGTGGTTAGGGCGTAACCGGATCATATGTGATCTAGATACTCTGGCCCACTCCAGTTGCTTTGGCAGACTGAGTGTCCAATTTCTTTTCTGCCTTTCTTTAGGCCTTCAGATCATTTAAGACCTGTAAACTCTGGCCCAACCTTATTAGGTGTCCATTACGTTTCCTATGAAATGAATTCTGGCCCCACTCCAGTCGCCCGGAGGCTTTATATGACTGAGTGCCCAATATCATCATATCAAAGGAATTTTGGCCCACTCCAGTCGCCCGGAGGCTTTGTATGACTGAGTGTCCAATATTATCCTATGAAGGATCTTCTGCCAAATAGTGTGACAGGCTCAACGTCTTTAGCTTTTAGACTTCTTCCGTTATGATTGGTGCACAGACAATTCTTGGCGCTTACTTAAGAGTGGTAAGAGTTTTCGCACAATTAGTGGATCTTTCTCCATCGTATGTGTGAACATACTTTACACACTTTTAATCACTACACTTAAAAGAACGGATCTTTTTAAGTCGTTTACAAAATCCAATCTTTAAACGGGAAAGATGAAGAGATTAAACTTCTGATTTTTAAAGCGTAAGGAATATAAATTAATTTTATATTTCTCCTTACTTTAATCCATTTTTAATCAGAAATCATTTAATCTTTATTCTTGACAAGTAAGAAAAAAATACTTATCCCAATTTTGGATTCTTTGTCTGAGACAGATATAGGCCTTCTGCTGCAAGATAGAACCACATCTTCAACCTTCTCCTCTTGTCCCAGTTGACATCCTCATGCTCTCGTGAGCGCTTGTTCCCACCACTCTCGGGAGCGGTGACACCATGAACATGTTGAACTTCAACAATATCATCATCACTTTCTTCAAGTAGAAGACCACAGCCATATGCAGATTTGGTGACACAACTTTTGACCGACATCTTTTGAACACTAATAGTAATACAATACAATCTTGTCTTAAGTTGTTGGTACTCTATTGTACTTTATAAAGCAGTACGGGAATTAAATAACTATTACAAGTATTTGAAAGGATGAACAAATATTCAATCTTCAGAAATTGAATCTTGTTGAACAAATTGGCCAATCTTCAAAACTGCCACAAGCTTGTTGTGTCTTGAATCTTGATAACCTGAAATCAAGAAACAACTAAATCTGGATGGTTACAATGTTGTGTGTTGAGTCGAGGGATTGCCCTCTGTCCTTAAGACAAGATTGCCCCGTATATATGCTTTTACGTTAGCGGGCAATAGTCTCCCAAGATAAAACAACACTTTAATCTCAACGCTACAAAGCCAATAGGTTGAGCCTGACGAAGAAAACAAAAATGACTCGACTTGCTGAAGATATGGAATAGGAAGGAAGAGTTTCTATCTTCTCTTCTCTTTTGTCTCTGTGTATATAGTGTGTCTCTGTAGTGTATATCTTGTGTATATGTGAGGGTTTGGACACTGATTTTGAGTGAATTTCAGTCACTGTTTCGAGCAGTTTTTGCTCACTAATTTCGAGATTTTTCAGTCTGTTTTTGTGGTGCTATATTGCTGTATTTCCCGTTTGTTTTCAGCCATTGTTATGAGCCAAATGAAGCTCAATATATAGCAAGGAGGAGGGGCTGTACAACTGCCCAAAACATGGCTGTTAATGGCCATTAGGAGGGCATTAAAACAGCCAAGTAATGGTTGTAAATGCCATCAAGAGGGGCTGAATTATGGACATGAAGGAGGGTGAATAGGAGGAGTTAATAAGCCAAGTAATGGCTGATTAATGCCTCAAAAAACAGTCCCAATGGTAGGCTTTCTGCCTTCCGTCACCTTTCCAGAAACTATGGGGACCAAACTGTAAATATTGAAACTTTAAGGACCAAACTATACATATGAAAGAATTCAGGTCCAAACTGTACATATGAAACTTCAGGGATCAAACTGTACATTTGGCGAGTTCTCATTCCAAAAAGATAATATGGGCCCACGACCGCGGCGAGCCCGAACCCGAGACCGGACGGGATGGGCGGGCGGCGGCGGCGCGCGTGTGGGCTTAGCCATGAACCCAAGCACATCTAGGTCTTCCCTCCTTTAAACACATGGGATACCTCTTGGGGTCCCAAACCCTTTACTAATTTGAGACTTATATAGAGAGCAATTCTTCCTATTCCCACCGATGTGGTAGATTTGTCCACACCGCATTTTCATGCCTCAAACACCTTACTTCGTGGACCAATATCTCTTTCATTCTCAACGAAATTAGACGATTCTTGGCCCTACGGTCATCTACTCACTTCGTAGATCATGCATGTGCGAAGAGACAAGGTCTCCAACATGCGGAACACTAGTGTTTAATTCATCAAAGATGGGTGGACGCATCTCCCCGCCAAAGGCTAATTTCCAACAAAACCTTGGTATAAACTCCAAAATTTTGACTTACACACTTCTTTTAAGAATATAACAAGGGAGATTTTGTTTGTATCATGGGAATACAGAATGGTCGGCTCTCTTAATTGAAGTCAACGAAAACATAAGAAAACCTGTTTCCATGCTTTCATGCAAGTGCAAGTGAAGTTTCTAAATATTTTACTAGATCCAAAATTCAAGTTTTTTTGCTCATCTATAGTAGTATAGTTACCAAGTCAACATGTTCATACAAGTTTCGCATGTATAACCATTTTTTTTTTAAAAAAATCTTAGATGAATTGTGCCTGAAATTCTTCTCTCTCATGAGGCGCATAAATATCTGGTAAGAACTTGTTCGCACTCGGTGCTTATATCAAGTCAATAGATGTATGACACAGTATGTGTTTGCACATAGAGTTTTAACCGTTAACCATAGTTAGTTAACAAGTATTTTTCATCTCATTAAATCACTTAAATATAACAAATTTACATTCTTTATTGTAAATATTGGGTGCGGATATATAGTACCCTTTATTTTATGTGTCATACAATTAATGCAAGTGGTATGAGGGGTTTTTTTCTTCTTCATAAATTAGTGAATAAAAATCTTACACTTTTAGGTCATGAGTTTATTAAATTTTACTATAAGAATTAATTACTTAGGGTTTTTGGATCTTGAGATTATTTCCCTTTCCATTTTTTGGGGTCCAATTGTAGAATTATATATAAAATATTTACAGTTGGTAAAGGTATTCTTCCTCTAGATTACAATAGCAACAAAATCATCAGTGAAAGTATAGTACACCTACTCATGCTTTGCACAGTTTTTAATCCAAACTTTTTCTTTAAAAAAATCTTGGCATTTCCACTTTAATCACTTGACAACGTTTCTCCGTCTTTCGGTAGCATAAAAAAAATAGATTTAAATTGACAAATCCCCAAAAGAGTGAGAAAAAGGGGGCAAGTGTACATTAGGCCATGTGCAACAAACAAAGTACAAGGATAGCACCGTACCCTCATAGTCCTCAATCTTTGGCACATCTGGATCGGTGTGATATATAAAGCGATTATTTAGTAATTGGTTAATTTGCCTTTAATTAAAAATTAATAAGCAGAAACTTTTTGACCAATTCACAAAATTTGATCTGGATAAACTAAAGGAAGCCTACCCCCCACGTGTGACCGATGCAAGAATATAAAAGCTAGGGATAAAATTCAACCTTTTTAATATACTAACAAAGAATAATAGATTATTTCAAGAGAGCTGCAATTGGTTTATTAGTATGTTGATCTAGATACCAAAACCTGATAACTTTTCTTCAGTTTTATCCACCAAAACATCTTAAAAGTTAATCGTATTCGAGTGTGATGTATGGAATACATAATAAAGATGAATTTATTGGCCAGTCATATCATATAGGTTCGAATTGAACATTCAATTACTTCAATTTGAATTATCATGGAAATATAATGTCTGATATATAAACATATTTCTCAATTCACTCAAAATAGGATTGTCTAATAAATGACAAATCCTAAATTCATCCCTGATTATAATTCAAGTTAGAATTATCAGATATATCGGTAGAAAATAATATATACCTATAAGTTAGTTAAAGCTTCAATTGTGTACAATGAAAGTATGTATGTCCTAGAGACAATCATAATTAGGGACAAATGTACTTGAACGCATTCGTATTATTAATAAGATTAATATTTATGGCATTTTGCGATTATTGAATTATTAATTGATTGTTTGTAATTATTCATTAATGTGCATCCCTTGAGCTTACGTTGTCATTGATAGAGTGAGATATTGATGATAGAGCGTAACTCTTAAAATAGCCTCGACTAATGATCATCGAGAATGAGATATCGATAATATGTGATAAGTCGACATGTAGTCTGCATCACATCCTTAGAGGATGTAGTATGTCTCACCTGCTATGAGTAATGGCTACTCGTGATGGACACATGGATACTTTGGAAGTATTGGTATACCCTGTTGATATACTGTTTGTTATACTTGTCTAAAGTATAATCAGCGTGTGAGAGATATAAGTCCTTAGACTTGAGGTCAATATGCACATTGTCTACAAAGTAATATACTTTGATCATGTCCTAAGCTCAAATGCCTTATAGGTTGAGATACGACTTGTATTGGGTACAATACAATGTGGATTAAAGGTCGTAGTTGAGCTAAGATTAAGATTCATTCCTCGAATGTATATTCGAGAGAACACTCAGATTCTCAGTGATATTATGTTGACTAAGTTGTTGGCCAACGCAATAGACATATTTAGAATATGGTCTAGTTGTCAACTAATATAGATGAGATACAATGATTAAGCCATTTGGATAGACACTTGACAAATCCTAAGCTTGATCGGGTGTGTCGTGAATGAAAAGATTTTATCTTACCACATAGAGGTTACGTTTACTGGATTCATGTAAACGTACTTCACATATTGAGTTCGTCTTGCAACGCCATCTAGGAGTTCCACGTAGACCTTAATTTGATTAATGTCGATATGTGAAGGCATGTAGGGTCATACTATGTCGATTGTCTTTTCGATCTAAGGATGTATTGAGAGTGTATTAAATATTCGATTTAGAATCAAGATATTTAAATGAATAATGATTGTTTCAATTAAGTCAAAATTGGATTTTGGATTTAATTAAGAATGAACGGAAAATAAATCGAGACGGTGTAGGGCCACGCGGCGCCACACCATAGGGACGCGGCGCTAATGACCTAATATGTCTCGATTTGTGGGTCATGCCCAAGGTCAAACCTTAATCCGGTTTTGACCTAATTTTCACCTATAAATACAGACATTCCCTTCATTATTCCATACACTAATTTCAGATTATCATTCTAAATCTTTGAGACTTAGAATCTAAACACTATCTCGAACCTCTGTCGGATTTCATAGCTTTCCGAAAGAGAAGTACATTGAAGTTTGGAGCTTGCAATCGAAAGGGCTGTCTTGTGTCCACCATTTAGTAAAGATTCCAGTTACTACAACCTGTAAGTGTTTATGTTTTATGTAATATGTTTTGATTATCATATAACCATACCATAAGTAATTGTTGGGGTAAGTAAGAACAAAATTTTAAACTTCCGTTGTGCCTTACTTATATGTTTTGAACCCAACAAATCTCTACAATGGTATCAAAGCCTAGGCTGGTTCAATGATTATATAACAATTGAATAACATAATAATATGGGTTAAACATAATATTGGATTAAAACAAGGCTTCTTGAAATCCTACATGTCTTGACCGAATGTTAACATTTTGATATCACCCTAAATTATCTCCTACGCTAATTCGAGGAAATCATTCTGCTCTAACTCGAACTAAGCCAAAAGTGTGTTGTCAGGATCATTCCACGGTGTACGGCAAAGAACTGGTAAAGACGGATGATGATCGATGTGTGTGTTATTGATAATGGTGGGGGTGATGATGAAGGATTTGTGATTTGGTCCCTAAATTGGACTTAGGGCTGGAACGATTTTGAAAAATCAACATAGAAACATTTTGTCAGAACGTCGGCGCTGCGGCCCTATGGTAGGGAGTCGCGTCGCTTGCTAGGGTTTTCAAGGCGGCGGCGCGGCTCCATGGTGGAGCGTCGCGGCCCTAATGCTTCATTTTTTTTAAGTTTTGGACTTTCTGGACATTAGGCGCCGCGGCCCCATGGTGGAGCGTCACAGCCCTAATGCAAGCCGAAGGTTTCTGCCTTGCAACCGACGCGGCCCTATGGTGGAGCGTCGCCGCTCTAATGCATTGCAGAAGAAGAAAATCGATTTCTGCCTCACTGGGGCCGCATCCCCATTGGTCCGGAAAAAAAAATCAAAATGTTTAACCCATGATTATTATTATACAGTATATTTGATAAATATATTATTTATGTGCTAAATGTCAAATCGTTTGTCATTTAAATTACTAGAATAGCGTCCGCTATAACTGTCTGGGCAGGCGGCGCCCAGTATCTGATTAAACCATTTTATATCTTGCATATTGGGTTGACGGTTCCCAACTATATGTGTCATTAGTTTTGCATGATATTAAGATGTCATATTGGATATGGCGTAAAAGATTTGATCTTGGTTAAAACCATGAATTAAAATATTCCCTAAAATTTTAATACAAGTCTCATTTGAAATTAACGCGTCGTCCATTATAATTGGTTGTAGTGCAAAATCCTTTTCGGCGAGATGAGTATTTATGCCACAACATTTGCTCTAAGTCTACGAGGACTCAGACTCTTTCATAGATGCATGTTAAATGTAGAAGTGGGTGATAAACCTTCATGAGTATTTACACCATAGTGTTTGCTCTATAAGGAAAAACTCACTTAGATATATAATTGCAGTCGCATAACGGGGTTGACTTGCTAGGTTGTCTTAGCGCCACAGTGTCGGATAAGCCGAGGGACGCAGATCGATTGTTTAGAACATTCGGTCAAACATGAATTACAAATTGTTTGTAGTTGGTTTAGAGACCTACCAGGTTGTGTTGTTGAAGTTATCAGCCACAACAAATGCGAAGATAGCATGAACCTGGATCATGGCCCATTATGACCATATTTGATATGAGTTTGTATTCTTCCATGGGGTCGAAGAGTATGTTAAAATAGTGAGAGCTAATTAAACTAAAGGCCATGTTAATTAGTTAACGAATGTGTTCAATAGAAATTATATTAGAGTTTAATTTCAAGTCTATTTGTTTCTTCAGTCGTATAAAATGTGAATCTATCACTGAAAATGTTGGTCGAAACAAACAAGTTGACTGGATCAAATGACCCTGACTGGTTAAGAAATCTGCGATTGGTGTTGAGACTAGAAAGAATTGAGTATGTGTTAGACACAGTATTCCCCACATTCCCTGCTGAAAACTCTGATGAGTATGCCATGTTTGACAAGGTGGCTTATCAGAAACATTTGAATGATGCTACCTTGGCAAAATGTATAATGTTGTCTTCCATGACTATGGAGTTACAGAGGCAACATGAAAACATGGCCCCCAATGAAATGCTATAACACTTGAAGAGTCTCTATGAAAAACAGTCTCAAACAATGGAGTATGAACTGTTGAGAGACCCTTTCAAATGTAAGCTGAACGAAAGGGGACAAGTGTCAGCGCATGTTCTAAAGAAGGACTACACAACTCCAAGAGGAGGCAAACACTAGGTGCTTCTACCTCTACTGGACAAGGTATGCTTGTAATTGAAATAAATATGTCTATAAGTAACTCCCACTGCTGGCTATTGGATACCGCTTGTGGCTCGCACATTTATAGTAATGTGCACGGCCTAATTAACAACAGAAATGTTAGACCTTGGGAGGTAGACATGCGTGTTGGAAATGGAGCACGAGTAGATGTTGAACGCGTGGGAACTTATAGACTAGATTTACCTTCAGGCTTTTGTTTAGAACTAAATAATTGTTATTTTGTTCCCTCATTAACGAGAAATATCATTTCTATCCCAATGTTAGACATTGAGGAGTTTTCCTCATTCATTGCCAATGACAGTTATGTACTATCTTTTAATGGTTTTGTTTGTAGAAATGCACCGCTTGTGGATGGATTGTATATTTTAAACTGTAGTCATGAATTTTTCAATGTGCAAAAATAAACGAGCTAAGATAAGCAATCTAAGAAACCCCACCTACTTATGGCACTGCAGACTTGGTCATATCAACGAATTAGGATAGCAAGATTGAGGAAGTTAGACTACCTCGAACCATTTGACTTGGAGTCCTATGGTAACTGTGAATCTTTCTTGAGAGGAAAGATGACCAACAAGCCGCTTTTTGGGAAAGAGGTGCGAGCCAAAGAGGTACTTGAGTTGGTCCATACTGATGTATGTGGGCCATTTTCAACTCAAGCTAAGGGAGGCTTCGCTTACTACATCACTTTTACAGACGATTTCACAAGGTTTGGGCATGTGTATCTTATGAAACATAAGTCCTAAGCCTTTGAGAAATTCAAGGAGTACAAGTCAGAAGTAGAGAAGCAACTTGAAACAAGTATCAAGACAATTCGATCAGATCGAGGAGGTGAATACTTAAGTAAAGAATTTCTGGATTATTTGAAGCTTCATGGAGTCCAATCACAATGGACACCTCCTGGAACGCCACAGATGAATGGTGTTTCTGAAAGGAGAAATCGAATCCTATTAGATATGGTTACACCCATGATGAGTTTCTCAGCTCTACCAACATACCTTTGGGGCTATGCATTGCAAAACTCAATTTATATTATGAACATGGTTCCTTCAAAGTCAGTTGAGAAAACTCCATATGATATATGGAATGGCAAGAAGCCAGCACTTAAACATATGCGACCCTAGCTGCATATGTAAAGAAGATGCTTACTGACAAGTTGGAATCTAAAAGTGAGAAATATTATTTTGTGGGGTATCCAAAGAAAACTAAGGGATACTACTTCTATCTTCCTGGAGAATGTAAGGTCATTATTTCCAGGAACACAACTTTCCTTGAAGAAGAATATGTCTTCAAGGAACATAGATGCATAGAGATAAAACTTGAAGAAATTCAAGAACCACAAGATAACACAGAAATTGAGCCCTTGTCGAATGACCTAAACAAGGATTCAGTGGGAGTATCTGGTGAAGATTGGGTACTTAGAGTACGCCCTTCAGCCAGTGGAATGTGATACAATGGTTGTACATCATTCCCTTCAGGAAATACATGAGAATGACATTCCTGAAAGCTCTCAAGGTGATGGATTGTCCAGCACACAAAGACCTTCTCACAATCAGAATGCAACAAACACTGAAACGCAGAATAATCAACTCCGTAGGACCACTAGGACTCATCGTCTGCTTGAAAGACTTAATCTCCTTGTTGAAACACACAATGAGATAGATATTCCCGATGACGATGAACCTACAACCTACAACGAAGCTATGTTAGACATTGATTCACAGAGATGGCAAGAAGCCATGAAATCTGAGATGGATTCGATGTACATAAATCAAGTTTGGAACTTGGTTGATTTGCCAACATGGGTTAGACCCATATGATGCAAATGGATCTTCAAGAAGAAGATTGATGCATATGGCAAAGTACAGACTTATAAGGCAAGATTGGTGGCTAAAGGTTATAATCAATGGCATGGGGTCGATTATGATGAAACCTTTTCACCTGTTGCGAAAATTAAGTCCATACGGATTTTTCTTGCGATAGGTGCATATTATGATTATGACATTTGACAAATGGATGTTAAAGTTATAAAGTCATAAGCTTTCCTCAATGGTAATCTAATTGAGGAAGTGTATATGATACAACCATTTTATATGAAAATGGTACGAAAAAGATGGAGCTAAACGAGGGTTTTACATCCAAGACTAAGCCCTTGATAAAAGCAATAAAAGTAGTGTGCAAGCTATATATCTATACGCTAAAATACGTTTTTGAAGTCCATTTATAGACTTAAGCTAGCCCAAATAGAGTTGAAATATTTGCTTTGACAAAGCGCAAATTTAAAATCATTTGACTTTGTTAGAAGCAAAGAAGATCCCTGCGTTTATAGTAAGCGTGAGGAAGGGAGTATTGTCTTCATTATTATATATGTAGATGACATATTAATAATGGGAGATAATAAGACTCTCAATAATTTCAATGAATGGTTATCCATGCACCTTCATGATGAAGGACTTGGGTGAAGCTTTCGCTATATTCTTGGGATTAGGATCTATAGAGACGAGACCTAATAGATTGTTGGGGCGTTTGCACCCGGTTTTGAAGTCCTGGTACATACATAGACAAAGTGTCGAGACGATTCTCTATGGAAAACTCCAAGAAGGAAAATCTTTCTATGGGTCAATGGATCAAGTTATCAAAGAAGGATAGTCCTTATACTAGGGGGAATAAGAGGTATTTCGGTTGAAGGTGCACTAGTGCAGAACTTGAACGCATGAAAATAATCCCATATGCTTCAGCTATAAGATCTATCATGTATGACATGAACTATACGAGGCAAGATGTGGCCTATGGACTTAGTATGACTTACAAATTCCAATAGAATTCTGGGGAAGAACACTGGAAAGCAGTCAAGAGTATTCTTAAGTATCTTAGACGAACTAAAGAATATTTCTTAGTCTATGGTGGACAAGAGAAGCCGGTGTGTAGTGGGTACACTGATGCTAGCTTCCAGATAGATCTTGATGATTTCAAATTTCAATCTGGATATGCCTTCATTCTCAATGGCGAAATAGTGAGTTGGAAAAGTTCTAAGCAAGCTACAACTGCTGATTCGACAATTGAAGTCGAGTACATTGATGGATCGGAAGCTAGTAAAGAAATTGTCGCGATATCTGAGTTCCTGAAGGAACTAGGGGTTGTTCCAAGTGCCACTTGTTCAATAACGATTTATTGTGACAACACTGGTGCGATTGCGCAGGCTAAGGAACCAAGATCAACAAACAGAAACAATCATATACCGAGGAAATACCACATACTCAGGGAGATGGTGGAAACTGAAGAAATAAGATTAGATTATGTTCCCACAGATGATAATATAGCTGACCCGTTTACTAAATCATCTTAGTTAAATATAATGGTCATTTTGAAAACATGGGTATTAGATACATCAGAGATTGGCTCTAGGACAAGTGGGAGATTGAAAGTATATATGTCCTAGAGACAATCATAATTAGGGACAAATGTACTTGAACACGATTAATATTTATAGCATTTTGCGATTATTGAATTATTATTTGATTGTTTGTAATTATTCATTAATGTGCATCCCTTGAGCTTATGTTGTCATTGATAAAGTGAGATATTGATGATAGAGCGTAACGCTTAAAATATCCTTGACTAATGATCATCGAGAATGAGATATCGATGATATGTGATAAATCGACATGTTGTTTGCATCTCATCCTTAGAGGATGTAGTATGTCTCACATGCTACGAGTAATAGCTACTCGTGATGGACATATGGATACTTTGAAAGTATTGGTATACCCTGCTGATATATTGTTTATTATACTTGTCTAAAGTATGATCATCGTGTGAGAGATATATGTCCTTAGACTTGAGGTCAATATGCACATTGTCTACAAAGTAATATACTTTGATCATGTCCTAAGCTCAAATGCCTTATAGGTTGAGATACGACTTGTATTAGGTACATTACGATGTGGATTAAAGGTGGTAGTTGAGCCAAGATTAGGATTCATTCCTCGAATGTATATTCGAGAGAACACTCATATTCTCAGTGATATTATGTTGACTAAGTCGTTGGCCAACGCAATAGACATATTTAGAATATGGTCTAGTTGTCAACTAATATAGATAAGATACAATGATTAAGCCATTTGGATAGACACTTGACAAATCCTAAGCTTGATCGGGTGTGTCGTGAATGAAAGGATTTTATCTTACCACATAGAGGTTAAGTTTAGTGGATTCGTATAAACGTACTTCACATATTAAGTTCGTCTTCGGCGCTGTCTAGGAGTTTCGCGTAGACCTTAATTTGATTAATGTCGATATGTGAAGGCATGTAGGGTCACACTATGTCGATTGTCTTTTCGATCTAAGGATGTATTGAGAGGGTATTAAATATTCAATTTAGAATCAAGATATTTAAATGAATAATGATTGTTTTAATTAAGTCAAAATTGGATTTTGGATTTAATTAAGAATGTGCGGAAAATAAATCGAGACGGTGTAGGGCCACGGTGCTAAGTGACCTAATCTGTCTCGATTTGTGGGCCAAGCCCAAGGTCAAACCCTAATCCGATTTTGACCTAATTTTCACCTATAAATACATACATTCCCTTCATCATTCCATACACTAATTTCAGATTATCATTCTAAGTCTTAGAGACTTAGAATCTAAACACTCTCTCGAACTTCTGCCGGATTTCCTAGCTTTCCGAAGGAGAAGTACATTGAAGCTTGGAGCTTGCAATCAAAAGGGATGTCGCGTGTCCACCCTTTAGTAAAGATTCCAGATAATACAACCTGTAAGTGTTTATGGTTTATGTTACAGGTTTTGATTGTCATATAACCATACCAGAAGTAATTGTTGGGGTAAGTAAGAACAAAATTTTAAACTTCACTGTGCCTTACTTATGTGTTTTGAACCCAACAAATCCCTACATACAATTGCACTCTCATTACTACAAATTGCTAATGCAAGCATCTCTTCGATCAACCACCAATGTTGAATTCTAAATATTGGTTAGTAGTTTAACTAAGCAACTCACGAATGAGTTGGTAGCATAAACAAAAACATATCACGATTTAAGCTTGATGGATTCAACTTTTAATTAATATTTTTAATATTACAGTTATTATATTTTAAAATTATAAATTCAAACTTGTAATTTATTGCAATTTTAGTAAATTCTTACATATAAGTTATGTTTCGCATCGAAAATACTAATTCAGATAAACTCGATACTGCACTAAGTGGCCATAGTCCAATATTGACTTTAAGAATGCCAATGTTTTAAAGATGACATTTGGTTACATATACGAATATGATAACGATTGATCATCATTCATGGAGGTCACTTCTGTTTAAATTATGTATAGTATGTTTATTTTAAAGAAATTTAACACGATCGATCTTTTGAGGGGATGAATGCGCCGGCAGAACAAGAAATCTTTGATTTTTTTTTTGGTCAGGAAGGATTAAAGTACTTGCATTAATTAGAACGGATGTAAAACTTTGACATTAGGTTCAAGTGATTTCAGCGAAACTGCATAAATAAAACACAAATTCATATCCAATACTATTATATACGAAAGAGTAGTTATTGTACTGATACTTCTCAATTATTAATTAACTTAAAATATCTCCAAAACGGCTTCGAAAAAATTGTGTTCTTACTTGATGCCCCTGACGAAGGACGGACTGATAAGGGAGCGAGTCAACCTTAAATGACTGACAAGTTTCTAGGATGACAAACTTTTGAAGGTCACATGACACCGTAGGCACATCCTACATCAGAATGAAAGAGGAAAGTAAAGAGGTTTACAAGGCATAGCTCATATGTGACACGCATTTTTGGGGCTCGATACGGCATAGCCCGAAAGACATATGGGCCTAGGCAGACAACGAACAATAGGTGCCATGAATTTGGGTAGTGACATTTTAGTCCATCAAATATCAATATATTTAAAATTTAATTTATTTAATTTATGGTAAAGCATATTTAATCTTCATATAATTGATCAGCTCACTTTTGGTCCTTCTAAATGTGAATCTTCACAAATTTAACGTACTATTAAATGCTAAATAATTTACTTATCAATGTTCAATGCTAAATTTATCTTCATATACTTGAGGTTGAGGGTAATATTATTCTAGAAATTGTCCAAATATCAAAGATTTCCTGTAAGAAGAGACCAAAATATAATTTTAGCTAATTGAAAGTTGAATGTGCTTATCAAAATTAACAATTGAAGGACCCAAAGTGCAGTTATCCCAACTTCTTTGAATCAGAGGTTTTATAAATTCCATGCTGCATCTCTGCTTTAATTTGTTGGTATATCAAGTTGGGACATTTGTTTAGTTACAATTATCCATATATTTAGGGGTAGTTTAAGTTGAAACAAGTTATTTCAGTATAATTAATTTTGGGATAAGTTATCTTGGGATAAGTTATCTTGGGATTAGTTACTCCACCCTCCCACATGGATAAAATAACACTATAATCCCGGGACAATTAATTTCGGGTTAGTTATATCATGATTTTATTTTAACTAAACATGAGATAAATACATCTCAAATTTAATCTCGAAATTAATTATTCTTCATCCCTCGTACCAAACAAGCCTTTAATTTTCTGCACATTTAAGTTCTAGTCTTTCATGAAGGCTAAATAAGTGTACATGTTAAATTACCTCACTAACACATATCACTATTTTTTTTAATTTTAATATCACGTTGCTTGCAAATGCATTTGTTAGTCTAATATATGATGTAAGGCTGACAAAAAAATATGAAAAGAAAATAGATATATGATAGAAAGTGGAGAATTTAAAGAGTTATCAGTTTCTTTCATTTATTTGGTTTGAATGGGATTAAAAGGAAAGAAACAAAAACTTATTCTCATAACTGAATTGTAAATCCAAAATGATTTTACTGAATTTTATTCTTATAGTTGTTTTTCGATTTTCAATAACTTCTCTGAAAGCTTTTATAAGGGAAAACAACACAAAGTATCCTTAAAATATAAAATATTTACCCGCTTAATGCCCTCCTAAACTAATTTCGTTTCTTATCCAATCGGCTGAAAATATTTACGCAGATACTCCATTGAAGGACTAAAATTCTTTCGCCACGATACCATTACAATATACTTATATATCATAATGATATCATGGATGGTATCATATAGATATATTTATATACCACGATGTTAAAGGGCCGAGGAGTGTCTTTGAAGGAATAAATGAACGGATCTTTCATGATACCATCACAATATATGTATATAAGAGATGATGGTATCATAGAGATTATTTTTTTAGAAAATTGTGTCTTTTGAATAAATGAACATGATCCTCCATGATACCATCTCAATATATTTATATACTATGTTGGTATCATAATTCTGGCGACATTTTGAATAAATAGTTTTGGAGGCATAAAAGCAAAGGGGTATGGACGGATAATTATTTTATTTTCAGGGGGCAGCTACGTTCTTTCTCCCTTTTATAATCAAAATTTGGCTAAATTACTATGGGCCCTATAAATTGGGCTTTTAAGGCCTGTACGTGGAATTCTTATGGGCAAGTTCTCAACCTCGTAAATTTGTTGCAACTTGTAAGCCTGTTAATACTCGGCCCAGACCACAAGCTAAAATAAAGGGACGACAAGGAAATTAATTGGATTTTCATATCCTTTTGCCATTTTCCTTTGTTTCGTTTTTATGTTTCTTCCTTTTATATATTGATATTTTAAATATTCTTTTTACATTATAGCATATTTTAATCAGTTAGGTAAGGTTTACGATTTTTTTATTTGTTACCAAATTAAAGTTATTATAGGTAGTTACCATTTATCATTGTAGGTTACATTTACTTAAAATCATATGTTATTGGAGCATAAAACAAACTAAAAAAAAGTACTATAAAGACAATAAACTAAGCACATCATCCATGTCTGAAGAACGAAACGATAGTATTCATTTTCAACCTCATTCATTTTAATTTTGAACGCAGTACATTAAAATAAGTATACCTTTATTTTTTAAAATTATCTTTGTTAATATCTAGTATCAAGTTAAAATAGACAATTTTAGTAATGAAGGAGGTAGTGAGCTCAACGTGTTAGAAAATTAATTAAGAGAGAAATAGCGCGTATATATGTATTATGTAGTAGTGGAAGTATGCATTTCTGTCGGAAAAAGTTAATGTTGATGCCCAGGATCGAACTGGGAGACCTTCAGTGTGTAAGACTGACGTGATAACCACTACACCACACCAACAAGCTTGTTGCAAATGCTGAGGATAATTAAATTATTGTATGGTCAAACCCATTGCCAGCCACTTGTGATCCTCCAGATTAATCACTTGAACATCTCAAGTAACGCTTGTTCCATCTATACACTTCAAGTGGGATATCGTTGTGCCATTTAAATCATTTTTGCAAAATCAATCAAATATGTAAAATGTGTGTAATACACTCGCCGATGACGTGGTAAAATGGCAGATTAAATTAGGACATGTAGCGTTTGATCAAATAATAATATAAAAAATATTTTTTGAGAAAAAAAATGATATTTTAAAAAAGAAAAGAAAGCATGTTCTTGGTGTTCTTCACCATCTTCATACGTGTTCTTGTTTCAACCACAATTTTAATTCAAAATTTCAAGAGAAATTCATCCAAATTTGTTATAACTTCAGGTAAAGATTCCCCACGAAGACCCGAAGATAACCCCAACATTAATTTTTTTTTACAATTTTCATCAAATCAAGCAACCAATTTTAAACCTTCAAGCTTTCTAAAGACCCCATTAATGGTGTTTAGACCCAATTAATTTGAAACAATTCAGAGAGACAAAATGGAGTTGCTACATATGAAACTCAAATCGGAAAAAAAGAAAAAATAGAACCAAATCTGATCGAAAATAATGTAGTTTCGCTGGAAAATTATTTTAAAAAGAAAAAGAAATGAGGAAGAAGAAATAAAAAGAAAATGAAAAATTTGTTTTTTGGGGCTTTTGACGCGCCTTATTTATGTGAAAATCACTCAAGTTGCCTAGTCACCGAAATGTGTTTAAATGACACAACAAAGACTCACTTGAAGTGTCTAGATAAAACAAGCGTTACTTGAGGTGTTCAAGTGACAAATCTAAACGAACACAGGTGGTTGGCGATGGATTTGACCTTATTTTATTATTGTTAACTTATGCATAGCATTCTTTGGGTGAATAATATTCTTTGAAAACAATCACGATAATCAAAGTCAAGGCAATCGAATCAATTCAATTAGATTAAGATTTTTTGACGTTGAGTTTCTCGACCCTTTCACTTAAGATTAGTTAGTTTTATTTCTCAATGGAACAGGAAAGGATATAAATAAACGGTAGAGTGGACTATCACCTCAGCGTGGTGAAGATACCAGGGTCCTTTTTCATGATATGTGATGGTATTGGTACGGGGATACTTGGTTCCCTTTATATGTGTACGTATTGATAAAATGAATGTTGGTTTACTAGCTAGGTGGTAGTTAGATGGTCAGATGTTAGTCATGTGACTCATAAGCTTAGGTCATGACAGAAGTTGAAATCTTAAAGATATAAATAAATTCATCCACACTTTTTACACTAATAAAAGACTAAATTTGCCATAAAATATTTTTTGATATACATAATTTGTTGGAAATTTACCTTTGGCGGGGAGATGCGTCCACCCATCTTTGATGAATTAAACACTAGTGTTTTGCATGTTGGAGGTTTTGTTTCTTCACATATGCATAATCTACTAAGTGAGTAGATGACCGTAGGGCCAAGAATCATCAAATTTCGTTGAGAAATGAAAGAGATATTGGTCCACAAAGTAAGGTGTTTGAGGCATGAAAATATGGTGTGGGACAAATCTACCACATCGTTGGGAAAAGGAAAAATTGCTCTCTATATAAGCCTCTAAAGTGGTAAAGGGTTTGGGACCCCAAGGGGTATCCTATGTGTTTAAAGGAGGGATGACCTAGATGTGCTTGGGTTCAAGGCTAAGCCCACACGCGCGCCACCGCCGCACATCCCGTCCGGTCACGGGTACCGGGCTGTGGGCTGTGAGGACTTTCTGATATTATCTTTTTGGACCCCAAATTGTTTAATATTTACAGTTTAGTCCCTAGAGTTTTTGGAAAGTAGATTTTGGGGTGACGGAACTTTCTGCCTACCGTTGGACTGTTTTTTGGAGCATTAACAAACCATTACTTGGCTGATTAACTCCTCCATAAACACCCTCCTTCAATGGCCATGAACAGCCTCACTTATAGCCTTTAACATGCCACACTTATAGCCTTAAAACCAGCCATTAACAGCCCTCCTAATGACTATTTACAGTAGTGTTTTGGGCAGTTGATCAGCCTTCTTGTGATGCTATATATTGAGATGTTTTGGCTCAATTGTGAACACATACAGTGGCAGAAAATAGCACAAACAGACACGAAAAATCACTGCAAAACAGTGACGAAAATTGTTGACAAAAACAGTGAGCAAACACTCACATATACACAAGATATACACAATAGAGACACACTATATACACAGAGACAAAACAGAAGAGAAAAAAGAAACTCTTCCTTCCTTTTCCATATCTTCAGCAAGTCGATTTATATTTGTTTTCTTCGTCAGACTCAACCTATTGGCTTTGTAGCGTTGAGATTAAAGTGTTGTTTTATCTTGGGAGACTATTGCCCGCTAACGTAAAAATATATACGGGGAAATCTTGTCTTAAAGACAGAGGGAAACCACTCGACTCAACACACAACGTTGTAACCATCCAGATTTAGTTGTTTCTTGATTTCAGGTTATCAAGATTCAAGACACAATAAGCTTGTGGCAGTTTTGAAGATTGGCCTATTTGTTCAACAAGATTCAATTTCTGAATATTGAATATTTGTTTATCCATTCGAACACTTGTAATAGTTATTTACTTTTCGTACTGCTTTATAATGTACAATAGAGTACCAACAATTTAAGACAAGCTTGTATTGTAAGAGTATTAGTGTTCGAAAGATGTCGGTCAAAGGTTGTGTGACCAAATCTGGATATGGCTGTGGTTTTCTGCTTGAAGACAGTGATGATGATTATGCCGTTGAAGATAAACGTGTTTGTGGTGTCACCACTCCCAAGAGTGGTGGGAACAAGCGCTCACGAGAGGCTGAGGATGTCAAATGGGACAAGAGGAGAAGGCTGAAGATGTGGTTCTATCTTGTAGCAGAAGGCCTATATCTGTCCGAGACAAAGGATCCGAATTAAGGTAAGGAGAAAATGGACACTCAGTTCGATGAAGTGCCTGAAGTGGGCCAGAATCCGAAATTGGGATAAGTTATTTTCTTCCTTGTCAAGAATAAAGATTAAATGATGTCTGATTAAAAATGGCTTAAAGTAAGGAGGAATATGAAAATGTTTTCCGAAATAATTTATATTCCTTACGCTTTAAAATAAGAAGTTTAATCTATTCTTCTTTCCCGTTTAAAGATTGGACTTTGTAAATGACTTAAAAAGATCCGTTCTTTTAAGTGTAATTATTAAAAGTGTGTAAAGTATGTTCGCACATACGATGGAGAAAGATCCACTAGCTGTGCGAAAACTGTTACCGCTCTTAAGTAAGCGCCAAGAATTATCCTGGGCACCAATCATAATGGAAGAAGTCTAAAAGCTAAAGACGTTGAGCCTGTCACACTATTTGCAGAAGATCATTCATAGGATGATATTGGACACTCAGTCATACAAAGCCTCCGGGCGACTAGAGTGGGCCAAAATTCCTTTGATATGATGATATTGGACACTCAGTCATACAAAGCCTACGAGCGATTGGATTGGGGCCAGAATTCATTTCATAGGAAAAGAAATGGACACCTAGTAAGGTGGGCAAGAGTTTCCAGGTCTTAAATGATCTGAAGGCCTAAAGGAAGGCGGAAAAGAAATTGGACACTCAGTTTGCCAAAGCAACTGGATTTGACCAGAGTATCTAGATCACATATGATCCGGTTACGCCCTTACCACGGGCAAGAGGTTGTTCATGTGAAGCAACACTACCTCTAAAGTAAAAGGGGTTGGAGAGGTTGTCCTCAATAGGACTTCAGGGAATGGGATCACTCTAAGATGAGGTGATACATGTCCCAAACTTGGTTTAAGGGACGCTGTTGGTCAAGTTTGGTTTGAGACTAGTCCAACAGTGTCTATAATAACTAAGAATGGTACAGATTCGTAGCCAAATGAATGATATATTTGTAATTCGTGCATCTATGCCATCATAAATTAAGACACGTTAAATAGCAAGTCATTCAAAAGCTAACAATGTTGAGATTGTTGCCTTCTGTAGACATAAACCCTCAAAATAAATGTGAGGTAGGCGAAGAGGCAAAATCACCTTTCCAAATTCCGTCAAAGGAATAGCGAAAGAAGCACCGCTCCTCTAGAACTTAGTCACACCTACTTAGGTGATTTGAAGTTTATACAAAATAGAGGGGGGAGACAAGTACTTTGTGACCTTCATTGATGATGGTACAATGTATTGCATCCTTTGTTTGTTGAAAAGCAAAGATGAAGTTGTTGAAGCGGATAAGCGCTACAAAGCAGAAGTTGAAAATCAACTAAGCCTACGGATTGAGGAATTCGTAGTGATAGAGGGGGAGAATGTGAAGTATCGTTCATCAAACGACTGTTCATTACTCACCTCAGTCTAACGGTATTAGCCAAGCGCAAAGCCATACGTCCAAATTATGTGGGGCAAGACGATCCTTACCGCTAATGCGATTCTCAACAGAAATACACATAAGGATAAGGATAACCCTCCGTGAGAGACATGGAAAGGACCTCACATACAAATGTTGTGATGTGATGTGGTTTCGTACCTAAGACTGTAGATTTGCATATCCATTGGATCTGCAAATAACAGTAATGCTTATCACCTCTTGGCATCAAAGAATGTTGAATTCTTTGAAGATAACTTTCCTTGAAAAAGGAAAAAGGAGTAATTGCTCAAGGTTAACAAGAACCCGCGAGGGCCTGGCTGTCCGGAACTAGACGTTTCGTATCTACAGGACTCGAAAGTTGCTGGCTATCCGAAACTTAATATTCCAGATCTGCAGAACTCAGAGATTCTAGATGTTGAACCGAGATGGAGCAAAGATGAGACAAAAACTTGTTCCAGGCCTTCTAGCTTGTATGGTTGAGAATGAACCATAGATAATTAACAAATAATTGTCATCTCCAAAAGCGTTGCTTTGGAAAGAAGCTAAAGAGAGAAATAGATTCCATCATATAGAACCATACTTGTGTAATGGTTGATCTTCCTCCGGGAAAAGAACCTTTGGGTTGTAAAATGTGCTCCCCTATCAGTAGCTTAACATCCAGGGCCATTGCAGTCTTCCGTGGTATGGATGTTGAAACAGTCTTCCTAATCGGAGAGTTGGAAGAAGAGAATCAGAGTTGGTTTGCTGAATTGTTGGGCTTCTTCCTGAACTTTCATTTTGGTCCTGAAAGTTTCAAATAAAACAGAAACAATGAATCTGACCACAGAAACATTGACTCTGGAGTTAGAAAGCCAACAGTTGGAAAACCAACAGTCTGAAAGTGAAAGTCATATGGAAACAAAGTCTCGATGTGAAAGATATGGGTATCACAGATGACATCTTCGGAATTGGATTTCTAAGACATCTAACGAACATATCGATAGTTGACAGTCTCGTTAAAGCCACCAATGGATATGAATCATATAACTGATTGAAATCATGGTGCACCCATAGACAAGGAGCGATATACACAGGTCACGTGTAGTTCAATGTATTGTACACACTACAACCGACCTGGTATCGGCCTACAAATCAGATCAGTTGAACTAAGGTTCACTGATGATTTTAATACATGATCGGTAGAAGGCGTTAAGTCGGATATGATGATATCTGAATTATTCGCTTATCTACGGATTATAGTATTCTGGATGTCCAGCGGTTCTGGGAGAACACAGTGATGCAAACTGGACATCAGATCTGAAGAACACTAAAGGCACAAGTAAATGTGTATGGTGGGTCTTAGAAAAACCTCTAAGAAAACTTGCATTGGCTGATTCATGATGGAATCGGAGTTTATCGCTTTATACAAAGCATAAAAGAAGTTGAGTAACTTCACGACTCCTTAGAGGACGTCCCTTATTGGGAGAAACCCATGCCTTCAACAATTATACACTGTGGCTAGCCGGTCGGCTTTAGGAAGGACACGGATGACGGTGTCCGGACATATCTGTCGTCGGATCGTCGGAGACATAAGACCGTATGGCGGTTGATCATCACGGGTGTCACATCCTTGTTTACTAACTAAGGGACTACCCGGAGATCAAATGTTCTGCCTGTCTAGGGGAATGGGCTTAAAACCTAAACAATATGAACCATTGCGGTGGTAACCCAACCATACTGATTGGAGATCCCAAGAATTTGGTTCAATGGGAAAACTAAGCTGCAAAAGGTTCAGTTGAGCGCTTCGGTGGAAGCAAGAAGCACTTTGGATGATGATTTCTGTACGGAAACATGAATCCAAAGCTGTTCCCGCGATAGACATTAAAGTGCTACCTGTATGGTGGGTAAATGTTAAGCTTCCAAATATTTAAACGATCCTTAAACATTTGAGGTTAAGGTTGTGGAAACTTTTAATGATTCCTAGCACTTGAGAAGTGGGGTATAGCAGGATACCTTGTAGGAGATCACCTATTTAAGTGCGAGGATGGCCGCCTCAAATGAACGCACTTAAGAATCCAAGTGTGTCCACAACGGACAGAAACGTAAGAAGGAAAATGAATAAGAAGAGTTATTGTGTTGATATCGTTGTCTTGGCTTACACTAAACACTGACGGTTTAAGACATCACGTTCACCGCGCAGTAAGTAAGTCTGATGGTATTCAACTAGGGAAGGTTCAAAGCGAAAGCTAACTCTCCTGATGCAATATCTTTTCGCTGAAAGATTGCTGAAATGTAGGCACCTTGTGTGTGCGCCACAATCTTTCTTTCATAGAGGGGATTGTTGGAAATTAGCCTTTGGCGGGGAGATGCGTCCACCCATCTTTGATGAATTAAACACTAGTGTTTCGCATGTTGGAGGATTTGTCTCTTCGCACATGCATAATCTACGAAGTGAGTAGATGACCGTAGGGCCAAGAATCATCAAATTTCGTTGAGAAATGAAAGAGAATATGGTCCACAAAGTAAGGTGTTTGAGGCATGAGAATATGGTGTGGGACAAATCTACCACATCGGTGGAAATATGAAGAATTGCTCTCTTTATAAGTCTCTAAAGTAGTAAAGGGTTTAGAACCCCAAGGGGTATCCCATGTGTTTAAAGGAGGGAGGACCTAGATGTGCTTGGGTTCAAGGCCTAGCCCACACGCGCGCCGCCACCGCCCGCCCGTCCCGTCCCGTCCGGTCTCGGGCGGTGACGGAAGGCAGAAAACTTTCTACCTACCGTTGTACTATTTTTTGGAGCATTAACCAACCATTAGTTGGCTGATTAACTCCTCCATAAACACCCTTCTTCAATGGCCATGAACAGCCTCACTTATAGACTTTAACAATGCACACTTATGGCCTTAAAACCAGCCATTAACAGCCCTCCTAATGACTATTTACAACGGTGTTTTGGACAGTTGATCAGCCCTCTTGTGATGCTATATATTGAGATGTTTTGGCTCAATTGTGAACACATACAGTGGCAGAAAATAGCACAAACAGACACGAAAAATCACTGCATAATAGTGACGAAAACTGTTGGCAAAAACAGTGAGCAAACACTCACATATACACAAGATATACACAACAAAGACACACTATATACACAGAGACAAAACAGAAACTCTTCTTTCATTTTCCATATCTTGTAGTCGATTCATATTTGTTTGAGACTATTGGCTTTGTAGCGTTGAGATTAAAGTGTTGTTTTATCTTGGGAGACTATTGCCCGCTAACGTAAAAGCATATATACGAGGCAATCTTGTCTTAAGGACAGAGGGCAATCACTCGACTCAACACACAACGTTGTAACCATCCAGATTTAGTTGTTTCTTGATTTCAGGTTATCAAGATTCAAGACACAACAAACTTGCGGCAGTTTTGAAGATTGGCCTATTTGTTCAACAAGATTCAATTTCTGAATATTGAATATTTGTTTATCCTTTCGAACACTTGTAATAGTTATTTACTTCTCATACTGCTTTATAAAGTACAATAGAATACCAACATAATTTTCTCAAAACATTGCAACGTTAGTGGGCATTGTTAGATAGTTTATAATATTCATATGAAGTGGGATCGTCTCACTTCAAAAGACAAGCTGAGTCTCAAGGCTAATTATGTTAAAAAGCTCTGGTATTTTGAGTTTCTTTTTTCCTAACTTGAATTTTAATATAAGTTTCGAATTAAAAAACATGCAAAATTTGTGAATAAATTTCTAAGAACTCTATAAGTTCAAGCCTTTCTAAAAACGTGTCTTGAGTAATTTACTGTATACGAAGAGTTTATTAAATATTGAATGAACTCATTTTGTATACGAACAATTTTTTTCAAAGACAGTATATTTCACATGAAAGCCTTCTAACTATATTGTGTTGTTCCAGATTTTTTCTAACAGACCAATCAGTCCCCATAGCCACAACAACCTTATAAGGACACGCAACTCATCCATTTAATTAAGAATACATTCAGACACAAAGAAATAGATAAACATAAGACAGAAGAACAACACACAAAAAACAAGATGATATAGTCATATACTTCATGCGAGCTCTCGACTTCACATTTTTCATGTCTTTCTATTAATTACTTTTTAATTCACTTATTTGATTTTTTTTCATCCAAGAGTGTGTTATCAACGTGAGTTCACAGCTTCATCAGAACAATTAGCGAGGCAATCCCATTTCATGCTTTATTTTGTCCTTTAAGCAATGGCCTCTTCGCCAAGTAATGATTTCAATTCAAAATAGCCCTTTTTTTTTTTATTATATCACTATTCACAATATCCATGAAAATCTAATATAAGTATATATAATTCCTGTCTCAATTTATGTGATATTCTTTCCCTTTTACTCTATCTAAACAATAATGTTTCATTTATATATGTAAAATAATTTAACTTCAAACTTTTCATTTTATTCTTGTGAGATAATTTATGACCAATCAAAAATCTACGGTTTGGTTTAGACTTTTAAATTTCAAAGTTTTTCTTAAAACTCCATGCCTAAGCAAGCTACGTAAATAAAGTAATACAATAGTACTAATGTAATTAGTGATCCTATAGTGTGAAAATGAAATTTGAAAAACCTTTAGGAACAAAGTATTGCAACTTAATATCCAAGACTTTAAAGAAAACGAGAGAAGGAATTGAAAGATGAGAGTGAAGATGATGATTGTCATTATTTTATTACGCAACTTAATATCTAAGAATGAGGAGAAAACGAGAGAAGGAATTGAAAGATGAGGTGAAGATGATGATTGTCATTATTTTATTATTATCGTCATACTCATTATCATAATTGTAAAATTGTATTAATCTCGCTTGAGAATATTTTTTCATTAATATAAATATATATAGTGTACAATATAAAACTCTAATACAATAAGAATCATATGGTTACCATAATTATATATCACTAAATATTTACACAATATATGAGATATATTCTAATTATGGTGTAGGGATTGTACACGTTAATACACCCCTCAATCGGAGCGGGAGGAGGCCGGACGCTGAGACTAGATCTGAAGTCAATGAACAACTGTCTCGGAAGACCATTCGTGAAGATATCTGTGTACTGATAGGAAGATGGCACATGCAATACCTTAACATAACCGAGAGCAATCTTCTCACGAACAAAGTGGATGTCCATTTCAATATGCTTGGTTCGCTGATGTTGAACCGGATTGTGAGATAAGTATATAGAGGATATGTTATCACAATACACCAGAGACGCTTTACGTAATGGACACTGAAGCTCCAAAAGAAGGTTTCGGAGCCAACAAATCTCAGCAACAACATTAGCAACTCCTCTATACTCTGCTTCTGCACCCGAGCGGGATAATGTGGCTTGCCGCTTGACAGCCCAGGAGATGAGATTATCCCCCAAAAACACACAGTAAAGGGATGTGGAGCGTCGCGTGTTCGGACAGCTTGCCCAATCAGCATCCGTATATGATAATAGCTTGTTTCGGTGCGGAGGGGTATAGGTGTAATCCATAATCAAGTGTGCCCTTAACATATCAAATGATACGTTTAAGAGCAGTAAAATGAGGCTCCATGGGGCATGCATAAACAAGCATACCTGCTGAACATCATAAGCAATATCAGGCCTAGTGAAAGTGAGATACTGAAGTGCACCTTCTAGACTTCTATAAAGAGTAGGATCTGTCACAGAATTACCATCCAATGCACTAAGTTTTGATTTAGAGTCAATCGGAGTGGATATGATTTTGCAATTTTCCATCTTAGCCCTGTACACGATTTTCTCAGCATATTTACGCTGGCAAAGAAACACAGTGTCTACAGATCTAGTCACTGAGATCCCAAAAAAATAACTCAACTTCCCCAAGTCAGTCATAGCAAATTCGGTTTTGAGCAGTGCAATTATCCCATTTTTCAACACATCGAAAGAAGTAGCAAGAATAATATCATCCACATATAACAACAAATAAGTAATGTTACTGCCTCTATGAAAAATAAATAGAGAATTATCACATTTGTTGCATATAAACCCAATTCGCATAATGTACTGTGCAAAGTGATCATACCACGCTCTATGGGCTATTTTCAAACCATAGAGTGACTTACGGAGATGACATAAGTACCGATGGGCTGCTGGATGGACGAAACCGGGCGACTGATGCATATAAACAATTTCTTTTAAATCTCCATGTAGAAATGATTTTTTACATCAAGCTGATGAATCGGACAATGCTTACCCGTAGCAATGCTCAGAACTGTACGAATGGTAGCCGGTTTAATAACCGGACTGAATATCTCACCAAAATCAATTCCCTCCTTTTAATTTGTACCATTGGCCACAAGCCTTGACTTATATCTGTCTAAGTCACCATTATCTCTGTACTTGTGATGAAAAAGCCACATGCAATGGATCACATTTACCCCCTCCGGTTGAGGAACCAAATCCCAAGTATGCTATTTCGTTAAAGCATTAAACTCCTCACATATGACCGCATTCCAATATGAGTCTAGTTTGGCTAATTTTAGGCTTTTGGGAATTGGAGAAATAGTTTGTGTAGACAGGTTAAATTGGACTTTAGGTTTGAAAATCCCGTGTTGGGCATGTGTTTCCATACGGTGCGAGGGTGCAGGCTGGGTATAGTTGCTGGGTTTCGGGTCGAGTGTTCTGGGTTGGTTTGGAGTCTAGTGGTGTTCATTGTGTGGTCTCGGAATTGGGTGTGGGGGTGGGGTGTCGATCTGGTCATTAGGTACATGGGCGGTTATTGGTGTCGTCGCCAATATGGGTTTGTCGAGACCGGGAACAATAGATGAGTTGGGTGGTGTCGCCAATCTCTGTAGATCGAGACTGGCTGAGGATAGTAGTATGGGGTACGGTGTCGGAGGTGTGAGGGTACCGGTGTCCTGGTTAGGTGGTGGAAAGCCGGGTGTAGGAGGTGGGTTGCCGATAGTTGGTGTGGATGCGAGGTGGTGTTGGTGCTGCGGTGACGATACAGTGGCAGGGATTGGGACCGGTGAAGGCATTGAGTAGGTAGGTCGATAGCCGGTGGTGGTGGCAATCGGCGGTAACGATGACAGAGAGTGGGCAAATGGCGTGACTAGGGGGTTGTGGTATCTGCCGGAGGTGGCAGAAACGGTACAATAACTGGGTGATTGAGTAGGTGGCGGACGGTGGAAGAGGGTTTGGACTCCTTGAGGAATGTGTAATCGGTAGTCTAGAATTTTTGGAGATTGGCGAATGGGATTATTGCTTCGTTAAACGTGACATGAAGGGACATGATGATATTACGGGAAAACATGTCATAACACAAATACCCCTTATGATTGGGTGGGAATCCTAAGAAGACATACGGGGTGGTACGAGGTGCTAATTTATGAGGAGTAGTGGAGGAAAGATTTGGGTAGCACAGACAACCGAAAATTCTAAGGTGATCTTAGTAAGGGATTCGACGGTAGAGAATTTCGGTGGAGGTTTTGTTGTGAAGAGTACTGATAGGTAAAATATTAAGGATGTATGCTACCATTTTGATTGCATAAACCCAAAACGACGGGGGGAGGGGGAGGTATGAAAAAGAATGGTACGAACTGTGTTGTTGATAGTACGGATGATTCGTTCGGCTTTTCCATTTTGGCGTGATGTATGGGAACAGGAAAAATGGAAGACCATGCCATTATTGGTGCAAAAATTATGAAACGTGGAATTATTAAACTCACGACCGTTGTCACATTGGAATGATTTGATGGATTTTTTAAATTGTGTTTTGATAAAGTTACGAAACTCAAGAAACTTGGTAAAAACTTCAGACTTGAATTTTAGGGGGTAAATCCAGATAAATTGAGAAAAGTCATATAATAACACAAGATAAAATTTATGACCCAGTGAACTAATAACATGAGATGTCCATAAATCGGCATGAACAATGTCAAACAGAGAAAACGTAACGCTTAAAGAAGACCGAAAATGGAGGCGAACATGTTTGCCTAAAGGGAAAGAAAAACATTGTTGGGTAGGTTTTCCCCTAGAACAACGAATTAAATTATTGTTCCGAAGAAAATTAAAAACAGGAGCTCGTGGGTGTCCAAGTCTATTGTGCCAGGTTAACGGAGAGATTGTTGCTAAAGCAGTGGGAGGAGAGACTTGGGCAATTAGAGATGTGGGAGGGGTGACACTAGCAGTGGACCTGGATAGGAAAGGATAGAGGTCCCCCCTCACTATTGCATCTTGTAAGGAGTTTCCCGGTACGTAGGCCTGTTATAGAAAACTCAAACGGGTCAAAATTAATTGATACGGAATTATCTGTGGAAAATTTTCTAACAGAGATTAGGTTTTTGATAATATTTGGGGCATAGAGTACGTTATTTAGGGAGAAGTGAAGATGCGGTGGTGGGGTTAGAGTGTGGCCAAAACCTTGAATTGGAATGCGATGGTCGTTTCCAATCATAATAGATTGTGTAGTATTTAAATTTCGAATTTGAGGAAGATTACCAGAATTATTGGTGAGGTGAGACGTGACGCTCGTATCCATATACCACGCATTATCGGGCTTTCGAGGAGTCAATGTGTCGAAAGCCTAGCCCAAATTGAATTGGGAAAGGCCTAGAGCAGATGGTTGGGCTACAAGACATTGGGCCGGATGGCTGTGGCCCATTGGTGCTGATCCCACACTGCTGGGCCACTGTTGGGCTATAGGTAATTGGGCTCGATGAGAGTGGCCTGTCGGTAGCAGACTGCTGGACCACTGCAGGGATGCATGAGCTTGGTCCTGGTGACAGTGGCCCGTCGGTAGGGCTCCCATGCTGTTGGGCCGCGAAGGTTCTGGGTGTTTGCTGAAATCCCAGTCCCCATCTGTGCTCCTGCCGCGGCCAGAAAAACCAGCGTGGTTGCTTTCCATCATGAGGGCTGTCGAAATTTTTTTTTGGGGGTTCGGAGAGGTTGTATATGAGAGGTATAACAGCGTATACTTGTGGTATAAAACATATTGGAGAAATAAAGAGGTTGATGAGGCTGTATATTAGAGGTATAACAACGCATACTGGTGGTATACAATCTGTTGGAGAAATAGAGAGGTTGAGGAGGCTGTATATTAGAGGTATATCATCGTATACTGATGGTATACAATCGGTTTTGGCGCTGGAAAAAGGAAGGGAGAGCTGTTGATTTTAAAGTTTAGAGTAAGGAAGAAATTTTGGCTCTTGATACCATGTAGAATTGTATTAATCTCCCTTGAGGAGGCTTTTCATTAATACAAATATATATAGTGTACAATGTAGAACCCTAATACAATAAGATACCTATAGTTACCATAATTATACATCATTAAATATTTACACAATATATGAGATATATTCTAATTATGGTGTAGGGATTGTACATGTTAATAATAATTACCGTCATTTTTTGCATGCCGAGTGAGTTCTAACTAAGGCTGTCCAGTGGGTCGGGTCGGCCCGATCCCGACTCGGCCCGTCCCCGATCCCCAAAAATAAAATAAAAATGTCGGGGTCGGGGCTCGAACTCGGGACGGGGCCTGGGATCGTCCCGCCCGTCCCGATCCCGACCTAACCCACCCTATCCCGAGTTTGGCCCATCCCGACCCTGTCCCGACCTGTCCCCCTCCCCATTTACAAAAATAGTCGTTGCAATAACGATCAAATTTTGATTTTGGCCGTTGTGCAACGGCTATAAAAGCCATTTTGCCCCCACCCCATAAACCCCCTACCCCCTTAATATTTATTTTAACTCCTAAGTTAATATATTTACACTTTAACCCTATTTTCAACTATAAATAACTCATTTTTCTCTTCATTTTTTCTCATAAATCTTTCTACCATCTCTCTAATCTCTCAATTTATCTCTTTATAATTCTACAAATCCTCCTACTATTAAGTATTAAATATTATATCAAAGTTAAAAAATTGAGAGTGAAGTTGACAACTAGCTTGAGGATCATCCATCGAGCAAAGTTTCAATTTTCAACCTCGATTACACGTCGACGTTACGTCAACGTTTGATACCTTCGTTCCTTCTTTAAATGATTATTGTTATTTAATTTTAATTATCGCACTTAATTTATTTATTTAATTATTTACTTGTATATTTAAAATTGAAGGATTTAAACGTTTGATTACGGGTAAGGGTAAGGGTGCCTCTTCTAGTATGTGTAATAAGGGTAAGGGTACTTCTTCTAGTAATCATATTCCTAGTCCCGATGATTTGATTGATTTCAGTAATATTGATGAAAATGCATTTTCTAATGATAAACCAGTAGATGATGAAGTAGATGAATCAGAATTTAATTTAGACGATAATATAAATGACACACCCACTAGTGCTGCACATCAACCTTAGGCTTAGACCGAGTCTCAGCCTGAAACTGCAACTGGAATGCCTCCTATTCCCCCTAGTATGAATCGAGGCCCGGCAAAATGAAAGTTAAAATCACATGCTTGACATTTTTTTTATAGGGACGAAGAGAATCAACTAACTAGATGTAAAATTTGTAAAAATGTTTATAGATTTAAAATCGAAAAAGGTCAAGGTGGGACGGGAGGATTATTGAGACATATACAAGGCGAGCACACAACTAGGTGGAATCAATACCAGACTAATAAATCGGGTGTGCCAATGCCATCTGAGTCGGGACAAGGTTCTCATAGTGTCTCCGACCTAGTACAAGGTCAAATTAACCGACGACGGGAGAAATTTTTGGTCCTAAATATGATAAAAACAAAGATAGGAAAAATATGACAAAATTAATAGCGGTGGATGATTTACCTTTTTCATTTCCTTCCTCTCCTGGTTTTATTCATTATATTCGGAAAACATATAATCATGCTTTTAATGATTTTCCTAGATCAACTGTTAGAAGGGATGTTTTTAAATTTGCAAGTGAATATCAACATTATTTACGTTATGCACTGTATCATTTTAATGGCAAAGTGGCTATCACTTCTGACATAGGCCGTAGTACTAACGATAATGATTATTTAACGATAACATGTCGTTGGATAGATCAAAATTAGTTTATGCAAAAATATATTGTAGCATATAGATATATATATGATAGGCACACTGGTAGTTTTATTGCAGATAATATTAATGAAATTTATGAATATTATGGAATAAATGACAAAATTATGACTATTACATTAGATAATGCTTCTTCTAATGATTATGCTATAAGACTTTTAAAAGTTCGATTAACTCCATATTTTTTTGATCATTTTCATATAAGATGTACGTGTCATATTTATAACTTAGTTGTAAAGGATGACTTAAAACTTTTTGAAAGCATTCTTGATAAAATATAATTTGCTATAAACTTTATTTTTAAAGGTAAAAAAGTACAAAGACGCAAAGAGTATAAAAAATATATGTCATGATTGTGGATTATCATTTATAAAAATTCCAAAAGAAGTTTCAACTAGGTGAAATTCTCTGAATGAGCAACTACTTGTTGCTTACGATTATAGACAACCTATTACTTTATTATTTAACGCCCATAATAAAAATCCAAGTGATATGCTTGTAGATAGTGATTGGGATAAATTAGAACTTAATAGATTTTTAGAGAAATTTTATCAAGATACTAAAGAATTTTCCGATATTTATTATCCTACTATTTCAAATATGTTATTTTATATAACTCTAATATTTTTGTTACTTAATGAATATATGCAAAAACTAACTTATAAGGCAATTATTGAAAAAATGTTTAAAAATTTTAAAAAATACTTTTTTTCTATCTCCACTATTTATATTGTTGGTGCTGTATTAAATCAAACTATTAAAGTAGACAATTGTAAAACACTTGTAGAAACGATTTATGATTGTGTAGAAATACTTCAATAGACCTAACTGAAGAACCATCTGACACACCAACTAAAGAAGCAATTACGTCTAGCATACACACCGAATGCAAAACATATATACGTATTACCAACAACAAAGTGCAAATAATCAACCGGCTTCTGTACCATATTCTATTACTTCAATGCAACCTTATAAAAAACATGCGGTTTCTGTTGCTAGTATTCAAGGCCTTGGAAATAAAATGTGTAGTGGTTCAACTTCTTCACAAGTTAGCGAATTTGTTGTTTATGTTTTTCAGGGTGTTGTATAGTACGAATTAATTGCCAATGATTAAAGACAAGAAGACTTGCTGAAATACTGGAGGGAGAATGAGAATACATTTTCGACGCTAACAAAGATGGCCCGAGATGTGTTAAACATTCAAACATCATCAACAGCGTCTGAAAGCACCTTTTTCGCGGGAAGATTTAAAGTTGGAGAGCACAGACATTCATTGGCGGGAGGCACATTGGAGATTGCAGTTCTATTCAGAGACTGGATTCGTGCGGAGCGTAGGAGGTGCGGCCAACCGGAGACCAACGAAGATGAAGACTACAACTACAACGAAATCTTGTCCAAGGGAGCAGGAAGCGACGTTGAAGAATTTGACAAACAAATTCCAATTCCAACAGAAGATCCTCAAGACATTGTGAGGAAATTCGAAAGAGTATGGTTGAATATGTAATTCTTTTAATTGCAATTTTAATATTTTACTATGTCATTTGCAATTTTTGAACAACACCAACAACACCACAAAGTTGTAATTTTGAAATTGTATTACTATGTCATATTTCTATTAAATAATATAAGAGACACAAAAACAACATTGAGATTTTTTTATTACACTATCTTGTTCAATTATTGTGGTGTTTGTATATAACTATATAATATTTTTTTAAATTAAGTGAGAAAAAAATCCCGAATCCCGACCCGGCCCGACCCTACCTCATTCCGGTGGGATGTGGGACGGGACGGGACCTCCCACCGTCCCGCCTATCTCGGCCCGCCAGGACCACCGAGACCCGCCCCAGCCCTCCTTGTTGGACACCCTTAGTTCTAACTAATCTAGAAAATGCTAAATCGAGACAATCATAACCATAATCACCTTCACGTTGAAAAGTGGTATTAGATTAATTAATTCGAAGTGCTAAATAGAGATTTAAATGATATACACCTTAACATCACACGTAGAAGCACCTAAAATGAGTTCGCTATTTAAAGATCACCCAATTATTAGAAATTATAGTAAGTTAATAAAAAAATTATGTTGTCAGAGGAAAAATCACTCTTCTATAATTATTTTGTTCAAAATATTATTCTGATAATGATTCAACACTCTCTTGTTGATTTGACATTTATAGGTCCTTGTGGACTTAAATAATCCCAAAATAAAAAAGAAATAAACACGATCCATTTCAATGCCGTTGTCATTATTGTAGGAGTAATACTTTTAAAGATTTGGTGTGAAATAGCTATATAAAATAAAAGTGACTTTTTATGACAAAATAAAATAAATTATTACATAATTTTTTAATAATTAAGTAACTATTGAATAATCAACATCGAAAATAGTACAAGGACTACAATAGAACTTCACTAATCCTTTCTTTTGTTACATTAATCTCAAACACAACTACTCAAACATTGATTTTCAAAACAAATAATTGCATTCAAATGGGATAAAGCATATTATTGCTAAATCAGACTGGCGTTAGCCGATCAATAGACCAAGTTATCACCAAGAAATATACAATAACCATATGTCGAACGCTTGATATCTAGAAATCCACCCCAATCAGCATCTGTATAAGACATGAGAGTAGATACTGATGATGGATATAAGTGTAAACCATAATCAAGAGTGCCCTGATTGTAACACACAATGCATTTGAGAGCGTGCATGTGTTCTTCCCTTGGATCATGCATAAATAAACACGTGTTGCACTGCATAAGTAATATCAGACCTCGTAAATGTAAAATACTGAAGAGACCCTGCAAGACTACGATAGTGGGAGGGATCCTCGTAAGGTGTGCTAGAAGTAGCACTCAGCTTCGATTTAGTGTCATCCGGAAGGAAATGACTTACATGATGACATGCCATCCCGTTCAATAATCTCTGTTGCATACTTCATCTGGGACAAAAATAGACCACATGTATGACGAGTCACAACTATACCCAAAAAATAATTCAAAGGCCCCAAATCTTTCATAGCAAATTCGGAGATGAGAAGAGATATGATAGACTTGCACAGTTTATTAGAAGAAGTAGTCAATATAATATCATCCACATTTAACAGAATGTATGCCAGAGAAGAACCACAACGGTAGATGAACAGAGAATGATAAGACCTACTATGAGAAAACTCAATAGTAGACACATAATCTGCAAACCTTTTGTACTAGGCTCGAGGAGCCTGTTTGATCCCATATAAGGACTTCCTCAGCAAACACACATAGTTTGGATGATCGGGGTCCCTGAAACCCAAGGGCTGATACATGTATACAGTTTCCTTGAGTTCGCCGTGCAAGAATGCATTTTTTACGTCTAGCTGATGAATGTGCCATGATTTTGAGAGAGCTAGTCTGAGAACAATGTAAATAGTTGCCGGTTTAATCACCAGACTGAATGTCTCGCCACAGTCCATGCCAACCAGTTAAGTTTTGCCATCACCTATAAGATGGGCCTTATGCCTCTTAAAACAACCATCAGATTTTTTATGAGTAAAAATCCACATAGAACGAATTACATTGACACCAGGCGAACGGGGCACCAACTCCCACGTCTTATTTTCAATAAGAGCATTATATTTATCATTCATGGCCATTTTCCAATTCGGGTCACGAAGGGAAGACACGGGGTTATGTGGTAGGGGTGATTTAGTGTCATTTGAGTTGAGATTAAATTGTCGTTTTGGTCTAAAAATATCCCATTGGCTACGAGTAACAGGCCCTTGACCCGGAATAGAATTGGGTTGGAGCAGGGTCGTTGTGATGTTCTTGGTGCCGTTCTAGGTTGGAAGGAGTTGGGTCGGCTGGAGGGTGGACGTGTTCGGGCCAACAGGAAATGGACTGCTGCCTGAGATTCGAGGGCGAATGGAGATAGGCCCAGCAGGCAGTGGTTTTGCTGGAAGAGTTTGAGGACGGGCAGTGTTTGGGCCGGCAGGTAGTGGGTATGCCGGTGTCTACTGGTCCAAAAGCCAAGGTGTAGGCCGGACCAAATGGTGGACCACATACGGGGATAGCACATCATCCAAAAAATTATAAGAATTGGATACAGGATTATGCAACATTGCAAACGGAAATTGAGTTTCATCAAATGACATGACGACTAATTATGATTTTATTAGCGGATAAATCATAACATTTGTAACCACGATGATTAGACGGGTAACCCAAAAACACACACACGGTAGAGCGGGCTTGAAGTTTATTGATGGTAGAGGAGGGGAATAGAAGATAACATAAACACCCAAACACCCTAAGATGAGAATACGAAGGGTCTTTTTGATAAAGAATTTTGAGTGGGGATTGGTTTGCTAATCCTTTGATAGGGAGTATATTAAGGAGGTACGTTGCCATTTGTAATGCATGATGTCAAAAGGAAGGTGGTAATGATGCATGGACTAGTAGTCGAACAATATTATTAATGGTGCAGATTTTTCTTTCGATTTTCCTATTTTGTGATGACGTATGTGGACATGAAAAATGAAAAGATATATCATTAACCTAACAAAATTCTCTAAATGGCCCATTATCAAATTTCATTCCATTATCACATTGAATATTCTTAATTTTTCGTTCAAATTGTGTACGGATGAATGCTCTAAATGATAGGAATGTGGAAAAAACCTAAGACTTTTTAGATAATGAAAATGTCCATACAAAATTAGAATACTCATCCAAAAATAACACATAATAATTGTGACTGGTAGAGCTCAAAACCGGAGATGTCCAAAGATCACTATGAATAATATCAAATGGCAAAAAAATACTAGAATTGGAAGCCACAAACGGCAATTAACATGTTTCCCAAACGGACAAGAAGGATAAAAATTAGTGCAATGATCACTATTACACTCAATAAATTCATTATTTTTAAGGGAGGAAAACACAAACACTCTTGGATGATCCAAACGCGCATGCCATAAGGAAGGTGCTAAAGCGGCAAACGTTGACGGTGTGGCTTGTTTAGTGGTGGCGGTGATGAGATAGAGCTTGCCCAGGCTATCACATCTCATTAGAGGTATCTCCGTTCAGAAATCTACACAGAAAATCCAAAAGGGTCAAAGTCAACAGAAACTGAGTTATCAGTTGTAAATTTTTGAACATGCACCAAATTTTTAATTAAGTGAGAAGCATGAAGGACATTTTTCAGGGCTAAAGGCGGTTCGGGGGAGACAATTTTGTGTGACCATAACCACAAATTGGAATTGAATTACCAATACCAATAATTATGTCACAATTTTTTCTCAAATTGAAATAAGACTAAAGATTACCTGGTGCGGACGTCATGTGAGAAGTAGAACCGATGTCCATGTACCAATTTGCATCTGGAGGATTTAGTTTAAGTGTATGCATCTCTGCCTCGATATCAATATGGGTTGGGGCTGCTGCTGGGCCCACAATAGCGAAAGCCTGCTGAGGCCGAGGGCCAAGCAGGCCAGGCTAAATTATTTCAAGGCCCAGGATAGCCTTGCTGCTTTCTCTACCGTCCACTGGGCCTGGCCCGCTTTGATCCTGGAAATGGGCTGCTGACCATTGACCCAAGGCAGGCCCCAAGGCCACTACCTAGCGGCCCAAGCCTGCTGCCAGGGGTTTAATGGCTCGGTCCCCTGCTGACCGTCACTGTTCGGATCCTCGTCCCCATTGCCACCGCCATTGCCGCCGCGACCACCACCCTTGCCACCGCCACGTCCGCCACCGCGATATTTTCCATGGTTTTGACCATTTTTGCCACCCCCGTTGTTATGATTTTGACCATAATTTTTGGAGAATGATTGAGTCATCAGTTTCGTGGGACGTGGTCACCATCATGGCGGAATTGGCTCAGGTAGCCACTTTTTTAGCTAATCCTGCTTCTTCTAAGGTGAGCATGGACTATATTTGGTAGAACGGTGGGAGATGATTGCTTTGGTGAAAAAGAGTTCCAGCCCCATTATATGCCTCGAAAAGGCTTGCAACAATTTGAAGAATGAGATGATCACTCGTGACGGGTGCACCAACATTTTTGAGTTGATCTGACAACTCCTTGAGCCTTTGACAATAGGCTGAGGCATTCGGAAAATCCTCCATATTTATGTGGGAGAATTTTTGCTCAAGGGTCACGACACGAGATCATCTTGGAATATATCACGTAACCTATTCCAAGCTTCCATTGTCGTGGTATCGGGTTCAATGATTGTCTTTAAGAGGTCCGTAGAGATGGTGGAATAAATCCATTAGAGCACTGTAGCATCAAGAGTTACCCACAACTCTATTTCATCATCGGTGAAAGGCATATTCTCCTTGACTTTTTCCGGTTTGACGATATGATGGATGACTCTATGAGACCTTGCGTGAATTTTAAAAAGTTTTGCCCACGTAGCGTACTAGACGTTCTCCATTTCAAGAACAATAGGGATGTTGTTTTTTATGCTGGAGACTGCAAGGGCAGGATGAAAGGTATTCTTTGTGTTAGACATGATTGAGGAAAAAGAGTATAATTAGGGTTTCAAAAAAAAAGAATGAAGGGAGGTGGTGGCCGAAGTGTGACTGCCGAAAGAGTAGGGCGACAGAAGGGTTTGTGGAGAAGAAAGGTTTGCCCTAGACTGGTGATACCATGAAAGAGAATAATCTCTTGATTATTTTCATTAATGTAATTGGTTTATATACATGATATAAAATAGTAAACCTATCATATAGTTACGAAAATCAAATATATATTTTCCTAATACAAAAGATGTTGGAAATTTGCCTTTGGCCGGAGTTGCGACCGACCAACTTTAATGGCTTAAACACTAGTGTTACGCATGTTGGAGAATCCGGTTCTTCACACGTGCATGATCTACTAAGTACGTAGATAACCGTAGGGCCAAGGATCGTCAAATTTCGTTGAGAAATGAAAGAGATATTGGTCCACGAAGTGAGGTGTTTGAAGCATGGAAAAGTGTGGTATGGGATCAATTCTCCCTCATCGGTGGAGGAAGAAAGAATTGTTTTGTTTATAAGATTCAAAGTTGACTTAGGGTTTATAAGACTCAAACTGAAGTTTCATATGTACAGTTTGGACTAAAATTCTTTCATATGTATAGTTTGGTCCCTGAAGTTTCAACATGTACAGTTTGGTCCCTGAAGTTTTAAGAAAGTCAGAATTGGGCAGAGAGATCAGAAACGTCAACAACACTCAATTCAACCATTTATTTTGGCTGAATTACTCTTCCTAAATTGCCAATCCGTTGCACATCTTCACCATTTATTTTGGAGGAATTACTACCTCCATAATTGCCATTACTTGGCCAGTAATGACACTTATGGAGGAAGTTCATGAGCCTCTCCTTCAACTATATAAAGACCCCTTACCACCATTGTTGAGGTACACACAAAACAGATGAAAAATAGAAATAAAGAGTTCTTCCTACAACCTTCCAAGCATCATTTCATTACTCAAAATTCTTCACGGTAGCACTTGAGTTTCCTTTGCTCAATTGTTCCATTGTTGTTTTATCCTGAGAGACAATTGTCCAAGACGTATAAAGGATACATACGGAGCAATATTGTCTTAAAGACAGAGTGCAACACTCGACTCAGCATATACAAAAACAGTTCCAGTTTCTTGTTCAACATAATTGTAATTTCAGTTTGTTGTTGAATTATAATTTCAGTTCTTCTATTACTTAGCAGTTACTTGTAATTTCCATTTCCTGCACCTTTTTAACCAATAAGTTTAAGACAATATTTGCTTACTATAACTGCTGCAACATGGCTGGAAATATGAACGATGCCACTGCTACTGCTGCTGCCTCTCAAGGCAACAATGCTGCCTTCCCCGCCACTGCCGCTACTGGCCAAGGCAGAAACTCTGTTGCCTTCACTGCTGCTGCCACTACTGTTCAAGGCAGCAACTCCGTTGCCTTCCCGACTACTGCTGCTCCACCTTCTGCCTCCCACCACCATGATCGCCCTAAAAAATTCATGGGATCAGAATTTAAGAGATGACAGCAAAATATGCTATTCTACTTAGCTGTTATGGGCATGGCCCGGTTCCTAACGGAAGATCCTCCACAAGCTGGAGATGAAATGGACTCTTCGCCTAATAAAACGGGTGAAGGGGGCCTTGGTATCCATGTCATTAATGGAATGAAAATGGTTCTTGATGCGTGGAATCATAGCGATTTCATGTGTAAGAATTACATGCTGAACTGCTTAGCAGACCCTCTCTACACGGTCTATTGCACCGTTGGCACTGCCAAAGAGCTGTGGAAAAAACTGCAAAAGAAGTACAACGCACAAGATGCGGGTAGTAAGAAGTTCATCGTTGGGAAATTTCTCCAGGAATTCCAAATGATTTTACATCACCTGGATTTGGAAGGAATGAAACCAAACGAGCAGTTTTTGGTTGCATCGATGATTGAAAAGTTACCTCTTCGTGGAATGAGTTTATGAGTTACTTAAACCTCAAGACAAAGGAGATGACCTTTGAAGATCTTATTATCAAACTCCAAATCCAGGAAGATAATAAGAAGACCTTGCCAAGGGGTAGACAACCTGCTGAGGCAAAGGCAAAACTGGCTGAGGCCAAAGGGAACTCAAGCAAGAAGCGGAAGTTCCAGAAAGGCGGCAAGGCCCACGCAGCGGAGATGTTCAGAGGTAACTGTCACCACTATGGGAAACCTGGTCATAGGATCAAGGAATGCCGCAAGCTCAAGACTGAGCAACAACAGAAAACCAAGTCTAAAGGCAAGGCGGATGCTAACGTCGTCAAGGACACGCTCCTGGATCACATGATTGAGGAATTCTCTGCAGTGGTGCTAGAAGCCAACTTGGTTAAGAATCCGATGCAGTGGTGGATGGACACAGGTGCTACCAGTCACATCTGTTCCAACAAAGATGCCTTATCCACATACACACCAGTCACCGACAAGAAGTTGTTCATGGGCAACAACGCTTTCTCTGACGTGCTGGGGGTAGGAAAGGTGGTCCTGAAGATGACTTCCGGTAAGGAGCTCACTCTGAAGGAAGTGATGCACGTCCCAGAGATTAGAAGAAATTTAATTTCTGGACCTTTATTGGTTAATGCTGGTTTTAGGCTAGTGTTTGAATCCAATAAGTTTGTACTCACTAAGAATGGCACATTTGTGGGGAGAGGCTTCGTCTGTGAAGGTCTCTGCAAAGTGAATGACATGTCTGTAATGCGTCCAAGTAATAAAGTTGAACCTTCTTCTTATTTGCTTGCGTCTTCTAATTTATGGCATCATAGATTAGGACACGTTAACTACAAGTCTATCCAAAGGCTGGTAAGGATGGAGTTGTTGCCGTCTATCGACGTAAACCCTCAACATAAGTGTGAGGTGTGCGTAGAGGCAAAACTCACCAAGCTTCCTTTTTTATCCGTCGAAAGGAATACCGCTCCTCTAGAACTTATTCACACAGATATATGTGATTTGAAGTTCGCACAAACTAGAGGGGGAAATAAGTACTTTGTGACATTCATTGATGATAGCACAAGGTATTGTTACCTTTACTTGTTGAAAAGTAAGGATGAAGCCTTTGAAGCATTCCGACGTTACAAAGCAGAAGTTGAGAACCAACTAAGCCTATGGATTAAATCCATTCGTAGCGATAGAGGGGGAGAATATGTAGCGCCATTTGAGGAATACCGTGCCCAAGAAGGCATTATTCATCAAATGACGGCTCCATACTCACCTCAATCAAATGGTATGGCGGAACGTAAGAACCGCACATTGAAGGAAATGATGAATGCCTTTCTTATCAATTCCGATCTTCCCCAAAACATGTTGGGAGAAGCCGTCCTTACCGCTAATACGATTGTTAACAGAGTCCCACATAAAGGTAAGGACAAAACTCCATATGAATCATGGAAGGGAAAGAAACCCACCTATAAATATTTTAAGGTGTGGGGTTGTTTGGCAAAGGTTGAAGTACCCAAGCCAAAGCGAGGTCAAGATTGGGCCTAAGGATCGTAGATTGCATATTCATCGGATATGCAAATAACAGTAGTGCTTATCTCTTCTTAGTGCATAAGTCAGATATTTTAGATATCCACCAGGGTACAATAATGGAATCAAAGAATGCTCTATTCTTTGAAGGCACCTTTCCTAGAAAGGAAAAAGACATAACCTCTCACAAACAAGGTTATGCACAAAGCTCTCAAGAACCGGGAGTCGTTGACGGCCCGGATCTAGATGATCCAAATCTAGCGGATCTCGAGGTGGCTGAACATCCGGAATCTAGTGTTCCAGATTCTCAGAACTTGGAGACTCCAGAGATGGATCTAAGGCAAAGTAAAAGAGCTAGGAAGGACAAATCCTTCGGTCTTGACTTTGTAGCTTATATGGTTAATGATGAACTAAGGATAATTGCTAAGGCGTTGTCAACTCCAGAAGCACCGCTCTGGAAAGAAGCTATTGAGAGTGAAATAGGATCCATTCTACATAACCATACTTGGGAGTTGGTTGATCTTCCTCCGGGAAATAAACCGTTGGGTTGTAAATGGATACTCAAACGGAAATATAAAGCAGATGGGTCTATAGACAAGTACAAGGCCAGGTTGGTAGTCAAGGGCTATCGGCAGACAGAAGGCTTTGACTACTTTGACACATACTCTCCAGTATCCCGGATGACATCCATACGGGTATTCATTGCGATCACAGCTTTGCGTGACCTTAAGATACACCAAATGGATGTCAAGAAAGCCTTCCTAAACGGTGATTTGGAAGAAGAAATTTATATGGACCAACCCGAGGGGTATGTGGTTCAAGGGCAAGAGAAGAAAGTCTGTCGACTTGTCAAATCTCTGTACGGGCTGAAACAAGCCCCGAAGCAATGACACAAAAAATTTGATAGTACTTTATTATCGAAGGGTTTTGCCATTAATGAGTGTGATAAATGTGTCTACACGAAAGGTAACTCTGACTCATTCGTTATGATATGACTGTATGTAGACGACATGTTGATCACAGGAAGCAGTCCTAGGGTAATCCTAGAGACTAAGAACATGTTGAAACAATGCTTTGACATAAAGGATATGGGTATCGCAGATGTCATCATAGGGATTAAAATCTCTAAACATCTGACGGACTGGTCTTATCTCAGTCTCACTACATCGAGGATGTTTTGATAAAATTCAAGATGTTAGAAAATTCACCGATAAAGTCACCAATGGATACAAATCAAAAGCTTGATAAAAATCTTGGTGTACCCGTATACCAGGAGCAATATGCACAGGTGATCGGTAGTTTGATGTATATAACAAACTGCACCCGACCTGATATTGCTTATACTGTCAATAAGTTGGCTAGGTTCACCCGTAATCCGAGTGATAATCACTGGAAGGCGTTGAATCGAGTATTACAATACCTGAAATACACGTTAACTTTCGGGTTACACTATTCGAGATATCCAGTTGTACTAGAGAGGTACAGTGATGCAAACTGGATATCTGATATAGAGAACACCAAGTCCACCAGTGGGTATGTATTTACAATTAGTGGTGGGGTTGTGTCTTGGAAATCCTCTAAGCAAACTTGCATCGCCCGATCCATAATGGAATCGGAGTTTATCGCTTTAGACAAAGTAGGAGAAGAACCTGAATGGCTTCATGACTTCTTAGAGGATGTTCCGTGTTGGAACAAACCCGTACCTTCGGTAATGATCCACTGCGACATTCAGTCGCTCTAGGAAGGGCACATAATTCTATGTACAACGGCAAGTCTCGTCATATTCGACGGAGGCATAAGACCGTTAGGCAACTGATCACCACGGGTATAATATCACGGAGGCATAAGACCGTTAACCTTCAGTGTGGGTGAAGGTTAAGTGTCCAAAACCTTTAATGATCCTCACCGGCTGAGGTTAGGTTTGGGGAAACTTTTAATGGTTCCTAACACTTGTAAAGTGGGGTATAGCAGGATACCTTGTAGAAGACCACCTATTTAAGTGCGAGGACGGGCCGCCTCAAATGAACGCACTTAAGAATCCAAGAAGTTGTCCATGGCCAAAACGGACGAAACATTACGAAGAAGAGAGTAAGGGAATTTGTTGTGTTGGTACTATTGACTTGGCTTACACTAAACACTGACGGTTCAAGACATCACGTTCACCGCGGTAAGTAAGTAAGTCCGATGGTATTTAACTATGGAAGGTTCAAAGTGAAGCTACCTCTCCTTATGCAACATCGGTCCCATTTGAAATATTCTTTGGAAATGAAAAGGCACGATGTGAGTGCGCCAAAATCTCTTTCAAGAGGGGATTGTTGGAAATTTGCCTTTGGCGGGAGTTGCGACCGACCAACCTTAACGACTTAAACACTAGTGTTACGCATGTTGGAGAATCCGATTCTTCACACGTGCATGATCTATTAAGTACGTAGATAACCGTAGGGCCAAGGATCGTCAAATTTCGTTGTGAAATGAAAGAGATATTGGTCCACGAAGTGAGGTGTTTGAAGCATGGAAAAGTGTGGTATGGGATCAATTATCCCTCATCGGTGGAGGAAGAAAGAATTATTTTGTTTATAAGACTCAAAGTTGGCTTGGGGTTTGGGACTCCAAGGGGTATCCCATGTGTTTAAAGGAGGGAGGACCTAGATGTGCTTCAGTTCGAGGAAAGCCCACACGCGCGTCGCCGCCGCCCGCCCGTCCGGTTCCTGGTTCGTGGGCCACGGGCCATGGCCTGTGCTTCTTCTGATATTATCTTTTTGGACCAGAGAACTTTGCCAGATGTACAGTTTGATCCCTGAAGTTTCATATGTACAGTTTGGACCAGAATTCTTTCATATGTACAGTTTGGTCCCTGAAGTTTCAAGAAAGTCAGAATTGGGCAGAGAGATCAGAAACGTCAACATCACTCAATTCAGCCATTTATTTTGACTGAATTACTCTTCCTAAATGGCCAAAGTAATGGCACTTATGGAGGCAGTTCATGAGCCTCTCCTTCAACTATATAAAGACCCCTTGTCACCATTGTTGAGGTACACACAAAACAGACGAAAAACAGAAACAAAGAGTTCTTCCTACAACCTTCCAAGCATCATTTCATTACTCAAAATTCTTCACGGTAGCACTTGAGTTTCCTTTGCTCAATTGTTCCATTGTTGTTTTATCCTGGGAGACAATTGTCCAGGACGTATAAAGATACATACGGGGCAATATTGTCTTAAAGACAGAGTGCAACACTCGACTCAGCATATACAAAAACAGTTTCAGTTTCTTGTTCAACATAATTGTAATTTCAGTTTGTTATTGAATTATAATTTCAGTTCTTCTATTACTTAGCAGTTACTTGTAATTTTCGTTTCCTGCACCTTTGTAAGCAAAAAAAGATTACTACCATAATTACAGATGTACAAGATCACTAATAATATCACAAGAATATACGGTGTATATTCTATTACAATAAAATAGTATAAAAACTTGGCAGATATATATAAATATAGGAGTAATAGTATGCATGACGAACAATTCACATCGCTTTCAAGCTAGTAGTTGAAGAAATGATCTAGTACAGAGATCTTGTAAATAGTTTAGTACTAGATTCAGTTTGTTTAATTATATAAACATATATGTTATGTATATAATAGATAGTAGAAATTAAAGCAACTTCCCTAGTGGGTTGATGCATGTTTGATATAACCTGTCTGGTATAATAGTCATAATCTTAAATTAAATTAATTTGGGGCCAGTTTCATACGTTAACTTTTTGTCTCTCAAATGAATTATTGTTTCGCTAATCCGTCAAGATATTGCTTTTGCAATCATTTGAAAAAAAAAGAGGTATGAATTAAAAAGGACAATAAAGGAGAAATACCGATAAGTTATTAAATCCAGCATACCTTTTTTCAAAAAGTAGAGAAATATTTGAATTAGCTTATAAGCTTAACCATATACTCCCCCGGGTTTACAATAAGTGTTTACTTATCATTTTTCACACTCCTTAATAAAAGGCTAACTCCTAGAAAGAAATAGGTATTTTGTCTTAACTACTCTTATTTAATAAGATTCTTGCTTATTTATTACCTTGAGTAAATAGGGTCAAATCTGAAAAAATAAATTTTTTTTGATTTTTGATTTTATAAGTGGACACTTATTCTGAACAAAAATAAAAAGGCTAACTTGACACTTATTTTGAACCGGATGGAGTACTATCTAATTATAGCTATCAAACTTCGCAATTTATTATAAGTGAACAAGTTATTCGTTAGGTTAATTAATTACAGGCATTTTATTGATTTTTCTCTGTGAGCATCACTACAAATGCACTTCTCCAAGGTATTCACAAGAGAAAAAGGATATCAGAAAAAATCTAATTAATTATATGCGTGTAATAGTCTCAAATGGAAATTATGTACACTACAAACACACTTTAGATGAGTGCATTGCTTTCCTAATTAATTATGCTTTTATATATATATATATATATATGGTCTCTAATGGTACTTAAGAATAATGTAAATCAATCTTTTTATATTAGGAGCCAAGTCCCCACTTAGATATGCTAAAATCATGCATGTCGGTTGATGCAAGCATTTAGATCCTGCTACATTTTAATAACCAATATATTCAAGAGACGAGTAATATGTCATAGAGTACTACTAGTATCTTTTGCACTATGATAAACTTTTAGGTCCATTTTCTTTTCTACTTGATTATACAAAATGTCTAAATAATGTATTAACCTTATTATGTAAAAATATATCAAGCATATATCAGGCAATTCTAGAAAATCAGGGCTCTTTTTATCGTGCTTAACATTCTATAAGCAAGTTGCTAGCTAGTTGGTATATATATGTAAATTTATAATCGCTAAAAGTTATTGCACAAATCAAGAACTCCATAAAAAAAAATATTAAACGGATACTTGTAAAGTTGTCAAAGCTATTGCGCGAGACCATTCGGTATGTCTTCCTCTCAACTCCTCTTACATATTGTTGGCGGTAGAATGAAGCACTTGCCTAAGGTTGAGGAGAGAAAAGGGAACCTACTCATATATTTATAGGGTATCAAGTCTTGATCTAATCGACCGCCCTCCCCATAATTTTTTTTATTAGATTCTTAATAGGGAAATTCACACAAATGGCCCTATTTTGGGGTGGTCTTTAATTTTTTCCCTTCGACACTTTAAGTAACAAAAAAGTGATCGAAAATATTTCTGACATTGAAAAAAAATAAAATAGAAATTCGGATCTATGACCTAATTTCGTAAGACAAAATTTCATAAAAACTATGCATATTCGGATATAGGTACATAGAAACTATGCCTTGTCTGGCATAGTTCTGTAGAAAAGAATTATGTCGGACAAGACATAGTTTCTATGTAACTTTGTCGGATGAGACATAGTTTCTGTGAAACCATGCCTTACGAATTAGTACTACATAACTATGTCGGACAAGACATAGTTTTTATGTACCCTTTTCCGAATAAGCAAGCATAGAAATCTTGCCTTTTTGTAAATTTTGAAATTGTTTTCTTGCCTTGTGAATTGTAAATTTTTGCCTAGCAAATAAGGATATTTTAATCAAATTTTTTTTTGAAACAAGGGCAAAAATTAAAAACTTCATATGAAGGGAAACGTGGGAAAAATTGGATCATTTGAACCCAAAATCTCTAATTTTGTAGACTAGCAAATAAGGATATTTTAATCAAATTTTTTCATTAGATGAGAAACAAGGGCAAAAATTAAAAACCAGTTCATATGAAGGGAAATATTCGGTGTGATAATGACAAAAATTGACAATGGGGTGTTGCCATTTGTGCTAATAATGAGATCAATTTTCATGTTATCCGTTATTCCCATCCACCACAATTAACAAACTTCGGGCCCGGTCTACTCTGTGTGTGTTTTTGGGTTTTCCATCTAATCATCGTGGCTACAAATGCTTTGATTTATCCTCTAATAAAATCATCATTAATCGCCATGTCATTTTCGATGAATCCCAATTTCCATTTTCTAAGGATAATACTCTCGTGCCTAGTTCGTCTAATTTTTTGGATGATAATATATCCCCATATGTTATTCAACATTTTCGGACATATACCGCACCCCAAATTCTCCATTGGGCCCACTGCCCGCTGGCCCCACTGGTCCGTCGCCCCCTGCCTATTCCAGTACCACCACTGGACCAGTTCCAGCGATTGGGCCAGTTCTGGAACGGGTCCGATCCATCTGCTCCAGATTACGTGTTTGGCCGCCGGGCCGGCGCTCCTGCAGCGGTCCGACCCAAACCCAGCAAATTCCCAAAATCCGTCCAATTCTCCCTCGAGTCATAGACCAGTCACTCGTAGTCAATGGGGTGTTTTTAAACCAAAAAGACATTTTAATTTACATTCTAATGTTGTTAAATCACCCTTACCCCGAAATCCTGTGTCTACATTAAATGACCCGAATTGGAAAATTGCTATGATCGATGAATTTAATGCTCTTATTGATAATAAGACGTGGGTGTTGGTACCCCGTCCATCTGGTATTAACATTATTCGGTCTATGTGGATTTTTTCTCATAAGGAAAATTCAGATGGTTCATTTGCCCGACATAAGGCGCATCTTGTGGGTGATGGAAAGACTCATCAGGTTGGTATTGATTGTGGTGAGACGTTTAGTCCGGTGGTCAAGCCGGCTACCGTTCACACTGTGCTTAGCTTGGCTATTTCGAAGGCATGGCCTATTTATCAGTTGGATGTCAAGAATGCTTTCCTACATGGTGATCTCGAGGAAACAGTCTATATGCACCAATCGTTGGGATTCAGGGATCCTAACCATCCTCATCATGTCTGTTTGTTGAAGAAGTCCTTATATAGGCTTAAGCAGTCTCTACGGGCCTGGTATACGTGGTTTGTAGACTATATTTCGACTATTGGGTTCACTCACAGCAGATCGGATAATTTATTATTCATCTACCATCATGGTTCATCTGTGGCCTATATCCTATTATATGTGGATGATATTATTTTGACAGCCTCTTTCGATGCCTTGCGCCAGTTTATCATGACATTGCTCAGCCCTGAGTTTGCTATGAAAGACTTGGGGCCCTTGAGCTACTTTTTGGGGATTGCTATCACTCGACATTTCGATGGGTTATTCTTATCTCAACGGAAGTATGCAACTAAGATCATCGAGTGGGCGGGGATGTCATCCTGTAAGTCCACTTCCACTCCAGTTGACACGAAGCCCAAGCTAAGTGCCACGGCCAGCGTACCCTACGAGGATCCGACCCGCTATCACAGTCTGGCAAGGGCCCTTCAGTATCTTACCTTTACGAGACCGAATATTACATATGTTGTCCAGCAGGTGTATTTGTTCATGCATGATCCCAGAATTGAGCACATGAATGCACTCAAATGCATCATTCGGTATATTCAAGGTATACTTGACTATGGTTTGCATTTTTATCCTTCCTTGACGTCCACACTTGTCTTGTATATAGATGTTGATTGGGGTGGCTGTCTCGACACCAGACGATCGACGTCAGGCTATTGTATGTTTCTTGGCAACAACTTGGTCTCCTAGTCTGCAAAGCGTCAGTCAACTCTATCCCACTCAAGTGCCGAGGCTGAATATCGAGGGGTAGCTAATGTGGTCTCGGAATCATGTTGGTTACGTAATTTGCTTGTAGAACTTCATTGTCCCATTCAGAAGGCAACTTTGGTGTATTGCGATAATATTAGTGCCATCTACCTTTCTGGTAATCTGGTTCAGCACCAATGCACTAAGCATATCGAAATGGACATTCACTTTGTCTGTGAAAAGGTTGATCGTGGTCAAGTTCGCGTATGCCATGGTAATGTTGTAATGTAATTAGTATTGTACACTTACCATAATAATTGTATTACCATAAATGTAATCCAAGTAGAATAAGGTTTTAGGAGTAGAATAGGAATAAGATTCTCCTATTATGGAAATATGTAACTTGTATAAATAGTCTTTCAATTAATGAAAATAATCAAGGGATTATTTCTTTCAGGGTGTTTATGCTATCCACATTTTCCATCAACTACAATAAACAAACTTCAAGCCCGTTCTACCGCTTGTGTGTTTTTGGGTTATCCATCAAATTATCGTGGTTACAAGTGTTTTGATTTATCATATCATAAAATTATAATCAGTCGTCATGTCATTTTTTATGAAACCCAATTTCTATTTACTAAAGTGAGTAGTCCCGTGTCTAGTTCATATAATTTTTTAGATGATGGGGTCCCGCCATATCTTATACATCATTTATTGGATCAATCCCATGCCACTGATCCGCCAGTAGGCCCACTTCCTGCTGGCCCACAACAACCATCCCAGTCCACTCACGCCTCTAGACCGTCTTCTTCAAGACTTTCTAGTGGGCCGTCTGCCCAGTACACCGTTCCAGCCCAGTCCCAGCCTTGTCCTGCTCCAGTTCCTATTTCCCGAGTTGGTCCAGCAGGCCCACTGCCTGCTGGCCAGTCCGCCACTGCTCCAAATTATGCCCCAAATCCACCCATTTCCACCTCGAGTCAAGGGCATGTTACTCGTAGTCAAAAGGGTATTTTTAAACCGAAAAGACATTTTAATCTAAATTTTAATGTTCTTACATCCTCTCTACCCCGTAACCAAGTGTCTGCAATAAATGACCCAAATTGGAAATTGGCTATGAACAACGAATATAATGCTCTTATTGAAAATAAGACGTGGGAGTTGGTGCCCCGTCCTTCTGGTGTTAATATTATTCAGTCTATGTGGATTTTTACTCATAAAGACAATTCTGACGGTTCTTTTGTGAGGCATAAGACTCATCTTGTAGGTGATGGTAAAACTCAATAGGTTGGCATGGACTGTGGAGAGACGTTCAGTCCGGCTGTTAAATTGGCTACCATTCGCACCGTTCTTAGTTTAGCCCTTTCAAAATCGTGGCACATTCATCAGTTAGATATGAATAATGCTTTCTTGCATGGTGATATTAAGGAGACTGTTTATATGCATCAGCCATTGGGTTTTCGAGACCCCAATTATTCTAATCATGTTTGTTTGTTGAAAAAGTCCTTATATGGGCTTAAGCAGGCTCCACGGGCTTGGTATAAGAGATTTACAGACTATGTTTTGTCTATTGAGTTTTCTCACAGCAGGTCTGATAATTCTTTATTTATATATCGTCGTGGTACTTTCCTGACTTATATTCTATTATATGTGGATGATATTATCTTGACTGCCTCTTCTGATATTTTGCGCAAGTCTATCATGACACTGCTCAGTTCTGAGTTTGCTATGAAAGACTTGGGGCTCTTTAGTTACTTCTTGGGGATTGTTGTCACTCGTCATGTAGGTGGGTTATTCTTATCACAACGAAAGTATGCCGCTGAGATAATTGAAAGGGTTGGTATGTCCTCGTGTAAGTCTACTTCCACTCCAGTTGATACGAAGCCCAAGCTAGGTGTTGTGGCTTGCTCCCCTTACGAGGATCCTACCCACTATCGTAGTCTTGTAGGGGCTCTTCAGTATCTTACTTTCACGAGACCGGATATTACGTATGCCGTACAACAGGTGTGTTTGCTTATGCATGATTCCAGGGTTGAGCACATGAATGCGCTCAAGATCACATATCTCGTATACAGATGTTGATTGGGGTGGTTGTCCAGACACCAGACGATCTGCGTCTGGTTATTACATGTTTCTTAGTAATAACTTGGTCTCATGGTCTGCGAAGCGACAATCTACGTTATCACGCTCTAGTGTAGAGGCCGAGTATCGAGGGGTAGCCAATGTGTTGTCTGAATCATGTTGGTTACGTAATCTTCTCTTAGAACTTCATTGTCCCATTCAGAAAGCTACCTTAGTCTATTGTGATAATATTAGTGCCGTCTATCTTTTTGGTAATCCGGTTCAACATCAGTGCACTAAACACATCGAGATGGATATCCACTTTGTTGACGAAAAGGTAGCTCGTGGACAAGTACGCGTCTGTCATGTCCCTTCCAAGTATCAAATTGCAGACATCTTTACTAAGGGTCTTCCCTCGGTTCTGCTTGAAGATTTTAGGGACAGTCTCAGCGTACGAAGACCGCCCGCTATGACTGCGGGGGTGTGATAAATATACACGGTATACCCGTGATATACACCCTTCTGTATACCGTGCATATCACGGAATTCCAAGCCAAGTAGGAACCTGATATACACAGTATACCAGTTGTGTATACCTATGTCTTTTGTAATAGGTTATATGTATTTAATTATGTATTGTACACTTACTATAATTGTAGTCTTCTTGTACAAATAGAATAGAAATTTATGAGTAGAATAGAAATATGATTTGTTCATATTATGAAAATTGTAAATTTGTATATATACTCTTTTCATTAATGAAAATAATTAAGAGATTTTTTCTGTGACTTAGGTATAATATGGAATTCAAAGTAAACAGCACAGATATTGTACCATATCGATCTATTTAGCTCGTTATATTAACTACACGAACCATTTAATAAAAGTTCCAATAGCTGAGCATTAACTTAAAAATAACCTTCATAATGCACAAAAAACGAGAATAAAGTTGGATGCGAAATTTCTTTCTAAGAGCAACGGTTATGTTTTGTTTATTGCCACATTTAACTTACTCCAGCGAATCTGTATGCATTCATGAAATTTATCAATAGCTTTTTGCAATTTATTTCATAGAATAAAGCATAATTATCTGAACATGCTTTTTCAGTAATAGCTCATTATTTTCAACAGTAACAAGACATGAAATCAATCTTATGATATCTCTTAAACCCTCTTTCAAATATTAGTAATATATAGTAATGAACAAATTCGAGATATGAAAAATAATGAATATTTTCTAATATAAAATTCTCATATATCTTCATCGGTATTAATTATAGAGTATTATTTTTTTATTTCGCCCGATGATCGATATATATCGATATTAGGTCCTGATTAATTTAGATTTGTGTCTCGTAAAACTTATTTAAGAAAGATTTTTTTAATACTGAGGACTAAAACTCAAAACTATAATTATGGGATCCAATTCATTCCACTACGATTGAAGTTGGTAGCTTTATTTATCTTAGACAAGACTACTAATCAAGTATGAATTTAGAGTATGGGGCTATGTTTACAAGATTTGTGTACTCTATTCTTCAACAAAATAGTGGAGTATATTTGTATAATATACTTTGACGAATGGACAAGTTGTCATCATATTGCCTCAAACAATGTCTTCACCTGTCTTTAACTCAAACACAACATCCTTTTCAACTGTAGTCAAAATACAATATAATCTTATGTTGTTTCATTTTCCTTTTTTCTCTTACTTTATTTAATGGTTTGGAAAAGGAAGAAAGAGAGGGAGAAGGTGTAATACAAGAGAATAGGGTTGTTTGTGGAAAACCAAAAGAACGGATTAAATAAAAGATAAAATCAAATTGAAAAAGAAAACTAACATTTTCTTAGTTTGATACTTTGATTTGATTTTGATTTTAAATTTTAAAACATCCATAAAATTTGGGTTGGTTTTGAAATAAAAAACTATCATTACTGCTTGGTTACTGTGGGTTCGATCGAGGTCTAGGGCTGTACTGTGATTGGTAGGGGCATTTAGTTTGTCTAAGATAAAGGAATAATTAATCTACTATTACAGGTTAAAATTTATTGATAGTATAATATGTAAAGTAAATCCCATCTTTTTTTTTTTTTTTTTTTACGAAGCAACCCGCAGCCGCTACTCTCTCGAGTGCGCATAGGGTAAACCCCGGGCTGACGCAATAGCCTGCAAACCACGTCAGTCGATTAACCACACTTAGCAAGCCATGTGTGATAGGCTCAACCAAGAAGATTTATGTAGGGGATCGAACTCGTGACCTTGCGGTCCAGCGCTCTACTGCTACACCAACTTGGCTACCCTTGCGGGTATAAGTAAATCCCATCTCTATATATACCCTCGTGAGTCTTCATTACACAAACTAAAAGAAAATACTCAATCCTCAAAATTACCATGACAACATCTCAAACTTCTCCACAAATTCCTCCCAAATATTTACAAGAGGATGGCTCAAGTGAAGAGTGTAAGAAATTGCTCTCTATCCTACCAAAAGAAAAAGGATGGATTGGAACATATATCTACAATTACCAAGGTTTTTGGACATCACCAAGATTAATCCAAGGTGTGATTGCATGTCAACAACAATTTCAATCTCAAGATAGCGATATCATCCTTGTTACAACTCCTAAATCAGGAACCACTTAGTTAAAATCACTTTTATTTGCTCTAGTGAATCGAATGATACACCTTATTTTTGAATAAAATCACCTTTTACTTGGAACTTAAACTCTATATGTCGATGGCCAAGTCCCTAATTTTTCATCCTTCAAAGCACCAAGACTTTTCTCAACTCATTTGCCCTATGCTTCATTACCAAAGTCTGTCCAAGATTCAAGAACCAAACTTGTTTACTTGTGTAGGAATCCTAGGGACACTTTTATTTCTATGTGGCATTTCCCAAACAGTTTAAGACTTGGTCACATAGATACCAATTTCATTGAAGAAATGTTTGATCTTTTTTGTAAGGGCGTGAACCTTTATGGTCCATTTTCGAATCACGTGTTGAATTATTGGAAAGAAAGCATAGAGAAGCCTCACAAAGTACTTTTTTTTGCTATATTAAGAAATTAAAGATCAACCAAAAATGATAGAATATACGTAGTATATTCCTATATTATAGTGTATAATATCACTAATAATATCAAGGAATATATTACGTATATTCTATCAAAAAACTCAACTTAAACGCTTAGCTGAATTCTTGGAATGTCCATTTTCTATACGGAAAGAAAATTGTAGAGTTGTTGATGAAATATTAAGAATGTGTAGCTTTGAGAATTTGAGCAATTTACAGGTGAATAAAAATGGGAAATTGTCAACTGGAGAGGAAAATAAAGTATTCTTTCGTAGAGGGGAAGTTGGAGATTGGAAGAATTGTTTCACTATAGAGATGAGTGAGAAACTCAATCATGTTATTGAACAAAAGTTTCAAGAATCTGGATTAAGATTTTTGTACACTTGATTTAGCATTAATATGCTTTATCCCAATTGAATGCAATTATTTGTTCTGCAAATGAATGTTTGAGTAGTTGTGTTTGAGATTAATGTAAGAAACAGATCACAAAAGTTCTATTGTGGTTCTGGTCCTATTTTAGATGTTGATTATTCAAATAATCACTTAAGTATTAAAAATTATGTAGTAATTTTTTTTATTTTGTCATAGAAAGTCACTTTTCTATAGCTATTACACACCAAACTCTTAAAATTACAACAATAATGACAACAATTTACGTTGAAGGGGATCGTATATATTTCTTTTTGATTTTGGGATTATTTAAGTCCACAGGACCTATAAATGTCAAATTAAGAAGTGAGTCTTGAATCATTCATAAAATTGATCGAAATAATTTTCTGAATGAAATAATGTAGAAGAGTGATTTTTCCTCAACAAAATAATATTTTTATGAGTTTACTACTCCCTCCGCCCAAATTTATTTAAAGGTTGACCAGTTTGAGAGTCAAATAACTCTTTTTTTACTATGATTTTTTCCAATTCTTTTCATATATTGTGAATTATTAATTATGCAGATTTATAGAACTTTTTATGTAGTTTTCAAATATGTAAATTTTATTATAAAATGCTCGAAAAATCTATATTTAAAATTAAGTTGAAAAAAGTTGTTTGACTTCCAAAATTGATCAAACTTTCAAACAAATTGAGATGAAGGGAGTATATAATTTCTAATAATTGAGTGACTAGTAGAAAACTCATTTTAGGTTCTTCTACGTGTGATGTAAAGATGTGGATCGTTTAAATCTCTATTTAGAACTTCGTAAATTAATTAACTAGAACCCACTTTTAAATGTAAAGGTGATTATGATTATGATCCGTCTCGATTTAGCACTTTTAAGATTAGTTAGAACTCACTCAGCATGTAAAAAGTGACGATAATTAATTATGATAATGATTATGATGACAATAATAAAATACTGACAATCATCATCATCACACTCATCTCTCAATTCTTTCTTTCATTTTTTTTTATATCCAGCTTTCTAGCTTACACCAGACTATTCCTGAAGATAATAGTACCGATCCCTCAATGCTACTATCCAGTAAATCGCGGGATGTGCCTGAATGACCAGTGTTTCATTTTCTTTAATCTTGGATATTAAGATACAATACTTTGTTAATAAAGTTTTTCAAATATCATTTTCACACTATAGAATCTCTAATTAACCACCACTATATTACTTCCTTCGTTCCAATTTACGTAATTGCTTGATTAGATATGGAGTTAAAAAAAACTTTGAAATTTAAATGTCTAAAACAAATTGTAGGTTTTTGCTTGGTCACAAATCATCTCATTAAGAATAAAATTAAAAGTTTAAAGTCAAATTATTTTACATATATAAATGAATCATTCTTGAAGGGAGTCTTGGAGTAACTCGTAAAGTTGTTGTCATGTGACCAGGAGGTCATGGGTTCAAGCCGTGAAAACAGCCTCTTGCAGAAATGTGAGATAAATCTGCATACAATAGACCCTTGTGGTCCGACTCTTCCTCGGATTTCGCGCATAGCGGGATCTTAGTGCACCGGGCTGCCCCTTTAAATGAATTATTCTTGTGTAATCAAATTAAAGAGAAAACAATATCAAATAAATTGAGACAAAAAATATATTATGTATATACGTATATTAGATTTTCATGGTTATATTTAATAGTGATATAATAAACAACAAGGAACTATCTTGAATTGAAATCATTACTTGACAAAGAGGCCATTGCCTAAAGGACAAAAGAGAGCATAAAGTGAGATTGTCTCACCAACTATTCTGATGAAGTTGTGACACTCACGTTAATATTGTTGATACTCTATTGTACTTTATAAAGCAGTACGGAAAGTAAATAACTATTACAAGTATTCGAAAGGATGAACAAATATTCGATCTTCAGAAATTGAATCTTGTTGACCAAATAGGCCAATCTTCAAAACTACCGCAATCTTGTTGTGTCTTGAATCTTGATAACCTGAAATCAAGAAACAACTAAATCTGGATGGTTACAACATTGTGTGTTGAGTCGAGTGATAGCCCTCTGTCCTTAAGACAAGATTGCCCCGTATATATCCTTTTACGTTAGCGGGCAATAGTCTCCCAAGATAAAACAACACTTTAATCTCAACGCTACAAAGCCAATAGGTTGAGCCTGACGAAGAAAACAAATATGAATTGACTTGCTGAAGATATGGAATAGGAAGGAAGAGTTTCTCTTTACTCTTCTCTTTTGTCTCTGTGTATATATAGTGTGTCTCTGTTGTGTATATCTTGTGTATATGAGGGTGTTTGGTCAGTGATTTTCGTCACTGGTTTGCAGTGTTTCTGGTCACTGTTTTGTGTGCAATATTACTGTTTTCCAGTCTATATCTCTGTAACGAATTGAGCCAAAGGAGGCTCAATATATAGCATGGAGGAGGGGCTAAACAACTGCCCAAAACATGATTGTTAATGGCCATTAGGAGGGCATTAAAATAGCCAAGTAATGGCTGTTAATGACCATTGAAGGAGGCTGCTTAATGGACATGAATGAGAGTGAAAATGGAGGAGTTAATCAGCCAAATAATGGCTGGTTAATGCTTCATAAAACAGTCCAACGGTATGCCTTCCGTCACCCCACAATCAACTTTCCAGAAACTCTAGGAACCAAACTGTAAATATTGAAACTTCAGGGACCAAATTGTACATATGAAAGAATTCAGGTCCAAACTGTACATATGAAACTTCAGGGATCAAACTGTACATCTGACAGAGTTCTCTGGTCCAAAAAGATAATATCAAAAAGTCCCCACAGCCCACACCCCACGACCCACGACCCACGACCCGAGCCCGACGGCGCGCGTGTGGGATTAGCCTTGAACCCAACCACATCTAGGTCTTCCCTCCTTTAAAAACATGGGATACCCCTTGGGGTCCCAAACCTTTTACCAATTAGAGACTTATATAGAGAGTAATTCTTCCTATTCCTACCGATGTGGTAGATTTGTCCCACACCACATTTCCCTACCTCAAACACCTTACTTCGTGGACCAATATCTCTTTCATTTATCAATGAAATTTGACGATTCTTGGCCCTACGGTCATCTACTCACTTCGTAGATCATGTATGTGTAAAGAGACAAAGCCTCCAACATGCGGAACACTAGTGTTTGATTCATCAAATATGGGTGGACGCATCTCCCCGCCAAAGGCAAATTTCCAACAATCCCCTCTATGAAAGAGAGATTGTGGCGCACACACAAGGTGCCTACATTTCAGCAATCTTTCAGCGAAAAGATATTACATCAGGAGAGGTAGCTTTCGCTTTGAACCTTCCCTAGTTGAATACCATCGGACTTATTTACTGTGCGGTGAACGTGATGTCTTGAACCGTCAGTATTTAGTGTAAGCCAAGACAACGATATCAACACAATAACTTTTCTTATTCATTTTTCTTCTTACGTTTTTATCCGTTGTGGCCATGGACACACTTGGATTCTTAAGTGTGTTCATTTGAGGCGGCCATCCTCCCACTTAAATAGGTGATCTCCTACAAGGTATCCTGCTATATCCCACTTTATAAGTGTTGGGAATCATTAAAAGTATCCCCAACCTTAACCTCAACCGTTTGAGGATCTTTTAAAGGTTTGGAAGCTTAACCTTTACCCACCATGCAGGTAGCACTTTAATGTCTATCACGGGAATAGCTTTGGATTCATGTTTCCGTACAGAAATCATCATCCGAAGTGCTTCTTGCTTCCACCGAAGCGCTCAACTGAACCTTTTGCAGCTTAGTTTTCCCATTGAACCAAATTCTTGGGATCTCCAATCAGTATGGTTGGGTTACCACCGCAAAGGTTCGTATTATTTGGGTTTTAAGCCCATTCCCCTAGACAGGCAGAACACTTGGTTTCGGGTAGTCCCTTAGTTAGTAAACAAGGATGTGACACCCGTGATAATCAACTGACATACGGTCTTATGTCTCTTGACAGATCCTGACAGATATGTCCAGACGCCGTCATCTGTGTCTTTCCTGAAGTCGACCGGCTAGCCACAATATATAACTGCTGAAGACACGGGTTTCTCCCATTAAGGGACGTCCTCTAATGAGTCGTGAAGTTACTCAACTTCTTTCATGCTTTGTATAAAGCGATAAACTCCGATTCCATCATGAATCGGCCGATGCAAGCTTGCTTAGAGGATTTTCCAAGACCCACCATACACATTTGCTTGTGGCTTTGGTGTTCTTCAGATCTGATGTCCAGTTTGCATCACTGTGTTCTCCCAAAACCGCCGGACATCCAGAATACTATAATCTGTAGATAAGCGAATAATTTAGATATCGTCATATTCGACTTAACGCCTTCTACCGATCATGTATTAAAATTATCCGTGAATCTTAGTTCAACTGACCTGCTTTGTAGGACGATACTAGGTCGGTTGTAGTGTGTACAATACATTGAACTACACGTGACCTGAGCATATCGCTCTTTGTCTATGGGTGCACCATGATTCCAATCAGTTCTATGATTCATATCCATTGGTGGCTTCAACGAGACTGTTAATTATCGACCAGCCCGTTAGATGTCTTAGAAATCCAATTCCTAAGATGTCATCTGTGATACCCATATCTTTCATATTGAGACTTTGTTTCAATATGACTTTTACTTTCAGACTGTTGATTCTCCAACTGTTGGCTTTCTATCTTCAGAGTCAATGTTTCTGTGGTCGATTCATTATTTCGTTTTATCCGAAACTTTCGGGACCAAAATATAAACATTTCGGGGACCAAAATGATAGTTCGGGGAAGAAGCCCAACGATCCAAAGCAAACCAACTCGATTCTCTTCTTCCAAATCTTCGGTTGGGAAGGTTGTTTCAACATCCATGCCACGCAAGGCGCAATGGCCCCTGGATGTTAAGCTACTCACAAGGGAGCACATTTTACAACCCAAAGGTTCTTTTCCGGAGGAAGATAAACCATTACAGAAGTATGGTTCTATATGATGGAATATATTTCTCTCTTTAGCTTCTTTCCAAAGCAGCGCTTTTGGAGATGACAATTCTTTGTTAATTGTCCATGGTTCATTTTCAACCATACAAGCTAGAAGGCATGGAACAAGTATTTATCCCCTCTTTGCTCCGTCTCGGTTCAACATCTAGAATCCCTGAGTTCTGCAGATCTGGAATATTAAGTTCCGGATAGCCAGCAACTTTCGAGTCTTGTAGACACAGAACGTCTAGTTCCGGACAGTCAGACCCTCGCGGGTTCTTGTTAACCTTGAGCAATTACTCCTTTTTTTCCTTTTTCAAGGAAAGCTATCTTCAAAGAATTCAGCATTCTTTGACACCAAGAGGCGATTAACACTACTGTTATTTGCAGATCTAGTGGATATGCAATCTACAGTCTTAGGTACAACTTGACCTGTTTCAGTATTCCAACTTTTACCAAGCCACCCCACATAATTTGGGCGTACGACTTTGCGCTTGGCTAACACTGTTGGACCGAGGTGAGTAATGAAAAGTCGTTTAATGAACGATGCTTCACATTCTCCCCCTCTATCGCTATGAATTTTTCAATCCATAGCATAGTTGAGTTCCAACTTCTGCTTTGTAGCGCTTATCCGCTTCAGCAACTTCATATTTGCCTTTCAACAAACAAAGGATTCCATACGTTGTACCATCATCAATGAAGATCACAACGTACTTGTCTCCCCCCTCTATTTTGTATAAACTTCAAATCACCCTAGTAGGTGTGACTAAGTTCTAGAGGAGCGGTGCTTCTTTCGCTATTCCTTTGACGGAATTTGGAAAGGTGATTTTTCCTCTTCGTCTACCTCACATTCATTTTAAGGGTTTATGACGACAGAAGGCAACAATATCAACATCGTTAGCTTTTGAATGACTTGCTATTTGACGTGTCTTAATCTATGATGGCATAGATACACGGATTACAAATATATCATTTATTTGGCTACAGACATATTGTACCATTCTTAGTTATTACAGACCTGTTGGACTAGTCTCAAACCAGCTTGACCAATAGCGTCCCTTAAACCAAGTTTGGGACATGTATCACCTCATCTTAGAGTGATTACATTCCTTGAAGTCCTATTGAGGACAACCTCTCCAACCCCTTCTAATTTAGAGGTGGCGTTGCTTCACATGAACAACCTCTTGCCCGTGGTTAGGGCGTAACCGGATCATATGTGATCTAGATACTATGGCCCACTCGAGTTGCTTTGGCAGACTGAGTGTCCAATTTCTTTTCTGCCTTTCTTTAGGCCTTCAGATCATTTAAGACCTGGAAACTCTGGCCCACCTTACTAGGTGTCCATTACTTTTCCTATGAAATGAATTCTGGCCCCACTCCAGTCGCCCGGAGGCTTTATATGACTAAGTGTCCAATATCATCCTATGAAGGATCTTCTGTCAAATAGTGTGACAGGCTCAACGTCTTTAGCTTTTAGACTACTTCCGTTATGATTGGTGCCCAGACAATTCTTGGCGCTTACTTAAGAGTGGTAACAGTTTTCGCACAGTTAGTGGATCTTTCTCCATCGTATGTGCGAACATACTTTACACACTTTTAATCATTAAACTTAAAAGAACGGATCTTTTTAAGTCGTTTACAAAATCCAATCTTTAAATGGGAAAGAAGAAGAGATTAAACTTCTGATTTTTAAAGCGTAAGGAATATAAATTAATTTAATATTCCTCCTTACATTAATCCATTTTTAATCAGACATCATTTAATCTTTATTCTTGATAAGTAAGAAAAATACTTATCCCAATTTTGGATTCTTTGCCTGGGCCAGATATAGGCCTTCTGCTGCAAGATAGTACCACATCTTCAGCCTTCTCCTCTTGTCCTAATTGACATCCTTAGGCTCTCGTTAACGCTTGTTCCTACCACTCTTGGGAGCGGTGACACCACGAAGACGTTGACTTTCAACGGCATCATCATCACTTTCTTCTACCAGAAGACCACAACCATATCCAGATTTGGTCACACAATTTTTGACCAACATCTTTCGAACACTAATAGTAATACAATACAATCTTGTCTTAAGTTGTTGGTACTCTATTGTACTTTATAAAGCAGTACGGGAAGTAAATAACTATTACAAGTATTCGAAAGGATGAACAAATATTCAATCTTCAGAAATTGAATCTTGTTGACCAAATAGGCCAATCTTCAAAACTACCGCAAGCTTGTTGTGTCTTGAATCTTGATAACATGAAATCAAGAAACAACTAAATCTGGATGGTTACAACGTTGTGTGTTGAGTCGAGTGATAGCCCTCTGTCCTTAAGACAAGATTGCCCCGTATATATGCTTTTACGTTAGCGGGCAATAGTCTCCCAAGATAAAACAACACTTTAATCTCAACACTACAAAGCCAATAGATTGAGCCTGACGAAGAAAACAAATATGAATTGACTTGCTGAAGATATGGAATAGGAAGGAAGAGTTTCTCTTTACTCTTCTCTTTTGTCTCTGTGTATATAGTGTGTCTCTGTTGTGTATATCTTGTGTATATGAGGGTGTTTGGTCAGTGATTTTCGTCACTGGTTTGCAGTGTTTCTGGTCACTGTTTTGTGTGCAATATTGTTGTTTTTCCAGTCTATATCTCTGTAACGAATTGAGCCAAATGAGACTCAATATATAGCATGGAGGAGGGGCTAAACAACTGCCCAAAATATGGTTGTTAATGGCCATTAGGAGGGCATTAAAACAGCCAAGTAATGGTTGTTAATGGCCATTGAAGGAGGCTGCTTAATGGACATGAATGAGAGTGAAAATGGAGGAGTTAATCAACCAAATAATGGCATGGCTGGTTAATTCTCCATAAAACAGTCCAACGGTAGGCAAAAAGTTTTCTGCCTTCCGTCACCCCACAATCAACTTTCCAAAAACTCTGGGGACCAAACTGTAAATATTGAAACTTCAGGGACCAAACTGTACATATGAAAGAATTCAGGTCTAAACTGTACATATGAAACTTCAGGGATCAAATTGTACATCTGGCAAAGTTCTCTGGTCCAAAAAGATAATATCAGAAAGTCCCCACAGTCCACAGCTCACGACCCACGACCCGTGACCCGAGCCCGACGGCGTACGTGTGGGCTTAGCCTTGAACCCAAGCACATCTAGGTCTTCCCTCCTTTAAACACATGGGATACCCCTTGGGGTCCCAAACCCTTTACCAATTAGAGACTTATATAGAGAGCAATTCTTCATATTTCCACCGATGTGGTAGATTTGTCCCACACCACATTTCCATGCCTCAAACACCTTACTTCGTGGACCAATATCTCTTTCATTTCTCAACTAAATTTGACGATTCTTGGCCCTACGGTCATCTACTCACTTCGTAGATCATGCATGTGTAAAGAGACAAAGCCTCCAACATGCGGAACACTAGTGTTTGATTCATCAAAGATGGGTGGACGCATCTCCCCGCCAAAGGCAAATTTCCAACAAATAGAACACTCTTGGAAGAAAAAAATCAAATAAGTGAATTAAAAGTAACTAACAGAAAGGCGTGAAAAATGTGAAGTCCAAAGCTCACATGAAATATATGACTACATCCTCTTTTTTTGTGTGTATTTCTCTTCTATCTTATGTTCATCTAGTATCCTTAGTTAAATGGATGAGTTGTATGTCCTTATAAGGTTGTTGTGGCCATGTAATGTTCGGTTTGTTATAAAAAAAAAAATGAAACTACACAATTGAGGTGGAAGGGTTTCACGTGAAATATCATTATGTTGAAGAAAAATATGTCATATCGGCGAGGGATGAGATTCCTGAATTCCTTATGGACAATCCTCATCCATTTGAGTTAGTGTTTGGAGTGTGAATTAGGCCCAATGACTAAATTAACACACTATTCTTAACAAAATATTATCCGTATACTATTTCTTCCATTTTTGAAAATTGATTAGAATGAGGAATAAAAAATTATTTATTTTTATGCAAAACTTTGATCTCACTGAAATAACTTTTTAGTTAAATATTAAGTAATCTCTTGATTAAATATTAAATGTATAGCCTAATTTGGTAAAAGTAAATAATAGGATCGAACTCGTCCGTAACTTCCCTTCTTGACATGAGCACATTCAATCCAGAAATATTTTTCTTTTCTTTTCGATCAATTGTTATGACATCAACATATTGTGCTAATTTTTTATTTATTTTTATTTGTACTATCTGATAGAAAGGAAAAAAGAAGATTCAAACAACTCTAAGCAAATATTTCACTTCTCAAAATTAAAATCTAAATTTGGTGCAACTTCTATCTTCAAACATAAAATTTCTGATTTAACTACTATGTCAAATAATTGAAAGTAATTTATTTAATCTTCATCACGTTTCTTCTATTTGTGAAAGTTAATTAGAACAGACAAAACATTTTCAAAAGTTAATTAGAATTAAAAAAAAGGATTAGTTTGATTATTAATTCTTGTGTTAAACTTTCATGCTATACTATTTAAATTGTTTAATTTAGTCAGTTTGAAACTAATTTTTTAGCCAAGTATGAAATGTATAACATGACATAATAAAAAAACAATTTTAGAACATATGATGGAATCTATATCTCTCTTTGATAAGCAGACTCGATCCAAGAAAAAATATCTTTCTGTCGATTTATAAAAATATAATTCTGAATTTATTAATATACCGAGAGCAGATAAATTCAATAGTTTAAAAAATACAAGCAATGCAAGTTTCATTCAAGATTCAATACACTCTTCCTATACCGTAGATTACTTGGACACTTTTTTAGAAAGGCCTGAACTTATAGAATTTATTAGTGAATATTAGAAAATATTCACCATATATTTTGTAATTATTAGTGTTGTATAATTATGGTAGATATAGGATTCTTATTGTATTAGGACTACACATTGTATGTTGGTACTCTATTGTACTTTATAGAGCAGGACGGGAAGTAATAACTATTACAAATGTTCGAAAGGATAAATAAATGGTCAATCTTCAAAACTGCCGCAAGTGTGTTGTGTCTTGAATCTTGATAACCTTGCAAAGCCAATGTTGAGAACTGTCGCAAGCTTGTTGTGTCTTGAACCTTGATATCCTGAAATCAAGAAACAACTAAATCTGGATGGTTACAACGTTGTGTGTTGAGTCGAGTGATTGCACTCTGTCCTTAAGACAAGATTGCCCCGTATATATGATTTTACGTTAGCGGGCAATAGTCTCCCAAGATAAAACAACACTTTAATCTCAACGCTACAAAGCCAATAGGTTGAGCCTAACGAAGAAAACAAATATGACTCGACTTGCTGAAGATATGGAATAGGAAGGAAGAGTTTCTCTTTACTCTTCTCTTTTGTCTCTGTGTATATAGTGTCTCTCTATAGTGTATATCTTGTGTATACGTGAGGGTTTGGTCTTTGTTTTTGGTGATTTTCAGCCCTTTGTTTCGAGCAGTTTTTGCTCACCGATTTCGTGATTTTTCAGTCTGTTTTCTGTGTCATTTTTCTGCCTGTTTTCAGCCTTTTGTGCAGTCCAGAATTGAGCCAACAACTGCTCAATATATAGTATGGAAGAGGGGCTGTCCAACTTCCAAAAACAAGGCTGTAATGACCATTAAGGGAGGCCATTAAAACAGCCAAGTAATGGCTGTTAAGGCAATTGAAAGAGGCTGCCCAAATGCCTAAGTAATGGGCTGTTAATGGAGGAATTAATCAACCAAGTAATGGCTGATTAATGCTCAAAAACAGTTCCAACGGAGGCAGAACCAACTTTTCAGAAACTCTGGGACCAAACTGTAAATATTGAAACTTCAGGGACCAAACTGTACATATGAAAGAATTCAGGTCCAAACTGTACATATGAAACTCCAGGGATCAAACTGTACATCTGGCAGAATTCTCTGGTCCAAAAAGATAATATCAGAAAGTCCCCATAGCCCACAGCCCATGACCCATGACCCATGACCCACGACCCGAAACCCGAGAACCCGGAACCGGACCGGACGGGGGGGGCGGCGGCGTGCGTGTGGGCTTAGCCTTGAACCCAAGCACATCTAGGTCTTCCCTCCTTTAAACACATGGGATACCCCTTGGGGTCCCAAACCCTTTACCAATTAGAGACTTATATAGAGAGCAATTCTTCATATTTCCACCGATGTGGTAGATTTGTCCCACACCACATTTCCATGCCTTAAACACCTTACTTCGTGGACCAATATCTCTTTTATTTCTCAACGAAATTTGACGATTCTTGGTCCTACGGTCATCTACTCACTTCGTAGATCATGCATGTGCGAAGAGACAAGGTCTCCAACATGCGGAACACTAGTGTTTAATTCATCAAAGATGGGTGGACGCATCTCCCCTCCAAAGGCAAATTTCCAACATTGTACACACTATACATATTTGTATTAATAAGAAAGACTCTCTAAGGAAGATTAATACAATCTTACATGATATCAAGAGTCAAACCCTAAAACACCTAAACCCTCATTTCTACTTCCACCCCCCCCCCCTTCGGTTTCTCGGCCGGCGGCAACCTTTTCTTCTTTCCCGAAAATAATTTTTTCTTCTGTCACCCAAATTAATCCACTATAATGACTCCTCCCACAACTCCCGCGGTGGCCTTAACCTCCTCCGTCGTCATCCCCACCACTCCCACGTCCTTCTCCTCCTCATCCTTCCATCTGGCATTCGTCGTGACCAGCATCAAGAACTTCATTCTTGTGGTTCTTGATCAAGAAGATGGTCAAATTTCTTCGTGGGTTGAACTTTTCCGTATTCATGCATGTGCCTACAACATACTTGATCATATTGACCACTCTTTCCCTCGCCCTATTGAGGTTGATGACCCGAAATGGCGTTGTCTTGACGTCATCGTCAAACATTGGATTTATGGCACCATCTCTAAGGACATACTTCATACAATAATGAATGCCGGCGCCTCGGCTCGTGATTTATGGATACAATTGGAAGAGATTTTTAGGACAATAAGCACACCCGTGCCGTATACTTGGAGGAACAATTCAATAATACACGTCTTGAAATTTTTTTCTAACATGTCAGAGTATTGTAAACAATTGAAACTGGTTGCGTACCAATTGTCTAATGTGGGGACGCCTGTCTCTCGAAACAAAGATGGTTTTCAAACTAGTTGCGGGTTTACCAAAAGGTGAATACGATACTCTAGCCATGATGATACAATAGGCCGACCCATTACCCATCTTCAAGAAGGCCCGGTCACAATTATTGTTGGAAGAAACCTGACGTGTCAAGCAAGACGAACACTATCAAAAGGCATTAGCAGTTGAAACGCCAGCGACACTTAACGCCGCCGCCAGCCAGCCTCCACCATCGAACAACCACCAATCGCGGAACAACCGCAGTAGCGACAGAGGCAGCAGAAGCCGCGGCGGCAAGGGCCGAGGAAAGGGTGGACGGACTGGGTAGAATTCCAGCCAGCAACCCAACCAATAACAAGCAGTCCAGTGGGCCAGCCCAGTTCCCTGGGCCTCCCAGTTTGGATAGTTCGGACAACCCATTGCCTCATTTCAGTAGGCCTGGCAACCGGGCATACTGGGCTCCGGACCAGGCCCAAGATCGGTGACCCATCTTCCACAGCATGCCCACTTAATGCAGGACCAACAACAACAGCAGGTTCACGGCCTGGCCCCCACCGATTTGGGCCAGGCCTTCGGCTCCTTAAATCTGCAACAGCCCAACGAAAATTGGTACATGGATATGGGAGCCATTTCTCATCTCATCCGCTCCTCAAGTAATCTCTCTCAACTGTTTCGTTTAAAGTATCCTCAATTTATTATAGCTGGCAATGGTCATCGCATTCCGATTCAGAGTTATGGTACCACTTACACCCAACCACCTCACCCACCCTTCTCCCTAAATAATGTCATTTATGCTCCCAAGTCCCAACATTATTAAAAATTTAATCTCTGTTAGAAAATTCACTCGTAACAATTCTATGTCTTTTGAGTTTGACCCCTTTGGTTTTTCTGTGAAGGATTCTGTGTCTATCCATTCTCATTCACTTCCGCTTCCAGATCCCGCTCGCACACCTCTCTCGTTGTTATCTCCCCGTCAACTTGGCATAATAGACTTGGACACCCAGGAGCTCCTGTTTTTTACTTTTCGTAGAAGAAATAATTTTATTCGATGTAATAATGGAAAACTTTTCCAACATTGTTTTTCTTGCCATTAGGCAACATGTCCGCCTTCTTTTAAGTCATCTTTAAGTGTTACATTTTCTCCTTTTGATATTGTTCATGCTGATTTATGGATATCTCCCATTACTAGCCCATTGGGTCAAAAATATTATCTAGTCTTATTAGATGATTTCTCTCACTTTATTTGGATTTACCCACTAAAATTCAAGTCGGAAGTTTTTTCAAGTTTCTTAAATTTTGTATTTTTATCAAAACACAATTTGAAAAAGCCATCAAATCTTTCCAGTGTGATAATGGTCGTGAATTTAATAATTACACATTTCACAAATTTTGCAAAAATAATGACATGGTTTTTCAGTTTTCGTTCCCCCACACCTCCCCTCAGAATGACAAAGCAAAACGAATCATCCGCACCATAAATAACATGGTTCGTACTCTCTTTTTTCATGCATTTCTCCATCCTTTAGGGTATATGCAATCAAAATGGTAGAATATATCCTTAATATTTTACCTACTAGTACTCTTCATAACATGACCCCAACAGAAATTATATACTGTCGGATCCCCTCCGGATCTTCAGTTGCCTTTGTTACCCAAATCTTGCCTCTATTGCCCCTCACAAATTAGCACCCCGAACCACTCTATGTGTCTTCGTAGATTTCTCATCTAATAATAGGGGCTATATATGCTATGACTTGTCCACTCGTCAAATTCGCGTCTCTCATCACGTCACGTTTGACGAGATAATTTTCCCTTTTGCAAACATCCAAAAGTTTCAAAACACGGACTATATATTTCTAGACGAGTCCAACACCTCGCCCGTCATACTCACCGAACTCTATCGTACCGCCACCACAATCCCCGCATCTCTGTCACTGCCAAATGCCACCGCCACTACTGGAACTCTGTCTGGCCAATCTCGATCACCGCCGATTACCACTGCCATCACCGACAATCGGTTAGCTGTCCCCTCGACCAGTCCCGTCGTCAGCTCTCATCCCCACCTGCAAACCCAATTGACATCCTCTGTGTCACCTACTGCTGCTACTCCTCCATCGCCCAACCCTGTAACCAAACTAACCCACCACAAACCAATCACGGTACCAACCCTCATGCCACCCCACCGCGATAATGTAACCACCCTCCCACCCAATTACTATCACCGGTCCAGGAATTGTGTCGCACCCATCCACTTGATCTGACCTGATCTACAGCCCCATCCGATCCGTCTCGGTCACTCGAGAACAACCACCCAAACCCTTACCCCGTCGACCTCCCCTAACAGCCACTTCCCACCGTCTCTGCCCCATAAATTCAAACCCAACAAATTACCCAGACCCGACACCCCACCAAAATACCTAACCTGTCCCTATCCTTATACACCGAATGGAACCCGTGCTCAACACGGATTTCAAACCCAAATTCCATTTTAACATATCCACACAAACCATATCCGCAATTCCCAAAAACCCAAAATTTCCCAAACTTGACCCTAATTGGAATTCAGCCATGCGTGAGGAATTTAATGCTTTAACAAAACAGCACACTTGTGATTTGGTTCTTAGACCAGATGGGGTGAATGTGATCCGATACATGTGGCTATTTTATCACAAATTCAGAGACAGTGGTGATCTAGAGAGATATAAGGCGAGACTAGTGGCTAATGGTACTAATCAACATGAGGGTATTAATTGTGGTGAGACATTCAGATCGATTGTTAAACGGGCTACCATTCGCATAGTTCTGAGCATTGCTATAGGTAAGCATTGGCAGATTCATCAGCTTGATGTCAAAAATGCATTCTTACATGGGGATTTGAAAGAAACTGTTTACATGCACCAGCCGCCAGGCTTTGTCCATTCGGAAGCCCCTCATTTTGTATGTTATCTTCATAAGTCACTTTATGGTTTGAAATAGGCCCCCAGAGCGTGGTATGAACGCTTTGCCAATTACATTATGCAGATTGGGTTTGTATGCAGCAAATGTGATAATTCTCTATTCATTTTTCATCGAGGTAGTAACATTTCTTATTTGTTGTTATATGTGGATGATATTATTCTTACTGCATCATATGATGTGTTGAAAAATGAGATCATTGCTCTGCTTAAATCCGAATTTGCTATGACTGACTTGGAGAAGTTGAGTTATTTCTTGGGGATATCAGTGACTAGATATTCAGATACTATGTTCCCGTGTTAGCGTAAGTATGGAGAAGAGATTGTGTACATGGCTAAAATGGCAAACTGCAAGATCATGCCTACTCCAGTTGACTATAAATCGAAGCTTAGTGATGTTGATGGTGATCCAGTGTCCGATCTCACTCTTTATAGGAGCCTTGCAGGTGCACTTCAGTATCTTACTTTCACCAGACCTGATATTGCTTATGTTGTTCAGCAGGTGTGTTTGTTTATGCATGCCCCAGGGAGCCTCATTTCATTGCTCTTAAATATATCATTCGATACATTAAGGGCACACTTGATTATGGATTACATATCTACCCTTCTGCACCGACCAGATTGTTATCATATACGGATGTAGATTGGGCAAGTTGTCCGGACATGCGATGATCCACATCCGGCTACTGTGTGTTCTTAGGGGATAATCTCATCACGTTGTCTACCAAGAGACAAGCCACCATATCCCGTCGAGTGCAGAAGAAGACTATAGAGGCATTGCAAATGTTATTGTTGAGATATGTTGGCTTCGAAACCTCCTTTTGGAGCTTCAGTGTCCCTTTCGTAAGGTGTCTATGGTGTACTGTGATAATATATCTGTGATATACTTATCTCATAATCCGGTTCAGCATCAACGAACCAAGCACATTGAGATGGATATACATTTTGTTCGTGAAAAGGTTGCTATAGGTCATGTTAAAGTGTTGCATATGCCTTCTTCATATCAATATGCGGATATTTTCACCAAAGGACTTCCTAGACAACTATTCCTCGACTTCAGATCCAGTCTCAGCATCCGGCCTCCTCCCGCTCCGACTGAGGGGGTGTATTAGTGAATATTAGAAGATATTCACCATATATTTTGTAATTACTAGTGTTGTATAATTATGGTAGATATAAGATCCTAATTGTATTAAGATTCCACATTGTACACACTATATTTATTTGTATTAATGAAAAGACTCCCCAAGGGAGATTAATACAATCTTTATAGAAATTTATTCAGAATGATCATCATTTTTCATGAACAAATTTAGCAGATTTGTTTAATTTTAAACTTAAATTTAAATTCAAGTTAAAAAAGAAGAAACTTAAAATACCAAGGCTTTTTAATATAATTAGCCTTGAGACTCATCTTGTCTTTTGAAGTGGACGATCCCACTTCATATGCATACTACTAACTATCTAACTCCACTAATTTGTAATATTTTTAATATATTATGCATATAAAAAATATCTTATAACAAATTTGCAGTATTTCATTAGCGTAAATTTTTTAAAGTGTTGACGGATTTATTGCTATCTTCTTTATTTCAACTTCTATCACAACTCAAGCTTATGAGTCACATGACCAACATCTAGCTATATAACTACTGCCGAACTAGTAGACTTACATATATTTTATCAGTATGTAAACACGTAAAGGGAACCAAGTATCCCCGTACCATCACATACCATGCAAAAGGGTCCTGGCATCTTCATTAGGTATGTTCATCGGTCAGATCGGATGAAATTTACCACATTTCAAATTATAATTTTAGATTTTGTAAATGCAATTAGTATCAAATCCAAATTAACATCGGATCACATTGAATTTTTGGTGTTTGGTTCGGATAAACATTTCGGATGTTCGGATCAAATTGTACTCCTTATTAATATGTTTATAGCACTATTGTAACACGTCAACATCCCAATACCTAGTTCATAAGATATTCTTCATCAACCAATGTGTAATAAAGTTCATTAAACAAAATCATCAATAAAATAAATTGCAATCATCAATAAAGTTAATTAAAATCCCAAACAAATGTCTAATAACCTAATGAAAGTGTAACCTTTTATATGATCCATATATTTCGAATTGAATTGGTCTAAATTTGTACCTACCGGTGTGTGAACGGTATATTCAAAATTTTAAAAAATATAATCTATATCTGAATTAAATATTTAAAATCCGAAATCCGACCCTCCCAATAGCGTGAACCTGTTCGGATTCTCATATATATCCCAATTGTGTACAGCCCTAATCCTCATACCTATCATACAACAAATATATGAAAGCAATAAATATTTTGTTGAGCATAACGTCAAGATACCGATTAACTATAAAGTGAAGTCTCTTCCATCCAAAACTAACTTAGCCACAGGACGTCAATGTTTTTATATATAACCCAAAATAATAATCCATCCATTAGGTCTAGTCATGATCCACTAGAATATACAAAACGTCATAAACTCCTACCCAAATGTATAAGTTTCAGACTTTAGGACACTGTCCTAGAATCGAGTAACTAATGACGTTTCCAATATCGATAGCAGCTCTCGATCCAGAGCTACTGCTTCAAGAATCAACTGAGCTCAGGAAGTCAGGTTAAGACGTCGACTTTGATAGGGGAGATGAAAAAGAGGCAAGATGAAGAGGGCATTGCTTGGGAAGTCGACCCAAAACTCAATGACACTTCATGAAGTTTCATTTGCAGCAGTTTGACTTCTATAACTTTTCAAATTCAAACATTATCATGTAGTCTCTATACATATTTGAATTTTTGAAAATTTCTTGAATTTTGTGCGGCTATTTTTAAATACTGCATTTTAAAGCTATGACTAATTTCAACTACATTAACATTACAAACAAGATTTTTACCCAAGCAGTCAAGTTTCTAAGAGTATTCACATAAATAAGAGTACTTTTTATTTATACATTTGTTACCACTAATTATCCTTGTTTCAGTTTAATTATATATATTATGCCACATATATTCTTAGGAATATCTGTATTATACCATGTATGTCTTTTATATACCATGTATATAATATATAATTAGATACACATACATAAAATGCTGGGTAATTTTATTTTTCTTCAAAATATACCTTTAATATATTTTAAATATTGCATACTTATCATACCATGTACTTATGTCTTTATTATATCAGGTGTATCTTTATTATATTGTATATATAATCAGATATACTGTATATATTATTGTTTATATGTATGTTATACTAAATATATAAATTGTATATATACATTATATAGGTAAATAAAAAAAAGACATGATAAAAGGAAAGGTCAAAAAAAAAAGAATGGAATGGTTGTATCAGCAATGAAAGATTAAAAAAAATAGGAATAGCTAAAATTTAGGGATGGTTATTTGGAATCTGCTAGATGTGTTAATATTTAATTGACATGGAATGATAACTAATTAATATTGCTATTATTGTGCAATTAATTTTAAAATACTGCCTAGTTATGTTATTCCCCTCACAAAAAATGATATTCCAATTAACAGCCCTAAAAGTGGTTTCCATGTATCATACTTCACACATCAAGGCCTAATAAAGTGTGGTAAAACGACCCATATACCAATCGTGTTCATGGGTGTATATTAGGACGGCCCAGTACAAATGGGCTCATAAGTTGCAGCCCAGTTTATTCTCGCCAATAGGCTTGTGTCCGTTTAACAAGGCCTCTGAAGTTTCTTTTTATTGCACGGTTTTCCTTTCAAATTGGTTGGTCTTTAATTTTTGCCCCTTAAATGAAACTTATGCATAAGTTCTTTAAAGGACCTGACACAAGTTGTGCCGGATTTTTTAAAGAATTATGCCTCAATAGACATAAGTTTCATTTGAGGGATAAAAATTCAAGACCAACACAAAATAGGACCAAAATTGCAAATGATCCCTGAAGTTTTAAATATGGATCATGTGCACTTTTGGCCCTATTTTGTGACGGTCTTTAGTTTTTTCACCTCAAATGGAACGTAGGGCATAGATTCTCTAAGGAATCTGATATAACTTGTGCTAGATCTTTTAAACAACTTATGCCCCAATAGGTATAAATTTCATTTAAGGTGCAAAAATTAAAGACCAGCCCATTTGAAGGAAAAATCCTGCAATTAAATATTTAAACATCAATTTCCTATGTTTAGCAATTGCAACAAAAAGTTTGCTCCTTAACTATGTATATGAGATAAAATATCTTTACCCTTTTTGGTAAGATTTTTTTTAAAAATCATTTTTTTAGCTTTTGGTTTTTTTATTTTAAAATAAAATTAAATGTGATTTTTTTAAAAAAAATAACAAGGATAAATGTGTGTCACTTTTGAACATCAAGAATAAAAGAAATGCACAAATATTAACTGAGGGAAAAAGTATCTCTAGGTGTACGGTATAAGAAAAATATTATAGAAGAAAAGTGATAATGGAAAAATTACTGAGTGGAGACACACCTATTTTTAGCTTTATGACGTGGAATTTATCAAATTGTCAAAGAAATATCTACGAGTAAAATTTCTTAAAATATATGATATAAAATTTTAAAAATAAAATATATTACTTGCAAGTTTTAACTGCTCATGAGAAGACGGAAGAAGAACTTTCTGAACTGCTCGGGCAGAGTCACCGGTTGGCAAATAGCATTCACGCCTCCCCCATCGGCAGTAGTCAAAAACTCAAAAGTAGTCTAATAGCATCAACTATGCATATATTTACTTAAATTCTTATGAAAATCTCGAATGACTCTTATCAGTACGAAAAGCCAGTGGCACAAGTCACGTGCAAAAAGGGTCTGCTAAAAACTGGCACAAGTCACGTGCGTCTGTAAATTTCCAAAGATCAAGCATAATTAATAAATTCTGTTTTATAGTAACAGTATAAATTATTATTTTAATTGTAGTATCATTGGTGTAATATTATGCGGGGTAATTGCTAAGCTGAATATATGGTGTCCCGTCAAATTTATTACTCCTAATAAATTTTATTTAGATATTCGATATACGTATTTGATTACATAAAAAAATACTCCTTAGATATTTTTGTCTCAATTTTTGAAAGTGAAATTATTCTTATTCATAAGACATCTATTACGTAGATAAGTTAATCATTTAAAATATGTCACCTATTTTAACTATACGCATTACTCTTAGCAAGCCGAAGAACCTCCAATTGAGGATGATGTGCATAATCAGATGAGGTGACATATTTTATATGGTTAATTAATTTATTCATGTAATAGGCGTCTGAGAGCAGTGTAAAGGTTTTTTCGCAATTTGAGTCTAAAAATATTTAATAAAAATACTTTATCATACATTTAGGTGTTTAATTAGAACAAATCATAATAAATCTAAGAAGTTTGAACATGCATATGCAAGAAAAAGGGGGAAACCGAATCTCTCATGCATCATAGACTGAGAAGTTCTACTTAATTAACTAAACATAGTTAGGTAAGTAATCCATTAAAATATAAGAAAAGACAAAAAAAAAAAAAAAAAAACACTATAATACTTAACTAACTTAGGTACTATTCTCGTTGTCTCAATTTATATGACACATTATTCTTTTTAGTCAGTCCAAAAAAGAATGACATTTTTTTATTTGACAACAATTTAACTTTAAACTTTACATTTTACGCTTAACGAGATCATGATCTATAACCATACAAATATCTTTAATTAGATTGTTTTAAACCACAAGATTCAAAAGTCTTCCTTTATTTCTTGAATTTCGTGTCCAGTTAAACTACATCATATAAATTGGGACGGATGGAGTATAGGATAAGCAAAATACTCCTCATGTCCCAATTTATATGACACTTTTTTTTAGTTAGTCTTAAAAAATGACATATTTTCTTATGTGATAATAATTTAATTTTAAGCATTATCGTTTACGCTTAACAAAATGGTCTATAACCATACAAATATCTTTGATTAATTTTAGACCATAAGATTCAAATTTCTTCTTTTATTTCTTAAACTTCATATCTAGTCAAACTATATCATGTAACTTGGGACGGATTAAATACTTAGCGAATATCCAAGCCCTCTAATTGGGGCTAAGTTCCTCTTCTTGACAGTGACGGATGCATAGCTAGCATTAATGGGTAAATTAAAATCAGTCTTTCTATACGGAATATAAATAAATAAATATGTAGAGATCATAAAAAAAAACTTCTAATTACGACATTACAATTTTAAATGTATAATGAATTTAGTGTTAAGAACGGAGCTACCTCTAATTAATATTATGTAGATAAATCAATTTTATGTCTATATACTATATATATTTTGAATCCGTGCATGCATACTCTTTTTAAATGATATTCGATGAGATTCAAAGAAAGACGTAATACATTAAACTAGCTAGGATCTCATGTTAGTAGCAATAGAATCCTAAAAATCAACCTGCAAGGGTAGCTAAGTTGGTGTAGCAGTAGAGCGTGGGACCGCAAGGTCACGAGTTCGATCCCCTGCATAAACCTTCTTGGTTGAGCATGTCACACATGGCTTGCCAAGTGTGGTTAATCGGCTGACGTGGTTTGCATGCTATTGCGTCAGTCCGGGGTTTACCCTGTGCGACTCGAGAGAGTAGCGGTTGCGGGTTCCTTCGTCAACAAAAAAAAGAATTCTAAAAATCATTATTCGTTCAGTTTTTTTTTCTTTGTCTGTATATGGGAGTTTCATATTATTTTTTTCCAGGTCTTACGGGAAATTGTACTCTTTTTCTGTTCTAAAAAGATACTGTAATTGTTTTTCAGCTCTACGATCATTTTTTTGAAGTAATATAATGTTTATTGTTTAAACGAAATGCTTTATATATGACGTACGTATGCTTTTTGAACTAGTGTTGATATTTGTCTCTTTTTCTATGAGTTAAGGGTGATATATAGTGTTAAAAAATAATTTTTACACCATCAATGTATTTAACATATTATATCAGGTTATAAGTATACGTCTTATATCCAGGTTAGTAATCCAACTCATTATAGAAAGTACTTGTAATTATCTTTTAGGTAATCCAAAATAATAAATAGGAGTATTTGTTTACACATACAGAAGTGAAACTCTAAACTAATTGCTACTAGCAGGAGAAGTCATTCATCTTCCTTTTAATTTTTTCAATAGCGAGCCCAATCTCTCTTATAAGTTTAAGCTGAGATTCTTTCGGAAACAACATATCTATCTTCACAAGGTAGGGTTAAGGTATGGCGTATCCTCTACTGTCTTCAGACTTCACTTGTGAGATTATATTGGATATGTTGTTGTTTTTGTTGTTGTAATACTTTGATAAATTTGTAGTCTAAGATCATATAAAGTTTGAAATAATATGTAGTGGTCTAACTTGAAACTATGGTTGCAACAAAAATTGGTGTGGAATCAGCCCATTAAAAGGAAATAAGGCCCAAGGGAACAAATTGAAGTGCTCATCTACTAATTGAAGGTGGAAAACACCCATTAATTTCTTCAATCCCTATGGTGAATGGAAGGAAAAATATCATGTTTAAATTAATTTCACGTTGATCGCTTTGCAATTAAATTGTCTGTTTTTTTTTTTAATTTGCACAGTGGAAATGTCCCCTTTTCTTGTTTTCTTATTGATACATTTCAGTCAATTCTTCAAATTACGGGGAAAAATGAGCATGTTATATAAGGTGTAAGATTGTATTAATCTCCATTAAGAAGTCTTTCTTATTAATATAAATATATATAGTGTGTACAATGTTGAATCCTAATACAATAAGGATCATATATCTACCATAATTATACACTACTAATAATTATAAAATATATGGTGAATATATTCTAATATTCACTAATACACTCCTCAGTCGGAGTGGGAGGAGGCCGGACGCTGAGATTGGATCTGAAATCGAGGATGTCTAGGAAGTCCTTTGGTGAACATTCTCACGAACAAAATGTATATCCATCTCAATGTGCTTGGTTCGCTGATGCTGAACCGGATTATGAGATAAGTATATCGCGGATATGTTATCACAGTACACCATAGACGCCTTACGTAATGGACACTGAAGCTCCAAAAGAAGATTTCGGAGACAGCAGATCTTAGCAACAACATTTGCAATGCCTATATATTCTGCTTCTACACTTGATCGGGATATGGAGGCTTGTCTCTTGGCGAACCACGAAATGAGATTATCTCCCAAGAACACACAGTAGCCGGAGGTGGAGCATCGCATGTCCGGACAGCCTGCCCAATTGGCGTCCGTATATGATCGGTGCAAAGGGGTAGAGATGCAATCCATAATCAAGTATGCCCTTAATGTATCAGATGATACGTTTAAGAGTTGTAAAATGAGGCTCCCTAGGGGCATGCTTAAACAAACACACATGCTGAACAGCATAAGCAATATCAGGCATGGTGAAAATAAGATACTGAAGTGCACCTGCAATGCTCCTAAAAAGAGTGGGATTAGACACTGGATCACCGTCAACAACACTAAGCTTCAATTTTGAGTCAACAGGAGTAGGCATTATCTTTCAGTTCGCCATTTTAGCCCTGTACACAATTTCTTCTGCGTACTTACGCTGACATAGGAACATAGTATCTGCAGATCTAGTCACAGATATCCCCAAGAAATAGCTCAATTTTCCTAAGTCAGTCATAGCAAATTCGGATTTCAGCATAGCAATGATCTCATTTTTTAGCACGTCAGACGAGGTAGTGAGAACAATATCATCCACATATAATAATAAGTATGCAATATTACTACCTCAATGAAATATAAAGAGAGAAGTATCACATTTGCTGCATACAAATCCAATCTGCATAATGTAGTGGGAAAAACGGTCATACCATACTCTGGGGCCTGTCTCAAACCATATAGTGACTTACGTAGACGACAGACATAATGAGGAGCCTCCGGATGGACAAAGCCTGGTGGGTAGTCCATGTAAACAATTTCTTTCAAGTCCACATGCAAAAATGTATTCTTCACATCAAGCTGATAAATCGGCCAATGCTGACCCATAGTAATGCTCAGAACTGTGCAAATGGTAGCCGGTTTAACAACTGGACTAAACGTCTCACCATAGTAAATACCCTCATGCTGATTAATACCATTAGCCACAAGTCTTGCCTTATATCGCTCAAGGTCGCCACTATCTTTGAATTTGTGACAAAATAGCCACATGTATCGAATCACATTCACCAAATACGATCTAGGAATCAAATCCCAAGTGTGTTGTTTCATTAAAGCATTAAATTCCTCACGCATGACCGCATTCCAATTTGGTTCAAGTTTGTTTAATTTTGGGTTTTGGGGAATTGGGGATATGGTTTGTATGGAAAGGTTAAAATGGACTTTGGGTTTGAAAATCCCGTATTGTGCACGAGTTTTCATACGGTGTGTGGGGACAGAGGAAGTTTGGGTATTCTGGATTGGTGTTGGGTCAGTGGTATTTGAGGCAGTGACAATGGTGGGTGGTTGTTGGTAAAAGTCGACGGGGTAGGGGATATAGCGGGTGATTACTGGTGATCAAGAAGGGTTGGGTGGGGGTGAATATCTGGTCAGATCGAGTGGGTGAGAGTGACTCAATGTTGGGTCCGGTGATGGTTATTGGTTGGGAAGGGTGTCACTGAGTTGCGATGGGGCGATCTGGATCTGGGTGTTGGTACTGTGATGGGTTCGGGGGGCTGGTATGGTGACAGGGCTGGTTTGGGTGACTGGAGTGACAACGGCAGGTGATAACACAAAAGTTGTCCGTTGGTTTCGCCGATGGGTGGGAGAGACAACGACGGGATGGGTCGATGAGACCTATGACCGATTGCCGGTGGTGGTAGTTGAAATCGATGGTGACTGAGATGTGGTGGTTGTGGCGGTAGTACGACAGAGTTTGGTAAGTATGACGGGGGAGATGTCGAACTCATCTAGAAAAATATAGTCCGTGTTTCAGAATTTTTAGATGTTTGCAAAAGGGAAAATTATCTCGTCAAACGTGATGAGAGACGTGGATTTGCGAGTGGACAAGTCATAGCATAAGTAGCCCCTATGATTAGACGGGAAGCCTACGCAGACACATGGAGTGGTGCGAGGTGCTAATTTATAAGGGGCAGTGGAGGCAATAATTGGGTAGCAAAGACAACCGAAGATCCTAAGGTGATCATAGGAGGGGATCCGTCGGTATAGAATTTCGGTGGGGGTCATATTATGAAGGGCAATAGTAGGTAAAATATTAAGGATTTATTCTACTATTTTGACCTCATAGACCCAGAAGGAAAGAGGGAGAGAGACATGAAAAATGATAGTGCGAACCATATTATTGATAGTGCGGATGATTCGTTCGGCTTTGCCATTTTGGGGAAAGGTGTAGGAACACGAAAATCGAAAAACCATGCCATTATTTTTGCAAAATTTGTGAAACGTTGAATTATTAAACTCACGACCAGTATCACATTTGAAAGATTTGATGACTTTTTCAAATTGTGTTTTAATAAAAATATGAAACTCAAGAAACTTGGCAAAATATTCAGACTTGAATTTTAGTGGGTAAATCCAAATAAAGTGAGAGAACTCATCTAATAAGAATAGATAATATTTATGACCCAATGAGCTAGTAATGGGAGATGTTCATAAATCAACATGAACAATATCAAATGGAGAAAACGTAACACTGGAAGATGACTGAAACAGAAGGCGAACATGTTTGCCTAAAGGGCAAGAAAAACAATGTCGGGCAAGTTTCCCATTATTACATTGAATAAAATTATTGCTTCTAAGAAAATTAAAAACATGAGCTCCTGGGTGTCCAAGTCTATTATGCCAAATTGACAGAGAGATGGCATCGAGAGAGGTGTGTGAGCGGGATCTGGCAGCGAAGGTGGATGAGAATGGATAGAGGTCCCCTGTACTATTGCATCTTGTAAGGGGTGTCCCCGTAAGCAGATCCTTCACAGAAAAACCAAAGGGGTCAAACTCAACAGATACAAAATTGCTACGAGTGAATTTCCTAACAGATATTAAAATTTTAATGATGTTGGGAGTGTAAATAACGTTATTTAGGGAGAAGGGTGGGTGAGATGGTTGGGTGTATGTGGTACCATAACCCTGAATCGGAATGTGATGACCATTGCTAACCGTAATAAATTAAGGACACTTTAAATGAAACAGTTGGGAGAGATTACCTGAGAATCTAGTGAGGAGAGAAGTGGGTTGGTGTTGCTACTGAGTGGGCTGCTGGCCAGAACGACCCCCTTTCCCGCGGATTCTGCCGCCTCAACTGTTTTTGCAGCCTTTGCCGCCCTTGCCGTCACCGCGGTTGTTCCGCGGTTAGTGGTTGTCCGGCGGCGGTGTTGTTTGTCGTGGTAGTTTCAACTACTGACGCCTTTTGATTATGTTTGTCCTGCTTGGCTCGTCGGGTTTCTTCCAAAAGTAATTATGAACAGGCCATGTTGAAGCTCGACAGTGGGTCATCTTGTTGAATCATAGTTGCCAGAGTATCGTATTCGCCCTTCGGTAAACCAGAAACTAATTGTAGGACCATTTTTATTTCAGAAATTGGTGTCCCCACATTGGATAATTTGTCCGCAACAAGTTTCAACTGTTTACAATACTCGAACATGTTGGCAAAATTCTCGAGACGTGTATTATTGAACTGTTCTTCCAAATACACGACACATGTATGCTTGTTATCCTGAAATATCTCCTCCAAATGTATCTGTAACTCACGAGCCAAGGCATCGATTTTCATAATCGTATGAAGCGAGTCATTAGATATGGTGCCTTAAATTCAGTGTTTGACGATAGCGTCAAGGCGACGCCATGTCGTGTCTGCAACATCGGTAGGGCGAGCGAAAGAGTCGTCAATATGGTCAACCACGTTATACGCACATGCGTGAATATGAAAGAGTTCAACCCTTGAAGAATATTGATCATCTTCTTGATCAAGAACTAAGGGAATAAAATTCTTGATATTAGTGACGGTGAACGCCGGATGGAAGGAAGAAGTGGTGGAGGGAGGGGGGGTTGTCTATGACTACTGTGGAGGAGGAGGAGGCAACCTTAGGAGAGGTGGGAGTAGACATGGTAGTCACAAAAATTGGACAAAGAAAGACAAAAGGTTAGAGGTGCCGTCGGCTGAAGTGGGGGGGGGGGGGAGGGGTGAGTGTCGGCGACGGCGGCAAGATGAAAATATGGTTTAGGTGTTTTTAGGGTTTGACTCTTGATACCATGTAAGATTGTATTAATCTCTCTTGAGGAGTCTTTCTCATTAATACAAATATATATAGTGTGTACAATGTTGAATCCTAATACAATAAGGATCCTATATCTACCATAATTATACACTACTAATAATTATAAAATATATGGTGAATATATTCTAATATTCACTAATATAAGGAATCTTTTTCATTTAAATATGCTTATACCGATGCGATAAGATTGGTTGGGGAGAGAGGAGTACTTAATGTTAACAAAGAAGCCTTGTTCTCGTGGCAAAGTATTTACTTTTGGATATAAATTGAAAATGAAAATTTACATATAGGAAGGAATTAATTGTTAAGAGTCCCACATCGGAAATGGAACGGGAACATGGACTCCTTATGTGGACGTGGACAATCCTCACCCTACAAGCTAGCTTTTGGGGTTGAATTAGGCCCAAGATCCATTCTTTACATGGTATCAGAGCCAGACCCATTCGAATTCTTTGTTCACTGATGTTGGACCCTCAAATTATATGGTCCACGCTTCAGTTAACGAGGTCTGGGCGTGCGAGGGAGTGTTAAGAGTCCACATCGGAAATGGAATTGGAACATGGATTCATTATATGGATTTAGACAATCCTCACCCTACAAGCTAGCTTTTGGGGTTGAGTTAGACCCAAAATCCATTCTTTATATTAATTTCACATGTTTTGTTGGTGAAAAGGATGAGTTCCAATAAGCTGTACTAAAGTAAGAGTACCCAAATAAAATTTTATTTTATTTGGATTTGTAACTGGGGCTCTGGTTGATTGCTTCTTTCCACCTAAATTGAAGGTGTAAAATCACATTCACTAACCATACCAATATATATTGAAAGTTGAAAATTATCATATCTATATATAAGATTAAAATTACTTTATATATATATATATATTTATATATTAGATGTTGAATTTTCTTAATTTCTTCATGTGTTTACTTTTTATATTTTAAATATATTTAGTGAAAATTTTGTTCCGCCACAGTAGCAACCAGAAATTCTATAGTTTGAGACACAACAAGCTGGAATTAGCTTTGATAGGATTAATACAATGTACTGGTGTGTTCTTAATTATTTTTACTTCTTGTCATTGCAATGTCCAAAATGTGTACCTCTACTAGTTTCCTATATCAAAATAACTACAATTATGGATTTAGGATATGGAACCAATTATATTTAGACAGGCAACTTTGACTAATATGTTTCTATTGATTAGTCTCACTAAAAAGCAAGAAAAGATAGTTAAAAAGTGTAGTTCGAAGGGTTACAAGGTTTGTTGATAGATTCCCATGTACGAAAAAGAATATGTTCTCAAAAGTCACCTATTACATGTGCTGACGAAAAGTAGTATATGTCTCATTAAATAATTGAAATAGGATTAAATTTTAGTAAGTCATTTTTTTTCATGTGCTTAAATTTTGGTAGATAATGGGCTTTGGGGCACCAGTAAAATTATCTTCATGTGATCTATAGGTCACGATTTCGAGGCGTGAAATCAGTCACTAATGTTTGCATTAATTTTTTACTCTCTATATCATACACCTTGAGGTGCGGTCCTTCCTCGGACCCTGCTAATGTAAAATGTTATATCTCTTTTTTAAATTTTGGTAGACAGAGTTATTCAGTACATGTGTTAGTAGATTAAGGTACCCTTTACTAGCATAAAAATCAAAATATGCAAATTGATTCGTACATTATCGATATAATTTTTTTTATTGTGATTTTTTTGTTCTCATCGTAATTCCGGTGCTTCTGTAGTTGATCAAGGGAAATCACTAGTGATAGGAAACTTTAAAAGTAAAAACAATTTTGATTTATAAAATTAGTAATTCTCCTTATTAGCAATTGTAAAGGACTGTTGCTTTTAATCGCTTATTGGTGATCAATTTTAAGTTTCTAACAATGTCAAGATTGGAAGAAAAATTTAATTAGTAGTCAACCAAATCGTCGACAGATCAATGTAAGAATAATCTATATTCTCTTAATTTCAATTTATTTATGTGGCGTAGTTTGATATATGACATACGGAATTTAAAAAAGATAAGATGAACGTGTCTGAATATTAATTTAAACTTGTGATTTTAAAAATATCATAATATTTGTGTGACTATATATAAAAACTTCTCATTAAGAGTACGGCGTAAAATTTCAAGTTAAAATATTTCAATATAAAAATATTTCATTATTTTTTGGACGAATTAATAGAGAAATTGTCTAAAATGAACTAGAGTATATGTTTACTTTTAATGGGATGTCTTGTGCCCCCAATCTTCTTGTTAAAACATGAAAAATTAAAGAGAGGGGTACAAACAAAAGCTAAAAATAGAAAAGGAAATCTAATGAATACAATTACTAAAACATGATAAGACCAGTGCAAAATCAACATTTAAAATTTGGCATATGAATATATCATATATGTTGGTACAAAATAACGATGCCATTAATATTTGTTACACGCTAAATATTTCCTTCAATTAGAAAATGTACTCATAGATATCATTTTATCTGTATCTATATGTGTCATCACCATAAAATGTTAAGTTTAAAATAGAATTTTTTTTTTTTAAAAAGTACTCATAGATATCAATTGTACCAACTTCTCACCTAACATATCTCAGTAGTCCCATATATGTAATAAGAAAAATATTTCACTATCAAAATTATATATCCACCCCCCACGGACCCGCCCCCACTCTTCCCCACCCAGTCAAAGTTTAGTTAATTAATTTCCTTTATTAACGATTACAATGCCTTAAAACCGAAGCAAAAGACATTATTATGACTCTTTCTTCTTTAAGAACTCAAAGAAGAAAAGTAGATAATTTGGTTAGTTAGTTAGTTGACTATGATAATAGGGAATTTATATTGATTTTACGTTACATAATACTATTTGATGTCAAAAGAGTTGGACTAAATTGTTGCAAACTTAGCTTGTCCTCATCATCTCCATACTGTTTTCCACCTTATCTTTAATATTTTGTGTACCATGCATATATTTTATGTGTTTGCAGTAATACCACATCACTAATATTGGCGGGACAAATTAGCTTATTATTAAATACATAAATTATGTATTCTGTATTTATTTAGAGACCCACTCCTTATATAATGTCATTAGGTGACATATGTTTACATGATGTAGTGAAAGTTTATACCATCAAGGGTTGTGGTAGAGTGATAAGTACTCATTTATTATTAATCAAATGTCTTGAGTTCCAGCCCTGAATATGTAGTCGCCCCTGTGTTTTCTAGGAAGCGTTTTACCTCTATTGTGCAGGGACTTGGCAGTACAAGAATTCAGATTTAATCAGACGCTAATGCGGATATCGGACAAAGTGGGAAATAAAAAAAGAAGTGAAAATTCATGTTAGCTGGTCTCTCATAATTATAAATAAAAAAATTCCAAACCTGTCAGACTCTAAATCAAATGAGAGAAAATGAAGAATTTTGTGTTAGGAAAACCTAAATGTTCATGAGAAAAAGAGAAATTGGGACAGATAAATAACTATACAGTGAGTAAAAGATACATCAGTTACACTAAATGAGCTGAAAATAAAATCGGCCATCTCCTACATTGGGCCTTCAGAAGTCGTGAGATAAAATTGTAGAAGTAGCGCCTAGTGGTCGCTTTTCGATCCTATAATTTAAAAATAACCTTTGTCATGAAGTTTTAAATTTTATAAATAAAATTTGATGATAATATCCTAAAATTCCATATGTAATATTTGAATTTTTATGACAGTATTTATTTAGTATTTATAGGGATAAAAACTGGTTATTTGTGATTTTTTTTACCAAATAAAATTCTCCCTAAATAAATTCAACATTTAGAGTTCGTACTTTGAGACTTGAAAATACAAACAAAAAAAAAAACGAGGAGGAGGAGGAAGGTAGGATTATTCTTGGATAAAAATATCCCTAGCTACTATATGGAGCAACTCCCGTACATGGTGCTAGAATTCGATGTTTTAACAAGTGAAACTCCAGCATAATGTGACAGAGTTTCAAAACTTAAAAATTTCTTAAACTAGACACATAATGCTAGAGTTTCAAATGTAAATATTTCAAACTCCAATACATTAGGAGTTTTACATGTTTTAGCCAGGATATGATTATTTTTGTCCAAATTTTATTTCCTCATTAAAAAGCGGCTAAATTTTGAATAGTTTTGATACACTAACTAAAGCTTAATTAGGGGTTCATTAAGTGGCTATTTGCCAAATTAATCCGACATTATGAAGTGCCTAACTTCAAACTTTGAGATTAGGCTATAAAGTTGGACTTAATTCGAATTAAAGTTTAAAGTTATATATACATGTCTAAAGTTAGCTTTGATTAACCCAACTTCAAATCCCTCCTATTTTTAACTTTAATCCACCGAGCTGAAGCTAATTCTAAGAGGCTAAAGTTAAAAAAAAAATCGACTATTCTTTAAATAGGAATCTTCCAAGCAGTTATTTGTGCACTTGCCTTGCTACTGCACTCTATTTTTAAAAATTGAAAATAAATAAATTAGAAGGTGTTGAATTGAACTCTTACCTATAAGATGAAAATTTATGTAGTCAACCAATTGAATCACGGCAATAAAATTAAGGCTGAAAATAGAAGAAGTAACTATAAAAGGGGTCGCTCTCTTGCAAGAATCCATGATAATATTTAGGAAAATGTTATAGTAGTAAGTTTTTTATATTTTCTTTTTCTTCCTGATGTGTTTCTGGCATGAAAGTGAAATCCCATATGGAAAGAAAATTCCAAAGAGGAATAAAGGAGATGAGGGTAGAAGATCTTCTCACGTGAATGTGAATCTCAGATTTTGTGGGGACTAAAAGGGAAACAAAGGGTGAATGGAACATGGCCTATTGACAGTTGGTGTTGTGATTGACAAGAAATTTTTTCAACTTGAGGTACCAATACTGCACACCATTTGAAGAGATTCAAATTTATTGTGAATTGGTTCAATAATACAGTCAAATTTTTATGTAATGACATAGTTTGTCCTATAACTCTTTAGTTGTTATAATAAAATGTGAACCAAGAATTTAACAAGATAGATTCAAGAACTTTTAACCTAAACAAACCTAAAACAATTTTGAACTACCGCAACACTATAATTAAAATTTGCTTATGCCAAGAAGATTCAATATATCAAAAATTATTTAGCCGAATTTATGTTGTACGTTTTCTAACTAAGTGAATTCTTTTGATCAACATTTGAATCGACTTCAATATTAGTTGTGGCTCAGCCATTATGTACGACTTTTGTTAGCATATATATATACTTTTATCATTTAATCATGATTAATTAACGTACGTATACTCTCTTCTTATTAAATCACTTAGAATGTGCTTGATACGAAGGAAAATATTTTCACTAATTTTTTAATTTTGATTAGTCAAAATATCTTGGATAACATTTTATCTAAGAAAAAAACAATCTTTAAAATTTAGAAAAATAATTTCTCTATTGGAAACATAAATAGCATTCCACGCTAAATATTCCACACATTCCCACCACCCCACTCCTCACCACCCACCCCCAACTTGTTGCCTCCCATCCCCCACCTTGAACCCCAACTCTTGACCCCCCCCCCACCTCATGTTCCACCTCCCCCCTCCACCCACCCATCTATATTATGTTTGCCTGTATTATGTATAAATGTTCATACGTAATATTTTTTACTTATTTATCAAATTTATAAGTAATTTATTATTTCAATAAAAAAAAATTCCTTTCAAGGTATTTTGATTCGTACCCATACACATCCTTAGACATAGTAACTTTTTACCAAAGGGAAAGGGTGCCTTTTAATGAGTGCCACTCTCAATGCTCGGCGAAAGGAGAAGAAAGCCGCATCCTTTTCTTTTTTTTTTGATGAAAGGTTAATGTGTATAAAAACATCAAATGTACCATGTTTGTGAGCGTACCCACAATCATAGCGACGATGTAAATCTAGGGCGTCCCTGCCAGGCAGATCAGCTCTAGATTCGGCTCGTCAGTATCATAAGCTCAAGCTAGTCCCACATACCGGGTAGTCAAGAGCACCAAAAGTGTTGCTAAATGTAGGGGTAACTGCCCCAGCCCTAAATCCGATGACAGTCCCTTATGCCAAGGCACAGGGTTGCAGCCGTGGGCCTCCTTAAACCTTTGCCGTGGTAAACCCTAATGGGATAAACCCACGGTCAAGGGAAGAGTACCTATTCGGTCATGGGTAAAACCCCACCCTCGTCACGTATGCTGCTGGGTGATACCGTCCCGGTACCCAGCCTAGAACAAAGCATAACATACTCCCGCCGATCCCACACCCCGGGTGGTCGGGAGACTCTAGCTAGTCCCACAATCCGGGAAGTCTAGAGGTTTTTAACCTAGCCGGTGCTAGCTAACCACCAGCTAAAGATACAAAATTGTCCAAGAATAGCGGAAACAGAGCAAATAAGATTTTGTAGATATTAGTCTTAATTTTGAAAAGGAGGGCCTCCCTATCTAGTCTAACCCCATCGAATATTACCTTATTACGCTCATTCCAGATGTGATAAACCGATGTGGCAAGCGCTACGCGCTTGGCTTTTGCTTGCTATCCCGTACCATGCCCTTCCTTCTTGATGTATTTTAACGCACTGTCAATGGTAGTCATGGCCCTAGCCATCCCGAGCCACCTCCTTATACTCGACCATATGTATCTGCTTACCGGGCAAGTAAAAAAGAGATGTACAAGTGATTCATCAGTATGCCCACAAAGTGAGCATAGTCTGTCAATGTCCATGTAGGGCAATCTATCATTGGTGCGTAGTCTCTTCCTAGCACATAGCCATAAGATGAAAGGTTGCTTGGGGATAATACAAGCATTCCAAACGTCCTTTGCCCAAAGTACCGGTTGGACCTTCGGCCTGAAATATTCATAGGCACTTAGCGTGCCACATGAACTATCCACATGCCACTTTGCCATGGCTGTGAATGCGAGCTCATGAGAGCCTTCCCTGGAGAGGATGATGTCTCGGATGTCCAGCAACCTCCTGATCAAGGGAGAGTCTTCTTTCCTAGCCTTCCATGTCCAAATATTATCAGTGCTACTCAGGTATTTGTGGTTGATCCACCTGATCCAGAGGGAATCCTTCTTCTGGTAGATGTTCCATAAACACTTGGAGAGAAGAGAAAGATTCCAAGACTTGAGATCTCTAATACCAAGTCCTCCTTCGGCTTTGGGTTTAGCGCAATCTGTCCAAGCCACAAGAGGGTGCTTGGATCGCCAAAGAAAAGTTCGAAAGAGGCCCGTAACCTTCTCGCAGACCATTCCTGGGACGGGTAGTATAGAGAGCCAAAAGCACTCGACCCCTTGAAGGACCGATTTGATAAGCTCAAGACGACCCGCATAATAAAGTGTAGTGCCCATCCAAGCCGATGTGTAACCCGAAATTTTGCTCAAAAACGGGTCATAGTGCACCAATTTCAGCTTCGCCGCCGCAAGAGGGATACCAAGGTAACAGAAAGGCATGGTCCCTGTTTCAAAATTGGTGATCCGTCTAATATCCTCAGTGATGTGATCCTCAACACCCGCCATGTAGATGTTAGATTTAAGAGCATTGGAGTTGAGGCCCGAGCTACTCTGGAAATCCCTCAAACATTTCACAAGTATCCATTGATAGAGATGGAGTAAGATGTCGTGGATACACACTCCATGATCCAAGCTACCAGCTTCTCCGGGAAGTTCAAACTAATCAAGATAGCCGTGAGAAACTCCCAATTCACAGAATCAAACGCCTTCTGGAGATCCACCTTTAGCATGCATCTGCTTGAAATTCTCTTGTGGTTGTAACTCCTAAGAATCTCCTGAGCGAGGTGTATGTTGTTAGACATACTCCTCCCTTATACAAAAGTTGATTGGGCCGGGTCAATAATCTCTGGAAGCACCGATTCCAATCTTGAAGCTATTATTTTGGTGATTACCTTGTACATAATATTGCAGCATGAAATAGGCCTGAAGTCTCCCACTGTTGGACAGTGTGAAGCTTTTGGGACAAGGGCTATACTGGTGTGGTTGACCTGCTTTAGTAGCTCGCCAGATTGAAAGAATTCCTTTACCGCATCACAAAAATCCTTACCCACAATACTCTAGGCCTTCTTGAAGAAACCCGAGGAGAAGCCATCCGGACCTGGTGCTTTGTCTTCCCCAATACCGAATAGCACCCCTTTAATCTCCGCCTCCGTGACATTACGAACAAGGTCCTCCCCTTGTTCCACCGAGAGGCACTTGCCCGAAGCAATGACCCCAACATCTATAGGCTCACAGTTCTCCCTAGTGCCGAGAAGTCCGTTATAGTGGTATATGAATTCCTCAGCGACTTGGTCAATAGAAGTCGTGGGTGAGCCATCCCTCTTCTCCGTTGCCGCAATAAAGTTTCTCTTTGAGTTGCTCTTAACCATGGCGTGAAAGAACTTGGTGCACCTGTCACTAAATTTAAGGTGCTCACATTTTGCAAGCTGTCGAAGATAACTCATTTTCGCTTCAATAAGGGCATTGGAGCTGTGTCTGAGCTCCGTAACCTGCACATGTAGATGATCCAAGTGCGAGTTATCCAAGGCTTCCTTCTGTGCTATATCTAAATCCTCTTTTGCTCTCTTGACCCTCATGGAGATATGGGAGAAATCCATTGCATTGAGGTTCCTCAAGGGCCTTTTGAGGTTATACAGGAGACGACACAAAGTGAATTGGGCAGTGCCCGGTATATCACTATCCCAAGCATCCACTATAATATTTCCAAACTTCTCATGTGCAGTCCACATATTCAAGAATTTAAACGGTTTATTCTTCGGCTTTGGGGGATCCAAAATAGAGACAATGCACGACGTATGGTCCGAGAATGTCCCGGACCGACGGAAGTGTGCATTGCCATACCATCCTGCTTGCAACCAAATCCCATTTATGAGAGCCCTGTCAAGCTTGCTAAATTTGTTGCCCCGGCTAAAAGTGAATTCACAACCAGTAGAGTTCATATCCGTAAGCCCAAATCGTGACAACATTCACCAATATCCTTCATTTCATAATTGCTAATAGGGGCCATGTTGTATCTCTCCTCTTCCCTTATCACCGTGTTGAAATCACCAAGGACGATCCACGACTGAGAGATAGAGAAACCGTAGTCTCTTAGATTGTCCCACAGGCCCCGTCGGGTTACCGTAGAATGGAACCCGTAGACGAAAGTGGCATAGAACATTCTTGAAGAGACCAAACAAGTAATGTTGCAGTGAATAGTTTGCGGGTTAATATCCTGAACTTGGAGATTGACCTTAGCAGGGTTATAAAGGATGAAGATTCTCCCTGCCGGGTGATGTCCAAAGTTGTCCAACACATTCCAATTCCTGAATTTGGTAGCCCAAAAACGTTGAAGAGATGTGTGGTTTAGCTTTGATTCAAAAATGCCAAAGACATTTATGTCCTCCCTATGCACAATGGAGCTGATCTCCTTATGCTTTGAGGACTTGTGCAGCCCCCTTATATTCCAAGAAGCGATAATCATCTGGATAACGGAAGGGGGAGGATCCCCTTCGTGCTATCTTCAGCATTAGTGGTAGACTGGGATTCGCTGCTTAGACCCTTCTTATTGGAAGGTAGGGTCGTCATTCTGCTTAGAGGGGGAGGATAGGCCTTGACTCCCGGGGTTACCTTTCGGCTTCCCCTTCCTCTTCATCTCCGTGGATCCGTCATCCGCCGTAGTACACTTTTCCCCCCGGTCAGAGTTCCTTCCTTTCCCAACCTTGACCGAAGGGCCGACAGGTTGGGCTACTAAATCAGTCCGACCTTTACCAACCTCGGTCTGTGGATCCGAAGGCTGGCCCCCAGATGGGCACCCATCTATCCTCCCGCCTTGTGCCATTGCAATTTCTATAGAGGTTTTGGCCTTCCGGTCAGTATTGGATTGTACCACAATATTTTCATGCATGGCCGCAAGCTTACTGAATATGGCTGACTGCTTCACGGCCGGGTTGTTGGCACTATGGTTTTGCGTTGTGGTGTCCTTAGTCGGGCCTTTAGATCTTACGGTTTGAGGAGAAAATATATGTTCCTTAGCCGTGCCTATATTGTTCCCACCTCTACCAGCCTTAGTTTGTGATCCCGAAGGCTGGCTCTCCGTGACCACGTCCGTTTCTACCTTCTCCATAGCCTCCTTTTCTAATATCCGACCTTTGCCATCCCCGGTCTGTGTCCCCGCGGGTTGGCCATCTATTGACGATTTGTCTAACGTCCGACCTTTGCCAACCCCGGTCTGTGTCCCCATGTGCTGGCCATCGTTCTCTATATCACTCAAGGTCTGATCTTTACCGACCTCGGTAAGTGTCCCCGAAGGCCGGTCTACAACTCCCGCACCGTTCTTGGTCCCAGAGGGTTGGCTCTTGTCCCCCTTCGGTTTCCAGTTCCGACCCTTATCAGTCCCCGTTTGAGCCCCGGGAGGCTGGCCACCAATATCCGCACCCTTAGGCGCATCCTCATCTCCCCCAGTCAGGTCAACTACTTGGGCCTTACCCACTTGTTTCCCATCTTGTTTCAGCCCTTCAGTCCGACCTTTGCTAGCCCCGGTTTGCACCCCCGAGGACTGGCCACCATAACTAGAACTTCTCCCGCCTATATCCTTGGTTGTGTCAGCAGCCTGGCCATCGGCATTTTCCTCCTTGTCGAGATAGGTGTGCACCCCCTTTGTCGTGGCTTTGGGGGTGTGGATCACACCTTTCCCCTTCATGCGTCTTTTAATCTCGGCCTTGTGCTTCTCACACCCTTCCGTGTAGTGCCCAATCTGGTGGCACTCATTACAATATCCCGGCCTCTTCTCATAAACAAGTTCTTGGTCTATTCTCCTTTCCTATTTATGTAACAACCATACAAATATGGGGGAGCAAAAGTTAGTACTTCTTTTCTGTTACTTTCTCACAATACCAAGTTATATGTTTGTTACCTTAAAATTAATCTTTTACAGCTATAAATATGTGAGTTTAGTTTGACATAATTATTAAAAAGACTTTGAAGTCCAATATACTGATACTCCCTACCTTTATTGTGGATTAAACGAAAAAATAAATTATATCGAAGTTCCCCAGAAAAAATGGTCGCTGTTGGATCAACTGTGAGATTCGCTCTTCTTCATGAATCTACTGTTCTAGCTCAAATCAAGCTATCTAGGAGAAAATAGGGTCCCAAACGGGAGAAGAATTGTTCTTGGAGTAACTTTTATCTCTTTGATTAGTAACTTGTCTCTTGATGATAAAGTAATATATAAAAGTAAAACTTACGAAATATGCAAATATTTTTAAAATGTTAATTAATGCATGGAAATCATGATATGTTAAAAGGGTTAGCAACAGGAAACACACCTTACTTGTAATAAAAGTTTCTTTAGTAATCCATAAGAGATTTTTCATTCATACCTAGCTAGCTAGTTGCTTTTCTTGAAAGAAAAATATCAATAATCTAGACTTAATTTAAAAGAAATCGAATTGCAAAATCAAAACTCACAGATTGAGCAATAATAAATAGCACTACTTGAGAATTTTTTAAAAGTACCTTGTGCTTGTTGTTGTGACATTATTTGGTTAATGAGACCTTGTGTTAGCTTTTTAATATTGTCAATTAGTGATTTAGGTTAAACAATCATATTTCTTGTGAGCTATTATTAATTTTATCTTAAGTTAACCCAATATCGTGATTTCTGAATTTAGCTGTTATTTTTTACTAAATCAATATCCACTGAAAAAACAAACGTACAATTGTTAGTAATATTTCATATATAGAATAATCAATTTACATGTAAATTTTAAAATCGGGTTACACGTAAAATAGGAATAATGGTTACAAAAAAGATTTCGCAATGGTATTGAATTACTCCACATGTTGTTTTAAGAGTCACCCTTTTGGCCGAGCTTACATGATCTATTTATTTTGAAAATGGCTTGTCATAAATGTTTTTTGAAAAAAATATTTTTAGAGAATAATTATTTGTGTTTGATTAATTGATTTAAAAAATACTTTTATTAATATTAAAGCAAAATCTTATGCGTAACCAATATTTCAAGAGTGCTTATTAGAAAACTAATGTTATTACTATTATTGTTGTTGTTGCTGCTGCTACTTAAGAAATAGTAGTAGTACTTATTTTTCTTCAGAAATTTAACTGAACTTCTAAAAACTTGACCAAATCGGCTGTGATTAATCAGATGAAAGGTTGGCATTTAATTTGGGTTTGGTTTGGTCAACTTTTTTTTTTCTAATAGTCTTTCGAAATGATTTTTTTTTTAATTTTATGAAAATAACTTTGTTGTAAAAGTTCTTTTGGGAAATATTTCTCAACTTAATTATTTGTGGCTTTCCTTTAAAGCAAGGAAAACATCCTGAAGAGAAACGATGATTTCAGAAAATTACAGACATTGACACGTCCCTTTTTAGCTTTCTGACGTGGAGGATGAGCTGGCACTTTTTCAACAAATCTAGAGTGTCCCTTGACCAGAACGAATAGCCAAGAGTTGAAGGAAAAAAAAAACTGAAGAACAAGAAGAATTAATTGAAGAAAAGTTAAAAGAATAACATGGTCCATTATTTATAACGTGAAAACATAAGAAAAAGATCTACTGAAAAAACTGGCACGAGTCACGTGCGGTTAGAGATGGCAACAGATCAGATCTGGATCGGATCCTACTAGATTCAGATTCAGATTCATTTTTCATACCTAGATTTAGATCCGGATCCAGGTCAATCGGATCCATAAAAATTAAATCAAAATCTGAATCCACGGATCGGATCTGAATCCAAATGTAAAAAAATTTGCTAATCTCTTTAGCCAACTATTTGTGTATACTTTTAAAACATGAAGGATTAATTTAGCTTGGCATATATAATCTACTTTAGTCTTCCAATAATTTTTTGTGTATACTTTTAAAACATGAAGGATTAGTACTAGCGAATACTACTGGATTTCTTTTTATTGAAACATAAAAGATGAGTATTATTATTTTTTATTATTGAAAAAATTACTGGAAGACTAAAGTAGATTATATATGCCAAGCTAAATTAAGATAGTTGTTAAATGTCAAGTAATAAAAGATACAACTTTGCTTGTATGGTGAACCTATAAGATCACCACATTAGTGGCAGATTCATGTCCTATGAAAAGAAATAATTTGCATATCCTTTGGTAAGAAATTATTTTGATGCATATTTGAATTTGCCAACTTAGCAAAGTTATTAACTTATTCGTAAAATGAAACTACAAAATAATTTACTGAATGATTATGTAATCATTAATGAATAGAAGAATGGGTAAGAAAAAACTTATTCCATCTTTTATGCTTATTCATGTAGTAATGTTACCAGTAGAAAAAATAAATAAAATTAATTAATAGATTATGAATATATTTAATAAAAAACGGAATCACGGGTCGGATCTGGACCGAATACGGATCTCAAATACAATATCCAAATCCAGATCTGTCGGGTTCAAATTTTGAACATCCATATCCTATAAAACAGATCTGGATTCACCGGGTCCAGAATCCACTGCCATCTCTACATGCGGTAGTGTGATTTTCAAGATCTAGCATTTTTCAATAATTCTTTTTTAGAATTTAAATTAGTAAATTTTAGTAGGCGGTTGGCCATATGATGTGGGATGTCAATTTAAAATTTTGATTTGAAATCAACGTTGGTTTATGAATCTCCTTGTGTCGAGAGTTCACCAAAAAAAGTATCTCTACCTCTTAAAGTAGGGGTAAGGTAAGGTCTGAGTACACTTTTATCTTTTTCAGGCCATACTTTGTGGAATTTCACTGAATATTGTTTGTTTATGAAATCTGCACAAAAACTCAACTTCGATTTCAAATCATGATTTCAAATCTCAAAATCTCCAAAAAGTAGGATTTCAAATTCCAACTTGTGATTTCAATTTTTTTTAATATAAAACTTGACTCATTAGTTTACATTTTGTAAAAAAAGATACATCATGCAAAAATAACTCATGATCAACGTGAAGAAATTGTTCATACCATGTGGATAAATTATATTAAGAATAACTAGTTACTACTATTGTTGATTTTTTTTGGATCAATGGATCTTTGTAGAATTATGTGCATTTGAAAAAGTTTATAATAACATGTAATTGCAATCATTTATTTATAAAAAGAAAATGGAGATATGCGATTTATCAATGCAACACCTTAGGATATTCGAATACAATGTTTATGAATTATAATTTATTTATTTGGTAATATTATATAAGAGTTCAGGAAATTTTGATAATTTTTATAAATTGTGGGGTTTTTATATTTATAAAAAATAATACAAAATAAGAGACCCAAATTATATATCCAAATAAATTTTTTACTTCAAATCAAGATTTCGCATCATAATTTGAGATCATGTCTAAAAGGACCCTTAGTGTGGGGATCCAGCTTTGATGATGATATGAATTTATGATCAGTTGGAACATCCATGGGAAAGCAAAAGGGGAATTTGATTCTCTCGTGCATTTTTTAGTTATCGCCTTTAGCAGGGGGCATTTTATTTTTAAAAATAGAATTTTTTCAATGCAAATTTAAAATAGTCGAATTGTAATTGAGTATATCAGATACCAAATGAAGAAAAACATATGTGACTTGTGAGACTCATATATCACCTTCTTTCTATTTCTATGAAATATTCTTATGAAATAGAAAGCGGATAAATCGTATTGAGAATATGTAAAGATATCTTCACAATATTTCTAGGTACATTAATTATGTATAGTTTCCACTTAGAAGCTTGATGTTATTCAAGATTTAACTAAAAAAAAAAAAAAACTGGAGTTTCATTAATTTAGAACAGAGAAAACTATAATCTAGAGAAGTGACAGAAGTATATCACGGGTCACCTTGTTGAAATTAAATTTGTTTTACAAATTTATCATAATTGTAAAATTCTTATACAAGTATAATTAGGATATTGATTATTTCTTTCATGGTATCAGAAGTCTAGGGCTAAAATATTTTCTCACAAAGACAATTCCGCTGCCCTTCCTCAGTCTCGATTTCCGTGCAATTTCTTGGTTTTCGTGCAATTTCTTCATCTCTTCCCAAATTTTCTTCCAAATCTTCAATTCACATATTGTTCTTTCGTTATGTCTACGTCAAAGAACATGTTTCATCCTGCCCTTACAGTCTCCAACATCAAGAACCACATCCCTATTGTTCTTTAGATGGAAAACGTCCAATACGCGATGTGGGCGGAACTATTCAAGGTTCACGCAAACTCGCATCAAGTCCTCCATCACATCATCTCCTCAGTAACTGGCAATGAGAAGGTGCCTACCCCAGATGATGATCCTACGTTATGGACAACCCTTGATGCTACCGTTCTCCAGTGGATTTATTCCATTATCTCTACAGATATCTTGCAGACGATTATTAAACTCGGCGCTGGAAACTTGGAATAGGATTCGTGATATATTCCAAGATAACAAAAATTCTCGTGGTGTCACTCTTGAGCAGGAATTTTCCCATGTCAACATGGAAGATTTTCCGAACGTCTCAGCCTATTGTAAAAGGCTGAAGGAATTGACGGATCAACTCCAAAACGTTGGTGCGCCCGATACCAATGATCGTCTTGTTCTTCAGATGGTTGCAGGCCTATCCGAGGCCTATAATGGAGTTGGGACACTGTTTCGTCAAAGTAATCCTCTCCCACCATTTTATCAAGCATGTTCCATGTTCACGTTGGAAGAGGCCGGTATGGCTAAGAAAGTGGTTACCGGAGCAAATTTTGTCATGATGATGGCCACATCAGACGACCCTCACTCATTCTCCAAAAAATTAGGCCAAAACCGTACTAACGGTGGCGGAAAAAAGGGTCAAAATCGGGGAAATAATGACAAGAACCGCGTTGGTAGTTGAGGTGGTAACAACGGCGGAGGTGGCGGCCGGAACAGTGGCGGCAACAACAATGGTGCTCGGAACAATGGACCTCAGGCCAACTGGCCGCAGCCTTGGGCCTCCTGGCCATGGGGCTGGGCCAGTGGCCATTGGACCAACATCCCTTATTTTCCACCGACGTCGTATCCTTGAAACTGGGCCCAATTCGAGTCAGCTTCCTTGCCCAGTTTCCCGGTTCAGAATAATGCATCACGATCCAGATCCGATCCCGACAAATACGGATATTGAGGCCACAATGCATACACTTGGATTACATCCCCGAAATGCAAATTGGTACATGAACACCGGAGCCACTTCTCATATGACGTCTGCACAAGGTAATCTCTCATCTTATTTCAATGTGTGCAATAATCGTGACATTATTGTTGGTAATGGCAACTCAATTCCAATTCGCGGTTATGGTCATACGAATTTGTCTCCTCACATCCACCTCTCGTCTTGAAAAATATTCTTCATGCCCCTAACTTAATTAAAAATTTGGTGTCTGTCCGAAAATTCACCATTGATAATTGGGTTTCTGTTAATTTTGATCTGTTTGGATTTTCTGTGAAGGATTTCAAGAAGGGGATACCTCTAATGAGATGCAATAGTAGGGGAGAGCTTTATCCAATCACCGTCATTTCCACGAGTCAAGCCACACCTTCTACCTTTGCCGCTCTTGATCCTTCTTTGTGTCATGCACATTTGGGTCATCCGGGGTCATCTATTATGTCTTCTCTGCATAAAAATATTTTTACTGCTTGTAAGGGTATGCATAGTACTCCACTTTTTTCTTCTTGTCCATTAGGGAAACATGTTAGATTACCATTTGTAGCCTCTACTTTTCGTACTTTGATGCCTTTTGACATTATTCATAGTGATTTATGGACATCTCATGTTTTAAGTTCTTTGGGTCATCGTTATTATGTCTTATTTTGGATGATTATTGTAATTTTTTGTGGACCTTTCCTTTATCTAAAAAGTTTCAAGTCTTTTTCACATTCTTAAAATTTAGATCATTCATCCGTACCCAATTCAAATGGAAAATTAAAAATATTCAATGTGATAATGGCAACGAATATGATAATGGGCCGTTTCGAGAGTTTTGTGACACTAATGGTATATCTTTTCGGTTTTCTTGTCCACATACGTCCTCACAAAATGGGAAGCACGAGAAAAAAATTTGTTCCATAAATAATATTGTTCGTACCTTGCTAGCCCATGCGTATTACCACATTTTTTTGGCATCATGCATTGCAAATGACTACATATCTACTTAACATCCTCCCTCTTAAAGGCTTAGCATATCAATCCCCACTTAAAATTCTTTATAATAAAGATCATTCGTATTCTCATCTTAGGGTGTTTATGCTATCCACTTTTTCCGTCTACTACAATTAACAAACTTCAAACCCGCTCTACAGTGTGTGTATTTTTTTGTTATCCATCTAATCATCGTGGTTACAAATGTTATGATTTATCCTCTAACAATATCATAATTAGTCATCATGTTATTTTTGATGAGTCCCAATTTTCGTTTGCTAAATTGTGTAGTTCCGTGTCTAGTTCGTATAAATTTTTGGATGATGGGATCTCACTGTATATTATCCATCAGGAGGCCCAACCCCCCAGTTCTCCGAATCCGCCAACAGGCCCACTGCCTGATGGCCCCACAGATCTCATATACAGTACCACGGCACGACCCAGTTCTGTGGTTGCTTTATGTTCTAGGCCAGCAGACTCACTAACTGTTGGCCCACTTCCTTCCTCGCGGCAGGCTTCAGTACTTGGGCAAGCGGGACTACTACCTGTTGGGCAGTCCCACATTCTCCCAGTTTCCCCTCTAGTTATTGGGACAGCAGGCCCACTGCCTGCTGGCCAGTTCGAAATAATTCAGCCACCACCCCAAAACCCGTAGCCAACCATCTCGAGTCAAGGGCCCGTCACTCGTAGCCAACGTGGTATTTTTAAACCTAAACGATATTTTAATCTAAATTCTAATGTCACTAAATCACCCCTAACACGTAACTCTGTGTCTGTCCTTCATGACCCGAATTGAAAATTGACCATGAATGACGAATATAATGCTCTTATTAAAAATACGACATGGGAGTTGGTGTCCCGTCCTCTTGATGTTAATATTATTCCGTGTATATGGATTTTTACTAATAAAGAAAATTCTGACGGTTCTTTTGAGATGCATAAGGCCCATCTTGTAGGTGATGGTAAAACACAAATGGTTGGCATGGATTGTGGAGAGCCGTTTAGTCCGGTGGTCAAACCGGCTACCATTCGCATGGTGCTTAGTCAAGCTCTCCAAAAGCATGACCCATTCATCAGCTGGATGTGTAAAATGTTTCTTACATGATGATTTTAAGGAGACAGTATACATGCATCAACCCTTGGGTTTTAGGGACCCCAATTATCCTCACCATGTCTGTTTGCTGAAGAATTCCTTGTATGGGCTTAAGCATGCCTATAGGCTTAGTATAAAAGGTTTGCAGATTATGAGTCTACTATTGTGTTTTCTCACAGTAGGTTTGATCATTCTGTGTTCATCTATCGGTGTGGTACTTCTCTAGCATACATTCTCTTATATGTTGATGATATTATATTGATTGCCTCATCGGATATTCTACGCAAGTCTATCATGTCCCTTCTCAATTTCGAATTTGCTATGAAATACTTGGGGGCCTTGAGCTATTTTTTTGGCATAGTAGTCACTCGTCATGCATGTGGTCTATTTTTATCACAGAAAAAGTATGCGGCAGAGATTATTGAGAGAGCTGGCATGTCATCTTGTAAGTTTACTTCTACTCCGGTTGATACAAAATCGAAGATGAGTGCTACGTCGAGCACACCATACGAGGATCCCACCTATTATCTTAGTCTTGCAAGGGCTCTGCAATATCTGACTTTCACGATACCAGATATTACTTATGTCATACAATAGGTGTGTTTATTTATGCATGATCCGCGAATTGAGCACATTCATGCGCTCAAACGCATTATACGATACATACATGACACACTTGATTTTGGATTGCATTTTTATCCGTCCTCCATCTCTACTCTTGTGTCATATTCAGATGTTGATTGGGGTGGCTGTCCAGATATCAGACGTTCGACATCTGGTTATTGTATGTTCCTTGGGGATAAGGCTAAATACCAGGCTACTTTATCATGATCCAGTGCGGAGGCCGAGTATCGAGGAATAGCCAATGTGGTGTCTGAGTCATGTTGGCTACATAATCTTCTACTAGAGCTGCATTTTCCTATTCATAAAGCTACTTGGGTCTACTGTGATAATGTAAGTGCAGTCTATCTTTCTGGAAATCCGATCCAACATCAGCACACTAAACATATCGAGATGGACATACACTTTGTTCGAGAAAAGGTAGCTCGTGGACAAGTACGTGTCCTCCATGTCCCTTCAAGATACCAGATTGCAGACATATTTACTAAGGGTCTTCCCTCTATTTAAAGATTTTAGGGACAGTTTCAGTGTCCGACAACCACCCGCTATGACTGCGGGGGTGTGACAAAAGTATATCACGGGTCACGGGATCCGAACCTTACCTTGTTGAAATCAAATTTGTTTTACAAATTTATCATAATTGTAGAATTCTTGTACACGAATAATTAGGATATTAGTAGTATAGTAGGAATAGGATTTTCCATATTTGGAGATTGTAAATTATACATATACCTCTTTATTAATGAAAATAATCAAGAGATTATTTCTTTTAAGAAGAATCGAAAGAAAGAAGAAAAAGATCCAAATACAAAACAAATGCCACAAAAAAGGAAATATAAAACTGTATTAGACCATAATTTTGCAACTTGCTTCTCTCCACCAATCAGATGGTTTTGAAGATTCATTGGAATCATGTATTTTTTTGATCCTATAGTACCTAGATTAGTTATTATTACTATATAAAATGTTTCTTCTCCTTTTTTTATGTTTAAAAATATTATTTCCCTAACTCTATAAGTGGAAATTAGCTTTCCCAAGTTTCTTTTAAGTTTTTAATCGATAAGTTTAATGTTGCAACTAATTTAAATACGCATCAAGTAACCCCGGTAAAAAAGATAAATTATTTCTGATTAAAGGATTTTGTTTTAAATATTTGAACTCAAAACTTCTAATTAACATTAAAAGAATCTCAACTATCAAATCGTACTATCCATAATCCTTCTCAAATCTTTACATTGGCGCTCCCTAGTCCGGACAAATCACATATTAAGGTGGTTGGTCTACAACTACAATTAAAATAGTATAGATAAAATGGTAGTAGTATATTTTTATTTCCTACCCAGTGTTTGGTATCTGATATAGGGTTTGATTAATCAAAATTTGAGTAGAAAAATACTATGTTGGAGGTAAAATGCTTATTACACAAATTTCATTTTCAGAACTTGAACTCCAGACCTCTAATTAAAGATGAAATAATACTTACTATCCAAAAATAAGTAAATTTTCTTGAAAAATGTGATTTAATTAATAAAGTATAAATACATACATAGGCTTTGACCTAGCTAGTCGTCAAATACTTTTCTTTTTATCTAATAGAGCTAGACAAATACTTAAAGCTTCTTATTATGATTTTAATATACATATCTCTAGGTTAATGGTTTGGTGAGAGACCCCTTTTAAGTCCAAACAGACAAATTTAGGGTAGACTATGATCTACGGTCACTTTTCTACTTAGTTGTGGTTGAATAAATAACTTTTCTTTTTTGTCCTTTCGAGAGTTATATTACATTACTGCATTAATTTGTCATGCTACTTTTTTTAAATCACCTGGGCATGCTTAAGAACCAATTAGGTTGATTAGGAATATCACTTGAAAGTTGTGATCACATTCACATTAAAAACAAAGACAAATTGCTTGCATTCATCAATATAATTTGACCAGACAATTTCCCGGACTTTAGCTTTAGTGTCCATAAAATCGAATTAAGTTGTGGTGCATGACTAGAAAAAGAACACCGTAAATTTAAAAAATTATTTTGCGTCTGTAAATACTTTAAATTTTCTAAAACTCTTCTTCTCTCTGAGAATGCAAAGCTCTATGTGCAACATCACTAAAAAAAAATGAATAAGCTATGAAATTCGTCGCTATCTATCATTAAATAGCTCGTAGCTAACATAATTTTTTAATAAGCCATCACTAATCGGTTATTAAATTGATCAGCGGTGAATAATTGGTAGTAGCTAATTAATTCCTTTTTTTTTGTGGTGCATGTTGTAAAGGGCGACTAAAAATGAGATTCAGCCATCCAAAGTGTTTGGCCCAGTGGCCAATACATTAGGGTATTGTTGTCTGAGGTCCCGTGTTCGAGTCCTCTGATCAGCGAGAGTGGAGCTGTGTTCCCCCAAAAAAATCCCTCCATACGCGTAGGGCCAAGCGGTGTATACTAATCCGTAGGGCCGGGCGGAGGTGGGGTTTTCGGGGTATGGGGCCGTAATGCGGTGGGACCGAGTCACTTTAAAAAGTTTACCCTACCACGCTTTATCCAAAGTGTTTGGCCCAAGTGGCCAATACATTAGGGTATTGTTGTCGAGGTTCCGTGTTCGAGTCCTCTCGATCGAGAGTGGAAGCTGTGTTCCCCAAAAAAATCCCTCCATACGCGTAGGGCCAAGCGGTGTATACTAATCCGTAGGGCCGGGGCCGGAGGTGGGGTTTTACGGGGTATGGGGCCGTAATGCGGTGGGACCGGTCACTTTAAAAAGTTTACCCTACCACGTTTTAGTCCTCCGGGGCATAGTCCGGTGGCAAAGCTCGGGTGCTATAAGGCGCTCCGGCATGGGACGACGTGAGTTCGATTCCCCGCAAGCACGAAGAAACCCCGCATGTTGGGGAATTTGACCTTGTCTCATTGATCACCGTACGCTCCCGTAAAAAGCGGCCACCGGAGCACATCCCGCGATTTACCTGGTAATAGTGTTGAAGGACCGGTGCTATTACCTCCGGGACGTGGGTAATACCAGGTGAAGTAGTCGTAAAATGCGCAGTTCGAAACCCTGATTACCAAAAAAAAAAAAAAAATGAGATTCAGCCTACACGGGAAGAGCAATAGACAGAGAGATTATGAATGAAAAGAGTACAAATTAGTACACCATTTCCCATTACAAGGAATTCACAAGGGGCACATTTTAAAGTGTCCATTATGGTATAGATCTATAAATATATGTCAAGTCTATTATTGACACTTATTCCTAGCAGGTGGAAAACAACCATTCTTCATATCCACTTTTAATTCCTTCCATTATATTGAGGAATAATTCAAATACCAAAGGTGAATGGAAGGCAAAGTATCATGTTTCTTGTGGGGCTTTTGTGGCATGTTTGTGTCCTACACCTTGAGCTTTACAAGTGTCATTTTATATGCACAATGGAAATGTTCTCTTCCATATTCCCCCCCCCCCCCCCCCCAATACTTTTAGTCAACTCTTTTTAAGGATAAAATGTTATTTTGTTTAAAGAATCTTTGTCCACTTCATATGTTATACACTAGATAAGTTTTGTTGGGAGGGAGGATTTTCCGTAACTAATGTCTTGTTCTAGCTAGTGTGTTTAATTTATTTTTTTAAGAATATGAATGATGTAATGTAAAAGCATGCATTTAATTCACTATATATTTTGTAACAACCAAAGGATGGGGCGCAACAGATGATGATGCTCCTTCCTTAATCAGAAGTCTCGCGTTCAAGCTGTGAGTATGGAAAAATCCGTGGAGCGCTTCTCCCCAATGGGTCCTATGCGACATAAATCCGAATAAGTCAACTCTAATGCGGATACCGAACACCGAACGGGAAACAAAAAACTATACATTTTATAGTGTAAATGTGTAAGAGCAATAGGATATATAAAACCTACTCTAGATCTTCACTACCTACAAGAAAACAAAAGTTATAGTAGCACATGAAGTTGCCCTAGAGCAACTTGATGAACTAACTTGGCATGAGGCATATAACTATAATTTGTCAGCCTTAAAAAAAGTTATACAATCACATGTTATTCATAGAGAATCCAAGTCTTTTTAAGAAAAATATTGAAAGTAACTAGTCAAGCTAGAAATTGTCCAAAAGTAGTTCATGGACCATAAGATCTTAATTCAATCTTTAAATTTAACCTACATATGTTACAAAATGGAGTAAGACAATTTCTCTGATTTACTTGGCACCCCCACACATGCATTCAGAATACAATTTTTTTAATATTTGGATATGACACCCTAGGCGCTTGTGTGTAAGTTCTATCCTATAGGTTTTAGATTTGCTCCCATTTAAATTGCTTAAACTAGTTATTTACACATCTATGTCACCTACACTACACATATATATTATTTATGGTACTGAATAAATTAATTACACTAGCTTATGTGTGGGTGTGCATCTCTGAATAATTTTGTTACATCATACAAATACCTTAATTAAATCTAATCAAATCTCACTTATTGTGTATATTTTAGCCGCAAAAGATGTAACACTAACATATATGTAATAATAAAGTGCCAGCGACATTTGCTAAGAAAGAGTAAAATGAGTCGATAATTAATTGCATGTTGAAAAAAAAATAGTAGCTTCGATCAAAGTATCACAAAACCCCTATTCTTGTACTATTTGGTCTAAATTATGCAACTACATATATGAGTTTGCACTAAATCACTATTTTCCCATTGAAATTTCCGCTGAAAATGTTCAGTGGCTATTTCCACTTAATGTCGGTGGAAAAAACCTAAATAGTAGTATTTTCATACGAAAAAATTAAGTTTCTCAGAGTTTCAATTGGAACCAGTTTCCCACTATTCATTTTCCCATTGAGCTGGTTCGGTGATAATGATGTTGGAAATCATGTTTTATAGCATAAATTTTTCACTAAATGTCGATAAAAAAAACTTCTGTTTCTAGTAGTGTCGAACCTAAAATAAGTGACAAATGGTGCATTTGAATATAATTTTTAAGCATTTAGTAGTTGCAGGGCCTTGACTCTTGTATTACATATGTGAGGACGGATGTAGAGTTCCGATCTGATTAAATTTATGAACATTAAATTTTGAATCCGTTTCTGATCATAAACGGGACTATTCTCCTGCAAATAAAGCTATGTGGTTCTTTGTGCTCTGACAAATGAAGTATCTAAGAAGCTAGTCCACCTATATAGACACTTAAGAGATATTATTTCTCATACCAGTAAAACAAATAACATGAAAAAAAGAAAAAAAGAAAAGGGGGGAATGGGCAAAGAGAAAATATAAATGGGGTTGGCAGAGGGAGGCATGTGCAAGGGGTAGAGGGAGACAATAAGAGCAACAAGCATGCCCCGTAAGACATGCTAATGTGCAGTCACTTTGCTACATTATATTCATCTATATATTTCCCCTGCTTAAACCATGTGCTGGCATTCAAATCCATTCAAGATATTTCTTTACTTAACTCATCAATATTATTCTTTATTTTTTCCTTTTTTCTATATATGTCTTATATACAAATATTTATCCTCAAGTTTAGTCGGTTTTTCTTTGTTTAATCATCTGGTATATGATATTCAGTGAGTTAAATAATCCAAATAGATATTGCTTAGGGCCTACTAAAATAAGGGGCAATCAGTGCCGATCGTGAATTTTTTCATTTCCATAATTCAAAACTTGATAGGGGAAGGAATCTCATTTATTTCACTATTTTTTTGTGGCAGGGAAGGATCTATTGTGTTACGTTGGTTATAAATTCACGTGAATTCAATAACTTTTTCTCATAGCCTATATATATTATATGAAATTTATTAAATATCTATAAATATTGATTGTGAACTCAATTAATTGTTATTATATGGCATTAACTTGAGTAACCCTTAAATTTCAAATCCCTGATAGAATTCATGAAAGTCTTTTATTCATAATATGAATTCTTACAAAGCAATAACAAGATAATAAAATAATATTATTCTTGAGAGCTAAAAGTGCAAGTAAAAGAAAAGCAAGTAAAGCCCTTTATATAGGGTCTATTACATGGGATACAAATATGTTTTTCCAATGTGGGACAAAAGCAAATGCTAATATCTCCTCTCAAACTCGCGATGGTGTAGACAGAAGCATCGAGAGTTTGCCAAGAAAGAACCGGTGACGCTTTAAGGTATGCGCCTTTGTGAAGAAATCTGCAAGTTGCATCGAAGATGAGACAAATGGCAAGGATAGAGTGCGCTCCTGAAGATGATATCGAATAATATGACAATCAATCTCAATATGCTTAGTACGTTCATGAAAGACTGTGTTGTGCGCAATCTGAATAGAACTCTTATTATCACAATACATCGGTGTTGGTGAAGAAAGACAGACACCCATATCAACCAATAACCGACGTAATCATACAATCTCACACGTAGTAGAAGCCATAGCACGATACTCTGCCTCAGTTGAAGAGCGAGAAACCACATCTTGTTTCTTACTTTTCCATGAGATGAGTGAATCTCCTAAAAATACACAATAACTAGTAGTTGATTTTCGATCAGTTAGGTCACCAGCCCAATCTGCATCAGAAAATGCACGAAGCTCCAAGGATGAGGTCGATGGAAACAAGAGACTCTGATAAATCGTTCCTCGAAGATAGCAAAGAATACGCATAATCGCACGGCCCAATGTACGGATGTAGGAGAGCAAACAAACCGATCGACAATGTGAACAAAGATATGCAATGTCGGGCGAGTAATGGTGAGGTACACCGGACTCCCTACTGGCGAACGATATAAAGTGGGATCGGGGAAGAGGATCCCCGTCGATAGGTGTATATCGAACATTAACCTCAAGAGGAGAGTCAACTATACGAGTATCCGTGAGACGGGCCCGCTCAAGAATATCTCAGGTGTACTTAGACCGAGAGAGAAGATATCCCTTCTCGAATAAGCTACCTCAATGCCTAAAAAGTAACGTAGATGACCTAAATCTTTCATCTCAAAACGGCGAGATAAAGTAGATTTTAGGTTTGCAATACCATCAATATCATCACTGTAATGATCATGTCATCAACATACAACAAAAGCAAAATACAACCTGCAGGGGATGATTTAACAAATAACGCCGAATCATGAAAGCTGGAAATAAACCTAAGAGATGATACTACAGTGGAGAACTTGTCGAACCAAGCTCTTGGAGCTTGTTTGAGACCATACAGAGCTTTCTTAAGCCGCACACTTGTCCCTGGACTATGTGAAACACCGAAGTGGAGGGACCATGTAGATTTCTTCTTGAAGATCCCCATTTAAAAAAACATTTTTAACATCCATTTGTGAAATATGCCAATGACGAACAGAGGCCACTGCAATAAGAACCCGGACAGATGTCATTTTTGCAACGGGTGCAAAAGTCTCTTCATAATCCATACCATATTCTTGAGCAAAACCCTTTGCAACCAAACGAGCTTTATATCGCTCAATAGAACCATCAAACTTTGTCTTAATCTTGTACACCCATCGAGAACCAATAGTTTTCTTACCAGTCGGTAGAGAAACCAAATCCCAAGTACCGAGTTTTGTTCAAAGCAACCAGTTCCTCATTCATAGCCTCTTGCCAAAGAGGATCACGAGCTGCCTCAGAGTAGGATGTAGGCTCACAGAGAGAATTAATAGAAACTAGAAAGGAAGCGAATGTTGGAGCATAGCAAGAATAATCAAAATCGGATACCTGAGTAGATCGCAGAGTGCGTTTAGGATAGCGAGGTGGATCTGGATCTGCAACCACAAGAGGTTCTGAAATAGGCGTAGGAGGGGGCTGAGTATCAATATCATGGGACCTGCTAGAAGACTGAGAAGGAACAGATGATATAGATGTAGAATCAGATGGACAATCATCATCAAAGGGATCAATATCAATAAGGTCAGATTTTGTCATACCATGTGAGGTAGGTTGGATGGAAAAGAAAGGAACATGCTCAATAAAGGAAACATTACGAGACACATACAATTTTCCGAAACCGGATCATGACAACGATAACCTTTTCGCCCAACCCCATATCCAAGAAAAACACAAATGGCGACACGAGAAGATAACTTAGTACGCTCTGCATGTGGACGTAGAACAAAACATGTAGAATCTAAAACTCTCAAATGGGAATATAGTGGGGTGTGACCAAATAGTCTAGTATACGGAGAAATACCAGAATTATGAGAGGTAGGGATCCTATTAATAAGATAAACGGATGTAAGGACGACTTCTCCCCAAAATTCACTAGGTACACTAGCGGACAAAAACATGGATCTAGCTGTCTCAACAATATGCCTATGTTTTCTCTCGGCTACCCCATTTTGTTGTGGTGTATCAGTACAAGAAGACTGATGTATTGTACCATCAACTTTGAAAATACCAGAAAGATCCCCACTAGTATATTCACCTCCTAAATCACCCGAAAACATTTAATAATGATGAATGTTGAGTTTTCACATAGGCTTGAAACTCAACATAAGTATGAACAAAATCAGAGCGTCTTTTCAACAAATAAACCCAACAATGACGAGTATAATCATCAATAAAGGAAACATAATATCTGGAGCCACTAATAGGGATAGGTGCTGGCCCCCAAACATCCGAATGAACTAGATCAAATGGTGCAGAAGAAGTAGAAGTACTAAGAATTAAAAGGCAAAGCAGAAAATTTTCCAAGTTTACATCCACTACAATCGAAATATCATCGGATTGTAAATCACCAAGAACACCAGTATTACACATAAAACGCAGGCGAGAACCTGATACATGACCAAGTCTAGAGTGCCACAAATAAAAATTCGAAGAGGAATGTGTTAAATGAAAAGAAGACAGATTAACAGGCATAGTTGCTACATGAGTAGGAAGATGCAGCTCATCCAAAACATATAGACCTCTCCCCTTTCTACGCCCTGTCCCAATCACTCTCTTGGATTTTAGATCCTGCACATAAAAAGAATTAGGGAAGAGTCCAATAAAACATCCGAGTCACATATTTGACCGGCAGAAGCAAGATTTATATGTAATTTTGGAATGCAATAAACATCAGGTAATGATATAGTGGATGTATGAATGGTGCCAATGCTGTCAATGGCATAGGTGTGCCATCGCAGATCACACAAGAAGTGGAAGGGGAGTCGGAAGACATAGATACAAAGACGGAAGAATCGGGAGACATATGATTTCCAGCTCCGAGTCCAAGATCCAAGAAGGCGAAATGATACCGAACCAATAGATGGTGATGAGCGGAAGGAACAGAAAGAGCATAAGACCGAGAAATTCGTTGAAACCGTTGGAAGGCGAGGAACTTCGAAATTGGTCGGCTACGAGAATCGGTATTGTGACTCGCGAGGCTCCCGAAGCCGGGTGATCAAGAGAGGGCACAAAGGCGGCCCGAGTCGGTGGATACAAGTTCGGAATTGACCCCCAGAATATGGCTTCTGTTGAGAAGGCTTCTGTCCTTGTCCCGAATGTGGAGGCTTAGAACCTGACGTCTTCCGTAGCTCAGGACATTGATTCTTCCAGTGTCCCGATTTCTTACAATAATTACAATTACCTACGATAGATGTTCTATACTGGTGTGTAGGAGCGCAAGGACCGGTGTAGACGAAGGAGCTGCCAGTACAAAAGTAGAAGCCTTATGTACCCCTTTTAGAGTCTTCAAACATGTTTCTTCAGCCATAAGTTCATTTACCACATCTTCAACAGATGGTAAGGGTTTGCGGTGCAATAAGCCCGAACGAGAATTCTCAAATTCGACCGAAGACCCATCAATAGGCCGAACAAGACGATCTTCATCTCTCGCATTTTATATAAGCATCGCATGCTTGCAATTCAAGATAGATTCTGTCATAGCTAATCGATCCCACAAAGTGGTCATTGCACGAAATAATCTTGAATGCCCAAGTCATTTTGTACTAGTGCACGAATTTCATATTGTAAATCGATATTTAACACAAAATTATTCTCGCACAAACAATCTTGACAAATAATCCCAAATCTCTTTAGAGTTTTGAACTTAGCCAATTGAACACCAATTCTTTGTTCAACGAGTTATTAATCCAAGTAATAATCTTTGAATTATTGGTCTCCCAAGTCCTAAATAATTCATCAAAATTTTCATCTCCAATTTTAGGACATTTGGTTTTTCCAGACATATAATCCCAAAGCCCTTTTCCCTTCAGAAAATTTACCATGACATAGCTCCAATAGGAATAATTTTTTCCATCTAACCTAACACCAATAGTTTGCAAAGAATCATCACCTCCAGCCATTATGAATTTTAAACAGAAAATCCCAAATAACAAGCAGCAATCCCAAATAACAAGCAGCAATCCCAAATAACAAGCAGCAATCCCAAATAACAAGCAGCAATCCCAAGCAACAAAATAAAAAAAAGGACAGATCTCACCAATCAGATGCGGAAGCCAAAAAGACGAAACCCAGATGTGGAAGCCAGGATCAGAACGAGCACGAGCAGCCAAAACGAGCACGAGCTTCCAAAACAAGCCAAAAAATTTTTTAAGCGATACAGGGGCGTCCGCATACGAACCCCCAACTAACTCACCGCGAAGTTGAATCCGCGATCGAGCTAAAAATATTAACTTGTGCTCTTGGCTTTGATACCATGATAGAATTCATGAAAGTCTTTTATTCATAACATGAATTCTTACAAAGCAATAACAAGATAATAAAATAATATTATTCTTGAGAGCTAAAAGTGCAAGTAAAAGAAAGCAAGTAAAGCCCTTTATATAGGGTCTATTACATGGGATACAAATATGTTTTTCCAATGTGGGACAAAAGCAAATGCTAATAATCCCGAACCTACCTTGTTGATCTACAATTAGTTATAAGTAGTATATTTTGTAGGGATATGGTTGAATTAATAGGAGTTGGTGGCACCAATATCCATTCGATGACTCTGTGGGAAACGGTCCACCAAGGAATTTCGGTGAATTAATATGATTTCTCCATTTTTAATGAGAGGTTTCGATTGGGAATGGAAAAAGATTCTATTCTAATAGGAAGTGTTTTTCCTTTCATAAAACTTATGTGGCGCAAATTCAAATTAATCTAGTCTCCATACGGATATTCGAGAGTGAGAAACAAAAAAGAAAGAGAAAGATTTTAATAACCCGATCATTTCAGAATAATTTTAATTTTTATGTGTATTCTGATTGCTATTTCTACAAGTTAAAGAATTCAAAAGTAATTTCCATATGAACTAGGCTAACTAGGATATCTCCCATGCAAAGTGCGTGTTCTAGGTTAGTTTAGCTCAGATACCTATACATAAACCTAAGGGATCTAATATACAAATAAATAAATAAAAATACACCTATGTATACGAACACGATATATCATACATTGTTCTCTCTGTCCTTTTTTTTTTTTTTGGTTAAAATCAAACATGTGGGAAAAATAAATATTCTTATTATGTCCATCCATCTTCAATTTTTTCCGAACTTTCTATTTACTCTCCTTTTCGAAGCGTTGAGTTAGTTGTGCAAACAAGCAAATATTTCTGAACTATATACTTGATGTATGTGTATTAATGAGACCAACACAATTAATCATATGTCATACACGACTATAGTATCCTCATTAGTCATCATGATTATACCAAATGGTCACGTGCAATGTAAGAAACAATGATGGTCTAAAAATCAAAGGTCATGTGACCCCATTAAAATTACATCATATAAGAATCAATCACTTTCCTTAATCAATTTATCTTCTAAATTAAGATTGAGCTTATGACCAATTAACTTCGGCAGAAAATAGAATTGTAGCACACTAAAAAAGAGTTCATTTCCAATTGAAATTTAATGTGACAGCTGTTATATAAGATAGGAGCACCAACTTAAAATGTCATTTCTCTTGTAAAAGAGAAACACTTATCAATATTCATTTTCCAAATATCCCCCTTGATAACCAATTGAGCTGCCCAAGCGGACCACTTATCAATATTCATGTTTAGACTAACTAAGTAGGTGGATAAACAATATTTGAACTAAAGTTGAAAAAATATATTTAAAGTCAAAATTGAAAAATCTATAAAAGGAAATGAGTATGTTAATTTTAGAGTCATAAATTATAGTGAGAGTTGTGTTTGTGTTCCTGGTACTGATTTGACTAATATCTGGAATAAGCTTAAAGGGATGGAGGCAATAAAACAATTGAATCACACTAAGTACTCCAGGGTAGAGACTAAAATACATGACATAAGACAACAATTGCAGGATGTTCAAGAAAAGCTTAGACTGGTATTACATGACCATGTATTGTTTACAAAGTTAGGATAACACAAAATATATTACAAGGTTGGTAAAGTCTTCAGAGGAAATAGCGGTGTCACCACAGGATATTGAAGCAGAAGCAATAGGGTTTTACAAAGGTTTTGTTGGGCACTTGTGCTGAGCAATTACCTGCCATTAATCCTAGTGTGATGGCTTCTGGAAGAATTTTGCATAGAGATCAGCAGCTGAAATTGATTGCTCCTGTTACTAAAGAGGAGGTGAGTATGACACTCAGGGATATTTCAGAACTAAAGGCTCCAGGGTGTGATGGATTTAATGCCTTTTTTTCAAGAGCACTTGGTCAATTATTGAATGTTACGATTCTTTCAAGACTCTAGGATGTTCAAAGCTGTTAATTGTATCACTGTCACTTTGATCCCCAAGATACAAAATGCATCTTCTATCAAAGAATTTAGGTCAATATCATATTGCACAATGTTATATAAGCTAATATCTAAAGTGTTGACTCGGAGGATGCAAAGTGTAATGAATTGTCTGGTGGATAGTAGTCAAGAAGGGTTTGTGCCTAGGAGGGTTATTACTGATAATATCCTCCTAAGTCAATAATTAATCAAAGGTTATGAAAGGAAGGGAATGTCACCTAGATGTATGTTCATAATAGATATAGAAAAATCTTATGACTCAATTCAGTGATATTTCCTTGAGCAAATCTTTCATAGTCTGAATTTTCCTGGGTGTTTGTTGGGTGGGTTATGAATTATGTGTCTTCTGTGTCCTATTCAGTCATCATTAATGGAAAGCCATCTCAACCTTTTGATGCTAGGAAAGGGCTCAGTCAAGGAGACCATATGTCCCCATTTCTATTTGTGTCATGTATGGAATACCTGAGTAGGTTTCTAAAACAGTTGCAACATGTGTTTGATTTTAATTTTCATCCTAAGTGTGCAAAAGCGAACACAGTGCAACTAGCATTTGCAAATCTTGCATAGTCTGAATTTTCCTTGGGTGTTTGTTGGGTGGGTTATGAATTTTGTGTCTTCTGTGTCCTATTTAGTCATCATTAATGGAAAGCCATCTCAACCTTTTGATGCTAGGAAAGGGCTCAGGCAAGGAGATCATATGCCCCCCCTTTATATTTGTGTTATGTATGGAATACCTAAGTAGGTTTCTAAAATTGTTGCAACATGTGGGGTAATGGAGACCAGGAAAGAGGGAAGCTTCAGTCAGTGTCGTTTAGTGGTAACAAATGGAGTGCATAAGCCAATTTAGAGATAGGGGCGAGCGCAAAAGTGAACATAGTGCAAGTAGCATTTGCAAATCTTGCATAGTCTGAATTTTTCTGGGGTGTTTGTTGGGTGAGTTATGAATTATGTGTCTTCTGTGTCCTATTCAGTCATCATTAATGGAAAGCCATCTCAACCTTTTGATGCTAGGAAAAGGCTCAGTCAAGGAGACCATATGTCCCCCTTTCTATTTGTGTTATGTATGAAATACCTGAGTAGGTTTCTAAAACTGTTGCAACATGTGTTTGATTTTAATTTCATCCTAAGTGTCTTATTGGAAAGCCTTCTCAACCTTTTGATGCTAGGAAAAGGCTCAGGCAAGGAGACCATATGTCCCCCTTTCTATTTGTGTTATGTATGAAATACCTGAGTAGGTTTCTAAAACTGTTGCAACATGTGTTTGATTTTAATTTTCATCCTAAGTGTGCAAAACTGAACACAGTGCAACTAGCATTTGCAAATCTTGTATAGTCTGAATTTTCCTTGGGTGTTTGTTGGGTGGGTTATGAATTATGTGTCTTTTGTGTCATATTCAGTCATCATTAATGGAAAGCCATCTCAACCTTTTGATGCTAGGAAAGGGCTCAGGCAAGGAGACCATATGTCCCCCTTTCTATTTGTGTTATGTATGAAATACCTGAGTAGGTTTCTAAAACTGTTGCAACATGTGTTTGATTTTAATTTTCATCCTAAGTGTGCAAAACTGAACACAGTGCAACTAGCATTTGCAAATCTTGCATAGTCTGAATTTTCCTTGGGTGTTTGTTGGGTGGGTTATGAATTATGTGTCTTTTGTGTCATATTCAGTCATCATTAATGGAAAGCCATCTCAACCTTTTGATGCTAGGAAAGGGCTCAGGCAAGGAGACCATATGTCCCCCTTTCTATTTGTGTTATGTATGGAATACCTGAGTAGGTTTCTAAAATAGTTGCAACATGTGTTTGATTTTAGTTTTCATCCTAAGTGTGCAAAAGTGAACATAGTGCAACTAGCATTTGCAAATCTTGCATAGTCTAAATTTTTCTGGGGTGTTTGTTGGATGGGTTATGAATTATGTGTCTTCTGTGTCCTATTCAGTCATCATTATTGGAAAGCCTTCTCAACCTTTTGATGCTAGGAAAAGGCTCAGGCAAGGAGACCTTATGTCCTCCTTTCTATTTGTGTCATGTATGGAATACCTGAGTAGGTTTCTAAAACTGTTGCAACATGTGTTTAAATTTAATTTTCATCATAAGTGTGCAAAAGTGAACATAGTGCAACTAGTATTTGTAAATCTTGCATAGTCTGAATTTTACTGGGGTGTTTGTTGGGTGGGTTATGAATTATGTGTCTTCTGTGTCCTATTCAGTCATCATTAATGGAAAGCCATCTCAACCTTTTGATGTTAGGAAAAGGCTCAGGCAAGGAGACCCTATGTCCCCCTTTCTATTTGTGTTATGTATGGAATACGTGAGTAGGTTTCTAAAACAGTTGCAACATGTGTTTGATTTTAATTTTCATCCTAAGTGTTCAAAAGTGAACATAGTGCAACTAGCATTTGCAAATCTTGCATAGTCTGAATTTTCCTGGGGTGTTTGTTGGGTGGGTTATGAATTATGTGTCTTCTGTGTCCTATTCAGTCATCATTAACTGAAAGCCATCTCAACCTTTTGATGCTAGGAAAAGGCTCAGGCAAGGAGACCCTATGTCCCCCTTTTCATTTGTGTTATGTATGGAATACGTGAGTAGGTTTCTAAAACAGTTGCAACCTGTGTTTGATGTAAAAGTGAACATAGTCCAACTAGCATTTGCATATGACTTTCTTCTCTTATGTAAAGGGGATGTTAGCTCTGTCACTTTATTGTACAATAAATTTTGGTGTTTTTAACAAATTTTTGGGCTTATTGCCATAAATGCAAAGAGTTCAGTGTACTGTTGTGGAATTGAAAGAGAAGTAGAAGGGGAAATTTTGGAGCTTGGCTTCAGCAAAGGGGAACTGCCTTTTAGATATCTAGGGGTTCCCTTGAGTACAAAGAGAGTTTACATAGTTTAATGACAATCCTTAATAGACAAGACTGTGTGGGCCGGCAGGCAGTGGGCCTGCTGGTGTATTTTGGTCACGGGACAAGTCTGATAAATGGTGGATAATATATGGCGAGACCTCGTCATCTAAATACGAACTAGGCATGGGACTACTCACTTTAGCAAACAGAAATTGGATTTTATCAAAAAGAACATAACGACTAATTATGATTTTATTAGACGATAAATCAAAATTTTTGTAACCACGATGATTAGATGGATAACCAAAAAACACACAAGTGATAGAACGGGCTTGAAGTTTGTTAATTGTAGTTGACAGAAAAAGTGAATAGCACAAACTGCCAAAGATCCTAAGATGTGAATACGAAGGTGTCTTATTATGGAGAATTTTAAGGGTAGATTCATATGCTAACCCTTTGGTAGGAAGTACGTTAAGGAGGTAAGTAGCCATTTGTAGTGCATGATGCCAAAAGAAATGGGGTACGGAAGCATGTTCTAATAAAGTTCGGACAATATTATTAATGGTACGAATTTTCCGTTCGTCTTTCCCATTTTGTGAGCACATGTGAGGACAAGAAAAACAAAAATTATGCCATTAGCATCACAAAATTCTCGAAACAACCCATTATCGTATTCCTTGTCAGTATCACATTGAATATTTTAAATTTCTCATCCGAATTGGGTACGGATGAATGCTCTAAATTTTAAGAAAGTGGAAAAAACTTGAGACTTTTTGGATAACAGAAAGGTCAACAAAAAATTAGAATAATCATCCAAAAATAAGACATAATAACGATGGCCCAAAGAACTTAAAACTGGAGATGTCTATAAATCACTATGAATAACGTCAAAAGGCATCAAAGTACGAGAAGTAGAGGCTACAAATGGTAATCGAACATGTTTCCCTAATGGACAAGTAGAACAAAGTGGAGTACTACGCGTACCCTTACAAGAAATAATTTTTTTTACTGCAAACACGAAATAATAGACGATCCAGGATGACCCAAACATGCATGCCACAAGGAAGGATCAAGGGCGGCAACAGTAGACGGCATGGCTTGACTCGTGGAAGTGGTGGTAGTTGTGATTGGATAAAGCTCTCCCTTACTATTGCATCTCATTAGAGGTATCCCCGTTTTGAAATCCTTCACAGAAAACCCAAGGGGATCAAAATTAACAGAAACCCAATTATCAGTGGTGAATTTTCGGACATACACCAAATTTTTAATTAAGTTAGGGGGCATGAAGGGTATTTTTCAAAAACTAGAGGTGGATGTGGAGGAGACAAAGTTGTATGTCCATAACCGCGAATTAGAATTGAGTTGCCATTACCAACAATTATACCACGATTTATGCTCAAATTTGAATAAGACGAGAGAGTACCTTGATCGTACATTATATGGGAAGTGGCTCCGGTGTCCATATACTAATTCGCATCCGGGGGATTTAAGCCAAATGTATGCATTGCGGCTTCAATATCTGTAGGTGTCGGGATCGGATTCGACCCGCATCATGGAAGGCATGTGGGGGTCGAGGCCCAAGCAGGCCTGCCTGCTGTCCCGGCCCATTACTGTACTGCATTCCACTATTTAGGACCGAGAAACTGGGCCTGGAATTTTGCTGGAACAGAGCCCAGTTTCCGGATAAAGAGCAGGCGGAAAATAATGATTGTTGGGCCAATGGCCGTTGGCCCAGCCCCACTGCCAAGGGGCCTACGACTAGGGCCAGTTGGTCTGTGGCCTACTGCTCCGAGGCCCACTGTTGTAGCTGCCACTGTTCCGTCCTCCGCTGTCGTTACCACCGCGATTGCCACTGCTGTTTTTGCCATTATTTTTATGATTTTGATCCTTTTTGTCGCCACCATGGTTACGGTTTTGGCTCAAATTTTTGGAGAATGAGTGAGGGTCATCTGACGTGGTCATCATTACGACGGAATGTGCTCTGGTAGCCGCCTTTTTAGACAAATCGGTCTCTTCTAACGTGAGCATGGAACGGGACTGATAAAATGGTGGCAGAGGATTACTTTGACGAAGTAGTGTTCCAACGCCATTATAGGCGTCAGAAAGGCCTGCAACCATTTGAAGAACAAGACGATTATTGGTAACGGGCGCACCAACGTTGTGGAGTTGGTCCGCCAATTCTTTCAGCCTTTTACAATAGGCTGAGACGTTAGGAAAATCTTCCATGTTGACATGGGAAAATTCCTGATCAAGAGTGACAACACGGAAATTTTTGTTATCTTAGAATATATCACGCACCCTATTTCAAGTAGCAATTGCCGTAGCGTCGGGTTCAATAATCGTCTCCAAGAGGTCTGTAGAAATTGTGAAATAAATCCACTGGAGAACAGTAGCATCAAGGGTTGTCCATGACGTAGGTCATCCTTGGGGGTAGACACCTTCTCCTCGCAAGTTACCGAAGGAATTATGTGATGGAGGACTTTATGCGAGCGTGCGTAAACTTTGAATAATTCCGCCCACGTCGCGTATTGGACGTTTTCCATCTCAAGAACAATAGGGATGTGGTTCTTGATGTTGGAAACTGTAAGGGTAGGATGAAATATGTTCTTTGACGTAGACATAACGAAAGAACAATAGGTGAACTAAGGACTAGGAAGAAAATTTGGGAATAGAGGAGGAAAAGTGCACGGAAATCGAGGAAGGGTTCACAGAAATCGAGCAGAAATCAAGAAGAGCGGAAGTGTTTTTGGGAGAAGGTATTTTAGACCTAGACTTCTGATACAATGAAAGAAATAATCTCTTGATTATTTTCATTAATGAATGGAGTATATATACAAGTTACAATCTCCAAATATGGAAAATCCTATTTATACTATACTTTCAAATTCTAATCGTACTTGTACAGAAATTCTACAACTATGATAAATTTGTACACTAGTTTAATTACAATCCTAATCTTATTTGAGCACGGTACCGTGCTATATTCTATCAGTGTCAATGCTGAGATATACAGGATGGTGTTTGCAGCAACTGTTTATCAACTATGGATAGAAAGGAACAAAAGAGTATTCCAAGGGGTTAAACACACCGTTGGTAGCATAGTGAAGGACATAGTAAGAGAGGTGCATCTCAAAGGTTGCAGGAAGTTGAAGACTGCAAATTGATTGGCCAGACATGATTTTTACCAAGTATAGCTTACTTAGGATGTTGTAATGCTAGGAGTGCTATTTTGCTATTTGTGTTCTGTTGGCTGGTAGAGACTAGAGAATGAGGTAGTCTGAAGCACTGGGGCTCAATTGTCCAGTGCGCAGATGTTTTTTTCCTGTACTTCAAAGCTTATTTTGGTAATAAAAATATTTATTTACCAAAAAAAGATTTATAGTGAGAGTATAATTAATTAGTCATTATTAAATAAGAAAATTTTTATATAATAATTATATGTCATATATTTGATATAAATTTTGAATACCTAATAATTTCTCTTCTGTTTTTCCATTTTTATTAAGTTTCCACAAACCTTGGAGACTTCTTTTTGACTTTACCCTTTGCCAACACGTAGTTGAATATTGACCCTAAAAATGCAGTATAAAACTATAAATTAGTAATCCATCAATCCCAAAAAAATTGCTTACTTTCCTTATTAGTTTGTCCAAAAAAGATTAACATATTTTTATATTAAGAAATAATTAAACTTTATGAAATAATTTACAGTCACACAAATATTTAAAGATTGTTTTGGACCATACAATTCAAAAGTCTTCCTTTATTTCTTAATTTTCGTGTCAAGTCAAACTAAAACAATCTTTTTTAGGACGGAGGGAGTAACATTTTATAGCCAGCGAATTTTAGCTCAATCCCGCACCCTCACTCACTTCACATTTCTGACCAAAAGTCCACTAATTTTGGTTCTACTCGTTTAGGGAACTTTCTTTTTAAGTACTGAATCCTGAATTTCGAGAGAAACCGAAACTAGAAAGCCAGAAAGTTAAGAGTTTATTAGTAGGCGTTTGGTCATAAATTTTAAACATTATTTGCTTTGAGTTGTATTTGGTTATATAGAAATATTTGAAATAATGTTTATATTTGAGTGTACTTAAATATAACTTTAAAAGTGAAAAATGAGTTGAAAAATAAATTATAAATTGTTTTTCAAATTTAAATACAACTTCAAATTGAGTCTAAAATTTTTGTGATCAAATATTAATTTTCAAATAAAATGAAAAAATATTTCGAAAAAATGAATAATTTTATGTCAAACGGGACCTTAAATACGCACACAAATTGAAAGAAAAAAGGGTTTTTTATGCATGGCAAAGGGGAAAAGAAAGCAAAGTATTTTATAGAAAAAGTAGAGAGTAAAAGTGTGTGTCTGTGTTTCGTGTCCATAGGCACACCCTTTGATTCGTAGTGTATATTTAGGGGTAATGTCGGTAAAGAAGTGACTTATTTATGCATTAGAAATCAATATAACAAGTACTCCATATTTGTTAATAGTTTAATTACCATATATAAATTTAGCATATCAAATATAGTATTTGATTACCAGTCTACAATTACGTTGAATTTCATTCCTTTTATTTTCTTTCCTTTCTTTTCTGTTTTTCCTTTTGAGCTTTTCGGAAATAATTACTCTGTTCCATAAATATACGGGTAAAATTTGCGTATATCATATCCTTTCAAGGCCCCATTTATGGATTATACTAGATTTATTGTTGTTATTGATTATCAGCTTACAATCCCGCATAACAAATACATATATAATTTAAGAAAAAATCTATATATTATTTTATGCAAGATAGAAAATAAAATAACTATAACGTAAATAACTAAATACCACGTAAATAAACCTCATTATTATTAATATTTGTATAACTCTAATAATCGACCAAACTACTATGGTTACATATAAGTAAAATACACACTACACTATTTTAAGTATGTGTATTTTGTATATTTGGAAATAAAATAAATTTAATTATGATTCTACTAGTACTACTCCTTATATAATAGGGGGCTAGTTTCAGATTCAATTTCCATATCGTTGGTCGGAGGTTCTCTGCCTAGTCATTAGTCATCATAAGCCCTCTTTGTTGTCTCTGTGAATTTTTGAGAGAATCAAGAAAATCTTGCTGACCCAATTCGCCAAATCCTCAACAATTGTAATAGGTACGTGCCATTTTTTTCCTCTTCATCGTTTTCTGTTCCTCTGTGTTCTTGGTTCTTGGTTCTTCCCAACCTTATGATTTCTCAGAGGTGTCCAAGAACTGTTTTTTCTTGGTTGGTTTATGTTAATTTCAAAATATAACTGTCTTTGATTTTGTGGGTCATCATCATGTTTGTTGAGTTTTGGGTGAAAAACTGAGATCTTTTTAGCTGTTCTTTTTGGTTTATTTGGTGGATTTTGGTAATTGTCTGTGTGTTGTAGTGTGTGTTTATGTGTTTTTTCCCACACATACCACTTCCTCTATCTCTAAGTGTGTATGTGTTTTTGTTCTAAGTCATGTTTGTTGAGTTTTGGGTGAAAAAATCAATCTTTTGTTCTTTCGGTAGTTGTGTATGTTATGTATCTTTTTTTTCATACCACTTCCTTTATCTATCTGTATGTGTATGTGTGTTTTGAGATGTTTACTGCTCCATCCGTCCCAATTTAGATATATAATTTGACTACACACGTAGTTTAAGAAAGAAAGAATGGTTCTGAAATTTATGATTTAAAATAAGTGATACATATTTGTATGAGCTAAACCATTTTATTAAGAGTAAAAGGGAAAATTTAAAGTTCAATTAGATTGAAAAAAAAAAGTGTACCCCATACACCGGGGATAGAGGGAGTACAATTTTTGAAGAGTTTATTTCAATGTCTTTCATGGTGTATGGTTCCCAGAAGCCCCCCACAAATACCTTTTTTTAGGGGCTTGGATTATACTTCTTAATTAAGTACTGGAGTAGTTTTCTTTGATTTTCTTGATTATTCTATACTTTCTAATCTTTCATGATTGGTCATGTTTATTTATGTTTTCATTTTTCCTCTACTAATCATTTTCTTAATTACTTGTTGCTTTACACTTGGGGGTTCTAGTATCTTTTGTGTGATTGAAAATAGTGATTCTCTTTATTCCAAAGTTCTTTTTTTTATCATTGGGTGTCAATCTGAGTTTTTTCCTATTACACAGAAGCTACAATGAGTTATTCCCAAAACATAATGGATGATGAGTATGAAAAATTTATCAGAAGAATGAATCCACCAAGGTACTTGTTATATTGTTTCTTTTTTCCCTTTATTAACTGTCACTTCAATTTTAATTCATGGCATTTACTCCAACTTCATTGGTCTTTTTGTCAGGGTGGTAATTGACAATGAATCTTGCAAAAATGCTACTGTTATACAGGTAATGTTTTTGTTTTAAGGTTGCCTTGCTGTGCTCTGAAATCTATAATGAGATCTTAACGAATTTATGATCTTTGTATATACTGATGTAGGTGGATAGTGCTAACAAACATGGAATACTTCTTGAGGTGGTACAAGTTCTTACTGATCTTAATTTTATCATTACCAAAGCTTATATTTGCTCTGATGGTGGATGGTTCATGGATGGTAGGTACATTTACCCTTTTCGTCTCGTTCGATCTTAGCATTTTTTTGAGAGTGAGATTAATGATGAGTTGTCCTGTGTTGGCAGTATTCAATGTAACCAATCAAGATGGAAACAAGATTACAGAAGAACCAATCTTGGATTATATCATGAAGGTGAGTTATAGTACTCCCTGTGCAATTCGGGAACTTTTTTATTACAGCCAAACCTCTTTCTAACACCGTTGTTTGTTCCGGTATTTTTTAGCTGCTAAAGCGAAATGTTGTTATAGAGAACATATAATATAACATAACATGAAAGATCAGTTCCACAGAAAATATGGTTGTTATAGAGGATGATTGTTGTAGAGATGTCAGACTGTACGTGTATTTAAGTTCGACTGACTGTTTTTTTTGTGTGGGGATGTTTCGATTTCAGTCTCTTGGTCCAGATTCTTGTTTTGCCTCTTCTATGAGAAGATCGGTTGGGGTTACAACAGGAGTGGACCACACCTCAATTGAATTAATTGGAAGTGATAGACCCGGTCTACTATCTGAAGTAAGTGCTGTCCTCACCAACCTTAGATGCAATGTCGTGAATGCCGAAGTGTGGACCCACAACACCCGAGCAGCAGCTATAATGCAAGTTAGTGACGATGAAACCGGGGGTGCGATTGCTGACGTCGAAAGGTTGTCTATGATCAAGCGATTGTTATGCAATGTGCTTAGAGGTAGCAATAAATCACGAGGTGCTAAGACGTTGGTATCTCATGCGGTTACTCATACTGATAGAAGGCTTCACCAGCTGATGTTTGCTGACCGGGACTATGAACGTGCCACGGGTGATGGATCGGATGATAAAGAAAGGCCAAATGTGAATGTTGTTAATTGGCAAGACAAGGACTACTCGGTAGTGACAATTCGGTGCAAGGATAGACCAAAACTTCTGTTTGATACTATTTGCACCTTGACAGATATGCAGTATGTTGTTTTCCATGGCAATGTCGATACTGAAGGACCAGAAGCTTACCAGGTACTATAGTTTCCAATGTATTTCAGAAATTTCTTATTGGTTTATCGCTCTGTATTTTTTGATGACTAAATTAGAAACTCTTGTTGCATTTCAAGGAATACTGCATTAGGCATGTAGATGGATCCCCTGTTAAATCAGATGCAGAAAGGCAAAGAGTGATTCAATGTCTTGAAGCAGCAATAGAAAGACGAGTCTCCGAGGTTAGCACTTTGATTTACTTTTGGATATCTTTTTAGGTTCAATTATAAAGCTCTGCCTAGCTGCCTTCAAGTAATAACTAATACTACTCCTATCCTATGTCTTTGCTGGAATGCACTGGTTTCGACCTTTTTCGATTTTGCGTTGTCTATTTCTATCAATTTGTTGTTCCGGAGAATTTGTTATTCCTGTTAGAGATGTTGATGCATTGAAACCTCTAACACCAAAAGAAGAAGAAAAAAAGAGAAGGGAATTCTACTGTTTTTAATTGTTTCATTGAGTTAAAATATGCTTGTTAGCTTTGTCTAGCACATACAACTTCTAATTTGTGTATCTATTAGTTGTCTGATTATATGTCTTAGTTTACAATTTAATGAAGTGCCCTGAGTCATATTAGATTTGTTTAGGTTTTGGACCAATTCTCATTGGACAAACTATTAACAATTTTATACTGCCATTTTCTTGTCTTGTAGGCTTTGGATTTTATTTCTAACAGAATCATTTTTCCTTTGTGTTTGTCCAGGGATTGAAGCTAGAATTATGTACGACGGACCGAGTAGGCCTGCTGTCCGATGTTACTAGAATCTTCCGCGAGAATAGCCTCACTGTCACCCGAGCAGAAGTGACAACAAGAGCAGGCAAAGCGCTAAATACATTCTACGTTAGCGATTCCTCAGGGTATCCTGTCGATACTAAGATCATCGAATCTGTTCGACAAACAATCGGGCAAACGATACTTCGAGTCAAAGGCTGTCCTGAAGAGTTAAATCCAGTTCAACAAGAATCTCCAACTAGGTTCCTGTTTGGCGGTTTGTTCAAGTCCAGATCCTTTTGTAATTTCGGTTTGGTTCGATCTTACTCTTGAAAGCAAAGCAAAACTTAATAGTCTTCTTTCCATTGTATATTCTCATTTACTCTTCCTAGGTTCTTTAGGTATGGTTAATTAGCAAAAGTTGATTAGTACCTGAAGCAGTGTCTTTTAAGGTTTAAAGTGAAAGAAAAGATGCTAAGTGTCTGTAAATACACATTTTGCTATGTTCATTTGGTATGGATTCCACACCATGTTGAAGCAAATTGAAAAATTCAAGAATTATGTTAGCAATTTGCTGCGAAAAATCCGTGTCAAAATTGATACTTTAATGGACAGATTGAGAGTCAAATGTGGTCTTTAATTTGTATTGATAGCAACTAGCAATGAGCTGTTGTTGTTATTATGTCAAACGTTTGAACTATGTTTGACTTAAGATTCTTGATGTTTTCTACAGTTTTGGAGAAAAATATGAACCTTGGAATGGTCAACATATTGAACTAGTTTCTTTGTTGGAAACATTTCTTAATCAAAAGGAAAGGTCATCATCTATATATTTTTCTCAATTTGTAGAGCCATCCAACTTTGACTAGCCAAATTTCTTGGTTTAGTCGGCCAATAAATCACGGCAGCTTGTCAGATCATCAGTCTTTAATTATCAATTTTAGTATTAAGATGCTTTCTCAAGATTCCCATGTCCAAGAATTTTAGTAAAGATCTAAAGTATATAAACTAACAATGGAAATGTATATACATTAACAGTGTAAAATGAGTTAAGCTTAAGGGTGTGTTTGGTACGAAAAAAAAAATCTTGGAAAATATTATGAGGGTTGGATGGGATGAGCAGTGGGGGTTGCGGGGCAAGGAGTGGGGGATGGAGGCGTTGGATGTGTGGGGAGGAGACAATGTACTTGGAATATCACTTATTCTTCATTTGTAAGGAATTTTTCTAGAGAAAAGTTTTTCAAAATATTTTGACCATTCAAACATGAAAAAATTGGAAAACTTTTCCGTTATACCAAACGCACCATAAATAGAGAAATATGGCCAATGAGGATTCATAAGATCGATCAAATTTGTTTGGAACTAAGATGTAATTCTTATTGTTGTTGTACTAAGTGTAAAAGTACGAAACATTTTGCAGTAGTGTATTTACCATGTTATAATATATATCTATTTTATAATTTAAGTTCTTAATTTCACTTATTTATAAACACCACATGCAATTATTTCTTAATGATTTGAAAGTGTAAAAATTCTTTTACACTAACACTGTATAGAAGTTAATCTATTTTACTATACCTTAAGATGAAGACACATGAAACGTTTTAGTTGGGAGGGATTTGATTTGTTATATTAATGTAGTGTATGAATGGTATTGCCTCCTAGTATATTTTTATTGGAGCATTTCTTGAAATTGGGGGGTTCCTCTATTTTGGCACTTTGACAAAATTTATAACTAATCCCCATTTTTGGAAGCTTGATAGGGGACTTTAGACCTAAAGGTTTGTCAAGTTGTCTATAGGTCCATTGTTCACATTGAACCTTTAATCTTGTAGGAGGTTACAAGCTAATGGATAGTAGATGTGCTTCTCAGCTGTCATTATGCTAATCTCAATTTGGCTAAATGACAATTAATGGATTATGTCATTCTTTTTATGCAGAAATTTGAACAGGAAGGGGAAGGAGTGGTTGGAGGGTCAAGTATTTATATAGGCTTAAATAGGAGTGAATGAAGGACAAGCACTTTCTGTTTAAGGATGCATCGTCTGTCTCTAAAGGGTTGGTCAAGTCGTTAATGAAATTGACAGAAACCATAAAAAGTCGAGATTCAATAGCAACATACTCAGTGTAATCCAATAGGTGGGATCTAAAGTAATTACGCAGACCTTACCGTTACCTCGTAAAGATAGAGAGGTTGTTTCCACTATACCATCGACTTAAATAAAACAAGATTTTAATATGTGATTTCTTTTCATATGCTTATGAATGGGTGACAAAGGTATCCAGTACCTACTTTAGCAGAGCCACAACTAATGCACGGGGTTCAATTAAATTACCTTTGTTGAAATTTCGTACTGCGGAAATAGGGCAGTTTCCCCCATATATACACAAACTTATGAATCCACTTATTTTAGGTTGGAAAATTTAATATTTCCAATTTTCTTATTACATTATTGATTTCGCTACCATATGTACTAGTGAGAAATAACAAATAGCCGATTAAATAGTTGAATTACATGCAATTGACATGGGACACTGCTATTATAAAAAGGAACAAAAAGATAGTGTGAATCCTCCGCCAGGAAGACAAAACACTCAAATGGACAAAATTGGTCAGTCCGAAAAAAGAAATGAGAGTAGTTTTCCAATCTTTAAAAGAAATACAGTAATATATCAAAAAAGTCTATGGTTTGAAGATTAAATGAAAAGAAAGAAAAAAGTCGGGGTACGGGGGAATGATGTGGTGCACTAGATTGCGTTGTTCCTCCGTTAATCAGAAGTTTCGGATTTGAATTTTTGGTATGGAAAATTTTTTGGTAAGAAGCGCTTCCTTCGAATGGGCCTAGTGGCGCGCGAATCCGAATTAGTTGAGCTCCAATGTGGATACCGGACACCGAAATGAAAACCAAAAAAGAGGGGGGAAAATACATGGATAAGAGTTGAACTAACTTTGTCATTTGTCAATATCCAAGTTGTAACACTTTTATTGGGACCTTTTGTGCCTTTTGCCAATCTGAAAGGTCCGATCCTTAAAATAGCAGCGGAGAGGAAAGTTGTATAGCTCAATTTGGAAAGTGATCTCATAGGATTTTCCTTTTGACCACATAATCCATATGGAATGGTGCCATTTGAATCACCAAATACACATAATTAAAACAACATATGTAAAATGGGAAGAAGTAATAGAAAATAAAAATGATAAAGGAGTCCACTTTTTTAGAATGGTCTTCAATTCCTATCCATCAGCAAATGGAAATTCAATACCTTTTTGAAATTTTGGAAGAAATTCAATTCCCTTCTCCTTTAAGTACTATAACAAGTTTAAGTTTTATTTATTGATAATATAAAATATTTATAAAATCAAATTAGTTATAAGATAATTATATATAAATTTATTTGATAAGTATAGTAGTTTGTAACCTGATAGAAAGGTGTTTAGGGGTTTTGTTTAATAATCAATAAAGTGGATTGGAAATCATGAGGTCTCCGGTTAAGAATCTGATGATTTCTTCTAACATGGCCAAGTCTTAATGTAAAGGTTACCTGATATTTGTGTTAGTTAGAGGCAACATATTTATCGTGAAATTAGTTGAAATGCGCGTAAACTGACTTGAATGCTATAATTATATAAAAAAAAGATAACTAAATTTTTATAATAGATTAAACTGTCCATTAAACTATTTATTACATTGTCAACAACAACAATAACAATAATATAATTAGTATATTTCTAAGGTGAAGTCCGGAGAGGGTATAATATACGAATACCTTAACCCCACTTCTGTGAAGATAGAGAGACTTTTCGAAAGGACTATTACACTTCAGTGTATATAAAATAGATCCATCGTGTCATCATTGTCGCTTTGGCGCACAAATTAAGGATATATTGTGACGTGGGGTGTTGCCACTTGGCTTGCTGTTGTATGGTGCCAATTCAGATAATGCCAGATAGGATTAACTGTCTTGGTGTATATCCTATATGGTTAGCTAATTATATGGTGATTATATAAGCCAAGTTTTTTCTATATAGATGGGAATTTGGGACCACTTTAATTTGTGATGTATTTGTTGCGGAAGTTAAATATATAGAGAGTGATTAAATAATAATTACTATATCTAAAGATGATTAATAAATAGTAATAGAGATAATAATAAAAAAGAACATCAAGAATTTATGAGGTTCGATAAAATTGTATTTTTGCCTAGTCCTCGGACACAACCAACCCAAATTTTATTCCACTCTAAAATTACAAGTGAAATACTACATGAGAGAAAGAAGATTCAAATGCCTTAGAAGATGAGAAGGCAAGTGAGGGATGATTTCAAATAAATAAAACCTTGCTATTTATAGAAGGGAAATTACCTCACTAATATCATGCATGACATCACTTAGAATGTGATTATGCAATGTAAATGCATGAAAAATGCATTTACCAATTTCATGCTACAAAAGTGGCTTTTAATGTTCACGTTTGTTCACATAGAATCTTGACAAATTTAACAAATCTCCACCTTGGCAAGATTCTACATTTTCAATTTTCTCTCAATGAATTTTTGTTGTGTCTTCAACTTCAATCTTCAATGTTCAACAATGCTGATCAAGTTCAAACAATGTTGAAACTTGACCGCAGTCACTACTTTCGTCAGCATATCGACAGGATTATCTGTTGTCCAAACTTTCTGCACCATGACTTCACCTTCTTCTATAATGTCTTATATAAAGTGATATCGAACATCAATATTCTTCATTCTTGCATGATAAATTTTACTCTTTGCTAATTGGATAGCACTTTGACTACCACAGAATACTGTGATGCTTTTTTGTTCAATATCAAGCTCTCTAAGCAAACCTTGAAGCTAAATTGCCACCTTCACATCCTCCATAATTGTCATGTACTCTGCCTCAGTGGTAGACAAAGCAACCGTCGATTGCAATGTAGACTTTCAACTAACTGGTGCATTTGCAAGAGTGAAAACATAACCATTAGTTGATCTTCATTTGTCCAAATCACCCGCATAATCTGAGTCCTAATATCCGACTAGATACTGACTTTCTTTCTGCTCAAAAATCAAACCAACCTTTATAGTATTACAAATATACCGTAGAATCCATTTCACAGCTTGCCAATGCTCTTTTTATAGATCATGCATATACCTACTTACAACTCCAACAACATGTGAAATATCTGATCTTGTGCAAACCATTACATACATCAAGCTACCAACAACATTTGTATATGGTACTCCTGACAAATATTCTCATTCAGCTTTATTCTTCAGCGACATAGCGACACTAAGCTTAAAATGAGGAGCAAGCGGAGTGCTAACTGATTTAGCACCCTTTTCAAGTATTCTTTCTAACATAAACAAAGTTTTTTTGACTGTCTATCTCTTTTTACCTTCATTCCAAGAATTTTCTTTGCCTCACCCAAACCCTTCATCTCAAACTCCTTTCTTAGTTGAAGCTTCAACTTCTCAATTCGTTTTGACTTTTGGAAGCTATTAACATATCATCAACATATAGGAGAAGATATATGAAGGAACCATCTTCAAAATTGCGCAAATACACGCAATGATCGTATGTTTCTTCTATATCTCTGGTGCAACATAAACTTGTCAAATCATTTGTACCATTATCTAGAAGATTGTTTCAATCCGTACAATGATTTTCTGCACATCATATTTTTCTTTCCAGCAATTTTGAATCCTTCTGGCTGAGTCATATAGATTTCTTCTTCCAAATCTCCATGTAAAAATGTTGTTTTTACATCAAACTGAACTAGTTTCAAATTCAATTGTGCTACCAAAATCAACAAAACTCTAATGGATGAGTGTTTCACGACTGGAGAAAATACGTCATTATAATCAATTCCCTCCTTTTGAGCGTATTCTTTGGCCACTAATTTTGTTTTATAGCGAACATCTTAGTTAGAAAATTCTTCTTTTTTTGCATATACTCATTTTCACTCAATTTCTTTCTTATCCTTCGGGAGATTGACCAATTTTCATGTGCGATTATGATGAAGGGACTGCATTTCTTTGTTTATGGAAATCATCCACTTATCTTCTTCTGAACTTTGGACTGCGTCTTTGTAAGTGATCGGGATACCATCAGCTACAATTGAGGTTGCTTAAGCCACCATATCAATAAGATGAGCAAGATTTCTTATTGTTATTTTTGGCTTGCTGGTTGTTATCGAGGTTCCAAAGTTGGAATCTCCCTCTCAACTAGCTCTTCTTCCAGAGGAAAATCTTTTGTTGTTTCCTCATTTTCTCTTTGTGTTGGAAAAATTAATTTTCCCTTAAGCTCCACCTGCTTTGAAGCACCATCAGTTTGTTTGACATCTTCAACTATTACCTTATCTGTTATGGCAGATTCATCAAAGGTAACATCTATGCTGAATATAATTTTTCTTATCTCTAGACACCATAAGCGGTATTCCTTGACTTCTGAAGTAATCTCCATAAATATAGCTTTCTTTGCTCTCGGTTCCAATTTTGGCTCTTTTACATGATAATATGCAATTGAGCCAAATACATGTAAAGAACCATAATTTTCAGCAGTTTTTTCATACCATTTTTTCAAATGGTGTCTTGCCATCAATAGCGACAAATGGTAGGCGATTAATGAGATGACATACATATGTTATTGTATCAGCCCAAAATTATTTGCCTAAGCCAGCATTGGACAATAAACACTGAACTTTCTCCAGCAAAGTCTGGTTCATGCGTTAGCACTCCATTCTATTGTGATGTATTTCTGACGGTGAAATACCTTACGATTCCATCATCTTCACAAATCTTATTGAAAAGATCATTTTTGTATCCTCCACCATTGTCTGTGCGAAGACACTTGATCTTTCTGCCTGTTTGAGTCTCCATCATCACCTTTCATTTGTGAAAAATTCCCAACACTTCATCTTTAGTTTTCATCGTATACACCCACACTCTCCGGGAAAAGTCGTCAACAAAGATTACAAAATAGTGTTTCCCACCTAATGAAGGTGTTTTGAAAGCACCCCAAATATCAGAGTGAACATAATTCAAAATACCTTTAGTATTATGAATAGTTGTTCCAAATTTAATCCTTGTTTGTTTCCCCTTGACACAATGCTCACAAAACTCCAAATTGCAAGCCTTTACTCCTTTTTACAATCCTTGACTTGATAAAAATTTCAATGATTTTCCTCTAGCATGTTCCAAGTGCATGTGCCATAGCATGGTCAATGTTTGCTTCCTCATTGTCATCATTGGATGTCAATGTCGTTGTCATTGTCTCAATAACTGTACTATCGTGATAGTGATACATGTTGTTATTTTTCTGAATTCCCTTCATTATCAGCAGTGCACCAGAGCATATTTTCATTATCCCATTTTCTGCAACGACTTTGAACCCCTATGACTCTAGGGCTCACATAGAAATGAGTTTTTTCTTCAAATTTGATACATATCGAACATATGTTAATGTTCAAATTGATCCATCATGGTTCCTTAATCAGATTGAACCAATACCATATGCAGTAACAGGATTCTTATTTACGGTGTGAATAACTCCATGTTCTCCTTCTTAAACATCAATCAACCAGTTTTGATTGGGACACATATGATAGCTACAAGCTGAGTCCATCAACCATACATCAGATGGTATGGATGGCTCATTGCAACTAGTGAGAAATTAGAATCGTCATAATTAACTACATTTGAATCCATGACAGTCTTCTCATTGTTATGTTTGGCTTTGTTTTACAACTTTGAACAATTTTTCTTCCAATGCCCTTTTTCTCGACAAAAAAGGCATTCATCTTTATTGAGTCTAGATCTTGACTGGGATCTTCCTTTCTTCATTCTTAATTGATTTTGAGAACGACCTCTCATGACCAGTGCTTCTCCTTCTCCACCTTTTTATTTTTTTTCTCTTTCGTTGTTCATAATTGTACAAGGCAGAACAAACTTCTTTGAGAGATACTTCATCATTTTCATGAAGTAGAGTAGTTTTGAAGTGCTTGTACTATCGGGAAGTGAACTTAACAACATTAAGGACATATCCCCATCACTAAAAGTCACATATATATTCTGCAAATCTGCCGCCAACTTATTAAAGGTAGTGATATGATCATTCATTGTGATACCAGGAACATATGTGAAGCGTAACAACCTTTTTCCATGTAGAGTTTATTTTGACTATTTTTCTTCAATAATTTATTCTCCAATGCATTCCACAATTTACTTGCAGAAGTTTGCTTCGTGTATGGATACTTCTGTGCTCTTGTAAGGTAAGATCGAATGGTACCACAAGCAACATGGTTGATAATCTTTCAATCTTCTTCTCTTATATTGTCTGCTTTCTTTTCTTCTATGATAATATAGCCTTTGTGGAAAAAGACATCAAGAACCTCGCCTTGCCACATCCCGAAATGTCCTGACCCGTCAAAAATTCCAACTGCAAATTTTGCATTTGACACAGTTCTTGTCATAAGCGAAGATGCCAATGACGTATTAGTGACACCCGATGTGGATTCTTCATTTTTCTGTCTTTCATTTCTACTACAAATACTATTTATTAGCTGACTATACAGAAGACCAAAGTAATTCTTTTATGATGTGGAAGTTTAGACCGTGCTGCAACCACAGAGCATACTTAGACAGAACCTTGGCTCTGATACCAATTATTGCAGAAGGCGAATATATAGAGAGTGATTAAATCACAACTACTATATCTAAAGACAACTAATAAATAGTAATAGAGACAATAATAAAAAATACCAAAAATTTACGAGATTCGACAAAACTGTATTTTTGTCTAGTCCTCGAACACAATCAACTCAAATTTTATTTCACTCCAAAATTACAAGTGAAATGCGACAAGAGAGAAAGAAGATTCAAATGCCTTAAAAGATGAGAAGGCAAGTGAGGGATGATTTCAAATGAATAAAAAACCTTGTTATTTATAGAAGGAAAATTGACTCACTAATATCATGCATGACATCACTTGAAATATGATCATGCAATGTATATGCATTTATCAATTTCATGCTACAAAAATAGCTTTTAATATTTACATTTGTTCACATAAAATATTGACAAATTTAACAGTACATTTTCATATTGGGTAATCAAATAGTACAACTAACTTTATAAGAATTCGAATCTTGTGGTTAAATAGAGGAATTTGGGCAGCTTCATAGGTTTGGATTACACAATGTTTTGTTTTCTGGGGTATCAACACTTGCTATATTGCTTTCACACGCGATAACGTGACAAGTAATTTGATTTAACACCATGACGCAAAGCATTATACTTGATATCTTAAAGAATTTTTATATATTCAACATATTTTAATATGTTGTACCAAATAAGCTATCTTATCTTTTAGGCTACTACTTTTACTTATTATAAAGAGAATGGTAAGAAAACAAACCTCAACTATTATTTTTTCGTAAGTTTTACACCCAACTATCCCAATTGTCCCCTTTTTCTATCTGAACTATCACAATTTATGTATTAATACACACCTCAGTGATAGTTTAAGTAGAAAAAGGGAACAACCGATTATTGATCTAATCAACTTCATGGTGTGTTTTAGTATATTGATGATGATAATTCAGGTCGAAAAAGGAAACAACTGATAGTTGAGATGTGAAAAAGTGATAGTTCAATATTTTTTATTGTTAACTCTATTACTCAAATAACCTATAAGTATCTTTTAAATAGTAGGATATTATAAAAATTATTTTGTCAATATTAATAGGGATGTTATACTAGATAGGTTGCATCGATTGTTGTTGGGCTTGACTATTGTGAAAAGGTACAAAATGTACACCTTCTCAAGCTTGAAGTACCATATCCCATCCCCTTTTGAAATCATTTCTCTTTGATATTTTATTAGCAAATCTTGTTTAACTACCTCATGAAGAAGAAAGGAATCTTAGTATCTATCGCTGAAAAATATAAATATACCTCATCTAGGTTGTATTATATAACTATTAAATTAAAAATTGAACATTTTGACCTTCTTGTTATTACAAAGTTGAAAATCACGGGCATAGTTACGGGTTGCAAAACCAACAAATGAAAACATGATGCACTCAAGTCGTTCAAGTTTGAATGAGTTAATAATTTATTAATTTATCAATTTAGCTCATTTTGATTCATCTTATTTCAGTTCATGTAAAAGTTATAAGACAACAAATAAAAAGATAAAATTTGATAATAATTGAGCGGATAAAATTATGACCCATTGTTTAGTCATCTTGCTCCGGTCCATATATCCTACTCAAGTAACTTTTGGACATATTAATAACTTCTGCATTTATTAATTCAACTTAATTTGACCCGTCTAAATTCAACTAATTTGTTCATTTAACACCTCTAGGCATAATATTCTTCTCCATACTCAGATATTTACATTAAAGTATCATTCTTCAAAGATTCAGATCGATAAGTATTCAAAAATTGCATATGTGTAAAGTTTAAGCTGAATATATATAGTGACCGCAAAATCCTGACCCACAAGTTCAGTAGAAAATGGAAGGATCTGACTAATTGGTCACTCTATCACATGACTAAAGACTAATTGTCTGGGTCGGTTGACCCTTTAATTTATTATTTTTTAAGCCTTCTCAAAGAAAAGAAAAAAAATAAAGAAACAGGATCATGTGCTCACTTGTAGTTCTTGATACCGTAAACTTTAATTCTCGTAAATTTTAATTCAATGTAAAGTTATTTCAAAACGGGAAACTTACAATACATACAATTCAGCCAAATTTATTTATTAACGTACTCAAAACGTATAAAATCTATACACGGATCATTGATCATGTATATTGTATATAGATATACACGTATATGATATGTATAATATATGTATATTATCTGTATAAATATACAAAACATATACTGGCTCTTTGCCCCACACATGGATGAATAACTTATGCAAGGCTCAACCAACCTTTTTTTTTGTCCCCTAGGCATAGCTGGATGGCAAAGGAGGTGAACTTAAAATCCAAAGCTGGAGGCCTGCAGCGTGGGTTTGAATCCTGATGGGAGCACTTTTCTCTCTTCTGGGATAAGACCTTGTAGATGATATCAGTTGCTATGTTTTCAAGCCCTGGTCATTCAGGCATATCATGACCGGTAGCTGGATATAAAAAAATAATAATTTATTAATGTAGTCAAAACATATAAAATCTATACACTGATCATGTATATTGTATATAGATATATACGTTTATGATATGTATAATATATGTAAATTGTATGTATATTATCTGTATAAATATACCAATACTGACTCTTTGCCCCACATATGGATGAATAACTTACGCAAGGCTCAACCACCCTTTTCATTTCTTTATTTTCTTACTCTCTGGCCTCTCACATGCATTGGTCGATACTGAAAAAGTATTATTAAGACCATCGAAAGTGTGATGGAGTTATAAGTACCCTTTCATTTTTTAATGAACGATTTCAGATTTGAGTTCTGAGAATGAAATCACTTTTTGATAAGGAGCACTTTACCTCTCAAAATAGATTTTTTCGGCATAAGTTAGGATTAGTCGAACCCAAAATAGATACTAAATACTTGGTGGAAAACAAAAAAAGTGTTACTACTAAGAATGGTATTTGGTAACTAATTTGAAGTTTTATGTTTAACTTTTTTTCTGCGTGTTTGGACAAATTATTGTATCAAACCCGTTCTCAGTGTTGCATACATGTATTTAACAATCAACCAACGAGTAATTTAATTCTTTAATGGAATCATTAAACATACTAGCTTTTGTATATAAATGTTTTTCAGCTTGTTCACTATTACAAACTGTAGGTCATTTTGTAGCCTCGACTCTACTCTCTTCAACCCCTTAGAAATTTTCTAGTGCACGGTGAGAAAGATGTTTCAAGGAGTCTAGTGTTGAACATGAATAGACAAAGGGGTATGAAGGTTGTAAAGCCCATAGGATTGAGAAGGATTAAGTATATATATTTACATGTTATATGTGTGGATTAATTTTAGGTACAAAATCCTCATAGTATTTGTCAGTGTATAAAAGTTAAATATAATATAATTATATAATTTGAGAGCTTTAATTGACTCATAAATGTAATAATAACGGCAAATAATGTGAGCGAGACAACTAAAAATAAAAAATCAATATGTCAAAGATGCAATCAACAACAACAACATATACAATGTATTCTTCACAAATGGGGTTATGGGGAGGGTAGAATTTACGCTGACCTTAACCCTATCTCGTGGAGATAGAGGTTGTTTCCGAAATGTCAAAAATGCAAGATGGATAATATTTAGGCCATGTTGGAGGATCATTGGGCCATACAGGCTGGACCATCTTCCAATCCAAAATATATCTTAGATTCTTACAAGGGAGTATGGGAGAAAACCTATAACAAGAAGAAACCAAAAATTCTTTAATTAGTCCTAGCATATGCTTTTTCATAAATTCTTAGCTAGTGAGATTTGCCTTGTATCAAGGAAATCTTGAAACTACGTGGAGTTGAAAGCCATGTTTCACCATGATAATCAGTTTCCTGGTTTCCAAATTTTTTACCAAAAGATGAATTTGCAAACATGAAAAGGCCATTAAGCAGGTCACAAAATCGCACTCCTCGTCCTCTTCAGCTCAAGCCTAGCACCATTAGTAGTAATTTTCTTGAATGCAATAAGAAGCCAATGGATACTACTACTACTACTCCTCCTCTTCTTCTCCCCTTGTGTTGCCTTCCATATTGTTCGAATCTACCTATATTTCAGGAGAGATTATTATAACAAAAAACAATTGATCTATACTTTGAATTAGTCATGTATTATGTACATTGCATAAATTTCCTCCCATTGTTGATATATGAATTATTTCCTATGCTTGTTCTTCTCAAGACTCCTTATTTTCTATTATTGGATCCACATGTTTTTAATTTCTCTATGTTAATAACGTACTACTGTAATTGCAAATGGGAGATAACTTATTGCCTAGCACAATTATGCCATATCCAAGGGATACTGAATGAAACCACAATTCATTTTATTTTTTTTTTGTGTGTAGAAATTAATGAAACATATGACATATAACTAAACTGCATCATTACAAAATAAGGGGCTTGAGTTAGCTATTTTATACACAACACACATTAAAACTAGCCGAGATATGTCTTACAAAAGTAGTTCATATCATGTCTGCTAGATAAGCTTCAAATTTCTAACTCGAGTGGAACTGCTAGGTACATAATGTTATCAAATAGATTCCTCATGGACCCGTAACTTTAAAATAGTTCAAATTAGTATCAAATGAGGACCCCATTGGAAGGCTTTTTTGAAATCATTTTAAAGCGGAAATAAGTGTAGATTTCACTATTTGTAAGTACATTAAGGCATTACCAATGTCAATATTTGCATTAAGAGATTTAGTATATTAGTAGGTAATAAAAAATTATCAATGACATTTGATCGTTTGTTAAACGTGGCCCCTTTTGCAATAGAGGTTATCCAAGAAGGAAGTTGAGTGCAGCACACACTCACACAGTGAGTTGCATTGGGGTAAAGTTGTACCTTATAATTTGGTATACGAGTGATTTCTTTCACTTGGTAGACAAATTATTCAGATATTTTCACCAATTATCTCTTTTTGAGATAGTTGTTTAGTAAATGTCATGCAACTTATGAAACTTTTAGAATACGATATAAAGATCACTCTTGAGAAAATTAAAAATCTTATGAGAAACGTTAGATCATTGTCTAATTTTATTTTTTACGTTATTTGAACGTCAGACGACAGTCTAATGTTTTGTTTGTAAGGTTGATAAATATATGAGTAAACATTCGATCCGAGTCTGATATTATCTTCAAGGGTTATTTTTTCAAGGGCTATATTTGGACGACCATAAAAATAAGGACAATAAAAATAATGCTAAAAATGAACATTTGCATAAATCACACTGCATCAGATTTGTCCAGTTGGGCTTTGTATCTATTTGATCCTGGATAGTCCAAAGAGAAGTTTACTGACCCATTAATTGAAGCCCAAACTATGTTATCCACTGCTCATTTTTCTTGGCAGATTAACCAGGAAATTACACCCAATGACTTTAGAAATGAGTTATTTTGAACTTTTGATCTCCGCCATTCAATGGGAAAATCTTCAAGGAAAAAATCAAAACTTATTAAATTTTGATGTTTTTCCATGAGGCAAATGAGGTCAAAAGTTCAAGACCACATACCTCTAAGGTCATTCTTGTAAATCACCCTAAATTAAACGCATTTTTTGCGTGGATAACACTTCAAAGGCACTGATCTTTATTTTTTTCCACGCAAATTATTGGTCTTTAATTTTTCCCTTCGCTTAAAAAAGTGAGAAAATATTCCGAGATTTCCGGTTCGAACCCCGCTCAATTAAAATAAAAATCGCAAGGCAGAGTTTGTCTTATGCCTAAAAGCAAACTCTGTCTTAAGGTAAATTTTTTTATCTTAAGGCAAACTCTGCCTTAAGGTAGAGTTTGCTATGTTAAGGCAAACTCTACATTATAAGGTTTAGTTTGTAAAACTCTGCCTTGCGATTTGTTTTTTAAAAGTTTTGATTGAGCTAGGATTTGAACCCATAATTCAGGACTTTTTAAACAAAGGGAAAAAATTATTTTTTTAAATTTAATAGGCAAAAATTAAATACCACCCCAAAATAAGGGCTTTCTTGCGAATTGCCCATTAATCGACCCTAAATCCAAATCAATGGGAGGGTAATAGCCGGCCCATATAGAGTGTCCACAGTACAACAACAACATATCCAGTGAAATCCCACAATGTGGGGTCTGGGAGGGATAGAGTGTACGCATACCTTACATCTACCTTGATAGGTAGAGCGATTGTTTCTGAGAGACCCTCAGCTCAAGACAAAGCACACGCCTCCTCCTTGTATATCCACACATCCATCTTAGCATCCTCATCTCCGCAACTTTCATCTTTTGGGTGTGCGAAGTCTTGACCGGTCAACACTTCACCCTATACAACATAGTCGGTCTAACTACCACCTTATAGAACTTGCCTTTAAGTTTTGGTGGCACCTTTTTATCGCACAAAACTCTAGATGTGAGCCTCCATTTCATCCACTATGCCCAATACGATGTGTGACATTGTCATTAATCTCTCCATTCCCTTGGATAATAGACCCGAGGTTCTCGAAGCTTCCTTTCTTTAGAATGACCTGAGTACCAAGCCTCACCTCCACGTCTGTCTCAAGGTTGCTCCCATTACTGAACTTGCACTCTAAGTATTCTGTTTTGGTCCTACTCAGCCTGACCCTTTAGACTCCATAATTTGTCTCCAAACCTCCGATTTAGGGTTCACTTCGCTGCAAGTCTCATCAATCAAGATTATGTCTCACGTAGAAATGAAACAGATGAGTCACTTTGTGGTTCTATTTAAAACATATAGCAGTTTATGAGTTATTTAATGTTTAGCTACTTAATTGTTGCTTTCTAAAGGACCAAAATAGTACATTATCTTTGAGTTTGAGTCTAAAATTATACATGTTTTTTTACATGGAGCATTAATAATCCAATATATTTGCATAAATGATGCACTTTTAGTCAACTCCCAAATATTCTACTAAAAATTTAATAGAAAAGAGAAAAAATGCACATGAACTATTAGAAAATGTTTAAAAGTTTCCTTCATCCATCTATTATGCTAAAATTATCCCTCAGTTTAATTTTTTGGCTCATTTATACCCTTTGATTAACGGTCAACACTAAATTAAAAAAATGTTAATTAAATTACACATGACATTTTATTACTAGCCCGATTTTTTAAATCTGAAAAAATTAATATTTTATAAAATCTGGAACAACTAATTTTATAAAAAATGTGGTTAACCTTTACCACATTTAAAACAAAATCAAAATTGGAATCTTATACACAAATGTGAATTTTTTTATATCTGGAAAACTGTTTTTATTTAAAGGTGGAAACCCCATTTTTTAAAGAAAAGATATGGAAAACCGAATTTTAATTAAAATTTGAATTTTTTAAATCTGGAAAATTGATTTTTAAGTGAAATGTGCAAAATTGATACTCCATAATTTTCTTCTAGATTTTTTTTAAAAAATGGTTTTTCGTATTTTTTTTAACAAAACGGGGTTTTCACATTTTTTGTAAAAACATTATTTTTCCAGATTTTCATAAAAATTCAGTTTTATAGATTTTAAGTGTCCTAAAAATAAAATCATGAAAATATAAATATTTTAGGACACTTTTTTTTAAAAAAAACAAATTTCCAGATATTTTAATTAAAAAAAATCCAATTTTCAGTTTTTTTTTGTTTTTTTTAAAACGAGTTTTAAAAAATTATTTTTCCTGATTCAGAAAAACAAATTTTCAATTTAAAAAAAAATACATTTTCCAATAATAAAATGCCATGTGTAATTTAAATAAACATTTTTTTAATTTAGTGTTGATCGTTAGTCAAATGACATAAATGAGCCAAAAAGTTGAACTAAGGGGTATTTTTAGAAATATAGATGGATGAATGGTAATTTTTAAATATTTTTTAATAGTTCAGGGGCATTTTTACTCTTTTCTGTTAAATTTTTAATAGAATATTTTGGGAGTTGACTAAAAGTGTACCACTTATGCAAATATAGTGGACTATTGATTCTCTATATAAAAGAACATGTATGGTTTTAGGTCCAAACCCAAAAATAATGTACTATCTTGGTCCTTTTCTCTAATTGTTGCGCTTCTTTTTGTTCGTGAACGAGTGAAGCAATACTGCAATATAAGAAAGTCTTTCTAAGGCACAAGTAAGGCTGGCTAACGGGGCGGGTTCGGGCGGGGTGGGGCGGATTTCGGCGGGGCGGGATTCGACGGGACGGGGGAGGGCGGGACCGATCCTCCAGCGGGACTTCGATTATACTGTAATATATAATTTCTCTAAAAATACAAGAAGTTCTGAATTTTTTTCTCAATCATTATCTATTAGCATAACAGTTGAATTTCGATTATGAGCGTTAAAAAATAAAGTTATAGGTCTTCTATAATTGTAAGCAACAAGTAGTTGTTCATATAAAGAATTTCACATAGTCGCTACTTCTTCGGAAATTTTTCTATAAGGTAGTCCACAATCGTGACAATTTTTTTTTTTCTTTGTATTCTATTACTTCTAAAAATAAAGTTTATAGCAAATTGTACTTCATTAAGAATGTCTTCAAAAAGTGATAGACCATTATTTACAACTAAGTTATAAATATGACAAGCACATTTTATATGAAATTGATTAGGAAAATATGGAGTTAATAGACTTTTTAAAAGTCTCACAACATAATTATTAGAAGAAGCATTATCTAACGTAATAATCATTATTTTGTCAGTTATACCATAATAATCGCAAACTTGATGAATAGCCGAACATTAAATCAAGTTTTAAAATTTAAGAGAAAAATATTATTTCAAAAGTCCAACGGTAATTTGAACCTCAATCTTCCTTCCCCTTGACGTCAGCGAGAAATAAAAAAGGTCAACCAACCCCGTATTTATATTTAGTACTTTTTTGGTTTTCCCTCTTCTTCATCTATCGATCCACAAATTCTCTGTATATTTCCATGATTTTGCGTGCTTAGGGTTTTGTTCTTTCTTCATCAAGGTAATTATTCTACCAAATTACGATTTTTTAATTATTTGTAATACTCATTTTATTTGCTAGACTTGGAGTAATAATCATTAATTGTGGATCTGGGTATTCATTATTTTGTTGAGTTGATCAGTTATTTAAGTTTTATTTTGATAATTGCAACTTGGGTTTGTGAATTCTTGATTTTTCTTTATCTATGTACCCTTTAAATTTTGATTTTGATGTATACTTTTGTATTTAGTGAAGAAATTGGACTTTCTATGGACCCTTTTGGATGCATGATATATATTTATGCTTAGTTGTTGAGATGATTGTTATGTTAGAAGGAATTGTTATAAGTTTTTTGTTTTGCTTGATGTAATTGCTTCAACTGTTTTGCTGCTTAAATTATTTAATTATGGTTGTTTGCTGTTGTAAAAATTGTATACTATGATTTAGTTAGACTCAGCTTAGTGATGATGTGAAATGTTCTCATGGAAACAACAACAACATACCCAAATTAATCCCACAAGTGGGGTCTGGGGAGAGTAGAGTTTACGCATACCTTACCCCTACCTTGGGAGGTAGAAATGTTCTCGTGGAATCTGTTGTTTAAAATAAAAAAATGATTTACCTAAGAAAAACTATTGTCCGGATACAGGTTCGGCCGAGCCCCGTAGCTTTTGCTCAAACATTGTATTTATGTAAAGAAATTCATTAAATATATACAAGTATTAGATTCAGAACCCAGTTATTGTCACTTGATGTGGTCATTTTAAATTTCAGAACCCATAAAGTTGAAATCATGGCTTTGCGTCTGCATATGGTATTTGGTTGAACATAAAGCTGTTGGCATGTAGTAGGGGTGGAGTGGGACATGCGATGTAGGTTTGGGTGATAGTGGAAAGTGGTGAAGAGTAGAAATAATGTTTACATGCTGATAAGAGCTAGTAATACTGAAATAACTGTAATATGGAAATAACTTGGAGATTTTAGGTTCAAATTTTAGCTGCAACATCCCATGTAAGCTCATTTCTTCGATCTCGGCATGCAGGTTTACCTGATACTTGTGCTTGTGGGCTATGGTAAGCTTCCCAGTGTTGGATTTATTGAGGTGCACACAAGTTGATTCGAACACAACTGTCATAATAGAAAAAAGAAGAAAAAATAGAGCTAATAACATGGAGTATGGGTAGCGCGAAATTGACTAACTACCATGACGGACTGAGCGTTATTTTCTTTCTTTCAAATATTAACAAGCGGCGATGATCAGTGGGTGATCACTAGGTTTTGTTTAGTACTCTTTGAATTTTTATGCTTGTTTGTCACCTGAGTTCCTTCTTGTTCTTCCTTTTTTTGTTTTTTGTTGTGATCATATGACCTGAATGAGTTATTTTGAAATTGTTTTTTGTTGTTTCTGCAGAGACAAATGAGTGGGGTATTTCTAGGTGAGTCTCATGGCAGACCCTGTACTGGGACAAAGACGTTGAGGAGGTGCAATGATGGTGGAAGAAGTGATCATGTTGTTCTGATTGATGTCGAGAGTGAAACTTTTAGTAATGTTATTTTTATTGATGTGCCTGAATCGACATCCAAGAAGTTTCTAGGTAAGACAGCAGCAAAGAAAGACAAAAGACGCTCTCCTTTGAGGAATATAATCTTCATCGATGATGATGAAAGCAATGAGAATGAATATCCTGAATTTGGTGTAGAAAATGGCCACCACTTCTTTCATGACCCGTCCCCTAGCATGAGACCGTGCTCAACCTCGAAAAATGCTAAAGAACCTCTAGATGAAATTGGTGATGATTGTCAGTTTGTTCGAGAAAATATTCCTCCAGTGAAGTTAACAAAATGCAAAAGAACTTACTCTGGAAAAGCTCCTGTCCAGAATCGCTATGGTTTGACGTCTGATGATTCAGAGAGTAGTTCATCTGATGATGATGAGTTCATGGCGGATTATTCTGGACAGCTTCGAGAGCAGTGGCAGAAAGCTTCGTTAAAGAGGAAAAATGATATCAATAGTGCATCTGCTGTTGGAATTCAACCTGAGCCTGGTGAGAGTGAAGTGCATCCAGCTTGTTCTGATTATGCTAAATCCTCTACAGAAAAAGAAGATCAATCTCCTAAACCAGCAGGCGAATCATGTTGTACTTCTGGTATGGGTGATGTCCATGACGAAGGAGATCCACAAATGGAGAACTTTGAAGAGGGTTATCCCAGTAGACCCCGTGAATATCAACAGAATCCTTCTATGAAAAAACATTCAGAACAAGGCAATGAAGGGAGTATTCCAGCTGCAGGACCTCGTTTAGAAAAACCTGTTTCGTGTAGACAATATAGGGTAGCAGAGGAGGAACCTCGGCTTGGCAAGCACCAGCATGATGTTGAAACTGAAAATGGTAGGAGTCAATATATATCTGCTGATAATGGTAAGAAGTATCAGGAGACGGCTAAGAATTATAATTTTCGTTTCTTCAAAGCATCAAGACATGAAACCAGTACTTTCAAAGGGAAGGAGGATTTATTTTCTGGAGGATTTCCATTTTGGACTACACGTCCCCGATCATCTGTTGAACACTATCCGTACTCCGTTAGTCCTAGAGAGTTTTCTATTTGCAGGAGAGCTACATCAGGCTCACAAATCAGCGGCAAAAGATGTGTCGATCAGGAAAATGGGAAATGGATTCCTGATAGGACATCAGAATTAAGTGCAAATCATAATGAAACACAACCTAGAAACAGAGTTTCCTTGGTGGAGGAGGATCTTTCGGAATCTGTATCTATGAGCCAACACAAGGACGAAAGGCATGATGATGTGAATGGCCAAGATGGTGAGAATGTGGAGGGTCGTGCTGAGAACTGTATTATCACTGAAAGAGAAAGGATGAAGGAGACCTCCGTATACAAAAAAGCACTAGAGGAAGAATTGGCGTCCAGGCAAAGAGCGTTAGCGATTCAGGTCTGTCATGTGTACTTCTTCTTGATAACTTTTGTAGATATTTTTGGTTTTCTGTTGTGCTTTCGGTGCACATTATTCTGCAACTTGTTTATCTTTTAACTACTGAATGTCTTATGATAGTTTATCGTGTATTGGTGGAACCAAGTTCTACTACCATAATTTTGATCTCATCAATGCCATAATTGATCAAATGTTCTCTACTTTTGATGCTTAGTAAGACTAACTGTAAGAGATTAACAAGCTGTTCATTGCGTTTATAACAGTTAGAAACTTGAAATAGTCAGTTGATGTAGAAATTTATAAATGAACTCCCGTAGAGTTTGTGAAATTTCCTCCCTTTCTATCCATCACAAAATAAAGAACGAAGAAGAAGACGAGGAGGAGAAGAAAAACCTTCCTTCTCTATTACTTGTAGATGTTGGATCTTTGAAGCCTAGAGTAGTCAAAAGCGAAAAGAGTCTTTTCGGGCATTTTAAGTGCAAACCGGAATTAAAACATGAGCTTTAATGAAGAAAAAATAATAACTATTTTCTTTTAGGAGTAAGAAGACAAACAGTAACTATTTGAACGAAAGAACTGAAATACTAAATACATTTTCACAGAAAAGAAAAACTGAAACACCATACTTAAATGAAATATATGAAGTAAAATCATGTCTATTAAGTTTAAAAACCATTTCAGATTTCTTGATTTAGATGAAATGATGTAGCTTTATGTTTTTTGGAGATAGCCTTGAGAACTCCTTTCCTTATTTTGTGTACCTGCTTGAGCCAGATGAAGGAAACTTTCACGTCTGATTTTGAAGGGGTGGGGTGGGGTGGGTGAGGTGTGGATCCTATAGAATCCTATCCCAATTTTTCTTGCTAGGCCCAGAACTAAAAAGTCAACTTTCTTGCTATTACGAGGTTCTTATATTAAAATTATAATCTCTTATTCCTAATTACTACAATTTCTTCATTATGCTTTTTTACAATAATTGTATCCTTTTTACTAACTTGTATCTATTATTTAGTATTGCCTTTTAAAGATAGAGTTCATGGGCATTGAGACGCATGAATTAATACCTCAGCACCTACGCTTAAGCGTCACCTAAGCGACGCGAATCCCAAAACCTGGATTTAACTGAGTTCAAGGGCTTAAGGGAGCTCACCTTTGACAACACTAATGAATCCAAGAACGTTCGCTCTATACCTCTTTGTTGGGGCTTTCAAGTAGAGACATGTCTTTTTGTTCGACATATGGTTTGTTTAGTTGTGTATTGCAAAATGGAAGAAGGATTGGCAGAGATAGTCCGCCTGACTAGTTTAACAAACATTACTTAGCAAAAAGGTAAATATATACTGTTAGAGACATGTCTTTGTATTCCACATATGGTTTGTTTAGTTGTGTATTGCAAAATGGAAGAAGGATTGGCAGAGATAGTACGCCTGACTAATTTAACAAACATTACTTAGCAAAAAGGTTAGATATACACTGTTTGTCTGTTGAGCTACTGCCACACTTTTGATGCAATTGTTTCGGTAATGGACACTGTTTTTATGATGAAAATTTTACCTCTATAAAAAAATGTGTTTCGAGTAATTTGTCTGCTATTAATCTGTCATTTTCTGCACCAAAGCCTTTTTGAGATACTATATTGAATCTGATAAGGCATAAGAAGTAACACCATATACTTTTGTTTGAAATCTCATTCTGCACATCGTGCAGATAAGCACCACCAAGTTATGTTCTGGTTGGTATGGTCTGTCATCTTAATCAAATTATGGATATTTGGAACTTGTGCTGGACTTGGTTTTGACCATTACTTAGAGCTAAAGAGCTGCATCCATTGAAGAGGATTATTGGCCCACACATGGATGGACCTTGATGTGCCATCATGAATCTGATACGACATAAGAGGGGCGAGCTCATTAACTATTGATTTTAGAACCGTGCACCAACCGACTCCCGGGGATTTCTCAGTTATCCAAAAAAAAAAAAAGGAAATCATGGCCAAACTAGTATTTGCAAATTAAGTTCATTATTTGAAATGCTGAAACGATATTTCATGGCTAAACGTATGATAGATATGATGTATGTCCCTAAACCTATTTGGGCTCTAATGCTTCTAGACAGTATGGTAGTTGCAATGATCAGCTGTTAGGGACAAAGGATGACACGTATATTCCCCCATTATGTGTATCTTCGACAGATTGAATATTTAGGAATTAGAGATACTTTTAGGATAACGCCTTATCCTTACCATTTGTAAATTTAAGATGCTCACAAAACATTTATTTTCGATGTAGTGGGACTTTTATAAATGATATTGACGATGTATTGGACATCATAGATTCTTTACATCCACAAAGGAGTTAAGTCCACAGACACTTTTGTATACTTCTAGTACCTCCTTGATGATGTATTTCTTTTAATACTAAAAATCATCTATTTGTGAAAAAGACCACCTATTATATGCAGACGAGACATTGATCTCCAGTGATGCTAATTGACCTAAGAGAAATTTTCCGATGGACCACATGGCAGAGTCCGAAATTAGTTCGGAAAAATGTGATCTCATTTTGATAGGCGAAGTAGGGACATTGAACAAAATTTCCGGTAAAATATCTCGGGCTTACCCTTTGTGTAAAACAGTAAGATGTGGTTGTCCGGAAATTGTTCATTGAGAAGGAAAGAGTAGTAAAATGGCTAAAATAATATCGGTTTGTTGGGTAGAATAGTACTCGTTAAAATGGGTGAATATAGCGTCACTTAGTCAGTTGAAAGATAATGCCTCTCATTTCAAGAATGGGAACTATGGACAAGAGTTGCAATGCTTTATAATACTTTGTTGGAAAATGAAGGTGGAGATTTGGGGTGGAAGCTCTTAGGAGAAATACCGGAGAGGAATATGAAAAAAAAAGAGGGGATGGAGTATACTTGTAGAGGAGAGAACAAGCCCATGTGATACAACACTCAGGAGTAGTTTTTGAAGGTTGTAAAAAAATTGACATGCAGGTAATTTCTGTGGAAAATAAGAAGAGAATATTTATTTGGAATCGATTGTAGTGTGGAAAGTCCTCATCGATCAAGGTCCCATAGTTGATTGCAATATCTTTTAATAAACATGCTGTGACACTAGGGTTGATTCTTTTTTTATATATGGTAGTTGATTTACTGGAACAAATTCAATATTGTTCATTATGCCTGGGTCCCGAATTAGTTGGGTTGACTATATTGATCCACTTGATAGAAATTGTAATTGCTGAGAATTTAAGGAGAAAAAAGAGACCTGAAAAGAGGGTTTGGGGGAGGAGGGGAGTCACGACCCAAAATCCCATTGTGCCGTGAGGGCACCTACACTAACCTTCAAATCACGAAAAGATATTAAATCAAGAGTGCGGAAATAAGGAATAGAATACCTTTATATAACAAAATTTTAAAATATTACAAAACGTTATCAAATACAACCGTTTCTACCCCAAAATCTGGTGTCACTAGTACAAGGATTCTAAGATATAATAATGACAGAATATAATAACACCGCCCTGGATGATAGGGGCGGCCTAACTAGATGGAGATCAAGGCTACCGGAAAGGATGGTCCGCTTCACTCTCCCGTGCTCCAAGCTTCAACCTGAATAGACCGAATATCTGCATCCACGTAAAAGATGCAGCAAGCGTAGCATGAGTACACAACGTACCCCCATAGGCAGCATAGGTCGACAATGCCGGAAGTCACGTAACAGATGTAAGTACCAAGTTGACTCTACAAATACGTCCTATTCCAATTTAACATGCTAGGTATCTAATCCGTTTATCCACGTAGGTCATGATCTATAGGGTCACAGTCTACTCGACACGCAAGGCATCAGTTACAGTCAAACACAATTAAGGCATTTAGCTCATAAGGACTCTTACCTTGACACCTAGAGATCTAACCCTCTATCTAGGCCATAATGTCGTTTAGTACACTACCTGACCTAGTCCATTTGATAAGTAATTTTACCACGCCCTTGTTAACTAGTTATCAGTCTTAACCTTCTAATTTCATTACGACACTGTGTTTACGGTCATGCTAGTTGACAACCCCTCTAACGATCTTTCTCCCTACACTAGTCAAGGATACACGTTTTACCCTCCCACGTAATAGAATTTAGGCATTCATGCACTTAGGTCAATGCACCACGATGAATATGCAACAAGTCTACTAAATATCAACCTTTGGTACCAACAATTACCAAGAAAGGGCACGCAGGTACACATACCAACCTTACCCACTTTACCTACGCATTGCACAATTATCCATTACAATCACCTAATTCACTACTAGTTCTATCAAACATTGCACCTACTCATCAACCGACCATGTCAAGCTTATATAACACGGTTGCATTTCTGTTTTAGAGGATAGTTTCACACCCAGTACTTATTCCAGCAATAACTACAAGTTCATCAAGTCTACTAAACGTCAAGATCAAGTACACACAACACGGAACCACCAGCAAGAATTGGAATGAAATGCAATGCAAATGATGTATGTATGAATGCAAGTTCTACATATATCCGGTATACACACGCTGCTGCAGTAGTTGTCACGTGACCCTGGGGATTCATGAGGTCCATATACCCATCCGATCCCATCGGATACCAGCTCGAAGGCTGAATGTCATAACCAATCATCACTCTCGAAATCATGTACCATATCCCTTAATCTGACTTCCCAAGACTTTCTTAGCAATATATATCAGTAAGCCAACTCCAAATATATGAATGTATGAATGAGATGGATATGTGTACACCATGCAATTAACATAATCAGTATTTATCAGTTTCTATGCAGTTGTTCTGATGAGAGGCAGAGTGATGGATGCATGACAAGTCAATTCTTAGTTTCACAACAACATGGCCATAAGCCCACAACACACATGTTTCAGAATTATAAGAGCGCGGCTATAGGCCTACACAACATACAATCTGAATATACATTGGGTCTTCTTGGAGGGGGAAATCGTGTGATGAATAAGTACAACAATTCAAGTAGTGGCGACAAGCCCAAATAAAGCAGCAGTCGGAATCGACTTGAGGCCGATTCCCCAAATCTACCATATTTACAGTTATACACCGGTACCCACTCAAGCGTTCATCACAATCGCTAAAGTGGGACCTCCAACACGCCCAATATCCCTTAATACTTATAATTACTACGTACTTCTATCGGAGTCTACAACAAAGGAAACCGTAGCCTACCTCATTGCCGAGCGGCGCTACGAACTCCTAGCCCACGACTTGCTTTCGGTTGGGTATCGGATGGCCATAACACAACCAACCATGTCGAAGTCCTAGGTTTATACACAGAGAGGTACATATAAGGCTATTTCTACGAAGTACACGCTACCTAGTCCGAAGGAACCCTTCAACAATCCATTTTGACCATTAACTAACCCATCTACTTTGGTTCCATTATTTAGCCAAAACCTCCACTTTTATAAGAAAGCTTTCCTCTTGATCTCATTTAGGAAAAATAATAGTTCAAGTTCAAGATTCCATAAGGTAGTGATTACTTTCACCAAAATATGCTTATGTAAGAAAATACATCCCAAGACTCAAGTGTTAGGTTATCAAATCAATTGAGCTAGTCCTAAGGTGTTTAGGGCTTCTTCCCCACCCAAGACCCACCATTGGAACATGGTAAATAAGCTTAAGAATCATAAACGGGTCAATGAATCTTACCCCAAGCATTACATGTTGAAACCTTCGAATTTTCGCCTTCACTTAGCCTCCAAGGAGCTGGAAATATTTTGGGGAAAGCGAGGCTCGGAGTTGGGGACATTTGACACAAAAGGATTAGGTCTACCAGCGATGTTCGCCGGCGCGGACCCGAATGCGTTGGCGCGGTACCGCTCCCGCGAGAGATTTCTCCGCCAAAGCGAAGTCATTAAATTCCCGGACTCTCGCCGAAGCGGACGGACTTTGCGCGGGGGTGTGATCGTTGGGGCAGTGCGGTCTTCGCTGAGGCGGAGACAGGGCTTCCAGAATTTCTCAAGCCTAACTAATCTACTCCCTACCATGGCCAAGGGTCATTCTAATTTGTAAATTTTGTGCTTAAACATATCGGTGAGTCCGAGCTTCACTGAGCGAGGGATATTCTAGGATTGAGGGCGGAAATCTCATAACGACCAAGTGGGTCGTTACAGGGGGTGATGGGGTAGATCATTTGTTGCATTGGCAAGTGTTACAAAATTTTGTGAAGATGGTGGTCAGTTTTGAGGGATTAGCTAAAGCTTGCTACTCTTGGTGAGGTAGCTTTTTTTGTTGTTTAAAAAGGAAAAGTAGGATAGATAAGTCTTTGACAAGGTGTTGTGTGTGGACTATGTTTAAAGAGAAAAATAGGAGGTTGTCGTCCTTGGTCCTAAAGTTTAGACATTTATTTTCTTATGGATATTTTGTAGGATGAAGGTAGCGGAGATGAGAATGCTTAGTTGGATGTGTGGACATACTAGGAGAGATATGATTAGGAACAAAGTTATATGGGACAAGGTCGAAGTGGCCTCCGTGGAGGACAAGATGAGGGAAGCGAGACTGAGGTGGTTCAGACATGTGAAGAGACGGTGTGAGGATACGCCAGTTAGGAGGTGTGATAAACTGGCGGTAGCTGGAGTTAGGAGAACTAAGGACATGACATGACACAATTCAGTTGACTGGGGGAGGTGATTAGACAGGACATGACACAATTCAGTTGACTGAGGTCATGACCCTAGATAGGAAGATTTGAAGGTCGAGAACTAAGGTAGAAGGTTAGTGAGTAGTTGTGTTTTTGTTGCATTATGTGGGCGAAGTAGGGAGCTAGCTCTTCATCTCCTCTTCTCCTTTTCTTAGTTGTATTATTTATGTATCGCGTAGATCCCTATTTTTTTTGTGTGTATTACTATGAGTTGCTTCATTTATTTTGTATCTTGATATTTTGTTGTCTTATCTTTTTGCAATCCTGCATCGACTACTTTCCTCCTGAGAGGAGGGTCTATCGGAAACAACTTTTTTACCCCACAAAGGTAAAGGTAAGGTCTGCGCACATCGTACCTTCCCCAGATCCCACTTTGTGGGATTACACGGAGTATGTTGTTGTTGTATTTTTGAGCATGCCGCAAGGGCTTTGGTCTAGTAGCAAGAGCGCAGCCAGTGATGGTTGGTATAAGCTCACGTCACAATTTTAAACACTGTCACGGATATAAGCCTTGGAGAAGGGAGAAGGGTAGAGGGACGGGCTCATTATCCATCGAGTTTCGAACTGTGCGCCACTGACCCTCGAGGATTGCTCGATTATAAAAAATAAATGTGTATTTCTTGAGCACTAACTGCACATCAATCTGTTGATGATTTCTGGTAGAGAAAACATCATTTCGTAACTCTTATGTGTCAATCTGTTGATGATTTCTGGTAGAGGACAATATCATTTTATAATTCTTATGTACATCTCTTTACACGGGGTGTATCCCCTTTTCGATGAATAGAACTGTTGACTTTTTTATTCCATTGATGCTTTCTTGATTTTTGAGTTGCAATGTAGTTTCAAAATTTACTGCTTGTTCATGTTATAGACTACCAATTTTCTAACTTTACCAGTTTCAAAAAAAGAACTACCAATTTTCTTCATCAATTTTATAATGTGCTACTGTTACATGCTTACATTTACCTAGGAGGAGGCAAAAATCCCCGTGATGTTTCATTTAGTTCCTTTCCTCTTTATTTTGATGTAATTTCTTTCTTTTTCCTTTTGTTTTCTGTTTCCTTCCCTCTAACTCTCACTCTCTCTCTCTCCTCTATTCCTTTTTCTTTTCAAGAAAGCACTAGAATTGAAGTTAGACTGAGAATGGCCACTAAAATTATTGGAAGACCATTGGTTTAGTTATAATAGGCTGGCAAGTTATTGAATTGGTCTAGTTAAACTAACACGTTTTTCCAGAGGATATTTGTGATATCTCTTCATGGCGGGGTTTCTGTATGGAGCCAAAAGGCAACAGTTTTCAGCGGGCCCCCTTCTCTCCCTTTCATGCTCATAAATTAGAAAATTAATTTGTATAGATAGCCCCATTCTGGTTATTTATTTATTATTTTTATTTGATGACCTAGAAATCTGTCTTGGGCCAACCCTTAGGACCAAGGGTAGCGCCTTCGAAACTCCGGGATAATGCGCCTGCCTCTCTACCCTCCTCAACTTAAATATCATACTTAGTTCACATGGTGCAGGACTCGAACTTGTGACCTAAGTCACAGGTCCCCTAACCTTTTCCACTTGAAGTAAGCCCCAGGGTCATTCCGGTTATTTACATAAATACTATAATGTTCATTCCGGTTATTTACATAAATACTATATGGATATGAACGTTAACATCATGTGGGTCATGTAATAATGTCATTTTCATGTCATGTTTCTTTCTTCATGTGAAAATATCAGGTGAGAGTTATGTTATGACTTATGAATTTTGGTCTGTAATTGACTAGATTGCTGTTTTGATGATGTTCAGATTAAGATTGAAGTTCTATAATTTCTGATAAAAAAGTGCAACACAGAGGAAAAAGCTAAATTAGGCAAAAGAAAGTAAGATTTGTGTATGTACAAAGATGTACTGTTATCTGACGTGCTTTTTATCTATTCAGGCAGAAGAAGCCAAGAAGATGAAGCTGTTGCTGAAAAGAAAGAAGGCTGAAAATATGCGTTTATTAGAAATGGAGAAGAGACAAAAGCAGCGTGTGGAGGAAATGAGAGAAACTCAAAAGAAGGTACAACAACTTGGCCTCATCTGCTATCTATTTCGTGGCTTTGCACGGCCTCTTTATCTTCATATATATCTCTGTCTCTCTTCCACGCCACTTGTAGCATATTTGGATTTTTCCTAGTGTATAAACCATCTGATGAATCTTTTTAGGACGTAGAGAATATGAACTTGAAGGAGCGAATACGAGCCGAAGTTCGAAAGGAACTCCGTAAGCTTGAAATGACATGCCTTGATATGGCTTCGGTGTTGCGAGGATTGGGAATCACTGTTGGTGATGGCACTAGTCATGAGGTTTGTTTGCACTCAGTCTCTAAGTATCTTCCATCTTCTTAATTTCGACTTTGTTAACCGTATTACCGTCTCTTTCTTCTATTTCTATTTGTGAAGTGTTAGTCGCAGTTAGAGGGATATCACGATAGACATTACTTAGAATAAATTCTTGTTTCAGGTACGCGTAGCTTACAAAAAGGCCTTGCTGAAATTTCACCCTGATAGAGCTTCAAGATCTGATATACGACAACAAGTTGAAGCAGAGGAGAAATTTAAGCTTATTTCTCGAATGAAGGACAAATACTTACCAACTTTATGACAGTGACATAGGACATAAATGTAGTTTATTCTCAGGAGAAAAGATTATCTCTTAGGATAGAAATTGTGTTATAGGCCTTCAATGCTTGAGCATTTCCTCACCATGTGGAAAGCTCCACTCAAATGCAGAAAGGTTTTTATTTCCAGGTTTAGTTTTGTCATTCCTTTATGTTTTTGTTAATGTAATTTTGGTTTTTCAGGGTTGAGGTGGTTTACAGGAATTGCTCCGCAAAAGCTGTAACCCTTTTTTTCTTGATTAGTTATATATTTCTAAAGCCACATGATAATTTTTTTTCCTGGTGGATCGGGTCTTGTTCGTTTAGAAAAATGGGTAGACTAATTTTTTTTAAAGCCACAGAGATATTCTTTTAAACAAATCAGACCGGATCCACCAGAAAAAAATTACCATGTGCCTTTAGAAAAATGTCTGCTAAAAAATGGGTAGACTTTTTTTTTTTAAGTGAAGCTAAACGATTTTTTAGAAAAATTTCGTCAGCAAAAAGGATATATTTGCACCATTTTGTAACGGCAGGAGTATATATCCATCACTTTTTTAATGAGGGGGTATATCTACTCTAAATTGCAAAGTTGAGTGATATATTTACACCTTTTGTAACGACAAGGGTATATATATTATCTTAATAAGCTACACACCCCTTCATCTCACTTTTAGTATCTAAGTTGATTTTAAGGTCAAGTTGATCAATAATGGGAGTTGGTCAACTTAGAATTTGTAAACAGTAGCAAGTACTTAATGCAGTAGGATAAAAATGGAGTATCTGAAATTCGATTGTGTGGTCTAGCGGTCAATGAAGTTGGTGTAAATTTTGGAGATTAGGTTTTAAATGTTAGTAGATACCCAAAAAAGTAGGTAATTGTTTCTCATCTGCCGATGCTGTGGTGGGAAGAGTTACTTGATAGTGCTTGTGGGAGGTAATATATAGATACTTGGTAAAATAGTCGAGGTGGGTGTTTACCTGGCTCGGAAACGACTGTCTTAAATAAAAAAAAAATTCCTGAAGGAGTTCAAGAACTAACTTCCAAGTTTTATATGGACCTAGTTCCTCACCAGAGTCCACAAACTTCTTACCGTGCAAATCTGGGTGAATAGATAAGCATAACTACATTATAGCTCCTCCATAAATTCTCCGATAGAGAAGTTTCCATATTTATACCTTTTCTTGTTGGAGGGGCGATCGTCCGTTAAACTACCAATGCTAGTTGTTTCATGCTGTGTAATGTTTTACATTCATTTGATCATTTATCCTTTTGAGATTTTTTACTTCTCATCAGCATTGTGGTGAGCCTTGATGTATTAGTTCCAAACTACAAAGTTCTTTTACTCGAAGTTCCTTTCAAATGTATGACTTACATATATGGCTCAACATTATTAGGAAACTATCCCATCAAAGCTTCTGAGGATAACTGGCCATTCAATCTTGGGAATTAATCGAGACTTAAAAAGTTTCACTTATATTTCAACATCCCCTATGTTACCTTCACTTTCTCTTTTCTTCACGATTTCTAAGAAAAATGGTGGAATTCATGTCCAACTCCCACTTAGGTAGCTTTTCTGCAGAAGTACATGCAAGAATATTAACAAAAATGAGTGTAAGAATATAAATTTTATTGGGTTCAAATCCATAAAAATAATTTAAATTATATTAAATTCAAGATATATTAGTCTAAATTAATAAGTGGACTAATATAATTGAATTAATTATTGAAGTCCAAAGTTCAATTTTTATTGGGCTAGTCCATTGATTTGGTCATTGGCACAAATGCCCTATTTTGGGCTGGTCTTTAATTTTTGTCCCTCCTACGTATTGTTTTAATTTTTTATCCTTCGGTCATTTAAGTTAATAATAAATGGACAAAACTATCCCTCTCATCCCACATAGCTTAAGTTTCTTCTCCAATTCATCTTCTTCCCCAACTTCATCCTTCTCTCCTCCTTCAAATTTCAAACCCAAGAGCTCCAGGTATCAACAATGGTGAATTTCAATTTTTTTTATTAACTTCTCTTTAAAATCAACTTCAAATTGTTAGATTTGAAGAAAGTAATTTAAGCACGTGCATTTAGTAGTATGAAATTGTCATCATATTGAGAAGAACTCATTTTGTTTCTTTTGTTGGGTCACAACAGTTGGATGCAAGAGAATACTTAGGAATTCAGATGATTTTTGGTGATTGGAGTGATAATTTGGGTTTGAAGGTGGGTCATAAAATTTATGGTATGTGTTTTGAATTATGATGGTGGAAGAATGACTTTGGTGATGATGGGTGATAGAATCCATTATAGTTGCTATGATTTTTGGTGGTTGAAACAATGAATTTATTTATTGACTAACTTTGGAATTTAAACTTTGGAATTTAAAATTATGCCTTAGGACCTAACTTTAATAGTGAATATGGAATATTCACAATATATTCTGTAATTAATATTTAATGTAATTAAGGTAAAATAGAGATCATAATTCTATTAGGACTACAATTGTATACTATATATATATATATATATATATATATATATGAATATATATGTATATATATATGACATTAATAAGAGAACTAAATTAGGGAGAATTACACTATTCAACATGATATCAAAAGCAAAATTCTAGCCTCCTCTCAAACGCCCCCTCCTGAATTTCAGTTTCACCGCCGAGGGATTGTAATCATTAGAAACGCATGCCTTTGCCTTCTTTTTTTTTCCAATATATTTTTATGATTTTTCCTAACAACTTTCTGCTACTAGCCTCACAACTTCCTTTTTATCTTCTTTATTAGACAACGAATGCGCAAAGTTTTTCTCAGGAACCTTTCCAGGTCTCATTTGTTGGTTCCATTTCTCCGCATATTGTTCTGGTCCGTCAGAGAAGTTAGCAATTTTAAGCTTTTAGAGTTCTTCAACAACATCGTCTTTTTATCTTACATACCATCCACGAACATGGCACGGTATTTCTCGTTACAGCCCAGCAGTCTAGGCCCATGATACAAGGTCCACCGGCTCCAGGCCCACTACAAAGCAGCCCAGCAAAAGCCGCCCAACCTCAATCCAACGGATTTGGGCCATGATTTCGGTTCTTTAAAAATTCAGCAGCCCGATGATGCGTGGTATATGGATACGGGCGCCACGTCTCACCTCACAAACAATTATGGTAATCTTCCTTAATTGCGTAATTTAAATACTCCTCAATCTATTATGGTCGAAAATGGTCATCGCATTCCAATTCAAGGGTTTGGCCACACGCTAACTCTACCACCACAACCCCACTTCTCCCTTAAAAATGTCATATATGCCCCTAACATTATCAAGAACCTCATCTCTGTTATAAAATTTGCCATCGATAATTCTGTATCCATTAATTTTGATCCGTTTAGTTTTTCTGTAACGGACCTACGTACCGGGACACTTTTTACGAGATTCAATAGTGAGGGGGACCTCTTTCCTCTCCTATCCACGTCCGCTACCAGTGTTAATCCAACCACATCTCTAGCTGACATCTCCTCTTCAACGTGGCATAGTAGACTTGGACATCCCGGAACTCATATTTTTTTATTTTCTTAGAAACCACAATTTAATTAAATGTAATTAAGGGGACCTTGCCCATAATTGCTCCTCTTGTCATCTAGAAAAACATGTTAGACTTCCGTTTACGTCTTCTTTAAGTGTTACTTTCTCTCCATTTGATATTATTCATGTGGATTTATGGACATCTCAAATAACTAGCAACCTAGGTCATAAATATTATTTGGTATTTTTGGATTACTTCTCTCACTTCCTTTGACTCTATCCGCTTAAACTTAAGTCTCAGGCCCACTCCAAATTCCTTGAATTTTGTACATTGGTTAAAACACAATTTGAAAAAGACATCAAAACGTTTCAATGTGATAATGATCATGAGTTTAATAACTCCCACTTTCATAATTTTTATGCAGCTAATGGCATGGTTTTCCGTTTCTCCTGCCCCCATACTTTCCCTCAAAATGATAAAGTCGAAAGAATTATCTGCACCATTAACAACATGATTCGTACCCTTCTTTTTCATGCGTCTCTCCCCCTACCTTTTGGGTTTATGCATTAAAAATGGTAGAACACATTCTTAATATCTTACTTACCCATACGATTCAAAATCGGACACCCACCAAAATTCTCTTTCGTCGGATCCCTTCCTATGATCACCTTTGAATTTTCGGTTATCTTTGTTACCCAAATCTGGCCTCCACGGTCCCTCACAATTTAACACCTCGCTCCACTCTATGCGTCTTCCTCGGGTTTTCGTCAAACCATAGGGGGTACTTGTGCTATGAAATATCCACAAACAAAATCTTAATCTCACTCCATGTCACGTTTGTTGAGTATGTCTTCCCATTCGACAACATTCAAAAATTTTGAGTCACTGATTACGGTTTCCTTGATGACTCGGACACTTCCCATCTACTCTAAAATGCACTATAAAATCCGCAACCTTCGATCGTCCAACCACCCATCCCGTCGACCGCACCCCACTGCCCGGTCCCATCCCCGTCACTGCCCAAAACAACACCCCTACCCGCCACCCTGCCTGCGAAACCCTACCCGCTGCCCTACCCAGCCCATGCCCAGTCCTGCCCATCACCACCCAGCCCTTCTGCCCTACCCATGACCATCCCCACTCACTGCATGGAAACCCGGGCACAACACGGGATTTTCAAACGAAAAGTTCACTTTAACCTATCGACTCAAACCATCTCACCCATTCTTAAAAACCCAACCTTAGCCAAACTTGACCATGCAAGATGAGTTTAATGCGCTTACTTCACAACGCACTTGGAATCTTATTCCGCGACCTGGAGGGGGGTGAATGTAATCCGATGTATGTGGCTATTTCGTCATAAGTTCATAGATAATAGTGCCCTTGAATGTCACAAGGTCAGACCTGTGGCAAATGGCACAAGGCAACAAGATAGTGTTGATTGTGGTGAGACTTTTAGTCCAGTGGTTAAGCCAGCTACCATCCGCATGATTTTGAGCATTTCTATGGGGAAGAATTGGCCTATTCACCAGCTTGATATAAAGAATGATTTCTTACATGGGGATTTTAAAGAAACCATCTATATGCACCAATCGCCAGATTTTATGCATCCGGAGGCTCCTCATCATGTTTGTCGTCTTCGTAAGTTGCTATATGGGCTGAAGCAATCCCCAAGGGCTTGGTATGAGCGGTTTGTCACTTACATCATACATATCGATTTTGTGTGCAACAAGAGTGATCATTCATTATTCATTTTTCATCGAGGTACTGACACAACCTACATTCTGTTATATGTGGATGATATTGTACCGGCAGCTTCTTTAGATGGCCTGAAGCACGAGATCATTGCTCTACTCAAGTCCGAATTTGCTATGATTGCCTTGGGTAAGTTGAGTTATTTTTTGGGGATATCAGTGACCATATCCACACATGCCAGGTTCTTGTGTCAGCGTAAGTATGCAGATGAGATCGTGTGTAGGGCTAAAATGATAAATTGTAAGATCATGCCCACTCCCGTCGAATCTAAGTCCAAACTAAGTGCAGATGATGAGAATATGGCTAGGGATCCCTCTCTTTATAGGAGTCTCGCAGGTGCTCTTCAGTATCTCACCTTCACTCGGCCAGATATTGCATATGTGATTCAGCATGTGTGCTTGTTCATGCACGCTCCTAGAGAGCCTCACTTTACAACTCTTAAGCGTTTCATTCAGTACGTTAAGGGTGCTCTTGACAATGGATTTCATTAATATCCCTCAGCATCAACTAGATTACTCTCCTACACAGACGCAGATTGGGCAGGCTGCCCGGACACCCGTCGCTCTTCGTCCGGCTATTGTGTGTTTTTATGGGATAACATCATATCGTGGTCTTCCAAGAGGTAAGCCACACTTTCCCGTTCGAGTGCAGAAGCAGAATATCGAGGCATTGTGAACTTTAGCATCATAACATATTTGATTTACTGTGATAACATATCTGCTGTCTACTTGTCTCATAACCCGGTTCAACATCAGCGAACCAATCATATTGAGATGGATATTCACTTTGTTTGGGAGAAGGTTGCAATGGGTCACGCTAGGGTATTGCATGTTCCTTCTTCGTATCAGTACGCATATATCTTCACAAAGGGGCTTTCTCGGCAACTGTTCCTTGACTTTAGATTTAGTCTCAGAGTCCGGCCTCCTCCCGCTCCGACTAAGAGGGTGTGATAGTGAATATATTCCATATATATTCACAATATATTCTGTAATTAATATTTAGTGTAATTAAGGTAAAATAGAGATCCTAATTCTATTAGGACTACAATTATAATTAAGGTAAAATAGAGATCATAATTCTATTAGGACTACAATTGTATACTTTATATATATGACATTAATAAGAGAACTCAATTAAGGAGAATTACACTATTCAACAAATTTGATTAACTTTGAAATCTAAAGTTATGCCTTAAGGCCTAACTTGACTAATTTTGGAATAGAAAGATATGACTTAAGGTCTAACTTGACTAACTTTGGAATATAAAGTTATGCCTTAAGGTTAAGGCTTAACTTGACTAACTTTGGAATATTTTTATAAAGTTAGACCTTAAGGTTTGACTTAACTAATTTTGGAATACTCCTATAAAGTTAGATCTTAAAATCTGACTTGACTAACTTTGAAATATAAAATTAGGCCTTAAGGCATGTCTTGACTAACTTTGGAACCTAAAACAAATTATTTTTTCTATCATCCAGAACATAAACTCAAAATCCTAACTTAGTCTCTGTGTTTAAACATCACGAGACGGCCATAAAGGGTTAAAGTGATCTTACGAAACTAATGTCAAGATTTGGTTCCGTGTTACGTCTTAGTCTATTTTCCTCTAACGTATCTCATCTCTGGTTTTTTTGTATCTTATTAAAAATTGCTAAAGTTCTTGTGTAACAACTGCTTTACTCTGAGTTAGCAATGTAACAAGTGGTTGCAAATCCTTGTTAAAAAATGATTTTCAGTTCAGTCCTCTTAACAACTGAAGAAAATAATCCCTTCATTATTTTCATTAATTGAAAGGCTATATATACAAGTTACATATTTTCATAATAGGAGAATCATATTCCTATTCTATTCCTAAAACCTTATTCTACCATAATTCTAACTATACAATTATGGTAAGTGTACAAGACTAATTAAGGTAACCTTTACACTACAATATTACAACAATATATACCAAATATACACACCAACCCGAGATGGGCTTGCTGCCTTCGTCCGTGTTGGGCTGTTACCGAGAGTACCCGTGATATACACTTATGTATATTAAGTGTATATCACGGGTATATATACCTTGTTTAACCGCAACTATACTGTATAATTGTTTAGAGAATTTTCGACCATTTCCATTGATTCAGTACAATAAGAAAAAATAATGGTAGTATAATTAAAAAATCGTTCTATTTCTATGTGTCACCTTAATTAAGGAAGCACTTTATGGCCTTAATTAATTCTTAGTTTAAGAGTATCACGCATGTTTAATGAACAACTGGTTAGATTTGATTACCTTGCGGAACCAAAAAAGATCACATCACATCACCTTGTGATTGCAATCTGGTAGAGTCATTTCATTATTTGGAGTTTGTTCTGGGAGGCTACGAAGAGAAGAGAGCTCTTCCACCATTTATAGAATAAAAAGGAGGATGAAGTTGCAGAGGAAAACAAGAAAAGGAGTTGAAGAAGAAAGCTACATTATTTGGGATGGAAGGGTATTTGCGTCACAAAAGTTTCAATATGTACAGAAATTAAATATTTTAAAAATGAAGGGCAAAGTTAAAGACCACTCCTTTTGAAGGTACTCAGTGCAAAAACTTGTTGACTTGGGTTACGGATGACAAGCCCACTTTGTCAAATCCAATATATCATCCTCCTAGAGTCCTAGTTTGATATCATGTGTCAAATGATGTGGCACACCAAGTCAAGAGAAGAAACCGATAGAATTATGTCAAATGTCAAAATGACACAACATGTCTAGTCAAATTAAAGGCCAATGAAAATACGCCATGTGTACAAGTGACATGTTCTGACCAATCAAATATTGTCATGTCAACTTGAATCTTATTGGCCGAAAGGAGTTTGTCCTTATCACAACTCCTCCTTCCTACAACTATAAATAGGGTCTTCATAATTCAGAAAAAGAAAGAAGAATTCTAACAAGAAGCCAGAGAGAGTTCGTGGATCAAACGCCGCAGATTTCTTTACAAGCTACAAGAATTCAAGTATTTCTCAACAAGTTCTAGAGATCAAGACGAAGATTCGAGATCAAGCTTCAAGCCCTTGAATCCAAGTACAAGTATCAGATCAAGATTACCATATTCAAGATCAAGCTTCAGGCTCTTAAATTCAAGTACAAGTCAAGATCAATCCATCATATTCAAGCTCAAGCTAAAAAATCCTTGAATATATTATCGAAATGAAGAATCATAGAGATTGTAACACTTATATTTGAAAACAAATACTACGATTGTTGTGATATTTTTCTATCTTAGTTATTAGTTTTTCGACGCAAATTTTATTGTCTACAATGATAACATTGAATATTGTCTACTAATTAAGTTAAGAGATGTTCTAAGAGGGAGAGGAGCATTCACAATACCATGAACTTTAACCTTGTAAATTTCATAGATGGTCCTATAGCTATCATATTTTTTATTAAAGTCACTTAACTATGTTTTCTAATACAAAACTCACATGACTATCATTTTTTCCCATCAAAGTAACTTAACTATGTTTTTTAGCACAAAAGTCACAAAACTTTGAGCTTATTAACACAAAAATCACACCTGCCGGAAAATCCAACTTCCGATGGATAATATTTTTTCATTCTTTTTTATTTTTAATCTAACATATTAGATCTCACTAAAATATTACTCTCCCATCCCATTCTATGTGGTATTTTTTTATTTTTTGAGAATCAATTTGATTAATGTTGAAGTCAAATTGGATTAGATCAACCCAATATTTGAAATTAAAATTTAGATATTCAAAAATTATGTATGAAAATAAAATAAGTTGCAATTTTTCTCATATCAATATAATGAAAAAAGCGAAAAATGTCACAAAATTGAGACAAGAAGAGTAAATTAAAACCATATATGTACTATTAGGTTGCAGTGTTAACATATTTGAAATAACTTATGGTACATTACTATTAATTTAACAACATGTGGTACGTCGTTCTGATTATCACGAAACTATATTAAACTAAAACACCGATATCGAATTAAACAAAGTACTGACTACTGAGCATTATTGGGTTGCAGTTTTAACAAATTTGAAATAACATATGTACTGTTATAAAATCAAACTAAAAGAATAACAATAGAAATACAGATACAAGAGATGAGAACTTTTCTTATTCTCTTCTAAATAAGCAAGTATATATAATATGAATTCTTATGCCTCTATTTATAGTATTACATAGAGGTATACAAAAGTGACTTTATACATGACATTAAGGGGGAAGATTATGGGGAAAGATCATGAACTAGGTGGGACTCCCAGTGGGTCGGATTTTGGACAGGACCCGACGGGACTGGGATAGGCCGGGACTGGGATAGGTCGGGACCGGTCCTCCGGCGGGACTGGCGGGATCCGCCGATATCTCGTTCCGTTCCCGGTCCCGTCGGAAAAGGGGACCGGTCTTGGCGGGGCGGGGCGGGGTTGGGTTTTTCCGTTTTTTTTGCACTTAATTTTAAAAAATAACATACATAAACACTTCAATAATTGAACAAGATAGTGTAATAAAAATATCTCAATGTTGTTTTTGTGCCTCTTATATTATTTAATAGAGATATGATTTTTTTGTAATACAATTTCAAAATTGCTTGCGAATAACATAGTAAAATTGCAATTAAAAAAAAAATATATTTATAAATACCTTTTCTAATTTCTTGACAATGTCTTGTGGTTCTTCGGTTGGAATTGGAATTTGTTAGTCAAATTGGTCGACGTCGCTTCCACCTCCGTCAGACAAGATTTCGTTGTAGTTTTCGTCATCCTCTTCGTTGATCTCGGTTGACTGCACCTTCTACGCTCCGCTCGTATCCAATCTCTGAATAAAACTGCAATCTCCAAGCTGTCTTCCGCAAATGAGTGTCTGTGTTCTCCTATTTGAAATCTCCTGGCAGAAAAAACGCTTTCAGACGCTGTTGATGACGCTTGAATGTTCAACACATCTCGGGCCATCTCTGCTAGTGTCGGAAATGTCTTCTTATCCCCCCTCCAGTATTTCAGCAAGTCTTCACGGCCTTCTTCATTGAGAACTGCTTGGTACGGTACAACACCCTGCAAAACAAAAACATCAAACTCGCTAACTTGATTAGTAGTGGTACTAGTAAATATTATATTTCTAAGACTTTCAATACTAGTCGCAGAAACAACATGTCTTTTTTGAGGTTGTATTGAAGAAGAAGAAGAAGAAGAAGATGGTATGGAAGCCGATTGATTGCTACCACTTTCTTGTTGGTAATGCGTATATACTTTTTTCATTCATCGTGTATGCTAGACAAAACTTCTTCTTTAGTTGGTTCCTTAGGTGGTTGGTCATTTGGATTTTTTAGAGTGGGAGGTGGAAGTACTGTGCAAGCATAAATAGTTTCAATAAGTGATTTACAACCGTCTATTTTAATAGTATGATTTAATACAACACCAATAATATAAATAGTGGGAATAGGAAAAAATATTTTTTAATTTGATAAACATTTTTTTAATAGATGCCTTATAAGATGATTTTTCCATATATTCATTAAGTAACAAAAATATTAGAGCTATATAAAATAACATAGTTGAAATAGTAGGATAATATATACCGGAAAATTCTTTAGTTGCTTGAAAAAAATTCTCTAAAAATACAATAAGTTCTGAAATTTTTTTCCAATCATTATCTATAAGCATATCAGTTGAATTTCGATTATGGGCATTAAAAAATAAAGTTATAGGTCTTCTATAATCATAAACAACAAGTAGTTGTACATATAAATAATTTCACATAATCGCTACTTCTTCGGAAATTTTTCTAAAAGGTAGTCCACAATCGTGACAAGATTATTTATATTCTTTTTTTCTTTGTATTCTATTACTTCTAAAAATAAAGTTTATAGCAAATTGTACTTTATTAAGAATATCTTCAAAAAGTGATAGACCATCCTTTACAACTAAATTATAAATATGACACACACATTTTATATGAAAATGATTAGGAAAATATGGAGTTAATAGATTTTTTAAAAGTCTCACAACATAATTATTAGAAGAAGCATTATCTAACGTAACAATCATGATTTTGTCAATTATACCATAATACGCGCAAACTTGATGAATATTTTCTACAATAAAATTTCCAGTGTGCCTATCATCAATATATCTATATGCTAAAATACGTTTTTGCATAGACCAATTATGATCTATCCAATGACATGTTACAGTTAAATAATCACGATCGTTAGTACTACGACCTATATCAAAAGTGATAGATACTTTGCCAGAAAAATGATATAATGCATAACGTAAATATTGTTGATATTTGTGTGCAAATTTAAAAACGTCTCTCCTAACAGTTGATCTAGGAAAACCGTTAAAAGCAGGATTATACATATCTCTTATGTAATGAATAAAACTAGGAGAGGAAGGATATGAAAAAGGCAAACCCTCCACTGCAACTAATATTGTTATTGCTTCCCTATCTATATGTTTATCGTATTTAGGACCTACAATTTCTCTCGTCGTCGAGTTAATTTGACCATGTACTTGGTTCGGAACACTATGTGAACCTTGTTCCAACTGAGAGCGCATTGGCGCACCCGACTTTGTAGCCTCGTATTCATCCCACCTAGCTTTGCGAAAGCTTTGTACTTGTCTCAATAAATCTCCCATCCCACCTTGACCTTTTTCCATTTTAAATTTATAAACATTTTTACAAATTCTGCATCTAACTACTTGATTCTCTTGGTCCCTATCAAAAAAATCTCATACAGTAGATTATAATTTTCGTTGTGTGGGGCCTCGTCTCATACTAGGGGAATAAGAGGCATTCCAGTTTCAGTTTGAGGTGCACTAGTGGGTGTGTCATCTAGATTAGTGGGTGTGTCATCTAGATTAGTGGGTGTGTCATCTAGATTATCTTCTAAATTAAAGTCTGATTGAGTTGCAAAATATATCTCATCATCTAATGGTATATCACTAAAAAATTTAGTTTCATCTATATGAGTGTAATCAATCAAATCATCTTGTCTAGGAATAAGATAACTAGAAGAAGTATCTATGCCTTGTTACCCCTAGTAGAAGAAGCACACTTACCCTTACCCTTACCTTTACCCTAAAACATATCTCTTAATCCTTCCATTTTAATTATGCTAATAAATAATTAAAGATAATAAAATTAAGTGCGATAACAAAAATAAAGTAACAATAATAATTTAAAGAAGGAACGAAGGTACCAAACGCCGACGTAACGTCGACTTGTAATCGAGGTTGAAAGTTGAAACTTTGCTCGATGGATGATCCTCAAGCTAGTTGTCAACTTCAGTCCCAATTTTTTAACTTTCATACAATTATACAAATGAGCAAATAAAATAAAATATTTAATAGGCAATGTAATTATAGACTTGTAGAGAGAGATAGATTGAGTTGAGAGATTAGAGAGATTGTAGAAAGATTTGTGAGATAAAATGAAGAGAAAATGAGTTATTTATAGTTGAAAAATTGGGTTGCACAACGATCAAAATATAAAATGGCCATTGTGCAACGATCATTTTTGCAAAAAGGGGGTCAGGGTCGGGACGGGGTCGGAGTTGGGGCGGGGAGGTACGGGCCTAGGCGGGACAAGCCCAGGTCCCGTCCCGATTTCGAGTCCCAACACCATTTTTTTAGGAGGGATCGGGGCGGGGTCGGGTCGGGACCGGGCCAACCCGGCCCATTGGCCAGCCTTACATTCAAGTGTAATAGACATTATATAATATATTTCATATTCACTCCGGATTAAAAAGAGCGTCCACTTAGCCATTTGCAAACCGTTTAAGAAAATACTAACTTCTAGGCAAAAATAGGTAATTTGACTAAAATATCCCTAATTAAATAGGTATTGGATTTAGTCACCTAATACTTAATAAGGACAAATCTGAAAAAATAAGTTAAATTCTTTCTTGATTTGATAAGTAGACACTCTTTTTGACTCAAAAAATAAAGTCTAAGTAAACAATCTTTTTGATCCGGAGGGAGTAACATGTACATTACTCCCTCTGTCCCAATTTATGTGTCACAATTTTCTCTTTTTGATCTGTTCCAATAAGAATGTCACATTTCTATATTTAAAAATAATTTAACTTTATTAGATGATTTACAATCACACATTTATATAAGACTTGTTTTAGATCACACATTTCAAAATTCTTCATTTCTTTTTTAAATTTCGTGCCAAGTCAAATGGTGTGTAAATTGGGATTGAGAGGGTATTATTTTACTAACTTGGGGTACGTCGTTCTGATTATCACGAAACTATTACTTAAACTAAAACGTCGATATTAAACAGAGCAATATACATGTGATATACACTGAATATACAACAGTGTATATCACATATATATCACTGGATTAAAGCAACAAAGCAAACTGGGCCTCTCGGCAGTGGCCCAAACCAAAGGTGCGATCTTGCCTTCGGAGCCTCTCGCGATGGGCCGACGCAGCCCATCACGGGATTGAGGGTAGGAAATCAGTAGACAAATATTGTATATTAAGGAAAGTATATTGTGTGTATATTGTAGTATATTTATTACCATAATTAGTGTTATACACTTACCATAATTGTATAGTTAGAATTATGGTAGAATAAGGTTTTAGGAATAGATTAGGAATAGGATTCTCCTATTTTGTAACTTGTATATATATCTATTCAATCAATGAAAATAATCAAGGGGATTATTTCTTTCATGGTATCAAGAGACTAGGTTTTTTTAAAAAAAAAAAAATTCTCTCCCTATAATTTTTTGGACCCCTCGGCCGAGACACCCCCCCTCGGGTTTCTCCTCCAAAATTCGTCTTCCGCTCTCAAAAATCTCTCTTAAATTTCCCCTCCTTATTTGTTCTTACCAATATGTCTAAGAACAATTTTCACCCTGCCCTCACGGTTTCCAATATCAAGCTAAGTGTCCCTATTGTCCTTGAAATGGAAAACGTTCAATATGCAACGTGGGCGGAGTTGTTTAAAATTCACGCTATATCTTATCAAGTTCTACATCATATCATTCCTCCCGCTAGACCCCTTCCTGTGGAGGATCCTGAGTTATGGATTACACTTGATGCTACCGTTCTTCGGTGGATATACACCACTATTTTGGTGGACCTTCTACAGACGATTATTGAGCCAGATACCACGGCTATGGCTGCATGGAATAGATTGCGTGATATATTCCAAGACAACCAACATTTCCGTGTCGTCACACTCGAGCAGGACTTCTCTCTCGTTCGAATGGACGAATTTCTGAACTTTTCTGCATATTGCAAGAAACTAAAGGAGTTGGCGGATCAACTCTGTAATGTTGGCGCACCAGTAACAAATAATCGTCTAGTTCTACAGTTGGTTGCCGGTCTTTCGGAGGCCTATAATGGTGTTGGAACTCTCCTTCGCCAAAGCAACCCTCTTCCCGACTTCCATCAAGCCCGCTCCATGCTTACGTTGGAAGAAGCCGGTTTGGCTAATGGCGTCCTCTCCTAATCCGTCAGGTTTTGTTAATAATTCGGGCCAAAACCATAATAATGGTGGCGGCAAGAATAATCGAAATAATAATAACAAAAACCGCGGGGGCAAACGCGGCGGTTCTGGTGGAGGTTTCGATGGTCAGCAAATAGGCGGTGGGTCCCATCCAATGAACAGTGGCCCACCACCCCCATGGGCCCAGCAGTGGGGCCCATGGCAGTGGAGCAGTGGCAGTGGACCGTGGGCTAGCAGCCCATACAACCGAGCGTGAATTCCGGCGGCCGGTGGGGCCGGCCACCGTCCGAGCCCAATACCCAAAGCATAGGCGACCCCCGGCCGGTGGCCCAAAGAATGGCAATAGCGATAGCAGATTACGGCCCAGTTCCAGCATGGCCAGGAGTTCTTGGGCCCCGACCTCCGCAAGCCCATCATGCAGGAGGCCCCACTCAGACCGATATCGAGGCAGCGATGCACACGTTGGGATTGACTCAACCAGACCCAAATTGGTACATGGACACCGGGGCCACTACTCACATGACTTCCGAATCAGGTACTCTCTCATCTTATTCCAATTTGAGCACCCCTCGGGGGATAATTGTTGGTAATGGCAACTCTATTCTAATTCTAGGGTATGGTCACAAAACGTTGTCTCCCCCCAATCCACCCCTCCTCTTGAAAAATACTTTACATGCTCCTAAATTGATTAAAAATTTAGTGTCTGTCCGAAAGTTCACAAATGACAATTCTGTTTATGTTGAATTTGATCCTTTCGGTTTCTCTGTGAAGGACTTCAAGATGGGGAGTCATCTCATGAGGTGTGATAGTAGGGGGATCCGTATCCTATCACCGGTTTCGATCCATCGAGTCCGGCCTTGCCATCGGCTTTTGCGTACCATCTCTCCTTCCATGTGGCATGCTCGTCGGGTCATCCGGGATCTTCTATTTTATCACTTTAGATAAAAATAGCTTTATTTCTTGTAAGGGTACGAGTCGTACTCCAATTTGTCAGTCTTGTTCATTAGGAAAAATTGTTAAGTTGTCATTTGTAGACTCCAATTCTCATACTTCTAAGCCATTTGACATTATTCATAGCGACTTATGGACATCTCCTATTGTTAGTTCAATGGGTCATCGATATTATGTTCTCTTTTTAGATGATTATTCTAGATTTTTGTGGACGTTTCCAATTGCGAATAAATCACAAGTGTTTTCCGTCTTCATCAAATTTAGAGCGTTCATTCGTACTCAATTCGAAAGAGAAATAAAAAATATTCAATGTGATAATGGGAAAGAGTATGACAATAGGGAGTTTCGGGAATTTTGTGCTACTAATGGGATAAATTTTCATTTTTCATGTCCTCATACATCTTCACTAAATGGGAAAGCCGAATGCAAAATTCGTTCCATAAATAACATTGTCCGAACTCTCCTAATACATGCCTCCATACCTCCATATTTTTGGCATCATGCTCTACAAATGGCCACATATCTTCTTAACATAATTCCTTCTAAAGGTCTGACATATTCTTCCCCCCTAAAAATCCTGTATAATAAGAACCCGTCTTACTCTCATCTTCGGATCTTTGGGTGCTTGTGTTATCCGTTATTCCCATCCACCACAATTAACAAACTTCAGGCTCGGTCTACCCCGTGTGTGTTTTTGGGTTATCCGTTGAATCATCGTGGTTATAAGTGTTTTGATTTATCCTCCAAGAAAATCATAACAATCGCCATGTCATTTTTTATGAAACTCAATTCCCATTTACGAAAGTTCATACTCCCGAACCTAAGTCGTATAATTTTTTGGATGACCAAATATCCCCGTATATTATTCAGAATTTTTCGGACATCTCCCGTACCCAAAATCCTCCAGCGGGCCCACTGCCCACTGGACCCACAAGTTCTTGTCACGCCCAACGGTTTTGGCAATGGAACAGTTCCAGCAATTGGGCCAGTCCAGCCCAATTCTCGGAACCGGTCCAGAAGCCGAGTCCAGCATTTACCGATTTGGGCCAGCAGGCCCACTGCCTGCTGGCCAGTCCGTCCCGAGCCTAGAAAATTCCCAAAATTCCCTCAATTCTTCCTCGAGTCATAGACCAATCACTCGTAGTTAGCGGGGTATTTTTACACCTAAAAGACATTTTAATTTACATTCTGATGTCTCTAAATCCCTCTTGCCCCGCAATCTTGTGTCCACATTAAATGATCCTAATTGGAAAATTGCTATGAGTGATGAATATAATGCTCTTATTGATAATAAGACGTGGGAGTTGGTGCCCCGTCCATATGGTATTAATATTATCAGGTCTATGTGGATTTTTTCTCATAAGGAGAATTCAGATGGGTCATTTGCTAGACATAAGGCACGACTTATTGGTGATGGTAAGACTCAGCAGGTTGGAATTGATTGTGGTGAGACGTTTAGTTCGGTGGTCAAATCGGCTACCATTCGCACTGTGCTTAGCTTGGCTCTTTCAAAGACTTGGCCAATTCATCAGTTGGATGTCAAGAATGCTTTTCTACATGGTGATCTCAAGGAAACAGTCTATATGCATCAGCCGTTGGGTTTTAGGGATCCCAACCGCCCTCATCATGTCTGTTTGTTGAAGAAATCATTATATGGGCTTAAGCAGTCTCCACGGGCCTGGTATACATGATTTGCTGACTTTGTTTCGACTATTGTGTTCACTCACAGCAGGTCAGATAATTCCTTGTTCATTTACCGCCGTGGTTCGTCATTGGCCTATATTCTGTTGTATGTGGATGATATCATCTTGACTGCCTCATCCGATGCTTTGCGCCAGTCTATCATGGCCATGCTCAGTTCTGAATTTGTTATGAAAGATTTGGGGCCTTTGAGTTATTTTTTGGGAATTGCCGTCAAACGTCATTCAGGTGGGTTGTTTTTGTCTCAACGGAAGTATGCTGCTGAGATCATCGAGAGGGTTGGGATGTCATCCTGTAAGTCCACTTCCACACCAGTTGATGCAAACCCAAAGCTAAGTGCCATAGCAGGTGCACCATACGAGGACCCGACCCGCTATCACAATCTTGCAGGGGCCCTCCAGTATCTTACCTTTACCAGACCGGATATTACATATGCGGTTTAGCAGATGTGTTTATTCATGCATGATCCCAGAGTTGAGCATATGAATGTAATCAAATGCATCATTCGATATATTCAGGGGACACTAGACTATGGGTTGCACTTGTATCCGTCATCTACATCTACGCTTGTCTCCTACACGGATGCTGATTGGGGTGGTTGTCCCGACACCAGACGGTCGACTTCTGGCTACTGTATGTTCCTTGGCAACAACTTGGTCTCCTGGTCAGCAAAACGTCAGGAAACTCTATCACGCTCAAGTGCCGAGGTAGAATATCGAGGGGTAGCGAATGTGGTCTCCGAATCATGTTGGCTACGTAATTTGCTTTTGGAGCTTCATTGTCCCATTCAGAAGGCAACCTTGGTATATTGCGATAACATTAGTGCCATCTACCTTTCAGGTAACCTCGTTCAACACCAACACACCAAGCATATCGAAATGGACATTCACTTTGTCCGTAAAAAGGTTGCAAAGGGTCAAGTTCGCGTATGCCATGTCCCGTCTCGTTATCAAATTGCAGACATCTTTACAAAGGGTCTACCAGCGGTTCTCTTTGAAGATTTTAGGGACAGTCTCAGCGTTCAAAAACCGCCCGCTATGATTTGCGGGGGTGTGTTAAACAGAGCAATATACATGTGATATACACCGAATATACAGCAGTGTATATCACATATATATCACTGGATTAAAACAGCAAAGCAAACGGGCCTCTCGGCAGTGGCCCAAACCAGCAGTGCAGTCTTGCCTTCAGGCCTCTCGGCAGTGGGCCGACGCAGCCTATCACGGGATTGAGGGCAGTAAATCAGTAGACAAATATTGTATATTAAGGAAAGTATATTGTGTGTATATTGTAGTATATTTATTATCATAATTAGTGTTATACACTTACCATAATTGTATAGTTAGAATTATGGTAGAATAAGGTTTTAGGAATAGATTAGGAATAGGATTCTCCTATTTTGTAACTTGTATATATATCTATTCAATCAATGAAAATAATCAAGGGGATTATTTCTTTCAGATATCGAAGCAAACAAGTGATCAGTCATGTTAAATATGGCAATATACACACAATATACAAGTGTATATTGCCATATTAAGTGCCACGATTTATGGCCATTATTGGGCTCGGTTTTGTGGCTGTTTTGGTAGTCAAGAATATTGTATATTTGGAAAATATATGTGTAGTATATTGTAATGTATTTGTTACCATAATTAGGAATATACACTACCATAATTGTAGAGTTAGAATTATGGTAGAATAAGGTTTTAGAAATAGAATAGGAATAGGATTCTCCTACTTTGTATCTTGTATATATACCTATTCAATTAATGAAAATAATCAAGGGGATTATTTCTTTCATGGTATCAAGAGACTAGGTCTAAACAAAAGTTTTTTTCTCTCAAACTTTTGCCTCCCTTTGACCGAGACCCCCCCCCCTCCTCGGGTTTTCTCTTCCAAAATTCGTCTTCCGCTCTCACAAACACCTCTATTAAATTTCCCTTTCTTCTTTGTTCTTTCAATATGTCTAAGAACAATTTTCACCCTGCCCTCACAGTTTCCAATATCAAGAGCAGTATCCCTATTGTCCTTGAGATGGAAAACGTCCAATATGCGATGTGGGCGGAGTTATTTAAAATTCACGCTATCTCTTATCAAGTTCTTCATCACATCATTCCTCTCGCTAGACCCCTTCCTGCGGAGGATCCTGAGTTATGGATTACACTTGATGCTACCGTTCTCCGGTGGATCTACGCCACTATTTCAGTGGACCTTCTACACCCCCTAGGCCCAGCAGTGGGGCCCATGGCAGTGGGGCTGGGGCAGTGGGCCTTGGGCCAACAGTCCATACAACGCTGCTTATTCCAGTGGCCAGTGGGCTGGCCAACAGTCCAGGCCCAACGCCAAGCAGTGGCGGCCCACTGGTCAGTGGCCCAACAGCAGCAACTCCAGCGGCTACGGCCCAGCACCAGCACGGACATGAGTTCTTGGGCCCCGTCCTCTGCAAGCCCATCATGCAGCAGGCCCCACTCAGACTGATATCGAGGTTGCGATGCACACGTTGGGGTTGACTCAACCAGACCCAAATTGGTACATGGACACCGGGGCAACTACTCACATGACTTTCGAATCAGGTACTCTCTCCTCTTATTCCAATTTGAGCACCCCTCGGGGTATAATTGTTAGTAATGGCAATTCTATTCCAATTCAGGGTTATGGTCAGAAAACGTTGTCTCCCCCCAATCCACCCCTTCTCTTGAAAAATACTTTACATGCTCCTAAATTGATTAAAAATTTAGTGTCGGTCCGGAAGTTCACTACTGACAATTCCGTTTCCGTTGAGTTTGATCCTTTTGGTTTTTCTGTGAAGGATTTCAAGATGGGGAGTCATCTCATGAGGTGTGATAGTAGGGGGGATCTGTATCCTATCATGCCTGGTTTCAGTTCATCGAGTCAAACCATGCCATCAGCCTTTGCAGCCATCTCTCCTTCCATGTGGCATGCTCGTCTGGGTCATCCGGGATCTTCTATTTTATCAGTTTTAGATAAAAATAACTTTATTTCCTGTAAGGGTACGAGTCGTACTCCACTTTGTCAGTCTTGTTCATTAGGGAAAATTGTTAAGCTGCCATTTGTAGACTCCAATTCTCATACTTCAATGCCATTTGATATTATTCATAGTGACTTATGGACGTCTCCTGTTCTCAGTTCATTGGGTCATCAATATTATGTTCTCTTTTTAGATGATTATTCTAGATTTTTGTGGACATTTCCAATTGTGAATAAATCACAAGTGTTTTCCGTCTTCATCCAATTTAGAGCGTTCATTCGTACTTAATTTGAAAGAGAAATAAAAAATATTCAATGTGATAATGGGAAAAAGTATGACAATAGGGAGTTCCGGGATTTCTATGCTAAAAATGGGATCAATTTTCGATTTTCGTGTCCTATACATCTTCACAAAATGGGAAGGCCGAACGCAAAATTCGTTCCATCAATAACATTGTCCGAACTCTCCTAATTCATGCCTCCATACCTTCATATTTTTGGCATCATGCTCTACAAATGGCCACATATCTTCTTAACATAATTCCTTCTAAAGGTCTGACATATTCTTCCCCCATCAAAATCTTATATAATAAGAACCCTTCTTATTCTCATCTTAGAATTTTTGGGTGCTTGTGTTATCCGTTATTCCCATCCACCACAATTAACAAACTTCAGGCTCGGTCTACCCCGTGTGTGTTTTTGGGTTATCCGTCGAATCATCATGGTTATAAGTGTTTTGATTTATCCTCCAAGAAAATCATAATCAATCGCCATGTCATTTTTGATGAAACTCAATTCCCATTTACAAAAGTTCATACTCCCGAACCTAAGTCGTATAATTTTTTGGATGACCAAATATCCCCGTATATTATTCGGAATTTTTCAGACGTCTCCCGTACCCAAAATCCTCCAGCAGGCCCACTGCCCGCTGGACCCACAATACCGCCACACCCGGCTATTCCGATCCATCGGAACAGTTCCAAAGAATCGGGCCGGTCCGGCCCAATTCGGAACCGGTCCGGTCGACGAGTCCGGCCTTTACCGATTTGGGCCCAAGAGCCCACCGCCCGCCGGCCGGTCCGTCCCGAGCCCAAAAAATTCCCAAAATTCCCTCAATTCTTCCTCGAGTCATAGACCGGTCACTCGTAGTCAGCGGGGTATTTTTATACCTAAAAGACATTTTAATTTACATTCTGATGTCTCTAAATCCCCGTTGCCCCGCAATCCTGTGTCCGCATTAAATGACCCTAATTGGAAAATTGCTATGACTGATGAATATAATGCTCTTATTGATAATAAGACGTGGGAGTTGGTGCCCGTCCATATGGTATTAATGTTATCAGGTCTATGTGGATTTTTGCTCATAAGGAGAATTCAGATGGGTCATTTGCTCGACATAAGGCGCGACTTGTTGGTGATGGTAAGACTCAGCAGGTTGGGATAGATTGTGTTGAGACGTTTAGTCCGGTGGTCAAACCGGCTACCATTCACACTGTGCTTAGCTTGGCTCTTTCAAAGACTTGGCCAATTCATCAGTTGGACGTCAAGAATGCTTTCCTACATGGTGATCTCAAGGAAACAGTCTATATGCATCAGCCGTTGGGCTTCAAGGATCCACACCGTCCTCATCATGTATGTTTATTGAAAAAGTCCTTATATGGGCTTAAGCAGTCTCCAAGGGCCTGGTACAATAGGTTTGCTGACTTTGTTTCAACTATTGGGTTCACTCACAGCAGGTCCGATAATTCCTTGTTCATCTACCACCGTGGTTCATCATTGGCCTACATTTTATTGTATGTGGATGATATCATCTTGACTGCGTCCTCAGATGCCTTGCGCCAGTCTATCATGGCCATGCTCAGTTCTGAGTTCGCTATGAAAGACTTAGGACCCTTGAGTTATTTTTTGGGGATTGCTGTCAAACGTCACTCAGGTGGTCTGTTTTTGTCTCAACGGAAGTATACTGCTGAGATCATCGAGAGGGCTGGGATGTCATCCTGTAAGTCCACTTCTACTCCAGTTGATGCAAAACCCAAGTTTAGTGCCGCGGTAGGTGCACCATACGAGGACCCGACCCGCTATCGCAGTCTTGCAGGGGCACTCCAGTATCTTACATTTACTAGACCGGATATTACGTATGCTGTTCAGCAGGTATGTTTATTCATGCATGATCCTAGAATTGAGCACATGAATGCAATCAAATGCATCATTCGGTATATTCAGGGGACATTGGACTATGGGTTGCACCTGTATCCTTATTCTACATCCACACTGGTCTCATACACAGATGCGGATTGGGGTGGTTGTCCGGACACCAGACGGTCTACGTCAGGATATTGTATGTTCCTTGGCAACAACTTGGTCTCCTGGTCTGCAAAGCGTCAGGCGACTCTATCCCGCTCAAGTGCAGAGGCAGAATATCGAGGGGTAGCTAATGTGGTCTCAGAATCGTGTTGGTTACGTAATTTGCTGTTAGAACTACATTGCCCCATTCAGAAGGCGACCTTAGTATATTGTGATAATGTTAGTGCCATCTACCTCTCCGGTAACCCGGTTCAGCACCAACGCACAAAACATATCGAAATGGACATTCACTTTGTCCGTGAAAAGGTTGCTCGGGGGCAGGTACACGTATGTCATGTCCCATCAAGATATCAAGTTGCAGACATCTTTACAAAGGGTCTTCCCTCGGTACTCTTTGAAGATTTTAGGGACAGTCTCAGCGTTCGAAGACCGCCCGCTATGCTAACGGGGGTGTGTTAAATATGGCAATATACACACAATATACAAGTGTATATTGCCATATTAAGTGCCACGATTTATGGCCATTATTGGGCTCGGTTTTGTGGCTGTTTTGGTAGTCAAGAATATTGTATATTTGGAAAATATATGTGTAGTATATTGTAATGTATTTGTTACCATAATTAGGAATATACACTACCATAATTGTAGAGTTAGAATTATGGTAGAATAAAGTTTTAGAAATAGAATAGGAATAGGATTCTCCTACTTTGTATCTTGTATATATACCTATTCAATTAATAAAAATAATCAAGGGGATTATTTCTTTCAAATCAGTACTAGGTTGCAGAGTTTAACATATTTAAAATAAAAGGACGAAAAGAAAGATGTTTGAAAATAGAAGATGGAAAGTCGAGTTCCATTTACGGAGATGCATGGTAGTTCAGCAGTTATCACAGGTTGGATTAATGGTAGCAGCAAATTAAGTGGCTATGCCAACTAGGATCACTATACCTTCACTTTTACCTTCTATTCAAGTGCCTTTTCAACTCTCCTTTCTTTTTCACACTCTCCTTTGGTCCATATATAGGTATCTTTTTCCATCATCTATAATGTCTACTCTTCTTTTAACCTTGGTGGAGGAGAATCTTTTTGGAATCTGTATCTTTGTGCCAACACAAGGATGAAAGGCATGATGACGTGAATGGCCAAGATGGTGAGAATGTGGAGGATCGTGTTGAGAATTGTATTACCACCGTAAGAGAAAGGATCAAGGAGACTTCGGAATACAAAAAGGCACTAAAGGAAGAATTAGCGATTCAGGTTTGTCAGGTGTACTTCTTCCGAAAAGAAATAATCTCTTGATTATTTTTATTAATGAAAAAGTATATATACAATTTACAATTTTTCATAATAGAAAAATTCTATTCCTATTCTACTCCAAAACCCTATTCTACTTGTACAAGAATCATATAATTATGGTAAATATACAATTCTAATTATGGTACAATTTGTACCAATTCGGTACACTACAATTATACAAAACAGTGTACAATGTGACAAAACCGAGACTAAATATACATAGGATATACACTTGCATATCGTGTATATCTTATGTATATGTAGTATATTTAACACACACCCGCAGTTATAGCGGGCGGTCTTTGTACGCTGAGACTGTCCCTAAAATCTTCAAAAAGGAACGAGTGAAGACCCTTTGTAAAGATGTTTGCAATTTGATACCTGGAAGGGACATGACAGACTCGTACTTGTCCACGAGCTACCTTTTCGCGAACAAAGTGAATGTCCATCTCGATATGTTTGGTGCGCTGGTGCTGAACCAGATTACCAGAATGGTAGATGACACTAACATTATCACAATAAACCAAGGTGGCTTTCTGAATAGGACAATGAAGCTCTAAAAACAAATTACGTAACCAACAGGATTCAGAGACCATATTGGCTACCCCTCGATACTCGGCCTTTGCGCTAGAACGTGATAAAGTCGACTGACGCTTTGCAAACCATGTGACCAAGTTATTACCAAGAAACATACAATAGCCAGACGTAGACCGTCCGGTGGCTTGACAGCCACCCCAATCAACATTTGTATACGAGACACGTGTAGACGTCGATGAATGATATAAATGTAAGCCATAGTCAAGTGTCCCCTAGATGTACCGAAGAATGCGTTTGAGTGCATTCATGTTCTCAACCCTGGGATCATGCATAAACAAACACACCTGCTGTACGGCATACATAATATTTAGTCTCGTGAACGTAAGATACCGAAGGTCCCGTGCAAGACTGCGATAGCGGGTCCGATCCTCATAAGATGAGCCAGCCGCAGCACCCAACTTGGGTTTAGTATCAACCGGAGTGGAAGTGGACTTACAGAATGACATCCCAGCCCTCTCAATGATCTCAGCTGCATACTTCATCTGGGATAAGAACAACCCACCTGCATGACAAGTGACAACAATCCCCAAAAAGTAACTCAAGGGCCTCAAGTCTTTCATAGCAAACTCAGAACCGAGCATTGTCATGATAGACTGGCGTAATGCATCAGAAGAGGCGGTCAAGATAATATCATCCATATATAATAGTATATAAGCCAAGGAAGAACCACGACGATATATGAATAATGAATTGTCAGACCTGCTGTGAGAGAACCCAATAGTCGATACATAGTCTGCAAACCTCTTATACCAACCCCGTGGGGACTGCTTAAGCCCATACAAGGACTTCTTCAACAAACAGACATGATTAGGATATCTGGGATCCCTAAACCCCAAGGACTGATGCATATAGACTGTCTCCTTGAGATCACCATGTAAGAAAGCATTCTTCACATCTAATTGATGAACGTGCTATGCTTTCGAAAGAGCCAAGCTGAGCACAGTGCGAATGGTAGCCGACTTGACCACCGGACTAAACGTATCACCACAATCCACACCCACCTGCTGAGTCTTACCATCACCTACAAGACGAGCCTTATGCCTCGCAAAAGAACTGTCAGAATTGTCCTTATGAGCAAAAATTCACATAGATCGAATAATATTAACACCAGATGGACGGGGCACCAACTCACACGTCTTATTATCAATAAAAGCATTATATTCGTCGGTCATAACAATTTTCCAATTGGGGTCATTTAACGCAGACACAGGGTTACGGGGTAGATGAGATTTAAGAACATTAGAATTTAAATTAAAATGTCTTTTTAGTTTAAAAATTCCCCGTTGACTATGAGTGGCTGGTCTATGACTCAGGGGAGAATTGGGTGAATTTTGGGAATTAGCGGGACCAGGGACGGACTGGCCAGCGGGCAGTGGGCCTGCTGGCCCAACACGGTAAACAGGCACCGAGACAGGACTGGACACTTGATTGGGCTGGGCAACTGGCCCAATTCCAAAAACTGGGGTGGGAACTGGCCTAGTTACTGGACTGGACCCAGTGGGTAACAACGTAGCAGTGGGCCCGCTGGCTGATTCGGGGCGCGGGATATGTCCGATAAATGGTGGATAATATATGGGGAGATACCGTCTTCCAAAAAATTATACGAACTTGGCACGAGACTACACACTTTAGCAAACGAAAATTGGGACTCATAAAAAAATAACATGGCGACTAATGATGATTTTATTAGACGATAAATCAAAACATTTGTAACTATGATGATTAAACGGATAACCCAAAAATACACAAGGAGTAGAACAGGCTTGAAGTTTGTTAATTGTGGTGGACGGAAACAACGGATAACATAAGCACCTAAAGACCTTAAGATGTGAATACGAATGAGTTTTATTATATAAAATTTGAAGAGGGGACGAATATGTCAAACCTTTGATAGGAAGAATGTTAAGAAGATATGTAGCAATTTGTAGAGCATGATGCCAAAACGAAGGGGGTACGGAAACATGAATCAATAAAGCCCGAACAATGTTATCAATGATACGAATTTTGCGTTCGACTTTCCTATTTTGTGAAGACGTACGAAGACAAGAAAAATGAAAATTGATCTCATTATTAGCACAAAACTCTCGAAATACTCCATTATCATATTCTTTTCCATTATCACATTGAATATTTTTAATCTCCCGTTCGAATTGAGTTCTAATGAAGGCTCTAAATTGTAAGAAAGTGGAAAAAACTTGAGATTTTTTCACTATCGAAAAAGCCCATAAAATTAGAATAATCACGTAAAAACAGAACATAATAATGATGACCCAAAGAAGTAAGAACATGATATCTCCATAAATCGCTATGAATAATATCAAATGGCATTAGAGTAGGAGAATTAGAGTCTACTAGGGTTGGCCAATAGGCCGGGCCGGGACGAGTCGGGGCGGGACGGGGGGAGGGGCGAGATCGGGTCGGGGCGAGACAGGTGGGATGGGGACAGGCGGGATTCACCGAAGTCCTGTCCCGATCCCGATCTCGTCAGAATCGGGTCGGGGCGGGATTAGGTCGGGGGGAGATTTTTTTTTTTGCACTTAATTTAAAAAATAACTTATATAAACAACTCAATAATTGAACAAGATAGTGTAATAAAAACATCCATAACTGTTTTTGTGCCTCTTATATTATTTAATAGACATATGATTTTTTTTGTAATACAAATACAATTGTCAAAATTGCAATTAAAAAAATTATATTTTGAAAAAACCTGTTCTAGTTACTTGATAATTTCCCGTGGTTCTTCGGTTGGAATTGATATTTGTTGATCAAATTGCTCCACGTCGCTTCCACTACCTCGGATAAGATTTCGTTGTAGTTTTCGTCTTCTTCTTCGTTGATCTCAGGTTGACCGCACCTTCTCCGCTCGTATCCAATCTCTGAATAATACTGCAATCTTCAAGATGTCTCTGGCTAATGAGTGTCTGTGCTCTCCAATTTGATATCTGCCGGCAGAAAAAGCGCTTTCAGACGCCGTTGATGACGCTTGAATGTTCAAAACATCTCGGGCCATCATTGAAAGTGTCGGAAAGGTCTTCTCATTCCCCCTCCAGTATTTCAGCAAGTCTTCACGTCCTTCTTCATTGAGAACTGCTTGGTACAATACAGAACCCTGCAAAACAAAAATATCAAACTCGCTAATTTGGTTAGTAGCATTACGACCGCACATTCTATTTATGAGCCTTTCAATACTAGCCACAGAAACAACATGTTTTTTGTGATGCTGTGTTGAAGAAGAAGAAGATGGTATGGAAGCCGGTAGGTTCCTAGCACTTTCTTGTTGGTAAAACCTAGATACTTTTTTTGCATTCGTCTTCTACGCTAGACAACACTTCTTCTTTAGTTTGTTCAATATGTGGTGGGTGATTTGGATTTTTAGGACTTGGAGGTGGTAATGCTTCTAGACAATCATAAATAGTTTCAATAAGTGATTTAGTACCGTCTATTTTAATAGTCGGATTTAATACAACACCAATAATATAAATAGTGGGAATAGGAATAAAATATTTTTTATTTTTCATAACATTTTTAATAGCTGCCTTATAAGCTGGTTATCCATATATTCATTAAGAAGTAAAAATATTATAGCTATATAAAACAACATAGTTGAAATAGTAGGATAATATATACCGAAAAATTCTTTTGTTGCTTGAAAAAATTTCTCTAGAAATACAATAAGTTTGGAAATTTTTCCCAATCTCTATCTACAACCATATCAGCTGGATTTTGATTATGAGAGTTAAAAAATAAAGTTATAGATTTTCTATAGTCATAAGCAACAAGTAGTTGCTCGTATAAAGAATTCCACCTAGTGGATACTTTTTCTGTAATTTTTCTATAAGGTAGTTGGCAATCGTGACAAATTTTTTATATTCTTTTTTCGTTGTATTCTATTATTTTAAAAATAAAGTTTATAGCAAATATTTTCTGCAATTTTAAAATTGTAATAGCATAATTGTTAGAAGAAGCGTTATCTAATGTAATAGTCATAATTTTATCAGTTGTTCCGTAATAACCACATACTTGATAAATATTTTCTGCAATAAAAGTACCAGTGTGCCTATCATCTATATATCTATACGCTAAGATACATTTTTGCATAGATCATTTATAATCTATCCAATGACAGGTTACCGTTAAATAATCATGGCCGTTAGTACTACGACCCATATCAGAAGTGATAGCCACTTTGCAATTAAAATGATATAATGAATAACGTAAATACTGTTGATATTCATGTGCAAATTTAAATACATCTCTCTTAACAGTTGATCTAGGAAAACCGTTAAAAACATGATTATACATTTCTCTAATGTAATGAATAAAACCGGGAGATGAAGGAAATGAAAAGGGCAAACCCTCCACAACAACTAATTTTGTTATTGCTTTCCTATATTTATGTTTATTGTATTTAGGGCCTACAATCCCCCCTATCATAGGGTTAATTTGACCATGTACTTGGTCCGGGACAATATCAGTATGTGAATCTTGTCCCGATGGAGATGGGTGTTTGCGCACCCAGTTTTGAAGCCTCGTATTGGGCATACCTAGCTGGATGAGCCCTTACTACGTGTTTCATTAAACCCCCCGTCCCACCGTGACCTTTTCCAATTTTAAATTTTAAAACATCTTTACAAATTTTACATCTAGCTACTTGATTCTCTACGTCCCTATAAAAAAATGTCCATTATCTGATTTTAATGGTCGTTTTGCTGGACCTCATCTCATACTAGGGGGAATAGGAGGCATTTCAGTTGAAGTTGCACTAGTGGGTGTGTTGTCATCTACATTAGTGGGTGTATCATCTAGATCATCGTCTAAATTAAAGTCTTCTTGAGTTTCAAAAAATAGCTCATCGTCTAAATCTAATGGTATTGTAGGAAAATGTTCAGTAACAACAAAATAATCTTGTGTAGGAATAGGATTCTGTCTAGAAATAGTATGACTAGAAGAAGTACCCCTGCCCTTGTTGCCCCTACTAGAAGAAGTCTGACCCTTACCCGTAAGCATACGTTTAATCATTCCATTATAATTATACTAATAAATAATTAGAGTAAATGGAATTAAGTGCGCTAAATAAAATAAACAGACAACAATAATTTAATGAAGGAATTAATGTACCAAACGCCGACGTAACGTCAACGTGTAATCAAGAGGTTGAAAATTGAAACTTTGCTCGATGGAAGATCCTCAAGCTAGTTGTCAACTTCACTCCCAAATGAATAAATAAAATTCAATATTTAGTAGACAATGTAGACTTGTAGAGAGATAAATTGAGAGATTAGAGAGATCGTAGGAAGATTTGTGAGAAAGATGAAGAGAAAATGAGGTATTTATAGTTGGAAAATTGGGTTAAAGTGTAAATATAATAACTTATGGGTTAAAAATAAATATTAAGGGGGTAGTGAGGGTTGGGGGAGGGGGAGGGGGAGGCCAAAAATGGCCGTTGTACAACGGCCAAAATGTAAAATGGTCATTGGTGCAATAGTTATTTGTGCAAAGATATAGTTTAGGGCTGGATCGGGGGCGGATCGGGTTGGGCCAAGCGGGACTGGGGCAGGCCGGGACGAGACCATGTCCCATCCCGGTTCGAGTCACGATACCGCAATTTTTTTTTAAAAAAAAAGGGCCGGGACCGGGCCGATCCGGCCCACTGGCCAGCCTTAGAGTCTACAAACGACAATCTAACAATTTTCCGTGAAGAACAAGATAGTACTATGCGTACCCTTACAAGAAATAAAATTATTTTATCTAAGAAAGACAAAATCGACGATCCCGGATGACCTAGACGAGCATGCCACAAGGAGCAAGGGCTGCAAAAGTTGATGGCAAGACTGGACTCGAGAGACCGAAACATGGCGTGATAAGATAAAGATCTCCCCTACTATCACACCTCATTAGAGGAATCCTCGTCTTGAAATCCTTCACATAAAACCCAAATGGATCAAATTCAACAGAAAGAAAATTATCATTGGTGAATTTACGGACATACACCAAATTTTTAATCAATTTAGGGGCATGAAGGATATTTTTCAAAATAATGGGTGGATAGGGGAATACAAAGTTTTATGACCGTAACCACAAATTGGAATTGAATTACCATTACCAACAATTATACCACGATTGTTGCTCAAATTGGAATAAGACGAGAGAGTACCTAGGTCAGACGTCATGTGAGTAGTGGCGCCGGTGTCCATGTACCAATTTGGGTCCGAGGGATTGATTCCAAGTGTGTGCCTCGCGGCCTCAATGTCGGTAGGAGTGGGGTTCGCTGCATAATGGGCCTAGTGGGGCCCAGGCATGCCTCCTCACTGACCCGGAACCCACTGTATCGCTGGATCGAAACTGGGCCAGAACTGTTGGGCCGAAAGTGTGGCTGAAATTAGGCCAAATTACCTGGGCTGAAGGCGTTGGAAAGCAGGGACTGTTGGGCCACTGCCCACTGGTCCAGGCCCACGGCCAGGGGCCCAAGGTTGGGACCAGTTGGGCTGTGGCCCACTGCTATTGGGGCGGGACCCACTGCCACTGTTTTGGCCACCACCGCCACTGCCGAAATCACCGTGTTTGCCTCCACGGTTTTTTTCCATTATTTTTTCTAGTATTCTTGCCGCCACCGTGAGCACGGTTTTGGCCCGAATTATCAACAAAACCCAGAGAACTTGTGGAGGACATCATCATGACTACGGGACTAGCACCGGTAGCCGCCTTCTTAGCCAATCCGGCTTCTTCCAAAGTAAGCATTGAGCGGGCTTGATAGAACTTTGGGAGAGTGTTACTTTGACGAATGAGAGTTCACGCCACTATAGGCCTCGGATAGGCCAGCAACCATTTGTAGAACTAGACGATCTTCACTAACGGGCACACCAATATTGCGGAGTTGGTCCGCCAGTTCTTTCAACCTTTTGCAATAAGCTGAAACGTTCGGAAATTTTTTTATGTTGACGTGGGAAAATTCCTGCTCAAGAGTAACAGCTCTGGAATTTTGATTATCTTGGAATATGTCACGCAACCTATTCCAAGCAGCCATCGCCGTAGCGTCCGACTCAATAATCGTCTGCAACAGGTCGGTAGAGATAGTGGAGTAAATCCACTGAAGGACGGTGGCATTAGAAAGAAGTACACATGACAAACCTGAATTGCTAGTTCTTCCTTTAGTGCCTTTTTGTATTCCGAAGTCTCCTAGACTTCTGATACCATGAAAGAAATAATCCCTTGATTATTTTTATTAATGAAAAAGTATATATACAATTTACAATTTCCATAATAGGAAAATCATATTCCTATTCTACTTGTACAAGAATCCTATAATTATGGTAAATATACAATTCTAATTATGGTACAATTTATACCAATTCGGTACACTACAAATATACAAAACCGTGTACAATGTGACAAAATCGAGACTAAATATACATAGGATATACACGTGCATATCGTGTATATCTTATGTATATGTAGTACATTTAACACTTCCTGATAAGTTTTGTATAGATTTGGTTTAGGTGCATGTCACAGGTTCAAACACTGTAGCGGATAAAAGTCTGGCACTTAATAAGTGGAGAAGGGCAGAGGTATGGGACACTATCCTATCGAGTTTGAACTGTGCGCCACTGGCCCTCGAGGATTTTTTTATAATAATTTTGGTTTTTAATTGTCTAGATAAGGAGTGGCCAGTGGGCCGGGCTCGGGTCTGGCAGGCCGGGTCTGGCGGGGTCGGGGTCGGGGCGGGACGGGAGAAGGGGCGGGGTTGGGTCTGGCGGGACTGGAGCAAGTCCCATCCGATCCCGATCCCGATCCCGTCGGGCTCGGGTCGGGGCGGGGTCGGGCTCGGGGCGAGATACAGCGGGTTTTCATTTTTTTTTTTTTTTTAAATAACATATGTATAAAAAAAACTCAATAAACAAAATAAGATAGTGTAATAAAAACATCCCAAGGCTGTTTTTGTGCCTTTTATATTATTTAATAGACATGATTTTTTTGTAATACAAATACAATTGTCTAAAATCTAAATTGCAACTTTGTGGTGTTGTCCAAAAGTTACAAATTACATAATAAAATTACAATTAAAAAAATTACATTCTCAAAAAAACCTGTTCTAATTGCTTGATGATTTCATGTGGTTCTTCGGTTGGAATTGGTATTTGTTGGTCAAATTGATCCACGTTGCTTCCACTACCTTCGGTTAAGATTTCGTTGTAGTTTTCATCATCTTCTTCGTTGATCTCCGGTTGACCGCACCTTCTCCGCTCCGCTCGTATCCAATCTCCGAATAATACGCAATTTCCAAGTTGTCTCCGGCTAATGAGTGTCGTGGTCTCCTATTTGATATCTGTACGCAGAAAAAGCGCTTTCGAGACGCGGTTGACGACGCTTGAATGGTCAAAACATCTCGAGCCATCAATGAAAGTGTCGGAAAGGTCTTCTCATTCCCCCTCCGTATTTCAAACAAGTCTTCATGTCCATCTTCATTGATAACTTCTTGATACGGTACAGAACCCCGTAAAACAAAAATATTCAACTCGCTAATTTGGTTAGTAGTAGAGGTACGACCGCACATTCTATTTACGAGGCTTTCAATACTAGCCGCGAAACAACATGTCTTTTGTGAGGTTGTGTTGAAGATGAAGAAGATGGTATGGAAGCTGGTAAGTTACTAGCATTTTCTTGTTGATAAAATCTATATATATTTTTGCATTGGTGTTCTACGCTAGACAATACTTCTTCTTTAGTTTGTTCAATAGGTGGTGGGTGATTTAGATTTTTGGGACTTGGAGGTGGTAGTACTTCTATACAATCGTAAATAGTTTCAATTAGTGATTTAGTACCGTCTATTTTAATAGTAGGATTTAATACTGAGAACCAATAATATAAATAGAGGGAATAGGAATAAAATATTTTTTTATTTTGAGAAACATTTTTTTAATAGTTGCCTTATAAATTTGGTTTTTTCATATATTCACTAAGTAATAAAAATATTAGAGTTATATAAAATAACATAGTTGAAATAGTAGGATAATATATACCGGAAAATTCTTTTGTTGCTTGAAAAAATTTCTCTAAAAATACAATAAGTTCGGAGATTTTTTCCCAATCACTATCTAAAATCATATCAGTGGCTTTTTATTATGAGAGTTAAAAAATAAAGTTATAGGTAATTTATAGTCATAAGCAACAAGTAGTTGCTCGTATAAAGAATTCCACCTAGTGGATACTTCTTGTGGAATTTTTCTAAAAGGTAGTCCACAATCATGACAAATTTTTTTATATTCTTTTCTACGTTGTACTTTATTACTTTTAAAAATAAAGTTTATAGCAAATTGTATTTTACTAAGAATGTCTTCAAAAAGTGATAGACCATCCTTTACAATTAAGTTATATATATGGCACACACATTTTATATGAAAATGGTCTGAAAAAGAAGGAGTTAAACTATTTTTTAAAATTGTAATTGCGTAATTGTTATTAGAAGCGTTATCTAATGTAATAGTCATAATTTTATCGGTAATTCCGTAATAATCGCACACTTGATAAATATTTTACGCAATAAAAGTACCAAAGTGTGCCTATCATCTATATATCTATATGCTAAAATACGTTTTTGCATAGACCATTTATAATCTATCCAATGACAAGTTACGGTTAAATAATCATGGCCGTTAGTACTACGACCTATATCGACGTGATGGATACTTTGCCATTAAAATGATATAATGAAAAACGTAAATATTGTTGATATTCATGCGCGAATTTAAATACATCTCTCTTAACAGTTGATCTAGGAAAACCGTTAAAAGCGAGGATTATATATATCTCTAATGTAATGAATAAAACCGGAGATGAAGGAAATGAAAAAGGCAAACCCTCCACAAACAACTAATTTTGATATTGCTTCCCTATCTCTATGTTTATTGTATTTAGAGCCTACAATTCCCCCCCGTCATAGGGTTAATTTGACCCTGTACTTGGTCGGGACGGTATCGTATGTGAACCTTGTCCCGATGGAGCGGCGTTTGCGCACCCGGTTTTGAAGCCTGGTATTGGGCATACCTATTTGGATGAGCACTTACTACATGTCTAATTAAACCCCCGTCCCACCGTGACCTTTTCCAGTTTTAAATTTTAAAACATTTTTACAAATTTTACATATGGCTACTTGATTCTCTACGTCCCTATCAAAAAATGTCCATGCATCGATTTTAATGGTCGTTTTTCTTTGGACCTCGTCTCATACTAGGGGGAATAGGAGGTATTTCGGTTGAAGGTGCACTAGTGGGTGTGTTGTCATCAACATTAGTAGGTATATCATCTAGATCATCGTCTAAATTAAAGTCTTCTTGAGTTCCGAGAAAATAGCTCCTGGTCTAAATCTAATGGTATTGTAGGAAAATGTTGAGTATCAACAAAATCATCTGTGTAGGAATAAGATGACTAGAAGAAGTACCCTTGCCCTGGTTGCCCCTACTAGAAGAAGCACCCTTACCCTTACCCTTAAACATACCTTTTAATCCTTCCATTTTAATTATGATAATAAATAAATAAATAAATAATTAAAGACAATAAAATTAAGTGATCTAAACTAAATAAACAGACAATAATAATTTAATGAAGGAACGAATGTACCAAACGCCGACGTAACGTCGACGTGTAATCGAGAGGTTGAAAATTGAAACTTTGCTCGATGGAAGATCCTCAAGCTAGTTGCCAACTTCACTACCAATTCCCAAATGAATAAATAAAATTGAATATTTAGCAAACAATGTAGACTTGTAGAGAGATATATTGAGAAATTAGAGAGATTGTAGGAAGATTTGTGAGAAAGATGAAGAGAAAATGAGTTATTTATAGTTGAAAAATTGGGTTAAAGTGTAAATATAATAACTTATGGGTTAAAAATAAATATTAAGGGGTAGGGGGTTGGGGGAGGGGGGGAGGGCTAAAATGGCCGTTGGTCAACGGCCATAATCTAAAATGGTCGTTGGTGCAACGGCCATTTTTGCAAAGGGGCGGGGTCGGGGTCAGGGTCAGGGCGGGGTCGGGGCGGGGTCGGGTCTCGCGGGACGAGACATCGTCCCGTCCCGAGTTCGAGTCCCGCCCCCGTAATTTTTTTTTTTTTTTTGGCGGGCTCGGGTCGGGGTCGGGCTGTCCCGGCCCACTGGCCAGCCCTAGTCTAGATTACTGTTTTGATGGTGTTCTAAAGCATAAACTTTGAAGATTAAGGTTGAAGTTCAGATTAAGATTGTAGTTCTAGAATTTCTGATAAAAATGTGCAACCAGAGAGGAAAAAGCTAAATTAGGCAAAAGAAAGTATGATTTGTGTAATTACGAAGATGTACTGTTATCTGATGTGCTTTTTATCTATTCAGGCAGAAGAAGCCAAGAAGATGAAGCGGTTGCTGAAAAGAAAGAAGGCTGAAAGTATGGGTTTATTAGAAATAGAGAAGAGACAAAAGCAGCGTGTGGAGGAAATGAGAGAAACTCAAAAGAAAGTATAACAACTTGGCCTCTTCTGTTGTCTATTTCGCCTCTTTGTGCAGACTCTTTATCTTATACTCCCTCTGTTCCAATTTTGTATCATGTTTTGCTCTTTGAGAGTCAATTTGACTAATCTTAGAAGCTAAATTGTATTAGATTAACTCAATATTTTAAAATTAAAATTTAGATACTCATAAATTATAATAAGTAATATAAGTTGCTAACCCTTCTCATGCCAATATAATGAAAATATACATTTTAAAAGGTTGGCCGAAGTTCACTTAGTTTGAATCTCGAAAAGCAAAAAAGTGTCACATAAATTGAGACTAGAGTATTTCCTTGTGTATCTCTTCCAAGCCACTTATGTTGCCTCTGTGTTATTTTGCGATTATGGCATATTTGGAATTTTCCTAGTGTATAAACCATATGATGAATCTCTTTAGGACGTAGAGAATATGAACTTGAAGGAGCAGATACGAGCCAAAGTTTGGAAGGAACTCAGTAAGCTTGAAATGACATGCCTTGATATGGCCTCGGTGTTGCGTGGATTGGGAATCACTGTTCGTGTGGCACTAGTCATGAGGTTTGTTTACACTCACTCTCTAAATATCTTCCACCTTCTATAACCAGCTCATCAAATTTTGATCCTCACTCGTGAGAGGTGGAGCCAGAATTTTTAGTTTATGTGTTTGGGATCATAATTTTTTTTTACTGGGTTCTAAATATATTATTTATACATATCAAATACTACGCCCCTGGATTTCAACATGCCACTTATTTAGGAATAATAGTCTTCAGGAATCAGGACATGCAGCCACTTTTCTCATTTCTGGTGTTTTTACCTGGGATTTTGGGAGTTGTCTTACAATCTTCTCCGTATTGCAGTCTCTTTCTTCTATTTCTATTTTTGTGAAGTTTTAGTCGCAGTTAGAGGGATAGCACAAGAGACATTACTTAGAATAAATTCTTGTTTCAGGTTCACGTTGCTTACAAGAAAGTGTTGCTGAAATTTCACCCGGATAGAGCTTCACGATCTGATATACGATGACAAGTTGAAGCTGAGGAGAAATTTAAGCTTTTTTCTAGAATGGAGGACAAATACTTACCAGCTTTATGACAGTGACATAGGAGATAAATGTAGTTTATTCTCTGGAAAAAGATTATCTTTTAGGATGGAAATTTTGTGTATAGGCCTTCAATGCTTGAGCTTTTCTCACCATGTGGAAAGCTGCACTCAAATGAAAGAAAGGTTTTTATTTCCAGGTTTAGTTTTGTCATTTCTTTATGTTTTGTTATGTAATTTTGTTATTTCAGGGTTGAGGTGGCTTTCAGGAATTGCTCCACAAAAGCTGTAAAAAAATTGTGGCGTAAGTGTCACAGATCTTTAGATTTGGAGCCATTGAAACAACCTTCACACTTGTTCACAAAGGCATAATTATCACAGACATTTCGCGATATATATGACATTCAAGGTCAGACGGCCAGGGAGCATAGCTACTAGCATGAGAAGTACGAGTTTGACAGAACCCAGTAACTTTAGTACAAACCTTGTATATTTGTTGAGAAATCCATTGAATATGTACATACAATAAACTTCAGAACCTATAAACTTCGGATCTTGTATTCAGCTCTGGTCAGACCACACATTAATCCTTAATAACATGTCCTATATCCTTAAGAATCTCAGAATAAATGACTTGGATTTCCTTGGATGTGGTAAGACCAGCACTAAGTTGAACCAAGAGTAAGCAGTAAATAAAAGAAGTTGTACTAAGATCATGCACGAAAAATGGTATATTCATCTTTGGTAAACTTAATTAGTAACTCTTCAAAAGCTAATAAACCTAAAATCTCTCTGATAATGACAAAACTGGTATCTACATATATCTGTCTTTATATCCATCATATAGATTCCCTACACATCATTGTCACAAAACTTGCTTAAATGTAATCTCAGAGTTAAACAGAAATACATTTCACTCATTTCTCAGATCATAACTGAATTACCTAAATATGGATATAGGGAAAATTATCTTAGTCTTCTTTTTCTCTACCCTTTGCTTCTATCTCCTATGGACACTCATAAAATTCCTTAATTCAGTATGGTGGATGCCACTTCAAATACAAAATAAAATGAGTTCCCAGGGAATAAAAGGCCTCCCTTATAGATTTCCCCATGGGAATACCAAAGATATATCACTAATGAGAAGCCAAACTATGGACAAACCCATGGTGGATATTTCTCATGACATTTTCCCAAGAATTCAGCCTCATGTTTACTCATGGACAAAGATGTATGGTAAGAAAAGTAGGTTAAATTTGATGCATGCAATCATTTAAGGATTTAAGTTATATACTACTATAAGTGTAGTTTAACCTGTGATAGCAGGTAAGTTACCGTTTGTATCATATTACACCTTATTGGTGACCTGATTGTGTAAATATTTCTACAACGTCAGTGCATAGAACTTAAATCATCATTTGATTGTTCGTTGTGTTTGCTTTGTCTGATGATCACAGGGAAGACTTTCCTCACTTGGCATGGCTCAAAGCCCTACTTATTTGTCACCGAACCAGAGCTTATCAAAGAAATATTGGCCAACAAAGAAGACACTTATCCGAAAATGGACATGGAAGGCTATGCTAAGAAACTACTAGGGGAAGCACTTATAACAAATGAAGGTGAAAAATGGGCAAAAGTAAGAAAACTAGCTAACCACACATTTCATGCAGAAAGCCTGAAAGTAAGCCTCGGAGCTTTACAATATCAGTATTTTCGTCTTTAAAACGTTAATGTACTAACCTCAGAATGAATGGATAAAATTATGTACAGTGTATGGTGCCAGAAATGAGTGCAAGTGTTCAAACAATGCTCGAAAGATGGAAAGAGCACGAAGGAAAAGAGTTTGACGTGTTCAAGGACTTTGGACTGTTAACGACTGAAGTAATTTCCAGGACAGCATTTGGAAGCAGCTACATGGAAGGCAAACATATATTCGAGATGGTTGCAAAATTAACTGCAATAACTGTAAAGAACATTTACACTGTCAGATTTCCTGGAATCAGGTAATCTGCACACTAAACAAGAGCTTATAGTTATTGATGGAACTCCCTCAGGACGTTACGCCTTGTTCATACTTACTGGTTTCTTCTATTTTGCAGTATGCTAATAAAAGCAGATGATGAAATTGAAGCAGAGAAACTTGAAAGAGGGATCAAGAGCTCCATTCTTAAGCTAGTAAGGAAAAGAGAAAAGGTTAAAGATGGAATGTTTGAGAATTTTGGGACTGATTACTTGGGGCAACTAATGAAGCTTTTGCACGAACCAGACACAAATAAGAGTATCAAAATAGATCAAATGATCGACGAGGTCAAGGCATTGTATGGTGCTGGACATCTTACAACTACAAGCTTACTTGGCTGGTCTGTTTTTCTCTTAGCACTTCATCCAGAATGGCAAGAAAAAGCCAGAAAGGAAGTGTTTGCATTTTGTGGACTTAAAAATCCAACTTCTGATGCAATCGCAAGACTAAGAACAGTAAGCAACGCTCTCAGTATTGAATTATGTGACCATCTCATCTTAATATTAAGCTATTAGAAAGAGAATAATTTCATTTACTTAATAATATCTTCGACACACCATCTCACGTGTTGGCTTGATTCCTTTTGATGTACTAAGATTGTGGAGTAAGGAAGGATATTTTTGAGCTAGTTGACCAACGGCGAGGGCGTTTTTGAGCCAAAAAAGTAACGGAGGGTATTTTTGGCCCTTTTCCCTTTATAAAATCAGTTTCCGTACTTAAAAGTATTTTTCAGTACTTGATGCTTATCAGCTAGTTACATTCAGCTAAGCCTAATGAGGTCAAAGTTTAAATGAAGTTTGTTTTTGTGGTTTCTTGCAGATGAACATGATACTTAATGAATGTATGAGATTGTATCCTCCGGTTATTACCGTGACAAGGAAAGTTGAAAGGGAAGTTACATTAGGGAGCATGACCCTTCCTGCTAACATGACAATTTTCATGCCAATTCTGTCCCTACACCATGATCCTCAAATCTGGGGCGACGATGTTCATATTTTCAAACCAGATAGGTTTGCAGAAGGGGTAGCTAAAGCAACTAACAACAATGCAGCAGCATTTTTCCCCTTCGGATTGGGACCTCGTACTTGTGTTGGTCTGAATTTCACAACCAATGAAGCAAAGATTGCTTTGTCGATGATTTTGCAGCGTTATAAGTTCACTCTGTCACCTAATTATGTGCATTATCCATCTGATGTTTTCATTTTGACTCCCAAGGATGGAGTTAAAGTTGTCCTTGAATCCATTTAGGTATATCAGTGTCTCTAAATGATGTACAATAAATAAATGTTATGAAAACAAAGCTTCTGAATTCATGAGTTTGTGTTTTTCTTCCTAGTTTTGATTACTTAAATTGGAGATATAATTTCACCATTTAATCATAGTCAAAGAATTTGTGAAAGAGAATATTTCAACAACAATTGGAGGAGTAGCCTAGGACCGTTATAAACCGCTCAGGAAATTGTTACACAATTGATGAGAAACAAATACATCGTCTAACATACTCCAACACGTGTAACTCTTTATCTAGTTACATGTTTCATTTTTAAAGTCAAATGTTAAATGGTACACCTCTAGAGTCATTTCACAAAGTCAAACAAGAGTAAAGCTCAACAAGTTCTTCTTTCCTTGATGATTCAGCTAAGCTCATTCCCTTGGGTGTAGTTTCGCTGGTTAGTAAACATGAACAGTGAAAATCTTGCTCGTCCCTAATTATATGACTAGGCATTCAACTACCTTAAGAGGCATAGTTACTCGCGCAGTTTGCTTGCGCTTGATTGAATTTCTTAACTTTGACACTTAGAGAATAAATTCTGACACAATGTATATGCTTATAACACGAACATAAATTCAAAAGTTGAATTGCCATATAGTTAACTTTGTTTATTAACAACATTATTTTTGTCTGTTTTTAAAATCAAATCTTGAATCGCCATTCAATTATATAAACGTAAGACTGCTTACTTTAACTTGCACTTTTGTATTTTTACCTTTTGGATATCTCCAACTACCAGCATATACATGTCAAGCATGAAATATAAGCTTGTGATTTGAATGTCATTAGGAGGACCACATTGTACTTGCACCCAATATCTTACAATTGTACCATTATTGATTTCATATAATATTAGTTAGGACCACAAGGAACTTGCATAAGCACCCAACATTAACAAACAGTACCATTATTCATTTCATATTATCATAGCTTTTAAAGACAGATAAATAAAAGATAAGGATATTAAAATGATATCTTCCTCACATAGACATCAGCATTTCTTTAAGATATGAAAATTAGATAATATTCTAAGATAAAAAAAAGTACACAGATTGAGACTTGTCACTTTCAATCTCTTTTAATAAGATGGAATTATTGTACTGCATTTTGGCATGAAATAACCCATTGTAGTCATTGCTGACTAAATTTTAAGGACCACGCCATCTATTCATGCGAGATCTTTTTCAAAAATTTTGATTACCTAATTTATAGAGATCGCATGCAAATTAATGATCTTGAATTAAGTGTTACATTGGAGAACTCAACAATTTTGAAGATAAAATACGTTGGAATTCTGCAATTAAATTAATTGTACAATTGGGGAATATCAATAGTCAAGTAAGTCATCAATACATTGTCCAAATATCCCCCTTGATAACCAATTGAGCAACAATTGTTGCAGAGGATATAAATATGAATATGAAAAAAAAAAAGGTAACCGCCTGGAGAGTCGTTTTTTCGTTTTTAAGTGGAATGTTCATTATCATAATAAGTAGTCGATTAGGAGAACTGCTATCTCACTACAGAGTATACTCTTCCTCATCTTTCATTATTCATCTTTTATGTCCTGGGACATAGATATTCGTCATACCCCCTTCTATTATGAATCGCCAAAGTCTTCCTACTTCTCCATTGTTACAATCGATCCGAAAAATGAGAAAGAAATCAAAATGGACTGAATTGAATCATGACTATATAAGCTATTCGATATGTTGAGATTAAATATAGATTTCATTCGTGGAAGCGGACCTTTGATTTCCTTGGACCACGTAAGAATTCGTCGTCCGATTGAATCGCTTTTTCTGGATGCTCTATAGGAATCCATCGCTATTCCTTTCCTCCACCGATAAAGGTTCATCCCGAGTCACAAGAGCAATCTCTTTTGTTTTTTGAATTCTTTTTTCTTTTCGTTATGGTAATGCAATGCAAGAGGTCGGAAATCGGGTTGTTTCGATGATGAAAAGAGCTTTTCTCTTATGTGAAATTTATGAAAACCCGAAATGTCGGTAATGTTAGAAGACGACCTACGGCATCGATGGTCGGATGCCTACGGTCGGTATATCTTTGAAAGCTCGGACGGAGAGAATAAACGGACTCCTCGAGGGCTACTTAAGCCACTTTAGTGCAAACCGGAAGGACTAGAGTGTTGGATGTTGCTCGGTCCTGCTATAACTTAACAACCAAAAAGCTCTGCGTCGAACTTGACCCCTTCGAGTTGGCCACGGGGTAACGACCTCGACGCCCCACACCGTTGCGACAGGAGGGGCTTAGCTATCGACCCTACTTTGCCAAGAGGTGGCGGGAGCGCAATGACCTTAGCCCAAACCTACTTAAACAACCTAAAGGCTTGGCCCGGTCGAAAGTAGACCTTGTAGAAAAGCGGATAGGAAAGGTAGCCTATAGACTCAAGCGACCGGCTCGGTGAAAACGAACCCCGTATTCCATGTGAGTCGGTTGACTTCGATTAGACCGACCGCCCCGAGAGAAGAACGTGCCCACGAGGGCACCACCGGATGTTGTAGATAAACCTACTAAAGAAGAAGTTGAGTATATCATAGCCGACCGCACCATGGGCTAGCCCATACACCCATTGCACGAGTGGAATACTACTTAGTCAAGTAGAAAGGCCAACCCGAGAGCGAGGCAAGCCGGGAAGGGGCCGAGACTTACGATTCAAAGACCAAGTCGGAGACTACTAGACGTCTCGCGAGCGACTCTCAACGAGGACGTTGAGACTGTTCAAAAAAAAAAAAAAAGATTTTTTGGCAACATCCGCCTTTACTAAAGAAAAAAGAGTACACTTGTACCTTTACTAAGAAAAAAGCTAATAAGGGAAAGGTTTTTTTTCAAATCCAAGTTTGACTCTGATTAGATCCTTAGCGCAAGCGCTAAGTAAGCAAGCTACCGCTCCGTGGGGTAAAAACCGAGGAAAATAAAGAACGTCAAGTAGAAAGGAACAAGGTCTTACGGCACGATCACTATATCTTTGATTTTTCTTTATCTCTCCTCGGCTTGAGCCGAGTGGATGATACGTGGCGTGGTATACCTGATCGTTTAGTCAACAAGACGTACGTAAGTCGACATAGCTCCATGTATATGTTCTTTGGAGCTAGAACCAATCAATAGAATGAAATGAAATAATGGAAGTCTCGACCCGAGCGGAAGTGCGATGTGTCTGGAAACTCGAGATCGTAAATGGATTCGAGTACCATTCTGATCGCCTCTTTCATGATCCTTTCTATAGGTAGAACTACTGTGAGCGGTCTAAACTTCGACCCTTATTTCTTTCTTCATATTGTAAAGGGGAGCAAAGCCCGTTTTTTGCTCCCTCTATTGATAGAAAAAGGGCACTCCTGCCATCCTTTCAGTGACTCATAGGGCTTCCCTCAGCTCAGTCTTTTTCGTTCTTGAGAATGGTCACCACTTCTCCTAGGACCGAAATGATTATCCCCGCCCGATGGGTCTACATCCATCCATAAATGTCGTCGGGAATCGTTAACTTCCCCGCCATTCTTGTGCTTGTCGTAATCCGCGCGGTGTGTCCGCACCCCCATGAGTGGATGAGAAAGAAAGTATTTCTCGGAGCAACCCCCGGGTTCCGGACCCAGGAGTCAACTTTCCCGTATGAGCATTCGGTACATGTATCGTCCGTGGAAGAGTGAAAGGGTCACCACTATTGAGGATCCCCCCCTAATCTTAGATAGGTCGTCCGAGGGTTCGCCGCGGTTCATTCTTGTGCTTACACACAAGGCTACCCTTTTTCTCGAAAGCTCCGTAGGACCACCTACCACTAGTCTTCGGCCGGAGGGGTTTATTGCACAAAAAGGCCGGGCGCGAGGCTCCCAAAGAGAGAAGCCCAACGAATGTCGGATGCAAAGCCCCGCACCTCATTAAGATCATATTGGCATACTCTCCCAAAAAAGAAAGAGCGAGACCCCATTGAAGACGAGCGTGAGGTACAACAAGGCCATTTCGTCCACCGCCCTTCTCACGGAGCCGTACGTGGATGTTACCGCTCATACGGCTCCCACCCCGACAAACAGTTAGCCTTCCTCTACAAGGAATGGAAGTGTGGATGAATCGACATCAAATATAGGATTGTTGTTGTACACGATCTCCATTTTAGTAGTCCTAGCTATCCACTCCACTATGTGGTAGAGTGTTCGTCCCCACCCCTTCGCGGGGTACCTTCCCTTTTAATTGAGAGAAGGACTCGGAATTGACTCCCCTCGATTCGAGATCCGAAAGAAGGGTATGGAGTTTCTCCAAGGAATGCTCTCCGTGGCGGTACGCGATTCTCGAGGGCCCGAGCTCCCCGTCCCAACCAATCTCCCTCCGGATGAAGTGGGGCCATCTATCTAATGATTTCCACTTTCACCTCGAAGCGATCTTGAGCATCAATGCGAGCTTGTTCGATCTCGTAGAATGAAGGGGAAGGGGTCTTCGCCAAAAGGCGAGACTTAATGGCGTTAACGCTATCCCCTCCGATCACTTCATCCGCTTGATAGGGGAATATGTGGGAAGATGAAACACCATTTCTCTGTTCGGCGGGATGCGAGGTCTTGTTGCGGTTTTCGCCGCGGCGGTCGTCTTCGCGATCTTTGCGAAATTTTCGGCTAAAACATCTAGATCAAAATGGGTCCATCCCGAGCCTCTTGAAGAACCACCACCGCCCCCATGTTATCGCCGTTTGAGTTCGATCCTGCCGACCCGGATCTTCCAAAATGCTTCATTAGATCCAAATCTTGGAAGAACCCGCACCACCAAAGATTTAAAGTGAAGAAAATGAAACTACATAATTCGAATTTAAGCCGAATCGGCTTAACGGGAACATCCAATCCGCATTCCACTTTTAAGAAGAAATTGGTGGAAAAAATCAATATGACCGGATAGAGAACAAATCGGATAAATCACGAGAAAAAATGAAAGAGACGAAACCCATTTTGATCAATATTGGAATATAATTTCTTTGATTCTTCATCTTGATGTTCTCCTCAACGATTCATTCTTCTTTTTCGAGGGCTAACATTTGTACCTTTACTCGCTTTACTAGAATAGAATCTAGAATTAGATACCATTGAATTACCCGGCATACAACTACTCAAGCCACTATTGAATCTTGTAGATAGGAAATGAATATTTGATGGAGATATGCTCCCTGTTACCGGTGAAGGGAACAGAACTTGCCCCGAAGGGAAGGGTTACCTTTGTGGAAGGTCATTGCTTATATATAAATAGATTGGGGAAATAGATTATAGGAAGTATAGTCCAAGTTTCCCACTCGGAGATTCGACTAGGAGTTTCAAAATGACCATTGACAACCGGAAACTTAGAGCTTGTCGAGTTATGATACACGAAGTGAGTGTATTTTTTTATTGAAAATAGATCTCACACTTAGAGTGCTCCTAGATAGACCGAGTCTACGGAACACATCATCAATCTACGGCGATTGATGTTAGTATATCTCGATAGGATTGATTGCTTGGTAATTGAAACCTAGCAACTCCTGGGGGAGTAGGATCCCTCATTTTTCCCTATTAGGGCGGAAAGAGTCGAGTTGGGATATGTCTACGTATACATGGAAGAGGGGCACCGAGTTCTCCCGAGCAATGGCTCGAGGTACGGGATTGAGGAAGAGTGGAACCTTTCATGGCATAACACGGACCACGTTCCCAATTTGAAAACATGCAAATCGATAGTAGATCGAAGAGTCCACTTTGAGCTTGAACCGGCTACCAACTAAAGGCAAGAGTAGAGAAGGCCTAGCCGTAGAGAAAGCAAGTAGAGGAAGCTACGCCGCGGTACCGCCCTCGGCAACCGGCCTTCTATCCCGTCTACCAATATTCCACGCGATTAGGCGGAGACGAGATTCGAAACCGAAATCTTCGAGGTCATGAGCCCGATGAGTTGACCATTTCCTCTACCCCGCATTGTTCTAACTCGAAACCACATTCGACTTGCATGTGTTAAACATATAGCTAGCATTCCTTCCGAGCCAGGATCAAACTCTTCTTTTGACTATGATTGGGCCCTGCGGTGGTAGAACCTCGTGAACCGGGCATACTATTGAAGAACCTTCGGTGAACTTTTCTTCTCTTATGAAATTTCTACTCGGCTTGAAAAGAAAAGAAGCCTCAAGCCGATAAGTCATCATTTTCGAGAATTTCGAAAGAAGAGCCGAGGGCGATCTACGACCACCCTCTCACTCACGGCACACATGCTATATGTGTGATGTCGACAAAAAAGACTTTTATTTCTCCTCTCTTCGATAAGTTTGTCCAACTACGATGTGTTAAGCATATTGACCTCAATCCAAACTCTCCAGTCCACATCTTTCTTTATATAGAAATTTCGTCGTCCTTTTTGTTTGTTTTGGAGGTAGATGTAAAGAGAAGAACTACAAGAAAGCAAAAACCTAGTACTGGAAAAGCCAATCAATCTCTAGGATGCTTTTCAACTAAGTTGACATGGAAGAACTTAAGAAAGCCGATGGATATCAAGACGTAAACTTCTTAGAGCTACTTGAAGCTATACTCAAAGAAGGCCTACGCTTGACTTGTTCCTCCATTTGATAGTTCCGTTCCAGCTAATGAGAGCACTACTTTACATGATAAGCGGCGAGTTTTTAAGTTCAGTAACGAACGATTGGGGATTTCGAAGATCCGATCTTTTCACATGCAATCCTCGATGAGATGATTCAATTAGGCCCATTTTTTTTATCCTGAATGAATGGACGAAGGGTATCACATTAGGGACCCCTCTCAACTAGGTATTCGGCCTAAGGAGAAATTGCATTGAAACGAGCTTAAGCCTATAGTTCCCCCTACTCCTATAAGGGCCGGTAAAAATGACTGACTAAAGATAGAAAGAGATCACCCCTAACAGAGTCCATTCTCCGAATAGTAACACGGTAAAGCCAAAGATCGATTCACTAGCAAAGGAAAGCGACCTTGATCAACTATAGGAAAGTACCACTTTGACACGAAGGACTTCGCCGAAAGCATTGATTGAAGGTCTCCTCTTTCTTTTTCACGGTGCCCGTGAGTGAAACAAAAGCGAAGCGATCCTTCTATTCTAGAAGATAGGGCTGCACGACCACGTCGAACTAAGCCTCGCCTTCTTTTTATACCGTTCGTGCCCCATACCCTTTCTCAAATCGGAGAAAGGCGGGGGAGACTACTTTCTTCATTCCATTCCGACTCCCCTTATGCCTTTTGCTTTGCTCCACAATGCTCTCTCCAAAACAAAACTCAAGTGAGTGAAAGAGGCCCGCATTCCCTCTCTTCCCCCTATCGCTAGGGGCCTTGCCTTTTTAAATGAAAGGCGCTACATTCGATTCGACAACGGGTAAAGCTACGCCGACCCCCTACCTTTATGCGGGAATTGACCAAATAAGGAAGATTGTGACCCCCAACGAAAAAGGAATGGCATTTTCGGGGAATAGTCCGCTTAAATAGACTAGATTGAAGAAAGGGAGGATATCGAAAGGCTCGAGAGAATGGGGATAAACTACTCGGGATATCCCGATAACTAACCCACCTCGAGCGATTATGAGAAAGCCATTTACGCCTTTGAATGAGAGTTTTAGGATATGGGGCCAAACCCTCTTCTCTCTCTCGCCCTTCCGGTCCATCGATTGTTAGTTCTCTTGAGACTTCGTTACATCCCTTAAGTCGGTCTTAAGGGTAGATAGCGCTATAGGCTAATGATAAGATTCAAGGGCCTTCTATTTAGTCGATGCTTCTTTTTCGTTTGATGGAGAAGTAGTAGTTGCTTCTCTCTTCAAGTTCAAGCGAGTTCTTGTTTTGACTTTTGCTCGACTTCTTCTCATCTAAGCATTTGCTTCGGCCTACAAAAGCTCGGACGAGCGGGGAATATCATAAACTCAAAGAAGACCGGGGTCGGCCGACCTAGAAGAAAACACAAATAGAGATAGGTCAAGGCGATTAATAGGTATACTTGTCAAGCGACACAAACACGGTACATAAGGAATCACATCATTACCTCCTTCTTGCTCTTTGGCTTTATTAGCGTCGGTGAGGCCTCTCTTTGATCATTCCTGTGTTTCGGTGCTTGCCCTTTCTTTGTTGAATAAAGATCTTCATCGATCTCCACTACGGTGTCACTCCTCCTTTAATAAGATCGGGATACTTTTTTTACGTATTACGAGAATGTCGTTGAAGTAGGATCGCTAGTGGGATAGTCCGGTGGTACTCCTTGCCTCTCGTTGACACAATTAACCAACGGGGACCGCGGGTGGGTATATAATGCGACTTGCTTAGTAAAGTCTTTTATCTTCCATTCGGGGGTCATGAATGATTAACAGAAACGAAGGGTGAGTGCAACGAACTAGAATTTTGGACCAGTCTTATAGCGAATAAAGGAAAAAGGTCCCGGTAGGGGTTAGCAGCGTTGGGAGGCGGAGGTGAACAACAAGGACTCTCTCTCGTAGCCGATATCCCACCCTTCTTCCGTAAGGATGGATTCGGGCTTAAGCCAACTCGACCAAGGAGGGAAGGATTTTGAGGAGGATAACTCCTTTTCAATAATAGGAGCGTAACCTACTACTAATGTATGTAGACCAAGGACTTTCCATTTCAACGGGATTCTCGTCTCAAGGGCATTTTCGCCAATCACTTCAACAGTGCCAAAATGCCCTATTCCTTGAGTCACTGGAACCGCTGATCTAACTTACAAGAACCTACATACTTCTTATGAGCCGGGATCGATCATATTCGCATTTCCACCATGTTTCAGCCCCGAGCAGCCATCGAAAGCAAAGAGATCGGTCGTTATATTCTACCAAATAGATGCCGATGCTCCCGAACCTGCTATAGGAGTCTAATTATCATTCCCTTCCCGCATCACTAGAAAGATAAAGCGATCGAGGAGCGAAGTTATGGTGACGATGAGTGGAATCGAAGCAACTAGTCTGTCCAAAGAGTCCCAACCCCGGGGAAAGTCTTTTGTCGGTGCGAAAGCCGCTCAACAAAGGACTTTTTTCAAGGGATCATCGACAAGAACTACTCATGAAGACCCAAAACCTCGGTATGTGGAAAATTCTTCCTTGGCGGCTACTACCGCGCAACGTGCCCTTGCTTGGTGGGTCGGAAAGAAGGGTGGTGCCTTAGCTCATGGGTCTAAAAACTTTTGGTCATGTGCTATCTCGCTTGTCCAAAAGGCCAAGCCAATGTAACCGGAAAGGAAGAGTTTGATCCTGGCTCGGTAGTAGGACCAGTTCCCCCTCAACTACTTATTGATCCGTTGGTAAACCCCTCCCTTTCGGTCTACTATTTGGTTACCTCCTTTCCTTCGAAGTTTTTGTCGAGCTTATCCCCCTTTCCGGCTAGAGTTGTTTGTATATAGTTCAACCGCAACCCTTGTTAGCCGAAATTTGTTTTCTTCCGCATAAAACCTCTCCTTATTCGGTTGAGTTAGCATCCGCTTCTTCTTTCTCTTCCTCGCTAAAAGAGCAAAAATCTTTCTTTCTACTTGTACTTTCCCTCTTATTCTACAATATTATTGTTTATTCTGTTAGGTGATTACTTTTCATTTTATATAGCTGTAAAAGCTTCCTTTTTGTTTCACTTATCGACGTACGCTCCGACCCCGCCTTTTTCTTTATTCGGATTCCGCTTGAAACTAGTCCCGTCTTCGCGACTTTTCTAAGAAGTTCCGTTCCTATCAATAGAAATATCTCTTTCTTCTAGTCGTGCGTCTTAAAAGCGACTTACTTCCATTTATATATGTAATTGTTGAGATCGGGCCTATGAGAGGTATTCAACAAACGCCACTGAACTGCGCAAACTAAGCCCTCCATAGAAGTTCAAGGAAGTAAAGCTACATACTACGGAAAGAGATGGGCTTTCTCCTTTCTATTTCTTGCGGGCTATTGATTTCGGGTTGAGACTTTGCTTGCTTACTTTCACACTTCCTTCGGTGAGCTACTTAAGGTTTAAGGTAAGGGGCACTCCTAGCATAGATTACCATTCTAACTTTGTCTTTCTTTGGTAGATAGATGCGCTTAATTAGTTACCCGAATTAAAGAGGACTCTTGAATAAGTTGACTTCGCGGGCGTCATCTTTCCTTTCATTCACTAGTTGAGTACTTCCTCTTGTCAGATATAAGCTTTTCAAAGGGTGCTTCGCTTCCAGCTCTTCTTGTTCGATACCGCTTCCCGTCCTTGTAAATATCATCTCTTACCGCTATCTTTGAATAGAGAGCCCCATTAACCGGACAAGCTACCTCACGAGAAAGGATGACGAAGGGCCGGTTGACGCGGCAAGCGTCGGCTATGAAACCTCCCCTTTCTTTAAGCCTTATGATGTAATTGACTAATTACTTATTCGGTAATGGACTAAGGGATATGCCGATCCAAAAGAGATGGGTCAAAGGCCAACCTTGGATTTAGCCTACTTTCTTTATGCATATCCAACGACCCTCATGGAAGTTTCCCTTCTAGGGGTCTCTTTCTCTAGAATAGATCTTTGTGATTCAAAGCTTTCTCCTTGAACAGTTTCATTCTTTCTTTCACCCGAGTAAGTGCTATCTTGAAAAAGGAAAAGTTCATGCGGGGATAGCGAAAACTCGCAACTTCCCGATTCAATTACTTTCGCGGTGATGCCTCTTCCCTGCTTTAAGTTCGAGTTCCGGTTAGCCGGATCGGATTAGTCGCCAAAAAAAGGAATCTATTTACTTTACTAGGAAAAACTAGCGCTTAGAGTTCGGTGGAAGGAGAAACCATTCCCGTATGGAGACAACCTCCCTTAAAGGAATGTCTATATGGGGTCACCACTCTTATCTTATTAGTAGAAGACGAGTGGGAAGCGGCGGAACATGAAGCCAATCGATAAAGAAAGGTGTAGTCCGTCATTTCTTTGTCTTTTCCGATGGGAGGGAAGCTTTATCGGACTCTAAGAGGCCACCGAGAGACTACGATATAGACCGGGATCTATCGGCCGCTTGGTGACGGTCAATAAATAGGAAAAAGGGCGCCGCCTCATCTTCGACTAGCCAACGGGGAAGACTCGACTCGAAGCGGCACTAGCCCCGGGCATAGATTTGGGGGACAAGTCTAATTCATCAACAAGCGGGCTTACCGAATCTACTTCAACCGCACTTACGAAGCCGATGGAAGTACGCTCGGATGAAGAAGTCCGGTTCCGCTATTCTTTCGGGAAAGGTAGTTCGGCGGAAAGGAATCGGAGATAAAAGAGCTCTCGTTCCAGCGGCTTTGAGTGGCGCTGTCCCGAGAGGTGAAGGAGTGGAAAGGGGCAAGCGGCATCTAACGAGAGCGCGAGAGAGATTCTTTTCATGACCCCAACAAGGGCTCCCTCTTAGGTCCACAAGCGGCTCCCTATTGGACTTTTCTCTTAAGTAAGGGTCGAGACCACCTCTAGTTATAATCAATCGGGGCGGGGTTCACGAAAGGACTTCAAGCGGTATCGTCGCTGCCGTCACTCTCCTAGAGACCACAAGACGGCGGCTATCGTTGGTCTATATTCAAGAAGCGGAATGCGGGATAGGATGACCTATCGTGTATAGATCCAACGCCGGTAATAGAACGATCAAAGCCTATTTGCTAAACTCCGAAAGTCGCAAACCCGTCTCCGTCCCTGTTGGGAAGGCGGGACGAGAACTATAGTATTGCGGTGCTCCTTTTCTCTCTAGAAAATGCTATCGACAAAACAGAAAATATCGACATGAAGAGGTTAGGCTGTGAAAGAGGCATTCATTTCTTCATGAATATTCATAGGTTAGTCTACTAAAAGAAATGCGGAAGCGAGTGGTGAACCGCTTCGCCTATCGGCCATCGGCGAGCCACGGACCCAAGCAAATCTACAATTTATAAGGCCTCGTGCGAGATAGCCTTCTTCCAACGGGGAAGAAAGCGGATAGCGATTTCTTTACTCATGTGGCACACGAAAGATTATGCGGAAGGGCATTTTCTACTAAATAGGAAATGAGTTAGAGTTCAAGGTCCGGCTATCTCGTTAATCGGTATAGCTTTTTCTTTCATTGGTACTACTCCGATTCAATTCCTTCGAAACCGAAGAGACAGAGTATCGATTGATGCCAATTCTTCTCCGCTTCCACTTTGAATTACTTATGATTGAATAGTTCACGGTCCCCGGGCAAGGGCCTACGACATCCTCCTACGAACCTAAGAAATAGAGTTCTCGCATCGTTTCCTAGTTACCTTTAAAAAGAGGATAACCATCGGAGCGATAGGCACCTTCTATTCAAAAAATGTATTCGCTTTTCTCTCCTTAAAGAAGGAGGTAATTGAGGCGATACGGTAAGAACCTCTCCTTTAGAGCTACCGCATTAGTTATTCTCATTCTAGCGGGGGCTTATTCCTTCAACACCGCCCTAGGGCATTGATCCCTATAAATTAAGGAGTTCAATTACCTAGCCTTTGCTAAGCGTGAACTTCCACTATTTCCAATACCAAGCGCCGAACATATCTATTCTACGAACCGAACCAGATAGAATATCTACTAAGAGGATAACTAGATAGATGGAACAATGATTGACCTTTTAAAGGACTCTTGACGAGTATAAGACAATGATGTTTCATACTAGGAACCAGTATAATACGGAGAACGATAGGAAGTCTATTTTCTAGGAGCTAAGGGGTCATCGGATTGATTGATAGGGTTGTTCTGTTCTACACCGAAGAGATAGCACGAAAGAAGCCACCACGTCATGTACACTCACTCTCCGAAGCCTTATTTCTTTGACTTCGAATAAGGATTGCCAGAGTTCGCTTTGATAGTCTAGCTCAAAAGTGAATTTAGATAGCCTATTTAGATTGCCCCTTGAAGGCCCGGTGGGGAATACCCAACCCTAGAAGGCGCTCCGCACGCACCCCTTCGCCACATCAATAACTCGGTCAAGTGCACACATCAAAGCATGATGATTCCCTCGTAAGAAGGACACATCGGGACCAGAACCCAACCCATATACGTACTCCGAAGGAGACGGCTAAGGCTAAACCGCATTTCGTAGAAAGGTTTGTCAATCTCTTACTCGCGAGAGTCAAGTTTCTAAAAAGCTTCGTTTATAAAGTAAAACAAAAATCTCACCCCGAATGGAAAGAATATCGTTTTCATAGTTGTGCAAAGGATTGGAGATAGAATTATAGATATGCCGATCTTCCGGTTAATGACCAAGGGGATACAAGACTCAAAGAGGAGGAACCCGCCACCGGTCGTCTAACCGGTAAAACCGGTGGAAAGAGTGCAAAACCCGGTCCCGAGCTGTCTCGACTCGACGAATCGACTTCGATATTTCTAGTTTGATCGACCCCACGGGGACAAAAGAAAGATCTGTGAAAAGGGGGACGGGGAGCATAGAACTCTCTTCGAGAGAATAAATGAAATCTCCGCATACGCATAAAGGAATGTCTAGAGGATTGCCCGAAGCCGAAAGAGTCTCGTCCAATCCGTACTTGAATCAATTGGAGAAGGAATGACATATGAGCAATGGAAGGCGAGGCACGACAGATCGATCGTAATGGCGCACGAGAGCCTTTAGTGCCCCCACCCATCGCAACTAGCAACACACGCTTTAGCCTTTCTGTAGGTAGCATCCCATCTATAGGGGCGAAAAGCAACTCGACTATAAGGAGAGGAGTGAAAGCCGCTTGCTTGATTGTAAGGAAGGAAAGGAGCGAAGCAACTCTCTTGACTATAAGGAAAGAGACATTCAGACACTTTTAGGGGATATAGTAGTAACTTAAAATTATAATTTACTCTAGGCGTCTATATAGGGACCAAATATTTACCTCAACAGGACTTTAATTCCCAAAATTGTACGTAGTCATGGGCCTAAATATTTTCTCAGCGGGGAATTTTTTAAATTATGAAAATCAATATTAAGAAGAATCACATAACAATAATAATGAAGGTTTACTTTGTTGCTTCATCAAAGTAACTAAGCAAGTAAGCAGAGACTGCCAAAGTCCCATTCCATCTAGAACGGTCAATATGGGCTGACCCAGACTAACTCATTATTTTGTAAGGTTGGCCTGTGGCCCAATTTTTTTTTTTTTAATTCAGATTTTTACGTGTAGGTTCTTTTTAAAAAGTTATTAACATAAACAACATAATTTTTGAATTATTTTAAAAATAGCAGTTTAAATAATATTTATAGCATATTTTAATTGATGCTTACATTTAATAAAAAGTCAATTTAAAACTGAAATTCCACTAATTTAGGGGTTAGTGTCCCTTTTTCTCCCCTCCAAATTTATACTCTCTCTCTCATATCTTGTTAGAATAATTGAGGAATTCTGGAGTTTTTCGATTGTTTCACTTAACTGCAAATACTCAATCATTTGTAAAAAAATGGAGTGCACACTGCCCATATCGTTAATATACTGCTCAAATAATATATTGCTGCAAATATACTTTACGTATTTAATTGTATATGTGATATATTACTCCAAACATACCATCAATATAATAATATAATATTATATACTAATAATATCCTAATATATACTTCATGACATATTTATCAAATAATTATATAATACGTGTATACTGGTTATATACGTTGAATAAATAGTAATATGCAAGTAGAGTAATATATATAATATTTATACAACTGAAATATATTTGGAATATGAAGGGTGTCAAATACTACGGAAAGTAAAAACAAGAGATGAAAATAAATCGAATGTCAATTCTGTTTCCGAATGTCGGCAATTATGTCGTCCGACACCAGTAACAACACTTAGCAAAACAGAAACTTTAAAGAGTAAATGCAGCGGAATTTAAAGAACACAAATGTTTAAATTTTCATAAGTTATATGTATTATATAACTTATGATGGTCAATGACCAAATGTATTGTATATATATATATATATATATATTATATACAATAGTATAAATTCCTTTCTTTACAGATTTACAATATAAAACGGAAATGAATTAAAAGTTGAAGTCGCAGATGGCTTCTGCCTGAAAAATCTAACTAAGTAGATATAGACAACCTCTCATTACAATCGCTCCATACAAAACTAATCTAGAATCTAAACATAAATTGTAATGTTGGACAGAATGTTGTTAACATACTCATGCAACACTGGTGATCCAGATTTCTGAGATGAAATCCCGAGAGCTCTCTTGATATATTTGCTTTCTGATTCACGATATCGATTCACTGTAGTAGCCTCTCTATTTATAGTAGATAGTCTTCCTTGAAAAGTTCATCGATCGATTGTGGAGGTTGAGAGAAAGGTGGGCAGCTGGTAGGATTGGTTGGAGACAATCAAGGAGCAAAAACCTCTAACAATTTTGAATTGTTCCTCACGAAAAGTAGCAGCCTTGACTCGTTCTTCACACGTGTTTATCAACTCCTTTTTACCTTGCCAAGTCATATGTACTACATAGTAATCATTACGTGAAGTAAGGAAAAATTAGTTCTGAAAAATGTTGGTCCGATTGTTGTACAACATTTGTCCCAACATTCTTATACATTCAAATCAATACTTCAGGAGATATGTTGGGTCAAATGTCATAAAATCAAATCCAACATTAACAATCTCCCCCTTTTTTCCTTTCTTCACAAAACTCCTTAAAATGTAAAGTTGACTTATGGTGTTGTCACAAATGTTTTTCAACATTTGTGATCAACAATTTCAAGGTCATGCTCCCCCTTAACCTGTGATGGCATACAAGCAAATATGTGTATATCAATTCATAGGATTAGAAAAAAATATGAGCACATATATACACATATCATCCAATATATATAAAACACGAATAGAAATAAACCATTGTGAACAAACATTTACAGTTTAGGTTCAACAACATCATTCAGCTTCCTCCTTGCTCATCATACAGCAACAACAACTTCTAGATGCTTTCTACCCCATGCATAATAATTTCAGCTTCCTCTGCAGCATAGCAGCTTTAGCTTCCTCCCCCTGCATCAACATCATCTCCCCCTTTTTGTGAAGAAAGTAGCATCATGAAATGGTCTCTAGCTTGTATCAGGGAATTTCTTGCAGCATCAACCTTAGAAATCTGTTGGTTGATTTTTCCAATTTTATCCACAAGCCATTTTGTAGACAATGTAGACTTTCCTGGACCATTGTTGGCCAGAATATTGGTAACATCTCTGGCAACATTTTCACTTTCAGCTTCCTTCTTCCAGGGCAAGAAACTCTACTTAATCGACGAGTAGGGAAGGTAGAGGACCTTGTCCTTTTACCCAAAGATGAAAAATCAACAGTTTTATCAACATCTATAGGGTTATTATCATCTCCAGGATAACTAATATCTAAAGGTTCATCAAAACCTTTAAACACTATTGTTGTACATGAGTTTTCTAGGAGATTAGAGGAAGAGGATGGCTGTTCTGTTTGATGGGGATCATTGTGCTCAGAAGCCTCTGTATTCATTGGAGGGCTTGTGGTCATTGGAGTGTTGGAGTGGATGTTGGATGACATTTGTTATGACATTGGAGAAGTTTCCATCGGTCAGAATTGAGGAGAGGGTTTTGAGGAATTAGGGTTTATGAAAGTGATTGGAGTTTGATTTGGTGTTTCCATCGGGTAGGTAGGATGATATACACTCGCTGAGATTTCCCCCTATTTTTTATTGTTTTTTAAAAAATAAAAAATGAGAGGAATATTTATATACATGGCAAACTTTTTCTTAGCAACAAGAATCCCTTAGTTTGAGGTGTTTCAATATTACACAATAACTTACACCTAAAATATTGGGATAAAAAAAATAAACATCACGGTAAGAATAAAATTTAATCTTATCATGTTAAATTTTGAAATTCCTATAAATAAGGCATATAATAGGGAGTAAAATATGATATTTCAACGATCAGATACGCACAACATCCCAACACATATCACATTATGAAAATGTCAATAGCAATGTTAGCAACATTTTGGACGACACAAATATTTTTGATCCCACAAGAACTTTTCATTTTGACAACAATCAAGACACGTTTTATACGTATTTTATGAGTTTTACCACTAGATCAATGTAACATTTTCCATTGTGTCCTTGATCTAATCATATAACACATACAAAAGAATTTTTTGTGTAAAAAATAAGAATACTTATTTAGTATTCTCAAAATTCTTTTGAAGCACTCGATACTTCTATAGAATAGGAACAATATATTTCCACGGGCTTTGCCCATTTTTCACAGTTGCCAAATATTTGTAAAGGCTTTGCCTTATTTTGATACTCCATTTTTATGATATATATATATATATATATATCATCGCAGAGAACGGTATCACTTTGATAACATATTCTTATTGAAGGATCATGTTTGTGTGACCAAAAGTTATGCACCATACAACAACAATAATCAGTTAGTGCTATAACATAGGTAAATGTCACCCGAAATGTTAGACAACATTTCAGCCAACATTCACAAAAAAATGCCTTTTTAGAGATTACAAAGACCAAGAGATTTCTTTAAACTAGAAAATCTCTCATGGTCTAAAGCTTTTGTAAAAATATCATCTAGTTGATGAACAGTGTCAACATGTTCAATTTGAACTAGGTGTTTTTCAACTAAATCTCTTACGAAGTGATGTCTAATATCTATATGTTTTGTACGTGAGTGCTGAACTGAATTTTTGGAAATATTTATAGCACTCAAATTATCATAGTACAAATTCAAAATATTGCTAGTAAATCCATAGTCGTCTAACATGTGTCGTAGGCATATTAATTGAGAGCAACAACTTTCAACTGCTACATATTCAGATTCAGCAGTTGAAAGTGAGATAAAGTTTTGTTTACGACTATACCATGAAACAAGGTTATTGCCAAGATAAAAACATCCTCCACTTGTACTTTTTCTATCATCCACGTCTCTAGCCCAATCCGAATCACTAAATCCTATCAAGTTAAGATTAGTGTATTTGGAATACCATATTCCCAACTCACATGTGCAAGCAACATATCGAATAATACGTTTCACGGCATTTAAGTGCGACATTTTGGAACAGCCTTGAAAACGTGCACAAACACAAACACTAAACATAATATCTGGGCGACCAGCAGTAAGATAAAGAAGGCTACCTATCATTGATCGATATAATGTTGGGTAGATATTTTCACCAACATTATCCTTACATACCTTCTGCGATTAACCCATTGGCATTTTTATCTGTTTAGCGTTCTCAAAACCAAATCTTTTAACTAGATTCTTGGCATATTTACTATGTGAGATGAAAATTTCATCTTCACTTGCTTTATCTGCAAGCCTAAGAAAAAAGTTAATTCTCCAATCATTCTCATTTCAAATGTCGATGGCATAGCTTCAACAAATGATTTTAGGTACGTCTGTGAAGACGATCCAAAAACTATGTCATCCACGTAGATTTGAGCAATTATAATATCTACACCATGTCGTTTAATAAATAAAGTCCGATCAACTTCGCTACGGTTAAAACCAAATTCAAGAAGAAAGTTAGTTAAACGACCATACCATGCACGATGGGCTTGTTTCAACCCATACAAAGCCTTTTAAAGCTTGTACACATAGTGTGGATGGTAAGGATCTTCAAATCCTTTTGGTTGTTCAACATATACCTCATTGTCCAGATAATCATTTAAGAAGACACCTTTTACATCCATTTGGTGTAAAGTGATTTTCAGGCAACGAGCAATAGCAAGTAAAAGTCTAATCGACTCGATTCTAGCTACATGTGCGAAGGATTCATCAAAATAAATTCCTTCAACCTGAGTATAACCTTGTGCAACTAGACGTGCTTTATTTCTAACAACAGTTCCCGATTCGTCTGATTTATTTTTAAAAATCAACTTAGTTCCAATTACATTTGTATTATTTGGAGGTGGAACTAAGTCCCAGACTTCATTTCGAAAAAATTGTTCAAGCTCTTCTTGTATTGCTTGTATCCAGAAATTATCTTTAAGTGTTTCTACAACATGTTTTGGTTCTAATGTAGATATAAAACAAGAAAGACTAACCTCTTGGTTTATGGTTGACATACACACATACCTAACCATTTCTCCATAGTTGAGTGGTTCTTTGCCTTTTATTCTAATTCCTTCAAAAACTCCCCCTATCACTTGGCCCGTTAGATGATTCTTCCTAATCCTTGATGAGGGGTCCCTACGAACTTGGTCTAATAATTCAGCACTTGACTCCTCATTTGTGGCCTCTATTACTGTTTCGGATGTTGCTTCAGGTGTGGCAACATTTGTGGCAATATCCGATTCTTCTACAATCTGTGGACTTTCCAATGTATCTATAATGTTATTTTCAATAGTTTTTCTAAAACATCAGAAAAATCATCAAAGATAACATTTACAGACTCTTATACAGATCTAGATCTCAGATTGTATACTCGGTAAGCATGACTATTTTGTAAATAGCCAACAAAAATTCCTTTATCACTCTTAGAGTCAAATTTTGCCAAATGGTCCCTTTCATTTAAAATATAACAAATACACCCAAATCATGAAAGTAACGCAAGTTTCGTTTCTTTCCATTTATAATCTCATATGGTGTCATCTTTGTTTCTGGCCTTGGATAGACTCTATTAGCTATGTGATTAGCAGTATTCAAGGCTTCTGTCCATAAACATTTTGACAAATGTTTAGAACAAAACATCACTCTAGCCATTTCTTGCAATGTCCTATTCTTCCGTTCAGCAACCCCATTCTATTGAGGAGTTTTGGGAGCAGAAAACTCATGGAAAATTCCCTTTTTCTCACAAAAATTTGTGAATGAACTATTTTCAAATTCTTTTCCATGGTCGGAACTAATATGAAAAATAGGAGAATAGAATAAATTTCTAATTCTAGAGTGCAAAATTTTAAACATTTCAAACATTTGTGATTTTTCTTTCAAAAATATATCCAAGAATATCTAGAAAAATCATCTACTATCACAAATGAATACCTCATGCCTCCTAGACTGTCTACTTCAATTGGACCCATTAAATCCCATATGTAGCGATTGAAAACAGTGAGACGTACCTGAATGTTGTCCGTCGTGTTGGACAACATTATGAGAGACACGGTTGTGCTTACTTTTCAAACAATATTCACAGACAGTTTTACCTTTATGGCTAAGTTTGGGTATGCCTCTAACATCTTCATATGAGACTAATTTTTCTAAATTGCGGTAGTTGACATGCCTCAACTTTTGATGCCATAGTGTTGTGTCATCGACCTTAGCATTGTTGCATGTTTCTTGTCTTACAAAAAGATAGTAATTGTCACGTGTTCTTGTACCTGTCATGACACATATATTTGCTTCATTCGTAACTTTACATGCATTCTTATTAAATTTTACCTCAAGATCGTCATCACACAGTTGACTTATACTAATCAAATTAGCTAGTAAGCCCTCAACGTGTAAGATATTTCTTAAGGCTGGAAATCCAGAAACATCTAAGATTCCTTTTTCAATTATTTTGCTTTTACTGCCACCTCCATAAGTCATGTTTCCTCCATTGAATGACTCATTGTTCTTTAGAAAACCTTTTGTGTCTGTCATGTGGCGAGAACATCCACTATCAAAGTACCAAGAACCTGAAATGTTAGTTCTTAATGGAGTTATAACAACATTACATGTTACGTCCTTTTTAGGAACTCAAACTATCTTAAAACATTTTTTACCTTTTGGCTCATAAATGTTGCTTCGATTGTCATCCAGAATGTTGGACAACATTTTAGGCAACATTTTGCTCACATAATTTTGAAGTTTGAAACAGTATGGTTTTAAGTGTCCAGGGGAGTTACAGTGATGACACACAAACTTCATATTCTTTGACATATATGAGAAACTATTATTCATCTCTTTTTCTTTTACAAAACATATTTTCTCATTTTATCAAAGAGATTAGAGCATATGGTTTTAAGAGAGTTTTCGTACCCAATTCATGCATGTGAAGGTTTACTAAAGTAGAGTATTTCATTCAATTTCGAAGTCCCCGTGTTGAGCTTACGGAAAGTTGCTTCGGCTAAATCTAATTTGGCACGGATCTTACCAAATTCAATATCCTTTTTGGTAAGTGCAACCTCATGTCGGGTTATCGTGCCTTTTAATACTAAATTCTCATGAGTTAAAGATTTTATCTTTTTGTCAAGTTGCTTGGATTCTATGATTAAGGCTTTACAAATGATTTGTAATTCATTAATCATATCATATTTGCATTCAACTTGATCCATACAATCAGCCTTACTAACAGAAATAGAACCACTATAGCAATTAACATCATAATAGTTAAAGAATTCATACCTTTAGGATGTCGCTGAGGATGTTGATGTCGTTGGAGCAAATTTCGTGACATCTGAGACAATATTGTATACAACATCTTCATTATCCGATAGAGACTGTTCTAAAATAGTTGCTAGCATTGCTTGTATTTCAATTTCACGATCTTCTTCCTCTTCTCCGTCATCATCACTAAGAGAAACCCATAGGTTCTTACCAAATTTTCTAAGAGTGTTTGAACATTCGTTAGCATAGCGACCCCAACCCGACCATGCATGACACTGCACATACTCAAATTATTTGGGATCAAATTTGGTACGATCTGAGTTGGTTCTTCTTAGTTGATTTCCCTTTTGTGCATTTGGAAGGAATCTAGTGGGCTTTTGAGTGAAGACTTGGTTTTGGTGCTCTTTAGATTTAGATTGATTTCTCTCATTGTTGAACTTCCTCACCATCGAATTGTATTTTCGAGTGAGTAAGGCAACCTTTGCAGCATCACCAATTTCTTCAAGATTCTCATCCTCTTCTTCGATTTGACTCTCCGAGGATTGAACTTGATGTGCCACATTCTTGCTTTTATACAATTCATTTTGATTCTCAATGTTCATCTCATAAGTTTTGAGAATGCCCATCAAGGTATGAAGGTCCATTGTGGCAAGATTGTGAGCTTCTTCAATAGCACAAATCTTTAAATTGAACTTTTCATGAAGAGAGCGGAGATCCTTTTCAACAAGCTGAGTGTTGGTTAATGGTTCACCGAGCACTTGACATTCATTTGAGATGTCAATCAACTTTTCAAAATAAGATTTAATATCATCCGCTTCTTCCATCCTTAAACGTTCATATTTACTCATGAGCATGTGTAGCTTTGTTCGACGAACACTTGAGCTACCTTCATAATGAATTTGTATAGTATCATATGCATCCTTAGCCGTGTGGCAGTTCTGAATGAGTTTGAACATATACATATCAACCCATCCAAAAATTTCATTCAAGGCTTTTTCGTTAAATCTAGCATTATTGGTTTCTTCTGTAGTCCATTCAGATTCCTGTTTAACAAGAATGTCACCTTTCTCATCCGGTGACAACATTGGAATAACCTACCAATTGGTTATAGATCTTCATGCCCTAACATCAATTGATTTGATATGAGAACGTAGGCGAATCTTCCAATAGGCATAATTTGATCCTTCTAAAATAGGAAGCCTACCAATAGTTGGATGTGCCGGATCCATAGCTTATGACAACATGACCAATCACTTATTTTGTTAAGTGTCGGCTCTGATACCATTTGAAGGGTGTCAAATGCTACGAAAAGTAAAAATAAGAGATGAATATAAATCGAATACCAATTCTGTTTTCGAATGTCGGCAATTATGTCGTCCGACACAAGTAACAACACTTAGCAAAATAGAAACTTTAAAGAGTAGATGTAGCGGAATTTAAAGAACACAAAAGTTTAAATTTTCATAAGTTATATGTATTATATAACTTATGATGGTCAATGACCAAATGTATTGTATATATATATATTATATACAACAGTACAAATTCCTTTCTTTACAGATGTACAATATAAAATGGAAATGAATTAAAAGTTGAAGTAGCATATGACTTCTGGCTGAAAAATCTAACTAAGTAGACATAGACAACCTCTCATTACAATCGCTCCATACAAAACTAATCTAAAATATAAATATGAATTGTAAGGTTGGACAGAATGTTGTCAACACACTCAGGCAACACTGGTGATCCAGAATTTTGAGATTAAATTCCGAGAGCTCTCTTGGTATTTTTTCTTTCTGATTTTGGATATCGATTCACTGTAGTAGACTCTCTATTTATAGTAGAGAGTCTTCCTTGAAAAACTCATTGATCATTTGTGGAGGTGAGGGAAAGGTGGGCAACTGATAGGATTGGTTGGAGACGCTCAAGGAGCAAAAACCTCTAACAATTTTGACTTGTTCCTCACGAAAAGTAGCAACCTTAGACTCGTTCTTCACACTTGTTTACCAACTCCTTTTTACCTTGCCAAGTCATATTTACTACATAGTAATCATTACGTGAAGTAAGGGAAAATCAGTTTTGAAAAACGTTGGTCCGAATGTTGTGCATCATTTGTCCCAACATTCTTATACATTCAAATCAATATTTTAGGAGATATGTTGGGTCAAATGTCACAACATCAAATCCAATATTAACATAATATATTGTGTGATCGAATCAAATATCAAATTTTGGCCTTATAAAGTTTGTATATCTTAATTCACATTTTTTGGGACTAAAGGTACTGTTTTATATTTATAAATAATTATTTTTGAAGTTTGGATATTTATTATAAGAAGAAACATGGATAATTGTTAGTGTGTTAATTTAAAATGAATTTTCTTAATGGCCAATTCCCAACTTATTAATAAAAATTTAATATACATAAATGAAAAGAGAAATGCCAGTTTAGTAGTTTACTAGATAAATAAAAAGAATCTTACAAATTGTTATAAAATGATAGAAATAGCAATATAAGACAAGAGATGTAGACAAAGAAGTAGATAGGAGAATTAGACTTTCTTCTTATTTTAAGTGTATGTTTATCTTCCTTCAAAGGTGAATAACATCCCAATTTATAGGATGAAACCACCCAATAGAGGTTACAAATATTAAGTGCTCAAATCAATAGGTACGTGTAACCACCCAATGAATGTTACAAATATTAAGTGTCCAAATTAATAGGTACATGTAACATACAAAAGGTTAGTGAATGTGTATGGACATCCATACAAAGGATATGTATTTCATAACACTCCCCCCTGGATGTCCATAGATAATGTGTCTCGTTAAAACCTTACTAGAAAAAAAACCTAGTGCGAAAAATTCTAATGAAGAAAAAAGAGTACACATTTCTAATAATACATATTTTGGTTGCCTCATTAAAAACCTTACATGGAAAACCCAGTGGGACAAAACTTTATATGGAAAAAAGAGTACAACATGTATTAACTCCCCATGATGAGAACTTCAGTCCAAATGCTTGTGTCTTCGTATTCCAATCTTGTGCACCTTATTCTCGAAAATTGTAGTTGGTAGAGACTTAGTGAACAAATCAGTCATATTACCACTTGAATGAATCTGTTGCACGTTGATATCACCATTCTTTTGAAGCTCGTGTGTGAAGAACAACTTTGGTGAAATGTGCTTTTGTCCTATCTCTTTTTCTGAATCCTCCATTCAATTGAGCAATGCATGTTGCATTATCTTCATATAATGTTGTGGGTATTTCTAACCACATTAAATTCCAAGCGATCAAATAGTCATAACATCAATTGAATTTGTTGATATTTCTTCATTTTCTTGAGTTTGCGGCTCATTGATTTCTTCAAGAATATCAGGGTTGAAAAAATCTTGCATTTCTTTATGAGATTCTTTCTTAGTGTCATCTTGACCATTTTTTTTCTAGGATTCCGATCCTTAGAACCCAATGGTCTATCACGCTTCAGGCGTGCTTTTGGACTCATCTGTTATGACATAAGTAGATGGTCCTACAGAGACATCAATCCAAATTGGGACATTCTCTGCAAGGATATGTGATTCGGTAATTCTTTTCAAATCTGTAAATGCGTCTGGCATTTGATTTGCTATTTTCTGCAAGTGAATAATGTTTTGGACCTCTTGCTCACTAATAGAAGCATGTAGATCAAGATGAGACGATGATGGATTTTCCCAAAAAATTTCCCTTTTTATTTCATTATTCTCTCCCCCTAATTTTGGAAAAAATTTCTCATCAAATCGACAATATGCAATTGATATTATTTCAGTATCTCGTGTAAGGAAGAAATTATATCATGCTCATAGTTATAGCAAGATAAATAAATGTATCAATTGAACAAACATATGGTACTTCAGGACCAATCTAATTTTCTCATTTCAACTTCTTTTAGCATGTAGTCTACTGCTTTTCGAAAACTCTTCAAAATCTTCAATCACATTCAAGTCAGCAACTTGCACAACCTTATGAAAGATTTTGAATGTCATAAAGGGATAAGGGTAAACACATTCATCTTTGTACCCCTCATCAATAAATATTTATTAAGGTGATTTCAGTACATCAACCTTAGTTCATTTAATCCATTTGTGGATTACAAACAAGTTTTCAATAACTTGTATATGCTTCAGGCATTTTGAATCCTTCAAAAAAAAATTCATATAATTTTATCACATGAGCCATATAGACTGAGACAATTTTTATTTAGTATTTAATTTACATGGCATCTCTCATGTCAGGACTGCAGGCCCATTAAATTTACCAAGATGTATCTACTTGGTAATTATTCCTACATCAACATGCTTTAAGAGACATATAATTCAGATCCTCATAATATTCAATATTGCGCACTATATTGTATCAAATATATCATCGACGAGATATCATTTTTTATCGGTTTGCAATTAGACACAACTTTTTGAGATCTTATCACTTTATTATTTTTCAGGTACCTGAACCTCGTACGAGGTTTTATGAAGTGTTATGTCGTAGGCTCTTCAAGAGCACATTGCCTCCTTATTATGATCATTTTCTCCTCTCATTTTTCAAGGATTATTGCGTTCGAAACCGATTTGTCTACCATGCTTCACGCATGTTGTAAACCTTATCCTTCAGGGACATTTAGGAGCATCTTGCAGCTGGAATATGAAATGAATTCTATTTTTTACAATAAACTTCTGGTTTATCGTGACATGTGATTTCATCATGCTTGTATTTGTGCAATACAATTTGGAGAATAAAGAGGGTAACATTTCAAATACATATTTCTTACCCACTATGATTTTTGTAGATATTTAGTCATTCAATCATTTATAGCTTCAATATGATAGCCATTTACTTTAGTAAACTTCAGGTTTACTATAACTTGCGCTTCAATCATAACAACTTCGTTTATTACAATCTAGAATGAATGACATAATAGTATATAAGATCTTCAGGAGCATTTAATATATTCTCCATAATCACATATTGCTTGGACACTACTAATTCCATAATCTTTTTGATAAATAGTTAGCTCTTCTAGAGCCCTTAATTGGTTTTGTACTATCAAATATTTCTTAGCCAATGTTGGTGTCAGGAAGAAAATTTAATTAGACACTTCTGATGTCATGAAAGGAAACGGTAAACGAATGAATATTTAGAAATAATAAATGCATAATTCAATTATAATCCAAACTTGCTTTGAAAGTTATTCATATCTTATCCATATATTCAAATGAAATGACATGCACAAAATAAAATAAGTAGATTGTCAGAAAATACAAAGTGAAGACTAAATATATAACAAACTGCGTCATATATTTAAAACTGATAAGTTTGGATAAGTCCTATTAAAATATAACAACTCTCTGTATCCATCTTAAAGAAATTTTGACATATCATGATAAGTCCTATTAGGATACAACAATTTACTTATATGATCAATATAATAATTTAGTAATATAATAATTTAGTAATATATGACAAAAAAACTCAAAACTAATAATTATTGTCAAAAGGGTTGTTGTAGTTCTAATCAATTGTCATAATCATTATCAAATGTTCAGTAATTTTTAATCTACTAAGAAGTACATTATTTCCACAAATATGTTATCACATCATAGATGATAATTAGTCGGTACTTTATCACTTAGCAGTATGACATACATCTTAAAATATTATAACTTCACTTTGAACATATATGGTGCTTTTCAGATTGAGGTAATAATTACCAAACATAAATATATCGTAGACATAACAATATCTGCTAGAACATCTTTAATGATTTCATGAAAAATAATTGCTATGTGACTAGTCATTCTTTTGAACATAGATCCTGTGACTATTTCATATGCATCAAGTTATAGCAGTAGCATAATCTTTTGACTTGGTACACACGATTGCCTCTGAATGAAAAAAATAAAAGTAAGCATGCCAGATTTTGATAACCAACCAAATCATTGTTATAACCTACAAAGCTACAAAGTTACAAAGTTATTCAAGAGTAAAGTTCAAAATTTTACCAATTTAGGAGTAAATTTCATATTTACTACTTCGAGAGTAAACTTCAGAGTTATTACTTCAAGAGTAAATACAGAGTCTTACTACTCAAGGAGCAGATTTCAAGGTCTTACTATTTCAGGAGTAAACTTAAAATTTCTGTACTTCAAGAGTAGAGTTCAATAATCTACTACTTCGGGAGTAGAGTTCAAAGTTCTATTACTTTGAAGTAAAGTTTCAAGTTTTACTACTTCGGGAGTAGAGTTCAAAATTTGCTACTTCGGGAGCAGATTTCTGAGTTTACTACTTCAAGAGTAAAGCATAAAATATTTAGGATATTTTTCTCAACTATTCTACCTCTTCTGGAGGTGAGTCGTGATAACGTCACAACCAAACGCACGTCCGTATATATAAGCTTTACTTCATATTGTCACATTCACTTCAGGGAATGGATCTGTACTTATAACATTCATCAAAAGTTCTCATTCTTCAAGAACGGAGCATATCTCAACGTGCCTTAAACATATCAATAATGATAACTTAGAACTTCTTTAAGATCTTGCTACTTCAGGAGCAAATCGAGGCATACATATGATGTAGAAATTTTTTCTCTAACACATCTTTAATTGTAATCACAATAGATCTACAGAAATATTACCAATTCTGGTGATTGTAGACATAAATAAATTTTATCATAACGAGAATTAAAAAAAATATTGTCACTTCTAGTAATCACATATTTCTTATAAAATCTTCAGAAGTAGTAATACTTATCCAATTTTAACTTCATCATCAAATGACTTCAATTAGTATTGCGATGAATGGAACCAAAATATTAAATTCCTTACTGGTTGTCAAATTCTACTTCAAGACTGGACAAATATATACACACTAAACCACGAAGCATAGTAGATCCAATATTTCAGCATGCAAATCCAAGAATATTATGAATGATCTTAATCATTCTTTACAAATTATATATTGTTTTTTCGAAGCAGACTGCGTTTAAACAACCTTTGGAATATATTAGTTATGTTATTAAGTGAAGGAAACTTACCTCACATTAGAACTTTTCCACGCCAAAACTTCTTTAAAGATTAAACCCGATTTAATTAGAGTCTCGTGCTGATAACGTGTTATATAATGATAGCAATAACAATATAAGACAAGAGATGTAGACAAAGAAGTAGAGAGGAGAAAACTTTCTTCTTATTTCAAGTGTATGTTCATCTTCCTTCAAAGCTGAATAACATCCCAATTTATAAGATGAAACCACCCAATGGAGGTTACAAATATTAAGTGCCCAAATCAATAGGTAGATGTAACCACCCAATGGATATTACAAATATTAAGTGCCTAAATTAATAGGTACATGTAACATAGAAAATGTTAGTGAATGTGTATGGACATTCATATGATATGTATTTCATAACACAAATAAAATTGTCGGAATAATAAAGAGTTCCGAATATTACGGCAACGTTTAATAGGAAGAGCTTAATTATCGAAACACTGATATTTCTAAAACTAAAGTTATCCTCTTTTTCTGCTATACGGCTGTAATATTGATAATAATGTTAAATTTTGTAATGTCAATTTTAAGCGTGCATAGATACGAAAAATTCTCTTTTTAATTTAATCCAACATAAAAAGGTTGAAAGGAAAAAAAAAATTAAATCAAATTAAATAAATAAATAAATAAATAAATAAATAAATAAATAAATAAATAAATAAATAAATAAATAAATAATAGGAGTAGTTTAGTAGCTGATTTGGAGGTGAGTTATGAGGTATGAGATCCTACATAAGTAATATCATGTTTGGTAGTTGGTTAAGAGATAAGTTATTGATGTATAAAATTAATACGGTATTTGATTTACATTTTAGAAACTCGCATAACTAAGGAGTACATGTATAAGTAATGAAAAAAATTTATGTATTATTTTATGTAGCATAGAAGGTGAAATAACTAATACATGAATAACTAAAACTCTGAACAAAATAATATATAAATTCTCTCATAACTAATCCATATATTACTAATACATGCATAACTCTAAACAGCTACCAAACGATCTCTAATGCTAAAAGAAATCATCAACGACACCATTGTTACTTAGTAGTATTAATATTGCTATTATAGCACCAAAATCAACATTCAACATTGATATCCCTCGTGTAAATGTCCAAAAATTGTTAACGATATTTGTTGCACGACTTTAGCCAAACTCAAATTGGTATTATTTCTTAGGGAAAAGGATATAAGTAGCCATCCGATCAAAACTATTGACAATCGGATAGCCTAAGAAGCTTAAAAGATACTATTTTTTAGCCTTTTAAATAATTTCATTTCGTAGTTTTTTTCCAACTGATTTCAGCATATGTAGAAAATAGATCATTATTGTATAGAATATATATCATTACTGTATATGTATAGATAATGTATCATACATATAAAAATTTGTATCATTATTGTATAGTATATGTATCCCTACAATGTGTTTACAAATTATATCATTTTTGTATAATTTGTATATAATATATATATATATATATATATATATATATATATATATATATATAATTAACGTATACTTACTAAGTATACACTTATTATACACATATTATAATAATTGTAGCAAAAAACCTTTAGCAACATCAGTACATGCAACAACCTTTAGTGACGACTTTTTTATCTTTTGCAGCGATTTTAGTCACACAAAAATCGGATGTCTTATAGTGATTGAGCCGTTGGACTACTGTGTGTCAATTGTTTGGACCGAAAGACTTATTCGCTGCATTAAGCCCAAATATGGGTCATTAAAATTTATGTTGGTTATATGTGTCCTTTTCCCTATTTATGCCGCAATTCTCTTTTCCGACCCTTCTAATTTTTGTTTCCATTTATTCATTTCAAGTTTCAACCATATGAAAAAATCAGCTCATGTACAAATTAAAGAGAATGCTACTCTAGACTTTCCAATACCTGCATGCATCTATATCGATCTCGAGTTAAATCTCACATTTAATATTCCTCCGTTCTATATTACTTGATCACATTATTAAAAATATTCGTTCCAAATTACTTGGCCATTTCCTAAAAACATGATAGAACTAGTTAAAGTTTTTTCTACTTTACCCTTGACATTAATTATTTTTTAAAATAATCAATATTGATTAGACTGTGTAATTAATTAGAGAGATATAAGAATAATGTAGTAAACATACCATTTTTATTTATGATTTCTTAAAGGGTATCTAAAGGGAAAAGTGACCAAGTAATATGGACGGGGAGTTTATTAGAAGATCGCTTACACTAGACTATTCATGGTGGATCAACAAAATTTCCTATATATATGGAGTATCTTAAGGCAACTAATTAACCTTCCCAATCCAAATTAGAAACAAAACCAAATTAAGAGAGAGCGTGAAAAGCTTCACAAAATGAGCTTTGCAGTCTTTGCCGGACTAATTAAGACAATGGTGGTCGCGGACATGGTAACTGGTGTCGTCGCTACAATTTCTGGAACGGCCCTTGCAGCCTCAGGCCTTAGCCTTGCTGCTGGTTTGGCTTCGGGTGTTTCTGCCGCGTCTATGATCATTGCGAAAGAGTTATCATCAGATGAAGATCGCGAAGATGGGAAGATAAAAGAGGACAAGAAGAAAAATGCAAGCCCTGCTACATCTGTGTCAACAAATAGTATGAAGAACAAGGAAAATATCAAGAAAAAAGTAATCCGTGTTAACCTTCGCATGTAACAAATTAAATACATGTTAGGGATCGATAATATTCGAAGTTTAATTTCCCTATTACCATGTCGACTTTGAAGTATCTAATTGTTAAGAGTCCCACATCGGAAATGGAATGCATGAACTCTTTATATGTACTTAGACAATCCTCATCCTATAAACTAATTTTTTGGTTGAGTTAGGCATAAGATCCGTTCTTTACATGGTATCAAAGCCATACCCATTCCAATTCTTTGTTCGTCGATGTTGGGCCCCAAATTATATTGTCCACGCTCCAGTTAACGAGGTCTGTCCACACTCCAGTTAACGAGGTCTGGGCGTGTGGGTGAGTGTTAAGTGTCCACATTGAAAATGGAATGAGAACATGGACTCCTTATATGGACTTGAACAATCCCCACCCTAGAAGCTAACTTTTGGGTTAAGTTAGGCCCAATATCCACTCAATGATATATTCCATCAATATGATATAAATAGTACATGTCTGGTGTATAGCTATGTACTGGTGTTAAAATGGTAAATCTCGGGTGAATAATACTGTTAAAGCTTGAATTCGAAAGTAAACTCCTTTCTTGTTTCTTATTTCATAATAAGATCCTTACAGACCTACGTATAAGGTCTTATTGTGGTATCAGAGCCAAGAAAGGAGTTTACTTCAGAATTCAAGCTTTAACAGTATTATTCACCCGAGATTTACCATTTTAACACCAGTACATAGCTATACACCAGACCTGTACTGTAGCTCAAGAAATGCCATAACGCCTATCCACGGCTGCGGCTGGACGAGCAGGCGTACGATCATCTTTAAGTATAGCCATCCAAGTGCTATTATGACTCATGGTGATATGAACTGTCAGAACTTGAATCTAAAACCGTACTTATTCAATTCATATTCTCAGAGCATTCTTAGACAGTATAGGCTTATTAGCCTATCATGAATAATTTAAACAAAAATTAAAAAGAGAGGGAGGTATTCCGAAGTTATAGTCAAGAGAGAGAGTATGTGAGCGAACTCCAATGTTATTAATTCAAAGGAAATTTATAGTGCTCAATTTTCTAATGATCTTTTTCTAATGAATGAATCCACTTTTATAGATTTAAGGCGGACTTCAAATCATTTTACAATCTGTAAAATAAATAGTAAAAGATACGTAGGTCTGTAAGGATCTTATTATGAAATAAGAAACAAGAAAGGAGTTTACTTCATAATTCAAGCTTTAATAGTATTATTCACCCGAGATTTACCATTTTAACACCAGTACATAGCTATACACTAGACCTGTACTGTAGCTCAAGAAATGCCATAACGCCTATCCACGACTGCGACTGGACGAGCAGGCGTACGGTCATCTTTAAGTATAGCCATCCAAGTGCTATTATGACTCATGGTGATATGAACTGTCAGAACTTGAATCTAAAACCTTACTTATTCAATTCATATTCTCAGAGCATTCTTAGACAGTATAGGCTTATTAGCCTATCATGAATAATTTAAACAAAAATTAAAAAGAGAGGGAGGTATACCGAAGTTGTAGCCAAGAGAGAGAGTATGTGAGCGAACTCCAATGTTATTAATTCAAAGGAAATTTACAGTGCTCAATTTTCTGATGATCTTTTTCTAATGAATGAATCCCCTTTTATAGATTTAAGCCAGACTTCAAATCATTTTACAATCTGTAAAATAAATAGTAAAGAATCTACATTATTACAAAATGTTAAACAACTTTACCGAAAGTAAAACTTTAAAAAAGAAGATAGCGACATCTTATCTTCCAAAAATGAAAAAGTAAATAAAACAAACGACTTTAATAAAGTCGGAATAACTTTTAATAAAGTGTGGGGGGGGGGGCGAATGTGACCTTCCGCTGTCTTCTTTCATTATTGATGAATAATGGGTCTCTTTATTCCTTCATTTTTTCTTTTCCTCGTGAGGTCTGATCTTCTTGTCGGGCTTTGGCCTTTTCCTTGACTGCCTCAATTAAGCCGTCAAATAAGTCTATGGTGGATGGATAGTAAGAATAGTCTTCCATTGGCTGAGAGTCTTGGAATAGACGGTCGTCCTGTGATTCTCTCATGGAAGCAGTTGATGTCTCTGAATAAATAAGGATTTTCATCAATTTTATAGCAAAATTCTTGACAAAGTCTGCTTTTATCTTATCGAGATATGCAGTCATTAATTCTTCCTCTGTGGCATGAGGATTTTTCATTTTAATAGATTTTTCTAATTTAGAAAAAATGGAATCATCTTCTTTGGATTCTTTTTTAATCCTGTCAATAGCCTTTAGACTTTTTAGCAAAGAAGTAATTTCTTCTTCTAACTCCCATTCATATGTGCGAGCTGGGTTTTCCACGTCTCTGTCTAATAATTTAGACCAAAATTTGCAGAGAAATTTTCTCTTAAGGTATAAAATACCTTGTGAATTCCTTCCTGCTTCAGGAATCCATTTCCAGATCCATGGGGTTCCAGTTTGCATAAAAAACATTAGAGATGCATAACCTTCGACATAGTCAGAAGGGTTTTCTGGAGAGACACATGGTGTCAGTTGTATCCATTCCTTATAATAATTCATATAGGGTGATGGTAAAATCTGAATTTCAGGTCCAATAATATTCCACCATGGAAAAATCCATCATGGTAGTAACTGACCGTTTTGGTTGTTCTTGAATATCTCTGGATTAAATTTAATCCACCAAGTATGACCATGCTTCCGATTTTCGTAGTAAAAAACATGAACAAAAGCATCAATGTAGTCATAGTGGTTAAATGCTAACTTAATATCAGTCCTTGGAATAATGAATTCTTTTGATCGAAATTGGCTAATTCCCCACTCGTATGACGATATAATTTTCTTCAAATAGAACTTTGAATAGCTCTTTTCTACCCCTGGTTTATGCTCAGGGTAGGAAGTGATTTCAGTAGTACTTGTAGCTGATTGTGGTATCAGAGCCATATTTTTAAGAGTATTCATAGACAATATTTCATTTAAAATAAATATTTTCAGAAATTATAAACATAATGTCAAGAACGCTAGAACGGAAGAATATGAACTTCCGCAACAGCTTGATGCTTTGAACAAATGGACCATTCCATTTGTTGCTACAAAAGAAATTTATAATTATGGTATTTTCGAAAACCTCCGAAATCGTCACATCATAAAGACGATCGAAGAATCTGTCCAAATGGATAACCAAGAAAAAACTATACAGTTATTTTCTGATACTGATATTGATAGATATCAAAAAATGCATTACAAATTCTTGCATATAGGTTTAGTGCAAATTACTTTTAAACCTTTAACCTTGGAAGGTTTGCCAGAAAGCTTTATAACTATTCTGAGAGATGCCAGAAACTTAAACTGGAAACAATCTCTTATGAGTGCTATGCAGTCATGTCTAGCCTATGACCCAGTATATTTTAATGTCAGACCTAATCTAACTTTATCTTTGTCTGATCCAAATATATTGCATGTTTTAACTTTATATGTGAAAGCTAATGGGTATAATTATATGCCTGAAACAGAAGTTATGTGTATCTGTTACCATATCTATTTCAGAGTATTAGACACCATGAATCCTAACTGTAAGATTATGGATGACAAAAGAAATAGACAGACAGTCTTGATTGAGACTAATCTAGCCAAGAGGTCTAAAATCACTACCAGAAAACCTATAAGCTGGGATGAAATTAATTATCCCGAAGATTGACTAATTGAAAAAGCTATCCCAGTTCACCCTAGGATAGACTCCCAGATTGCTCATGTGATCCAAACCACTTATGGCAATATCCGCCTTCAGTTTTCTAAACAACCTAAATTAGGAAGATTCTTGTCATCTCATTATTACATATCTCCTTTAGATGACACTCCTGGTATGTCTACTGCTAGAGCTTCGGCATCTCAAGTAGATGAAAACCTTTATAAAATCACCACCCCTCAGAAGTCTCTCAGGAGGAAAAGGTTGACAAAATAAAGGTTGAAACCCAGATTCCTGTCGAAGTTCCGACAGACAACAGTAATACTGATTATTTTCGTGATGACTAATAATATCGACGCAATTAGTTATGATTGCCGACTAGATTATAGTCCAGGTTCTGGTTTGCGCAAGATCATTAAAGATGAATTTAATGGTCCAGATTATTTGTCTTTCCGAAATTGGTTCTTTACCTTTTTTACGAGAGAAGAACAATGTTCTATCAGAGATCAATTTTACGATGAATTACAGACCAAGCAGACTTTCAAAAGATTTGTTAATTGGTTTGTGGAAGACTATGATTTGCTTAATATCAATGTTATAGAAAGGCAATTCCTCAAAAGTCTTTATCCTCCGAATGAGCCTTTTTCTTTAAAAAAGGATAGCAGTAACAATGATTTACATGCTCAACCCTATTTGAAGTTGATACAGGGTACTCTTCTACATGGTGTTCAAGCTGATCATTTGAACAGTCTTTTCAAACAGAGTAACCACACCAATGTGTATCTCAAAGTTCTTGTTGAGCAAATGACTTTATTACAAAATAAGGTCGACAGACTCAGTTCCCTCATTGAAGAACAAAGAATTAAAATTGTTCCAGAGAAAGAACAACCTCCAAAGCCCTTGGAGATACGTGCCAACATCCAGCCTCCTACATCCATGGAAGGGGTTAACATGGAAAAAGAGCAGACAAATCCATTATCTAAAGATATTGAGAATTTGTTAACACAATTCCGTGATAAAATGAAAGTATCACCTGATAAAGATTCCACATCCAAAGCTGTTGTTGGAATGGTCAACACAGAGGATACTGAAACTCGCAGCAGTGCTTGTATTGCTGCCATGAAAAGAGGGAATAATTGGATTCCCAAGCATACCTCGGAGAATTATTATTACCCGAGACCCACTCCTATAGACGTCTTGCTTGAGGAACAAGCAGGGAAAAATGATCCTGCTTCCTATACAGGCACTGAGATTGTTGAGTTGAATATTGATGGTGGCGTCGAAAGTCAAATTTTCAGGACTTGCCACAAGATGCTTATGTACGCAGCAGCTGCCAAAGGCAATAATCAATATGAAGCTAGCATCACAAAAATGATTACTGTAGGATTTACAGGTCAGCTCAAAGCATGGTGAGATAATTATCTCTCAACGGAACAGAAAGCTCAAATTACTAATGCTGTAAAGCAAGAGGTTAGCGAGATTAAGCCTAATTCGGTTTATACCCTTGTTCTAACCATTTTAGATCAATTTACAGGCAATTATTCGACCAATTATGACAACATCAGGACTCTGCTTCAGAACCACAGATGTCCAACCCTAATATCTTTTAGATGGTATAAAGATGTTTTCCTTAGTTGGGTGCTCAACCTCCCCGAAGCTAGCAATAGTTTTTGGAAAGCCAGATTCATTGATGGCCTCCCTCCTCTCTTTGCAGAGAAGGTAAAAAGAACCCTGAGAAAAGAATCTCCGGACTCTCAAATTCCATGGCATATTTTCTCCTATGGCCAGCTCATAGGCAGGTGCATGGAGGAAGGGTTAGCCCTATGTAATGATATGAAAATTACAGAGACAGATTAAGAAGCAAAGGCTAACTGAGAAAACTCAAATAGGAGAATTCTATCAACAGTTCGCCATGGACGAACCTACCTCATCCCAGAATACCGGGAAAAAGAGAAAGCATGCGATTAAACCGCATAATAAACAGTATTACGAGAAATACAAGTTGGACTCTTACAAGAAGAAAGCTGTGAAAAGAAGAGCCAAGAATGATAGAAAGGGCTATGTCCCAAAGAAAAGGATTACTAAGACCACTACTTGCTATGCATGTGGAGAAACATGTCATTACGCTAACCGGTGTAAAAAGAAGAAGGTTGATAAAATCAAGGCTCTCAAAGTCGATGATAGCATCAAAGATGCCCTGATGAAAGTTATTGTCTCATCATATGAATCAGATGGTTCAGGAGAACCCTGGAGTACGGATTCGGAAGATCCCTACTCATCCTCCTTTGAGGAGGAAAATCCTTGTGTCTGTACCTCCAAGAAATGTCAGGTAGTCAAGGATGAAAACACTGATGACGAGTTTTATAAACTCCAAGCCCAATTCTCCAGCTTCAATAATAGTGTCATCAATGAAGAAGAAATTAATGATCTTCTAAAGGATATTCCAGGAGATGCCTAGAAGGCCAAAATCCTAGAAGCTTTACTTAAAGCTCAAGAGAGGGATAAGACTCCTCGTAAGATCAAATCTAGGATTGATCCTCCGTACAATTTCTCAGAAAGAGTTGAAAAAGAAAAGAGGTAATGATAATCCTTGGACTACTCAGCAATTAAAAGAAGAGATCCATGATCTCAAGCTTGAGATAACTCAGTTACATAAACATTACGGTGGATTGGAAAATAGAGTTACTCTATTAGAATCAATCTCCTACGAAGAAAAGGAGCCGGAAATTTCGGAACAATTAGGACATACTCCTATTAATGAACAACCTAGCACTTCTAGAGAGCCTGTTAATGAAGATCTCATGGGAGCTATCACTATGATTTCTCGCCAGAGATGGATCACCCAAATCAATTTATTAATTGAGGAAGGAACCATTTTCAAAAATGTCCCTACACTAATTGATTCAGGGGCAGACGTCAACTGCATCAGGGAAGGTCTCATCCCCACTAAATACTTTACCAAGACTAATCGTAAAGTATCAAGAGCAAATGGAAGTAATTTTCAGGTCTCCTACAAATTGTCTAGTGCTTACATTTGCCATGACAAGGTTTGCATTAAACACTCATTTACATTAGTTAAAAATTTAGCTAATGATATTATTTTAGGCATACCTTTTATTAATGGTTTAATGCCTCTTAACAATGTTACCGAAAAGGGTTTTTCAGTAACTCATGAAGGAAAGGTCATATATTTTCCCTGGATAGCTTCTTATAAGTCTATCAGTTTTATCAATCTTGTGCAGAACAAGAAGCAACATTTGGATTATCTGCAACAAGAGTTAATGATTTACAATATTGATGATCAGCTTACTAATCCTAAATTGCAGGATAAAATCAAAGGAATAGGTCATGATTTTGCTATTTCTATATGCAATGATTTGCCAACAACTTTCTGGAACAGAAAGAAACACATCGTTGGACTCCCCTATGAGGAAGATTTTCAGGAACATAACATTCCTACCAAGGCTAGACCTTGCCAGAAGAATATGGAATATCTGGAAATCTGCAAGAAAGAAATTGCTTCTCTAATAGAGAAAAGATTGATTCGTCCCTCAAACTCCCCATGGAGTTGTACAGCTTTCTATGTTAATAAACATGCAGAACAGGAACGAGGAGTTCCAAGATTATTTATTAACTACAAACCTTTAAACAAGGTTTTAAAATGGATTAGATATCTCATTTCCAATAAAAAGATTTACTAGATAGGTTATACCAATCTAACATCTTTTCAAAATTTGATTTAAAATCAGGTTTTTGGCAGATACAGGTTCATGAACCTGACATGTACAAAACTGCCTTCACAATTCCATTCGGACATTATGAATGAAATGTCATGCCCTTCAGATTAAAGAATGCTCCATCCGAATTCCAACATGTCATGAATGTCATTTTTACCCCTTATAGTGGTTTTATAATTGTTTATATTGATGACATACTTGTCTATTAAAAAACGATACAAGATCATATTAGGCATCTTGATATTTTCAAAAAGATTATTATCTCCAATGGTCTAGTTATTTCTAAACCTAAGATGAAGATTTTTCAAACTAAGATTAGATTTCTTGGTCATAATATTGAAAAGGGAAATATTATCCCGATTTATAGAAGTATTAAGTTTGCGTCTAAATTTCCTGATGAAATTCTTGACAGAACGCAATTACAGAGATTCTTAGGAAGCCTTAATTATATTGCTTCTTATTATAAAAATTTATCTTCGGATGCAGCTGTTTTATATGATAGACTGAAGAAATCTGCCAGCCCCTGGACCAATGTTCATACTGAAGCAGTCAAAAGGATAAAGAAGAATGTTCAAGCTTTGCCATGTCTTATGCTTGCCAACCCAAATTGGGGAAAGATTATCGAAACGGATGATTCTGACATTGGTTATGGTGGAATTCTGAAACAGATAAATCCCCAAACTAAACAAGAATATTTGATTCGATATAACTCCGGAAAATGGAGTAATAGTCAAAAGAACTATGCTACTATAGCTAAAGAAATTCTTGCTATAGTAAAATGCGTCTTGAAATTTCAAGATGACCTTTACAACTCAAAGTTCTTAATCAGAACAGACTGCAATGCAGCCAAATTCATGTTTCAAAAAGATTTTAAACATGATGTTTCCAAACAAATGTTTGCTAGATTGCAGGCACATTTAGCCCCATTTGATTTTGAAATCCAATATCTTAAAGGTGAAGATAATTCACTCCCTGACTTTTTTACTCGTGAATTTTTACAGGGATAAGATGCGTCCAGAATGGACAACGCCTACCCCTTATCGGGGTAGAGGAAGAGGTCGCGGCTCTGGCCGAGGTCGAGGAAGAACAGACCCTAGGACAATTCCAAAGGTCAAACTAGTAGAACAAGCTTCTTCTATCCAGCAGAGCTCATATGACCAGAAACTCTTACAACAAGAGGAAGATCGAAACCAATATTTGGTTCGTCCCCATGAGGAGACTATTCTCCTATTAACTCATGAAGATAAAAATTATCTGAATGACCCCTGGATTCTCATGAATCGATATGTAGAAAATTTCTACCACCCTTTCATAGTACATCCTGTTTGGAGGTGGAATCTTTATCAGGTGATACTTTCATTTTATCACGGAATTGTGTTAACAAATTCTCAATATCTTTAGATAATGGATTTGTTTGCTCTTTTACCAGGTTAACCCCTTCCATGGATGTAGGAGGCTGGATGTTGGCACGTGTCTCCAAGGGCTTTGGAGGTTGTTCTTTCTCTGAAACAATTTTAATTCTTTGTTCTTCAATGAGGGAACTGAGTCTGTCGACCTTATTTTGTAATAAAGTCATTTGCTCACCAAGAACTTTGAGATACATATTGGTGTGGTTACTCTGTTTGAAAAAACGGTTCAAATGATCAGCTTGAACACCATGTAGAAGAGTACCCTGTATCAACTTCAAATAGGGTTGAGCATGTAAATCATTGTTACTGCTATCCTTTTTTAAAGAAAAAGGCTCATCCGGAGGATAAAGACTTTTGAGGACTTGCCTTTCTATAACATTGATATTAAGCAAATCATAGTCTTCCACAAACCAATTAACAAATTTTTTAAAAGTTTGCTTGGTCTGTAATTCATCGTAAAATTGATCTCTGATAGAACATTGTTCTTCTCTCGTAAAAAAGGTAAAGAACCAATTTCGGAAAGACAAATAATCTGGACCATTAAATTCATCTTTAATGATCTTGCGCAAACCAGAACCTGAACTATAATCCAGTCGGCAATCATAACTAATTATGTCGAGATTATTAGTCATCACGAAAATAATCAGTATTACCGATGTCTGTCGGAACTTCGACAGGAATCTGGTTTTCAACCTTTATTTTGTCAACCTTTTCCTCCTGAGAGACTTCTGAGGGGGTGGTGATTTTATAAAGGTTTTCATCTACTCGAGATGTTGAAGCTCTAGCAGTAGACATACCGTGAGTGTCATCTAAAGGAGATATGTAATAATGAGATGACAAGGATCTTCCTAATTTAGGCTGTTTAGAAAACTGAAGGCGGATATTGCCATCAGTGGTTTGGATCACATGAGCAATCTGGGATTCTATGCTGGGGTGAACCGGGGTAGCTTTTTCAATTAGCCAATCTTCGGGATAATTAATTTCATCCCAGCTTATAGGTCTTCTGGTAGTGATTTTAGACCTCTTGGCTAGATTAGTCTCAATCAAGACTGTCAGTCTATTTCTTTTGTCATCCATAATCTTACAGTTAGGATTCATGGTGTCTAATACTCTGAAATAGATACGGTAACAGATACACATAACTTCTGTTTCAGGCATATAATTATACCCATTAGCTTTCACATATAAAGTTAAAGCATGTAATATATTTGGATCAGACAAAGATAAAGTTAGATTAGGTCTGACATTAAAATATATTGGGCCATAGGCTAGACTTGACTGCATAGCACTCATAAGAGATTATTTCCAGTTTAAGTTTCTGGCATCTCTCAGAACAGTCATAAAGCTTTCTGGCAAACCTTCCAAGGTTAAAGGTTTAAAAGCAATTTGTACTAAACCTATATGCAAGAACTTGTAATGCAATTTTTATATCTATCAATATCAGTATCAGAAAATAATTGTATAGTTTTTTCTTCGTTATCCATTTGGACAGATTCTTCGATCGTATTTATGATGTAACGATTTCAGAGGTTTTTGAAAATATCATAATTATAAATTTCTTTTGTAGCAACAAATGGAATGGTCCATTTGTTCAAAGCAAATAAGAAAGGAGTTTACTTCAGAATTCAAGCTGTAACAGTATTATTCACCCGAGATTTACCATTTTAACACCAGTACATAGATATACACCATACATGTACTGTAGCTTAAGAAATGCCATAACGCCTATCCACGGCCGCGGCTGGACGAGCAGGTGTACAGTCATCTTTAAGTATAGAAGCAAAGGCTAACTGAGAAAACTCAATTAGGAGAATTCTGTCAACAGTTAACCATAGACGAACCTACCTCATCCCAAAATACCGGGAAAAATAGAAAGCATGCGGTTAAACCGCATAAGAAGCAGTATTACGAGAAATACAAGTCGGACTCTTACAAGAAGAAAGCTGCGAAAAGAAGAGCCAAGAATGACAGAAAGGGCTCTGATACCACAATAAGACCTGATACGTAGGTCTGTAAGGATCTTATTATAAAATAAGAAACAAGAAAGGAATTTACTTCAGAATTCAAGCTTTAACAGTATTATTCATCCGAGTTTTACCATTTAACACCAGTACATAGCTATACACCAGACCTTTACTGTAGCTCAAGAAATGCCATAACGCCTATCCACGGTTGCGGCTAGACGAGCAGGCTTACGGTCATCTTTAAGTATAGCCATCCAAGTGCTATTATGACTCATGGTGATATGAACTGTCAGAACTTGGGTTGAGTTAGGCCCAATATCCACTCAATGATATATTCCTTCAGTATGATATAAATACTATTTCTAGTTTATGTTATCTTTTGTCTTTAATTATTTTGAAGCTTATATGTTACCTTAGTTTACTCTTTATCGTTCCAAGTCATGTTGCATGGAATTTCAGTATACGTGCATGTTACATCATTGTTCTATTAAAAGCGTTGGAAGAGTTATTTTTTCGTAAATTAATTAATGAGCTGGTGTTTTCTGTGGAGGTGATGAAGAATATTATGTACAGAATAATATTGAGCGTAAAAATATGATTTTTTTTTTTGTTTTTCTTCTTACCTCTCTACGTGAGGTAATATATGGCTTCATTATATAGCCGTGCCTTCTTTATTTAGATTGGGATTGGACTCTACAATCTCAATCTTAGTAATATTAAATATTAATCCTAAGCTAATTTGGTTCTATGACATGTTCTGTTTATCAGGAAGAGCTGATAATCCATCAGACTAGAGTTCCTTTTTTCTCGTGAACACCTCTAGTGTATGTATTACTCCATCTATTTCATTTTATGTGAATATGTTATTTGACGGGTCAAATAATTTTTCCTTTAATTATAGTTTTCTCATACTTGTTTTGAATATGTCGAATCATTAGCTATACATTGACTCACAGTATTTCTTATGTAAATTTATTTAATAGAAATTGAAAATTTTATACCAAATTTATAGTTAAAACTAAGTACGTTACTCCAAACACCTCACAAAAATTAGGACAGGAGTGTAAACTATAAGGGGACTTGAAATAGTTGCCGTTGAAACAAAAAGATGGAACATTTTTGTTGGCACATATTTCTTACTAAAAATAATAAGACCATTTTAAGACACAAGTACACAACATATATAAGAAATATTGGGATAACAACGTAACCAGCAGTTTAACATTAGAGCATGCCGCTTGCACAAATTAGAAAATGCGAGAAAGTAGAAATAGATCGAACTGGGATGATACTCGATTTCATTTCTTGCCACGAAGATCGTGAAAATAGGTTTTAGGATTTTTTTTCAAAGTCATCCCTATACATGTAAACCGTTTGCCCCTGACGTTTTCATCTTCTTGTTATTTTCTTCAGTTTCTGTTGATGAACCCATTAATTTAGAAATGCCCCATGCAGCAAAAGCCACACCAGCTGCAACAACACCTAATGTTGTTACTATTCCACTTGTCGTCTTTTTCCCCTAACACTTGCTTGTCAATTTTTTCTCTCTATGTGAGATATATTTTTGTTTCGATGGGGAAAGTAAATTCTGGATGATCCTTATATAGGAAAATTTGGTGTTGACTGTAGGTCTCCTAACCATATTAATTACTTGGTATATGGTAGTTGAAAGACTACTAAATATACACGGCGAAAACCGTGTATATCGCATGTCCTTATTTTATATATATTTTACCATATTTGTAGAATTCTTGTATAAGTGTAATTATGGTAGTAGTCTTGTGTTAGGAAAATATATTGGTCTTGTAATAGGAAAATATATTAGTCTTCAATTAGGAAAAGGTAGATTTATTTTCCATAATTAGATATTGTATATCATGTATATATACCTCTTCATTAATGAAAATAATTAAAAGATTATTTCTTTCATGGTATCAGCAGTCTAGGAAAATTTCTTTCCTTCTCCAAACACTTCCCCCCTCCGCCGCCCTAACCCGTCGGCCGTCGATCACCTACCGTCGACATACTTTCAATTTTTTCTTCCAAATCCCCCATTCTCCTCTTGTTCTTTCATCATGTCTACCACAAAGAACACATTTCATCCTGCCCTTGCAGTCTCCAACATCAAAAACAACATACCTATCGTTCTTGAGATGGAAAACGCCCAATACACGATGTGGGCAGACCTATTTAAAGTTCACGCACGGTCTCATCGAGTCCTTCATCACATCGTTCCCTCGACAACAGGCAAGGAGAAGGTGCCTACCACCGATGATAAAATAGAGTTGTGGGCAACTCTTGATGCTACAATACTCCAGTGGATTTATTCCACTATCTCTACGGACCTCTTGCAGACAATTATTGAACCCGACGCCACGACAATAGATACTTGGAATAGGTTGTGTGATATATTCCAGGATAACAAAAATTTTCGTGCCGTGACCCTTGAGCATGAATTCTCCCACATCAACATGGAGGATTTTTCAAATGTCACAACTTATTGTAGAAGGCTCAAGGAGTTGTCGGATCAACTCAATAACGTTGGCGCGCCCTTCACGAATGATCGTTTTATTCTTCAAATGGTTGCAGGCTTATCCGAGGCTTATAATGGCGTTGGAACTCTTCTTCATCAAAGCAATCCTCTCCTGTCGTTCTACCAAACACGTTCTATGCTCCCCTTAGAAGAAGCCGGATTGGCTAAATGGGCAGCAACCGAAGCCAATTCCGCCATGATGGTAGCCACGTCCGATGACCCTCACTCATTCTCGGATAATTCCATCCAAAACCATAACAACGGTGGCAGCAAAAAAGGCCAAAATCATAAAAATAGAGGCAAAAACCGCGACCGCGACAGGCAGGTGGTGGCGGACAGGCAGGTGGTGGCGGCAGGCAGGTGGTGGCGGCAGGCAGGGCACCAGGCCACTGAACCCATGGAAGTAGGCCTGGGCCGCTGGGCAGTGGCCCTGGACCATGCCATAGGCCAACAGGCAGTGGCCCATGCCACACTACCCAGCTTCAGCAAATTGGGCCAGTCCCAACTCTACACAACCGCGGCAGATTGCTGGGCTAGTGAGCAGGAACTGGCAGCAGGCCTTCGCTGCTGCGGGCTCAGCGTCAGTTCCGACCCTACGGATATCGAGACAATGATGCATACACTTAGATTAAATCCTCCGAACGAAAATTGGTACATGGAAACCGATGCCACTTCTCATATGAAGTCCGCGCCAGGTAAGCTCTCGTCTTATTTCAATTTGAGCAAAAATCGTGGCATAATTGTTGGTAATGGTAATTTAATTCCAATCTGTGGTTATTGTCACACAAATTCATCTCCCCCGAACCCACCTTTAGCCTTGAAAATGTCCTTTATGCTCCTCACTTAATTAAAAATTTGGTGTCTGTTAAAAACTTTACAACTGATAATTGGGTTTCTGTTGACTTTGACCCTTTTGGATTTTCTGTGAAGGATTTCAAGACGGGGATACCTCTAATGCAATGTATTAGTCGGGGAGAGATTTATCCAATCACCACCACTTTCACTACTCAAGCCACACCGTCAACGTTTGTCGCTCTAGCACCTTCCTTGTGGCATGCGCGTTTGGGTCATCGGGGGGGGGGGGGGAGGCGTCGTTATTTCCTCTCTTAAAAACAATAATTTTATTGAATGTAATAGTACACGTAGTACTAATATTTGTCATTCTTGTCCGCTTGGAAACATATTAAATTACAATTTGTAGCCTCAAACTCTAGTACTTTGTTGCCATTTGATATTATTCATAGTGATTTGTGAACATCTCCCGTTTTGAGCTCTTTGGTCCACCGTTATTATGTATTATTTTTGGATGATTATTCTAACTTTTTGTGGACCTTTCCTTTATATAAAAAGTCTCAAGTTTTTTCCACATTCCTTACGTTTAGAGCATTCATTCGTACCTAATTTAAATGGGAAATTAAAAATATTCAATGTGATAATGGAAGAGAATTTGATAATGGGCTATTTCGGGAATTTTGTAATAGTAACGGTATATCTTTTTATTTTTCTTGTCCTCATACGTCCTCACAAAAATGGGAAAGTCGAAAGGAAAATTCGTACCATTAATAATATTGTTCGAACTTTACTAGCCCATACTTCATTACCACCTTCTTTTTGGCATCATGCATTACAAATGGCTACGTACCTCTTTAACATACTCCCTAGCAAAGGATTACCATATCAATCTCCACTAAAAAATCTTTATCATAAAAATCCTTCATATTCTCATCTTAGGGTGTTTGGGTGCTTGTGCTATCCACTTTCCCCGTCCACTGCAATTAACAAACTTCAAGCCCGTTGTACCACTTGTGTATTTTTGAGTTATCCGTCTAATCATCGTGGTTACAAATATTTTGATTTATCCTCTAATAAAATCATAATTAGTCGCCATGTTATTTTTTATGAAACTCAATTTCTGTTTGCTAAATTGTATAATTCCGTGTCTAAAACTTATAATTTTTTAGATGACGGGCCCTCACAATATATTCTCTAAAAGTGGGCCCAACCTTCATGTGATCCAATTCTGCCAGCAGGACCATTGCCTGCTGGCCCAATACTATGTCCTCCCAGTCCATTTTCAAGTTTTCGGCCAGTAGGCCCATTGCCTGCTGGCCCAGTAATTTTTCCACCCGATCCCGGTCCAGTATCTTGGCCAGCAGGCCCACTGCCTGCTGGCCCAATGCCACAGTCCGTCGGTCTAGTTTATCGGCTAACAGGCCCACTACCTCCTGGCCAATCCCGAGATGACCTGACACCATCCCGAGCCTAGTCCATTTCTATTCTGAGTCAAGGGTCCGTTACTCGTAGCCAATTGAGAATTTTTAAACCAAAATGACATTTTAATCTTAATTCTAATGTTACTAAATCACCCCTATCACGTAACCCAGTGTCTGCCCTTCATGACCCGAATTGGAAAATGGACATGGATGATGAATATAATGCTCTTATTGAAAATAAGACGTGGGAGTTGGTGCCCTGTCCGCCTGGTGTCAATATTATTCGTTCTATGTGGATTTTTACTCATAAGGAAAAATTTGACGGTTGTTTTGAGAGGAGTAAGGCCCGTCTTGTAAGTGATGGCAAAACTCAATAAGTTGGCGTGGATTATGGAGAGACATTTAGTCCGGTGGTCAAACCGGCAACCATTCACATTGTTCTCAGTCTAGCTCTCTCAAAAGCATGACCCGTTCATCAGTGAGATGTGAAAAAATCTTTCTTACACGGTGATCTAAAGGAGACAGTATACATGCATCAACCATTGGGTTTCAGGGACCCCGATCATCCTAATCATGTATGTTTTCTCAAAAAGTCCTTGTATGGATTTTAAACAGGCTTCACGAGTTTGGTATAAGAGGTTTGCAGATTATGTATGTACTATTGAGTTTTCTCACACCAGGTCTGATAATTCTATGTTCATCTATCGTCGTGGTACTTCTCTGACACACATTCTGTTATATGTGGATGATATTATATTGACTGCCTCTTCTGATAAATTGCTCAAGTCAATCATGTCTCTTCTCAATTTCGACTTTGCTATGAAAGACTTGGGGCCCTTGAGTTAGTTTTTGGGTATAGCTGTCACACGTCATGCAGGTGGTCTATTTTTATCACAGAGGAAGTATGCAGCTGAGATTATTGAGAGAGTTGGCATGTCATCTTGTAAGTCATCTCCTACTCCAGTTGATACCAAACCGAAGTTGAGTGCTAATTTTAGCACACCTTACGAGGATCCCACCCACTATCGCAGTCTTACCGGGGCTCTTCAGTATCTTACTTTCATAAGACCCGATATTACTTATGTAGTGCAGCATGTGTGTTTATTTATGCATGATCTGAGGGACGAGCACATGCATGCTCTTAAACGCATTGTGCGTTACATACAAATCACTCTTGATTATGGTTTGCAATATCCATCATCCGTCTCTACTCTCGTCTCTTATACAAATACTGATTGGGGTGGATGTCCAGATACCAGACGTTCGACATCTGGTTATTGTGTGTTTCTTGGTGATAACTTGGTCTCGTGGTCTGCAAAATGCCAGGCTACTTTATCGCGATCCAGTACGGAGGTCGAGTATCGAGGGGTAGTCAATGTGGTGTCTTAGTCATGTTGGATGCGTAATCTTGTATTAGAACTTCACTTTCCTATTGAGAAAGCTACATTGGTCTACTGTGATAATATTAGTGCAGTCTATCTCTTTGTAAATCAGGTCCAACATCAGCGCACTAAACATATCGAGATGGATATTCACTTTGTTCACGAAAAGTTAGCTCGTGGACAAGTAGGTGTCTTGCATGTCTCTTCACGGTACCAAATTACTGACATAAGGGTCTTCCCTTAGTCCTGTTTGAAGATTCTAGGGACAGTCTCAGCGTACGACAACCGCCTGCTATGACTGCGGGGATGTGAAAGACTACGAAATATACACAGCCAAAATTGTGTATATCACATGTCCTTATTATATATATATATATATTACCATATTTGTAGAATTCTTGTATAAGTGTAATTATGGTAGTAGTATTGTATTAGAAAAATGTACTAGTCTTCAATTAGGAAAAGGTAGATTTATTTTCCATAATTAGATATTGTATATCATGTATATATACCTCTTCATTAATGAAAATAATCAAGGGATTATTTCTTTCGGTAGTTATAATTTGTTTTTCTCACAATGCACTAATTGTTACTCCCTATCTCCGTCTCATACTTTTTTTTGAGAGTTAATTTGATGAATTAGATCAAACTCAAAAAAAAATTAATTATATATGCAATAACGGTAACTGAAAAGCACTAGAAATCGTAATTATTTTCATGTTAATAAAATAATAATAATAAAATATTTGAAAATGTTGATCAAAGTTCACATCTTTTGAATTTCGGAAAATGAAAAGTAGACAAATTTGGGACGGAGGAAGTAGTATTATGATTTTTACTACTCCCTCTGTTCACTTTTACTTGTCACGTTTTGCTTATCGGGAGTCGATGTGACTAATCTTCGAAGCTAATTTAAATTAGATTAACTCAATATTTTAAAGTTAAAATTTAGATGTTCGAAAATTATATGAAAAATACTATAAGATGTCTCTTCTTATAATAATATAATAAAAAATACTCTTAAAATATTGATCAAAATTTATATAATTTAATTTTTTCTAAAAGCAAAATGTGACCGGTAAAAGTAAATAAACGAAGTAGTACTTGTGACTAGGTTATGGACAATCATCCCTCTCCCCACCACATCCACCATTAGTTTCAAAAATTGTCACCATGCCCCAAAACTTATCAAAAATCTAATCTATTTGCGTCGTTTCACAACTGACAATAATGATTCCCTTAAATTTGATCCTTTTGGTTTTTATGTGAAAGACCTTATGACAGGGATGCGAATAATGTGACGTGACATCACTGGGGACCTTTATCCTATCACTACCACTGTCGTCCATCCAGCCTCCTCTCCATTAACCTTTGCAGCTCTTCGTCTCTTTTATGGCATAATAGATTAGGACATCCGGGAGATTCTATTTTACGTTCACTTAGCAAAAATAAATTTATTGATTGCAAACATGTCTCTAATACTCTTGTTTGTGAATCTTGCATTTTTGGGAAACGTATCAAATTGTCATTTTATTCTTCATCCACCTATACTTTAATGTCATTTCATATCATACACAATGATTTATGGACTTCTCATATTTTAAGCATAGCTGGGCATAGATATTATGTATTATTTTTAGATGATTATTCCAACTTCCTATGGACTTTTCCCATTAGTAATAAGTCTCAAGTATATTCTATTTTTTCTTTCTTTAGTGCTTTAATAAAGACAAAATTTGAAAAGAATATCAAATATTTTCAATGTGACAATGGGAGGGAATTCGATAATCAACAATTCAAACTGTTCTGCGCCAAACACGACCTTGTTTTTCATTTTTCCTGTCCACACACCTCTCCACAAAATGAAAAAGCCGAACGAAAAATTAGAACCATAAACAACTTAATTCGTGCCCTCCTTGCCCACACCTCTACTCCCCTATTTTTGGCATTACGCCCTCTCAATGACAACATATCTCTTGGACATTCTCCCAATCAAGTCTCTCAAACACAAATCTACCACTCAAGTTCTCTATCTTCGGGATCCTTCCTATAAGCATTTACAAACTTTCGGATGTCTATGCTACCCCATCTATCCCTTCACTCAAATCAACAAGCAGCTACCTCGGTCATCCCTCTGTGTCTTTCTTGGTTACCCCCAATCATCGAAGTTACAATTGTTATGACTTGTCAAGTTGAAAAATAATCATTTCTAGGCATGTCATATTCGATGAGTCCCAATTTCCCTTTCCCAAAATCAATTCTACATCTCCAAATTCCTATAACTTCTTAAATGATGGCCTAAATCCCCTTCTAATTCATCACTTGCAAAATCAACCATTACCATCACCGGCAACCGACCAAATTACCAACGTCCCGAGTTGGGCAGCCCATCCAGCTCCGTAACGAGAGCCTCAGAACAGCCCTTCTCGGCCTTCCAATTCGGCTGCTGCCTCTCGGCCAGCCCCCTCCTCCCGACACCACTACCTCATTTCGGCCCCACCTCCTCACTCCCAATCCTATTCCCTATTCCGCTGCCACAATCTCAGCCCCCCTTCCCGATCCTGTCTAACCCCCCGCGGTACCCCAATGGAGAATGGAAACTCATGCTATGCACAGTATTTCCAAACCCAAATAACTATTTAACTTGTCCAATTCGGTTGCCTCTTTACCTCTTCTTCGCAACTCGAAAAATGCTTTGTCTGATCCTAATAGGAAAAATGCAATGATTGACGAATATAATGCTATTGAAAATAAGACGTGGGATCTAGTACCCCGTCCTCCTGATGCTAATATTATTCGTTCTATGTGGATTTTTTTACATAAAAAGAAATCTGATGATTCTTTTGAGTGGCACAATGCCCGTCTTATAGGTTATGGCAAGTCTCAACAGGTGGGAGTGAATTGTGATGAAACATTCAGCCCGGTGGTGAAAATGGCGACCATCCAGACCGTTCTCAGTATTGCTTTATCCAAATCTTGCCCTATTCATCAGCTTGACGTCAAAATACTTTCTTGCATGAGGACCTTCATGAAACTATGTATATGCATCAGCATATGGTATTCAGGGATCCGGTTCATCCAAATTATTTGTGTCATTTGAAAAAATCACTCTATGGACTGAAACAGGCTTCTCGTGCATGGTACCAACGATTTGCTGATTTTGTATCCTCTATCGGTTTTTCACATAGCAAATCTGATAATTCATTATTCATCTGTAGCAAGGGTAATGCCATGACATACATCCTATTATATGTTGATGATACCATCCTCACTACATCTTCTGATGCACTTCGTCGATTCGTCATGTCACTCCTTGCCTCTGAGTTTGCTATGAAGGATTTGGGCCCCTAAGCTATTTTTTAGGCATTGTTGTTACGAGACATGTAGGTGGCTTATTTCTTTGTCAAAGGAAGTACGCCAAAGAGATCCTTGACCGAGCAGGCATGACTTCTTGCAAATCGCCCATACCGGTGGACACTAAATCCAAACTCGGTGCATCTTCGGGTTCTCTGTATGCCGACCCGGCTCACTATCGCAGTTTAACAAGAGCATTACAATATCTCACTTTCACGAGACCAGATATATCATATGCCGTGCAACAAATATGCTTACATATGCACAACTTGATGGATGAACATATGCATGCACTCACATGTATTTTGCGCTATGTACAAGGTACTCTTCAATTAGGCCTACACCTATACAAGTCCACCATTTCTGGTCTCACCTCTTATTCTGACGCAGACTGGGGTGGTTGTCTGGACTAGAGATGGCAATGGATCTTGGACCCGGTAGATCCAGATCCGTTTTATAGGATATGGATCTTCAAAATTTGGACCCGACGGATCCGGATCGGACCCGGATCCATTTCTGACGGATCGGATCTGGATATGGATCTTGTATTTGAGATCCGTATCCAGTCCAGATCCGATCCGTGGATCCGATTTTATTAAATATATCACTAACCTAGAATGTAATTTTATAAGTATTTTCTTTAAAAAAATTCATAATTTATGTATTGGGTAACCTATATGCTCTCTGCAGTTTTTTCATATTTTCATTTCTATAAAAAGAAAAAATTATCACTCTTCTTTAAATTTCTCTTTCTTGAATCTGTTAGCGGTAAGCTTTAAGTATCTGTCTCTCATTTGTTTGATCAGCAAAAAAAAATGGGGACTTTAGATATATGACTGACATTGTTTTATGTTGTTTAATGAAGTCAATCAGTAGAACTACAAGTGGAGCATCACTAAAGACTCCAAAAATTAGCTCAAAGTTGCAACCTGTTTGCATCACTAATGAAATCAATCGTCTTTATTTTCTTGTGATGCTAAAACTTTGTTCAATATTTTGAAAGAATGGTGTCATGTTTGTGTAGGTTGAATGAACTCAATCATTTTTTTCAATCAGATTGCGTTTCATTTTGTCATAAAAGTTCAACATATGGGAATGTTATTCAAGCCAAAAAAATTTACATGTAGATCCAGATCCGATCCGTGGACCCGGTGGATCCGATGGATCCAGATTTGGATCTAATTTTTATGGACCCGATGGATCTGGATCCAGGTATGAAAAATGGATCTGGATCTAGTAGGATCCGGTCCAGATCCGATCCGTTGTCATCCCTAGTCTGGACACTCGTCGATCCACGTCAGGTTATTGTATCTTCCTCGTAGATAACTTGCTTTTTTTGTCTTCTAAAATACAACATACCCTGTCTCGATTCAGTGCCGAAGCCAAATACAGAGGAGTAGCGAATGTTATTTTTGAGTCTTGTTGGATACGCAACCTTCTGTTGGAACTTCACTGCCCAATCCGCAAGGCTACATTGGTCTACTGTGATAATATCAGTGCGATTATCTATCCGGAAATCTCGTTCAACATCAACGCACTAAATACATTGAAATGGATATTCACTTTGTATGTAAAAAATTGGCTCGTACACAAGTTCGTGTCCTTCATGTTCCTTCCCGATATCAGATTGCTGATATATTTACTAAAGGACTTCCACGCATACTCTTTGTTGATTTCCGAGCCTGTCTCAGCATACGAGAACCTCCCGCTTCGACTGCAGGGGTGTGATAGAATATTACAAGAATATTCTCGTATCATTGTATATATTTTATATTAGGTAAATTTATATTTCGATTATAATTAGAAAGATTAATTACCTAATTTGTAGCCATATAAATAATAATGCAACATTATATATATTTTACACAATAATCAATGAAAGGGAAATATTCGTTGAATGCCGAATCCTTAGCAGAATTTCTCTAACCCCTATGGCAAGTATCCTTGTATGCATCTTTAATTAAATACTTTAAATTCAAGGAAATCTCATCTGATGAGGATCATTTAAACCTGTTGGAAATTAGCCTTTGGCGGGAGTTGCGACCGACCAACTTTAACGGCTTAAACACTAGTGTTATGTATGTTGGAGAACCCGATTCTTCACACATGCATGATCTACTAAGTACGTAAATACCCGGATGGCCAAGAATCGTCAAATTTCATTGAGAAATGAAAGAGATATTGGTCCACGAAGTAAGGTGTTTGAAGCATGGAAAGTGTGGTATTGTGTGTAATTCTCCCTCATCGGTAGAGGAAGAAAGAATTGTTGTGTATATAAGACTCGAAATTGATTTGGGGTTTGAGACCCCAAGGGGTATCCCATGTGTTTAAAGGAGGGAGGACCTAGATGTGCTTCGGTTCGAGGAAAGACCACACGCGCGCCGCCGCCGCCCGCCCGTCCGGTCCGGTTCCGGTTCCGGTTCCGAGTTCCGGGTTCCGGGTTCCGGGTTCTCGGGTTCTCGGGTCACGGGTCACGGGTCACGGGTCGTGGGTCGTCGTGGGCTGTGGGCTGTGGGCTGTGGGTCTTCTGATATTATCTTTTTGGGCCAGAGAACTTTGCCAGAAGTACAGTTTGATCCCGAAGTTTCCGGATGTACGGTTCGGACGAGAATTCTTTCGGATGTACAGTTTGGTCCCCGAAGTTTCAAGATGTACGAGTTTGGTCCCTCAAGTTTCCAGAATACGGACGGATCAAAGCGAGTTGCCAAGCACTCAATTCAGCCATTTATTTTGGTGAATTACTCCTCCTATAATGGTCAAATCCGTTGGTCTTTTCTCCATTTATGTTGGTGGCTTTACTACCTTCATAATGGCCATTATTTGGCTGTTATGGAGGGCAGTAATCAGCCCCTCCCTCACCTATATAAACACCCCCTTACACCATTGTTGAGCATCAAGGAGAACACCAAAAACAGTGCACGAAAATACACAACCGAAAACACTTTTTTTCCTACAACTTCCAAGCATCATTTCGTTACTCAATATTCTTCACGGTAGTTCTTGAGTTTCCTTTGCTCAAGGGTTCCATTGCTGTTTTATCTTGGGAGACAAATTGTCCAGGACGTATAAAGGATACATACGGGGCAATATTGTCTTAATGACAGAGTGCTACACTCGATTCAGTAAAAACAATTTCCATTTTTCCATCTTCTACAAAACTGGAATTTCCAGTTTTCTTGTGTAACTATTGTAATTTTCAGATTTCAAGTTGAATTATTGAATCTTTGTTTATCCTTTCGAATACTTGTAATAGTTATATACTTCCCGTACTGCATTATAAAGTACCATAGAGCAAAAACTCCCAACAAAACCCATAAGTATAACCTAAAGAAGGCATCTTACGTAATATCAATGTATATATAAAAGTTAAATGCAGGAAACAATGCCTTGACTGACGCTAGTACAAAAAGCTTAACTTGGAAAAGAGAACTCATTAAATAAACTTATAATCACAAAGAAAGAAACACAAAGCCTCGCGCAATCAAAACTAGGCTTAATTAGTTGAACACAATCAAAATACTTTGTTCCTGCGGCGTGGAGCTCTCATCATCTTCATGTTGTTGTTATTCCCTCCGCAGCAGCAACAACACATGATGATGAGGAAGAACAACATCAACACCAACACCAACACAATTAAAATGGTAAAGGTTATTGGGGTTTCTCCACTACTGCACCTTTCCTTATGCTTCCTAACTTCGATTCGTCAGTTCCGAATTCCATGTCTCTAACAAGATATACTTTGAATCTTTAACAGTACTGCAGATTATGTATAGCCTATAATTAGTAGTAGTATTTTATAGTACTAAACATTTCTCTTCCCCTGTTCTCCATTGGAAATTAATTGAATATTGAAGGCATAAAAGATGTATGTGAATTATTAATGCAATAAATTGCACAGTATTTGGGTAACATCAATGGTCACCTATAAGTGTGGAAGGACTACTCGAAAATACATGCATTGTAGGCAATTAACTGAACCTGAAGATAAAATTTACCTCCAAAACTATTTTAACACCATGTATTGCAGTAGTCAGGGTTTGGAATTTCGACTTACTTTAATTAGTTATAGCTTAAAAATGAATATTATTGGCTTACAGTGAATATGCATATCACTTAACCACAATTAAGTGTTAAAAAATGCATATGCTCTTACATCTATTGGCTTACAATGAATATGCACATCACTTAACCACAATTGACACAAGCTGTTACTTTTAAAAATTACTTTAACAAATATATTTCTCAGAATAAATACATAAGTTTTTACAGAATGGCCAAATAGGGTCATAACAAAACGGAAAACCACAAATTGGATTCAATCAAATTCTCTCTCCATCTCAAAATATTTATTGTCCTTGTTAAAAAATATTTGTCTCAAAATACTTATTATTTTAACAACTCAAAATAAAATTAATTATTTTACCCTTGGCGTAATTATTTTTGAATACTACAAACACCTCAATAATGACACATAAATAGAGTAATTCTATGAAGAGACATTATATTAAGATATAAATAAGAGTGAAATAGTCAAACGACTCCTAATTAATGTTTCTTAAGAGACGTGTAAATGAACAATACAGACAAGTATTTTGAGACAAAGGGGGTTTTACTTTCTTGGAATGGAGATTACAGAAATTAATAATATCTGGGGTTGTTCTCGTAGACATGCCTTGATATCGTTGCATTATTATTCTTACGGCGGGGAGCTTTCACATATCTCTTATTCCCTCTGCAGCAGCAACCACAAATTAGGGACAACAAAATCAGCACCAACCCAATTGAAATAGTAAAGGCTACTGGAGATTCCATCCAAATTTTCACCATATTTGAATTTTTAAGTGTCTCCTTTGCAGCTTTCCTTATGCTTCCTATCTTCAATTCGTCTATGTCGAATTCCATATCTCTCTCTACAATTCCCAACTAAGATGCAACTCTTAATTTCTTGAAGAAAAAGAACTAATGGCCTTTTTTCCCCTTCCTTTGACAGACTTTTCGTTTAAAAATTAGGAGGATCAAGAGTGTTTCTAAACAATTTGGCAAGGTTTGATATTAATTGTCATCACCATTCCACCCAACTTTGATGTAACAACATTAATTATTGGCTCGGTACACTCATAAAAGCGACAACTTTGTTAGCTTGGGATGCACCTAAGGGGAAGAGTGGGTCCCGCTTTGATCAAATTTGCAATTATTTTATTTTATATAAGACGTAGACATAAATATTAAAATATATAAAAAAATTGACGTTGCTTAAATATATATAAGTACTTCGTAGAGCACTGATTCAGTAGGGGTAGATTGGTATGCGGAATGGAATAAATAAAAATATCGTATGAGTTGGAATATTTTATGGTATTATTTTAGCCTATCTTTTATATGGGATAGTAACCTCATCCTCATTGTTTTAATATAAATAATGAAATAAAATAATTTTGTGATTAATTAATATCAATAGTCAAATGATGGATATATTCTAAAATTATTATTCTTATCACATCAACCAAACAATCTCTTCATTAGTCAATATTTATTATTTGTACCCGCAAGGGTAGCCAAGTTGGTGTAGCAGTAGAGCGCGGAACCGCAAGGTCACGAGTTCGATCCCCTGCATAAACCTTCTTGGTTGAGCCTGTCACACATGGCTTGCCAAGTGTGGTTAATTGACTGACGTGGTTTGCAGGCTATTGCGTCAGTCCGGGGTTTACTCTGTGCGCACTCGAGAGAGTAACGGCTGCGGGTTCTTCGTCAATAAAATATTTATTATTTGTCAAAAGAAAAGTTGTGTGTAGGACCGAAAACCAGGTTCATATATGATATATCTTAAACTTGCAATTTTCTTATTCATTGGTCAATTTCTATTATTTTCCAAAAGAGTAGTTGCATGTAGGACCGAATAGAAACTTCATATATGATGTAAAAGATAGGTAATACAGTCGGTCAATGCTACATACAGGTGCAATTATGGTTATAATAATCTCTGTTATAACTTATAGTCTAATAATAAAATATTTTAGTAATATTTCTAATAAAGCTATTATTTACTCATTTGGAGAAAAACTAAAAAAGTTATCAATAAAATATGTTATTAATGAATATTAGTATTATATTTTAATTGTAATTATTAGTCATGTATATTTATGATAGTAATAGGATCTTTATTGTATTAGAATTCCGCCTTGTACACACTATATATATTTGTAATAATGAGTAAAGACTCTCAAGGGAGATTAATACAATCTTACATTAGTATTATTATTCGTGAGAAGGTTGCCCTAGGGCATGTTAAAGTGTCGCATGTATCTTCTGTATATATTTATGGTACTAATAAGATCCTTATTGTATTATGACTCCGTCTTGTACACACTATATATATTTGTATTAGTGAGAAAGACTTTTCAAGAGATATTAATACAATCTTACATAAATAATAACGTATTGGATTGTGTTTTATTAATATGATTCAAATATTATTTTTTCAATAAGCTATTGTTAAATTGATTTGGTCTTTTTTCATGACTTCTTTAAATGAGGTTATCGTGTACAAAAAATGATGCGCACGCCTTTGACATCGAATAGGAAATTAAAATTGGTCCCCTTATAGTATAATCTTAGACAATTCTTATTTTATGAGCTAACTTTTATAGTTATCTGAAATTCATTTCCTATCAAATTTCGTTGTAATTGTTTTCACTTTTTCATTTGTCCCTATTTGATATACTGACGAATTTCATGGTCAGGCTGAAAGCTTTAAAGACACAATTAATTTAGCTAAAGCTGGAGGGTGAAAGAATGTAATTGAATGAATCCCAATTATATCCTGATTAATATACGTATAAGATCTGAGCTATTATTACGGATGATTCATCCCCTTAGTCTAACAAATACCATGATTTTCTTTTTGCAAACAGAGTTCTATTGCAATTCACATAACATTATAAGAAACCAAAACACATAGATACATACATGAACTTGAAGTTGAACTTGAACTTGAACTAGAACTATATATATATATATATATATATATATATATCAGAAAATAACTTTCAAGCGTAATGCAATACACCTATGTTGCTCGGACTCTTTTTTGGACAGTCCCAACAACATAGCAATACACAATCAAATAACCTGACAAAACATATATTGATATAAGAATATCACCACTATTAGATGTTGCTATAGGAATGTAAATATTTATTGAATTTAAATTTATAAATTAATTTGGACTATATTAAATTCAAGACAATAGGTCAAATACATTAGGCTAGTCAAGTTGAAGATTAAGAACGAAGTCAAATAAGGCATTCAAGATCAAATTACTTGTTCGTGACAAATAATTCAAATCCAAATACGAAGATTTAAGATCAAGCTACTCATGTCCTTGAATCCAAATCAAATTCAAATTCAACATAGTTTATATTATTATTGAAGAATCAAATGATTATATAGAGATTGTAACACTCAACATACTTGAAATCAAATATTATATTTTGTTACTGATTTTTCTGTCTTGAATTATTATTTTTCTTGACTCAAAATTTATTGGTTACAAATTTTGACACGCCCAGTGGGACGATCTCTACCTCTCATCTCTTCAGATTAACCATCAAATTTCAACAACACTGAAACAACATCCAAGAAGATCAACTCCAAATCCACTGTTGTTAAGGCTACTGATTTCAAGTTTTCCTCTGAGGTGGAGAACATACTGGATACTACTATGGAAAGTTTGGGACCAGTCACCAGGAGCAAAGCAAACTTGCTAAGACATCAAGCATCTCAAGTGTCGTCCGCATCAGTTCTTGTATTCGAACTTCAATCATCAAAGGGGGTAAGGTTCTTTCTAACTGAATTAGAAGGAGAGAACATCGCTGAGATAGTTGAAAAGACGTTGGCTACGCTTAGCCCATTTCAAACTAAGAATCGCAATATTCAAGGTGATAATGATGCCTTAATCACCATATCTGCTCCAATCATTCCATGTAACATGTTCCACTCGAATTTCAGTTTGAGGAAAAAATCATATTTTGCTCCATCATCTACAACAGCTCTCCAAGCAATGATGACTAACACCTCAACTGTTGAAGAACAACTTGCAAGCTTGACGAAGACAATTGGCGAGTTGACGAAATATGTACAAAATCAAGATAATCAAATTGTCAAGTTGATAGACATATTTGATAGTGTGATGGAGGGAGATGCAAGTCATGCACCTGGAAAGCTCCCTATGGCACAATAAAAAGAAGACCTACCTACGAAGCAAGTACATGTTGCTGAAGAACTACAAGTATCCTCTGAAGGATTAATTCCAGCTCGTCAATTGAAGGACTTTATTATGGGGACCATCAAAGATAAGTATGGTATTGCTGCCAATTCTTCTGTTACATATGCTAAGCCATATATTTTGAGGAATGAAGGGTTGAAGATGCCTGTAGGTTATTAACCTCCAAAATTTCAACAATTTGATGGTAAAGGAAATCCGAAGCAACATGTTGCACACTTCGTCGAAACTTCCAATAATGCTGAAATCAATGGAGATTGTCCTGTTAAGCAATTTGTGCGCTCCTTGCAAGGCAACACTTTTGACTAGTATATAGATCTCGAGGTTGGTTCCATTGATAGCTGAGAGCAACTTGAACATAAATTTTCAACCGCTTGTATAACACAAGGCCTATTGTAAGTATGGTTGAACTCACGAATATACGTCAATGGAAGGATGAACATGTCATTGATTTCATCAGTCAATGAAGGAATGCAAGCCTCAATTACAAAGATAGACTTAGCGAGGATTCTGGAATAGAAATGTGTATCTAAGGAATACACTGGGGACTTCTTTATATCCTGCAAGGAATCAAGCCCAAGTCCTTTAAAGAATTAGATACGCGTGCTCATGATATGGAGTTAAGCATGTGCTCAAATGGAAATTAAGGGTCACCCGTTTACGAGCCTCGTAAAGGAAAGGATAAATTAAAAGTGAAGAGAGGGGGTAAGTTTGTGCCAAGTCTGAGGGCAAAGAGTCGATGAATGTCAATGCCGCTCCATTAAAGGTCACCACAAAGCTAAGCAAGAAGCAGAGTGTGAAGACTACGTCTTTTCAAACTTATGCCGGCAGATAGTTAACTTTAAAGGAAATACAAGCGAAAGAGTATCCATTCTTACACTAAGATGCTCCAGCAATATTTGAAGAACTCCTTGCATTGAAACTTATTGACTTACCTGAAATGAAGCGACCAGATGAAGCCGAGAGGACTAGTGATCCAAATTACTGCAAGTATCATCGGTTGATAAGTTACCCCATTCAAAAGTGTTTCATCTTCAAAGAAAGGGTCGTGGACTTGGCCCATGAATGAAAGATATTGCTCGAAGATGAGAAGAAAAGCTCGAATCAAGTATCTATCACATTTGGTTCGATGGATCCCATAGTTCTTTACAACTTTATCGAAGTACATAGATGTGGATATATTCTCACTGCATCACCACTAAAGATGATTATATTTGGTGACTTTGACTCCATTGATGTTACCAAGCCATTGCACCTTCCTATGATGAATGAAGAAATGCAATCTCAAGATGATTAAACTAATGATGAAGGATGGACTCTGGTGACTCGTCAAAGACACTGCAAAATGAGCTCACGAAGAGAGTCAAGTAAACAAGTGACAAGAGGAAAGATGATGAAAAGACCCAAGAAGTCAAGGGTAAAGAAGAATGTGAAGAAGTCAAAGATCGAGGAGACTCAATATCAAAAGCCACGTTGTTCGATTACAGTGGGGGAATTCTTGCCAAGTTGGTTTCACAGCAAAATTTCTCACTATGATACCAAGGCCTCATGTTGCAACATTGATGAAAAAGAGATGAAAAAGGAAGAACTAGTATTGTCATCACCTCTACTACCTGAAAAGTTTACCGAGGCTCTCTCTGAAGAAGTGGACACTTATGATGTAGAAATCATTTTCGCTAAAGATGATTTTTTGTTAGGAGAAAAATTGCATAATCATCCTTTATATATGGTTGGATTTGCGTGAGGGCATAAAGTGAATAGAATTATGATTGATGATGGGTCTGGAGTCAATATTATCCCAATTCACATTGTGAAGGAGCTTAGAATCTCAGTGGATGAACTATCTGAAAGTCGTCTAATTATTCTAGGATTCAACCAAGGGGGCAAAGAGCTATAGGCGCTGTCAAATTGGAAATCAATATAGGCGATATGTGATCCAGCGCATGGATGCACGTGATTGATGCAAATACCACATATAATATTTTGTTAGGAAGGCTATGGATACACTAGAACAAAATGGTTACATCCACCTACCATAAGTGCTTTAAGTACTTTAAAGATGGGGTCTAAAAAAAGATAGTTGCTGATGATGAACCTTTCGTAGAGATAGAAGCACACTTTGCAAATATAAAATTCTATTTAAAGAATCATATCTCCAATGAGGTCAAAGTTGATAACGCAGTTCCAATCAAAACGATAGATATTGTAATGAAGGCTAAAATAGCAGCTGAAAAGGTAAAGATCATAGTTGAAAGAAATCAAGTGCTTTCTGATATGAATAAGGTACTGAAGATAAACTTTGCATCTTCAAGTAAGAAAGTGACTCTTGTTCTTCAATATGTCCCAAAGGTAAAGAAGGTTGAAAGCCAATCTTCTGAGTTGCAGCATAATGTGGTAAGTGGGTTGACCTTTCCTTTAAAGTGAATTGATGCAATCAAGTCTCTCCAAAACAGGTGGAAGGATTCATCAAATCATCCAACCACAATGAATCACTTCCTAAAAAGCACACAGATGAGGGTTTTGACCTAAACGCCTATAAGTTATTGGCGAAAGCTGGGTACAATCCCAATGAACCTTCTAAATTAGCGAAGCTCCCACCAGAAGCAGATGGAAAGGGAAACCATGGGATAAACCCTACTCAAAAGATGATGATAGAGAAAGGGTATGTTGTTAAACAATCGCGTGAAGGTTTGGGTTATAAACAACCATCACCCATACGCATCTCTATAAGAAGGGAAAACAACAACTACATTACTACTAAAGATAGTCTATGACGTCTAACAAAAGGACTTCTGTGTTTGATCGTCTTACCAACCCAACTCTACGAACTTCAGTGTTTGTAGGTTGGGACCATTGAAGAAGCAACATAAGCGTCAAAGAAATAATAAAAGGATGGAAGCATCTATATATGCTAAAAAAACAAAAAGGGTTGTCGAGGATTGCCCAAGTTTGATTCCTTCTTGAATGAGGCGAGAAATGAAACTTATAGTTTCATGTGGAGAGGTCCTCAAGGCAAAAATGCAATATATAGTCCATACTAATGAGCATGATGAATATGAGGAAAGTATAGGATCATCATATCACATCTCTATATGGGATGAGCAAAGTACCATGTATCATGCGAGAATTGAGGGAAATTATGTTGATATTCACATATGTCATCACATATATTTCAATAATGATGATCCCCAAGAAGATGAAGACATCGAAAACGCACCGCCTGAGTTTTAAGAAAGGGTAAAGACAACGGTTGATGCATAAAAAAAGTCCATCTTGGAACTGTTGAAGATCCAAGGCCCACATATGTAGTTGTCTCGCTAAATGTTGATGAAGAGAACAAGTATATTGAGCTACTTATGGAGTTCAAAGACATACTTTCTTGGAGTTACAAAGAAAAGCCAGGATTAGACTCTAAAATTGCAATCCATCGTCTCGTTATAAAATGAGGTGCTCGTTCTATTAAGCAAGCTCAATGTCGCATCAGACCTGAACTAGTTCCTTTGATTAAAACTGAAGTCAACAAGATCATTGACGTTAGTTTCATTCTTAAAGTTAAGTATCCCACGTGAATTTCAAGCATCGTGCCTGTTAGAAAGAAGAATGGCCAGATCCGAGTTTGTGTTGACTTTAGGGATCTTAACAATATATGCCCTAAGGATGAATTTCCTCTTCCAATTCCTGAGCTTATGATTGATGCTACGATCGGATATGAGATAATGTCTTTCATGGATGGTTTGTCTGGATACAATCAAGGTTGCATGGCACCAAAAGATGAAGAACATACTACTTTCTGCACTCCTAAAGGTATATATTTCTACAAGGTAATGCCTTTCAGTTTGAGAATGCTGGTTCTACTTATCAACAAACCATACAGAATATTTTTGGTGACATGCTTCATAAAAACGTCTAGTGCTATGTTGATGACTTGGTGGAGAAATCAAGGAAGTGAGATGACCACTTGCAAGATTTGAGAATGGTGTTCGAACGGCTATGAAGATACCAACTCAAAATGAATCCTTTAAAGTGCGCCTTTGGAGTTTCTTCTGGAAAGTTCCTCGGATTTATTATTCGACAGTGAGGGATCAAAATTAATCAAGCTAATGTAGATGTTATTTTGAAAATGCATGAGCCCAAGGCTATTCATGAGTTAAAAATTTCAAGGGAAGTTGGCATATCTTAGGAGGTTCATTTCAAATCTTGTTAGTGGATGTCAACCATTCAGTCATCTTATGAAGAAAGATGTACCTTTTGAATGAGACCAAGCTTGCACAAATGCTTTCGAGAGCATAAAATCTTATTTGATGAAGCCTCTAGTACTTCTAGCTCTGATACCAAAAAAGTCATTGATATTATATATTGCGGCAGAAAAAAGGTTAGTAGGAGCACTTCTAGCCCAAGAAAATAATGAAGGAAAAGAAATTCCATTTATTACTTGAGTAGGATGATGACGCCGAATGAGATATATTTACATATCGAGAAGTTATGTCTTGCACTCTTATTCTTAATTCAAAAAATGAAGCATTACTTCCAAGCTCCTGTTGTGTGACTCGTCTCGAAAGCAAATCCTACCAAGTCTGTCATGTCTAAACTAGTCTTAAGTAATCGATTAAAAGGGTGGTACCTCCAATTTCAGCAATTTGAAATTATTATCCAATTCAAAAGGTCGTAAAAGGACAAGTGCTAGCAAACTTCTTGGCCAACTATCCAATTCCAGATGATTGGGAGTTATCTGATAAGATACCTGATGAAGATGCAATGCTTATAGAAATTCAGCCTCTTTGGAAGATAAACTTTGATAGCGCTGCACATTGTGAAATAGCTGGTGCTAGAGTAGTGTTTGTCACTTCTTATAGGGAAGTCCTGCCATACTCTTTCGCCCTAACACAACACTGCTCCAATAATGTCGTTGAATATCAATCACTCATACTTGGGCTTGAAATAACTGTTGATATGAAACAATTGCAGCTACAAGTTTTTGGAGATTTCAAGTTGGTGATCAATCAAGTCTTGGGTAGTTATGAAGTCAAGAAACCAGAGTTTCTTCCATATCGCAACTATGCTAAAAAATTGAGAGGTTGGCTTGGAGAGGTGACTATTCAATATGTTCCTAGAAAGGAAAATAAGAAAGCTGATGCATTAGCAGGTTTGGCTTCTGCATTAGTATCGTCTGATCAAATGCAAGTCATTGTTTGCCAAAGATGGGTAACACCTCCACCAAATGATTATAAAGAATAAGTTGAGCTTTTCATCGCCACTTCGGAGGTGGAAATTGAAGACTGGAGACAACCAATAATTGATTACTTGTGTTATGGGATATTGTCAGAAAATCTTTAAAGGAAGATAGAAATCCGACGATGAGCCCCTCACTTTCTTTATTATAAGGATACACTCTACAGACGATCATTCAATGGAGTACTCTTACGTTGTTTGGGGGCAGATGAGTCCATCCAAGCTATGCAAAAGGCACATTCTGGAGTATGTGGGGCGCATCAATCTGGGCCAAACTTCATTTTCATAAACAAGAATGGGATTTTATTGGCAAACTATGGTGAAGGATTTTTTGGATTACGCTCGAAGGTGTAAAGCTTGTCAATTCCACGCTAATTTCATATATCAACCACCAAAAATATTGCACCAAATAGTTGCTTCATCGCCATTTGAGGCTTGGGGTTTGGATGTTGTTAGGTCATTGCCAAAGTCTTCTGGGGGACATTTGTATATTCTGGCTGCAACTGATTACTTCTCAAAATGGGTAGAAGTTGTTTCACTTAAAGAGGTAAAGAATGAGAATGTGACAAATTTCATTCGAGTTAACATTATCTACCGTTTTGGCATTCCTCGATATATTTTGATCGACAACGGTAAGCCATTTGATAACAAGTTGATGACCAAGATTTATGACCTTTTTGGCTTCAAGCAATGTAACTCCTCTATTTATTATGCTACTATCAATGACCTCGCTGAAATATTTAACAAGACACTATGCAACCTGTTTAAGAAAGTCGTCTCCAAATCTAAGAGAGACTGGCATGAAGAATGGAAGAAGCTCTTTGGGCGTACATGACTACATATCGTACACCAACGCAAACGACTCCTTATTCTCTTATTAATGGAGTTGAAGCGGTCCTTCAACTTGAGCGTCAAATCTCATCATTGCAGCTTGCTATTCAAGGACTCATTGATGAAGAAAATACTAGGTTATGCCTTGAAAAATTGGAGGCTCTCGATGAAAAGAGGCTAGAAGCTCAACAAATCCTGGAAGGCTATCAAGCCCGTATGTATCGATCTTTCAATAAGAGGGTTCACCTTAGATGCTTTTAAGTGGGTAATCAAGTTCTTGTTGTAAGAATATCCATTATTACTTCTCGTCGATCTGGAAGCAAGTTCTCTGCTAAATGAGATGGGTCATATGTTATGCAAGAAGTATACTCAAGAGGCTCTTACAGGCTTGTTGACTCAGAAGGTTTGCAGATTGGCCCCATCAATAGGAAATTCATGAAGAGGTACTATCCTTGAAGAAGAAACACCACGCTTCTTAAGGCACGAGCATAAACTGCATGTCCGCTCCTAACCTGCAAGAGTATAAACTGTGCACGACCTAAAAATGAAATTGCCCAATGCCCACTAGGTTGAAAATCTCGCAAGAGGTGGCCTAGGCAAAAGTTAGGACTCAAAAAAATGTCTGCTAGGTTGAAAATCTCGTAAGAGGCGGCCTAGGAAAAAGTTGGGACACAACAAAAAAACTCATTTTTTCTAAACTACGATATGACATGATCCTCTTCACTGAGGTATGTAGGCAGCTTAGAGTTTTATTCTAAGTTCGGTCGCATGAGTAAAAAAAATACATGGTGTTATGTGGTGATTGAATTGAGTTGATCAAATTATGGAATAAAATGTCTCAATGTTGAGAGAGTTTAATACGTCGATCACAAGTGAAGGATATAAAGAATCAATTGTTATTTGTTATCCAAAGCCATGACATTAATTATAAGAAAGAGTCGTTGTTAAGTCATTCTAAATGTCCCCGTCAAGTTGGAAGAATCGCTTCATTACAGACGATACCGATAAATAATCATGAGTATCCATCCAACTTGAATTGAGCCTCTATACTTGGCATACTTATAATATGTTTATTGTGTCATACCGTTTGTAATTATGAATCTTCTAACTCAAGATATGAATTTTTCGGCAACAGTGCGTGAAACTGAATCTGCCAGCATACCGATATCTAAGGTGTATTTCTAGAATTTATGTGGGACGTTTTTAAAGGTATAAAATTCCAAATTTTGGACACGTCTTAGATATGGAAGTCTAGTTTATGTGGAACTAAACGGATCGTGATTTAGATATTCCTACATCAAGATATAAATATTTTGGTGAAACCGCGTGAATCTGAATCTGCCAGCATGCTGATATCTAATGTGTACTTCTAGAATTTATCTGGAACGATTCTGAAGGTATAAAACTCTAAAATTTGGATATGTCTTAGACATAAAAGTCTAGTTTACGTGGAATTAAACGTATTGTGATTTCGGCATTCCTACATAATGATATAAATATTTTGGTGAAGCCGCGCAAATCTGAATCTGCTAGCGTGCCGATATCTAAGGAGGACTTCAAGAATTTATCTGGGATGATTCTGAATGTATCCAACTCTAAATTTTGGATATGTATTAGATTTAAAAAATCTAGTTTTCTTTGAATTAAACGGCTCGCAATTTTGATATTCCTACATCAAGATATGATTTTTTGGCACAAAGAGGCAAAGCTGATGAACAATGTTTAAGAGAGATTTGGAGCCTAACAAAATGAAATTAGTGTATCAGAATATATATAGCATTCTTGATGAAGCAAAACGTAGAAACAAAAACACATCAAGGAGAATGTGCAATCTAGAGCAAAATAGATGAAGTCTTTATTTCTAAAAATAACATCCACGAATCAATCAAATGCAAGAAAAAAAGGAAGAAATAGAGCAACTGAAATACTTTCTATAGACTAATCTAAACACAATTTGTAATTGATTAAGTCTTGATGCATAGCTTCCAGGCGCTCCTTCTTTTGTTCTAAATCAATCAAGTTCACCATTCGACAAGTCTGCATCATTGCATGCGTCGAACTCCTTTCCAGCCGTCAAGGCTCCTAATCTGACTTCTCTCTCGGTAACTTCTAAGAGGACTTCTAAATTCTTCTTTTGGGTGCGCAACTTTTCTATCTTCTTTTTCACCTCATCTAGAGATTGACGGATAGATGAAACTCTTTCAATCTTTTTGTGTTCTTCAAACATGGCATTTGAAAGACACTATCCAGCTGCTATAAATAGCTCTTTTCTTGCAGCTTTCACATCTTTATCATGTAGAGTTTATCGTGCCTTATCGTACGAAATGGCAAGCTAAAAAAAGGACTTCAATAACTTCATCAAAGGGGAAAGATTCACATCCTTGCAATCCATATCCTTGAGAATCACTTGGACTTCTTCTTCAAGAGAGGAAGCACGATCTACATCAATTTCGGAAAGCTTACCCTGGACCACAGTCCAAAAATTAGAAATAAACACCTTTCAGTAGTTTAAGACAATCTTATTTCCATCAAACACAAAAATTGTAGCTGTTGAACGTGTGTGAAAATTATAACTCAACTTTTCTTTCACTCCATCATGAGAAACAGAAGTTTTCTCTTTTTCCGCCTTAGTTGTAGAAGATGATTTTATTGGGTTCGGATAAAAAATAAACTCACCACTCTCCTCTAACCTTCCTCGTTGTAATGGTCCAACACAATTTGGCTGCATAAGAAGGACAAATAGTTAGTAAAGGTCATTATCGCATGTTTGGCAAACTAAATGATTTAATTATATCTTTTTAATAAGAGTTGTCAAAGTCCTCGAAGGACTATCAACGCTGTCATAGATTTCAACCACATGTGAATTAGTGTATTCTAATCTGCTTGGACATGCTCTCACTCTCTTAAAATTATGATCTCTATGACTGCTATCGCTTTCATCTGGAGATGGTCACTTATTAGAAGCAAGAGAAACTACACTTAACAGAAATGAGTCTCTTGCCACCTTGGTGGCCTTGATCATACACATGTTCAATTGGAGCTTTTATAAGTAATTGTTGTCCTTTTCCTTTGTCTTGGTCGGATAATATGGCCTCTGAAGACAAGAAATTTTTAGCCTTTGGGGTTGCAATGCTACATCCTTGATGTGTCCTCTAAAGGTGTGTTAGAAATTGGCCCAACCGCATCCACCAGAGATTGAAAATAGCCATAAAAAAATTCATGCATTTTTTACCACCAGATCTTGTAGTCATCGGCAAAAAGTCTCTTCACATTAGGAGTAATAGGAGGGAAAATCGCACGGGACATGGACTTGAATAACACACAAATCCCCCCAAATCTGATTCCTTCAGCTAATGAGGCACTCCGATAATCATTTGTCAAAGCGCCTGAGATTTTTTGATAAAATCCAAATTGACGGCTAGATCTATGTGGGCTATATGGCTCAATAATGACTAACTTGTCATTCCTTAAAAAGAGATAGTCAAAGGGGATGCTTATAAAATAATTTAATTTCAAATCTCGTGCATCATTATCATCAACATAGTTGTAAGGCTCAAAATTATTTAACATAGTTGAAGTACAAGCTACACTATCTCCTTGATGGATGCGCTTCCTTGCATCATTTTTGTCGAAATACCGCGCGACATCCTCTCCTGTATATGCCACCATCAGTGGATTAGACGGTCCATTTGCAAGCATAAAATTAGTTTTGAAATAATGCGCAAGCCAACCTTAAACATAATGGATGGGAAAATGAACTTTAATAAGGTCAAGGCATGACAAACATGAAATCTTATTAAGGTTATTATAAATATTTGCCGTCATCGCAGTAGCAATCTTAAAAGTCCCGGATCGAAAAAGTCACCTTCTTCGGAAGGAAATAAAAAGGCACACAACCAACACGATAAAAATGATGCGAGATACGTATCGTCTCTCTTTCCAGGCCTCACCCAAGTTTATAAAACACAACTTCTTCTTCTTTTGACCATTGGGATACGTCAGGTATAACTCTCGTGGGATTGTGTGTTGATTTAAAGCATGCAGATTTCCTCTCCCTCTGTGGTGGAGCAGGTCCATACCTTAGAGCTCTATTGTACCAAAAAATTATCCACTTGCTCAGAGAAACTCTTGAGTTATCACTCTTGCCCTCTTGTAGATAATAAAAAGTTGCAAACAAATATTCACAAACTCGAGGAATATATCTCTGATCCTTCACGTCAACACTTGTGTGTTCTTTAATTTCAGGGATAATCTCCTCATAGAAAGAACCCCTAATTGGCGAACCCCAAGGGTATATAAGTCCCATAAAGAAATAGACAATTTCCTGACGGATGTAAGAAGTGTATTCGTCTTGGGGCACCACGCTTCACAAAATGTTTGTAATATATTAGAATTCCGATCATTTTCAAGGAAGTGAGTCTCAGACCGTATGTAATTATCAGCCGTTCGGACTCATGTGCCTTCCAGAACCAGGGGTATTCGAGCCTGCTGCGTACGATTAGCCAACCTTGCGGCGGCAAAAGGATAGGCATAAATGGCATCATAAATATCTACTTCAATTAAGACTTCTTGAATTCTATTGAGTGTATACTCGGCCTACTCCAAATACCTTGAAATGTGACAATATTCACCCTCGTACACTACTGTCTCTCTCCAACGTGTTTCTCCACGAACTATGCGACGACCCAAGCTCAGAAGGGAGCTTGCAATATTTGTATAGCGGTGGTTGGGTGCCTGACGAGACCACATTTGAGAAGATCGAGGTGAAGTACATTTGCATTTTGAAGTCCAGTTTGCCATATGAAGTGAGTTTGAAGACGTGGCCATGAACCTGCATACCATCCAGTTAAAGGAGTATGAACCAACAATTTTGTTTGTCTCGGTACACCACCGTCATTGCTCTCAATAATAAGATACTTAAGTTTGGATAAGGGAGAAGTGTAGTCTCTAAAATTCACCATCTTGTTGAGCTGCAAGGACAAAAGAAGTCATCACCATCCAACTCAAAAGTACATGAATGGATATAAAGATCATAATAGATAAAATTATAACTAAAATCTTAAAGCGTGAATGAAATTCATCCTGTATTACGTCTTAAGCCTGGTTTCTTTCAGAATCATAACCAAAATCTTAAAGCGTGGACGAAATTCATCATGTACTACGCCTTAAGCTCGGTTTCTTCAAGAATATGACCAAAATCTTAAAGCCCGGATGAAAATTCATTATGTACTACGCCTTAAGCCTGATTTCCTCAAGAACGTAACTAAAATCTTAAATCGCGGATGAAATTCACCATGAACTACGCCTCAAGCCTGATTTCTTCAAAGGACATAACCAAAATTTTAAAGTGCGGATGAAATTTATCCTGTACTACGCCTTAAGCCTGATTTCTTCAAAAGACATAACCAAAATCTTAAAGCGCGGATGAAATTCATCATCTACTACGCATCTCTCCAAAGGGTCACACTGATCATGATTTGTAAAAAAAAAAAAAGATGCAAATCATAGAAATATATTGCAAAGCCGAGATAAGCTTAAAGCATGCAAAAACATTATCATTGAGCCATGATTTGAAAAAGTCATGCTTCTTTATTCCTTACAACTATCTACCAAACACTTTAAGGATGATGGAATAAAAAAAAAAATACAAGGATGCCTGATACACTTGGAAACCAACAATTACGCATGAACAAAAGCAGTGCAGAAAAGAATTTTCAAGAAACTTAGCAAAATAAATACATGACTATCGGTGTCTCTTAGCAAATCCTCCAAAGATGTAGTCTCAATGGAAGGAGGCTGGTCAATAAGGGTACCAGTCTCCTAGTCCTGAACTAATTCTAACACTTGATAAATCAACTATCTTTTGGGATAAGGACAAAAAATCCTTTTTGTAGTCTTAACACTTCCTATAATGTTTATCAAGAATTCTAAAGACTTGTAGTCTGCAAGTTTCTCTAATGGTGTAGTAGACCCAATAATTACCATGTCAACATTTCAATATTGATGAAATTCTTGTCTTGTCACGTGAAAATATTTTATTCAGCAAGGAATAAATAATGATGGGTCTATAACGAAATAAAATTATCTACAAGAGAACATTTAAAAAAAAAATTGAAAATCACATCGATTTATTTGCATGGATTAAGCTATAAGAGTACATCTCTCAAAGTCAAGTCAGTGAGCATCTTGGACATTGAGCCATCAAACAAATAAAGCAACCTCGTGACCAACAAATTATCCAAACAATTCCTCACTCCATGAAAATGAGCGGACATGCATTAAGACAACACAAAAAAATTATCGCGTTGTTTTACATACTACTTCAAGTCTAGTCTTTAAAAATTAATAAGACAAGTCTTGAAGTAGGAGGACATTTGTAGGAATATAAATATTTATTGGATTTAAATTCATAAATTAATTTGGACTATATTAAATTCAAGACAATAGTTCAAATACATTGGGCTAATCCATTTAAATGGACTACATATGATGAGTATTTTATTAGCCTAAGGTCCAAATAGCTATTAGCTCATCTTATGTCAAATGATGTGGCAATCCAAGTCAAATAAATGAGTCAATAAAATCATGTCACGTGTTAAAATGATGTGGCATTCTAAATCAAATAAATATGCCAATGAAATCATGTCACGTGTGTAAATGACATCTTCAAGCCAATCAAATTGAAGCTTGTCACTAGATGAATATGATTGGTATCAAACCGACCAATCAAATTACACAGCTACACCCTTCCCTAAAACTATAAATAGGGATCCTCATAACTCATAAAGGAGGAAGAATTAAGAACAAGAAGCAAGAAGAGAGCCCGTGGATCAAATACCACATATTTCTCTACAAGCTAAAAATTTAAGCATTCAAGCAATCAAGTTCAAGTTGAATATTAAGAACGAAGGCAAATATCAAGACGTTCAAGATCAAATTACTTGTTCGTGACAAATAATTCAAATACGAAGATTCAAGATCAAATTACTTAGGCCCTTGAATCCAAATCAAATTCAAGATCAATATAGTTTATATTATTGTTGGAGAATCAGAGGATTATATAGAGATTATAACACTCGACATACTTGAAATCAAATATTATATTGTGACTCAATTTTCCTATCTTGAATTGTTATTTTTCTAGACTCGAAATTTGTTGTTTAAAGATAGATAAGATCCCTTCATTTTAATTAAATATTTCTAAGTTTGAACCTAAAAGTAGAAAACCCTTCATAGGGAGCAAAATCGGACTAACAGACACTAGATACCAAATGCAAACAGAAAACAACATCGAGGAAAGCGTAGTGCAATACACAATCAAATTACTTGATAAAACATATAAGGATATTTCCACTAAGGATAGTTTGTCGGCTAGATGAGATCTCTTCCTTCTTAATAAAAAATTTCAAGTTCAAACTTGAAAGTAAAGAAATTTCTGATCCGAAGCATAATCGGACCAGTAAATATCAAATACCGTATAGTTATACAAAAACATACATATTAAGATATCAGAATTACGCATGGAGATCGCGGAAATAATATTTAGGACTGCTTTCAAAATTACGCCTTGGAATCCTTACATTTTTTCTTCCAGGTGCTTTCATAGTCTTCCCATTTCCTCCTCCACCACAACACAAACGAAACAAAATAAAAATCACAAAACCAACTGATGTTTTGAAGGATAGTGAAGAGTTTTGCATGTAACTTTTTGCAGTGGATGTTAGTGGAAGCTGAGAATTTGTTTCTAGTAACCAATCAAACGAGGTCCTTACGAAGTTTGATACAATTGGTGCTGATGTTTTGACAATTTCCTTTGCATTTTTCACTGCAGCTTTTGCTATGCTCTCAACGTTCACCGACTTCAATTTGTCCATTTATTTTTCTCTATTTTTCTTCTCTTTGTCTCTCCACTGATCACTTTGTGTGGGGTGGTTTTTATAAGGGAAACTAACTGAAATATTCTCCGAAAACAAATTAATTACTCGTCCCATATTCCTTTTAAATTAGTTATCCATTGCACTCATTCGCTCAAAACTATTTACCCGATATATTCCTTCGCTCAAAACTCTTTCTTTGTGATACCATCGCAGTATATTTATATACCAAAATGGTATAATGAAGGACCAAGAGAAGGATTGAAGTACTCTTCCACGATACCATCTCAGTATATTTATATATCACGATGGTATCATGGTCCTGAAGAATGTCTCATTGAAGGACTGAAGCAATCCTCCATAATACCATCACAGTATATGTATATGATACAATGAAATCATAGAGTTTTTTTTTTGAGAAAAGTGTGTCTTTTTTTAATAAACGAACATGATCATCCATGATATACCATCTCAGTATATTCATTTACCATGATGGTATCATGTCGGAATAAGAGAAGGAATGAATCAATCTTTCATGATACCAATTAAGTATACTCAGAAGGATTGAAGAATTATTATTTTTTCATGAAGCAATCTTTCATGATACCAATGATATTTTATTAGGAAAATAATGTATTTAAAAAGAAAAGAAATATTTTTATTAAAAAGGGGCATATTTGACCCAATTAAATAACTATAATGACATTTTTGGATCAAACTTGAAAGAAATAATCCCTTCATTATTTTCATTAATGAATGAGTATATATACAATTTACAATTTCCATAATATGGAAAATCCTATTCCTATTTTACTCCCAAAACTCTATTCTATTTGTATAAGAATTCTACAATTATGGTAAGTGTACAATGCTAATTAAATACAACAATATATTACCAAAACTACCCAATTATACACGACTTGTGTTTCCGTGATATACACAGTATACACAGGGCAGTGTATATACCGTGTATATCACGTGTATATTTATCACACACCCGCAGTCATAGCGGACGGTCTTCGTACATTGAGATTGTTCCTAAAATCTTCAAATAGAACCGAGGGAAGACTCTTCGTAAAGATGTCTATAATTTGATACCTGGAAGGGACATGGCAGACACATACTTGTCAACGAGCTACCTTTTCGCAAACAAAATGGATATCCATCTCGATGTGTTTAGTGCGCTGATGTTGAACCGGAAGTAAGCATGGAGCGGGCTAGATAGAACTTCGGGAGAGGATTACTTTGACGAATGAGAGTACCAACGTCATTATAGGCCTCAGAGAGACCAGCAACCATCTGAGAACAAGATGATCGTCACTAACTGGCGCACCAACATTGCGGAGTTGGTCTGCCAATTCTTTCAACCTTTTGCAATACGCTGAAACGTTTGGGAAATTTTCCATATGGACGTGGAAAAATTCCTGCTCAAGTGTAATAGCTCTGAAATTTCAATTATCTTGGAAATGTCACGCAGCCATCGCTGTAGCGTCCGGCTCAATAATCATCTGTAACAGGTCGGTAGAAATAGTGGAGTAAATCCACTGAAGGACAGTGGCATCAAGAGTCGTCCACAACTTAGGATCATCCTCGCGTTTACGCACCTCCGTATCCTCAGGAGCCGCGGAGATTATGTGATTGATAACTTGATGCGAATGTGCGTGATTTTGAACAGTTTGGCCCACGTCGCATATTGGACGTTTTCTATTTCAAGAATAAGAGGGATGTGATTCTTGACGTTAGAAACTATAAGGGCGGGGTGAATTTGATGGATATCCCAAAAAAACACAAGGAGTTGACCGGGGTCGAATTTTATTAATAGTAGTAGAAGGAAAGAGAGGATAGCATAAGCACCCAAAAATCCCGTAAATGAGAATATGATGGGTCCCTTAGGTATAACATTTTGAGTGGGGATTGGTAGGCTATTTGTTCGTTTGGAAGTATGTTCAACAGATAAGTTGTCATTTGTAATGCATGATGCCAAAAGGATGGTGGTAGAGCGGCATGGGCAAGTAAGTTTCTAATAATATTGTTAATGGTTTGAATTTTTCTTTCTACTTTTCCATTTTGAGATGACGTATGTGGACACTAGAGACGAAACGACAAACCATTAGTTTTGCAAAAATTCCAAAAAGGCCCATTATTAAATTCTCTATCATTATCACACTTAATATTTTTACTGTCCCGTTCAAATTGAGTGCGGATATATGCTCTAAAGGATGGAAATGTGGAAAAACTTGTGACTTTTTAAACAAAGGAAACGTCCACAAAAAATTAGGGTAATCATCCAACAACAGAAGATAATATCGATGGGCCGAAGAGCTCAAAACGGGAGATGTCCAAATATCACTATGAATAATATCAAAGGACATAACAGTACGAGAATTAGAAGCAACAAAAGGCAACTTGACATGTTTTCCAAGAGAACAAGAGTGACAAACATGAGAACTACGAGGTCTAGTACACTCAATAAATTTATTATGTTTAAGGGAACCAAAAACAGGTGCTCCCGGATGACCGAAACGTTCATGTCATAAAGAATGAGCTAAAGCTGCAAAAGTGGATGGTAATTTGGCTTGATGTGTGGTTGTGGTGATTGGATAAAGCTCGCCCCAACTATCTGAAAATCTTTCATGGAAAATCCAAATGGATCAAATTCAACATAAACCCAATTATCAATGGTAATTTTTTGAACTGAAATCAAGTTTTTAATTAATTTAGGTGCGTGAAGGACATTTTTCAAAATTAACGGTGGGTTCGGGGAAGACAAGTTTGTAGTACCATAACCACGAATTGGAATTAAATGACCATTTCTGACAATTTTACCATGATTATTGCTCAAATTAAAATAGGACGAGAGATTACCTTGTGAGGACATCATATGAGACGTTGCACCGATGTCCATGTACCAATTTGCGTCGGGTGGAGTAAGCCCAAGAGTGTGCATCGCGGCCTCGATATCTGTCGAGGTTGCCACTACCGAGTGGGCCTGCTGCCACTAGCTCGGCATTGGCCCAAGAATTCCAGCACATAGTTGTTGGACCTATTGACTGCTAGTCTGTTGTGCATGGGCTGCTGGCCTGGGGTTGGGCCTGGCCTAATTTCCCGCGGGGAATGAGTAGGGAGGCACGACCCAGGGCCACTGGCAGACCCATAGTACCGGCCCACTGGGATAGCAGTCGCCCCTGCTGCCACCTCCTCTGCAGCGGTTGTCTCCGCCTTTTCCACAATCGCGGCCACCACCGCAGTTTTTGTTCTCGTTACCGCCGTTTCGGCCCTTCTATCCACGATTTGGCGGCAAATTTTCAAATTGTGATGAACTCTCATTGGACGGAGCGACAACCAAGGCGGAATTTGACACGGTGGCTGTCTTTTTGACAAAACTCGCTTCTTCGAGGATGAGCATAGAACATGCTTGGTAGAATGGTGGAAGAGGATTGCTTTGGCAGATAAGCGTACCTACTCCACTATATGCGTCAGTAAGGTCGGCAACCATTTGTATCACGAGCCGATTGTTAGTTACCGGCGCTCTGACGTTCTTGAGTTGGTATGACACAACCTTGTGTCGTTGACAGTATGAGAACGCATTGGGAAAATCTGCCATATCAGTGGTGGCAAATTCCTGCTTAAGTGTGACAGCCTTGGAATTCTTATTGTCTTGGAATATGTCACGTAAACGTTCTCAAGCTTCTATAGCCATGGAATCAGGCTCAAGAATAGTATGTAGTAAATCACTCGAGATTGTGGCGAGATCCACTGGAAGACCGTTGTATCAAGGGTCAACCATAATTCCTTCTAATGATAGGTCTTTGGCACCTTCTCCTTGCCTTTTTCCGACGAAATTATGTGATGGATAACCTGGTGTGAGCGACAATGGATTTTAAAGAGTTCTGCTCATGCCGCATAATGGACATTTTCCATCTCAAGAGTGATGGAGATATGAAATATGATGTTTGAGACAGTTAGGGTTGGGTGAAAATTGGATTTCGAGTCAGATGTGGCTGTCGGACGGAGAAGGAAAGCCGGCGGCGCAAGGAAGAAGGGGGGGGGGGGCGACGGGTTTGAGATAGAAAATTTTAGGGTTTAGTATCTTTCCCTAGAATCTGATACCATGTAGAAAATATAATTCCTTGCCTTTGTTCATTAATGATGTACAATATATATATAGTGTTACAGAAATATTTACTTTGCTCAAACTAGGTAACTAAGCAATCCTAATTATAAGAGAAATCTAATTCTACCTAATATAGGAGATGTAGAATTATAAATGCAATCTAATTCTATTAAATATGAATGGTTAGTGATCGCTCCAACATGGTGCTAATTAAGAACTGACACTAGCAAGCGTTAGTTTTGAATATTAATTTCTTCGTACAAAGCTAACGGCTGAAGTGTTCTTTTCATAACTACATATATCATGATGATAGATCTCAATTATTGAAAGTGTCCTTTTACTGTATATTGTAACAAATGGGTCTTTCATTTTGAGTATTTGTATTTTAAATTCTATTTAGAGCGTGTAATTTGTAAGTTGATATTACTTGTTTATGATTATTGGTATGTTTTGGGGGTGTGATCAGTCCCGAAAAATTCGGGCATATTTCAGATAAGTTGAACTTAAAATATGGTGCAGAACAACTCATGTACAATATTGCAATCAACATGGAGTTACTAAGAGAGTTAGTGACTTGGCCCGCGATCGTGGAGTCTTGGTTGCTATAATGGAAAGTCTGGCTCAAGCCAACTTTCTCGCGATCGCAGAGCTTTGTCCCATGAACGAATGCACATTTATCTAAGTAGTGTCACGTAACACAACTTCTTAGGAAAAATTTAAATGTGGAGGTCCAGAAGTTTTCAAGCATATCAAGAAAGAAAATATGGTCATTGCTTATAGTAACATTAAAACAAATTAAAAAGAGAAACCTAGCTAGTCATATACTTTCTCAGTCTCAATATTTGTTTATCTTCTTTTATCTTTTTAAAAATCTAAATATCAATTTATTTTATTTAGTTACTTTTATTTCAAAATATCATAGTATTTAATTTTCAATCATACTACTTTGTGCTACTCCTATTGTTATTCCATTAACTTACAAATCTAGGTTGTCTTTTCACAAGATATGTAATCTATGTATTCCAATTTATATTACACACTTTTCTTTTTAGTAAGTTTAAAAAAGAATGACATATTTTTTTATTTGACAATAATTTAACTTTAAACTTTACATTTTACGCTTAACTAGATGATTTATAACCACACAAATATTTTTGACTTATTTTAGATCACAAGATTCAAAAGTTTTCCTTTATTTCTTAAACTTTGTGTCCAGTCAAACTACATCATATAAAATAGAACGGAAGGAGTACTTGTTTGGTAAAAGACATCACTAGATGGACCAACCCTCACAACGTTCTCATGAGACATGTCCTTCAGTACAAGAAACTAAGCCGTTTAGTCCTAGATTTAGTTGAAACTTTGAAAAAATGAGTTTTTGAAGTTGTGTTGGAAAATGATATTTGAAGCTTAAAATTGGGTTTGAACATGCATTTTAATTGAAACTTTTTAAATCTTTTATGAGTGGAAGTGGAATTTCACTAAAAAACTGGTTTGGGTCAGTTTTTGAAACTTGGAAATTTTTTGAAGAGAAATTTTTTAAAACTGATCAAATTTCATAAACAGACAATATTTTCAATTTTGTTTTTGAAAATTTGTATCCAAAATCTAGTAACAAACGAGAGCTAAAGACGACATAACTAAATGAAAATGGTGTATAACATAATACATAGTTATAACTTGTTATTTCGACCAAAAAAAATATAACCTGTTAAAATATTGGTTGTGTGAGGAAATGTTTAACACTATCATAGATAAAACATAAAGAACTTTTAATACATCTGGTTGCTCGGCTAAAATAATTGCAATCGCTAGCTAAATATATAAAAAAATACACTAATTATATTTAAAATATGTATATTATATCTTATATTTCTAAACTATCATTTTGATGGACGGTTATACAGTGTGAAAATCTCAAACATAAATTATTCCTCGGTATTTATATAATTTACTGTAATACTCCAACGAAAAGTCAAATTAAAGCTAGTTTTTTCGCGGATATAAATCAAAGTCGTCATTAACGTTTAAATTATTCATGCAAATACTCTATAATTAAATGCAATACTTTGCCATTGAATTATATTAAAATGTAATACTGTGGATACTCCTTCTTCTCTTATATCCTTTTCTAATAATTTGATTATGAATTTAAGTTGTATACACTGACAATATAATAAATTTTGACACCCGCATGCTTACTAAGTTACTATCAATTATTAACTAGTGTATATATCCGTGTGATACGCCCAAATTACACCTCCGGAAAGGATGTAAAGCGGTCGTTAGCAAATATGGAACCTAACGAAGGTTGGGGTCGAATCTCACAGGGAATACGACAAGAAACGTACAATTTAACTATAAGTCTTAATGATTCACCGATATTTCAAAGGAAAGGGAACAATTATTTGTTTGTTTCTAACTATGATTAATGATGAAGTAACAAGTAATTGAATTAAGGATAGTTAAATAACACAATACCAAGTAATTAAGTTCTTTACTATCAAATTGAAAGGACTAGGATTATAATGCATTCAGGGTAGTATGCAATTAAGCTATTGATCAATTCAAATAAGAAACATTCATGTTCTAAATCATTGGCCTAAATGGGTTATTAAAAGTAAAAATAGGTTCAGAGAATAAAATATGGAATAATAAGCTCAGAAATCTATGCCAAGTATTTATATGGAAGGGACAAAAAGTATAAAATATTGGCTGACGAATCGCTATGCGCCGACCATAATGTGATCGCATAAGGAGTTTGCGGTCGCATTCTGGCCGCGTTCTCATGCCCAATTTTCTTCCCGCTCGATATGCAGCATGTACGTGGTGCAACATTCTTTAGGATACGGTCGCATTCTTCATGAGTCACCGCATTTTTATCTTTCATTATTGTGTCTAAGCTTTGGGTATGCGATCGCATAATAGGTATGCGATGCCGCATTTGTGTCACATTTCTGCCTTTTTCATTTAGCTCACTGATTGATTTCCTCGTGAGTATGCGATCGCATATGAGAGTTTGCGGTGTCGCATACTCATCGCATAGTGCTTGATTTTGTCAACTCTTCTGCTCCAAGTTTTCAATCCTATTGCATTTGCATACAGGGTTTGCGGTGTCACATATCCATCGTATTCAAGTACTTTTCTGAGATTTTTTTACTATTTTGTTCCCTTTTATTCCTTGAGTTTCAAATACCTGAAAACACACAAAAATACTCTAAATAAAGAGTAAACTTGCTTAAAAGACTTCTAAAAGTATAAGGAGTGAGTGCTAATAATCCTAAAACTCACGACTTATCAACATCCCCAACTTAACCTTTTGTTTGTCCTCAAGCAAAGACACAAAACTCTGACTCAAGAGGAAAGACTCGACTCACACAAGACTCGACCACTAACATGATGGATGATGTCGGTTGGTACCAATAATGAGAATATAAACATGCTTCTTCGTTTCGCAAAATCACCTTTCCTTTTCACAAAATTTCATTTGATAGAATTACATGGAAAACACAAGCCTCAAAGTGTGACTAGAGGTTATCACTCTCTTGTTCACACTCATTTTGGTTAGTAAGGAAAGCACAATTGTCAACCCTTTGTCATAACACATGTACCCTCACAAGAAGAAAGTCACACACATAAAGATATATGAAGTAAGCAAGGGACAAGAATCAATCACTCACACTCAACAAAGAATCTTAAGTGCAACAAGTATCAAACAATAGGCTTGCCCTTACTTTCTTTCAATTCTAACTCAAGGTTGATCGTTTGGAGATATCTAAGGACTTTTTCTGTTGTAATGTAGGTTTAGGATAGAGTAGGATACTATTTAGATATGAAGTGACTACACCTTCCTTGAACTCTACACATCTTTTCATGTTGAGGTCATTTCTTTGATTCCTCTTTGCTTCTTTCCTTTTTCTCAACCTTGCAAGATTAGTCTTCCCTTTTGATACCACTTTTATTTCCGAACTTATATTCAATAACTCTCCCCATTCTTTTATCACAAACAACAAATAAAAACAAACACCATATTTTTGTTTCTTTTCAGCTTCTTTTTCTTTCTATTCTCTTTTTTTAAAACAAGAGGTCTTATGAACTACTACACCACGAATTGTTTCCTTCGTATACTTGACATCTCACTCCCAACTTAGGCTTCTTCTCACCTTATTCACATAGATTCTCACCCCAACTTAGGCCAAAAGCCTAAGTTGAGACTTCAAGATCAAGGAAGGGCGGGTTCAAAAGCGGTTAGATGTCAAAAAAAAGTTATGGCTTGTAATGTGGTTACAAAGAAAGGATCAAGGCTCGAAAGGGCTAACTAGGGATAAATTTAATGCTCTCAAAAGGTTAGGAGGATTGCATTTTGAACAAACAAAGAATGCCTAAGTTAATTTCTCCAACAACCATTCTCAGGATAAGATTTGTTGATGTGTGTTTTGCAAACTTGTTGGTGATAGTTCAGGTAGGAAAATTGAACAACTGATAGTTGAGGTGTGTTTTGCAAACTCGTTGGTGATACTTTAGGTAGGAAAAGTAAACAACTGATAGTTAAAGTAGGAAACTTTAAAAAATATGACACTTGAAATGTGTTTTTGACCCTTATCTCAAAATAAAACGACTTAAAACATATAGATACATAATAAAAGCAATGAAACTTATAATTTGATCGTAAACCAGTTGAGAAGCAATTCTTTAGCTTTTACATATCAACATGTTCCTTTCCTTATTAGAGACAAATTAAATGACAAAGAAAATAAATAAATGAGAAACACTACATTTTTTGTTGACATATGTTACATGTTGTTGCCAAAAGTATTTTTCGCAATAACAAAAATTGTTGCATCCGTTGCAATAACCTCCGATGCGAAAAGTTTTCAGAACAACAACATATTAAATTTATTGTCATTTACGTTTTTTCCCAACAATATATTATTTTTTGTTGTCATTTATATTTTTTAGCAACAATATATTTGTTGTGGCTAGAGTTTTGTTGTCAATTCTATACTTCCCTGTAGTGAAAAATGGTAAATAGAAAAACCCAGACTCAAAATATTAAAAATTATATTCTTCTCATAGAAAGTAATTAAACATATTTAAAAGTCTGGAGTTTTAGTAAATAATTAATATCTAATTTTACAATAATAAGTTATTTAATTTGGCTTCTCTTAGTTAAATACCTCAATGTTCTTTAATTTCTTATTTAAAAGGTATATATACAAGTTACAAAATAGGAGAATCCTATTACTATTCTACTCCTAAAACCTTATTCTACTATAATTCTAACTATACAATTATGGTAAGTGTATAAGACTAATTAAGGTAACCTTTACACTACAATATTACATCAATATACATTCCTAATATACCATATATACTTCTGTCCGTGATGGGATGTTACACACTGCCGAGATGGTGGGCTGAAGGCCGAGATGGTGGGCTGAAGCCCACTGTCGAAATCATGTGCCCGTGATATACACTTCTGTATATTGGGTGTATATCACGGGTATATTGCTTGTTTAACACACCCCCGCAATCATAGCAGGCGGTTTTCAAATGCTGAAACTGTCCCTAAAATCTTTAAAAAGGACCGAGGGAAGACCCTTTGTAAAGATGTCTGTAACTTGATATCTTAATGGGACATAACAGATGCGTACCTGACCCCGAGCAACCTTTTCGCGGACAAAGTGAATGTCCATCTCGATATGCTTAGTGCGTTGGTGCTGAACTGGATTACCAGAAAGGTAAATGGCACTAATATTATCGCAATACACCAAGGTTGTCTTCTGAATAGGACAATGAAGCTCTAAAAGTAAATTACGTAACCAACATGATTCTGAGACCACATTGGCGACCCCTCGATATTCAGCCTCGGCACTTGAGCGGGATAGAGTTGCCTGACGCTTCGCAGACTAGGAGACCAAGTTGTTGCCAAGGAACATACAATAGACAGACGTCAACCGTCTGGTGTCTGGACAACCACCTCAATCAGTATCTGTGTATGAGACAAGTGTGGATGGCGAGGAAGGATATAAATCCAAACCATAGTCCAGTGTACCCTGAATATACCTAATGATGAGTTTGATTGCATTCATGTGCTCAATTCGGGGATCATGCATGAATAAACACACCTGCTGGACGGCATACGTAATATCCGGTCTTGAAAAAAGTAAGATACCGAAGGGCCCCTGCAAGACTGCGATAGCGGGTCATGTCCTCATATGGTGCGTCGGCCGCGGCACTAAGCTTGGGCTTTGTATTAACTGGAGTGGAAGTGGACTTACAGGATGACATCCCAGCCCTCTCGATGATCTCAGCTGCATACTTTCTTTGAGACAAAAACAAACCATCTAAATGACGCTTGATGGCAATCCCCAAAAAGTAACTCAGGGGCCCTAAGTCTTTCATAGCAAACTCAGAGCTGAGCATGGTCATGATAGACTGGCGTAGGGCATCGGAAGAGGCAGTCAAAATGATATCATCCATATACAACATAACGTAGGCCAAGGACGAACCACGACGATAGATGAACAAGAAATTATCTGACTTGTTGTGAATGAACCCAATAGTCGAAACATAGTCAGCAAACTGTGTATACTAGGCCCGTGGAGACTACTTAAGCCCATATAAGGACTTCTTCAACAAACAGACATGATAAGGACGGTTGGGATCCCTGAATCCCAACGGCTGATGCATATAGACTGTTTCCTTGAGATCACCATGTAGGAAAGCATTCTTGACATCTAACTGATGAATAGGCCATGCCTTCGAAAGAGTCAAGCTAAGCACAGTGCGAATGGTAGCCGGTTTTACCACCGGACTAAACGTCTCCCCACAATCTATACCAACATGCTAAGTCTTACCATCACCCACAAGTCGCGTCTTATGCCGAGCAAACGAACCATCTGAATTCTCCTTATGAGCAAAAATCCACATAGACCTGATAACATTAATACCAGATGGACGGGGCACTAACTCACATGTCTTATTATCAATAAGAGCATTATATTCATCAGTCATAGCAATGTTCCAATTCGGGTCGTTTAAGGCAGACACGTGATTATGGAGCAAGGGGGATTTAGAGACATTAGAATGTAAATTAAAATGTCTTTTAGGTGTAAAAATACTCCGCTGACTACGAGTGACCGGTCTTTGACTCGAGGAAGAATTGAGTGAATTTTGGGAATTTAGTGGGCTTGGGATGGACTGGCCAGCAGGCAGTGGGCCTGCTGGCCCACGACGGTAAATCTGCTCTAGAGTTGGACCAGTTCCAGAATTGGGCTGGACTGGCCCAATCGCTGGAACTGATCCAATGACGGTAATTGGTGACTGTCCAGTGGGCCCGCTGGAGGATTTTGGGTGCGGAATATGTCCGAAAAATGGTGAGTAATATACGGGGATATACCATCATCCAAAAAATTATACGAACTAGGCTCGGGAGTATGAACTTTAGTAAATGGAAATTGGGTTTCATCAAAAATTACATGGCGATTAATTATGATTTTCTTGGAGGATAAATCAAAACATTTGTAACCACGATGATTAGACGGATAACCCAAAAACACACACGGAGTAGACCGGGCCTGAAGTTTGTTAATTGTGGTGGATGGGAATAACAGATAACATAAGCACCCAAACACCCGAAGATGAGAATAAGATGGATTTTTATTGTATAAAATTTGGAAGGGGGAAGAATATGTCAAACCTTTGGAAGGAATTATGTTAAGGAGATATGTCGTCATTTGAATAGCATGATGCCAAAAATATGGGGGTATGGAAGCATGAATTAAGAGAGTTCGGACAATGTTATTTATGGAACGAATTTTGTGTTCGGCTTTCCCATTTTGTGAAGATGTATGAGGACACGAAAAACGAAAATTGATTCCATTATTTGCACAGAATTCCCGAAACTCCCTATTGTCATACTCTTTTCCATTATCACACCGAATATTTTTTATTTCTCTTTCGAATTGTGTTCTAATGAATGCTCTAAACTTTATGAAGACGGAAAATACTTGAGATTTATTTGCGATGGGAAAGGTCCACACCGATGACCCAACGAACTTAGAACAGGAGACGTCCATAGGTTGCTATGAATAATATCAAATGGCATTGAAGTATGAGTCTACAAATGGCAACTTAACAATTTTTCCTAAAGAACAAGATTAACAAAGTGGAGTACGACTCGTACCCTTACATGAAATAAAACTATTTTTATCTAAAACCGACAAAATAGAGGATCCCGGATGACCAAGACGAGCATGCCACAAAGAAGGAGAAATGGCAGCAAAGGCTGATGGCAAGGCTTGACTCGATGGACTGAAACGGGGCGTGATAGGATAAAGATCTCCCCTACTATCACACCTCATGAGAGGACTCCCCGTCTTGAAATCCTTCACAGAAAAACCAAAATGATCAAATTCAACAGAAACAGAATTGTTAGTGGTGAACTTGCGGACAAACACTAAGTTTTAATCAATTTGGGGGCATGTAAAGTATTTTTCAAGATAAGAGGTGGATTGGGGGGGACAACGTTTTATGACCATAACCCTGAATTGGAATAGAGTTACCATTTTCGACAATTATACCACGAGGGTTGCTCAAATTGAAATAAGATGAGAGAGTACCAGAATAGAATGTCCTATGGGTAGTGGCGCCGGTGTCCATATACCAATTTGGATCCGGTTGAGTTAAACCCAATGTGTGCATCGCGGCCTCGATATCGGTCTGAGCGGGGCCTGCTGCGTGGTGAGTTTGCGGAGGTCGGGGCCTAAGTATTCCAGGACTGGGTTGAACTGGGCCGTAGCTGCTGGAACTGGCGTTACTGGGCCAGTAGACAGTGGGCCGTGTCTGCTGATTGTTGGGCCTGAAAGACTGTCCAGCCTGAGCTGCCGGGAGCTGCTGGAAAATAGGGGCTGCTGGCCCATGGCCCATTGCCCCACCCCCACTGCCATGGGCCCCACTGCTAGGACCATTAGGGTGGAGGTCCACTGTTGACTGGACGGGGCCCACTGCCGGCCTGCTGACCACCGGAACCACCAAAGGAACCGCCGTGTTTTCCCCCGCGGTTTTTGTTATTATTCTTACGATTATTTTTGCCGCCACCATGAGTATGGTTTTGGCCCGAATTATCAACAAAACCCGAAGAATTTGTGGAGGACATCATTAGGACGCTGGGGCTTGCTCCGGTAGCCGCCTTTTCAGCCAAACCGGCTTCTTCCAAAGTAAGTATGGAGCGGGCTTGATAAAAAGCAGGAAGTTGGTTGCTTTGACGAAGGAGAGTCCCAACACCATTATAGGCCTCAGAAAGACCGGCAACCAGTTGTAGAACCAAACGATTATTTGTTACAGGTGCGCCAACGTTACGGAGTTGGTCCGCCAACTCCTTGAGTTTCTTGCAATATACAGACACGTTTAGAAATTCTTCTATGCGAACTAGAGAGAATTCCTGCTCGAGTGTGACAACACGTGAATGTTGGTTATCTTGGAATATGTCACGCAATCTACTCTAGGTAGCCATAGCCGTGGTATCCGGCTCAATAATCGTCTGTAAGAGGTCAACCGAAATAGTGGAATAGATCCACTGGAGAACGGTAGCATCAAGAGTAATCCATAACTGAGGATCCTCCGCGGGAATAGGTGTAGCGGGAGGAATTGTGTGATGGATAACTTGATGGGAGATAGCGTGAATTTTAAACAATTCTGCCCACGTCGCATATTGGACGTTTTTCATCTCAAGCACAATAGGGATATTGTTCTTGACATTAGAAACCATGAGGGCAGGATGAAAATTATTCTTAGACATATTGAAAGAACAAAGAAGGAGGGGAAATTTGGGAATAGTAAGAGAGATTTTGAGAGCGGAAGACGAATTTTGGAAGAGAAACTCGAGGGGGGGGTTCGGCCGAGGAGTGCAAAATTTTGGGAGAGAAAAATTTTTGTTAGACCTAGTCTCTTGATACCATGAAAGAAATAATCACCTTGATTATTTTCATTAATTGAAAGGTATATATACAAGTTACAAAATAGGAGAATCTTATTCCTATTCTACTCCTAAAACCTTATTCTACCATAATTCTAATTATACAATTATGGTAAGTGTATAAGACTAATTAAGGTAACCTTTACACTACAATATTACATCAATATACATTCTTAATATACCATATATACTTCTGCCCATGATGGGCTGTTACACACTGCCGAGATGGTGGGCTGAAGGCCGAGATGGTGGGCTGAAGCCCACTGTCGAGATCATGTGCCCGTGATATACACTTCTGTATATTGGGTGTATATCACGGGTATATTGCTTTGTTTAACAGGAACCATTCTATTTGTTGAGAGAAATAATCACAAGAATATGCATTTAATCAGATTATTTGTCTACCTTTCTATAACTTATAATTGTCGCACTGAACTTCCCGACATGTCCAGGATTGTAGGAGAAAAAATGCTACATATAGTTAAGCAAATATTTCACTTGATAAGTTAGTGATGTTAGTTGTTCCATATCAATTAGAAATCAAAATGGAAAATCCATTCATGCTGGAGGAGGAGGACGCGATAGTGCTCCAAATGAAGAACTGATGCCTGCAACGCCATGAAAATATCCAAGCAGATGCACCAATTTATGTCGGGCTCTGTGCAAGAAAAATTGTAGGACAACCAAAGACATGTAGCTAATTGCTAGCCGAGTTACAGTCATTATAAGATATAACGAGACTACAAACGAATTTTTCAGGTCACGAATTCACAATTTGAGGAATATATCCAAAAAAGAGTGTAAAAAAAAGAGGAAGAGGCCGAAGAAACTTACGAAACACATACATGATCAAAATTGAAAAGAAAAACTAACCCGAATCGCGCATAGTGCACTGGGCTGCCATTTACCTCGAGAAAACCACTGGGACAGAGAAAGAGATTGAGGGAAAGTAGACAAAATATGAAGGCACATTATAAATGGAAGAGATGAAATCTGCAAGAAAGAAGAGGAAGGCAATTAACTGTAATTAAGAGGAATGAAACGGTTACCTGTATTTAAGACGATGTAAAAGGGCCTGTTGAATGAATTACTGGTAAGAGTCAATATAATTTTCTCTTATTAAAGTAGCACTCCACTATTTATTTCTTCTCCTAAAATCACTTTATTTTCCTTATTTATTTTTACGTTTTCCCTTAGTAGAATCCTCTCCCCTTGCCGTCTCAACATACATTATTACTATCATTTGCCAGATTTTCTGCTCTCACCTTTCCAACATTTTCTCATAATCATACAAATTTATCAGATGGATAAATCACTTGGATTATATGTAATTAGTGAATTAATCCGTGCGATTACAAAAGAAAGAACAGAAAAAAAAAATTGAAAAGAGAATGATATCTTCCATTTTTTTTTATGGAATGATATTCCCGTCAGTATATTGCGTTTCTATCGACAAAAACATAATGAATGATCCATTATTTAATAGATGTTAGTCCAAAAATAAAAACACGTAATAGCAATGTTTTTTCTCTAGGAGTATAAGATTTCGTTTATCATCATTTGCCCATTGCAATTTTACTATCCACAACGATGCTTTAGCAAATCATAAAATAGGTATATATGATCGATCCACTTAAAAAATTCAAATGCGAGGTAATCAAAGTTTATTTATAGATGCTTCTCACATAGTATTGACGCAGACAAAAATATTCGCCCATTTCATGTTTAATATTTTTGCTAATTTAGGACTGTCATTTTAGGACTTACTTCATTACAAAAGAAAATAAGAAAATATATGTTTTATTGATTTAGTACAACTTTAAAAATCTTGAATTTTCCTAAATATTATATATACTAACTCCTATATTTATATATATTTAATTCTAGTATAAGAAGTTATTTAACTTGTCTTATTTTGTAGCTGGTTGCTTCTTCTTTTCTTGATCTAGAAAAAAAATAATTAAAGAGGGAGAAAGACGGAAAAAAAGTTTGGCATATCATTTCTTTTCTTTACTTTCTCATTTCTTCTTTCTTGTAGTTTTTTTTTCTTTTTTTATCTTTTCTTCTTCCTCTTTCTTTCCTTTCTTTATGACGTACTATTGTTTTCTAATTGTTGTCCCTTGCCTCAGTGTATTCGTTCCTCTCATCCAAACTCACTAAATAAGTCCTCACAATTTTTCTTTTTTCTCAAAATAGTTTCTCCTACTTTTAGACATCAGTCTTTCGTACAAATTCATCACTGAAAACAGTCAAAGGAAACTTGAAAGACCGAGATGATGATCATATATGTGTTGGAAATTTGCCTTTGGTGGGGAGGTGCGTCCGCCCATATTTAATGACTTAAACACTAGGATTCCGTATGTTGGAGGCTTTGTCTCTTCACACGTGTATAATCTACTAAGTGAGTAGATGACCGTAGGGCCAAGAATAGTCAAATTTCATTGAGAAATGAAAGAGATATTAGTTCACGAAGTAAGGTGTTTGAGGCATGGAAATATGGCGTGGGACAAATCTACCACATCGGTGGGAAAAGGAAGAATTGGTCTCTTTATAAATTTCAAAATTGGCTAAAGGTTTGGGACCCCAAGGGGTAACCCATGTGTTTGAAGGAGGGAGGACCTAGATGTGCTTGGGTTCAAGGCTAAGCCCACACGCGCGCCGCCGCCCGTCCGGTCCGGGCTCGGGTCGTGGGCTTCTTCTAATAGACCCCTAAATTGTTTAATATTTACAGTTTGGTCCCTGGAGTTTCTGCCTACCGTTTGGGTTGGTTGGGAAAACTTTTAATGATTTCTAACACTTGTGAAGTGGGGTATAGCAGGATACCTTGTAGGAGATCACCTATTTAAGTGCGAGGACAGGCCGCCTCAAATGAACGCACTTAAGAATCCAAGTGTGTCCATGGCCACAACGGACAAAACAATAAGAAGAAAACGAATAAGGAGAGTTATTGTGTTGGTATCATTGTCTTGGCTTACACTAAACACTGACGGTTCAAGACATCACGTTCACCGCGTAGTAAGTAAGTCCTGTGATATTCAACTAGGGAAGGTTCAAAGCAGAAGCTACCTCTCCTGATGCAATATCTTTTCGCTGAAAGTAGGCACCTTGTGTGTGCGCCAAAATCTCTTTCAAGAGGGAATTGTTGGAAATTTGCCTTTGGTGGGGAGGTGCGTCCACCCATATTTAATGACTTAAACACTAGGGTTCTGTATGTTGGAGGCTTTGTCTCTTCACACGTGCATAATCTACTAAGTGAGTAGATGACCGTAGGGCCAAGAATCGTTAAATTTCATTGTGAAATGAAAGAGATATTGGTCCACGAAGTAAGGTGTTTGAAGCATGGAAATATGGTGTGGGACAAATCTACCACATCGGTGGGAAAAGGAAGAATTGATCTCTTTAAAAGTCTCAAAATTGGCTAAGGGTTTGGGACCCCAAGAGTAACCCATGTGTTTGAAGGAGGGAGGACCTAGATGTGCTTGGGTTCAAGGCTAAGCCCACACGCGCGCCGCCGCCGCCAGCCCGTCCCGTCCGGTCCAGAGATGAAAAAATAGAGACTACAATATACAACACAGAGACAAACAGAAGAGAGAACAACTGAAATTATGTCCAAAGAAGTGGGCAAAAACAGAATAGAAAAACTCTTCCTTCCTTTTCCATTCTTCAGCAAGTCGTTTCGTGTTTATTTTCTTCGTCGGAATCAACCTATTTGTTTTGTAGTGTTGATTAGTTGTTGTTTTATCTTGGGAGACTATTGCCCGTTAACGTAAAAGCATATTTACGGGACAATCCTGTCTTAAAGACAGAGAGTCATCTCTCGACTCAGCCACAGTTATAACAATCCAGATTTAGTGTTTCTTGATTTTAGGTTATCAAGATTCAAGACTCAACAACCTTGCGGCAATTCTGAATATTGGCTATCTGTTTATCCTTTCGAACACTTGTAATATTTATTTACTTCCCGTACTGCTTTACATATCCAACAGTATGTAGGAGGAGTTAAGGCATATGACAAAAATAAAGAATTCAAACTACTATGTCAACTATAAGAAAATAAACTCAACTCTCAAGACAAGTACTATGATAATCAAACACAAAGCAAGCATTAAGACTTAAACTAAAATTATTTTATGTTAGTTAAATAGAACAAAGACAAAAAATGATTACATCTCAATAAAATGAATAACAAATTGAATAAAGGAAAACTAACAGATAAATAATTAGTAAAAGAGGAACTCATTTCGTTTTGGATCGAGAAAAGTTGGATGTAATAACTAAGAAATAAGAATGCCCAATTTCTAACCCTTTTTAAAATACAATATGGAACTAATCTTCTTAAAATGTAATGGTCATCGATATTTGCAAATGTCAAAGAAGTTTAAAACTTCATTCCCATCATTTTACTTCCCTGTAGAGAGCAATCTTTTCCTCCCCTTTCTTGAAAGCTCCAACCCTTCATAATTTTAACCTCCACAATCATAGAGTACCCTCCTCTCTGTTTCGCATGCCAAAACTTGATATTTAATGTACACTAAAAGAGGACAGAAAAAAGGGAAACTGTTGAGACTTTTGATTTTCCAATTTGAAAGAGCATGACTGTCCCTTAATTGAAAATTGTAAACGGTTGTTATCCAGTAAGAAGTGCTGATAATTACTTTAGTAAATTTTGAGGTTTTGAAAAATAATAAAGGCAAAAGCGGGGTGTTAATCATAGAGCCATTTAATGTTGTTACAAAGATACATAAATAGTAGGAAAAATTAAAAAAAATAGAGAAAAGTAAAAAAAAAAAAAAAAAAAAAAAAGGAGAAAAAACATAAATATGAATGTGGTCATAGAGAGGTGTCTCATCATCTTATCTATGCCTAGCTTTTATATATATATATATATATATATATATATATATATATATATATATATATATATATTGATGATTGATATATATAACAATGATAGGTAAATAAATAGGGTAGTAAATATTGACTAACTACTACTTTGTCCCAATTTGTTTGACACTTGTCATTTTTCGATAGTCAAATTTCTTAATTTTGACCGTGCATTTAAACACAGAATCTCTAAATTGTTTGAAATAAAATTTACATATTTTGAAACTACGTAAAAAGTACTATAAGTCACCATAATTGATAATTTAAAATATTTAAAAGATATATATAAAAAATACGGTCAAAGAACAACTCGTTTGACTCTCGAAAAATGAAAAGTGTTAAACAAATTGGGACGGAGGGAGTACAAAATATGAGTTACGGTGTATTGAGGAATTGTAAGAGTCAATATTAAACATGACAAATTTAACATAATTAAGAGAGTTTAATGAGAGTTTTTCTACCTAACACATAAATGGAAAAAATAGGGGGAAAAGCCAAAAAAAAAAGGGAGATAAAAGATAAATAGCAATAGAGGTCATAGAGAGGTGCTACATCACCTTGTTTATGCCTAGTTTTATTATATAAATAGATTCCACATTACCAATCAATGCTATTAAATTAAAAAATTGTGATTACTTTTTGAATAACCTGATGATACAAGTATCTTTTACTTCGTCAATATAGATATAACTTAAACTCTTTTATTATCTCTAAGTTTGACTCTCAGTTAGATGATAAAGATGTCCGAAAGGACTCCTTATACTGGATTAGGTGCATAGAAATTAAAAGTTATAAATTCAATTAAATTTTAAACACTGACATTATATAATTTAGTTGTGGTGACAGGTGTATGCATATTTATTATAATATGAAAAATTGTCAAAGTAACTATTAATACCTTGTTTAAAGTAATGATGAGTATATCTCTTTTCAAATGCTAAAAGCCTAAACTTTCCAAAATATTACTGGACATATAAAATCACTTGGCCAATACAATCAACTGGCCCATTAGCTCAGTTGGTTAGAGCGTCGTGCTAATAACGCGAAAGTTGCAGGTGCATGGCCATTTTACATTTTTCTGACGTACTTTTGATATATTTCTTGTTTTTCCCGGCAACTGCTGCTTAATTAGGCCCAAAACAAAGTCCTCTTGAACCAAAAGTAAAGCGTTTATTGTGGGCTCTCTCAACCCAACCAAGTGTACAGTCTGCGTAATATTTGGGCTAATTTCCTCAAATGTCCCATTTATAGGTTATCTTTTGAATTTTGTCCCCATTTTTAAAAGTTATACAAATATAGTCTTTTGGAACAGATATAACATTAGAACGCTGTTTAACATCTACAAAAGATTTTAGATATCTACAAAATTTAGATTGAGATTTTACATTTTCATATAAAATTTTCTGCTCAAAAGGAATCTTTAGAATTGTAAGCTCTTAGCCCAATGAAGTATACAAAATGCGTTTGCTTGTTATAATATGTGGATTCAAACTTAGTACAGTAATATACTATTCTAAATTTTCTTGAACTATACATGAATACATACATATCACGTTCCCGTTCACATGGATATTCACAATTAGAGGCGAAGTCAAGATTTGTAGTTTATGAGTTCTTGATCATAATTACTTTTGCTATTGGGTTCTTTAAGATTTTTAGTTTTATTTTATTGTTGTTTTCTTGTAATTTTAAAACACAAATATAAGCTTTGATCTAAATTTACTGGGTTCTGCCGCATCCGTAACTATCACTGTGGCCCCGCATCTAATCGTGTTTACTTGACTAGCACAAAGATGTCATCTCTTTCTCCCGAAAAGTTGAGACGAACAAATCCTTCATTTGTGCTAATATGATAAACAAATTTGTTATATACGTCCTATTATTTATGTCTTTTCCCTTTTTATGCAACCAGAAAATTTCCACATATATAGCACACCCAAAACTAACTAATTAAACAACGTAACATATATAAACTCATGACTAAACTTTATCCATAAATTCATCCTTGTGGACATTTCAAAGAAGCTATTATATTTTAGTTTGTCATTTGACTATACATATACCAATTATTATTAGTGGTTGATGAGGTTGTCGTTAAAAAACATGTCGGAGTTTATCTTGTTTGGTGTCGATAATGTTAGATGCTGTTCCAACTTCCAAGTTGATAATTAGACAATGGAAAAAATTAGTATTAAAGGCAGAAATAAAATCATAAAACACTGTCCAGCTATTGTCGATAAAATGGCATGAAAAATCCAACCCTCATTGTCATATTGATTGACAAGCTTTTTTTTCCTTTCCAAAATGCATTGATTCTTCCAAAAGGTAAGGGACAAACAACAATTTCTTTTTATCTAGATAAGGTAGGGTTTGAATTCTTGTTGTTTTTTTTTATCAAGAATTTATATTTAATCGTCATATGTAATAAATAGTTCAATTTATAAGGCTAGACCAGTAAACTATTAGGCTTTCTTCCAAAGATGATTATTTTCAAGTCCACCTTTTAGATCATTTCCTTTTTCTATTGAGTACTTGCTTAGAGATCTTAGTTGTCGTTTGGTATGATGGATATGCAAAAATAGTCCCGGGACATGTTTGGTTGGAATAAGATTTGGAATAACTAATTTCGGGATTAATTATTTCGAGATTGTAATGTTATTTTATGCCACATTAAGGGTGGAATAACTAATCCCATGATTAGTTACCCCGGGATAACTTGTTTCCCAAACAAACGAGCCCTTAGTGTGTGATTTGTGTTGCTTTCCTCTCGATTATTCTTTGGTGCAACACATTTTCTTAGATCTAGAATATGCACTTATACATGCGGATCTTATTCTTCTTTTTTGACTAATTACGTGGGAAAAATTGTTGGGATACAATTGTTGTAGGGAACGGGAAGTAAGTAACTATTACAATAGTAGAAAGGATAACCAAACTATTACAATAAAACTGGAAATCAAAACCTTACAAACTGCTTGTGTGATTTGTTGAATCGAGTTATCGCACTCTGTCTTTAAGACAAGATTGCCCCGTATATCTCCTTTTACGGTATTGAGCCATAGTCTCCCAAGATACAACTTTAACAAGTGAGCAAAGGAAACTCAAGTGTTACTCTTGAAGAACTTTGAGTATAGTGACTTTGCTAGAGAGGAAGAATATGAAATCAGAAAATCTGGAGAATTCTCTAAGTGTTGAGTGTAGTGTGTTTCAATTGAGCCAAAGGCCTCAATTTATAGTGTAAGTAGAAGACCCCTCAACTAGCCAAGTAATGGCCTTCAATAGCCATGTAATTGCACTTGATTGAGGGGTTACATTCAGCCAAATAATGGCTGAATTCATGTGGAAGTAATGGAGAATCAATGCTCCAAAACCAACCCAAACGTCAGATTTTTCCGACTTTCCGTCGCAGCATTCTACCTCCGAAGCGTCGCGGCGCTGTGAATCAGCGCTACGGCTCCAGTAGCTGACCAGCCATTTTGCGTTGCGGCTCGGACGGTGTGGCGCCGCAGACCTTCACGGCTCGCGGCGACTTCCGACTCGTTTCATTTTACACTTTGTACACTTCTTCCTTCATTTACCAACGTGGAATACTTCGTAATTTGGCCAATAACCGTCCATAATTATATGTCTCAAACGTATTACATACGTACCAATATCTCTTTCACTAATGAAATTTGCGATACTTGGCACTACGGGTGCACGTGTGTGAAAACGACGTTTCCGACGTGTGGGCCCAGTTGTTCGAGTCATAAATTAATGGGATATACTTATTTCCACATTTAGTAAATTTCCAACAATCCCCTCTTGAAAGAGATTTTGGCACACACACATAGTGCCTTTTCTAGCAATCTTTCAGCGGACCAATTTTGCATCTGGATAGGTAGCATACACTTTGAACCTTCCATAGTTGAATACCATCGGACTTACTTACTATGCGGTGAACGTGATGTCTTGAACCATCAGTGTTTAGTGTAAGCCAATTCAACGGAACCAACACAACAACTTCCTCTACTCAGTTCTTCGTAATATTTTGTCTGTTGTAGCCGTGGACACTTCTTGGTTTCTTAAGTGCGTTCATTTGAGGCGGCTGGTCCTCACACTTAAATAGGTGGTCTCCTACAAGGTATCATGCTATACCCCACTTTACAAGTGTTAGGAACCATTAAAAATTTCGCAAACCTAACCTCAACTAGTGAGAATCATTAAAGGTTTTGGAAACTTAACCTTCACCCACACTGCAGATAGCACTTATAGTCTATCGCGGGAACGACTTTGGATTTGGTGTTTCTCTACAGAAATCACTATCCGAAGTGCTCATGCTTCCACCGAAGCGATCAACTGAACCTTTATAGCTTAGTTTTCCTATTGAACTTAATTCCTGGGATCTCCAGTCAGTAAGGTTGGGTTACCACCGTATTGGTCCTTATACTTTGGGTTTTAAGCACATTCCCCTAGACAGACAGAACATCTGATCCTTGGGTAAGCCCTTTGTCAGTGGGTCAGCTATGTTATCCTTTGATTTTATGTAATCAACGGATATTATACCCGTGGTGATCAGCTGCCTAACGGTCTTATGCCTCCGTCGAATATGACGTGACTTACCATTGTACATAGCATTATGTTCCCTTCCTAGAGCCGACTGGTTGTCGCAGTGGATCATTACAGAAGGTATGGGTTTGTTCCAGCAAGGAACATCCTCTAAGAAGTCGTGAAGCCACTCAGCTTCTTCTCCTGCTTTGTCTAAAGCGATAAACTCTGAGCTTTGCCCTTAGCCTTGGACTTTTCTTGTTGCTCAGTCTTGAGCTTGTGGCAATCCTTGATCATATGACCAGGTTTCCCACAGTGGTGGCAGTTTTCTTTGAACTTCTCCGCTGCTTGGGTCTTGCCGTCTTTCTGGAACTTGCGCTTCTTGCTTTGGTTCCCTTTGGCCTCAGCCAGATTTGCCTTTTCCTCAGCGGGTTGTTTACCCCTAGGCAAGGCATTCTTATTATCTTCATGAATTTGGAGTTTGATAATAAGTTCTTCAAAGGTCATCTCCTTTGTCTTGAGCTTTAAGTAGCTCATAAACTCATTCCACGAAGGAGGTAACCTTTCAATCAATGATGCAACCAAAAACTGCTCGTTTGGCTTCATACCTTCCAAATCTAAGTGATGTAAAATCATTTGGAATTCCTGAAATTGGGACATCACTGTCTTACTATCCACCATTTGAAATTTCAGAAATTTTCCAACGATGAATTTCTTAGTACCTGCATCTTGTGCGTTGTACTTCTTTTGTAGCTTATCCCACAACTCTTTGGCAGTGCCAACGGTGCAATACACCGTGTACAGAGGGTCTGACAAGCAGTTCAATATGTAATTCTTACACATTAAATCACTATGACTCCATGCATCAAGAACCATTTTCATGTCATTAATGACATGGATAACTAGGCCCCCTTCACCCAATTCAGAAGGCGAAGGGCCCATTTCATCTCCAGTTTGTGGAGGATCTTCTGTTAGGAAATGTGTCATTCCCATAACAGTCAGATAGAAGAGCATCATTTGTTGCCATCTTTTAAAGTTTGACCCCATGAACTTTTCAAGGCGTTCGTGGTGAAATCCAGTGAGTGGAGGAGCGACAACATTCCCTTGAGCGGCAGCAAAGGCGTTGGATGGGCCTTGAGCAACCGGAAAGACATTAGGAGTGCCTTGAGCAGTGGGGAAGGCAGAGGGATTGCCTTGAGCAGCAGCAGAATCAGAATCAGTTTGATTTATATCAGTCATCTTTCTAACTTAGTTACTTACAACAAAATCTTGTCTTAAAATTGTTGGGATACAATTGTTGTAGGAACGGGAAGTAAGTAACTATTACAATAGTAGAAAGGATAACCAAACTATTACAATAAAACAGGAAATCAAAACCTTACAAACTGCTTGTGTGATTTGTTGAGTCGAGTGATGACACTCTGTCTTTAAGACAAGATTGCCCCGTTATCTCCTTTTACGGTATTGAGCAATAGTCTCCCAAGATACAACATCAACTTTAACAAGTGAGCAAAGGAAACTCAAGTGTTACTCTTGAAGAACTTTTAATATATTGACTTTGCTAGAGAGGAAGAATATGAAATCAGAAAATCTGGAGAATTCTCTAAGTGTTGAGTGTAGTGTGTTTCAATTGAGCCAAAGGCCTCAATTTATAGTGTAAGTAGAAGACCTCTCAACTAGTCAACTAATGGCCTTCAATAGCCATGTAATTGCACTTGATTGAGGGGTTACATTCAACCAAATAATGGCTGAATTCATGTGGCAAGTAATGGAGAATTAATGCTCCAAAACCAGCCCAAACGTCAGATTTTCCCAACTTCCCGTCGCAGCATTCTGCCTCCGAAGCGCCGCGGCTCCAGTAGCTGACCAACCATTTTGCGCTGCGGCGTAGCTGGGAGGCACCGCGACCCTTCACGGCTCCGCGGCGATTTCCGACTCGTTTCATTTTACACTTTCTACACTTCTTCCTTCATTTACCAACGTGGAATACTTTGTCATTTGGCCAATAACCGTCCATAATTCTATGTCTCAAACATATTACATACATATCAATATCTCTTTCACTAATGAAATTTGCGATATTTGGCGATATATGTGCACGTGTGTGAAAACGACGTTTTCAACGTGCGTGCCCAATTATTCGAATCATAAATTAATGGGATATACTTATTTTCACATTTAATAAATTTCCAATAAAAATTACTCTTTATACATCGAATTGAATTATATGAATCATTCCATTTAAAAGTTCAAATTGTTGAATAGATATCATTAAACAAATAAAAAAAAAGGAGACAGCTATTTTCCAACAAAGATATGTAGAAGTTAAATGTGATAGAGAAATAGCACTGTAAGTGGATATTGCAGTGCCACGTTTTGACAGCAAGTTGATAGTGCGTCTTTTCAAATATAAATCCATGCTGTCTTTTTTCATATCTCACTTTCCATGGCTTTAAAGTTGCGCTCGTGCGCATCCCCACATGTTGAGTTGTTGTTTCGTCATGGAATTTAATTTTGGGTCGTTTTGTGAAAGTCTAAGTTAAAAACCTCTTAAAATATTACTCTCTTTATCCAATGTGGCATACTTTTCTTTTGGTTTATCTTTAAAAAAATATCATCTTTCTTAAATAGAAATAGTTTTACTTTAAAATTTCTTTTTATTCTTAGTGAAATGATTTATAGTCACACAAATATCTCAGGTTTGTTTTAGACTACCAATTTCAAAAATCTTCATTTCTTTCATAAACTTGTGTCTACTCAAACAATGTCATATAAATTGTGACTGAGGGAATACCATTTTACAAATTTCATATTTAAATTATTGAATATTATCATAAACTCGTATTAAAATACCCTACGGAGGAAATATAACATGTTATGTAAAAATTACACTCCAAAAGCTTCTCCAATGATTTCCAAATGGCAATACATGTCCCTAAACTATCAGGACCGTTTTACGAGTTTCATATCTAAATTATTGAGTGTTCATAAAACTCCATACTATATCATAAATTGTTATGCCACAAGCAACACCCAGCTCGATGAATCTGAAGCAGCAGATCCGCAAGACTTGGCCCTACGGCTGGCATCTCCCGCAACGCAAGCATCATTGTTCGACACCATCCGAGAATCAAAAGATTCATCCATCCAGGCTGAAAATACATGCATAGATAGTGATTTAATGCCAAGGCTAACGACAAAAGCTCGCGATGGAGCCGTATGAGGCGGAAGTCTCACGTACGGTTCTCCAAGAAAGGAGTGAGTATCTACTGGAGCTTCGACCAAGCTCCGCCTGAGGACTCATTTCCAAGACTTTTTTTCATCTCCCACACGCCTCTAGGCAAGTTATCCCAAATTGCCACATATTCAATTGAGGGATTTTACTCTAACGAGAATTATATCTAGTTTGGGGGAAAACAAAAACACTCAATATTTTAGATATGAAACTCGTAAATGATAATAATTTAGGAGAGTTTTAGCCTATTCACTCTACAAGTTATGCACGTAGTTATATGTAGTTATTGTATAATTCATATTCTTAGTTGTGTTTTTAGACTATGAATTTAGTGTTTGTTCATGCATTAAGTTTTGGGAGCAAATCAAAGTAACATTGTATTCTCTTACTCGTATTATATGGACATCACCAAAATTGTAATTATATTCAAGTTTTAAGGGGTAGTCATTTTCAATATTATTCATGTAACATATCGATCTCGTGTCAAATAAATAATCTAACTATATGTCTCCCATAAATACACAAATGACACAGGTTTGTCACTTGTATAATCATACTTTATGTTTATGTTACAAATTAAACTCAAATGGAATGTTTATTAGGAGTTTTGGCTATATTACCATTAGGGGTGAAAAAATTAACTTATGAAATATTGTCTAACCATCCATTTATTAATTCAACTTATTTTATCATTCAATTCAATCCATCTAAAATTGGATTGGATTGGTTTGAGCAAAATATGTGGGTCAAATATACCCATGAGCAGCCTGTCCAAATACTTCTTAATTATTTGATAGATCATATAAGCCATAATAAAGAAAAGTAGGTTTATAATTTGCTTGGTAATTTAACAAACTATATGGAAACTATTAGCAACTGTAATACCTAGACTAGGTTACATATTTACCATATGTTGTATTGTATAATTATGGTAGGATTGAGATCCTTATTGGAGAAGGATTCAACATTGTACACCTATATATATTTGTATTAATGTGAAAGAATCGTCAATAGAGATTAATACAATCTTACATGGTATCAGAGCCAAAACTCTAACCTAGAAGAATCATCTTCGGCCGACAGCACTCGATTTTTCTCTATACCCCAATTTTTTTTCCAATCCCCACTACTCTAATGGAAAATTTGGCTACTCCAACCTATTCTGATGCTTCCGCTTCTACCCCAGTCTTCATCCAAACACCCACAACCCTCTCCTCACCATCTTTCCATCCGGCTCTCGTTGTTACTAACATCAAGAATTTTATACCTTTAATTCTTGATCAGGAAGATGGCAATTACTGGTCATGGGTGGAATTGTTTTGAATTCATATATGTGTATATCATGTGCTTGATCATATAGACGACCCATTCCCTCGTCTTCCCGATATGGATGACACCACCTGGCATCGCCTCGATGACGTGGTCAAACAGTGGATATATGACACTATATCCAAGGATTTACTCTACACGATCATGAAAACGGGTGCCTCCGTCCGTGATCTATGGACATGTTTGTAAGAATTTTTTTAAGACAACAAGAACACTCGCGCAGTGTACTTGGAAGTGCAGTTCAACAACACCCGTCTTGAAAAATTTTCTAATATTTCGAAGTATTGCAGGCAGTTAAAACTGGTGGCTAACCAATTGTCCAACGTCGGCACGCCTATTTTTGAAACAAACATGGTGTTACAATTGGTTGCAGGCCTACCAAAGGGTGAATATGCCACGTTAGCCACGATGATACAACAGGCTGACCCCCTACCCAGTTGTAACAAAACTCATTCGCAATTACTATTGGAAGAGACACGACGTGCGAAGCAAGATGAGCACAACCAAAAGGAGTTAGCAGTTGACACGTCCACACAAAACAATACTGCCGCCGGCTAGCCACCACTATTGGAAAATAGTCAGTTGTGGTAGAAGCGCAGGGGCCGCGGTAGTGGACGTAGCGGGAAGGGTCGCGGTAGAGGCGGCAGGGGACAACAGGCCAGTCAGCAGTCGCAACAGCCCAGTTCATCAGCCTCGTGAGCCGGCCCAGCAGGCGCCTCCCAATACAGGAACTGGGCCGCATATCCAGCAGTCTAGCCAGCCCAGTTCCACTTTCAGAACCCAAGTGTATAGGGCCCGGGTCCAGGCTATAGACCAGTCCACTACCAGCAGCCACATGCCCACTTCTCACAGCAACCCAATACTCTGGCCCTCTCTGATTTGGGCCAGGCTTTTAGCAGTTTAAACTTGCAGCAACCTGATGAGAATTTGTACATGGACTCGGGCGCCACATCTCACCTCACCCGCTCTGCAGGTAAAATTCTCAAATTGTTTCGTTTAAAGCATCCTCAATACATTACTGTTGGAAATTGTCATCGCATTCCAATCCAGGGTTATGGTACCGCCTACACACTCCCGCTTTATCCACCCTTTTCCCTTAATAATGTCTTGTATGCCTCGAACATCATTAAGAATTTAATTTTTGTCCGCAAATTTACTCGTAATAATTTTATCTCTGTTGACATTGACCCTTTTGGTTTTACTGTGAAGGATCTTCATACGGGGACACCTCTTACGAGATGCAATAGCACGGAGGATCTCTATCCATTCCCATCCACCTCGCTGCCAGCTCTTTCTCTCCCATATCTCTAGCCGCTAACTCTCCGTCAACTTGGCATAATAGGCTTGGCCACCCAAGAACCCCAGTTTTTAATTTTATTACATGTAATAAAGGGAAACTTGCCCAGCACTGTGTTTCTTATTCTTTAGGAAAATATGTTCGTCTTCCTTTTAAATCATCTACAAGTGTTACATTTTCTCCTTTTGATATTATTCATCTTGATTTATGGACATCTCCTATCTCTAATTCACTTGGTCATAAATATTATCTTGTCTTGTTAGATGATTTTTCTCATTATATTTGGATCTACCCACTCAAATTTAAATCATAAGTGTTTGCCAAATTTCTTGAGTTTCGTACCTTTATCAAAACACAGTTTGAAAAATGCATCAAATCCTTTTAGTGTGATAATGGTCGTGAATTCAATAATTCTATGTTTCACCGATTCTGTCGAAACAATAGCATGGTTTTTCATTTCTCACGTCCCCACACATCGCCTCAAAATGGTAAAGCAGAACGAATCATCCGCACCATAAATAACATGGTCCGTACTTTATTGTTTCATGCCTCCCTTCCTCTGTCCTTCTGGGTTTATGCAGTCAAAATGGTAGAATACATTCTAAATATTTTACCTACTAGCACCCTTCATAATATGACCAACCGAAATTATGTACCGTCGGATCCCTTCCTACGACCACCTTAGAATATTCGGTTGCCTGTGTTTCCCCAATCTTGCCTCCACCGTCCCTAAAAAATTAGTACTTCGAACCACACTATGTGTCTTCGTAGGCTTTCCGTCTAATCATAGGGGTTATCTCTGCTATGACCTGTCCACTCGTCAAATCCATTTCTCTCATCACGTCACGTCACGTTTGACGAGACCACCTTCTCTTTTTCGAATATTCAAAAATTCCAAAAAATGGACTATACCTTTCTTGACGAGTCCGACATCTCCCCCGTCATTCTTAGCGAAATGTGTCAATCCACCACCTAAATACCACATCTACCACCCTCTACAGACACCACCGACCACCTATCTGCGGTTCTTCCACCTTCAGCCACTACCACCGACCGCATCTCTGCATCCCAGTCACCGTCCTGTTCTCAGTCATAAATATTGCCGACTGCCACCCCCGGCTATCAGACCACCATCTCGGTTTCACCACCAGTCGTCGTCCATTCCACTATGTCACCTCCACCGTCCCATGGCAACCCCACAAAACCCCAAGCCACTGGAAACCCACATATACCACCACTATCGGAACACCGACCCAACCCATTTGTCCCAACCCCCACCGACATCATACCCCACATATTCCGTCTCACCACATACCGATCTGCCTAGATCGGTATCCTCACACCACCCTTATCGAACCCAGAAACTAACCGACCAACAACATTACCCAGCAACTAAATTGACACACCATACCCGTACATGGACCCACTCCCACACCGTGACCCAGACCCAATTAACAACACGAACACCCACACTACCCCCATGCACCGTATGGATACCGTGCCCAACACGAGATTTTCAAATCTAAAGTCCAATTTAACTTATCCACACAAACTATTTCCCTAATTCTAAAAAACCCAAAATTAGCCAAACTAGACCCAAATTAGAATGCGGCCATGTGTGAGGAGTTTAATACTTTAACAAAATAACACACTTGGGATTTGGTTCCTCGATCGGAGGGGGTGAATGTGATCCGATGCATGTTGCTTTTTCATCACAAATACAGAGACAGTGATGACTTAGAAAGGTATAAGGCTAGACTTGTGGCCAATGGCACTAATCAGCATGAGGGTATTGATTGCGGTGAGACATTCAGTCTGGTTGGTTAAACCGGCTACCATTCGCACAGTTCTGAGTATTGCTATGGGTAAGCATTGGCCTATTCATCAGCTTGATGTGACGAATGTTTTTCTACATGGAGATTTGAAAGAAACGGTTTATATGCACCACCAGCCTGGTTTCGTTCATCCAGCAGCCCCTCAGCATGTATGTTGTCTTCGTAAGTCACTCTATGGTTTGAAACAGGCCCCTCGAGCGTGATATGATCGCTTTGCACAATACATTATGCAAATTGGGTTCGTATGCAATAAGTGTGATAATTCTCTATTTACTTTTCATCGAGGTAGTAGCATTGATTATTTATTGTTATATGTGGATGACATCGTGCTTACTGCCTCCTCTGATGTGTTGAAAAATGAGATTATTGCACTACTTAAAACCGAATTTGCTATGACTGACTTAGGGAAGTTGAGCTATTTTTAGGGATATTAGTGACTCGTTCTGTAGATACTATGTTTTTATGTCAGCGCAAGTATGCAGAGGAGATAGTGTACAGGGCTAAAATGGAAAACTGCAAGATCATGTCCACTCCGTTGACTCTAAATCAAAGCTTAGTATTGTTGATGGTAACCCATTGTCCGATCCCACTCTTTACAGGAGTCTTGCAGGTGCACTTCAATATCTTACCTTTACCAGGCCTGACATCGCTTATGTTGTTCAGTAGGTATGCTTATTTATGCATGTCTTCCAAGGAGCCTCGTTTTACTACCTTTAAGCGTATCATTCGATATGTTAAGGGCACACTTGATTATGGATTGAACCTATACCCCTCAGCACCGACCAGGTTGTTATTATACACGGATGCTGATTGGGCAGGTTGTTTGAACACGCGATGCTCCACTTCCGGCTACCGTGTGTTCTTAAGGGACAATCTCATATCATGGTCTGCTAAGAGGCAGGCCACCCTATCCCGTTCGAGTGTAGAAACAGAATACAGAGGCGTTGCTAATGTTGTTTCTGAGATCTGTTGTCTTCGAAACCTTATTTTGGAGCTGCAATGTCCATTGCGTAAGGCGTCTTTAGCTTACTGTGATAACATATCCGCCATATAATTATTTCATAATTATGTTCAGCATCATCGAACCAACCACATTGAGATGGATATACACTTTGTTCGTGAGAAGGTTGCTCTTGGTCATGTTAGAGTGTTGTATGTGCCTTCTTCATATCAGTATGCAGATATATTCACCAAAGGCCTTCCTCGACAACTCTTCCTCGACTTCAGATCCATTCTTAGCATTCGGCCTCCTCCCTCTCCGACTGAGGGGATGTATTAGCAAGTGTACTACCTAGACTAGGTTACATATTTACCATATTTTGTATTGTATAATTATGGTAGGATTGAGATCCTTTTTGGAGAAGGATTCAACATCATACACATATATATATATATTTGTATTAATGTGAAAGACTCCACAAGGGAGATTAATACAATCTTACATAAACAAATAAAGAAATTAAAATTGTGAAACTTACACAAATGACTATACTTTGGTTTTTTTAGGCATAGCTACACTTTTGCTAATTACATTTCGTAGCTACAATAACATGTATTCAAATTCGATTGTATTCAAATTCGGTTGTATTTCATTGTATTCTATTCGGATGTATTCAATTCAGTTGTATTCATTCGTAGCTACTTTTACATTGTATTCAACTTATTGTATTTAAATTCAATTGTATTCAAACAACATAAATACAAAAAACAATGTATTCAGCTTATTGTATTTAAATTCGATTGTATTCAAACAACATAAAAATAAAAAAAATCATGGATATTTACCTGTATTCAAAATATATTGTATTCATTTGTATACAAAAAAATATCCTTTGAAATACATGTGAAAATATATAAAAACACTCTAGTTTACACTAAAAATAATAATTAATACACTTAAATACAAATACACTCCGATCCGAAATACAAGAAATAAAATACACCTGTTGGTTCGCTAGAGTTCAATGTCCCTGAGCTTCACATACAATTTTCCAGTGTCGGCTAACTGTATTAATTATTTTTTTGGAGGCGCAGGTCAGATTTGGTGTAGAATACATCTGAACATAAACACCTTAACAGCGGAGGACCTGCGACTGAAAAATGAGGAAGAATAGGAGACGCCGACCAGATCGACGACGACCGGAGAATGCGAGCGTGCGTGAGGAGAAGTGCAGGATATGTGTGTTAGTGAAGTAAATGGAAGGGAAGGAACATAAAGTAGTTTAAAATGGGAGGTCCTTTTGCTAGAAAACGAGAGAGATAGAGTTGAGTAAAAAACATATTTTACCTATCGGCCGATGAGGCCAGACTGTAGCAGATCTGGATTTCGCCAGAGGAGGTGTTGGCGGACAGTAGCCGGTCTTGAGGGAGGAGGTGTCGGCAGACAGTAACATATCTGGAGGAAGGAGGCGCCGACAGACAGTAGCAAATCCATAACGTAGAACAATGAATTTCGTCGGAGCTCTGATGGCGGTGGAGGGAGATCTAAAATTCTCAAGAATAAAAATAATAAAAATAGAATATTCTACTTTAAATATAAAATGTACCTATGATAGGTAATTTAAATATACATTACAGTTATGTTTTGTAATTTATTTAAATAATAGTTACTATAGATAAATATCTCTTAGATGTTTTTTATGGGATGTAATTATTCCATCAAAATTTGATAAAAGTTAGACCAATTGAGTTATAATCCATTGTTTAGCTTATATTGATTCGGTCCATTTCAGCCTAAGTAACATTTGATCGAGTTAATGACCTACCTTTATTAATACAGACCATTTTGACATACTAAAATGAGTCTAACCCATTTATTTAACACCCTTAATTGCTATCTCGATCATTTTTAAGAATATTGCAAAAGGACAAAGGGAAAAAAATGTATTATTCCATGCTATTTCATGATTTTAGGACAAACAAAAAATTGCTTTTCTCCTTGTTATCGTTCTGGGCTTAGTGGCTAAAGTGAGACAAAATTGGATCCTATGAAATGGACACAGCCCGTAAATAGTCAGGGATGAAATGTGTCATTTTTTGGTGCGGATTGTCCCTCAAACGCTATGGTCTTTAAATTTTTCCCTTTAAATTTTACTCATGATATTTTTTTATGAAAATATTCAGGTCTACTTTGTAAGGCATAGTCTATAATATTTTTTTCTTCGAAAACTAAATTTTTGCCTCGCGCGGCATAAATTATGTAGGAATTAAGTTATGCGGCATAGTTTTATAGTAATTTTTTAAATTATGTCAAGTGTTGGAAATTATGCCTTATCCGGCATAGTTTGTGTGGATATTATGATACATTTGTTGAAATTAAACGCTAACTATGTCTGTCGAAATCTGAAATTATATCTTTTTTCATATTATATTGAGTGTTGACAGTTATGCCTTATCCGACATAATCTATGGGTTGTGAGTGATACATATGCCGAAAATATAATACTAATTATGTCGAGAGAAATTCTAATTATGTCGCGTTAAAAATAAAGGGAAAAAAATTAAAAAAAAAATTAAAGGGTAAAAACTAAAGACCAAAATAGGGATGTGTCAGTGAAATCTATGGGGTGTAATTGGGAGAAAGTTAAAGATATTATGTCCAGTTTTGTCTAATCATTGGGCCATTTGGTGGGCTTCAAAACAATCAACTACACCCATTTAGATGATAAATAAGTTCAATCAGTCAAGGACAGTAATTGGACAGCAGGTATAATCGAGTTCGCGAAAGAAATGTTATTTTAATTATATAATTCTTTTCATAAAAAGAATTAAATAAAAAATAACAAAAGAAGTTTTTGTAGGTTTATTTTTTGGCTATTTAAATCGTTAGTGTGCATATGAAATCATTTCCTCTGGAATTTACTATCCTATATTTGTATCAATAGTAAGTGAACAATTTTTAGACAAAATAACTCATACTAAATTCGCACACATTTTCCACAAGATAATTGGGTACAATGGTACTTTGCGTCTATGTTGATTGAGAGTTGTGTTTTATAACCATGACATTTTGGGCAGCTTGCACACACATTAATAATCTCATAGGGTACTGCTACATGTCACTTGTATAAGTATCGACTAACTCTGTCCACCAACGATTAGATAAATGAAAAAACATCACCCGATATATTTATCTGTGCTTGAATTGAACATAAGACTTTATGATTCTCAACTACTCATAGACTACTAGATCACACAGTTGGGTGCCACTAACCAAGGGTTTTGAATTCATCTCCGCTTAATGAACACAGTCAGACCTCTCGATAACAATATTTTGCAATAACAAACAAAAATTGTATGAACCGTTTTTTCATGTTATGTTATATATTCTCTAGCATTTCGATGTAACAATAAAAAAAATGGGACAAACTGTTAAGAGTCTCACATCGGATATGGAATGGGAACATGGACTCCTTATATGGACTTGGACAATCCTTACCCTACAAGCTACCTTTTGAGGTTGAGTTAGGCCCAAGACTCGTCCCAATTCACTGTTTTCGATGCTAGCCCCCATCTTATATTGTCCACGCTCCAGATGTCCAGCCCTGGGCGTGAGGCAAGGTGTTGAGTTCTCCCACATCGGTGGGATAAGTGGTCATTGGTCTCCCTATATGAATTGGGCAATCCTCCTCCCTTTGAGCTAGCTTTTAGGGTTGAGTTAGGTCCAAGATCAATTCTTTACATGGTATCAGATCCATGCTCATTTCAATTCTATGTTCACCGATGTTGGAAATTCTATGTTCACCGATGTTGGGTCCCCCAAATTATATAATTCACGCTACAGTTAACAAGGTTTGGGCGTGCGGGGGAGTGTTAAGAGTCTCACATCAGATATGGAATTGAAACATGGACTCTTTATATGGACTTGGACAATAATCACCCTACAAGCTAGTTTTTGGGGTTGAGCTAGACCCAATATCCATTCTTTACACAAACGACGCTTTTATGAAGGGGTTTTTACCAACACCCTAAGCAAAGTCTTGATAAAATTCAATATCCTAAATAAAATCTTGTGAAAAGTTTACGGTATGTGACTCCTCTTTCTTTGCCTTTGGTCCATAAAACATGATCTATAACATTTTAAACATAGACAAGTAGTCCCACAAAACCCAAAGTTATGGACCAATCTTGATTCCTCCATTGTGTGGAATTGTTAGTGAAAAGTCCATATGACCTAAAAACCATAGAGAACAGATGGGGACTTATAGGAGAACAATTACCATGTAATTTGACTTTATATATAAGTGGTGCAAACTAAAAGAAAGCTACAAAACATGTCTCATTTTCTGTATTTTGATTCATTAGAATCTAAGTAACATACAAGGAAGAGGGGCAAAAGTGGGGCCCTATCTACACATGTTAAATTGTCATTGGTTTGGGCAAACTTGGTTAGGACTAATTGGGCCATGGTGCCCACACAAATTGAATCATAGCCTATGTGGCTTTCCTCCTTTGTGGGCTTTCATGGCACTTAGATATGAAACAACTCTATCACTAGCTTACTCTTTTGATAATCCTTACCCATGAAATAGCTAGCATCCTCATTCCACATTATCCATATTGCATCATAGGGTCCTATAGCTAAAAAGGTGATATATTATGAATAAAGATATGCAAGTGAATTTATAATAATTAATCCAAGATCGTTATATAGATAAGAATACTACAGAAAAGAAGACCTGCACTTGTTAAATCCTCGAGGTTGGGCAGGCCAAGCGTTTCTCTCTTTCTCCTCTATCGTCATATGAAAGTCAATGAACATTTTCCAAGGTTAGGAGTAGAGAGGGATTGAACCTAGCCATATATACAAAGAGAGAGCTTCAACAAGGCCTATACTATTGTCAAGTTACATCAGTACATGAAATAACTCGTGCCAATATGAAATTCAATAAATAAGAGGCTCGAGTCATGTTCACTAACTATATATGCATTATCTCATGTTTCTTTAGTAGCTTTGTTAAAGAAAAGAATATGAAATGAAAACACACATAGGGTATCCTTTGGAGGATCATTAATAGAGTAAACTCAAATTTAGGGTCCAATGGGCCTATTTATAGAACATGCTAATCCCAATTGAGTTTCAATGTTTCATCACACCAAGAACTAAAAGAATCCATTATTTTATATGATAAAAAGTTAAATGTTTACTAATAGCTACTAATCTCAACACAAGGATACATTCTAAGAAACTTTTTCCTAAAACTTTCCTCATAGGGGCTTTAGTTGGACTAAGTTCTTATCATGTTGTAGCAATCTCTAGGTCTTTGCTTAAATGTGCTTCACAAAAAAATTCACTTGCACCACAATCAAATAGGAATTAGCATACGAATTCCAATGCTAATCTGTTACTAAATAGTTTATGCTAATAATTTTTTTGATAATATGTTGTTAAATAGGACTGATGACAATCTTTTATTGTATAGCGATAGTAATTGACTGTCGCTAAATGCTATTTTTTATATATTTTTAGCGTTAGTTAAAAAATAAAAGGGGGAAATGATAAATAGGAGAATAATAACAAAACCATACTAACCAATCAAATGAATTTAGCCAGGATCACCTAACAAAGTCAATATTTAGGACCAACGAATATTGAAAAAATTATATGTGGAGTTGTCAAAAATGTAATCGTGTTGATTAATATATCAAAGAAAATAACAAAAAAATTGGGATGTGGGACAGTTGCATTGCAAGTCACTTGCTAGCTCCATGCAATTAGTCGAGATCAGATGAAGATGAAAAGACCAGGAAAATTTGGAAGTGATCTTCAAAAAAAAATTCATATATGTGAACATATTATAATATTGCTTTTGTGACTTTTATACAACATGATACTTGCTAAAAATTGACAATACAATGATATATCTGCAGGAAAGAAGTGTCATGATCACATCTCAAGCAATCAAGAACACTAGATGTTATTATCTCTGGTCCCAATTATTAATTTCCTTGTCATACTGAATTTGCTTTAAGTATGTATTACTTTTTTCTAAAACTTACCCTTATTATATTGTTTCAATTAGTGGTATACTAGTTATAATTAAGATGTTTATGCTGAAATAAAAAATAATTTAGATAAATACTCTTATGAATAAGACAACTAGATGTCTTTTCTCAAGAGGAGTGTAAAATTTAAAATTTAAAATCGGATAGAATAATTCCCCGTTCATGTAAATGTGTCTTTAATATTCTTTTTATAGTTAATAGCACTATTGGTCTCTTATTTATTGAAAAAATCTTATTTTAGTCCCTATAATATTTTACTAAGCACTTTAAGCCTTCAATTAATTGAATTGTGCAATTTTAAACCCTTTGCTTGTGAATATTCACAAATTTACTATAATTATTAACTGTTCGACCACTTAATTACTCATGTGATATACTAAATTTGTATTGTTACTTCATAATTGACTGCAATATAGTTTTGTAAATAGTCAAATATAACATATTGTATACATGAAAGGACCAAAAGAATACATTTTAATTAATTGAAGATTAAATACCTAAATCATCCATCACAAGATTGACACGATAATTAAGGATTGAACGTGCTATAATCCCTCCTTTTCACCTTAATTTTACATCGCCATCTCCACGTTGGTAATGCCGGGAGTCCGGAACTTAAATGACTCAAAAATTGAGGCTTTGAACCAAAATAATTCAAAAAAAAATGTGATAATGCGCAAAAGAGGTAGATCAATTTCCCCAAACACTTTATATAATTTCAAAGGTTTGAAATTCACGTTTTTCATACTTTGACCAAATATTAGTCATGTCTCAAGACTCTGAAATGTCAATATTTTATATAGAACCTGATATTTTTTTCTGCGAACAATAATGTATGCTCAATACATCAAGAATACCTAAACATTCGGATCGTCGTTTCAGGGTTGTAAAGTGTTCGAAGTAAGTTTTATTTAGAAACTTGTTATCATTAGGTTTAAGAGTTTTATTTTTTAGGGTTTTGATTTAAGTGTTTTATTGTTTAGTCAAGGCATTACTTTATTTCGAATATGTCGAGATTTTTTTATAATTAATTTAGGATGTCGCATGAGTTATTAATAAACGATAATAAAGACAAAGATAACTAATTATCATTAAGAAAATAATACGAAAAATATAATATTAACTTAAACTGTACAACTTAATTACATATACACAATCTCTAATGGGTCCCACATGTGATAGGCTTTAGAGTAACCCTAGGCCTAAGGCGATCCCCACCACCCTCACCATCATCTCTAACCTCTTTTCTACTCTTAATAATAGGATGCTCTTTGTCATGATCATCTGGTTTTCCCTTCCTTGAGCGCTTGAGCATAATGTGCTTTTTCTTGGAATTACGTGAACTATGTACGATCAGAATCCCATCAAGAGACGGGTCCGCAGACGCAGAAGGATGAACCTGCAATAATATATAAACAATTAGTATTAATTTTAATTTAGATTTAATACATTATCTTTTGGTAAAAAATCAAACATGTGTGTCGATGGGCTCTTGAGAGGGTTGCTGAGGGGGTATGGTGTAGGATCCAAAATAGTATCATAAATGGGATCCTGAATGGCTGGAGTCGCAGCTGGAACCGGAGCCGTATTTGGAGATGGAGCTAGAGCTGAAGCTGAATCCTAAAATATAAAAAATTATGAAATAATCAGTATAAGTATTTTAATTTGTTAAAATAAGTATTTTAATTTGTTAAAATAAGTATTTTAAACACTTACCTCTGGGCTCTAAAAAATATCGAAGTCCATGAATGAGAAGTTGTACTCCTTGCCACCTTGTAGATCACAAACTGGACGCTCATTATGTGGATCACGAACTGACCGCTACGCAGACATTAATGTGTTATGTGAATCTCAATCTATGTGATCTGAAAATAACTGTGTCTGCGTATATAGAGGTGTCGACGGCCGACCTGGAGTTGACGGGACGTCTAAAGTTAACAGATGTTGTTGGGCTGCCGCGAGAACGGGAGCATGCTCATCAGGCTCATCTACTAGACGGATGCCTCTACTGTCACCATCTCGGCCACTATTCCCTCTGGCCCAACCCCCTTTGCCAACCCCTTCTGCCACCACCACCTCTATCACCACCGCCCCCACGACCACGACCATCTGATGCCTGATATAGGACCTCTAGAACACGCTCATGCATACGTCTGACCTCTTGTGATTGTTGGATATCCAACTCGGCTACCTAAATGATCTAGGCAGCAAATCTCATTGTCTCATGGATAGCCACATGTTGTATGCCCAACCGGCACATCGTTTGTAAGGTCTGTAGCTGCATTTGTTTACAAATATTAATAATTGAATAAACTTATAACATAATTATTAAGACGATAAATTAATTTTAAGTGCAGTAAACTTACCAACACCTCATATTATCCTGCGAATGCTGCATATTCTATGTTATCTGGATCACGTCTCTCGGGGTTATCAATCAAGCTGCGTGTGATCTACCGGTACTACTCCACGTAAACATCAATCGGAGTCGTATGTCTGACCACCGCTGTCGTCTCCAGTCTCTAAGCCCAATGATCGATCTAGGTGTATACAAAGGTCTAGTATCCAAGAGTGGAGGTCGAACGCTCATCCCGTATATAGTAGTTGTACTCCCAAACAACTGGCTCACGTATATTCTATGTATACCCAAACTGTCGTACAACGCGGTAGGGCGCGTGATCCTAAACGATCTCCATGTGTATCAATAAACACCGTGACATCCATACGGGCTCACCAGCCCTGCAAAACGCCGGCAACTGATTCAAAAACTGAACATACAGTCTCAATTTAAAGCTTTAAAAAATTGCCCCAAATTAGTAAATAATAAAGACAAAAATAGTAAAAAAAAAAAAAAAAGATAATAATGTAAAATCAAACAAATTTACCTTGTCCTCCGTCATATGATCAAGTTGATCCCTGAATGGAAGAATATTATGGTGCGTAACCACATCTCGGGAAATGCCTCATGTCCATCTCTGCGCGTAGGGCATGTCGTCAGCAATGAAGTCAGGATGAAGGTGTGCAACTACGGGATGAAAAGGTATCATTCTATCCCACACCCATAACTGAAAGAGTCATTAAAAAGGTTTTATTAGTCGTCATTTAAAAAGGCTATATTTAGAATAAAATTACACACACTTAAATATATTACCTGAAGGGGCGCGTGAAATCCACCGACATCACTCCTATCGTTCATAGACGCTCGACATAGTGACCGATACAAGTAAGCCAGAACAACACCACCCAGTTGTAATTTCCCAATCGATCCAGATCGGTCAGAAATAGCAAATACTTTAAGCTCACATGGGAATCTGATGTGTTCGAGAACATGATGCCCCCGATATGATGAGTAAATATAGACGGGTACGACGACCGACATCCACCTAAGGTGTGTTTTCTGAAATAGGATGTTGCAAATCTATGAGGCGCAAGTGAGCACAGAGGGAAGGCATTGACATCCGACTCTGTCCATGGATATCACCCTGCTGAGGCACGTATCTAGTGAGCCTAGTAAACTCCTGCCCTAATGTTGGCGCCTAATGAGGATCCTCAATGTATAACGAGAGTCCATCTACCCGTAGTCCATACATGACCTCCATATCCTAAAGCGTGATAGTGACCTCACCAATGCGGAGATGAAAGGTGTGGGTCTTCGGTCGCCATCGCTCAACCATGGCCGTCACAAGAGCCCGATCATGCCGTACCTGACCAGCAACGACGCAACGGTAGATATCGCCCCAATACAGTATCTCTAAGATGGGGGATGTGCCGGCCGAGCCGCTAAAAGATCCCACGCATGTTCCACCTTACGGGGATGGAACAACGTACTCATACATATCTCGTCAGTCCATAATAGCTCGGACCTATGATTTTCCTGTAAACTAAGTACTGATGTATCGATGGGCCTCAAATGAAGGTTGGGATCCATGGAGATGTCGTATCTATTTAACAATGTTTAAATTATTCATTAACATTTAATATTAATTATGTAATCATTTATCAAAAAATTATACTAACTAATCCTTTATCGGGAATTTATATTAACTATATAAATTTGCGAATTACAATAATTATGTTGTTAAATCCTAAACTAATGATTGACTACTTCTAATTAATAATTTTTAATTAATTATTATACTAACTACAATTAACTATCTAATATTATATTGATGATATTTTTAATCCTAAACTAATGATGTTCAATCCTAAACTAAGTATTAATTATTTTTAATTAATAATTTTAAAGTAATTATTATACTAACTAATATATTATTAATAATATTTTTAATTATAAACTAATGATATTCAATCCTAAACTAAGAATTAACTATTTGTAATTAATTATTATAATAACTACAACGAACTAACTAATATAATATTAATGATATTTTAATCCTAAATTAATGATGTTCAATCCTAAACTAAGGATTAACTCTTTCTAATTAATAATTAATTAGATAACTAATTAGCACATTAACACATATAATTAGATAACTAATTACCACATAAAATTAGATTAACACATAAAATTAGATAACTAATTACCACATTAATAATTAACATGGATTAAACAATTTTACAAATAAATAAATTAACAATTAGATAATTAACAAATAAAGATATTATTAGGAGATTAGTATATTTTCTTATAATCAAACAATTAACAGATCATTAACAAATAATTAACAATTAAGAGATTAATATATTTTCCTAATGAAATAATTAAAATCAATTAACAAATACAAAAAAATTAAAAATTGAAAAAATCGGGCTGGGCACTGTACGGACAGCCCCTATTGTGCAAAAAAAATTGCGAAATACACTTTTTTTTAATTCGAGACTATGAAATATTAATCATGTTTAGAATTATAATGTATTTAACAATATAATTAGAAAATTCATAGTAAAATACCCACATTAAAGGTTGTTTTTTTAGATTTAAAATCGAGTTCTACGGCGCCTTATTGCGAAATCCATGCTTCGAAACTTGTTCCTTGAATATACTGAGAATATTGACTTTCGGGTTGAAATTTTAATAAAAAATGAGCTTTTCATGATGTGGGATTTTTTTTACTTTAATGGAGGTTCATTTTTAAATTGGAAGTGGGGGACCAGTGGGAAAGAAACAATCTCCGTCAGTATATATATGCTCCTTTTGCGTAGAAAATTATTGCGCAATAGGAATTAACGGGCCGTTACAGTTAAGTCATATTGCGCAGAATTTCCCACGCAAATGGTACTTATGTCACCTTTTTTCTTTTAAGGTATTTTGGTTCAAAGCCTCACTTTTTAGGTCATTTAAGTTCTGGACTGTGGCACGTAAGTGAGACGAGTGGTCACGTTATTATTGGACTTTAATAAAACTTATTTGCCCAATGCTAATTTGTATGATATTGATTATTGGGACCATATGTCACATCTTTATTGACCTTAGTAAGAGAATCCGGAACCTAAATGATCCACAAAAAATAAGTGTGACCAAAATACCTCATAAAAAAAGAGGTTATCAAAATATCGTTTACTCACTTTTTCCTATTCGATAGGTGACTAGGCTAACGGTCTTCCGTTTAAACCCGTTACTCGATCTTAAAAAAAAATTAAAAAAATTGGATTACGCAAGAAACAATTGCGTTATATGTGCAAACCCAATCTTAATGTCCAAGACACGTATTTGCACGATATGTTAACATAGTGTTTGGAAATAAAAGCTGATGATTCCTAGTCCTACTCAAATGGTGTGATTCCATTTTGTTGTCAGATATGTTTTACTATATTTTATTAGCAATATTATTTGTATAATCTTCCTTTGAGTTCATCTAACTATTTAACTGTCTTTTTGACGAGTTTATTTTCTTAATTTAACTTTAAATTAATAGACAAGGTGATACAAGTTACTTTTGTCAATATATACTTACTTACAAGAATAGGAATGTAGAGTTAAAATAAAAATTCAAATTTGATTAAGGAAAACTTGAGGCTTCTTGATATTAAATTATCTGTCGTGGTTATTAAAAATAGCCGTATCAAATTATTTATCGTTTTATAATTTCAAGGACCAATTAATTATTTTTTCTCACTTTACTCGTACTAAAATTCTGTCATTAACGAAGATGGCACATGAATATAGTAAACATTTAATTGAGAAATTTTTTGACTTGGACATAAATAAAAGTAAAGTTAATCAAATATTATTTTTAATTAATATTTTTTAAGAGGTGTGTAAAATAATTTTAAAAAATTGAGATGGAGGGAGTAGTAATTTAATTGAATGAATATACTTCTTAATGCAAGACTAGTCAAATATCGTATTACCTATCTGCATGGCCAATCTGCTCGTATAAAATGTACGCGCTTTAGATTTTTTAAGAATTGTTCTTATGCTAAGCAGTTTTAAGACATGCCATCCGCACATTTCAATAATTGTGCTTTTCTTTTGTGTCGACAGTATACCTACAACTAAAGATCACAAAAATTTGGTTAAAACATTTGAATACATTAAAACTTAATCATAGTTTAATGTTGTTATCTTGGCAAAAACTTTTCAATTTGATCTTTCATGTGGTTTACTTATTATTTTTTAAATGTGATACGTTTCTCCTGTTAATTGGGAATAAAGTCCATTAGATTTTACAAATGGAATTGGCAACACTTCTAACATACTACATGAAGCCAAGGCGAATTTATGCATGAATTTTGAGGCAAGTGATGATTTTTCTGCAAAATTAAGTATTTTCTAGAATCGATCTAATATTACCAGATAGCATTCATGCTACAAAAAAGTTTAATGGTGCATTTGGTTTTAAAGCTTAATTATTTACCAAGAGGAATAAGGATTAATTCTCACTTAATGCATTTTCTCTCCTTTGTTTAGCAGTGCACTCATGTTCTAAAAATTCTGAATTTTCCTCATCTTGAAACAATAATTTAGTTCAATGAGAATACCACATTTTACCAATTATATAATTGAACGTTACCGTATTGTTTTTATCAGTTGAAAAATAGAAAAATTCATCTTATAACCTAAAATAATTATAAGATTATAATAAATTGTAAAAATCTTAAAGAGTGTGCCAATTAATATTATTTTCATGAAAAAGGAAAAGGAACAAGGAAAAAAATATTGCTAATAAAATATAGGCAAACATATTTGACATCAAAATGAAATCACACCATTTGAGTTGGAAACTTGGAATAGGAATCATTACCCTTTTTTCCAAACACTATGTTGCCATGTGGTGCAAACACGTGTCTTAGACATTAAGATTGGGTTTGCACATATAACTCAACTGTTTCTTGCATAATCCAAAAAAAAAAAAATTAAGCTCGGATAACGGGTTTAAACGGAAGGCTGTTAGCCTAGTCACCTATTGCGTAGAAAAAAAACGCGTAATAGGTACTTTGATAATTTTTTTTTTATGAGATATTTTGATCACTCTTGTTTATTTTGGGTCATTTAGGTATCGGACTCTTAGTAAGACGTACGTGCGTTGAGATGGTGAAAATAAAATTGAATGCTTTAATCCAACATATGTGGCCAAAACTAAAGTATATATGGGACCTCCACCCCGATAAATGACTTAATTGAGCTATTTTTTGTGTTTGGGAAAAATTACGATTTTAATTCAACGCAAATTCAAGATTTTAAGTTAATAAATACAACGTAAAATTGTAGTTTTTATTGTTTTGTGTAATGATAGAATGCTTATTGTTTGTGTATAAATAATAGAATTTCCGTAGTCATATGGTGTGATTAAATTGATTATAATCACAAATTAAGGGACTTTGGTCAATTGTTGTTTTAAAAAAATGGAATGAATAACCTTTGTCACAAAATAAAAAAGATCATTCGCTAATTTTATTTGATGGTGGATTATAAAATTATCTTGTTAGCCACGAACTATTTTGCAACTAATTTTATAGCTAATTTCTGTTATTTCTTTTTGTACCTCCAGAACATAACATTTTATGGTATTTAGGAGCAATGGTACCTATCATATGTTTGTTGTAGTTACTAAACCTTTTTAGAATATTCTGTTATGCTATCTTTAATATTTTATCGTGACTACTTTACTTTTGTTATCTCTTTTCGGGAACTGCTTTGAAATGATTTTTCTTGATCCGAGATTCTATTAGAAACATCATATCTACCTCCCAAGATAGGAATAAGATTCGCGTACACACTATCGCCCTCTTCATACCCCAATTGTGACATTACACTAGGTATAATGTTATTATTGATACCTATTATATGTACAACTCTACGTACTTGCATATCCATTCTTGTACCTAAAGACAAAAAAGGAATCACACACACATTTCAAGTTTTAGAAGAGTTACGATAAATTTATGGGCAAATTCTAATTTTTGAAAATTTCCCCCTTCTATTAATTATTTGAAGAAGAAAAAAAAATAAAAAGGGATAAGAAAAGAGAACTTATTCTGAAAAGTGGTGAATCTTGAATGATTTTTACCTTTTTTGGTGGGTCAAATTAGAGAACCCTACAATAATTAAGAAAGCTAATCTCCCGAAAATGCATTTTATCTTCTCGAAACAAATGACAATCAATAAGACAAACTTTGTCTAATTATTTAACAGTTTTTTGACCAAATAACCCTTGAAGAATGTCTCTTCACTACTCCATCTATCCTAATTTATATGACACAATTTTCTTTTTAATCAGTTATAAAAAAAATGACATATTTCCTTATTTAACAATAATTTAACTTTAAAGTTTAATGTTTACGCTTAACGAGATGATATATAACCATAAAATATCTTTGACGATCACAAAATTAAAAAATATTTCTTTATTTCTTAAAATTCGTATCCAATCAAACTATATCATATAAATTGGGACAGATGGACTACTAGTTTCTAGTTTTGTCTACCTCCAGTTGCTTAAGAGATGGTGATATGAGGACCCATTTTTTATACTGTGCATATAATATTGAATTTAATTTTCATAGACCGATATATGAAATAAATTTCAAAAAATGATTATCAGATAACTTTAAATTCTTTGATATATAGCCATATAGGTGACAAGGACGTGTGCCTAGATATGAGGTATAAAGATTGAGAATTAGGAGAGAAGATTAATAGATAGTCGAGTAGTGTCGCACTTTAGGTGGGAGAGACCTAAAGTGTACGTATTATCATCTGTTATTTTATTTGTTTTATATCTTGCTATATTGATGTTATATTTTTCTTATAACCCTATTTCGAAATCTTTTCTTTTAAGACAATGATCTATCAGAATAGTCTCTCTACCTCAAAAAGATAGGGTTAAAATCTGTGTATATCTTACTCTTTCTAGACCTTGTTTGTAAAATTACACTAATATGTTGTTATTGTTTGTTTAGCTATCTCTTTTTTCCGCCATAAGAACATCAATACTTTCTCAAAATTAAACTAAACAAATCATAAACATTATTTTTAAAAATAAGGCCAAAAGAAGTGATAATATTGAGGGACTTGATTAATCCATAACCTCTTGACTCTCAATATCAGCAATCCATTCAACTACTAATTAGTTAATGACAAGACACAAATTCCATATTGATATTGAGCTATCTTTTGTCAGGCCACAGTCACTTCAATCTAAACCCTATCATGGTTTTCTCAGCCTTCCATAACCTCCTTTTGCTCTTTCAGATATTGGAGGACACAATATAAAGGTGTCAGAGAATGTGCCTCAAGCTAAAAAATCTTGGATAATTCTTTTTCTTTTTTCAGATCCAAACTCATCAAGACTAAATCCCAGGTATCTTTAAAGAAAGAAAGAGTAATCAGTGTTGGTGTCCTTTTCACCTTTCATTTCTTGTAACGGTGGTGTTCCGGATAAATTTGGGCACACCTTGATATTTTAAGATAGTTACTATCTTCCATCAAGCAGGAGCGCAGAGAGGGGTGCAAATTAATAGTTTCATTCGAATTTCTTTGGTTAGAAAAATTATATTGTATATACATAATTAAAATTAATTTTTATGTAATTTATTAGTAAATATTCACAGTATATTTTATAATTATGATAGTTGTATATTTAAGGTAACTTAAGATTCTTATATTAGCGAATATTCTCCGAATATTCACAGTATATTTTGTAATTATGATAGATGTATATTTAAGGTAACTTAGAATTCTTATTATATTAGGAATCAACCATTTAGGTAAGTTAGGATTCGTAGTGTATTAGGAATCAACCTCTGTACAACTATATATATTGTGAATAATGAAAGGAATCCGGAAGGAAAATTATTCTATCTTACATGGTATCAAGAACCTAAACCCTACTCTCCTCTCTCTCAAAAAACCGCCCCCGACCCACCACCCCCTCTCTCGTTCTTTTTTCTTCCCTTCGGTCGACGGCAACCCGGCAGCCACCATGTCTTCCCCCACAAATTCCGATTCCTCCACTAGCACTTTTGACAACCCCTCTCAACGATCATCGTCTTCTTTTCACCCGGCTTTCGCCGTTACCAACATCAAGAACTCTATCCCTATAATTCTTGATCCCTATAATTCTTGATCAAGAAGACTGTCAATATTACATGTGGACAGAACTGTTCTATATTCATGCATGTGCATACAACGTGCTCGACCATATTGATGACTATGTTCCTCATCCCACCGACATTGCCGAATCGACATGGCGTCGCCTTGACGCCATCGTCAAACAGTGGATATACGACACCATCTCAAAAGACTTGTTGTGTACTATCATGAAAACGGGTGCTACGGCACGTGACTTATGGGTACGGTTGAAAGAAATCTTTCAGGACAATAAAAATACTCGGCAGTGTATTTGGAGGAGCAATTCAACAATACGCGTCTCGAGAATTTTAACAACATGTCCGAATATTGCAAACAACTAAAATCATAGCCGACCAACTTTCCAACGTCGGGACATCTGTTTCTGAAATCAAGATGGTACTTCAATTAGTTGTTAGTTTACCGAAAGGTGAATACGATACTCTTGCAACAATGATTCAACAGGCCAACCCACTATCAAGTTTCACCAAGGCACGGTCACAACTATTGTTGGAAGAAACCCGACGTGCTAAACAAGAGGAACATAATCAAAAGGCGTTAGCCGTTGACGGGATGGCACTACCAGCAGCCACCACCACCCCGCCACCACCGCAAGACCACCAGCAGCAGCAACCCCGCGGCGTAGGGCATGGCAGCAGAGGCCGCGGCAACAACAACAGAGGCAAGGGCCGCGGCAAAGGCCACAAAATCAGCAAACAGGCCCAACCCCTCCACCTTATTTCCAATGGGCTGGACCGCAAGCCTGGCCCAATACTGGAAACTGGGCCTTGCCTGCCTGCTCTTACCCGACTGCAGGGCCTGGGCCTGAAGCTCGCTTGGTCCAGCGGACTATTAGGCTCAGCCCCAGCCAACATGCAGGCCCACCTGCAGCAGCAGCAGGCCCACATTGCCTCGGTCCAGCAGCACCCCCAAGGCAGCAACCTGGCCCCCACTAATTTGGGTCAGGCCTTCAGCACCGTAAACCTTCAACAGCCCGACGAAAATTGGTACATGGACACCGGAGCCACATCTCACCTCACCCGATCTTCAGGTAACTTATCTCAACTACTTCGGTTAAAGTGTCCTCAATTTATTACTGTAGCAATGGTCATCACATTCCAATTGAAGGTTACGGTAACACACATACCAAACATCCCCACCCGCCTTTCTCCCTAAATCACGTCATTTACACCCCTAACATCATTAAAAACCTAATCTCTGTTAGAAAATTCACTCGTAATAATTCTGTGTCTGTCGAATTTGACCCTTTTGGTTTTTCTGCGAAGGATCTCAATACGGGAAAAATTCTTACGCATTGCAATAGTGTGGGAGACCTCTACCCCTTCACTCAATCTTCCGTTGTTAGAACTCATTCACCTGTATCCCTAGCTGCTATCTCTCCGTCAACTTGGCACAACCGACTTGGACACCCAGGAGACCCTGTTTTTAATATTCTTAGGACTAATAAGCGTATTCAATGTAATAATGGAAAAATTGGCCACCACTTTTTTTCTTGCCCACTTGGCAAACATACTCGTATTCCATTTATGTCATCAAACAGTGTTACTTTTTCACCATTTGATATTGTTCATGTTGATTTATGGACATCTCCAGTTGTCAGTTCTTTGGGTCACAAATTCTATCTAGTATTATTAGATGATTTTTCACACTTTGTATGGATCTACCCACTAAAGTTCAAATCTGAAGTGTTTGCCAAGTTCCTTGAATTTCAAAAATTCATCAGAATACAGTTTGAAAAATCTATAAAATCTTTTCAATGTGATAATGGATGTGAATTTAATAATTCGGCATTTCACAACTTCTGCTCTAAACAAGGCATGGTTTTCCATTTTTCCGTCCATACACTTTCTCCCAAAACGGCAAAGCTGAAAGAATCATCTGTACCATCAATAACATGGTGCGTACGCTTCTCTTTCATGCCAGTCTCCCACCTTCATTCTGGGTCTACGCTGTCAAAATGGTAGAATACCTCCTTAACATTTTACCAACCAGTACTCTCCAAAATAAGACCCCAACTGAAATCTTATACCGTAGGTTCCCATCTTATGACCAAATACGCATCTTCGGTTGCCTGTGCTACCCCAACCTGGCCTCCACTACATCTCACAAACTAGTCTCACGCACCACACCATGCGTATTAGTTGGTTAATCACCTAATCATCGGGGGTACTTGTGCTATGACATAAACACTCGTAAGATCATCATCTCACGTCACATCACATTCGACGAGGAGAACTTTCCATTTTCAAACCTTCGAAAATTCCAAACCACGGATTACACATTTCTCGATGAGTCTCCTATGTCTCCTCTACTCCAGTCGATGTGTCTCGGCAAATTCTAGTACCGATACAGACTGTTCTGATAGTACACACTGCCCCGTCCCCACCACTGCTGCCTTCAGCCAACTGCTCTCAATCAAACACACCACCAACACCACTGCTGACTTCAGCCGTGTCTCCTGCCCCCAAGAAGATCGCGCCTCCCGGCCCAAAGACCCGTAAGTCAACAACATTCCAGTCCGGCAGCACTGCTACCTTCCAGCCCAGAAATCGACAGACTGCACCTATCAGTCCCGACCTCCCACTGCAGCCTACCCATCGCATGGAGACTCGTGCACAACACGGGATCTTCAAACCCAAGGTTCACTTCAACCTCTCCGCACAAACCTTATCACCTATTCCAAAAAATCGAAAACTAGCAAAACTGGACCCCAATTGGAATGTTGTCATATGCGAGGAGTTTAACGCTTTAACCAAGAACAACACTTGGGATTTGGTAACTAGATCAGATGGTGTGAATGTTATCTGGTGTATGTGGCTATTTCATCACAAGTTCAGAGATAGTGGTGACCTGGAACGGTATAAGGCAAGACTGGTTGCCAATGGCACTAATCAACATGAGGGTATTAATTCTGGTGAGACATTCAGTCCGGTTGTTAAACCGGCTACTATTCGGACTATTCTCAGTATTGCTATGGGCATGCATTGACCGATTCATCAGCTTGATGTCAAGAATGCTTTTCTTCATGGGGATTTGAAAGAAATTGTGTACATGCATCAGCCCTCTGGCTTTGTTCATCCGAAAGTCCCGCAGTTTGTACGTCGTCTCAGGAAGTCATTGTATGGCTTGAAACAGGCACCCCGCACTTTGTTCATCCGAAAGTTCTGCAGATCGGTTTATATGTAGCAGGTGTGATAACTCCCTCTTCACTTTTCATCGAGGTAGCAGCATGACTTATTTGCTACTATATGTGGATGAAATTGTTCTTACTGCCTCCTCTGACGGTTTGAAGAATGAAATCATTGCTCTGCTCAAAATAGAATTTGCTATGACCGACTTGGGCAAGCTCAGTTATTTTTGGGTATATCAGTGACCAGATCTGCAGCTACTATGTTCTTGTGTCAGCGTAAGTATGCAGAAGAGATATTGTACAGGGCTAAGATGGCAAATTGTAAAATTATGCCAACTCCGGTTGACTCGAAATCCAAGCTCAATGCCAATGACGGTGAGCCAGTTTCTGATCCCACCTATATCTGAGTCTTACCGGTGCCCTTCAGTATCTTACCTTCATTAGGCTTGATATTGCATATGTCGTTCAGCAGGTGTGTCTGTTTATGCACGACCCTCGAGAGTCTCATTTTGCCGCCCTCAAACGTATTATCAGATACGTTAAGGGCATACTGGATTTTGGACTACATCTCTACCCCTCTGCCCCAAATAAGTTACTATCCTACACGGATGCAGATTGGGCAGGATGCCCCGATACACGTCGCTCCACCTCAGGTTACTGTGTATTTCTTAGGAATAATCTTATTTCATGGTCCGCCAAGCGGCAGGCCACGCTATCATGGTCCGCCAAGCGGCAGGCCACGCTATCCCGTTCGAGTGCTGAACCAGAGTATCGCGGAGTTGCTAATGTCGTTGCTGAGATATGTTGGCTCCGAAATTTACTTTTGGAGCTCCAGTGTCTACTGCGAAAGGCGTCTATAGTCTATTGTGACAACATCTCTGCCATCTATATGTCTCACAATCCGGTCCAACATCAGCGGACTAAGCATATTGAGATGGATATCCACTTTGTGCGAGAGAAGGTCACCCTTGGTCAGGTCAAAATATTACATGTGCCTTCCTCATATCAGTATGCAGATATTTTCACAAAGGGACTACCGAGACAGCTCTTCACCGACTTCCGGTCCAACCTAAGCGTTCGGCCTCCTCCCGCTCCGTCTGAGGGGGAGTATTAGCGAATATTCTCCAAATATTCACATTATATTTTGTAATTATGATAGATGTATATTTAAGGTAACTTAGGATTCTTATTATATTAGGAATTAACCATTTAAGGTAAGTTAGGATTCGTAGTGTATTAGGAATCAACTTTTGTACAATTATATATATTATGAATAATGAAAGGAATTCGAAAGGGAAATTATTCTATATTACATAATTGACTTCCTTCATGAATTTATTCCTTTATAACTTGAATCACCTAGCTCTGCCATTGATGAGTATATGCATTGGATAACTTTTGTCCATCAAAATCTTAGTAAATGGAAAAAATATATAGTACTCTAGCATTTGTTGTCTTTGTTGAGAAAAAAAAGAATTGAATTTGATTGTTTTTTTCCCCTTCTTGTGACAGTGAAAATTGAAACATGAATTATAGGAATTTCGTTTTTTTTTTCTTCTTTTTTAGTATTTGGTGGGGGTCTGTGCAAGAAAAAAAATCATGGTACACACCCTTGCTAACACTAGTTGAAAGTTGAAAGCAAATATCCCACTAAAAAAAGGCTTATGAGAATCCAAGGATACACATCTCTATGCTCCCCATGATGCTTACACCAACTTCTGGATTTTAAAGCATAATATATAAGAAGGATTAAAAGCTTACTTCTCTATTTACTATTCCTAAAGCACAAATATGCATCAAGTGGGTTGCCCCCTAAAGATTTTTTAAAAGAAATGGCATAAAACAAAAACAAAAAAGAGGAAAAGAATATTAATAATAGTATGCGTACCTTCATCGAGTCTAAGTAATATGCACAGACGATAAAAAAATATTTACATACTCGTTACAACTAAATCTCTACAGTAAAAATATTCACTATAACATAATAGAATAATAACTAACATGACATTATAAAATATAATGGTAATATAAACAATTTTACAATGCTTGGGTAAATGTAACTCAAATTCTATCTTCATAGCTCAATATGTTACGAGTTCAAGTTATATACATCGTTAATATAAGAAATTATTATACTATCATGTCATTTTTATTTATTGTAACAGGTAAACTCTGTTACTTTTAAAATTACAAATCTCACAATTTAAAATTTTATTTATAGATATCATTTGAATGATATGAACCATGTATATAAATTTAAACTCTATAAAAGCTCAGCTTGTCAGCCATTACTCCCAATAATTTCCAAAGCAAACCCCTCCCTCGTGTCTCTTTCTACAACAACCCTAAAACCCCTCTTGTTTTCTCTTCACAGCCTCACAAATTGATCTCTCATTTCAACATCCTACATATTTTTTTCTACTTTAAATACAGTTAATTCTCCATATCTTCTCTATCTTCAACTTCAGTTTCCTTTGATATACACCTTTTATCATTTGATATATACTTTTCAGTACTCATCATGTCCATCACTGGAATACATCCTGAGAGTACTACTGAAAAAATGTCCAAGAAAATCATCCAATGGAGAAATAATTCAGGAGAAATTGATGTTTTTGAGGCTGCAAAGTATTTTTCAGGTGCAAATGAAGAATATTATTCTGGCTACAACAACAACAACAACAATCAAAATTTTCACAACAACAAGCAAAATTTGAGAGGTGGAAGAATGAGTTTTGACATGTCAGTGACGAGAAATTCTTCATCACTTGTTCCTTCACAAACAACAATTTTTCAACACCATCATCATCATATTATGGATCAAAAACCAATGAATAAAAAAGATCAAAAGAAATACAAGCAACCAAGTTCTCCAGGAGGAAGACTTGCTAGTTTCTTGAATTCCCTCTTCAACCAAACAACATCAAAGAAAAAGAAATCATCATCACAATCTTTGAAAGATCAAGAAGATGATAGCCCAAGTGGAAGAAGAAAAAGAAGAAGTAGCATTAGTCACTTTAGCTTTAGAAGCTCAAGCAATATTATTACTACTAATAGTGCTATTAATACTACTAATAGTAGTAGTAGTGATTCAAAGTCATCATCAAATTCAGGTTTTAGAACACCACCCCCTTATGCTCCTACTCCCACAAAATCCTACAAAGATTTCAAAAGCTTTGGATTAGGGAAGCAACAACATGAAGTATATGGTGATCACAAGAAAAGCATCACTAGTGATTATTCTTGGTTGGATGAGAAGTTAAAGTTGAGCAAAAATAATGGAGTTTATTATTCAGACAAGTACAATAAGAACACAAACAATGGATTAGAGAAAAGCAAGACATATAACAAGGTTGTGGATGTTGATGATGACGATGGAGATAGTGATTCAAGTTCTGATTTGTTTGATTTGCCAAATATTGACTTGGTTTACTATTCATCAAGTGGTTTGCCAGTTTATGAGACTACACATATGGATAACATCAAGAGGGGTGGACCAATTTCAAGTGGCGCAATATGAAGGAGGAGATTATGAATTCAAATCGTGTGACCAGAAAGTCATAAAATTGAGATACGTATAATAAATTCAATGTGGTCCGATCTATCTCAAAATTTTGCGCCAGAAGCTTAGTGCATTAGATTTCTTTTTTGCTTTTATTAATTTCCATATATTTTTATTTTTTTGTGGTTGATGTTTAGAGCCATGAAAAAGGGAGTCTTGATTTTCTTGTCAGGATATCGCCATAGATCTGCCATTTTCTTTTCTTTTTTGTGATTCTTTAGAAGTTTTTGCAAAGCTTTTTACTGTGTGTACAGTTTGGAATGTCTTCTTTGCCTTGACTTTTAGTGCTTTATTTTTGGAGCTATTGATATTGGTATGGTAGTGTAAGGCACATCATCTGTCCACCACTCAGATTTGATATCATTATGCATGATTAATATTGAAATTATAGATTTTTTCCAATATCATGATTGAAAAACCAACCATAGTCATAATAACATATTGAGTATATATTCCTATATATTAATTATCTTTTGACTTTAGTGATAAGCATTACCAGATCTAACTAATTTATCTTATGAGAACTTGATATCGTTAGTTGTTTACAATAATTAAGTTACCAACCATCGTTGCGTTGATGTGTCACTTCATTATATTCTATATTTCTATTAATGTTCGTTTAAGTATGATTGGAGTTTAGTATTTCAATAAATTCTCCCTCCTTTTCTTGATTTCTCTTCTCCCACCTCTAAAAAATAAGTGGCGAAAATAGAATTTTTGCTAAGAAAATTTGAGGAAAATATGTATATAAAAATATTTTTTCACCTATATATATACAATACATTTCTGAGAGACGGAAATTCAGTTGAACCCCTTCGGTAAACTTGGCTATACCACTGCCAAAAACAATTTAGTTTTTATCAACTATAGAATAAAGAATAAAATGTGTGATGTATTATTAACTCAGCTGTCATACTAATTTTGCATGAAATTGTTAATTTTTCATTCCTTAACCTTTTTTTTCTTCTGCCAACAAGGATATAATCTAATTGAGGAGATATGAACCTTCTCTTAAAGTTTACGCCACTTGTTTATTAATCAGAGTACTAATGATATATTAATATTTCCTACAAACGAATGGTTAAATTTGAAATCTTTACATTTAAAAAAATTGCGAGGTGGGAGGTATATGAAGGAATTAAGTTACATATATATAGTACACTTAAATTTGATAAAAAAAAAAAAAAAGAAAGATAAAGGCATGTGTACGGAGGAACGTATCTCTCCAGCTCTATATATAATGATACATAAGACTTCTAGGGTTAAATCAATAATAATTAGATATTTGCTATAATTAATAACACACCACTTTGTCTAATCAAAGACACAAAGCACTATAAAATCATGCAAATCTATTCCAAAATCCGAGTTAGGAACACATATTAATAAAGACAGAGAATCTAGGCCCGACGTTGATTAATTTATGCATAAAAATGACCCAGAATTAAAGCATGCTATACATACAATGTAAATCAAAGAGAAGGGAGACAATTAAACAAAATCAAAGGGAAAGGTGATTTATGTTTTTGTGATTATTATAAAGGTCAAAAGTGTCCAAAAACTAATGACTAATTAAAGGAGAATGGACAAATCTAAAGGTAAAGGACTAGGTTTTGATAATTATTAGCAATAATCATCTTCAATAAATTTTATAATATACAGCTAAAATGTGTTATGTTTGGGTACGCGCATTGTATGCATAATTTGTATGTGTTTAGTTATATAAGTCGTTTGTCTATGAGAATTATTCATTTTTTTAATAACTTTTTACTTTATTTTAAAATTAGTATTTAGTTATAAAATGTCCAAATTTAACTTAATCGGAAAAGTGTTTCAAACAGTTTTCCAACCCCATCTTTATAAATTCTAGATAATGTGTTCTCTTCTCTCCTTTGCAAAAAATATAATGAAACACAACTTTATCTTCAACTTTAACTTCATAAAATTTCAAATAAAGTCAGAAATATTTGAAATCTATGGCCAAAGCCTTACTTAATCGTCCCTCAATTTTAAAATATTTATTTTCACTTTACAGTGTTCATTATCCATTTTAGGCCGGCTAATTCTGGTTTACTTCAAGACGTTTCACTTTGGGAGTGAAGCGCTTTTATCAAAGGTGGCTGACTCTATTCTCTGACTCAACCCCAAGACCTCTAGTTAAAATGAAAAATTACTTAGCACTCCATCACAATCTTTCATATCACTTGTCCAAGATTCAAAATAATTGAATTTTGTCTAACTTTTTTGAAAAAATCTTTCAAACTTTTATGCGAGCAAAATTACAATATATATATATATATATATATATAGTAAAACCTCTATAAATTAATATTGTTGAGACCGTGATATTTTATTATTTTATAGAGATATTAATTAACCGATAAATTAATATTTATTAATTTAAAGAGAGTTTTGTAATTTATTGAAGTTAAATTTTGATTACATCAAAAAGCATTGTATCTTAGAAAAATTCATGTATCATATTACGTAATTGAACATAGATTCATTGTACATAATATTAATGAAAACTAATAAATAATGTTCATTGTTTCTGTTAAATAAGGCAATATACACACAATATACATGTGTATATTGCCTTATTAACAATCTCGGATTCTGCCCATAATAGGGCCTCTCGGTTTTGGTAATATTAAATTAGACAATGTAAGAATATTGTATATTAGGAAAATATATGTGTAGTATATTGTAATGTATTTGTTACCTAAATTAGGATTATACACTACCATAATTGTAGAGTTAGAATTATGGTAGAATAAGATTTTAGGAATAGGATTCTCCTATTTTGTAACTTGTATATATACCTATTCAATTAATGAAAATAATCAAGGTGATTATTTCTTTCATGGTATCAAGAGACTAGGTCTAAACAAAAGTTTTCTCTCCCAACTTTTGCCTCTTTCGGCCGAGACCCCCCCCTCTGGTTTCTCTTCCAAATTTCGTCTTCCGCTCTCAAAAACCTCTCTTAAATTTCCCCTCCTTCTTTGTTCTTTCATTATGTCTAAGAACAATTATCATCCTGCCTCATGGTTTCCAACGTCAAGAACAGTATCCCTATTGTGCTTGAAATGGAAAACGTCCAATATGCGACGTGGACAGAGTTGTTTAAAATACACGCTATCTCCCATCAAGTTATCCATCACATCATTCCTCCACCTACACCTCTTACCGCGGAGGATCCTCAATTATGGATTACGCTTGATGCTACCATTCTCCAGTGGATCTATTCCACTATCTCGATTGACCTTTTACAGACGATTATTGAGCCGGATACCACGGTTATGGCTACCTGGAATAGATTGCGTGACATATTCCAAGATAACCAACATTCATGTGTCGTCACACTCGAATAGGAATTCTCTCTAGTTCGCATGGAAGACTTTCCAAACGTATCGGCATATTACAAGAAACTCAAGGAGTTGGCAGATCAACTCTGTAATGTTGGCGCACCTATAACAAATAATCTTCTGGTTCTACAATTGGTTGCCGGCCTTTCAGAGGCCTATAATGGCGTTGGAACTCTCCTTCGTCAAAGCAACTCTCTTCCCGCCTTTTATCAAGCCCGCTCCATGCTTACTTTGGAAGAATCCAGTTTGGCTAAAAAGGCGGCTACCGGAGCAAGCCCCGTCGTCATGATGGCGTCCTCCCCAAGTTTTTCGAGTTTTGTTGAGAATTCAGGCCAAAACCGTACCCATGGTAGCGGAAAAAATAATCACAAGAATAATAACAAAAACCGCGAGGGCAAACGCGACGGTTCCGGTGGTAGTTCCAGTGGTCAGCAAGCAGGCAGTGGACCCCGTCTAGTGAACAGTGGCCCACCGCCACCCTGGTCCCAATAGTGGGGCCCATGGCAGTGGGGCTGGGGCAGTGGGCCGTGGGCCAGCAACCCCTACCGCCCAGCGAATTCCAGCAGCCAATGGGCTGGCCAGCCTTTCAGGCCCAATAACTAGCAAGTGGCCCGGCGGCGCCGGTTCAAAGCAGCTACGGCCCAGTTCAGTCCCGTCCGGAATACTTGGGCCCCGACCTCCGCAAGCCAATCATACAGCAGGCCCCACTCCGACTGATATCGAGGCCGCAATGCACACATTGGGTTTGACTTAACCGGACCCAAATTGGTATATGGACACCGGTGCCACTACTCACATGACTTCCGATTCAGGTACTCTCTCATCTTATTCCAATTTGAGCACCCCTCGGGGTATAATTGTTGGTAATGGCAATTCGATTCCAATTCAAGGTTATGGTCAGAAAACATTGTCTCCCCCCAATCCACCACTTATCTTGAAAAATACTTTACATGCCCCCAAATTGATTAAAAATTTAGTGTATGTCCGAAAGTTCACCACTGACAATTCTGTTTCTGTTGAATTTGATCCTTTTGGTTTCTCTGTGAAGGATTTCAAGACGGGGAGTCATCTCATGAGGTGTGATAGTAGGGGGGATCTTCGGTTTCAGTCCATCGAGTCAAGTGTTAAGTTGCCATTTGTGGACTCAAATTCTCATACTTCACAGCCTTTTGATATTATCCATAGCGACTTATGGACGTCTCATGTTCTAAGTTCGTTAGGTCATCGATATTATATTCTGTTTTTGGATGATTATTCTAAATTTTTGTGGACGTTTCCAATTGCCAACAAATCTCAAGTATTTTCTGTCTTCATAAAATTTAGAGCATTCATTATAACACAATTCGAAAGAGAAATAAAAAATATTCAGTGTGATAATGGGAAAGAGTATGACAATAGGGTGTTTCGGGAGTTCTGTGATAATAATGGGATAAATTTTTTGTTTTCGTGCCCTCATACATCTTCTCAAAATGGGAAAGTCGAACGCAAAATTCGTTCCAAAAATAACATTGTCCGCACTCTCTTACTTCATGCTCCCGTACCCCCGTATTTTTGGCATCATGCTCTGCAAATGGCAACATATCTCCTTAACATAATTCCGTCCAAAGGTTTGACATATTCTTCCCCCCTCCAAATCCTATATAATAAGAACCCTTCTTATTCTCATCTTAGGATTTTTGGGTGCTTGTGTTCTCAGTTATTCCCATCCACCACAATTCACAATCTTCAAGCTCGGTCTACACCGTGTGTATTTTTGGGTTATCTGTCTAACCATCGTGGTTATAAATGTTTTGATTTATCTTCCCAAAAAATCATAATTAATCGCCATGTCATTTTTTATGTAACTCAATTTCCTTTTACGAAAGTTCATACTCTTGAGCCGAGGTCGTATAATTTTTTGGATGATGGTATATCTCCGTATATTACTCAACATTTTTCGGACATGTCCCGCACCCAAAATTCTCCAGCGGGCCCACTGCCCGCTGGACCCACAGTTCAGTCCCTGATTCCAGTAGCTGGAACAGTTCCAGCGAATGGGCCAGTCCAGCCCAATTCTGGAACTGTTCCAGTTTCGGCCCCAGATTCTCGTTTTGGGCCAGCAGGCCCACTGCCTGCTGGCCAGTCCGTCCCGAGCCCAGCAAATTCCCAAAATTCACTAAATTCTTCCTTGAGTCATAGATCGGTCACTCGTAGTCTCGGGGTATTTTTACACCTAAAAGATATTTTAATTTACATTCTAATATCTCTAAATCCCCATTGCCCCGTAATCATGTGTCCGCCTTAAACGACCCGAATTGGAAAATTGCTATGACCGATGAATATAATGCTCTTATTGATAATAAGACGTGAGAGTTGGTGCCCCGTCCATCTGGTATTAATGTTATCAGGTCTATATGGATTTTTGCTCATAAGGAGAATTCAGATGGGTCATTTGCTCGACATAAGGCGCGGCTTGTGGGTGATGGTAAGACTCAGCAGGTTGGGATAGATTGTGGTGTGACGTTTAGTCCGATGGTCAAACCGGCTACCATTCGCACTGTGCTTAGCTTGGCTCTTTCAAAGACTTGGCCTATTCATCAGTTGGATGTCAAGAATGCTTTCCTACATGGGGATCTCAATGAAACAGTCTATATGCATCAACCGTTGGGTTTCAGGGATCCCAACCGTCCTCATCATGTCTGTTTGTTGAAGAAGTCCTTATATGGGCTTAAGCAGTCTCCACGGGCCTGGTATACGAGACTTGTTGACTTTGTTTCGACCATTGGGTTCACTCACAGCAGGTCAGATAATTCCTTGTTCATCTACCGTCGTGGTTCGTCCTTGGCCTACATTCTGTTGTATGTGGATGATATCATTCTGACTGCCTCTTCCGATGCCTTGCGCTAGTCTATCATGGCCATGCTCAGTTATGAGTTTGTTATGAAAGACTTAGGGCCCTTGAGTTACTTTTTGGGGATTGCCGTCAAGCGTCATTCCGATGGTTTGTTTTTGTCTCAACGAAAATATGCTGTTGAGATCATAGAGAGGGCTGGGATGTCATCCTGTAAGTCCACTTCCACTCCAGTTGATGCAAAACCCAAGCTTAGTGTGGCGGCAGGTGCACCATATGAGGATCCGACCCGCTATCGCAGTCTTGCAGGGGCCCTCCAGTATCGTACCTTTACCAGACCGGATATTACGTATGCTGTTCAACATGTGTGTTTATTCATGCATGATCCCAGAGTTGAGCACATGAATGCAATCAAATGAATCATTCGGTATATTCAGGGGACACTGGATTATGGTTTGCACTTATATCCTTCATCTACATCCACACTTGTCTCATACACAGATGCTGATTGGGGTGGTTGTCCCAACACCAGACGGTCGACGTCTGGATACTGTATGTTCCTTGGCAACAACTTGGTATCCTGGTCAGCGAAGCGTCAGGCAACTCTATCATGCTCAAGTGCAGAGGCCGAATATCGAGGGGTAGCAAATGTGGTCTCCGAATCATGTTGGCTACGTAATTTGCTTTTGGAGCTTCATTGTCCCATTCAGAAGGCAACCTTGGTATATTGCGATAACATTAGTGTCATCTACCTTTCAGGTAACCCGGTTCAGCACCAACGCACTAAGCATATCGAAATGGACATCACTTTATCTGTGAAAAATTGGCTAGGGGTCACGTTCGAGTATGTCATGTCTCATCTCGTTATCAAGTTGCAGATATCTTTACAAAGGGTCTACCCGCGGTTCTTTTTAAAGATTTTAGGGACAGTCTCAGCGTTCGAAGACCGCCCGCTATGAATGCGAGGGTGTGTTAAATAAGGCAATAAACACATAATATACATGTGTATATTGCCTTATTAACAATCTCGGATTCTGCCCATAATAGGGCCTCTCGGTTTTGGTAATATTAAATTAGACAATGTAAGAATATTGTATATTAGGAAAATATATGTGTAGTATATTGTAATGTATTTGTTACCTAAATTAGGATTATACACTACCATAATTGTAGAGTTAGAATTATGGTAGAATAAGATTTTAGGAATAGAATAGGAATAGGATTCTCCTATTTTGTAACTTGTATATATACCTATTCAATTAATAAAAATAATCAAGGGGATTATTTCTTTCAGTTTCTTAATAATTAAGTATTATTCATTGTATTTTTACTAAAAACATTCAATGTATGATGATGACAGAAAATACTAAATAAACAAGATAGAAAATTTCTTGAAACCACACCCAACAATGACTCCTTATCTAAAAGGTGTCGCGAAATCAGCAATGACGGATCAAATACGCAAAGAATTATGTGAGTACAAGAGAGATCATTCGACATGCACTCAAGTTGTGGCTTGAAGAAAAATTTCATTTGAAAGTTAGTCATGTATCTTTCAGCCAACCTAGAAAGAGGAAGGGATATCAAGCGGCACAAACCAACAAAATTTCCAGATATGGAGTGTTGACACCCAATTTTGTCCTATCTTTTTCGATTTATTTGCAATTTTAAAAATTTGTGACACCTCAATTTTTTTTTTATATATATACATATAGGCATATATATGCATATATATTATTATTCTCAATATTTCTACAATCATTTGCCTTTTTTTAATCGTGATCGTAGTTTCTATTGTAATATTCTATATTATTTTATTTTTAGCAAAACGACATCGTATTTTCAATTTTTAATTAAGCATTAAGCATTTCACATATATTATGTTTTATTATTATCACATCTTATACTATATTCTAAATAATTCACATTTTTTATTCAAAGCATTTTTTATTAAACCCCTTTTATATTTTTAAATCCATAACCCATTTTATTTTCCAACCCAAAATAATTTCTACCCCAAAACATTCTATCAACCCCAAAAATCCATCTACAAATTAACCCCTATTTTCGGCCCAACTTACCAAGCCTAAATCAAAACAAAATCACAACCCAACCGAGCCCAAATTTTTGGCCCAACCGACCATTCCCTTTAATCCCTAAAAATTCCCAAACTAGCCCACACCCCTCAAAGCCCAACCTTAATTCCCCAAGACCCACTCCCCCTCTACCAAAGCCCAACCAAGACTCGAGCCCAACATCCCTTTTCCCCTTTTATTCAAACCCATTCCCCTTCTTTTCTTTACCCCCAAACCCGACACCCATTAAAACCCAACCCCAAATCCCCAGGCCTACCCGCAAGCCCAACCGGCCACCTACTAGACCAACCCAAACCCGTCGGCCCACTCGGCTGGCCCAACCCCCCTTTTCTTATCAACCAAACCCATCCCCCTTACCCCATAAAAAAAAAACCAAACCAAACCAAACAACCCTAAGCCTATTCCACTCTCAACTCGTCGCTGCACCCTACACCCCTACCCCTACGTCGCCGACACCGCCACCTGCCACCACCAACCCCTCTGTCACCCTGACACCACCACACCCCTCCTGTCACTTCGACCCATACCCTTATCCCCACAAAATCCGCGACCCATACCCCTAAAATTCGCTTCCAAAATTCAGAAATCTTTGCCTTTAATTCAAATTTCAAACTCGATTTGACGAGGTGAACGTTGGGGGAAAAACCATCTATAAATCCCCCCTTTGTTCACTGTTAAAGGGGGATTTTTAGGGAGTTCTTTTCGGGTCCAAAGAAAAACAAAGAAAAAAAGGTCGACTTGTTCTTAATTTTCTTGTTATAAAATACTCCTTTTGGTTCCTAATTTCAATCCGAAAATCCCTTTGTTCTTCACATTTCGGGTTGGGTCAAAAATCCGAAAAATACTAATTTTCTTTTCCCTAAATTTCACCCTCAAAATATCTGATTTTTTGTTTCAGCTCGATTCGGGTCGGGTCGTCAGTCCGGGTCGGGTCGAAATTTGGGTCCAAAATTTGAAAATCAGAGCTCCAAAATCTGAAAATCATCCTTTCTAAAATCAAAAATCAGAATTCCGAAAATCACAAAATCAGAATTCCAAAATAACGTCTCCGAGCGGATTCGACGATTCGAAACATGCCTCGGTTCGCTGCCCGGAGAAGGTCAGTAAACACAAATTCTTCTTAGTTTATTTTCTGCATTTTGTGTGTTTTGTTGTTAATTACGGGATAAGGTGATCATTTTGTGTTGTTGTGTTCGTCAATTTCTAAGTTATTGGCCTATTTGATTATCCATTAATGTTTAAGAAGGGTTTTGTTTATGCTTAGTATGATATAATGTTTAATACTTGTTTATAAGGGTCTGCGTGCTTCATTAGTGAACACCAAATGATCTTGGCTTGTTTAGTTGATTGTTTATGCCTTGGCGTGATGTATTAAGGTTTATATTTAGCACTATATGATGTGGGTGCTATTTTTAAATGTTTGTTTAGTGAAGATTGTGATAAGCATGACCAGTTTGGTGCTTGTTTCGCTTTAAAAGTTAGGGGTTGTGATAGTTGAAGTCTGAATATGTGGCTATGGTTTGATTCTTTTACATGTTTGAGATCATGAATGTTAATAATACAAATTTTAGTTTTGAAGATTTGGAGATAGGTATGGTTAACATGTTCATATATTTTTGTGATTAGTGAGCTGTATAGGATAGACATTAGCTTTGAGTCCTTACTAGCATGCCTAAGATTCTATATATGTGCCTTGACCCCCAAATGACTCTATATGCCTGGAATATTGCCTCTCCTTGATCCATAAGACTTTCTTGCATGTTTCATACATATGTTAAGCCAATCACATATCTGCCCTGCCTGTCTGGTAGACAATATGTCTAAATATCTTTTTTTTATATGGTAACCATGCCTCTGTATAAATTAGGGGATAGGTTTGATGAAGTACTTTTGTCTTTGTTTAGGTCTTTAGAGTATGTATTCCATATTTGGGTTTTGTTGGTATGTTGCTAATCATATGTGTTAACTAGACTTGGCTTCTCTGAAGTATATATGAATTAAGGAGTCTTTGAAGCATGTTAGATAAATGGTATATGTAGCCTGACCCCCTCTGTATGTTAGCTGGTCTTGCATCTTTGAAATGTTGTTTCAAATGGTTATATGATCACTCCCGTTGGCTTGAATATCTCATGAAGCCTACTATTTTGTCTAGTTTTAAATAGTTTAATATGTAGGATAAAAATGCTAATTTATATTTGTTCATAGTTAATATAATTATATGCTTTACTAATTAATCTATGTGTTTTCCTTCTTTCTTTGGCATGTCTCGTGGGCCTATGGGCCCATACTTCATTAATCCCGTGAACTATTTGAGTCGTTGGGCCTGAGGGCCCAACAACACATTAATTTTCATTGAGGCCCAATAATATATTACTTTTTGATGAATTATTTATTTACATTTATTATGCATATATTTTCATGTTCCGTCTACTAATCCTTTTCTTTCATTTACATGAAATGCATCGGGAGCAACGAAGAGTCTTGTTATGAGACTCATCATGACTTCGTCCAAAACGAAGAACCACATCCGCGTTCATTGCATTATCCGGTCTCGGAACTTCAAAACAAATAGGGTGCTGATGATATCGTCATCCGTCCTAGTCGCTGCTTCTATTTATTGTCTAATCTGTCTTTCATTATTATTTGGGTCTGTAATAATTATTTAATGCTTGTGTGATTGTTAGGATATTTAGAATAATTAGGCCATGAATGGATAATTAATAGGGTAGTTTAAAAACCGTCGCTAGTTTATTCATTTGTAGGCTCGGTTAATTCAAACTTAGAAACTCTCTGCTAGTTTATTTATTTTTAGGCTCGTCATGCATATTTAAAATTTTCAAAACAAACTTCGATCATCTCCTGTTCACTTTATTAATTGTACAACTCAAAAGGATTTCCAAAAATTACTTCTTTGGCATTATAAGTAATTCGTTTTTCTCCTTGCTATCAATTGTCCTAAAATGCATACTTTTTCAACTTTACAACTTTACATGTATTTCCCTTTTACTAAATACTTGCAACATCATTTTAAGTTTACATTTTAAAACATGCATTTTAGCAATAATTAATTAATCTGAGTTTGATCGGATAACCGTAAGTTAGTGGATCTTGAAGGATGCTTAACTCCTTCCTTTTAGGATAATAAAGAACCATTATCTAAAATCTCATTAATTTTGCAGACCTTAAAATTGGAGTTACATTGCAGCATTTATTTAATATTTAGATGTCCTAATTCACCATAAATAATTAGGTGGCGACTCCTTAACATTATACCCAGGAATCACCGACACGTTGTGCTCCGCTTCTGACCTCTTGCGGGTGGTCAAAATAGGGCGTGACATGGAGAAGGTTATTTATGAGTGATTTCTCCGGTAGAAAGATATCATCAAAGCCAGCTTATTATATAGAAGCGTATTATTATACAGATACATTATCAAACAAACTTTGGAATTAATGAAACTCACCATTTTCCGTCGAAGTACCATAACACAGTAAAAATACAATATATTATTTTTTCATTTAGATTCTCAATTATTGTTTATATAGTTTGTTTCCATAAGAGACATGTTTGACGGGAAAAATATATGTTATGTTTATGTATACACTAGAATAGAGAAAGCAAAATCAGAATTTCATTAAAAGTGTTCGAGATTTATTATATATGTATAAAAAGTAAAATTTGACTTGTATACTTAAACAATAATTGAAAGAAATAATTTCTTGATTATTTTTATTAATTGAAAGACTATATATACACTTTACATATTTCCATAATAGGAGAATCATATTCCTATTATACTCTTAAATCCTTATTCTATTTGGAGACTAACTATACAATTATGGTAAGAGTACAAGACTAATTAAGGTACACTACAACTATACAAAATCATGTACTATAAGGAGACCAAAATCGTGTACACTATCCAAACCGAGAGTATCCCAATATACATAGGATATACACGTGTATAACGTGTATATCAAGTATATTTAACACACCCGCAGTCATAGCGGGCAGTCTTCGGACGCTGAGACTGGCTCGAAAATCTTCAAAAAGGATCGAGGGAAGACCCTTTGTAAAGATGTCTGCAATTTGATACCTGGAATGGACATGGCAGATGCGTACTTGACCACGAGCAACCTCTTCGCGAACAAAATGAATGTCCATCTCGATATGCTTAGTGCGTTGGTGCTGAACCGGATTACCCGACAGATAGATGGCACTAATATTATCATAATAAACCAAGGTCGCTTCCTAAATAGGACAATGAAGCTCTAACAGAAAATTACGTAACCGACATGATTCAGAAACCACATTAGCTACCCCTCGATATTCAGCCTCGGCACTTGAGCGGGACAGCGTCGACTGACGTTTCGCAGACCAGGAGACCAAGTTGTTTCCAAGAAACATACATTAACCAGACGTAGGCCGTCTGGTATATGGACACCCCCCTCAATCAACATCTGTATACAAGACAAGTGTAGACGTCGACGAAGGATATAACTGTAAGCCATAGTCAAGTATACCCTGAATATACTGAATGATGCGTTTGAGCGCATTCATGTGCTCAACTCTGGGATCATGCATAAACAAACACACCTGATGTACAACATACGTAATATCAGGTCTCGTGAATGTAAGATACTGAAGGGCCCCTGCAAGACTGCGATATCGGGTCGGATCCTCGTATGGTGTGCCGGCCACAACAATAAGCTTGGGCTTAGTATCAACTAGAGTGGAAGTGGACTTATAGGACGTCATCCCTCTCAATGATCTCAGCTGCATACTTCCGTTGAGATATGACGAGTGACAGCAATCCCAAAAAATAACTCAGAGGCCCCAAATCTTTCATAGCAAACTCAGAGTTGAGCATTGTCATGATAGACTAGCGTCGAAACATAGTCTGAAACCGCGTATACTAGGCCCGTGGAGACTGCTTAAGCCCATATAAGGACTTCTTCAACAAACAGACATGATGAGGATGTTTGGGATCCCGAAATCCCAAAGGCTGATGCATATAGAGTGTTTCTTTGAGATCACCATATAGGAAAGCATTATTTACATCTAACTGATGAATAGGCCATGCTTTCGAAAGAGCCAAGCTAAGTACAGTGCGAATGGTAGCTGGCTTGACCACCGGACTAAACGTCTCACCACAATCTACACCAACCTGTTGAGTCTTACGATCACCCATAAGCCGCGCCTTATGTCGGGCAAATGAACCATCTGAATTTTTCTTATGAGCAAGAATCCACATAGACCTAATAATATTAATACCAAATAGACGGGGCACCAACTCCCACGTCTTATTATCAATAAGAGCATTATATTCATCAGTCATAGCAATTTTCCAATTCGGGTCATTTAAGGCAGACTCATGATTACGGGGTAAGGGTGATTTAGGGACATTAGAATATAAATTAAAATGTCTTTTCGGTTTAAACACACTCCGTTGACTACGAGTGACCGGTCTATGACTCGAGGAAGAATTGGGCAGATTTTGGAAATTTTCTGGGCTCGGAACGGACTGGCCAGCAGGCAGTGGGCCTGCTAGCCCATCTCGGTAAACATACGCAGAATCTGGACCGGTTCGGCAAGATTGGCCGGACCGGCCCAATCGTCGAAGCCGGCCCAAAGCCGATCGTATCGGGATTTGTAGTGTGTGACGGACCAGTGGGACCAGGGGGCAGTGGGCCCGCTGGAGAATTTTGGGTGCGGATATGTTCGAAAAAATGTGAATAATATACGGAGATATAATATCATCCAAAAAATTATACGAACTAGGCACAGGAGTCTTAACTTTAAGAAATGGAAATTGGGATTCATAAAAAATTACATGGCGATTAATGATGATTTTATTAGAGGATAAATCAAGGCATTTGTAACCGCGATGATTAGAAAAAAAACCCAAAAACACACACGGAGTAGACCGGGTCTGAAGTTTGTTTATTGTGGTGGACGGGAATAACGGATAAGACAAACACCTAAAAACCCGAAGATGTGAATATGAAGGAATTTTATTATATAAAATTTGAAGGGGTGAAGAATATGTCAAACCTTTGTAATGAATTATGTTAAGGAGATAGGTAGTCATTTGTAGAGCATGATGCCAAAAAGACGGGGGTACGGAAGCATGGATTAATAAAGTTTGGACAATGTTATTTATGGAATGAATTTTGCGTTCGGCTTTCCCATTTTGTGAAGACGTATGAGGACAAGAAAAATGAAAATTGATCTCATTAGTAGCACAGAATTCCCGAAACACCCCATTGTCATATTCTTTGCCATTATCACACTTAATTTTTTTTATTTCTCGTTCGATTTGGGTTCTAATGAATGCTCTAAATTTTAAGAAGACGGAAAAAAACTTGAGATTTTTTCGCTATCGGAAACGTCCATAAAAACTTAGAATAATCATCCAAAAAGAGAACATAATACCGATGACCCAAAGATCTAAGAACATGAGATGTCCATAAGTCGCTATGAATAATATCAAATGACATTAAAGTATGAAAATTTGAGTCTACAAATGGCAACCTAACAATTTTTCCTAAAGAACAAGACAGACAATTTGGAGTACTATTCGTACCCTTACATGAAATAAAATTATTTTTATCTAATGACGACAAAATAGATGATCCCGGATGACCAAAACGAGCATGCCATAGAGAATGAGAAATGGCTGTAAATGCGGATGGCAAGGCTTGACTCGATGGACCGGAACTGAGTGTGATAGGATAAATATATCCCATACTATCACACTTCATGAGAGGACTCCCCGTCTTGAAATCCTTCACAGAGAAACCAAAAAGATCAAATTCAATAAAAACGGAATTGGCAGTAGTGAATCTACGGACAAAGACTAAGTTTTTAATCAATTTGGGGGCATGTAGGGTGTTTTTCAAGATAAGAGGTGGATGAGGGGAGATAAAGTTTTATGATCATAACCACGAATTGGAATAGAATTACTATTACCAACAATTATGCCGCGAGGGTTGCTCAAATAGGAATAAGACGAGAGCGTACCTGAATCGGATGTTATGTGGGTAGTGGCACCGGTGTCCAAATACACAATTTGCGTTCGAAGGATTTAAACCAAGCGTGTGCATTGCGAATTCGATGTCGGTAGACATGGGTGCTGCGACGTGATGGGCCAGCGGGGGCCGAGGCCCAAGTACCCCTGCTTGCTGCCTCGGCCCATATGACAGACAGGATGTGGACCAGGTCGAATTGGGCCTGGACTGCTGTTGGGCAACCCACTGCCACTGCATAGGGGACCAATATGGGGCCCAGAACTGTTGTTGCTGCTGACCACCGCGAGGACCTCCACCGCCACCACCATTCTGTCGGCTGCCGCCGTTGTTGCCGCCGCGGTTCTTGCCATTATTTTTCTTATTTCCTCCCTTTTTGCCGCCACCGTTGTTGCGATTTCGGCCCAAGTTATTGGAACCGGGAGGATGGACAGTGGATTTGATCATCATAACTACAACACTAGTACCGGTAGCCACCTTTTTAGCCATGCCGGCTTCTTCGAGTGTAAGCATAAAACGAGCTTGATAAAATTGCGGAAGTGGATTTCTTTGACGTAGAAGCGTGCCAACACCACTATAGGCTTCGAAGAGGCCTGAAACCATTTGGAGGACCAAACGATCATTTGAAATCGGTGCACCAACGTTGCGGAGTTGGTCTGCCAATTCCTTCAATCTTTTGCAGTAGGCCGAAACGTTAGGGAAATCTTCCATATTGACGTGGGAGAAATCCTGCTCAAGAGTAACAGCTATAGAATTCTGATTATCTTGGAATATATCACGTAATCTATCCCAATTTGCGTTCGCCATAGTGTCAGGTTCGATAATCGTTTGCAAAAGGTCGGTAGAAATTGTGGAATATATCCACTGAAGGACGGTGGCATCAATGGTCGTCCACAACTTAGGATCATCCTCGCGTTTTGGCACCTCCGTATCCTCAGGAGCCGCGGGGATTATGTGATGGATGACTTGATGCGAGCGTGCGTGAATTTTGAACAGTTCGGCCCACGTCGCATATTGGACGTTTTCTATTTCAAGAACAAGAGGGATGTTATTCTTGATGTTAGAAACTGTAAGGGTAGGATGAAACGTGTTCCGTGATGTAGACATATTGATAGAACAATATGTGATTGAGGGATTTGGGAGAAAAAAATTGGGAAGAGGGAGGCTCTCGTTGGCACAAAAACCGAGAGCAAGGGTCTTGGAATTTCAAGGAGGTCGACGGAAATTGGAGGAAGTTAGAGAGAGGATTTTAAGACCTAGACTTCTGATACCATGAAGATTATTTCCATTAATTGAAAGACTATATATACACTTTACATATTTTCATAATAGGAGAATCATATTCCTATTCTACTCCTAAATCCTTATTCTATTTGAAGACTAACTATACAATTATGGTAAGAGTACAAGACTAGTTAAGGTACACTACAACTATACAAAACCGTGTACAATAAGGAGACAAAAACCGTGTACACTATCCTAACCGAGAGTATCCCAATATACCTAGGATATACATGTGTATAATGTGTATATCGAGTATATTTAACAATAATAATATTTTGACAAAGGATATTTAATTGATCACACGTTGACCCTAAAGCAAGTCAAGGTCCCCAGAAATTTAAGGCCTCAAAAATTAGTACTACAATATATTTAAAAAATAAAATTGTATAATTATTGTTTATCATATAGATGATGAAATTTATGTTCAATATTAACGTTTCGTAATTTTTTCTAACTAGTAGTGTAACACCTAATTCTACGTTTCCTATGCTAGTCTAGTATGATGTCCATCTACCTATTTTTTTTTTCTATTCACTGAATCATCTTACTTATATATATATATATATATATATATATATATATATATATATATATATATATATATATATATATATATATATATATATATATATTATAATCCAAACTACTCTAATTTATTTTTCTTCACATAAACATTTTTTTCCATGGATCTCACGTTTCAATTGGAAGGCAGTCAAGTAAACAAGTGATGCGAAAACAAGGAAATTGCTGTTTAAAGTTGAATTCTTGAAGCTGTAAAAGTTATATATAAATGAGATGATGTCAAATTAACACAGTAGGACATAAAAATTTACGCTTGTTAGATTTAAAAAATCAATTATGTAGTTTATTCTGTTTATTGTTGTGGTGGGTACTTGTTGTGCCTTTTAGTGATTGTTTTGGCATGTTTGATGTGTAGGCTTTAAAGTTTAAAGTAATTGTGCAGGGCTGGTGCAAAATCAAGCTGAATGAAAACAAGAAGAGATTTTTACACTATATAAATGTCCATCAAAATAATAGCCGAAAAATATATATTATTTTACGTAATATATAGTAAACATATTGTTAGATAAAAAAGAAAATCTAAGGAGAAAGTAAACAAAAATCAGAGCAAAAGAGATGAAAAGCTATTGCAATTCTTTGTATTTCTGATACTGCTAACAAAGCGAACAAGAACTGCCAATAAATAGCCTTACAGTGAAACTGAAAATATTAAAATATAGGTCCACTAACCCACAAATTAACTAATTATCTGCAATAATATCTAAACTTGCTTAAATAAAGGAAACTAATTAAAAACTCCTGAAGACTTGATCAAATATTTTTTGAATCACTTCTCAACACTCTCCCTTGATTCAAAATTGTAAACTCCAAGTTGACATCTGAAGAACTCGTGCTTTGCTTGCGGAAGTGACTTTGTGAAGATATCTGTTGCTTACTCATTCATTTCGCAAACCTTCAAAGTAATTTCTCCAATAGAAACAAAACTTCAAATATAGTGATAGCAAATGTCAATGTGCTTTATTCTACTATGAAAAGTCGGCTTCTTCGTCATTGCAATAGCAGATCTATTGTCAAATAAAATCTCTATTGCACCGGCTAGTTTCTGATATAAAATTTGCATCAAGTGAACCAAATTGCTTGACAAGCTGCAGAAGTTGCTACAATATATTCCCTCTGAAGTTGATAAGGCCACCACTTCCTGCTTCTTTGAACTCCATGATATTGCTTCAGATCCAAGATTAAACAAGAAATCAAATGTGCTCTTTCTATCACCAATGCTACCTGCCCAATCACTATCAGTAACGCAAGTTAATGTGAAATTTCATTATGTTGTGCACTTGCCCCGAGACATACTTATTGTCTGCTTTGGCCTAAAAAACTTGATAGATTAGTCCCTCGATCGGACCACATCATCATCGAGCACAGAAGAGCATGAGCCATATAAACTCGTGTTATGCCCTATAAAGCTCTTTGTTTTTCCTTCCCATTTTGATATGAGATTCACCTAAGGTGTCATATGCTTAACAACCTAGAAGTCAATCAATCTTTCTCTTTGACCCGCTTTCATTGGCCTACCCTCAGTCATAAGTGTCACATGTTATATCTTTCTTTTGAGCGTAGTTCGATAAGACATCAGACTTTTAATCCTACGATTGCATGTTCAAATCTCACTATATTCTAACTCTCTTGATGATGCATAATAATCTTGAAACTTCAAAGATGACTCTTTAACCTTTTGAGCCGCTTTGGCGACTTTACCGGCCTTTCAAGTTTTTGTCCTTGAAAAACAAATTAGGTTGGAAAGAAAGTGAGTTTTTTTTTTCGATTTACAGTAGCACTTAATTGAAGATAAAATAAATAAATTCTTTAAAATGAAACATTATTAATCAAAATAACAATAACAATATAAGTAATATGAACTTCAATCTTTTCATATGACAAACAATACACCAAAACGTTAACTAACTACATCAATTTATTGACTATCAAGAGCAAAAAGGAACAACCATTTTGGGACAGATGTAAGAATTTGAAGAAGTAAAAAAGGGAACAGTCATTTTAGGATTACTGCAGCCCAGGAAGAAAAACGTCGTCTACTCAACCAAACCCAAGAATAGGTGTCCAATTTTTTTTCTCTAGAAATGTCATCAACTGTCTTTCTTCTTCTTCAAGTAAGTTGAAATCCTAATAGCAAATCAAAACTACTACTCTCTGCAAAGAAAGTGAAATGTAACATATGAAAAGGAAATTAGTATACAAGTCTATGTGACCTACCCACTTTGATGTGTAATTAGGATCCTACCAAATACCATCAATAATTATGGTAAGATGTACCGAACCAATTTAAGATTTTAAGTTTATGGGGTCTGATAACAATCACAAATTAATACACAATACTAATGGAATTCACAATCAAATATTTATAGATATTATATATATATATATATATATATTGGTACTCTATTGTACTTTATAAAGCAGTACGGAAAGTAAATAACTATTACAAGTATTCGAAAGGATAAAAAAATATTCAATATTCAGAAATTGAATCTTGTTGAACAAATAGGCCAATCTTCAAAACTGCCGCAAGCTTGTTGTGTCTTGAATCTTGATAACCTGAAATCAAGAAACAACTAAATCTGGATGGTTACAACGTTGTGTGTTGAGTCGAGTGATTGCCCTCTATCCTTAAGACAAGATTGCCCCGTATATATGCTTTTACGTTAGCGGGCAATAGTCTCCCAAGATAAAACAACACTTTAATCTCAACGCTACAAAGCCAATAGGTTGAGCCTGACGAAGAAAACAAATATGAATCGACTTGCTAAAGTTATGGAAAAGGAAGGAAGAGTTTCTGTTTACTCTTCTCTTTTGTCTCTGTGTATATAGTGTGTCTCTGTTGTGTATATCTTGTGTATATGAGGGTCTTAACTCACTGTTTTTCGTCACGTTTTGCTCACTTTGTTTTGAGTTGTGTTTTGTGCTATTTTCTGGCTGTTTTGCTCACTGTTTTGTGCTGAATTTCAGTCACGTATGTCTGCTATATTGCTGTCACGAATTGAGCCAAATGAGGCATCAATATATAGCATGGAGGAGGGCTGCCCAAAAGCCACAAACAAGGTTGTTAATAGCCATTAGTGAGGGCTGTTAATGGCAATTAGGAGGCAGATTAATGGGTGGTTTATGGGCTGTTCATGGCCATTGAAAAAGGGCTGATAATGGAGGAGTTAATCAGCCAAGTAATGGCTGATTAATGCCTCAAAAAACAGTTCCAACGGTAGGCAGAAAGTTTTCTGCATTCCGTCACCCCAAAATCAACTTTCCAAAAACTCTAGGGACCAAACTGTAAATATTAAGCAATTTGGGGTCCAAAAAGATAATATCAGAAAGTACCCACGACCGGACCGGACCGGACGGGCGCGCGGCGACGGCGCGTGTGTGGGCTTAGCCTTGAACCCAAGCACATCTAGGTCCTCCCTCCTTTAAACACATGTGATACCCCTTGGGGTCCCAAACCCTTTACCATTTTAGAAACTTATATAGAGAGAAATTCTTCCTTTTCCCACCGATGTGGTAGATTTGTCCCACGCCATATTTCCATGCCTCAAACACCTTACTTCGTGGATCAATATCTCTTTCATTTCTCAACGAAATTTGACGATTCTTGGCTCTACGGTCATCTACTCACTTCGTAGATCATGCATGTGAGAAGAGACAAAGCCTCCAACATGCGGAACACTAGTGTTTAATTCATCAAAGATGGGTGGACGCATCTCCCCGTCAAAGGCAAATTTCCAACAATATATATATATATATATATATATATATATGTTTCCGTGAACCCGTAGGTACTCTTCTAGATCCGTCCCTGGGATGGATAAGATCTCTCCATCTTTAACCACGAGCCTCGAGTGAGCAAAAGTAGAAGAGAATTTATGGGTTCACGGGAATGCAGTAGCTTTTACCTAGCTTGCATTAAGAAATTCACTAAATATTTGATTGTGAATTCAATTATTATTGTATATTCCCTCCGTTCCATAATAAGTGATGTTTAAGGCTTTCATTTTGTTTCAAAATACAGTAAAACCTCTATAAATTAATACTCGGTAAATTAATAAATTCTCTTAGATAATATTTTTCTCCGGTCCCGACTTGGGCCAGTTGATAAATTAACAAATTTCGATAAGATAATAAGATAAATATACTTTCAAAAAAACTCTATGTAAATATAGGGTCCCATTAATATCATAAAATAATAATTATATAAACTTACACAAACATAATTAAGACAATTTACTGAAATATGATTCTAGTGTTGTTTGTTTTTTCTTAAAATTGAAGTGCAGTTGGAGCTCATCTCTAACTTTTACTATTGCATCCAAAATTTCTGGTGTTGTGTTCTCAAACTGCACCAAAAAATTGTGAAGAGTTCTAGACGCGATAAGTACTTCCTTACTCGTAACTGGTTCCAAAGGTACTGTATCGTCTCCAACTTCATAATCTGTATCATTTTCAAGGATAGTAGCCACAATTTCTTCTAAGCTCTGGACTTCTGAACATGTATCATTTTCACACGGGTAGTCCAATAAGCTATTGACATCCATTTTATTGTGATAGCTGAGATCATTAATCATGACCTCAAGTTCATGAATGTCTTTTTCACAAGTGGGTTCATCTAAATTCCTTGAGACTTCATCACATGAAAGAATTTTGCAGTGTCGCAAACAATTTACTATTGTCTCTTGCTGAACACTAACTGTCCAAGTCGATACTGCATGATTGATAGCATCCAAAAAATTAATCTTACCTGGATCGTCCCAACTCGTAGCCTTCTAAAATCACATGGTAAAATCTCGTACGATAGTTCATCTTGAAAGCTCTTATTATTCCAGCATCACAAGGTTGAATTTTTTATGTCATGTTGGGTGGCAAGAAGAACAACTCAACATTCTGTAACCCTTCAATATTTCTTGGATGTGCTGGACAATTATCTACCACAAACAAAATTCTTCTACCATGCATTTTTTTATCAAACCAATGAATATATTCATCAAAAAACACACTTGTCATCCAAGCTTTTTTGTTGGCACGATAGTGACAATTCAAGCTATTCATGTTGACATTCTTGAAGCAACGTGGCTTTGCATATTTTCCAATAATCCATAAAGGAATTTTTTCAGGGCCATCCTCATTGCAACAAATAACAACTATTAGCCTTTCTTTGTCTTGGTTTCTTCCTTCAAGTTGCTTTGTAGCAAGAGAATGATCAGCTTGTAACCTATAAAACAAACCAGTTTCATCCATATTAAAACATCTTTCATAGGGAGAATATCTATTTTTTTCCTTATAGCCTCCTATTTCTTCTCCATGTCTTGTATATCAACCGAACTACTCTCTCCTAAACGACGAAATGACTTGATACCATGTCGTAGCTTGAATTTCTCAAGCCAACCTTGAGAAAATTGGTGCTCAAAATCTTGTTGAGGGTATACAAGTTTCATTGTATCTCTTGCCTTCTCCAAAATTAGCTCTTCGGTCATATTCACACGATCTTGGTACCGGAGAAATCACTCATAAACAACCTTCTCCATATCTGGAAATTTTGCTGGTTTGTGCCGCTTGATGTCCCTTCCTCTTTCTAGGTTGGCTGAAAGATACTTAGCTGATCGTTTGAGTGTGTTTGATATTGTACCTTGACTAACTTTCAAATGAAACTTTTCTTCAAGCCACAATTGCAAATCTTTTTGAGTGCATGTCGAATGATCTCTTTTGTACTCACATAATTCTTTGCGTATTTGATCCGTCATTGTTGATTTCGTGACACCTTTTAGATAAGGAGTCATTGTTGGGTGTGGTTTCAAGAAATTTTATATCTTGTTTATATAGTATTTTCTGTCACCATCATACATAGAATGTTTTTAGTAAAAATACAATGAATAATACTTAATTATTAAGAAACAATGAACATTATTTATTAGTTTTCATTAATATTATGTACAATGAATCTATGTAATTCAATTACGTAATATGATACATGAATTTTTCTAAGATACAATGCTTTTTTATGTAATCAAAATTTAACTTCAATAAATTACAAAACTTTCTTTAAATTAATAAATATTAATTTATTGGTTAATTAATAGCTCTATAAAATAATAAAATATTATGGTCACAACAATATAAATTTATAGAGGTTTTACTGTAAGTGGTGCTTTAGGATTTCAAGAAGAAATTAACCTCATTCTTCCAAAATTATCATTATTTATATAATCAAGAATCGTTAAATAATTTTTCTTTTCGACATTAATTAGGGCAAGTTGGTAAAAACACTCATAGTTTTTTATGAGTGAACAATTTTTAAGGGGGTGTGCATAAGCTAAAAACATCATTTATCATAGAACGGAGGGAGTATTAACTTGAGGTTGCTAGAAGAGCCTATAAACTTTAAATCATGGATCCTTCTTTGTCGGGTTCGAATCTTGGTATGAAAATAAATCTTAATAAAACATATGCGATGCGGATCCGAATTAATCGGACCACAATATACGTGCCCGGACGCCAATTGGAAAATTTAAAAAAGGTCCATACCAAATATTAAACTGGATCAAAGTATGAGCGTGGCATATAATTGAGAGGTTGAAGTGTCAAAGGCAATAGTAAAGGTCAGTTGCCTCAAAATTTCAACACTCTTAGTGATTAGACACACCAAACTACCTACATTTAGAAATAATTTATACTTTAGCCCCTTGTTCCTAATAATTTTATTAGGGGTGAAGAAAAAATCTGGAGAATCGAAAAAACCGAACGAACCGGCTGTTCTGTTCGGTTTTTATTCGGTTTATAAAAAACCAATTTTTAAAAAAATTGAACCGAATCAGGATTTAGTGATTCGGTTCGGTTTTAAAATTTTGGATACGAACCGAACCGAAAAAATGAATTAAATATGTAATTAATCTTATTTTTTATTTTAGGCTACTACTATCTCTTGAATCATAGTCATTGAAGTCAATCTATGAAGCTTTTATGGAAGTCGAATGAGACATGAACTTGATTAACACATTACGGAAGCATTGACATAAAATGTAGGGAGAGAAAGTAGTTGTAAATTAGTAAAACTTTAAATGGTCATAACTCTGCGCTCGGATGTCCGTTTTACCCGATTGTTTTTTGATTTTGCGTATTTTTCGAGACGTGGCCGGGAAAACGGCCACAAGGAGGTTTGGCGCTGCCAATTTTTACGAAAACGTCAGTTTTCCCAATCAATTTGTGTTTTCCCCCAAATCGATTTCTAATTTTTTCTTTTCTTTAGTAAACATCTCACGATATACAATACATTCCAATGTCGAATTTTAGTGGTAATGTAGGTGTGAATGCCAATTTCAGTGTTGGAAATTCAATTTAAAAAAAAAAAAAAAAATTCACTGACCCGCCCCGCCCCGGCCCACTAGAAAAAACCGATATAATCCGATACGTTCGGCGATATAAACCGAACATATCATTTTTTTTTTAAGTTGGATTCATTTTTTTAAAAAAACTATTTTTATTCGGTTCATATTTTTCGGATACAAAACCGATATACGCCCACTTCCTAAATTTAATCTTCAAAATCACCTAAAAATGGAAACAAATGATTCTGGATTTTCTTTTTTAAAAAATGAAAGAAATGGCCCCACACACATGCTTAGAAGCACCCATCAAAGGTTACAATCTACAAAAACCTTGAAGTTGCCTTTTTCTTTTCCTTATTTTTTTTAGAGGTGACAAAATTAGTTTATTAAAATATAATTCACTTCAAGTTTGAGTGCATTATTAATCGACCCATTTATTAGCTCAACACATTTCAACTCATTAAAAGTTGGGCCGATATGTCATTCAATTTGACTCATGAAAAATTTCATCAAAAAAATTCCAAATATATTTTTGATATGTTATATATAATCATAATAAAAAAAATTATAAAGTGCTAAAATAATATAAAAAACAAATAAAATAATTAAAAATTATACGAATTGAATTATGATCAGCTTTTTAGTCTATTTAAATATAACTCGTCTCAACTCAAATAACTTTTTAAGCCAATCAATAATCCTCCCATTTATCAATCCAACACATTTTAATCCCCAAATTCAGACCAACATATCCATCTGACACCTCCAGCTTTGTTAAAGAAAAAATCAAAATGTGGGGAGTGGAAATTATGTTGACTTAAATGTATCCGGTTTTACCAAGTGGATCATTTCTCCAAGAATAAAAAGTGGCAGAGCACCATAGCACTTGTTCCAAGTTCTTTCTAACTTCAACTCTTCTTTCTTGGTAAGCTTGATATAAAGTTTCAATCTTTTTCATCAAATATGATTAATCTTTCTATTTTTATTTTTTTCCTTGTGATTTTCTCAATTGGGTATTTTCTTGTTTCTTGTTTGATACACTGAGATTAAAGTTCTGATTTGGTCTATGCTTGTTTCATGATTTGTAAAGCCTGATAGTTGATTGAACTTGTGATTATGTTATTGGGTGATCTTGATTTTGACTTCAGTATCATTTTACTAATTTTGTTCTATAAAATGGTATTTTTTTCCTTTTCTTTGGGGCAATTTGTTATGCTTGTGTTGTCTTGAACCGAGTGTCTACCGGAAACAATCTCTCTAACTGAGTTCGTACACTCTACGCTCCCAAGACCCCACCTAGTGGGATTATACTGTGTATATTGTTGTTGTGGTTGTTGTGTTGAAAAAAGTGATCTTTCATGTTTATATCTTAGGTCTGAATTCCAAAATTGGAACTTTAATTCATACTGATGTATTTCTATCACTTTGTATTTTGCATATTCAGAATTTCAGTTGGATTTGGCTAGTGGTGAAGAATTTATTGTGAAGTTCATAAATTTGAAGCACCAATTTTGTAAGTCTTTGCACTTGTTATATTTTGAGAAGCTTTTATTGCTGGATGGAACCTTTAAGCTATGCTTTAGAAGGGAGAGGCTTTCTTTTTCCTGGTAATGTAAAGGAATGGAATTTGAACCCTTTTTGTGATGTTGATAAAAGCATTTGTGGCCCTAGCCAAGAAATAACCGAAAGCTCGGAGTTCCCGGGATCAGGTATTGCTGATATTTTGAAGAAATCAGCAGCCAGCAACCCGTGCCCCGGAGTTTTAAGTGCTGAAATGGGTGATGGTTGTGGTAAAATGTTATCCTCTACTTCTATGTTTTCGTTTGAACCAATTACCGGAGAAGTTGGACTTGGAGCCATGTTTAACCATAGTGCTATTAAATCTAACAATCTGATGTCATCATCGATTGATTTGAGATTGGAGGAGTTGACTGATCATAGAGAACTCATGACTAGTCAATCTTCAAAAGAAAGTTCGGTTCTTTCTCCAGAACCTTCATTGCCAACTGGAAAAGCAGAAACAAAGAGTTTGCATTCTAAATTTTCAATCTCTGAGGTTCGTGATCAAAAGGAGGAGGAGTCGACTGTTTATAGGGAAGTCAAGAGTAATCAATCTTTCAAGAGAAACTCGGTCAATTCGTCATTGCAGGGAAAAAGAATACGGACTACGAATTTGCATTCTGAGGTTCCTGTCTGCCAGGTTTATGGTTGTAACAAGGACCTAAGCTCTTCGAAAGACTATCACAAAAGACACAAAGTATGTGATGAACACTCAAAAACTGCTATTGTCATAGTTAATGGCATTGAGCAAAGGTTTTGTCAGCAGTGTAGCAGGTATGTTCTAGTCATGGCTTCTTCTTTAGTCATGTAATACAATTCTTAGATTGCACTCATTGTTTCTGACCAGAAAACAGAAGTAGAACTAAATGTTACTAGAACAAACATACAAATATCGTTGATGTGTTGCATTTGATCTGGGAAAACCAGCTATTGTATTGAAGTCATTTGTTTGACTAGGCTTACAAAACTACTATAGCTCCTCCTAAAAAACTTACTTTGACACGAAGAACTGACGCGAATGTGAAAGCTACTATTAGCTCCTCCTAGTTTCCACTTAACTTGACGTATGCCTTACTGTTTCTGTGAACTTCAGTTTGAATGATCCACCAAAACTTCTAGAAAGTTAAGTAAATATAGAAATTCCAGTCATCCATTTGTAGAGTAACTTAATCATGACCTGCTAATTGACCATCCTTCGGATTCATTCTTATGTTATCATCCTTAAAGTAGAGAGATGTTCTCGGTGTTAACAAAAAGCGACCAGCATAGTACCAAGTTACTGTGCTGGTGGGAGGTCTCCGGTACATAGTGGAGTAGTCAAGGTGTGCGTAAGTTGGTCCGACACCACCATTATCATAAAAAGAAAAAAGAAAAACAAAGAAGTGATAAGTGTAGATGTTCACTCTGGAGATATATTTACTGATTTTTATGCATTGGGTCTGAATGTCATAATTTAGTAGTTACAATTTGGCATGAATGTCTTGGCTTCTAGTCCTGCATCGACTTGCAGTAACGTTTTAAAATACAGGTTTCACTTGCTGGCAGAATTTGATGAAGGTAAACGCAGCTGTCGCAAACGGCTTGCAGGCCATAATGAGCGGCGAAGAAAGCTTCAATTTGATACTCACTGGGGTAACCCCTTTCCTGTATTTGTTGATTACGTTGAAGAGAGTTCTCTGCTTGATTTGTCTTTTAGTTTTCATTAAATCAAAGTGTAATTAACTTTGTCTGGTTTAAAAGTTTCATCCTTTGTACTCCAAGTCTGTTCCTTATTCCTCTCAATAAAGAAAAGCATACTGCTAGTGTTTCCCAACTCAATTTTTCATGTGAGGGCATGATAGAAACTTTTTTTCCTTAATCCAATTTGCTTTTCTTGGTTATTTTCTGAAAGTTACTTGTTGCTAATTATCCTATTTACCTAAGCTTGTCTAGTTAAAGGTAATTTTGGTGTCAAGTTTTTCAATTTTTCATTTGGTAAGAATATCCTTAAATGATTGTAATCACTCTTTTAGCTTCTGGCTTTCTCATGTTTGTTCTCCTTCATGGACAAATTATTTGCAGTTTTAATGACTATAAATTTATGCAAATGCAGGTTCAAGATTTTTGGATATGACTTCGCAAAGAAGAGTTCCATTTCTTTTCCCAGAGATACTTCCTGGTAGCTTCTTTTATCAAGAAAATTATGAAAATAATAACTATAGCAAGCACCTTAAATTAGAACATAAGCCATTCTGCATCTCTCAATTGGCTATGTCGGTAAAAAATGGGCTCCCCTCAAAAAGCAACCACAATCAGTACGGAATGAGAAAACAAGATCCGTCTTTGTCAGTTCAAAAATTATCTGAAGGGCAAAACTCCTCTTGTGCTCTCTCTCTTCTGTCAGCCCATTCACAAAACCTTCTACACAATTCAACGGACATTTCACCAACTCTGCCTTGGACGGTTCAAGGAAACCATCATGCCTACATTAAAGGAGATCATCATAATCTTGAGAAATCTCCCAGAGTTAGTGTTGCAAATAGCTCGACACCAATTGAGTTATATTCATCTGAAGTAGTTGTGCAAGATGGGGTCGTTCAGGTTCCTGATAGCGACCCTATAAATCCGAAGAATTGCCTTTCTCCAGAAGGTGGGCCTACCATGGATTTAGTGCAGTTGTCTTCGCACCTACAGAGGGTGGAGCAGCAGAAAAATTATGTCCAAGTGAAGCAGGAAAATGATATCTTTTGTTCTTTTACTTCCACTTGAGGGTTATTGAGAGCTACAAGGTCTGTTAACATGTCCTTTTGATATTTAATACTTTTTTCGTTTCTATCAGGAATTCAAAATGTCAATCCATGTAAATCCTCACTTGTAGTTCAGGTCGTATGTCTTTGTTAAAGCAAGAACAAGATTTTCTGAGTTCAATAGACCAAAAAAAAATTCTGCATGTATATACACCTGATGTCTGACGAGATAAAGTTAACAACTGTAAATAATGTGCCATATCACTTGCACTTGTTCTTACAGTTACCTGAACATGTTTAGGCAGTAAATCGAGATACGGTTATTGTCTTTAACTGCTTGCAGTTTTTTATTTCTAGTAATTAGTGGGGATTAAGGATCATTATGAGCCTTGGTGTGTGTGTGTTTGTGCCATGATTTCTTTTATTGAAGCATGTAAATGACTTTGTGCTGATTCCTCCATAGTGGTGTAGATGTGACTTTGCAGTATTCAGATATTTCATTTTTCTCAACCCCCCCCCCCCCCCCAAACTTCTCCCTCGTGAAAAGAGAGAAAACCCAAAAGCAAAAGCTTTTAGGAATAAGAACTCCTTGTCTGCAATATATATCATATAAATTGTTGTTATTATCGTTAGTGACGGATCTAGTGTGTTTAGGGGTTCACCGGAACCAGTAGCAATTGCTCATACTTGTATATGTATTAAAATATTCATTAAATATTTATAACTATTTGATTATGAACCCAGTTATTATTGCATATTAACTTGAAGTCGTAGGAACTCTTCAAATCCTGAATCCGCCTATGGTTATCGTGTATGACCTTGTCTAATTTTTTATTTCATCCTCACTGCAGTCTGAAGGGTCAACATCTCAAATGAAGATTTGGAAGATAATGAGGAGATTAAACTAATACGTAGGTGGCCTTTCCAACAAGTCAAAAGGTAAAGGCAGATTAATAAATGGTTGATATCGGTGTATCTTTTGTAAGTGTCAGCCATAGCTTTTCTATTTCTTTTCTTACACCAATTGTTCGTTTCAATAGATCCATTTCGTCGAAACATTACTCATTTATTTTAATAGTCTCTGTTGTATCCAAGAAAACTTGCAACATATACTGATGATTTAAGAAGAAAACGGTATCAGAATGATAACAATTCTTGTGTGTAATTTATGTATATCATCTCTTTTATGTTAGGTGGCAATGTAAAAAAACCCAGAGTATAGAAAAAAGATGGTACTACATTTGTCGTGACAACTATAAATCTTTACTTTTCCGTCAGCAATTCTTGTGATGCAAATTCCATCTCCTCATTGTGAGCAGTATAGAATCTTACTGCTTGTAGCAAAAATATCATACTTTTTTGATGGCTTAGTCCACTTTCCAGTTCATCACTTTTGCTGCCATACATGTGTGGCATCAGCATCATTCTAGAGTTTAGTATTGCCATGGAACTAGAAAATCTTGTGCTGCAGAAAAGTTATGCTTCATGCATGTGTGCACACGAGAAAAAAGAACGAAAAAAACCTTTCTAGCAGCTATTGTCATGTCTTTTCGGGCTGTAGGCGTGCAGAATTGTATGTGGAATATATCAGTAAGTACAGTTCCTTATGACAGGTTTTTGTGATCTTTTTAGCTGAATTTGACTTGGTTGGTTAGTTTTTCAATTCAGTATAGTGTTATTTTATGCATTAGATTACTGTGTTTTTGTTGTGGTCCTTGATAGAAAAGTGGTCCCCTATTGTTGGAGTTGCAACATTCCATTTGGTTGAAACATAGGCCTGCTGCTCCCATCATGTAGTATCATTCTGATAAATTGTGAAAAATTGTTCAATATGCAAGTGGATGATTTCTTTAAAAGAGGAGAAAAAAATCTGTGGAATAAGTTTGTAACTAATTTTTTGTTTTCCAATAAAAATGGATGAGTTGAAATTTCTTAATATGGTGGTTTTTTTGCTACGATGGCTTTGTTTCAACGGCAAAGATAGTAAAGCATTTAATTTGCGGAAATTTGGTGATCTATAAACCGTCCTTAATGAGTGATCGATCTATATTTTGATCTTTGATGAATTGCTTCGTGCCGAGCTGTTGCCAATCCAATCTCCGACCTCATATGAGAATAGAAAATTGGAGCATTTTATCTATCAGGAGATGAAGAATCACGAGTATAATAATTTTCAGTTGATCATGTTTCAAGAGAAAAGCTACTTTTATGAAAAGACGAGCACAACTGAAGTAGCTCTGTCTACTAATCTAAATGATTTGATTGGAACTGGAAGTTCCGGAACAAGTGAACCAATAAAACTTCCTCTTATTTTTTTTAATTGGATTGAATTTATACGAGATGTGATATACACATGCTGCAAGTTGATGTAGAATAGAAAAACAGACTCATTATTCATAAAGTTATGCCAAATAGGAAACAGTAGCGGATTGATTTTCAAACTAAGGCTGGCCAATGGGGTGGGTTGGCCCGGTCCCGACCCGACCCCGCTATTAAAAAAAAGAATATTCGGTAACGGGACTTGAACCGGGACGTGACCTCGGCTAGTCACGCCGGGGCCCGGCCTGCTAAAGTACCGCCAACCTCTACCCGCCCCGATCCCGTCCCATGTCCCGCCCGATAACCCTCGCACAAAATAGCCGTTGCACAACGGCCATTTTATATTTTGTCTGTTGTGCAACGGTCATTTTTGGCCTCCCCCTACCCCTTAATATTTATTTTTAACCCCTAAGTTATTATATTTACATTTTAACCAAATTTTCCAATTATAAATACCTCATTTTCTCTTCATCTTTCTCACAAATCTTCCTATAATCTCTCAATCTATCTCTCTACAAGTCTATATTGTGTACTAAATATTCAATTTTATTTATTCATTTGGGAGTGAAGTTGACAACTAGCTTAAGGATCATCCATCGAGCAAAGTTTCAATTTTCAACCTCTCGATTACACGCCGACGTTACGTCGGCGTTTGGTACATTCGTTCCTTCATTAAATTATTATTGTTTCTTTATTTTAATTAGCGCACTTAATTTCATTATCTTTAACTATTTATCAGCATAATTAAAATGGAAAGACTTGGAGGTATGTTTAAGGTTAAGGCTTCCTCTAGTAGGGGCAACAAGGGAAGGAGTACTTCTTCTAGTCATCCTATTCCTAGACATGATGATTTTGTTGATACTTCACATTTTCCTGAAATACCATTAGATTTAGACGAGGAAATATTTTCTGGAACTCAACAAGACTTTAATTTAGAAGATAATCTAGATGACACACCACTTGATCTAGATGAAACACCGGCTAATCTAGATGACACACCCACCCACTAGTGCACCTCAAACTGGAACGCCTCATATTCCCCTTAGTATGAGACGAGGCCCACCACAACGAAAATTAAAATCATATGCATGAATTTTTTTTGATAGAGACGTAGAGCATCAAGTAGTTAGATGTCAAATTTGTAAAAATGTTTTTAAATTTAAAATGTGAAAATGTCAGGGTGGTATGGGAGGTTTATTGAGACACATAAAAAAAACTTTCACCCAGCTAGGTGGAATCAATACCTGGCTGAAAAATTGGGTGCGCCAGTTCCCTCTCAATCGGGCTTGGGACAAGGTTCACATACGATCCTGGACCAAATACATGGTCAAATTAACTCTATGACAGGGGAAATTGTAGGCCCTAAATACGATAAAAATAGAGATAAGGAAGCAATATCAAAATTAGTTGCGGTGGAAGGTTTGCCTTTTTCATTTCCTTCCTCTCCCGATTTTATTCATTATATTAGAGATATGTATAATCTTGCTTTTAACGGTTTTCCTAGATCAACTGTTAAGAGAGATGTATTTAAATTTGCACATGAATATCAACAGTATTTACGTTATTCCTTATATCATTTTCCTGGTAAAGTATCTATCGCGTCTGATATAGGCCGTAGTACTAACGACCATGATTATTTAACGGTAACCTGTCATTTGATAGATTATAAATGGTCTATGCAAAAACGTATTTTAGCGTATATATATATATATATATATATATATATATATATGTGATAGGCACATTGTTACTTTTATTGCAGAAAATATTCATCAAGTTTGTGATTATTACGGAATAACTGATAAAATTATGACTATTACATTAGATAACGCTTCTTCTAATAATTATGTTATTACAATTTTAAAAAATCTTTTAACTCCATCTTTTCCAAATCATTTTCATATAAAATGTGCATGACATATATATAACTTAGTTGTAAAGGATAGTCTAACACTTTTTGCAGACGTTCTTAATAAAATACAATTTACTATAAACTTTATTTTTAAAAGTAATAGAATACAATGAAAAAAAGATTATAAAAAAACTTGTCACAATTGCGGACTACCTTATAAAAAAATTCCCGAAGAAGTAGCCACTAGGTGAAATTCTTTATACGAGCAACTACTTGTTGCTTATGACTATAAAAGACCTATAACTTTAATTTTTAACGCCCATAATCGAAATCCAACTATATGGTTGTAGATAGCGATTGAGAAAAAATTTCAGAACTTATTGTATTTCTAGAGAAATTTTTTCAAGCAACAAAAGAATTTTCCGGTATATATTATCCTACTATTTCAACTATGTTGTTTTATATAGCTCTAATATTTTTACTGCTTAGTGAATATATGAAAAAATCAGCTTATAAGGCAACTATTAAAAAATGTTTATCAAAATAAAAAAAAATTATTTCTATTCCCACTATTTATATTATTGGTGTTGTATTAAATCCGACTATTAAAATAGACGGTTGTAAAACACTTATTGAAACTATTTATGATTGTGTAGTGGTACTTCCACCTCTAACTCCAAAAAATCCAAATGACCCACCACCCGTTGAACAAACTAAAGTGTTGTCTAGCATACAAGATGAATGCAAAAAAGTATATAGGTATTACCAACAAGAAAGTGCTAGCAACCAACCGGCTTCCATGCCATCTTCTTCTTCTTCAACACAACCTCAAAAAAGATATGTTGTTACTGCGGCTAGTATTGAAAGCCTTAAAAATAGAATGTTTAGTGGTAACACTACTAACCAAGTTAGCGAGTTTGATGTTTTTGCTGAAATATTTGAGGAGAATGAGAAGACATTTTCGACATTGTCAAAGATGGCCCGAGATGTGTTGAACATTCAAGCATCATCAACAACATCTGAAAGCGTTTTTTCTGCCGGCATATTTCAAATAGGAGAGCACATACACTCATTAGCGGGAGATAGCTTAGAGATTGCAGTATTATTCAGAGATTGGATACGAGGGGAGCGGAGAAGGTGCGGTCAACCGGAGATCAATGAAAAAAAAGACGAAAACAACAACGAAATCTTATCCGACAGAGGTGTAAGCGACGTCGAGCAATTTGACCAATAAATATCAATTCCAACCGAAGAACCACAAGAAATTATAAAGAAACTAGAAAAGATGTTTTTAAATATGTAATTTTTTCAATTGCAATTTTACTATGTTATTTGCAACTTTCAAGTTTCAACACCACAAAGTTGCAATTTTGACAATTGTATTACAAAAAAATCACATTTCTATTAAATAATATAAGAGGCACAAAAACAGTCTTGGGGTGTTTTTATTACACTATCTTGTTCAATTATTCATTATTGAGTTATTTATATATGTTATCTTTTTAAATTAAGTGCAAAAAAAAATGAAAACCCGACCCGATAAATACCGGGCTCCTTCTCCGATGGGACCGGGACTGGGACGGGACACTAGCAGAACCCGCCAGTCCCGTCCCGGTACCGGTCCCACCCTACCCCGTCCTGTCGGGTCCGGTCCCGCCCTGCCCCGAACCCATCCCGTTGGCCACCCATAATTCAAAGTTTCAAACTAACCTCTCCCTGTGGAAAATGATCAAATAAAAATTGGATAAAACCCTTGCCCACATGACATACTATAGTAAGCACTGAAAATGACTTATTTGTTTCATCTGACTTAATTAATTATTTTAGCACCAAACCCAATTGCTAGTCCAAACTCCAAACTATATTATATCATGTACGCTTACAAATATCAAACATCATTCAATGATCCAATCTTATTTATTACTTTCTCCTTCTCAATTTATAGGGTGTAGTTTGTCTGGGCACGAAGTTTAAGAAATAAATGAAGACTTTTGAATCTTGTGGTCTAAAATAAGCCAAAGATATTTGTGTGGTTATAGATCATCTCGTTAAACGTAAAAGGTAAAACTTAAAGTTAAATTATTGACAATAAATATGTTATTCTTTTTACGACTGACTAAAAGAAAAATGTGTCATATAAATTGAGATAGAGGAAGTATTATTTTTTTTCTATTCATATATATGGAAATATCAAACAAGCTTATGAATCCTCTTCTTTAAAGAAAAATAGCAAGATGATATCGATCCAATGATCAAACAGGTTCGTCCCATACGATTTGTTTTTCTTTAAAATTTAAAGCATATTATATCCTTTGTTCTGTTTTTCCCGGATTCCGAACATTGTTGAAGCTTAGTACGCTGTGCTGCCCTCCAAAGCATGTTCTATCTTTTGCCCTTGGACTTTGGTTTAGTGATAAGAATATATCCACACTAATGTGTAGATTAAATGCACATCTCAAATTAGGATTGTGTTGCAAACAAAGTTTGGCATTTAAGTTGAAATGAGAATAAAAGAGAATATTCATACTCGGTTTTTAAATTTGTACCTCAACTGAAGTCGGGTGAAAACCCACAGGTGATTTCTCTAAAAAACAAAAGGGGTAAATAGTCACTTTTTGAATCGCTAATCATACTTGAATTAATCATCGTTTTAAAAAAAAAAAAAAGTTTTGTCACTTTTTAATATGGAAATTCATTTGGATGGTCATATCCCTAGACTAAAACACGATTTTTTTTTAAACTTCGGCACGACTTGAAATACATTGACTCTGGAAAGTATTTCTGGAATTAGAATTGAGGCAATTCAAACTCTAGGGAACATTTTATCATTTCAATTAAGACAATTTCAACTTTTATTATTTTCAACTCCAGAAATTTTTATGAAGTTTGAGTTCACTTTTATAATTTCAAATTTCAGAATTTTTACTAAAGTTCATGATAGAAACTTAATATTTCAACTATATAAGTTTTAATTTCAAGATCAATCTCGTAATTTCACTTATCGACAAAAAAATTAATAGCAAGAATTGTTCGAATTCCGTAGTATTTGTCCTTTGAGCCATGTGCCTACCATCGGACTAAAATCTGTTTGTAGGCCTTCATCGTCGAGCACATGACTTCTTTCTTTGAATTTGTCACAAGTATATCACAATATTATCTTATATAATATAACTTTTAAAAAGTTCACACTTTTATTAGTGGGGCATTTTTTAGTTTTACAAAGGAAAAAGTCAAACAAATTGACTTTGGAAAAGTCTGCTTTCTAAGAGGATCACACTACTAACTAGATGTACCTACATTTCTTTTATATTATTCTTATTTTGTGTTGCATCAACAAAAAAAAAATGTTTGGATTCCGAATTTGGGGTTTTAATACGTATAGTATCAATTTTGCAACACTTCAAAAGAGTAAGATCATATACAAACAAGCTATCATTACTTATTTTAATGAAAGTGCATTTCAGAAGAAAAAAGGAGGCTTTGAGATTAGTAATAAACTAAAACTTTAAATTTGAGGAAGTTGTTAAATAAGCAGTAGACATAAAATAGCATAAGAATTTAGACATACTTTGCTTTTACTAAAGTTTAATTAGAAATAGCAGAAAGATAATTAAGTGCAACAAACTCAAATATCCTACATGTTTTTTCCAAATAAACTGAAAACATCATTACATATGTAGTCCGAAAGTTTGCTTCAATGCAGCATCTAAACCTACATAAAACAACAATATGCTTCTCATTAGATATATATGTATACTACAAGAAAAAGAGGAAGAAATATTACTGTATTAAAGAAAGAACTCTTACATTAATTGTTGCTGCTCTCGGACAAGGACCCGTTTGGCGCACCATTAGGAATGTACCTAGCCCACTATGTACCAACAATTTGTGTGTTAAGAGATTTAATTTGTTACAAAGGGGTACCAATAATATTAGTTCCACTTATTATTATACACATGTAGTTATCTTTTAGGTGGTCTAATAATGTAAGAATTTTTCACACTATCACCATGTCGAAAGTTGTTGTTATGTGACCAGAAAGTCACGGGTTCAAGTCGTGGAAACAGCATCTTGCAGAAATACAAGGTAAGGCTGCGTACAATTGATCATTGTGGTCCGGTCCTTCCCTGGACCCCGCACATAGTGAGAGCTTAGTGCACCGGGCTGCCCTTTTATCATCATGTCGAAAGTTAAACTCCAAAAAGATAAGAAATAATAATTTCGGGATATAATGGAGGACTATTTCATCCTACATTTAGTTGAATTTCCTATTCGATATAAGCAATTCCGAGATTTTTTGTACCAATGTTATAGCATTAATTTTTACCAACTTCACGTGAAAAAAAACATAATTTTTAATGGACTTTTTAATGAATTTCTGTCCGAAATTCGCTTGTCAGGTGAAAACGTCCGAAGGAATTTTGCTAATTTCGAGATTACTAATCACGGGATAGAGCAATAAATGACGCATTTGCTTCTCTAAAGCTTCTTCCCAAAGTCTTTTAAGAAAGAGAATTAAAATTGGAATTAAAAGTTTATCTAGTGTAAATCAAACATATAATTTATGTTATATCCGATCGGTATATCCTATTTTTTCGTTTAATAAACCAAAATCTATCAAAAGAAGCATATCACCACTAAATAATTTTGTCATTATTTAATTCTCATGTTAGAATCTTAGCATATCTTGACTCTTGTTCACAAATCAAACGACCCCTAAAATAAAGTTTCTTTTGTCTTAAGCAAGATTAGTAAAATTAACTCACGTTTTTAGCAGCTGCACTGAAAGCTTCTCTATGTGGTATCTCTGGATTTTCAGCTTTGATGCGTTGTATCTCCTCCCTTTATTCAGAGTTAACGAAACACATAATAAGACTCAATAGTATATGCATGAAATTAATTGCTAAAAAATTGAATAAGCAAACAATAGTAATAAAAAAAAAAGAGAACTGATAATATTTATTTACTTCATGAACCGATTGTAGGCAGATGGTAGCCTGTGTTTCTTCTCAGGAGCTTCAACAAAGTTTTTTTTTTTAAAAAAAAAGAGAGAGAGAGAACAGTTAAGTACCATTAGTTATAATTATTAAGTCAAAATAATCAAAGGAATATTAAAAAAAAAATCATACATACGTTTTACAACAAAAGGAACATTTGGAGACAAAGGTTTACTAGAAGTTGATGAGGCAGAGGATGAAGCTTGGCCTTTTTTGAACTCACTACAATAATCCTGTTGCTTAAAACCAAATATATAAATCAAATAGCCATTGTTAATTATGAAATTTATCAAACCATAAAACAAAACAAACAAAAAAATACATACGGGACCTTATTACCTAAAGACTAGTCATAGTACTAGAAAAAGAAAAGAAAAATAATTACCTGAAGAGTGGGTTGGTGATCAAAGTATTGGCCTTGAATTGGAGGTCTAGTGCTTAAAAAAGAAAGGTTGCTGCAATGGCCACATTTGACTGTCACTGTATCCATTAGCCTCTTGTATGGTATTCCAACCTAAACCCAGAAAGAAAAAAAGATTGTCCAAAAACTTTTCATGTGTAAATAGGATAATTAAAACAGATTATCAAGGGTTGTGGATGGGATCAATATCTCTCCACCCTTAATCGAAAGTCTTGATGCGAGCTTAGATATGAAAAAAAAATCTAGTAAGAGAACTTCCCCCTTCGATAAGCCTTACATGGTGTAAATACATATTAGGTAGAGCCCAATACGGATAACGAATACCCGATGGAAATCAGAAAAGCAAAAAGGCTTTTTCTTGTATATGTACAATTATTGAATCCTTGTGACTTGCATAAGAGACAACTTTTAATGTAGTCACAAAAGCTCAAAAATTGCTTTAGACAGTATGTTCGAATAATAGTAGGTGAGACATTAATCTGCTTGTTAGAAAATTTCTGATTCTATGATTAGAAGGTGTTTGGGATGGAAGTGATATAGAACACAGAATATTGGAAGTATGAAAGTGCACGTGTGGAGTATGAGAAAAGTAGCATGTTAAGCATGTGATTTGACAAAATAGACGAATTTGATTTCTTCTTGCTACTATAGTATAAAATAGTTATAACAAGAAAACCAGCATAGTAGCTTTCTTTTGACCTTCCTATTCTTTACCCTATCAAGAAACTATATATATAAAATCATACATCAGAAAAATGATTGATGAAAACTTGTAAATAAAGAAAGATAGATTGATAAAGACAGAAAGCTTTGTGTGAAAATTGGGCTTTGCATGAAAGTAAATAATTAAATTAATTAAGTAAATTAAAATTACCGCAAGAACAGTGTTGCAAAAGTTGCAACGAACGTAGCAAAGATGTTCAGAAGATTGCACCAAATCCATGGAGTTTTTTTTTTCTTTCAGCAGGAGAAGATGAACACATATAGAGTTAGGATGAAGAGTACTTATATATATTAGTATTGTCCACAAGATATGTTTTTTATTTTCTTTTTTCTTTTAAAGGACCAAATATGGGTTATTGCTAAGGAAACTGAGAGAAAAAAATGTGGTAATTAACTCTATGACCTATTATATGTGTTTATTGTATATGTTCTATTTATACATGAATTATCAATATTACTTAGTGACTAATTACGTACTAAAACGTACCATAACATATTTTCAGCTTCTAGTTGCTCAACTAGTTACGTATTTTTAGTTTATAGGTTTTGAATCACAATCTGTTAAATATACATATGATATACAATACATCATATGTATATTACCGTGTCCGTGTTGCTGTACATATTGAGTAGGTGATATTTGGGTGTAATTAGTATTGTATATTTACCATAATTGTATAGTTAGTGCCCAAGTAGAATAACGTTTTAGAAGTAGAATAGAAATATGACTCTACTATTATGGAAAGATGTAAAATGTATATATACTCTTTCAATTAATGAAAATAATCAAGGAATTATTTCTTTCATGGTATCAAGAGTCTAGGTTCTTTTCTCACAAATTTTTCGTCCACCTTGCTCTTCGAATTCCGGCGTCCCTTCCCCGGAATTGTCGTCGGTGGCCTTTTTTTTGTGTTTTATTGTTTCTTCTCAAAACACCTATTGTTCTTTCGTTATGTCGACGTCAAAGAGCACATTTCATCCTGCCCTGGTTGTTTCTAACATCAAGAATCACATCCCTCTTATTCTTGAAATAGAAAACGTTCAATACGTGACATGGGCCGAGTTGTTCAAAATTCACTCTCGCTCGCATCAAGTCATCCATCACATAATCCCCGCGGCTCCTGAGGATACGGAGGTGCCTCAACGTGAGGATGATCCTAAGTTATGGACAACTCTTGATGCCACAGTTCTTCAGTGGATTTACTCAACTATCTCTACTGACCTGTTGCAGACGATTATTGAGCCAGACGCTACGGCGATGGATGCTTGGGATAGGCTACGTGACATATTCCAAGATAATCAAAATTCCAGAGTTGTTACCCTTGAGCAGAAATTTTTCCACGTCAACATGGAAAATTTCCCGAATGTTTCAGCTTATTGCAAAAGGTTGAAAGAATTGGCGGACCAACTCTGCAACGTTGGTGCGCCCGTTAGTGAAGATCATCTCGTGCTACAGATGGTTGTTGGCCTGTCCGAAGCCTATGGTGGCGTTGGAACTCTCCTTCGTCAAAGTGACCCTCTCCCAAAGTTCTATAAGGCCCGCTCCATGCTTACTTTAGAAGAAGTCAATTTGGCCAAGAAGGCGGTTACCGGAGCAAATCTTGTGGCCATGATGAGTTCCTCCATAAATTCTCCAGATTTTGTTGATAATTCCATCCAAAAACGTGGTCATGGTGGCGGCACTACTCACACGACGTCAGACTCAGGTACTCTCTTGTATTATTCAAATTTGTGCAACACTCATGGTATAACTGTTGGTAATAGTAATTCAATTCCAATTCGTGGTTATGGTCATAAAACATTGTCTCCCCCCCCCATCCACCCCTTATCCTGAAAAATACCCTTCATGCCCCTAAACTAATTAAAAATTTGGTGTATGTCCGTAAATTCACCACTGATAATTCCATTTCGATTGAATTTGATCCGTTTGGATTTTCTGTGAAGGATTTCAAGACGGGGAGTTCTCTCATGAGGTGTGATAGTAGGGGAGATCTTTATCCTATCACGCCATAATCCAGTCTTTCGAGTCAAGCCTTACCGTCAACTTTTGCCGCGTTTGCTCCTTCCTTGTGGCATGCTCGTCTTGGTCATCCGGGGTCGTCTATTTTATCTTCAATAGAGAAAAATAGTTTTATTTCATGTAAGGGTACGCGTAGTACTCCGAATTGTCAATCTTGTTCTTTAGAAAAAAATGTTAAGTTGTCATTTGAAGACTCTAATTCTCATACTTTAATGTCATTTGATATTATTCATAGCGATTTACGGACGTCTCATGTTCTTAGTTCATTGGGTCATCGGTATTATGTTCTTTTTTGGATGATTATTCTAAATTTTTATGGACTTTTCCAATAGCGAAAAAATCTCAGGTTTTTTTCACCTTTTTAAAATTTAGAGCATTCATTAAAACCCAATTTGAACGGGAAATAAAGAATATTCAATGTGACAATGACAAAGAATATGATAATGGGGTTTTTCGAGAATTTTGTGCCAATAATGGAATATTTTTTTGTTTTTTCTTGCCCACATACGTCTTCACAAAATGAGAAAGCCGAACGTAAGATTCGTACCATTAATAACATTATCCGAACTTTATTGATTCATGCTTCCGTACCCCCTTCGTTTTGACATCATGCTCTACAAATGGCTACATATCTCCTTAACATTCTTCCTTCCCAAGGTTTGACATATTCATCCCTCCTTCAAATTTTATATAATAAGACTCATTCGTATTCACATCTTAGGGTCTTTGGGTGCTTATGTTATCCATTATTTCCGTCCACCACAATTAACAAACTTCAGGCCCGGTCTACTCCGTGTGTATTTTTTGGGTTTTCCGTCTAATCATCGTGGTTACAAATATTTTGATTTATCCTCTAATAGAATCATCATTAGTCGCCATGTAATTTTTGATGAATCCCAATTTTCATTTGTTAAGGTTAGTAATCCCGTGCCGAGTTTGTATAATTTTTTGGATGATGGTATATCCCCGTATATTATTCACCATTTTTCGGACATATCCCGTAACCCAAATCCTCCAGCGGACCCACTGCCCGTTGGTCCCACTAGTCTGTCGCAGGCCACTGTCCCAGTCTCGTCACTAGGCCAGTGCCGGTCCAATCGGAACCGGTCCGGTTCTCGTATCCTCGGTACGCTCTCGCTACCGTGTTGGGCCAACAGACCCACTGCTTGCTGGCCAGTCCGTCCCGAGTCCAGGAAATTTCCAAAATTCGCCAAATTCTTCCCCGAGTCATAGACTGGTCACTCGTAGTCAACGGGGTGTTTTTAAACCAAAAAGGCATTTAAATTTACATTCTAATATTCTTAAATCACCCTTACCCCGTAATCCCGTGTCTGCGTTAAATGACCCGAATTGGAAAATTGCTATGACCGATGAATATAATGCTCTTATTGATAATAAGATGTGGGAGTTAGTGCCCCGTCCATCTGATATTAATATTATTCGATCTATGTGAATTTTTGCTCATAAGGACAATTCAGACGGTTCATTTGCAAGGCATAAGGCCCGGCTTGTAGGTGATGATAAGACTCAACAGGTTGGTGTAGATTGTGGTGAGACGTTTAGTCATGTGGTCAAGCGGCTACCATTCGCACTGTGCTCAGCTTGGCTCTTTCGAAAGCATGGATCATTTATCAGTTAGATGTAAAGAATGTTTTATTACATGGTGATCTCAAAGAAACAGTCTATATGCATCAGCCCTTGGGGTTTAGGGATCCCAAATATCCTCATCATGTCTGTCTGTTGAAAAAGTCCATATATGGGCAGTCTCCACGGGCCTAGTATAAGAGGTTTGCTGACTATGTTTCGACTATTGGGTTCACTCACAGCAGGTCGGATAATTCCTTGTTCATATACCGTCGTGGTTCTTCCTTGGCTTATATACTATTATATGTGGATGATATTATCTTGACAGCCTCTTTCTATGCCTTACGCTAGTCTATCATGACAATGCTCAATTCTGAGTTTGCTATGAAAGACTTGAGGCCATTGAGTTATTTTGGGGGATTGTTGTCACTCGTCATGCCGGTGGGTTGTTCTTATCCCAAAGGAAGTATGCAGCTGAGATCATTGAGAGGGATGGGATGTCGCCCTGTAAGTCCACTTCCACTCCAGTTGATACTAAGTCCAAGCTTGGTGCGGCGGCCAACGCACCATAAGAGGATCCGACCGGCTATCGCAGTCTTGCAGGAGCCCTTCAGTATATTACATTCATGAGACTAGATATTACGTATGCCGTACAGCAGGTGTGTTTGTTTATGCATGATCCTAGGGTTGAGCACATGAATGCGCTCAAACGCATCATTCGGTATATTTAGGGTACACTTGACTATGGCTTGTATTTATATCCTTCATCGACGTCCACACTTGTCTCGTATACAGATTCTGATTGGGATGGTTGTCCGGACACCAGACGGTCTACATCTGGCTATTGTATGTTTCTTGGTAATAACTTGGTCTCATGATCTGTGAAACGTCAGTCAACTTTGTCCCGCTCCAGTGTCGAGGCCGAGTATCGAGGGGTAGCTAATGTGGTCTCTGAATCATGTTGGTTACGTAATTTGTTGTTAGAACTTCATTGTCCTATTCAGAAAGCGATCTTGGTTTATTATGATAATGTTAGTGCTATCTACCTTTCTGGTAATCCGGTTCAGCACCAGCGCACTAAACATATCGAGATGGACATCCACTTTGTTCGCGAAAAGGTTGCTCATGGTCAAGTACGCGTCTGTCATGTCCCTTCCAGGTATCAAATTGCCGACATCTTTACAAAGGGTCTTCCCTCGGTCCTTTTTGAAGATTTTTGAGACAGTCTCAGCGTCCGAAGACCGTCCGCTATGACTGCGGGGGTGTGTTAAATATACATATGATATACAATATATCATATGTATATTACCGTGTCCGTGTTGCTGTACATATTTAGTAGGTGATATTTGGGTGTAATTAGTATTGTATATTTACCATATTTGTATAGTTAGTGTCCAAGTAGAATAAGGTTTTAGGAGTAGAATAGGAATATGATTCTACTATTATGGAAAGATGTAAAATGTATATATTCTCTTTCAATTAATTAAAATAATCAAGAGATTATTTCTTTCACAATCATATATATTTATATTATTAAATGATTTTCTAACCGAAGTACAAGATTTGAGCCAAAAATTTTAGGTTTTGTCGAACTCGTAATTACAATTGTGGCTCTGTATCTGCGACATGGCCTGATAATAATATTTAACTATATTTATATATTGATAGTATAAAGAATTTCTATGGTATCGATACAATTTAACATGTTGTATTAGGTAGTATTATAAGTCCCTTTTTCTTTCTGAAATTTATGTTAGCAACTTGTTCATTTGGATCAAGATTTTTTTCTCTTCAAAATGAACCAACATATAGACATCCAAGTTCCATTAGTTTATTTACTTATGTTGGTTTTTAGGTTAAGATAAGCAGTGGGGGACATGAAGATCTTGTAATGAATTTCTTATATCGTGCATTAGGTTTTTAGGTTTTTCACCAAAGGTTCTTGATAATACACGTTGTGTTGTGCTACTATCCAAATTGGTTTCAGTGTCCTTGAATTGAAATATGAACGAAAATATAAACAAATCATACAATGGTGAAGACAAAATCAAGGTTTAAATTATTTTGACTTTTTTACTCTAATTAGGTGATTAATATGATAAGCAAATTACATTTTCTTGTTCTAATACAAAAAAGAGAACATATTAAGCTTAACATGCTAGACAATTTAAACATAAGAAGACAATAGTATAGATATGCAATAATTCTTGAAGTACAATGTTTGATTCTCTTGAAGAGATCCTCGTCCTTTGCCTTTACTACTCCTATCAAATCAAAGCATATCTAATCATCCTATATTATATTTTGTTTCTTTCAATATTTTTGGTATATTGTTAAGAGTCTCACATCGGATATTGAATAGGAACATGAACTCCTTATATGGACTTGGACAATCTTCACCCTATAAGCTAGCTTTTGATCAAGAAGATGGTCAATATACATCGTGGGTTGAACTCTTTCATATTCACACATGCGCGTATAACGTGCTTGACCATATTGATGATTTTGTCCCTCGCCCCATCGATGTTGCAGACACGATGAGCCATCGTCTTGACGCTATCGTCAAACAATGGATTTATGACACCATCTCTAAAGACTTGCTTCATACGATTATGAAAATCGGTGCCTCAGCTCGTGAGTTATGGATACGTTTGGAGGAAATATTCCAGGACAACAAGCACACACGTGCCGTGTATTTGGAGGAATAGTTCAACAATACACGTCTCGAGAATTTCGCCAACATGTCCCAATATTGTAAACAATTGAAACTTGTTGCGGACCCACTCTCTAATGCGAGGACACCAATTTCCGAAACAAAAATGGTGCTCCAACTAGTTTCTGGCTTATCGGAGGGCGAATACGATACTCTAGCCACTATGATTCAACAAACTGACCCACTACCGAACTTCAACAGGGCCCGTTCTCAATTACTTTTGGAAGAGACCCGACGTGCTAAACAGGGTGAGGGTGAGTATAATCAGAAAGTGTTAGCCATTGAAAATTCGGCTACGAATAACGCCATCAGTGCTCCGCCGCCACCGCCGGACAACCAACAACCGCGGGGCAGCCGCGGCGGTGGCAGAAGCAGTAGAGGCCACGGCAAGGACGACAGTGGCCACGAACATGGTGGAAAATCCGGTGAGCAGCAGCCCAACAATTTTGGTAACTGGACCACAGGCCAGTGGCCCAACCATCTTGGTTGGGCCCCTTACCCATTTCAGCAACGGCAAGCCCATTACCCATTCCAACAGGCGGGTATTTTAGGCCCAGTTCTAGGGCCTCGTCCAGTGCACAATCCGAACCATCAGGCCCATGTCGTGCAGGCCCAGCAACAACATTCAATCAACGACCTGGCCCCCACTGATTTGGGCCAGGCTTTCAGCAGTTTGAACTTGCAATAGCCCGATGAAAATTGGTACATGAATATAGGAGCCACCTCTCACCTCACCCGCTCCTCAGGTAATCTCCCTAAACTTTTTCGTCTAAAGTATCCTCAATATATTATAGTTGGTAATGGTCATTGCATTCCAATTAACGGTTATTGTACCACCTATACACAACCACCTCATCCGCCTTTCTCTCTAAATAACGCCATGTATGCCCCCAACATCATTAAAAATTTAATATTTGTTAGGAAATATACTCGTAAAAATTTTGTGTCTGTTGATTTTGACCCTTTAGTTTTACTGTGAATGATCTACATACGGGGACACCTCTTACGAGATGTAATAGCATAGGGGACACCTCTTACGAGATGTAATAGCACAGGGGACACCTCTTACGAGATGTAATAGCACAGGGGACACCTCTTACGAGATGTAATAGCACAGGGGACCTATACCCTTTCCCATCCTCTTCTGCAACTAGCTCCCGCTCACACACCTCACTCGTTGCTATCTCTCCATCAACTTGGTACAATAGGCTTGGACACCCAGGAGCTCTTGTTTTTAATTTTCTTAGAAGCAATAATTTTATTCGTTGTAATAATGGAAATTTGCCCAACATTGTTTTTTCTTTCCCTTTAGGCAAACATGTTCGTCTTCTTTTTAAGTCGTCTCTAAGTGTTACGTTTTCTCCATTTGATATTGTTCATGCTTATTTATGGACATCTCCCATTACTAGCTCACTAGGTTATAAATATTATCTAGTCTTATTAGATAATTTTTCTCACTATATCTGGATTTACCCACTAAAATTCAAGTCGGAAGTTTTTGCCAAGTTTCTTGAGTTTTGAATTTTTATCAAAACATAATTTTGAAAAGCCATCAAATATTTCCAATGTGATAATGGTCGTGAGTTTAATAATTCCACATTTCACAAATTTTGCAAAAATAATGGCATGGTTTTTAGATTTTCGTATCCCCACACCTCCCCCCAGAATGGCAAAGCTGAACGAATCATCCGCACCATCAATAACATGGTTCGCACTCTCCTTTTCCATGCCTCTCTCACTTTCTCCTTTGGGGTCTATGCAGTCAAAATGATAGAATATATCTTAAATATTACCTACCAGTACTATTCATAACATGACCCCCACCGAAATTCTATACCATCGGATCCCCTCTTATGATCACCTTCGGATCTTCGGTTGCCTTTGCTACCCGAATCTTGCCTCCACTGCCCCTCATAAATTAGCACTATGTACCACTCCATGTGTCTTCGTAGGTTTCCCGTCTACTCATAGGGATTATTTGTGCTACGACTTGTCCACTCGTCAAATCCACGTCTCTCATCACATCACGTTTGACGAGACAATCTTCCCTTTTACAAACATTCAAAAGTTTTGTAACACTGACTATACCTTTCTAGACGAGTCAGACACCTCCCCCGTCATACTCATCGAACTCCGTCGTACCACCGCCACCGCCACCACAGTTCAATCTCCTTCAAACATCACTGACACTACCGGCAATCGGTCGGACGACTCTCAGTCACCACCGATTGTCGGAGCCACCACCAGTTCACTGTCGGCGTACTCCCCGACCTGTCCCGTCATTGTCTCCTCTACCAGCCGGTAAACTCAACAACCAGTCTCTGTGTCACCACCATCGGCCGCCGCTACTCCCGTTAACCATACCATCCCCGTCACAGCCCCACCAAGACATCGTCACTGTACCATAACTTCGACCAACCAAAGCAGCCCCGTCCCTATTCCGAACCCCCGGAACTCGTACCTGTACCAGCACACAGACGATACTACCGCAACCCCGTTAATCTCCTCCCACACATCCCCTGTCACCAGTATTGTCGTCAGGCCACCCACACCACATCGATCTACCCAGATCTTCGCCCCCACCCAACCCGAAGTCGTCCCCAGAAACAATCCACCCAATACCCTGCTCCGTCAACCAACCCCGCCAACAACCCGACATCGTCACTACCTCCAATAACCCGGAACCGACTCCCCACCAAAATACCCAACCTACCCCTACTCCCATGCACCGTATGAAAACCCGTGCCCAACACTGGATTTTTAAACCCAAAGTCCATTTTAACCTATCCACACAAACCATATCCCCAATTCTTTGTTCACCGATGTTGGGCCCCCAAATTATATTGTTCACACTCCAGTTAACGAGGTCTGGGCGTGCGGAAGAGTGTTAAAAGTCCCACATCGAAATATGGAATGGGAACATAGATTTCTTATATGGACTTGGACAATCCTTACTCTATAAGCTAGCTATTGGGGTTGAGTTAAGTCCAAGATTCATTCTTTAAATATATATAGATGAATGTGCAATAACAAGAAAATGGATACGATCGTCATGGTGACTTTAATACAACTAGGGATGGCAACGGATAGGATCTGGACCGAATCCTACTAGATCCAGATCCAGATCCGTTTTTCATACCTGAATCCAGATCCGGATCCAGATCCAGCGGATCCATAAAAATTATATCCAAATCCGGATCCATCGGATCGGCCGGATCCACGGATCGGATCTGGATCAACATGTAAAAAATTTTACCTTGCTAAGAATTTTTTTTTGTACTGACAAACGATTTTTACTTAAGTAACAGTTTACTGTTTTTCAATTTTGAAATGTTCATATGAGATATTTTGTTCGTTGTTTCATTTTGATTGTGAGCTATTAATTAAAAATGTTGGACAATGACAATAGTTGTGGAAAATGCTGACTAGTATTTCCACAATGCAGAACTTGCATGTGCTTGGAATCTTCATAAATGAAGTGAATATAATTTTAACTACTTGTCTATGGAGATGTTAGTCATTCACTAATATAACATTGATTTTATTATCGAAGTTACCTCTTTATTTTTTTATTTTTGAGTTAACGCGGGAATAAATTAAACTTGTTTTGAGAATTAAACTTGCAAGGATGTGCTTAGCAATTTTAAGAATATATTTATAAAATTACATTCTAGGTTATGAATATATTTAATAAAAAATGGATCCACGGGTCGGATCTGGACCGGATACGGATCTCAAATACAAGATCCAGATCCAGATCCGATCCATCAGAAACGGATCCGGGTCCGATCCGGATCCGTCGGGTCCAAATTTTGAAGATCCATATCCTATAAAACGGATCTGGATACACCGAATCCGGACCGGGTCCAGGATCCATTGCCATCTCTAAATACAACCATCTTTAATGAGTAGTAATTAATTATGTTAGTTTTTTTTTTTTTTTTTTTTTTGATGATCTAGGTTTCCAGGCTTGCGCCTTTTTGATGTTAGTTTCTAAATAAAGTTTAGATAATTGCCCCTTTTTTTTTTTTTTTTTTTACTGTAAGTGGTCTTCTTTCTGGAGGACTTGCTGTGACATCAAATCGTCCATAGTCATTATCAAGCAAAGTACTTTTTGTATGGATTATGTTTGCTAGCTCTTCTTTCCGAATCTAGAGGCGCATATGGCTTTCTTCACTAAAAAAATATACTTTATATATGTAATATTATTTTTTTAATATATAATATATGTTGAATTTCTTAATAGACTGACCCTTTGTATATTTATTTTTTTATATTTTGAATCTTCTTAATAAAAATTTTGGGTTTGTCGCTATCGACCACATGTACTTCTCTAAATAAAAGTTAAGCAAACCAAGTATACACGAATTTCAGTTATATAAACGACAAAAAGTGTAAAGATTATATATTGTAATATAGTTTAGTTAATCTATTATATATTACTCCCTCTATCCAATTTATGTGATACTTTTCGCTTTTCGAGATTCAAATTGTATGAACTTTGATCAACATTTTAAGATGTATTTTTTCACTAAATTGGTATGAGAAAAGTTGCAACTTATAGTACTTTTCATGTAGTTTTCAAATATATAAATTTTAATATTAAAATATTGAGTTAATCTAATCTAATTTAGCTTTAAAATTTAGTCAAATTGACTCTCGAAAAGTGAAAAATAACACATAAATTGGGACGGAGAGAGTATATAACTTAGCTTACAACTTCTTTTCGAGTTAATCCCCAATCAATATAATATTAATTAATTATAAAGGGTTACTTGTAACTACCTTTTAAATGATGAACTGATTGTGTAAACATTTTTGTGCTAATGCATAAGACTCAATTATAAACTCATTTGTAAATATACACTATCACTAATCTACCAAACAAAACTTGGGCAATAAAAATACATCTTTTTACAGGTCATCCAGACCCTAGAAAGGTAGGGCTTTGAGCAAGGGCAAGGAGGTTGATTTGAAAAATTTTCATCCTAAAATTACATTATATATAGTCAAAATTACTTATTTATGTATATATGGAAGATATTGATTCCTCTTGGTGTTTTCGTATATTTATTAGTTTATATTTTAATTTTCTTAGTAAAATTTCTGAGCTGCTACACTCGCTTACACAAGTGAGATTTTTTTTGTCTTCCACCCCGTGTTCGGTACTCATATTGAAATCCTATTAAATTTGAATTCGCACCGAAAAAGTTCCACATTAGAAGGTAAAGTGCTCTTTAAAAAGTGACTCCATGCCCTCTGATTAAAGATGAAGGAGTACTTAGTAACTTCACGCAACCATTGTAATTGGTCACTATAGTGAGGGTTGAAATGAACAAAAACACCGAAGAGGAGACAAAAATTAAAGGCGTGCATGAATACTGAATCAAATGAGACAAAGGTTAGCTAGGGTTATGGCTTCCCCTAGCCAACTCTCTTTTAGTGGGTGCCAAGTAATTAAAGAAACAAAGCTGAAAATGACCAGTGCTACAATCACAAGTAACCATCATAATGATTTTTAAGTAGCAAAAGAAAAAGGGTGTGTCTTTATGTTGATGGGACTATTCATTTGCTTGCTAAACAAGGAAACTAGCTATTTCTACACTTGATCTCTACTATTTTCTATGTTAGTATAAACGACTTCCCAAGGTGGTTCATCATATATTATACATGTAGTGCTAACTGTTATGTCCGATAGCAATTTGGATTTGAGCTTTCTTATTTAGGGCTAACTGTTGAGTTTGTACAACCTCAATTTCACCGTAAAAGAATTTGGTGGGATGGGTGGATTACTCCATCGTTAATTAGTAGTCTCGGATTCAAATCTTAATAATAAAGAAATTTTTGGTTGTTATAAAACCAGGAATCTACAATGGATAGCTTATGTCACTAAACTGCAAAAATCGGTCGCTATTTCTAATGACAAATTAGTGGCGCATTATAAAAACTGTTGTTAGCAATTGATTTGGTAGCTAATTCCTAATATCTTATTTATAGTGTGGTTGAATCGCGTCCCCTCGCTTTCTCTATACAACACAAATTTGAACTAGTCAGGCCACTAAACTATGAATATGAGATACTTAGACAAAGAAAGAGCTCCAATTTTCACAAGTGGGATCACCAAAATTGGAAAGTATACATATAGTGCTATAGAAATATTTCATAATATTAAACCGACAGATTTAAAGAAGCGACACAAAAAGCGAAGATATAGTGCCAAATATAAGTAGGTCGATGCAATATAATTTGGAGTAGACTTTTCACAGTCAAGTTAATTAAAGTGTTAATACCTCAAAACTCCTTAAGCTATTCATATTTTGTTTATTTCATACGTAAATTATGGGATGTTGTCATTATCTTTCTGAATTATAACATTTTTCTATCTAAAAAAATCTATGCAATGCCAAGTGATATGGAGGGTGGTTTGGCTCTTTTTATAGTGTGTGAGAGCTAAGAAAAAGGGTCGAAAAAATATTCACAGTGACATTTTAGATTATTTTTATTTCTTATTTGTTTATTTTTCCTTTCTTCTTCTTCTTCATTATTTTTTCTTCAAATCTCTACATCTCTTGTTAATAACAGTAAATTAATTGAAATCAATAACCTTAAAATAAGACTGACGTAAAAATAAAATAATCAAAAAAAGTAAATTTAGTTAAAAATCACACATGGACTTTATAATAACAGTAAACTCAATATAAAAAGATAACATCAACAGTAATACTGAAAGTTAACAAAAAACAAAAAATCATACACTGAAACATAGATTTTTTTTTATTTGTGCTATCTCTTGGCTTATCTAAATTTGTCGATATTTTTTGTCAATAATATTTTCTATAACAATGAGTTCAATTGAAAATGATAAACACCCGTGATATAACCCAAGGGACAAATCTACCACATCGGTAGGAAAATTAAGAATTGCTCTCTATATAAGTCTCTAAAATGGTAAAGGGTTTGGGACCCCAAGGGGAAATTAAAGAATAACAAAGAAAGGGAACTAAAACGGATGACGATGTCATCTCGCCCTATTTGTTTTGAAATCCCGAATTTGGAGAATGCAAGGAATGTGAATTCGGGTCTTCGTTCGGCAATGATCATGATGTGTCTCGTAATGAGACTCTTCGTTGCTCCGATGCATTTCATGTAAGTAAGGAAAAGAAAAGAAAATGATTAGTAGCGGAACATGAAAATATATACAAAAATGTAAACAAATAATTCGTAAAAAAAAGTAATATGTTATTGGGCCTCGGAATGCAAACAGTGTGCGGGAGAGTATAAAATGAAATGAGCCAAAATAGAATTTTAGACCAAAATAAATTGGCTTGGATATGCGATGGGCCCAATTAACACGCAGAAATAAAAGCAGGCCCAAACATAATTTCCAGATATATATAAAAAAAATGGCCCGTATGTACAATGGGCCCAATTAACACATATTCATAAATATACAAACCCACATTTGATATCCACTCAAGCATATGAGGGTAGGTATACATGATATATTCAGAATATAACTGATATACTTAAAGGTATACGCAGATATACAGTTCTTGTATACACTTAGTGTATACTGAACTTGTATACCTTGTATACTTTAGGGTAAATAATGTCATAGTTTCAACAAACCAAATATAGAATGTGAGAAGATAAGCCAACATGAGCAGATTCAGACCATAAAATGTAAGTAGATACCATCACACAAGACACACTTAACATGTATAGAAATGACACACTCATAAGGCTTATCTAGCATGCTGCAAAGGTTATCTAAATCAAACATAATCTGGACAAGAAAATTTACATGCATTCAGCAGACGTCAAAACAAAGCCCAAGTTCACTCACTTTTACGCATAGGGAGGCAGAGCTAGATTCCTCTCTAATTAAATGAGAACCACAAACATTCCTAGACTTAGGCCTAAACTATTGAAAGCAAACAATAGATATACTATATGCTTACCTTTTCCCAAAATTCGAGTGAAATGCGTCATAATAAGGATACATGATAAACTAGCCGAAACAAAATTTTAAAGTCATTTAAGCATGATCTTAGACTAAGTTATCTATGTGATATCAAACACAAAAAAAAATAATGCATAACCACATATTTCTATTTCAGCTAGTATATACTGTGGCTATTCATATCACAAGCTTTACTTAAACAAACACACAATTTAGGTTGATATTTGTTGCGAATGTAGCCAAAATTAATCGTAATTTCAAGAAACAAATGGGCAGAAAAATATGAGTAGGATAAACTGAAACCGAATCACATTACAAGTATCTCATCCAAAACAAACTCGTAACAAGTGTACAGTTAAACCCTCAAACTCAAAGATGAAAGCTTTAAACATAAAGACATAAATTGGGCTAATATTTATTGCAAATGTAGATAAAATTAAGTATAATTTCCAGAAACCAATACCCAGAAAAGGTAAGTAGTAAAACTGAAACTTTAATCTTATTACAAGTGTCTTCAGTTAAACCCTCAAACTCAAAAGATGAAAACTTTAAACATATCACACGATTTGGACTGATATTTATTGCAACTGTAACCAAATCGAGCATAATTTCAAGAACCCAATCCAGAAAGGTAAAGCAATAAACATTGAAACTTGGATCACATTACAAGTGTCTCATCCGAAACACACATATAATTAAACACTCAAAGATAGAAACTTTTAACATAACACACTTAACCAATTGTCATGTTTTTTAGAAGCAAGTTGATAATAGTATTCTAACATACGTATACATCTATCAAATACTTTAACAAACCATATCCTATGGAACATGAATCTAGCAGTTCATACAATCAAATATGTCCAAAACATTCACATTAACTAAATAGATTAAACCAAATCATATTTAAACATTAATAATAATTATAGCAACATAATGACTTCACCACCACATAGTTAATATAAAAATACATAATAATATAGAAAAATAAGGGAAAGAAGATGTATTTATGGACCTTCTCCGGGTAGCGAACCGAGGCGTTGTTTTGAATCGTCGAATCCGCCCGAAAATGTTTAGAATTCGATTTTTTTTTTTTGGATTTTTGAATTCTGATTTTCTCTTAAACAGAATTCTGTTTTTGTAAGTCTGTTTATGATATTTTGACCCGACCCGGAAGTGACCCGACTCGGAACCCGAAAAAACAGTGGGAAAATAGCAAAAATTCCAGATTTTTCAACACCAAAACCCAATAATTTCGACCTATATTTTCGGAATCTTTAAGTTGAAGAACACATGCAAGAACAAATACTCTTAAGCAGATTTTAGATTTTTGAAATCCGGAATCTTCCCAATAGTGAAGAACAACACAAACAAAATACAATGCAAACCTTTAAGAAGATTTCAGATTCTTAAACTTAAATTTTCGGACCTAAAATCGATAAAAAAAAACCTAAGATCCGACCTCCTCCAACAGTAAGCAAAAGGGGGGGGGGTTTATAGATACTCACCCCAACGTTCACCCCCCCCCCCCCCCATACCCCTTACAAAAAACGAATTCGAATTTCAAAATAAAGGGGGGGAGGGGGACAAAATCTGATTTTTGGGGCGAATTCTTGGGGCATGTGTTGCGGATTTTGGGGGTGTGTTGGTGAGGTGATGGGTTTGGCGACCTCGGGGTAGGGTGGTGGCAATGGTGAGGTGACAGGGGTAGGGGTGCGGCGACGTAGGGGGCATGGGTGTAGGGGTGTGCGGCGATTGGGTTTTAGGTTTTAGGGAATGGGGGATTTGGGAGTTGGGTTTTAAAGGGTGTTTGGTCGAAAAGGGGTGTTTGGCCGGTTTAGGGATTCGGTTGGGGTTTTGGGCCGACGGGTGATGGGGTGGCCGGTTGGGCTTGGTAAATGGGGGTTTCGGTTGGGCTTGGTAAAGGGGGATTTCGGGTGGGCCGAAAATAAAAGGGGGAGTTGAATTGGGTTTGGCCGATTGGGCCTTTGTTTTGGGGGGGTTGCGAATTTGGTTTGGGGTTTGGGCTAGTTTGTGGGAATGAAATTAGTTTGGATATAAATTGTTTTGGGTTAGGAAATGAAATGGTTATGGATTTAAAAATATAAAAGGGGTTTTATATTAAAAAGCTTTGAATAAAAAATGTAAAATTATTTAGAATATAGTATAAGATGCGATAATAATAAAACATAATATTTGTGAAATGCTTAACAAAAAATAAAAAAAATACGATGTCGTTTTTGCTAAAATAAAATAATATAGAATATTACAATAGAAACTACGACCATGATTTAAAAAGGCAAATGGTTGTAGAAATACAAATAATAATAATAATAATATATGTATATATATGCCTATATGTATATATATAAAAAATATTTTTTGTGGTGTCAAAAATATTTAAAATTGCAAATAAATCAAAAAAGATGGAACAAAATTGGGTGTCAACAATCCCGTTGACTACGAGTGACCGGTCTGTGACTCAGGTGAGAATTTGGCGGATTTTGAGAAAAATTCAGATGGGCAATGGACTGACTAGTAGGCAGTGGGCCTGCTGGCCCAACACAGGAAGCTGGATCGTGATGGGAAATAGTAGCAGGGGTAGAACTGGGCTGGAGAGTCGGCCCAGTTGCTGAACCCGAGACCGGTGGGACTACCCACTCGGCAGAGGTGACAGAACAGGAGGTCCAGGGGGCAGTGGGCACGCTGGCGGATTTTGCGTGCGGGACAAGTCCGATAAATGGTGGATAATATAGGGGGAGACATCGTCATCTAAAAAATTATACGAACTAGGCCCGAGACTACTTACTTGAGCAAACAGAAATTGAGATTCATCAAAAATAACTTGGCGACTAATTATGATTTTATTAGACGATAAATCAAAACATTTGTAACCATGATGATTGGATGGATAACCCAAAAACACACAAGGGGTAGAACGGGCTTGAAGTTTGTTAATTGTAGTTGACGGAAATAGTGGATAACATAAGCACCCAAAGAACCTAAGATGTGAATACGAATGAGTCTTATTATATAGATATTGAAGAGGAGATGAATATGTCATCCATTTGGTAGGAAGTAAGTTAAAAAGATACGTAGTCATTTGTAGAGCATGATGCCAAAAGAAAGGGGGTACGGAAGCATGGACCAATAAGGTTCGGACAATATTATTAATGGTACAAAATTTTCGTTCGGCTTTCCCATTTTGAGAGGACGTATGAGGACAAGAGAAATGAAAAATGATGCAATTATTTTCTCAAAATTCCTAAACAACCCATTATCATATTCTTTGTCATTATCACATTGAATAGTTTAGATTTCCCCGATCGAATTAGGTATGGATTAGAGATGGCAATGGATCCTGGACCCGGTCCGGATCCAGTGGATCTAGATCCATTTTATAGGATATGGATCTTCAAAATTTGGACCCGACGGATCTGGATCGGACCCGGATCCATTTCTGACGGATCAGATCTGGATCTAGATCTTGTATTTGAGATCCGTATCCGGTCCAGATCCTACCCGTGGATCCATTTTTTATTAAATATATTCATAACCTAGAACGTAATTTTATAAGTATTTTCTTAAAATTGCTAAGCACATCCTTGCAAGTTTAATTCTCAAAACAAGTTTAATTTATCACCGCGTTAACTCAAAAATCCAAAAATAAAGAGGTAACTTCGATAATAAAATTAATGTTATATTAGTGAATGACTAACATCTCCATAGACAAGTAGTTAAAATTATATTCACTTCATTTGTGAAGATTCCAAGCACATGCAAGTTTTGCATTGTGGAAATACTAGTCAGCATTTTCCACAACTATTGTCATTGTCCAATATTTTCAATTAATAGCTCACAATCAAAACGAGACAACGAACAAAATATCTCATATGAACATTTCAAAATTGAAACACAGTAAACTGTTAGCTAAGTAAAAATGGTTTGTCAGTTTAAAAAAAAAATCTTAGCAAGGTTACATTCTTAGCAAGACAAATATTTTTACATGTGGATCCAGATCCGATCCGATCCGTGGATCCGGATCTGGATTCAGGTATGAAAAACGGATCTGGATCTAGTAGTATCCGATCCAGATCTGATCCGTTGCCATCCCTAGTACGGATGAATGCTCAAAATTTTAAGAAAGTGGAAAAAACTTGTGATTTTTTCGCTAATGGAAAAGGTCCATAAAAAATTAGAATAATCATCCAAAAACATAACATAATAACGATGGCCCACATAACTTAAAACGGGAGATGTCCATAAATCGCTATGAATAATATCAAATGGCATTAAAGTACGAGAAGTAGAGGCTACAAATGGTAATCTAACATGTTTTTCTAGAGGACATGATTGACAAATTGGAGTACTACGCATACCCTTACAAGAAATAAAATTATTTTTATGTAAGGAAGAAATAATAGATGACCCAGAGTGACCCAAACGTGCATGTTATAAGCAAGGAGCTAGAGCTGCAAAAGTAGATGGCAAGGCTTGACTCGAGAGACTGGACGTGGGCGTGATAGGATAAAGATCTCCCCTACTATCACATCTCATGAGAGGAATCTCCATCTTGAAATCCTTCACAGAAAACCCAAAATGATCAAAATCAACAGAAATCCAATTATCAGTGGTGAATTTACGGATATACACCAAATTTTTAATTAAGTTAGGGGCCTGAAGGGCATTTTTCAAGACAAGGGGTGGATGGGGAGGGAGGCAAAATTTTATGATCGTAGCCACGAATTGGAATTGAGTTGTCATTACCAATAATTATGCCATGATTGTTGCTCAAATTGGAATAAGACGAGAGAATACCTTGATCGGACGTCATGTGAGTAGTGGCTTCGGTGTTCATATACCAATTTGCGTCCGGGGGATTTAATCCAAGTGTGTGCATGGCGGCTTCAATATCGGTAGGGGTGGGCCCCACTGTATGGTGGGCCCCGCTGCATGGTGGGCCTGCGAAGACTGAGGTCCAAGCACACCCGCTTGCTGCCCCAGCCCAGAACTACCTCTCGGGTACAACAACTGACCCAAAAAACTGGGCCGGTTGTTGTTGGGAATTTGGGCTCAGTTTCCCGGGTAATAATTTGACGACGTGTAATAGGGGTTGTTGGGCCCAGTTCCACGGCCATGGGCCCCAAGGCTGTGGCCAGTTGGCTTGCGACGCACTGCCCCGAGGCCCATTGCCACCCCCGTTATTTCCACCTCGGTTTCCACCTCGATTTTTACCATTATTTTTGTGATTCTGACCCTTTTTACCGGCACCGTTGTTGCGATTTTGGCCGGAATTATTGGAGATGAAGTGAGAATAGTCGGACGCGGTCATCATTACAACAGAAGGGGCCCCATTAGCCGCCTTCTTAGACAAGCCTGCTTCTTAGAGCGTGAGCATGGAACATGCTTGATAGAATTGCGGAAGAGGATTACTATGACGAAGAAGTGTTTCCACGCTACTATAGGCCTCAGAGAGGCTTGCCACCATCTGAAGGACAAGACGATCTTTGGTAATAGGCGCACCAATATTGCGGAGTTGGTCCGTCAATTCTTTCAACCTATTGCAATAAGCTGAAACGTTCGAAAATTCTTCCATATTGACGTGGGAGAATTCCTCCTCAAGTGTAACAACACAAGAATTCTGATTATCTTGGAATATATCACGTACTCTATTCCAAGTATCCATTGTCGTAGCGTCTGGTTCGAGAATCATTTGTAATAGGTCGTTAGAGATAGTTGAGTAAATCCACTGAAGAATGGTAGCATCAAGGGTTGTCTATAATTTAGGATCATCCTTGAGTTTAGGCACCTCCGTATCAGCATGAGCCGACGAAATTATGTGATGGAGGACTTGATGCGAGCGTGCATGAACTTTGAACAGTTCGGGCCACGTCGCGTATTGAACGTTTTCTAATTCAAGAATGATAGAGATATGGTTCTTGATGTTAGAAACAGTAAGGGCAGGGTGTTGCGCCCTATTTTCGACCCGCTCCGAGGTCAAAAGCGGAGCACAACGTGTTTCGGTGATTCCTGGGTAAAGAATTGAGGAGTCGCCACCTAATTATTTTTACTGTGAATTAGGACACCTAAATATTAAACCAAATGCTGCAATGTAAACTCCAATTTTAAGGTCTGCGAAACTATTTGAGATTCTAAATAAGGGTTCTCTATTCTCCTAAAGGGAAGGGGTTAGGCATCCTTTAAAATCCGCTAACTTGCGGTTATCCGGTCAAACTCAGATTAAATATTATACTAAGGAAAAATGCATGTTTAAAGTATGAAGTTAAAAAAAAGGTTTACAAATAATTAATGAAAGAGATGCATTTTTGTACATGTATGCATTTGTGACAATGAATAAGGAGAAAAGCACTTCATTTGTAATGCCAAAGGAGTAATTTTTGAAAATCATTTTTTGACGTAACTTCGGATCCGTTTCCAAAAACGGTGAGCGTTTTGGTCACGGAGGGCTCAAACTTAAAATTTTGAATAGAACATTCCAATCACATCGTGGTTGCAAACATATGACTAAGTAATTATTTTGATTGCCTCGCCTACTAAACGTGTTGGTCTCTCGGATGAAAAGAAAAGATCACTATAATCACGTCGTGGCTGCGAATATATAACTTGTTGGTTATTTTATTCACCTCGCCTACTAAGCATGTTGATCTCGGATGAAATAAAAGGTAAGTCTCATCATTGCCCAGAAGTTATTTTTATTTAGATAATGCATATTTGGCAATTGAATAAAAGAAGCAATTTTTTATGACAAAAAAAAAACTTTTCAAGGTTGCAAATCGGATAGAATGCAAACCTTATTTTTTAAAGAAAGTGAATAATAGATTGCCAAATTATTTTTTGAAAGATATTAAAGCATGCATAACGAACCTAAAAAAATATAGCAAAGTAACTAGAGGCTAAGTGTGGAACTTACGAGACAACCCTAAACAAATAAAGCTAGTGATGGTTTCCAATTCAAACGAGCCTAAGAAATTAACTAACGGCAGTTAGATTATCCTATTCATTCATCTATTCGCGGCCTAATTATTCTAAATATCCTAACAATCACACAAGCATTAAAATAATTATTACATGCCCAAGAATAGAAATAACGAAATTAAAGAATAATAATAAAAGAGGAAAATGGGGGAGGATGATGATGTCATCCCTCCCTATTTGTGTAGAAATTCCGAGGCTGGAGAATGCAATAAACATAGATGTGGTTCTTCATTTCGGACGAAGTCATGATGAGTCTCATAACGAGACTCTTCGTTACTCCCGATGCATTTCATGTAAATAAAAGAAAAGAAAAGGATTAGTAGACGGAACGAAAATATAAACACATGAATATTCCTAATATATATATACACGAAATATACAACATTAAATGTACATAGGATTGAGTATTCATGGCCTTATATTCTACATATCCTTAAGACGTTATTTTTTAGATTTGGCACATTAAAGTAGCCGAAGAAAGAATATATGCTAACACAACCGGCTCTAAATTTAAACAAGAATAAAAGAGGCAAGGACGGAAGACCAATGTATAAATTATGTAAACATACATGATAAATTCCATTGAACTCATCTTAATCTTGAAAACACAACATTCATAATCTTAAACCAAAAGCACATACTATTATATTAAACATGGATAATATACTCCTTTTAGAATTGCACATATTAATCTAGAATATAACATGTATATGTCGTCATTTTAATCAATTAAAGTATGCTCGTTTTTTATTTGATTAATTAGGCAGCCACCAAACTAACAACTTACACAACGTTCGATAATTTGAATATCAACAATCCGAATATTTAATCAAACCACAATTCTTCCAAACACGTATTAATCTTGGCACTTAACAATGAACCCAAGATACCTTATTAAAGCTAATGACAATAATTAGTTAACCAACACATCGAGGTAATATCATCTATCACATATCTACTCCAAATCAGAAATATCCCAACGACATATATACAATTATAAGCAAAACGTCGCATTATCATATTAATCAATCAAGACTACATTACTTAGCAAAATATCATACTAAATCAAGCATAACACACAATCAAATAAGCTTAAAGAAATATAGAAGAATTGGAATGAGTCTAACCTTTTTCGGGTAGCGAACCGAGGCGTGTTTTGAATCGTCGAATCCGCTAGGAAATGTTAGAATTCTGATTTGTTGTAGGTTTTTTTGAATCCTGATTTTTTCTGGAAATAGGATTCTGTTTTCTGATTTTCGGATGTTTGATCCGACCCGACCCGGTAGTGACCCGACCCGAATTGGACCAAAAAACAGTGAAAATAGCTAAAAATCCAGATTCTTCAACACAAAAAAAAGAACAATAATTTCGACCTATTTTTCGGAATTTTAAGTTGAAGAACACATGCAAGAACAAAGAAATGTTCCTATAATTTCGGATCTTTTTAGTGAAGAGCAATACTAACAAAATCGAAAGGAAACCGAGACTTAAATCTAATTTCCAACCCGAAAAATCGAATTAGAAAAACTCTTAAAAAGAAACTCTTTTTTATCCACAAAATCCAACCCCCAAAACAGATGCAAAAAGGGGGGGGGGGGGTTTATAGGTCTCAAACTCAACGTTCACCCCCCTATAACCCCCTAAAAACGAATTCGAAATTCAAAATAAAGGGGGGACAAAAACTGATTTTTGGGGCGGATTTTAGGAGATAGGGTATGGGTGGTGTCAGGGTAGGGTGCGGCGACGTGAGGGGCAGGGGTGTAGGGTGCGGTGTAGGTGTGGCAGGGGTGTAGGGTGGCGGCGACGTGAGGGGTTGGGGGCGTAGGGTTTTTTTATTTTTGTTTTTGTTTTTGTTTTTTTGGGGTGTTTGGTTTTGGGGGAAGAAATAAAAGGGTTATAAGGGGGAATGGGTTTTTGGGCTCGGTTTCGGGTGGGCTGGCCGGTTGGGCCGTTTGGCCGGTTTGGTTTGGGCTGTTTTGATTTTGATTTTTTTTTGTTTTGTTTTGTTTTGGGTTAAGAGATTTAGGGATGGTTGGGCTTTGGGAGTTTTGGGTTGTGGGAATTGGGAATCCGAAAATGGGGTGGCCGATTGGGCTTGGGGGAATTAAAGGGAGAAGGTTTGTTGTTGGGCTTTGGTTTGGAAGATTTGGGTAGGAATTTTTGTGGGTTTGGTGAATTTTGTTTGGGTAGAATTTGTATTGGGTTTGGGAAAATGAAATAGGTTAGAAATTGTTTTGGGTTTAAAAATATAAAAGGGGTTTAACATTAAAAATATTATTTTTGTTTTGTAAAAGATGTGAATTATTTAAAAATAACATAATGATGTGATAATAATAAAAATATAATATTCGCGAAATGTTTAATGCTTAAAAAATGGAAATGCGATGCAATTTTGTGAGAATAAAATAACATAGAATTTTCGGATAAAACTTATGATTATGATAAAAATGCAAATGATAGTGAAAATGCGAATAATAATAATAATAGTTATATATGTATATATATATATATAATGCATAGAGATTAAAAATTGTTTTGAGGTGTTAAAAAAAACATTTAAAATTGCAAACAAATTGGAAAAGACGGGACAAAATTGGGTGTCAACAGATGCCCCTCTTTGGCCGGAGACGATGAAAGAGTTTTCGGCCAAAGAAGTTGACTGAGTAGCCAATTTTGTCATGATCATCGGGATTCGAAGGACGATTAGGGATGCATGGTAGAAACAGAATTTCGAGGGAGAAGATATTGAAAAAGTTGGTGCGGATTCAAGAAATATTGCCCCAGTGTCGAGTTACGACGACACTGGTCGCAGATGTAATAGAACTATTGGGAAAGAACGGATCGACGTTCGAAGTAGGTCGTTGACCAAATTGCCTCCGTTCGCCGTAAGATATAGTTCCACGTTGTGCTGAAAGCTCCCGCCGATTCAAATTCCTGTGGACTAGAGCTAAGATAAAAATTAGCGCATAACTGTTGCATAAGATATGCATGTGAGAATATGACTTTGTAAGTTGAAATGATGTCATTGCTTAAATGTTGTGCAGACGACGCCGTTGGTGGGTGCCGTTTAAAAATAAGAATACCCGCATTAGAAGGTGGGCGCCTGATTTAAAATGAAATACCCGCATTAGAAGGTGGCGCCTGATTTAAAATGAAATACCCGCATTAGAAGGTGGGCGCCTGATTTAAAATGAAATACCCGCATTAGAAGGTGGGCGCCTGATTTAAAATGAAATATCCGCATTAGAAGGTGGGCGCCTGATTTAAAACATACCCGCATTAGAAGGTGGGCGCCTGATTTAAAACATACCCGCATTAGAAGGTGGGCGCCTGATTTAAAACATATCCGCATTAGAAGGTGGGCGCCTGATTTAAAACATACCCGCATTAGAAGGTGGGCGCCTGATTTAAAATGTAATACCCGCATTAGGAGGTGGGCGCCTGAGAAGATGGCACGCCTCGGTTCGCTACCCGAAAAAGGTTAGACTCATTCCAATTCTTCTATATTTCTTTAAGCTTATTTGATTGTGTGTTATGCTTGATTTAGTATGATATTTTGCTAAGTAATGTAGTCTTGATTGATTAATATGATAATGCGACGTTTTGCTTATAATTGTATATATGTCGTTGGGATATTTCTGATTTGGAGTAGATATGTGATAGATGATATTACCTCGATGTGTTGGTTAACTAATTATTGTCATTAGCTTTAATAAGGTATCTTGGGTTCATTGTTAAGTGCCAAGATTAATACGTGTTTGGAAGAATTGTGGTTTGATTAAATATTCGGATTGTTGATATTCAAATTATCGAACGTTGTGTAAGTTGTTAGTTTGGTGGCTGCCTAATTAATCAAATAAAAAACGAGCATACTTTAATTGATTAAAATGACGACATATACATGTTATATTCTAGATTAATATGTGCAATTCTAAAAGGAGTATATTATCCATGTTTAATATAATAGTATGTGCTTTTGGTTTAAGATTATGAATGTTGTGTTTTCAAGATTAAGATGAGTTCAATGGAATTTATCATGTATGTTTACATAATTTATACATTGGTCTTCCTTGCCTCTTTTATTCTTGTTTAAATTTAGAGCCGGTTGTGTTAGCATATATTCTTTCTTCGACTACTTTAATGTGCCAAATCTAAAAAATAATGTCTTAAGGATATGTAGAATATAAGGCCATGAAAACAATGTCACAAAAGGAGCAATATGTTTACAGATTTAGCGAGAGAGAAGATGGCATGTCCCTGAAAACAATGCCGTAGAACTCTGTCATCACTTCCTTGCACTACAACCATCCCTTCACAAGCCATCGGAAGCAGGAACTCGAATTGCCGTCTTTAGCATTCCTTTTTTTTTTCTTTATATAATTACAGAACTAAACCTAAGTTAATTTATTTATAAAAAAAATTGAATGGATGTATTTAATTCGTGAATGTCACTCGAGATAAATCTCACTTTACCCCCTTAATGGCGGGATAAGGATAATAATCCTAGATTAAAATGTGAGATTATTTTATTCATTATAGGAATAACTTATCACATGAAATATCTTGACCTATGGAATATCCTTATCTATTCTATTTCACCAACTAAACAACTTATACCCCTTCACATTTTGAATAAGAATGATAACCCCTTATGAAATACTTTCCGGTGAGATTCTTTTTTTTTTCATAATTATTTTCCTAGAACTAAATACAAAAGTAACTATTATTTTATTAATATGTCCCTTCATATTCAGAGGATAGAAGATCACTAGATATAATTTTGTCATGATCTCTATATAATAATATTAAATATTTAAGAGAATAAGAACATACAAAATCTGTCGCTTACCTTCTTTTCCAGCATAAATGAGGTCAACCATATATATATATAGAGATTATTTTTTGCATTTTCAATATAAATTGTCAGCTAAAAACTGAGGCTCAATAATGGAATTTGATCGACAACAGTGGAAACATACAGCAAAGTATGATGTTGACAATCTACTTGGAATAACATTATATGAAATTACTGATCGATAGTTCTTCAATTTGAAAACAGTTGAACTTTATTCTCAATTTCAATAATATAAGGGGAAAAGATCAAATTTGTCATTGTGCTATCACAAGTTAAAGTACATTTGCCTTGTTATCCATTTGGTCATGAGATTTTTTCATTTTTTTCCAGATTTTTTTTCATTTTATTTGAAAAAAATAGCATTTGGCCATGAAAATTCCAAATACAAAAAATGGTATTTTCACTTTTTTCAATTTCAGTACATTCAAACAATCAAATATTCTTTACAAAAACTATAATTAAACAATTACTCCATCTCCAATTCCAACTTCAAAATTCCAAGTAAAGTGAAAAATATTTGATTTTTATGACTAATCGCCTACTAGGTCTAATTTTCGTTGTTAGCAAAAAAATCTCATTTTCGTCCTTGACCCCCAACAATCCTCCAACTTGAGGGTAATGTTAGAATCAAGTAGTTAAGGGATAAATTTGAATATTTTTTCTTAAAGAATTTGGACACATGAAGTTCACCAATTTCACACGAAAGCTCCAAATATCATACAAGAAGTATGATGTTGGTAATCTGTATGGAATAGCAATACAATGAAATTACCAATAGATATTTCTTATATTTGAAAATAATTGAACTATCTCAATTTTAATAATAAAGGGGAAAGTGATCAAATTTGTTATTGTGCTATCAGAAATTGAGTAAGTTTGCCTTATTAAACTTTTAGTCTAAACTTATCCCGCCGTTAGGGAAGAAATTCATTTTCATCCTTGACCCCTAATAAAGCTCCAACTCGAGGGAAATGTTAGAATCAAGCCAAAAGTTGAGGGGTAAATTTGAATACTTTTTTCTTAAAGAATTTGGACACATGAAGTTTTCATCAATTTCACATAGAGCTCCAGAAAACATACACGAAAGTATGATGTTGACAATATATATGGAATAACAATATCTAAAATTACTGATCGATATTTCTTAAATTTGCTTTATTCTCAATTTTAATAATATAAAGAAAAATGATCAAATTTGTCATTGTGCTATCAGAAATTAAGTAACATTTGTGTCGTTAATCTTTTAGTCTAATTTTATCTCGCCCTTAGGAAAAAATCTCATTTTCACCCTTGACCCCTAAGTTCTAACAAACCTTCAATTTGAGGGTAATATTAGAATCAAGTCACAAGAGCTGATAGGTAAATTTGAATATTTTTCTTAAAGAATTTGAACACATAAGGTTCTTCAATTTCACACTAGGGTTACACTAATTGAAGGATAGATACAAGACTATTTGCTAATAGAAACGACACAAATGAACCAAAAATTTAACCGATGACATAATTATATAATTTCAGATAGTAAAAAGACAATTTAGACATGTACCGATAGTAAATGAAGCGTTTGGTCCAAGTTCAATCATATGCATTCGTTCTGAATCACCACCTCTTAACTGCTACCATTAACGTCCTTATAAGGAAATATATCATTAACGAGTCGTTTGGTAGGATTGATATGCAAAAATAGTCTCGAAATAAAATTTTAATATCTCCTTATCTTATGTTTAATTGAAATAAAATTCCGAAATTAGTTATTTCAGAATTATAATATTATCTTATTCTACATTGAGTGTGGAATAACTAATATCGAAATAATTAAAAGTAACTGCTGTTCAAACTAGAGATGAAAAAGATGTCAAAACAAGCGTCAGGTTTAGGGACTAAATATCACTTAAATACATACAAAGGGAGTCGAATATGAAATAAACAAAATAGAGGATCATGAATTTAGGAGGGACGAAATAATCGTGAATTTCATTCAACTCTCCTCTTCCCCCCTCAATTTTAGAGAGAGAAAGAGAATTTCAATGACGAAGTTTAGCGATGAGAAATCGGATGGATTGGAGATATTATCGATCGGCAAGCTTTACACTGGTCAGTGGGATAAGAAGTATTGGAGTTCCTCTAGGGTAACAATTTCATCTCCGTTATTACTGTAGTGGCTTCAAATTTCCGAATTCCTTTTCGACCGAACAGTTCGTTTTATTTTTCTGTATGTACAATTGCATATTTTTGTTTTTATCTCAAAGTCGGAGACTACGCTTCTACGTATAGATCAATTGACGAACTATTAAGCTGAGACAGGTGGCTAATATATTAGTTATTGTAGCTTGTGAAGCATTAATTGTTGTACATTCGAGTACTTTGCACAATTTTTGTTCCACTTTCTATGTATGATTGCATAATTTTTTAGGCCAGTGAAGTTTGAATAGAAATTATGGTTATAGATCAATTGATGATCTATTTATCTGAGCGATGTAGCTTATGTCTTAATTTTGGAGCTTATGTATTTATTCGGATTTCTTGCGTACCTGAATAATAATGAGCTAGTAAAATTTTGCGCTAATGCCAATGCGAAATTAGATTTTTTATTTTCTTCTGACTGTTATGTAAAAGCTGTGTGTTTTAATTCATTATGGATGACTAGCTGCAGCCAAATGTTCTACATTGTCTTAAGTTTATCTGACCTGAATTGTGACAAATGTTGTACATTGACAAGTTAAACTGAGTATTCTATAGTCTATACTAGCAAAATGTGATGGAGAATTCATAGTGGATTCTAAATTGCTGGTAGTCTTCAGAATGAGCCTGAGGATTTATGCTTTCCGGTCATGCCATCTTGTCAAATGAATTTGAGGGAAATCATGGATCAATTATAGGAAAAAGGAAATTGAGAAACACTTCAATTGTGGTTCAAGTCTGAGTATGACCATCTCTAATGTTGATTTGCGTGCTGTTTGTTGTGATGAATAATGTTTCCTAAGACAAATATTTTACCTCCAAATTTCAAATATCTTTTATTAAGTCATTTTCCGATGTTTGATTGGGTATAACGTTAGTGGAATGTGACAATGGTGGAGGATGAGGTGAGGCATGTGGAACGAGTGTTTAGTGATTTGTATCGCTATCACTGTGGAAATAGTGTTTTAAGTGTTGGTAAGAGCAAGTATAAAGTAGGAATGGAATGGGTAATGACTTACGTCCATAATAGATGGTAGATGATTATCCTCATGTGGTGTACAAGTATAAGTTTTCAACAGAATTTTTCTGGCCGTTCAGCAAACTTGTTGTCCTTTATCGGTCCACTTTATCTTATTTATATATATATATATATATATATGTTACATTGTAGAGATATATCCTTATTTAGGAGCTCAATTGTGGAGTTTGCTTGTCTTTTTTCTTATAGATTAGTAGATTACAATGTTTCTTGATACTTCTGGTCTTAAATCAGCAAGCATGACTGGCATACTTACGTCTGTCTCTATACAATGTACTGTGTAAGAGATATTCCAGTATCACTTAAGTTGGCTTTTTTTGACTTGCAGGGCAAAGACCGCTATCCTTATCCTATTGGATACAATGTTCTAAGGACCCAAAATGGAGTCGCTTACAAGATGGAAATTCATGAAGGCCTAAACGGTCCATTATTTATGGTGTGTAGCAAAGATTCTTCTGCTTTTTGCAACATGAATAGATTGTTACTGCCTCTCTAGCTTTGGACTTATGATTAATTCCTGCCTCTCTTCCTCACAACAGATTAGTTCTACAGATGGGCAATCATGTAGTGGGAAAACTCCAGAGATTGCATGGGAGAGTTTCCAGAAAAAAGGATGTCAAATAAAATTGTTGCATGGAAAGAGATACTCCAGTAAAATTGATGGTGTGGAGGTGTGTCTTGCGCCTTTTAACATACTGCAATACTAAATGTTCTGCCCCTTTGCCATTTGAATTGCTAATTTTGATTTGATATTGAAATGTTTGATATATTGTTACTGTTCTAACAAGAATTGGTCTCCTTGGTCTAGTGGTCTGAGGTCAAAACGTGCCTGCAGTTTTGTTCTATTAAGAACTACAGGTTTTGACCTGAGGGGATGACAGGGTTCATTTTGGATTGTAATTGAGCCTTTACCAAAAGATGAAGCGCACCAAAGATATCCATTTTCTATATTCGTTTGGGAATCTCTAATGAGAAATCCTTTTGATACATCTTCTGAGAAGTCTCTACTTTCCTTAGAAGAGAATAAAGACACTAATGGAGCAGGTCATATCAAGAAGTTTATGTTTTGAAACTGTTGGAACCGGCCAAATTACGGAATTATTTTCCACTAAGTTGGTAGTTTCTTGCATTGGAAGTTATACAGGGCAGCCACATTTCAGAATTAGAGCGGTAAGAGAAACTTTCTGATGAAGCCCCTAGAGCATTGGTCTAGTGGCAAGAGCGAGAGACGTAAAGAGTGGGTTAGACGCACGTCATGAGTTCAAACCCGCTGCAGACAAAAGCCTGGTATTTAAGTGGATTTAAGTGGAGAAGGATAAAGGGAAGGGCCCATTATTGACCGAGATTTGCCACGGGCTCTCAGGGATTTCTCGGTTATAAAAAAAAACAATTTTCTGATGATTCATGTTTCTATTAGTTGCTACCTTGATTACAGATATATGAGTATAAGAATCTCCCTTTTCCTTCTAAGGCCATTTTTGCAATGGATTTTACTGCAGAAACTAGAAATGAGTTTACGTAAAAAAGGGGCAGCCCGATGACAAAGCATCCCGGGTTAGCAGGGTCCGGGGAAGGGCTGCACCCAAAGGGGTGTGATGTAGTCATGTAGACAACCTACGCTAAAGCATTAGTGGTTGCTTCCAACGGCTCGAACCCGTGACCTATAGGTCACACGGAGACAACTTTACCGTTGCTCCAAGGCTCCCCTTCAGAAATGAGCTTAAGTCATCCCTTAAAAACCTAAACCTTTGGCCTGAAGTGAACTGATGAAGAAGTAGGTTCAAATAACTCTGCCTTCACAATGTTTCCATTTGGAGTAAGCTGATGCAAGAATGGTAATTGATTGAACTATACTGGCCTTTATGAGCGACATGCAGCCACCACAGGTGGTCCAACTTATGGCAAAATGATCTATTGACTATTGTTTCAGAGAGTAAAATCTAAAAAGTTGCAAGAGTGCACTAAATTCTCAAACCCTTTCATCATCAAACTCCTTCAAGGACCTGTAGGGCCTTTCTTTATGATTTGGCTCCTGTATGAAGTTGAACTTATATGATGGTCTCAAGTGTCCTCAATTAGTTATTTTGTATCTTTCTATCTAAAGATTCATCAATAAGCGAGTCATTTCAAGGAGTTTGGTCTGAACTTGAGATAGTATATTCAAAATGTTACTAGATGAGTAAACTCGTGTTTCTGGGGACTGGACTATGACATTTTTGAGAGGATTTGTGCATTTCCTTTTGGCGAAACAACACTGTCAGTCATTCGAGGCATTTAACTACCTCAAAGAAAGGTTTGCTAATCCTAAATTTATCTGGAAACGATCATAATGCTTATAGTTTAGTTAACTGATCTTCTACATCTTCTCAAAGGTCTGTTATAAATAGCCTACACATTCAATTTAGTCCCTGAGATGTGATTCTAAGCTAGTCAAACAAATTTTCTGACGTTGTGAGAAACTCAGGCAGTGTACTTGGACACTATTTTCTATATTAGCAGAGATTTTGTGGGAGATATACATTTGCTTATACAGTTTATTATCTGTTTATGGACCTTATACTAGTAAAATTTCCATTGGATCAATTTTTTGGATGCTAGTGCTTACCTTGTTAAGTTTCTCTTAACTTTGAATGGGAATATTAAAAGGTCGAGATTTAACTAAATGAGCCTAATGTTCTTATTTCTTTTTTCCTTATTGTGTGTATAAGTGCAGTTTTTCGGGTTCAAGAACACATTTGTTCAGAGGTTACTCAGGGAATTGGTGGCAAATGTAAGTGGAACGCCAGAGCACAATTTGTTGTCATCTATCGCTCTTAGGAATGAGACATCAGAGTCAGTAACCCAAACTGAACAAGCTGGATCAAAAACAGCTCCTAATCTGCTAACACACTTGGAAAAACCAGAGAGTGCTGGGAAGAGAAATAGGAAAGGTAGAACCAATCATATCAAGTCAGCTGCCAGTACCAGTCTTAAAAAACCTCGACTTCAGAATAGAAGTAGCGACATCAAAGCTTTGAGATCCAGCCAACCGGAATATGGTGAACATCCACCTCCCTTCTCCGCAAGTAAAGGGTCTTGCAATAGTTCAGAAGCATTGCAAGAGTCAGAGACCTTGCAAACAATAAATGAGAGAGAAAAAGTTCCGGTTCCAGTTGTAAAATCTTTTGACAAAGATGGTCATCTGAAAGTAGATAGTCTTACTTCTCAAGGAGGGAGGAAGCATTTAAATCCCGAGACTGAAAAGCCATTAGAAGAATTGGTGGCAAATATCAGTGGAACGCCAGAGCAGAATTTCTTGTCGTCTATGTCTCTTAGCAATGAGACATCTGTGGCTATAAACCAAACTGAACACACGGGATCAAAACCATATCCTGATCTGCTAACACACTTGGAAAAACCACAAAGTACTGGGAAGAGAACTAGGAAAGGTAGGACCAATAATATCAAGTCAGCTGCCAATACCAGTCTTGAAAAACCTCGACGTCAGAATAAAAGTAGCGACATCAAATCTTTGAATTCCGGCCAACAGAAATGTGGTGAACATCCACCCCCCTTCTCCGCAAGTAAAGGGTCTTGCAATAGTTCAGAAGCATTGCAGGAGTCAGAGACCTTGCAAACAATAAATGAGAGAGAAAAAGTTCTGGTTCCAGTTGTAGAATCTTTTGACAAAGATGATCATCTGAAAGTAGATAGTCTTAGTTCTCAAGGAGGGAGGAAGCATTTAAATCCCGAGACTGAAATACCGTTAGAAGAATTGGTGGCAAATATCAGTGGAATGCCAGAGCAGAATGTCTTGTCGTCTATCTCTCTTAGGAATGAGACATCTGAGGCAGTTAACCAAACTGAACTGATGGAATCAGAAACAGATCCTAATCTGCTAACACACTTGGAAAAACCACAAAGTGCTGGGAAGAGAAATAGGAAAGGTAGAACCAATAATATCAAGTCAGTTGCCAATACCAGTCTCAAAAAACCTCGACGTCAGAATAAAAGCAGCGACATGAAAGCTTTGAATTCCGGCGAACAGGAATATGGTGAACATCCACCTCCTTTCTCCTCAAGTAAAGGCGGCTCTTGCAATAGGTCAGACGCATTGCAAGAGTCAGAGACCTTGCAAACAATAAATGAGAGAGAAAAGGTTCTGGTTCCAGTTGTAGAATCTTTTGACAAAGATGATCATCTGAAAATAGATAGTGTTTCTTCTCAAGCAGGGAGGAAGCATTTAAATCCCAAGACTGAAATACCATTAGAAGAATTTACGGAATTACTAAAAGATGGAAAGCTGGTTAGTGTGCTTACTCTGCCCTTTTCCCTTTCATTCACATCAAATGCTCTGATACAATGTTCTCATTTATTTTGCATCATCTTTTTTCTGTTTTTTCTACTACTCCTTTTGTACTGTTTTTCTTTTATTATTTTATAAGATCCCACGTAAACAACAAAACCAAAGGAAATAACAATCATATATTATTTTCCTTTTTCTGCAAGTTGTTTGGTTACTGAAATCGCTGGCTAGGTACATTTTCTTAACTTCTCGCAGTTTGATAGGTCAAAAGTTCTGGATGAGTCGGTAATTAAGAACCAAATGGCTGGGGAGAAGGATGGAGAATCACCAGTTGAGAATGAAACACAGAGAATTGATGATGCCAATATATGGGCACCTGATACTTTGGATCACCCATCAGGTTCTATGAGCTAATACTTTCCTGTGTCGTTCTGCTGCATCATGCAGTACCTCCTATCTGACTTTCCTGATTAAATTATTAAATGCTTGTCTTTTCCTTTTTGTAGATGATTCGTTTAGTCTCACCGCAGAGATTGTGAAGGATGGTGTAGCTGCTGTTACTATCATTGTTCCTGACTCTCTAATAATTGATTCACATCCAGAAAGTGAAATGGATACATCTCGTTTGGAAGTGCACTCACAGAGAAATGAGTCAGATTCTGCTGGGAATGAAATAGCCAACTCAATGATGACATTTCTGCTTCCTCGAGCACTCCCTCTGCTTAGGACATACCCTAGAAAGAAGAAGAATGATATAAAGTTACCAGAAATATCTACCTGCAATTCTCAGGACGAAAATAAGATATATGGTAAACTGTAGCCTGTAACTTTTCTAATTTCAGCTAATTATTGCTGCGCTTATAGAGAAACTTTTTAGTTGCAATCTCAATCATAGCTTTTCTGAAGATATATCATTAAGTCCTTTAATTATAGCTTATTTTAGTTCACTCTTTCTCTCTTTTGCAGTCAGTGAGCTTGATGAGCATTCACTGGTCAGACAGAAGAAGGAAAATAACAATTTTCCAGTTCGAGGTTGTGTTCCAGCATCTACAGCTTGTTCCCCTGCAGAAGCTGTTGTTCCTGATAGTTTTGATAATGCAGAAGGTGGATATACTCCAAGTCAGGGGTTAGCTCAGATTTTACAAGTAGCTGAAGCTGCTAAAGAAGATCAAAGTGTTCGAGGTTTACAAACCTGCAGACCTGAAATCGAGGGGTCATCAAAGAATGTTAATTTAGAAGCAAAGCAATCAGTTTGCAATGGTGAAACAGGTGATTTTATCTCCTTGTGATTCTTTCATTGAAGGACCTGAGTAGCTGCTCCTTTGTCCAATTTTGCTCCAGGTAGCATGTGCTGAGCACATAACTCAGAAGGATGTCACATGCCCCAAGGCTATTTAATTTGTGTCACTGGCAATCTTAAAATTTCTGCATTTCGAGCCTTTTTCTTCCCAAAGTCAATCCTGGGTTCTTTTCCAGTCTGTTAGTGAAAATATTCTCTTGTGAATAATTAGTTTGCCAGAGTCAGCTTATTCAAGGCTTTTACTTTGCCCCTCTTGATTGAAGTATGTTCATGTCCCTTGTCAGTTTGTTTCCCTCTACGGCTCTACCTGAGATGTAATAAAATGAGCTTCCCCTCCTGTCACTAATTTTGAAAGATGGTATAATATGCTCTTCCCGTGTGCTTTTCCTAGACTGATTTTTTTAAATGACAAAAGGTGAATAGACTGATTGATATAGCCCTGTAATATTTCATATTTCCTTTTTTCTGTAATTATTCTTTATGTAGCTAGTCTGAACTTCAAAGCTTTCTATATAGTGATGAGATATGAGCTCTTAGTCTCTTGAGCTGAACTACGGTCTGTAGACTAATTGATTGAAAGTAATAAAATGTTGAACAGGGATAGAAATAGAAAATGACTTCGTACCAAGCACACAGAAAATTGTTCAAGCATCAAGAAAGGAAATTAGTGGAACTCAAAGGACTGGCGCAATAGTCAGTGGGGGCTTAACTAACATTCCACCTTCTGCTGAATCAATGGTGCAGCATGTTTCATTATCCGAAAGTATCATCTGCAGAGATTTCAGAGACGATTCTGTTCCAGAGACAAGTGCTGACATAAATGCAATGCACACCTCACATTTCGTGCAAGGGAGCTCTTCTAAGCAGCGCCAAATTGAACAATCTATATCTACTGATGAACCCCACGTTGAAGGACATCCCCTTAACTTCAATACTAAAGAAAGGTTCACTAGTACCAGTGGTACACCATTTAACTTGGCCTCCAGATCACAAGATCAAGAAATGGATCAGATGTTAGACCATATTCAAACTTCAAAGTTTCTTGATTCAACTGCAACCAATTTTGAAGGAAACTTGACTGAAAAGTTGTCCAGAGACCAACAATTTGTCAGGTTTACTGGTCCTCTGTTAGATAAGCAAAACGAGAAGATAAAATTTCCTGCTGACACCACTAAGAAAAAGGAGAACAATGAGAATGTAAACATGGAAGCGCTGAAAGATTTAAAGACTAAGAGTGAAAGAAGTGGTGTTCTCAAGGTTATTGCAGGCTATGCCCATCCCATGCCAATTTCATCAGTGCTATTAAGTATACTAGAAAATGATCTATATATTTGTGTTTTATGCGGTCAACCATTGCATGAGGATAGAACTATTTTCATGTACAAGGCCCCAATGGATGGAGAAGAAAGGGGGTGCCCTTCTTTTATTGGTCATGTTTCTATACGTTTTCTATTTTCAGACGGTGCCTCTGGTGGAGATGTGAGATGTTTTCTCTTCTTCAATTGTATTGCTTTGGGCCTATGGCTTGGTCTGTAGTATATTATAATCTATAATTGTTTTATGCAGATTGAACTGGACAGTGCTGCTGTGCAGTTGACACCCATTGGCCAGTTGCTTGTGTTCAACAGTGTAAGAGCCCCAAGCTGCAGGTTGCCTTTTCACTTGAGACAAAAGTATTTGGTCTTTATTTTATTTTTTAGCAGCATAGATGAATGCTGATGCACTGATCTGCCATGTTTGTTCTCAGGAAGGGTGATATGAAGTGCCAGTGCTCATTATGCGCTTTAAATGTTTTCGAGGCAAATGCAGTAAAAATTGTGCAAATTAGAAATGGTTATGTCTCTCTCATTACTAAACTGAAAACAACGCTAAGGGTCTGTTGGATATTGGTTTGTCCGCCTGATCACCTTGTTGCTGTGGATGAAAGTGGAAAGCTGTACATATGGGTCATGAATTCACAATGGAGGTGACTTTGATGAGTTACTTTTAAATTTATCTTTCTTGTATTTGCATTAAATCCAATCCTTTTATCAGTTATAGGGCCAATTTTTGCAATACTACTCAACTTGACGGTAATTACGTGCTTTATCAGTCATTTATTGTACTCTACTACTTATAGAAAAATTTCTTCACTCTAATGATCTGGTGTCCAACTTAGAATATGTGATGCTTCTTGATGTGATTTATGTTTTGTTTCTTTTGTTATGTAGTTTGATTTGCTCCAAAATTCTGAATTTGCAGTGCGGTGACAGAAGAATGCTGTTTGCTGCCACCTGATTGCCCACCCTTTTCTCCAACGAAATTGAAAAGAATACCAAATTTTGCTAGTTTGGTTCTTGGGTACAATGGATTCGGGGAATTTAGTCTATGGTAATATAGCACTTATACTCCTAAATGATGCTGTACTTGTAACTTGCACACCATGGTTTGCTGTTGATCAATTTGCTTATTATGTTCTCTTCATGGTTCACTTCTTTCTTCACCAAGTCATGCTCATTCTGTCATGAAATGACAGATTAATGATTATACCTCCAGCTTCTATGCAATTGTACGTGCAAATAGCTTCAAGACTCTGTAAATGATATGTTTTTTAATGTATGAATGTCATATTGCTCGTCACTTTTTAAACACAGATACACACCTAGAAAGGCAACTGCGCCCACTCATGTAAATATATGTTGAGGACATACCATTATCCTCTGTGAGAGCTGAAAAAGAGAATCAATTAGAAGCAGGATGCCAGAAAATCAGAGCTGGCTGCAGTTTATTGTTTTAGTGAATATGCATTTACCACTTCTTACTTTAAATTAATAGCACATTGTTTCATAGCAGCTAACTTACTACAAATTTTACAATACCTTATTAGTTTGGATAAATTTGCGTCTAAAAGTTTTCTACTTTTGTTTTCACTATTTTTCTTTGTCTCAAAGAATGAGATCTACATATGCCTTGTTGATTTTCTTCCATTCTAGAAGATATACAAATATCAAAAGCAAATGCAGAGAGATGAGAATAAGTTCTGCTGAGCTTGGTGCATACATTTGGTGCTTAACATTCCTAGAGCTTTTTGTTTACTGTCCCCTTCTCACAGTTTTTTGGTTATATTCAGGGATATAAAGAAGCGCATGCTTGTGTCAAAGTTCTCTGCTGCCAGTACTTCTGTTTTTCAATGTCTTCCAGTCAGCCTTTTAAGATGGCAAAGGAAATTCACTGTTCCTGCTGGGGTCACAGAAGAGATTATTAACGAAATAACAGATGTCACAAAGATGTCGTTCTTGGAAATGAGTGACAATCGACCCTTCTACTCAGTAGAGGATAACGATGTGGCAATATGGCTTCTTATTTCGACTGCTCCTGATCAAAATTCGCCTGCTTATCAATCTAGTGAGCAGCAGTCAGATCCAGCTCATTGTTGGAGGCTCGCTCTATTGGTTAATAACACAATGATCATGGGAAATTCTCTTGACCCAAGGTACTCCCAACATCTTGTACTAGAAAATTCTGGAAAACATATCTGAGAATCCTAATTCGTGCTTCTCTTAAATCTTTTCTTCATTTGGCTATTGTTGGTAATCACAAAAGGGAGGAATGACCTTATAGTTCCAAGGGCCATAATATATTTCATCCTACAGTTTAAAAGGCTTAAAAGGAGATTATGGTTGTTGAAGATTGGGTAAGAATACATGTGTGATATCAGGTTTTGGGGTTTGGCAAAGAGGTTTGTCCTCTCATTATGGTCAATTCCAATATCATGTAGTTCTTTCCTTGATTCATGCATCAGATAATAAATTCACAGAAATCTTGGAAAGCTTGTCCTTCAAATCCCTTCACAGCCCTCAACAAGAGACATTGAAACTCATTGTAGCATGATGTTTTGTCTATTATACCTTTGTTACCTTTGCTTAATTACACGGCAAATACTAAGTTGACCTGAAAAGAGTTCATGATGTGGGACAGAAAATGAGTGAAGTTAGAGCATCGCTGAAAATAATGTAATGATGTAGATTATTTTGATGATTAGTAATGTGAGATTTCCTCTTACTTGAATACTGAAAGAAAAAGGAATCTGCACTTTAAGTGCACTTGAATAAATCCACTATGCAGGATTATTGGTCATTGAAATGCTGGATTCTTTAATCTTTAAACATCTTGAGTCAATTGAAAGATATAAATATCTCTTGGAAGTTCTTGTACAGTTAAAGTAGACTTTCAGAAGTTACTTCCAGAAACCTTTGATTTTACGTTGGTGGTTTTCTGGGATGTGGGTGCTTGAGGTCATGAAATTGCTAACCAAAGGCCTTCTTTCTTTTGGGGGGGGTGGGGGGGGGGGGGTGGGGCTGGAGAGAAGACGGCTTAGAGGGATGGAGGAAGATAGGAACGTTACTCTCGGGATAGCTTCTCTATGATCTCCCTTCCTATACTATATGCTACTTTATATCAGATGAAACTTGGCAAAATGAACATCCCTAAACAGTCATACCCCTTAATCGACTTTGTTAAAACATTCTTGGAGACATTAAAAATTACTTGAAGAAACTCCGTAGCTGTCTGCAAGGCTGCAATGTTCTGTTCATTGTAGAGTACTCTTTTTATCTGGATTCCTGAAATTTATGGAATTTACTAGGTCAATCTTCTCTAAAGATTGATAGCATGTTGGCTTCTTGTATCAAGTGGTAAAATGCTAAAAAGGAAAGAAGTGTCAAAATGTTATTTTAACATCCTTCGATAAATGGTGACCATTCAGCCTATCTGTCTTTCAGGGCTACTGCAGTTGGTTTTTCAGCTGGTTATGGGATTATTGGGAGAAGTGATGGACTGGTCTACATGTGGGAACTAACTACAGGGAAAACGCTCCAAAATCTGCATCACTTCAAAGGTACTCTTTTTGTTGCAAGATTTATTGCTCAACTCTTAGTAGTGATTGTTGAGATGTTTGGTTTATGGAAATCTCATCAGCTATTATAAGTGAAGAATTCCTATGCTAAATGTGTTTATTTATCTTTTGGATTCTGGACAAACTTACTTTCAGCTGGAAATTTTGATTTTTCAGTAATTACTCATTACATTACTTCACCTTATCTCTTCCAGCAGCCTAAGAATTTAATCATTCCCAAAGATCATTTGTTGGCAAAATTGTTGCGTCATAGCTTACTGCATACTTGCATTGACTTTTAACTCAAGAGATTAAACAGCAGTACATATTAGCTCCATAGCATTAAAAACTCTAGTTTCTTTTTTCTTTTGATCAGTTTAAAAACTTCAATATTTTTGTCTGGGTAAGAGTGCAAAGTACATGATGTCTTCTTATTGAACAAGTTCATCTTCCAAATATTCATTTACTTCCTCCGGAATAGTGACATGGTGATCATCTTTTAAAAAAGATGTTCATGTTTGGTCAGCCTTTCCCTAGATCTAGTCGTCCTTTATCCCTTCTCCTCACAGTTCACTTTGGTTGTGTCAAAGCCATCTTTAGCCGTGCTAACACCGAGTGGCATGCTCAGAATGTGGAGCAGATATTACCTTTCCTATATCAGTTCCCTCCATCTCTCTAGGAAGCTATGGATTACTAAGATTTCTCTTTTTACTCAACACAACTAATCTGTTTGTCTTATGGTGAAGTTAAAATTGTACTAATATTCCTGATTCCTCTTTCAGATTCAACCATCTCATCCATTGTCTCCGAGGATTCTAGCCATCGTGCAGTGGCCATAGCCAGCGATGGAGGTCAGTTGCTGGTATACTCGCGATCTTGACAGGCTTTGTTCATATTGAATGAGTAACTTTTACTCCACCTTTTAAACAAGTTAGATGTATGTATCAGCCAATTTTCCCAAGCCTAATGTCTAGAACCGGACAGCTTTGGTAGGCATTGGATGGCAAAGAAATGAGGCTTTGGTAGGCATTGGATGGTAAAGGAATGAGGCTTTGGTTGGGCGAAGCTCTTTGTAGTCTGTCAAATAGTATATTTCCGTGATTCTAGTTGATCCCAATCCAAGTACGATTATAGATTGTACATAACAGTTTAAAGTTGGATTTTAAAATAATGAAGATCCATTATATTTCCCTTTTGGTATTTTCTACAACTGGCATCTAGTTCTCTTGAATAATTGTTTGACGCACTTTTTACATCAATGATCAGCTAAGCCGATTATTGCAGTATCTCTTTTTATGGCACATTTACTTTCAGTCGTTATATCGCGCTTGCAAAAATAAAAGCGTGGTTGCCATCTTTATTGATGCCAATTTTTCCTCATTGACAAAGGCACTCAAATCAACTTTATCGATCAATTATCCCTAGACTGTTAATTGGTGTATCAGATGAATGTTTTGTATTTTGTTCTACTCAATCAAGTCATAATTTCAAATAATAAACCAAAATAAAGGCAGAGGGAGGTAAACTCACTGTAAAATTTTATTCGCACTCAATATTTACACCAAATCAATAGATGAATAATATATTAACATGTGTTTAAAGACTTCTAGCACTTAACTATAGTTAATGAACATGCTTTGTCATTCATTAAATAACTAAGTTAACATAATTTAGTGTAAACACTCAACGCTGGTAAGGATTTATCACTCAACACCCTCCAGTCAATGCAGTAGTATTTGGTAAATTTGCTCACGGGTTCTTATGGGCATCTAAAGGCCAAATTAATCATCCCTCAGGTCTCACCAATATTATCTAGTACTTTATTATTTTAAAACTGCTCAAGCTCTTCATGAGATTTCTGCTGCATGATTTAGTACTTGTATCAAGGTAAACAGAGAGCAGATCTCCATTGACTATAAATTTTAAAAATTCTAGTGAGTTTCCTACTCGTGATGCATAGAAGGAGAATACTAATTAAGTAGCATACTAGTGCCAAAGCTAAAAGGTCGCAATCAGCATGATAACACCAGAAATCAGCATCAAAATATCAATGTCCAATACCAAATTCAAATGAAAATAGACGGTAAAAAGAGAGATTTAAACGCCTAGTGGCGACTAAACCAGTTTTATTGATATAGATAATAGTCTCAAGTTTGGAACTAAGCGTTACAAATAAAAAAAGGGCAGCCCGGTGAACTAAGCCTTATAAATAGTACTCCTATAATGTTTCAGAGAAGGGAAGCAAAAGCGGCTCAACATAGTAGCAATATGACCTAAATCCTTAACCAAAATTAAAACAAGTAAAATCCAACTCTACTCAACTCAAAGTCTCTTAGCTGTTAAAGAAAAGGAGCAAAAGCTATAAATAGCATCTACTTTTTAGTCTTTGCTGGACCATCAGAGATTGACAGCTTAGCCAAGTTCTCCCCAGTAGGGTTAAGCTCATCCCAAGCTTCGATCCATGTGACCATGGCGTCTCCGAGCTTGGTGAAATAGGGATCCACCTTGGAAAGTTTATCCTTGACCTGTTTCGAGAGCTCGAGGTAGCATTGCTGGACAGTTTTGCACTCTTTAGGAAGGGTTGCAGCCTGGAAAAAGGGGATGATCTCCTCTTGCCAGAAGATTCCGTTATACTCCTTTTTGAGGTTAACGAACGGGTTGCTGGCTTTGCTGTGCCAAATGTAGGGCAGACCAGTTTTGATTCCTAAGCCCAAATGGTCACATATGACCTAAAAGTTTGACAATATTTTATGTCAGAATTATCTGTTATTTAACGAAAATGCTCATCCAAGGTTATCTCGCAGTTATTATAGAAGGCATTATAGACAAAGGAGCTCTCTGTTTTACCAACATAATTACATGAAATATAGGAAGTAAGATTACCTTGGTACACCAACCAGCCCACATATCGTCGTAACGACCAATTGGCTGACCATCACCCATGAGACCAAAGTACATTGCAGGTCCAATGAGATCACGGTCAAACGCCAAATTCATTCCACACATGGGGAACAAAGTGCCTTTAGGAATTGTCATGACTGCGTCAACGTATCTGGAATAAGATATTAATGGTAATTGGATAAGTATAGCTTCAAAGGTGATGCAACAAACTAGATAAGCTCAATCCTACAAGGCTACAAGTATCAGATAAGCTCTACAATTTGGCTTATGAAAAGTGTACGTGCCTCGTGTTCCTCTCATGAGGCTTAACAAGCTGTGTGGGCGCATCATAGTCGGGGATGTTCAGCCACAGGCCATGAGAAACAGCTGTTGGAGCACCCTCACGCATGCTGAAAGGGTAGCCACGGACGAAATCTGCACCTTCTCTGTATGGATCATACAGAGTGTTGAAGAAATGTGGGGTGGACGGGCACAGGAGGTTCTTGATGTGCTGCTCAAGTGCATTGATATCCTTGCCAGACGGGTCTTTCGCCACCTTCACATCAGCAGATAATATTTCAGCACGTGAGCAAGAACCAAAACCATCAATTCTTAAGCATGAGAACTTTTGCAATCACTGCATTGTAACAAAATACTCAAATAGAAAATTTCCATTTTAAGGTGCACACAACGATAATTTAGTCATTTAAAGTGGATTTGATCAATGCCTTGGGACCAAGTTAGAGAATGATGCAGATCTGGTGGTGGCCACAGAAACAAAGCCTTTTCGACATCAGATCAATAAAGATTGTCACATGAAATCATTAAATGAGGTACCGCTACATTTAGACAATGGATCAACCAGTAGAGAACAAATCTAACATTAATCTCGTCCAGTACAACATTTAACTAAACAGGAATGCAGAAACAAAACAAAGCCAAAGCATAAACTTGTTACAAATCTAGCACCTCTTTTATCTGTAAGCATACCTAATCTTTGGTGCAAATGAGTAAGATCTGTCAATTAGCAATATAGCCTTTCTTGATTTCACATAAAAACCATATAGATCAGCCAAAATCTTCACACAAAGACTATGAAATTTAGCAGAAGCAAACAATGCATAAGGGAATACTAAGTTTTTTAGACAAAGAATTAAGCCTATGCACAAAACGATCTGAAAACACGATATAACTGCAGATCAGAAGCTTCCAATCAATCAGATCTCCTATTCTTTTGTCCAAAATAAAAGAATAACCAAATGCAATTTAGCAAAAGAGATCCATAACAATTACCAAATCACATTAGTAAATTTCCCAAATTAGCTCATCCAAAACCCTAGTAAAACCCCTCAATATTCACCAAGATCCAATTTTTTTCCTTCCCCGTCACACAAAATCTCAAAACACAAACATAAATCAGGGCAAAACCCCAGAAAAACCCCAAACTCAATACTTTAAAACCATTCAGAAATTCACCAAGATCCAAATTTTTTTCCTCCCCCCGCCACAAATTAAAACTAAATAATAACAAAATAGAAAAAAATCCAATTTTTATCCTACCCATCACAAATTAAAACTAAATAAACACAAATACAAGTGTAAACAAACAAACAAAAAAATACTCACAAAGCAATCATCATCAATGGTGTAGATATACTTCTTCTTAGACACCATATACCCAAAGCACCTACAAGCAGAGTCCTTAAAGGAAATACAAGAAGCTTTAGGACCCAAAATCCTATTAATATCATTCCTATTATATAACTCATAATCAAATCCTTCAGGGACTTTAATGGTCTTAGAAGGATCACCATCTTGAACAATAATTAAATGGTATGGCTGAAAAAAAGGTCTCCACATCTCCAAGAAATCAAGATTTCTTATTGTGGGTATCACTATATCAAGCTCATCTTTCAACAATGGTGTTGATGATGCCATTGCTGTGAATTGTGAGTTAGATTCTTGATTTTTTGGTGAAGAGAATTGAAGGGTTGTGTTGTATTTATAGTGGAAAATATTTGAAGTTAATGTTGACAAATATTAATTGAAGTAAGTAGTGTACATGTATTTGTTTGGGAAAATATTGAAAAAGTAGTAAAGTGCATTAATGTTTATTTAATTGCTCTAAATAACGACAGATTTTTGTATTAACAATTCAATTTAGTGATCTAAGATGTTATATTGACTTTTTGATCCCTGCTTTCAAATTAGGTCATCATTTTCTTTTCTTTTTATTTTTTTTGCCTGATTTGTGATACTCCGCCGTCTCATATTATTTATTTATTTTCCTTTTTTAAAAGTCCAAAGTCCATAAACTTTTAGCAATCTTTAGATTTTTTTACTATATTAATATGAGAAAAATTACCACTTATAGTATTTCTCATTTAGTTTTTGAATATCTAAATTATAATTTTTAAATATTGAATTGATCTAATCTAATTTATCTCCGTAGATTAGTCAACTTGACTCTCAAAAATTGAAACAACACAACTATATGGGACGGAGGGAGTACTCACTTTAACGTTTAACTAAGCTAAATCTATGTCAATAAGTCTCACTTTTGGGGGATAAATTGATTTTTGGCAAAAGCAATTTTATTTCAAGGCTTGAATACGAGATCTCTAATTGAGGATGAATAATTAATTAATTTTACCACAACCAGAGTCATTTGATTTAAAATCAAAATATCATAGGATTATACCACAACCGGAATCGTTTGGTTTAAAATCGGGATATCTCATAATTATAATTATGGGATTAACATCAGAACTATAACATGGATAACATATCCCGTCTTCTATATCGGATAAACTATACCAAGCTTTTGGTAGAAAAATAATACCTATTTTAGTTAATACCTCCAATTGAACATGGAATAAGTTTAATCTTAAATTTTAAATTGAAATAACGCACCTAATTCCTCGAACAAAACGGATATGTACTATTGTGGAAGGAAAATTGGATAATGAGATCTTGACGTTAGTAATTAAGACGTTGGGCATTTTGATCTCCTAAATTTGAAAGTTTCTTCACTTTAAATTTTTTATCCACCATAATTTACACGGTAATATATGTAGGGAAATCAAAAGTTAATTTCTTATTGTTGATTAAGATTTAAGATGTAATGTCGACTTTTCGAGGAAGTAGTATGCAACTGGCTTATTTATACTAATCTTTAATGTTTCACAAGATTGTTCATGTACGTACGTAAAGTAATAAGTTGCATTAATTAGTATTAGATGTAACTTTATTGCTTTTAAATAAAGACATAATTAAATGTTATTCGAGATAGTTTGAGCATGCTTTATACAAACTTTCACATGTATTTATCTATATAAAATCACATGAGAAGTGTTGAGAAGGGATTAGGTAGTAAAAGTGAATCCACATGACAGGAAATTATCCTCAAAAAAAATAAATCATCCGGATTTTGTGAGAATTTAGTAAGATAGTTGAACTTTAGGGATCGTAATTGTTGTTACCCTTCCAATGGATATGATATTTAGTTATTTACTATGAGTCTTTTTAAAGAAATAGTGAAATAATTATAATTAAATGAATCATATCCAAACTATATTTAGATTTAAGCGTATTTGATTGATTGAAATCATAATATTGAGAAAAAGAATGAGAAAACCATGTAATGTCAGTTTTTACAAGTAAGCATTTGAACTCATATACAATCACGCTAATCACACTGCTCTTCGATAAATACATATTCGCATCAAATATTTTATTTAATCCAATAAATACATGACATATGTTTTTACAAATATGATTATTACAAATCATAGTCTAACTAATATATATATATTCTCATCTTAATTTATCACTTAATTATAATCATAATTTAGTGTATGTATCCGATGCGAATAAGTTTTTATCATATTTTTTCCCTTGATATAAATTTCAACACAGATATAATTTCAAAGCAAAAAGAGTAATTGTTTGAACATATGAACCTTTAGCATTTCTGAAGGGTCCTTTTCTTTTGGCGCAAATAGAATAAATATTTTAAATATATGCAATTATTTCAATACTTTGTATTTATCAAAATATTTGTAAAAGGATTAATTTTTTTTAAAATCTTTTGTAAAGAACAGAAATTTCATACAAAAGGATTCTAAATAATATTGAGTGTCACACTTAGGATCTAAATATGTGACCTAAAGTAATTTTTGAACCTCTTTGATCACTACATTAAAATCTTTCCTTATATTAAAAGAATACAACAGTTCATATATAATAAAAAAAAAGTATTTTTGCCCCTATTTATAGTATAAGATTTTTCTATAATAGTTATTCAATTGAACCTCTTATTTCCCTTGGTTTTTTGCTTGGTTGCATTTTCCTTTTCAAAATGTCATTTGAAGTCAAAATTGTTCAGTTTCCATCATTATTTTTCTTTTTGGGGTCCAAATTTTTGAAAGCGGCTAAGAATGTAAGGTTGGCATATCTAATGTCTCTGTTAGGCGGCCTGTGAAGTGGCCGAGCACGTGTCTATTCAAGTACAAGTATTTTCGTTCTAATTGGTTTGACCTATTTATTTGTTAGATTATTTAGAAAAGAATAATATATATTTTTATATTTAAAAATAATTAATTATAAAATATTTATTTTATTCTTAAAAAGATTCTTTTATAATCTACAAATATTATGATATATTCAAAATTATAATTTTAAAAAAGATTGACGTCGAACCAAACTACATCAAACAAATTGAATGCAAAGAGTATAATTATAATTTAAATGAAGAATAGAAAAGAAACACCGTCTTAGAGAGATTAAAACTACTTATGCAATTCGTGGTTTATTATGTCTTGGTCCATACTTTGCTGAAACAATCACGTACATATATATTTATTCGCATTAAGTATTTACGTTAGCGAGTTAATAACGTGATCATAATGCCAAAAATCTATATAGAAATATATGTCATTTATTACTTTCTCTATTAATGAGAGATTCCATTGAACGTGAATCCCTTGTTCAATCCAACATCCCTCTTCCTTTGGCTTCTTCCATTCCTCATACCTAGCCGAGTTCGCTTAGTGTAAATATCGTGTAAATTTTTTTTTTTACCAACAGCACTACACAGTAACGTACATTATTTGTTTATTTTTTTTTAAAAAAACCGAATAATTCATAAAAGCTAGAATTGTCATTTTGCATCGTTAGAAGATTTGGTTAGTCTTGGATTCAGATCATGAGAGTAACATTCATATTTAATAGTGAGTACTTTAATGGACTTTTCCGTGCGATCCAAATTAATGGAGTCGATCATCGGGTGGGAATTTTGATATATAAAGGTTAAAGCCATAAATAGAAAATGATCTGTCTAAACGTTTTTCAAATATCCCCCTTATAACCAATTGAGCTGCCCAAGCAGACTATCTGTCTAAACGTTGAGACAATTAAAGGTTGATTTGCAAAATAGTAATGAAGGAAAATAATTTAAAAATTACGACAAGTTGCAATCATTTTAGAGAAAAAAAGTATTACTGGTCATAGTACTCCTAAAAGAGATCGGTAAATTTATACAAATTGCCTTAATTGTTTTTGTTATCAAAAAAGTTATTTGTGCTCGTGTTATGTGGACTTGATATGAATACGAATATTAAAGTCTACACGCATCACAGATAAGTACAATTTAAGTAACAATATACTGATTTAAACCATTCTACATCGAAAAATAGAAACTAAAAATAAAAAGAAAATTTTAAAAAGAGGAGGGTTTTCCCTCAAGTTCTAGAATATTATACCCATTTGAATTACTAATAAAAAAAGTAAAATAAAAGGAAAGTAAGTTGAAACTTTATTGAAGAATGTTATCATCTTATCTAAAAAGTTAAACTATTAGATAAAATATATTTTATTTATTTAATTATTTAATACGCCTCTTCATGTGCAAATCCAACTCTTTTTTATGGTTCATGTAAAAAATGAATCTTGGGCCTAACTCAACCCCAAAAGCTAGCTTGTAGGGTGAGGATTGTCCAAGTCCATATAAGGAGTACATGTTCCCATTTCATTTTCGATGTGGGACTCTTAACACTCCCCCTCACGCCCAGACCTCGTTAACTGGAGCGTGGACAATATAATTTTGGGGCCCAACATCGGTGAATAAAGAATTTGAATGAGCTTGGCTCTGATACCATGTAAAGAATGGATCTTGGGTCTAACTCAATCCCAAAAGATAGCTTGTAGGGTGAGGATTGTCCAAGTCCAATAAGGAGTCCATGTTCTCATTTCATTTCCAATGTGAGACTCTTAACTGTTCAAATTCTGATATATCATATTGAAATTTATGATGACCAGTCGACCACTTCACTTAAAAATTTAAACTATTATGGGTCATTTGGTAGCATGTTAGAGTTATTCAGGTATTAGCAATAATGTGATAGTTATGAGGGAATCTATGTACTATTATTTTATGCAGAGTTATGTGGATTTCTAAATTGCAAACCAAATACAATATTAATTCTATACATGAATAACCTACATTCTAATTACCAGCTATCAAGCATGGTATTACTGTTGGATATAATTGTTGGAATCAAAGCAGTATGGAAAGTAAATAAATATTACAAGTGTTCGAAAGGATAAACTAACAGTCAAGATTATAATTGTCGCAAGCTTGTTGAGTCTTGAATCTTGATAACCTGAAATCAAGAAACACTAAATCTGGATTATTACAAATGTGGCTGAGTCGGTAGATGACTCTCTGTCTTTAAGACAAGATTGTCCCATATATATTCATTTACGTTAGCGGGCAATAGTCTCCCAAGATAAAACAACAACTAATCAACACTACAAAGCAAATATGTTGATTCTGACGAAGAAAACAAACATGAAACGACTTGTTGAAGAATGGAAAATTTAGAGGAAAAGGAAGAGTTTCTGTTCTTTTCTTTCTCTCTACTGTTTCTGTATCTTTCTGCTCAACTTTTTAATCCTCTCCCTCAAATCTGTTGTAGGTCTCAATATATAGTGTTTAGGAGGAGGAGAGGTGTAGTTATGGCCAGAAACATTTTGTAGTAAGTGCAAAATATTTCAGATGGTTAATGTCATAAACAGTTTGGGATCCAAAAGATAATATCAGAAGAAGCCCAAGACTCAAGCCCGGACCAGACGGGCGCGCGGCGGCTTAGCCTCGAACCCAAGCACACTTAGGTCCTCCCTCATTCAAACACATGGGTTACCCCTTGGGGTCCCAAACCTTTATTCATTTTTTAGACATATAAAAAGAACAATTCTTCATTTTCCCACCGATGTGGTAGATTTGTCACACACCATATTTCCATGCCTCAAACACCTTACTTCGTGGATTAATATCTCTTTCATTTCTTAACGAAATTTGACGATCCTTGGCCCTACGGTCATCTACTCACTTAGTAGATTATGCACGTGTGAAGAGACAAAGCCTCAAACATACGGAACTCTAGTGTTTAAGTCATTAGATACGGGTGGACGCAACCCCTCACCAAAGCAAATTTCCAACAATTACTTATACAACAACAATATACCCAGTAAAATCCACAAAATGAGAAACATGATATTACTTATACATGATTTAATTAATACCTACGTAACTCACCTCCAAATGAACTATCAATGACCCCTTAGAAATAACATACTTTATTTATTTAATTTAATTAGACTGAATGAGAAGATTCTAACCCTAGAGTAGCTTATCATTTGTTAGCAGTAATCACCGTACTGATAATAAACAATAGAAATGACTTTTAAGTAAATGAGAAGATTCCAGCCTATAAAGCAAAAAGAATAGCTTAATCTTAGGCACTTGTACTGTCATGCATTTCTTAAGCAGTAATTAATCAGACTGCTAATAAACACTAGAAATGACTTTTGAGAAAAATGATTCAATAGTACATGCATAACTGTACAATAATTAATATACCATGACTCAGTCCATCACACTTCTCTCTCAATCATGTATTCTTCACCTTTTTTTAACACATACAATTATATTATCTAGTATTCGGATTGTATTTTATTAGTACATGTTACTTCTTTTGCTTTGTTTAACTTAATTTTTGTTTTCGTTATTTTTCTTTCTATCCTGCTTCGATTACATTTTTTTTTAGCCGAGAGCAGTGCCGGTTGAATGGTAAAGCAGTTAAAGCAATGGCTTTAAGCCTCAAAAATTTGGGGGCCCATTTTCACTGATAATATGTTTATTAATTTTTTTAGCTGAAAAATAATTAATCCTTCTGTCCTAATGTATGTGATATTTTTCGTTTCTCAAACATGAACTTAGACCAATATTTTAAGATGTATTTTTTCACCAAATTAATATGAGAAAAGTTATAACTTATTAGTACTTTTCATGTAGTTCTCAAATATATATATAATTTTTTATCTTAAAATATTGAGTTAATCTAATCCAATTTAACTTCAAAGTATAGTCAAATTAACTCCCTAAAAGCGAAAAGTAACAAATAAATTAGACGGATGGAGTAGTATTTAAAAGGAAAAGAGTATAATTTTAACTAAAAAAGGGAAGAAAAGTTATATTTGTTACTAATGTTGATTGCACCAGTTAGAAAAATAGACTTTATAATAAAAATATATGAAAATATTTTCTTAAAAAAAGTTAGAATCTCTCATCAAGATTTGGCTTTACACCACTAAGGACGTTGAGTCTGCCCTGGCCGAGGGTCTATTGGAAACAATCTCTCTATCCCAAAAAATAGGGGTAAGGTATGTGTATATCCTAAGGTTGTCCAGTGGGTCGGGACGACCCGATCCCGCCCCGCCCCGCCCCGCCCCGCCCGGTACCAGTCCCGACCTGCCCCGACCCGCTAGTTAAAATACGGGATTAGGATTGTCGGTAGCGGGGTTCGAACTCGGAATGAGATTAGGGCTCGTCCCGCCCGTCCTGGTCCTGACCCGTCCCGGTCCTGACCCGTCCCGCCACCAGACCCGGTCCGCCCCGTTCCATTTGCAGAAACTAGTCATTGCACAAACTATCATTTTCGATTTTAGCTGTTGGCAACGGCTAGTAACATCCATTTGCCCCCCCCCCCCCCCCCCACTCCCCATAAACCCCTTACTCCCTTAATATTTATTTTTAACCCCTAAGTTAGTATATTTATACATTAACCCTATTTCTCAACTATAAATACCTCGTTTCTCTTCATTTTTCTCACAAATCTTCCTACCATCTCTCTATATATATATATATATATATATATATATATATATATATATATATATATATATATATATATATCTTTCTCTCTACGAGTCTAAATTGCACACTAAGTATTATATTTTATTTGCTAATTTCTATCAAAGTTAAAAAACTGGGAGTGAAGTTGGCAACTAGCTTGAGGATCATCGAGCAAAGTTTCAATTTTCAACCTCAATTACACGTCGACGTTACGTCGGCGTTTGATACCTTCGTTCATTCTTTTATTTAAATTATTATTGTTACTTAATTTTGATTATCAAACTTAATTTTCTTAACTTTAATTATTTATTTGCATAATTATAATGGAATGAGGTGGACGTTTTTCTGGTAGAGGTATTAGGGGTAACAGGGGTAAGGGTGCATCTTCTAGTAATCCTAGTTGTGATAATTTCACTCATGTAGATGAAACTGATCTTTTAATGTTAATATTAATATATCATTAGATCATGAGGTATATTCTACATATGAACTAGACTATAATTTAGAAAATAAATTAGAAGATAATTTAGATAACACACCCACTAGTGCAACTCCACCTCAGACTGAGTCTCAGGCTGAAACTGAAATTGGAATCCCTCATATTCCCCCTAGTATGAGAAGAGGCCAAAAACAATGAAAATTAAAATCATGTGCATGAGATTATTTTGAAAGGGATATTCCTAATCAACTAGCTGTTTGTAAAATTTGTCGCGAAGTTTATAAATTTAAAACTGGAAAAGATCAAGGTGGGACATGAGGTTTAATGAGACATGTGGAAAACTATCACAAAGCAAGGTATAACCAATACTTGGCTGAACAAGTGGGTGTGCAAATGCCTTTTGAGTCTGGATAAGGTTCACATAGTGTCCCCGATCAAGTACATGGTCGAATTAACCTGATGACTGGGGGAGTTGTAGGTCTGAAATATGATAAACACAAAGATCGGAAAAATTTAGCAAAATTAGTTGTTGTGGAGGGTTTGCCTTTTTCATTTTCTTATCTCCTAGTTTTATTCATTACATTCGAGAAACATATAATCATGCTTTTAACGATTTTCCTAGATCAATGATTAGAAGAGATGTTTTTAAATTTGCGCATGAATATCAACAATATTTACGTTATGCATTGTATCATTTTAATGGCAAAGTAGCTATCACTTCTCATAGGTCGTAGTAATAATGGTAATGATTATTTAACTGTTACATGTCATTGGATAGATCACAATTGGTCTATGCAAAAACATATATTAGCATATAGATATATTGATGAAAGGCACACTGAATTTTTATTTCAAGAAATATTCATGAAATTAGTGAATATTATGGAATTACTGATAAAATTATGACTATTACATTAGATAATGCTTCTTCTAATGATTATGTTGTAAACATTTTAAAAACTCTATGTACTCCATATTTCCCCCATATTTTTCATGTTAGATGTGCATGTCATATTTATAACTTAGTTGTAAAGGATGACCTAAAACTTTTTAAAAATATCCTTGATAAAGTATAATTGGCTATCAACTTTATTTTTAATGGTAATAAAATACAAAGAAACAAAGATTATAAAAAGACATGTCATGATTGTGGATTACCTTATTGGAAAATTCCAGAAGAAGTTGCAACTAGATGGAATTCTTTGTATGAACAATTACTTGTTGCTCACGAGTATAGAAGACCTATAACTTTATTATTTAACGCACATGATCAAAATCCTTCGGATATGCTTGTAGATGATGATTGCGATATAATTTTGGAACTTATTGTATTCTTAGAGAAATTTTTTCTAGCTACTAAGGAATTTTCTGGTATTTATTATCCTACTATTTCATCTATGTTATTTTATATAGCTCTAATATTTTTTGTTATTTAATGAATATATGAAAAAACCAACTTACGCTCCAGCTATTGCAAAAATGTTTGTAATTTTTTTTTCTATTCCCACTATTTATTTTATTGATGTTGTATTAAATCCTACTATTAAAGTAGACGGTTGTAAACCCCTTATTGAAACGATTTATGAATGCTTAGAAATACTTCCAACAGAACCAACTGAAAAACCAACTAAAGAAGATGTTATGTCTAGCATACAAACACAATGCAAAAATATGTATATGTATTACCAAGAAGAAAGTGCAAATAATCAACCGGCTCATGTACCATCTTCTTCTACTTTACTTCAACCTTATAAAAGACATGTGGTTTCTGCTTCAAGTATTCAAAGCCTTCGAAATAGAATGTATAGTGGTTCAAATGCTTCACAAATTAGCGAGTTTGATGTTTATATTTTGCAGGGTGTTGTACTGTTCGAATCAATTGCTAATGAAAATAGATGTGAAGACTTGTTGAAATACTGGAGGGGAATGAGAAGACATTTTCGACTCTATCAAATATGGCCCGAGATGTGTTGAATATTCAAGCGTCATCAACAGCTTCTGAAAGCGATTTTTCTGCTGGAAGGTTTCAAATAGGAGAGCACAGACACTCATTGGTGGGAGATAGTTTAGAGATTGCAGTTTTACTTAGAGATTGGATTAGAGCGGAGCGTAGAAGGTGCGGTCATCCAGAGATCAATGAAGAAGACGACTACAATTACAACGAAATTTTATCCAAGGGAGCAGGAAACGACGTTGAACAATTTGACCAACAACTTCCAATTCCAACATAAGATCATCAAAAGATTGTAAGAAAATTAGAAAAAGTATGGTTGCATATGTAATTTTTTAATTCCAATTTTACTATGTGATTTGCAACTTTTGAACTACGAAATAAAGTTTCAATTTAAAAATTGTATTACAAAAAAAATCATATTTCTATTAAATAATATAAGAGGCAATTAGCCTTGGGATATTTTTTAAGTGTTTACATATATATATATATATATATTTAAAATTAAGTGTCTAGAAAAAAATTAAAATCCCCCCAAATCCCCCTCCTCGACCCGTCCCGTCCCCCCAAATCTCGTCCCCTCTATTGGCGGGATGTGGGATAGGACGGGACCACTTCCCGTCCGCCACCAAACTCGATCCCGATCCCGACCCCCCACCCCGTCCCTCGAATCTCGTCCCCCCAAATCCCGTCCCGTCCCGTCTCATCCCATCCCACTGGCCACCCTTAACCTCTCCAAAAATCACGTTGTGAAATTACACTGAACATGCTATTGTTGTTGTTGTTAATCTTGATTAAAAATAATAATTAAATATAGCATATCACAATTTATACATTTCCTTTTTATATTAGTAGGGAGAGTGTGGTGTGGGAGGTGAAGTCTCATATATGAACATTTATTTTCCATATATGAACATTGACAATCCAAAGTTAACGTGTCTCGACAGCAAATGGCCACTTAGAAAACAACGCATTTTCACCTGTACTATTATTTAATTTAATAATAACTCCCATGTTCATTGTTTCACAACTAATTTGCACGTCTTCTATACACTGCTCTAACATGTCTTCACATGCCATGAAGTGCTTTGCATGCAACCTTTTGAAAAAGTAAAAAAAAAAAGAAAAAAAGAATAAGAAACGTACGTTATAAAACAAGGATTTTCTTTTTCATGAATTGCATGCAACTACTACACGAGTGATGACACTGCGGGAAAATTTTAAAATGGTGCAGTGAAATTTAGAATTTTTTAATTGAGTTTGAAATAGTGCAAGTAAATTTTAGAAAATTATCTAATTGGTGAAGTGGAACTCCAGATAAATTCGATAACACTATCCTCAATAGCTACCTTTTGGGTTGTGATTCTCTCTAGGTTGTAACAATGGTATTAGCGTCGTACCATGAATTGTGACGCCGATATGACAGGTTCGTCTGGGGCTAGTAATGTCTAGCGCACAGCCGTCAAAGACGATGGATACCGAACGTAGTGGTTTGTTATGTTCTAGTCCCACCTCGGTATTGCTATGTGCTGACGTGGGTTTTATAGTCTTAGACTCTTCTTATTAGCTAGTTATTGGGGTGTGATTCTCCCTTGGTTCGGATTCATGCCGGGGCGATCGACTACAAAAGTTATTCATCTTGTCAGACGATTGATGGAGCAATATAGAGACAAAAAGAGAGACTTACATATAGTGTTCATTGACATGGAGAAGACATATGATAGAGTCCATAGGGAGGTACTTTGAAGATGCTTGGAGTCTAGGGGTGTGCATGTGGCTTATATCAGGGCAATTAAGGAAATGTACGAGGGTGCAAAGATGAGGGTTAGGACAGTGGGAGGTGACTCAGAGCACTTTTCGATCGTGATGGGGTTGCACCAGGGATCAGCCTTTAGCCCATTTCTATTTGCATTAGTGATTGACGAATTGACTCGACATATTCAAGAGGAGGTGTCGTGGTGTACGTTATTAACAGATGATATAGTTTTGATTGATGAGACATGTAGTAGAGTTAACGATAGCCTGAAAGTTTGGATAACGACCCTAGAATCTAAAGGTTTTAGCTTAAACATGTGAAAGTGAAGATCGAGGCACAAACTATATCTAAATGAGAAAGCTTCAAGTACTTTGGGTCCATAATACAAGCAAAAGGTGAGATTGATGATGATGTTGCAGACCGTATTAAAGCAAGGTGAATGAAATGGAGGCTCGCTTCCGAGTTGCTTTACAATAAGAAAGTGTCGCCTACGCTGAAAGGTCTATAGAGTGGTGGTTAGACCAGCATTATTGTATGAGGAAGAATGTTAGCCAGTTAAGAACGCTCACGTTCAGAAGCTGAAGGTGGCGGAGATGAGGATACTCAGATGGATGTGTGGTCATACTAGGAGAGATATGATTATAAATGAAGTTACATGAGACAAGGTTGGAGTGGTCTTCGTAGCGGATAAGATAAGAAATGCGCGACTGAGATGGTTCGGGCATGTGAAAAGAATGATGATGCGCCAGTTAGAAGGTGTGAGAGACTGACAGTCGCAGGAGTTAGGAGAGGTAGACCAAAGAAGAACTAGGGGAAGTGATTAGACAGGACATGGCGCAACTTCAGCTGACTGAGGACATGACTAGTGTGCCTAGAAATTACGGCACTTTGATACCAATTTCATTGATTATTGTTGTCTTTTATGCATTTGTAATAGTCGTTTCTTATTTTATTTTATTTTTTTGTAGGATTTTTTCATTGAAAACACCAAAAGTGAGGAAATATGTTGAAACATGGACAAAAATGTTGGAAAAGGATGAAATGCTGAGAATGCTACTTCTGCGGACCGCAAAACCAAACTGTAGATTGCAAAATGGTAGCCAAAGCCACAGAAATAGACAGTGAGAAGAAGACTCTGGAGCCCTAAAGTGCGACTCATTCTGCGAACTATACTTCTGTTATATGGACCACAATCCGATCTGCGAACCACAGCTCCAGTTCAAGTCCAACTCATATTGCAAAGACTCAAGACACTTCTGCGGGCCGCAGTTCAGTTCTGTGGACTGCACTTCCAGCCGCAGTTCCAGACAGTCCAAACAAGAAATCACTCTGCGAACCCTAGGTCAGTTTTGCAGATCGCAGACCTGTTCTGCGGCCGCACAGTGGTCAGGCAGTGGTATTTTTGTAATTAAGTGTAGTCCAAAAATTGCGTCTCTAGATATATCCACCTAGGATTTTGTGATTTGACATATTATTCCCTACATTGATTCATATCACTCTAGTCACTTTTTGAAGATTCATTGTGTCTTGTCTTGTAGAGACAACATTTAGTATTCATCTTTAGTGTATTACTTAATAAGATTCTTGGTCCATTGTGTAAAGACAAGCCATTGTTTATATTAAATCATTGTAAGTCTTCTTTTTTGTTCATTATGTCTTGTTGTGTTTATTACTTTGTTATGCATTTATTACTTGACATGAGTGGCTAGATTTAGGTTGGGGTTGTGATAAAATAATGAAATGCGGTTAGTTGAGGTAGTTTGTAAATCATGAAAAGAGTGTATGAACGTGGGATTCAACTACCCCTCACTCTTAATGTTTAAGAGTTGGTTGCAAACACCTCTTTCTTGCCTATTGTCTCTAGTCAAACTTGAAAAAGGAGACTAGAGTCTAGGAAAGGGGTGCGTTGATTAAGACTTGGAGCTTTAAACCCAATTTAATGATTCTCAACTTTAATTAGAAGGGAATCAACTAAGGGTAATAATTAGTGTTCACATTTGTCACGCTTTAGAGCTTGAGAAAGCCTAAAGTGAAATTAGGTGGATCAATTGAGAAATTCTCACCTAGATAAAAGTCCCCATGACTCATACCACACTAAATACACCCACTTAAGCATAAACCCAACACCACTTCCATTTATTAAGTCACAACCCTAACATTCCAATTACTTGATAAATTAACCTTTATTTGAATTGATAATTTGAGTAGTTAAAACAAACCAATCAATCAAACAAACTTGGTTACCATAGGAGTAAAGTAATTAGTAAAGCCATAATACAAACGTGAATAGATCAATTTTTCATCGTATTTCTTATGGAATTCGACCCCAACCTAGTTGGGTTATTATATTTGATAATGGCCGCGTTACACCATATTAAGGTGTAATTTGGGCGAGATCAAATTTTGACGCCGTTATCGGGGAATACGATCTTGGAATTTTCAATTTGTAGTATTATTACTTTGCTAAGAGCTTTATTTCTAAATTTATGTTTACTTGTTGTTTTTATATTGTAGGTGTTATGGCAGATTTATCCGATAATGAGGAAAACGTAAAGATGACCACCTTTGCTAATGTCATCCGGCCACCCCAAATTCCACGGAATGCAAGTTTCCATATTACTTCAACCATGTTCCACATGCTCAACAACAAGGTCCTATTTGGAGGATCGGCATCCGACGACTCGAATAGACACTTGCGGAATTTCAATGAGGTGTGTCTTGCATTCCATCATCCCAACGTGTCCGAAGAAGCCGTGAAGCTAAGGCTCTTCTTCTTCTCTCTATTAGGGGAGGCTACTATTTGGTTGGATGACTTGCCTTCCGAGTCTATCACTACATGGACCGAGTTGGTAGAGTCATTCCTTGAGAGGTTCTTCCTGCCGGCTCACATGTTTCAACTCCGAGATGAAATCTTGACATTCCGTTAATTGTCGGTGAAGCCTTGCATGAGGCATAGTTAAAGTTCAAGAAGAAGCTCAAACAATACTACAACCATGGGTTGAGTGATGATGCCTTGCTACAAACATTCTATCGGGCACTCAATTCGGTCAACAAGTTGGTGGCCAACAACATAACAGAGGGTGCCTTGATGGATAATTCTTTCATCGTGGTGAGTGAGCTTCTTGATAAGCTAATAAAGACAAACCATGCTTGGCATACAAGATCATCGTAGGTAGTTGGGGGTGGTCCCTCTAAGGTGATGTATAGAGATACATTGAAGAAAGAGGAAGAGAAGGATGAGATCGTGGCGCAATTGATGACCCAAATAACAGTCCTTATAAAATATCTGATGTAGAAAGGGACCAAGAAAGTGAATGAGGTTACTAGCATGGGTCCTAAGAAAAGTGCAACTGAGATAGTACATTATGATCATGAAGGGTACAATGAGAGAAAAAGATGTGAACTTTGTGAACAACGTGCAGGGGAGAGTTTCCGCCCTAATTACCAAGGATCGGGCCAACTGTGGTGATCTAGTAATCAAGGTGGGAATCAAGGTTGAATAAATAATCAAGGCAATGCTAATTGGAGAGATAGAAATGAAGGGGGATGGAGAGAGAGAGAGAGCAACAATAATAGGTACCAAAACCGTAGCTCCAACCCTTATGTTCCACCAAGAGGGCAAGCTTACCAACAACCTACCCAACCTCATCCTTACCATAATCGTGAGTCTACTAGCAATCCCGCTAGTTCAAAACTTAAAGAGATGATATCTAGGGTGTTGAAAAATTAAGACAAGTCCAATGCTCAACTAAAAGAGCTCAACAATATTGTATCATCACATTCAATATATATCAAGTAATAAGAAAGCCAATTAGGGCAAATTGCTTCCACACTCAACCAAAAACAAAAAAGGGACTCTTCCTATTGATACGGTAGCCAATCCAAGAAACGAAAGGGGAGGGGTGTCTCATTGTCTAGCTATCTCTACTAGAAGTGGGAAAGTATCGGAGAAGCCAAAAATGTCGATGGATGTGGTAGATGAAAGGTTGATTGCGGTTGAAAAGTCAAAGGAGAGTGATGAAAAGATGGTAGCTGATTTTATTTTAATTGAAGAAAATGTTGATGAGAAAGAAAAGGTTGATGAAAAAGAGAAAGTTCTTGAAAATGAAGAAGGGAACGATAAAGAAGAGGAGGCTCCAAAAGCCTATTCTAAGGCCTCATCCTCCATTTCCACAAAGATTTGCCAAGAGAATTGAAGATGGCAAGTTCAACAAGTTCTTGGAGATGCTAAAATAGTTGTCGGTCAATATTCCACATGTTGAAGCCTTGGAACAAATGTCGGGTATGCCAAGTTTATGAAGGATCTGATTACAAAGAAGCGAAGAGTGAATTTTGAGATGGTGGATGTTACTCACCAATGTAGCGTCATCATTTCTTTATCCATTGTGAAGAAGCAAGAGGATCCTAGTGCTTTCACTATTCCGTGCACTATTGGAGTGTACCAATTCGCAAAGGCCTTTTGTGATATTTGAGAAAGCATCAATTTGATATCGTTCGCTATTTTTAAGAAGTCAGGTTTGGGCAACCCCCGACCTACAAGTATGAGGTTGCTAATAGCGGATATGATGGTGAAGAGGCCTATGAAAATCATATACGATGTGCTTGTGATAGTTAACAAATTTATCTTTCCCACTGATATTGTGACATTAGATCGTGCGGTTGACTATGCCATTCCCGTGATTTTGGGATGACCATTTTTAGCGACGGGAAGAGCGATATATGATGTGGAGAGTAGAAAACTAAAGTTCTGTATGAATGATGAAGAGGTTACCTTCTATGTGTGCAAATCCATGAAATTATCTATGGATATAGGTGATTTCGGTGATTGATGTTGAGGTAGAATTGAATGTCGATGTTGATGTAATTGAAGGGGACTTGATGGCGGTGTTGTTAAACCATAATGATGAGATAGTTGAGGGGATTGCGGAGACCGTGCTTGCTCTTGAGGGCCAAGGGTCCTATTTTTATGCTTTTAGGCGGTTGACCTTGGACTTAGAAAATTGTGGAGTCCCTCATCTCAAGCCTTCTATTGAGGAATCGTTAACCCTTGAGCTCAAGACACTTCTAAGCCATTTGGAGTATAAGTTCCTTGGGACAAATGATTCTTTATCGGTTATTATCTCATCAAAGCTCAATAAAAGCCAAGTTGAAGCTCAATTGTCTATCTTGAGAACTTACAAAAGCGTAATTGAGTGGACAATTGCGGACATTTGAGGGATAAGTCCGGGTGTGTACTCATCGAATACATCTTGAAGAGAATAGTTCTCCAAGTGTTGAGCATCAAAGGAGGTTAAACCCCTCAATGCAAGAAGTTGTTAAGAAGAAAATTATCAAGTGGTTAGATATCGGGGTAGTGTATCCCATTTCTGATAGTGCATGGGTGAGCCCCGTGCAATGTGTGCCAAAAAATGAGGGATCACGGTGGTCCAAATGGTAAAAATGAGTTAATACTAATGAGGACAGTAACCGGATGGAGAGTTTGCATGGATTACCAGAAGTTGAATAGTGCTACAAGAAATGATCATTTCCCATCACCTTTCATTGATCATATGCTTGATAAGTTGGCGGGAAAGTCTTACTATTGTTTATTGGATGGATACTCGGGCTATAATCAAATTCAAATAGCCCCGAAAGATCAAGAAAATACTACTTTCACTTGCCCATATGGACTTTTGCCTTTTGAATGATGCCTTCCCATCTTTACAATGCTCCCGCCACCTTCCAACGTTGCATGATGGCTATTTTTGATGATTTAGTGGAAGATGTTATAGAGGTATTCATGGATGACTTCTCCGTGGTTGGGGAGTCTTTTGAAAGTTGTTTGGAAAATCTCTCCCTAGTATTAAAAAGATGTGAAAAGGCTAATTTGGTCTTGAATTGGGAGAAATGTTACTTTACGATCATGGAAGGTATAGTCCTTGGTCACAAAATCTCCAAGGATGGTATTGAAGTAGACAAGGCCAAGATTGAAGTGATAGCCAAGTTGCCTCCTCCAACAACTGCCAAGGGTATTCAAAGTTTCTTAGGGCATGTCAGGTTCTATAGAAGGTTCATCAAGAATTTTTCAAAGATCACTAGCCCGATGTGCAAGCTCCTAGAAAAATATGTCAAGTTTGAGTTCAATGAAGCATGCCTCAAAGCATTTGAGGATTTAAAAGAGAAGTTGGTTTCAACTCCAATAATAGTGGCTCCAAATTGTGATCTTCCTTTTGAATTGATGTGTGATGCAAATGGAGTTGCTATTAGGACTATGTTGGGACAAAGACATGGCAAAATCGTTCACCCAATCTATTATGCAAGTAGATCTCTTAATGAAGCTCAAAAGAACTACATGGTGACGGAGAAAGAGTTGTTTGCCATTGTCTTTGCTTTTGAAAAATTTCAATCTTATCTATGGGGTTCTAAAGTGGTGGTGTATTCTGATCATGCAGCCCTCCTATACTTAATGGCAAAGAAGGACGTGAAGCCACGCTTGATTAGGTGGGTACTCCTTCTACAAGAGTTTGACTTTGAGATCAAAGATCGGAAATGCTGTGAGAACCAAGTAGCGGACCATTTGTCAAGGATTGAAGAGGCCGGAAGGTCAAAGAATGAATTGGAGATTAATGATGTTTTTTTGGATGAGCAAGTCTTTGCATCATCTCAAGATTTCATCCCTTGGTATTCCGATTTTGCTAATTATTTAGTGAGTGGAATCATGCCGATGAAAACTCTCACCAAAAGAAGAAATTCTTGAGAGACTCCCGGCACTACTATTAGGATGAGACTTATCTCTTCCGGATTTGCGCTAATAAATGATTCAAAGATGTGTGCCCGAAATTAAGACATTACCTACATGGAAGCATGTCATACGTCACCGGTTGGGGGTCACCATACTAGTCAACGCATGACCTCCAAAATTCTTCAAAGTAGCTTTTGTTGGCCAACAATTTACAAGGATTCTCATGAGTTTGTGAAGCATTGTGACCAATGTCAAACATAAAGTAATGTCTCTAGAAGGTATGAGTTGTCTATGTCTCCTATCCTTGAAGTGGAATTGTTTGATGTGTGGGGAATAGACTTCATGAGTCTATTTGTGAGTTCGTTTGGCAACAAATATATACTTGTGGCGGTTGATTATGTGTCCAAGTAGGTCGAAGCCGTAGCCCTTCCGAACAATGAAGGGAAGAGTGTCACCGCGTTCCTCAAGAAAAACATTTTCACTCGGTTTGGGACCCCTAGAGCTATCATAAGTGATGGAGGCTCTCACTTTTGCAACACAATGTTTGCCTCCCTTCTTGAGAAGTATGGGGTAAAGCATAAAGTGACAACTCCTTACCACCCCCAAACAAGTGGTCAAATAGAAGTGTCCAACCGTTAGATAAAGAACATTTTGACGAAGACGGGTTATCTCATGAGGATGGATTGGTCGAGAAAGCTATATGACTCTTTATAGGCATATAAGTCTCATAGTGGGATGTCACCGTACAAGTTGGTATTTCGCAAGGCATGTCATCTTCCGGTAGAGGTGCAATACAAGACACTTTGGTCATTGAAGAAATTAACATTGATTGGGAGAATGCATCGAAGTTAAGGGTGGATCAACTCAATGAGATGGATGAGTTCCATCTCCAAGCCTATGAAAGTTCCGTTCCTTACAAGGAGATGATGAAGTTCCTCCATGACAAGAGGATTTTGAAGTGGGAATTTTCACTCAGGGATTGGTCTTGCTCTATAACTCTAGACTCAAGTTATTTCTTGGGAAGTTGAAGTCAAGATGGTCAGCCCTTTCAAAGTGATAAAGGTCTTCCCATATGGTGTCATTAGATTGGAAAGCAAAATCGGTCACTTTTTCAAGGTGAATGACCAAAGAGTCAAGCATTATTTTTGGAAGTGTTGATGATCATAGGGTGAACACAATCATCACCCTCTACGAACCTTGAAGAAATTGTGGTAACATTCGTCATGCTACGATGTTAAATCAAGCGCTAATGGGAGGCAACCCAATATTTTTACTTTGTTTTTTTGTTTTTTTGTTTTCTTGTTCAATTGTGTGTTTGATAGTTTGTTAAGTGTGTAGGATCTGAAAACACATGCAAAATGGGGAAGAATTATAGAAAGATCTGCAAAACAAGTCAAAAGAGGAAGAGAGAACATTGTGCGGCCTCTTTTATGGACCACAGTCGTGGTCTGCAGACCATAGTCATTGTCTATGAACCATAATCGTGGTCTACAAACCGCACAATGGACCGTAAAACTCCATAGAGAGTTGGAAAATTGAGATCAGAAAAAGAAGGAACTGCGGCTCACATTCCTGAATTACGGACCGCACTTTGGTCCGCAGAATTACATAGTGCACTTGGGAGTTTTTGGGCAAAATTGTAGAGAAACAAACCCTTTTACGGACCACAGTATGGTTTTGCGACCGATTCTATGATCGCAAAAAGGATGCCACATTAGCTCGTCCAAAACAAAGGTAAATGGGTCGCAATCCAGTTTTGTGGATCGCAAACCAGAATTGTGACCCGATTTCGATCGCAAAATGGCACAGGTATATAGACCTATCCAAAGGTCGGGTCGGGTGGCTTTTTTTTTGTTTGCTCGACCCTGACCCAACCCTGACCCTATTTTTTTTTAAAAATCTGACCTTGGCCCTGACCCTTTCGGGGACTCTACGGGTCATGGGTCGGCCCTGACCCGTCGGAATTTTTGGCTGGCCAGGGTCGGGTCGGGTCGAGGGATTTTTTATTTTTAAAAAAAAATTGAATTTCCAAAACTGAAATTAGCATTCACCCCTACATTACCACGAAATTTCGTCGTTGAAATGTATTGTATATCGTGAGATCTGACTAAAGAAAAAGAAAATTAGAAATCGATTTGGGGAAAAACACAAATTGATTGGGAAAATGGACGTTTTTCTAAAAATTGGCTACGCCAAACTGCCTGATGGCTGTTTGACCGGCCCTGTCTCGAAAAAATACGCAAAATAAAAAAAAATCGGGTAAAACGGATATTCGAGCGCAGAGTTATGACCATTTAAAGTTTCACCAATTTACAACTACTTTCTCTCCCTACATTATGCTTCCGTGATATTAACAGAACGACTAATAATATAAATATATAATTAATAATCAGCTACCGTTTTTATCTTATTTTATGTCGAGCTCAATGTAGATTAGAGCAATACATATATTATAAAAACATGCATTATATCACTTATTAATGGCAAAAATATATATAAGTACAAAATAAATATTAATTAATGGAAAATAATATTAAAAAAATATGCGGGTCGGGGTCGGGCCGGGTCAGACGAGTAAAATATTCTGACCCTGGCCCGACCCTGACCCTGGTCGGGTCCCAGCTTTTTCGGGTCGAATGGCTCGCAGGTCAGCTTATAGCTGACCCTGGCCCTGGTTTTTTCGGGTCGAGTCGGGTAGGGCGGGTCCCCGACCCGGTGGACAAGTCTACAGGTATATAAGGGGCTGAAAAGCCCTAACTCGTTCATTCTCTCTTTTGCGCTCAAATTGAACTCAAACACTCCCTACTCTCCCTCAACTGTTACGCACCTTGCACACATGTCTCCCTTGCACAAATTTTACCTCGCCTAATCACTTCATACTCCCCGTCTACTCATCGATCATAAGGTATGTTTCACTTCTCCTTTTTCTTTTTTCTCGTAAGAATAGGTAAAAATGGGGTATTGCTCATGAATTTGACTTGTGGAAGGGTTGGGTAATGATTGTATGATGCTTATGTGTGCCCCATATAGCCACTAGGTGCATTATTGTTCTTGGTTGCCCTATTTCAATTAGAATCGCAAATAATGTGAATTTAAAATTATTTGAATTTTGTGAAATTGATTGCATATAGGGGTTGGGCTCGGGTTTAATTGCATTAATATTGAATTTGGGTACTTGATTTGTGCGGGAAGGATATCAATTAAGCGAAATTATGAAAATTGCCTAAACATGCCTATATTTGTTGAATTTGATTTAATTGAAGCCGTAGTGAAGTATGAGTACCTACGAGCACTAATTGTGAGCATATTTTAGGTTAGTAATGTATATGTTATGCTGGTATGGGTGTGGCAACATTGAGTTTTGAAAATCGAGGCAAAATCCTTGAAAATGACCCAAAATGCGCCGACTGGCGCCTTTTTTTGAGTTGCATAATTGTTCTTCGGACCGAGAAGGGCACTCTAGTCCACAAAAATGCCTAGTGATCCAATGTGATTGAAAGGCAATTCTGTGATGCCTTTTGCAGGTCGTAGAATGGTTCTGCGGACCGCAAAGTAGGCCACAGAATTGCCTAGTGAATTTAAAGTTTTTGGGAAAAATTGCGATCGCGGTTTGCGGACCGCAGTCTGGGTTTGCGACATCGCAAACTTGGACTGCGGCCGACAGACCAGGTCTGCAATCACTGAAGCCATTTTCATTCCTATGTTTTTATTCTTTCTTTTTCACTTTGTAGTATGACTTTCTTATTTGTTTTGCGTGTTTTATTCTTGCAATTACTTTATGAAAAATACAAAAATATTTTACTTTGGTTTTCATACCATAGTCCAAGACTCATCATGTCTTTAGTGATGAGGAGTCGCAAACCTCCAATACCACTACACATTCATCCTCTCAGTTTGATGAGGAGGATATTATGGCGGAAGAGGCCCAAGCGTCTGAGTTAAGGCAAAAGAGAGCCCAAGAGGTGAAGTGGTTTGATGAGAAGGGTTCACAAGAGTAGTATCATAAAAGAAAGGATCATACCTTCATCGAGGAGAAGCGGATTTCCATGAATGGGTTGAGAGACCAATTCTTAAGAGTTTGGGACTTGATAGTGTTTCATGGGTGGCAGTGCTACCTCAAGCCATTGCCTGAATATAACGAAGAGTTGGTCTGTGAGTTTTACACTTCCTATGATGCATCCGTGCCCAAGAAAACAAAGGGGCAACCAAAGCATTGCTCGAAGAAGTAGAGGTTTGTGGAGTCAAGGAGACGTATGAAAGCATGGCAATTGGTAAAGCACTTGATCCAAACCTCTCATGTGACCACAATGAGTATGCTATAAAGATTTTGGGCCGAATGGATAATGACCGTTTGTGGGCAGCTGGGATTGTGACCAATGAGACCCCCGAGTGGATTTCCGCAAGGACGAAGATCTATAAGAACACCTTGAGTACATAAGGCAAGTTTTGGCTAAGCTTTGTGAGTGGTTGATTGTAGCCATCATACAATGAGATGAACACTCGGTTAGAAAAGATTTTGTTGATTGCTTGTATTATGAGCTGAGTTTATGTGAATGTCGTCATTGTGATTAAGAAAGAGCTTGGAAGGAGAGCTCAACAAGGCAAGACCTCATTCTCTTTCCCCTACCTGATTACAGTGTTATATCGTAGGGCCGAGGTTCTTGAGTTGCCTTGGGTGGATAATGCAGTCGACGCTTTGTTAACGTGCGATATTTTGAGGGTTCAAGCCAAGAAGAACCAAGGAAAAAAAAGACCACCAACACATCGGTAGACACTGCAATGGTTGACTTGGTTAATTTGGAGGGATCCGCATCGGAGTGGACAGAGACACATGCCACCTCATCGGCCGATCCCACTTTGTCTATGCCCTCCACAACCATCACATCTACTCCGACAGGCACTTTATCTACATCAGCCCTTATCCATCTTGCACCTTCAGCTGCTACTAGATTAGAGTTCGTCTTATCAAGGGCTGGTATAGTGAGGATAGGCCAAATTGCGGCCATTACTAATGCTCGATTATCTCGACTTGAGATGAGTCTTCTAGAGATGATCCAGACTGCCTTAGCCCTGATTAGAGATGCCTTAGGTGCGGTGCAACAGAGGTAGATAGAGTATGGGGATGCAATTGTCCTCTTGACTGCCAGGTACACGGACTAGTGGTCGGTAGAGACGGTGATGTCTCTTCACTTTGGGCAAATATAAATAGCTTGAAGAAGAAAGTAGAGAGCTTGAAGACTGCTGAGATCAACAACCTCTTAGGTATCCCGCTCCAGCTATCGAGGGTAGAGCCATAGTAGGTGAGTGGACTCGAGGTGGATGGCCGGAGAGAGGGTGCAAGTGAGATCCTCTATGACTCCCAGAGGCAGGTGGATAGATGAGACAGATGAAGAGGGGTTGGAGAAGCCCCACACTATTAAGAGAGTAGCTGTTGATGAGGACCTACTGATGACAGAGTAGGTAATTTTTTCTGCGGTGGTGGCACGGTCTCGTGAGGAGACCGTTATGATTGGTTCGAGTGGAGTGGACCAGGAGCCATAGACAAATGTTGAGACTGGAGGTCCTACTCCTCCACCAGTTGTGGGCACCACTCCACCGGCCACTGAGATTACACCACCACCACCACCACTATAGAAGAGTGAGCCCATGATGGGCGATGCAGAGATACCCGCTCCCGCTCCACAGTCACAAGACACTGATGCCCCAACAGAGGCCACGTCCGTGAGCCAGACTGAGGAGGGCGCTTAGTGCGCCTCAGGAAGACCCTCAAACCTCATGTCCTTGTACTTTATTTTCTTTTATGCATTGAGGACAACGCATGTTCTTAAAATTGGGGGTGGGGATTGTTAGATTCCATATTTTTTTATATTCCGTATTTTATTTATGTTTCGTGTTGTGTTATTTTTTGTTCCCCATAGTTTTTTTTCGTATAGTTCTTTTCCAATGGTGTATGTTTAGTAACCATGGTCTAGTGATAGAATAGTTTGCCCTTATTCATCTTGCACCTTCAGCTGCTACTAGATTAGAGTTCGTCTTATCAAGGGCTGGTATAGTGAGGATAGGCCAAATTGCGGCCATTACTAATGCTCGATTATCTCGACTTGAGATGAGTCTTCTAGAGATGATCCAGACTGCCTTAGCCCTGATTAGAGATGCCTTAGGTGCGGTTCAACAGAGGTAGATAGAGTATGGGGATGCAATTGTCCTCTTGACAGCCGGGTACACGGACTAGTGGTCGGTAGAGACGGTGATGTCTCTTCACTTTGGGCAAATATAAATAGCTTGAAGAAGAAAGTAGAGAGCTTGAAGACTGCTGAGATCAACAACCTCTTAGGTATCCCGCTCCAGCTATCGAGGGTAGAGCCATAGTAGGTGAGTGGACTCGAGGTGGATGGCCGGAGAGAGGGTGCAAGTGAGATCCTCTATGACTCCCAGAGGCAGGTGGATAGATGAGACAGATGAAGAGGGGTTGGAGAAGCCCCACACTATTGAGAGAGTAGCTGTTGATGAGGACCGACTGATGACAGAGTAGGTAATTTTTCTGCGGTGGTGGCACGGTCTCGTGAGGAGACCGTTATGATTGGTTCGAGTGGAGTGGACCAGGAGCCATAGACAAATGTTGAGACTGGAGGTCCTATTCCTCCACCAGTTGTGGGCACCACTCCATCGGCCACTGAGATTACACCACCACCACTATAGAAGAGTGAGCCCATGCTGGGCTATGCAGAGATACCCGCTCCCGCTCCACAGTCACAAGACACTGATGCCCCAACAGAGGCCACGTCCGTGAGCCAGACTGAGGAGGGCGCTTAGTGCGCCTCAGGAAGACCCTCAAACCTCATGTCCTTGTACTTTATTTTCTTTTATGCATTGAGGACAACGCATGTTCTTAAAATTGGGGGTGGGGATTGTTAGATTCCATATTTTTTTATATTCCGTATTTTATTTATGTTTCGTGTTGTGTTATTTTTTGTTCCCCATAGTTTTTTTTCGTCTAGTTCTTTTCCAATGGTGTATGTTCAGTAACCATGGCCTAGTGATAGAATAGTTTGACTTGGTTGGTGCTTGTATATAGTTTCAAGTATATGTAGCTTTTTTAGTTTTGATGACACCCCTCGAATATGAAATTTTAAAAATAAGAGTAGCATGATCCTTCAAATGATTGTTCTATGAAAGCATGCCTCATTTTGTGACTCTATGTCTACTTGTGTTTGAATCTCATGAGATGATGGCATTGTGTTCGATAGAGAGTATAAAATATTGCGGTTCATGTGCATAGAGTGGTGAGAGTTTGATTGCTATCTTGTGTTTACTTGTGTCATCTAGAACTTACCTCTTTGGTTTGTCACTGCGAAACTAGAGTTTGCTTGATTGAAGAAATGATCTTAAGCCTTCACATGAGAGTGAACCTTCTTGATTAAAGACTTTTTGACCTATTAAATAAGAGATTCTGGGTTCGAATCTCCTCAGAGGCAAAAAAAAAAAAATCAAGGCAAAAGTTTCATAGAAAGTATGCCTATTCGGCCAAAGTTAAATAGAAAATATACCCCTTGGGGCATAGTTCTCTATGTAACTAGCCGAACAAGGCATAATCTTAATTTTTCAACGAAACTTTGCTTTCAGGCATAATCTCTATACAACTTTGGCCGAATATTCATAATTTCTATGAAATATTGTCTTGAAGTTTTATTTCTTTTTGACTCTGCTGGGATGTATTTTCAGAAGGCATAATTACTTGCCTTGCGATTTTTTTTCTTTTTGACTCTGTTGAGATTCGAACGCACAACCTCAATGCTATTTTCGATTATTTTTTTAGACGAATGGCAAAAATTAAAGACCACCCTACAATAGGGACACTCGTGCTAATTGCCCGAGAGTTTATACAATTGGGCCAAAAAAAGAAATTGGTTGTTTGCCTGGGGCCTTCAGAAGAACTTGATATTTCCCATATAAGGATCAAGTTATTGGATTTTGATATATGCTTAGTACCAACTTAAAATGGTTTGAGGTAAAAAAAAATATAAGAGAACACACAATTTAAAAACGGGAAGTTCATATAATATGTTCCGCAGAATTATGTTTATTGTGTTGGAGTTGTGAATTAATTGAATCATATAATATAGGATCATGTTATTAGATTTTGATATATGCTTAGTACCAACTTAAAATAGTTTGAGGTAAAAAAAATACAAGAGAACACACAATCTAAAAATCGGAAGTTCATATAACATATTCCGCAGAATTATGTTCATCGTGTGGAAGTTGTAAATTAATTGAATCATATAATATTATCGAGCTAGTGTATATTACAGGGAACACGACGAGTATTATTGCGAGATCGATACAAGATTTTACTATAACACTTAAACTTTCTTGAGAAATATTCGTGTCTCAAACTACTACTATTAGATTAGATATGGAGATGATATCGTGCAAACAACAAAATATGATGTTAATATGACCTAATTTACTATCTTTAATTTAAAGAGTCTACAAAACTTGATGAATTCACGGGATGTTAGAACATTTTGCAAGAACTTCAGTATGATCTACGATTTATATTAAGTTACACAATTTGAATGATTAAATTAATAACATTCGAATTTGGAATCTCCGTAAATCAAAAATCAAAACTTCAATCGAGATTGACTTAATATTATAGCAAATTCAGTAAACTCGACTCAATACTACAACAAGCTTGATCAATGGCGGAGCTAATAAGAGGGAAGAGGTTCACTTGAATTCTCTTTGTCCAAAAATTAATATCAGCGCAAATAAAGTATTCTAATATCAAATATAATTAGGGATTTGGTTAGTTCGACCCGACCCGAAAGTAACCCACATTAACCCCTCTCCCACGAAAACCACTGCTAGGGTTTAACTCATTTTAGGGTTTTAAACAATTATCGATTGGGTGTGGAGAAAAATGCCAACTCTAACGAAGCTATTCACTATGGAAGAAACATCTCAACACAACACTAAAGATGATTGCTGGGTCGTCATTGACGGCAAGGTTTGTTTTTCTTTTCTCGTTTTTCTTTCTTTCTGTTTATGGTGAATAATTGTGCTTGTGGTCCTCAATTATTAGAGGAATTTGTTTATAATTCACTTTTCTTGTTCTTGTTTTTTATGGGGGTTTGGAATATATGCTTATTGTGAATGTGATTGATTGAATATTCTCCTAGGTGCTTTGTGGCTATGCAGTTTTAGATGGATGTTTGTGGATTTCGCAGTGGGTGTACAACAACATACCCAGTGAAATAGACCCTCGGCACACGCAATACAAAGCAATATAAAAAGTTATGACAAAAATTCTATAAAAAGCAAGATAAAGCAGTCTGAAACAACAATATACTCCGTGAAATCCCACAACGTGGGGTCTGAGAGGAGGGTATAGTGTAAGCAGACCTTACATCTACCTTGGTAAGTAGAGCGGCGGTTTCCGAGAGACCCTCGGCTCAGGAATAAAGCAATCTGAAAGAAAAAAAAATGAATATGATGATCAAAGTACAAGAAACAACAGATATCAAGTAGAAATAGGACAAGAAACTAAGTAGGACAATGCTTAACTACCCACTAGCCTTCTACCCTAATCCGAGTAATCACAGTGGATGTGATTGTCTCATTTTAAACTAATTTTGTTTTTCTTAAGACAGGCACATATGGGTTACTAGGATTTTATGATTCTTATATTAATTGCATGATGCTACTTTCAAGTTTTTATGTTAATTATCTGACTTGATTGCCATATTGAATTTCGTTTAGGCTTTTGAATGTTATCATATGTATGTGCTTAGAGTCAGGTTAGTCCCGCGCTTGTCCATTGAGTAGTAGTGTATATGATCGGGATGGACTCAAATGCCCTATATGGACTAAGCAATAAGTGGCTCAATATGAAGAGATATAGTCTTGAACGATGCCGAATGTCTCTGCTATGTAACATAGGTTATTATAGAGGTATGTGTTTGATACTGATGTGTGTACATAACCATATGGGTACATCTAGTTTTTTTGCACAAAGAATCCACCTGCATATTGCACACCTTCAACAGGGGTGCATTAAGGAAAATTGACCGATCTATATAACATAGATATCTGTCTACTTTTGTACTAACTACTAAGCATAATGACTGCGGAAGAGTGTCAGCTATTTGAGGGTAGCGATGGTATTTGGTTCTCTATTGGAATTGGGATGAGTTCTTAATTAAGAAAAAAAGGCAGCGTGTTAATCTTGCTAGATTTAGAAGATAATCACCGGTCTTTTCTAGTTGTTATCAGGGTGATGAATCATGTAACGAAGATTGAGTACTGACATGCGACCAGAATTAGACAACTGAAGATTGTGAAACACATACAAATCGTACATCAGGTTAACAAGACTGATAACCATCACACATCCTATATCAAATGCTTCCTAACCTTATGAGTAATGCAATAAGGGCCTATAAGTTTATTCATAGAACAAGATAACAATTGCGAGCTGTAAATAACTTGGTTCAGGCAAACAAAGGTTCATCCACTACCTTTTTTCCTTCGTGGTCTTTGGAGAGTGTTTAGAGGAATTGTAATAATGGTCATTCTGTCCATGCTTTTCGCATAGTTTTTATCTGCTCGTGACTACTTTCATATATGTTGTGTCTTATGATTTGGACATACTCACATTATTTGGCTGTTGTTACCGTTCCCTGTTTTCTGAATGCTATGCAATGCTTTCGCTATAATTTGCTATGCTCTCTTTACTTTTGTATTTTCTTTCTCAAACTGCTTTGATATGTGTTACTTGAGCCGAGGGTCTTTCGGAAACAGCCTCTACCTCCATGAGTTAGGGGAAAGTTCTGCGTACACTATACCCTCTCGAGACCCCACCCGTGGGATTACACTGGGTATGTTGTTGTTGACTATTTAGTATAGTTCAAGACATCGGGCTTATTTTCTTAATTTATTTTGACACTGCTACCTGAACAATGTTACAACTGAATTCCACAAATGCTCTTAATGCAACACGAACTTCCTGATATTACCTCTTGCAGTTAATTGAGTTGTTTTACCTTCATCCAAGTTCCAAATTATTGTGCATTTAAAGGATTTACCTATTGCTCATAGGCTGTTCATATTCTTTAGTACAACCACGTTGTTGTGTTAGCCATCAAAGTAAACGTCACTTAAAGTGAAACCCATATTTAACTTCTTGTGGTACAGACAAACCTGAATATTGGCAGTGGCGTATGTAGCATCCAAGGTGGGGGTTCAATTGAACCCCTAACCTCTGACACAGAGTATAAATTTTTGGGAAAAAATTTATTAAAATTGCAAGAAATAGTAGACATGAACCCATAACTTCTAAAATAGAGTGAGTTCAACTAAGAATCATGAAATGTTGAACCCATAAAGTTTAAATCATGGATCCGTCTCTGAATATTGGAATACTTAATTTGCAACTTGCCAGTCGTGAACCTCTGAAAATGGAACTGGTTTTGTTTTGATATCTATTCTAAACATAAACCGGGAGGATAAGTTCGCATCCCTCAAACTTTAATTCAGGTGGTAATAATTTATCAAAAAGCAGATGGTAATATGGCTTAACACACTTTATGCCTTGGAGTACCACGATTTGCTAGAAATAAGATAGTTTTGAAATTACAGCTACACCAAGTGAGGATGATGATCTCTGGTGGTCTTTACAAAAATCTGTTTTGCTAAGCAATAATTTGTCTAGAAGGTAAAACTATAAACGAAATTGAACACTTTGAGTTGCACTCAAGGATGTGGTCTAGTGGTCATGAAGTGAGTGCGAACCTTTGGGACCATGGTTCAAATCTCAACCGAGTCAAAAACACTGTCAAAGCCTTGGTGGCAGAGTTACCGGGGTACTTGTGCTAATGTGAAGTAGCAGGTACCGGATGGAATAGTCGAGTTGCGCAAGCTGTCCCGGATACTTAGATTAGTCCGTTGATGCCAAACTTTTTGTTTTCTTAGGTAAGGGCCATACTCAAAAACCATATTCTATGATATCTGTACTACCAACAGCTGAGTGCTAGCATGAAAATTATGTTCGGACTTAAGAAGACAGTTTTTCTTCGATTGGCTATTTAGATTATTTTTTTGGTATTGAGCTATTTAGATTAGCAACTTTTTGTCTGTGAGATGTTTTGATTTTCGTGTTGCTCGTCAGAAAAATGTCATGTAGCATATAAGCTGATATAGATTATGTTTTATTAATATACCAGATTCTCCATTTTGCTGCTTCATATTCTTGATTTCTTTGCATGGTGCATGCAGGTATATGATGTTTCATCTTATTTGGACGAACATCCAGGTGGAGACGATATTCTACTTGGTGCTACAGGTACCAATTCATCTGTGTTCTTTCTTGTGAAATTACTGCACGCAGTAAACGGGTCTCACTTTTTCGCATGTCATTTTGAAAGATCACAAGTTGACTTGTGATGCATTTTCTTGTAGGGAAAGATGCCACAGATGAATTTGAAGATGCTGGACATAGCAAAGATGCAAGGGAACTGATGGAGAAATTCTTCATTGGGGAGCTTGATCCATCATCCACTTCCATCCCAGAACTTGAGATTGTCAAGAAGGCAGGCAAAGACCTTCCTCAGAAGGTTATGGAAATTTCTAAGCAATATTGGTTTGTCCCTGTAGCAGTTGTTGGCATCTCTGTGGTGGTCGGCTTCTTGTACACACGCAAGAAGTAAAATCAGTTAGCTATTCCCTCTTGGATGTTAGCAATGTTGTGCAACATAGACTGGAAAAAGTATTCATCATATCTTTGGAGGTCCAGGAATTTGGGACATGATTGCTGAATGCCCATTTTTGTTACTGTTTGAGATGACAAGAAATTTTCCAAAGCAAATTATCAGAAATAGGCATTTCAATACACAGTTGCTGTCATTTTATATTGATAAGAGTTTTCACTGTCCGTATAACCTTTCTGAGGATATTTAATAAATCACTCAGAATGGACATCTTATCTTTTTCTCTAGTTTCTTTTATTTTAATTTCATTTTAGTACCGGTAGTATCTGGAACAGCTTGCATTCTCGAGTTTTATATCTGCTCCAAATATCACTTGTTACTCTCTTCTTCCCAAAACTGTGTCGCAGTTCCATAAATTGATAACTTTATCTACTGTTACATAACTTTGTATTTATAACACATGAAAACTTTAAACTTCTCTTAGTAGTAATCTATTGGAAGGCAATTGAAAGTACATTCATCTTTCACTGTGGAGGAGAAAGGTTTACAGACACAGCACAGTACATGTTAAATGAAAGCTATAACTATCTAATCAGTGCTTAAAATTGGTTCTGTGAATGGTAAGTTCATCTGTCAATTTGTACGTTTTTTCACAAAAACCAAGAACAAAACAAAGGTAATTTTATACAGCATGCCAAAGAGGTTTCGAAACAAAATGATATTACTTTAGACAAACGCTCTTATGATTAAGATTATTAGATGTCTTTTTGAAGGGGTATGCAAAAACCGTAAAAGACAAATAATATAAACTGGAAATAGCAGTTTAGAGAGATGAAGATTTCTTCCTTTAGTATCATAAGTTACCGCTTGATTGAAAATGGTAAAAGGCAGAACCAAAAATACATAAAAAGTTAAACACATCTCATCTACGTTTTACAAACTTGGGAAATGAAAGGAAGCAAATGATCCAAGAAATTGGTTATTTTCAAGTAAAATGTTCACTCACAAAACTTTGCTCTTTCTGGTTATATAACTTCAGCACAAATCTCAGACTGATGCATGTTTTACAATGAGAAAAGAATGCGCCAAAAACAAAACGTAGCTCGTGTTAACTCTTTTTATCTCCGTTTCCTTTCCAATAATGCATCACACAACCGAAGGGCGTCTACATTATATTGAACATTATGTACTCTTACAATATTGGCACCGTTCAGAACCCCCACGGTCACAGCAGCAACAGTTGCTGGATCTCGTTCACTTGCAGCAGGGCGAGCACAAACATCTACTAGGAATCTCTTTCTGGATGGTCCAATCAATAAAGGGGCATGAGATAAAGCCAAGCTCCTCCTTGCAATCTCATTTCGAACGGTTGTCAAACCCGTTAGAATATCCAAATTATGTTCAGTCTTTTTGGAGAATCCGATCCCTGGATCAATTATTAACCTCCAAGCAGGAATTCCCGATAACTCTGCTTCCTTTAGCCTCTCGTGAAGTTCAAACCCCACATCCTTACAAACATTGTTGTATTGCAAGTTCTCGGGATTTTGCATTGAAGATGGATCACCTCTCATATGCATTGCTATATAAGGTACTCGAAGTGCTGCAACAACACTGTACATGCTGGAATCCAAACTTCCACCAGATACATCGTTTACGAGATGGATTCCATTTTTCACTGCTTCTGAGGCAACTTCGGAATAAAAGGTATCGACGGATAAAAGCTTCCCTTCAACCTCGGGCATTTTTTTGACAGCCTCTATAACAGGAATTAGCCTATCTAATTCTTCTTCAACGGATATTTTTGAAGCATTTGGTCGTGTAGATTGTGCACCAAAATCAATCATATCCGCACCCTCAGAGATCATTAAACGAACCTGTGAAACTGCTGCCTCAACGGATATATACTTCCCTCCATCACTAAAACTATCAGGAGTTAAATTAAGAATACCCATAACGGAGGTTTTCAAAGACGAGTCCCATAGGCGGTTTCCAACTGGGAAAACCCTTTTCATCCCGTTTCTCCCCACAAGAGATTCACCTCCTAGTTTCTCCCACAACTCAAAAAGATCACGTGTATGTTTCGAAAACGAATGCCAGCGTGCAACTGTATCGTTATCTATATCTGAACCGAGTAGATCAATCAAAGGCGCCACCACAAATGGTCTCTCCCAAATTCTTTCATGCGGAACATCGAGTATCTCCGAATGAATCTTGAACTTCCCGTAAAACAGAATATCCAAGTCAATAGGTCTAGGACCGTATCTAATCCCAGTTGTACGACCCATGTCCTTCTCAATCTTCTTGAGCACGCCCAATAACTCGTGAGGCCCTAGTTTCGTGACACCTCTAACAGCGGAATTCAGAAACTGAGGTTGATCAGTTACATAAGCAGGCGCCGTCTCATATAAGCACGCATGCCTGGTAATTTGTATACCTGATTTCTTCATTAGGTGCAACACTTCATCAAAACTGTGAAGTCTGTTTCCCACATTACTTCCCAAAGCAATGACTACTTCCTGCTCTGGGGAATGAACTTCCACCACACAATCCGAAGACGAATGGATAGAGCAAACGCTCGGTGCTGCAAACAAGATTGAAGAAGAATATCAATCATTACGTGTCTACGCCTTAATCCTAGTACTAGCTGAGGGTCGGCTATATGAATTCTCTGTATCCATTTTGTGCTATTAGGGTCCATTTTATCTCAATTTTGAGATTCAGAAGAATATCTTAGAGAAATGGCTTTTACATCGATCGATATACAATAACCTCTCCCCCCCCCCCCCCCCCCCCCCCCCTTTTTTTTTTTTTTTTTTTTTTTGGTTAAGTAAGGATTTTATTCAGAAAATACCAAGATGGTACAGAGAAACGTACAAACGAATATCAGAGCCAGGTTGAGAAACCCCTCAATCAAATGTTGAAATGAGAAGCTTAAACCCATCAAAGCAATTTGCATGAAATCTATTTTTCAACTTCAAACTAGTAAGTCCATTGGAAACAGCCTATATATCCCGTTCAGGTAAAGGTAAGGTCTGCGTACATCTTACCTCACCAGACCCCACTTGTGGGATTACACTGGGTATGTTGTTATTGTAAACTAGTAAGTGAGGTTCCATAAATCCGTAGCCAGAAAAAACAAATTGTTTTTTTGCATTTTCTATCATTTCACCACCAAAGGCATCTTGAAAGTAAATCTTATTACATGAATATGATATCTATCTTGTGATGTATGGAAACACCATCGTATTTCAAAGCAGCACAATCTACTTCAAAATTTTCACCCAATTGAGCACGTCTAGCAAACAGCCCAAAACCTCAAAGATATACTTCAGACATTATCCAAAGTAAAATCAAAACCATGACTTTGTAATTTCTTTTAAAATAAAGCTACTATAATTTTGTACAAAATAGTATTCCATTAATGTCATTAATTGCACATACCAATTACATCAGAACCTTATAAAGATTGATAGTTTATGATTGATAGAGCACAAAAAATAGGGGAAAACTAATTAAAAGAGCAGAAAAGTTTGAAAGCAAAAATCTAAGTGAAAGAAGGTTACCATTGCTTGATTTCTTGGATGTTTTGAACCCAAACTTTGTGGGCAGTAATCGCCTGAAGATATTCATATCAACAATGATACAAAAATCAATGATATAAATTGCTCTGTAATGTTTCAAGATTCACAGAAATACAAGAATTGTCATTCTATGAACATGACATATACACTAGAATAGGTTCCCTGCTTTGCCAGAATATAATACAAAAGTGAAGCCCAAAACATACCTAGTGGCAATTTGTTAAATTCTGATACATACTAGGGACATTTCAGTCATCCAAAAGTTTGTCTTTTCAACATGGGTTTAACTGTTTAAGGCATGAGTACTGAGCTAGTGGTCATTCATTTTAGATTAGATTTTGAAATACTGTTTTTTGTTCCCTCAAAAACCCAAATCCCAAAACCCCTTGTATCCAGTTCTGCTTCACAGTGACCTTGAAGGTCTAAAACCCCAAGTTCCCATTATTGGATTGCAAAGATTGTAACTTTAAGTTCTTTTTACTACTATGGCTGCTCTCTCTTTCAGCTTTTTTTCTACACTCCCCAGGTTCTTTTTCTCAATTTCTTTAATCTTTTTATTTTTCTGCGCTATGTTATCTAGTTTACCTATGTAAAACATGATACCAGAAACAGACAATTAGCATAAAACTTATTAAGTTGTCACCTTTACAACTATCTTGTGTTTGGATAACGTTCTGTTGTGGTTAAATTTGGCAGTGAGTTTTGAATTTCTGTGTCCATGATTTCTTATACTACTCATTAGTTTGAGGGCAAGTTGAATTTCGTCCATTTTCTATATGCTTTTCTAATAGTACTTCTTATTTGTATTTGCATAATTTTGGTTTGAAATTGTTTTAAATGGAGTAACATGGTCAGTGAGTATTCATGTAGCCGACACCATACTTGTTTGGGAATGAAAGAAATAGTCCCTTGATTATTTTCATTAATTAAAAGAGTATATATACAATTTACATATTTTCATAATAGGAGAATCTTATTCCTATTCTACTCCTAAAACCTTATTCTACTTGAACACTAACTATACAATTATGGTAATACAAATATTATGGTAAATGTACAATAATAATTACACCACAACATTACCTAAACTAGGAGACTAAAACATTACCTAAATTATATACAAAAACCGAGACCAATATACATAGGATATACACGTGTATATCATGTATATCCTATGGATATTTAACACAACCCCACAGTCATAGCGGGCGGTCTTCGAACGTTGAGACTGTCCCTAAAATCTTCAAAAAGGATCGAGGGAAGACCCTTTGTAAAGATGTCTGCAATTTGATACCTGGAAGGGACATGACAGACGCGTACTTGACCACGAGCAACCTTTTCGCGAACGAAGTGAATGTCCATCTCGATATGTTTAGTGCGCTGGTGCTGAACCGGATTACCAGAAAGGTAGATGACACTAACATTATCACAATAGACCAAGGTCGCTTTCTGAATAGGCCAATGGAGCTCTAACAGCAAATTACGTAACTAACATGATTCAGAGACCACATTAGCTACCCCTCAATACTCGGTCTCTGCACTGGAACGGGATAAAGTCGACTGACGCTTTGCAGACCATGAGATCAAGTTATTACCAAGAAACATACAATAGCTAGACGTAGACCGTCTGGTGTCCGGACAGCCACCCCAATCAGCATCGTATATGAGACACATGTTGACGTTGAAGAAGGATATAAATGTAAGTCATAGTCAAGTGTACCCTGAATATACCGAATGATGCGTTTGAATGCATTCATGTGCTCAACTCTGGGATCATGCATAAACAAACATACCTGCTGGACAACATACGTAATATCTGATCTCGTGAATGTAAGATACTGAAGGGCCCCTGCAAGACTGCGATAGCGGGTCGGATCCTCATATGGTGCGCCGGCCGCGGCACTAAGCTTGGGCTTAGTATCAACTGGAGTGGAAGTGGACTTACATGATGATCTCAGCCCTCTCAATGATCTCAGCTGCATACTTCCTTTGAGATGAGAACAACCTACCTGCATGACGAGTGACAGCAATCCCCAAAAAATAACTCCAGGGCCCCAAGTCTTTCATAGCAAACTTAGAACTGAGCATTGTCATGATAGACTGGCGTAATGCATCGGAAGAGGCAATCAAGATAATATCATCCACATATAATAGTATATATGCCAAGGAAGAACCACGACGATATATGAACAAGGAATTATCCGACCTGCTGTGAGTGAACCCAATAGTCGAAACATAGTCGACAAATCTCGTATACCAGGCCCGTGGAGACTGCTTAAGCTCATATAAGAACTTTTTCAACAAACAGACATGATGCGGATATTGGGGATCCTTAAATCCCAAGGGCTGATGCATATAGACTGTTTCCTTGAGATCACCATGTAAGAAAGCATTCTTCACATCTAACTGATGAATGAGCCATGCTTTCGAAAGAGCCAAGCTGAGCACAGTGCGAATGGTAGCCGGTTTGACCACCGGACTAAACGTCTCTCCACAATTCACACCAACCTGTTGAGTCTTACATCACCTACAAGCCGCGCCTTATGCCTTGCAAATGAACCGTCTGAATTGTCCTTATGAGCAAAAATTCACATAGACCTAATAATATTAATACCAGATGGACGGGGCACCAACTTTCACGTCTTATTATCAATAAGAGCATTATATTCGTCGGTCATAACAATTTTCCAATTCGGGTCATTTAATGCAGACACGGGATTACGGGGTAAGGGCGATTTAAGAGCATTAGAATGTAAATTAAAATGTCTTTTGGTTTAAAAATATCCCGTTGACTATGAGTGACTGGTCTATGACTCGGGGAAGAATTGAGCGGATTTTGGGAATTTTCTGGATTCGGGGCGGACTGGCCAGCATGCAGTGGGCCTGCTGGCCCAAATTGGTAAGCAGAAACAGTGGCGGATGCAGGAACTGGACCAGTTCCAGTATTGGGCTGGACTGGCCCAATTGTTGAAACTGGCCCAGTGACGAAACTGGGCACAGAGGGCTGCGACAGACCAGTGGGACCAGCGGGCAGTGGGACCAGCGGGCAGTGGGCCCGCTAGAGGATTTGGGGTGCGGGATATGTCCGAAAAATGGTGAATGGGCCCGCTAGAGGATTTGGGGTACGGGATATGTTCGAAAAATGGTGAATAATATACAGGAATATACCATCATCCAAAAAATTATACGAACTGGACACGGGATTACTAACCTTAGAAAACGGAAACTGTGATTCATTAAAAATTACATGGCGACTAATGATGATTTTATTAGAGGATAAATCGAAATATTTGTAACCACGATGATTAGACGGAAACCCCAAAAATACAGACGGAGTAGACCGGGCCTGAAGTTTGTTAATTGTGGGGACGAAAATAACGGATAACATAAGCACCCAAAGACCCTAAGATGTGAATACGAATGAATCTTATTATATAAAATTTGAAAGGGGAGGAATATGTCAAACCTTTGAAAGGAAGAATGTTTAGGAAATATGTAGTCATTTGTAGAGCATGATGATGGAAAGACGGAGGTACGGAAGCATGAATCAATAAAGTGCGGACAATGTTATTAATGGTACGAATTTTGCGTTCGGCCCATTTTGTGAAGACGTATGAGGGTAAGAAAAATGTAAATTGATCCCATTAGTTGCACAAAATTCCCGAAATACCCCGTTGTCATATTTTCTGTCATTATCACATTGAATATTTTTTATTTCTTGTTCGAATTGGGTTCTAATGAAAGCTCTAAATTTTAAGATGGAAAAAACTTGAGATTTTTTTGTTGTCGGAAAAGTCCATAAAAATTTAGAATAATCATCCAAAAAGAGAATATAATATCGATGACCCAAAGAACTAAGAACAGGAGATGTCCATAAGTCGCTATGAATAATATCAAAGGGCATTAAAGTATGAGAATTGAAGTCTACAAACGGCAACCTAACAATTTTTCCTAAAGAACAAGAATGACAATTCGGAGTACTACGCGTACCCTTACATGAAATAAAATTATTTTTATCTAAGGAAGACAAAATAGACGACCCCGGACGACCAAGACGAGCATGCCACAAGGAAGGAGCAAGGGCTGCAAACGCTGACGGCAAGGCTTGACTCGATAGACCGGAATTTGGTGTGATAGGATAAAGATCTCCCCTACTATCACACCTCATGAGAGGACTCCTCGTCTTGAAATCCTTCACAGAAAAACCAAATGGATCAAAATCAATAGAAACAGAATTGTCAATGGTGAATTTACGGACAGACACTAAGTTTTTAATCAATTTGGGGGCATGTAGGGTATTTTTCAAGATAAGGGGTGGATTGGGGGAGACAAAGTTTTATGACCATAACCACGAATTGGAATAGAATTACCATTATCAACAATTATTCCACGAGGGTTGCTCAAATTGGAATAAGACGAGAGCGTATCTGAATCAGATGTCATGTGGGTAGTGACACCGGTGTCCATATATCAATTTGGGTTTGGAGGATTTAAACCAAGCATGTGCATTGCGGCTTCGATGTCGGTAGAGGTGGGGGCCACTGCGTGATGGGCCTGCGGGGGCCGAGGCCCAAGTACCCCTGCTTGTTGCCTCGGCCCAGAGGAATTACTGAAAGTGGGCCAGGTCGTGTTGGGCCTCGACTGCTGCTGGGCAGCCCACTGCCAGTGAGGTTGAAAACTGTTTGGACCAAACTGTGACGGTGGGGCGCACTGCGGGGCCCAAAACTGTTGCTGGTGCTGACCGCTGCGAGGGCAACCACTGCCACCACCATTGGTCCGGCTGCCGCCATTGTTGCCATTATTTTTCTTATTTCCTCCCTTTTTGCCGCCACCGTTGTTGCGGTTTTTGCCCGAGTTGTTGGAACCGGTAGGATGAACAATGGACTCGGTCATCATGACCACGGGACTAGCACCGGTAGCCGCTTTTTAGCCATGCCTGCTTCTTCGAGTGTAAGCATAGAACGAGCCTGATAAAATTGCGGAAGAGGATTACTTTGACGAAGAAGCGTGCCAACACCACTATAGGCCTCGGAGAGGCCTGAAACTATTTGGAAGACCAAACGATCATTCAAAACCGGCACACCAACGTTGCGAAGTTGATCTGTCAATTCCTTCAATCTTTTGCAATAAGCCAAAACGTTAGGGAAATCTTCCATATTGACGTGGGAGAAATCCTGCTCAAGAGTAACAGCTCTAGAATTTTGGTTATCTTGGAATATATCACGGAGTCTATCCCAAGTCGCCTACGCCGTAGCATCGGGTTCAATAATCGTTTGCAAAAGGTCGGTAGAAATTGTGGAATATATCCCCACTGAAGGACGGTGGCATCAAGAGTCGTTCACAACTTAGGATCATCCTCGTGTCGTGGCACCTCCATATCCTCAGGAGCCGCGGGGATTATGTGATAGATGACTTGATGCGAGCGTGCGTGACTTTGAACAGTTCGGCCCACGGCGCATATTGGACGTTTTCTATTTCAAGAACAAGAGGGATATTATTTTTGATGTTAGAAACTGTAAGGGCGGGATGAAACGTGTTCCGTGATGTAGATATATTGATAGAACAATATGTGATTGAGGGATTTGGAAGAAAATTTTGGGAAGAGATGATAGACCGTCGGCACGAATTTCGAGGAGAAGGGGCTCAGAAAATGAGGCAGTTGGACGGAAATTAGGATGAATTTTGAGAGGATTTTAAGACCTAGACTTCTGATACCATGAAAGAAATAATCCCTTGATTATTTTCATTAATTGAAAGAGTATATATATAATTTACATATTTCTATAATAGGAGAATCATATTCCTATTCTACTCCTAAAACCTTATTCTACTTGGACACTAACTATACAATTATGGTAATACAAATATTATGGTAAGTGTACATTACTAATTACACCACAACATTACCTAAACTAGGAGACTAAAACATTACCTAAATTATATACAAAAGCCGAGACCAATATACATAGGCTATACACGTGTATATCGTGTATATCCTATGGATATTTAACAGGGAATGAGGGGTAGTGGTCGTAATTGTTGTTATATTTGCTTTTCATTAGTGCACAGAGACTTGCTCATTTGGTGACTTTTAGGGAACTAGTCGAGGTCACTTCGTGCACGTAGTAAGCCCTTTTTATTAGTGCATGGTTGGAGTTCATGTGGGGAGACAACGATTCACTTATCGAAAACCAGAACAAAATCAGTGGCTGTAAAGTTGCAATTTTTAATTGTATAATCAGTCAGTATGCAGAGAGGGTGTTTGTCTTGGTTGTAATATGAGCGTCAAATGGAGATTCGATGTCTTAGCTTTTCTTTCTCCATCTTAGATTTTCTGATATCAAACATGAAGGAAATTTGAAGGGATAATTTGCTGCTGAAACTAAAATATGCTTCAAACAGGAAGAGGAAAAAACTATGGTTCTATCTTTTCTCTAATATGCAGGCAGCATCTGCATTGGAACTTTTACCCAAATATGAAAGTTATGCAACTTCAATATCTTAAACTTAAAAATAAATGGATTCTTATGGCAGTCTCTAAAGAAGGAATCCCAGAGGCTATACCTGAGGAGTTATCAGAGACAGCTGGGAAAAAGACTGGCAGAACATCAAAGCGAGCTCCAGTTTCATCTAGACGAAAGAAAGTAGTTGAGGCTTCAAATGATGAGGAAGCTGAAAATACATCAGGCTCAGTTGAAAAACCCAAAAAAAAACCTGAGACGAACCCGAAAGGAAAAAGAGACAGTGGAGAGTTCATTTGGTGATTCCATATCCGATGTGGAGGATAATGTCACTGATGAAGAAGTTGTAACAGAACCAGAATCAAGTGGTAAACCGAAGAAAACCCGACGAACCCGGAAGAAAAAAGAAACAGTGGAGAGCTTATCTGAGGATTCCATAACAGATTTGGAAGGCAATATGACAGATGAGGAAGCCTTACCAACTTCAGGGTCAAGTGAAGAGCCCATGGAAAAACGATAACGAACTTCAAGGAAAGGTAAAATCTCTATATCAAATATATAAAATTTCCTCATCATTGAGCACTTGTGCCCTCTTTACATTTGGCAAGTTTAGAAGTTTAAATTGTAAATCTCTCTATGCATAATTTTGCGGGTTTTTTCCATTTTTGGCCCGTCGGCCGAAATTAATTACGGGAACTAGCCAAAATATACAAAACCTACTTATTATGTATATTATATGTATATTTTGTAAATTATATGTATATTTATACTTAATATACAAAACCTATACATTTGCTGGCTATTATTCTTTTGAGTGGTCCGAAAATGTAATTGTCCCTAATTTTGCAGCTGCTTCTAGCTCTAGTAGCCTAGAGAAAGAACCAACTCAGAAGGTCACAAGGCGGAGGAGAAAGAAGCTTGATAATTTAGAGGATGAAGGTAGCCAGACAGAACTTAGTGATATTGAAGAAGAGCTACATGTTGCAAATGTTGATGTCGATAGTGAGGAAGAACTGGACTTCGATAAAGATGATGGAGAGGATATTAGCTTCACATATGGATGGCCACCCCTTGTGTGTTGCTTTGGTGCAGCACAGCATGCATTTGTTCCTTCAGGGAGGCCATCCAATAGACTTGTAGACCATGAATGGCATGAAAGAATGAAAGACACACTGTGGGACCCTGAAAAAATTTATCAGGGGATGTTCAAGTGACGTTGCTGTGGCTCTTGCGAGCTTGGGCGGTAAAGTTGCCTTCATGGGGAAACTTGGTGATGACGATTTTGGTCATTCCTTGGTATATTTTATGAACATCAATAAAGTTCAAACGCAATCGGTTCGCCTTGACAGTAAAAAAGCAACTGCCATTACACATGAAAATAGGTAAGAGAGGGGGCTTGAGGATGACTACCACCAAATCATGTGCTGAGGATTCTTTATTGAAGTCTGAGATCAACATAGATGTCCTTAAGGAGGTGAGAATCTGAAAGAACCTAACTTTTATTTGGAAATGTGAAAGGATTAATATTCTAGTTTTCCTTTTGGGTGTGAGTTTCCTGACAGGTTTCTTTGAGGAGTTTACTATGGAAGTGGTTATAGACCTAAAATTCTTAATATTGCATAATCTAAATGATAAAATGGTCCCTTATGTTTGAAGGTAGGTTCAAAATAGTCCCTTAAGTATGTAATGAACTGTTTCGGCCCTTTAAGTTTGCTAAAAGTTAATACTTTTAGTCTCCGTCAAATATTTACCGAACTCTAGCTGATAGATTTGACAGGAACTACAAAAAAAGAGAGAATATTTACGGGATCTAAGATTTAGAGGTACAATTTTTGTAGTTGCTATTTTTGATTTATTTCTAGAGTCTAGTGCAACTTTTTGAGGTGTAATTTCTGCTATGTTTTATATCTTTTTAGTGTTTAGTGTAGTTTTTTGTGCATACTTTAGGATTTGATGGGACTTTCTTGGTGTTTATGGTTAAATCTTTGTTTCCACATTATCTGACGAACATAGATTGTTAAATATTTGACGCAAATTGGAAGTGTGAAAGGATTAATATTCTAGTTTTCCTTTTGAGTGTGAAGGTTTCCTGACAGGTTTCTTTAACGAGTTACAAGTATGGAACTCATTATTAACGTAATTCTTTATATTGCATAATCAAAGCATACTGTTTTTATGTTCATTTTGTATGTTCTGTTAGTGCTAAGTTGTTTCTGTTCATTCTAATATGTCACACAGGCAAAAATGTTTTACTTCAATATGTTCTCATTGCTCGACCCAAATATGAGATAAACCACATTACGGGCAACAAAGATTTCGAAGAAGCTCGGAGGGGTTGTCTTTTATGATCTCAATCTCCCATCTCCGTTATGGGAATCGAGTGATAAAGCCAAGACATTCATACAACAAGCATGGGATCTTGCAGATATCATGGAGGTTACGAAACAGGAGCTAGAATTTCTCTGTGGAATAGAACCCTCCGAGAGATTTGACACCAAGGATAATGACAGGTCTAAGTTCACTCACTATCCACCGGAAGTAATTGCTCCACTTTGGCATGAAAATCTAAAGGTTTTGTTTGTGACTAATGGGACTGCTAAGATTCATTACTACACAAAGGAACATAACGGTTCTGTTCTAGGGTTGGAAGATGTGCCTCTGACACCTTATACTTCTGATATGTCTGCATCTGGAGATGGAATTATTGCAGGTAAAAGAAGTACCACCTTCTGTATATTCATAATTCGTTCTTTAAAAGCATGTTTATGGCTTTTGACTCATTTCCCCAATATTTAGACCAATTGGTAACTTGACATATTTGGCATGTATTCTGGGATATATTTACGTAACTTTGGATCAATAGATAGCAGTAAGATAATGACTAAACATTGAGTTAACTCATGTCACATCTGGACAGGTGAAGTTTTCCATCTAAGTTTTGGCAGGCCAACGGATATCTTTAGCCTTGGAGTAACTGGTAAAGTTACTACCATGTGACCAGGAGGTCATGGGTTTAAGCCGTGGGAACAGCTTCTTGCAGAAATGTGAGGTAAGACTGCATACAATAAACCCTTGTGGTCCGGCCCTTCCCCGGACCTCGCGCATAGCCTTTTTATTATTATTACTCAAATGTTACTTAGAAAAAATATCCTTGTTTAAAAAAAAAATTGTTACTTGAAAAAAAATATATACCACTGAAATCTTCCTTCTTCTAGGCACAATATGTATATTTTCGTTAGTCCAACTTGTGACAGGAGAATGTTTGTAAAGTTTTCATTTTCTAAATAATGTCTTTTATGTGATTACATCTAGTGATATTGAGAGATGAAACTTGTAATGGGAAAACCAATAGACAAATCAACTGTAGTTTGGACCGAACTATGTGTGCATTGCATCAGTGACCTTCCAGAAGACTTTTGTTGAACCCAGGTTCATTTATTGAATATGAAAATATGACGCTTATGGCATATGTTGTTATATACTTGTGGTCTGCAGTATCCGATTAGACAGGCACAAAGTGTAAGACTTGGAGACTTCAGTTTCTCTTGGTTCTTGATCTGCATACTTATGCTAAACATTTGTTTTTAGCATCTTATATTCAGTTTTACTGTATCTCTTTCGTTGCTCGTGTTACAGGGTCTGCTCAACTTAATTTCTGTTAAAACTTCTGTTTCAGGCATCATTAGAATGCTGACAGTTCAGCCTCACCTTATGACTAGGGATGGCAACGGATCTAGTAGGATATGGACCGGATCCTACTAGATCCAGATCCAAATCCGTTTTTCATACCTAGATCCATATCCGAATCCAGATCAATCGGGTCCATAAAAATTAGATCCAAATCCGGATACACCGGATCCACGAATCGGATCTGGATCCACATGTTAAAAATTTTGCCTTGCTAAGATTTTTTTTTTAACTGACAAATGATTTTTACTTAGCTAACAGTTTACTGTGTTTCAATTTTGAAATGTTCATATGAGATATTTTGTTCGTTGTCTCGTTTTGATTGTGAGCTATTAATTGAAAATGTTGGACAATGACAATAATTGTGGGGAATGTTGTCTAGTATTTTCACAATGCAGAACTTGCATGTGCTTGGAATCTTCACAAATGAAGTGAGTATAAGTTTAACTACTTGTCTATGGAGATGTTAGTCATTCACTAATATAACATTGATTTTATTATCGAACTTACCTCTTTATTTTTTGATTTTTGAGTTAACGCGGGGATAAATTAAACTTGTTTTGAGAATTAAACTTGCAAAGATGTGCTTAACAATTTTAAGAAAATACTTATAAATTTACATTCTAGGTTATGAATATATTTAATAAAAAACGGATCCACATGTCGGATCTGGACCGGATACGGATCTCAAATACAAGATCCAGATCCAGATTTGATCCGGCAGAAACGGATCCGAGTCCGATCTGGATCCGTCGGGTCCAAATTTTGAAGATCCATATCATATAAAACGGATCTGGATCCACCGGATTCGGACCGGGTCCAGGATCCGCTGTCATCTCTACTTATGACGATAAAGGGTACTTAGAACAAACTTTAAAGTACGCTATTAGCTGTGGTGTGGTAGACCAATGGCTACAGGCAAGGAGATTAGGGTATCCTCCTAAAGAAGGTATGGAAGATGATGTGGTCCCAGACGACCATGGCATAAAGTCAGTAACAGAGAGGGAATACAGAACACTGGTGCCTATAAGTTGATGGTGTATATGTTTGCAGAGAGCCCATTATGCTTATGTTGCCATGAAATGCCAGATGCCCTGTCCCTTGGAAAGTTGAAAGTCTTGTTGGAAATGATTCTTTCTGGCATCTGAATGATTGTAGCTGTAACTTCTTGTACACGAATTTTTCAAGTTTTGGTACAACATGGTATCAGAGGTATCATACAGAGGGAAAGAAAATGTAGCTGGTTCCATTTTCCGAAAGCTTTCGTGACTGTTGTGCCTTTAATGTAACATTTGTACAAATTTTTGACATATTGGAGAAATTTAGATTATTTAGCATAGAAGGCATTGCATTTGTTGTGTATCATACACAAATATCATGTTATCTCCTTTTTGTTATTCCTGAATGCACTTGTTAGAGTTTGAACCCCTTTTTTAAACATTCAGTGTCCCGAACCCATTGGACCAACTAATCTGAATTTGTTCCGTAGTAAGCCCACTATATGGGGGGTTCTAGCGCTCCTTATTAGGGATAATTCCATTTCCCAAATTCTAATTCGAGTTGGTTAAGAGTGGAAGATGAAATGATTAAACCTTAACAATTCCTGGATATTAACTTATATTGGACCTCCACTTATGTATATTATTAAACATGCATGTTCTGCCATTAACTTTATCTATCAAAGTTCTTATGCCACATTACAACTCTTAAACCTCCTGCAGCAATAAAGATGTTAAATTCAACATTCCTCTTGTTGCACATAATGTAAATTGCAAGAGTTGACCAATGGTAAGGATCAATTTTATTGCCAATCTTCCCCAACAAAAAACACACTTCTCAAACCCCCACCTCAGAAGAGAGGACTGCAGGTGGAAGATACCTAATCCAACAGAACAAAAAGTTCCATATTTTCTTCTCAAACAGGAAAAGGGTGTCAAAAATTTGAAGAGAAAAAAAAAGGGAAGATCAAAAGAAAAGACTTGATGAAACATGAGAATGAACTAATGTTGCACATGCCTTTGCTACATACACAAATCATACATTTTTGAAAGCCTGGCCCTACTCTGAAAATTTTGCGCTGTCAAGTTTTGAGGCAGCTGCCTTGTCTAGAAACCAAACCAAATTCCCTTTAGTTGGCTGGACCATTTTTGCAGGCAACGTCGGGCAGTCAGGTCCAACATCATCAATCGCCGAATGAACAGCCTCTGCTTTGCTGCTTCCAGTTACAACTATAGCTACATTGGACGCGGAGTTGATAACAGGCAAAGTGAAAGTAATCCTCTCCGGAGGGGGCTTGGGTGAGTCGGTGAGAAATGTTACCCACTCTTCTTTCTCGTCAAGTATGGAGTGATTAGGGAAAAGAGATGCAACGTGCCCATCCGGTCCCATTCCCAGAAGTATGAGGTCAAACTTGGGGCAGTCACTGATGTCAGAAACGCTGATTACACGAGTCCTCACGAACTGTCGGATAACAAACTCATAGTCTTCAGCAGCTTTCTCTGCCGAGACCGTGTCGTTAATGGAATGTACATGGCTTGGAACAATAGGCACCTGAAACATAAAAGCACAATATAGACGAGAAATGCAAAACCAGACAACTTTGTAATCTAAGATCATACCAAAATATCAAATTCAGAAGCCCTTCAGACTTGGGACGAAAAAATGCATCAATGAATTTCAGCTATATGGTTACAAGGCAGCAAATTTAAACTTGCACCCCAACTTTTACTGTTTTCAGTTTCCTTGTTGCTTTTCCCTTCTCTTTTATTAAGGCATAAAATGTAACAAAATGTAAAATCTAGTTATGATAGTTAGCGCCATAAAAGCATAATCACCATTAGAATATCTGGATTTGTTCATCATTTTGATAAGTAAGTTGGTTATTAAGCTTTATAATCCTACTTATATGGTGAAGCATTTCAATGGAGACATCTGCCAGACTTTGGGCGTCTTTATCCTAATTATACAAAAGGATAAACAAAAAAATGGCAGATGTCACAACTCTAAACGAGTTAACACGTTTATATCTACAATGGTAGATTTGTATGACTGGTAACTGCGAGACTACTAGGAGGAAAAGTTTGGGAACTGAAGTACCAGTTCTCCTCCCACTCGAAGTAAACCTCAAATTTATACATATTGAATTCATACTACAAAAACATCCATTAACCTCGCAAGAACTAGGGGAAAACAACAACAACATACCCAGTGTAACCCCACAAGTGGGGTCTGGGGAGGGTAGAGTGTACGCTGACCATACCCCTACCTCGTGAGATAGAGAAGCTGTTTCCGGAAGACCCTCGACTCAACTAGGGAAAAACACAAGAACAAAACAAAAAACAGTGAAGAGATGGAAATACAATTGCCAAAAAATGGACCTTGTCATAGGTGGTGGTTCTAATGCCAACCCATTGATTAAACAAGATATTGATTTGCAAAATACTGTTGAATAAATATGTTTTCGAAATACTGACCCTGGAGGAAACAGAAAGAACCAAAGATTGTTCGTCTCTCATTGGAGATCTTAAACAATTATCGTGTAGGTTTCAACAAATATAAAAGAGCTGTGGAATTATGTATAATAAACGTGATACAATAGTAGTAAGGTCTCAACTAGAATAATTTTCCACAACCAGCAGGTTATATCAAAGTTCAAAAAAAATTATCTGCGACAATCAGCATTAGTCAAACTCAGTAATTGCAGAGAAGTGTTGCTTGTACTGCAGAGAAGTTTTCTTTGAAATTGTCTAATAAAAAAACAGGGCAGTCTGGTGCACAAAGCATCCCGCGTCCGGGGAAGGGCCGCACCCCTAAGGGGTGTGACGTAGACAGTCTAGCCTAATGCAAGCATTGAAGATAAAAAAGATAAAAAGTAAAAAAAAAAAAGGAACAAAAGTTTCTTTTTCTCCATTCAGCATTGTAAATCACTCATTTTGGTATTCACCAATCTGTAAATCAATCTCTTCAGGACAGCAGCCAGGTGAATAGTCTTAGTATGACCTCAAGTTAGTAACTCAACCACTTTGGGATCCTGAGAGCCCATAGTGAGCGACGATAATTCAACATTCAATGAACTGAAGCCGACAGAAAAAATATTGTATGACTGTCAGTTCACATACAATACTCATCCATCCAAATTATAACCGCCCCCCCCCCTCCAGGTACCCCTTCAAAGCAAATAAACATTTATTAGCACTTACCACTGCTAACCTTGTCTTTTTCAAGCATTTAAGAAGCTACAAGAGACAAGTCTGGAATCACACGTGGATGGCCTATTATGCAAAATTGCAAGCTCAAAACATTGTGGGTCATCAAGGAAAAACACTGATCAAAGGAAATATATTACACACCTTAAATCCTTTCTGCAGCTACAGTACCGATAACAGCCATGCCAATGTTCATAACAGACCATCCCCCTCCCCTCAAAAAGATGCCCCCCCCCCCCCCCCAAAAAAAAGGAAGGAAGAAATAAAGAAAGAACATCCTCACTTCTGTATAGGATGAGCACAACTCAAGCAACAACAACAATTATTTTTAACTGATCTTTAGCATGAGGATTAGCCTAAAGTAGTACATTACAACAGCCTGGATCTCTCCCTGCATATTTGAGATGCACCATATACAAAGATTGAAGGTATCAAATTCTTCCACCTCGAAAGTTGAACGATTCTGTGTTCTAAAGCTGAAAGATAGTATCTTTATGATAAACTGAATCAACCCAAAAGAGGAACACCTCATTAGAGGTTTATTTTTAAAGAATACTTGACAATGGTACATGTCATCAAGGATCACAATGCAAAATAGCGCGAGTCATCATTACACTAAGGTTCGATCATTAATCCTATTAATGGTAGATCAATAGTATGCAAGAAGATCATGTAAAATTTAAAGAGTTATCTACCTTGGACAATAGTCCATCCTTGGCTAGCTTGTAATTACTGTCAGCATGATTTTTTGCCACCACACGTTCGTCCACCCAAAATATATACCATTTCGCCCAATCAACAGTTTTGCTATAAGGAGCTTCGCATAGTTTTCTGCTTCCCCAAGATTTCAAACCAATTCACTACTTTATAAATAAGGGAAACAAGAACATTTGAGCAGTAAAATACAACACACTTACATACCCGATCAAGCTAATGAGGGAGCCACTAGATAAAGCAATAGCAAATACCCCTCTCTCCTTCACAGAAGCCTCTGATAATTCAGCAATATAATCTGCCAAATTGGTGTTGACTTCATCCAAATACTCGTAAATCCTCACCTCTCTTCCATCTTTATTAGCCTCAGAAAAAGCCATAGATAACACTGCTCTACTGCACAAATCATAACATAGCAAAGCAATATGTCAACTACAATTGGGACCATAATTCTGTTTGATTCACCTGAAAGAAAAGAAGTCCAACAATTCCACAATGCTCATTTAGCATGAAACAAAACACAGGTTCTCCAATTGCACAATCTGAAGAAAAGTAAAGGGGCAAAACTATGGCTTCCTTTTCGCCAGAACCAGTAATTTTGGTCCAAACTCTGTATTTATGTTTAAAAATCCACTTAATATGTATTAATAATTTATCCAGGCTATCATTACTAAAATTCAAAACCCATAAACTCAAAATCTCATCTCCGCCTCACATTAAAGCAAAATAAGAATTCAGTAGCAACTGTACTACATAATCAAAAACATATCTGGTCTTTGAAATTGGCAAAAGCCCCCACCCCACCCCCAATAAACCCCTCTCACTGCCCACACCAAAAAAGAAAGAACAAGCAAAATTCAGTAGTCAAATTCTGAATTTCCTAGGAACTAAAAAATCAAGAACACATGATACTAACCAATTTAAACTCATAATTCAAGGTTTATATATTCTTGAAACAACATAAATCAAACAGACTAGTGCATGATCACTTCACAAACATCAAAAGGGGAAAAAAAGAACAAAAAAATAAAATAAAGCTGATCAACAAGAAGATCAGGATTCCAAATCATTAAATCAAGAACATGCACGTGAATAAATAAAAAAAAATGAAACAAAACAAACAACACTACAGACAAAAACCCCAGATCAGAAAATGAGAAAAACCATCATTCTCTTCCATTAATAATCTTGAATTGCAAAAAAAAAAGAAGTAAACACCAAGAATATCAAAAATAAACAACCCCAAAAGAAATAAAACCAATTCTTGAATTACTATTAACTTACAAAGGAGAAGGAAAATGATGGGTTAGGCAAAGAAAGGGAAAAAATTGAAGGAAATGGGAAGAAGAGAAGATGGGTATCAGCACATATATAAAGACAACATATATACACACAACATATATGTATATATAAATATCATAGGCAAACAAAAAAAATTAATCTTGAAACATATTTTTTACTGAATAAAACATGAATTTTGCTTTGCTAGGATGGATATATGGTACTTTACCGTCTGGGATACCACGTGCATACGATGATGGTGACAAAAAAAGTACAAAAATTCTAATCTTTATTGTTTCACTGGATAAAAATGTGAGAGAAAAAGATGAATCACGTTCCTATATACACAACAACATACCAATTGAAATGTACAGTGTGTAGTCCGGAGTGGATAGACTATACTCTATCTTGGAATCACGTTCCTATCTACTTCTAAAAAAACAGATGGAGAAAAAGAAAATATTTATGTAAAACTTGTGTCAGAAAAAATGTTTTCCTAGATCTTCTGCTGTATTTTTTATAGCATTAATTAATTTAAGAGAAAATACCTGAAATACACCTTTCACTTTTGTTCGAATTTGTTGTAACACATCTAACTTTTACAGTGATCCTATTATCCCCTGAATATATTTGTGAAGCATTTCTTTGGAAATTTATCTGAAAAAATCGAATCAAAATCCAACGCGACACAAGTCAAGACTCGATTATGAAAGAATTTAATGATTCACAAGATCAAATTTCAATAGAATCAATTATTTTTTCCATGAAAAAAATTAAGAATATAGAAGAGAATTCTAAGTTTTGTTTTGTTTGAATAGTAAAATAACCTGAAAATGAACGGACTCCCTTATATTTTAGTTTTTTGTTCAACACGTGTTTGAATTGTTATTCAACTCACTCGATAAATGTAAAAGAGATTCCTTAAAAATATATCCGGAGGGGAGGGAGTGATAGAATCCCGTAAAAGCTAGATGTGTTACAGTAAATCCGAAAAAATATTTGGATACATTTTAGGCATTTTCCCTTAATTTAATGAACCTTAGGTTTAATTGAAAGGAAAACCATAGATTTAATAATTAGTGCACATTTAAAGAAATTGTGTGATACTATGACTTATGAGTTTTGTTTGGGTACACTAGTGTTTTCTTATACATGATCTTATTTTAATTCGGAAAAGAATAAAAAACGTACTTAAATTATGCGAAATTGAATAAAAATATCATTCGTTAATAGTTTGGTCCAAAAATATTTTTAAACTATGCAAAAGAATAAAAAATGCTCTTATTCTAACTTAATTGGGTAAAAAAATACCCTTTTATGATAAAAAATATTGTTATTACTCTCTTACCACCAGGGATTAAAATTATGTGTTCAGTCGATCAGTTAAGTCAAATATATAAAAAGATTTAACCTAAAAACTCAAAAATTCAATGAATTTTAATGATATTTCAAAGCATAAATTTTAAATTTTAAATCTGTCTTTGCTTGTGATACTAATTTAGCATGTATAAGTATGTATGCACAGGTATATGTTAGCTAAATGTACTCATTCAGGCTAAATGTACGCCTATACTTACTGTTTAATATGCATATTTGTTCTTGTATGTACATATTTCAGTTACATTTTTTTCTTTGAATCTAATTGTTGTAATCTCGGTAAGCAAAACTATTTTGACCACTTGTGAATAAATTATCAAGTTACATGCAAACTAACTCAACCGATATTGAAAAATATGTTTATCAAGATCACAAAGAAGATTTGAATATCTCCAACGAAAAAACAATAGAAAAATATTTAAAATAATAAAATAAAAAAGAAAAATTGCTTAACTACCGAAGAATATGATGGAATGACTAAAATTTCTCGGTATTTAATTAAAAGTTAAAGTTATGACTTATGAGAACAGAGAGATCTATGATGAATAACGCTTCCTTTTTAATAAGCTTCATACATTATAAATTTAAATTAATTGGATAGTAAATATCTTATGTATACAGATAAAATTGTTGCTTAACTATTTACCTTTCAAGAGAAAAGAAAAGGAAGATATTTGAGATGGACTTGGAGGTGATTGTGGAGATAGAACGACTTTTCAGGTGTTATGAAATTCTGAATTGTCAGTTAAAATGATTAGGCTTGAACTTCCTGATGGATATGTTAGAGAGCGGAAGAATGTTATTGCTAAACCATGAGGTAGACTTATTTTGTATCTTAAGGTTCATAAGATGAACTCGAAGGGGGTGTGGTTACCATCTACTTGATGTTAGTGACACTCACGTCGTAATATCCTCATTTATTCCCTATTGTAGGTATGTGTGGAGCCTTCCGATTATCGAATTCTTGCGAGGTATAGACTAGAGGTATGAAACCCTTATTTTTGTGTTTAGGCTTGAATGATCTAGCTGTGAGAACCCTTGAGATGACTATGTCGCTATGGTTGGGAGTTAGTTGTTGTGTGGTCTCTGGGGGATAGCTCTCCTTGCAAATGGACTCTAGAAATTCTGAAAAATTGAGGTTTAGTAAAAAATCTTAAGTCATGACTTCCCTTCGAGGACGAATAATCATGAGAGGGGATAATGTAACACTCCACAAACTCGAGTCAGATTTAAATCCTTAAGATAGGCGACCCATAAATGTTCACTCTCTAATTATGACTAAAGTAATTTCAACACTCAAAGGTTATGTTTGGAATAATTGAAGTACCAAAAAAGTATTTTCGTCCTTCTCTTTTAATTTTAGGGACAATAACTTTTTTGGTACTTCAATTATTCGTAAATTCTAACTTTGATCTTTGTGATATATACTGTATTTAATCTTCAATTAAATAAAATAAGTGTTTTAATTTTTTTTATGTAAATAGTATTTTGTATTTAAATTATTTTAGAATTGTAGTATCGAGTAACATTATAAATCTAACATACTACATGAGTAATTAAATAGTGTAACAATTATTAATCGTAGTAAATTTGTGAATTTTCATAAACAAATGAATCAAAACTGTACTTTCCAATCAATTGGTTGTTAAAGACGGTTAGTGATGGATGACCAGGACTAAAATCAATATTTACTACTACTAACTAAAGGATTAAAAGTGTGATTAACCCTTAATGTTATCTCTAACTTTAACTTTATCTTTCTTTTTAAAATCAATTCCATTGGCTGTCTCCCTAAAACCAGCTACTTGTCTCTTTTTACTATGTTAAGCCATCTGTATCTGTTGTACTTTCCCTCACTTTTTTTTCTGTCTCTCTCTTCATAAATATTTGTGGTCCCAAATTTTATTCATAAAATAAGCCTCATGTAATGCTTGATTACTTAAAACGTAAGGTGATAATCACTGATAATCCGATTGCTAATCCGAACAAACAATCGGCTAATTGAGTTATGACGCGTACCATTAAGGGATGTGGATTATGGGATATAGTGGGATGAATTGGTTTTTTTATATTAAGTAAGAGATCTCGAATTTAAGTCTCGAGAACAGAAAATCTTTAATTGGAAGCTCTTCCTTCTTATCTACACATAGAGCGGAGCCAAAATTTTAATTTTATTAGTTTTGAATTTTAGAATGATGATTTTAAAGCTAATAATTGAGTTTAATATGTGTACATATTTGATCAATGTTTCAAAATAAATACATTGTTTGAGCAAAAGCTTTTGAGTTCTGTTGAACCTATAGTTGGACTTCTACCTATGCCACTAGCTATACATGGTGCGGAATTTGAATTAGTCAAATTAGTAATTTTCGGATATCAGATGATTAAAAAAGAAGAAGTTATGACCTATGTTTCGATGAATTAGATCCTTTCAAAGTATGACTTGTACCATTAAGAGTGGATGAATGAGATCCCTTCATTTTAAATGAGTATACGACAAATTTAAATTGGTTATATCATTAGTTTTTGAATACCGGACGCTTAAACTAAAACAAAAGCTCTGCCCTATACTTTTATTTAATCACTTATGACCCGCCCAATATTAGATCAAGGCATGCATGTAACATCTCAAGTATGTTTACCATTGATTTGAAGGAAGAAATTGTGCTTAAATATTCATATCAAAATTAATAGCCTGTTTTAACAAGTTTTGAAAAATTAAAAGCTCTTTCTTTTTTTATTTAGAAATAATAATTTTAGAGAGTTGGGGTGTCTATCCAAGCTTTTAAGAAAAACTAAGTGTTTTTGAGTAGTGATAGAAGTTGTTTTTCAAAAACTGAAAAAGATAAATTTTCCTTAGAAGCATTTTTGAAACTTTGGACAAACAAATTATTTTTCTAATATTATGAAAAAAAAAAATCAATTTAATTATGCAAATATAAATTATTAATTTCTAAGAATACTTTTTAAAAAATACTTATAATTAATACTGATTATGTTATTGTTGTTGTACTTATAATTAAAAAAAGTCCTTTCAGAATAAGCATATTTTTCCAAAATTTGATCAAACATGCAATAGGATGGGTAACCATTGTAGTAATTATTGAAAATTTACTAATGTGGAATTAAGTATATCCCATTATTTATGACTCAAACAATTGGGGCCCCGCACTTCGGAAACGTCGTTTCAACACACGTGCACACGTAGTGCCAAGTATCGCAAATTTCATTAGTGAAAGAGATATTGGTACGTATGTAATACGTTTGAGACATAGAATGATGGACGATTATTGGCCAAATGACAAAGTATTCCACGTTGGTAAACGAAGGAAGAAGTGTAAGATGAAACGAGTCGGAAATCGCCGTGAAGGGCCGCGGAGCAACACCGTCGGAGCCGCGGCGCTAATTGGTTGGTCAGTTACTGGAGCCGCGGCGCTTCGGATGCAGAATGCTGCGACGGGAAGTTGGAAAGTTCTGACCTTTGGGTTGGTTTTGGAGCATTGAATCTCCATTACTTGGCCCATGAATTCAGCCATTATTTGACTGAATGTAACCCCTCAATAAGTGTCATGGCTATCGAAGGTCATTAGTTGGCTAGTTGAAGGGTCATCTCATTACACTATAAATTGAGGCCTTTGGCTCAATTGTTGAACACTATACTTAGAAACATTCACAGAATTTTCTAAATACATCTTCTTCCTCTCTAACAAGTTTACTATACTCAAAGTTCTTCAAGAGTAACACTTGAGTTTTCTTTGCTCAATTGTTAAGTTGATGTTGTATCTTGGAAGACTATTGCCCGACAACGTATGGATATACATGGGGCAATCTTGTCATAAAGACAGAGTGTCATCACTCGACTCAGCAAATCACACAAGGAGTTTGTTTCATTCTTGATTTCCAGTTTTTGGTTGTAATCTTTAGTTTATCCTTTCTAACAATTGTAATATTTACGTACTTCCCGTTTCCTGCTATTGTTGTATCCCATAGTAATTATATATGTAAATATATTGGTGAGTTCTATTCTCACTGTATCATTTGTTTTCTTCGGTCCTCACTATGTAATAAGAAAATCAATAAGAAGGAGTGAATGAATAATATAATATTACGTATTATAACAACTTGATAAGCATAGTTGTTATTAGTCAATCGTCCTTAAAGATTAGCTCATGGTGGGTGTAATACACATTCTCTAGTCTAGTCATTTATCAATGTTAATACAACTAACTGAATCATCAAACAATGTATATTAAACCAATCATGTACCTTTTTAGATTGTTAGGATGCCTTTCTATAATGGGGTTCTGGATATATTGATACTTTTTAGGGGTAAAAAATTATCGCAGTGATTTATATAAAATTAATGTATTTTATCATAATTAAGTAATAAAATATGATAAAAATATATATTAATTAACTATAATTATATGATACAAGGATATGTAAAAGACACATGTCATGTTATCATTGATTTGGTGTAATCAATGGTTGTGAGTATATATTTATACGTACGATATGTTTACACCAAATCATATAAACTTACTATAATATATTAAGTGATTTAATAAGATGAGAATGCATGTTAATTGATTCTGATTATTGGTTAAAAAATTATGTGCAAACATATATCATGTATCTATTACTTTGATGTACGTGAGATGTGGATAAATTTTTATCGTAAATAAGTTACCCTTATTAGGATTATGAAAGTATTCACTTTGCTTTTTCCCTTGAAATCCTTAGAAAAAGAATTAGGTATGGACTACCTTTTGTATTACCATTGCAATGTTGTATGCTTGATTTTAATACATTGCCATTAAATTTGAAAAAGAATTATGTCATTACAATTCCATTTGGGCATTTTTCAATTTCCATGGGATTATCACCAACGGATCTGGTGCACCGGATGAAGATGCTCCTCCCTTAATTAGAGGTCTCGATTTTGAGCTTTGGGTATGAAAAATTCTTGATAGGGAGCATCTCCCTTAAATGGGCCCTATGCGACGCAAATCTGAATTAATCGAACTCTATTACGGATGTCAGACAGCGGATGGAAAACCCAAAAAAAAAAAAATCGGTATGACAAAACTTCATGTCACCTTTTTCTTATGCTTTGATATTCAAGAAATTATGTCAGCCATCATTTTCTTCGGTTTTTTCTCTAACCTCCACCATCACTAAAAAGAAAAAAAGAAACAGGTCCCACGGACATAGCTGGATGACAAAGGAGGAGAATTTAAAATCGAGCTGGAGGCCTGCAGCGTGGGTTCGAACCCTGGTGGGAGCAATTTGCTCTCTTCTGGAGTAGGACCTTGTAGGTGATATCAATTGCTCTGTTTTCAAACACTGGTCATTCATGCACGCAATTTACTGGTAGTAGTGCTAAGGGACCGGGACTACTATCTCGAGAAATAGTCTGGCGTAAGCTGGAAAGTTGTCAAAGATGTTTTTGGAATCTACAAGCAATCATTTCTCACACAGCAGTCGGAAGATAGTATAAAAAATTTCTCAACTAATTGGAAACCCCACAATATTACAAATCAACACTTCCTACCCCATTTTCAAAAATCTTTTTTCTTTCCTTTGTTTTTTCTTTCATTCTTTTAGAAATTCTTTCTAAAGTTAATTTGGTCCATGAATATACAGAGAAGAAAATGGAAAAGAAATGTGACTCTGGATAAAATTAAACTTTACACCTAAGTAATATGAGATGATTTTGAAACGATAGTACAGAAAATAGAATATACGTTGTGTTTGGTAAAAATCAAATTTCTCATATTTGATTGGTCAATATGTTTTTTTAAATTTTTTTTTATAGAAAAACAAGTTCTTAAAAATAAAAAAAATGGCTTTTCCTGATAGAAAACGAGTATCATAAATAGCATTTCAAGCTCACTATCTCCTTCCCACCTTAGCTAACTGCTACCCCTTGACTATAGCACCCTCACTCAGGGGCGGAGCTAGAAGTTAATATGCGTATTTGGCCGAATTTAATAATTTTAATTCAAATTCTGTCTTTATAATAAGAAGTTCATTGAATATGTACAAAAATTAACTTCATAACTCAGATACTAACACTTGATATTACTATCCTAAAATTTAAAACTCATAAAATTTAAATCATAGATCCGCCTCTGCAACCCCATTTTCATAACTCAGATACTAACACTCCACCAATATAATGTTTTCCTAGATTACATATAAATATATTTAGGACAATATTTTCTTATTTACATGTCAAACACCAAAAATAAGTAAATAAGAAAAACATCTTATATCATACCAAACACACACTTAATTTCTCAATTTCAAGAATCTAATATGTTAGGAATCTAACATTATCAATCCTATAGTTTTTTTTTTTGTTTGATGGGGCCTTTGGACGGTTTACTCCATTTGGAAAACAAGACATGAGACATGAACAAATCTTTTGGCTTGTGATATGTTTCCTATTTTATTCTAAAATTGACAAGAAAATAATTGAACTTATACTATACACTTCATCATAATCTATTTAATTGCAAATTTATCTTGCAATTGTATCTAGTATTTAGTATTGCAGTAAAGAAAGAAAGTTCTTTTAATTCTTTTTAGTTTTAAAATATTATTTTCCCTTGAGTTGCCAAATTTGCAAGTTTTCTACAATGACATCATTATGAAGAAATTTTTAGGTTCTTCTTTAGTGTCAACCTTTTGCTCTATTGATTTTGAAAACCATCAATTACTAGGAGTGAAAGTAACCTATTTAATTTTATCTTGGAAATTTTCTAGTGGTTCATATTTAAATCACTAGAACTTTAGATCGCACTTGCCATTATTTATTAGTTAATGGAAAGGCAAAAACTCATATTAGTTGATGGTTAACAATTATTTGACATTAAAAAAGATTAAAATATATTTAGTTTGTTGCCCCAATTCATTTGAAAATATGTTACTCAATATAAATCACTTACTCGCCCTATTATTTTTTAGGAAAAGGAACAATGATAAATCAATTTTAAGAAAAATATATTTTTCCTTTTTTTAATTTTTATTTTAAGATAATAATCTTCTTGTTACGTTAAATCCAAAGCATAATTTGACTCCAGATAAGGATATGATGAAATCTCAATTAAGACATTAGAATTTCAATCGTATACAATAAAATAAGTTTGAAAAAAACCACTCCTAGTTGATTGTGCTAGCTTGAACCAAGTTGTCAAAAAAGTAACAACAACAACATACCCACTATGGTCTGGGAGGGTAGGATGTACGCAGACATTATTTTTACTTTTGTGAGGCAAAAATATTATTTTCGTTAGACCCTCGGCTTAAAAAGAATGTTGTCAATGCAAGATTGCAAGAAAATATATATATATATATATATGACAGCAAAATATCCAAATATAGAATAAATGGGGTAATACACACGTAAGAATAAATGGGAAGGCTAGCCCCCCAGCTCTCTCACACTCATCGCGATAAAACTCAACTACCCACTAACCTTCTGTCCTAATCCTCGACCTTCAAACCTTCTTATCTATGGTCATGTCCTCAGTCAGCCGGAGGTGCCATGTCCTGTCTAATCACCTCCCGCAGTTCTTATTCGGTCTACCCCTACCTCTTCTAACTCTTGCAACCACCAATCTCTCACACCTCCTAACTGGCGCATCCTCACACCTCCTCTTAACATGCCCGATCCATCTCAACTGCGCCTCTCTCATCTTATCCGCCACGGAGGCAACTCTAACCTTACCCGTATAACGTCATTTCTAATCACATCTCTCCTTGTATGACCACAGATCCATCTGAGTATCCTCGTCTCCACCACATGTATGTTCTGAACGTGAACGCTCTTGACTGGCCAACATTCTGCCCCATACAATAATGCTGGTCTAACCACCACTCTGTAGAACTTACCTTTCAGCCTAGGTGACATTTTTTTTATCACAAAGCACCCCAGAGGCGAGCCTCTATTTTATCCATTCTATTCCAATACGGTGTGAAACATCATCGTCAATCTTACCCCCTGTATTATGGACCCAAAGTACTTGATGTTTTCTCTTTTAGGTATAGCTTGTGCCTCGATCTTCACTACCACATCTGTCTCGTGTGTCATGTCGCTGAACTTACACTTCATGTACTCCGTCTTAGTCCTGCTTAACCTGAAACCTTTAGATTCTAGTGTCGTTCTCCAAACTTCTAGCCTCTCGTTAACTCCACTACGCGTCTCATCAATCAAAACTATATCATTTGCAAATAACATACACCACGACACCTCCTCTTGAATATGTCGCGTCAATTCATCCATCACTAAGGCAAATAGAAACGGACTAAGGGTTGATCCCTGGTGCAACCCCATCACGATCTGAAAGTGTTCTGAGTCACCTCCCATTGTCCTAACACATGTCTTGGCACCCTCGTACATGCCCTTAATCGACCTAATGTAAGCAACATGCACACCCCTAGACTCCAAACCACCCCTAGACTCCAAACATCTCCAAAGGACCTCCCGATGGACTCTATCATATGTTTTCTCCAGATCAATGAACACCATATGTAAGTCTCTCTTTTTGTCTCTATACTGCTCCAACAATCTCATGACAAGATGAATAGTTTTTGTAGTCGATCGCCCCAGCATGAATCCGAACTGGTTCTCGGATATCGATACATCTCTTCGCATCCTTATCTCGACCACCCTCTCCCAAACTTTCATAGTGTGGCTTAGCAGCTTGATCCCCCCTATAGTTATTGTAGTTCTGAATATCACCCTTATTTTTGTACAACGGGATCATTGTACTCCACCTCCAATCCTCTGGCATTACGAGTAATCATGTTACGAATATCAAGACTTGCAACTCTTTTATTAAAAAATCAGTCACTTTGTGAGATTTTTAAAATAATTCTTTCACTTTTATAGTTTATTTGAAAGGGAACGTTAGAGTAAGCAGATAGCTGATAAAGTTGATGTCATGTGATCAAGATGTAAGGGGTTCGAGCTGTGTAAACAAACTCTTACAGAAATGCAGAATAAGGCTTCATACAATAGACCCTTATAGTTTGACCTTTTCTGGACTATGCGCATAACGTGAGCTTAATGAAGTTGATTTTATTTTTTTAGTTTATTTGGCATTGAACAAAGTTGTACTAACAAAAAACATTCTAATGGCTAAGGAAATGCAATTCTGTCTTTCCAATAAAGTTGAATGTGGGGCCCCTATAAGTTAATTTTGTAAGCGTCATTTCTCATCATTCCACTATATTTAATTTTAATGAAAAACCTAAACTTACTTAAAAATAAATATCATTTAAGAGAGATTTAAGTTGAGTAAAACCAAGATTTTCCCTACTCAATATAATACTTATTTCGATATTTCAAATAAAAGCTCAATCGTTTATGCTATTAGAAAAGATTTTTTCCCGATGAATCAATGCATTCCTGTTATACTTTAGAAAAAAAGTTTCATTTCCCTCCACTGTTCCTGCTTAATTAGCTACTATTATGAAAGTGGTGCTTAGTATTATTAGAATATATATTGCCCAAGAGAGTAAATATTGGATTATAAAAGATAACTACATTTAGAAAAAATAGTGAAATGCGAAATCAAGAAGTTAAAAGGGCGGTCCGATGCACAAAGCATCTCATGTTTGTCGGGTTCAAAGAAGGGTCGCATCTCAAGGGGTGTAATGTAGATTGTTTATCCAAATCAAGCGTTAGTGGTTGCTTCCACGGTTCAAACTCGTGAGCTATAGGTCATACGAAAACAATTTTATCGTTGCGGGAAAGAATTACAAAATTAAGTGGTAAAAATGCCAATAGAAAATTCTAGTATTTTTGGGTGGAACATTTTGCATAGATAAGTATTAATCAAAGTTACTCTTTTTTTAAAAAAAAACAGAGATTTATGGTACTTTTCAATTATTACAATCAATGTCATATCCTTTTTGTCTTTATTTGACCCCAACGTATAGTGTTTCTTCACTTGAATTTGGGAACTCAATCAATTATTTTTTTTCTTTTTTTGAATTCAATCAATTATAGGGGTCCATAAAAGGCCCCTTTTAACAGTTGTTTTTTCCTTTAACTTAGGCAAGCATGATTGTCTTCTTTCCTTTCATTTCACTTATTTTTAACAATGTGGAATTTGAAGCTTACTTATAATTGGATTAATTTGAATTCGTCCCGAATAAGCTCATTTAAAGGAGTAAAAGGCTTCCTACTGAATGATTCATTATTTCCAGAACTCGAGTTTGAAATCGCTAATTGAGAGTAGAGAGATTTTAAATATCTTACTATCTCTCGTGATTCCTTTCATTTCATTCAATTGTCTTCAATAGTCCCCTAGTAAAAAAGTTCCTAGTCTTATATCAACCGAAGACTTTTTTCATTTAATTTTTTGGTGTTTGAAATTTATCGTCATGACTAATTCAAATTCACTCTAGGTAGGGCCTATAAATGAAAAATTAAGGGTTCTCTATCAGAAGTTTTTTCAATTTTAGAACTTGAACTATAAACTTTTAATTAAAGGTGAATGTATCCCATCCCTCCCACCCCTCCTCTTGACCTATCAACCAATGATTAATATCTATAATCTTAGATTAAAGATAGTCAAATTATACTTATTTTCATATTTTCATAATCGGTGAAATTTCACGTTTTAATGTATTTATTTCAGTTAGGATTAGCCAAAGCCTTTTTATCCATTATTTTTCTGTCCCCCCCCCCCCCCCACACACACACACCAACAATATTCACGTTTTTGTTCTTTGTGAAGTGTATAAGAAAGAATAAATGAGTGACAAAATAGAAAGATAAGTTAAAAAAAAAAAAAGATGAACAAAGAATTGGATGAGAATGGTGGACAAGTCCACGAAATAATAAGTACTGCTGGTTGAGAATTTCTGAGATACTTTGTATATCAAATACGGCCCAACAATCAAAATTATGTGGTCCATCTAAGTTTGTTTGTCTTTCATAGTTTTTCTTTTCTTTTTCCTTTTTTCTTTCTTTTTTTGGTTCGAGATAGCCCCGGTGAAGAGTGACACCGCTTCGGATCCTGCTCCGGCCTTTTGGTAGTCGCTGCTAAAGCTATGAATAGGTCAGTATAGAAAGAAAAAAGAACTTTTGATAGAATTTAAATAGTACTCCTTCCGTCTTAATTTATGTGACACAAGAAAAACTTTTGAAATATGTGGTTCAAAACAAGTCTTATATAAATGTGTGGTTGTAAATCATTTCATAAAGTTAAATTGTTTATAAATATAGAAATGTGACATTTATTTTGGAACAGATCAAAAAAGAAATGGTGTCACATAAATAGGGAAGAGGGAATACTATATAATGAATGAAACGACTACCAATGATATGACATTGGATAAGAGGGTGTGAAAGTCGATGATTAGGGTAGTAGGCTAGTAGAGAGTACATACATGATTTGCTTTTCCTTGCAAATAGTATTAATATTATTTTCGGCATTTTTATTATTTTAGTATTCTCGTAATTCTGATTCTTAGTGTTCTCTATTACTACTTGTTGTCTCTTCTGCTTCGATTTCTCACTATCCCGTTATTACTGCATTTGTTTTCATAATTGTTATGTATTTGCTTTACTTGAGCCGATGGTCTATCGGAAACAACCTATCTACCTGCAAAAATAGAATTAAAATTCGCGTACACTCTATCTTCTCTGGACCTCACTTATTACACTCAATATGTAGTTGAAACGACTAAATTATGACTCAAAAATCTAATTTTGTGGTAAGAAAAGAAATGAATTTTAAACTAAAGTATGGTACTTCACAAATAAACTTGAATTAAAATCCGTGTACACTCTATCTACTTCAGACCTCACTTGTAGGATTACACTCAAGTAGTTGTTGAAACGACTAAATTGTGACTCAAAAATCTAATTTTGTGGTAAGAAAAGAAATGAATTTTAAACTAAAGTATGGTATTTCACAAATAAACTTGAATTATTCCCCCTGGTAAGAAATGTCTATATAGGAATACATTGAATTCCTCCGCCCCTAATTATCAGGTTCGAGTCCTGAATATTGAAATATTCTGATAGAAGGCACTTTCCCTAGAATGGATCTTATGCCGCACAAATCCAAATTAGTCAATGCTGCAATACAGATACAGAAAACCCAGCGGGAAATAAAAAGAAAATTGTCTTAAGAAGGGTTGAGATAACTTTTTTTTCTCTCTTTAAATTTGAGTGATTGGGTTGGGTACCTAATAAAGGAGTGGTCAATTAGTGAGGAAAGGAAGGTCTATTTCATTTGAAAAGATTGAGAATAAATAACTTGTTGGCTTGTGGACCAGTATTCTACTGTTTTTTTGCTACTTAGTCCTTAGCTAAAATCCCTACTTTCTAAATATGGACATTTCCTCTTTCTTTGATTTTGATATTTTGTTTCCAACTGTAACAAGTTTTTTCCTTATCACATTCTTGGTTTTCTATCATACTTTGGGCAACTGAGATAAGTTGGGTCTCAACATATCATCCATGGGCCAAATTTAGCCTTAAAACCACTGGGCCCAACACATCATTCTAATTGGCACAACATATCATCCATGGGCCAGATTTGCAGATTTTCCAGTATCACTGTTTAAGTTTTGACCTCGTTAATTGTTTGTTTTTTTTAACAAAAATAGATTTGCGGTTACCTTAGTCAAATCATGAAAGAATTGCCAGGATTTCAAATATTACTGTCACAAATATCATCTGGCCTAATCCTAACGCCATTAATCTTGACAGTTTTCAAATTGATGGGCAAAACTTGTCTTGTCACAATTTCTGACGGATAGCTAAATTTTTGGTCACAAATGCTGATGAATCACTATAATTTAGCACAAAATCCAAGCCGTGCCATAACTTGATGCGTACAAATTTTATCAACATGTGTTTTGCTTCAAAATTGATTTAAATCAACTCTGAATGACTCCGAATTCAATATACAACTTTCTAAAATTTTCAATGTTAGATTCGACCTAAACCTTTGAAAATCATTAGACCAAGAAGAAAGCAAAATTCTGGCAGAGCTTTATGTTTGATAACTTTTCTTAACATTGTCAAAAATTAAATATTGATCCTTAAGCAGGCTCTCCCGTGACGTGAAAATTCTTGATGTGACATCTCCATTTGTAACAAGCTTTTCTATATCAGTGTAGGAATAGAATAATCAAGTTTTTAAAGAAAATCCCAACACTTATAATTATGGGTGGCCAGTGGGCCGGGCTCGGGTCTGGCGGGCCGGGTCTGGCGGGGTCGGGGCGGAACGATCCGGGGGGTCGGGATCGGGACTAGCGGGCCTAGCGGGGTCGGGTGCGGGCGGGACTGCTCCAGCCCCCGTCCCGATCCCGATCCCGTCGGTATCGGGGCGGGGCGGGCTCGGGGCGGGCTCGGGGCGGGGCGGGGCGGGGTCGGGTTTTCTTTTTTTTTTTTTTTTTTTTTAAATAACATATGTATAAAAAAAAACTCAATAAATAAAACAAGATAGTGTAATAAAAACATCCCAAAATTTGTTTTTGTGCCTCTTATATTATTTAATAGACATGATTTTTTTGTAATACAAATACAATTGTCTAAAATCTAAATTGCAACTTTATGGTGTTGTCCAAAAGTTGCAAATTACATAATAAAATTGCAATTAAAAAAATTACATTTTCAAAAAAATCGTTCTAATTGCTTGATGATTTCATGTGGTTCTTCGGTTGGAATAGGTATTTGTTGGTCAAATTGATCCACGTCGCTTCCACTACCTTCGGTTAAGATTTCGTTGTAGTTTTCATCATCTTCTTCGTTGATCTCCGGTTGACCGCACCTTTCCGCTCCGCTCGTATCCAATCTCTCGAATAATACCGCAATTTCCAAGTCGTCTCCGCCAATAAGTGTCCGTGGTCTCCTATTTGATATCTGCTCGAGAAAAAGCGCTTTCGACGCAGATTGATGACGCTTGAATGTTCAAAACATCTCGAGCCATCAATGAAAGTGTCGGAAAGGTCTTCTCATTCCCCTCCGTATTTAAAAGTCTTCTTGTCCATCTTCATTGATAACTTCTTGATACGGTACAGAACCCCGCAAAACAAAAATATCCAACTCGCTAATTTGGTTAGTAGAGGTACGGCCGCACATTCTATTTCGAGGCTTTCAATACTAGCGCGAAAAAAGACATGTCTTTTGTGAGGTTGTGTTGAAGATGAAGAAGATGGTATGGTAGCCGATGTACGTTACTAGCATTTTCTTGTTGATAAAATCTATATATATTTTTGCGGTGGTGTTCTACGCTATTCAACACTTCTTCTTTAGTTTGTTCAATAGGTGGTGGGTGATTTAGATTTTTGGGACTTGGAGGTGGTAGTACTTCTATACAATCGTAAATAGTTTCAATTAGTGATTTAGTACCGTCTATTTTAATAGTAGGATTTAATACTGAACCAATAATATAAATAGAAGGAATAGGAATAAAATATTTTTTTATTTTGACAAACATTTTTTTAATATTTGCCTTATAATTTGGTTTTTCCATATATTCACTAAGTAATAAAAATATTAGAGTTATATAAAATAACATAGTTGAAATAGTAGGATAATATATACCGGAAAATTCTTTTGTTGCTTGAAAAAATTTCTCTAAAAATACAATAAGTTCGGAAATTTTTTCCCAATCACTATCTAAAATCATATCGGTGGCTTTTTATTATGAGAGTTAAAAAATAAAGTTATAGGTAATTTATAGTCATAAGCAACAAGGAGTTGCTCGTATAAAGAATTCCACCTAGTGGATACTTCTTGTGGAATTCTTCTAAAAGGTAGTCCACAATCATGACAAATTTTTTTATATTCTTTTCTACGTTGTACTTTATTACTTTTAAAAATAAAGTTTATAGCAAATTGTATTTTACTAAGAATGTCTTCAAAAAGTGATAGACCATCCTTTACAATTAAGTTATATATATGGCACGCGCATTTTATATGAAAATGGTCTGGAAAAGATGGAGCTAAACTATTTTTTAACATTGTAATTGCGTAATTGTTATTAGAAGCGTTATCTAATGTAATAGTCATAATTTTATCGGTAATTCCGTAATAATCGCACACTTGATAAATATTTTTCGCAATAAAAGTACCAAAGTGTGCCTATCATCTATATATCTATACGCTAAAATACGTTTTTGCATAGACCATTTATAATCTATCCAATGACAAGTTACGAGTTAAATAATCATGGCCGTTAGTACTACGACCTATATCGGACGTGATAGATACTTTGCCATTAAAATGATATAATGAAAAACGTAAATATTGTTGATATTCATGCGCAAATTTAAATACATCTCTCTTAACGGTTGACCTAGGAAAACCGTTAAAAGCGAGGATTATATATATCTCTAATGTAATGAATAAAACCGGGAGATGAAGGAAATGAAAAAGGCAAACCCCTCACAAAGAACTAATTTTGATATTGCTTCCCTATCTCTATGTTTGTTGTATTTAGAGCCTACAATTCCCCCGTCATAGGGTTAATTTGACCCCGTACTTGGTCGGGACGTATCGTATGTGAACCTTGTCCCGATGGAGCGCCGTTTGCGCACCCGGTTTTGAAGCCTGGTATTGGGCATACCTATTTGGATGAGAACTTACTACGTGTCTAATTAAACCCCCGTCCCACCGTGACCTTTTCCAGTTTTAAATTTTAAAACATTTTTACAAATTTTACATATGGCTACTTGATTCTCTACGTCCCTATCAAAAAATGTCCATGCATCCGATTTTAATGGTCGTTTCTTGGACCTCGTCTCATACTAGGGGGAATAGGAGGTATTTCGGTTGAAGGTGCACTAGTGGGCGTGTTGTCATCAATATTAGTGGGTGTATCGTCTAGATCATCGTCTAAATTAAAGTCTTCTTGAGTTCCGAGAAAATAACTCCTCGTCTAAATCTAATGGTATTGTAGGAAAATGTTGAGTATCAACAAAATCATCTGTGTAGGAATAAGATGACTAGAAGAAGTACCCTTGCCCTGGTTGCCTCTACTAGAAGAAGCACCCTTACCCTTACCCTTAAACATACCTCTAATTCCTTCCATTTTAATTATATGCTAACAAATAATTAAAGTAAATAAAATTAAGTGCGCTAAATAAAATAAACAGACAATAATAATTTAATGAAGGAACGAATGTACCAAACGCCGACGTAACGTCGACGTGTAATCGAGAGGTTGAAAATTGAAACTTTGCTCGATGGAAGATCCTCAAGCTAGTTGCCAACTTCACTCCCAATTCCCAAATGAATTAATAAAATTGAATATTTAGCAAACAATGTAGAGAGATATATTGAAAAATTAGAGAGATTGTAGGAAGATTTGTGAGAAAGATGAAGAGAAAATAAGTTATTTATAGTTGAAAAATTGGGTTAAAGTGTAAATATAATAACTTATGGGTTAAAAATAAATATTAAGGGGTAGGGGGGGTTGGGGGAGGGGGGGGCCTAAAATGGCCGTTGGCCAACGGCCATAATCTAAAATGGCCGTTGGTGGAACGGTTATTTTTGCAAAGGGGGTTTAATTGTCGGGGTCGGGGTCGGGGTCGGGACGGGCTCGGGGCGGGCTCGGGTCCGGCGGGCCTGGGGCGGGCTCGGGTCTGGCGGGACGAGACATCGTCCCGTCCCGAGTTCGAGTCCCGCCCCCGTTAAATTTTTTTTTTTTTTTTAGAGCGGGGTCGGGTCGGGACCGGGGCGGGGTCGGGACGGGGTCGGGTCGTCCCGGCCCACTGGCCAGCCTTACTTATAATGGAACATTGACATGAAAGTGCTCAAAATTGAGTGGCAGGTAAGATGACTCTGAATCATTGATTCATATAGTTATATCCTAACTTTGAGATTGACGCAGTTGCTTTTGCCGTCTTCATTTACTAGTATTTTTTTAAAATTTTATTATTATATATTGGAAAAGGAAAAGGAGATTACAAGGTGTGGAATCGAACCCTCAATGAGGAGGTTAAAGCTCAAATAACCAATAAAATGGATTACTAAGATCTCCATTTACTAGTATTAAGTTCTGCAGGAACTATGGAAGAGAGCTACAAAGGTCAAACATTTGAGACAAGTTCCACAAGTGAAGTTCATTTTTCTCTCCCATAATTTTTTCTTGTGATCAGAACAGGAATTAGTAAAAAGAAAAAATAAAGCAGAAAAAAATAGAGAAGGAAAAACTCAGAAACAAGAAAACAAAAATTCTAGATAACTTGTTCTTCACATTGATCAAAATTATGGGTGATAGCTTTACTCAAAAGTATTGTCCCAAGGAATTAGTAGCCTTCCGGGACATAGAAATGTCCCCTCTTGTCTTAAGCTTTTAGGCGGGTTTGAGAACAGTGGATTCAATATCAATGTTGTGGATTCTAGTCCTAATCTTATATATATGCAACCTAGCAACTACTTTTCACAAGTTCGGTAATGACGAGGGAACACTTTTCTACTGACTCTAAGCTCACATCACATTCTTCCTAGCATGTCAAGGACTCTCTCTGTGCATTCATGTGCAGCTAGGGAAGTTGTAGGACTAATTCAATTTCCTAAGCAGTATCATAGAATTCTTTAAAAGCTTCAATATAATAAAAAATTTATGTCAAAATCTTGACTCCTACAATAATGAGACAGAATTCAGTAATCAAGGTACAAAGTTACCCTCTTAACCGTTGCATAAGGCAGTCTTAACCTCCAATCTTTCTGTTTTCGACTTAGAGGTCTTCCTTTGGCTGCTGGATCTCTATTCTCCTTCACATCCGCCAACTTCCACACACAACTTCCTGATTCTGCATCAATTGATTCCATGAAGAATATTCTGTTCTTTTCAATGTTTCTAGAATTCAGTTCTTCTATGTAGCTAACTCTCATAGGCATGTCCTTGAAGCGGGATAAGTCGTCTGGTACTTTTAGTAGCCGCTCCGCACCAGGAGACGATACCTTAAGATCACAGGAAAGAGAGAACGTTTGTTTCAAAAATTAATACTCCCAAACCATTATCCAAATTTCTGTCTTTATGACTACAGAAAGAGAAGATAACACTGTTTTAAGAGTTACCTCAAGGGCCAGATCATCAGGAATTTTCCCTAGTGCACCAGCTTCGTCTAACTTTTTCTTGTATTGGCGGCTAAATTCTTCCATTTCATCCATACTTGGACAGCCATATCTGATGTAAACAGTACGTTACACTACCATCAAGAACAGGATATCAAAAGAACTGCCAACAATAACCAAGTGAAAACTACTACAAGTATGCACTCAAATATCAGTTCATTAGAGATTGTTTAAATTGACCAGAAATTATGCTTAAAAGAGGCAAAGAATGACAGAGAGAAAGTCTTGGTAGGCAGACTATGACATCTAAGTATAGCTGACTATATACATGACCCTATAATTACCTATGACTATATACATGACCCTATAATTACCTATGACTATGAGGTCTAGTCCAATAATTCATCCATCACAATTCACAAGTTACATAATGCACATTCTATTTTGGAAAATCCAGAATGTTGACATGCATTTCACACTACAGTCACTTATTGGCATCTTTGTTCTTTCATTGGAATTAGAATTTAAAGACCGATCAAAACAAGAGATTTCAGGCACAACATGCTCTATATCATTTAGACAAGAAGCCTGTGTTAAAAATCAACAACTTCAATCAACAACTTACTCATTTGGAAGTTTGTCTAATCTGACATAGATGTATCCACGAGGACTAGTTTTGAATGCATAGAGCTCCATGTCAGCACCAAATGGTAGGAGCACATCACGAGCAATAGATAATGCCTGCTCACCCCAAGGGCAACTTTGTAAAACTATTCCCCCTCCATCACCTCCATCACCAATCTGAATGTTTGAGCTGCTAAAATCAAATTGAACATATATATCCAAGAAAAACTAAAAAGATAAATTGAATCATAAAAGTTCAAAAGTTCCTGTACCTCAGGCTCAACATCCTCCTCTTCTTCTTCCCATAAATCTATTGGTTCTACGTCCTCAATTGTTTCATCTTCAAACATAGACACGCAAAGTGTGACTCTTTTGAGAGAATATAAATTGACAATTTTGATAAAAAATCACTAAATTTAAGTCAATGATAATGTGAATCAAGTAAAGAGTGAACGCCCTTATATATCTCAGAGTAAACAAACATTTCCAATTCTCTTAACCCCACCAAGAGAAAGAGATGCAGAAGCTTATGGGTTCGGTATTCTAGTCCTCTTAATTTGTTGGTTCCTAAATAATCTGTACATATTCACTGAATTTCTTGAAGAATAAAGACAACTACAGGGTTTAGACCGAAGCTACGAGGTTTGGTCGAACCCGTAAGCCGTATTCTAGCTCCCCCGTGAGTCTAGGGAGGATCAATAAAGTTTCCAATTAAGTTCCACACAGTCCAATCTACTTAGTTGGTAGTGGAGGTACTCTACCACTAAAACCAGCCTCACTCGTCAACATTTTCATTTGTTGCTTCACCAACATAACAATATAGGCCAAACAAAATGGATGCATTCTTTCTAGTCCCTATTAAGGTAAGGTATTAGCTTTCATATGGGTAAGTCATAACTTTAGTTTACTCGAAAACAAAATCCAAGCACAACTAGAGCTGTCTTGGCATATATACGGGATTATCACCATCGTTTGTACATTGAAATACTCACAAGCAAGGATCACCTCAACATTAAGAATGACCATCTAGAATTTGAAACACTAAGGGTGTGTTTAAAACAATAATCTCATGTTTTGTTAGTCAATTTTTATTGAAAAAAACATGTTATCTCTCAAAATGAGGGGAATGACTTCCGTAGCGGAAATAAGAAAAACAAGTTTCATAAGTGTCATTCCACATAAGTTGTCTCTTCCCATCCTCCAACACACCCCATCCCCACACACCTACCACCACCCCTATAGTAAGGGCACCTGGTGCACGAAAGGAGTCTGATGATTTGGGACAATATTTTCTGCTTACAGGAAAACATTTACATACCCTAAATAAACAAAATAAGTAAATAAAGAGAAACACAAGAATATGAAACAAGAGAGCTTACAGTGAAGTGGGTCGTTTCCATTTCTGTCTGGGGTTATTTGTTCCGATGAATACCGAAGAGGTAGAGCCGAGATGTGTATCCGAGAAGGAACACCACCATTTTGCAGGGGTTGTTTAGGCTGCAGTATTGTAGGAAAACGATGGCCATGGTGACACAGACGTGTAGAAACTAAAGGGTTTCGCAACAAAAAGTTGATTTTGCTACTAAACTTAATTCTCATCATCATAATCTGAGTTTTGTTACCATTCTCTCTCGTCTGCCCTTTGTCTCCTATATATAGGGCTTGCTAAAATTTTAACTACCCTCCCCTCTATTTTGCACAGCTCTTTTAAAAAATATTAACTAAATGCATAATTTAATTTAATTATTTTTTTATTCTTTAATCTCAATTTAATACTATTCTAATTTTTACCACATTAATACTATAATAATAATATACCCAGTGAAATTTCATAAAGTGAGTTATGAGGAGGGTAGAGTGTATGCAAGCCTTAAATCTATCTTGGGAGGTAGAAAAGTTTTTCCCGGTAGACCATCGGCACATGCAATCCAAATCAATATAGAAAGTCATGGTAAAAAAAATATTACAAAAAGCAGTTGAAAGCAGTATGGAGAAAACAACAAATGAATACGATGATCGAAGTATAAAAACAACTAATATCAAGTAGAAAGAGAAGGACAAGAAACCACAAGAGTAATACTAAGACTACTAGTATAAAAGTATATGTCGGGCCACATTAATGTCTCTCTATATTTACTGAATAAGTATAAAAGTGGAGAACTAATTAAATATATCTTAGTTTTCTAAACTGATGAAGTAGTTAATTATATCTTAATTTCTAAAATGACAATTATTTTAAATAAGAACGACAAATAAAGTGGGCCGGAGAGAGTATTCATTTGTTTCCCCTTTGAAGCATTTTCTTTTGCATATACACAAACTTGCACACCGTATGTCTCAATATATATGTCACTATTTTACGAATCACAAATTTTAAAAAGAAAGATTTTGAAATTTGTCATTCTAAATAAATACTAGATATTTATGTGATTATAAATAATATTATTAAGAGTAAAATAAAAATTTATGAGATCACACTAGATACTCAAAGTCTTGTCGTGATAAAAAATATTTTTCAGGCTTTTTGAAAATAAGTGATGACAAGACATGCGTAAAACACAACTATAGTCTACAACGTCATTTAAGCACAATTACCATATGACATGATGATATAGTTCGACATTATACAAGTACATTAAGTTTCCCTATTTTTTTTTTTGATGAAAGTTTCCCTATTTGACATTATTACATGGTGTACATGCAACATACCTACAAAAGCTTTAGAATCAATTACTCTATAGGTGTTGGCTTCCTTTTTATTTCATCCCATTCTAGTTGGCATTGTTACCACATTGTAGAAAGTCGCATAGACCCCAATGTTTTTGTTTTATACTTACTCGGACCAAAAGACGGAAGGTTCAACTAACGTAGTTAGACTTCGCCGAAAATTATAGTACAAAATACTATATCAAGTTGGAGTAAATTATTCAATTTTAGTTCTATTTCTGGAAGTAAAATAAGAGCTCAAAGAACGGACAATTTGGATCCAAAAATGATGGTTGTGAGATGTAAGAAAAAATTGCTTAAATGTCATCATATATTCAGGTAAGTGCAAAACATACTGGGTCATTTTATGCTCCCTTCAAAATAATCTGAAAAATATAAAGCCACAAAGAAAACAAGAAACAGAAATGCAAAGAAAGCAGCATTTATGCAGATGCTTGTTCTGGAGCTGAAGACAGAACACTGCCCCTAAAGTACCGGATAAGAAATGAAACATATAACTAGTTCGAAAAGAAAGGAAAAAAAAACAGAAATGAACATATAACTAGATTTACATGGCGAAGAAAATATTACTGTTTCAACTAAGAAAAATTATTTACAGTCGTAAAATAGTTCTGAGTGTATCACAGAGGTTTTGAATCGTTTGTTGTGCCTGAGATGCTTGCATTTCCTGAAGAGGCATCTCTTCGTAGCACCTACATTCAAAGGTTCACATTATCAATACATTTGGTGATTTGGACATTACCAAGGCTCTAGAATGATGAAACACAACCATGTCTCGACATTTTTCTCAAGTATATTAATAAAATAAATATAATAAACCTAAGGGAATGGATATAGTAGTGAGTCGAATGGAAGAAAATATTTGAATAAATTGCTCTCCAAGTATAATGTGATCATCATACATCTTATGATATGCTAAGGCTTGAGCAAGATTCATCAGTGTAGGACTCGAGGTTAGTCTCTGGTATACACTTGGAGGAAGGGGAACCTGCAATCCATCAATTAACGATTATAAAAGGAGAGACGATCGAAAGAAATAAAGCAAAATTAAAGTATTCGTACGGAGGAGGTAAAGAGGACCTCATTTTGTCTGCTTCGGCCTTTCTTGGATTGAGAATCACCGGAGAAGAGTTCCTGCATTGCTTCTACAGCAATCTGTCCACTATTATCCCTTTGCCAGTCCCCAAGCACATCATCAGACAATAGTGCAATCGGTGATATATCAGTTGCTCTTAGAAACGGAATTGGCACTGTGTTACCAGCTGAGTATATGGACCAAAGCTGATACATGCACAAATTTGCAGGAGTCGGAATCATACTTACATCCAGAACAAGCACGACCAAAGAAAAATGAAATAATGCAGTGACAGCCAGAAGCAAGATCTTATAACAAGGCAAAATAGAGGTTAACGTCAGCGGAAAGGCAGTTTCAGCTATGTTGCGAAACCACAATGTAAGAGATATGGATGCATAGAAATAAATTTCAACCATAGAGCTAGAAATATAGCTAGTCGGAGGATGTCTTTTTACATTAAAAGACAATCTTGAATAATCATAGTGATTTACAATACTCACAAGCCTAACCTCAGAAGTAAGCCCAGCATAACAGAGGCTGATTTTCTTTATAACTATTATATCGTGACGACCAAAACCAATTGATCGAGAAACTGAGGACAGATAAGAATAAAGGGCTATGATTAAATTACTCCCAGGATAGAACTCGAGAAAGTAAAGAATGTGTTTTAGATGCAATGTGTTACTTTTTTTCAGGAGATATGGCTCAATGAATAATGGAAATGACTAATACTATAGTGCAAGCTAAAATTTAAAAGAGTGAAACCTCAAAGTTGCAGCTATAAGTTTATCCTGTGTCTTCTTCCTTCCCAGCTTATGTGATAAAGAATTTACAGATGTGGCATCAGTTGTGATGAAACTTCTGATTACAAATGTAGGGTCAGGATTTTATGTTAGATGCTTTGGGAGAATTAGTCCGAGTACTGATAGGCTAGAGAGTTTTTCCATGTGCTGATAGGTTAAACTACTACCACGAGTTGACAATTCGGGTAACTTAAAGAGTATACCACAGAACACATATTCCTCGTATTATGGAATACGGTAGAAAAAGGAGATTCAACACTTTCCATTGAAGAGACATGAGTTGCATAGTTCATGCTTGAGCAGTTAGAGTACCTTGTCCAATGCTCTCCGACTGACAGTTTCGCTTGTCAAGGTTCCAGTATTATAGCCGCCGCCACCACTACTAACACTTGCTTGAGACGTAGTACTTCCCTTAAGGCCCGGATCAGGAGAAGGTATAGTTCCAGGAGACGATACTTGCATGCTCCGTCTCTGGGACATTCCAACGGGTGAGCTGACATCAACATCATTAAGCAACCTGACAAGAAATGGTCAATTTTTTAGGAAACAGACTAACTGAATGGATTACCACTAAAATGATTCTCAGCGTGTGCACGTTTTTTACATTTCTACTTTACTGTTGATCGTACTTTGAAATTAGTAGTGAGATCATGGGGGCAATCTGGTTTATAAACAGTTGGAATGGCATAGTCACCAAAAGACCAAGCTAGTTACTGAAGAGATTGAGCTCTATTAGTAGTATACGTTAAGAAAGAACAGTCATAGCCAAGAGACCAAGATCCACGGCTCAAAGTAATGCCAAGATCAAACTGTACATAAAGTTCACACTTAATCAATCTGCTATTTAGTACAAAGATCATCTCCCTGAGAAGACATGCCCAGCAGCAAACTTTCTAACGGTGAATTTAAGTGGCAAGGATGAATTACTTTTCTGATTTAATAGGTTTCACCTTCGCAATAAATGATAATCAGATCAACAGGAAAGGAAATACCAGGGATCATTTGATTTGCTAGCAACGGTGGGGTTGGAAGGACTTCCAGTACGCTGGAGTGTAGATGATGCTTCTGCATTTCTGATTTGACTAGCTGTTTTATCCATATCAGTTCCATCTCGGACTATCATAGTTCCAAAATCACCTGGTATAACAGATCCAACAGAATTTATTTTCAGACTAATTACTGTCTAAAATCAACTTTGATTGTTCAGGACAAACTGGCATATTATAGTCATATTTTCAGAAATAGAGTTCAATATTTTCACCAATATTACATAGTAAGCTCTAAGGAAAAAATACAGGGTTTGCCAGTCACCATGATCCATTGAGATCATTGATCTGCAAATGATGTATGGATCTTTCCAAGTAACTCCCAATTGCCTGAATTAAGATGACTCCCATGACTAGCATAGAGATAAGATATTCTAATAGTTTACTGCACCTAGAGTTAAGCAGAGGCGGAGCCAGGATTTTTACTAAAAAGAGTCAAAATATAAAGAAGTAAACACACGAAGAAGCCAAGGGGATTCAACTTATCATATATCTACTTCATCAGAAAACATATCGTATACATATATCAAAACAAATGCCTATCTACACAGTGTAAAGTAGTGTCAATTGACACCCCTTGGACAAGGGTGGCTCCGCCAAGGGAGTTAAGTAGAGATATGTAAGATTTAGGGTCTGTTTGGAAAGCCACCTGGTAATTGGAATTTGTATAATTACTAGGGTAGTAATTACACAGCCTAGTAATTTCACAGTATTGTAATTACAACATGATGTTTGTTTGTCATAATGTAATTACAGTGTAATTACAAGCGTGTTGTTTGGTTGCACAAGTATAATTATACAGTTAGTTTAATTTTAAATTAATATTTAAAAAATATGTGCCTTTATAAATGGTATTAAATTAGTTATTTAATAACACATTGTTTCTTGAAAATATATTAATTAATAATCATATATTTGTAACTAATATTGTGAAAAATATTTGATTTATATATTTCAAATTAATAATATTTTTATTTTAATTAATTATAAAACTTAAATGCAGACTTTTGTTGTGAGAACATCATGGATTGGATGTTTGACTAAAAATAATATTTATAAATATAAGGCCGTAACATTATTCAAATGTTTGACAAAAAAAAATCTATCAGCTGTAAGTGAAAAATAAACAACATGCAATGTGAAATAACAAGTCAATAGTACTAAAACATATAAATTAAAATCGTAAATATAACCTAATTCACAATCAAAAAGAAAAAGTTTAACATAATACTCTTATGTCAAATTCCAACATTATATAAGTAAGTTCCAAACTTAAGTAAATATTTCAAAAGAAAGGGAAAATATAAGTCTACAACCTCATTCACAACGAAACTCTTCATTAATAACATCACTCATTATATGCCAAGTTTATTAATGACTCGTTATTTCTACTATTAAGAGGTGTAGTTTCAAAAATTAGAAAAATAACACGGTTATGCTAAATGAATAAAATAAAAAGATAAAAAAAATACGAGCAATTACATGGAACCACAAGAAGTAAATGTTGGGAATGAGAAGAAAGGAAATGAAAGATAAATAATATAAAAAGAAAAATATATTTTAAAAAATAAAAATAAATTAAAAAAGAAAATAAATTAAAATAATAATAATTTTTTAACTAAAAAGTAACCCTGTAATTACATCCAATTCTCAACCCCTTGAGAATGGAAGAGTGTAATTACACCTTAATTACACCCAATTCCCAATTACTTCGTCAAACAAACAGGTCAAACTGTGTAATTACACTCAATTCCAATTACCTGGGTGGCTTTCCAAACAGGCCCTTAAAGACTGAAAATTCAAAGTAGGTAGTTTAAAGATGCCACTCCAAGACAAGGTAGCAACGTACTCCCTCCATCCCGAAACATATATACTTTGACCATTGCAGATATTAAGAGTACTTCGAACTACTTTGGTAGAGATACTTTTTAGAAGAAGTTTGAAACGGGAGAAAGTAGAGAAGCTGAAAAGATGTCACCTCAAATTTTGATAAACCAGCATGTAATCATATTAGTGTGGATAGTTGAAATGAAAGAAACTGTCATTTAAGGAACTAAGTCAAGTCATTTGGGACGAGTCAAAAAGAAGTGTATTTTGGGACAGCGTCGGTAGTTAAATTATTGGTTGAATATTCGGCCATAAAAATTCTCCGATTGGGAGTAGGAGGTTAAGTAATTGTGGAGGGTCTGAAGACACTCTGTGTGTGTGTGTGTGTGTGGGGGGGGGGGGGGGGGGGTAAATTTGAGCTGAGTAACAATGCGACAACAGCTTTCATATTGATTAAACAAGACAACAATCTGAATGTCAAACTTAGTTATAAAATCACACAGTTTAAATGAAATAATTGAACATCCATAATATGTTCAGATACAACTCGTTATCGATGGTATCTTGTTTCCTCTCTCGCAACAAACAGAAGCTACTAGAGAACCTCAGTGAAATATATAATCCAAGATGAAACTACAGGTTACCTTCTCCCACGGGCTCCAAGCTAGTAGAAGGTGCATCATCATTTTTAGGCTTAGAGGGAACAGTATCGCCAAATTCATCATTTACTTTTGGACCTTCCATTACCTGAAGTTGCAGAAAAAGGCTCTGACAAACAGAATCTCACTTTCTCAAGAAGGTTGGGTTGGGGGGACCACCCAAGTTCAAAAAGGAAATGCCAAACAAAGTTTATTAAGAGGGATGTCAATTAATCAGGCTTACATCGGGAGTCTCTGAAGCAATATTTTGCACTTCCAAGGCCATTGATGCCCTAATTTGTTTGGCCTTCTCAATCTTCGGCATCATTACAGAAGCTCCAGCTTTGAATTTTTCGATGAATTTGTGCTTTTCAAGGTAAATGGAAGAAAAATTAGTATATGCCAAAGACCACACACATCTAGAGGTAAACAAACAAAACAATTAGCCGAGTGACCGTAGAAACTTATACAATACCTTTAGCATCTCTGAGGCAGTTGGACGAAGTCGGGGGTCTTTTGTGAGGCACTTGGCAACAAAATCATGGAATACAAGAGTCCTGAAATAATCAACAACCCATTTCCAAATTCCTCAGTAGAAAACCAAATGAGATATAATTCTCTCCGAAGAGAAAGGAACAGAAGGATGGCAATTAGAATCTTGTCCATGATTTTACTATACTGGCAAAGGATTTATAAATTTGGAACAGTGATGCATAGTTGATTGATACTTATATATAAAACAAGTAGCTCTAAGACTATTGCAATGATAGGAATTAAAGAGTTTTAATAGGAGTTCTTTCTCCAAAAGGAGAGTGGATACAAACCAAAAAATAGTTGAATAGAAACCAACATAAAGAATAGAGAGCAAACCATTTCTCTTTATCCTCAAGCATTGGAGCTGGTTCAATGGATATCATAAATAGCACCTATCAAAAGTTACAGATATATCAACTTTCTGAAGCTGTAATTCACTTAAGGAGTCCCAGTGGAGATCCTAAATTATAAAGAATGACCAAAGCTTTTGCAACTCAATCTATAAGCATTCATCCCTGGTAGATTGATTATACTCCCAGTGTCAACATACTGAAGCAGATATAACGTTGATCAAACTTCTGTACTTGAAGGAGCAATCTTGAAATGTTTTAATATTGATTACCAATAGAAAATTTCTTTTGATGATGCTACTATTTATTGATCTAGTAGGATAATTCCCCACATAATGGATATGTAATCTTACAGTAAACATAAATTTCTACAAAGAGCAGCCGGTCAGCATATCTGCTCCAAACATGTGCAGAAAAAGGAAAAGGTTCCACTAATTTATACAAAAACTGTGACATGAGTAACATAACACAATTCATCTTTCTGGTCAAATGTCCATTTGCTTACTCTTCATCTACACCTCCCTTCAGAAACCACCACCATAGAGTAAGGGAAAAAATAAGAACACAAAAATAACTGTAACTCAACATAAAGGAGGCAGAGGATGAAAATTACCCCACAAAAGGTGAATTGAGGAAGCACAGAAGCAAATGATTATTAGAAAGCAAAGGAAGAACCACACAAAGTGGGGAAAAAACAATGTGCGCCCTCAGACTACATATGTGACTGACGTCAGATGTCAGCAGAATGCAAAGAGTTCCAAGTTGCCAGACGCTCCAACACCCAGCATCAAACCTAGTGGTAGTCAAAATGTCATCCTCAGGAAGTCCTCATCAGAAGATCATATACTCAAAGTACGGCCCAAATAGAAATCACTTAAATGCCTACACTCTCAGATTTGAAAGACGCATGATATGTGATAACCTTTTTTTTCTCATGACAGGTGAAATGTGGATAATTATAAGTTAACAAAGAGCTATACTCTAGGTAAGACATTGTTCAAACAGAGGACGGGAGCTCACTGAAAAAAGGTGGGTAGACAAGGTCTCAACCTACTTGATCAAAGAAAGGTCTAACGTCTACTGCAAATTTACTTATTTGACATCTCTTGGCCATGAATCATTTATGATGTTAAAAGAGGCATTCCCATTTTATTCAGTATGCTACTGGCAGGACAATCCAAGACTCGTAATTGTGTTTCCAGGACTCAGTTTCATCCAAAAAAACATGCTTCATAACATTAGAAAACATAAACGCACTGGAAGAATCAACAATATATATCAACTTTGATCGTCATGGCAATTTTTGTGAGATCTATCAAAATGAGATAAACATGCAATGCATGTCTCTGTAAAATAGTCAAAGTAAAGGACTAACCCTCATCGGATGCACTGTTGCCCTAGGCGGAAGACCCTGAAAAAAAGAAAGAAGAAAGTAAGTTCAGCTCCAGCGGTATTGCAACAATAGCAGAAAAATGACGTGGGTTGAGAACCATGAGGTCTCAAGTTCAATTCCCAGAGGAGGCAAAAATACATTTAGTCACGGATTCAACTAGGGCTGAACCAGCGGAGGTACATCTAGTTCAGCTCCAGCAGTATCGCAACAATACATTAGTCTAGGATGAAATTCCAAACAAGCAAAAAAAGAATATAATAAAGATAGTTCAGAGATTCAACTAGATGTATTCCAAACAAGCAAAAAAAGAATATAATAAAGATAGTTCAGAGATTCAACTAGATGTACCTCCGCCATTTCAATAGCAGACACTCCGAGAGCCCATACATCCACCTGCAAAATATCAGATAATAATCAGAAAAATGAAAAGAATAGAGTTTTGCACAACGCCAGCATACTTCACACAAGTTATTCGGATTCAGATAAACTCCATTAAGCACCAGCTTGAAAAGATGGAAATCAAAAGCAGATTAATACCTTTCCATCATAACGACTTTCTTGAATAACTTCTGGTGCCATCCAATGGGGAGTACCAATAAACTGAAAATAAATGTATCAATATCAGGAACTCTTATAGATAAAAACAACAAGTCAGATACTACTTGGCATGTTGAACATAACCAGAGCGAAATGTGAATGCAATGCGCTAGAAACTACAGAGCAAGCTAGTTGGATTGAAACGGCTGGAAAACCCCCAAATATCTTATAAAATCTTAAGAGTCTACACTCATGGAATAGAAATTGAAGTGCAGTGACCCTTTTTTCCCTGGTACATAACCAGAGCAACAGAAATCATCAACCCACTACCAACTAGGGGACGAGACGTTGTCCATTGGGGCAAGGTTTTAAATACCCAGTGTCGATTGATTGCTTCAGTTCAAACACAATTAAGACATATCTCGAAAAACTGGACATGATAATGACAGATCTATTACACTGTAATACTTGCGCAGGCCTCAATTTCAGATATCTTAAATAGGTACATTTTGACATTGTATCACTCTGAAAAGATCAGAATGGATACAATATTCATAAAGGCAACACCAAGTAGAGATTGGGGTGTCGCTGATTGAGTTGACCATACATAAGCATATAAAAAGGCCATCGGTTAAAAGATAGGAGTTGGGGTTGAATCTCCAGTTTACTTTCCAAATGGTTATGTAGATTTAACAAAAGAGAAAAGGACTTCGTAAAGATGTAATTGTGGCCATATATGGGACCATGAAGGTTCGTGGTATTCAATCCAAAGGAATTTGTCCTTTGGAGTCAGATATGATAAAAAATAAGAAGTTTTTGGGAATTTCTTTAAAAACACTTGCTTCAAAGTTGGCAATGGAAGAAGAGTTAGATTGTGCCTCGATGTTTGGCTCGGTCATCAACAACTCAAAGATTCATTCTTTAATCATGATGCATGCATGACCAGGAAACCTCTCGAGCAAACAATATAGTGGTCGCTAATCTTGAGTCATGCAATGATTGGGAACTAGCAAGGACTAATCAACTCTTTGATAAATTAACAAATATTCACCTTTTTTTTAAGCAACGAGATTGTTCTGGAATGTGGACAATTCGTAATCTTCAGGATTCATTCCTATATCAACCTTTTTTTGATAATGGTAGTGTTGGGGCCAGCTTTTGTGCACCTCGACTATTTACCAGGTGCCTACTACCTCCCCCCAACACAAGTACCGAGTGACTGTATCCACCAAGGTTAGGCAGATGCATAGCAATCGCATAATCGATTCGAACCTTGGTCTCTAAGGTTTGCACCAACTTCATAGACCAATAGACCACTAGAACACACCCTGGGTGCTCGACTCCTATTATCAACTAATGCCAGATACATATGGGAACAACAGTTCTTTCCCTCTGAAGGTCAACTGGTGTACAGGAGAACCAACAATGTAGCTTTCTTCAGATGGACTGCAAAATAGGAAGCTATTGAGGCTCAGGACATCCTCCAAAGGAAGAGAAGTATGGGTTAGCAGATGCTTATTGTGCGAAGCTGCTGAAGAACCACAACCCCGTGCCCAGCCCAATTACTTCATTCGTTTATGCGAGAGAGATATGGAATTTGTTTTTGTCTCTATGAACTAACTGCCGTGAAATATTTATCTATTGGGGCATGACTTTAGTGAAGAAGAAAGTGAAAAAAATTGGGACTACTGCACTGTATTATGTGGAGTTTGGTGAAGGAGGGGAACAGTAGCCACTTTGAAGGAAAAGCAGCCCACTGTATTTTTTTTCTTTTTCTAAGTAATAATTTTGAATCTTTTGAGCAACTACGGGAATATCAAAGAAACAGATAGACACTTGAATTTTTTGAGCTCCTTTGAGCTACAACAAGATGTACACTTACACAGCACTTCCTCAGGGCTCTTTTGTGAATAAAATACCTTCCTTGTCGAGAAAATAAGACATTACCATATCTGTGTGTACTTAACAACCTTGTCTAGTTGAATATAGTTTACTGTTGTACTTTTGGGCCTCTGGAAACCTCATCAATGTTTAAACCAGAGAAAAGTGCCATACAGAAGGTATTAGTGAGTGATGGCAAGCCAAATCATAAAAGCAGAAAAGAACTTTACACAATGGATTCTTTAAAAATTAGCTCTCTGTAGAACAACAGCTTCTTGTTTTCTTGTTTCTATTTTTGTTTTTCTGCTTCACCAAAAAAGAGGATCTCACTTTAAATAATTACAAGAATCACCTGAACAATGCCAATAGATAGGGGGTAATGGCATAATACATACCGTGTTACGTTTGGACATCGTTCTAGTCAGCTGCGCAGCAACACCAAAATCACCTGCTCATTTAGTGACAAATTATCCCGGCTTTCCAGGTTATGTAAAATCCAAAAACCTTTCCTTCAGAACTATCTAACATATATTCTTCTTCTTTTTTGGGTTAAACAAGATTCGGATCAGTAGTAATTTGATTCAGCACAAATGAAGTAAATTTAAATTGAAGTAGATAATCAGAATTTCAAGCAGTACAAGATATGTAATATACCTAACAGAGTTGTTCTAATATGTGGCTATGTGCAAAGAGCAAAATTTGGATGGAAACATGACACCTAATCCAAAGCAACATCTAATTAGTTGAAATTCTTAAAGTATCAGAACATTTTTTCCATTCAATTTTCAGATACACCAAACAAGAAATTGAAGATCTGATACAATAAATAATTAATATAAACAATTCAAAATTAACACTAACGATAAATACTTATCAAAAAAAGAATTAAAGAGATAAAGAAAGCACTCACCTAACTTAACCTCTCCTTGATCAGTCAGCAAGATATTGCCACCTTTAATATCTCTGTGTACTTTAAAAATAGAGTGCAGATAGGAGAGGCCCTACATCACATCTAACATTACTTCAGATGCAAATACAAAAAGATGAAAAGCTTTTCGAAAGAGAGACATTAAAGTAGTTTCGACATCATAAAATATATTCTTCTCTAATCATTTTAAGTCCACATTAATAGAAAAGACATGTTCAATATGAGAACCAGCATCTTGTCTCTGCACCATATTCTCCATTAACCTTCTAGAAACCAACTAACAAAATCAGTGGTAGAAAAATACAGAAAACCCTCGATCTCAAGACCAGAAAAAGTTATTTGCTTCAATGAAAAGTCAAAACTTGCTCATCAGCCATTGATTTCTTTTGTCCATTGTACTAATCAACAGAGAAATCTTTTATGAAAGTAAAGAAAAAGAAAAAAGAACTAATATCTCCAGCACCATTCTTCAAGGACATATAGAGGTGGTAGGAAATCCATCCAAGAGGCATACTTGATACTGATGGAGTGTCAAGGATGACTATGAATGATGAAGACAAATGGTAAAGAAAACGCAATTGAATAAAGTTAAAGTACAAAAGAGCAGTGGTATTAAACACAATAGTGACCCTTAAAGCGATGAAGCATGTATAGCAAAGGGTTATCGATTCATCGGTGAAGACATACACCATAGAGAAGTGTGTGCTTCAAACAATGGCACATAAGATGATACAACGAAAAGCGGTTGGTTCTTTGAATCTCAACTTTGAAGAGTTGTGTTTTTTTTTTTCATTTTTTCTTTTTTTTATGACCGAGAAATTCATCCTGTTCCAACCCTTAGGGCCAATCGCAGCCTTCATAACTCGATATAATGGGCACTCCATCTATCATTCTCCACTAAAATACCAGGCCTAGTTCACATGGCACAAGGCTTGAATTTGTGACCTTGTCAATTGAACTAAGCCATGGGAATCATAATTATAGTAAATTGGACGTCAAGAATTTGAAATAAGTTATTTTGATTGCAATTTGATTATGATAGTACTTTTTCTCAAAATATTGGTTATGATAGTACTAAAAACATATGTGTCTGCTATTTTAAAGTCTCCCTTAGTAGTACGCTTCACTTCACGCTTTTTGCTTCAATGCCCATGGACTTCGCCGCTTTTGTGCTTTTAGAAACACTGAAACAAAGGTGGACTTAGTACTAGAATATTTCTTCGATGATAGCACTGAACTCTAAACGTGCAGTGCAATATAGGGTCATCCAAAATTGTTTCGCTTCCAAGAAACCGATTACCATGGGGGGGGGGGGGGGGGGGGGGGGGGATATGCAAACAAAAGGGAGAAACCATTTTCTAACTATGTTTTATCAAAATATTTAAGGCAATGTTTTGTCCACGCAATTAGGTGTTTAGGCTAAACTTAGAAGAGTAGCTTTTATCGCCACTACAAAGGTAGAGGAGGTCTCAAAGAAAGTCCAGTCTTACAACTTCAGTTACAAATGTAGGAGGAACGAGTAAGAAGTCGAAGAACCTTAAGGATAAGCAGAGTTATTATGCTTTTAAACTTCAGCGTTTCAAAGCTTGAACTGTTTTTTAATAGGGAGGGAATCGAAAGAACCCAGGAGAAGCAAAATAGGATAGGAAAGGAGCATTTATATTATTATCTATGATAGCAAAGGTAAAGGAGAAGTTAAGTGGAGGATTCTATAAACCATCTAAGCTAGCTTTTGCAAACCCTATAAATTTGAATAGAATGAAGGAGAAAAGAATCCCTAGAGGAAAGGTCAAGGACATGACCTTGTATCAAAAGTATCATACAAGTATATCCTAAGACAACATTTGAAATCAAGCATACCTTCAATGCCTCTCGACAAATAAATGCTATTTGATATTCCTCTAAAGGCTCATCCGTGACATTCATTAAGTCAGCAACACTTCCGCCCCCACAATACTCCATTACTATCTGCCAACAAATTATTGTTTCTCATAAATCAAATAAACTGAAAAGTTCTTGTATAGTTTGCAGACATTATAAAAGGGAAGAAACGGAAATGGAAACACTTGAATAAGACAGCCAGAGCGTGATTAAATTTAAAGTCCAAAGAAATGATGACCCTTCATACCCAAAGGTACTCTTCTCCTTGGTAGCTACCAAGATAGCGAACAACATTTGGATGACTGCACTGCTGCAACATCTCAATTTCACCTCGAATTTCTTCATAGCCTTCCTCCTAAAAGGAAGCAATATATCTATAAATATACAGAGAGACCAACTGAACCACCTGAGATGAACTAATATTAGAGTCTAGAGCACAGAGTAAGCATACCCCTTCAGATAATGATATGACTTTGATGGCAACCATTTCTGAAGTCCTCAAGTCTTGAGCTTTATAAACAGCCCCATATGAGCCCTTCCCTGTGATTATCAAAACCCTCCACTTTCAGCCACTTCACTCATATGTCAATAAACATTACGGTTGGATACTAAAAAAGGTACAAGTGCACCACCAATGTTTTCCAGTCACACAGATCAGCACCATCATCCGATTCTTCTAATATTGCACTTTGTATAACAGAACCAATATCATACTCATTCATAAGATAAGACAAAATTGCTTCACATGAGAATCACATTCACAATTGTAGGATTTTTTGTAGTATTATGTTCAAGACCAACATTATCAGAAGTATCTCGAAACAAGTCGACATTATACAATTATTTGACCTCTCTTGATAAAGAGAAAATGTTTCACCAAGTGCAAAACTACTACAAAGCTCTGCTCGATAATCCGATCTCGCAAAAAATTCACATACATAAATACTCATTATCTCAATCAGCCAAATAATAGAAACTGCTACTACATCTACGTCTCAGTACCAAACATAAGTCTCAGCTATATGAATTCTTAGTATCCGTTCTGCTATATTTGAACCTGTTTCATTCAATGCTCAATAACATTTCTTTTAAGACAATGGCCTATGTCAAATTCAACAGCAGACCAACTCCTATGACTCCTATGCTGGAAGAGAAAGGGATTCCCCAAGCACCTAAGGAAAACCTGGAACTCATACCTGCTGCGATATGGTGGTACTTGGAAAGAGAGAAATAGAAGATGTATTGACCGTTAAAGGAACTCAATCTGGAAAACTAAATCTGATTGTATTTTTGGTTTCTTTCTAGTGTAAGCTGAATATAGTTGAAGATGCAGAAACCTGTTACAGTTCATAGAATCTTTTGTATAGATAGCCAGGATTTACTTTCCTTTTTGCTCCTTTTGAATTTAACTGCAGCACTTTCTTAGTGCTTGTTTTGACATCAATAATACTTACTCTTTCCAAAAAAAGTATCCTTTAAGACAAATTGGGTTCTCAGATAACAAAATTGCATTTACTATAACTAGTGACTGGGTAAAGCATTGTCATGTTTTTCTTGTAGCCCTACTTCGAAAACTTCTCTTTTGAGAAGAGGGCCTATCGAAAACAACCTTTCTATCTCACAAAGGTAGGTCTGCCTACATCCTACACCCTTCCATTTGTGAGATTACACTGGGTGTATTGTTGTTGTTGTGATTGGTAAAGCATGACAAAAGCAGATAATTTACCAAAAAGCATAACAGATAAATTTCACTACTGAAATCATCTCAAAACGATTAAAGAGGGAAACCAAACTTTTACCTAGCTCGTGGAGCAATTCATACTTAGTAGAAGGATCTTCCCTAGTCACACTGTCCGGTATTGAACTCGACGACACCTTACTTCCCTGCGGCCTCAATGTACTGCCTTCCTCCTCAGACATCGCCCCAGTGCCACGATTCCTCTGCCTCCCAATCCCAATCTCCCCTACCGCCTGCATACTAGCCACTGCTCTGCTCATAGTTGATCCAACACCTTCATTACTTCCACTTCTAACAGTTCTCCTCACCATTGTCCCCGAATCAAACTCATTATCCTTCACCACAAACGTGGAAAACCTACCTTCCTCATCCTCATTTTCATCATCCTCGTTTTCTTCATATCTCCTTCTGTAGAAAAAATTAATTCAAAGTTGTATAAAACAAAAATTGGGGAAATTTTCAAAAAAAGACAGTTTTTGAAAATTATTACGCCGCGTAGCCCAATATACAATATTATACAACATTATACATAACGTATCAACTATCAACCTTAATAGTGTATAAAAGGTGTTTATACAATATGAGCTAAATCGGGTAAAACCTCAAAGTATGGGCTACGTAAAATAAATATTTTCAAAAATAGGCATAGAGCGTAATTTCCTTCACCTTGTCACAGGGCTTTTCTCATCCCGATCCCAATACGACATATACCGAGCAGCCTGCTGCTGCGGTTGTTTAGGAGTTGAGAAATTTGAACTTCGATCGGTTTTCACAATCATCGTGCCGGAGATTGATGCCATGTCATCGTCGGAAACGGAATCTTTAGCTCCACCTCCACCGCCGAAGTCTTTAGGGAGACGTTTGAGTAAAGGAGGGAGTGATTCGTCGTCGTTTAGGCCATCCACGACGTCGTCGTCTTTGCAAACCATAGTGGCGTAAATGTCTGGATTGTCCTTTCCGTCGGTTTTATTACGGTCATTATCGTTGTCGTGGATGATGAAGGTGGAGTAAATGTCGGATTGTTTCGCCGTCGCCGGTGGTGGTGGTTTACGAGATCGCCACGATGATGGACGAAATTCCATATTTGACCTCGGTTTGTGAAGTGACTGACTGACGAGGTGTAAGATGGAAGTTGTAGCGATGTATGGTGGCTGTAATTAATTGTACTCCAAATGATTTAACTTTAGATGCGCGCACGGTATTTTACAGTATGTTTTTATGACTACTTATTTTAGCTTTTTGTGTTTTATTTTAGACCGTACCTTTTCATGAATAGATGGTTAATTGCACTAAACATTTCTATAATACTACTGGTATATAGGGTGGGCATGGAACCGTAAGAGATTACCTACCGAAATAGAAATTTCTTATATTGCGATTTTGATATTATGGTATTTGGTATGATATATCGTATGTATTTTTAAAAAGTTTAATATTCAATATGGTATTTGATATTTATTCGATATGGTATAGTTACATATACAATTCATATATATAAACAATATAATACTAACAAGTATATAAACTAGTATAGTACAAAACTAATTGTTTAGACGTTGAAATTTTGAGTAACCTATCTTGATTGAAATGTCATTTTGTGTAACTAATTTTACGAAGGAGATTTATTGTACTTTCTTTTGAATATTATACATGTATAAGGTGTTAGTACGATATAATTGAGATACGTTTTGAATAGCCGAAGTCATAATTTTTTGTCATATGAGTATATGTAAGTCGAAATCGAACAAACTATGGTTACCGATTTAACGTAACGCAAAATATTGAAACCGGACTTAAAAATACTGAATCATACCGAATTAATTTGATATGATAATAATATTATATTTTTAAAAATCGTAATTACGGTACTAAAATTTCAAATACCATATCAAATCATATCATGCCCACCCCTACTCGTAAAACTTAGTTTTAAATATATCCCTATTCTCTATATTTTAAAATTAAATACTTATACCATCTTCTATGCTAGAAGTCTTATGGTTACATTTTCAGGAGGTATATTCGAAATTAAGTATAAAAGGTAGTCTGGTGTATCTAAGCTCCCTCTATATGCGGGTTTGTTGAACGGCCGGATCACAAGGGTTTATTGTACGCAACCTTATCTTGCATTTCTGCAAGAGTCAATTTCCACTGTTTGAACCCGTAACCTCTTGATCACGTGACATCAAATTTACCAGTTACTCCAAGACTCTCCTTCATATTCCAATTAACTATATTAAAATTAAATTAATTACAACTAACTAACATATTAATTTTATTTGATAATAATTTTAAAGCAAAATAATAAATAAAGAAACTAAAATAAAAATGAGAATTTTTTTATGATATTATAATTAACAAAATTACTAGTTTTAATCGAAACAAATTGTTGGAAACGGCAAAATGACACACTAAAGCATGCATTATCGGGATTTGGGAAGAATATCAACGGTGATTTACGCAAATGTCCCATGTTTAGGTTAATAATGAGATTTTATCCTTATTTTTACGAGTTGTATAAATTAGCTATTCAAAAATTACATTTTTAAATAATGTTAGACTCGGTCTAATATTTGCGCAACCTTACCAACAAAATATTAGAATGTCATTTAGCTTTTACAATAACTTACAAAATCTTAAATTGTAGTCTTATATTTTCTCATAATTTTTTTAATTTACTCAAAATCTAAAATGTCCATAAATAAATAAAAAAAAGACTACAGTGAGCAAAAAACATTCTCAATATTTTAAAAACTGAGCAAGGTTTATCTTTTAGCTAAACATAGTCAAAAAAATTAGTCAATTTAGTAAATAAATCTCTTTTTATTTTTCTTGCAACTTATAAACCTTTTAGCAAAATGAAAATATTATGATAAAGCATTAGAACACATTTATAATTGAGTAATTTATTGCAAATCTTAGACGATAATATAAATTTCACCCGTAAAGTTGAACAATATATGAACAAACATTAGACGAGAGTCTATCGTTGCTACTTAATTTAATCTTAATTAGTGTACTTGCCTGCGCTTCACACGGTCGTAGAATAAAATTAAAATCTAAGTGATCACTAATGTCACAATTTTTAACAAATAAATTAATCTTTGCTAGTTAAACATCTTTTCATGATTTTCAATATCCTACAAAAAAAATTAAGTTAAAATTGAAATAGTTCATTAAATTATCTTGAATAAGAAAAACAAAAAATAAAAAAATAATGACAGAAGATTTTTTTTCTTCCTCTAAGATCTTTTTTCAGTAATTTATCTCATAGTTAAATTGGTAACACTTAGATTTGGTAGAATTGATATTTTTCTTTTCTGTCAGATAGAAATTGAAACAAAAGCCAAAAAGGGAAGGAACCAAAAGGAAGAGAAATTAAATTAGAAAAAAAAAAAACAGACCATGTCACTCTTTTTTCCCTTTCCTGTAAAATATGATTCATTTTAGGAGATTATTATTGAACTTGATTCCAATTCATGAAATTTATCTAAAATAGACCAATTCTTATCGCTGTGGAGGTAAAAAAAAAACTATTTCAACTCCTTGAAAAATATCTCATTTTGTGCTCCATGTTAATAACAAAGAAATCAATATGAACTTAGTACAAGATATATATGAGTGAAGTATTGAAGTGTTTACGGTGGGTGATCCAATATTTTAAGGTAATGGGTGCTCACCTTTAACGATAAATAATGATCGTCTAAAAAAGGTTAATTTCCACAAAAAGTTATAGTGTTCAAGTTAGGGAACCGAAAAGGAGGCTAAAGTTAACGTACGCCAATCAACGGCTGATCCAGGATTTTAAGCTTGTGGTTGCTCGCTTCTTTTAATATAAAATCACTACAAGTCACATTATATAAGTGCATAACTATTATAGTTTCAAAAAAAATTAATGAGAAAATACGATTAATATTATTATTACAAAAAAAACTCTTGATTTCTTCAGGAAAAAAATGAATTAGCTTGAAGGATTTATTAGCTTGTCAAAATTTCTCAAAAAAAGAAGAAGAGAACACTAATTTTTTTCTCTTTCTTTGTCACAAGAAAAGTAAATTAAAAAAGTACAATTAGAGGAGAAGGAATCACTAACTTGAGACCAAAATTAAAAAGGAAAAGCCATAAATAAAGTAAAAGAAAAAGAATGAAGCATTTTTATTGGCGAAAAAGAAGGAAAATAACTTCAAAGCAGGAAAAAATGATTTGAGTCTGCAGCAGCTCAACAACATATGCCTTCAACAATGCGCCAAAATCAAAACACCCAACAAGCATTTTGGTCTCTGGGTGCTGATTGTCCAATTTATTAGCATTTCGAAAAGTTTTTATATTATTAACTTATATTATCAAATATACTCTATATATTTAATATAGTATAATTATATTTATAGTAAATATATAATTTTTATTATATTAGTATTTCACATTGTACACACTATATATATTTGTATTAATGAAAAAGATTCCCCGAGAGAGATTAATACATTCATATTATCAAAAGTCAAAACCCTTTTTTTCCTATCAGCGACTGCCTCCCTCGATTTAATCAAACCGCCGGCTGCTTCTTTTCCAGAAGCAACAATTTTCTTTCTGCCTCCCATTATCGAAAGAAACAATTGCTTCTGCTTCTCCCATTCTAGAAAGAAACAATTATAGACCAAACTTGTTGTCTGCTTCTTTAGTCTCGAAAGAAACAATTATAGATCAACCCTGTTGTCTGCTTCTTTCGTCCTTTACCTGAGTACCTCGTGGCAGCAGAAAGTTTCTGCTTTAATAGTTTAATCTCCTCCTTACCCGAGAACCAAAGCAGTGTTTCTTCCTTTTCGAATAAATTGTCGGAAAACAAAATTCTTTGTCTGTTACGGGCCACATAATTCAGGCCCAATTTTCTGGAACCCGTCAATTCGTTCCTGGCCATCCCCAATCCATTTTGGGCCAGGCCTTCTGCACTTTGACTCATCGTCAGCTCGATAATGTGTGGTATATGAATACAACGTCACGTCTTACCTCACCAATAATTCTGATAATCTTACTCAACTGCGCAATTTAAATACTCCACAATCTATTATGGTCGGAAATGATCATCGCATTCCAATTCAAGGGTTTAGCTACACACTAACCCCACAACCGCATCCCCATTTCTCCCAGAATAACGTCTTATATGCTCCTAACATTATCAAAAACTTAATCTCCGTTAAGAAATTTGCCACCAATAATTCTTTATCAATTAATTTTGATCTGTTTGAATTTTCCGTAACGAACCTCCGCAATAGTGAGTGTGATGTCTATCATTTCCTATCCAAGTCCAATGTCAGCGGGAGTTGCGTCCGACCAACTTTAACGGCTTAAACACTAGTGTTCCACATGTTGGAGAATCCGGTTCTTCACACATGCATAATCTACTAAGTAAGTAGATGACCGTAGGGCCAAGGATCGTCAAATTTCGTTGAAAAATGAAAGAGATATTGGTCCACGAAGTGAGGTGTTTGAAGCATGGAAAAGTGTGGTATTGAGATCAATTCTCCCTCATCGGTGGGGGAAGAAAGAATTGTTTTGTTTATAAGTCTCAAGGTTGGCTTGGGGTCCCAAACCCCAAGGGGTATCCCATGTGTTTAAAGAAGAAATGACCTAGATGTGCTTCGGTTCGAGGAAAGCCCATACGCGCGCCTCCGCCGCCCGCCCGTCCCGGCCGGCCCCGGGTATGGGTCCGGGTCCGGGTCCGGGTCACGGGCTGTGGGCTGTGCTTCTTCTGATATTATCTTTTTGGACTAGAATTCTTTCATATGTACAGTTTGGTCCATGAAGTTTCCAGAAAGTCAAATTCGGCAGAGAACTTTTGCTATATGTACAGTTTGATCCATGAAGTTTCAAGAAAGTCAAATTCGGTAGAGAACTTTGTGGCTTCTGGAACAACCATTTATTTTGGCTGAATTAATCTTTCTAAATGTCATCCGTTGCACATCAAATTCACCATTTATTTTGGTGAATTACTACCTTCATTATTGTCATTACTTGGCCAGTAATGACACTTATATGGGCAGTTGGTAAGCCTCTCCTTCAACTATATAAAGGACCATTTGTCACCATTGTTGAGCAACACAAAAACACAAAAACAGAAACGAAAATCAGTTCTTCCTACTACCTTCCAGCATCATTTCATTACTCAAAATTATTCACGGTAGCACTTGAGTTTCCTTTGCTCATTTGTTCATTTGCTATTTTATCTTGGGAGACAATAGTCCAGGACGTAGAAAGGATACATACGGGGCAATATTGTCTTAAAGACGGAGTGCAAACACTCGACTCAGCATACCAAGTTTATCGCAATTCCAGTTTCTTGTAATTCCAGTTTATTATTCAAGTTAATTGTAATTTTAGTTGCTTGTAATACTTAGCAGTTATATATTTTCATTTCCTGCATCATTGTAACCAACAAGTTTAACACAATATTTGCTTACTGTAACTGTTGCAACATGGCTGGAAACATGACTGATTCTGCTGCCACTCAAGGCAACAACGCTCCTGTCCAAGGCAGCAACTCTGTTGCCTTCACTGCTGCTGCCGCTACTATCCAAGGCAGCAACTCTGTTGCCTTCCCCGCTGCTGCCTAAGGCACGTCTGCTGCCTTTACTGCTCCTTCCTCCACATTCCACCATGATCGCCCTGAAAAATCCATGGGCTCAAACTTTAACAGATGACAGCAGAAGATGATGTTCTACTTAACAGTTATGGCATGGCCCGGTTCCTAACGGAAGATCCTATATAAGCTAGAGATGAAATGGACTCTTTGCCTAATGAAACGGGTGAATGGGGCCTTGGTATCCATGTCATTAATGGCATGAAGATGGTTCTTGATGCATGGAATCATAGCGATTTCATGTGTAAGAATTACATCTTCGCTTGTGAGACCCCTCTACACGGTCTATTGCACCGTTGGCACCGCATCAAAAGCGTGGGAAAAGCGCAAAAGAAGTACAACGCATAAGATGCGGGTACTAAGAAGTTCATCGTTGGGAAAATTCTAAAATTCCAAATGGTGGATAGTAAGGCAGTGATGTCCCAAGTCCAGGAATTCCAAATGATTCTACATCACCTGGATTTGGAAGGAATGAAACCAAATGAGCAGTTTTTGGTTGCATCGCTGATTGAAAAGTTACCTCCTTCGTGGAATGAGTTTATGAGTTACTTGAAACTCAAGACAAAGGAGATGACCTTTGAAGAACTTATTATCAAACTCCAAATCCAGGAAGATAATAAGAAGGCATTGCCTAGGGGTAAACAACCTGCTGAGGCAAAGGCAAATCTGGTTGAGGCCAAAGGAAACTCAAGCAAGAAGGGGAAGTTCCAGAAAGACGGCAAGGCTCACGCAGCGGAGATGTTCAGAGGTAACTGTCACCACTGTGGGAAACCTGGTCATAAGATCAAGGAATGTCGCAAGCTCAAGACTGAGCAACAACAGAAAGCCAAGGCTAAAGGCAAGGCGCATGCTAACGTCGTCAAGGACACACTCCTGGATGAAATAATTGAGGAGTTCTCGGCAGTGGTGCTAGAAGCAAACCTGGTTGAGAATTCGATGCAGTGGTGGATGGACACATGTGCTACCAGACACATCTGTTCCAACAGAGATGCCTTCTCCACATACACACCGGTTACCGATAAGAAGTTGTTCATGGGCAACAACGCTTTGTCTGACGTGCTGTGGGTAGGAAAGGTGGTCCTGAAGATGACTTCCAGAAAGGAGCTCACTCTGAAGGAAGTGATGCATGTCCCTGATATTAAAAGAAATTTAATTTTAGGACCTTTATTGGTTAATGTTGGTTTTAGGCTAGTGTTTGAATCCAATAAGTTTGTACTCACTAAGAATGACACTTTTGTGGGGAGAGGCTTCGTCTGTGAAGGCCTCTTCAAAGTAAATGCCATGTCTATAATGCGTCCAAGTAATAAAGTTGAACCTTCTTCTTATTTGCTCGAGTCTTCTAATTTATGGCATCATAGATTAGGACACGTTAACTACAAGTCTATCCAAAGGCTGGTAAAGATGGAGTTGTTGCCGTCTATCAACGTAAACCCTCAACATAAGTGTGAGGTGTGCGTAGAGGCAAAACTCACCAAGCTTCCTTTTCGATCCGTCGAAAGGAATATCGTTCCTCCAGAACTTATTCACACAGATATATGTGATTTGAAGTTCGCACAAACTAGAGGGGAAACAAGTACTTTGTGACATTCATTGATGATAGCACAAGGTATTGTTACATTTACTTGTTGAAAAGTAAGGATGAAGCCTTTGAAGCGTTCCGACGTTACAAATCAAAAGTTGAGAACCAACTAAGCCTGCGGATTAAATCCATTCGTAGCAATAGAGGGGGAGAATACGTAGCGCCATTTGAGGAATACTATGCCCAAGAAGGCATTGTTCATCAAACGACGGCTCCATACTCACCTCAATTGAACGGTGTGGCGGAACGTAAGAACCGCACATTGAAGGAAATGATGAATGCCTTGCTCATCAATTCCGGTCTTCCCCAAAACATGTAGGGAGAAGCCGTCCTTACCGCTAATACGATTCTTAACAAAGTCCCACATAAGGGTAAGGACAAAACTCCATATGAATCATGGAAGGGAAAGAAACCCACCTATAAATTTTTTAAGGTGTGTGGTTGTTTGGCAAAGGTTGAAGTACCCAAGCCAAAGCATGTCAAGATTGGGCCTAAGACTGTAGATTGCATATTCATCGGATATGCAAATAACAGTAGTGCTTATCGCTTCGTAATGCATAAGTCAGATATTCCAGATATCCACCAGGGTACAATAATGGAATCAAGGAATGCTCTATTCTTTGAAGGTACCTTTCCTAGAAAGGAAAAAAACATAACATCTCGCAAACGAAGTTATGAATAAAGATCTTAAGAATCGGGAGTCGTTGACGGCCCGAATCTAGATGGTTCAGATCTAGCGGATCTCGAGATGGCTGAACATCTGAAATCTAGTGTTCCAGATTCTCAGAACTTGGAGACTCCAGAAATGGATCTAAGGCAAAGTAAAAGGGCCAAGAAGGATAAATCCTTCGGTCTTGACTTTGTAGCTTATATGGTTAACGATGAACCAAGGACAATTGCTAAAGCGTTGTCAACTCCAGAAGCACCGCTCTGAAAAGAAGCTATTGAGAGTGAAATAGACTCTATTCTGCATAACCATACTTGGGAGTTGGTTGATCTTCCTCCGGAAAATAAACCGTTGGGTTGTAAATGGATACTCAAACGGAAATGTAAAGCAGATGGGTCTATAGACAAGTACAAGGCCAGGTTGGTAGTCAAGGGCTATCGGCAGACAAAAGGTCTTGACTACTTTGACACATACTCCCCGGTATCTCGGATGACATCCATACGGGTATTCATTGCGATCGCAGCTTTGCGAGACCTTGAGATACATCAAATGGATGTCAAAACAGCATTCCTAAATGGTGATTTGGAAGAAGAAATTTATATGGACCAACCCGATGGGTATATGGTTCAAGGGCAAGAGAACAAAGTCTGTCGGCTTGTCAAATCTCTGTACGGGCTGAAACAAGCCCCGAAGCAATGGCACGAAAAAATTGATAGTACTCTACTATCGAAGGACTTCGCCATTAATGAGTGCGATAAATGTGTCTACACGAAAGGTAACTCTGACTCATTCGTTATGATATGTCTATACGTAGATGGCATGTTGATCACAGGAAGCAGTCCTATGGTAATCCTAGAGACTAAGAACATGTTGAAACAATGCTTCGACATGAAGGATATGGGTATCGCAGATGTCATCTTAAGGATAAAAATCTCTAAGACGTCTGACGGACTGGTCTTATCTCAGTCTCACTACATCGAGGATGTTTTGAGAAAGTTCGAGATGTTAGACTATTCACCGATAAAGTCACCAATGGATACAAATCAAAAGCTTGATAAAAATCTTGGTGCACCCGTATACCAGGAGCGATATGCACATGTGATTGGTAGTTTGATGTATATAACAAACTGCACCCGACCTGATATTGCTTATGCAGTCAATAAGTTGGCTAGGTTTACCCGTAATCCGAGTGATGATCACTGGAAGATGTTGAATCGAGTATTACAATACTTGAAGTATACGTTAACTTTCAGGTTACATTATTCGAGATATCCAGCTGTACTAGAGGGGTATAGTGATGCAAACAGGATATCTGATATAGAGAACACCAAGTCCACCAGTGGGTATGTATTTACAATTGGTGGTGGGGCTGTGTCTTGGAAATCCTCTAAGCAAACTTGCATCGCCCGATCCACAATGGAATCGGGGTTTATCACTTTAGACAAAGCAAGAGAAGAATCTGAGTGGCTTCATGACTTCTTAGAGGATGTTCCATGTTGGAACAAACCCGTACCTTTGGTAATGATCCACTGCGACAGCCAGTGGGCTCTAGAAAGGGCAAAAATTCTATGTACAACGGCAAGTCTCGTCATATTCGACGGAGGCATAAGATCGTTAGGCAGCTGATCACCACGGGTATAATATCCATCGATTACATTAAGTCAAATGATAATATAGCAGACCCGCTGACAAAGGGCTTACCCAAGGATCAGATGGTCTGCATGTCTAGGGGAATGGGCTTAAAACCCAAAGTATAAGGACCAATACGGTGGTAACCCAACCTTACTAACTGGAGATCCAAATAATTTGGTTCAATGGGATAACTAAGCTGTAAAGGTTCAGTTGATCACTTCAGTGGAAGCATGAGCACTTAGGATAGTGATTTCTGTAAAGAAACACCAAATCCAAAGCCGTTCCCGCGAAAGACGTTAAGTGCTATCTGCAGTATGAGTAAAGGTTAAGTTTTCAAAACCTTTAATGATCCTCAATAGTTGAGGTTAGGTTTTGGGAAACTTTTAATGATTCCTAACACTTGTGAAGTGGGGTATAGCAGGATACCTTGTAGGAGACCACCTATTTAAGTGCGAGGACGGGCCGCCTCAAATGAACGCACTTAAGAATCCAAGAAGTTGTCCATGGCCACAACGGACAAAACATTACGAAGAAGAGAGTAAGGGAATTTGTTATGTTAGTACTATTGACTTGGCTTACACTAAACACTGACGGTTCAAGACATCACGTTCACTGCGCAGTAAGTAAGTCCGATGATATTTAACTATGAAAGGTTCAAAGCTGAAGCTACCTCTCCTTATGCAATATCGGTCCGCTGAAATATTGATGGAAATGAAAAGGCACCATGTGAGTGCGCCAAAAACTCTTTCAAGAGGGGATTGTTGGAAATTTGCCTTTGGCGGGAGTTGCATCCGACCAACTTTAACGGCTTAAACACTAGTGTTCCTCATGTTGGAGAATCTGGTTCTTCACACATGCATAATCTACTAAGTAAGTAGATGACCGTAAGGCCAATGATAGTCAAATTTTGCTGAGAAATGAAAGAGATATTGGTCCACGAAGTGAGGTGTTTGAAGCATGGAAAAGTGTGGTATTGAAATCAATTATCCCTCATCGGTGGGGTAAGAAAGAATTGTTTTGTTTATAAGTCTCAAGGTTGGCTTGGGGTTTGGGACCGCAAGGGGTATCCGATGTGTTTAAAGAAGGGATGACCTAGATATGCTTCGGTTCGAGGAAAGCCCATACGCGCGCCTCCACTGCCCGCCCGTCCCGGCCGGATATGGGTCCGGGTCCGGGTCACGGACTGTGGGCTGTGCTTCTTCTGATATTATCTTTTTGGACTAGAATTCTTTCATATGTATAGTTTGGTCCCTGAAGTTTCCAGAAAGTCAAATTTGGCAGAGAACTTTGTGGCTTCTGGAACGTCTAGCACTCAATTCAGCCATTTATTTTGGCTGAATTAATCTTCCTAAATGTCATCCATTGCACATCAAATTCACCATTTATTTTGGTGAATTACTACCTTCATAATTGCCATTACTTGGCCAGTAATGACACTTATGTGGGCAGTTGGTAAGCCTCTCCTTCAACTATATAAAGGACCATTTGTCACCATTGTTGAGCAACACACAAACACAAAAACAGAAACGAAAATCAGTTCTTCCTACTACCTTCCAGTATCATTTCATTACTCAAAATTCTTCGCGGTATCACTTGAGTTTGCTTTGCTCATTTGTTCATTTGCTGTTTTATCTTGGGAGACAATAGTTCAGGACGTAGAAATGATACATACGGGGCAATATTGTCTTAAAGACAGAGTGCAAACACTCGACTCAGCATACCAAGTTTATCGCAATTCCAGTTTCTTATAATTCCAGTTTCTTATAATTCCAGTTTAATATTCAAGTTAATTGTAATTTCAGTTGCTTGTAATACTTAGCAGTTATATATTTCCGTTTCCTGCATCATTGTAACCAACAATATGTGCTTCCCAAAATGAGCTGGGCCCCACCTCGAGGTTGTTTGCTAGAACAGAGGCTTCAACCTCGTTACAGAAAAAGAAGACATTGTCATGGCTGTTGAGAGGTTATATTAATGGCGGGCACTTAGAGAATGCTGCGGAAACAGTGATTAAGATGCTTGACTTGGGCTTGTGTCCAGATTTTCTGGACAGAGCAGCTGTGTTGTGGAGACTAAGGAGAACAATTCAACAATCTGGAAGCTTGGAAATTTACCTTAACCTTTGCAAACACCTTTCGGATGCGATTTTGATTGGACCATGTCTTGTATATCTGTATATAAAGAAACATAGACTTTGGATAATAAGGACGCTTTGAGCAAATCGGAGAAGCTGCTGCCTGTTCTGAAGCTATAGAAGACGGTGCTCTTGTTTGTTGCAAGCTATGATGTGGAGTCAATTTCTCAAATAATCACTTGACTAATAGTTGTTATTTTAGAAAGTCACTTTTTAAAACTGAAATCAAGAAGAAAGACCGACTTTTTGAGATAATAACTATTAGTTGAATGACCATTTGAAAATCAACCCCTTTGTATGTGTATAATATGTATAGTTTTAGATGATTTGAGAACCGTACAGTAAATGAGTGAGCAAGATATTGGCTGCTGGTTCGATTTAGATGTCCATAATTGCAGGACTGAGCATCTTGTTCTTAAGTTCAAGATTGTATAATATAATGTACATGTAAAAGTACTCCATTACCTCCCACGTTGTGAGAAATAATAAACAATGCCCTATTTTTCAAGTTTGGAGTGTTGGAAATTAGCCTTTGGCGGGAGTTGCGACCGACCAACTTTAACGGCTTAAACACTAGTGTTACGTATGTTGGAGAATCCGGTTCTTCACACATGCATGGTCTACTAAGTACGTAGATAACCGTAGGGCCAAGAATCATCAAATTTCATTGAGAAATGAAAGAGATATTGGTTCACGAAGTAAGGTGTTTGAAGCATGGAAAAGTGTGGTGTGTGATCAATTCTCCCTCATCGGTAGAGGAAGAAAGAATTGTTGTGTATATAAGACTCGAAATTGGTTTGGGGTTTGGGACCCCAAGGGGTATCCCATGTGTTTAAAGGAGGGAGGACCTAGATATGCTTCGGTTCAAGGAAAGACCACACGCGCGTCGCCGCCGCCCGTCCTGTCGGGTTCCGGGGCCTCGGGGCGTTGGCCTTCTGATATTATCTTTTGGGCCAGAGAAATTTTCCAGAAGTACATGATCCCAGAAGTTTCAGATGTACAGTTTGGACCAGAATTCTTTCAGATGTACAGTTTGGTCCCTGAAGTTTCAAGATGTACAGTTTGGTCCTTGAAGTTTCAAGATGTATTGTTTGGTCCCTAAAGTTTTCTAGAAAGTCAGAATTGGGCAGAAGAGAACAGAAACGCCAAGCACTCAATTCAACAATTTATTTTGGATGAATTACTTCTCCTATAATGGCCAATCCGTTGGTCTTTCACCATTTATTTTGGTAGCTTTACTACCTCCATAATTGCCATTATTTGGCCAATAATGGCTGTTATGGGGTAGTTAAACAACCCCTCCCTCATCTATATAAACACCCCTTACACCATTGTTGAGCATCATATATACTACACGAAAATACACAAGCAAAAACAGTTATTCCTACAACTTCCAATCATCATTTCGTTACTCAATATTTTTCACGGTAGCTCTTGAGTTTCCTTTGCTCAAGTGTTCCATTGTTGTTTTATCTTGGGAGACGAATTGTCCAGGACGTATAAATGATACATACGGGGCAATATTGTCTTAAGGACAGAGTGCCACACTCGACTCAGCAATAACAAAACAGTTTCCAGTTTTACTTCTTCAACAAAATTGTAATTTCAGTTTTGTTGTTCTATTGTAATTTTCAGTTCTTGAATTACTTTGCAGTTACTTGTAATTTCCGTTTCCTGCAACCTTTGTAAAAACCAACATGTAGTTTGTTGTCCTGGCATTGCTTTTCCTGTAATCTTCCACCTCAATTTATATATGCTATTAAAAGACGTGAATAATGAAAAGTGAAGTTAAGAAGCAACAAGCCATCAACAACAACATATCAAATATAATATCACAAGCGTAGTCTGGGAGAGTGGGATACACAAACCTTATTCCTACTTTCATGGGATAAACATGTTGTTTTCGATATACTCTGTTCAAGAAAACTGTTTTTGAAAACTAATTTGAAAATAACGCAAGAATAAAAAGCTAAGATGAAAATATTGAATATAAAAGTAAAGTTAAGCAAGTCTTATAAATTAATTAGTAGCTGGAACTCAAATTAATATATTTGACCAAATTTAATAGGTTAGGGACATTAGGTATGAGATAACATTGATAGCATTTTTACTCCAATAAGTAGGAGGAGGAATTTTTGAGCCAAATTTAATAGATTAGGAGAATTTGGGACTATTAAAGCATTTTCAATTCTTTAATTTTGAAGGATTGAAGCCAAAAAAATATGAAGCTTCAAAAAATATTTCTTACTGTTACAAGATATAGGTCCCTTCATTAAAAAAAAGAGGTGTGTGAACAGTTTTTTATTTTATTTTATTACCACTAGAGTGAAAAGAATTACTCCTTGAGAAAGGGGTAAAAGAAAAAATAAAACGAAACGCCATTTCAATATTGGTGCTCTTCCTTTGTATGAACTATTAAATTATGCTTATTTTCGCGTTTTGCAATCTCATTTTTGCCCACTAACTGTTTGTGAAAATGCCTCAACCAATTTTTCGATTATGCGAATCATGTTGATATATGTTGGTGGGTCCTTGAAGTTTATGTAATTGGTTTGAGGAATTAATGATCTTGATTTCAAAAAAAAATCCCTTTAAGATTTGCAAGATGATGATTTTTGCCCACTAAGTGTTTGTGAAAATGCCTCAACGAATTTTTTGTTTACCATTTGGGCGAATCATGTTAATATATGTTGGTGTGTCCTTGAAGTTTTATGTAATTGCTTTGAGGAAATTAAGGATTTTGATTTCAAATTTTTGTTTCCTGGTTCAGTTTTTTTTTTTTTTTTTTTTCAGAATTGGGTTGCCATGATACAAGATAGTCGTCTTCGGTTGAAAGGGTGGCAGCAGGCTGCTGTTGCACTTGGTTCTGCGGTGGGTGCGTTGTTAGATCCTCGAAGAGCAGATCTTATTGCTGCTTTGGGCGAGACTATGGGGAAACCAGCTTTTGATAGGGTTCTTGAAAGGATGAAGAAGAGCCCCGAAGGCAGAGTAAGGCCTTTTTACTTATTTATTTATTTAATTCATTTTCAGTTGAATGTAATGACTGCTCGTCATTTATATATTTGATTTGCTCTTCCCATCACATTGGCTGAGTAGTCTTTATTCTTTAAGAAATACTCCTATATATATATATATATATATATATTGTGAAAGGTTCTTTGTAATGTAATTTAAAAGGTGTTTGTGATTACTCCGTTTGGTTCGAACGTCCATGAACTACAACATAGAATTAAATATGCGAACTTATTAAAAACGATTTTCTGAAAAACTTTTTTTTAGCAGAGGATCTTTCGGAAACAACTTCTTTACCCCACAAAGGTAAGGGCAAGGTCTACGTACACCACCCTCTCCGGACCCCTCTTGTGGGAATATACTGGGTATTATGTTGTTGTTGTTTAGCAGAAAGTGGATATCACTTGCAATTATTTTTATTCTTGTATTAGAATGAATAACACTTCCTTTGATACTTTTTAAGAGTGGTCTGACTAACATTGCATGGACTTTCCATTTGTGGTGATGTACCTCAAACATTTATGAGTATAGGCACTGAACGTTGATCCTTCGAATAATTTGTAGCAACTTATAATTGAAATGCACCTTTACTATGTGGTGGTGGTCACTCGTGAACCTTATTGAGAACTCACAAAGAGCACCAGTTTTGAGGATCTTTCACTCCCTCCTTACTCTGTACTGGTAGCCAATGAAGATATGAATTGCCATAATTCGGTGGACCAGAACCAACTGGTTTCTGATAAATGAAGACATTACTTTCGTACTCCTACCCTTTGCAAGCAGTCTATTGAAATCAAATTCCCAGTATTATGAGAAGAATGATCACCTAGTTCTTCAAGTGCCAATTTAGGGATATCTACTTGCCTCAATTGACTGACAAGTTACTGCAGTTTGTACTCCTTACTATGTGCTGCAAGCTCTTGAACTATTTTGTAGCAGGTTTAGATTGTCTCATGCATCACTCATTTTGAACGACATCAAGTTTGATTGTGCATTCGTTAACCATAGTCATCATGACTAGTACTATCTTGAAAGACCCTCAAAATTTAAAATTCAATTGGATTAATTTAATTAAAAATGCTATTAGATCACTAATGTTAGTCAAGTTCGTGGACGTATAAACAAAGTACTGTCTTGTAAGACCCTAAAAAGAAATTTCAATTTCCTCGAAAGGTACCAATATCTTCATTCCAGCTTCAATGTTTCATTACTTGAGCTGGAGCAGCAGCAATTATAGCCTGTTTAACATCCTTGCTATGTGGCAGCATTACTCCCCATCTGTCCTCTTTTATCTCTGGTGGAATTGACATCTTTCGCATCTTATTTTCTGCCTCTCTTAATGCTCCCTGATACTCTCCCGCAATTCTTCTCACTGGGTCAGCTGCATTTTCAAATCTTGTTCTCTTAAGACCTTCCGGAAACAGGGTAGTCACAGGCTCCTTGACAAACTTGGATGAATAAAGTGGTGGAGCGTCAATATTAAGTAGGTTCCCATGAAAAATATCTGGCTTCAAACTCTTTTGCACAGGAGGGACTGTCTGTATCGCCGCGATGAAGTTAGAGCTGATGTTCTCATTAGTAATTCATCCCGAGGTTGGCATGACTTGGCATTAGTCAAGGTGATATGTTCCTTGCCAGGCTGAGGCTCTGCCAGATAGCAGAGGAGTTCAAGAAGACATCAAACAGCTTGCTTTATTCAAAACTATCACCACCTTTATTCATTCTTGAGATGGGAATCTACATCTCTAGGTTCATCTGCCAGTGCTGGTTTAACTCCAAAGTGCCTTTTTCCTCACCAACTTTATCATGCAAATACCCAAATTGCACATCTTTGTTGTTTTTTGGTGCAATCACTAGTGCCCTCCTGTAAGCATCCCCTGCTTCAATGTGGTTATTTTGCTGCATCAGCACCCACCCTAAGATTTCATCATCTTTTGGAACCTTTGTATCACTTGCACCATGTACCAGACTGAAAGTAGTGTGAACCTGCCCGTAGCTGTTTAAGGCAAGTGCCCCAGTGTTGAGGTACATCTAGGTACAACTTTAGTGCCTTGATAGCTTGATGTAAGGCTCAGTTAGGGGCTTAATTATGCAGTGAACAACGTGGCTCAAGCAAAAGCTAGGAAACTTTTTACTGCATCTTTCTTCTCTTTTGCCTTTTTAACGGGGAAAAGGGCCACAAATGCCCTCAACTATGGGAAATAGAACAACTTTGCCCTCAGTTTGAATACTCATTATCTAATTTAATAGAGTACTCATTATTTCATTCTATCAGTTTTTAAGTTTCCTATAATTAGTTTGAACTTTGAAGAATATTTCGTCTAATGATTGTAGTTAATTAGTTTGAACTTTGAAGAATATTTCGTCTAATGATTGTAGTTTTGGATGTATTTACACTTGTACCTCAGGAGATACTGTTGGAGCGACCTCGTGTGATCTCTACAAAAGTGGGACATGCGTGGGACCTACCTGATAACACTTTTGGGGCTGCATATGCAAGGTTTATGGGATCTAGGAACTTTTCACCTGATGATCGTCCACCAGTGCGATTCATGGAAACTGAAGAGTTGGCATATGTAGCTATGTGTGCTCGCGAGGTGCATGATTTTTGGCACACCCTTTTTTACGCCTTCCAACAAACCTGATCGGAGAAACAGCACTAAAGGTGATTGAGTTTGAACAGATGCTGCTCCCCATGTGTTTGATGTCTGTGCTAGGGGGTACAGCAAGGTTTAGTGACAAGCAAAGGAGCTTGTTCTACCAGCATTACTTCCCATGGGCGCTTAAGGCTGGAGCTCGTAGCACAGATCTTATGTGTGTATACTATGAAAAACATTTTCACAAGGATTTGGAAGATGTTCGCCGCAAATGGGGAATAATTCCAGCTCCACCTCCTCCAAGGCCAAATGCAACAATTGTTGCACCTCTTTGAGAGGAACTGAATCTGTTACCGACTTTCCATGCGGTTTACTCTATACAAACAAATGTAAATATTTACTGTGTAGTAACACGAAGGCGGAGCATCATACTTGAAGACCTGTTGCAGTTGTCTTGTTTCCTAAGTGCAAACCTTTTAGGTTTATATGAGCTATTTTCTTTTGCTCATTTCCATTTGGTTTAGTTGTTTGTACTTGTTAGTGTTTAGGGGGGGGGGGGGGGGGGGATAAAGTGCTCTTCTTATCGCGACATGGTCATGGAACCAACCGAATGCTTGCTATGAAACTATCTTACAACTATATCAATTTTAAATCTTTTGTAGTTTTTGTTATAAAAATAGTTTGCAATGATATAATAGTTGTTCCACTCGATAGATAGAAGTCGTGAGAGGAGCTTAGATTTCAACTAGTCATAGTAATGCATATTGACATGAAATCTCTCTTTCCATTGCCAGCTAGGATAATCTAACATATATTACCCGTTTTTTAGATCTTTTTATTTTCATAAAAAAAAGTTGATTATTACCCAAGCTTCACATAAAGTCCTAAAAAAAATTGGGGGCTAGAGAGGATTAAGATAATCACTTCAGCAAATAGTAGTGTTGGTTGATATGAAATGCAGTTGCCCAAAATCTGATCTGAAACTATCAATTATATGCAAGCACAAAATTGAAATTTAGGCAAGAAAAGCTTGTTCAATCAAATGATCAATTAACAAAAGTGACATTACATTCGATAGTAACTTTAGATTCATGGGTATCAACTGGGACTTTGGACCGAAGCTTATGCAACTAACACTCCACAACAATCTGAAGTACTCTCAAATTACAATTACAATCACAATCACAATCACAACATAGTCGAAAGACAAAAGGTAAAGAAGTGATAAAACAATTATCCAACTGTAGATTGGAGAATTCCTTAGCTGCTGCCATCGCCGAAAAGATAACCCAAAGAAGATCCACCACCAGGAGCAGCATGGATTTTGGTAGATGGCCGGTCCTAAATCAAGGTAATAGCCCCAGTTAAATCTAGACACATTTATCTAGTAATCAACGGCATGATATGATTATACAAGACAAGAATTAACAAGATCTATTCCATTACAAGAATGTCAAAATTATTACATCATATTTCAATGGCAACTGACACATCGTTTCCAGCTAGGAACTATGGCATATTTTATCTGAACGGGATTCTAAAATGGCAAGCAAATGCCACAGATAAATCTCAAAAAATCCACAACGATATATTATAAGTTAGTCAGGGCAGCAGTCCAAAAAGCGCAAGGTTACAAAATAATTCTCCACTTCACAACAGGAGAGTTTACATCAATAGAATGTCCTAGCAGCTTATCCTAACCTGAAACACATAGCCAGTGAGACCACCTATGGTTGCAACAACATAAGATGCATACTAACTCATAGACTGATGTCAATGTATCATTTGAGCAAAATGTAATCAAGAAATTCATGACAGGAAAGCCAATACAAGTTCAATACTTGATAGATCCACAAACAATTGGTCACCTGGCTAATACATCCTATATTAAGCCAATTCTATTATCTTTTCCGTACTACCTATTGATATGGCAGATATGGATGGATCTTCAGATTGCATCGCACTGCCTCACCTAATTTTAATATATACGCAAAAATCTTGATTTATCTACAAGAGCACATAGCTGAACAGCATACATCTTACAATTTGTATTATTTCTACCCTTGCAAAAAATTCCAACTTTAAATATCCTCATTAATGCCTTTTCAAGGCTAGATAATTGATAACATTAGAATCAATAATGCAAGGGTTTAACTAGACTTTGCTGATGGAAGCCCCAAGCATCTCAAGCAATCAGGTCCTTCCTGACATACATTCCTCGCGACCTTGTAATTGGTATGAAGAGGGAACTTTGAAGTTGTCTTTGATTCTACCTAAGCTGAGTTGTGATCATCAATTGTTTCCGAAATACCAGACTTTTATTTGCGAATGATGAGAAGGCAAGCTATCTATATTACTCTTTCGAACAATCAAAATATTTCTCCAGCAAAGCATGAAAATGAACCAGACAAGCATTTCAAATGACATCATACTAGTTGACATGAGGGAATACCGTGATAAAGTTGCCTGTGTTTTGACCATCTCCCCTGTTCTTCAAAGCAGTGCTCTGAATACCAGCAGGAATCTGCTTAGTAGCATCAACAGCAGGCTTTGAAACTGGTTCTTTATTTATTGCCTGCCCTTCACTTTGAACAGCTTGGGCATTTGCCGTGGTTGATTTTGGTGCCTCACCACTCCCAAATAAGTATCCCAGTGAACTTTGCCCTCCTCCATAGCTGACTCCACGACCCATATCTCCAATTCTCTCTTGTTAAAGAGTTCGAGGAATAACCTGATTCAAGAAACTAGCAAGATGATAGAAGTAGGCCATATGCAAAAGATAAGTGCAAGACTTTCAGATAAGTCAGTGAAGATGAAATGCACCAAGTTACAACAGAAAACAAGAAGCACGGCAGATATTCAAACAACAGAAATGAGGAAAGCCATTATACTTTGAGAATTAGTGGAGACTCTGTCGTTCTTACTAGTCTATTTATCATTCAGAAAAGGAACATCACTGAAGTTGATTAGAATCTTCTTGTAACCATATGAAGTCCACTATGATAAGGCTGGTAGAAACAATGACTAACCAAGAAAATAGTATAGAACTTTAAAAGTTTTGAAGTCTTCATTGTTCATTTATGTTAGAATAGGAATAGGATTTGAGATGTAAAAGGGCTTAATGTAATAATGTAGATACATAATTCAATAATATATTTTTCTCCCGTAATTTCTCACATGGTATCAGAGCACATGGTATCAGAGCATTGGTGAGAAACATCCGAAAAATATAGTCACAGTGCCGTGCATCAATTCCAGCAAATGTACTAGCTACTATTTGCGTCAGCGGCGTCTTTCCTTCAGAGTTTGCGAAAATAAACATTGTTATCAGACTCAGAAGGCTCCCGCGACCAAACCCCAATCAGCACCGTCGAGAACCGACGATCCACGCGCCTCCACGCGGCGATCAGAAGGTCGCCGGTTCCGGCTAGATCTGCCCACGCGCCGACGCGTGAGGCCACTTTCCGACGAGTTTTTAGGCTATTCCTTTTCTGATAGATTCTCCCAGTCAATGCGAGCCTATCCATATATTTTCTTTTGGATTCCGATCATCGGAACTATTTTCCGGCGCCAACAGTCCTTTTTCTGGAGAGGTTGAATTTTTTCAAGATTTCAGATCTGGTTTTCCGGCTTGTCCCTTTGATTTCAACTTTTAGGATACTTTGAAGTCAAATTTTCCAATATGTCTTTCGGGTATGATATTTTTGGCTCCAAAAACACTAGAATTAGAACTTCAAGCCCTATGATTACTTCTGAACCATTAATGAAAAGTTCAAACTATTTAGCTTGGGCTTCCTCGGTAGAGTTGTGGTGCAAGGGTCAAGGTGTTCAAAATCACTTAACGCAAAAGACTATTGTGATTAATGAAAAAGCAGAGGCTAGTGAGACAGAAAAGATCAAAGCACAGTGGGAGAAGGTTGACGCTCAATTATGTAGTCTCTTGTGGCGATCTATTGATCCCAAGTTGATGCCCTTGTTTCGTTGCTTCCAGACATGTTATTCAGTTTGGAAAAAGGCTCGTGCTTTATACACTAATGACATATTTCAATTTTATGATGTGATATTTCGGATGACCAACTTAAAGAAATAGGAATCAGATATGTCTACTTACTTAGGACAAGTATAGGCAGTCACGGAGGAATTTGAGCAATTGATGCCAGTCACTACGAACGTTGAAAAATAACAAGAGCAAAGACAGATATTGTTTCTAGTTCTTACACTTACTGGACTTCCTACTGACCTTGATTAGATACGTGATCAGATTTTGGCTAGTCATACGGTTCCTACAATTAATGAACTATTTTCTCATTTGCTTTATCTTGTTGCGCCTCCTAATCACACAGTGGTTCTATCACCAACCGTTGACTCCTCTGTTCTCGCATCTCAAACCATAGAGAATCAAACATCTCATTATATATGGATAATCGACGAGGTCGTTTTGAAAAATCTCGAACTAAGTATAGTTATTGTCATAAGTTTGGACACTCGCGAGGTATGTCATGCTCTACATGGTCCACTACCCAATGATGTTCAATGTAGTCATTGTCATATGTTTGGCCACACTCATGATGTATGTCGTGCTCTACATGGTCAACCACCCAACAATGCTCATGTTGCTCAGACTGACACAGGAAATTCGAGGCTTTTATCTTAAGGAGAATATAATGAGTACCTTCAGTATCGAGCAAATAAGCAGACATCTCCACAAGTAGCCACGGATTCTCAGCCTAATACTTATGTTGCTGGTAATTACTTCGCTTGTGTTTCACAGTCTAGTATCCCTCCATCGTGGGTCATTGACTCAGGCGCTTCTGATTATATTTCTGGGAATAAATCACTTTTGTCAAATATTATTTATTCACAGTCCCTTCCTCCGGTTACTTTAGCCAATGGGATCCAAACAAAACCAAGAGGGGTTGGACAAACTAATCCTCTATCTTCTGTCACTCAAAACTCTGTTCTTTATGTCCCTGGTTGTCCATTTAATATTGCACCTGTCAGTCGTTTGACACATGCCCTAAATTGTGTCATAATTTCTTGATGATTCTTTTGTTATGCAGGACCATATTACGGGACAGGTGATTGGTGCAGGATATGAATCACAAGGTCTCTACTATCTTACCTCTCCTACTTCCTCCACATCATGCTCCATTACAGATCCTTCGGACTTAATCCATAAACGATTGGGACATCCGAGTCTGTTTAAGCTACAAAAAATGGTGTCTAGTTTGTCTAGTCTGTCCAAATTAGATTGTGAGTCGTGTCAACTTGAAAAATACATTCGCACTACCTTTCCACATAGTGCTGAGAGTTGTGCAGAGTCTAATTTTCAATAGTTCATTCTAATATTTGGGGTCCTAGTAGAGTCAGTTCACCTTTAGAATTTCGTTATTTTGTTAGTTTCATTGATGATTTTTCAAGATGTACTTGACTATTCTTAATGAAAGATCGTTCTGAGTTATTCTCTATATTGAAGAGTTTTTGTGCTGAAATACAAAATCAATTTAGTGTTTTCTATTCGTACTTTTCGTAGTAATAATGCCTTAGAATTAAATCCTCCCAGTTTCAGTAGTTTATGACACCAAGGAATTATTCATCAAACATCTTGTCCCTACACCCCTCAGCAGAATAGGGTAGCAAAAAGGAAGAATATGCATCTCATTGAGACTACTTGCACTCTTCTCATTGAATCTCATGTTCCGCTGCGTTTTTGGGGCAATGCAGTTCTCACGTCTTGCCATTTAATTAATTGAATGCCCTCATCTTCTAATCATAATCAGATTCCATATTCCATAGTATATCCTCAGTCATCTCTGTACTCTCTTCCTCGTATTTTTGAGAGCACATGTTTTTTGCATTACCTAGCTCTGGAGATAGATAAATTAGCTCCTCGCTCTCTTAAATGTGTCTTTCTTGATTATTCTCGGGTTCAAAAAGGGTACCGTTGCTTTTCACCTGATCTCTGTCGATATCTTATATCTGCTGATGTCACATTTTTTAGTCTCAACCTTACTTTAGGTCTCCTTTTGATCATTCCGATATTTCTGAGGTCTTACCTATACCTCAAGTTTTTTTACCTACACCAGCCTTTGAGAAATCTACAGTTACTTCTACATCTCCAGTCACAGTGCCACCACTTCTGACTTATCATCGTCGACCGCGTCTACTATCAGACCCAACATCAGGTCTAGATAATTCATGTCACGCGTCAGACTCTGCACCTACTGCAAACTTGTCTTCTCCTGATCAGCTGATTGCACTTCGGAAAGGTAAAAGGTCCACTTGTAATACTAACCCAAATTATACCCTTTTAAGTTACCATCGTCTATCATCATTGTCCTCGGTCCCCATTCCTAAGTCTACATGTGAAGCTCTTACTCATCCCGGATGGCGACAAGCTATGATTGACGAAATATCTGCTTTACACATGAGTGATACTTGGGAGATTGTTCCTCTCCCTTCAGGTAAATCTACTATTGGTTATCGTTGGGTTTATGCAGTCAAAGTTGGTCTGGACGGCCAAGTTGATCGGCTTAAGGCTCGCCTTGTTGCTAATGGATATACACATATATTTGGGCTTGATTACAATAGCACTTTCTCTCCCGTGGCTAAAATAGCATATGTTCATCTTTTTCAATCCATGGCTGTTGTCCACCATTGGCCTCTTTATCAATTGGATATTAAGATTGTTTTTCTCCATGGTGATCTTGAGGAAGAAGTTTATATGGAGCAACCACTCGGTTTTATTGCTCAGGGGGAGTCTAATCTAGTGTGTTGATTGCGCCGGTCACTTTATGGTCGGAAACAGTCTCCTCGAGCATGGTTTGGTAAATTCAACACAATAATTCAAGAGTTTGGTATGACTCGCAGTGAAGCAGATCATTCTGTGTTTTATCGACATTCTGCTCTAGATATGAGTATTTATTTGGTGATTTATGTTGACGATATCGTTATAACTAATAATGATCAAGATGATATCACTAATTTAAAGCAATATCTCTTTCAACATTTTCAGACTAAAGATCTCGACAGATTGAAGTATTTTCTAGGTATTGAGGTTGCCCAATCCACGTCAGATATTGTTATTTCGCAACGCAAGTATGCCTTAGACATTCTTTGAAGAGACAAAAATGATGAGATATAAATCCGTTGACACTCTTATGAATCCGAATACTAAACTCTTGCCAGGACAGGGGGAACCACACAGTGATCCTGGAAGATATAGGCGGTTGGTTGGTAAGTAGAATTATCTCACAATGACTAGACCTGACATTTCATTTCCTATGAGTGTTGTAAGTCAGTTTATGAATTCTTCCTATGATAGTCACTGGGATGCAGTTATCCGCATTTTGCGATATATTAAGTCAGTCCCAGGTAAATGACTACTTTTCGAAGATCGAGGCCATGAGCAGATCGTTTGTTATACAGACGTTGATTATGCAGGATTACCCTCTAATAGACGTTCTACATACGAATATTGTGTGTTAATATGAGGTATTTGGTGTCCTGGAAGAGTAAGAAATAGAGTGTCGTTGCTCGATCTAGTGCTGAATCAGAATATCAAGCAATGGTTGTAGCAACTTGTGAGCTAGTTTGGATCAAGCAGTTGTCAGAGAACTAAAATTTGGAGAAATCAGTCAAATGGAACTTGTGTGTGATAACAAAGCAGCCCTTCATATCGCATCAAATCCGGTATTTCATTAGAGGACTAAGCACATTGAGATTGACTGTCACTTTGTCAGGGAAAAGATACTCTCCGGAGATATTGTTACTAAATTTGTAAAGTCGAGTGGTCAACTTACAAATATTTTCACCAAGTCACTCAGTCGTCCTCGTATTAAATACATCTGTAACAAGCTCGGTACAAATGACTTGTATGCACCAACTTGAGGGGAGTGTTAGACTAGGAATAGAAATAGGATTTGTATATAGTATCCTCCATGGAAAATGATTGAGATGTAATATCTATAAATATGACTCAATGTAATAATGTAGATACATAATTCAATAATATATTTTTATCCCATAATTTCTCACAATTTAAAATAGGGAAACTTGGAGACAAACATTTCAATCCAACTATATATCAGAAGAAGAATATAGCTATTTCGCCAACAGAAGGCATCCTAAGCATGCATACCAAATGAAAAGAAACACAAGATAATATTCACAAGTTATTTACCATTCATCTTTCCCTCCTTTGAATTAAACCAAAATCACCATTACTTTTTATGGTTTAGAACAAATAAAAGAGCTCTTTTGTATGGACTAAACTATGAACGGGACCTTTCCACTCTCCCTTCTTTATTGCATCCTTTTTAGTTGATTGAGCTCTCTAGGCTCTGCATTTTCTCTTTTTCCTTCTTTGGTCACCTGATTGTTCCGACCTCGGGGTGTGGTTGGTGATCTATAAAATTGGCTGGAAAGTTTTGTATTCTCTTTCTTCCCCTCTTACCTCCAACGGCTAGAGGTGGGTGGAGAAACTTGTTGATTCTCCTAGGCTCCACATTTTCTCCTAAACTATCACCAAATCTCTCACCACCTTTCCCATTACTCATAACTCCTCCGGTCTTTGCCCCACTAATCCATCAACATTTTCTCCTAAACTATCACCAAATCTCTCACCACCTTTCCCATTACTCATAACTCCTCCGGTCTTTGCCCCACTAATCCATCAACACCTTCCCTAAACATAGACCACGCCTTTCTCTCCCATCAGCCCTAATCAACTGCAGGAAGTTCATCTCCCACTCAAACAGAGACTCCCAGAAATCCTAATACACCAGATCTCATGTCAAAACCAATAGCATACCCATCACTCACCCTCCCTTTCCGAATCAGTGATCTTTTACTTTAATAACAACTTCGAATCAAGCCGTAAATATCAAGAATTAACGCCCCCTATTACTATTTTCATCTACAGTTGGTTCTCTATTGTTTAAATTAACTAAATTGCTTCTTGAAGCAAAACCCAAAATCCCACAACAATGACAGGACAACCTTAAACAACAAATTAACAAGCACACAAAACCCGAATTCAACTTCATCACAAAAATCAGACATTCAACAAAAAAATCACCACAAAAAGCTTAGCTTACCTTAACTCTGAATCAAAATCTCTCTCTCTCTCTCTCACACACACACACACATACATACACACACAACATACATAGGAGCTCGGTGCTCTTCCTCTGTATATCTCTCCATTAAACTAGTCGGTATGAACTATTAAATTATGCTGATTTTCGCATTCTTTTGCAGATTATAACCTTTATCCATTTTGATTCTTTTTTAAGATTTGCAATCTCATTTTTTCCCACTACCTGCTTGTGAAAATGCCTCAACCAACACAGATGCACACAAATAGAGACAACCCAAATCACATAACAATGACAGAACAACCATTCAACTTCATCACAAAAAGTGAACTTTCAACCAAAAAAATCACCACAAACAACTTAGATTTCTGTAGTTTAGAATCAAGATCACACACACACAAAAATAAATAAAATAGAGACAACCCCAAATGCATGCATATAAATAAATCTGAATAATTTTAAACAGAAAATAGAGATCTGGGATTTAAAACTTTTCCGGTTACCTTTTGATTCTTTCGGATCAGATCAGTGTTTGGATGTGAAGAAATGGGAAGTACACTAGTGGAGTGAATATGAATATGAAAAAATAATGATGGGTTTTGTTAGAGAAAATACACACAAAAAAATGGTCCCCAATGTTTAAAATATGTTTGGACAAAGTATTAAAACTAGGGCATTTTTAATCCTTTAAATTTATGCGTTATTAATTTTCATCACATTGAAAGAAATAATGCATTGATTATTTTCATTAATTGAAAGACAATATATACAATTTACATATTTCCATTTCCATGATAAGAGAATCTTATTCCTATTCTACTCCTAAAATTTTATTATATTTGGAGACTAACTATACAATTATGGTAAGATTATAAGACTAATTAAGGTATACTACAACTATACAAAACCTTGTACAATACCTATACAAAACCGAGTCCTATACCGAGACTAAATAAGTGGTAGTTCAGTTCGAAAGGAAAGGCAGTTCAGTCATCCGCGGGTAGAAATCCTTAAAAAGGAAAGTATGTTATCTCTCCTAGCCTGCATAACGTGTATATCTTATGTATATTTAGTATATTTAACACACCTCCGCAATCGTAGCGGGCGGTCTTCGGACGCTGAGGTTGTCTCGAAAATCTTCAAAAAGGACCGAGGGAAGACCCTTTATAAAGATGTCTGCAATTTGATACCTGAAAGGGACATGACAGATGCGTACTTGACCACGAGCAACCTTTTCGCGGACAAAGTGAATGTCCATCTCGATATGTTTCGTCTTATTTGGTCAGTGTGAACCGGATTACCCGAAAGATAGATGACACTAATATTATCACAATAAACCAAGGTTGCTTTCTGAATAGGACAATGAAGCTCTAACAACAGATTACGTAACCAACATGATTCAGAGACCACATTAGCTACCCCTCGATATTCAGTCTCGGCACTGGAACGGGACAAAGTTGACTAACGTTTCGCATATCAGGAGACCAAGTTATTGCCAAGAAACATACAATAGCAAGACGTAGACCGTCTAGTGTCCGGACATCCACCCCAATCAGCATTTGTATACGAGACAAGTGTGGACGTTGATGAAGGATATAAATGCAAGTCATAGTCAAGTGTACCTTGAATATACCGAATGATGCGTTTGAGATCATTCACGTGCTCAATCATGGGATCATGCATAAACAAACACACTTATTGTACGTCATACGTAATATCTGATCTCGTGAATGTGAGATACTGAAGGGCCCCTGGAAGATTGCGATAGCGGGTCGGGTCCTCGTATGGTGCGCCGGTCGCAGCACTCAATTTGGGTTTAGTATCAACTGGAGTGGACGTGGACTTACAGTATGACATCCCAGCCCTCTCAATGATCTCAACTGCATACTTCCTCTGTGATAAGAACAATCCACCTGTATGACGAGTGACAACAATCCCCAAAAAATAGCTCAAGGGCCCCAAGTCTTTCATAGCAAACTCAGAAGTGAGCATTGTCATGATAGACTGGCGTAAGGCATCAGAAGAGGCAGTCAAGATAATATCATCCATATATAATAATAAATAAGCCAAGGACGAACCATGACAATATATGAACAAGGAATTATCCGACCTGCTGTGAGTGAACCCAATAGTTGAAACATAGTCGGCAAACCTCTTATACCAGGCCCGTGGAGACTACTTAAGCCCATATAAGGACTTCTTCAACAAACAGACATGATTAGGATATTTGGGGTCCCTAAAACCCAAGGGCTGATGCATATACATTATTTCCTTGAGATCACCATGTAAGAAAGCATTCTTTACATCTAACTGATGGATGGGCCATGCTTTCGAAAGAGCCAAGCTAAGTACAGTGCGAATGGTAGCCGGCTTGACCGGACTAAAGGTCTCCCCACAATCCACACCAACCTGATGAGTCTTACCATCACCCACAAGTCGAGCCTTATGCCGTGCAAATGAACCGTCTGAATTGTCCTTATGAGCAAAAATCCACACAGACCTAATAATATTAAAACCAGATGGACGGGGCACCAACTTTCACATCTTATTATCAATAAGAGCATTATATTCATCGGTCATAGCAATTTTTCAATTCGGGTCATTTAATGCGGACACGAGATTACGGGGTAAGGGTGATTTAAGAACATTAGAATTTAAATTAAAATGCCTTTTTGGTTTAAAAACACCCCGTTGACTACGAGTGACCGATCGATGACTCGGGGAAGAATTGAGCGGATTTTGGGAATTTTCTGGATGCAGGACGGACGGGCCAGCAGGCAGTGGGCCTGCTGGCCCAACACGGTGAGCAGAAATAGTCGAGGATACAGGGACTGGACCAGTTCCAGTGTTGGGATGGACTGGCCCAATTGCAGAAATTGGCCCAGTGACGAGACTGGGGACAGTGGTCTGCGACGGGCTAATGGGACCAGCGGGCAGTGGGCCCGTTGGAGGATTTGAGGTGCGGGATATGTCCGAAAAATGGTGAATAATAAACGGGGATATACCATCATCCAAAAAACTATATGAATTAGGCCTGGGATTACTAACATTAGCAAACGGAAATTGAGATTCATAAAAAATGACATGGTAATTAATGATGATTTTATTAGAGGATAAATCAAAACATTTGTAACCACGATGATTAGACGGAAAACCCAAAAATACACACGGAGTAGACCGGGCATGAAGTTTGTTAATTGTGGTGGATGGAAATAACGGATAACACAAGCACCCAAAGACCCTAAGATGGGAATACGAAGGAGTCTTATTATATAAAATTTGTAGGGAGGAAGAATATGTCAAACCTTTGGAAGAAAGAATGTTAAGGAGATATGTAGCCATTTGGAGAGCATGATGCCAAAACGAAGGGGGTACGGAAGCATGAATCAATAAAGTTCGGACAATGTTATTGATGGTACGAATTTTGCGTTCGACTTTCCCATTCTGTGAAGACGTATGAGGGCAAAAAAATGAAAATTGATCCCAACCGTTGTCATATTCTCTGTCATTATCACATTGAATAATTTTTATTTCTCGTTCGAATTGGGTTATAATGAAAGCTCTAAATTTTAAGAAGATGGAAAAAACTTGAGATTTTTTCGCTATTGGAAAAGTCCATAAAAATTTAGAATAATCATCCAAAAAGAGAACATAATATCGATGACCCAAAGAACTAAGAACAGGAGACGTCCATAAGTCGCTATGAATAATATCAAATGACATTAAAGTATGATAATTAGAGTCTGCAAAGGGCAACCTAACAATTTTTCCTAAAGAACAAGAATGGCAATTTGTAGTACTACGCGTACCCTTACATGAAATAAAATTATTTTTGTCTAAGAAAAACAAAACAGATGACCCCGGATGACCAAGACGAGCATGCCACAAGGAAGGAGCAATGGTTGCAAACGCTGACGGCAAGGCTTGAATTGATAGACCGGAACATGACGTGATAGGATAAATATCTCCCCTACTATCACACCTCATGAGAGGACTCCCCGTCTTGAAATCATTCACAGAGAAACCAAACTGATCAAATTCAATAGACACATAATTGTCAGTGGTGAATTTACGGACATACACTAAGTTTTTAATCAATTTGGGGGCATGTAGGGTATTTTTCAAGAGAAGTCGTGGATGGGGTGGAGGCAAAAATTTATGACCATAATCGCTAATCGAAATAGAATTACCATTACCAACAATTATACCCTGGGGTTGGTCAAATTGGAATAAGACGAGAGAATACCTTGGTCGGATGTCATGTGGGTAGTGGCTCTGGTGTCCATGTACTAATTTGGGTCTGGAGGATTTAATCCAAGCGTGTCAATTGCGGCTTCGATGTCGGTAGAAGTGGGGGCCACTGCGTGATGGCCCTGCGGGGGACGAGGCCCAAGTACCCCTGCTTGCCGCCTCGGCCTAGAGGGATTACTGAAATTGGGCCACTGCATGTTGGGCTGAGATTGGGGCTGGCCAGCCCACTGCCAATGAGGATGAACCGCTGAACTGCTACTGTTTGGCCCAAACTGTGGGCCCCACTTCCACTGCATAGGGGCACACTGCGGGGCCCAAAACTGCTGCTGTTGCTGACCGTTCCAAGGGCCACCATTGCCGCCACCACTGTTCCGGCTGCCGCCAGTGTTGTCGCCGCGATTCTTGCCATTATTTTTCTTATTTTATTCTTTTTTTGCCGCCACCATTGTTGCGGTTTTGGCCCAAGTTGTTGGTACTGGTAGGATGAAAAGTGGACTCGGTCATCATGACTATGGGACTAGCACCGGTAGCCGCCTTTTTAGCCATGCTTTCTTCTTCGAGTGTAAGCATAGAACGAGCCTGATAAAATTGCGGAAGAGGATTGCTTTGATGAAGAAGCGTGCCAACACAACTATAGGCCTCAGAGAGGCCTGGAACCATTTGGAGGACCAAACGATCATTCGAAACCGGCGCGCCAACGTTTCGGAGTTGGTCCGCCAATTCCTTCAATCTTTTGCAATAAGCCGAAACGTTAGGGAAGTATTCCATGTTAACGTGGGAGAATTCCTACTCAAGAGTAACATCTCTATAATTTTGATTATCTTGGAATATATCACGTAGTTTATCCCAAGTTGCCTGCGCCGTAGCGTCATGCTCAATAATCATTTGCAAAAGGTCTGTAGAAATCATGGAATATATCCACTAAAGGACAATGGCATCAAAAGTTGTCCATAACTTAGGATCCTCCTCGCGTTTTGGCACCTCCGTATCCTCAGGATCCGCAGGAATTATGCGATGGATGACTTGATGTGAGCGTGCGTGAATTTTGAACAGTTCGACCCACGTCGTATATTGGACGTTTTCTATTTCAAGAACAAGAGGGATGTTATTCTTGATGTTAGAAACTGCAAGGGTAGGATGAAACGTGTTCTTTGATGTAGACATACTGATAGAACAATATGTGATTGAGGGATTTGGAAGAAAAAGTTGGGATAATTTGGGAGAAGAGAATTGGCCGGAATCCAAGAGCAAGTCGTCGGAAAACAGTGCCATGAGAATGTAGAACGTGGAGAGGAAAAAATAACCTAGACTTCTGATACCATTAAAGAAATAATCCCTTGATTATTTTCATTAATTGAAATACAACATATACAATTTACATATTTTCATAATAGGAGAATCCTATTCTTATTCTAATCTTAAAACCTTATTCTATTTGGAGATTAACTATACAATTATGGTAAGAGTATAAGACTAATTAAGGTATACTATAATTATACAAAACCTTGTACAATACCTATACAAAACCGAGACCTATACCGAGACTAAATATACATAGGATATACACGTGCATAACGTGTATATCTTATGTATATTTAGTATATTTAACACACATAATTAATAAATTTTATTTGTTAGATTTAATGAAAATGGTGAGAAAATAAGATTTAACACGAACTTGTATTAGAGTTACAATTTTTTGCAGTTTCAGTTATTTTTTATATAATAATAATATACTCGGTGTAATTCTATTAGTAGCATTGATGAGGGTAAGATGTACGCGACCTTACCCCAATCTTTATGGGATAGAAAAATTGTTTTTTATAGACCTTCGCTCTTCAATTATTTTTTATGTCGAGCATAGTTTTTGAGGTACAATTTATATTATTTTTGATTTTATAATTTTTGGAATTTGACTGGATTTTCATAGCGTTTCTGGTTATGTCGTTTTATTTTCACTACTCTTATTAAATTTCATAGTAAGTGTTTGGTAAATATTTGATAGTATGCAAAAGTGCTCGTATTTAACATACTTAGATCCAAAATTGCTCGGGAATATATTTAAAAGATCGTTCTAAACCTATCACAAATATAAGGAATCGTTTTTGTGATTTTTTCGGCTTTGGTAACTAACCTCGTATAATTAACTTCAATCTTATTTTTAAATATTTTCCTCGTATTTTAAATATTGTAACTACATATTTGGAAATCGTTAAAAGTGTCAAAATATATTTAAATTCATATAAATAATTATTTGATTTTTAAAAGTAGTAATTCTGTTTTATAAAAATGAACAAAAAGTGATTTGATGATTAGCACGACATGATTGATTTTTGTTGGGGGTTGGGTGTGTGTGTGGAGTGTTGTTATAGAAAATGTAGATGCTTCTCCTTGAAAAAGGAAACAAAATTGAGAAAAAGCCAAATACAAGAAAAGGAATGAGCATCTTTTCTTTACTATATATTTTATTTTTGTTGTTAAACCAAGACAAAAGTGTTGGATTCAAGTTTGGTAGGAGTAAATATTCTTTATATGGAAAAAGAAGAAGAAAAATCAAACAAAATTGCAAAATATTATATATATATATATATTGGATTAGCCTATGATCGGCTAATTTCATTGTGTTGAACCCATTTTGCATTAGACTACTTGGAATCATGGTACTAGCTAATGATTCATGTGAGAAGGTACTAAGGTTGGGCAGAGGACAACCCAGACAGAATGTCTATATATATATATATATATATTGGATTAGCCTATGATCGGCTAATTTCATCGTGTTGAACCCATTTTGCATTAGACTACTTGGAATCATGGTACTAGCTAATGATTCATGTGAGAAGGTACTAAGGTTGGGCAGAGAACAACCCAGACAGAATGTCTGAAATTCAGGCTGATGATCTTGTTTTAGCTCGCTGAGCCATGATGACATTAGGGTATTTTTTGGATCTGTTCTGAGTCAAGACGGCCCTGGCAGGCATGTCGACCCGTAAATAATACCTCTTACTGTACCTCTCTGTGATCACTTCCGCTTGTTATATCTCTCTGTGATCACTTCCGCTTGTTATATATATATATATATATATATATATATAAAAGTATAAATGTGTCACCTCATTTCAAATCAATTTAAAAAGCAATATTAGGATGACTCCTCAATGTGTAAGGGAAACAAATCAATAACTTACTACCGACCTTACTTCTTTTCCTTCATTTCTTATTGAATCAGCGAAATTTTAAATTGTCTATTTGATATTTGAATTTATAAGAAGATATTTTTCGTACACGATGAATATGAAATAGCTCACATAATATTCGACAACAACAACAACAACATAATAATAATAGCAATAATAGGGCAGCTTGATGCACTAAGCTCCCACTATGCACGGGGTCCGGAGAAGGGCTGGACCACAAGAGTCTGTTATACGCAGTCTTACCTCGCATTTCTGCAAGAGGCTATTTTCACGGCTTGAACTCATGACCTTCTAATCAATGACAACAACTTTATTAGTTACTTCAAGGCTCTCCTTCAATTAGAATAATAAATATTAAATACATAATTTTCTATATTAGAATTGATAAACAAGGAAAATAAAATAACTTCAAATATAATCTTATTTGAAAAATATAATACCTAAATGGGAAGGAAAAAAATAAACTCGAATCCCTAATATGGAATATTTTTCCGCTCTAAGAATATGTTGACTGCAATAAATTTTTTATCTTTGTCTAGCACTTCCATATGAGACGAAAAAAATTTAAATCTCCATATCATTCAAGCAAACATTTAATTAATTACTTAGTAACTAAAAGGGAAAATTGTTATTTAAGTCTTTAATAGTTGACAAATCTTAATTTTGACCCTTAATAGATGTGATTACATATATTCTACTAATAATTGTTGGAAATTTGCCTTTGGTGGGGAGGTGCGTCCACTCATATTTAATGACTTAAATACTAGGGTTCCGCATGTTGGAGGTTTTGTCTCTTCACACGTGCATAATCTACTAAGTGAGTAGATGACCGTAGGGCCAATGATCTTTTTTTGTAGAAAGCTCGACCAGCGAGAAAAAGTGTTTGGCCGAAGCCAAAAAGAGGGTGACCCACTTTATTCGCCAAGCGAATGATCTTACTCGTCTTTTGAAAGCCGTCATCCTGGATTTTCTTTCCGTATGCTGGGGAAAGTACCTCACCCTCACCTTTCTACATTTATTATTATATAGAATTTCCTCGGGTCTCTATAAAACACAAATCGGGAGGTGTAGCCGCAATAGCACCAGTTTTTATATGTCTGTTGGCTTTACCCTTTTTTAAAAGTATGTATGGGGGATCCCCGTTGGCAACAACCACGGTAGTAGTTGCGGAACTACTGGGCCGGGAGAGGAGCTGAAAGCCACTTGCTTGACTATAAAGTTGGAGAGGACAACCTCGTCAAATTTCGTTAAGAAATGAAAGAGATGATACCAATTTCTGGGCGGATCTTTTCATCATCTAACAACCCTGAAGAGGGTAGGAATAATAGATGGTACATTGATAAAGTTTATCGGAGTTTATCAAATAATAAACATGTAGTAGGGAGACGGGGAGTGTCAACTCAAAATTCATTTTAAATAAAAGTCTATAATCTTTAACCAATATGAATATCATAATTGCAGAGATTAACATTTATCAAGATCATAATTAGAAACACATAGTCTAGAAATCATACCTCTTAATCAGAATTTCAGATCACCGGAGATCTCAACCTTACCCTTGGCTCTGCTTCCCTTCTTCTTCCACGAATTTGCGGGATGATTAGCCTAGGTGCCTGGGAGTTCTCAACAGAATATCCTCTAAAACTCTTGCTAAGGTGCAGGTTTATAGACTAATATGGTTATAATTACAATCTTTCAAAGTGTTCTTCTCTATGGTATTATGGTATTCAAACTGATCTTTGATTATAGACTAGAGAGGGAGTTTAGCTAGGCATAGAGATTCACAAGTAAGGTATTGTATAGAAGGTTTTCGAATGTGTAATCAGGTTACAAGAGGCTCCTTATATAGATGACCTCGGCTGATAATTCTTTTTCGAAAGTCGTAAAGTAAATAGTAATTGCTTTTCAAAAAGTCTTAAAGCAAACAGTAATCACTTTTCAAAAGTCTAAAGTTCTACAGTTTGTCTGCTGCTTTTCAAAAGTTGTTTGTCTTCTTCCCTTTTGCTTTCCAGGTGTCTCTTTCTGATAATATCATCCGATTATGTCTTCTGCTTTCCAGGTGTCTCTTGATAATATTTCTCTTCTGGCTGAGTTGATTTTTCACCAGATCTTCTTTTTGTTTTGTCGTAATCTTTTACATGGTAATAAAAAATTGGGCTGCAAGTAGTGAAAACTACAGGCTCCCTGTTCAAAGTATTCATTTGGGCTGCAAGTAGTGAAAACTACAGGCTCCCTGTTCAAAGTATTCATTTGGGCTGCAAGTAGTGAAAATTACAGGCTCCCTGTTCAAAGTATTCATTTGGGCTGCAAGTAGCAAAAGCTACAGGTTCCCTATTCGGTTGGGTTTCAAGTAGCAAAGCTACATGATCCATTTATTCAAGTAGTAGATTAGATCCTTATGCAAAAGGATCAGAATTTTCTTCCTTTTTTGTCACATTGGTGGTAATAGTAGGCCTGGTATTTATTACAGGTCTTTTATTTTGTCCAACTGTCCTTTGATATTGTTCGATGGTTTCCTTTGCATGTCTGTATCTCATGTTTATGATTTTTTCATGCATTTCATTTAATCTTGTGGTATCCTGTGTCATGATGTCATTGTCATAGTATAAGGTGATAATGTCCTCTACTTCTCCTCCTTTTGAATCTCCAATTATACATGCCTTTTTTGCTCTTAGCATGTCTTCTATTCTTGTTTTCAATGTGAGTAATCCAAATGTTCTTTTTGCATTTAGCCATACCTGGAATTTTTCCAAAGTGCAAGGGATTTTCTTGTTCAAGTTTTCATCATCTCCACTGATAGTGCTGTTTTTTCCTGTTTTAAATATCTGACATATCACAATTGGTTTACCAGTTAGATATGTCGATGCGTCAAATACCTGTATTTCGTATATTCCTTTTCCAAATGATTCCATCATCAGTCATGGAAATATGGTGTGGGACAAATCTACCACATCGGTGGGAAAATGAGGAATTGTTCTCTTTATAAGTCTCAAAATTGGCTAAGGGTTTGGGACCCCAAGTGTTTGAAGGAGGGAGGACCTAGATGTGTTTGGGTTCGAGGCTAAGTCCACACACACGCCGCCGCCCGTTCGGTCTTGGGTCGTACAATTTGGTCCCTGAATTTTCTGAAAAGATGAAATTGGGAACGCCGGAAGGCAGAAAGTGCCTGGTTTTTGGAGCGTTAAAACTCCATTAATCTGCACATAACTCCTCCCTAAAAGCTTCTTTATGTTGCACATTAAATCAATCATTTACTTGGTTGATTAACTCCTCACTAATGTCCATTACTTTGCTATTAACAACCATTAGTTGGCAGTTGAGAAGTCCCTCTCCTTATACTATATATTGAAGCCTTTGGCTCAATTGTTGAGACCAGAAAAAGACACAAACAGAAGAGAGAACGAAAACAACCGAAACTCAGTCCAAAAAACGTGAGCAGAAACAGTGGACAAACAGAAAACTCTTCCTTCCTTTTCCATTCTTCAGTAAGTCGTTTCGTGTTTGTTTTCTTCGTCATAATCAACCTATTTGTTTTGTAGTGTTGATTAGTTGCTGTTTTATCTTGGGAGACTATTGTCTGTTAACGTAAAAACATATATACGGGGCAATCTTGTCTTAAAGACAGAGAGCCATCTCTCGACTCAGTCACAGTTGTAACAATCCAGATTTAGTGTTTCTTGATTTCAGGTTATCAAGATTCAAGACTCAACCAGCTTGCGGTAATTATAATATTGGCTTGTTTGTTTATCCTTTCAAACACTTGTAATATTTATTTACTTCTCGTACTGCTTTACATATCTAACAATAATTACTGAAGAATATGTACTTTCAGTCTCTACTATGAACTCCAACAATTATAATAGACGGTTAAACTATATTAATACCTTAATTCTATATTTTGAGGTCATTATAATTTCAATATAATCTTTAAATATTACATTTTCATATAAAAGTATAACATATATATTTTAATTAATTGAATGTCAACTATGCACAGAATTTTAATCACACTCTTGATATTAAGATTTTCTAAACTACAAGATTAGACTAGAGTATAAAGCCAATTTTAAAGTGAAAGGCGACAAATTTGAGTTCATATTAACATACCCTTTTGTCTTCTTTAAAAAAAGAAGAAGGATTTAATAAGTCACGTAGTCGGATAAGACGGAGACCAATATTAAATTTTATCAATATTTGAGATGAAAAATGTAAGTATCTGTATCAGAAAAAGAGTTGAGTCTCGTACTATTCATTTTAGTAGAAAATATTAGTAGTTTCTAAATAAAACATGTCAAATGAAAGAATGGGTGAATCTAGTAACTTAATAATTCATCCATTTATTATTTTACCTGATATTTCTTTTTAATTCAAATCTCATATGTGTTTGTGCACTGTATTTATAGGCGTAGATGAGCACTCATTTTTTAAACTGTAATATTCATATTAAAGATTGATTTTGCATATATATATATATATATATATATATATATATATATATATATATATATATATAACAGGCAGATGGCTAAACTCTCATCAACTTGGTGCTTGTTCCTCCTCCTTGCTTTTGCGGCAGGTATCTTTTCCAGTCCTCGCCATTTTATTATTCTTGCGACTACTGAATGATGATATAAACTCAGTATCAAAATAAGTTTATAAATAAAAAGAAATTAGTTATGAAATTCATCGCTAATATGTTGTTAATTAATTCATAACTAATAAATTGAAATTCATCGCTAATTTGCTGGCCGTTAATTAGCTCATAGCTAATACACTTTTTGGGACTTAAAGTCTTTGTTTTTTTGCCTTACCCCAAGGTCGGCAATGATTTAATTTCGATAATCGCTTGATATAATTGTAAAGATATGACACCTGAGCCTAACTCAACCCAAAAAGCTAGCTCGTAGGGTGATGAGTGTTCAAGTCCATATAAGAAGTCTATGTTCCCATTCCATTTCCAATGTGGGACTCTTAACACTCCCATGCATGCCCAAATCTCGTTAACTGGAGCGAGGACAATATAATTTGGGGCCCCAACATCGACGAACAAAGAATTGAAATGAGCCCGGCTCTGATACCATGTAAAGAATGGGTTTTGGGCCTAACTCAACCCCAAAAGCTAGCTCGTAGGTGAGGATTGTCCAAGTCCATATAAGGAGTCCATGTTCCCATTCCATTTCCGACGTGGGACCATATTCCTACATGGTATCAGAAGTCAAACTCTAAACTTGATACCCTAGCCTAGCCTAGCTCATTCACCCCCACCCCCCACTCCGTCGACGTCCTCTCTACCTTCTCTACTTTTCGATAAATTCCTCATCTTTTCTCTCTCAAATTTCAATGGCTGAACAACCCAAATTCCATCCCGCTCTTGCAGTTAACAACATCAAGAATTTCATTCCTATAACTCTTGAGATAAAAAAAGTTCAGTATTCGCTTTGGGCGAAACTATTCAAGATTCATTGTCATGTGTACAAAGTCATCAACCATATCATCCCTCCGAAATCAAAGCCCTTGGACAAATCTGATGATTCTAATGATCAACTTTGGTCTCGCTTAGATGCGGTTATCCTACAATGGATCTACGGCACAATCTCGAACGATTTATTATATGCGATCATTGAAACTGACGCTACTGCACGACAAACTTGGGAGTGCTTGGAAAACATCTTTCACGACAACAAGACACGACATGCCTTGTATTTGGAAAATCAATTCAAAGATATTCAGCTGGACGATTTTCCTAATGAGTCGGCCTATTATCAAGAACTTAAGATGATTGCCGATCAACTCTCCAATGTCGGTGCACCGGTCACCAATCAACGATTGGTGATGCAACTCATTACGGGTTTGAATGAATCTTATGACAATGTTGCTACCACCCTCCAACAAAGCACGTCATTGCCTCCATTCTATGAGGCCCGTTCGAGACTCATCCTTGAAAAAACCTGAAAAACCAAGCGAGCCACAGCCAATGCAAATCCTGCTGACACCGCCCTCGTGACCACCGACGGCACTATTGCCGACTCGAGAGGCTCGGCCTCTGCTCCGCAACATCGCCAAACCCCACGACCCAAAACGTGTCTCACAATCCTGGAATAACAACAAAGAGAGAAATTCCAATCGAAACAACGGTGGCTGAACCGGAAAAATAGCAGCGGCGGCAGAGGGCAGCCCCCGCCGACGTGCATCCATTCGCAGCGGCAACATCCCCCGCCGTGGGCTGCCGGGGTTGCGTGGGCCCAGCCGACTTGGGCTGCTCCACAGTGCCCCTACCTGATGTCCTCCTAGGCCCCACCTTCTGCCCGACATCCACAGCCCGTCATCCTCGGCGCACGTCCACAACAGGCATACAATGCACAAGTCTCTCTTCCTTCAACCTACGCACCGATGGATATTGACGCGGCTATGAACACGATGTCTCTCAACGTTTCCGACGACAGTTGATACATGGATACTGACGCCACATCTCTTATGACGATATCCCAAGGTACTCTCTCGTCTTATTTCAATATGAGCAATTTAAATCAAAATATTATTGTTGGTAGAGGACAAGACATTCCAATTTGAGGTTACGGACAATCATCCCTCTCCCCACCACATCCGCTGTTATTTTTAAACAATGTCCTTCATGCCCCGAAACTTATCAAAAATCTAATCTCTGTGCGTCGTTTCACAACCGATGATAGTGTTTTCCTTGAATTTGATCCTTTTATTTTTTTGTGAAGGACCTTATGATATGGATGCGAATAATGAGACGTGACAGCACCGGAGACCTTTATCCTATCACCACCACCGTTGGCCATCAAGCCTCCTCTCCATTAACCATTGCAGTTCTTCGTCTCCTTTATGGCATAATAGATTAGGACATCCGGTATTTTCTTAACATTAATAACAGTAGTAAGATTAGATGTCCCATGAACTTCGTACGTATAAAAGAAGTTGCATCATGCTTATTTAATATTTGCCATTTGTTTTCCTTATATATAGGTTCAATAGTGCTAGCCAACAAAGATGCAATACCAGATGGGCAACGCATGACTAATTTGGGCACATGTGGTAGTAAGTTTTGCGACACACAGTGTTGTGAAAAAAATTGTTTTGACAATTTCAAGTCAAAAAATCCAACTGGACTTTGCGAGATAATAGTGCCGGGAAGTGCAGTTCGTTTATGCAATTGTTACCATGATTGTTAATTAAAATATAAGGATGATGTTATTTTCATTTAGAAATATGAGACGTCATATACTCCAAGACGTTATATGAGTGGTTTATATTTAATTGCTGTTGTTGGTTTAGATGTTATTGTTTGAACCAAATGTTATCTTCATCTTAATATAATATGTAGAAGTGTCCATCTCTCATTTAGTTTTATTTTTACTTTTCTATTGGTACCATACAAATTTCAAATTAATACTACAATAAATAAGATTAGAAAGAAATGTAAATAATTGGAATGTGGAAAACAAAACAAATGCTGCTAAACAAACGATTGAGGTAGCGTTTGAGACCATATATTATCAACACAAAAGGATATTTTTTATATTTAAATTGCGTATAGAAAATTCTAGCATCTTTAATTTGCTTTTATTACATTACTTTTTCGTTGAAGTTATGTCACTAAACTAAAAAAAAATAATGTTTGAAATGTCACATAATTTGGTTTAGTGAAGGTGTAAAGTAAAATAAAAGTTAATGTAATCATCTGAAAAAAGTTGTATATACATTTAATTATCCAGTAAACAACGTACCAAAATGTATATTTTTCAAAAATCACTGTTGATTTATGAAGTACTCAGCTTGGGGAATAAAACTTGTATCCATTTTAGTATATAGAGCCATTAAGTTTCGAATATTAGATGATTAAATAATAAATATATAGTTACGAAGAAGAAATTGACTTTATGAATTCCTAATGAAAATGATTAGCTCGTATGAACATGGATATAGGATGTTTGGAGTTGCAGGATCCGCCTTCGGCCCCTTACATGTGGATTTTATTTTTTTATGAGCCAAACACGGAAAAATTCTATTTTGATAATGAGCTATGATGAGACTTTAACTCATGACCTCAACCTACTTTGATATAGTCAAATCTTTCATAACAATATCGTTGGATTCAAAATTATTTGGTTGCTATAACGAAAGTTGTTATACATCTATAACAATATTGATATTTAAATAATATTTCGTTATTATAGCAAAAACTATGCGTGATTTTTTTTTTTAATTATCAAATCCTAAGCTTAATCACACATTGTATAACGATGAAAAATATTTTATGGTGAAAATATATATTTATATAATATTCTTTGTCATAAATTTTATATTAAAGTATCAAAATATTTGGTCAAGATCTCTAGTCCTATTATTAGTAATTTTAGAAATTATGTTATAAAAAAAAAGATAGTTGTTATATATGAATAAATTTACAAAGAACATATTTTTATAAAGATGGTTGTTGTTGTTATAAGTAAAAAAACTATTATAGAAAGGTAACCTATAACATAAAAATTGATTATGAGAAAAACTTAATTGTTATAAAGAGGTTCTATTATACGATGATGACATTATAAAAAAGTCCGATTGTATTATATTAAAGTGTGTTACGAATTCATCAAATAGATTTGGATATAGCACTCACTAACATCTTAGCCATCATCAATCCAATTGGGTCTTCCTACTTTTGTCATTAACTCAACAAGAAAAAAACAAATAGAAGATGTTGTAAGGATGAGGTTAATTTATTTTGAGTTTAATTTTGATGCACTAATAGTTTAAAGGAACTTAAACGATTGGACCACACAAAAGCTAATTATAAAATAATTTTTATGATAAGTATTCATTTGTAATCTGAATAGATTAAATTCCATCGAGAATATAATTTTTATATATTATCAGTGTATATAATTTTTTTTTTATATATTTTGATTCTCAGGTCGGGGTACCTAGTTTTGGAGAAAGACTTTGTGAATAGTTATTCTCTTATCTTTGTTCTAGCACTAACCGTATCAGTCAAAATTTAATCATTCACCAAACAGATTAAGAAAAAACAGCATATTCTTTCTATTTTACTGTAATCAAAACAGATTTTTGACCTAATGATGAAAACTGTTAAATATACATAAGTATACATATATATGTATACTTATGTATATTGGTTCTCGGATTACTGTAGCAAGCCCATGGTTGGGCAAGAGTTTGTAAATAAAGTGTATTACCTTAATTAGTCTTGTACACTTATCATAATTGTATATGTAGTCTCCAAATAAAATAAGGTTTTAGGAGTAGAATAAGAATATAATTTTCCTATTATGGAAATATGTAACTTGTATATATTCTCTTTCAATTAATGAAAATAATCAAGGAATTATTTCTTTCATGGTATCAGAAGTTTAGGTCTTATTTTCTCTCTCCTATTCTCTGCCTACACGCAGCAAAATCCGAGCTCTTCTTCTCGGTTTTTGTGCCTGCCGTTGCCTTTCCTCTTCCCAAATTTTCTCCCAAATACCTACATCACGTCTTGCGTTGCTATTATGGCTAAGAACACGTTTCACCATGCCCTCACTGTTTCTAACATCAAGAATCACATCCCTATCATTCTTGAAATAGAAAACGTCCAATACACGATGTGGGCAGAACTGTTCAAAGTTCACGCACGCTCGCATCAAATCCTCCATCATATTATCCCCGCGGCTCCAACAGATACGGAGGTGCCCAAACCTGAGGATGATCCTAAGTAACCCTTGATGCTACTGTTCTTTAATGGATTTACTCCACTATTTCTACCGACCTTTTGCAAACGATTATTGAGCTTGACGCTACGGCGAAGGCTACTTGGTATAGACTACGTGATATATTCTAATATAATCAAAATTCTAGAGCCGTTACCCTCGAGCAGGAATTTTCCCACGTCAACATGGAAGATTTCTCGAACGTTTTAGCTTATTGCAAAAGGTTGAAGGAATTGGCGGACCAACTCCGCAATGTTGGCTCGCCCGTTTCGAATGATCGTTTGGTCCTACAAATGGTTGCAGGCCTGTACGAGGCATATAGTGGTGTTGGAACGCTTCTTTGTCAGAGTATCCCCTTTCCGCAATTTTATCAGGCTCGTTCTATGCTTACGCTCGAAGAAGCCGGCTTGGCCAAAAAGGCAACCACCAGGGCTAGTCCCGTAGTCATGGTGATGTCCTCCACAACTTCTCCAGGTTTTGTTGATAATTCGGGCCAAAACTGTGCTCACGGTGGCGGCAAGAATACTCAGAAAAATAATGGCAAAAACCGCGGGGGCAAATGCGGCAGTTCTGGCAGTGGTAACGGTGGTCGAAACAGTGGCGGTGGCCCCCATCCCGGTTAGAGTGGGCCACCGACCCACTAGTTCCAGCCTTGGGCCCCTTGGTCGTGGGCCTGGAACAGTGGGCAGTGGCCCAACGACCCAGTTTCATCGTCAGTTCCTGCCCAGTTCCAGTGGGATTTCCAGCAGCCCTATCGACCCAATACCAACTGGGCGAGTGGTTCTCGAAGCAACCCTAGGTCGGGGCAGCACGCAGGTGTACTTGGGCCCCGCCCTTCGCAAGCCCATCATGCAGCGGGCCCCACCCGACCAACATTGAAGCCGCCATGCACACTCTTGGAATTAATCCGCCAGATCCAAATTGGTACATGAACACCGGAGCCACTACCCACATGACATCCGATCAAGGTACTCTCTCGTCTTATTCCAATTTGAGCAACCCTCGTGACATAATTATTGATAATGGTAATTCTATTCCAATTCTTGGTTATGGTCATAAAACCTTTTCCCCCCTCCCCCATCCACCCGTTAGCTTGAAAAATATCCTCAATGCCCTTAAATTGATTAAAAATTTGGTGTCCGTCCGTAAATTCACCACTGATAATTCTATTTCTGTTGAGTTTGATCCGTTTGGGTTTTCTGTGATGGATTTCAAAACGGGGAGTCCTCTCATGAGATGTGATAGTAGGGGAGATCTTTATCATATCACACCATGTTCCAGTCTCTCGAGTCAAGCCTTGCCGTCAACTTTTGTAGCCCTTGCTCCTTCCTTGTGGCATGCTCGTCTTGGTCATCCGGGGTCGTCTATTTTATCTTCCTTAGATAAAAATAATTTTATTTCATGTAAGGGTACGCTTAGTACTCCAAATTTTCAATCTTGTTCTTTAGAAAAAATTGTTAGGTTGCCATTTGTAGACTCTAATTCTCATACTTTAATGTCATTTGATATTATTCATATCGATTTATGGACGTCTCATGTTCTTAGTTCTTTGGGTCATCGGTATTATGTTCTCTTTTTAGATGATTATTCTAAGTTTTTGTGGACTTTTTTGATAGAGAAAATATCTCAACTTTTTTTCACCTTCTTACAATTTAGAGCATTCATTAGATCCCAATTCGAACGGAAAATAAAAATATTCAATGTGGTAATGGAAAGAATATGATAATGGGATGTTTCGAGAATTTTGTGCTAATAATGGGATCAATTTTCATTTTTCTTGCCCTCATACGTCTTCACAGAATGGGAAAGCCGAACGCACAATTCGTACCATTAATAACATTGTTCGAACTTTATTGATTCATTCTTCCGTACCCCCTTCATTTTGGCATCATGCTCTACAAATGGCTACATACCTTCTTAACATTCTTCCTTCCAAAGGTTTGACATATTCGTCCCCTCTTCAAATTTTATATAATAAGACTCATTTGTATTCACATCTTAGGGTCTTTGGGTGCTTGTGTTTTCCACTTTTTTCGTCCACCACAATTAACAAACTTTAGGCCCGGTCTACCCCTTGTGTGTTTTTGGGTTATCCGTCAAATCATCGTGGTTACAAATGTTTTGATTTATCATCTAATTAAATCATCATTAGTCGCCATGTTCTTTTTGATGAATCCCAATTTCTGTTTGCTAAGGTAAATAATCTCGTGCCTAGTTCGTATAATTTTTTGGATGATGGTATATCCCTGTATACTATTCACCATTTTTTGAACGTGTCCCACACCCCAAATCTACCAGCGGGCCCACTGCCCACTGGCCCCACTACACCACCGATGCCCATTGTTCCCAGTCTCGTCACTGGGCCAGTTTCAGCAATTGGGTTAGTCCAGCCCAATACTGAAACTGGTCCAGTTCCTGCATCGTCAACTGCTCCAGTTTACCGTTCTGGGCCAGCAGGCCCACTGCCTACCGACCTGCCCGTCCCTTGTCCCGAAATTTCCCAAAATTCACCTAATTCTCCCCCGAGTCATCGACTAGTCACTCGCAGTCAACAGGGTATTTTTAAATCAAAAAGACATTTTAATTTAAATTCTAATATTCTTAAATCACCGCTACTATGTAATCCTGTGTCTGCATTAAGTGACCCGAATTGGAAAATTGCTATGATTGACGAATATAATGCTTTTATTGATAATAAGACGTGAGAGTTGGTGCACATTCCTTCTGGTGTTAATATTATTTGGTCTATGTGGATTTTTGCTCATAAGGACAATTCTAACGGTTCTTTTGTGAGGCATAAGACTCGTCTTATCGGTGATGGTAAGACTCAGCAAGTTGGTGTAGATTGTGGTGAGACATTTAGTCTGGTGGTCAAGTCGTCTACCATTCCCACTGTGCTCAGCTTGGCTTTTTCGAAAGCATGGCCCATTCATCAGTTAGATGTGAAAAATGTTTTCTTACATGATGATCTCAAAGAGACAGTCTATATGCATCAGCCCTTGGGGTTTAGGGGTCCAAATATCCTCATCATGTCTGTTTGTTGAAGAAGTCCTTGTATGGGCTTAAACAGTTTGCACGGGCTTGGTATAAGAGGTTTGCAGACTATGTTTCGACTATTGGGTTCTCTCACAACAGGTCTGATAATTCATTGTTCATATATTGTCGTGGTTCCTCCTTGGCTTATATACTATTATATGTGGAAATATTATCTTGACTGCCTTTTCTGATGCATTACGCCAGTCTATCATGACAATGCTCAGTTCTGAGTTTGCTATGAAAGACTTGGGGCCCTTGAGTTATTTTTAGGGGATTGTTGTACTCGTCATGCCGGTGGGTTGTTCTTATCCCAGAGAAAGTATGCAGCTAAGATCATTAAGAGGGTTAGGATGTCATCATGTAAGTCCACTTCCACTCCGGTTGATACTAAACCCAGTTGGGTACTGCGGCTGGCTCACCTTATGAGGATCTGACTCGCTATCGCAGTCTTGCAGGGGCCCTTCAGTATCTTACGTTCACGAGACCAGATATTACATATGTCGTACATCAGATGTGTTTGTTTATGCATGATCCCAGGGTTGAGCACATGAATGCACTCAAATGCATTATTCGGTACATCCAAGGGACACTTGACTATGGCTTACATTTATATCCTTCGTCCACGTCTACACTTGTCTAGTATACATATGCTGATTGGGGTGGCTGTCCAGACACCAGACGGTCTACGTCTGGCTATTATATGTGTCTTGGTAATAACTTGGTCTCCTGGTCTGCAAAGCGTCAGTAGACTTTATCACGCTCTAGTGCAGAGGTCGAGTATCGAGGGGTAGCCAATGTGGTCTCTGAATCATGTTGGTTACAAAATCTTCTGTTAGAGCTTTATTGTCCTATTCAGAAAGCTACATTGGTTTATTGTGATAATGTTAGTGCCATCTACCTTTCTGGTAATCCGGTTCAGCACCAGCGCACTAAACATATCGAGATGGACATTCACTTTATTCGAGAAAAGGTAGCTCGTGGACAAGTACGTGTCTGCCATGTCCCTTCCAGGTATCAAATTGCAGACATCTTTACGAAGGATCTTCCCTCGGTCCTTTTTGAAGATTTTAGGGACAGTCTCAGCATTCGAAGACCGTCTGTTATGACTGCGGGGGTGTGTTAAATATACATAAGTATACACAATATACATGTGTATACTTATGTATATTGGTTCTCGGATTACTATAGCAAGCCCACGGGTGGGCAAAAGTTTGTAAATAAGGTGTATTACCTTAATTAGTCTTGTACACTTACCATAACTGTATAGGTAGTCTCCAAATAGAATAAGGTTTTAGGAGTAGAATAGAAATAGGATTTTCCTATTATGGAAATATGTAAATTGTATATATTCTCTTTCAATTAATGAAAATAATCAAGGGATTATTTCTTTCAAAAACATATTTCAAACTTCATAGATTGTGCACTCTTTCAGAATCAACCTTGGAGTAACTGGTAAAGTTGTTGCCATGTGACCAGGAGGTCATGGGTTCAAGCCGTGAAAACAACCTCTTGCAGAAATGTGAGGTAAGACTGCGTACATTAGACCCTTGTGGTCCGGTCCTTCTCCAAACCTCGCGTATAGCGAGAGCTTAATGCACCGGACTGCCCTTTTTTTTTATATAGATTGTGCACTATGTATATATGGCCCTACAAGATGAACAATTTGTGCAACATACTTTGATAATCCAATTCAAAAGATTAATTTGACACATTTCCTCGGAGGAAAATTGGCCAATTACTCAACCTCTTTTATGCATGTTTCTCCTTATTTTTGCATCAGGTATGCTATACATATATCCTTCAACATTATTTCTCTCGTGTCGACCTGTTTTTTAATAACATCTTAGGAGTAGTAATTCCATTCTAATAATCGCATAACAGTAGTACGATAACTATAAGATTGGACATCCAACGGATCTTGTATCATGCTTATTTTGATATTTACATTTATTTTTCATATATATAGGTTCACCGGTGTTAGCAAGCCAGAGATGCAATACCAAATGGACAGTGCTTGACTAACTTGGGAAGCTGTGGTAGCAAACTCTGCGACACACAATGTTGTGAACAAAATTGTTTTGACAATTTGAAGTCAAAAAATCCCTATGGCATTTGTGAGATAATACCTGGAAGTGCACTTCGTTTATGCAATTGTTATCATGAATGTTAATTAATTAGATTTTATTATTAATTAAAGGAATATGTTCCTTCATCTTTATTGATGAATGATTTACAATATATATAAGGTTACAAGAATATCTACTTTAATATAAACTAGGTAACTAATTAACCTAATTACAAAAGGATTATAATTCTACCTAAAATAGGAGATATACAATTAATACAATTAATGAAAGAATATTGGAAAATATTCTATTACACCCCCGCAATCGAAGCGGGAGGTCCACGAACACTGAGACTGACTCGAAAATCATCAAATAGTATGCGCGGAAGTCCTTTGGTGAAGATGTCGGCAATATGATATCTGGAAGGAACATGAAGGACATGGACTTGACCACAAGCCACTTTTTCGCGAACGAAATGAATGTCCATATCAATGTGTTTAGTGCGCTGATGTTGGACGGGATTGTCAGAAAGATATATCGCAGTAGACCAGTGTTGCCTTTTAAATCGAGCAGTCAAGCTCAAGTAGAAGGTTACGGATCTAACAAGACTCAGAGACGATGTTGACGACACCTCTGTACTCTGCTTCTGCACTGGATCGGGATAGTGTAGGTTGCAATTTGGAAGACCAATACAATAGGTTATCTGTGAGGAAAATGCAATAACCAGACGTGGAGCCTCGGTTGTCAGTACATCCACCCCAGTCAACATCAGAATAAGCAGTGAGACCAGTGAGCGAAGACTTGTATAGATGTAATCCGAAGTGAAGTGTACCTTGGACGTATCGTAAAATACGTTTGAGGGTATACATGTGTGCTTCCGTCGAACCGTGCACATGCAAGCAGATTTGTTGCACGACATAGGATATGTCTGGTCTCGTGAATGTGAGGTACTGCAGGGCCCTAGCTAGGCTATGGTAGTGAGTCGGGTTTGAATATGAAAGGCCGGAATCAGTGCTGAGCTTGGAATTGGTGTCTACAGGCGTGTGGGATGGTTTCAAGATGTCATGCCTGCACGGTCAAGGATCTCTTTAGCGTACTTCTTCTGACATAGAAATAGGCCGCCAGAATATCGAGTAACAGAGATGCCCAAAAAATAACTCAAGGCCCCCAGATCTTTCATAACAAACTCAAAGGAAAAGAGAGACATAATGGACCGACAGATAGCATCAGATGATGTGGTAAGGATGATGTCATAAACATATAATAATATGTAAGCCATGTCTACACCCTTGTTGTTGATGAACAGGTAATGAACGGATCTGCAGTGTGAAAAATCGATTGAGGAGACATAATCGGCAAACCGCTGGTACCATGCTCGAGGAGCCTGTTTTAGTCCATAGAACGATTTCTGCAACAGACACATAATCTGGATGAATAGGATCCCTGAAACCCATAGGCTGATGCATATATACCGTTTCATGAAGATCCACATGTAAGAGGCATTCTTGACATCAAGCTGATGAATATGCCAAGACTTGGATCTGGCAATGCTGAGGATGGTTGCGGGCTTTATGACTGGGCTGAACGTTTCATCACATTCCACTCTCACCTGTTGAGACCTGTCATCACCTACAAGACGAGCCTTGTACCTCTCAAAAGAACAATCAATTTTTTTTATGTCTAGAAATCCACATAGAATGAATAATGTTAGCATCAGATGGATGGGGTACTAGGTCCCACGTCTTATTATCAGTAAGAGCATTATATTCGTCAATTATTGCAGCTTTTCAATTAGGGTCGGACAAGGCATCTTTCGGGTTACGAGGGACAAGGGAAGGGACAACTGAAATGGAAAGGTTAAACAACCGTTTAGGTTTATGAATCCGTGCATGGCATAAGTTTTCATGGTTCAAGAATGTGTCTCGAGACTGCCGAGAAGAGAAGGAAGGGTAGGGGTGATGGTACTGGCTGGCCAAACCTTGGTTTTCCGAGAGGTGGCTGCAGAATCACCCTGAGGCGGGATGTTCCGGGCCACTGTTGGCAGAACCGGGTAGGCAGCTAGTCCCAAACTGGCTGAGGTGATGGCGGGTGCCGGGGTCTAGGACGATGAACTATGTAAATGGTGAATTAGAAGAGGGTTTAGGACATCATCTAGGAAGTCGTAGGAATGTCGATGTGGCGAGTGTAGAGAGGAAAAAGGGAATTGAGACTCATAAAAAGGACATGACGTAAAATAATAATTTTACGACTTGACAATTCATAGCATGAGTAACCACGGTGATTGACAGAGTAACCCAAAAATAGACACGGGGAAGACCGTGGTTGGGGTTTGTGAGTGGTCGGATGGAAAGGGTAACAAAGACATCCAAAAATACGCAAATGTTGGTAGGAGTGGTTCCTACAAAACAGAACTTGGGTGGGCGACGGTTGAGCTAGAGACTTATTTGGGATTATGTTTAGGATATAGGTGGCCATGGAGAGTGCGTAATGCCAGAATTGACGGGGAATTGAGGCGTGAGCAAGTGGGGCACGAATGAGGTTATTTATGGTTCAGATTTTCCGTTCGGTTTTACCATTTTGGGAGGATGTGTGAGGGCAGGAAAATCGAAAGGTAAGACCGTTTTTGGAGCAAAACTGTTTGAATCGGTTATTATCGAATTCCTTGTCATTGTCACATTGAAAACACTTAATGCTCTTTTCAAATTGTATTTTTACGAAAGCACTAAATGAAGAAAAAATGGGGGTAGTCATGGAATTTATTTCCAATTGGAAAAGTCCACAAAAAGTTGGAATAATTGTCCAAAAACTATACATAATATCGATGGCTAGCCGTACTAAAAATGAGGGATGTCCACAAATCACTATGTATGATATCAAAAGGCATTATAGTATAATTTGTGGATGCAGAAAATGGTAATTTGACATGTTTCCCAAAAAATGCAAGATTCACATATAGGAGTCCTAGAAATATGGTTGTAATTAATAAAATTATTTTTTCCTAAGGGAGCATAAAATAGAGTCTCCCGAATCCTAATCTAGAATGTCATAGGGAAGACGAAAGACCAGCAAAGGTTGATGGAACTGAGGCTGGATTGTTGATGACGTTTGATATAGGGTAGAGATCTCCGGTTCTGTCACATCTCATTATTCGTCTCCCTATCGTAAAATCATTTACAGTAAAACCAAGAGGATCAAAGTCAAGGGAAACCAAATTGTTAGTTGTGAAACGTTGCACAAAGATTAGATTCTTAATGAGTTTAGGGGCATGGAGGACACTTTTTAAGATTAGCGATGGATGTGGTGGGGATACAGAGGAATGACCATAACCACGGATGGAATTCCTTGTCCGCTACCAATAAATGATATTTCGATTTAAATTACTCAAATTGCAATAAGACGAGAGAGTACCTTGTGATGTCGTCATGTGAAATGTGGCGCTTGTGTCCATATACCAATTTTCGTCTGGAGTGTTGAGTGATATTGTGCTTATAACTGCCTCAATGTCAGTCGGTGCATAAGTCGATGGCGGGGAGGCCTGTGCTGTGTAGGCATGTTGTGGACGTGGGCCAAGTATGCCATGTTGGGCCTGTCGGTTCTGAGGTGAAGTTTATGAGGATGTTGGATACAGGCAAGGAGGGGAGGCCCATAACGGTGGGGCCTACGCAACTTACAACGGGTAGGCAACCCACGATAGAGGCTGCTGCTACTATCGCGGTCACTGCTGGCTGTTTTCGACCGGTAGGGACTGCCCCTTCCCGCCTCCGTTGTTGTCGGAATTTCTTTCACCGTGGCCCTTGCTGGATTGCCTGCTCCAGCGGTTGTTATGGGAGGAAGCATATTATTGCGAGTCTTCTGACCGACTATTCTGGTTGCCAAAATAGGAGGCCCTGTCATTGGTGGAGGGCCCGACAGTGGTAGTGAGGGCGGTGTCAGCAATGCTGGCACGAGTGGTGTTGCGCTTAAGTTTCTGGGTTTCCTAAAGGATGAGCTTCGAACGGGCCTTATAAAATGGAGGTAACAGTGTGCATTGCTGAAGGATAGTGGCAACACCATCATAGGATTCGTTCAAACCTGCAATAAATTGCATGACTAATCGTTGATTAGTGACTGGTGTGCCGACGTTGGAGACTTGGTCGACAAACATCTTGAGTTCTTGACAATAAGTAGACACGTTTGGGAAATCGTCATGATGAATGTCCTTGAACTGATTTTCAAGGTATAACGCTTGTTGAGTTTTGTTGTCGTGGAAAATACTTTCCAAACGTTCCCACGTTTGGCGGTCAGTGATATCGGTATCAATGATGATGTGCAACAGATCATTAGATATCGTGTCATATATCCACTGGAGGATGGCTGCGTTCAAACGAGAACAGAGTGTATCATCAGAAGTCGAAGCCGATGGTATGTCTGTGGACTTCGGCGTGGGAGGGATGATGTGGTCGATAGCTTCATAAACATGACAATGGATCTTAAAAAGATCCACCCACAAGGAGTATTGACCCTTTTCCATCTCAAGAGTCACAGGGATGGAGTTTTAATGTTGTTTACGGCAATTGTAGGATGCAATTTGGTTTTGTCAGCCATGAAAGAGGAAATTTAGGAGGAAGAGGGGGGGGAGAATGACCAAAAAACCTAGGATTCCGTCGTGGGGAAAAGAGGGGGTGGCTGGCTGAGAGAGGTCGGCGACTAGGGTTCCGAAGTGGGCTAGGTGCTGACGTGGAAAAAAAGGTGGTGGCCGAGAAGGTGTATCGATGGTTAGGGTAGGGTTTGTAGTTTTAGGCTACTGATACCATAAAAGAATATGTTCCTTGATCTTTATTCATGAATGATTTACAATAAATATAAGGTTAGAAGATTATCTATTTTGATACAAATTAGGTAACTAATTAACATAATTACAAAAGGATTATAATTCTACGTAAAATATGAGATATACAATTAATAAAAAAATATTGGAAAATATTCTATTATTAATGTTCATGTTTTAGAAATATGAAATATAATAAATCACATTATATCATTTTAACTGTGATTATTGATTTTGATGTAAAATGTTATCTTAATAATATAGTATAAAAGTGCGCATCTTTCATTTGCTTTTGTTTCTCCCGAAAGGGAAACCTCCCTGCTCTTCTAGTTATGTAAGTCTACTTTCAGTAGTTTATCTCGTACAATGTAAATTATGTTGTTTTTAATATTTATAAAATCTTGCAGAATTGCAAGAATTATGTTGTTAATATTATGTTGATATTTTCATCATGAATCTTTATGTACTGTTAGAATCATGAACTCAATATGTTTAAACATGGTTATCTGATGAACTTAGTAAATGGTTATCTTTTAAACTATATAATGACCTCAATGGATTAGCCTGTAAATTCCTATGTCAACGGTGGTTGATAATATGGCCTGTTGATGTCCGCTGAAGGACTGTGTTGGCCTGAAAATTGGGTGTGGCTAAAGACAACTGTCATTCTTAGGGTAAGGTTTAAAAGAAGAGATGAACAGTTCAAAAGAAGAAATGAATAAGCATAGGGTTTTCATGAATGAACAGTATCTAAAGACTAGTGACTGGACGGAGTCCAGATTTTTTTTAAAAAGGGTGTATTTCAATGGTTTTTCAATAAAAAGGGGGTGAGTATGATGGTGTGTGGTCCTACTCGGTACTCCCTTCCTGCTATAATCCATCTATAAAAGTCATATAATTCGAAGTCTATCTCCTGTATAAAATAGTTTTTTTTTTTAAATCTGGACTCCGTCCAGTCACTAAAGTTGCACCTTAAAAAAGGGTTTCTATATTGTACTGCTTCGAGTTTTTCTAGATGCGTAATATAGTGTTTGTTATTGTCTTTTATATTTTCACCTAAATTTATAATTATATCTATTATAGAATTTAATTGTTTTTCTTCACTATGTAATACGTGGTCTCCTGTGCTAAAGTTGCACCTTATAATACTATGGTCTGTTAAATTTCTATATTTCTTTTCTGGTATTATTCTTAAATCTAAGTATTCTAAGTGTCTTAAGTGGGCTATGATTATCCTTGGGTTTTTGGGGTATTTTCTTTTATTTGATACTCTAACCTATACTTATAGTAGTCTATGGTATTTCTTATACCTTGTAACTCCCACTTCATACTCGAAATTATATAATCGTCTATTTCTCCTAATATTATTCTAGCTTGAAGTAGTCTAGATAATACTATATGGTCTATAGTTTCTAGATGTGGTCTTAAGTCCTTTTCAAAATGGTCTTGTAATAATTTAATTTTTTGAGCTTTAGACAAAAATTTAAATTCTAGTATATCTAAACAAGTACTTAACGCTCTTTCAGCTTTTATATATTCGTTCTTTCTTTTTATATCTCTATATATTAACCACTGTTGAACTCTAATATATCTTGCAAAAGGAAGTGATCTCATATACCTAATAAGGTTTAAATCTATTTGAGTTTTTAAAATCTTTACTCTTAAGGCGTCTTATTAACTTATATTCTAAGGCGGATATTTGATCTATTAACTCTGAAAGTCTTAAATGGTTTTTCTTTTTAGTATTTTCTCGGATATACTCTGGATATAACTATTAAGTTCCTTTTTAACTTCTAAATATGAGTCTATCATAGAGATGGTCCAAAAATCTTTTGGCTCTGATACCAATATAGAGGGGGGGTGTATTTCAATGGTTTTTCAATAAAAAGGGAGTGAGTATGATGGTGTGTTGTCCTACTCGGTACTCCCTTCCTGCTATAATCCGTCTATATAAGTCATATAATTCGAAGTCTATCTCCTGTATAAAATAGTTTTTTTTTAAATCTGGACTCCGTCCAGTCACTAGTCTTTAGATACTGTTCATTTCGTGAAAACCCTATGCTTATTCATTTCTTCTTTTGAACTGTTCATCTCTTCTTTTAAACCTTACCCTAAGAATGACAGTCGTCTTTAGCCACACCCAATTTTCAGGCCAACACAGTCCTTCAGTGGACAGCAACATGCCATATTATCAACCACCGTTGACATAGGAATTTACAGGCTAATTCATTGAGGTCATTATAGAGTTTAAAAGATAACCATATACTAAGTTCATCAGATAACCATGTTTAAACATATTGAGTTCATGATTCTAACAGTACATAAAGATTCATGATGAAAATATCAACATAATATTAACAACATAATTCAACATAATTCTTGCAATTCTGCCAGATTTTATAAATATTAAAAACAACATAATTTACATTGTAGGAGATAAACTACTGAAAGTAGACTTACATATCTAGAAGAGCAGGGAGGTTTCCCTTTCGGGAGTCCCGGAAAAACTTTACTGCTACTGACAACTGGAGTAAGATAATAATATCTTACATGGGAGAGTTTATACAGATGGGAAAAGGGTGAACAAAATGGAAAACATCTAGAGAGAGGATGGGATTTTTTTGTGTTTCTGTCTTTGATCTTTTTTGCTCTCTATGATCTTTCTGATCTACATTCTTTCATCCTCAGAGTCTGATATTTATAGTGTCTTGAGGACTTCAACTTCGGACTTCAAAATGTAAAGGAATCTTTAAAGTTTCGGCCGGGTGCGCTGTGGGCCCCATCGTCGCTTTAACTTTGAAGGGTTTTTCTTTTCACTTTGTCATCTTGTGTTGCTGGCATCTGCTTTTTCTTAAAGCTTCTTTTTCTTTTCAAGATGTTGTCCTTGCTGTTTCTTTTTCAAATATTCTGTCTGCCACTTCGATGCGTTCGCACCGTTCTTTTTTACTTTGTCTTGTAGTCTAGTCTCTTTATGTCTCTGTGCCTCGTTTCTAGGTGTCCAGATTATGTCTGGCCACTGAATCGAAACTCATGCCTGAATCATAATTATCATTAGGATCCTGAGCATAGTTACTTTCGAGGAACTCGTTATCTGAACTAGTATTTGATACGTGATCTATACTGTCATCGTTTAAATTCTGATTACGTTCTGGATTCTGTTCTGGAGTTTGGGACACTTCCGGTGGTGTAGGCACCGGATTGACATGTTTATCCTTGGTTGGGGTGTCCGTCTGTTCTTTAAATATTTTTTCTAAAGTCTCTTTAATTATTTGTTCTATTTTTTTGTTCTGTCCTCGTACGGGTCTGATCCTTGTTCGGGATGTAGATCCTGTAAATGTCTGCGGGAGCTTTCGTCTATTTTTTTAGGAGATTTCTTCCTCATTTTCACTTTTTGGCAAAGTGACAGCCGTCAACGGATTTGATTTATCTTTACCGGCAACCGTTTGCACCGGACTAGTTGTACCTACATCTGGTACAATAGATCTTTTTGCATTCAGAAGGGAATGCACACCTATCTCATCCATTTTTGAAGGAGATGGAGAACTCTGTGTCTGTTGTCTGAGAGAATTTTGTCTGAGCTTTAGTTCTAGCTTTGCGACTTTTTCTAAAAGATGGGTGTTTTGTATTTGGAGTACTTCTTTGGTATGGTTAAGTCTTTTAACTGTCTCGGTCATTGTATTACAATGATCGCAGAAAATTATCTTGTTTGTGTCTTTCTGTATGTTGTATTGTGGAGTCTGATCTGGGTTTTGTCTGAGAGCTGGTGAGAGGTAATAGTTTGGCCCAAGGATTCCTCGAGCATAGTCTAGAGCTTCAGTGAAGACATTGAAACCCTTGAAAAGTGGAGTCTTAACTTCTTTAATTGAGTCTACTACTTCTAACCATGTCTGAAAAATTCCTTTAGTCTTTCCATGGACAACCACATAAAATTTAAAACGTTTGTCCAAATTTTTCTCATTAGAATAAAAACAAGTGCAATTTAAAGTAGCCACAAAGTGACTAGTGTCTTTTTTGTTGTGGGCTATCCACAAATTGTCTATTAAACACTTCTGCTGTCTATCGACAACATAGTCTGGAAGAATTTTAAAAGTTAAATTAGATGACGGGAATGAAACTAAATTATTCTTACCGAAGTTTAGTCTTTCTAATGTTGGAGTCTCAAGATCAGTCATGGGTCTGAATTTCAGGTTGCCCAATACTGATTGTCTATAGTCATCTTGGGATCTGGCCGGGCCTTTTCCCTTGTCTATTGGACTCTGTCTTGATGAACTCATGCTGTTTGAATCAAAGAACAAACTTTGTTAGTTAGATGTGATCTTTAATCTGCTGAGCTGATCTGCTAGACTATTGTCTTTTCCTTTAATGTGTTCGAATACTAAATTATAAATTGATATTGCATCTAGGAAATTAAGCCATCTTCTTCTACTGCTATTTTTATCATTTATCTTTTGGTGAAACTTTACTATAGCTTCACAATCTGTTCTAATTAGTGTTTCTGGTTTATTTAATATGTATAGTCTGAAAGCGTTAAGGCCGTATATTACGGCTAGGATTTCTGCGTCTATACTACTCATATTGCCTTTTTCTCTATACTTGCCGCTTTGGTATGCACAAAATTTTTCTGAAGTCTTGCTGCAGTATTTATTTGTCTTTGCTTTTAGTACTGCTCCCCAGCCTTCAAAACTACCATCAGTTTCTATGATTAAGTAGTCGGTTTCTAAAGGCATGTTTAAATCAGGGATTTTTTTAATCTGTTCTTTTAAGAGTTTTACTATTTTAATATCTTCTGTATTGAAATGTTTCTGTCCAGTCGAACCGGTTTTTGAATATAGTGGTCCTGCTATCTTCCTAGATCTTTTATGAAAGTTCTGGCGTAGTTTAAAATTCCTAAGAACTTTTGTAAGTCTTTGGTATTATCTAATTTATCTTGCATGTCTAAAGATTTCTTAGCTATGTGTGGTTGTAATTTTACTTTACCTTCTCCTATAGTTACTCCTAAGAAGTTTATGTATTTCTTACACAACTCCATTTTCTTTTTGCTAATTATAATTCCATTACTTACGAAAAGTCTGAAAACAGTCTGGAGGTGTCCTAGGTGTTCAGTCATGTTACTACTAAATACTAGTATATCATCTACGTATACTATGACGAATCTCTTATAGTCTCCAAAAATTGCGTCCATTTTCCTTTGGAAAATTGGAGGAGCTGTCTTCAGGCCAAATGACATGACTAACCATTCGAAATGCCCTTCTGGACAAGTGAACGCAGTCCATTCTATGCTATCTGGATGCATCTTTACCTGCCAATAACCTGATTTACAATCGAATTTACTGAATATGTTCTTACCCTATATTCTATTAATTAATTTTGTTTTATCGGGTAACTTATATCCATCACTTCTAGTGTTGTCATTTAGTCTCTTATAGTTTATCACCATTCGGGCTTTTCCTCTAACTATTTCCGAATGATTTCTAACTATAAATGCTGCGGATCTATGTTTCGACGTAGATCTCTTTATGATTTCTAAGTCTAATAATTTTTTAATTTGTAACTTAAAATCTTCTATGTCCTGATTAGTTGCTTCTATTGAGGCGGTCTTTATTATGTATTCAGGGTTTATAATTTCTAATTGGCACAAAATTTTATTATTGTTCCAATGTTTTAGAGGCTTTTCGCCTATGATTTCTAGTTCGTCTAGTATTTTTACTATGTTTTCTAAATCTGTTTTATCTTTTATTATTCCTATCTTTTCTATCCCATTTTTGAAATTATAAAAATCTGTTTCTAAGTCTATTAATGTATATATTTTCTCCATTATATTTTCTTCTTCTTCTAGAATTTCTTCTAGTACTAAGTTTTTATTATTTGTCTGGCAACAATATTTTTCTCAATTACTGCAATCTTTACAGCAACTATTGCCTTCATCATTTTTTAAATCAATAGGAGAAATCTGTATTATTTTAGTTTCAGTCTTTTGGGTTTGTACCGGTGTGTATGTGCTATTCTTTTGGAAAATAATACCATCTCTCGTACTGGTACAACTTCCGTTATTGTCTAATAAAAATCTAAACCTATTATGAAATCTGTATTTATGTTTAGATCTCTTACCAGTATTCTATCTACTTTATAACTAGGATTATAAAACTTTGCACAAGTATTGATAAAACTTATTGTGGCTTCCTGCAGGTAGTGTTTATAAACATTATGGGTTCCGTCCATCTGCATGGCAGAAGCTGGTTTATCTAGAGTCTTGACTAGATTATGGGGGACTATTTTTTTGTTTAAAATGCTTCTTGTACATCCTGTATCTACTAGTGCTAGTGTAGTGATCTCGTAATCTTTAATTCTAATCTTTGTTAGTAATCTTAAAGAACTAAATTTTTTGTCTTCATTACATATTAAAGTTCTACTTTCTTCTGAATTCATTAATTCTGAAGATAATTCTATAACTAATACTTTTTCTATCTGATCCTCTTCTGTAATTGGATCATCTTCTTGTTCTTTTTGTTTACCTTTTTCTAATTGAGATAATCTCATTTCTAAAGCGTTTACCCTTGTTTCCAAGGTTATTATTCTTACTGCTAGAGTTGTATCTTCTTGAATCCTTTTTATAACTTCTTTGGGGCTTATTACAATGCTTAACTCCTTCTGGAGGCAGTCTATGCAACCTTCTAAAAAACATTTTTTACACTTGGCTCGTTTGCTCCTGCTAGGGAACCATTTGCATATGCAACAAGCTGTGCTGTCTAATCCTTTATTTCTTTCAAATAAATGATCGCAGTCTATTGTTGTGTTTACTAGATTGTTTAAATCTATATCTAGATCTAGTTGTTCTATTCCGATTTCATTTATAAAATCATCTGCTTCTGAATCGGAAGAATCTAGTTTACTATTTTCTCCTGTCTCGATACTTACTATAGAGTAGATACTTTCTGTATCCGACATGTATTCGTCTACATTTATTAAGGTCTCCTGAAAATCTTCTATTAATTGTGAATTTCTAGAGTTGTTATTTATCCTTTTAGGACAAGTGTTTGCTAAATGTTCTATACTACCACATGTAAAACATTCTAACTTATTTTTATAGTTTCTATCGTTTCTATACTTCCTTATGTGTTTATTTTTGTCTAAATATGGTTTTTTGGCTGACGACTTTCTTAAGAAATATTTTTTCCTTTTATATTTGTCGTAGTTTTGATAACCATATCTTTTATATTTCTTTTTATAATTTTTCTTTCTTTGAGGGTCTTTATCGTAACTCTGGGTTGTATATATTACACTCTTACAGAAATTTAACTCGTTCTGTTTTAATTGTTTTTGGATCTGTAGATGAGTACACTTTTCTTGTAAGATCTCCATAACATGTTGGATTCTATGTCCTATGGACCATCTAGCATTAGGGTTTTGTATTATCACATCACGCTTATTCCAACGTTCTTCTATTTCTCTACCTAAAGCTCCTGGTAATTTATTAAATAGTTTCTTTCCTAATTCTTGATCAAAGGAATTTCCACTGATCGTACAGTAATAAAAGAAATCGTTTAAAAACTTCTTTATGTATACCCAATTACTTATGCTTAACTGTTCTAGTTTTATTAAAGCATTTCTTTGTAGCACTACTAGACCACTATTGGGGTCTTCTCCTGTAACTAGCGTGTGTATTTTATTGGTGAAATTATATGGGTTTGATCCCATAGCTAGTAACTGGTGAAATTCATTTGGAAAATCTGTCTTATAAGCTTCCCATAGGGCTTTAGTAGATTCTCCTAAGTATTTGTACATAGTCTCAGGGTCTGTTTCTACATAGTTTTGTATGTAGTCTGCTACTACTATTCCTTTCCATAAGTCTATTACTGAGTTCCATCTTTGTGGGTCGTGGGCAGCTATATTTAGTATCTTTCCCCTATTACCTCCTTCTTGGAGAGTGATGGGTTCTTCTAGCGGCATTCTTCTTCCTGAAGGTTTTACTTGTTCCACGGGTTCTCCTGCAGTTCTGAATACTCGTCTTCTAGGTATATTTCCGGTACTTGTATCTACCGTGAAATGTTCTCCTGTTGTTCTTTGGAACGGGCTAGAGCTTGACGCGCTAGTCTCTATTAATTCTTTCTGACTTATTTCTAAGTTTGTCTCACACTCATCTTCATTATTAAAAGTGAAGTCTTTCCAAATTTCTTCAAACATAGCTGTTTTTTCTTTTGAAATCTGTTCGTCTTTGTATCCTGAATTATCTGTTCTCTTATCGCACTTTTTAAAATGTTCTATGGTTTGTTCTAATTCCATATTATCTAATTTGCAACCCTTACATTTGAATAACATCCAGGGTTTTTCTTTTTTCAGGTCTTTGGCTTTTTCTATGGCGACGTCTACCTCATATCCTTCTTGGATAATTTCTATGTTCATAAAAGTAGTTATTTCATTTTCTTCTATAGTACTTTCTTCTTCACAGTCCTTCTGTGGAGTGTAATTATAATCTGTAAACCTTATAGAGGTTTCTCCATTTTGATTTGTATATTCTAAATGAGAGGCTGGTTGTAATATCTTTTTCTTAGTATTAAACTGTTCTAATTTCTATTCTAAGCCTGCATATTCTTCTGGCTGAATCTTTGTAGGTTTTATTAAATTAATGCCTTTATTACTCATTAATTCTACTACATCATTAATCTTTATTTTAAACTTTGTATTACTATTGTTTGTCATTTTTCCTAAAAATCCTAAACATACTAATAGATTGTTTCCGCTATGCATCTCTTCATAGCCTTTCGTCCGTATTCCTATTTTGATATGTTTACCGAATTCTGCTAGGTTCATTAAAAAGTCTGGACTTATATAAAAAATTCCTCCATTGTCTGTCATGTCTATTTCAGTCATACCTATGATGGATTTTTTCATGTCTGTCCATCTGTCATCGTAAATCATTATGAGGACTTTACTACCTAAATTCTTTCTTGTTAATCCTTTTATTCCTACAACCATTAATCCCATATGCATGAGGGTTTTGGTGGTTCTTTTAATTTGTTTAAAAGATTCTGTACTTATTAAATTTATATTTTTTGCAGTATTTCCTAATACTGATAACTGTTCCTCTCTATAATGTCTATATAGTTGTGTTGTTGACGAAAATCTTCCTGCATTATATAATGTTCTAGGATTCAATAGATTTAATTGATTCTGTTGAAAAATACTTATGTCTCTATCTACATTTATTACCTCGCTAAGTTGTCTATTTGTTTCTTCTGGAGTTCTTCTATTTAATATTCTAGTTATTAAATTATTTCCTACTCTGTCTTCTGAGAAACTTAGTCTTTGTCTTTCTCCTTATGTTCTCGATCTATTTGCAAAAATTTCCATTTTTGCGGTTTTCTGGTTATTTTATCCTTTTCTCTTTGTGGAGTTATTTCCACTCTTTTTAACTGATCGATTAGTTTGTCTACTTGTTAGTCTTTATTTAGATCTTTATCTTGTTCTTTAGCTATTTGATAAATGCGTTAGTTTATTGGTTCTAAACGAGCTGTTAAGGAATCTATTTTTCTATGAAGATCTAATACTAAAGATGCTATTATTATATTTTGTTGTGTAATTATTTGATCAGACTTTGAGCTAGGTATATGTTCTTTATAGTCTGATGGTAACGGTATAGATTTTTCTATTAATTTTATTGCTTCTTCTTGAGCAAAAGTTAGTCTGCTCATGAAAGAACAACCTTCTTTAGTTCTACTATTGTTTTTTCTAGTTCTAAAATTTTATTTTTTAGATCTATTAATTCTTTTTTAATTGTTATATTGTCTTGTACCCCTTTTGATTCTATCTTTAATAAGTTATTTTTTAATAATGTTTCTAGAACTTGTTTAGTAGATAACGTCTTAAAGTCACACTTATTAACTAAATTGTTTATGTATTCTAGATTCTTATCTGATTTTTCGAAAATCCTTTGGTTTCTATATTGTACTGCTTCGAGTTTTTCTAGATGCGTAATATAGTGTTTGTTATTGTCTTTTATATTTTCACCTAAATTTATAATTATATCTATTATAGAATTTAATTGTTTTTCTTCACTATGTAATATGTGGTCTCCTGTGCTAAAGTTGCACCTTATAATACTATGGTCTGTTAAATTTCTATATTTCTTTTCTGGTATTATTGAAAATCTTTTCCGGAGATCTGTATTTTTTTCTTCGACAACCCTTGCATGTGTAAATAGTGTATAATATGTGTATCATTAGTGCGTGTACATTATTACATTGATTATAAGTTGAATATACATTTATTAGGCACAAATTATACAATAATGATATATTTTCAATACATATACTGTAGGAATACATATTTGATACAACAATGATACATATGTTATAGACCAATGATACATTTTCTATATATATGATGAAATTAGTTGAAAAATGGCTACAAAATGAAATTATTTTGAAAAAATTAAAAATATCTTTTAAGATTCTTGGGCCATCACGTGTCAATAGTTTCACCAAATGACATTTATGTCCTTTTCCAAATTAATAGTAGCGCCTATCTTCTTTTTTTGTGTGTGTGTGGGGCTATACTATATTATTTATTCGTTGAAGTTATGTCAATAAACTAAAAACAAAATAATGTCTATGATATAACATGATTTAGTTGAGTGAAACATGGAGCTATAAAATAAAAAGAGTGGAGTCACTACAAAGAAGATTTATAATTATTTAAATTTTATTCGAATTCAGTGAATTACATAAGAAAGATGAAAATTTTAAAAAATCTTGATTTATTTATGAAGAAATTCAGCTTAGGAAATAAAAATCCTATAATGTTATGAGTTGAATTGGAAGATATGCTCTGAAGAAGATGATAATAAGCAAACTCGAGATGTACATAGTTTTCCCCGTCTTTAATTTGCTTTTACTACATCACTTTTTTGGTGAGATTATGTTAATAAATTAAAAAAGCAAAGTAACGTGTGAGATATTACGTGATTCAGTTTAGTAATGCGTGGGAAGGTAAAAATAAGAAGAATAGAGCCACATAAAAGAAAAAATATGAATATTTAAATTTTATGCCTATCGAATGAACTACACAAGAAGATATAATATTTTCAAGAATCTTGGTTGATTTATGAAGAATTTGTTGGAAATTTACTAATGTGGATTTAAATATATTCCATTATTTATGACTCAAACAATTGGGGCCCCGCACGTCGGAAACGTCATTTCCATACACGTGCACATGTAGTGCCAAGTATCGCAAGTTTCATTAGTGAAAGAGATATTGGTACGTACGTAATACGTTTGAGACATAGAATGATGGAGGGTTATTGCCCAAATGACAAAGTATTCCACATTGGTAAACGAAGGAAGAAGTGTAAGATGAAACGAGTCGGAAGTCGCCACGAAGGGGCGCGGCGCAGCCCCGTCGGAGCCGAGGCGTCGGAGCGCCGCCGCCTCCCAAACAGCGTCGCGGCGCTAATTAGGTGTCCAGTCACTGGAGCCGCGACGCTTTGGAGGCAGAATGCAGCGACGGGAAGTTGAAAAGTTCTGACCTTTGGGCTGGTTTTGGAGCATTGAATCTCCATTGCTTGGCACATGAATTCAGCCATTATTTGGCTGAATGTAACCCCTCTCAATAAGTGTCATTACATGGCTATTGAAGGTCATTAGTTGGCTAGTTGAGGGGTCATCTCTTAACACTATAAATTGAGGCCTTTGGCTCAATTGTTGAACACTACATAACACTTAGAAAAATACTACAGGATTTTCTAACATCTTCTTCTTCCTCTCTAGCAAGTTTACTACACTCAAAGTTCTTCAAGAGTAACACTTGAGTTTCCTTTGCTCAATTGTTAAGTTGTTGTTGTATCTTGGGAGACTATTGCCCGACAACGTAAAAGGAGATATACGGGGCAATTGTCTTAAAGACAGAGTGTCATCACTCGACTCAGCAAATCACACAAGGAGTTTGTTTCATTCTTGATTTTCAGTTTTGTTGTAATCTTTAGTTTATCCTTTCTAGCAATTGTAGTATTTACTTACTTCCCGTTCCCGGCAATTGTTTTATCCCACAATTTTAAGACAAGATCTGTTTAAGTGCTTAGAAAGATGACTGGAAGAGAACAACTCATTTCTGATTCTGCTGCTGCTGCTACCCAAGGCAACCTCTCTGCCTTTCCCACTGCTCAAGACACACCAAATGCCTTTCCGGTTGCTCAAGGCTCAACCAACGCCTTTTCTGCTGCTCAAGGGAACGCTCCAGTTCCTCCACCCGCTGGATTCCATCATGAACGCCCAGAAAAGTTCATGTGCTCCAATTTCAAGAGATGGCAGCAGAAGATGTTATTCTATCTGACTGTTATGGGAATGACTCATTTCCTAACAAAAGATCCTCCACAAGCTAGAGATGAAGTGTACCATTCGCCTACCGAAACGGCTGAAGGGGGCCAAGGTATCCATGTCATTAATGGAATGAAGATGGTTCTTGATGCATGGAGTCATAGTGATTTCATGTGTAAGAAATATATTTTAAATTGTCTGTCAGATCCACTCTACACGGTGTATTGCACCGTAGGAATTGCCAAAGAGTTATGGGAGAAGCTGCAAAAGAAGTACAACACACAAGATGCAGGTACTAAGAAATTCATCGTTGGTAAATTCCTGAAATTTCAAATGGTGGATAGTAAAACAGTGATGTCCCAAGTCCAGGAATTCCAAATGATTCTACATCACCTGGATTTGGAAGGTATGAAACCAAATGAGCAGTTTTTTGTTGCATCACTGATTGAAAAGTTACCTCCCTCGTGGAATGAGTTACTTAAAACTCAAGATAAATGAGATGACCTTTGAAGAACTTATTATCAAACTCTAGATTCAGGAAGATAATAAGAAGGCATTGCCTATGGGAAAACAACCCGTTGAGGCAAAGACAAATCTGGTTGAGGCCAAAGGGAACCCAAGCAAGAAGCGCAAGTTCCAGAAAGACGGCAAGACCCAAGCAGCGGAGAAGTTCAAAGGAAACTGTCACCACTATGGGAAACCTGGTCACATGATCAAGGACTACCGCAAGCTCAAGACTGCGCAACAAAAGAAGGCCAAGGCCAAAGGCAAGGCTCAGGCTAACGTCGTCATAGACAGGCTTCTGGACGACATGATTGAGGAGTTCTCAGCGGTGGTGCTTGAAGCAAACCTTGTTGAGAATCCCATGCAATGGAGGATGGACACGGATGCTACCAGACACATATGTTCTAATAGAGATGCCTTCTCCACTTATACATCAGTTACAAACAAGAAGTTGTTCATGGGTAACAACGCTTCCACTAACGTGTTGTGGTAGGAAATGTAGTCCTGAAGATGACTTCTGGAAAGGAGCTCACTCTGAAGGAGGTGATGCATGTCCCTGAGATTAGGAGAAATTTAATTTTAGGTCATTTATTGGTTAATGCTGGTTTTAGGCTAGTGTTTGAGTCCAATAAATTTATAATCACCAAAAATGGAACGTTTGTGGGAAGGGGCTTCGTCTGTGAAGGCCTCTTCAAAGTTAACGCCATGTCTGTACTACGTGCAAGCAATAATATTGAAGCCTCTTCTTACTTGCTTGAGTCCTCTAATTTATGGCATCATAAATTAGGACATGTTAACTACAAGTCCATCCAAACGTTGGTAAAGTTGGATTTGTTGCCGTCTATCGACGTAAACCCTCAACATAAGTGTGAGGTGTACGTAGAGGCAAAACTCACAAATCTTCATTCTCGGTCCGTCGAAAGGAATACCGCTCCTCTAGAACTTATTCACACAGATATATGTGATTTGAAGTTTGCATAAACTAGGGGGAACAAGTACTTTGTGACATTCATTGATGATAGCACAAGGTATTGTTACCTTTACTTGTTGAAAAGTAAAGATGAAGCCTTTGAAGCGTTCCGACGTTACAAAGTAGAAGTTGAGAACCAACTAAGCATACGGATTAAATCCATTCGTAGCGATAGAGGAGGAGAATACGTAGCGCCACTTGAGGAATATTGTACCTAATTAGGCATTGTTCATCAAACGACGGCTCCATACTCATCTCAGTCGAACGATGTGGCGGAACGTAAGAACCGCACATTGAAGGAAATGATGAATGCCTTGCTCATAAATTTCGATCTTCCCCAAAATATGTGGGGAGAAACCGTCCTTACCGCTAATACGATTCTTAACAGAGTCCCATATAAGGGTAATGACAAAACTCCATATGAATCATGAAAGGAAAAGAAACTCACCTATAAATATTTAAAGGTGTGGGGTTATTTGGCAAAGGTCGAAGTACCAAAGCCAAAGCAAGTCAAGATTGGGCCTAAGACTATAGATTGCATTTTCATCGGATATGCAAATAACAGTAGTGATTATCGCTTCTTAGTGCATAAGTCAGATATTCCAGATATCCACGGGAGTATAATCATGGAATCAAGGAATGCTCAATTCTTTAAAGATACTTTTTCTAGAAAGAAAAAGATATAACCTCTTGCAAATGAAGTTATGAACAAAGCTCTCAGGAACTGGGAGTCATTAACTGCCCGGATATAGATGGTTCAGATCTAGTGGACTTCGAAGTGGCTGAATATCTGGAATCTAGTGTTTCAGATTCTCAGAACTTGGAGACTCCAGAGATGGAACCAAGGCGAAGTAAAAGGGCCAGGAAGGATAAATCCTTCGGTCATGACTTTGTAGCTTATATGGTTGATGACGAACCCAAGACAATTGCTGAAGCATTGTCAACTCCAGAGGCACCGCTCTGGAAAGAAGCTATTGAGAGTGAAATAGACTCCATCCTGCATAACCATACTTGGGAGTTGGTTGATCTTCCTCTGGGAAATAAACCGTTGGGTTGTAAGTGGATACTCAAATGAAAGTATAAAGCAGATGGGTCTATAGATAAGTACAAGGTCAGGTTGGTAGTCAAGGGCTATCGACAGAAGGAAGACCTTGACTATTTTGACACGTACTCCCCGGTGTCTAGTATGACGTCCATACGGGTATTCATTGCGATCGCAGCGTTGCGTGACCTTGAGATACATCATGTCGCGCCCTATTTTGACCTGGCTCGGGTCAAAGCGGGGCACAGACGTGTTCAGGTGATTCCTGGGTAAAGAATTGAGGAGTCGCCACCTAATTATTTTTTATGGTGAATTAGGACACCTAAATATTTAAACTAAATGCTGCAATGTAACTCCAATTTTAAGGTCTGCGAAACTAGCGAGATTCTAAGTAAGGGTTCTTTATTATCCTAAAGGGAAGGGGTTAGGCATCCTTTAAGATCCGCTAACTTGCGGTTATCCGGTCAAACTCAGGTTAATTATTACTAGAAAAATATATGTTTTTACAAGTATAATAGATTTAAAGATGTTTGCAAATAATTAGTAAATGATGCATTTTACAAAAAAGAAAGATACATGTAGAGAGATTTTTTTTTAAATATGCATTTGTATGGTATTTAAAGAGAAATACATGTAGAGTTGAAAAAATATGTTTTTGACAATTGATAGTAAAACAAATTATTTATGATGCCAAAGAAGTAAAATTTGGGGAATCAATGAATTGTAAATTGACAAAAGATAAACTTATTCGGTATGATTTAATAAAGCAAATAAAAGATGACAAAAGTTGTTTTGAAAATCATGAATACGCGTGACGAGCCTAAAATAAATAAACTAGCGAAGGATTTCTAAGTTTGAATTTAACCGAGCCTACAAATAAATAAGCTAGCGACGGGTTTCAAATCTTAAACTACCCTATGAATTAATCCTAAGTTTGCCTATTCTAAGCATTTCAATAGTTACATAAGTGCGATAAATAATATTACAATACAAAGCGGGATAAAAGCTGAATTAAAGAAAGAAATAAAATAAATAAACACCGAGGAATAATCTGCCTTTATTTACTTTAATCCCTGCAAGCTGTCAAGAACAAACGGTTAGAAAAGTTAAATACAAATAACTTCATATCCGTATTCAAAACGGTGAATGTTTTGATCACGGAGGGCTCGAACTTAAATTTTGAAAAGAACATTCCAATCACGCCGTGGCTGCAAACATATGACTAATGTGGTTTATTTTGATTGCCTCGCCTACTAAACGTGTTGGTCTCTCGGGTGAAATAGAAAAGATCACTATAATCACATCGTGGCTGCGAATATATAATTCACCTCGCCTACTAAACATGTTGATCTCGGATGAAATAAAAGGTTTAAGTCTTCATCATTGCCCGAAGTTATATTTCCGTCTTTGCAACCGTGGAGGCCTCAAAATCGACGGATATTTTTCATCGGCCGTGTAGTATCGTATTCAAATCAGTAAAATTAAATCGGAACGAAAGAAAAGCAGCAGCAGCGATAATAGCAGTAAAGAAGCAGAAAAACAGAGGCGGTAAGAAAAAACAATTTCCGAAAATGACGCGGTGTCTAGTTTAAAACAAGTAAAACAGTAGAACAAATATTTGAATGCTTTGAAACAGTGAACGAAATAGAAAGCAATGTTTGAAAAATGCGGTGTTCAGTTTAAAACAAGTAAAAAATGATAAAACAAGTAAAAAAGAATCGAAACGGGGAGCAACCGAAACAGTAAAAAAAAGCGCCCGAACAGTACGCGGTATTTATTCGAAACAGTAAAAACAGTAAAATATCCGTCGCAAGAAATTTAAAACAAGTAAACTTAATAACAATAATATATCCGTTGTACGGATGTCTAAAACAGTTAAACTAAAAAAAAACAAGAGAAGCGAAACGAAAGAAAAGCTCGGCCTCGAATTCAATTTCGTCGGCCTTAATGCGATATTAATAAAACAAGTAAAACAAAGGTAAAAGAAACGAGCAGTGAGCAATTTAAAATACCCGACCCGAGTTCTCGAAATTCGGAAATATCCAAATCGGGTCGACCCGACCCGAATCGTTACCCGACCCGAATCGTGATTCATACCCGAAATCGATTTCAGTACCAATTTCGGATAACCAACAACAAGAATATGAAATGCAAGAATTCGAAAATGTTCAAATCGGGTCGACCCGACCCGGTCATGACCCGACCCGGATCAGTGATCCAAACTCGAATCGATTTCAACACCAAATTCGGATAACCAATAACAAGAATATGAAATGCAAGAATTTCGAAAATGTTCAAATCGGGTCGACCCGACCAGGTCGTGACCCGATCCGAATTGGAGTTTCAACCCGGAATCAAATAATTTCATCAATTTCAGATAACCAATGATAACAACAAAGACAATGTAAGAAAATTGGGAAAATCTAAACCGGGTCGACCCGACCCGGGTCAGTGACCCGACCCGAATCGTGTGTTCAACCCGAAGTCAAATAATTTCATCAATTTCAGATAACCAATGATAACAAACAGCAACAATGCAAGAAATTTGGAAATTTAAATCGGGTCGACCCGACCGGGTCGAGTAACCCGACCCGAAAATCGGTGATCCAAATCAAATCTTAACACCAAATTCAGATAACCAACATACATAAATATGAAATGCAAGAATTTGAAAATGTTACCCGAACCGGGTCGACGAGTCGGTCGGGTCGACCCGACCCGAAATCAGTGAAGAAAAACCAGAGAATCAAAGGGGATGACAAACCTTTTCGGACTTGATTCTTGAACAACAAAGAAGCCAAAATGCTTTAAACTCAAGAACACAACAAAATATTTATGTATATATGGAATAGTCTTCCGAAAATCCTTCCGAAAATCTATTTTTTCTCCCCCGAAAATCTCTTTTCTCCCCCGAAAATCTTCTTTTCTCCCCCGAAAATCTTCTTTTCAAATGAAGAACAATCATGGGGTATTTATAGGTGGATTCCCCCCCAAGAACGTTCAAGGAATGAGTTTGAATTTCAAAAATAAAAGGTAAAAATCGCGGATTTTGGAGGGGATGGGTCGCGGGTTTTATGGGGTGGGCGAAGTGACGGGAGGGGTGTGGTGGTGTCGGGGTTGGTGGCAGGAGGGTTGGTGGTGGCAGTGGGCGAGGTGACCGGTCGGATGGGGGGGGGGCGTGGGGGTGTGCGCGGCGATTTGAAGGGTTTGGTTTGGGTTTTTTTGATTTTTTTTTTTTTATTTTGTTTTTTGGGTTTTGGGGTTTTAAAGGGGGAATGGGTTTTGGGCTTGGGTTTTGGGCTGGTTCGGGTTTGGACGATGTGGTGGGCGACGGGTTGGGCTTGGGCACCGAGTGGGCTTTGGGTGGGTTTGGGAATGGGAATTGGTTTAAGGGAAATGGGTATTTAATTGGGGAGTTTGGCTTTGGTTTTGGGCCAATAAGAAAAGGGGAGTTGGGCCGGGTTTTGGTTGGATTTAAAGGGAGAGAAGGGGTTTTGGGGGAAATGGGTATTTAATGGGTTATTTTGAGTATTGGGCTTTGTGGGAATTTAATTTGGGGATTGGGCTTGGACGAAAAAAATGGGTTTTAGTTTAGGTTGGGTAGAAATTGTATTGGGTTGGGAATTGAAAAATAAAAATGGGGTTTAATATTAAAACATATTTGTATATATATTTTTTTTTGTAAAAGATGTGAATTATTTAAAATAACGTAACGATGTGAAAAATATAATATTTGCGAAATGTTTAATGCTTAAAAAAAAATGTAATTTTGATGCAATTTTGCGAGAATAAATATCATAGAATTTTTTGGATAACTTATGATTATTATAAAAATGCAAATGATATAAAATATGCGAATAATAATAATAATACGAAGATACACACATATATGCCTATATTTTAAAATTATTTTAAAAGTGTCAAAATATCAAAAATTACGAATAAAATCATAAAAGATGGGACAAAATTGGGTGTCAACAGATGCCCCTCTTTGGACGGAGACGATGAAAGAGTTTTCGGCCAAAGAAGTTGACTGAGTAGCCAATTTTGTCCCGATCATCGGGATCGCATGGTAAGAAATAGAATCCCCGGGGGAAGTGAAGTTGCAAAAAGATGGTGCACATTCAAGCAACAATGCCCCAGTGTCGACTTTGGATGACACTGGTCGTTGATGCGAGAAACTAATGGGAAAGAGCGGATCGACGTTCGAAGTAGGTCGTTGACCAAATTGCCTCGGTTCGCTGTAAGAGATAGTCCCACGCTGTGATGAAGTTCCTGCAAATTTAAAAAAAAACTCCTGCAAACTAAAGCTTAAGATATAATTAGTGTATAACTGCTGAGAAGAATTGTAGAGAAAATAACTTGGAAATACCCGCATTAGGAGGTGGGCGCCGATCGAAATTAAAATACCCTTGTTATAAGGTGGGCGCCGATCGAAATTAAAATACCCTCATTATAAGGTGGGCGCTCGAAATGACGTCGTTGGATCGACGTGTTGAAGTTGAAGACGTCGTTGTAATGTTGTTGACGTCGTTGTTGTATAGACTTCTTGATGTCGTCGTTGTATAGACGTTGATGATGTCGTCGTTGCATAGACTTTCTTGATGTTGTTGTTGTTGTAAAGAATAGTTGTCGTCTTTCGCCGTAACGTCGTAGACGTTGTTGTAATGCTTTTGAAGATAGTTGATGTGTTGCGAACGTCAATGACGTTGTTGTAATGCTTGTAAAAGATAGCTGCTGCGTTGAAGACGTCATTGTAATGTTGTTGACGTCGTTGTAATGCTGTAAAAGATATTTGTTGTCTTTGCGAACGTCGATGACGTTGTTGTAATCTTTGTAAAAGATAGTGCTGCGTTGAAGACGTCATTGTAATGTTGTTGACGTCGTTGTAATCTTGTAAAAGATATTTGTTGTCTTCGCAAAGAACGTCAATGACGTTGTTGTAATGCTGTAAAAGATAGCTGATGCATTGAAGACGTCATTGTAATGCTGTTGACATCGTTGTTAATGCTGTAAAAGATATTTGTTGTGCAGAACGCCGATGACGTTGTTGTAACGTCGTAAAAGATAGCTCGATGCGTTGAAGTCGAAGCGTTGTTGTAATCTTGTAAAAGATAGCTAAGAACGCGTTGAAGACGTCATTGTAATCTTGTTGACGTCGTTGTAATGCTGTAAACGATATTTGTTGTCTTTCTTCGCAGAAGATAACGTGCCATAACGTTGTGACGTTGTTGTAATGATGTTTGCTGTAGAAGATAATTGTCGTGTTGCCATAACGTCGATGACGTTATTGTAATGTTGTTTTGCTATAGAAGATGATTGTTGTGCTGTCATGACGTCGAGGACGTTATTGTAATGTTGTCTTGCTGTAGAAGATAATTGTGCTGAATACGTCATTGTTGTTGACGTTTGTTGAAATGCGGTAAAAGATAGTCGAATTGCTAAAGACGTCGTTGACGTCGTTGAGATGCGGTAAAAGATAGTTGAATTGCTGAAGACGTCGTTGTCGTTGACGTTGTTGAGATGTGGTAAAAGATAGTCAAATTACTGAAGACGTCGTTGTCGTTGACGTCATTGAGATGCGGTAAAAGATAGTTGCTGCGTTGCCGTAGAAGATAGTTGCTGCATTGCCGTAAAAGATAGTTGCTGCATTTGAAGACGTCATTGTAGTGTTGTTGACGTCGTTGAGATGCTGTAAAAGATAATAGTCGTGCTGCCATAACGTCGATGACGTTATTGTAATGTTGTCCTGTTGTAAGAGATGTAAGTGACGTCCTTGCCGTCAGTTTGCTGTAATAGGGTTCCACGTTGTGCTGAATCCTCTGTTGATTCAAACTCCTGTGGACCGTAAATTGAAAATGTCATCCAGACGAAAATATGACGCGACATCCTTGTCGTCGTTTGATGCAGGTGACGTTCTTGCCGTCAGTTTGCTGTAACAGATGGTTCCACTTCAGTTTGCTGTGTCTTCTGCCGCTCCAAACTCATGTGGACTGTGAATAGAAATGTCGTCCTGGCACGGGCGACAATGTGACGCGACGTCTTTGCCATCGGGTTTGCCGGGTTCCTTGTGATTTGAAATAACATCTTTGCGCAGACATGATAGTCGGGACCCTGTAGGTCAAGATGATGTCTTCGTATAAATGCAAAACAAGAACGTAATCCTTGTATTGAGTTGTGGTGCCGAAATTCTTTGGGGAATTGATCATAAGTGATGTGGTTTCCCTGCTTTTTCAACCTGAAGAACCTGTACTCAAAGAAAATTTGTGAGTTTGGGGAGGGGTGGTTGATTCGCGTTGACTTTGTAGCTTTGGCTCTTGATGGTGCATGTCCTGCTTGATTCGGACCGTAGCCCTGTCGGTTCCCAGTCTTGGCTAACCGTTAATGAAAACATTTGTTGAAAATAAGTTGTTTATAAGAAAGTATGCTCATCATTAAAAAGTTCTTGTCGAACTCTAATGAAAAAATATTTGTTGAAAAATGATTTGCTTATAAGAAAGTATGCATATATGTAAAATATCTTGTCAAACTCTAATGAAAATATTTGGTGAAAATAAATTGCGTATAAGAAAGTAGGCATATATGTAAAAAATTCTGTCGAACTCTAATGGAAAATATTTGTTAAAAATAAAGTGCTTATGAGAAAGTATGCATATATGTAAATATCTGTCGAGCAGTGACATGCGGTGAAACAGAGCAAACGTCTTATCCAAAATCCTCTTAGGCTGAAGACTTAGTTTGCCGATGCTTTTCCATGTTTATTGGCGTCCTCTTGCGGTGATATCTTAAAAAAAATGCCCCAGTTTTTTATATGTGAGGATCTTTGAACTTTCAACCTGGACCAGCCGAGTCTTGTGTGGGTTGCTTGCCTGTCCTATCAGGGTGATCAGATGGGTGCATTTTGTCATATGTGAGATAAAGTGAAAAAAAAAAAAAAAAAAAAAAAAAGATTTCCTAATGGTGGGACCGAAGCCGATTTAGGCCGCCTACGTATCCCCATGAGGGAATCAGGTCGTGACGTAGTTCATTACAAGTAAAGGAGATTGTAAGGGTTTTTCTAAAAGTGGGACCGAGGCCGATGTGGCCGCCTACGTATCCCGCCGAGGGAATCAGGTCATGACGTAGTTCAGGTTACAAGTAAAAGGAACTTGGGGAAATTTGTGATCTAAAGAAACAGAACCCTACGTGGGTTCAATGCGTATCCCGCCGAAGGAGCGCAACTTTTACAACATAGAAAAAGTATTACAGAGAGAATAACTAATCTTAGATATGGTATCTCTTCACTGCATCTGCATAGATAGTTTTTGGCCATTCTATTCTGATAAGGTTGCCCCGGACAACTGCGTCCATCTGCTTTTCGTCAATCAAACTCCTTGTGCATGATTCTGTTATCCACTCGGCTGCGAAAGATATAGCATTGCCCCAGTAGAAGTCCTGATCGTAGTGTGGTAGCCCAAGAGTACAAATGGCAAACTTCTGTGCCAATGCTTGTAACATCAACCATCTTGATGTTTTGATCCAAACCTAGCTTTGGCTTATGCCCCAGTTCTTCCGGTTGTGAGTCTTCCTCATATTCTTCGGAGTCTTGCTCGTTGTTTGGGACTTGTTTGCTTGTTTCATTATATGTCACATGTCATCGACAAATTTATTAGCTTGCATGATGAAAAAGAAAAGAAAATTATTTAACAAAACATATTTTAAAAATAGCAAAAGCAATGCAGATTTGTCATTTTAAGCTTTCAAAAGGTAGAGGCAAAACACATTAAATGCATATATGTGATTCAGGCCTCAATCTGAATCGCATTGTTTCATTAAATATTAATGCAGTTAACTAGTTTCTGGGAGAAACAAGGCCAGGGTACATGTCCGATTTTCCCGAAACATCTCCTTGCTCTGCATCCCAACTGGTTGAGCTTTTAGCGTGATCATTGAGAATCACGTTGCATTTTGCTCCTTCTTCATTCATGAAAAATCTTTTGAATCCCTTCGCGAGGTTGGCTGCATTGTCCTCCTTTGATTCCTGAGTGGCGCATGCTTTGACGAATGACTGACCCAGAAGTGGAACAGACTTTGGTAAAGAAGCGTCTCCCTTCCTTCGGAGATTGGTTGATAAGACTTTTCCAAGAAAAGATGATGCCATGACCTGCGACTTTGGAGGAAATACTTCTACTCCAAATGGTGCCCTTACTTGGACTGTAATCATAGGGGTGATAAAGGCCGATGATTCATCGTTTTCCTCTCTCTGGACTGGCACAATGGTTCCTTCCAAGTTGTGTTCTTCATCAACAGTAATCATGTTCACATTGGTATTGTCATGATCTGGCAAAGGGTTATCATTTACATTAGAGGAAGGTCCTTTCAGTCGGATAACTCCTTCTTTGATCAATGCCTCGATTTTGTCTTTGAGGGCAAAGCAAACTCCGTGTCATGTCCGGTGATCCCCGAGTGGTACGCACAGTGCTTAGTTTCATCATACGATCTGGGAATAGGATTGGGGATATGCCCTGGGATGGGTTGGAGTATTCCTGCGATTTTCAGTCTTTCATATAACTGGGCTCGAGGTTCGGCTAAAGGTGTATAGGTTTTGGCTGGCTTTCTTTCGTATTTTGCGCGGGGTCTGGGTGCATTTGGTGTATGGACTTGTGGACGAGGTAAGTATGCGGGCGATATTGTGGGGGATTCGATAGACGGGCGCTTGAGGCGAGCTATATATTGGATGGGTATGGTAGACAGGGTAGGGACCAGGTGGGTATTGATAGTAAGGTTGAGGGCTTTGGGCGTATGGGTAATAATAGGAAGGTTGAGGACTTTGGTTGTTTTGATTGTAGTAGGGAGGCTGGGGTGATGGCTTTTGGTAGGTTGACATTTGATTTGGCCTATGTTTCTGAACTGTCACCACAGAGGACACTCCGTCTCTCTTCCTCTTTACTGCTCCCTCAAATGAGTCCGACTGGATTGTCTCACTTGTTGCTTGCAATGCTACAAAGTTTGTAATTCTTCCTGTTCTGATTCCCTCTTCTATGAAATCTCCCATCCTTATAGCTTCAGAGAAACTTCGTCCTACGACGCTTATCATTCTCTCATAGTATGTTGCATCTTTCAAAGATTGTACGAAGAGAGTGGCCATCTCACTTTCTTCTATCGGGGGTTGAACTTTCGCTGCTTCTGCCCTCCACTTCATGGCGTATTCTCTGAAGGTCTCTGTGGACTTCTTTTCCAACTTCATCAGATAAAATCTGTCCAAGACTATGTCAGTGTTGAATTTAAATCTGTCCACGAAATCTTGTGCCATCGTGCCCCAATTACGCCATTTTTGCGGGTCCTGACTTGTGTACCAGTCGAGTGCTTCTCCTGTCAAACTCCTTGTGAACAACTTCATTATGATGGCCTGGTTTTTACCTACCCCAATCAGTTTGTCACAATATGATCTTAAATGAGCGTGAGGATTTCCTTTCCCATCAAACAAACCAAATTTTGGCACCTTATATCCTACAGGCAATTCAATGTCGGGATGCATACACAGATCTTCGTACTCAAGTCCTTCATGTCCCTTCTTTGGTTTGGATATTCTTGAATGCCTCTTTTAGGCTGTAAATCTCTCTCGCCACACTTTCATCGGTTCTGATCCTTACCCGCCTGTCCATTTCTTCACACTGGCCAATTTTCTGAAGAGTCATGTTTGGTGTTGCGGTAGTAAAAGGTTGGGCTTCCGTTATATATATTGGCGGCACATACTGCTTGCTGTGATCAGCGATGTGTGCCATCAACATGTGTTGGTCTGCCGGGTGATTTTGCGTGGAAGGGGTGTTTTGGATGAGTGTGGTAATTTGGGTATGTGGAGTTGTGAATGAGGCCGGATCATTTTGTAGCGGGCTTTGTTGTGGACTGGCCTGCGGGTTGATAGGATGCGGATTGGTTCTGCTTGGTAAGGGATTTCGGGGAAGGTTCTGGGGAAATGATGGTTCATGAGATGGAAAGGTGTGTGGTGCAGCTGCGCTCGTCTCTTGTTCAGGGTGTGGGGTATTGGCGCTAAGGGACAGGTTGGTGAGATTTTGGAGCCGCTCTATCTCAGTCTGCATGACTGCCATCTGTTGTAACAGTTGGGCGATGTATTTTTCTTGGACGGTAGCATTTCTATTTTCCGAAGCTTCTGGTTCATCTCTGGAAAGAGTGATAAGTTCTAGGTCAGTCTGTTTGGATGCATCTGAATCAGTCATTTTGCTGAAGGATTGGGCCTTTGACCTCGTGAAGTAGGGATGGTCTGCCAGTTTTAGTCAACGCAAATCAACCTTTGGGAAAATAATCTAGACAAAATAAACCTTCTAAAAAAAATGAAGAAAACAGAGTTAGTATAAGGCGAGTAATTATTGCTTTAAATAATATGCACATAGTGAAAAAGCAGAAAAAACAACAAAATGATTGTAAGGCAATTAAATGCGCATCCTAATATGCATGGGGCCTCCCTTATGCCGGAGGTGGGCCTAAACGCCAGATATGCGGGATTACGACTGATTTGATCCAAGCTGCTAAACTGCAATGCTTTGTCGGAAATGAGACAAAATGAATGTACATTTTCCAATTTCAGCATGTCATGATTAGTCTTGGATTAGTCTATCCTTATCACGCTACACATAATATGATGATTGGTCGTTGGGTTGTGAGACCCGTAGACATCTTTGGCGGTTTTCTTAATTGTGGAGTCGACACCAAGGATCGACCCACCTAAGGTGTATGCATGCATGACTTAAAATAAAGGGTGGTATAGCTCTATCTTATATTTTCTAAGATTTGGCTGACTAGACACAAGGTTCCCGAGCGGACTACTCGAGTGAGAAGGCTACGCGGCCACCGGATGGTCCGGTCACTCCGCGCATACGCCAACTCTCCTAAAATTGGGTAGATTGAAAGAAATTTGCGGGTGCGCAAAACACACCTCGCGTGTAGTGTGTGATAGTGTCAATTTTCCAGAGTGGAAGAAATATGAGCGAAATGCCAATCTTACAGCAGTAAAAAACATAGAAATTAAAGCAGTTATGCATGCAAAAAATTTCATAAAGGAAACAAATCAAAGCATTACATCAAACAAAGAGAGAAAGTAAAGCACAATTATAATTAACCTGAATTTGCTATGGTTAAGAACCTGAAATTCCCCAGTGGAGTCGCCATGCTGTCGCGCCCTATTTTGACCTGGCTCGGGTCAAAGCGGGGCACAGACGTGTTCAGGTGATTCCTGGGTAAAGAATTGAGGAGTCGCCACCTAATTATTTTTTATGGTGAATTAGGACACCTAAATATTTAAACTAAATGCTGCAATGTAACTCCAATTTTAAGGTCTGCGAAACTAGCGAGATTCTAAGTAAGGGTTCTTTATTATCCTAAAGGGAAGGGGTTAGGCATCCTTTAAGATCCGCTAACTTGCGGTTATCCGGTCAAACTCAGGTTAATTATTACTAGAAAAATATATGTTTTTACAAGTATAATAGATTTAAAGATGTTTGCAAATAATTAGTAAATGATGCATTTTAAAAGAAAGATACATGTATGAGATTTTTTAAATATGCATTTGTATGGTATTTAAAGAAAATACATGTAGAGTTGAAAAAATATGTTTTTGACAATTGATAGTAAAACAAATTATTTATAATGCCAAAGAAGTAAAATTTGGGGAATCAATGAATTGTAAATTGACAAAAGATAAACTTATTCGGTATGATTTAATAAAGCAAATAAAAGATGACAAAAGTTGTTTTGAAAATCTTGAATACGCGTGACGAGCCTAAAATAAATAAACTAGCGAAGGATTTCTAAGTTTGAATTTAACCGAGCCTACAAATAAATAAGCTAGCGACGGGTTTCAAATCTTAAACTACCCTATGAATTAATCCTAAGTTTGCCTATTCTAAGCATTTCAATAGTTACATAAGTGCGATAAATAATATTACAATACAAAGCGGGATAAAAGCTGAATTAAAGAAAGAAATAAAATAAATAAACACCGAGGAATAATCTGCCTTTATTTACTTTAATCCCTGCAAGCTGTCAAGAACAAACGGTTAGAAACAGTTAAATACAAATAACTTCATATCCGTATTCAAAACAGTGAATGTTTTGATCACGGAGGGCTCGAACTTAAATTTTGAAAAGAACATTCCAATCACGCCGTGGTGCAAACATATGACTAATGTGGTTTATTTTGATTGCCTCGCCTACTAAACGTGTTGGTCTCTCGGGTGAAATAGAAAAGATCACTATAATCACATCGTGGCTGCGAATATATAATTCACCTCGCCTACTAAACATGTTGATCTCGGATGAAATAAAAGGTTTAAGTCTTCATCATTGCCCAGAAGTTATATTTCCGTCTTTGCAACTGTGGAGGCCTCAAAATCGACGGATATTTTTCATCGGCCAGTGTAGTATCGTATTCAAATCAGTAAAATTAAATCGGAACAGAAACAGCAGCAGCAGCAGTAGCAGCAGCAGAAAAACAGAGGCAGAAAAAACAATTTCCGAAAATGACGCGGTGTCTAGTTTAAAAACAGTAAAACAGTAGAACAAATATTTGAATGCTGAAACAGTGAACTGAAATAGAAAGCAATGTTTGAAAAATGCGGTGTTCAGTTTAAAACAGTAAAAAATGATAAAACAGTAAAACATAATCGAAACGGGGAGCAAACTGAAACAGTAAAAAAAAACAAGCGCCCGAACAGTCGCGGTATTTATTCGAAACAAGTAAAAACAGTAAAATATCCGTCGCAAGAAATTTAAAACAGTAAACTTAATAACAATAATATATCCGTTGTACGGATGTCTAAAACAGTTAAACTAAAAAAAACAGAGAAGCGAAACGAAAGAAAAGCTCGGCCTCGAATTCAATTTCGTCGGCCTTAATGCGATATTAATAAAACAGTAAAACAGTGCCAAAGAAACGAGCAGTGAGCAATTTAAAATACCCGACCCGAGTTCGAAATTCGGAAATATCCAAATCGGGTCGACCCGACCCGAATCGTTACCCGACCCGAATCAGTGATTCATACCCGAAATCGATTTCAGTACCAATTTCAGATAACCAACAACAAGAATATGAAATGCAAGAATTCTGAAAATGTTCAAATCGGGTCGACCCGACCCGGTCAGTGACCCGACCCGGATCAGTGATCCAAACTCGAATCGATTTCAACACCAAATTCAGATAACCAATAACAAGAATATGAAATGCAAGAATTTCGAAAATGTTCAAATCGGGTCGACCCGACGAAGTCAGTGACCCGATCCGAATTGGAGTTTCAACCCGGAATCAAATAATTTCATCAATTTCGATAACCAATGATAACAACAAGAAGCAATGTAAGAAAAATTGGGAAAATCTAAACCGGGTCGACCCGACCCGAATCGTGTGTTCAACCCGAAGTCAAATAATTTCATCAATTTCAGATAACCAATGATAACAAACAGCAACAATGCAAGAAATTTGGAAATTTAAATCGGGTCGACCCGACCCGGGTCAGTAACCCGACCCGAAAATCAGTGATCCAAATCAAATCTTAACACCAAATTCAGATAACCAACATACATAAATATGAAATGCAAGAATTCTGAAAATGTTACCCGAACCGGGTCGACCGGTCGGGTCGACCCGACCCGAAATCAGTGAAGAAAAACCAGAGAATCAAAGGGGATGACAAACCTTTTCGGACTTGATTCTTGAACAACAAAGAAGCCAAAATGCTTTAAACTCAAGAACACAACAAAATATTTATGTATATATGGAATAGTCTTCCGAAAATCCTTCCGAAAATCTATTTTTTCTCCCCCGAAAATCCCCGAAAATCTTCTTTTCTCCCCCGAAAATCTTCTTTTCAAATGAAGAACAATCATGGGGTATTTATAGGTGGATTCCCCCCCAAGAACGTTCAAGGAATGAGTTTGAATTTCAAAAATAAAGAGTAAAAATCGCGGATTTTGGAGGGGATGGGTCGCGGGTTTTATGGTGGGCGAAGTGACGGGGGGGGTCGGTGAAGGTGGAGAGGGTTGGTGGTGGCAGGGGGCGAGGTGACCGTGGGCGAGTGGGGTCGGGGGGTGGGGTGTGCGGCGGCGGTTGAAGGGGGGTGGTTTGGGTTTTTTTCGATTTTTTTTTTTTTTTTTTGTTTTTTGGGTTTTGGGGTTTTAAAGGGGGAATGGGTTTTGGGCTTGCGGGTTTTGGGGTGGTTCGGGTTTGGGCGACGGGTTGGGCCGGGAATTTGGGGGATTGGGAATTAAGTGGGCTTTGGTTGTGGGTTGTGGGAATGGGAATTGGTTTAAGGGAAATGGGTATTTAATTGGGGAGTTTGGCTTTGGTTTTGGGAATAAGAAAAGGGAGTTGGGCTTCGGTTTTGGTTGGGTTAAAATGAGAGAAGGGGTTTTGGGGGTTGGGAATGGGTTAGTGAGTATTGGGCTGGTGGGAATTTAATTTTGGGGATTGGGCTTGGACGAAAAAAATGGGTTTTAGTTTAGGTTGGGTAGAAATTGTATTGGGTTGGGAATTGAAAAATATAAAATGGGGGGTTTAATATTAAAACATATTAACATATATATTTTTTTTTTTTTGTAAAAGATGTGAATTATTTAAAATAGCGTAACGATGTGAAAAATATAATATTTGCGAAATGTTTAATGCTTAAAAAAAAATGTAATTTTGATGCAATTTTGCGAGAATAAATATCATAGAATTTTTTGGATAACTTATGATTATTATAAAAAATGCAAATGATATAAAATATGCGAATAATAATAATAATACGAAGATACACACATATATGCCTATATTTTAAAATTATTTTAAAAGTGTCAAAATATCAAAAATTACGAATAAAATCATAAAAGATGGGACAAAATTGGGTGTCAACACATCAAATGAATGTCAAAACAGCCTTTCTAAATAGTGATTTGGGAGAAGAAATTTATATGGAATAACCCGAGGGGTATGTGGTTTCAAGGCAAGAGAAGAAAATTTGTCGGCTTGTTAAATATCTGTACGGGCTGAAATAAGCCCCGAAGCAATGGCACGAAAAATTTGATAGTATCTACTATTGAAGGATTTCTCCATTAATGAGTGTGACAAATGTGTCTACATGAAAGGTAATTCTGACTCGTTTGTCATGATATGACTGTACGTAGATGACATGTTGATCACAAGGAGCAGTCCTAACTTGATTCTAGAGACTAAGAACATGTTGAAACAGTGCTTTGACATGAAGGATATGAGTATCACAAATGTCATCTTAGGGATAAAGATCTCTAAGACATCTGACAGACTGGTCTTATCTCAGTCTCACTACATCTGGGATGTGTTGAGAAAGTTTGAGATGTTTGATAGTTCACCTATGAAGTCATCAATGGATAGAAATCAAAAGCTTTATAAAAATTGTGGTGCACCCGTATGCCAGGATCAATATGCATAGGTGATTGGGAGTTTGATGTACATAACAAACTGCACCCGACCTGATATTGCTTATGTAGTCAACAAGTTGGCTAGGTTTACCCGTAATTCGATTAATGATCATTGGAAGGCGTTGAATCGGGTACTACGATACCAGAAATACACGCTAACTTACGGGTTGCATTATTCGAGATATCCAGCTGTACTAGAGAGGTACAATGATGCAAACTGGATAAATGATATAGAGAACACCAAGTCCACCAGTGGGTATGTATTTACAATTGGTGGTGGGGCTGTGTCTTTGAATTTCTCTAAGCAAACTTGCATCGCCCGATCCACGATGGAATCAGAGTTTACCGCTTTAGACAAAGCATGAGAAGAAGCTGAGTGGCTTCATGACTTCTTAGAGGATGTTCCTTATTGGGACAAACCCGTACCTTCTGTAATGATCCACTACGACAGTCAGTCGGCTCTAGGAAGGGCACAGATTTCTATGTACAATGGCAAGTCTCGTCATATTCGATGGAGGCATAATACCGTTAGGCAGCTGATCACCGCAGGTATAATATCCATTGATTACATAAAATCAAAGGATAACATAGCAGACCCACTGACAAAAGGGCTTACCCAAGGATCAGATGTTCTGCCTGTCTAAGGGAATGGGCTTAATACCCAAGCTATAAGGACCAATATGGTGGTAACCCAACCTTACCGACTGGAGATCCCAGGAATTAGGTTCAATGGGAAAACTAAGCTGTAAATGTTCAGTTGAGCGCTTTGGTGGAAGCATGAGCACTTCGGATAGTGATTTCTGTAAAGAAACACTAAATCCAAAGTCGTTCCCGCGATAAACTATAAGTGCTATCTACAGTGTGGGTAAAGGTTAAGTTTTCAAAACCTTTAATGATCCTCACCGGTTGAGGTTAGGTTTGGGGAAACTTTTAATGGTTCCTAACACTTGTAAAGTGGGCTATAGCAGGATACCTTATAGGAGACCACCTATTTAAGTGTGAGGACATGCCGTCTCAAATGAACATACTTAAGAATCTAAGAAGTGTCCACGACCACAACAGACAAAACATTACGAAGAACAGAGTAAGGAACGTTGTTGTGTTGGTACCGTTGACTTGCCTTACACTAAACACGGACGGTTCAAGACATCACGTTCACCGTGCAATAAGTAAGTCCGATGGTATTCAACTATGGAAGGTTCAAAGCGGAAGCTACCTATCCATATGCAATATCGGTCCGCTGAAAGATTACTGGAAAATGCACCATGTGAGTGCGCCAAAATCTCTTTCAAGAGGGGATTGTTGGAAATTTACTAATGTGGAATTAAGTATATCCCATTATTTATGACTCAAACAATTGGAGCGTCGCACGTCGGAAACGTCATTTTCATACACGTGCACACGTAGTGCCAAGTATCGCAAATTTTATTAGTGAAAAAGATATTGGTACGTATGTAATACGTTTGAGACATAGAATGATGGACGGTTATTGGCCAAATGATAAAGTATTCCACATTGGCAAACGAAGAAAGAAGTGTAAGATGAAACGAGTCGAAAGTCGCCGCGGAGCTGCGAAGGGCCGCAATGCAGCCCTGTCGGAGCCGAGGCGCTAGAGCGTCGCGACGCTAATTAGGTGTCCAGTCACTGGAGCCGCAACGCTAATTTACAGAGCCGCGGCGCTTCGGTGGTAGAATGTTGCGACGGGAAGTTGGAAAGTTCTGACCTTTGGATTGGTTTTGGAGCATTGAATTTCCATTACTTGGAATATGAATTCAACCATTATTTAGCTGAATGTAACCCCTCTCAATAAGTGTCATTACATAGCTATTGAAGGTCATTAGTTGACTAGTTGAGGGGTCATCTCCTTACACTATAAATTGAGGCCTTTGGCTCAATTGTTAAACACTACACAACACTTAGAAAAATACTACAGAATTTTCTAACATCTTCTTCTTTCTCTCTAGCAAGTTTACTACACTCAAAGTTCTTCAAGAGTAATACTTGAGTTTTCTTTGCTCAATTGTTAAGTTGTTGTTGTATCTTGGGAGACTATTGCCCGACAACGTAAATGTAGTTAGATAAGATTTTCCTCATTTTAGTTCTCGAAATCATTCTTTTCGTGCTATTCTTTGACTACTAGAACGAAGGAAATATACTTCAATAAATTTTTAGAAATACATAGTGAACTATAAACTTCTTCAACAATTTATGTTATATATACAACAACATACACCCTATATAATTTCTCAGATGAGGTCTGGGGATAGAGTGTACGCAGATCTTACTCCTAGCTCGTGGAGGTAGATAGGTTGTTTTCGAAAGACCATCCACTTAAGTAACACACATCAAAATAGTTTGGAAAAGAAAATACGAAAGTAAAGAAGACATAACAAATAATAGGTAAAGCATTACATAACATTAAAAAAAATAGAACAATAACAACATCAAAATAACGCGATAATCGTAGCACTAGAGACAACGAGAGTCAATATATAAGCGTAACACAAGAGACAACAAGTAGTAACTGAAAAATTTATGCTATATATGGAAAAATAAAAAGCATTACATAACATTAAGAATGGAAGAACAATAATAACACGATAATCGTAGCACAAGAGACAAAAGGAGTCAGGATTTAACCGAAGCACATGAGACAATTAGTTGACAGTCTTTTTCATTTATCTTACTTATATGTACAAAGCTTTTTACAGCTCCTGTATTAATTTCAGTTATACAATCAGTTGATGTAATTCCGTTGAATATAATTACTTTAATACTTAATCTATTACTTGTCATATTTACTAAATCCATTGTTCTTGGTATTCTGGAGTTTTCTTGTTTTGTTATTATTTCATTTGTGATGCTTAATCTGGATCCTTCTATCCTTGGTTTTATCTTTTGTAGCATCGTTGTGGTCCTATGGCTAAAGTCCATATGTATTTCTTTTGGTATAGTTATTTTTGAGTTTTCTTTATGTTCTATTCTTTCTAGAATGTCTTGATATATTTTTGGTACTAAGATATTCATTTCGTATTGTTTCTTTATATGATGATTTCCTGTTAAGGCGTATACCATTTTTGTTTCTATACTTATGACTTTACTTCCTGGTGGCATTTTTATTCCATCTAATTTGTAATATAATGTTAATGCTAAGTCTTTATGTTCATCCTTTAATGAAATACTAAAATCAGGTTGTACTGTAAATTTTAACTTTTGGTATATTAAATTTCCTTTTATTACTGATATTAATGCATCTTGTAAATTTTCTAATATTCTGTCGTCCAATATGTATATATGTATAGGCGTATCTATATTTTTCTGAAAATATGCTTTTATTGTGAATTCTACTCCTCCAAAATATATATTCCTATATTTTCTAGCTTCTTTTGTTGATAATTTTGATAACTCTCTTTTTATTATTTCATCTGTTACTAAATTAATTCTGGCTTTTCCATTTACACTTCTTGTGTCTATTATATTTTCGTGTTTTTGGATTATATACCTAATTTCTTTATTTCTTTCAAACCATTTTGTTTTAAATATCTTTTTTATCGATAGATCATCTTCTTCATTTTGTATTTTTTGATACGTTTCTGGTTTAAAACTTAATGTTTGTGTTGTTCCTCCTTCATATTCATCTATCTGATAGTGTGTATTTTATAGATCTGTTGCTATTTCTTTTCCTTTATCCATATTTTAATACGTTTATGTATTTGTATTGTTCCTATATTATATTTTTCAGATCTGATATTTCACTATCTTTTCTGATTATTTCTCCTAATTTATTTTCCATTAAATTCATATTTTCCTCTTCCTTTTGTCTTATTATTTCATTTTTTAACGCTAGGCTATTTTTCAATTCTTTTATGGTTTCTTTTTGATTTTTTATTTGTTCAGAATTTTCTTGTAGGCATTGATCTCTTTCTTTTATTAGATCTATACCTATTCTACAACTTACAATATGTTGATTTATATCTCTATTATATTCTAACCTTTTTTCTACTATATGTGCTAATTGTTCTAACATATTTTGTTGTCTTCTTATTATTTCTTCACCCATAAGAACTACTGGTTGCGGATAGATCCATGTTTATACTTTTTATGTATTCATCTTGAAATCTTATTTCTGATTGTGTCTGTATTATCTGTATATATAATCTTGTTAATTCTTCAGATTTTTACAGTTTTTTGGGTCTTATCCAATTCTTTTTCCATTGCAAATATCTTTATTTTATACATTCTTTCCATTTCTTCATGTTTCTTCTTTTGTTTTAATAAGGTCTTTGTTTTTCGACATAACCACTTTCGATTTAGCTTCTTAATTTCTTCAAATGATGAGTTCATTTTTAATATTGATTTGTTTCAAAACTTAGATCTGATATTAGATCTTTTATTATACGATCATGTATAATGATTTCTATTTTTATCTCTTCTATTTGTCTTCTTGCTGCTGCCGCATCCATACATATTTTATTTATTTTTTCTATCATTTCTATGTTATAGAACCATTTTTCTTTTTTCACTATTTCTAGCCATTTATTCTGTTCTCTTAATAATTCTTCAGTTGTTTCCTTCATTGTTTTTAAACGTTGTTTAATTTCTCTACATCTCCATATCATTTTATTATATCTTATTATTTTTTTGAAAGATTGAATAGTTCTCATTCTGAATTCCAATTTTATGTATCAAATTGTTCTAAATTATTATCACTAGTTTCATCTGAGTCATACTCATAACGTCTATAAGTGTTGTAGATATTAGTCCATTCTGTCCTATTCATTCTTCTGGCAATTTCTAGATCTGGTTTTGTTCTATTTATGGCTTTGATACCAATTTCGGGGTGGATCTCTTCCTCACCTGATAACCCTAAAGAGGAAGAACATCGGTGGTATTTACACTATTATTTCTAATATTACGATCATTGCGGAATTTAAAATAGTTATATTCAAGGTAATAACAAACAAATATTATAAATACAAGTAACACAAGTATTAAAACCATTTTTAATTTAAATCAATCTATAATCTCTTCCAGATTCTCAATATCATAATCATAGAGGTCCTACTTATCAATAATCATAATCACAGAATTAAACTTATCAAATACATAATTAAAACATACTAGTAAAGGAACCATACCTTTTGCAAGTAATCTTCGGATCACCGGAAACCTCAACTTCACCCCCGGCAAACCTTCCCCTTTCTTGCTTCCTCGCGTTACGGGTACTATGGCCTAGGTGCTTAGGAAGTCTCTACAGTTCTTTCCAATGATTCCAGCAAGAGTCAAGGTTCTTAAACTAATATGCGTTTAATTATATATTCTTCAAAGTTTATTTCTTGTTCTTATGATCTTTTGAAGTAGATCTTCTTAGATTATAATATTACTCTGTTAGGATTATAGACTGATATAAGGTTTTTAGCTAAACATGATTTTTGGTTAATATGAAGCTATTAGATTTTGAATTTTAGAGAGAGTATTTGCTTGAGAGAGTATTTTTCTAGAGAGAGAGAGATATCAAAGAGAGAATTTATATTTCGAAAAACTTGTTCTTCCCTGATACAATGAGGCTCTTTATATAGATAACCTCGGGGTGCTACAAGTATTATGACCCCTTTACGTAGTGCGACCTTTACTTGTGGTGCTACGGTGCTATATTTGGCGGCTCTTACTATTTTTGCTATAAACTAAATTATTACATTTATAAAGGAAACTTTATTTTCCCGATATCTTGTCTTCTTTTTGTCATCCTTGTTGATATATTTGGTATCTTCTTTTTTGCTCCGTTGTTCTTTCATCTTTTTTTTTGCCGATTCTCTTCATCTTTTTCTTTTTCACTTGTCTCTTTTCATCTTTGTGATGTCTCTTTCATCTTTTTTTTTCACTTGTCTCTTTCATCTTTTTCTCTTTCATCTTTTTTTATTTTTATTTTTTATCACTTGTCACTTTCATCTTTTTCTTCTCTTTTTTCTTGATATGTTTTTTTAATATTTTGGTCTTATGTGATAAATCACATTGAGCCGATTATTATTCTATTATGTCGATATACCACGTAAATGAATTACATGATTTTTGATGAAGTCGGTATGATGGGTTTTGTAGTAAAACTACATTATTCCCCACCAAGCTATTATGCTATTATGAAAACGGATCATTGGGTTTTTCTTCTTTTATACTCATAACTTGTTTTATACTTATATCTCGTAGAGCTATTGGTTTTCTTTTTTGTTTGGTTATAGCTTGATATTGTTCTATAGTTTCTTTGGCATGCTTGTGTTTAGATTTACTATTCGGTTCATCATATTTGTTAGTTCTACTGGTATCTTGGATTACTATGTCATGATTGTAATATATCGTAATTAGTTCTTCCACTTCTCCTCCTTTGGTAGTTCCAATGATACTTGCTTTACCTGCTTTTATCATGTCTTCCAGTCTTCCTGCTAGGGTTGCTAGTCCAATGGCTCTTTTGTTGCTTAGCCATTCTTGAAATTGATTTATTTTGCATGGTATCTCTTTTTTGGAGTCTGTGTTATCTCCAGTGATGTTAGTATTCCTTCCTGCTTTGAACAGATGGCATAGAACAATATGTTTCCATGTTAGATCTGTAGAGGCATCAAATATTTGTATTCCATAAATTCCTGGTCCGAATGTTTCTTTCATGGATTGGACCGATTGGTATATAGTACTTGATAATTTTGATATGATGTTAAGGGAGTCATCTACCATAATTTTGTCAAGGAATCCATATTTAAAAAGTTTATAGGCTACATTTGGGTCTGTTTTCTCAAGACATAAATATCTTGGATACTTACTAAATCTTGAGGCTCGTAATATATTGGGGTTAGATTTGTAGGTGTAGTATTTAGTAATGGCTTCATAGGTGGTAATGATTTCTGGTGAGAATGTTAATTTCTCAGCCATAGATAATATTTGTGATGTCGGTATTTGGGATGTTGGTATTTGGGATGTTGATGGTAGGTGTGCTAGTCTTGAACTGAGGGTAGGAAAGCTTGTAGTCTCCATGTTATCTTTTGGAGAGTTTCTTAGATTTTTATAAACGGTAGTCCGACAGTGCATTCCTTGATTGGTCGATAAGGCTATTATTTTGTTTGAGTATTTCATCCAATTCTTGTATCTTGGTTGCCATGACTTGGTTGCTGCTGATAACTTCATTTATTATATTGTTGATATAGTCTTCAAATCGTCGTCGTTAATCGACATCCCGATATCTCGCTTAAGAAATCGGCTAGAAGATTCTTATTTCAGATATATTTTTAACAATAAAATCATAACAATAGAAGAACGATTGCCATTTTCTTCTTTTATTTAATTCTCGTAATGGGTCTATTTTATTAGTAATAAATTCTCTTACTTGGGTGTTATCGATTTCGACAACAAACTTTACTGGTAATAAATGATAATGAAATCTTTTTATTCCAAATTTTACGGCTAATAATTCTTTTTCATTGATATGGTAATTCTTTTCATTGGGCTTCCAAGTTCCACCTCCATATCCGCATATTAATGGTTTTTCTTTGTCTATATCCTCTTTGTCATAAGCTATGAGGACTGCTCCCCATCCTATGTCACTGGCATCTGTAAATAGTTCTAACTGGTCCTTATCTATTGGTATTCTATGTTTTGGTAAATTTGTTACTCTTTCTTTAATATCTTTTATAGCTTTATCTTGTTTCTCTGTCCATTCAAAAGTCTTGTTTTTTCCCTTGATCAAATCTTGTAATGGCTTTCTTAGGGCTGGTAAGTCTTTTATATGATCTGAGGCATAGTTTACTATTCCTAGAAACTGTTGTACTTCCTTTTTATTTTCTAATTTATCTTTAAAATTCTTAATCTTCGTTACTATGTGTTCCTGAAGTTGGAATCCTTCCTTACCTATTATATATCCTAGATATTCTATATTATCTTTAAAGATTTCGGATTTCTTTTCTGATAGTAAAATTCCATGTCGTTTTATAGTTTTTATGAATTCTTCTAGGTGTTTGATATGATCTCCTAAGGTTTCGCTGTATATTAATATATCATCGACATATACTATACAATATTCTGTTAATTTTTTAAACACTTGGTCCATTCTTCTTTGAAATATTTGAGGTGCATTTTTTAGTCCAAAGGGTAATACATTCCACTCATAATGTCCTTGAGGGGCACTGAAAGCTGTTAAAGGTTTTGATTCTTTGGTTAGTTTTATTTGCCAAAATCCACTTTTACAGTCAAACTTACTAAACCATTTCTTATTTCCTAATCTATTAATAAGGTTTCTTTTATATGGTAAAAAATATCCATCAAATATTGTCTTCTTATTTAATTCTCTATAGTCTACGACTATTCTAGCTTTTCCTCTTTTTTGTTCACTATGTTTTCTTACTAAGAAAGCTGGACTACTATGTGAGCTTTTACTTTCTTGTTTTAGTTTCAAATCTAGTAGTTCTCTTAATTGCGTTTCGAATTCTTTTTGATCTGTTGGGCTATATCTAATAGGTTTACATCTGATAATATCATCAGGAATTATTAATTTTATTTCCGCATATATTTTTTCTTTTTCCCATAAATGTATTGGATTTTCTCCAAAATTCATTTTTAACATTCCAAGGTATTTTTCTTTTAATATTTGAAGATTATTGTTTCGATTTATCCTATTACATAATTTTAATGTTTGTATCGGTAGTATTCTTTTTAATATGATCCATCTGTTACAAGGTGTTTGTAAGCTTAAAGTGTTATTATTAATAACTTGGGTTTTGAAATAATCTAAAAAGTTATTTCCTATTAATTCTTGTTGACTCATATTATTGTCTTGGTATATTATTGGTAATCTAAATATGGTCTTATTTAACACTATTCTTACATTTTCAGCTATAGTGTCTAATTCTTTGGTTTGTTCGTTAAATCCTGTTACTCTTATTCTATATGTCCTAGATCTTTTCCACTTATGTGATTCTAAAACTTCTTTTCGTGCTATGCACATGTCTGCTCCACTATCAATAAATATCTTTTGTTTCATTAACTTATTGGGTTTGTATTCTACATGGGCTTCTATGTAGATTGCTACCATTTATTATGAATCATTTTCGCTATCCGAATAGATATAATTAATCATTCTCGTTTCTATATCACTTTCGTCCTCTGTTTGACTAATATAAAATTCTTCATCACTATACCACTTATTATTTTCTTCTCTTATTTGTTCTAAGCTCATAATAAACTGCGTAGTATTGATGTATTTTACTCCTTGCTTTTTTAACTTAGGGAATTTATTAGCATAATGTCCTTTTTCGTTGCAATTCCAACATTTACATTCCTTTGGCTTCTTTTGTTTCCAAAGGTTTTATATATCTTTTTCTTCTAAACTTTCGTTTGTTTTTAAACCTCTTTCTAGTATCCGGGTATTATTGTATTTTCTAAATCTCTTATATCTCTTTCTCCTATAAGGCTTATAATATGATTTGTTATAATTTTTCCTGTAATTTTTGTTTTTATTGAACATTTTTTCCTTATATTTTCTAAAAGTCTTTCTATGTTTTTTATATTTTCATTCTTTTTCCTGGTTATCGCATCCAAATACTAATCTCTTTTCTCGTAAATCCACATATTTCTCTTAGTCCTAATTTTTTATCTTTTTTAACCTTTTGTTGTAGTCTGTATTCTTCGCATTTTCTCATTAAGTAGGCTCGTAGTACTCTTATTTTTTCTCCTAAAGTATTTTCTTTTGGTTCTAATTGTTTGTATTCCTTAGTAATTTCTGTATTATATGAGTTTGGTAAATGATCATAATAGAGTTGTTGGTATATTATTCCTTCATCTGGTAAGAATCTTGCTTCATAATAGAATTTAGTAAAACTTATCGTATATTCTGGTAGTTTATTGATCTTACAACATTTCATATTGTTTAAATTCATTATTATTTCACATTTTCTTTCTGCCAGTACATTTTCTCTAGATACTAGCCATCTTTCTCCTAGAAATTCTCTTTTTAATACCATATCGAATAACATTAATATTCCCTTCCAGTCTTTAACATGGTGAAATATTTCTCCTTTCATTTGATAAGCTATGGTTTCAAACCAAAACGCTACTTTTCCGATAACATAAGCACATGAAAAAAACAGCCCGCAATAACATAAGCCCCATTCAATTCAGTTAAGAGACTGGACCACGTGAATAACTGTTAATATTATCGGCCATATATTTTGCTTCTGGTAGGAGGGTCCACCATAGGACCCACCTCGTCTCAGCCCAATTGAACTCCCAAGCCTTTGAAGCTAACTCGTTTCCGAGCCAGCATCTCTGCAGAGATGGCCCGGGGATTTTCCTGCGTCCTGACCCATTCCGAGAACAGGTCCAAGCCCATTCACGTCGTCTTGCACACGAGTTGCTTTGTTTTCTTTGAGAAGTATATTAAAACCAGAATACGAACAGGTTGAAAACCGATATGGGACATTAGTTTAGTCTCTTCCCCCTAGCTCCTCCTCTACCTTTAAAGGTCAAGATTGTTTATATATTTTTGGGCATGTAGCCCTCATATAAGTACTTTTTGTGGGTGTGTGAGAGCGTATATATAAGCAAATTAAATAGACTTTTTTTGGTGTTCGCTTGTGACACTGACTAATCCAAATTTGCACCATGTAAAGTCTACTAAATGGGGGCATACTCTCTATCAATATTTTTTTATATTTTGGACTCGAATTCGAGACATTTGGTTAAGGGTGGATCCTATTCATTCCACTTCAATCAAGGGCGGAGCTACTACGTTTGTGTTCTCATCCCGAATTCAGTTCTGGACTCACATCGTATACAGATGCTGATTGGGGTGGTTGCCCAGACACGCGGCGTTCCACTTCTGGATATTGTGTGTTTCTAGGCGACAACATAATTTCATGGTCGTTGAAACGCCAGCCGACACTATCTCGGTCGAGTGCTAAAGCAGAATACCGAGGGGTAGCTAATGTGGTATCTGAATCGTGTTAGCTTCGTAATCTTATTTTACAACTTTATTGTCCGATCGAGAAAGCAACCGTGGTTTATTGTGATAATGTGAGTGCGATATACTTATCAGGTAACCCTGTCCAGTATCAACGCACGAAACACATAGAAATGGATATCTTGTTCGTCCGTGAAAGTCCGGGTTCTCCATGTACCATCCCGTTATTAAATTGATGATATTTTCACGAAAGGAACTGAACGTTAAAACTGAGTAATTGTTCCATTTTGCTGGTGATGTTGTAGTAACAAAGCTGCAGCAACTCGAGCTTGTTCACGAATATAATTATAATCACCACAATTATCCTCATGAATTCTATCCGATTTTCGACTAGTTGATCTTGAGATACATGGAGGAGGAGGAGGAAGACGATGATTATGGGATGATTTACTTTTACTTCTGATTTTGGTAGATTGATTTTTCTCAGAGAAACATGCTAATGAATTGCCCATTTTCTTTAGCATGTCAATGAGGAGAAATTTTTATGACATGAATGGTCATATATGTTTTAAGCTACAAGGAATAGAAACTAAAAGTTGTTACCACCAAATGGGATGGATAGGATGTTTTACACCTCAATAAGAGGTCTCGAGTTTGAGCTATGAGTAATGAAAAATATTCTCATAAAAAAGAATTCCCTCTAATGCAAAGGCGGATTCAAGATTTTAATTTTATGGGTTCAAAATTTCTGTTTCAACCACTAAACCCATCACCTTGTTTGAATTATGAGTTCATACTCAAATTTTCAATTGAACCCATAGCCAAACTGTTGGATTCGCCCCTGCTCTAATGAGCCTTACTCATGACAAATCAGAATTAATAGGGGCATCAATATGAATATCGAGTTATGAGTATAATTTTTTTTTGGCATAAAGTGCTTTCTTCTTTCATAAGCTTTACGCGGCACAAATTCTAATTAATCGAGGTCCTAAGGCACTAAGCGGACAAAAAAGGAAGTTGGTAAAAGAAAGTGAAATTTCCAAGAATAGAAAGAAAGGTCGAAAGCTCTCTTTCGAGAGCCGGCTTGACAGCCCCAATCGCAAGGCTAGATCCAGATCCTCCATAGCCTGTTCAGCATGAGGAATGACTGGCGGAGCATCAAGATTTCCTTGATCCATTCTCAAGATCTCAGCCCCCCTATCAACTCGCTCCCGGTGACATTAGGCACTACCTCGTTTGGGCGGGAAATAATATAACTGTCCATAAAATAAATCATTGCTGTGTTTTCGATCTCGTTGAATAAAATGCAAACGAAATGACTTACATCCTTTTGAAAAACAACACCTACTTGGACCAATGAGAATTTTCCACAGTATATTATACTGTTGGCAATATTGTTATAGTACCAAGTTTGATAGATACGTGCTTAAATAACATATACTCCCTACGGTCCACTTTATTTGTGGTCCTTACCGAAATTAGATGGTTCAAAATAGTTATCATTTTAAGAAATTAAGATATAAATAATTATTAATTTTCATCTTTATCCTTAGTCAATAAATGTGGAAAGAAATTAATGTGGTGAAAAAGAAAGTAGTATTAAATTGAGATCAAATAATAAATAAAAATAATTTAATCACATTACTTTTTTAGTTAATATTTTCTTAAGAGTCTAAAAAAAAATCATGAAAAATAAAATGGACTAGAGGGTATGTGCAAAATACGTAACTGAAAAAATGAAGTTACCTTAAGGTTAAAATAATAAAAACATCCATCCCGCTGTTTCATTTGCCAGAGTATTTAATTGGACATGAAGTTAAAATATAATAATAGTAAAGGAAATATTAACTTATTTAACTAAGTAACATGTCTTATTTTTCATGCTAGCAATCTCACTTTTCATGAACGATTATTTGGAGCTATTATTTAGGCGACTAATTGTGCAAATATTTCTAATACTTTCAGCATACACGAGTTAACTCGTAAGTGAAATGATGTTTAACATTTTAAAAACTTCTAAAACTTCAGAATATTATAAAAAGTGAGGAGGAGGAATGATATTGTATAGTATTAGTTAGAACCATTGGAGAGACAAAATAATCCTTTTGAAAATTGTTTTCTCCATCTATGAAAAGTTGCTAAAAGTTGGTGCTCTTGTATATTTAGGTGATTTTGACTTCCACCCAAGGCAGCCTTTTTTGGTCTATCTTTGACGTTCACATTTCCATCATAAAAAAGAATAAAGAAGAGAAAATTCGTGATTAAAAAACACAACAGAAAAAAGTATACAACCTTCACATTTTGCGTTCTACAAATAAGAGAAAATGACAAAAATGATCCATGGGAGTAGGTCCAAATAGTCCTTAAAGTATGTGACTACTAGAAAATCATTATTTTCTCACTGAATTTGTTCAATGACTATTCTTATTGAATGTTAGTGGGAAAAATTTAAATAGTAGTGTGAATTAACCCATAAGTTATTATATTTACACTTTAACCCAATTTCTCAACTATAAATACCTCATTTTCTCTTCATCTTTCTCACAAATCTTCATACAATTTCTCTAATCTCTCAATCTATCTCTCTACAAGTCTACATTGTCTACTAAATATTCAGTTTTATTTATTCATTTAGGAGTGAAATTGACAACTAGCTTGAAGATCTTCCATCGAGCAAAGTTTCAATTTTCAACCTCTCGATTACACGTCGACGTTACGTTGGCGTTTGGTACATTCGTTCCTTCATTAAATTATTGTTGTTTGTTTATTTTATTTAGCACACTTAATTTCAGTTACTTTAATTATTTATTAGTATAATTAAAAATTTATAATGGAAGAATTTAAACGTATGCTTACGGGTAGGGGTCATGCTTCTTCTAGTAGGGGCAACAAGGGCAAGAGTCCTATTCCTAGACAAAATCCTATTCCTACACAAGATGATTTTGTTGATACTAAACATTTTTCTACAATACCATTAGATTTAGACGAGGAGCTATTTTTTGGAACTCAAGAAGACTTTAATTTAGACGATGATCTAGATGATACACCCACTAATGTAGATGACAACACACCCACTAGTGCACCTTCAACTGAAATGCCTCTTATTGCCCCTAGTATGAGACGAGGTCCGTAAAAACGAACATTAAAATCAGATGCATGAACATTTTTTGATAGGGACGTAGAGAATCAAGTAGCTAGATGTAAAATTTGTAAAGATGTTTTAAAATTTAAAACTGAAAAAGGTCAAGGTGGGATGGGGGGGGGGGGGTTAATGAGACACGTATCAAGGTCTCATCCTGCTAGGTATGCCCAATACGAGGCTTCAAAACCGGGTGCGCAAACGTCCGCTCCATCGGGACAAGATTCACATACTGTCCCGGAACAAGTAAAGGGTCAAATTAACCCTATGACAGGGGAATTGTAGGCCCTAAATACGATAAATATAGAGATAGGGAAGCAATAGCAAAATTAGTTGTTGTGGAGGGTTTGCCTTTTTCATTTCCTTCATCTCCCGTTTTTATTCATTACATTAGAGATATGTATAATTCTGCTTTTAACGGTTTTTCTAGATCAACTGTTAAGAGAGATGTATTTAAATTCGCACATGAATATCAACAGTATTTATGTTATTCATTATATCATTTTAATGGCAAAGTGGCTATCACTTCTGATATATGTCGTAGTACTAATGGTCATGATTATTTAACGGTAACTTGTCATTGGATAGATTATAAATGGCCTATGCAAAAACGTATTTTAGCGTATAGATATATAATGATAGGTACACTGATACTTTTATTGCAGAAAATATTTATCAAGTGTACGATTATTACGGAATAACTGATAAAATTGTGACTATTACATTAGATAACGCTTCTTCTAACAATTACGCTACTACAATTTTAAAAAATAGTTTAACTCCATCTTTTCCAAATCATTTTCATATAAAATGTGCGTGCCATATATATAATTTAATTGTAAAGGATGGTCTATCACTTTTTGAAGGCATTCTTAGTAAAATACAATTTGCTATAAACTTTATTTTAAAAAATAATAGAATACAATGAAGAAAAGAATATAAAAAAAACTTGTCACGATTGCCAACTACCTTATAGAAAAATTCCAGAAGAAGTACCCACTAGGTGGAATTCTTTATACGAGCAACTACTTGTTGCTTATGACTATAGAAAACCTATAACTTTATTTTTTAACTCTCATAATCAAAATCCAGCTGATATGGTTGTAGATAGCGATCGGGGGAAAATTTCTGAACTTATTGTATTTTTAGAGAAATTTTTTCAAGCAACAAAAAAAATTTCCGGTATATATTATCCTACCATTTCAACTATGTTGTTTTATATAGATCTAATATTTTTATTACTTAGTGAATATATGAAAAAGTCAGCTTATAAGGCAACTATTAAAAATATTTTATTCTTATTCCCACTATTTATATTATTAGTGTTGTATTAAATCCGACTATTAAAATAGACGGTACTAAATCACTTATTGAAACTATTTACGATTGTATAGAAGTACTACCATCTCCAAGTCCCAAAAATCCAAATCACCTACCACCTATTGAACAAACTAAAGAAGAAGTGTTGTCTAGCGTAGAAGACGAATGCATAAAAGTATATAGGTTTTACCAACAAGAAAGTGCTAGTAACCTACTGACTTTTATACCATCTTCTTCTTCTTCAACACAATCTCACAAAAGACACGTTGTTTATGCGGCTAGTATTGAAAGCCTTAGAAATAGAATGTGCGGTCGTACCGCTACTAACCAAATTAGCGAGTTTGATATTTTTGTTTTGCAGGGTTCTGTATCGTACCAAGCATTATTGATTTTTTTTTATATATATGTTATTTTTAAAATTAAGTGGAAAAAAAAAATGAAGAACCGTCCGGGATCCCGACCCGATTCCTACAGGATCGGGATCGGGGCGGGACTTCGGCAAATCCCGCCTATCCCGATCCCGCCAAACCCGGCCCGACGGTCCCGAGCCCGGCCCACTAGCCACCCATAGTGTGAATACACGAAAAAATTAGAAATTGTATCAATGGAAACCTGTTTCTCACCATGCGTTTTTTCAGTGATTCCCAGTGAGCTGATTCGGTGGAAATGAGGTGGGAAAATCATGTTTTATAGCACAAATGTCTTACTGAATATCAGTGGAAACCCTTTTATTTCTAATAGTGTGTTTTAAATAGTTTTGATCCTTTAAGTTAGCTAAAAATTAAAAGTTTTAATATTTTCTCAAATATTTACGAACTCTACTGTCAAGTTTGACCTGAACTATGAAAAAAAAAGAATTTAGAAAGGAAGTTGGAAGTCATATTTGGAGGTACAATCTTTTTTTGCATTTTCTGATACTATTTTTGGTCTTTTTTTAGAGTTTAGTACAGTTTTCTTTTATAGTGTGATTTGGTATATTTTTGGTATCTAGTATAGTTTTTTGGGTTGAAGTTTTCAGAATTTAATGAAACTTCCCTAGTGTATTTTATTAGATATTTCTTTCCAAAGTTTCTGTCAAATTTGTTGGAGATCAAAAGTGGTAACTTTTAATAATAAACTGAAGGACCAAAATTATTCAAAGCATATATATTAAAGACTATTTTAAACCTACTCCAAAATATAAGAGACCATTTGTTATTTTGTCTTACAAATAATGTCAGTTTTAAACATGGAAGTCGCTGTCAAAATTAGGGCTGGCCAGTGGGACGGGACGGCCCGACCCCGACCCGACCCCGTTCCGAGCCCGCCACTACCCCGCTTAAAAAAAAATAAAAAAATAACAGGGGCGGGACTCGAACTCGGGACGGGACGATGTCTCGTCCTGCCAGACCCGAGCCCGCCCCAGGCCCGCCTGATCCGACCCCGCCCCGAGCCCGTCCCGACCCCGACCCCGCCCTTTTCCCCTCTTTGAAAAAATGACCGTTGCACCAACGGCCATTTTAGATTATGGCCGTTGGCCAACGGCCATTTTAGGCCCCCCGCTCCCCCGCTCCCCCCTACCCCTTAATATTTATTTTTAACCCATAAGTTATTATATTTACACTTTAACCCAATTTTTCAACTATAAATAACTCATTTTCTCTTCATCTTTCTCACAAATCTTCCTACAATCTCTCTAATTTCTCAATATATCTCTCTACAAGTCTACATTGTTTGCTAAATATTCAATTTTATTAATTCATTTGGGAATTGGGAGTAAAGTTGGCAACTTGCTTGAGGATCTTCCATCGAGCAAAGTTTCAATTTTCAACCTCTCGATTACACGTCGACGTTACGTCGGCGTTTGGTACATTCGTTCCTTCATTAAATTATTATTGTATGTTTATTTTATATTTTTATTTAGCGCACTTAATTTTATTGTCTTTAATTATTTATTATCATAATTAAAATGGAAGGATTAAAAGGTATGTTTAAGGGTAAGGGTAAGAGTGCTTCTTCTAGTAGGGGCAACCAGGGCAAGGTTACTTCTTCTAGTCATCTTATTCCTACACAGGATGATTTTGTTGATACTCAACATTTTCCTACAATACCATTAGATTTAGACCAGGAGCTATTTTCGGAACTCAAGAAGACTTTAATTTAGACGATGATCTAGATGATATACCCACTAATGTTGATGACAACACACCCACTAGTGCACCTTCAACTGAAATACCTCCTATTCCCCCTAGTATGAGACGAGGTCCAGCAAAACGACCATTAAAATCAGATGCATGGACATTTTTTGATAGGGACGTAGAGAATCAAGTAGCCATATGTAAAATTTGTAAAAATGTTTTAAAATTTAAAAGCGGAAAAGGTCACGGTGGGACGGGGGTTTAATTAGACACGTAGTAAGTGCTCATCCAGCTAGGTATGCCCAATACCAGGCTTCAAAACCGGGTGCGCAAACGCCCGCTCCATCGGGACAAGGTTCACATACCGATATCGTCCGGACCAAGAACAGGGTCAAATTAACCCTATGACGGGGGAAATTGTAGGCTCTAAATACAATAAACATAGAGATAGGGAAGCAATATCAAAATTAGTTCTTTGTGGAGGGTTTGCCTTTTTCATTTCCTTCATCTCCGGTTTTATTCATTACATTAGAGATATATATAATCCCGCTTTTAACGGTTTTCCTAGATCAACTGTTAAGAGAGATGTATTTAAATTCGCGCATGAATATCAACAATATTTACGTTTTTCATTATATCATTTTAATGGCAAAGTATCTATCACGTCTGATATAGGTCGTAGTACTAACGGCCATGATTATTTAACTGTAACTTGTCATTGGATAGATTATAAATGGTCTATGCAAAAACGTATTTTAGCGTATAGATATATAGATGATAGGCACACTGGTACTTTTATTGCAGAAAATATTTATCAAGTGTGTGATTATTACGGAATTACCGATAAAATTATGACTATTACATTAGATAACGATTCTAATAACAATTACGCAATTACAATGTTAAAAAATAGTTTAACTCCATCTTTTTCAGACCATTTTCATATAAAATGTGCGTGCCATATATATAACTTAATTGTAAAGGATGGTCTATCACTTTTTGAAGACATTATTAGTAAAATACAATTTGCTATAAACTTTATTTTTAAAAGTAATAAAGTACAACGTAGAAAAGAATATAAAAAAACTTGTCACGATTATGGACTACCTTATAGAAGAATTCCACAAGAAGTATCCACTAGGTGGAATTCTTTATACGAGCAACTACTTGTTGCTTATGACTATAAATTACCTATAACTTTATTTTTTAACTCTCATAATAAAAAGCCAGCTGATATGATTTTAGATAGTGATTGGGTAAAAAATTTCGAACTTATTGTATTTTTAGAGAAATTTTTTCAAGCAACAAAAGCATTTTCCGGTATATATTATCCTACTATTTCAACTATGTTATTTTATATAACTCTAATATTTTTATTACTTAGTGAATATATGAAAAAACCAGCTTATAAGGCAGCTATTAAAAAATGTTTCTCAAAATTAAAAAATATTTTATTCCTATTCCCTCTATTTATATTATTGGTTCTGTATTAAATCCTACTATTAAAATAGACGGTACTAAATCACTAATTGAAACTATTTACGATTGTATAGAAGTACTACCACCTCCAAGTCCCAAAAATCTAAATCATCCACCACCTATTGAACAAACTAAAGAAGAAGCGGTGTCTAGCGTAGAACACCAAATCAAAAATATATATAGATTTTATCAACAAGAAAATGCTAGTAACTTACCGGCTTCCATACCATCTTCTTCATCTTCAACACAACCTCACAAAAGACATGTGTTTCGCGGCTAGTATTGAAAGCCTCGAAATAGAATGTGCGGCCGTACCTCTACTACTAACCAAATTAGCGAGTTGGATATTTTTGTTTTGCGGGGTTCTGTACCGTATCAAGAAGTTATCAATGAAGATGGACAAGAAGACTTGTCGAAATCTTGGAGGGGGAATGAGAAGACCTTTCCGACACTTTCATTGATGGCTCGAGATGTTTTGAACATTCAAGCGTCATCAATCGCGTCTCGAAAGCGCTTTTTACGCAGCGGATATCAAATAGGAGACCACAGACACTCATTGGCCGGAGACGACTTGGAAATTGCGTATTATTCGAGAGATTGGATACGAGCGGAGCGGAGAAGGTGCGGTCAACCGGAGATCAACGAAGAAGATGATGAAAACTACAACGAAATCTTAACCGAAGGTAGTGGAAGCGACGTGGATCAATTTGACCAACAAATACCAATTCCAACCGAAGAACCACATGAAATCATCAAGCAATTAGAACAGGTTTTTTTGAGAATGTAATTTTTTTAATTGCAATTTTATTATGTAATTTGCAACTTTTGGACAACACCACAAAGTTGCAATTTAGATTTTAGACAATTGTATTTGTAATTTTGTATTACAAAAAAATTATGTCTATTAAATAATATAAGAGGCACAAAAACAGCCTTGGGATGTTTTTATTACACTATCTTGTTTTGTTTATTGAGTTTTTTTTATACATATGTTATTTAAAAAAAAAAAGGAAAACCCGACCGTACCCCGCCCCGCCCCGCCCCGACCCCGCCCCGCCCCGCCCCGATACCGACGGGATCGGGATCCGGACGGGACTGGAGCAGGTCCCGCCAGACCCGACCCCGCTAGGCCCCGCTAGACCCGACCCCGACCCCCTGGCTCGTCCCGCCTCGACCCCGACCCCGCCAGACCCAGCCCGCCAAACCCGAGCCCGGCCCACTGGCCACCCTTAGTCAAAACTCAAAACAACTATATATATGCCTTCAACTGTGACCTGGGAAAGACTATGACTGTGGTATCCAGACCAATTTATATGCACCTGACTAATTCCATCGCGTACCTGTTACAATCCATCAGTATAATTTAATCAAATACCGAATAACTTTAATCACCAAGATTTTGGATGGATAAAAAGATATTACCTATTGTCGTTTGTTTTTGCTAAGATTTAAGTCACTTAATGAGTTAGCATCACAACTCCATTAGTACAAGGAATATGCAGATTTTTTTTTTGACTTTGCTCATCAGGTATCTGAATGTACTAGCCTGACTAATTCGAACCATGAGGAGAAAACACTCTCTACCAATCAATTATATTTTCTCAACTATGACCATGAGATGAATTTAAAATAACTTCAAACGCGTGAATTTAAAGTTTTAAAAACTTCGTATATGACGTATTTTAAATTTGGCTTGCCAAATCTTGCTTCAGACAATTTGAAAGCAATCTAATTTTCAAAATACATGTCTGAAGTTTGGCCTTCCGATGTCTTTGTCTGAAGTTGTATTGCAATTATTGGCAAGAAAGAAAATTAGATTATCGAACTTCATGTATTTATGATCATGAAGTTCAGGCATCTCAGGGTCTTGATATGAAAAAGCCTAGTCCCTGACAGTATATATGTAGCATGAGCCTGCTAGGTCAATAAGATTGTGTCAATCAGCTTTGATATAAATGAAGTTGCATGCTTGCTATCACTTCGAATGGTATTCTACCAAGTCTTAAACTTATTAGTGTTACATATGAAAATGGAGCCTTCACGTAACTGATAAAGTTATTGTCATGTGATCAGAAGGTCATGGATTTGAGCCTTGAAATAGCCTCTTGCAGAAATGCAAGGTAAGGCTCTGCGTACAATAGACCCTTGTGGTTCTGTCGTTTCCCGAAACTCGCGCATAGCAAAAGCTTAGTGCACCGGGCTATCATTTAAGAAAATGGATTGCATATATCCGTCGTATAATAAATAGGGACCCTTAACTAACTACAGATACAATTTTTTTTAAGAAATAGCTACGGAATGCGGCATATTACTTTTGTTAAATCACTTACAAATAATAATCTGTAACCCACCTATCATGACCAACTCCGGATAAAATAAAATAAAAAAAGAACAAGTGAAGCAACGCTAGAAGGAGGGGTTGAACCTCCGACCTTGTGGTTAACAGCCACACGCTCTAACCAACTGAGCTATTCCAGCGCATGTCTCTTATCTTACATTCCTATTATAATTTTCACTGCCAACTTATTTTCGACTTTTATGGAGAGTTGATTTCTCATAAGGTCACTCAATGTTTTGTGACTGAAAAGTCACCCAATTTCATCTTTGTAATACAAAAATCACTCTACTCATTTTAGTCAACTTTTGCTTGTGTGACATTTTTTAAAAAGTTAAATTCTTATTTAATATAAACTCACCCATTTTTACCATTTGGTTATCCGCCCCAATAAATCGACCCGCTATCCAAATTTTTATAACAAAACACTAAGGACTGAAACTTTACCAAGTAGTATTTTTTTTACTGGTAATGTGGCTGGATTCTCCTCCCTAGTCAGGCCTTAAAATTTTGCTTCAAATTCATCTGGTTACTATGACACTAATGCTAAGCTATTTGCAAGTAGTAACGGTTCTTCGAGGAAATTTATATATTCTATTCACAAAATATTACACAAATCAACTCAATCTAGTTGTACCTTTGTTCTTTTTTCATCTATGATGTATTCAGAATACAATTCCCTTGAGCAATCTGCTTGAATTTTACAAAGAATACCATAAGAAGTTGGTAGTGATTGCAGGGAAAGTAAATGTCACATCGATAATCAACATTTCAATTCACTTAGTTAATGCAAGAGCTAGGAAGTAGTGATTTTGTTCAAAGTTACTATATTAATCCTCTGCTCTACAAAATTTACACTACTTATCAGTTCTCAGACATCCTTATCAAGTCCTACACTATATTCATTGGATAGCGGGTCAGGTTAGTGTGGCGGGTCACTAAATGGTAAAAATGAGTGAGTTTATATTAAATAAGGATTTAACTTTTAAAAAATATCACGTCAACAAAAGTTGACAAAATGAGTTGAATGACTTTTGTGTTACAAAGATGAAAGTTGAGTGACTTTTCAATTACAAAATAAAGTTAAGTAACTTTCATGTTATAAAAATGAAAGTTGAATGACTTTTCAGTTACAAAATAAAATTAAGTATCTCTTGTGTTACAATAAAAATAGTTGAATAAAATTAAGTATCTCTTGTGTTACAATGAAAATAGTTGAATGACCTTACGAGAAATCAACTCCTTTTATGTCATTCATATTATTTTAAATCATGATTGAACTGTTGAAAGATAGACATCAAATATATTTTAAAAGATAATTTGTGTTATGTCTTGCACATGAATGGCTTATAAAGTCAAAATTTAATAAGTTGTTCTAAATTTTCAATAATATTCACACACACATATATAATTATTTATTTATTTGAAGTGTACTCTTCTAGTTTTTTTAGATATAAAGCTATAATTAACATTTTTAAAACTAATTCCTTCTAATATTTCTTTTAAGGAAAATTGGAAACAATTGATTTCGAAAATCTAGTTAAAATTAGAAAATGAAATTGTTACAAATAGGAAAAAGAAAATAGAATGAATGTAGACGAAGAAAAAAATTAAAATCAGAACTAACAAAGTAGGTATATATACTAATTAATGCGAGATAGAAGCTTACCTTAATTTACTCACTCATTTGAAAAACCTTAACCAATTTAAAAAAGAAATGAAACCTTTTATTTATAATAATTATACAAATTATATCTCATCTATACTTTATATAAAACACAAAACTCTAACGCTAAATGTTGATATGCTTTTTTGTCCTTCATAAGTACATTACACGTTGGATAAAATTGTAACTACAATCAATCATTAAAAAGCTTCATTATTTTTTTATATTCATACCATAAGAAAATTACCATTTTTGCTAAAAAGTTACACTTAACTCTTAAGAAACTAGTGTTGTTGGGCCTGTGATAAAAAAATCAGGAAAAACAGAAACCAAACGGAAAGACAAAAACCAGAAAAACAGAAACTGGAAAAATAATGCAGAAGTAAGAAAATATCCGAGACCACAGAATTCACCGTGTGTCCTTAAGGAATTTAATCCCCTCACCGTACCCGAGGTTATGGATTACTTCCTCCCGGGATAAAACGGATATACCGTCGCGGGGAGTAGCGGTACGTCAAACGCCTTCGACTTCGACGAACTCAAAGTTGGCAACGAAACACAAGTAAGACTCGATAGTTTTATTTGTGGAAAAAGAATGCGAGAATTTCGATGCAGAAATTTTTGTTTCAGTGTTTTAAAAATGAGGCATTGCCTCAGTTTATATAGCCTCGAAGGTGCCTCTTCGGAATAGGTTGGTGACTGTTCGGAAAGGCCTTTGCCTTTTTATTTCCAGGAAAAGAAAAAAAATTCATTTTCCCTCCATTTCTCATTCACACCAACTTAGCTAGCTTTATTCATTAACTAGCTTTAACAATCCCCCACATGAATGGGGAATGGCTATATGATGAAAAACATGCATGACAAAAAACTGTGTGATTCGTAAGCAAGGATTAATCGCATCTGGATAAGTAGATTTCTCTTTGAACTTTCCGTAGTGAACATATGTCGGATATACTCGGTCAATCGGTAGATTTGGTATCCTTGAACCGTCGAGCTTTGGTGTATACCTAGACAACCACATGTCACACAATTAACCCTTTAACCGTCTTTGGTTCTCATTGTTTTATTCGTTTCATCCATGAACACTGCCTGGTTCATACGTGCGTAGAGAATTGGCCTTACAGAATTCTCCTTGAAGCGGCTTACACTTCACACTTACATAGGTGATTCCTAAATGTGTCATCCCGTAGATACACTATTTGATATACCCCGTACCAAACTTAGGAACCATTAAAAAGCTGCAATGCTTTATCTTGGTACTGAACATTGTCTCATCACGAGAATGGACCAAAGAGTTATTGTGATAATGTTGAACCGTCATTAATGACTTTGTTTGATCTCTTTGAACCTAGATCTTGGGATCTCCAGTCTTCTAGGTAGAGTTACCGTCACGATGACTTGTCCTCGGCCATAGTCCCATTCCACTTGATGATCTTTCAACTACCTCTCTAGTTAGGCCTTTAGTTAGTGGATCGGACACATTATCTCTTGACTTAACATAGTCAATTGTGTTAATTCCACTAGAGAGTAGTTGTCTAACGGTATTATGTCTTCGTCGTATGTGACGATACTTTCCGTTGTACATAAGGCTCCCGGCTCTTCCTATTGCCGCTTGGCTATCGCAATGTATGCATATAGGAGCCAACGGTTTGGGCCAAAATGGAATATCTTCTAAGAAATTTCGGAGCCATTCAGCTTCTTCACCGGCTTTGTCTAAAGCTATGAACTCAGATTCCATTGTAGAGCGGGCGATACATGTCCATTTGGATGATTTTCAAGACATTTGCTCCTCCACCTATGGTAAAAACATATCCACTTGTGGATTTAGTTTCGATTGAACCGGTGATCCAATTTGCATCTTTGTATCCTTCAATAACTATAGGATACCTGTTATAATGCAAAGCAAAGTTTTGAGTATGTTTTAAATACCCCAAAACTCGTTTCATTGCCAGCTAATGTTTTTGATCGGGATTACTAGTGTAGCGACTTAGTTTACTTATAGCACACGCAATATCAGGTCGCGTACAGTTCATGATATACATCAAACTTCCCAACACTCTGTCATAATCCAATTGAGAATGACTTTCACCTTTATTCTTTGCAAGAGCAAGGTTCATATCAATTGGCGTCTTTGCAACTTTAAAGTCCAAATACTTGAACTTTTCAAGTACCTTTTCAATATAATGAGTTTGAGACAATGCTAAACCTTGAGGAGTCTTATGGATTTTAATTCCCAGAATTAAATCGGCAACTCCTAAGTCTTTCATATCAAACTTACTAGCAAGCATGCGCTTTGTAGCATTTATGTTAACAATGTCGTTACTCATTATCAACATATCATCCACGTACAAACAAACAATGACTACGTGGTTCAGAGTGTTCTTAATGTAGACACATTTATCACACTCATTTATCTTGAATCCATTTGACACACCTTCTTCTCTTTCCCTGGAACTACAAACCCCTCAGGTTATTCCATGTAAATTTCTTCCTCTAACTCTCCATTTAAGAAGTCTGTTTTCACATCCATTTGATGGATTTCAAGACCGTACACGGCGGCTAACGCTACTAACACCCGAATGGATGTAATCCTCGTTACCGGCGAGTATGTATCAAAGTAATCAAGACCTTCTCGTTGTCTAAACCCTTTAACAACTAGTCTTGCCTTATATTTATCAATAGTACCATCAGCTTTTATTTTCCGCTTGAAAATCCATTTGGAACCTAAAGGTTTATTCCCTGGAGGAAGGTCAACCAATTCCCAAGTATGGTTGTTTAATATGGATTCTATCTCACTATTGATTGCCTCTTTCCAAAATTGAGCTTCCGATGAAGACATAGCTTCGTTGAAGGTTCGAGGCTCATTCTCCAACAAAAATGTTAGAAATTCTGGTCCAAATGAAGTAGACGTCCTTTGACGTTTGCTGCGTCTTGGATTTTCCTCATCAGGAATATTTTCCTTTGTTTCTTCCCGAGGTCGTTTAGATTCTTTGCTAGACGACTCACATTCTTTTTTATACGGATATATGGTTTCAAAGAAGTCAGCATTATCTGATTCAATTACCGTATTCAACTGAATGTCGGGATTTTCTGATTTGTGAACCAGAAATCGATATGCCTTACTATTTGTGGCATATCCTATGAAAACACAATCAATGGTTTTAGGTCCTATTTTTACCCTTTTGGGTTTAGGAACTTGCACCTTGGCCAAACACCCCCACACTTTGAAGTATCCCAAATTGGGCTTCCTTCCTTTCCACTTTTCGTATGGAATAGATTTTATTTTGCTATGGGGCACTCGATTGAGTATTCGGCTAGTGTTAGAATGGCTTCCCCCACAAGTTCGGGGTAAACCGAACTTATTAATGTGGCATTCATCATTTCTTTCGGGGTTCTATTTTTCCTTTCCGCAATTCCGTTTGATTGTGGCGAGTAAGGGCGAGTTGTTTGATGAATAATGCCATATTCCAAACATATTTGTTCAAAAGGAGATTCATATTCACGTCCCCTATCACTCCTTATCATTTTAATCTTTTTGTTAAGTTGAGTCTCAACTTCAGTTTTTGTATTGCTCGAATGCTTCAATTGCTTCATCTTTACTATTAAGTAAATAAACGTAGCAATACCGCGTACTATCGTCAATAAAAGTTATGAAATACTTCTTTCCACCGCGAGATGGGATTGACTTCATGTCACAAATATCTGTATGGATTAAGTCTAAAGGACTTGAATTCCTTTCAACTGACTTATAAGGATGTTTAACATACTTAGACTCAACACAGATTTGACATTTTGATTGATTGCATTCAAACTTAGGCAATACTTCCAAACTAATCATTTTTCGCAAGGTTCTATAATTGACATGTCCTAAACGTGAATGCCATAAATTATTTGACTCAAGTAAGTAAGACGAAGCAGAAACTTTATTATTATTGGCAACGACCATTACATTCAGTTTGAAAAAGGCCCTCTGTGAGGTAACCTTTTTCCTATGTACATCTCGTTCTTATTTATTACAACCTTGTCAGAAACAAAAACACACTTAAAACCGTTCTTTACTAGAAGTCCGGTACATACTAGATTTTTCCTAATTTCAGGAACATGACAGACGTTGTTGAGAGTCACCATCTTACCAGATGTCATCTTCAGCAGTATCTTTCCATAACCTTCAATTTTGGCCGTTTCAGAATTTCCCATATATATGGTCTCGTCGAGCCCGGCGGGAACATATGAAGCAAAGGCTTCTCTGACAGCACAAATGTGGCGAGTGGCGCCAGAGTCAATCCACTACTCTTTCGGATTTCCCACTAGGTTGCATTCAAACAACATAGCGCACAAGTCATCAACCTCCTCGTTTGTTTCAACCATATTAGCCTGACCCTTCTTCTTTTCCTTTTTCGGAGCACGACAGTCTGCAACTTTGTGTCCGATTTTTCCACAATTGTGGCAGTTTCCCTTGAATTTCTTCTTGTTGGGATAGCTCCTTGGTGCCGATGCATTTTTCCTCTTTTTCAGATTAGTTGGGGCAGTTTCAACAATATGTGCTCCCCCTATGGTTTATCTCCCATTTGCCTTCTTCTCCGCTGTCTTGTTATCTTCCCCGATTCTCAACCGGACGATGAGATCTTCCAGTGTCATCTCCTTTCGCTTGTGTTTTAAGTAATTTTTGAAGTCCTTCCATGAAGGAGGCAGCTTCTCAATTACCGCCGCAACTTGAAACGCCCCACTAATCACCAAACCTTCAGCGAGTAGATCGTGGATGATAACCTGTAATTCTTGAACTTGAGTAACAACAGACTTGCCATCTACCCTTTTGTAGTCCAGGAACTTGGCAGCGATAAACTTCTTTAATCCAAAGATCTTCGTTTTATATTTCTTTTCCAACGCATCCCATAGTTCTTTTGATGTTTCCACATTACTATAGACGTTGTAAAGATCATCCTCCAAATCCGCTAAGAATATAATTCTTGCACAAAAAATCGAGTGCTTCCACGCCTCAGTTACAACAAAACGTTCATTCTCATGTGTTGATTCCGGCCAAACTGGAACGACCTCCTTAATAAACTTTTGGAGGTTTAAAGTAGTTAAATAGAAGAACATCTTTTGTTGCCATCGTTTGAAATCAATTCCGGTGAATTTTCCAAAGCTTCTCTCACTGCCGGAGCCGATCTTGGTGCAAAGACGACCCGGAGGACGCAGCATTGCTCGTAGAACCAACCATGGGGGCTGGTGTGGCAGTGCAGTAGCATTCAAATTTTGAGTCATGTCTCCCATTTTTGTCGCATGAAACAACAGAAAATTTAATAAACGGTTCGAACCGAATCAATTTTGACCGCAACAAATATAATACACAACGGTGAAGATTTTATTTCTTCAAACCGAATCAAGGTTACCCAAATAGATTTAAAATACTTGAAGCGAAATGCAGTAAATTGTATATTGTATACTTGATGAAGTTTTTATATCTTCAAATCAAGTACCCAAATGAGTAGAAAGTTATGGAAACTTTAATCTCAACCGTAGTAGAAAATTCGAAGATTTTAGTCTCCAAACAACATATAAGTTCGTTACATCGAAACAGCAAACATACACCTTTTTTTTTTTTAATGCAGTAAATTGTATGTTGTATACTTGATGAAGTTTTTATATCTTCAAATCAAGTACCCAAATGAGTAGAAAGTTATGGAAACTTTAATCTCAACCGGAGTAGAAAATCCGAAGATTTTAGTCTCCAAACAACATACAAGTTCGTTACATCGAAACAACAAACATACACCTCTTTTTTTTTCGACAATGTTCTGTAATTGTTAAGCAAGAACAAATGAACACAGAAATAATGAGTAAATTCCTTAAGCTTGTTGTTGGGCCTGTGTTCAAAAAATCAGGAGAAACAGAAACCAAACGGAAAGACAAAAACCAGAAAAACAGAAACTGGAAAAATAATGCAGAAGTAAGAAAATATCCGAGACCACAGAATTCACTGTGTGTCCTTAAGGAATTTAATCCCCTCACCGTACCCGAGGTTATGGATTACTTCCTCCCAGGATAAAACGGATATACCGTCGCAGAGTAGCGGTACGTCAAACGCCTTCGACTTCGACGAACTCAAAGTTGGCAACGAAACAAGTAAGACTCGATAGTTTTATTTGTGGAAAAAGAATGCGAGAATTTCGATGCAGAAATTTTTGTTTCAGTGTTTTAAAAATGAGGCATTGCCTCAGTTTATATAGCCTCGAAGGTGCCTCTTCGGAATAGGTTGGTGACTGTTCGGAAAGGCCTTTGCCTTTTTATTTCCAGAAAAAGAAAAAAAAATTCATTTTCCCTCTATTTCTCATTCACACCAACTTAGCTAGCTTTATTCATTAACTAGCTTTAACAACTAGTACTACTATATTATATCTTTGTTTGATAATGACTTTAGGAATGTAGATAAATCTTATTTCCAATTTTTAATGTCATATTATTTCAATCTTTTCAAGTTTTCAATCGCAAATCTTCATATCTATCCATATGATTTTTAACAAGAATGACACAAGGTAGTATATTAAAACAAATGGCTACCATTTTGTTAACTTGAGAGAACTCTGACCAATATACATAAATGTCAAGAGACAGTTAATGTTTACAACGATTCATCTTTTCGAACATGAAAGAACTTGCGACAATTGAATTTTTCCACTTCTTAATACATGTTGCACTCATATCATGTTTCATTCTATTAGTTAAATAACTATGGAGTTTATCTGAGCTTCACACGACTTAAAAGACATTTTATTATGTAAACTTTGTTTGTTAATCATAACCACATCTTTATATATCAGATACAATACTTTCTAAAATTTAAGCAATGGAATCAAATGAACATGAATCTAAAAGTTCTGCAAATTCAGCTAAAACTCAAAAAACTCAAAAGATCATATACCAGTAACTAGCTTCTGCCAACACCCTGATAAATTGGTATTTTATCAATTTATCTCTTCTTTATACTTAGATTTTAATTATGTTTGATTGAAAAAATAGTGCACTTATAACGTGTTTTTGGTGTTTTACAGGTTTTATATTGTTGAGAAGAGCATTGGAAGAAACTAAGTGAAAACAAGTTAAAAAGTAGCTAAAATGAAGAAAATGACTAGTTAAAAATGCAAAAATGAACAGATATGTAAATCTATAAATCTCATTTTTCTACAGCCAGAAATACAAGGAACTAGGCATATACACACACACTCCTAATATAAACTAGTAAGAAGATCCCGTGCCACTCACGAGCCCAAACTTGTTGCAGGGGAATATGTAAACAAAACAAATGATTTCAACACCAATATGTAAAATACTCTATTAATAGTAGTTGCCATCATTCATTTGTTAACTAAGGAACATATATATATCCAAAGTACTAGTCAATATGTTATACACAATCAAAAGCATCAAAACTTTTATCACGTCCCTGGACCGCCTCGACTGGCCAAGGGACTGTCTTCGAAATTTCTGGTAATTTAATCATATGTCGTAATGTGCTGGAATTAACAGTAACATAGCTGGATGCTATGTACTCGTTAGTTCCCTCGACAATGTTTCAGTAGGCATCAGAAAGTATCTCACGCCAATGTACAATACAACACTAACGACACCAACTATAACAGGACTAGCCAAAACTAACAAGTTTTTGGTTTGCTTGTCGCTCTTTTTGGAGCTGGATTCAAATGAATCAGCAGATCTCTTAGGTGAATTCTTCATGAAGGAAGAATAGGAAACAACCTCTTCTTCGGTAAGTGCTGGCTTTAGCGACTTCTTGACTGTTTGGAAGTGCCGATCACATACAAGTGTTGCAGATATGTTCTCTCTCAGCTATTCCAGCTTCTCTGCATAGCCCTTCCAGCTCAGCTCCGGTAAAGAGCTCTGTGTCTTCTGCGATTTGTCTGATATTAACATCATAACTCAATTTCATATCTCGTGTATGAAGACCTGGAACCTCGAATCGAGCTTCCAGGTCAGGAGGGGAAACATAAAGAACCTGCAAGTAGAGCAAATTGAAAAAAATGAGCGAATTATTGTTGCTACTAACCACACTATCCGACCCATAATGAGTACGACGATTGCTTCTTAAGAGTAACATTCATGTTGAGATGCTAAGTTACACTAAGCATTCACGGGTTTCTTACGAGATCAAATCTTCCTGGTCGCATCAATGCAGCATCAATTGCGTGGGGCCGGTTTGTGGCACCCAAAACAAGAATTCCCTGACAAAGCAATGATTAGAAAACACGGAAATCACATTCTATACCTGATCAAAATGATCCATTATTTGCATTCAGTACTTAAAAAACTGCAATAAATTTACTGCTCACTTTAGCCTGCTATAAACCATCCATTTCAGTTAGGAGGGCGGATAGAAGTCTCTCTCCAACTATACTGCTTCCACTTGAACTTCCTCCTCTGCCATTTAAGGATAAATTGTGTCATAGTTTTGCATAAACAATGAAGAATGAGGAAGTTAAACATAAAACACAATCAGAATAGCAAATAGCTGTGCCCACTAGGGACATGACCATTTTTTTTATAAGGACTAAGCTAAGGCATTTTTGTTCACTTGGGACATGACCATAGTAAGTCTTGTAACACGAGATGGTCCAAAATGTTTTAAACTAAACTCATACTCGACTCATAAAACATTGCTAAGCTAAATAAACTTACCTTTTGGTTGCAACAACATCAGCCTCATCAAAGAATATTATACTTGGTGCTGCAAGGCGAGCTCTTCGGAAAGTATTGTGCAATAAAGCTTACCCCTCACCAACATACATTGAGTACAGCTCTGCACCACTGTTCCATGAATATTAATTTCAGGAAATTGAATGATTAGGATTTGCAATTTTTAGTCAAATCGAATGCATGAGGTAGTAATTAGTCAATAAATTATATACTCGGTTACTGAAAACAAGCTAATTAGATGGTTAACATCATAGTAAATACCAATCTGATGCCTTAGGCTCCAAAAGGACATAAAACTCCTGCATACATTCAAGATTTAGGTGGAGCATACTAAATGATAATCATTTCAAACTAACTTAACATGTTTCTGGTTTTCCAGAAAATGTGATATATCATATAACGTAGAATTTAACATATTTTTGGTTTTCCCAGAACTGTCGTATAAGTTGGCAAAAGTTGACAAGAATCGCTCACTTGTTGCTAAGCAATGCATGGAACAATTACTAAACAATAAGATAAACTTAAGAGACGCATTCAAAAGAAATGCTTAAATAAGAATAATAGTTGACAATAAAGAAGATAGAAAAGGTAAAAAGCTATGATAAGTGCAAGCATTACAAGTTTATAACCAATTATTTGATCATTTTGACTTTTGTTTTGGTTACGGTGGTGTCTGGGCCTGCTTGCGCGCACCTCGACTATTCCATCAGATACCTGCTACTTCTCACCACAGGTACCGGGTAATTCCGCCCACCAAGGCTTAGGTAGATGGGACGAACTCACATAATTTTTTTTGCTAGCGGATTTGAACCTGAGACCTCATGATTCTCCTCCCACTTCATTGACCACTAGGCCACATCCTTCGGTGCTCATTTTGATTTTATCAGTGCATGCATATGTTTCCTTTTTCTGGTAGAAGCATTTATATCTAAAAACCATCATTACTAATGAAAGTTATCATTTATCAATCCTTCTTAGTTCTTTTGCATCAAGACTTAGCAGGAAACAAAGCATCAAACAGAAGACAAAATTTTTTATTATGCCAAGAGCAGAAGAGACCAGAATGGTCATCAGACCTCAAGGAAAGGAATGAAGCTTGGGCAGCATGGGCAGCATGAGCAGCAGCTTTAGCAAGGGTTGTTTTGGAGCACCCTGGCGGTCAATGAAGAAGGATTCCACGGGAAGGTGATACTCCCAGCTGTTCAAATGCTTCAGAATGTTTTAAAGGCCATTCAACAGCTTGCTGAAGCCTTTTCTGTTTCAAGAATTTAACACCATATCAGATTTCATATATATTCAACCTGACCTAATTGTTCGTGCGAGGTCATACCTTAATGTCTTTCAACCCTCCAATATCTTCCCAAGAAACCTTGGGGATTTCAACAGTAACACCCCTCGTTATACTAGGACCAACCACTGATCTTGCATGCTTCCAGTCATCCATATTAATGCTGTAATAGTCATCCTCTAGATTTGAATCAGAGCACTTTCTTACTGCAGACATTGCAGCTTCACGACACAGTGCCTCTAAATCTGCCCCAACATAACCATTACAAGATGCAGCAACGCTCGAAGGTCAACACTCACATCCAATTGAAGCTTCTTTGTATAAAGCTGAAAAAACAGAAATGAAAACCAGTATCTTAAGATCCCTCCATACAGATGATACTACAAAAGGGATTTAGCAACCATAGATGTCCATAAAAAGTACCCATCCAGGTATCTCCTTAAACTGGTGCATGCTTAAAAACTATCTCATGCAGCTCACCTTGAGAATATGCAACCGCTCTTCCTCGGTAGGTGTTGTGACTTCAATTTCAGCATCAAAACGTCCAGCCCTTCTTAAAGCTGGATCAATAGCATCCGGCCTGCACCATAAGATGTATAGGCATAAAAGTTAAATTGGAAGGGAAGTGTACGATACCATGACAGAGAAGTAAACATATAATTTGATGACCATCAGAAGGCCACCATTAGGGGCTTGGTGGCTTGCTTACATATGGTAAGCTGACACTGTAACTTTGCTTATGTCTTCTTCTAGGATATAATAGTGAGAAAGAAATCTTTTGATCTTTATAAAGAGGAAAATTATTAGTTTTCATGAAGCTCAAAAGAAACAAAAGTAGGAGCAATCACAATTTTGATACATCTCTGAGGCAAACCGGGAAGGTTTGCTAGGCTAGTTATTCTATCATTCAACTCTAAGTTCATGTAATGAATGGCAAAATGGGTTGTCTTCTAAGCCTCACTTCTCAGTTTCACCAATCAAGTGATTTTCTGCGATATTTATTCTCAAAGTTGAATGCATCAACTATGCTTTCATCAAGGAGCTCAAAGTCCATCATTTTATCATGCAGACCTCCAGATGCCTCTCTGCAAGAATAGATTTTCTTCCGATTCTCTAGTCTAATATTTCTGATATAAGCACTTCTTCAAGCCCATTATCAATGCAATGAGATTGTTCTACATCCAACACATTTTCTGCTTCTTTGTTCAAGGCATCAACTGCAAGGCTATCGCCACTTATTGAACACCAACTTCCATTTCTATTCATTTTCTGCCACGATATTTGAGTCTTAAACTGATAAAATATCAGAATCTTTATTGATACCCAAGCTCCCTTTCAGTGCTTTCAAATCAGTTACAATTTTGTTTTATTATTTGTTATTGTGAATAGAACTCTGCTGAGAACCCAGCACCCTTCTAGTCAAGGTACACTTGCTGATACTTTTTCTGACTTTCCAGGAAACACCACGTATGAGTATGCAGATTCAGATTCACATGGATTGAGGACTCCTCAACACTCTTGACAAACTCAAGAGAACTGAGGGCATCAGCCATGGCGACATTGGTCATGTTAGCTGGGAAATTATTCTTCTTCCAAAGTGCTTGGAGTTCTCTCAATGTTAAGTTGTGGAATCCATTGGAATTTTTCACTTGAAACGACGGGATCGGTGTGATCTTTGGTTGTGGTGAAGAGGTTCTTTTTAGCAGCTTTGGCAATAAATCAGTAAATGTCCTAAAATATCATGGTCTACACAGCTTGCCCTGCGAGGGCTACTTAGGGCAGCCCGGTGCACTAAGCTCCCGCTATGTGCGGGGTCCGGGGAAGGCCGGACCACAAGGGTCTAGGAAAGCTTTAAAGGATGTTTTTCCTTAATAATGGACAACAAAAATCAATCTGTTGAGAGCAGGCTTATATGAGAAACACAGGAAAGGCAATCCACCACCAAAATCAAAATAAACAACCAAACAAAGAAAATGTTGCAGAACCCTTTACCTATTGGTTGATGCTACCACCACAACATGTGATTCAGATGTCGGTGAGGATTTAATGGAATCCATCAACATAAAGAGCTGAGAGGCTATACAAATTTCTTGCTCCCTTCTGCAATTCAAGCACTCAAATAACATATTAATAAAGAACATTGGAATATATCATCTAATCTACCCTACCAACATCTTTTCTTTTTTTTCAGTTATGTAAACCATGGTTCAAGCAAGGCCATTTTCATATGTATGTGGATAAAGTGGTGCAACATGTACCTAGAATCTCTACGAGGACAAAAAACATCTATTTCATCTAAAAGTATGATTTTGGCTCAAAACCAAAAAAGTCAGTTTTAAATTCAAAAAAGACAAGAATTTTGGCCAACCCAAATGTGAATTTCGAAATTCAAAAGTATGATTCTAGCTCAAAACCAAAAAAACTCAGTTTTAAATTAAAAAAAAGACATTATTTTTGGCTCAAACACTGGTCAAGAATCGACATGTATAGTACCTTGCCAGTTCCAGGAGGTCCATATAGCAACAATCCACGAGGCCACTACAGAAAAAATAAGCAAAGCAATGAGAGTTGTTAATGAAAGATGATTAGCTGAATATTAAAAAGAAAAACTATATGGAAAACTTGTAGTACTTTAGGCCAAGTTTTCGAGATTCAGCAGAGTAAAGAAGAGGATAGGTGATGAGTTCTCTGAGAACTCAAAGGGCTTCAACGTTGCCAGCAATAGCTTCCTCTGCTCTCCACTCACCGGCATAGCTGGTGCTCCCGCTGCTACTTTCCATCTCAGCTGAACAGCAGCGGCAAATGGAATAGCAGAGGTGGTGGAGAGGGTTTAATGGCGGCGGGGAACAATACTTTCCGGCTGTGTGGTTGGTGGGGTTTTACAGTTTTGGCTTTACCCCCTTTTTGGACTCAAAGAAGAAGCCCAAAACCCTTAATTTTGGAGCTTCATTCAAAATAGTTCCTAATATATAAATTGAACACTGTTAATGCTAATATAAGGAAAATAATCATGGTATATAATTTGGAATAACTTTATCCAATATTTGGTAGTAATTTGAATCATGTATAACATAATCCTTGTATAACTTAATACACAAAGTTTTTAAAAAGTTTATGCACATTTAGTGCAGTACAACAAAATCTGCATATAACTTGTGCAATAAATTACCCAGAAACAAAAGCTATGAAAAGCTTTCTTCCAACACTCCATTATTCAACAAGCATAAAGATTCAAAAAACACCCAACATATAATTACTGGTAACAAATTTAAAGAAGCAAGAGGACAAATTTAAATATATCACCAAAGGTAATATTTTTGAACATTCCAGAAAGTACCCACCACATTATTATGGAGAAAGAACAGAAGGAAAAAGTTCTAACCTTGTGATGAAAATTACTCTGTCAGCAATGGCACTTTGGTCACAAGAGGAGTTGCAGCAGCGTTCATTGTTCAATTCTTGAATTCTGAAGAAGGGTTTTAGGAGAAATATTAACCTTAAGGGTAGTTTTGTCTTTTTGAACTTTTTTCTTTTTATATTTCATAAACATTTCTTTCTGCTTGACCGGGGAGAGAGGGGGGGGGGGGTCTATGTATCTCCAGACAGTGGGTGTAGGGTTTAAGGAAGCTTCAGACAAAGAAAGATGTGTGGCATAGCAGTGATTGTGTCTGGAATTAGGATAAGTTTATCATCGTTAGACCCCAATTTTATCTCTCCACTACCTCTACTGGAACAACAGGTAATAATTTACTCTTTTATTGAAGTAACCATTGATCCAAGAACAACAAAACTGCAGCCTTATTAGTCCTACTTTACTTCTAATTTCACTTCTTTCTGTATAGTTAGATGAACCCCTTTTGCTACAACATCTAAATTAAGTAAAAAAACAACTAAAAGGAGCTATCTTTGTACCTGTATGATGAATGATTTATGAAGTTTCTGTTATTGTTTTTCTTTCAATGAAGCAAGAACAGCATAAATATTGCCTGCAACTGAAAAGGGTAATTTAGAAAGCTAGCTTCGATAAAAGAATTAAAAGAAAAGAGCTATCTTTGCACCTTAATGAGGAAAGATTGATGTGAAGTTTCTAAAGTTGTTATCTTTTTCATCGATTCATTCCATATCGTTAGATGATGAACCCCTTTGCTTCAACATCTGAATTAAGTAGAAGAACAGCAACAGTTACCAACAACAACAACATACCCAGTGTCGTCCCACAAGTGGGGTCTGGGAAGGGTTGATTGTACGCAGACCTTACCCTACCTTGGGAGGTAGAGAACAGCAACTAAAAAGAGCCATTTTTGTAGCTTAATGAGGAATGATTTATGAAGTTTCTGTTATTGTTTTTCTTTAAAATGTTTTTGATTGATCTGCCCACTTTTATAGAACTCTCAAATGAAGCAAAAAACTGCATAAGAACTGCCTGCAACTGAAAAGGGAAATTAAAGAAAGCTAGCTTTGATAAAAGAATTAAAAGAAAAGAGCTATATTTGCACCTTAATGAGGAAAGATTGATGGAAGTTTCTAAAGTTGTTATCTTTTCCATCAATCTTTTCCATCAATCTTTTCCGTACTGTTTCCGAGCCGAGGGTCTAGTGGAAACAACACCCCTACCTTCACAATGTAGGGGTAAGGTCTGCATACACACCACCCTCCCCACACACCACTTGTGGGATTACACTGGGTTGTTGTTATTGTTGTTGTTGTTGTATATAAATGAAGTAGAAGAACAGCAACTGAAAGGAGCCATCTTTGTAATTCTGCTATTGTTATTCTCTGGAATCTTTTTGATTGATCTACCCATTTTTATACAAGTATCGAATGAAGCAAAAACAACATAAAAACTGCCTGCAACTGAAAAGGGAAATTTAGAAAGCTAGCATCAATAAAAGAAATAAAAGAAAAGAACTACCTTTGCACATTAATGAGGAAAGACTGATGTGAAGCTTCTAAAGTTGTTATCTTTTATATTTAAGAGTGATCTCTTAGAGGCTGACGATGTTTTATATTGTCATTAGACTTTGTTTTCAGTGGATGACATAAAAGCTGTGTTAAGAAGAAGGGGTCCAGATGGTTTGGGATGCAAGAAAGTTTTACTTCGTCCTGCCGTTTCATCTTTGTGTGGTGGGGAGCAAGATGTCGTTGCCTTTGTGAAGGATGAAGATTCCAGTGAGGGAGAGGCTTGTCATATGGGTGGTGGTGGTGGTAAAGAAGTATTGCAATTTATTGGTGCTACATTTCCGCCTTAGAGGCATAAATCCCATTGTTCAATCATTGGTGGACGTGCCAGGGAACATCCTTGTTTATAATGGTAATACGTAACATTTGAGCCGTCACCAACAGGATAGGCTAAAGTGTATCTTGGATTTCGTGGTTCTTGGCCTTCTTATGTTTGGTATATCTTTATGTCAACTTAATTGATGCTTAATTTTGGAGAGTCAAACAATGTACACAATTTTGTAGTATTTGTTTCTTTGCACTATCAGCGTAATTGGCCAAATGCAGATTTTACAATTTCTGTTTTCTTCTTCGCGTAAACAATTCATTTTTTTCCTCAACCTAGTTGCTTGTTTTAGCATCAATTTTTTATATATTCTTCATTTCTGTCAAATTTAATCATCTTTTTTATAAGTAATGAAAATCTTTAAGTTGATTTTATTATTTTTTTATCAAAATTAATTATGAGATACCTATTTGTGCCCCATTTGCTAAGAGTATTTTATTGATTCTTGTTTGTTTTCCTGTGATTCTTGTTTAGGTGAAATATTTGGAGGCATCCAGATGAGTAGTGATAGCAATGACACTGAAATTCTTATGCAACATCTAGGACTATGTTGTTCTCATGTTTCCTCTCCACATAATAAAACTCATACATTTGGAGTAAGGGGAAGTTCTGTTCCAGAACTTCTTTCCAGAATCAGGGGGCCGTGGGCTTTGATTTATTGGCAGGTAACGCTTGGTGGCAAGTTTCTATTAGCTTATTCCAGCAGGAAAGGCTGTATTATTTTGAAACAAATGCTTCTCTGATGCTCCGCTTGCTATTTGCTATAGAGTAGTTCAAAAATATTATGGTTTGGTCGAGATGCATTTGGAAGGCGAAGCCTTCTTGTTCACTGGCCAACGAAGGACGACCCTCGGTTTCTGCTATCTTCTGTATCACCACTTGCCTCTGTAAATCAAAGTTCTGGTAACACTTCTTCATCTTACTCATTGATTTCTTTTAACATAACAAATTTTTTTGGAAAAGCTTCAACTTATTCTAAAGCAAAACATAAGCGAATCAGTTGTCATTAATTTTTATGGTAACAACTATATTAAATTATCAATAGTGATGATTGAGCATGTAAATTAAACATATTGTTTTGAGCTAAGCATTTTGATGATTTAGCTATCTTCTGTTTGTGAAGTTTGTTGCTTCATAAAAACATCATTGGAAATCAGCTCTCTCAATCTAAAATTGTTCTTTTTGAGTTCTATAGCTTTCTATTAGTGGGATAAAATAGTTGATCTTGGACGAAAGTCGATATTAATATCGATTGTTCAGTACTTTCAAACTAGAAACATCAATGTGAAAATTATTTGACATTGTCTCCTACCTACATGAAAAGGGGAAAAGAAAGCCAAATATGGCAGCAGTTGGTAATGTAGTCTATATCTCCTCTATTCTTCCTCTGTGAAGTGCAATCTTTTAATGCATGGTACGCTTTGATCTTGCAGAATTTGCAGATGGAGGTGGAATAGCCAAAACAGACTTCTGGGAAGAACTTCCATGCGGTGTGTACAGTTTGTCTATCGGTGCTTCAGGAACTGATGAAGATTTAATTGGTGAAGTTTTGAAGCATGACTGGACAGATCCAAACCTTAAGGAGTTAATCACTTGGGAGAGAACTTCTGTCCAACCAAAACCCGAGGACTTGTGTGCTTCCCGCCAAAAGGTTTTTAGCAGGAAAGAGGACCCGCCTTTAACTCCTTCCATTCTGATGGAATCTAAGTTAGGTCAATATGACATAGTCCTGCTGTTAATACCATTCATTACATGTTTGGTGGATGTAGTAATTGTGATTAAACATGTTGTTAGAGTCTTACTTGACTGCAGTCTTCTTCTAATTGTTACAGCTTCTACAGACTGCCTTCTTACGTCACTGCCACACAGGGTAATGATTGCTTTACAAGAGTTGATAATGCGACGCACTGCATTAAATACAATCTATCAGGTATGAAACTGATTAACTTTTGTTTTCTGTTTCCACCCAACGGTTAGAGCTAACGTTTGATTCCTACTATGGATATGTTGTATTGATTTAGAAGCCTCTCAATGGAACAGGAAAAACATAAGCTGCTACATCAGCTTTCTGAATTGACATAATTCTCGTCTAATGTCTAGGCCACTTCAGTTGACTACACAAAGAAATGCAATACTCCAGTTGCCGTGCTCTTTTCTGGCGGTTAAACTCTATAATACTTGCAGCATTACTAGATAAGTGCATGGATGCCAAATGTGAGTGTTTCTAACATCTGCTATATCCTCTAGCTTGATTTAAGAACGGAACATCCTTTAAGTTCCTTTCCTGTTTGTTTTACTGTGGAAAATTTAATCCAGTTATGGTCTATTCTGGTGTTATACTTGTAGACGAAGTTGATCTGCTTAATGTAAGCTTTGACGGTCCATATGCTCCTGATAGAATCTCTGCTAGGGCAGGTCTAAAGGAACTTCAAAAAATTGCTCCATCAAGAAGGTATTCATTCCCCTTCTTGCTTTAATTTGTGCCATTAGCAATTGGATTTCTTCGTGAGAAATCAGCAAGATGATACATTTATGTCTAAAATGCATGCTGATAATGCCTGGAATGATGAATCAAGCAAATAATGATCCCGGATTTAAATGCAAGCATAGCTCTTGTGAAGAATAATTTGGCATTGAAGAATTTTGGCAATTTAAAAAATGGTCCTTCTTGCACCCAAGGGTGTGGCGTTGTAGTCAATGAAGTGGGATGAGAAACATGAGGTCTCAGGTTCAAATCCCAGCAGAGACAAAACACTAGGTGATTGCCTTGGCGGACAGAGCTACCTAGTACCTGTTGCTGGGAGGTGGCAGGTATTCCGTGGAATTAGTCAAGGCGTGTGAAAGCTGGCCCGGACACCACGGTTATAAAAAAAATGGTCCTACTCAATGTACCTTCTTTTGCTCTGTGAAAGCAGAACATTTTTATGCAATTCAATTTGATTTTGAGCCTCTACCCTTTTGTTACTCTCCATTTTCTGTATTTTTTTTCTTTTTGAAGTTTGTTCATCATAAAAATGAGTTGCAGATGGAAACTTGTAGAGATTGATGCTGATCTGCTGAAGCTGACCTCTGAAACGAAAAATCCTGCAAGTACTTACATGTTATTTTCCAAAGCAATAGCTATATGAACATGTCTCTGTACCTCATCAAAAAAAAAATATATGAATGTCTGTGTTACTTTGTCATTTTGAACCACAATTAAATTGCTTAATTGATTCTTCCTTGCTTTAGGATCTGAATATTGGTATTGCTCTGTGGTTGGCTGCTAGTGGTGACGGTTGTTTGCATGATGAGACAGGCAACAATGATACCCGTGACCGTGTCAAGTACAAATCTGTGGCTCGGATTCTCCTAGTTGGTGCTGGTGCAGATGAACAATGTGCTGAATATAGTCAGCATAGGACAAAATATAGAAAAGGAAGGTGAAGTGCTCCTGTGTATGAATTTAACCCATCTTCTGCAGTCCAAAATATGGAACTATGTAGAGCGTGGGCGTGTATTGATAGTATGCTATGATTTTTTCCGCTGTTTAATCTGCTCCTGTTGATTCGTTCTTGTGATGTTCACTGGGTGCATTCACCTTTTGATGATTTAGTGTTGCTACTTCCTCCTGCAAAGAAGTTGCTTTAGCATGTTTGGTCAAGTTCTGGGAACCAAAAGTGCTTATTTTAGAGAGTTGAGGTGTTTGGCCAAGCTTTTATAAAAGAAATAAGTGCTTTTGAGTAGTAGTAGAAGTAGTTTTTCAGAAGCTGAATAAAGTAGCTTTTCTCCAGAAGCACTTTTCGAACCTTGGCCAAGTTCAAATTACTGCTCTATTATCACAAAAGTGTTTTCCGGATTGACTAACCAAACAAAAACTGCTACACTCCAGAAGTACTTTTTCTAAAAGCACTTGTGATAAAAAACACTTTTCAAAATAAGCAGATTCTGAAAGCTTGGCCAAACTGTCTATTGGTACTTCTGAAAGCTTAAATTGGTAATTGCTCATGTTCTAATGTGTTCTATTTGGTCCTGTTCATTTCGTGTTGTATCAGCTGGTTAGGTCTGAATGATGAAATGAAACTAGACATGCAGAGGATTTGGAAGAGAAACCTAGGGAGAGATGACAGGTGTATTGCTGACAATGGCAAGGAGGTACTTGAATTGCTTAAATCGAGTACTTTCTTATATTATAGTTACTGCCTGGAACTTATTTACTATTCTTGCCAGGCCAGGTTCCCATTCTTGGATGAGGATGTCATCAGGATTTTACTAGATATTCCGTTGTGGGAGATTGCGGACCTTGATCAACCAATTGGTATTGGTGACAAGAAAATCTTGAGAGAGGTTAAATTTACCTTTGAACTTATCTTAGACTGGATTTTGAAATTACATTAACAATGATAGAGACTTTATAGTTTCTTGGAGGATGTCGTGATCCTTTGTTTATATATGTTCTTGGTTTTTACTTCTTCCAATTGCATTGGTGCACTCTGCATAAGTTTATTTTCATCACGCGGGTTTGCTCTTCGCCTTTTCTGAAATCTTTCACTTTTATCTTTTCCTTTTGCAGGTTGCACATTTACTTGGTTTATCTGAAGCAGCCTCTCTTCCGAAAAGAGCAATTCAGGTATGTATTGTTTGCCTGACAGAAACTTTAAAAGCTATAAAGAATAATTAGTAACAAAGTCGGAGCCAGGATTTGAAGCTTATAGGTTCGGGATTCTAATCCTTTTAAAGTTGCTTAGTTCTAAGTTAATAATTTGTACATATTCAATGGATTTTCAAGACAAATGCAGTGTCTGCATCAAAGTTACTGGGTTCGACCGAACCTGTAGCCAGTACTCTCCCCCCACCTCTGATTAGTAACAGTATGCACTAAAGTTGATTGTGATATATTTGTTTTAATCATATAAACGTATCACAAATATAGATCTCTTTTCCCCTCGTCCTCAGCACAAACGGTTTTTGTGTGATTTAGCCAATTTCCAGAATTGTCAGAGGAATAGTTTTGAGGTTTGTCTAAACAAGATAAGAACTTTCTATTGTGTAAGGCACCAAATGGCACTCTTGTCATACTGTTGGAAGTGTTAACCATTTTGCCAATAGAGTTTACATTCACAATCGACTTGGTTAGAATTTTAGGCACCAGTTGTTGCTTCTTATTCTATTGCTCAAATTTTTGACATGAGAAGTTCACTCAGCTATGTTTAAACTTTATCTTTCAGTTTGGCTCAAGAATTGCGAGAGAATCAAACCGGAAGAATTTTGGAAGCAACCGTGCAGCCAATCAAGCATCTGCCGGAAGTGTAACAATATATGGAAACAACTCTTAATCCCATATATATATATATGTGTGTGTGTGTACCATAAAATCATGCCCAGTTCTTTTGCTGGAGCCTTCATCAAGTCCATTCAGGATCACAAGTCAACTCCATTCAGCTGGTTCCATAATATTATTAGAGTGATGATTGATCCCGCGTATTATTTTGAAGGACGGTTTTTGGGAGTCCAGAATCTAGATACTATCACTTGTCTTCGCGTTTGATACGATGAACATTTGTCTTTGCTATTTTTCTAGAACGATAGTGGAACACTCAGGTTTTCTGGAAAAATGAAGTATAGTTATTACTCAGTGTTGCTTCTGCTAGGTTGTGCTCGTCTTTCAACTGTTTATATGCTACCTTTATCTGCACCTAGTGTAAAGAGCAGCTCACCCAGCCAAGATTAAGCACTCGTTTGGTAGGTTGATTTGAAATTGAAGTTTTGTTTGGACATACAATTTGAATCTCAAAGTTGGTACTTTTTTCTCATAAACATGAGAATCTCATCATTTGTGAAACTATCAAAACTTTCTCATGCTTACAATCTTACCCAAATGAGCAAATCATAGGTCATAAATAAGGTATCAAAATATCCTAAGACACCACATTATCAAATCACATATTTTCATGTTCATTTTATGGACAAATGCTTCCAATTAGATTATATTACAAACTTTTAAATATATAAAATTTTACCAACACTTACTGGTCCAATAAAATCAACAATAGTAATAACTTAGTTATTTTTTAATATAATCATCTCATATGGTACGAACAATCTTTTCATGTCGAGAATGGATCTTGTTTTGGAAAATTAAAAATTATGAATCTTTTTTGAAAAATATAAACTTATGAGTTAAGTTTTAATTTTTTTTTAAAAAAATCACAAACTTGGAATTGAAATCCTACCTCGGATAAGAAATCAAAATTTCAAATTGAATGTGATTTTTTGCTCAAATGTCTTAAACAGAGACTAGTTTCAAATGAGAACTTCAAATTTGAGCTACATATTGCATGAACTTGAAACAGCCTCTGGCAGAAATGTGAGGCAATGCTGCGTACAATAGAACCTTGTAGTCCGGTTTTTTCTCGGACTCCGCGCATAGCGGGAGCTTAATGCACCGGGCTGCCCTTTATTGCATGAACTTGAAACCATTGATATGGGTAGAAGTTGATTTGAAGTTAAAATTGTGTTTGGACATGCAATTTAAAATCATTCAGAAGTTGTCAATGTGAAGATTATTACTGCAAGTTGTTGGATTAAGTTATGAGAGCATGCATAATTATAGTGAAACCTGCGAAGTTTAGTACGTGTTTAATTAATAGGAAAATTATTTAGTAACTAGCTAGTAGTATTACTCTGTATGACCTAATTTATGTGGCACTATCGGATTTCGAGTTCAATTTCTTATTTTGATTGTGAATTCGGGTATATAATCTTTAGGTTTGTTAAAAATAAAATTTACTATATCTGAAAACTACGTAAGAAGTATTATATTTCACAATAATTAATATTTAAAATATTCAAAAGATATTAAAACTTGCGGTCAAAGAAAAACTCATTTAACTCTAGAATTTGAAAAATATCACATAAATTAGGACGGAGGGTGTAATTAGTAAGAGATTCAAGTCAATGATCTATGCTACTTTTGACACGAATCAAAGAAATTTTCCAGTGATATAGTTAAAAAATATATAGAATATTATAAAATAGAAAAATATGGAGAACAAAATAAATAAAAGAGAGTATAAACAGGGCAGGGCATAATAGGACGGTAGGAAGAAACACTAAAAGGAACTTATGTCTTCATCTTACACTCTGATTTATGAGACTAATATACTAATATACTCAATTCTTGACATTTATGCGGTTTCTATTAATTTAAGATTTTTTTGGGTACGATTTTTTATATATTTTTTAAATATTTTTATTGTTTGTCTGTCCGAGTTTTTGAAAAGTTAAAATTATTTTTTCTCGGAAAAAAGTATTCTTTTTAATATTTGAAGTGTTTGTAATTGTCCTGAGAAAGAAATACAGGAAAAAAAAGATTATTCCCTTAGAGCTTGTCCAATACTATTAGTACAAGCAGTAGAAACAATTTTTCAGTTGCGGGAAAAGTTACAAATTTTTGTTTCTTTCCAAAAGTAAAAGCTGAAAATTAATTTTCAAGACAAATATATCTTAGACAAAATTTATGTGTACCAAACTATTTCTCATCAATTCAACTCATATATCTCTCAAATATAAATACAACCCTCTTCCCATTTACCGCCTTTCGCTTTGATTATATTTATATTGATTAAAAAATATCATTTAATCACGTTTAGAATAAAAAATGACTAATTCCAAAGCTTGTAAGAATTACAGGGAAGTTAAAACTATAAATGCTGGTGAAGTTTAAGGACTACAACTGTTATTAACTCAAAATTTATTGCCATAATATTAAGTGGTAAACTCACAGATTTGTTTTTTCAGTTTTTCTCAAAAAAGTCAATAAATCTAATTGGTTGCATTAATAAGTTTGTAATCCAAACAAATTAATTTATTATTTCAGATTGCTCCTATGCAATGCCAGCATATCATTTTCACTTTTGACCTTAGAAAAATTAAAACTACATGTGTCGTGCTGTATGCGTGTAGTTTAAAATCATACTACAATTATTATTATATATTAACATAAAAATATATGTTAATATAACAAAATCTCCTTAAATTTTATAGTCAATATGTTGGCAAGGGTGGATATAATACAATAAGTTTGGGTTCAACTGAACCCATAACTTTCGACCCAAAGCATAAATGTATATGTCAAAAATTAATAAAATTGTAATAAATAGTAGACATGAATTTATAACTTTAAAAATATGATAGGTTCAATACTAAAAATCTTAAAAGATTGAATCCGTAGAATCTAAATCTTGCTGAATACATAATTAAAATTGATGAGTTTATATTCATCGATCCTAATATGTCTTTTCGATAAAGTTTTTGTTTCCGAATATTTGACGCATTAAAATAGTACAAAATTATTTATTATTTTTTAAAATGTACCCTTACTGTTTCTACTAATAGAGTGTTAATTAGGTCTTAATCCGTTCTAAGACGATTACTTAAAGTGTGCAAGAACTTTGAAACATAAATAATATGGATCGGAGTATGTATTTTACCTTATATCTCACTTTTGGTCCTTTTAATTTGTCACTTTTCTGGTCCAAAAATATTTTTTATGGTACTAATTAACTTTTTTTTTCTTTCAATTTCACCAAATTACTATTCCACCTCAAGGAGCCGAATAACAATTAATTAGTCATTTAAGGGCAAGTGAATAATAATTTAGGTAAACATATTTATTAATTACTATTTTGTTTTTTTGTGCGTTTCAAACTTGAATGATAAATATAAAATAACTAAGTATTAACTATAATATATTAATATGAATTGGTGTATGTAAAAATAATTTTTTTGTGAAAGAAATAATCCCTTGATTATTTTCATTAATGAAAGAGTATATATACAATTTACATTTCCATAATAGGAGAATCCTATTCCTATTCTACGTGTACAAGAATCCTAAATTATGGTAAGTATACAATTCTAATTATGGTACAATTACACTAAATTGTGTGGTACAAAATTATGGTAAGTGCAACAAATCGTGATATACATGGTTGTATCTCATGGTATATTTAACATACCCCGCAGTCATAGTCGGCGGTCTTCGTATGCTGAGATTGTCCCTAAAATCTTCAAAAAGGACCGAGGGAAGACCTTTGGTAAAGATGTCTGCAATTTGATACCTAGAAGGGATATGGCAGAGACGTACTTGTCCACGAACTACCTTTTCACGAACAAAGTGAATATACATCTCGATGTGTTTAGTGCGCTAGTGTTGAACATGATTACCAGAAAGGTAAATGGCATTAACATTATCACAATAAACCAATGTAGCTTTCTGAATAGGACAATGAAGCTCTAAAAGAAGATTACGTAACCAACATGATTCAGAAACCACATTGGCCACCCCTCGATACTCAGCCTCTGCACTAGAGCGTGATAATGTAGATTGACGCTTCGCAGACCAAGGAATCAAGTTATTACCAAGAAACACACAATAGCCGGATGTGGAACGTCTGATATCTGGACAACCACCCCAGTCAGCATCTGTATACGAGACAAGAGTAGACGTCGATGAAGGATATAAATGTAAGTCATAGTCAAATGTACCGGGATGTATCGAATAATGCGTTTGAGCGCATTCATGTGCTCAACCCTGGGATTATGCATAAACAAGCACACATGTTGTACGACATATGTAATATCTGGTCTCGTGAAAGTAAGATACTAAAGAGCCCTTGCAAGACTGCGATAGCGGGTCGGATCCTCGTAAGGTAGTCCAGGCACAACACCCAACTTGGGCTTAGTATCGACGGGAGTGGAAGTAGACTTGCACGAGGACATGCCAACTCGCTCAATAATCTCAGCGGCATATTTCCGTTGGGATAAGAATAACCCACCTGCATGACGAGAAACTGCAATTCCCAAAAAGTAACTCAAGGCCCCCAAGTTTTTCATAGCAAACTTAGAACTGAGCATTGTCATGATAGACTGGCATAATGTATCAGAAGAGGCAGTCAAAATAATATCTTCCATATATAATAGTATATAAGCCAGGGAAGAACCACGACGATATATGAACAATGAATTATCATATCTGCCGTGAGAGAACCCAATAGTCGAAGCATAGTCTGCAAACCTCTTATACCAAGCCCGTGGGGACTGCTTAAGCCCATATAAGGACTTTTTCAATAAACAGACATGATGAGGATATTTGGGATCTCTAAACCCCAAGGGTTGATGCATATATATTGTCTCCTTAAGATCACCATGTAATAAAGCATTCTTCACATCTAACTGATGAGTGGGCCATGCTTTCGAAAGAGCCAAGCTAAGCACAGTTCGAATGGTAGCCGGCTTGACCACCGGACTAAACGTCTCACCACAATCCACACCAACCTGCTGAGTCTTACCATCACCTACAAGACGAGCCTTATGCCTCGCAAAATAACTGTCAGAATTGTCTTTATGAGCAAAAATCCACATAGACCGAATAATATTAACACCAGATGGATGGGGCACCAACTCCCACGTCTTATTATCAATAAGAGCATTATATTCGTCAGTCATATCCAATTTCCAATTCGGGTCATTTAAGGCGGACACAGGGTTATGGGATTTAAGAACATTAGAATTTAAATTAAAATATTTATTTAGTTTTAAAATATCATGTTGACTACGAATGATCGGTCTATGACTCGGGGGAAAATTGGGTGAATTTTGGGAAATATCGAGACAAGGGACGGACTAGCCAGCAGGCAGTGGGCCTGCTAGCCCAAAACGAGAACTGGAAACTGGAGCAGGACAAAGTGGGGACTGGGATGGGACTATCGGCCTACTAGACATAATAGAAATAGGGGCAGAACTGGGTTGGTAAGGTGGCCCAGTTGCTGGACCCCGTAAATAGAACAATGGGCAGAGGCGATGGTACGACACTTCCAGCGGGAAGTGGGCCCGCTGACGGATTTTGGGTGCGGGATAAGTCCGAAATATAGTGGACAATATACGGGGAGATATCGTCATCCAAAAAATTATACGAACTAGGCATGGGGAATACTCACTTTAGCAAACGGAAATTGGAATTCATAAAAAATAACATGTCAACTAACAATAATTTTATTAGACGATAAATCAAAGCATTTGTAACCACGATGACTAGACGGATAACCCAAAAACACACACGGTGTAGACCGAGCCTGAAGTTTGTTAATTGTGGTGGACGAAAAGAGTGGATAACACAAGCACCCAAAGACCCTAAGATGGAAATACGTAGGAGTCTTATTATATAAGATATGAAGAGGGAGGAATATGTCAAACCTTTGATAGGAAGTATGTTAAAAAGATATGTAGTCATTTGTAGAGCATGATGCCGAAAAGAAGGGGGTACGGAAGCATGAGTCAATAAAGTTCGGACAATATTATTGATGATACGAATTTTGCTTTCGGCTTTTCCATTTTGTGAAGACGTATGTGGACAAGAAAAATGAAAATAATTCCATTATTAGCACAAAACTCTCGAAACACCCCATTATCATATTCTTTGTCATTATCACATTGAATATTTTTGATTTTCCGTTCAAATTTGGGTTCTAATGAATGCTCTAAACTTTAAGAAAGTGGAAAAATGTGAGATTTTTTTGCTATCAGAAAAAACCATAAAAAATTAGAATAATCATCTAAAAATATAACATAATAATGATGACCCAAAGAACTGAGAACAGGATATGCCAATAAATCACTATAAATAATATCAAATGGCATTAAAGTATGAGAATTTGAGTCTACAAATGACAATCTAACAATTTTTCCTAAAGAACAAGGTTGACAACTCAGAGTACTGCGCGTACCCTTACAAGAAATAAAATTATTTTTATATAAGGAAGATAAAATAGACGACCCTGGATGACATAGACGAGCATGTCACAAGGAATGAGCAAGGGCTGCAAAAGTTGATGGCAAGGCTTGACTCGAGAGACCGGACGTTAGCATGATTGATAAAGATCTCCACTACTATCACACATCATGAGAGGAATCTCCGTCTTGAAATCCTTCACAAAAAACCCAAATGGATCAAATTCAACGAAACAAAATTATCAGTTGTGAATTTACGGACATACATCAATTTTTAATCAATATAGAGGCATGAAAGATATTTTTCAAGATAAGAGGTGGATGGGGGGGGGGGGGGGGGGGGGAGACAAAGTTTTATGACCAAAACCACGAATCGAAATTGAATTACCATTACCAACAATTATACCACGATTGTTGCTCAAATTGGAATAAGACGAGAGAGTAACTTGATGGGATGTTATGTGGGTAGTGGCTCCAGTGTCCATGTACCAATTCGGGTCAGGGGGAGTTAAACCAAGTGTGTGCATAGAGGCTTCAATATCGATCGGGGGGGGCCCGTATCATGATGGGCTTGTGGAGGCCGAGGCCCAAGCACACTTGCTTGCTGCGTCGACCCAGAATTATTTCGGAAACCATTGGGCCAGGCTGTATTGGGCCGAAATGAAGGCTGATTGGGCCACTGCCCAGGCGTTGAAAACATAGGTAGATAGGGGTTGTTAGGCCACTGCCCATTGGCCCAGGCCCATTGCCACGAGGCCCATGGCTGGGACCAGTGAGACGGTGGCCCACTATTGTCGGAACGGGGCACACTGCTATTACCACCACCACTATCGAAACCATTGCGTTTGCCCCCGTGATTTTCCGATTATTTTTGCCACCCCCTTGAGAACGGTTTTAGCTCGAATTATCACCAAAACTCTAAGAATTAGGGGAGGACGTCATCATGACCACGGGACTTGCACTCGTAGCCGCCTTTTTTTTCCAAGCCGGCTTCTTTCAAAGTAAGCATGGATCAGACTTGATAGAACTTCAGGAGAGGATTACTTTGACGAAAGAGTGTTCCAACGCCGCTATAGGCCTCGGATAAGCCAGCAACCATCTGGAGAACAAGACGATTCGCTAACGGGCGCACCAACATTGCGGAGTAGGTCCGCCAATTCCTTCAACCTTTTGCAGTAAGCTGAAACGTTCGGGAAGTCTTTCATGTTGACGTGGGAGAATTCCTGCTCAAGGGGTAACAACTCTGGAATTTCGATTATCTTGGATTATGTCACGCAACCTATTCCATGCAGCCATCGACGTAACGTCTGGCTCAATAATCATTTGCAACAGGTCAATAGAGATAGTGGAGTAAACCCACTGAAGGACGGTTGCATCAAGAGTTGTCCATAACTTAGGATCATCCTCGCGTTTAGGCACCTCCGTATTCTCAGGAGCCGCGGGGATTATGTGATGGATGACTTGATGCGAGCAAGTGTGAATTTTGAATAGTTCGGCCCACGTCGCGTATTGGACGTTTTCTATTTCAAGAATAAGAGGGATGTGATTCTTGACGTTAGAAACAACAAGGGCAGAGTGAAACGTGTTCTTTGACATCGACATAACGAAAGAACAAGAGGTGGTTGAGGGGTTTAGAAGAGAGAAGGAAGGATCGGAAATTGCACGGAAACCGAGGGGGGAGCTCGAAATAATCCCTTGATTACTTTCATTAATGAAAGAGTATATATACAATTTACAATTTCTATAATAGAAAAATTCTATTCTTATTCTACTTTCAAAACCCAATTCTACTTGTACAAGAATCTTATAATTATGATAAGTATATAATTATAATTATGATACAATTACACTAAATTACACTAAATCGTGTGGTACAAAGTTATGGTAAGTGCTACAAACCGTTATATACATGGTGGTATCTCACGGTATATTTAACATTTTGGATTAAAAAAAAAACCTCTGACGTCACCATATCTTACATCAAATACAAAATATCAAGTTGATTCGAAAAGTAAAATTGTATACTCCACTTTGTACTCTTCTCAAGAGCAGTAAAACCTTAGATAGGGCCTTTGGGGAAACAATATTATTTCTTACTTCCTTTTTTTTTCTTTCCTATTTTTTCAAAATCATATATAATGTGTATTTTTCTTTTTAACTTTATCCTTATTCATATTTGCCAACTCATTCCACTCAGTGAGCGCTCACGACTAGGCGGAGACTAAGATATTATCTCATAATACATTGAGAAAGTGATTTATCTTAGTTTATTGAAGTGATCTTTCTTTATATGTTTGCTCGATTAATGTTGACGACTAAGTGAAGATTCAGATGTGATCTCCTAATACATTTTTTTCAGTCCTCTGATGTGGCGAGCAAATGATGATTTATCTTACTTGATTTTAGATGAAATTTACTGACAAGTTTAAAGGACTGTCGATATTTTCTGCCCTATTATAACTTCTAAGTTGCTTGTTCATTGATATTATCAAAGTAATAATTAAAGTATTTCAAATAAGTGTATATTTATCAAACCTGCTTATTATTTTAACTCCAAACTGGAAATATGAAATTTGAAGCTTCAAAAACTTTTTAAGAGTTTTTCAAGTTTTCACTCATAAGACTTCAACTATGTTTTTATGTCCAAACACGACCTCCTAATACTTTTTTTTGACAATTTAACTTCATATACTACTTTCTTTTCTAAAATATCAACTAATTAATGTCCAAACACTTACTTCATATTTTAATCTTACTATGTCTTTTCATGGTTTACTAATCTCACTAAAAAATATTTCAAAAAAATTATAATATACATGTAAGGAATATATTTAATAATTTACTAGTGCTAGAATTTCTACTCTAACACATAAAATCCTAGTTGGGATTTAACAAGATCTTCCTAAGAATTACCATCTTAATTCTCTCTCCGCCCCTATAAATTCAACACATATACTTCATTGTTCTTTGTTCCTTTTTTGATTTCTAATCTCAATACTCTTTCTTCAGAGGTACTCCACTAATTTTCTTCTCTTTTGCCTTTTCTTTAAAAAAAAATCCTCTTGCAAGTAACTTTCTGGTGTTTTCTTGTATAATTCACCAATGATTTTATTTTTGGTTTTCCAAAAGTGTTGATTTTTTTCTTGATTTCTTTGAATGATTGATACACATTGGTTGGTTTTGTAGGTTTTATGATTTTGAGTTGTTCATTTTGGTGTTATTACTACATCTTTTTGCTAATTCTTGAATTTGTAACGTCTTGTTTTTCTTAGATTTGATGATTCTAAAACTTTTATTAAATTTTATGATACTTCCTTCTATTACTGTTTTATCAAATCAAAAGGTCAAAAAGAGATGATGTTTTTTCTCTGTTGTTGTGATGTCTCCTTAGAATTAGAAAAAATCTTGAAAGGAATTTAATTTTTTGCTTTAAAAATTATAGTCTTCAATTGGTAGGCATTGATTGCCTTTGTAGGTTCAATGATTTTGAGTTATTAATGCTGTTCTTGCTTCTTTTTGCCAATTCCTGAATTTGTAATGCCTTGTGTATACCGTGTATATCACGGAAACACAAGGCCATTGTCCGTGATATACTTACCAAACTGTCCGTGATATACATGGTAAGTATATCACGGTTTGGAGAGTATTTTATACCATATTATTTGTAATTAATTAGCATTGTACACTTACCATAATTGTAAAATTCTTGTACAAATAGAATAGGATTTTGGGAGCATAATAGGAATAGAATTTTTCATATTATGAAACATTGTAAATTGTATATATACTCATTCATTAATGAAAATAATCAAGAGATTATTTCTTTCAATGAGTTTACAAAGACCTACTAATCTAATAAAATCAACAATCGTCGTAACTAGTTATAATTCTCCCACATGGTACGACCAATCTATTTACATCGTGCATGGATAATCTTTTTTTTTTACAAAATTTAAAATTATGGGTCTTTTTAAAAAAAATGAACTTATGAGTCAAGTTTTAAATTTTTTTTAAAAAAATCACAAACTTAGAAATTGAAATCCTACATTTAGTAGGATTTGGGATTTGAAATCAAAATTTCAAATTAAAGTTGAAGTTTTGTTTAAATGTCATAAACAACTAACTTCAGATTTGAACTCTAAATTGTACGTTCTAAGCTACTTTTTACACGAATTAATGAATTTTCTGATGAAATAGTTAAAAATAGATACATAGAATATTACAAAATAAAAAATAGAGAAAAATAAAAGAGAGTATAAACGGGTCAAAGTTTTAATGGTTCAAGACTTGCCCCGCCCGCGTATCTTGGATTACCTGCTGTCGTAGGGAAATCTAAAAACGAAATGTTGTCTTTTATAAAAGAATTTTTTTAATCCAAAATTAAGGGTTGGAAAGGAAAGTTCTTGAGCCAGGGAAAGAAGTCTTGCTAAAATCTGTCTTAGTAGCTATCCCTTCTTATGCGTTATCTTATTTTCAAATACTTGAAGGATTATGTAAGGAAATCACGAGTGTATTCTCTAATTTTTGGTGGAGCCAAAACTATGAGAAACAAAAAATGCATTTCGAAAGATGGAAAAAACTATGTGAACCAAAATTCAGAGGTGGCTTAGGATTTCGGAACTTAAAAACCTTTAATATGGCTCTTCTAGCCAAACTAGCTTGGAGAATTTTAACTGAATCCGACCGTCTCGTTACTCAAGTACTAGTATTTTTCAAATGAGTCTTTGTTACATGTACAAGGTCATCAACATACTTCTTGGACTTGGAGAAGCATTTTATGGGAACGTGATCTCTTAGTCAAAGGTGTCAGATGGAACATATCTAATGGTGCTTCAGTGAGAATATAGAAGGACCCATGGTTACCACGAGAAAGCTCTTTTTACCCATCTAGGATGATTAATGGTGTTTCACAGAACTTAAAAGTTTCTAACTTGATTGTGTTGGAATATGTAAAGCAACAACGGGAATAATAAATAACTATTACAGTGATCGAAATGATAAACAACAATTAGGACAACAACAAGTTGTCAATATCTTGATCTTGAATGAAACTTCAAATATGGAACTTGTATTCGGAAATACAAGAACATGAACTGATGCACTAGTGGCTTGTAGATCCGTTGAGAATACGAGCGGTTATAGTCATTCGTCTGTTAAGTACACACCTGAAACACTTCACACTTGATAGTTTGTTGTTTCATCTTGGAAGACTATTGTCCCCCGTATATAGGCTTTACGAAAGTGTGGACAATAGTCTTCCAAGATGAAACAACAAACTATCAAGTGTGCAAAGCCTACACAAATGATCTCAGCGAAGAACACGAATAATGAAGATTGCTAAGAGAATGAGTGCTATCAGGAAAATCTGATTTCTTTGTGGTGTTGTGAACTTATTTTTCTGTTCATATGTTCTCATGTTCATCTATAGAATTGAGCCAAGGCTTCAATTTATAGGTGTGCAAGATGGCATCTTCAAGTGCCCCATAATGACAATCAATTGTCATGTAATGGATGACATTTAACCACCAAGTAATGCAGCAACATAATGGTCCAAGTAATGGTCATTATTGGTTGGTTTCAATGCCATTGAAGCCCCCTCAACAGCCAAACTTTTGAGATTCAGTCGAGCAAACACTGCCTGGGAAGAGCCGCGGCGCTGCAGCATTTAGCGTCGCGGCTCCAGAAAGCCGACGAAACTTACTGCCAGTCACGCGCTCCGGCGCCACGGCCCTTCTCGGCTCCGCAGCCCTTTTCCGACCCATTCCATCTTACACCTCGCACATTCCTTCATTCGTTTACCAACGTGGAACACTTGTCATTTAGCAAATAACCATCCATCATTCTATGTCTCAAACATTTCACTTACGTACCAATATCTCTTTCATTAACGAAATTTACGATACTTGACACTAAGATTGCACGTGTGTGGAAATGATATTTCTGACGTGCGGGGCCCAATTATTCGAGTCATAGATAATGGGATAAACTTAATTCCATATTAGTAAATTTCCAACAATCCCCTCTTGAAAGAGATTTTGGCGCACACACAATGTGTCTACTTTCAGCGAAAAGTTATTGCATCAGGAGAGGTAGCTTACGATTTGAACCTTCCCTAGTTGAATACCATCGGACTTACTTGCGCGGTGAACATGATGTCTTGAACCGTCAGTGTTTAATGTAAGCCAAGACAACGGTACCAACACAATACCTCTCATTTATTCATTTCTTCTTTTGTTTTGTCCGTTGTGGCCGTGGACACACTTGGTTCTTAAGTGCGTTCATTTGAGGCGGCCTGTCCTCGCACTTAAATAGGTGATCTCCTACAAGGTATCCTGTAATACCCCACTTCACAAGTGTTAGAAATCATTAAAAGTTTCCCCAACCTTTACCTCAATCGTTTGAGGATCGTTAAAGGTTTGGAAGCTTAACCTATACCCACCATGCAAGTAGCACTTTAATGTCTATCGCGGGAACAACTTTGGATTCATGTTTCTTAATAGAATCAAAATCCGAAGTGCTCTTGCTTCCACCGAAGTGCTCAACTGAACCTTTTGCAGCTTAGTTTTCCCATTAAACCAAAATTTCGGGATCTCTAGTCAGTATGGTTGGGTTACCACCGCAAAGGTTCGTATTGTTTGGGTTTTTAAGCCCATTCCCCTAGACAGACATAACTCTTGATCTTCGAGTAGTCTCTTAGTTAAAAGGTCCGTTATATCCTTTGATTAATAATCAAGGAAGTGACACCTGTGATGATCAACTGCCATACGGTCTTATGTCTCCAACAGATCCGACAGATATGTCCAGACGCCGTCATCCGTGCCCTTCCTGAAGCCGACCAGCTAGCCACAATGTATAACTGCTGAAGGCACGGGTTTCCCAATAAGGAACGTCCTCCAAGGAGTCGTGAAGTTACTCAACTTCTTTCATGCTTTGTTAAAAGCGATAAACTAAGATTTCATCATGAATCGGCCGATGCAAGTTTGCTTAGAGGATTTTCCAAGACCCACCATACACATTTACTTGTGGCTTTGGTGTTCTTCATAACTGATATCCAGTTTGCATCACTGTGTTCCCCTAGAACCGTTGGACATCCAGAATACCATAATCCGTAGATAAGCGAATATTTCAGATATCGTCATATCCGACTTAACGCCTTCTTTCGATCATTTCCAGAATCACGAGTGAACCTTAGTTTAATTGATCTGCTTTGTAGGCCGATACCAGGTCGATTTTAGTATGTACAATACATTGAACTACATGTGACCTGCACATATTGCTCATTGTCTATGGGTGCACCATGATTCCAATCAGTTCTATGATTCATATCCATTGGTGGCTTTAACGAGACTGTCAATTATCTCACAATTGAGTTTGGAGTTAGACCAGTCCGTTAGATGCCTTAGAAATCCAATTCCTAAGATGTCATCTGTGATACCCATATATTTTGTTTCAATATAACTTCCACTCTTAGACTATTGGTTTTCCAACTGTTAGCTTTCTAACTTCAGAGTCAATGTTTCTGTTGTCAGATTCATTATTTCTATTTTATCTTAAACTTCCAGGACCAAAATGTAAACATTTCAGGGACCAAAATGAAAGTTCAAGAAGAAGCCCAATAATCCAGCAAACCAACTCTGATCCTCCCCTTCCAACTCTCCGGTTAGGAAGGCTGTTTTAACATCCATGCCACTCAAGACTGCAATGGCCCTAGATGTTAAGCTATTCATATGGGAGCACATGTACAAGTACTGAGGCCTTATACTCGTCAGTAGATCCATCTACTCTATACTCAATTTTGAGTATCCACTTTTACAACCCAAAGGTTCTTTTTCCGGAGGAAGGTCAACCATTACACAAGTATGGTTCTATATGACGGAATCTATTTATCTCTTTGTAGCTTCTTTACAAAGCAACTCTTCTGGATATGACAATTATTTGTTAATTGTCCATGGTTCATTCTCAACCATACAAGCTAGAAGGCCTGGAACAAGTCTTTATCCCATCTTTGCTCCGTCTCGGTTCAACATCTAGAATCCCTGAGTTCTGTAGATCTGGAATATTAAGTTCCGGATAATCAGCAACTTCCCAGTCATGTAGATACAAAATGTCTAGTTCCGAACAGTCAGGCCCTCGCGGGTTCTTGTTAACCTCTAGCAATTACTTATTTTTCCTTCTCAATGAAAGTTATTTTCAAAGAATTCAGCATTCTTTGACACCAAGAGGTGATAAACACTAATGTTATTTGCAGATTCAGTAGATATGCAATTTACAGTCTTAGGTCCAACTTGACCTGGTTTTGGTATTCCAACTTCTACCAAGCCATCCCACATCACAACATTTATATGTGAGACCCTTTTCATATTTCACACGGAGGGTTATCCTTATCCTTATGTGTATTTCTGTTGAGAATCGCATTAGCGGTAAGGATCACATTGCCCCACATAATTTGGGCGTATGGCTTTGCGCTTGGCTAACATCGTTAGACTGAGGTGAGTAATGAGCAGTCGTTTAATGAATGAAGCTTCACATTCTCCCCCTCTATCACTACGAATTCCCCAATCCGTAGGCTTAGTTGATTTTCAACTTCTGCTTTGTAGCGCTTATCCGCTTCAACAACTTCATCTTTGCTTTTCTACAAATAAAGGATGCAATACGTTGTACCATCATCAATGAAGGTTACAAAGTACTTATGTCCCCCCTCTATTTTGTAAAACTTCAAATCACCCATGTAGGTGTGACTAAGTTCTAGAGGAGCGGTGCTTCTTTCGCTATTCCTTTGACGGAAAGGAAATGTGATTTTGCCTCTTCGCCTACCTCATATTCATTTTGAGGGTTTATGTCGACAGAAGGCAACAATCTCAACTTCGTTAGCTTTTGAATGACTTTATATTTTACGTGTCTTAATCTATGATTGCATAGATGCACGGATTACAAATATATCATTCATCTAGATACAGACATTCTGTACCATTCTTAGTTATTACAGACCTGTTGGACTAGTCTCAAACCAGCTTGACCAACAGTGTCCCTTAAACCAAGTTTGGGACATGTATCACCTCATTTTAGAGTGATCCCATTCCCTGAAGTCTTATTGAGGACAACCTCTCCAACCCCTTCTACTTTAGAGGTGGCGTTGCTTCACATGAACAACCTCTTGCCCGTGGTTAGGGCGTGACTAGATCATATGTGATCTGGATACTCTGGTCCACTCCAGTTGCTTTCGCAGACCGAGTGTCCAATTACTTTTCTGCCTTTCTTTTGGCCTTCAGATCATTTAAGACCTAGAAAACTCTAGCCCACCTCACTAGGTGTCCATTACTTTCCTGTCAATTGAATTCTGGCCCACTCCAGTCGCCCATAGGCTTTGTACGACTGAGTGTCCAATATCATCTTATCAAATGTATTCTGGCCCACTCCAGTCGCCCGTAGGCTTTGTACGACTGAGTGTCCAATATCATTATATCAAATGAATGATCTTCTGTCAGATAGTGTGACAGGTTCAACGTCTTAAGATAATCCATTATCTTTTAGTCTTCTTCCCTTGTGATTGGTGCCCAGGGAATTCCATGGCACTTACTTATGAGTGGTAACAGTTTTCGCACAGTCAGTGGATCTCTCCCCTTCGTATGTGTGAACATACTTTACACACTTTTAATACTTACACTCAAAAGAACGAATCTTTTAAGTTTTGTTTACAATAGTCCAATCTTTAACGGGAAGGAAGGAGATTCAATATCTGATTTTAGAGTGTAGGGAATATAAGATTTTAATGAAAACACTTTCATATTCCCAGCCTCGCTTTACACACTTTTATTCAGACATTAACTAAATATTTTCTTGATAAGGAGGGATTAACTTAGACCTTTTGGATTCTGGCCCATTTCAGTTAGACTGAGTGTCCAAGTCCTCCTTACCATAATTCGGATTCTTTGTCTGCGACAGATATAAGACTTTTTCTATATGATAGAACATCATCTTCAGCCTTTTCCTCTTGTCCCAGTTGACATCCTTAGTCTCTCGTGGGCGCTTGTTTCCACCACCCTCGGGAGCGGTGACACCAACTCGTCCTTGATCATTAGCCTTACTAGCATGACTATCAGCATTTTCTTGAAGCTCAGCATCAGATTCAGAGATCCCTCCTTTGATGGAAACATATTTGTAACTGTCGTCAAAGAGAGAACCATAACTAGGCCAAATCTTGAAAGCACGGTTGTGGTTTGAACTTTTAGCAAAACTCTCAACAGAACTGTTTTCAAGAAGAAAACCACAGCTAGATTTGGTCACACACTTGTCGACCAACATCTTTCGAATAACTAATGCAATCTTGTCTTAAAATTGTTGGAATATGTAAAGCAACAACGGGAATAGTAAATAACTATTACAGTGATCGAAAGGATAAACAACAATTAGGACAACAACAAGTTGTCAATATCTTGATCTTGAATGAAACTTCAAATATGGAACTTGTATTCGGAAATACAAGAACATGAACTACTGCACTTGTGGCTTGTAGATCCGCTGAGAATACGAACGGTTAGAGTCATTCGTCTGTTAAGTTAACACCTGAAACACTTAACAACCAATTAGATAAACCACAACACCACCGGCTGAGTCGAGAGATGTCTCTCTGTCTTTAAGACAAGATTTCCCCCGTATATAGGCTTTACGAAAGTGTGGACAATAGTCTTCCAAGATGAAACAACAAACTATCAAGTGTGAAAAGCCTACACAAATTATCTCAGCGAAGAACACGAATAATGAAGATTGCTAAGAGAATGAGTGCTATCAGGAAAATCTGATTTCTTTGTGGTGTTGTGTGAACTTGTTTTTCTATTCATATGTTCTCATGTTCATCTATAGAATTGAGCCAAGGCTTCAATTTATAGGTGTGCAAGATGGCCTCTTCAAGTGCCCCATAATGACAATCAATTGTCATGTAATGGATGACATTTAACCCCCAAGTAATGCAGCAACATAATGGTCCAAATAATGGCTATTATTAGTTGGTTTCAATGCCATTGAAGCCCCTTCAACAGCCAAACTTTTGAGATTCAGTCGAGTAAACACTTTGCGCTCGGGAAGCGCGCGGCCGCAAGATTTAGCGCCGCGCGCCGCGAAGATTTAGCGCCGCAGCCTCCGGAGAGCCAATCACGCTAATCACGCGCGCGCCGCTAGGGGCGCTCCGGCGCCGCGGCCCTTCTCGGCTCCGCGACCATTTTCCGACCCGTTCCATCTTGCACCTCACACAATCCTTCCTTCGTTTACCAACGTGGAACACTTGTCATTTAGCAAATAATCATCCATCATTCTATGTCTCAAATATTTTACTTATGTACCAATATCTCTTTCATTAACGAAATTTACAATACTTGGCACTAAGATTGCACGTGTGTGGAAACGATATTTTCGACACGTGGGGCCCAATTGTTCGAGTCATAGATAATGAGATAAACTTAATTCCACATTAGTAAATTTCCAACAGATTGATCATGATATAAATTCTTGGAACACCCAACTCCTGAATGCGTTATTTAATGAAGATGATGTCAATACTATTCTAACTATTTCAATATCTCTCTAGGGAATTGAGGATCGGCTTATTTGGCATTTTACAAACTCGGTAAGTATGAAGTGAAGTCTGGTTATCACCTAGCAAAGTTGCTCCTTTCAAACAATAGAAATGTAGCTAGTCGACCTGAAAGTAGTTCTCAATGCTTTCCTAAATCCTTTTGGAATCATGTTTGGTCTATAAAGATTAAAAACAAGTTGAAACATTTTTTATGAAAATGCATCTTAAATACTTTACCAGTTAGAAGCATTGTTGCAAAGAGAATCCATACTATAGATTCAACTGTTTGTGATTTGGAGCCAGAAACCTTAGAACATATCTTTTTCAAATGCCCCAGATCCATTAAGGTGTGGAAAAGAAGCCTGATTCAATGGCTTGACTTTCACCTTGTTTCTGACTTTTCAACTTGATGGTATAAACTATATTTGGATACTAGAAAATTTTCAGATACTAATATTTTATTACAATTATTAGTATCTATTTTATGAATGATTTGAAAAGCTTGAAATGATTATGTATTTAGTTATGTATTATGAAATGATGCAGAAATTTTGTCTAAATCTTTATATGACTTCAATGAGTTTACAGATGCAATAGACAATGCAAACAATATGCGACAAGAACGACAAGTTGTGACTAACCTCACTTCACTAACTATTTCTCCAGAAAATGTGTTGCTTTATGTTGATACATGTGTGGTTCAAGATACTCACAAATCGAGTATTTCAATGATAGCCTTGAAAGGCTGATGGTAATGTGGTTCATGCCTATGGTAGTTCAATCCATTTTGTTGGGAAAGCCATAATAGCTGAAGCGTTGGCGATTCAAAAAGCAATCCATGTTGTGGTGGAGCAAGGATGGAAGAAGATAACAATATTGTCATATTCATTAGCGATGACTCAAATGCTTAATAGAAGAATAACCCCTTCTTGGGATGTACTTACTATGTGTGAGGATATTTGGCATCTAAGGCAATATCTAGATGATGTAGCTTTTATTATATATATAAGTAGACTCTATAATACTTGCAGCCATAGACTAGATAAGTTAGCTTTATCGGTATTTTATGAAGTCTCGTGGTCTAGGAACTTCCTGGGATGGGTGGTCGATGAGGCTGTTTATTGCTTTGTACAACTGAATTCTCTATAATTAATGAATAGCAGTTTTATGGAGAAAAAAGAGACTTGCCCAGCCCCAATTCCCATCCCTATCCAGAGATATACTCATTTTGTGAATACTGGAAAATGAAAAAAATGAAACGCTAGAAGGAGGGCTTGAACCTCCGACCTTGTGGTTAACAGCCACACGCTCTAACCAACTGAGCTATTCCAGCTTTTGTTTGCATATTATAATCTAATATGTACTCAACTTATTTCTAATGCAATTCCTATAAGATTTTTTCCAGTACGACTTTTCATATATTTCTTACTTAGCCGAGCTTCTGGAAAATTAAAATTATTTTTTCCTCGAAAAAAGTTTTTTTTTGAATATTTGAAGTGTTTGGTCAAAATTTAGAAGTGCTTTCAAGTAGCGGTAGAAGCAGCTTTTTTGTTGTTGGGAAAAAATTACAAATTATTGTTTTTTCCAAAAGCAAAAAATTATTTTACAACAGATTTAATTAGTTTCCTTAATAAGCTTGTAATCCAAATAAATTGCATTTTTTTTTTCAAATTGCTCCTATGCAATGGCATAGCATTTTTCACTTTTGACCTAAGAAAAATTATAACTATATGTGTCGTTCTGCAGGCTTGTAGTTAATAAGCACACAATATTTGTTATCTGTATAGTAAATGTGTTTCTTTTACCTACTTTTTGCGTAACATGTGTTAATTGTAACTAATTTCTTTCTTCATTTCAATTTAGGTGTTTCAATTTGACCATACGCGAATTTAAATAAGTAAAAGATACTCTTAAATTTAAATATGTTAAGCTAATAAAATTTCTTAATTCTTATAATCTTAAATATGCAGGATGTTGAAATTTTAAAAAATACTAAATATAAAAGATAACATTCTTTGCTAAACAGACAACAAGGGTCATTTCATTGGTGTGATGGGATACAACAATGTCTCATTAGTTGAGATATCTCATGGGATTAGCTCTGCCGCCTCCTATATGAAATAGTTAATCCCATCATTTTAGTACAAATGGCGGGATAAAATAATCTTGAAAGTAATTAATACCTATAATTAAATGTAGGATTAAATAATCTCACATTTTATTTCAAAATTATTATTTTTATCACAACAATCAAATGACCCTAAAGGATAGTAGGACTTATAAATTAAAATTGATGAGTAATATGTTCATCGATCCTAATCAGTCTTTTCGATAAAGTTTTTATTTTGAAATATTTGACGCATTAAAAGAATACGAAATCATGCATTATTTTTTTAAAAGTTCCCTTATCGTTCCTACTAATAGAATGTTGATTACGTCTTAATCTTTATAATTAATCCAATTAAATTTGTATTTAAAAAGTGCTCAAGAACTTTTTGAACCCAAATAATATGGATCGGGGTATGTATTTTATCATACATCTCCCTTTTGGTTCTTTTAATTTGTTACTTTAGTTAGCAGATTTAGTCTAAAATATTTTTTATTTTAAAACATAAAAATGTATTAATTACCTTTATCTAAATTTCACCAAATTACTATATTTTGTAAAGGTAGAAGTAAGGTATGCATACACTCTACCCTCTCCAGTCCTACTTTGTGAGATTTCACTGGATATGTTATTATTGTTGTTGTTATAATGTTCCACTTCAAGGAGCCGAATAATAATTAATTAGTCACGTAAGAACAAGTGAATAATAATTTAGCTAAATATATTTATTAATTACTATTTTGATTTTGATGTACGTGTCAAAACTTGAACGATAAAAATAAAAAATCATTAACTAATTATTTAACTATAACAAATTAATATGAGTTAGTGTATGTATAAGTAATTTTTCTGGACAAAAAACTCTAACGTCACCATATCTTCATCAAACGAAAAATAAAAAGTTGATGTACCCCGGGCATAGCTGGATGGCAAAGTAGAGAAACTTAAAATCCAGTTGGAGGCCTAAACGTGGGTTTGAACCCTGGTGGGAGCAATTTGTTCTCTTCTGGGGTAGGACCTTGTAAGTGATATCAGTTGCTCTGTTCTCAAACTCTGGTCATTCAGGCACATCCCACGATTTACTGGTAGTAGTGCTGAGGGACCGGGACTACTATCTCCAGGAATAGTCTGGCGTAAGCCGGGAAGATGTATATAAAAAAAAAAGTTGATTAGAAAAGAACAGTGGCATGGCCCCACTTTATACTCTTCTCAAGCGGAGTAAAACCTTGGGTGGGACCTTTGTAAAAATATATTTTTTCTTAATTTCTTTTCTCATTTTTTATTCAGAGTCAGTATATAATGTGTATTTCTCTTATTCATAATTTTTTTCCAACTCAGTCCGCTCGGTGAGGGCTCGCGACTAGGCGAAGACTTAGATATTGTCTCATTTTCATTCTTTCGATGCACCGAGAAAGTTGATTCTCCGATAACGAGAGATGATTAAACGACTTAGCTTACTTTGTTGAAGTCATCCTTCTATATACATATGCTCGATGAACGCTGGTGACTAAGTGAAAATTCAGATGTGATCTCCAAATATACTCTCAATTCTTTGATGCAGCGAGAAAATCGATTAGATGATTTATCTAACTTGATATTTGTATATTCAATTGAATAAGTTCATCTTTTCTACGACTGATTTAAGTATTTCCAAGCGCATGAAATGTCCATCAATTTAAGTAGGAGTGAATCACGCGGAATTCTCACATGAGGTAAGTTGCTTGTTATTTACTTTTATCTTAATTTTTTCCCTGAATTTCAAAATTACTTGATTCGTCTATATTTGATGGAGACTCAATTTTGTTGATCCTTTAAATTAAAGCACATATGAACTTCGACATTTGAAAAACAATAAAAACTTTTCAATATTAAATTTGTAATTGTAAAATTAAAGATATTGAATATCAAACAAATAGTAAACAATGAGATGGTAGAAGGGGAAATAGTATTTAAAATTGTGCCTAAATCATGATTAGAGCTTCAAAAATTGAATAATTTTAGATACTCAATTTATGAGATACAGTCAGGTTTTTTATAACAATCATTCTCTATAATAATATATCATTATGATAGTCAAGTTTTTCTTAGAATAAATGTTCATATTATATTATATTATATTATATTATAGATTCTCTATAACAACATTTCCCTATAAAAATTTAAAAATAATTAATCGAAAAAAAATGACAGCGTTAAAAGATGTTCGACTATATATCAAAATCATACTATGTATTTTGTATCTTAAAGAAACTTCATTCCTTAATTATGCATAAAAAAATATTTTAGCATACTTATTTTTGGGTGGTATCAACTAATAAAAATCTTAGACAATCACTTATAATATATAGTTTCATAGTTGTCTCCGGTGGCAGGAATTTCGATAAAGATATTCAAGAAATAAATAATAAAATAGCAATTTTCGATTTCAGTACACAATATGATTTTTATATTCATTTGACCATCCTTTCTTAATTGTAGTCTAATTGTTATAAGATGAAATACCTCGACAATCTCTTAAACTTTTAAGTGAATTTCATTTAGACGCTTGAACTATGGTTTATTCAACTAAGCATATGAACACATGATAAAATATTTACACTAAACACTTCTGACTTAAATTTTGAAAAAACTTATGTGCATGTTCTCAACTACTGTTACTGTTACGTAGATAAGTTAACATATAAAAATATATCACACAACGGCTTAAATTAGAACATGCATGAAATTTTATGGCTTATGAAACTAATGTGTATAATTAAAGGAGGTGTACTTTAAGTGGTTCACTCATCTATATAATTGGCGTTTGGGAATATATGCAGAAACTTTTTCAAATATGAGTTGGAAGTATCTAATAAAAATATTTTATCATTGTTCAGATACTTAATTGAAATAAATCATAATTTGAGTTTCTAAATGAAATATAGTGACAAGTTTAAACTAAGGGTTGTCAATGTATTCTGCTTTGTCATAATTTTTAAATGCTTGTCCATTGATATTATCAAAATAGTAATTGGAGTATTTCAAATCAAACTTGCTTATTATTTCAACTTCAAAATGAAAATATGAAATTTGAAGCTTGAAAACGCTTTAAGAGTTTTTCAAGTTTTCACTCACAAAATTCAACTTTGTTTTTATGTCCAAACACAATACAACCTTCAAAAACAATTTAACTTCAAATACTAGATTTCTTTTTTCAAATATCACATAATTCATGTCCAAACGTCTATTTCCTATTTTAATCTCACCATAAGCTTTTACATGATTTTCTAATCTCAACAAAAGTATTTTAAAAAAATTGTCATATACATATAAGGAATATATTTAATGATTTACTAGTGTTAGAATTTTCACTCTGACACACAAAATCCTAGCTGGGATTGGAGAAAATCTTCTCAAAGTTTATAACTTTAATATTTTTCTTTCCACCCCTATAAATTCATCCTATTTTCCACTTTTCTTTGTCACTTCTCCGAATATCAATTTCAATACTCTTTTTCAGAGGTATCCCACTATTTTTCTTCTTTTTTGCTTGTTCTTTATTTTTTTCCTCTTGTGTGTAACTCTCTGTTGTTTTCTTGTATAAATTTGTGAATGATTTCTTTAGGTTTCTCAAAAGTTGAGAATATTTTCTTTATTCTTTGAATGATTGATATACATTGGTTAGTTTTGTAGGTTTTATGATTTTTTTTTTCTTATTTGTTGTTGTTATGTTGTTATTTCCCCTTAAGATCAAACTTTTAATGGGTTTTAAGTATATAAAGATTGTTTTTTTCTTTTCTTTTAGAGACCCCCCTTTTCAGGCTTTAAATTCATAACTTCTGAAAGCTATTTGTCAATTCAACTAATCATATATGAAAATCAATTTTTTCTTGTTCAGTGTTTATACATAAATTTAGAAAAAGCTTATAGGTTTGGTGATTTATTTTTTTAAAGATAATATACTAGAAGTTTGATTTTCTATTATTATTATTTTCTTACAGACACATTTATGACTTAATTTTGATCGACGTGAAACGTCTGTCGGAAATTCACATTTTTTAGCAACGAAAAGTGTGATTGGCTTGGAGGTCAAGTTAAAGTCTTAAAGGTCTAATGTTTTAATGAGTGGGACGCACTTTCTGAATGTTCCATGTCTTGTTCTTTAAAATATGACTATAACTTACAAAGTATCTTACTCTAATACTTTTTAAATTGTTCTTTAAAATATTGTTGTCAGTTTTGTGTTTTTAATTAATATTTTGTATTACTATTCGAAGGGTCAAACTCTTTGACACGATATTTTAAAAAAAATATTGTGAATGATTAATTTTTACGGTTTATAGTACTTTTAATAGTTCCTAAATATATTAGCTTTATTTTAAATGTTAATTTTTAATATTAAAAATAAGATATTCATTCTGCCGAATAATAAATAAAAAGCTTCACTGTGCATCTTTGCCTTGATGAAAATGTTCTTTGAACTATTCATTTGTATTCATAACTTTTCTTTTTATTTGTAACTGTAAACAATTTTTACCCTTCGGCCTTTGACTAGTAGCTTGATTATTTGTTATTATTCATCTAAATAAATTAATCTGATTAATCCTCTTTTTATTTGATTTTATTGTAGTATAAAAATGGCAACTCAAGAAAATCAACACTCCGCAGAAATTATTGCACTTTCTTTTGTCGACAAGTATTATCGGATTTTACATAGACTTATCGATCAGTCTCATCGATTTTACAAGGATGATAGTGTTCTAAGTTGGCCTCAACATGATGGTGATATTAAATCTGTGACAACTTCTCAAGTAAGTATGATGACAAAAATATATTGTAATTTAAATGTTTCTCATTATTTATTGGCGTTTTTCACAAATTTTACATTACACGTTTAAGTTTTTCGCAAAGTTGAATTTGATAGTGTTTCTATGTATAATCAATATGATAAGTGTATATTTGTTTAATCTTTATGATGTTAAATGTTATTTGTTTCTTAAATCAATGTGAGAGGAAGATATCGCTTCATGAGTGAAGCCATGTGTTTCATAGAAGTGTGTACTTCAAACAATGATGCGCGAAGTGATCATGAAAAAATGTCCTTTCTTTAAATCTCAACTTTGCGGTGTCGGATTAATATTGATCTTGTTGACTTATTGTATATTAGATGTTGAAATTAGTGATTTTAATTGCATTTTGGTTATTGTGGTACTAAATTCTTATATGATTATTTCTTTGGTTTTCCTTAAATTATATGCTTCACTTCAAAGAAGCACATTCCTGTTCTCACATTTGACATTGTGGAATATTAATCAGGCTTATAAATTTTACAAAGAATTTAGTAGCCTTTTTCTACTTGTCATAATGTAAATTGATTTTGTTTGTAATTTTTTACGAAAGGGGTTTGTTGTCTGACATTTCTTTCTCTAATTTAGTTGGGCCTAAAGTTTTAATGTGTTTAACTTTGAATAAAACTATGTTTAATTTTTTATGTCCATAAAATCTTCAAAAAGGACCGAGGGAAGACCCTTTGTAAAGATGTCGACAATTTGATATATTGACGGGACATGGCAGACACGTACCTGACCACGAGCAACCTTTTCGCAGACAAAGTGAATGTCCATCTCGATATGCTTAGTGCGCTGGTGCTGAACCGGATTACCAGAAAGGTAGATGACACTAATATTATCGCAATAAACCAAGGTTGCTTTCTGAATGAGACAATGAAGCTCCAAAAGCAAATTACGTAACCAACATGATTTTGAGACCACATTAGCCACCCCTCGATACTTGGCATCGGCACTAGATCGGGACAATGTTGACTGACGTTTTGCCGACCATGAGACCAGGTTATTACCAAGAAACATACAATAGCCAAACGTAGACCGTCTGGTGTCTGGACAACCACCCTAATCAGCATCCGTATACGAGACAAGTGTGTACGTCGAGAAAGGATATAAATGCAACCCATAGTCAAGAATACCCTGAATTACCGAATGATGCGTTTGAGTGCATTCATGTGCTCAACTATGGGATCATGCATGAACAAACACACCTGATGGACATCATACGTAATATCTGGTCTCGTAAATGTAAGATACTGAAGGGCCCATGTAAGACTGCGATAGCGGGTCGAATCCTTGTATGGTACGCCAGCCGCGGCACTAAGCTTGGGCTTAGTATCAACTGGAGTGGAAGTAGACTTACAGGATGACATCCCAGCCCTCTCAATGATCTCAGTTGCATACTTCCTTTGAGATAAGAACAACCCTTCTGAATGACGAGTGACATCAATCCCCAAAAAGTAACTCAAGGGCCCCAAGTTTTTATAGCAAACTCAGAGCTGAGCATGGTCATAATAGATTGGCGTAAGGTATCGGAAGAGGTAGTCAAAATAATATCATCCACATATAATAGAATATAGGCCAATGACGAACCACGATGGTAGATGAACAAGGAATTATCCGACCTGCTGTGAGTGAACTCAATAGTCAAAACATAATCTGCAAACCTCGTATACCAGCCACGGGGAGACTACTTAAGCCCATATAAGGACTTCTTCAACAAACATACATGATGAGGATGTTTGGGATCCTTGAATCCCAAAGGCTGATGCATATAGACTGTTTCCTTGAGATCCCCATGTATAAAAGCATTCTTTACATCTAACTGATGAATAGACCATGCCTTTGAAAGAGCCAAGCTAAGCACATTGCGAATGGTAGCTGGCATGACCACCGGACTAAACGTCTCACCACAATCTACACCAACCTGCTGAGTCTTACCATCACCCACAAGCCGCGCCTTATGTCGAGCAAATGAACCATCTGAATTCTCCTTATGAGCAAAAATCCACATAGACCTGATAATATTAATATCAGATGGACGGGCCACCAACTCCCACGTCTTATTAGCAATAAGAGCATTACATTCATCGGTCATAGCAAATTTTCAATTCGGGTCATTTAAGGCAGACACAGGATTACGGGGTAAGGGAGATTTAGGGACATTAGAATGTAAATTAAAATGTCTTTTTGGTTTAAAAACACCCCGTTGACTACGTGTGATCGGTCTATGACTCGAGAAAGAATTTGGCGGATTTCGAGAATTTCTTTGGGCTCGGACGGACTGGCCAGCAAGCAGTGGGTAAACAGGAGCAGAACTGGACCAGTTCCAATTGGGCTGGACTAGCCCAATCACTGGAACTGGCCCAGTGGCGGTACTAGGACTGGCAGTGGGTGACGGACCAGTGTGACCAGCGAGCAGTGGGCCCGCTGAAGAATTTTGGGTGCGGAATACGTCCGAAAAATGGTGAATAATATACGGGGATATACTATCATCCAAAAAATTATACGAACGAGGCACGGGAGTATTAACTTTAGCAAATGGAAATTGGGATTCATAAAAAATTACATGGCGATTAATGATAATTTTATTAGAGGATAAATCAAAGCATTTGTAGCCACGATGATTAGACGGAAAACCCAAAACACACACAGAGTAGACCGGGCCTGAAGTTTGTTAATTGTGGGGAACGGGAATAACGGATAACACAAACACCCAAAAACCCGAAGATGTGAATATGAAGGAATTTTATTATATAAAATTTGAAGGGGGGAGAATATGTCAAATCTTTGGAAGGAATTATGTTAAGGAGATAGGTAGCCATTTGTAGAGCATGATGCAAAAAAGACGGGGGTACGGGAGCATGAATTAATAAAGTTCGGACAATATTATTTATGGAACGAATTTTGCATTCGGCTTTCCCATTTTGTGAAGACGTATGAGGACAAGAAAAATGAAAATTGATCCTATTATTAACACAGAATTCTCGAAACACCCCATTGTCATATTTTTTGTCATTATCACACTGAATATTTTTTATTTCTCGTTCGAATTGGGTTCTAATGAATGCTATAAATTTTAAGAAGACAGAAAAAACTTGAGATTTTTTCGCTATTGGAAACGTCCATAAAAAAGCTGTGTTCGGGGGGGAGTTATTGTCTATCGTTGGCCTCTATGGTAGAATCAGTCGGGGGATTTAGAATAATCATCCAAAAAGAGAATATAATACCGATGACCCACAGAAATAAGAACAAGAGACGTCCATAAGTCGCTATGAATAATATCAAATGACATTAAAGTATGAGAATTTGAGTCTACAAATGGCAACTTGACAATTTTCCCTAGAGAACAAGACTGACAATTTGGAGTACTACTCGTACCCTTACATGAAATAAAACTATTTTTATCTAATGACGACAAAATAGATGATCCCGGATGATCAAGACGAGCATGCCACAAGGAAGGAGAAATGGTTGCAAAAGCGGATGGCAGGGCTTGACTCTATGGACCAGAACTGGGTGTGATAGGATAAAGATCTCCCCTACTATCACACCTCATGAGAGGACTCCCCATCTTGAAATCCTTCACAGTTTAATCAAATGGATCAAATTCAATAGAAATATAATTGTCAGTAGTGAATTTATGGACAAAGACTAAGTTTTTAATCAATTTGGGGGCGTGTAGGGTATTTTTCAAGATAAGAGGTGGATGAGGGGGAGATAAAGTTTTATCACCATAACCACGAATTTGAATAGAATTACCATTACCAACAAGTATGCCGCGAGGGTTGCTCAAATTGAAATAAGATGAGAGCGTACCTGAATCGGATGTCATACAGGTAGTGGCACCGGTATCCATATACCAATTTGGGTCCGGAGGATTTAAACCAAGCATGTGCATTGCGGCTTCGATGTCTGTAGACGTGGGTGCCGCTGTGCGTGATGGGCTGCGGGGGCCGAGGCCCAAGTACTCCGGCTGCTGCCTCGGCCCAGATGACTGGTTGTATGTGGTCCGGCGCGGGGGTGGGCCCGGGCTCGCTGTGGGGCCGCCCACTACCGGTGGGGCGAACCGGAGCGGGCCCGGGCCCAGTGGTTGTGGGGCCCACTGCCACTGCATAAGGGTCCATTGTGGGGCCCAGAACTGCTGCTGCTGCTGACCACCGCGAGGGCCGCCACCGCCACTACCATTCTGCCGGCTGCCGCCGCGGTTCTTGCCATTTTTCTTATTTCCACTCTTTTTGCCGCCACCGTTGTTGCGGTTTTGGCCCGAGTTGTTGGAACCTGTAGGATAAACCGTGGACTCGGTCATCATGACTACTAGACTAGCACCGGTAGCCGCTCGTTTTGCCATGTCTTCTTCTTCGAGTGTAAGCATAGAACGAGCCTGATAAAATTGCGGAAGCGGATTGCTTTACCGAAGAAGCGTTCCAACACCATTATAGGCCTCGGAGAGGCCGGAAACCATTAGGAGGACCAAACGATCGTTCGAAAGTGGTGCGCCAACGTTGCGAAGTTGGTCCGCCAATTCCTTTAATCTTTTGCAATAAGCCGAAACATTAGGGAAATCTTCCATATTGACGTGGGAGAAATCCTGCTCAAGAGTAACGGCTCTAGAATTTTGATTATCTTGGAATATATCACGCAGTCTATCCCAAGTTGCATGTGTCGTAGTGTCAAGCTCAATAATCATTTGCAAAAGGTCGGTAGAAATTGTGGAATATATCCACTGGAGGACAGTGGCATCACGAGTCCTCCACAACTTAGGATCATCCTCGCGTTTTGGCACCTCCGTATCCTCCGCGGGGATTATGTGATGGATGACTTGATGCGAGCGTGCATGACTTTTGAACAATTCGGCCCACGTTGCATATTGGACGTTTTCTATTTCAAGAACAAGAGGGATGTTATTCTTGATGTTAGAAACTGTAAGGGCAGGATGAAACATGTTCCGGGATGTAGACATATTGATAGAACAATATGTGATTGTGGGATTTGGAAGGAAAATTTGGGAAGAGAGGAGAGATCGTCGGTATGAAAAAAAAGGCTCGGAATTCGAGGTGGCGACGGGAGTAGGAAGATTTTTAGAGAGAGGATTTTAAGACCTAGACTTCTGATACCATGAAAGAAATAATCCCTTGATTATTTTCATTGATTGAAAGGCTATATATACAAGTTATATATTTTCATAATAGCAGAATCTTATTCCTATTCTACTTCTAAAACCTTATTCTACTTGGATACTAACTATACAATTATGGTAATACAAATATTATGGTAAGTGTACAATACTAATTACACTACAACATTACCTAAACTAATACTAACATATTACACAGTACAATGGCTGGGCCGAGAGCCCCAATATACACAATATACATATGTATATTATGTATATTTAACATTATCGTAAGTATTGAATTTCTTCAGAGCGGTGAGAGGGCAAAGTCTCCCTCGGATGGATTTCGAAACAATGAGTACTATGGGAGAGGTTCTGAGTCGCGAAGTCGACCTCAAAGTTCTGATGGACAAAGGGGAGAAGGTTACCAGCATCAGAACTACAGGAGAGATAACAAAGGTGGTAGCACCAACTATAATTAGTGGTTTAGCCTTCTTGTAGGATTAAATTGTATCGAAACCTTATTTTGGTTCATATCTTCATGTTGTAGGTACAATATTTGATTGTTGGAATGGTTTTGAAAATTATAATACTCCAATTTTATAGATACTTATATGTATGACGGTGGATTGTATTTTTATATAGAAGACCTCATTTTGGAGTTCTCAATGATCTATGAAGTGATTTCACTGTCATAAATTTTTACCTATTTTATAGGGTCATTGAGCTTTGTTAAGGTCCACTATAATTGTGGTCTTATATTCTTGTGGCCCATGGTTAAACTGGTTGGCAGGTAGGCATTGGGATAATATTTTGGCTGAAAATTGAAAAACAAACCGTATTTGAAATTTTGAAAAAACTTTGGTGTTTAGACATTTTACTTGAATTTTTTTGAAGTTTTACGAGCACACACCTTTTTCACTTGGAATACTTCTCGACAAAATTTTCAAACTTTAAATTCTCCATTTCAAGTAGCTATTAAAATAATAAACCAAATTGTAAAATGAATATCGTTTTAATATTTCTTTGAGCTTCTTTTTTCTTACCTTCTATTGCACAAGTACACAGAAAGTATAGAAGACCAAATTAATCAGTAGTGATCATTAGATTATTGTGATTAAAACTAGCATTAGTAAAGGCAGATTCAGAATTTAAACTTAATGAGTTAAATTTTTAAGATTATTAATATTGAACTTATTGTGCTTATGAAATTATGAATTTGGAAGTAGTAATTCTAGTGATTTTTCATAATGAGATATGTATTTCACAATAAAATTACTAGGTTTAGTTAATTCATTGTAAGAAGGCAGCATATGCCTATCACCTAATATTCTGCTGGTATTTTGAGCCGCATGATAAAAAATAAAATAAAAACAATCTTTTAGAGAGATGGAGTGGTTAACAGCTCTGATCTTAGAAACCAATATAGTTTTGAATAAAGAATTATTGAGAGTTCAAATTCCTTTCATGAAATTGTTAAAACGTGTCAAAATGGAGAAACAATTAATCAAGAATTATATACATTTATTATGATTCTTGAGAAACATATTATCCAATTGCCCCACTTAAATGATTGTTCCGTAGGAAAAGGCTTTGCCAAGAAATTGTCTCATGATGATATATTAACACAGGATGTGGTCATCTTTTTTAAAAAACGTTCATTAAGATGGTTAAAGCCCAAAAAAGAATTTGAAGGTTTTAAAATTTTATTTGTGGAGATTCGGTACTGATATCGTTTAATGCTTTTGATATTATCTTTTGTATCGTGTCGGGTCAATTAAAAGAGAAGTGTTTTCTATTATAATTTTTTTTGCATTTTCAAGTCTCAAGCTCGATATCTTTAATTAAGGATGAAAAGATTATATAAATCTCACCACAATACTTGGTGATAATACTATAGTATCTGACCAATAAAAAGTATTCTCCGTATTCTAAAAAGATTGTTTTAGTTTGATTTGACATAAAATTTAAGAAATAAAGGAAGATTTTTTAAATGTGTGGTTTAAAATAAGTCTTAGATATTTGTATGGCAATAAATCATCTTATAAAGTTAAATTATTTTTAAATATTAAAATGTGTCAATTTTTTTTTAGACAAACTAATAAAGAAAATATAATATAATTTGGCACAAATTTGAGACAGAGGGAGTAATTGTTAACTAGTCCAGCTTAATGTCTTCTTGAACTTAATGGTCCACTTTGAAGTGTGTAATGTCTATGTTCTTCCCATTTTAGTTGAAACTAAGCATAGGTTGTCATGCCCTTTTAGCTGTAATCAATTTGACTGATGTAACAGTTTCCCATTTCATAAAATGTACAGCCACTTGCACACTTTAGGATGTGGTCTAGTAATTAATAACCTAAATGTAAATCTTAAATCAGGGATACACATCTCAACAAATAAAAATAGAAAAGTAATTTCTTCTAATCCGACTAAATTTTGATGGATAAAGTTATTTTATATTATTCTATTGTGAGAAAGTAAATATAGATAAAATAGTTACACTGCAAATAAGTGAGTTCGAATATCACAGTTATAAATGGAGTAATAGTTACGAAGAAGGATTGTGGTGGATGGATAAAGTCTCTTCACCCTTAATCAAAGGTCTCAGATTTGAGCCTTAAGTATGATTTTTTTTTGTTATGGAGCGCTTCCCCCTTAAATGAATCTTATGTGTCACAGATTTAGATTAATCGCGGCCCCAATATAAACATCGGACACCAAATATGAAATATAAAAAGAGTAAAATAGCGACTTGCATGAACATATACACATAGTATAAGACTAATGTAGAATTGCACTCAATGTCTAACTTAGGAGTAATAAAGTAGTATAGTGTATAGTATATTTTATTTCCAAAGAAGATCGACACCTAAGGAGAGGTCACAATCAGCAGAAATGGTAAGCCAACAGTCCAACACCAAGGCAACAGCAAAGCCTGCTAATGTTCTTTAATTGGCCTAATGTTGAGTTACACGTGTCTCCAACTATGTGCCGGAGAATCTTTTGTCCAAATTACTTACGTGTCCTACCATATCCTCCTAAGATTTGATCTCTCACTTTATGTCCTTTTCCTCCTCCAATTATACTCTCCATTTATATGTCCTAAAATAACTCAAAAGAAGAATTTTTATATAAAAAAAAAAAAAAATTTTATAATTATAGATACGTTATATAGAACTGGGAGATGTAATTCGGCAGGACATAACACACTTTCAATTTATTGAGTACATGGCTTGAGATCATAAAATTTAGAGATCGAGGATTAGATAAGAACTACAATGATATGTTGTTATTGTTGTTGTATATAATTGTAAGATTTTTGAGTTCGTGATTTTAAAATTACATAATATCTGTGTGATATAAAACTTATGTATTAAGTGTAAAATTGAAAATTTAAATTAAATTATTTTAACATTTATATTCTAATGAACTAAGTAATAAAGAATAGTGTTATCTTTTTGCAACGGAGGAATACTACAGTACTACTATTTAGCTTATTCTAAATATTGATTATAGTAGTAGGTTTAATAAATCGAATCTATTTTAAAATGTTTAATATTATAGAAAAGGAAAAATCATTTCTTGCATTATTTTTTAAGCCATAATTCTTAGTGTTTCAATCAATGAATTGTTGATTAAGTAAGACCTTTTAAAAGAGATAAGTGATATAGATAAGTAAGTTTATGCTTATTAAATAGCTTTCTTAAGGAATATGCAAAAACTTTAAAAGACACGTATATAAATCTCCCCTAACTTCATGAACATCTACAAAGTCATACTTTATCACTTTTTTCTCTTTATTGGTACATAAATATTTAATTTGTTAAATACTACTGAAAAACTTTATTTCTCAATATTATATGTATTATTATATATGTTGTTGGAAATTTACTAAATGTGGAAATAAGTATATCCCATTAATTTATGACTCGAACTATTGGGCCCGCACGTCGGAAACGTCGTTTCCACAAACGTGCACACGTAGTGCCAAGTATCGCAAAATTTATTAGTGAAAGAGATTTTGGTACGTATGTAATACGTTTGAGACATAGAATTATGGACGGTTATTGGCCAAATGAAAATGTACTCCACGTTGGTAAATGAAGGAAGAAGTGTAAAAAGTGTAAAACGAAACGAGTCAGAAATCGCCGCGGAGCCGTGAAGGGCCGCGGCGCCACACCGTCGGAACCGCGGCGCCTCCCAGGCTGCGCCGCGGCGCAAAATGGCCGGTCGGCCCTCGGAGCCGCGGCGCTTCGGAGGCGAATGTTGCGACGTGAAGTTGAAAAAATCTGACGTTTGGGCTGATTTTGGAGTATTGATTCTCCATTACTTGCCACATGAATTCAGCCATTATTTGGCTGAATGTAACCCCTCAATCAAGTGCAATTACATGGCTATTGAAGGCCATTAGTTGGCTAGTTGAGGGGTCTTCTACTTGCACTATAAATTGAGGTCTTTGGCTCAATTGAAACACAACACTCAACACTTCAAAAATATTCTACAGATTTTCAGAGTTCATATTCCTCCTCTCTAGCAAAGTTACTATACTCAAAGTCTTCAAGAGTAACACTTGAGTTTCCTTTGCTCACTTGTTAAAGTTGTTGTTGTATCTTGGGAGACTATTGCTCAATACCATAAAAGGAGATATATGGGGCAATCTTGTCTTAAAGAAAGAGTGTCATCACTCGACTCAGCGAATCATACAAGCAATCGGTTAAGTTCTTGATTTTCAGTTTATTGTAATAGTAAGTTTATCCTTTTTATTATTATAATAGTTACTTACTTCACGTTCCCTACAACAATTGTATTCCGAATTATGTTAGCATCACAGAACATAATCCAACACCTACTATTCTCTAATTTCGAATATATAATATTATTATGAGGAAAGTATTATTACAATTGAAAATGTTTGGCTAATCCTATTTTTAAAGAACAACTTTTGTTCAAAACACTAACGTGTCCTAGCATATCATCCTATGATGATCTCCCCATTTCTCACTTTACGTCCATTTCTGTACACCAATTATTTTTTATTTTTCACCCAGTAGATGATGTATTCCAGTTTGATTAAATTTGAATTGGACAAAAAAAAAACTTCTATATTGGGAGTAACTCCAAATTTTCTGTTTGTTCAATAATTATAGTACTCCCTACGGTATCAAATTTGTTATTTTGATATGGATGTCTAGCTTTCGGGCTTTGTCTTGGCATCGATCTCCTTCATGAATTTATGAAAATTCATTCAATTTTTTCTTCGATCATTTGGTACATTCATGATAAATTTATTGAGAATATATGTGTACTATATGAACTGCCGCTCGAATATTTGAGAATAGGAAAAAAAAACATATCATGAGAAAGTATAAAGTGTTGAAATGGTAATGAAAAAGTTTATTCTCAATATAATATGTACTCCTATTATATATGCTAGCATCATATAATATAACCCAATATTTATAATTCTCCAACTCCGAGGACAAATTATTTAATTTTTACGTCGCAAGTACTAGTTACAACAACAACATCAACAACTGTTAAACAGAGTCCAAGAAGAAGAGCCCAATCGGGCCTCTCGGCAGCCTCAAAGAAAAAAGAAATTTCAAAGACGTCCGGTAGCCAAAAACAGTTGCCAAATCTTTAGTATTAAGGAAAGTATATTGTGTGTATATTGTAGTATATTTGTTACCTAGATTAGGTTATACACTTACCATAATTAGGATATACACTTACCATAATTAGGATATACACTTACCATATTGTATAGTTAGAATTATGGTAGGAGAAGGTTTGTAACTTGTATATATATCTATTAAATCAATGAAAATAATCAAGGGGATTATTACTTTCATGGTATCAAGAGACTAGGTCTAAACAAAAGTTTTCTTCTCTCAAACTTTTTGTATCCTTGGCCGAGAACCCCCCCCCCCCCCTCGGGTTTTTCTCTCCAAATATCTCGTCTTCCGCTCTCAAAAACCTCTCTTAAATTTATCCTCCTTCTTTGTTCTTTCAAATATGTCTAAGAACAATTTTCACCCTGCCCTCACAGTTTCCAATATCAAGCTCAGTGTCCCTATTGTTCTTGAGATGGAAAACGTTCAATATGCAACGTGGGCGGAGTTGTTTAAAATTCACGCTATCTCATATCAAGTTCTTCATCACATAATTCCTCCCGCTAGACCCCTTCCCCGCGGAGGATCCCGAGGTGTGGATTACACTCGATGCTACCGTTCTTCGGTGGATATACGCCACTATTTCGGTGGACCTTCTACGACGATTATGGAGCCCGATACCACGGCTATGGCCGCATGGAATAGATTGCGTGACATATTCCAAGACAACCAAACATTCCCGTATCGTCACACTCAAGCAGAATTCTCTCTCGTTCGAATGGAAGTATTTCCGAACGTTTCGCATATTGCAAGAAACTAAAGGAATTGGCGGATCAACTCCGTAACGTTGGCGCACCAAGTAACAAATAATCGTCTAGTTCTACGGTTGGTTGCCGGTCTTTCGGAGGCCTATAATGGTGTTGGCACTCTCCTTCGCCAAAGCAACCCTCTTCCCGACTTCCATCAAGCCCGCTCCATGCTTACGTTGGAAGAAGCCGGTTTGGCTAAAAAGGCGGCTACGGAGCAAGTCCGGTTGTCATGATGGCATCCTCTCCTAATCCTTCAGGTTTTGTTAATAATTCGGGCCAAAACCATAATCATGGTGGCGGCAAGAATAATCGCAAGAATAATAACAAAAACCGCGGGGGCAAACGCGGTGGTAATGGTGGAGGTTCGGTAGTCGAGCAAAACGTCGGTGGGTCCCATCCAAGTGAACGGTGGCCCACCGCCCCCATGGGCCCGGCGGTGGGGCCCATGGCGATGGAGCGATGGCGGTGGACCGTGGGCCAGCAGCCCATACCGGCGGGCGGCAGGAAATTCCGGCGGCCGGTGGGGCCGGCCAACGCGATCCCGTGCCCAATGCCCAAGCGTGGCGGCCCACCGGCCGGTGGCCGGCGGCGGCGGTGGTAGCGATTACGGACCGAGGCCCGGCTCGGCAAGGAGTTCTTGGACCCCGACCTCCGCAAGCCCATCATGCGCAGAGCCCTACTCGGACCGATATCGAGGCCGCGATGCACACGTTGGGATTGACTCAACCGGACCAAAATTGGTACATGGACACGGGGCCACTACTCACATGACTTCCGACTCGGGTACTCTCTCATCTTATTCCAATTTGAGCACCCCTCGGGGTATAATTATTGGTAATGGCGAGTTCTATTCCAATTCTAGGGTACGGTCGTAAAACGTTGTCTCCCCCCAATCCACCACTCCTCTTGAAAAATACTTTACATGCTCCTAAATTGATTAAAAATTTAGTGTCCGTCCGAAAGTTCACAAATGACAATTCTCGTTTCGTTGAATTTGATCCTTTCGGTTTCTCTGTGAAGGATTTCAAGACGGGGAGTCGTCTCATGAGGTGTGATAGTAGGGGGATCTATATCCTATCATGCCCGGTTTTCGTCCATCGAGTCCGGCCGTGCCATCGCCTTTTGCACCATCTCTCCTTCCATGTGGCATGCTCGTCCGGGTCATCCGGGATCTTCTATTTTATCAGTTTTAGATAAAAATAGCTTTATTTCTTGTAAGGGTACGAGTCGTACTCCAATTTGTCGATCATGTTCCTTAGGAAAAATTGTTAAGTTGCCATTTGTAGACTCCAATTCTCATACTTCTATGCCATTTGACATTATTCATAGCGACTTATGGACATCTCCTGTTCTTAGTTCAATGGGTCATCGATATTATGTTCTCTTTTTAGATGATTATTCTAGATTTTTGTGGACGTTTCCAATTGCGAATAAATCACAAGTGTTTTCCGTCTTCATAAAATTTAGAGCGTTCATTCGTACTCAATTCGAAAGAGAAATAAAAAATATTCAATGTGATAATGGGAAAGAGTATGACAATAGGGAGTTTCGAGAATTTTGTGCTACTCATGGGATAAATTTTCGGTTTTCATGTCCTCATACATCTTCACAAAATGGGAAAGCCGAACGCAAAATTCGTTCCATAAATAACATTGTCCGAACTCTCCTAATCCATGCCTCCATACCTCCGTATTTTTGGCATCATGCTCTACAAATGGCCACTTACCTTCTTAACATAATTCCGTCTAAAGGTCTGACATATTCTTCCCCTCTCAAAATCTTATATAATAAGAACCCTTCTTATTCTCACCTTCGGATTTTTGGGTGCTTGTGTTATCCACTATTCCCATCCACAACAATTAACAAACTCCAGGCTCGGTCTACCCCGTGTGTGTTTTTGGGTTATCCGTCAAATCATCGTGGTTATAAGTGTTTTGATTTATCCTCCAAGAAAATCATAATCAATCGCCATGTCATTTTTGATGAAACTCAATTCCCGTTTACGAAAGTTCATACTCCCGAACCTAAGTTGTATAATTTTTTGGATGACCAAATATCCCCGTATATTATTCGGAATTTTTCGGACAACTCCCGTACCCAAAATTCCCCAGCGGGCCCACTGCCCGCTGGCCCCACGACCGTCGCCCCCGCTGCTCCGGCCCCGGAACAGTTTCCAAAGAATCGGGCTCGCCAGCCCAACGGTCTGGAACCGCTCCGAATCCGAGTCCACCCTTTACCGATTTGGGCCGGCAGCCCACCGCCCTGCTGCCGGTCCGTCCCGAGCCCGAAGAAAATTCCCAAAATTCCATCCCTTCTTCCTCGAGTCATAGACCGGTCACTCGTAGTCAGCGGGGTATTTTTACACCTAAAAGACATTTTAATTTACATTCTGATGTCTCTAAATCCCCCTTGCCCCGCAATCCTGTGTCCGCATTAAATGACCCTAATTGGAAAATTGCTATGACTGATGAATATAATGCTCGATTGAGAATAAGACGTGGGAGTTGGTGCCCCGTCCATATGGTATTAATGTTATCGAGTCTATGTGGATTTTTGCTCATAAGGAGAATTCGGATGGGTCCTTTGCTCGGCATAAGGCGCGACTTGTTGGTGATGGTAAGACTCAGCAGGTTGGTATTGATTGTGGTGAGACGTTTAGTCCGGTGGTCAAACCGGCTACCATTCGCACTGTACTTAGCTTGGCTCTTTCAAAGACTTGGCCGATTCATCAGTTAGATGTCAAGAATGCTTTTCTACATGGAGATCTCAAGGAAACGATCTATATGCATCGCCGTTGGGTTTCGGGGATCCCAACCGCCCCCATCATGTCCGTTTGTTGAAGAAGTCATTATATGGGCTTAAGCGGTCTCCACGTGCCTCGGTATACACGATTTGCTGATTTTGTTTCGACTATTGGGTTCACACACAGCAGTCGATAATTCTTTGTTCATCTACCGCCATGGTTCGTCATTGGCCTATATTCGTTATATGTGGATGATATCATCTTGATCGCCTCCTCCGATGCTTTGCGTCGGTCTATCATGGCCATGCTCGGTTCGAATTTGCTATGAAGGACTTAGGGCCGTTGAGTTACTTTTTGGGAATTCTTTGTCAAACGTCATTCGGTGGGTTGTTTCTGTCTCAACGGAAGTATCTTCGCCGAGATCATCGAGAGGGCCGGGATGTCATCCCGTAAGTCCACTTCCACGCCGTTGATGCAAATCCAAAGCTAAGTGCCGCGAGCGGGTGCACCATACGAGGACCCGACCCGATATCGCGATCTTGCGGGGGCTCTCCAAGTATCTTACCTTTACGGACCGGATATTACATATGCGGTTCGGCAGTGTGTTTATTCATGCATGATCCCGGGGTTGAGCACATGAATGCAATCAAACGCATCATTCGGTATATTCGGGGGGACACTGGACTATGGGTTACACTTGTATCCTTCGCCTACATCCACACTTGTCTCTTACACGGATGCTGATTGGGGTGGTTGTCCCGACACCAGACGGTCGACTTCTGGCTATTGTATGTTCCTCGGCAACAACTTGGTCTCATGGTCGGCAAAGCGTTAGGCAACTCTATCACGCTCAAGTGCAGAGGCGAATATCGAGGGGTAGCGAATGTGGTCTCAGAATCATGTTGGCTACGTAATTTACTTTTGGAGCTTCATTGTCCCATTCAGAAGGCAACCTTGGTATATTGCGATAACATTAGTGCCATCTACCTTTCAGGTAACCCAGTTCAACACCAGCGCACCAAGCATATCGAAATGGACATTCACTTTGTCCGTGAAAAGGTTGCAAAGGGTCAAGTTCGCGTATGCCATGTCCCGTCTCGTTATCAAATTGCAGACATTTTTACAAAGGGTCTACCGGCGGTTCTCTTTGAAGATTTTAGGGACAGTCTCAGCGTTCGAAGACCGCCCGCTATGACTGCGGGGGTGTGTTAAACAGAGTCCAAGAAGAAGAGTCAATCGGGCCTCTCGGCAGCCCGGCGAGCGGCGGCAAAGCACGTCGGTAGCCAAAAACAGTTGCCAAATCTTTAGTATTAAGGAAAGTATATTGTGTGTATATTGTAGTATATTTGTTACCTAGATTAGGTTATACACTTACCATAATTAGGATATACACTTACCATATTGTATAGTTAGAATTATGGTAGGAGAAGGTTTGTAACTTGTATATATATCTATTAAATCAATGAAAATAATCAAGGGGATTATTACTTTCAACAACAACAACATACCCAGTGAAATCTCACAACGTGAGTTTGATGAGGGTAGAATGTACGCAGACCTTACCTCTACCTTAGCAGGTAGAGCGGCTGTTTCCGAGAAACCTTCGACTCAAGACAAAGCATAAGCACAAGCAAAGTAAGACAAACAAAGCGAATAATTCATGATATCGCATTCTGAAAAAGAGTGGAAAGTATTGGTTATTTATCTCATAATGTTTGACTAAAGTTTGACTCCTAATTAGAGGCGGGTTCAATATTTTTATTTTATGTGATTTCGACCACAATTATTTTTGTTTATCATAATTTAGACAAATTATTTGTACATATTAAATAATTTTCTTAGCATCGTTATATAAAAAGTCAAAATTATTAAATTCGACCGAGCCCACAACTATCAAACTCTGCCCCTGTTTCCTACATCTTCTTGGACTAATATTAGCTATATATAATTTGGTTATAATCAGTCCCAGCATTTAACTCGATTTTTGTTAGTTCGAATAAGATCATGACGAGTCAAAAATGAAGTTTGAAAGATCAGTATCGACTTTGTAATCAAATGATCAATGGTGATAAAATCAGGATTTGAAATTTATAATCTCTAAATTATATACTTTGAAATTTAATTTGGACTAATGTCTAAATCAACACAAACGTAGGAGTAGGACAAAATTTTAGAGCAAACATTTAATCTGACAACATCAAAATGAAATTTCAAAATCCTCCAAAATAAAGAGAAAATAATGTATGTTGACACGTCCCCGTAATTAAAGATGGCCACGTGGAAAGATCCGTATATCAAAAAAATTGCCTTGTGTTGGTCCCACACTACAATAATTTTAACACCTTGGGACCATGTGTTTTTTTTTCTTTTTTATTATTATTATATAGGAATAGAAAAAAAAATGTGAAAAGGAATAATTACAATATAAAAATTTGAACCCTCTTCATCCACCGATGGAAAAAATGCTCCAGTTTTCCATTCTCATATGAGGCCCATCACGGTTAAACAACTCAAATACTAAATCTCAATGAGACCATGTGCTCCATTACCCAATTCCTCGACAATTCTTCTTTTGATTCGCCTGCTAATTACTCGTTGACTTCATTTGATGTTCCGTTGACCATAACAAACACCCTTAGGCCATCGGCTGAAGATCATCTGACTGAATCATCTACACGATCTATAGGTTTGCCTCAGTTGGAGGTCCATCCGGGGCCATGTTCTCTTGTCGGGGTTCTTCCGTCGGGTTGTCGGTAGGTTGTTCATCTAACTTTGGTTGATCCGACGTCTCTCCTTCAGGTGACATTGCCCCTGTAGCAACTTAGATGAATGCCCGCTCGATAGCCTCACCTATGACAGACTCATGAATCTCCTGATTTTTGGCTGCCTTAGTGTTGGAAATTAGATGCAATGTCTGTTGCATATTACGCAAGGCCTTGGCACGTTGCATCCTTTTTTTCTGAGTTCTGGATGCGACTCTTGGTGGCGCCTCTTTTTTTTCGGGAGCCTGATTGATAGACCACTTCCCCTCTTCTATGTTGGCTACTGGTTTAATCATTCTCAGGGGTCTCGTCTGGTCCTCATTTCTCACCATGATACGCAAGGACGAAACACCCTCATTGATGTTAAACTCGACCACCTTCTGTTTGGTTTTAGGGAGTGGTTCCTCATCTATTTGAGGCATGCTCAACTGCCGATTGGTTGGCATCCGTGCTTGCCCCCCAGGCCTATGCCTAGCGTCGATAGGGACCCTTCTAAACCTCATGGTTTGTTCCTAAAGTTATCGTTCAATGTCCCTCAAGTATTTAGGGCGGCCATGAAAACTGCTTTAAGCTAGTTGCCTGTCATCACGAATGTTATGTAGGCTGCCTAACCGGTTGAACACAGAGGTCCTTATGGCCTTCTCCTCTTTGGTAGGTTTCTTTGGGACCCACACCATTTTCATCGGTTGTTTCCCTTGACTCATCGGGCTTAGTAAAAGATACCATAGATATTGGTACCGCGGAAAAGGGGTCGGTATCAATGGACATTTCAGCCATACTTTTGTCGGCTAGCTTGAACCACCCCTCTTTGATGCCCTTTTGGTCGCCTTTCTGAAGATCACACAATTAGAAGTAGAGTGATTGTATGAATTATTCCACTTATAGTACTTCTTATCATTTAGTTCCTCGGCAGGCGGAATCCTATGACCATCAAGCAGCCGAATCTGCTTATCTTTGAGCAGATGATCAAAGATCTGATCTGCCTTTCTGATGTCAAATGAGTAACTGATCCTATCATCGGATGGACTCGTCTTCTTGCCTTTTACGACTTTCAAGGTTAGGCAAGAGTAAACCTTACCCCTAACAATCTCTGCCACCATTGAGTTTGCCGTGCAATTGGCCGACTCTGAGTCGGACTCATCCGCTTTAATGATGAATACTAAGTGGGAGCCTCGATTTCGACTGGCTCTTCTCCACTTCTTTTCCTGGACGTATTGCTCTATTTGGATAGCCTTTTTGGCTAACTTGCTCATGCCAGAGCAAGATTGTCCTATTAGCTTCTCCTTTAACCGAGGGTGCACGTTGTTGATTATCATGTGGGCACACTCAGACTCGGGGAAGTATACGATGCATTTTCCAACCTTGTTTCTGAATCTCTCGATAAAATCGGTAGCCGATTCATCGACCTGCTTCTTGAGATTTGTTAGATCAGCCACAGTAACCTGAGGTTGGGGCCAATAGAACCTATCATGGAAGCAACCCTCCATGTCGGCCCAGTTCTGTACGGAATCAGGAGCCAAAGAGGAGTACCATGCAAAGGTTGTTCCCGTTAGAGAGAGAGAGGGAGTAGCTGCAATTTGTGATACTCATTCTAGACAGCCTCGCCGCATTGGGCAGTAAATCTACTGATGTGCTCGATGGTGGATTTGTCGTCGTCGCTAGAGAAGATGGTAAACTCTGGTGTTTTGAAGCCCCTCGGCAAAGGTGCTATCTGATCTACCCAATCAGGGTAGGGCTTCTTATAAACAAGTCTGTCAAAGGTTTCAGTTTGATGCCGAAGTACCTCTGCATGGTATTAGAAATAATCTCTGGGTTTATCAGTTGTGATGTCCCCTGCTGATTCTCTACTGGATTCGGCTGGTAGGCGTTCTGCACTGGTGGCCTCCATTCTGCACTTTGTTGGACAAGGTTGTGAAGGTTGTATGTGGTTGCTGGACATTTCCAATAGGTGGGGTAATGCCCCATGTCTATTGTTGGGTATGGCCACCAAAGCCTGCAACCTGAGCTCCTGGAACGGCTAACGGAGCCTGAGGATAAGGTGGAACTATGTTCTATGGCTGCTTTTATCGGACATCAGCCGTTCTTAGAAAGTTTACGCTTGCTGGAAGGTATGGATTGGGTAACGGCAATGACTGCTAGAATGGTATACCGCTATAAACAGCGTCACCAGATAGCCGAGCTAAGTCATTGTCAGGGGCCATCAGCTGCCAATTCGGCTGGCCAACATTGTACGCCTGCATCGTAGGGCCGTTTGTAGAAATGTACGGCATAACGGGTGGCAATCCAAAGTAGAGGTGGCCAGTGGGCCGGGCTCGGGTCTGGCGGGGTCGGGGCGGGACGGGCGAAGGGGTCGGGTCGGGTCTGGCGGGGTCGGGTCTGGCTGGACTTGCTCCAGTCCCGTCCCGATCCCGATCCCGTCGGAATCAGGTCGGGGTGGGGCGGGGTCTGGCGGGGTCGGGTCTGGCCGGACTTGCTCCAGTCCCGTCCCGATCCCGATCCCGTCAGAATCAGGTCGGGGCGGGGCGGGGTCGGGGTCGGGGCGGGGCGGGGTCGGGGTCGGGGCGGGGTCGGGATCCGGGCGGGTTCCGGCGGGTTTTCCTTTTTTTTTTTTAAATAACATATGTATAAGAAAAAACTCAATAAACAAGACAAGATAGTGTAATAAAAACATCCTAAGGCTGTTTTTGTGCCTCTTATATTATTTAATAGACATGATTTTTTTGTAATACAAATACAATTGTCGAAACTCGAAATTACAACTTTGTGGTGTTGTCCAAAAGTTGCAAATTACATAATAAAATTGCAATAAAAAAAATTACATTCTCAAAAAACACATGTTCTAATTGCTTGATAATTTCCTATGGTTCTTCAGTTGGAATTGGTATTTGTTGGTCAAATTGATCCACGTCGCTTCTACCATCTTCGGATAAGATTTCGTTGTAGTTTTCGTCTTCTACTTCGTTGATCTCCGATTGACCGCACCTTCTCCGCTCCGCTCGTATCCAATCTCTGAACAATACTGCAATTTCCAAGTTGTCTCCGGCTAATGAGTGTCTATGGTCTCCTATTTGATATCTGCCGGCAGAAAAAACGCGTTCAGACGCAGTTGATGACGCTTGAATGTTCAAAACATCTCGGGCCATCAATGAAAGTGTCGGAAAGGTCTTCTCATTCCCCTCCAAAGTATTTCAAGCAAGTCTTCATGTCCATCTTCATTGATAACTTCTTGGTACGGTACAGAACCCTGCAAAACAAAAATATCCAACTCGCTAATTTGGTTAGTAGTAGAGGTATGGCCGCACATTCTATTTATGAGGCTTTCAATACTAGCCGCAGAAACAGCATGTCTTTTGTGAGTTTGTGTTGAAGATGAAGAAGATGGTATGGAAGGCGGTAAGTTACTAGCATTTTCTTGTTGATAAAACCTATATTTTTTTTTGCATTGGTGTTCTACGCTAGACAACACTTCTTCTTTAGTTTGTTCAATAGGTGGTGGGTGATTTAGATTTTTGGGACTTGGAGGTGGTAGTACTTCTATACAATCATAAATAGTTTCAATTAGTGATTTAGTACCGTCTATTTTAATAGTCGAATTTAATACAGAACCAATAATATAAATAGTGGGAATAGGAATAAAATATTTTTTTATTTTGATAAACCTTTTTTTAATAGTTGCCATATAAGCTGGTTTTTCCATATATTCACTAAGTAATAAAAATACTATAGTTATATAAAACAACATAGTTGAAATAGTAGGATAATATATATCGGAAAAATCTTTTGTTGCTTGAAAAAATTTCTCTAAAAATACAATAAGTTCGGAAATTTTTACCCAATCACTATCTACAATCATATCAGCTGGATTTTGATTATGAGAATTAAAAAATAAAGTTATAGGTTTTCTATAGTCATAAGCAACAAGTAGTTGCTCGTATAAAGAATTTCACCTAGTATGTGAACCTTGTCCCGATGGAGCGGGCGTTTGCGCACCCAGTTTTGAAGCCTGGTATTGGGCATACCTAACTGGATGAGCACTTACTACGTGTCTAATTAAACCCCCCGTCCCACCGTGACCTTTTCCCGTTTTAAATTTTAAAACATTTTTACAAATTTTACATATAGCTACTTGATTCTCTACGTCCCTATCAAAAAATGTCCATGCATCTGATTTTAATGGTTGTTTTGCTGGACCTCATCTCATACTAGGGGAATATGAGGTATTTCAGTTGAAGGTGCACTAGTGGGTGTGTTGTCATCAACATTAGTGGGTGTATCATCTAGATCATCGTCTAAATTAAAGTCTTCTTGAGTTCCAGAAAATAGCTCCTCGTCTAAATCTAATGGTATTGTAGGAAAATGTTGAATATCAACAAAATCATCCTGTGTAGGAATAAGATGACTAGAAGAAGTACCCTTGCCCTGGTTGCCCCTACTAGAAGAAACACCCCTACCCTTAAACATACCTCTTAATCCTTCCATTTTAATTATGATAATAAATAATTGAAGATAATAAAATTAAGTGCGCTAAATAAAATAAACAGACAATAATAATTTAATGAAGGAATGAATGTACCAAACGCCGACGTAACGTCGACGTCTAATCGAGAGGTTGAAAATTGAAACTTTGCTCGATGGAAGATCCTCAAGCTAGTTGTCAACTGCACTCCCAATTCCCAAATGAATAAATAAAATTGAATATTTAGTAAACAATGTAGACTTATAGAGAGATATATTGAGAGATTGTATGAAGATTTGTGAGAAAGATGAAGAGAAAATGAGTTATTTATAGTTGAAAAATTGGGTTAAAGTGTAAATATAATAACTTATGGGTTAAAAATAAATATTAAGGGGTAGGGGGACGCCAAAAATGGATGTTGCCCAACGGCCAAAATCTAAAATGGTCGTTGGTGCAACGACTATATTTGCAAAGGGGGGCTCTCGGGCGGGATCGGGGGCGGGCTCGGGATGGGCTCGAGGCGGGGTCGGGGCGGGCGGGTCTAGGCGGGACGAGACATTGTCCCGTCCCGAGTTCGAGTCCCCCCACCATTTTTTTTACTCGGGGTCGGGGCGGGCTTGGGACGGGGTCGGGCCATCCCGGCCCACTGGTCAGCCCTAATCCAAAATGTCCTGGAGCCTGAACTGGTATCCGAGCCATGTTGATCTTCCCATACTGCAGACTCGCTTGGTCAAATGGCACCTTTTTCCCCCAAGGTTCGGCGGCGACCATGCAGTGTGCTGATTGCCAAGTGATAGGCCTTGTATTCCTAGGTGCGCTATCGGTTATACCTGGGTGGGCACTAGCTGATGCACATGCGGCTGAGGAACAATACCGAGAGTCAAGGTCTCATGCTGAACAACACCGCTCGTCAGAGGGATAATAGAACTAGCTGAACATTCTCCTGGGTGTATTCGGTTGGTTTCCATCTCCCTTTCTTGCTGAACCTCATTATGTACCATCGGCTTCACAATGTCAGCCAACTATTTAGAAACTTGGTACATAATATCGTGGATGCCCAATTCAATCTGTTGTCTAATAAAAGACGTGATCATTATGGTTGGACCTTCATATTGGCTAGATTCTACCACAACTTGGGTTGATGGAGGAAGTGGAGGGGTATCCACTGATGTAGGCATACCCGTGGAGGATGATGGTTCGTTGTTCCTTCTGGGAGGATTTTGTTTAGAATGTAGACTGGACTCGATGTTCATTTTCTAACCAGACCTTAGGCGCATACGCCAAGAATGATCCTGACTTGGAGAATCAAACTTTGCTATTAATTCACCTATGGTCCCACTGGGCGTGCCAAATTTGTTCTCGCCCCGAATTCTGCCTTCTGCCATTTTATCGGCTGATGAAATCGGGAGACAAATTGATTCCTTAACATAAGCGATTTGGGCTGGAAATGAAACTCTAATTTCCAGCAATGAGTTCCCCAACTACTCCAGAAAGCGTTAGGATGGTGGTGTGAGTAAACTAATAGGTAAGAAACATGAATACAGCCGAGTAAAGTAAAAGTAAATGATAAAGTAAGGGATAAAAGATAAAGATAGATAAAATTTGAGTTGTTTGATTGATTATGTGTGTCTATATACAGAAATGCGTTCTATTTATAGTACAAAAAAAAGAAAAAAATTATACAAACGTGCCCCCCATGTCAGCCATCAAGTAACCCACCAAGTTTAATGGCCGACTATGGGGGAGGTGGTGCCGATTTTCTCGCCTTCTACTCCTCTTACTTGGATAATGACCCCTTTCTTTTAGCTGTCGTTGGTCATTATCGCTTATGGGGGTCTAAAAACCCTTTTAACTTGGTCGTTGAGACATCTGCGTCTGAGTGGGTCTCAGTCGTACCTCTAACTGACAATTCAGCTGAGATGCCTTGGTAGGCGATGAAGTTCTTGTAGTCGAGGGCTAGGAGTAAATTTGGCTCCGGAATAGTTCGGCTGTCACTGAATTCGGCTAAACACGTAGCTATTTTTTAGTGTTAACACCTACCATTTACATATGATTCTAAAATAAATTATAATAATTACTAATTATAATATTAATTACTAATTATTCTATTACTCCCCCGTAGTCGAACCGGGAGGCAGGCGTATGTTGAGACTGTCCCTAAAATCTTCAAATAATACCAGCGGAATACCTTTAGTAAAAATATCTATAATCTGATAGCGCGACGGGACATGTAAGACACACACTTGTCCGCGTGAGACCTTTTCACGAACAAATTGGATATCAAGCTCAATATATTTAGTACGTTGGTGATTGACCACATTCCCAAAGAGGTAGATAACACTAACATTATCACAGTACACCAATGTGGCCTTTGGAATCGGGCAGTGGAGTTCTAGGAGAAGATTTTGAAGCCAAAAAGATTCAGACACAACATTGGCAACACATATGTATTCTGCTTCAGCACTGGATCTGGACAATGTTGCTTGCCGTTTTGAGGACCAAGATACCAAGTTATCACCAAGAAATATACCATAACCAAAAGTGGAGCGTATGGTGTCCAGACATCCTCCCCATTCTGCATCCGTATATGAGACAAGTGTGGATGTCGATGATGGATATAAATGCATGTCATACTATAGAGTACCCTGAATATAACGCACAATGCGTTTGAGAGCATGCATAAGATCATCCATCGGATTATGCATGAATAGCCACACCTGTTACACAACATAAGAAATATCCGACCTGATGAATGTAAGATATTGTAAGGCCCCTCTCAGGCTGCGGTATAGTGTTGGATCAGCAAATGGCTTGTCGGAGGAGGCACTCAATTTGGGTTTAGTATCCACCGAAGTTGCCGATGGTTTACATGAGGACATGTCATCACGTTCAACAATATCAGTTGCGTACTTCTTTTGGGATAAAAATAAACCATGTGCATGACGTGTCACAACTATTCCTAAAAAGTAGTGTAGTGGCCCTAGATCCTTCATAGCAAATTCAGAGCCAAGTTGTGACACGATGGACTTGCGAAGAGCATCTGATGAGACAGTTAATATAATATCATCCACATATAAAAGAAGATAAATAATATTATTACCCTGACGGTAGATAAATAGAGAGTGATCGTAACGGCTGTTGGAAAACCCAATATGTGAAACAAAATTCGCAGACCACTTGTACCAGGATCGGGGGGCTTGTTTTAGCCCATATAATGATTTCTTTAGCAGGCACATATGATTGGGATAGTTGGAGTCCCTGTATCCCAAAGGCTGGTACATGTATACTGTTTCATTTAGTTGGCCATTGAGGAAGACATTTTTTACATCTAACTGATGAAGTGGCCATGCCTTTGAGAGAGTCAAACTAAGAACTGTTCTGATAGTTGTAGGGTTTAACCACCGGACTAAACTTCTCACCGCAATCCACACCAACCTGTTGTGTCTTTCCATCACCTACAAGACGGGTTTTATGTCGCTCAAAAGTATCATCAAATTTTTCTTTGTGACTGGAAATCCACATAAACCGAATTATATTAGCATTAGGAGGACGAGGTACCAATTCCCACATCTTATTTTTAATAAGAGCATTAATATCATCATCTATAGCCATTTTTCAATTCGGGTCATTAAGAGCAGACACGGGATTACGAGGTAATGATGATTTTGAGACTCAGGTGTGTAGGCTATATTTACTGTTGGGTTTGACAATACCGTGTTGACTACGAGTGATGGGACGTTGGGCTGAATTTTGGACGAGTGGGGCTGCACTTCCTGTCAGTTAGTAGTGAACCGAGCCGTGGCCCAAGCGATTGCCAGGTAGTTGGACTGGAGGCAACGGTACAGTGGGGAATTGTAGGCTCAGAACAGGAGCCCCAGTCCGCTAGGCAGTGTTGTGCCGCGGCTGGGCCATTGTTTTGAGGCCCAAGTTTCCCAAAATATTTGGGCTGGCCAAAATAGTGGGTTCGATTAGGGACGATAAATTCTGGAAGAAATATGGGGGCAGGCCATCGTCAAGAAAATTATAGTTAGGGGGTCTGGACTAGTGCATTTTGGCGAATGGGAAATTTATTTCATAAAAAATTACGCGACGACTCACAATTAGTTTATTGGAGGAGATGTCGTAACATTTGTAACCTCGATGATTAGAGGGATATCCCAAGAAAACACAAGGAGTAAACCGGGGTTGAAGTTTGGTGATTGTGGTGGATGAAAAAAAAGAATAGGATAAGCACCTGAATACCTGTAAGTGAGAATAAGATGGGTCCCATAAGTAGACGATTTTTAGAGGAGCTTCATAGGACAAGTTTTTGTGTGGAAGTATGTTCAATAAATATGTGTCCATTTGTAGTGCGTGATGCCAAAACAAAGTGGGTAATGTTGCATGGGCAAGGGATGTTCGAACAATGTTATTGATAGTTCGTATTTTATGTTTCGCCCTCCCATTTTATGAGGATGACATGAAAGGCGAAAGTTTAAACCATTAGAGTTGCAAAAATCCCAAAAATGCATATTATCAAACTATCTACCATTATCACATTGGATATTTTTGATCTCTCGTTCAAATTGATTTCGGATGAATGCTCTAAATTGAGAAATGTGGAAAATTTATGATGTTTTAGACAAGGGAAACATCCACAAAAAATTAGAGTAATCATCTAACAAGAGCAAATAATATCTATGGCCCGAAGAGCTCAAAACGGGTGATGTCCAAATATCACAATGGATAATATAAAAAGGTATAAGTGTGCATGAGGTAGATAAAGCTAATGGCAATTGAACATGTTTTTCAAGTGGACATGAAAAGACACTTATTAAAAGTACGTATTTGAGTACATGAAATAAAATTATTTTGTTTAAGGGAGGCAAAAACAGGTGCTCCCAGATGACTCAAACGTTCATGCCATAGCGAAGGTGCTAAAGCTGCAAAAATGGATGGTAACTTGGATCGTTGAATGAGTGAGGTAATTGGATAGAGCTCTCCTTGACTATCACATCTCATTAGAAGTGTCCCCATCTGAAAATCCTTCACGGAAACTTCAAAAGGGTCAAAAGCAACAGACACCCAATTATAAGTAGTAAACTTTATGACATATACCAAGTTTTTAATTAATTGTAGAGCATGAAGAACGTTCTTTAAAGTTAGTGGTAGCTTCGGTGGGAAAATTTGGTAGGACCATAACCTCGAATTGAAATAGAATGATCATTTCCGATAATTATACCATTATTTTTTGCTCAAATTAAAATAGGATGAGAGATTACCTTGGGAGAACGCCATATGAGACGTCGCTCTTAAGTCTATATACCAATTCGCGTCGGGCGGATTAAGTCTAATGGTGTGCATGGCAGACTCAATATCGGTTAGGCTAGTCACTATCGAATGTGCCTCATGCCACTAGGTCGGCAATGGCCCAAAACTTCTTGATCATCCACTATTTCGTGGCCCAAATCCATGTTGACTACCAGTGGCTTGGCCAGAAGGCCTTGGAGTGGGCCTGGCCCAATTACCAATCGGGAATAGGCACGGAAAGGCTTGGTTCTGTCGAAGAGTTAACATTCCTTCCAGTGTCAAGGTGGCACAGCCCAAGGCCATTGCGAGGTACACTGGGCTGGTCCGCAACGGGGCTGCCACTGCTGTCGCCGATACCGCTGTTCCTGCCGCTGGGTCCTCCGCCATCGAAATTCCACTTTTGTTATTTCCGCGATTTCCACCCTGATTTTTACCACAATTTCATCCTTTTTGTCCCAGATTTTGTTGTATAGGTTCAAAGTTGGTAGTAGCTTCATTGGTTGGGGTGGCAATCATGGCGGAATTTGAGTCGGTTGCGGCCTTTTTGGTGAAATCCGCCTCTTCAAGAATAAGCATAGAATGGGCTTGGTAAAAAAATGGTAGATGATTGCTTTGTCGGATGAGCGTTCCCACGCCACTATACGCGACGTTAAGGCCGGCAACCAATTGTAGAATCAATCGATTGTTGGTAACCGGCGAACCAACATTCTTGAGTTGATCCGATAAAACTTTGAGGCGTTGACAATATGCCGACGCATTTGGAAAATCCGCCATGTTAGTGGTAGAGAATTCTTGCTCCAATGTGACGGCTCAGAATTTTTTGTTGTCTTGAAAAATATCCCGCAAGCGATTCTAGGCCTCCATTGCCGTAGAATCAACTTCCGTTATTGTGTGCATCAAATCACTAGAGATAGTTGCATAAATCCACGAGAGAACTGTCGCATCTAGTGTGAGCCAAAGTTCTTTTTCATGATCGGTATTTAACACCTTTTTCTTGCCTTTCTCCGGTGGAATTATGTGATGAATAATCCGGTGGGAACGACAACAGATTTTAAAGAGCTCTACCCAAGTTGCATAATGAACATTTTCCATCTCAAGAGTGACAGAAATATGCGTTTTGATGTTGGAGACGGCAAGAGCGGGATGAAAAGTGAATTTAGAGTCAGACATTGTTGACCGGAAAAAAAGAAAAAAAATGGTGGTCGGCCGAATTTGTGGGAGGAAGAGGGGTGGCCAATTTTTGGTGTAAAGTTATATAGGGTAGGATGTTTTCCCTAATCTTTTGATACCATATAAGACTATTTTCATCAATATTATTCTTCCAATAATGTGGCAATTATACGCCAAGTACAATCACATCTTAGATTATAATTAGGCTACTAATAAGATATGATTAGGCTAATATCATGTCATCTAATCTATATACTTTAATGTTGATTTACCTATCATTTACATATGATTTTAAAATCAATTATAATAATTACTAATTATTTTTCACCCGAGGATCAATCGAAAATAACCTCTTTGTCTTGCAAAAATAAAAGTAAGATCAACGTACGTCCTACTCTCTCCATACTCCATCATTGGATAGCCGAATTAAATTGATATATTTAGAAGGAAAATAGCTGAATTAGATCGAGACTAATATACTTCCATTTTATGCACGGATTAATTAAAAAATGTTATTTATATAGTTAGGTCACTAATAATATAATTAAAATTAATATTTTTAAAATAATAATCAACTAATAATAAATATTAATACGTTAAAGAAAAATATTATCAATGCACACAAGTTCAACCTTATTCTTTTTGTGGGTCCATTTAAACAAAAATACCAATTTGGATTAATTTATTCTAACTAGTTTACATCCAAAATTTGACCAAAGGAAAGACTTAAATGCAAATCTAGAAAAGCTTATCACCCACGTGTCCTTTGTAAGTCCTAATTACAAGAAAACACTCATTAATTAATTTAAACTAATCGAAAAGCCCAGCTCCTCACTTTTCCCTTTCTTCCTCGTTGACAGCTAAGTGTGATTAATTATTAATCATCATAAAGATTCAATTAATATTTGATTTTTTCCTTTTACAAAATGAATAAAAAATATGAAAGACGATGTCTCCGCTTTACGAGGCTGATGGTACTATTCCACGTGGCAATCTCTCTGTCTCCCCAAACAACCTTAACATGTGTCATGTTTTCTCTGATTTGTTCCATTGTTAACACGTGTCTCACAAATTAAAAAGCATTTTCTCTCTTTTTAGTTGTTCCCGTGTTGTACTCCTCACCATAGCCCTCATGTACCCTACTTGTTGCAAAGGTCCCCTCCTAATTGTGATGTGTCACATTTACTCCTTCAAAGTGATACATTAGTGGCGAACATATAGTTTTAAAGTACTAAACTAGAATTCAATAATTTTGATCTAAATATTTTATTTATCACAAAAAATAATTTAGTATGCATGAATTTTGAATGATTAAAACTTCAGAATTCATAAGTTTTGAATCCTAAATTTAACTATAAATACAATGTTTGTTTATGCCACATTAAGGTTATTAAGTTTGAAACTATATAAGCACTTGTCACATTATAATGTTACATCTAGATAACGAAAGGCTTTGACAAGAAGAATTTTGGAATTCATCCACATTCATGGTATTTCAGTATCGCAAAGAGTGTAAGAGGTACTGCACTTATATATGTGGCTTATCTTAGGTTATTACCATTTTCAAAATTATAACTTCTTTTCAGTTGAAAATCTATATTTATTAATCTTTTTCATTGGAAACTAGCATATTACTAAATGGTCTCTTAAGTTATACGAAATCAGATTTTGAGAAGAGTCACATATTAAGCATCTTTTACTTTTTAGATTTCTGAAATTGCAATATGCTTATTGTAGTGGTAGGGACAGTCCCAGTACCACTAAAAGTGCGATAGTCCACTTACAAGCTAATGTTGCAACTTGCAAATATGACAAAACAAGGTTGTGGTAGAATAGTAAGTACTCATTCATCCTTATACTAGATTCGAACACTAAATACATAATCGATTTTGTTAAGAAACACTTCGTGAACACGACCACAAACGGAATATATATGGTGGTATGATAAGTACCTTTTCATTCTTAACTAGAGATATTTAGGTTCAAACCCTACTAAATACATAATCGCTTTTGTCAGGGACTGCTCTACCTCTCAATATTAGGGGTCGCTTTCCCCAACATGAAAAATATAGATAGCAACTTCTTACTTCATAATAATAGAGATTATAGAAAGTACAAACCCAACATTTCACTTACGGTCAAACAAACATATAACATATTTATTGTATTTTCTCACCTCAAAATCACGGCAGGGTCAAACAAACATACAATAACATATTTATTATATTTTTACATGTGAAATTTGAAAGAATAAAGTATACCCAGAACTTATTCTTACCTTGAAAGACTCTTGTGGTTCAAACAAACATATGACAAAATATGAAGGGCATTCTCTAAAACCAATATTTCCAATCTTGGTCAAAAAAAGAGTTCCCTCCCTATACAAACATGATTGGCTCAAACAGTAAAGTGTGTAGTGTGAATGACCACATGCTAAACTTCCCACATTTAAACATCTTTTATTTCTATAGAAAAAAGAGTATCGTTAGAGACACCACCAAAAAGGGAGCTATTCATTCAGTCCCACGTGTCTTTCTGCCCTTTGTCTTACTTCTGACACTTGTCCTTTCCCAGTACTTTCTTTGTCCCCCTCAACCCCACCTTCCTCAAATTCACAAGGGCAATTTTGTCTTTTCACTTTTCAACCCCAACCCCCAACTTTTTTTTGTCTTCTTGAGTCTTTCTTTCCTTCCTGCTTCAATCATTCTGGTCTTGTTTGATTTGTTAGTAATATATTTCATTATTCTTTGATAGAATAGGAAAATTATATTTAATTATAATTATGTATATTTTGTATATGGTAGATATATATTTTAGTTATTACTTATCGTAATTGTAGCCTAGGATTCTGCTTGTACTTTTAGTATATGTACTACGACTTTGAATAGAAATAATCTAAGGAAGAATATTTCTTACATAGTATCATCAGTTTATGAAAAGTTCCTGAAATCCTAACACTACTTCCTTGTCCCGTCGGCGCCCCCCCCCCCCCCTTTTCCTTTTTGCTGTCGACCACCATCCTTCTCTAGTCAACCATGTCTGACTCGAAATCCTCTTTTCATCATGCCCTCACAGTTTCAAACATTAAATTTCATGTTTCCATCACTCTTGAGATGAAAAACGTCCATTATGCAACGTGGGCAGAGCTCTTCAAGATTCACTGCCGATCCCACCGGGTTATTCATCATATAATTACGCCGAAAAAAATAAGCAAAGAGAAGGTGCTGAATACCGACGACGAAAGAGAATTATGGTTAACCCTCGATGCGACAATTCTTCAATGGATTTATGCTATTATTTCTAGTGATTTGTTTGATACAATTATTGAACCCGACTCTACGGCCATGGAGGCTTGGGATCACTTATGCGACATATTCCAAGACAACAAAATTCCCGGGTTGTTACCCTTGAGCATGAATTCTCCACCACCGACATGGCGGATTTTTCCAATGCATCCGCATATTGTCAACAATTCAAGGTTTTATCGGACCAACTCAAGAACGTTGGCGCGCCGATAACTAAAAACAACTTGTTTTACAACTCGTTGTCTGCCTCACCGACTCATATAGTGGAGTGGGTACGCTCATCCACCAAAGCAATCCTCTTCCACTGTTTTATCAAGCCCGCTCTATGCTCATTCTCGGAGAAACGGGTTTTTCCAAAAAGTCAGCCATTGTGTCGAATTCCGCCACGGTTGCCGCTCCATCCGAGGATACTTCTACACAATTTGAAAAATCGCCAAACCATGGCCAAAGGGACGAAATAGCGACAATGGAGGCAAAAACCGCGGAGATGGCTGCGGTGGTGGAAAGGGCGGTGGCCACCACCATGGCAGAAGAGGCGGCAGTGGCGGCGGCCAACAACAACTGCTGGCCCAGTGGCAACCGAGGGCACCGTGGGGCAGTGGGTCGGTACCATAGGCCTGGCAATGGCCTTGGGCCGTACTTTCCTGCCCCTATCCATCCGGTAACTGGATTAGGCCCAAGTCTCAGCCAGCGAGCCAGCAACAGCCAAGAATTCTTGGGGCGATGCCGAACCAGTGACAGCAAGCCCACTCGGCAGTGGCGACCCCGACAGACATAAAGGCCGCGATGCATACTCTCATATGACATACACTTATGGACCAAATCCAATTCTGGCCCAACGGCCAGTCACTCGTAGTCAACACGGGATTTTAAAGCCAAATAAAAAATACGGTCTTCACACCCATGTCACCATGTCACCAAGTCACCATTGCCCCGTAATCATGTGTCTGCCCTTAATGACCCGAATCGGAAAATGGCTATGGATGATGAATTAATGCTCTTATTAATAATAAGACATTGGATTTGGTGCCCCGTCCTCCTGATGCTAATGTGATTCGGTCTATGTGGATTTTTTCATAAAGAAAAATCTGATGGTACATTTGAGAGACATAAAACCTGTCTTGTAGGTGATGGGAAGACTCAACAGATTGGTATGAATTGCGGTGAGACTTTCAGTCCGATGGTCAAACCGGCAACTATCCGCACGGTACTCAGTCTCGCTCTTTCGAATGCACGACTGCTTCATCAGCTTGATGTAAAAAATGTCTTCATACACGGAGAACTCAATAAAATAGTGTACATGTATCAGTCCATGGGGTACAGAGACCCTACTTATCCTATCATGTGTGCCTAATGAAGAAATCACTATATGGGCTCAAACAAGCTCCTAGGGTCTGGTACAAGAGGTTTGCAGATTGTTTCACACATTGGGTTTTCTAACAGCAAGTCTGATCATTCTTTATTTATATACCATCAGGGTAATTATATAGCTTACATTATTTTGTATGTGGATAATATTATATTAACTGCCTCATCTGATACTCTTCGTAAGTCTATCATGTCACTTCTTGGCTCTGAGTTTGCAATGAAAGATTTAGGGCCACTAAGTTACTTCTTGGGGATAGTTGTGACACGTCATGCATGTGATTTATTTTTATCCCAAAAGAAGTATGCAAAAGATATTGTTGAACGGGTTGGCATGTCATCATGTAGGCCATCCGTCACTCCGTTGATACTAAACCGAAGTTGAGTGCTTCTTCCAGCAAGCCATATGCCGATCCATCACATTACCGTAGCCTTGTAGGGCCCTGCAATATCTCACATTGACGAGGCCCGACATCTCTTATGTCGTGCAACATGTTTGTCTATTCATGCATTACCCGATGGAGGATCACATACATGCTCTCAAACACATTGTGCTTTATATTCAGGGCACTCTCGATCATGACTTGCATTTATATCCGTCTTCGACAACCACTCTTGTTTCATACACAGATGCCGATTGAGATGGATGTCTAGATACCAGACGTTGCACGTCTAGTTATTGTGTATTTCTTGGTGATAATTTGGTATCTTGGTCCTCAAAATGGCAATCGACCTTGTCCAGATCTAGTGACGAAACAGAATACCGAGGAGTTGTCAATGTGGTGTCTGAATCTTGTTGGCTACGAAACCTTCATTTAGAGCTCCACTGTTCGGTTCCTAAGGCGACATTGGTTTATTGTGATAATGTTAGTGCAATTTATCTATCAGGGAATCCGATTCACCACCAACGCTATATTGAGCTGGATATTCAATTTGTTCGCGAAAAGGTTACTCGTGGACAAGTACGTGTCTTACATGTCCCGTCACGTTATCAGATTACCGATATGTTTATAAAAGTGGTTTTATTTGAAGACTTTTGGGACACTCTCAGCATACGCTGATGTCCCGCTTCGATTCTGAGGACGTGATAGAATAGAAAAATTATATTTAGTTATAATTAAGTATATTCTATATATGATATATATTTTAATTATTAATTATCATAATTATAGCCAACAATTATGATTGTACTTTTAGTATATGTAATGTGACTGATGGAAATAATCAAGGACATTCTTTACTCTATCCTCTCATTGCATTACCTCTCATATTTTCTTGATTTTCCGGCCACCCTTTTGCCGTAACACAACATTTTCCACACCAAGATAATATTTTTCTTGATTTTCCGGCTACCCGTTAACCATTTTCTTGGTTTTCCTGCCACCCTTTTAATTTTGGCAATATTTACCTTTTTTACCCTTAGTTGGGATTCCTAAGTGCAAAATTTAGGTGTAAAGACTTGATCTTTGAGCTTGTTTTAAGCTAATATGCAGTTAAAGATTAGATTTTTAACCATTTTCCTAGTTTTCCTGCCACCCTTTCAATTTAGGTGATATTTACCTTTTTTACCCTTAGTTGGGATTCCTAAGTGCAAAATTTGGGTGTAAAGACTTAATCTTGGAGCTTGTTTTGAGCTAATATGCAGTTAAAGATTAGATTTTTCCATTTGGGTGTGGCTAAATCAGATCATGGAAGTGTTAAACATGCAAGTACATGTCATAATAGGTAAGTTTCATAGTTCTAGTTTTGTGTTCTTGATAATATATATCTGGTGGTGTTTATGGTTTGCTATGGGAGATAGTAATACAGATGAGAAAAGGAAAAGTAGAATGGAAATGGAGAATAATCTTTCCACGGTAACAAATAGATTTTCAAGGGACTTGTTGCATAGATTCATGGGGGGTAGTAGTAGTAGTAGTAGTAGTAGTTCAGCAAAGGTGGAGAAGAAGGAAGAAGAAGATGAAGGTGAAGTAGAGTTAAATCTTGGTTTATCATTAGGAGGTAGATTTGGTGTAGACAAATCTTCTAGTAATAGTAATAAGTTGATAAGGTCATCTTCTGTTGCTTCTTGTTTACCAATAGTTAGAGATGATGATGCTATTGCACCACCACCAGTGTCTAATTATCCTACCTTGGTTAGAACATCTTCTTTGCCTGTGGAAACTGAGGAAGAGTGGAGGAAAAGGAAGGAGTTGCAGACTTTGAGAAGAATGGAAGCTAAGAGGAGAAGATCAGAGAAACATAGAAATTTAAGAGGTGATACAGAAAGTGGAGGAGGAAGTGTTGTTGTTGGTGGTGGTGGTGGTGGAGGAAGTATGGAAGATGAAAAGAGGGAAATTGAGATGAATTTAAGAGGTAGATTGGGTAAAGAACAGTACTTGGCGACCGCGAAAAGATTTGGTTTATCGGTATCGCAAACTTTGGCTGCTGTTGCAAGGCAAGGTGGACTTGCAGGAGGTGGAATTGATTTGACAGTGGGGAAAGGTAAAGGAAGTTATTCAGGCAGTAAAATGCAAGGGCATGGGCAATTGGGGTCACAAGGTTCTGTGGAATCCCAAGGTGGTGGTAGTTCTTCAAGTATGTCTGAATTGGAAAGTAAACTTACACAAGGTACAATTGTTTTTTCAATGTTAACATTCATTATGTATGTGTTCTTTTTTCATTCAATTCTTGAGACTTGATAGCTAGTTGAATTAGAAAATTATAGTACTGCAATAATCTCAAGAAATAGTACTGCAACACAACAAAAAAACTGGAATTAACTACGAACTACGTCGCTATATTGCTCGTAGCTAGCATAATTTTCTGATAATCTGTCGTTAAGTAGGATTAGCAGTGAATTTTTCTGTTTAGTTACAGAATTTATCCGTCTTTATTTCCTTTTTTTTTTAGTTGTAATAAGTGCAGTTTTTTTTTGGGATTGAAATCTTGATAGTTGTGTCGTTTCTCTATCTTCTTGGGTATGGAGTGGTTATCACATGTTGCAGTGAGGGATGCTTAAAGACATGTTATGGTACGAAATCGGTCATTAATGATTACTGCGAGTTATCCGTTGCCAGACATATGGCTTCTTGTTTTTATTTTGTTTTTGTGAGCTGTTGAATGAATCTCATACATTTAGTCAAATCTTGCTGATGAGGTCCCCTCACTTTCAGTGTTTACAAGTTTCTGTGGTGTTGTTCATGTCTTCTGTCTTATTGCCAACCACATTCTTGGTTCTTTTTAAACCCCATTCCCACTGTGCTTTGGGGTGTGACCCAGTGGTCAATGAAGCGGGTGAAAACCATGGGAGTCTAGGCGGTACTTGTGTTGGTGTGAGGTAGCATGTATATTGTGGAATAACCGAAGTACGCACAAACTAACTCAGGCACCACCATAAAATAAGACAATAAAAAGAAACCCACATTGATCCTCCTTTTTCACCTCTCAAGGAATCAACAGTAGTTTCCTATTTCCCTCTTGGTAACTCAAACCTGGAACCTAATGGTTGGAGGTGAAGGTGTTCTATAACTAGGGATGGCAACAGATCGGATCTGGACCGGATCCTATTAGATCCGGACCACATCCTATTAGATCCAGATCTAGATTCGTTTTTCATATTTGGATCCAGATCCATCGGGTCCATAAAAATCAGATCCAAATTCGAATTCATCGGGTCCACGAATCGAATTTGGATCCACATGTAAAAATTTTTGCTAATCTCTTTCGCCAAATATTTGTTTATACTTTTAAAACATGAAGGATTAGTACTAGTGAATACTACTGGATTTCTTTTTATTGAAACATGAAAAGATGAGTATTATTATTTTTTATTGTTGAAAAAAATTACTGGAAGACTAAAGTAGATTATATATGCCAAGCTAAATTAAGATAGTTGTTAAATGTCAAGTAATAAAAGATACAACTTTGCTTGTATGGTGAACCTATAAGATCACCACATTAGTGGCAGATTCATGTCCTATGAAATGAAATAATTTGCATATCCTTTCGTAAGAAATTATTTTGAAGCATCTTTGAATTTGCCAACTTAGCAAAGTTATTAACTTATTCGTAAAATGAAACTACAAAATAATTTACTGATTGATTATGTAATCATTAATGAATAGAAGAATGGGTAAGAAAAAACTTATTCCATCTTTTATGCTTATTCATGTAGTAATGTTACCAGTAGAAAAAATAAATAAAATTAATTAATAGGTTATGGATATATTTAATAAAAAACGGATTCACGGGTCAAATCTGGACCGGATACGGATCTCAAATACAAGATCCAGATCCAGATCCGATCTGTCAGAAACGGATCCGGGTCCGAATCGTATCCGTCGGGTCCAAATTTTGAAGATCCATATCCTATAAAACGGATCTAGATCCACGGATCCGGACCGGGTTCAGGATCCACTATAATCTCTATCTATAACTAATTAGACGACCCTCTGTTGACACCACATTCGTGATTTAAAATTGTGGTACTGCACTTCCTTATACTTTTAGCACCTCGAAAATGTTATGCTAGACTATTTAGAGGCACTTTGACTGATTGTCAGTGTCAAGTGTTGTAGTTGTGCTAGATGGTTGATAAGGTTATCTAGGTGCCTTTGGGAACTTTCTTTTGTTGCCACATCCTCAGAAGTCACAATTGCAGAAAGAAATGTATGAGCTAAAATTGTTGGTGCCATTGTTTGAGCAAAAGATCCCGTGACGTAAAATACCTTCTTAATCTTCAAATGCTTGCTTTGATTTCAACTCCTGTAAGTCAGAAATAATATAATGCACTCCTAGGGAGTTTCTTTCTGGTAGTATTATATGAAGACTAAAACTGATATCCTTTTTGCAGAAAACTAGAGATTCATTCATGTCTTTCCCACAAAATAATTAACCAGAGTTCACTACTTCCAATTACACAGCAAGGAGGAGAAGACTCGACCGTTATTAGCTTTAGACTTGGAAACCAAACTAGCTCATTGATTTCCGGCTACTTCGCAGAATTAAATCAAAAACATTTCATTCTTTTATTGGAAGATAAAATAAAAGAGATGTTTGATTTAGTGGTAGCATTAGTTAAACTAACAGATCTCTCATTTTCCTTCTCTTCACCCAAGGAGTTAATCATGTGTGATTAAAGCCTGATTAATTTTAGAACTCATGGTTTCAAATGCTTGCTCTAATTGTGCTACTTCAAGATAAGCAACAATCTTTTCAATAAGTCCTCTTTGTGAATTACCTATTGGGCAATCAAGATTGCCTCAGTCTCTCCTTTTGTTACCTTTGGTCGTGGTCCTTGTGATAGCATGGATTAGTGGCCAGGGAGATCTATCTGCTCCTACTTATGCAGCTATGTGGATTCTCTGTATCACAATTTTCTGAATCTCTCACAGATGTAGATTTGATTTGCTAATTGATCATATGGACCTTTGTTGTTAGATAGGAGTTTACGTTGGATGCCCCTTTTACTTTCGAGCTCTTTTACTCTTTAATGTCCAAACATGTTGGCCTCTATCTCCAATAAGGATTTCTAACATCCATATTCTTCATGAGTTGTTATCATTCACTTTTCGGGAAGCTCCTCATACCGCAGTCATGTGCAAGATGTGAACCAATAACCTTCTTGGAAGACTTCTTTGATGATGATTGTCTACTAGAATCGGATATCCCGTGTAGAGGTGGCAGTGACTTTTAATAGATACAGTAACATTTATCCTATTCCTAAATGGAAGTAGACTGAAAATCCTCTTTCACACATCCTATTCTTAAATGAAGTCCGACTATATAGATGAGGAAATTCAATTGCTTTAACAGTACCCTCAATGGAAGTAGACTATTTATCCTATTCCTAAATGGAAGTAAGACTTTAAAATCCTCTTTGACCCACTTGTGGGATTACACTAGATATGTTGTTGTAGTTCAGCTGCTTAGGTATGTTATCCTAAGTTTGCTGACCTTGGATGTTTGTAGTTGTAACATCAAATATAATTAGTAAATGGTTGGTTTAGTTAAAGAATGTTGAATATGCTTTCGACTATTTACTACGCGAAAGGAGTTCATTCGCGAAATATGTACATATTGATCGTCTCTAGAGAATATTAGATCATTAACTTGTTTTTGGAGTTTACAGTGTTAAGGAAAGAAAGAAAAAGATGCAGTGTAAATATGATATCTGCTTTTTTATCTTTCTTCCATTTATCATCTCTGCCCATATCTTTAGAACCCTGATGAATTCCGGCTACAGGGTCTGGCGAGCTAAGCCCCGCCATTGTCCAATCATTACAAGGAGGTGGGAGTCAAGATGTTGGTTCGTCTGGGTCAAAAATAAGAGAGACCGGAAGCAGAATGTCAGGAGGTGACATGGACAGTCCATCTAAGAGGCTCGAGGCAGCAAAAAATCGGGCAAAGGAAACTGGAGCAAACACGTTAGAAAATATGCCATGCGTTTTCACGAAAGGAGATGGTCCTAATGGTAGAAGAGTAGATGGAATTTTATACAGGTACGGCAAAGGAGAGGAAGTAAGAATTATGTGTGTCTGTCATGGTAGTTTTCACTCACCAGCCGAGTTTGTCAAGCATGCTGGACGAACCGACGTTGCTCACCCTCTCAAGCATATAGTCATAAACCCCAATGCTTCTCCCTTGCTGTGACTGATTCAATAGGGTTTCAGAGGAAGAGGATATCGCAGAACACATTGTGCAAAGCAGTAAGAACTTTTTCCATTTTCCATTTTCCATTTTTTTCCATTTTCCATTTTTGTTTATTTGATTCCTCTTTGTTAAGAGTGAGATATATGTATCGACTCGTGCACATCTTGGAGGGATACTGGACTAAAGAGAAGAGTTTTGTATGTACATTAGGAAATTCAGAGGAATGAATCTTGAATGATATCATGGTCCATCTTACTGTGGACCCTTTTGAACCTTACGACATGTTAGCTTTGCTTTAAACTGTACATATATTGCATAGTCAAATTTTTATCCAAATGTGCTATCATGGTTTCTGTATATTGAAAATGTGATCTGCTATGCTGCACTTAAAGACTCATTTGATTTAGAGGCTTTATGTTCTGGGGACCATATTGCATGATTGCATCATTGTGCTGTTGGGGGAAACAAAGAGTGTGTGTTGGCTGCAATTATAGGTGGTCCTTGAATTGAATGTGTTCATGATATGGATTAGGAACGTGTGGATGATTTCTGATTTGTTTTCCTCATATAGATTATTAATAAATAGAGCGTTGGTTGTAACTCATTTTTAACTTGCGAGGCGAGGTTTGTCCAAGACTATTTAAGGAGACCAAATATTCTACATCAAGGTTGTCCAAGACCGTTTAAGGTGATCAAATATTCCACACAACATTCATGTGAGACAACTCAACACCACCACTCATGCATAAGCTTGTCAATTGGAGCGTAGAGAACATAGTATAGGGGTTACCATCGATAAACCAAGAACTAGGATGGCTTGGCTCTTATAATGTTAAGAAAAATGACACCATTGGGTCTAATTTATCTTCAGAAATTAGCTAATGAGGTGAGAATATCCAAGAACACACAAAAAGCGTTCATGAGGAATGAATTATTCAAGAATATATAAAAAGCGGTCGCGGAATCCAAATATTACGCATTCCACCTATGTGGGACCACTCAACATAGATAATGATAATAATTGGATTTATATACCAGCCATAGTAAATCGTGTCTTTTAAGGAATGTAATCTAGAAAGGCATATTTAACCGTGAGTGTAGAACAGTGTAAATTTCATTGATTGGAGTTCTCTTTTTAATGCAATATATATATATATATATATTGTACAATTGTAGTCCTAATGAAATTAGGATTTCTATTTTACATTAATTACACTAAAATATTAATTACAGAATATATTGTGAATATATGGAATATATAAACTATCACACCCCTCTCAGTCGGAGCGGGAGGAAGCCGACGCTGAGACTGGATCTGAAGATAATGAACAACTGTCGAAGAAGTCCCTTAGTGAATATAGCTGCGTACTGATAGGAAGATGAAACATGCAACACCCTAACATGACCCATGACAACCTTCTCACGTACAAAGTGAATATCCATCTCAATATGCTTGGTTCGTTGATGCTGAACCGGGTTATGAGACAAGTAGACGACAGATATGTTGTCACAGTAGACCAAAGATGCCTTACGTAAGGGACACTGAAGCTCAAGAAGTAAATTTTGAAGCCAACACAGCTCGGCAACGACGTTCGCAGCGCCTCTATATTCTATTTCTGCACTCGAACGAGAGAGAATGACCTGTCGTTTGGCAGACCACGAAATAATGTTATCTCCCAAAAATACATAATATTCGGAAGTGGAGCGACGTGTGTCTGGACAACCTGCCCAATCGACGTCCGTGTATGATAACAACCGAGTCGGTGCAGGTGGGTAGAGATGGAGCCCATAGTCAAGAGTACCCTTAACGTACCGAATGATATACTTAAAGAGCAGTAAAGTGAGGCTCCATAAGAGCGTGTATGAACAAGCACACCTGCTGCATGTCATATGCAATGTCGGGTCTGGTGAATGTAAGGTACTGAAGGGCACCGGCGAGACTCCTATAAAGAGAGGGATCGAGGACTGGATCCTCGTCATCTACACATGAGTTTCGATTTATAGTTGACATGAGTGGGTATGATCTTGCAGTTCGCCATTTTGGCCCTGTAAACAATCTCTTTTGCATACTTACGTTGACACAGAAAGATGGATTGCGGTGATCGGGTCACTGATATCCCCAAAAAGTAACTTAACTTACCCAAGTCGATCATAACAAATTCGGACTTGAGTAGAGCAATGATCTCGTGCTTCAGGCCATCTGAAGAAGTCGTCAGAACAATATCATCCACATATAACAAAAGGTAAGCGGTGTCAGTACCTCGATGAAAAATGAATGATCACTTCTGCTGCACACGAATTTGATATGTATGATGTAAGTAGCAAACCGTTCATACCAAGCCCTGGGGGCTTGTTTCAACCCATATAACGACTTACGAAGACGACAAACATGATGGGGAGCCTCCAGATGCACAAATCCTGGCGGTTGATGCATATAAGTAATTTCTTTTAAGTCCCCATGTAAGAAGGCATTCTTCACATCAAGCTGGTGAATATGCCAATTCTTCTCCATAGCTATGCTCAAAACCGTGCGGATGGTAGCTGGCTTAACCACCGGACTGAAAGTCTCACCACAATCAACACCCTTTTGTTGCCTTGTGCCATTTGCCACAAGTCTAGCCTTGTGATGTTCAAGGGCACCATTATCTATGAACTTATGATGAAATTGTTGAGTTATGGAGCCTAATTCATCGGCGACACTATGAAGACCCTACATAGAGTGTGGAACGCTGATCAATTTGAGGGTTGGAAAAGGGGTGGTAAACCCCCCTCCCGGGGTAGTAGGGGGCGGAGCCCCCTGCAAATTTTATAATGTAAGATTATTTAGTGGATGTTATTTCGGGCATGTATTATGTTTGCCCTAGTTTTCGCTATATATAGACTAGGGCGCAATTTTTCTCTTTGGGGTCGAGCAAGAGAGAAAGAGAGAATTGTAAACTCAAACTCCATATTTGATTATAGTAAAATCTGCAGCGACAAAGTGGACGTAGCTTTCGCATTGGGAGTGAACCACTATAAATCTATGTGTTATTTGTTCTTCGCTTATCAAGAGCGACATGTTGTGTTGCGATTCAGAAAACGATGGGAGGCGAAGATGGTTCGGCGCACGGCATCGGGAAATTCGATGGTACGAATTTTGTGTTTTCGAGAATGCAGATTGAGGATTATTTGTACGGCAGAAAGCTTCATCAAACGCCGAGTCCGAAGCCAGAGGAGATGGATGATGCAGAGTGGATTCTTCTTGACAGACAGATTCTGGGAGTCATTCAATTGACGCTTTCGAAGAATGTTGCTCACAACGTGGCGAAGGAGAAGACCACCACTAGCATGAAGAAGGTTCTGTCCGAGATGTATGAGAAACATTCGGCAAACAATAAGGTATTTCTCATGAAGAAACTCTTTCATCTAAAGATGGAGGAAGGTGCTCCCGTTGCAACGCACATGAATGAATTCAACACGATTGTCAATCAATTGTCATCTGTTGCAATCGAGTTTGACGATGAAGTACAAGCCCTAATTTTTGTTGGCATCTCTACCGAATAGTTGGGAGCCGATGAGAGCAGCGGTTAGCAATTCTGTTAGTAGTGATAAATTGAAATTCAATGTCGTTAGAGATCGTATCCTTGCTAATGAGGTTCAAATGATAGATTTTGGTGAGTCATCGATGAGTTCTGCTTTGAATGTTGAGAACAGAGACATAAATTATGACATAAACTACAATCGAAATATGGGCAAGTCGAAGTCAAGGAATGGCAGGGGTCAATCCAGATGAATACTTGAGTGTTGGAATTGTGGAAAACCGGGTCACATCAAGAAGAATTGCAGGGCACCGAAGGAGAACAACAAAGGGGTGGAATCAATGCTGCCACTGAAGTAATTGGTGATACGTTGTTGTTGTATGTTGACAACCCGATCGACTCTTGGGTGCTTGACTCAGGAGCGTCTTTCCACACAACCCCACATCGTGATATAATGATGAATTATGTTGCTGGGAATCGCGGAAAAGTCTATTTGGCAGATGGTAAGCCTTTAGACATTAATTTAAAGATATCAAATGGAAACGTGTGGAAGATCACGAAGGTCAGACATGTACCGAAGCTGATACGTAATTTGATATCAATGAGTCAACTTGATTATGAGGGACATGATCTTAACTTTGGTAATGGGTCCTGGGTCCTGGGTCCTGGAAGGTGACGAAAGGTGCTATGGTGGTTGGTCAAGGTAAGAAAACTGGTACTATTTTATATGACGACGAGTTGTCGTGATACATTTGCTGCTGTTGACAACACCAAAGAGAAAAAGCTGTGGCATTGGAGGCTGGGGCATATGAGCGAGAAAATGATGAAGCTTCTGGTGACTAACGACATGATTCCGGAGTTGAAGTCGATGGATCATCATATGTGTGAGAGCTGCATTCTAAAAAAAAGAGGCGAGTAAGTTTTTCAAATGCATGTAGAGAATTGAAAGCTAAGAAGCTTGAATTGATCCACACTGACGTGTGGGGACCTGCTACTGTCCCCTCACTCGGAGGATCACATTACTACGTGACCTTTATTGATGATTCAATCAGGAAACTATGGGTCTATTTTATGAAAAATAAATCCGACGTATTCACTGTCTTTAAAAGGTGGAAAGTTATGGTCGAGAATGAGACAAACCTCAAGTTGAGGAGCCTGAGGTTCGACAACGATGGAGAATACATTGATGGTGACTTCAAACAATATTGTTTTGATAATGAGATCAAGATGGTGAAGACTATTCCTGGGATGCCCTAACAAAATGGAATAGCGGAAAGGATGAATCGAACATTGAACGAGCGTGCACGGAGCATGACAATACACGCTGGAGTACCCAAGATATTCTGGGCAGATGCAATTAATACCGCAACCTTCTTGATTAACAGAGGATCGTCTGTTCCTTTGGGTTTTAAAATTTCAGAAGAGGCTTGGAATGAAAAAAAGGTAAATCTTTCTTTTCTAAAAGTGTTTGGTTGCTTATCCTATGTTCATATTGATGCTACTGCTAGAAGTAAACTTGATTCGAAATCTAATAAGTGTTATTTTATTGGCTATGGTGACACCGAGTTTGGTTATCGATTATGGGATGACCAAAATCGGAAGATCATTCGAAGCAGAGATATCGTCTTCACTGAACATGTGTTGTACAAGGACAAGTTGCGGGAGAGTTTAGAATCTAAGAATAAGGAATCGGAAACAATTGATTTGAGAGACTTCTCGGCACCCGAGCTACAACAAGGTACTGTTGCGGCAGAGGAACAAGCAGCACTAGGAGAAAGCCGACAAGCCAGTGATGGCGAGGTTGATAAAAATGATGATTCTGAAACAAATCAGCAGACGCTGATCACAGAATTACGCAGATCATCCAGGATCAGGAAGCCGGTTCACAGGTTCTCTCCGTCCCTCAACTACATTCTACTCACTAACAGAGGGGAGCCGAAATGTTACGAAGAAGCGACGCAAGTTGATGAATCGATCAAGTGGGAGCTGACAATGAAATATGAGATGGACTTACTGTTGTCAAATCATACATGTGAGTTAGCTAAGTTACCAGAGGAGAAGAAGGCATTGCAGAACAAATGGATTTACCGGATAAAGGAAAAACACAATGTAAGTAAGCACTATAAAGCAAGGCTGGTTGTGAAGGGATTTCAACAGAAAGAAGGCATTGACTACACAGAGATCTTCTCTCTCGTAGTCAAGTTGGTGACAATCAGAACTGTTCTTGGGCTGGTAGCAAAGGAAGATCTGCATCTTCAACAGATGGATGTGAAAACTGATTTTCTTCACGGTGACTTAGAAGAGGAAATCTACATAAAGCAACCTGAGGGATTTGAGGTCAAAGGGAAAGAAAAGCTGGTGTGCAAGCTTCAAAAGAGCATGTACGGACTGAAACAGGCTCCAAGACAGTGGTATAAGAAGTTTGACAACTTTATGAAGAAAGCCGAATTCCTAAGGTGCAAAGCAGATCACTATTGTTACTTCAAGAGATTTGAAGACTCCTACATGATACTACTCATTTATGTTGACGACATGCTAATCGTAGGAGCAGACCTACATGAGATTGATAGGCTGAAGAAGTTGTCAGAAGAATTTACAATGAAGGATTTGGGAGCCACAAACCAAATTCTCGGGATGAGAATCATCAGAAGTAAGGAGGGACTCAAGCTCTCACAAGAAAAATACGTGAAGAAGGTTCTTAAGAGGTTCAACATGGATGATGCCAAGCCAACCAGTACTCCCTTGGCTGGACACTTTCGTTTGTTAATGGATCAGTCGCCTGTGATCGAGGACGAGAAGGAGCATATGGACAAGGTACCTTATGCCTATGCTATTGACAGTCTTATGTACGCAATGGTATGTACGAGGCCAGACATTGCACATGCAGTGGGAGTTGTTAGCGGGTTTATGAGCAATCCGGGAAAGCAACACTAGGAGGATGTGAAGTGGATTTTCAGATATCTGAAAGGCAACTCAAGTTCAGTGTTGTGTTATTGAAAGTCAGAGACAGGATTGTATGCATATGTTGATGCTGACAATGGTGGTGATGTTGGTAGCAGAAAGAGCACATCTGATTATGTTTACACCTTCGGAGGTACTGCGATTTGCTGGGTTTCAAAGTTGCAGAAGATAGTAGCTCTCTAGCTGTAAGGCTGAGTATGTTGCCGTGACGGAAAGGAGATGATGTGGCTACAATCTTTTCTGTGGGAATTGGACCTGGACCACGAGGGGAGTGTGTTATACTGTGATAGCCAGAGTGCCATTCATTTGGCAAAGAACCCGGTCTACCATGATCGCATGAAACACGTACAACTCCGGTACCATTTTATCAGATCAGCTTTGGAAGATGGAGTATTAGTGCTTGAAGATCCAGGGAGTTAGAATCCAGCAGACATGCTGATGAAGGCCGTGCCGAATGATAAAACTTCAGTCGGACTTTTTGGATGAGGATCGGAGTGAAAATTTTATAATGTAAGATTATTTAGTGGAGGTTATTTTGGAAATTTCGGGCTTGTATTATGTTCGCCCTAGTTTTCGTTATATATAGACTAGGACGCCGTTTGTTCTCTTTGGGGTCGAGCAAGAGAGAATTGTAAACTCACTCCCTATTTGATTATAGTAAAATCTGCAGCGGCAAAGTGGACATAGCTTTCGCATTGAGAGTGAACCACTATAGATCTGTGTGTTATTTGTTATTCGCTAATTTACTGTTTTATGATTAGGTAGGATTTGAGACTCAAATCCTAACAGAAATAGCCACATACAACAGATTACATTCACCCCCTCAGGTCGCGGAACAAGATCTCAAGTGCATTGTGAAGTAAGCGCATTAAACTCCTCACGTATAACCGCATTCCAATTTGGGTCAAGTTTGGCTAAGGTTGGGTTTTTAGGTAGCAATGAGATGGTTTGAGTGGACAAATTAAAGTGGACATATGGTTTGAAAATCCTGTGTTGTGCACGGATTTCCATACGGTGGGTTGGGGGCTGGATCGGGGACAATGTGGCGGTAGGTGGGGGTTACGGGTTGGGTTGGGTAGTGGCAGAACTCGGCAGTGATGGGTTGGGCTGTGCAATGGTGGTATTGGGCTGGGCAATGGCGGTAATGGGCGATGGAGCAGTGCGGGTCATACTGGGTGTCGTGTGTGGGGCCGATGGGATGAGTGACATGGCAATGGGGTCCATAACTGGGGCAATGGGTGACGGGTTGGTATTTGACCAATATAGTGCGTTTTGAAGTAGAGGGGAGGTGTCCTAGTCATCAAGGAAATCATAATCAGTATCTAAATTTTTAATGTTGGCAAACGGGAAAACGTTCTCATCAAACGTGACATGACGAGAGACTAGGATTTTGCCTGTGGATAACTCATAGCACAAGTACCCCCTATGGTTCGATGGGAAACCTAGAAAGACGCAAGGAGTGGAGCGAGGTGCTAATTTGTGAGGGACAGTGGATACAAGATTTGGGTAACAAAGACAATCGAAAATTCAAAAGTGATTGTAGGAAGGGATCCGAGGGAAGAGGATTTCAGTGGGTGTCCTATTTTGGATCGTACGGGTAGTTAAGATGTTAAGAATGTGTTCTACCATTTTTAATGCATAAACCCACAAGGTAGGGGGAGAGACGCATGAAAAAGAAGTGTATGAATCATATTGTTAATGGTGCGGAGATTTCTTTCGACTTTATCATTTTGAGGGGAAGTATGAGGGTAGGAGAAATGAAAAATCATGCCATTAGCCGCACAAAAATTATGAAAAAGAGAGTTATTGAACTTACGACCATTATCACATTAAAACGTTTTGATGTCTTTTTCAAATTGCGTTTTAACAAATGTACGAAATTCAAGGAATTTGGAGAAAACTTGAGACTTAAGTTTAAGTGGATAGACCCAAAGGAAGTGAGAAAAGTCATCCAATAATACCAAATAATATTTATGACCTAGGTTGCTAGTTATATGAGATGTCCATAAATCTGCATGAATAATATCAAAGGGAGAGAAAGAAATACTTAAAGAAGACGTAAATGGAAGTCTAACATGTTTCCCTAGATGACAAGATAAGCAACTATGGAAAAGTTTCCCTTTATTACAATGAATAAAAACACGAGCTCCCGGATGACCGAGTTTACTATGCCACGTTGATGGAGATATTGTAGCTAAAGCGGTGGGTGGAGTGACACGGGTAACGAACGTAGATAGGAAAGGATATAGGTCCCCCACACTATTGCATTTCGTAAGAAGTCTTTCCGTACGTAGGCCTTTCACAAAAAAACCAAACGGGTCAAAATCAATGGATACAAAATTATCAGTAGCAAATTTTCTAACAGAGATTAGGTTTTTGATAATGTTAGGGATATATAGGACGCGTTTAAGGGAGTAGTGGGGTTGCAGTGGTGGAGTTAGAGTATGGCAAAACCCTTGAATTGAAATGCGATGATAATTTTCGATCATAATAAATTGAAGAGTATTTAAATTGCGTAGTTGAAGAAGATTACCAGAATTGTTGGTGAGGTGAGACGTGGCGCCCGTATCCATATACCACGCATCACCGGGCTGCTGAATTTTTAAAAAACCGAAAGCATGGCTCAAATCCGTTGGATTGAGGCTGGACGACTGCTGTTGGGCCGCCGTGTAGTGGGCCTGGTGGCTGGGAAGAGGTTCGGTGGTGCTGGGCCGCTGTGTATTGGGCCTCGGCGGTGCCCACTATGGCTGTTGGGCCTGGCCTGGAAAGGGGCTGGTCGATTGGGCCTAATGCCCGAACGATTTCCAAGGACGTGGGCTAGCCTACTATGTTGGGTACTGGGCCTGCGGCTGATTATTTGTGACGCCGAGTGTTGAGGAAGAGGAAGCGGGGGAAGCTATGTGGACCGCGGGGGACGCCATGAGGGTATCCGAAATTTAGTAGAGAAATAAAAGGGTGTAAACGAAAAGACGAAGCCGTAGAAGAGGGCTCTTCTTTCGTGGAGAAGAATAATACTAATCTTATCCTTTATTCTTTACCAAGATGGATCGTTACCAAAAAGTGGAGAAGCAAAGGGTCGAGACACCTATTGATGAGATGCGCAGCTACATCACCTATGCTATGACCTTGCTTCAGGAGAAAGAATCAGAGGAGATTGTGTTTAAGAGAAGAATTGTAGATAGGTGAGCCACGTTGTGACAATTGTATAGATTGTGTTTAAGAGGAGAATTGTATATCATAGTGATAATTGTGGAATTGATTAAGAGGAGATTTGTAGATAGGTGAGCCATAACCAAGACGTTGAGAAGACTTATTATACGGTACAAGGGGTTTGAGAGGATGCTAGGGTTTTGACTTCTAATACCATGTAGAATAGTGTAAATCTCCTTGATTGTAGTTCTCTTATTGATGCAATATATATAGTGTATAATTGTAATCCTAATGGAATTAAAATTTTCATTTTACATTAATTATACTAAAATATTAATTACAAAATATATTGTAAATATATGGAATATATTCACGAGATGCAAAGTGAAGTTCTAATAGAGGAGCAAATGAGTTTATATCTTGAATGAAGAAAAAACTACATTTATTCGACATATGACTTACTATTGGAGATCTTGTATAATCTTCTAGTTATAACTTTTGGTTTCAACAGAGGAGCAAACGAGTTATATCTTGAATTGCAGAAAGAATAATACTACATTTGTTTGACATATGATTAACTATCGGAGATATTGTATAATTTTCTAATTAGCTTTAATTTTAAAGTTGGATAATTCTTGATATTCTTGTTTCTCAAATTCACGTGAAACATAGATGTATCCAGTTTTTTATCCTTCATTTTGTTGAGGATATGGGCAAACACAATCTCCCGAGTTAGCTTTTTTAGTACTAGCTTCTTATTACTATTAAGGAAAAAGGGTAAATATATCCCTCAACTTTGCGATTTAGAGCAAATATAGTTAAAATAAATGTTGCATATATACCCCCACCGTGACAAAAATAGCTCAAATATATCCTTTTCGCAGATGACGATTTTTAAAAAAAATCATATAGCTTGTTTTTAATTAAAAAACTATCATGTGGCTTTAAAAAAATAAGTCCACCCATTTTTCTAGTAGACTTATTTTTAAACCCACGTGGTAATTTTATTTGTTGGGTCAAGTCTGATTTGTTTTAAAATATGGATAAACTTGGTTTTTTTTAAAAAGCAACGGAGATTTTTTCTAAACGAATCAAACAACCTATCTAGAAAAAAATTGTCACATGTTTTAAAAAATAAGTCTACTAAAAGAATGTGTAGACTTATTTTTTAGTTAAAAAACAAGTTAAATGATTTTAAAAAAAAATTCGCCAGCAAAAGGGTATATTTGTGCCACTTGTGTAACGACAGGGGTATTTATGTACCACTTTTTAATGGAAGGGTATATTTGAGGGTTGCTCGGATTGGTTTTGTTTTGTTAAAACTTTGATCCTATAGTTGCATGAAATTATGTTCCTGACCTTCCAACTTTAGAAAATTTCTTTCTGATACTACAATTTTTATAGATGTACTCTTTTATACGTGTTTGCCCCAAGAGGTATGCAAGTTCAAAAATCTCGAACAAGTATTATAGTTAAACCAGGAGGGACACGTACCCTAAAGTTACGTGGAAGAACAAGGGAAGCCCCTGTTGGATTACAATGGTGCAGGAAACGGAAATAAGTAACTGTTAAGAATTACAACACAATGAAATTACAACAAACTGAATTTCAATGAACTGGAACAAGAAACTGGAACAGTTTTGATATGCTGAGTCGAGTGATCACACTCTGTCTTTAAGACAAGATTTCCCCGTATGTATCATTTCTACGTTCTGGACAATTGTCTCCCAAGATAAAATAGCAAATGAACAAATGAGCAAAGGAAACTCAAGTGTTACCTTGAAGAATTTTGAGTAATGAAATGATGTTGGAAGTAGTAGGAAGAAACTGATTTCGTTTGTGTGTTCTGTGTGTCTCAACAGTTGTGCAAAGGCCTCATTATATAATTGAAGGAGAAGACTTACCAATTGCCCACATAATTGCTGTTACTGGCCAAGTAATGGCAATTATGGAGGTAGTAATTCACCAAAATAAATGGTGAATTGATGTGTAACAGATTAGCCTTTAGGGAGAGTTATTCACCCCTTGGGGTCCCAAACCCCAAGCCAACTTTAAGACTTATAAACTAAACAAATCCTTCTTCCCCCACCGATGAGGGAGGATTGGTCTTTACCACCTTTTTCCATGCTTCAAACACCTCACTTCGTGGACCAATATCTCTTTCATTTCTTAACGAAATTTGACGATCCTTGGCCCTATGGTCATCTACTTACTTAGTAGATTATGCACGTGTGAAGAACCGGATTCTCCAACATGCAGAACACTAGTGTTTAAGTCATTAAAGATGGTTGGACGCAACTCCCGCCAAAGGCAAATTTCCAACAATCCCCTCTTGAAAGTGATTTTAGCGCACTCAAATGGTGCCTTTTCCTTTCCAGCAATATTTCAGCGGACCGATGTTGCATAAGGAGAGGTAGCTTCAGCTTTGAACCGTCCATAGTTAAATACCATCGGACTTACTTACTGCGCGGTGAACGTGATGTCTTGAACCGTCAGTGTTTAATGTAAGCCAAGTCAATAGTACCAATACAACAAATTCCCTTACTCTCTTCTTCGTTATGTTTTGTCCGTGGACAACTTCTTGAATTCTTAAGTGCGTTCATTTGAGGCGGCCTGTCCTCGCACTTAAATAGGTGGTCTCCTACAAGGTATCCTGCTATACCCTACTTCACAAGTGTTAGGAACCATTAAAAGTTCCCCCAAACCTAACCTCAACTGTTGAGGATCATTAAAGGTTTTGAAAACTTAACCTTTATCCATACTGCAGATAACACTTAACGTCTATTGCTGGAACGACTTTGGATTTGGTGTTTCTTTACAGAAATCACTATCCGAAGTGCTCATGCTTCCACTGAAGCGATCAACTGAACCTTTACAGCTTAGTTTTCCCATTGAACCAAATTCCTAGGATCTCCAGTCAGTAAGGTTGGGTTACCACCGTATTGGTCCTTATACTTTGGGTTTTAAGCCCATTCCCGTAGACAGGCATAACATCTGATCCTTGGGTAAGCCCTTTGTCAGCGGGTCTGCTATATTATCCTTTGACTTTATGTAATCAATGGATATTATACCCATGGTGATCAACTGCCTAACGGTCTTATGCCTCCGTCGAATATGACGAGACTTGCCGTTATACATAGCATTTCGTGCCCTTCTTAGAGCCGACTGGCTATCGCAGCGGATCATTATAGAAGGTACGTGTTTGTTCCAACACGGAACATCCTATAAGAAGTCATGAAGCCACTCAACTTCTTCTCCTTCTTTGTCTAAAGCGATAAACTCCAATTCTATTGTAGATCGGGCGATGCAAGTTTACTTAGAGGATTTCCAAGACACAGCCCCACCACCAATTGTAAATACATACCCACTGGTGGACTTGGTGTTCTCTATATCAGATATCCAGTTTGCATCACTGTACCCCTCTAGTACAACTGGATATCTCGAATAATGTAACCTGAAAGTTAACGTGTGTTTCAGGTATTGTAATACCCGATTCAACGCCTTCCAGTGATCATCACTCGGATTACGGGTAAACCTAGCCAACTTATTAACTGCATAAGCAATATCAGGTCGGGTGCAATTTGTTATATACATCAAACTACCGATCACCTGTGTATATCGTTCCTGGTATATGGGTGCACCATGATTTTTATCAAGCTTTTGATTTGTATCCATTGGTGACTTTATCGGTGAACTGTCAAACATCTCGAACTTTCTCAAAACATCCTCGATGTAGTGAGACTGAGATAAGACCAGTCCGTCAGATGTCTTAGAGATTTTTATCCCTAAGATGACATTTGCGATACCCATATCCTTCATGTCGAAGCATTGTTTCAACATGTTCTTAGTCTTTAGGATTATCCTAGGACTGCTTCCTGTGATCAACAAGTCATCTACGTACAAGCATATCATGACGAATGAGTCAGAGTTACCTTTTGTGTAGACACATTTATCACACTTATTAATGGAGAAACCCTTTGATAGTAAAGTACTATCAAACTTTTCGTGCCATTGTTTCGGGGCTTGTTTCAGCCCGTACAGAGATTTGACAAGCTGACAGACTTTCTTCTCTTGCCCTTGAACCACATACCCCTCGGGTTGGTCCATATAAATTTCTTCTTCAAATCACCATTTAGGAAGGCTGTCTTGACATCCATTTGATGTATCTCAAGGTCACGCAAAGCTGCGATCGCAATGAATACCCGTAAGGATGTCATCCGAGATACTGTGGAGTACGTGTCAAAGTAGTCAAGACCTTCTTTTTGCCGATAGCCCTTGACTACCAACCTGGCCTTGTACTTATCTATAGACCCATCTGCGTTATACTTCCGTTTGAGTATCCATTTACACCCCAACTGTTTATTTCCCGGAGGAAGATCAACCAACTCCCAAGTATGGTTATGCAGAATGAAGCCTATTTCACTCTCAATAGCTTCTTTCCAGAGTGGTGCCTCTGGAGTTGACAATGCTTCAGCAATTGTCCTCGGTTAATCATTAACCATATAAGCTACAAAGTCGGGATCGAAGGATTTATCCTTCCTGACCCTTTTACTTCGCCTTAGTTCCATCTCTGGAGTCTCTACGTTCTGAGAATCTGGAACACTATATTTCGGATATTCAGCCACCTCGAGATCCACTAGATCTGAACCATCTAGATCCGGGCCGTCAACGACTCCCGGTTCTTGAGAGCTTTGTTCATAACTTCGTTTGCGAGAGGTTATGTCTTTTTCCTTTCTAGGAAATGTACTTGATTGTACCCTGGTGGATATCTGGAATATCTGACTTATGCACTAAGAAGCGATAAGAACTACTATTATTTGCATATCCGATGAATATGCAATCTACAGTCTTAGGCCCAATCTTGACCTGTTTTGGCTTGGGTACTTTAACCATTGCCAAACAACCTCACACCTTTAAATATTTATAGGTGAGTTTCTTTCCCTTCCATGATTCATATGGAGTTTTGTCCTTACTCTTATGTGGGACTCTGTTAAGAATCGCATTAGCGGTAAGGACGGCTTCTCCCCACATGCTTTGGGGAAGACCAGAATTGATGAGCAAGGCATTCATCATTTCCTTCAATGTGCGGTTCTTATGTTCCGTCACACCATTTTATTGAGGTGAGTATGGAGCCGTCGTTTGATGAACAATGCCTGATTGGGCACAATATTCCTCAAATGGCGCTACGTATTCTCCCTCACTATCGCTACGAATGGATTTAATCCGTAGGCTTAGTTGGTTCTCAACTTTTGCTTTGTAACGTCGGAACGCTTCAAAGGCTTCATCTTTACTTTTCAACAAGTAAAGGTAACAATACCTTGTGCTATCATCAATGAATGTCACAAAGTACTTGTTCCCCCCTCTAGTTTGTGCGAACTTCAAATCACATATATATGTGTGAATAAGTTCTAGAGGAGCGGTATTCCTTTCGACGGATCGAAAAGAAAGCTTGGTGAGTTTTGCCTCTACGCACACCTCACCCTTATGTTGAAGGTTTACGTCGATAGACGGAAACAACTCCAACTTTACCAACCGTTGGATGGACTTGTAATTAACGTGTCCTAATCTATGATGCCATAAATTAGAAGACTCAAGAAAATAAGAAGAAGGTTCAACTTTATTACTTGGACGCATTACAGACATGCCATTAACTTTGCAGAGGCCTTCACAGACGAAGCCTCTCCCCACAAAAGTGACATTCTTAGTGAGTACAAACTTATTGGATTCAAACACTAGCTTAAAACCAGCATTAACCAATAAAGGTCCTGAAATTAAATTTCTCCTAATCTCAGGGACGTGCATCACTTCCTTCAGAGTGAGCTCCTTTCCAGAAGTCATCTTCAGGGCCACCTTTTCTACCCCCAGTACGTCAGACGAATCGTTGTTGCCTATGAACAACTTCTTGTCGTTGACCGGTGTATACGTAGAGAAGGCATTTCTGTTGGAACAGATGTGTCTGGTAGCACTTGTGTCCATCCACCACTGCATAGGATTCTCAACCAGGTTTGCTTCAAGCACCACTGCTGAGAACTCCTCAATCATGTCATCCAGGAGCGTTTCCTTGACGACGTTAGGATGCGCCTTGCCTTTAGCCTTGGCTTTCTGTTGTTGCTCAGTCTTGAGCTTGCGGCATTCCTTGATCTTATGACCAGGTTTCCCACAGTGGTGACAGTTGCCTCTGAACATCTCCGCTGCGTGGGCCTTGCCGTCTTTCTAGAACTTCCGCTTCTTGCTTGGGTTCCCTTTGGCCTCAACCAGATTTGCCTTTGCCTCAGCAAGTTGTTTACCCCTAGGAAAGACCTTCTTATTATCTTCCTGAATTTGGAGTTTGATAATAAGCTCTTCAAAGGTCATCTCCTTTGTCTTAAGTTTTAAGTAACTCATAAACTCATTCCACGAAGGAGGTAACTTTTCAATCAGCGATGCAACCAAAAACTGCTCATTTGGTTTCATTCCTTCCAAATCCAGGTGATGTAGAATCATTTGAAATTCCTGGACTTGGGACATCACTGTCTTACTATCCACCATTTGAAATTTTAGAAATTTCCCAACGATGAACTTCTTAGTACCTGCATCTTGTGCGTTGTACTTCTTTTGCAGTTTTTCCCACAGCTTTTTGGCGGTGCCAACGGTGCAATACACCATGTAGAGAGGGTCTGCCAAGCAGTTCAATATGTAATTCTTACACATGAAATCACTATAATTCCATGCATCGAGAACCATCTTCATGCCATTAATGACATGGATACCTAGGCCCCCTTCACCAGTTTAAGAAGGCGAATGGTCCATTTCATCTCCAGCTTGTGGAGGATCTTCTGTTAGGAAACATTTCATTCCCATAACAGTCAAGTATAACAACATCTTCTGCTACCATCTCTTAAAGTTTGAGCCTATGAATTTTTCAGGGCGATCATGGTGGAGTGCGGAGGATGGAGCAGTAAAGGCAGCAGACGTGCCTTGGGCAGCAGTGGGGAAGGCAGACGAGTTGCTGCCTTGGACAGCAGCGACAGCAGCAGGGAGGGCAGAATTGCGCCTTGATTGGCAGCAGCAGCGGTAGCGGCATCAACATTGTTTCCAGTCATGTTGCAGCAGTTACAGGAAGCAAAATCTTGTCTTAAACTTGTTGGATTACAATGGTGCAGGAAACGGAAATAAGTAACTACTAAGAATTACAACACAATGAAATTACAACAAACTGAATTTCAATGAACTGGAACAAGAAACTGGAACAGTTTTGATATGCTGACTCGAGTGATCGCACTCTGTCTTTAAGACAAGATTGCCCCGTATGTATCCTTTCTACGTTCTGGACAATTGTCTCACAAGATAAAACAGCAAATGAACAAATGAGCAAAGAAAACTCAAGTGTTACCTTGAAGAATTTTGAGTAATGAAATGATGTTGGAAGTAGTAGGAAGAAACTGATTTCGTTTGTGTGTTATGTGTGTCTTAACAGTTGTGCAAAGGCCTCATTATATAGTTGAAGGAGAAGGAATTACCAACTGCCCACATAATTGTTGTTACTGACCAAGTAATGACAATTATGGAGGTAGTAATTCACCAAAATAAATGGTGAATTGATGTGCAACGGATTAGCCTTTAGGGAGAGTTATTCAGCCAAAATAAATGACTGAATTGAGTGCATTTTAAGGCTGGTTAACGTTCCAAATACCAACAACCAGCAAAAATACAAGTTCTCTGCCCAATTTAACTTTACCAGAAACTTCAAGGACCAAAATGTAAATATGAAACAATTTGGGTCCAAAAATATAATATCAGAAGAAGCCCACGACCCGACACCCGGATCGGACGGGCGAGCGGCGGCGGCGCGCGTGTGGGCTTATCCTCGAACCGAAGCACATCTAGGTCCTCCCTCCTTTAAACACACTCAAACCCCAAGCCAACTTTAAGACTTATAAACTAAACAAATCTTTCTTCCCCCACCGATGAGGGAGGATTGGTCTTTACCACATTTTTTTATGCTTCAAACACCTCACTTCGTGGACCAATATCTCTTTCATTTCTTAACGAAATTTGACGATCCTTGGCCCTACGGTCATCTACTTACTTAGTAGATTATGCACGTGTGAAGAACCGGATTCTCCAACATGCGGAACACTAGTGTTTAAGTCATTAAAGATGGTTTGACGCAACTCCCTCCAAAGGCAAATTTCCAACAACCCCAAATGTCTATTCATATTATACTTGGCACTGCACAGGAAACTCTACACCAAAGATAGGTTGATAAAATGGGGGTTGAAGTAGAGTCCAACATGCCCACTATGTGAAGCAGAAGATGAAAACATACAATACCTGTTTTTATGTGCCCAGTCTCAACAGGTATATGACGAAGGATACTGAAGTGGCAAGGTGTTCCAAAGCCTGTACAGGAGCAAGCCTGGGCTCAGCAGCATGCAGCAGGTACCAGCACAAAAGCCTAGAGATATATAGAATGGCCCTTGCTGGATGTATCTGTTACTTATGACAGGAAAAGAACCAGATATTATTTCAAAGAAAGAAGAGACCTTAGTAAGGCAGATAATCCAAGATATACATTGTAGAGGAGCAACAAGACCTCGACTAGTTAAAGCAGTTTAATTTCTATCCTTATAAAATTTGTGTAATAGTAGAGGTATATGTATTGATGATTGAAGTACTAGAACTGGGGCACAATGTCCACATTCTAGGGGTCCTGTGACGAACTCTATAATTATTTCCCTGGTAATGCAATATGTCAGTTACCAAAAAAATGAGTTTTAACAATTTATTTCGCTTAATTTAGATACATGCTCAATTAAGGTCCGTGTTGTTCCAACATTCAAGAAATTAGATTTGAAAATTTTAAGAGTTCTTTACATTTTCTGTTGTTAGAATTGAAGAATCACTTGATTATCCTTCTGGCATTTTGTCCAGTTGAAAATCAGACAATTCTAGCTATTGTTCTTGATATGGAGTTTCATGCAACTCAAATTAAAGTGTTTCAGAATTGGTAATTAGAGGTAATAATACTAATGCTGCTTTTTGTACTAATAATCCTGAATTAGCATTGCATGCCTTTGAAATTAAAAGAAAAAGTTAGTTTGTTATGAAAGCTAAACTTGTTGGGAATTTTGTCCTTTCTATCTGTTCCATTCAATGATTTTACTGGTGAAATTCTTGTTTAGACAAGGGAACTAGAGAATCTTGTAGTTGTTAATGTAGAAGGGAATTTCATTCAAGAAAAAAATCCGAGTTATGATTTTGCTGGCTTGAGAAAATTAAGAGTTGGGTTTAACATAATTGATGTAGGTGTTTTGAGTATTTTGAAGTTAACGCAAACGGAATAAATGATGTTATTTCAGCGTTTTAAAAGGAAATATTGATTTTAGTCCATGAACAACTGATTCTTGTGTTATCTCTTTTTCCCTAATTAGCTAGAATTGTCCAATTTTCAGCCGGAAGAAATGCTAGAAGGATCACCAAATGATTTCTTTAATTCCAACAACAAAAAATGAAAAGAGCTCCTAAAATTTCCAAACCTAAATTCTTGAATATTAGAACAACACAGACCTCAATTGAACACATATCTAAATTGAAGAAAAATATATTATGAAAATTCATGTAATCAATCTAAACTAAATGAGCAAACCATAGTTCATAAATAAGGTTCGAAATATCCTAAGGCGCCACATTAATAAATCATATATACTCATGTTCCTTTTATAAACAAACATTTGTGATTACATGATATTACAAATTGTTAAATACACATAATTTTACAAAGATCCATTGATACAAGAAATCAACAATAGTACTCACTATGTCCCAATTTATGTGATAATATTTCTCGCTTCCCAGATTCAAACTGCATGAACTTTGACCAACACTTACAGATTTGCACCAAATTGATATGAGAAAAATTGCAACTCATAGTACTTTTCATGTAGTTTTCAAATTTATAAATTTTAATATTAAAATATTGAGTTAATCTAATCCAATTTAGCTTCAAAGTTCCGTCAAATATTTTCTCCAAGAGTGAAAAGTATCACAAAATTGAGACAGAGAGAGTACTAACTAGCTATTTTTATATAATTCATCCACATGGTACGAACAATGTCTTCATGTGGAGCATAAGTTTCTTTTTTTTGTAATATTTAAAATAATGAGTCTTACTTACAAAATATAAACTTATGGATTAAGTTTTACATTATAAAAATTGAAATCATAAGTTGGAATTTGAAGTCCTATTTTTTTTTGTAGGATTTGAAATCATTATTTGAAATTGAAGTTGAAGTTTTGTATAAATTTCATAAACAAAGGATGATTTCAAATCAAAACTTGAAATTGGAGGTCCTAAATCCTAATGGCCAAACACCTACTCAATTTTATATAAAGTTTTTGCATTACTATTATAAAGTTGTTTGGATTGATTTTGTGTTGTTAAAACTTTGGCCTTATAGTTGCATGAAATTATGCTTCCAACCTTCTAACTTTACGAAATTTCATTCGGACACTTTAATCTTTATAAATCTACTCTTTTAAACGTGTTTGACCTTGTGTGTCCTTCAATCACGTTAATGTGTTATTCATGTTATTTTTTTGCGTTACCAAATTTTAAAATCATACTGCACCGTATCACAAGCACCCCTATTTTCTGACATTCGTTAAATTAGGTTTGAAAATTCTAATATTTCTCTATGTTTTCTACTAGTTACAAATCAAAGACCTGATTAAAAAGAGTCCTTGCAGATATGGGACTAGTTTGCATATTGTTGTAAAATATGGTACTAACAGGATGAAACACATACACCGAATTGTTGTTCTCTGACTTCAAGGCTCTTATGCAGATTCTTTTAGACAATTATTCCGACCCTTCCCAATAAATTGACGAGTACAATAGGTCACATAAATATTGCCTTCAGGATACAATGAAGCCCTAACAACGATGTTGAATTCAAAGTTTGTACTCCCTTGATCCAGCCAAGAACACACAGTATGAAGTTTCTGATGATGCTCAGGGAAGAAAAGAAAACAGAAGTTTGATTCTTTTTTAACAGAAGTTTTGATTTTTTTTCATCAGAAGTTTTGATTCTTTTTCATATCTATTATTTGAATGAGAAAACATCTTTACTACTTATAGAGATTTCACATCCATTGGTGATGCCTTTTCATCACTAACAGACACCTGACATCAACAATGGCTAATGGAAAAGGTTGCGTCTGTTCAAATTCAAAATAAATATGAATTATGTTGCCTACGTACCCGAGTGGGATCAAGCCAACGTAGTTCAAACTAAGTTGAGACAAAGCATCATCGTAGAAATCAATACATAAATGATAGGCATCTTTTGGATTTGAACCTTCACTTAGTGTAAGAAATTTAAAGCATTATCGAGGTTCTATGGTGAACTAGTCTTGAACCAAGTACCCCTTGTGATAAAACCGAAATCTCCACACATATTGACTTCAGAGAATTGTGTGTTATGTAGCTTAGCACGTTAATGTCCATGTGCTTATATCCTAGATTTATGAGTATTCTTTAGAAAACAGTCTTATTCTCATAGGAAATGACCTGATTTCCATATTCATATAGGTAAGTCTCTAAGGTGTTTCTGCGATACACTTGTAAACAAACATAGGCTTATTAAGGATTTTCATCCATCCTCAATCATGCAGAATCACTACACTAATACAGAAATTGGAAGTTTTGACTTAGTGTACTATAATCACTCTCGTAACTTGTTGGTACCATTGAACCTTGTTTATCCTTTTCAAAACATAGGTTGGATTTCTGTTAACCGGTGATCAACATTATTTCACAGACCTTAGTCCCATTTCCTTACACTTTATTTAAACCACTGCCTTTGGTAGACTCTTAGTAAATGGGTCTGTCAAGTTCTTCTTTGTTTCAATATAGTTAACTGCAACTACTCCTCTCTTGAGTAATTGTCTTACTATTTGATGTCTAAGACTTGCATGTCTTGACTTTCCATTATAAGTCTTGTTTGAGACATTATAGATCGTAGCCTAATTATCACAGTTAATCAAACTGCTGGAGTTTGCTTCTTCCATAATGGGATCTCTATAAGTAAGTTTCTAAGTCATTCTGTCTCCTTACATGCATCTGTCAGTGCAATTAATTTTGACAACATTGTTGAATCAGATATATAAGTCTGCTTCTTGGAACCCCAAGACACAACAACATCACCTAATGTAAATATCCATCCAGTAGTAGACTTGGACTTGGATTCTAAATTATTCCAGTTTACATCGATGTATCCTTCCAATACAGCGGGATAACCCTGGAAATGTAAACCATAATCTATGGTTCCTTTCAAGTAAGCCAACACTCTTGAAATTGCTTTTCAATGTTCAACTCTTGGGTTACTTGAGAAACAATATAGTACTCCTACCGCTTGGGCTATATCTGGTCTCGTGCAATGCATAACATACATAAGACTTCCGATAATACTAGAATACTCAAGTTGTCCATGCGTCCTTCTAGTATTTTCATTAATTTAATACTATGATCTAAAGGAGTGGGGGCTGGTTTGTCATTGAAATAACTATATTTTTTGAGAAATTTCTCAATATAATGAGATTGGGTTAATGCCAACTAATCTCCCTTTCTTAGGATTTTAATTCCTAAGATCACATCAGCCTCTCATAGATCTTTCATATCAAAGTTAGAACTGAGAAAATTCTTAGTTACTTCCACACAAGATATGTCAGACCCAAAATAAGCATATCATCAACATATAATCAGAGAATTACACATCCAGATTTATCATGCTTACTATAGATACATTTATCAGCATCATTAACAACAAAACCATATGCCAAAGCTACTTGTCAAACTTCCCATGCCATTGCATGAAAGCTTGCTTCAAACCATAGAGGGATTTCACTAACTTGCAAACTCTCTTCTCTTGGCCTGGTACTATGAAACCTTCAGGTTGTGTCAGACCCAAAATAAGCATATCATCAACATATAATCGAGAGAATTACACATCCAGATTTATCATGCTTACTATAGATACATTTATCAAAGATCATTAACAACAAAACCATATGCCAAAGCTACTTCGTCAAACTTCTCATGCCATTGCATGTAAGCTTGCTTCAAACCATAGAGGGATTTCACTAACTTGCAAACTCTCTTCTCTTGGCCTGGTACTATGAAACCTTCAGGTTGTGTCAGACCCAAAATAAGCATATCATCAACATATAATCAGAGAATTACACATCCAGATTTATCATGCTTACTATAGATACATTTATCAGCATCATTAACAACAAAACCATATGCCAAAGCTACTTCGTCAAACTTCTCATGCCATTGCATGTAAGCTTGCTTCAAACCATAGAGGGATTTCACTAACTTGCAAACTCTCTTCTCTTGGCCTGGTACTATGAAACCTTCAGGTTGTTCCATATATATTTCTTCTTCTAAATCACCATTTAGAAAAGTAGTTTTGACATCCATTTGATGTATAACTAGCTTGTGAATAGAAGCAAGTGTTATCAAACAACGAATAGATGTGATGCGAGCAACATGAGCATATGTATCAAAGTAATCAATTCCATATTTTTGTTTATAACCTTTAGCAACCAATCTGGCTTTAAACTTATCAATTGTACCATCAACATTTAATTTTCTATTGAATATCCATTTGCATCCTATATGTTTAGCTCCAGGAGGTAAATCAGATAGCACCCAAGTTTTGTTAGACAAAAGTGAATGATTTTCATCATTGATAGCGACTTTCTAGAAATTAGCATCTCTGGAACTCATAGCTTCAAAATAAGTTTTAGAATCATCATCAACATGCATATCATACTTGGTAACGTTAAGAACTTCATTATGATTACCCTCTACAAGATATTGTATAAAATATAGATAATTTTTCTCTATTCTTGCTCTCTTACTTCTTCTAGGTTCGATATCTTTAGTAGGAACTAAAATATCATTGTTGTGAGTAGGAGCATAAAGTTCAACATTGTCATTAGTCTCTATAGGTTCTAGACTAGGTAACAATGGGTTTTTAGTAGGTCGTGATTGAGAACTAGACCTTGACAAGTTTTCAAAAAATTCTACATCTATAGATTCTATAATCTCAAATGTGTCAAGGATTAAAAATTTGTAAGTAATAATGTTAAGTGAATAACCTACAAAAATACATTTATAAGCCTTATTTCCTAACTTTGGTCTCTTAGGGTCAGACTTTCTGACATATGCCAAACAACCCCATGCTTTGAGTCTTTTCAAGTTAGGCTTTCTCTTAAACTACAATTCATAAGGAGAGATATTCTTATTTTTCAAAGGAACTCTATTCAAAATATAGCATGCAGACAAAATAGCTTCACCCCATAAAAAATTTGGCAAACCAGAGATAATGAGCATAGCGTTAATCATATCTATTTTTTCTTTCAGCAACACCATTTTGTTGGGGTGTTTATGGAGCAGTGAATTGATGTACTAAACCATGTTTTTGACAAAATAAAGTAAATTCAGAAGGATAGTATTCACCACCATGATCAGAACATAAAACCTTAATTTTCTGTCCTAATTGTGTCTCTATTTCTGCTTTGTAAATTTATCAAAGACTTCATCCTTAGATTTCATCAAGTAAATATAGGCATATCTAGTACTATCTTCAATAAAAGTGACATAGTATTTGTTTCCACCACGAGTCATATGACTTTTCAGATCACCAACATCACTATGTACTAATTCAAGCAAGGCAGAATTTCTTATTACAGATTTAAAAGATGTAGTTATCTTTGCTTGCACACATATTTCACATTTAGAAACATTATCAAAATTGCAATAAGAAATAAATCCTAATCTTTTCATATTTCTAAGAGAACCATAATTCACATGTCATAATCTAGAATTCCATAAATCAACAGACTCAACAATATAAGTAGAATCATTATTTATTAAATTAAGCTTAACCATCTCATCCCATTACAAGAGTATCCTTGTCCAACAAACATTCCATTTTTGGACAATACAAACTTATCAGACTCATACGTAACCTTGGAATCCAGCCTTGTTAACAAGAACTCCAGAAATAAGGTTTTACAAATGTCACGGACATGTAACATTAGTAAGAGTAACAATCTTTCCCGAAGTAAATGGGAGATCAACAGTGCCTTTGCCAACCACTTTGTTTCTTTGGTTGTTCGCTGAAGTAACTTTGTTTCCTTCTCCACTAATCGGTTCGTATGTTTTGTAAAGATTTCTATCTTTATAGATATGAATGGTTGCACAGTATCGTACCACCATCCACTACCATGATCTGCAACAGTGTTGGCCACTTGTACTACAACGATAAGCTTGCTTTTGTCATCGACCACATTCACTTCATTTTTCATTTGTTTCTTTCGTTGACGACAATCTCGAGCATAGTGGCCGGGTTTCTTACAAAAGTAGAAATTTCCCTTTTCTTATCTTTCTTGTTGGGATCTTTCTTCTTAAACCGAGTATCAATCTTAGGTTTCAAAAAATCCAATTTTTTTATTCTTCCACACTATTAATCTTAGAATGATTTTCAGTTTACTGACTATCCTTAATCTTTCGTTTACGAGCATCTTCTTCAATACGAAGATGATGTTGTAAACCTTCTAAGTCATAGTCAGTGTCAGCATGCTTAAGTTTCTTCTTGTAATCATTCCAAGAAGGGGGAAGACGAGAAATAATAACCCCAATGACGAATGAAAATACAAGGTCAATTCCAACATCTTTAAGATAATTAACAATGAGTAAAAGCTCACTAACCTGGGAAATAATTGACTTACTGTCAACCATCTTAAAGTCTATGAAATTACAAATCAAAAATTTCTTGTTACTCGCTTCAGAAATTTTGTACTTGTTTTCGAGCGCAGTCCACAATTCCTTTGTTGTTTCTTGACTTCGATGGGCATTATAAACATTGGCTCCTAGAACATTCATAATATGATCACGGCACATAAAATCATCCTCTTGACGTTTCTTTCAGCCTTCAATTCATCATTGTCCATTGGAGTCACATCAGGAATTTCCTCCAAATCATTTTCAAGGATGTACCATAACTTGATAGTCATCAGGAAAAAATTGATAGTCTCTCAAAATGTTCTAAACGATTCAAAGTCTGGTTCATTACTTGCAATGATTGAGCAACAACTGAAGTTTCATCATCTATGTTGAAAATTGTCTAAAAAATATTGTAAAATATGGTACTAACAGGATGAAACACAAACATCGAATTGTTGTTCTCTGACTTCAAGGCTCCTATGGAGATTCTTTTAGACAATTATTTCGACCCTTCCCAATAAATTAGCGAGTCAATAGGTCACATAAATATTGCCTTCAGGATACAATGAAGCCTTAACAACGATGTTCAATTGGCGATTTCATGTGGGATTTGTTAGAGTTTTAAGCTTTATTATGTTGGAATTTTACTTCTTCGTCATCCAAAGATTGAAGCTTTAATGTAAGTATTTGTTGGGTCCGGGGCTACGGATAAGCTAGAATATGTAAGAATAAAATAGTAACAGCTAAAACAATTAAAACAGTTTCTGGATGTTGCCTTCAATGTTGTGTCAACATCTGAGGCAACATTGTGATTGATTATAAACCTTTATAGAGTAAATGCAGCGGAAAAGTAAAGAGACACAAGGTTTATATTTTCAAGGGTATATATTAATATATCCCTTGATGGTCAATGACCAAAGAATTGTATAAATCATATACAATTACAAATGAATTTCTTTTTACAAGATTGAACAATAAATGCGAAAAAGAAATTACAAAAAAAGTGAAGTCGCAGATGACTTCATCCTAAAGTTAAAAGATCTAAAAAGACAAATACAACATCTTCATTACAATTGCTTGAAATATAAGCTTGATCTAGAATCTGGGCAGCAATAGTAATGTGGGACTAGATGTTGTTATACTACTTTAGGCTAAGTGTGTTGATCCAGTTTCTAAGGTGAATATCCGAGAGCTCTCTTGGTAATTCTTCTCGTTTAATTCTGGATATCGATACTTTGAAGCTCCCCTCTATTTATAGTGTGGAAATTCCCTTGAAATCCTCACTGATTGGTTGCGGAGGTTGAGTAAAAGAAGGGTTCAGCTTGGACCGGTTCTTGCTCCTTAAAAAGCTCAACGTTCTGGACTTGGTCTTCATGCTGCTTCCTCTCCAAGCTTTGATTGTTTCTTTTACCACGTTTTAAACACAGCATCATTGTAAGCTTGCCTAGGTCATTTTTTACTCACAGTAACACAACCTGTTTTGGCGGGAAGAATAGGCAAAATCGTTACAGAGATGTTGTTAGGAATGTTGTCACAACATCGCAGGCAACATTCTTATCTTCATAAGATGTTGTCATGAGCATTTAGAGATGTTGTCACAACATCCATCCAACATCAACAGTATTCATTTCTTGTTTTTCTTATCACAGTGACGACTCCAACTTTTAAACTCATAGCATGGCTGAAAATATACAAAAGTTGTAGTGCAAAAGAATTGAAAGCTATGATTTAGTTTCGTCTGTGGAAGCTTGATTACATGTTATGATTAATTTTTATTTTTTCTTAGATTTAATCGATACATCGCCCGATAACCATCCGATAATTGCTAACCTGATACCGAATCAACCGACATCTTATCGATTTGGCTAGCAGATTAGTACATTTGAAAGCTGATAATCGATAAGTCGAATCATTAGGTGTAATTATCTGCCAAATTTGCCCGATAAGCCGCCCTTCACAACCTTTCACGTATCTACCTATTTTTCTTTTATAGCACACGTAAATGCAAATTCTTTCTGATAATAAATAACGATGAGACTTGATAAAATATTAGTATCTCATAATAAACTTGACCTTTTAAACAAGGGATGTTCATCTAATTATGTTATTGAAATTTGGACCAAATTCACAATTAATTTATTTTCCACATAATATATAGGTGTCAGTTGCCATTTTCCAATGCCCACAATATACTCATATTACACACCTTCGTTGTATCTTGAACAATACTGGTGCAAAGTTAAAATCCAAGTTATATATGTTGAGTCTCGTGTTTCTATGAGTTATTCTTTGAGAATATTTGATCAGGATTAGATTTATAAACAATGAAAACACATCCATCGTTTATTAAGATTAATTTGTTAAATAAGATGTTATGGAAATGTTATGAGATGAAACGTCTTTTGATAACATGGAGGAAAGAAAATGAAATTATAATGGACTTTCAAGATAAGTTGTTAGCAACAAAACGAAGAAAGGATATAACTTATGGAAAAGAAATAGAAAAATATTCTGAAAATTAGATAGAAGAAATTAAACGCACATAGAAGATGTTGTAGCAACATATAGAAGGATAGTAGAGATAAATACAAGAATAAATGAACAAAACATTATGATATTAGATTTAAAAGCAGATCTACGAATGGAAATAGAACACTATGGATGAAAAAAGACTAATGGAACAACAAAATAAGTTAAAAGAACTTAGAATGATAGCAGAAAACTCCATTACATTTAATAGAGATATAAACCAACATATAGTAAGTTGTAGAATAAGTATAAATCTAATAGAAGAAAAAGATCAACGTTTACAAGAAAATTCTAAACAAATATATGAACAGGAAGAAACTATTAAAGAATTAAGAAATAGAATAACATTAAAGAAGGAACATATTATCAGATGAATACATATGAAGAAGGAACAACACAAACATTAAGCTTTAAGTCAGAAACATATTAGAAGATACAAGATGAAAAAGAAGAATTATCAATTAAGAAAATATTTAAACAAAATGATTTGAAAGAAATAAAGAAATAAGATATATAGCACACAAGCATGGATATATAATAGACACAATGAGTGTAAATGGAAGAACAAAAATAAACTTGATAACATATGAAGTAATAAAAAGAGAGTTACCAAAACTATCTACTAAAGAAGCTAGAAAATATAGAAACATTTACTTTGGAGGAGTAGAATTTACTATAAAAGCATACTTTCAGAAAAAGATAGATACACCTATACAAATATACATATTAGATGATAGGATATTAAGAAATTTACAAGATGCTTTAATATCAGTAATAAAAGGAAATTTAATATATCAAAAATTAAAATTTACGGTACAATCAGACTTTAGTATATCATTAAAACATGAACACAAAGACTTAGCCTTAACACTATATTACAAACTATATGGAATAACAATGCCACCAGGAAGTACAGTTATAAGTATTGAAACAAAAATGATATATGCCCTAACCGGAAACCACATGTAAAGAAACAACATGAAATGAATATATTAGTACCAAGAATGTTCCAAGAAATATTAGAACATAAAGAAAATTCCAAGATAACTATACCAGAAGAAATATGTATGGATTTTAATACTAGAGCCCTGACACCATCAAAAAGATTAATACAAAAAATAGAAGGACTTAGACTGAGTATTACAAAAGAATCAATAATGTCACGACAAACTAGCGTTATACAACCTAGAATATTAGATTTAATAAATATAAACACAAACAAATTAAAAATTAAGGTAATAATATTTAAAGGTCTGATAACAACAGATTGTATAACTGAAATAAATATTGGAGTTATTAAAAGTTTTATACATATAAGTAAGATTAATGAAAATGATTGTGATTTAATAGACCCACAAACTTATACTTATCCTGAAAATGAAAGAGAAATAATAATTACCAAAAGTATTAATTTAAGATTCAAAATCCAAGATTTAGATTATAAGATAAATATAGGAGTACTAGAATATGACAGTTTCAATGAACTACTTTTAAGAAGTGACTTTTTAACCATGATAAATTATAAGATAAATAATAACAGAATTGAAATAAATGATCAAGGAAAAACAAGATTCGTAAATAAAGTATGAATATACAAAGAGAAATAATAGCGAAAAAACAGAAATTAAAGGTAATAAAGACAGCTTTATCAGAAGAGATATTCTCTCAACTAAAATATTTAAAATACAAGGCAAAAGAAATAAAATTAGAAGAAATGATAAAATAATTAGAACAACAATGCGATAAATTTGATAAAATATGGATAGATATGGGAAACGGATGGAGGAAACGACTAAATAATCCTGACTAACCCTAACAAAAAAATAAACGAGTTATGGGAAGAAATAATAGTAAAAAAAAAATGAAAAATACATTGATAATAATGGATGAAATAAAAGAAAATCAAACCCAAATACAACAAGTGATAAGAGAAGAATTGACTAACCTATGAAATGTATCTGAAATACCAATATTTAAGATAATATTAGAAAAACTTAATATATTAATAGAAGTAGAAAAAACATTGGATAGTCTAGCGATATTAAATAAAAAGGATAATTTTAATGGAAAAACAAGAACCTAGTGTATCCAGTGTACTTACGTTTTTAAAAAATCACGGGAAAAACATAATAGAAAAAGAAAGATACAGGTATGAATCCATAAGGACAAAGACACCAAAAGAAGATAAAAATTCAAAAGAAGAAAACATCTACTTAAAAGACACAGAAAAAACAACCTATGAATATTTAAACCTAAAACTAGATAAACAAGAACAACAAATATGTGAATTAAAAATAGAGAATACAAAATTGAGATCACATAATAACGAAGAATGGTATGATAAATATAAAAAATATAAACACAAATTTAAAGATACGAAGAAAACATTAAAGGAAACCAAGGTAGAATTAAAACAAACAAAAGAATAATTAAATGAAGTAAAACAAGAATTAGAAGAATTAAAACAAGAAATACAAATCCTTAGAGAACAGATAAGAAGGTTAAAAGGAAAAACGAAAGTAAGGAAAAATACTAAAACAAGTGATGAAAGTAAAACTAGTAGTAACGAAAAAACTGATAGTGACTCAGACAAAGATAACACGATAAATTAACTAACCAAGAAATACAAGTAGTATAATTTATAGAAGAAGTAGAGAACGAAGAAAACTCAGAAATAGTAAAAGAAAACAATCAAATAATAGAAGCTTTACAAAAAATGAAAAGAGTAAATGCAATCATAAAAGAAGAACCTGAAAGTGATGTAGAAGATGAATTTAATAGACCTATAGAAATAGAAATAGAAACAGATGATGTAATAAATGAAGATGCAAATGATTATCCTGAAGAAGAATTAGTAGACCCTAATGAAAGAAATAATCCCTTGATTATTTTCATTAATTGAAAGAGTATATATACAATTTACATATTTCCACAATAGGAGAATCATATTCATATTCTACTCCTAAAACTTTATTCTACTTGTACACTAACTATACAATTATGGTAATACAACTATGGTAAGTGTACAATAATAATTACAATCAAACTCTACCTAAAATAGGACACTAAACTGTGCCATACACGATTGATATACGCCATGTATATCACGGCCCAACAGTCCAATTACCGAAGGCAATCCGTGATATACACGGTGTATATTCCGTGTATATCACGGGTATACTTAACATATTTAATACACCCCCGCAGTCATAGCGGGCGGTCTTCGCAAGATGAGACTGTCCCTAAAATCTTCAAAAAGGACTGAGGGAAGACCCTTGGTAAAGATGTCAGCAATTTGATACCTGGATGGGACATGGAAGACGTGTACTTGACCACGAGCAACCTTTTTGCGAACAAAGTGAATGTCCATCTCGATATATTTAGTGCGCTGGTGCTGAACCGGATTACCAAAAAGGTAGATGGCACTAATATTATCACAATAAACCAAAGTCGCCTTCTGAATAGGGCAATGAAGCTCTAACAACAAATTACGTAACCAATATGATTTCGAGACCACATTAGCTACCCCTCGATACTCGGCCTCGACACTGGATCGGCATAAAGTCGACTGATGTTTTGCAGACCATGAGACCAAATTATTGTCAATAAATATACAATAGCCAGATGTAGTCCGTCTGGTGTCCGGACAGCCACCCCAATCAGCATATGTATACGAGACAAGTGTGGAAGTCGACGAAGGATATAGATGCAAGCCATAGTCAAGTGTACCCTGAATATACCGAATGATGCGTTTGAGCGCATTCATGCGCTCAACCCTGGGACCATGCATAAATAAACACACCTGTTGTACGACATACGTAATATCTGGTCTTATGAATATGAGATACCGAAGGGCCCCTGCAAGACTGCGATAGTGGGTTGGGTCCTCGTATAGTGCATCGGCCGCAACACCCAATTTGGGTTTAGTATCAACCGGAGTGGAAGTGGACTTACAGGATGACATCCCACCCCTCTTAATGATCTCGGCTGCATACTTCCTTTGTGACAAGAACAATCCACCTGCATGACGAGTGACAGCAATCCCCAAAAAATAACTCAAGAGCCCCAAGTCTTTCATAGCAAACTCATAACTGAGCATTGTCATGATAGACTGACGTAAGGCATCGCAAGAGGCAGTCAAGATAATATCATCCACATATAATAATATATAAGCCAAGGATGAACCACGACAATAGATAAACAAGGAATTATCCGACCTGCTGTGAGTGAACCCAATAGTCGAAATATAGTCGGCAAACCTCTTATACCAGGCTCGGGGGGGGGGACTGCTTAAGTCCATATAAGGACTTTTTCAACAAACAGATATGATGAGGATATTTGGGATCCCGAAACCCCAAAGGCTGATGCATATAGACTATTTCCTTGAGATCACCATGTAAGAAAACATTCTTCACATCTAACTGATGAATGGGCCATGCTTTCGAAAGAGCCAAGCTGAGCACAGTGTGAATGGTAGCCGACTTGACCACCGGACTAAACGTCTCCCCACAATCCACACCAACCTGTTGAGTCTTACCATCACCCACAAGCCGAGCCTTATGCCTTGCAAACGAACCATCTGAATTGTCCTTATGAGCAATAATCCACATAGACCTAATAATATTAATACCAGATGGATGGGGCACCAACTCTCACGTCTTATTATCAATAAGAGCATTATAGAGAACATTAGAAGTTAAATTAAAATGTCTTTTTGGTTTAAAAATATCCCGTTGACTACGAGTGACCGGTCTATGACTTGGGGAAGAATTAGGCGGATTTTGGGAATTTTTTGGACTCGGCACGGACGGGCCAGCAGGTAGTGGGCCTGCTGGCCCAACTCGGTAAGTAGAAACAGTAGCGGATGCAGGAACTGGACCAGTTCCAGTATTGGGATGGACTGGCCCAATTGCTGAAATTGGCCCAGTGACGAAACTGGGCACGGAGGGCAGCGATGAACCAGTGGGACCAGCGGGTTGTGGGCCCGCTGGAGGATTTTGGGTGTGAGATATGTCCGAAAAATGATGAATAATATACGAGGATATACCATCATCCAAAAATTATACGAACTTGGCACAGGATTACTAACCTTAGCAAACGGAAACTGGGATTCATAAAAAATGACATGGCGATTAATGATGATTTTATTAGAGGATAAATCATAACATTTATAACCACGATGATTAGACGGAAACCCCAAAAATACACACGGAGTAGACCAGGCCTGAAGTTTGTTAATTATGGTGGACGGAAATAACGGATAACACAAGCACCCAAAGACCCTAAGATGGGAATCCGAAGGTGTTTTATTTTATAAAATTTGCAGGGGGAAAGAATACGTCAAACCTTTGGAAGGAAGAATGTTAAGAAGATATGTAGCCATTTGTAGAGCATGATGCCAAAAAGATGGGGGTACGGAAGCATGAATCAATAGAGTGCGAACAATGTTATTAATGGTACGAATTTTGCGTTCGGCTTTCCCATTTTGTGAAGATGTGTGAGGGCAAGAAAAATGAAAATTGATCCCATTAGTTGCACAAAATTCCCGAAAGACCCCGTTGTCATATTCCCTGCCATTATCACATTGGATATTTTTTATTTGTCGTTCGAATTGAGTTCTAATGAAAGCTCTAAATTTTAAGAAGATGGAACAAACTTGAGATTTTTTCGCTATCGGAAAAATTCATAAAAATTTAGAATAATCATCCAAGAAGAGAACATAATACCGATGACCCAAAGAACTAAGAACAAGAGATGTCCATAAGTCGCTATGAATAATATCAAATGACATTAATGTATGAGAATTAGAGTGTACAAATGACAACCTAACAATTTTTCCTAAAGAACAAGAATGACAATTCGGAGTACTATGCGTACCCTTACATGAAATAAAATTATTTTTATCTAAGGAAGACAAAATAGACGATCCTGGATGACCAAGACGAGCATGCCACAAGGAAGGAGCAAGGGCTGCAAATGCTGACGGCAAGGCTTGACTCGATAGACCGGAACTTGGCATGATAGGATAAAGATCTTTCCTACTATCACACCTCATGAGAGGACTCCCCGTCTTGTAATCCTTCACAGAGAAACCAATTGGATCAAATCAATAGACACAGAATTATCAGTGGTGAATTTACGGGCAGATACTAAGTTTTTAATTAATTTGGGGGCATGTAGGGTATTTTTCAAGATAAGGGGTGGATGAGGGGGAGACAAAGTTTTATGACCATAACCACGAATCGGAATAGAATTACCATTACCAACAATTATGCCACGAGAGTTGCTCAAATTGGAATAAGACGATAGAGTACATGAATCGGATGTCATGTGGGTAGTGGCACCGGTGTCCATATACCAATTTGTGTCCGGATGATTTAATCCAAGCGTGTGCATTACGACTTCGATGTCGGTAAAAGTGGGGGCCACTACTTAGTGGGCCTGCGGGGGTCGAGGCCCAAGTACCCCTGCTTATTGCCTCATCCTAGATGGATGACTGAAATTTGGCCACTACATGTTGGGACTTGACTGCTGCTGGCCGGCCCACTGCCAGTGAGGCTGAACCGTTGGGCTGCCACTATTTGGCCCAAACTGTGGGGCCCACTACCACTGCATAGAGGGCCACTACGGGGCCCAAAACTGTTGTTGCTGCTGACTGCCCTGAGGGCCACCACCGCCACCACCATTGTTCTAGTTGCCGCCGCGATTCTTGCCATTTTTCTTATTTTGTCCCTTTTTGCCGCCAACGTTGTTGCGGTTTTGGCCTGAGTTGTTGGAACCGGTAGGTTGAAAAATGGACTCGGTCATCATGACTACGGGACTAGCACCGGTAGCCGTCTTTTTAGCTAGGCCTGCTTCTTCGAGTTTAAGCATAGAACGAGGTTGATAAAAATACGGAAGAGGATTGCTTTGACGAAGAAGTGTGCCAACACCACTATAGGCCTCGGAGAGGCCTTAAACCATTTGGAGGACCAAACGATCATTTGAAACTGGTGCGCCAACATTGCGGAGTTGGTCCGCCAATTCCTTCAATCTTTTGCAATACGCCGAAATGTTAGGAAATCTTCCATGTTGACGTGGGAGAATTCCCGCTCAAGAGTAATGGCTCTAGAATTTTGATTATCTTGGAATATATCACGTAGTCTATCCAGAGTCGCATGCGCCGTAGCGTTGGGCTCAATAATCGTCTGCAAAAGGTCGGTAAAAATTGTGGAATACATCAATTGAAGGACAGTGACATCAAGAGTCGTCCATAACTTAGGATCATCCTCGCGTTTTGGCACCTCAGTATCCTCAGGAGCCGCGGGGATTATGTGATGGATGACTTGATGCGAGCGTGCGTGAATTTTGAACAGTTCGGCCCACATCGCATATTGGACATTTTCTATTTCAAGAACAAGAGGGATGTTATTCTTGATGTTAGAAACTGTAAGGGCAGGATGAAACGTGTTCTTTGATGTAGACATACTGATAAAACAATATGTGAGTGAGGGATTTGGAAGAAAAAATTGGGAGAAAGATGAACCGTTGGCGCAAAACCCGAGAAGAAGGGCTCGGTTTTTTAGGCTTAGGATGGAAAAGTTCAAGGAATTTTGGAGTGGATTTTAAGACCTAGACTTCTGATACCATGAAAGAAATAATCCCTTGATTATTTTCATTAATTGAAAGAGTATATATACAATTACATATTTCCATAATAGGAGAATCCTATTCATATTATACTCCTAAAACCTTATTCTACTTGGACACTAACTATACAATTATGGTAAGTGTACAATAATAATTGCAACCAAACTCTACCTAAACTAGGACACTAAACCGTGATATACATGGTTGATATACACCATGTATATCACGGCCCAACAGTCCAATTACCGAAGGCAGCCCGTGATATACACGACGTATATTCCGTGTATATCACGGGTATACTTAACATATTTAACACCTAATTTATATACAATAACGATAAAACGAACTAGATTACCAAACCACATACCAGTAGGACGACAAGCTGAATTTAAAGAATTTGTAGGATCAATGGCACAAGGAGTAAACTACAATGGATATTTTTTAGACCTAGATAATGTTTATGATGAACAAGAAATAGGAATAAGGATAACTGATTGGAATCTTGGAATGTATATAGCACTAATGAACTCTACACAAACAGAAAACCTAGAATACATGTATGACTTAATATCTAAAACATTAATTGGAAAAGTAGCATATTGGATAGAATCTATAGCATACCAATTAAGAGGAGAAGTACTTAGCCATGCAACTGATTGAAAATCTATGTTAATAATATTTGATATTATACTAAAAAGAGAATTTTTAGGAGAAAGGTGGTTAGTAGCTAGAGAAAACGTACTTGCAGAAAGAAAAACTGAAATAGTAATGAATTTGAATATTATGAAATGTTGCAAGATTAATAAATTACCAGAATATACAATTAGTTTTAGTAAGTTCTTTTATCAAGCAAGATTCTTACTACAAGAAGGTTTAATATATCAACAACTTTATTATGACCACTTGCCAACACCTTATAATACTGAAGTATCAAAAGAATAAACCCAACTAGAACCAAAAGAAAACACATTAGGAGAAAGAATAAGAGTACTAAGAGCAAACTTAATGAGAAAATGTGAAGAATTTAAAATGCAACAAAAGATTAAAAAAGATTTAAAAAACTAGGATTAAGAGAAATATGTGGATTCACAAAAAGAAGACTAGTATTTGGATGTGATGATAAAAGAAAAGAAAGGAAATATACGAAAAGTAATAAAAGATATCAAACAAAGAAATATAGGAGAAATAATAATTATAATAACAAGCCAAATTATAATAACAAACCTTATTACAAACCCTATAGGAAAAAGAGATTTAAAAGATATAAAAATACCCCTGAAACTAGAAAGAAATTTAGATACAAGAGAAAATTTAGAAAAAAAAAATATGTAAAACCCGTAGAATCAGAAAAAGTTAAAGAATGTAAATGCTGGAATTGTAATGAAAAAGGACATTATGCTAAAAAATGCCCAAAGCTAAAGAAAAAAAGAGTAAAATATATAAATACGACACAATTTATAATGAGTTTACAACAAATTAGAGAAGATAATGATAAATGATATGAATACGAAGACTTTTATGTCAGTCAAACTGATGAAGAAAGTGAATCAAAATTAGAAAATGTTAATTTTATTAACCAACACTCAGATAGTGAAAGTAGTTCTGAGTAAAATGAACGTATAAGAAAAAGAAAAAAGAAAATTATTAGAAGTAAGAAATTATTGGATACAATGTGAACGACATGTTCGCTATAAGCTTGTTACAACTACAACTACAAGTGAAACAGGAAATAAATATTATAATGACAGATATAATAAGGTTACTAAAAACCTTAGTAGAATAAGAGAAAGATTAAGTGAGATAAATTGACAACTTATTAGAATAAGGAGTATAGAAGAAATAATGAAAGATGAAAACATTCGCCAAGAGGTAAGAGAATTAGAACAAGATGAAAATCTCCAACAAAGATTAAGGGAAATGGATATCAGACAAAATATTAATAACTAATAAAATGGTAGCAATCTACATAGAAGCCCATATAGAATATTGTTGGAAATTTGCCTTTGGCGGGAGTTGCGTCCGATCAACTTTAACGGCTTAAACACTAGTGTTACGCATGTTGGAGAATCCGGTTCTTCACACGTGCATGATCTACTAAGTACGTAGATAACCGTAGGGCCAAGAATCATCAAATTTCGTTGAGAAATGAAAGAGATATTGGTCCACGAAGTGAGGTGTTTGAAGCATGGAAAAGTGTGGTATGGGATCAATTCTCCCTCATCGGTGGAGGAAGAAAGAATTGTTTTGGTTATAAGAATCAAAATTGGTTTGAGGTTTGGGACCCCAAGGGGTATCCCATGTGTTTAAAGGAGGGAGGACCTAGATGTGCTTCGGTTCGAGGAAAGCCCACACGCGCGTCGCCGCCCGCCCGTCCGGTCCGGTCCGGGTTCATGGGCTGTGCTTCTTCTTATATTATCTTTTTGGACCAGAGAACTTTATCAGATGTATAGTTTGATCCCTGAAGTTTCAGATGTATAGTTTGGACCAGAATTCTTTCATATGTACAATTTGGTCCCTGAAGTTTCAAGATGTACAGTTTGGTCCCTGAAGTTTCAAGAAAGTCAGAATTGGGCAGAGATATCAGAAACGTCAACATCACTCAATTCCACTCAATTCAGCCATTTATTTTGGCTAAATTACTCCTCCTAAATGGCCAATCCGTTGCACATCTTCACCATTTATTTTGGTGGTATTACTACTTCCATAATGGCCATTACTTAGCCAGTAATGACACTTATGGAGGCAGTTCATCAGCCCCTCCTTCTACTATATAAATACCCCCTTGTCACCATTGTTGAGGTACACAAAAAATCAGACGAAAAACAGAAACATATTTCAGTTCTTCCTACAACTTCCAAGCATCATTTTATTACTCAAAATTCTTCACGGTAGCACTTGAGTTTCCTTTGCTAAATTGTTCCATTGATGTTTTATATTGGGAGACAATTGTCCAGGACGTATAAAGGATACATACGAGACAATATTGTCTTAAAGACAGAGTGCAAACACTCGACTCAGCATACCACAAAAACAGTTCCAGTTTGTTCTTTGTAATTTCAGTTTTTGTTGAATTGTAATTTCAGTTCTTGTATTACTTAGCAGTTATTTGTAATTTCCGTTTTCTGCACTTTTGTAACCAACAAATATAAGCCTAACAAAATGATAAAACAAAAAATCTTTATTGATAGAGAAGCAGATTTATGCTTAGCTAGAAAAGATGTATTAGAATCACACAGATGGAAAAAACCCAGATCACATAGAGTAAGAGTATCAGGATTTAATGAACAATCAAAAGAATTAGATATAGTAGCAGAAAACATGAGAATTGTATTAGGAAAGACAATATTCAGATTACCAATAATATATCAATTAGATAATATGAAACAACACGTATTATTAGAAAATAATTTCTTAGATTACTTTAAAACACAAGTTATAGATAGTAATACATTTAGCCTACAAACACCTTGTAATAAATGTTTATTATTAAAAAGAAAAAATATTACCAATACATACATTAAGATTATGTACTATAAAAACCGATAGGAATAATAACCTACAACTATTAAAAGAAAAATATCTTAATTTACTAAAAATGAACTTTGGAGAAAATCCAATTCAACTATGGGAAAAATAAAAAATATATGCAGAAATTAAGTTAATAAATCCAATGATATAGTTAGATCCAAACCATTTTGTTTTAAATATTTTCTTAATTGATAATTCCTCTTTTTCATCTTGTATCTTCTGATATGTTTCTGGCTTAAAGCTTAATGTTTATGTTGTTCCTCCTTCATATGTATTAATCTGGTAATATGTTTCTTCAGAATCTTCTATTATCTCTTTTCCTTTATCCATATTTTAATAGGTTGATGTACTTATATTGTTCTTCTATAACATCTTTCATGTCTTTTAATTCATTATCTTTCCTGATTATTGCTCGTAGATTTTCTTCTCTTAGTCTCATATTCTCTTCTTCTTTTTGTCTCAACTTTTCATCTTTTAATGCTATTCTATTACTTAATTCTTTAATAGTTTCTTTCTGTTCATATATTTGTTTAGAATTTTCTTGTAAACGTTGATTTTTTTCTTCTATTAGATCTATACTTATTCTACAACTTACTATATGTTGGTTTATATTTCTATTAAATGTAAGGGATTTTTCTGCTATCATTCTAAGTTCTCTTAACTTATTTTGTTGTTCCATTAGTCTTTTTTCATCCATAGTGTTCTATTTTCATTCGTAGATCTGCTTCTAAATCTAATATCATAATGTTTTGTTCATTTATTTTTGTATTTATCTCACTATCCTTCTATATGTTGCTACAACATCTTCTATGTGTGTTTTAATTTCTTCTATCTCATTTTCAGAATATTTTTCTATTTCTTTTTCATAAGTTATATCATTTCTTCGTTTTGTTGCTAACAACTTATCTTGAAAGTCCATTATAATCTCATTTTCTTTCCTCCATATTATTAAAAGACGTTTCATCTCATAACATTTTCATAATATTTTATTTAATAAATTAACCTTAATAAACGATAGATGTGTTTTCATTGTTTATAAATCTATTCCTGATGAAATATTCTCAAAGAATAACTCACAGAAACACGAGACTCAACATATATAACTTGGATTTTAACTTTGCACCAGCATTGTTCAAGATACAACGAAGGTGTGTAATATGAGTATATTGTGGGCATTGGAAAATGGCAACTGACACCTATATATTATGTGGAAAATAAACTAATTGTGAATTTGGTCCAAATTTCAAGAACATAATTAGATGAACATCCCTTGTTTAAAAGGTCAAGTTTATTATGAGATACTAATATTTTGTCAAGTCTCATCATTATTTATTATCAGAAAGAATTTGCATTTACGTGTGCTATAATAGAAAAATAGATAGATACGTGAAAGGTTGTGAAGGGCGGCTTATCGGGCAGATTTGTAGATAATTACACCTAATGATTCGGCTTATCGATTATCAACTTTTAAATGTACTAATCTGCTAGCCAAACCGACAAGATGTCGGTTGGTTCGGTATCGGGTTAGCAATTATCGGATGGTTATCGGGCGATGTATCGGTTAAATCTAAGAAAAAATAAAAATTAATCATAACATGTAATCAAGCTTCCACCGACGAAACTAAATCATAGCTTCCAATTCTTTTGCACTACAACTTTTGTATATTTTCAGCCATGCTATGAGTTTAAAAGTTGGAGTCGTCACTGCGATAAGAAAAACAAGAAATGAATACTTACATTAAAGCTTCAATCTTTAGATGACGAAGAAGTAAAATTCCAACATAATAAAGCTTAAAACTCTAACAAATCCCACATGAAATCGCGAATAGAATAGAATACTAACGGGGCTTTAGCTTTAGGATTTTTAATATATTTTATATACTTAGAAATAAAAATAAAAATATGTTAATTCTTAATGGATTAACGGTCTACCTGATAAGGAAATTGAGTAATCCGCCCATGTACCATAAGCCGTTAACTATAAAATCTTAATCGATTCAACAACCGTTGATCCAATAACCCAATACGAATAAACTAATAAATCAATTCGATTTGAACAGTTATTCAAAGACATGTCAAAAATATAATACAAGTATACGAAAATTCATCTTAAAAGAGTAGTGTCTAGAGATTATGGGTGTTGGGGACCATTTAACTATTATATTTTCTGAATGTCACGACCCAAAATCTCATTGTGCCGTGAGGACACCTACCCTAACCCGTAGGCGAACTCAATCATACAACATACTAAGAATGTGGAAGTAAATGCGGAAATAAAGAGGTAAAAGAGAGATAATTTAACAAGTCCTAATAATAAATACATAGTCTGAAGAAAATACCCGGTGATCCGTTAATCATGAGTACAAAGCTCTAATAACTGAATGCAAGTCTGAATAGAAATAACAACATTGTCTGAATATAACTGACAAAATAATAAAGATAGATAAAAGAGCTCCAGTGCCGGGAATGCATCAGTGGCTCACCTTGGACTCTCCAAATGATCACCACGAACTATGCTCTATCTGCTGCTCTGTCACCTCCTGGCTCAGTACCTCCACATAGAGTGCATCAAGCGTAGATGGAGTACAGGAAACACGTGTACTCAGCAGCATCGTTGATCGACCCTAGCTATAACGGTGGCGAGGCTTGGTACTTTCTGATACCTCTCAACTAGTTAGTTAGTTAGTTAATTAAGCATAATAAGACACGGTTAACCAACCTAACAATGATCCTATAGTTCAACAGTATACAAGCCTTATCTAAGTTCACAAGTCTTATCACAGCTCTCAATAACATTATCAACGACCTAAACCCAAAAACCGACCATCTAGTCCCCACAAGATACTCCATTCAAGTCTCACGGTAAGGTTAAGCATAAGCAACCAGTATCCCTTCTATCAACCCAAAGATCACAAGTATAGAAAAATCCAACACCGAGCACATATAACATCAATTACATATCATGATATAAATGAATGCAATACAGAATGATATGTATGAATGTAAGTGGCCATATGTACCCGGTATACACACGGTGTTGCAGTAGCTCTCACGTGAATCATGAAGGACTCATGAGGTCCATATACCCATCTGATCCCATCGGATACCATTTCGGGGGTTGAAGTGTCATAGTCAGTCATCACTCTTGTATCATACACCATATCCCAGAATTGGCTTCTCAAGCTGCTCTCATCAATATATCAACAGTTAAATGCCAAATATAGAATGTATGATACGAGAGTGATGACTGACTATGACACTTCAACCCCCGAAAGTATATTTATGTCCTAGAGATAATCTGTATTAGGACAAATGTACTTTATACACATTCGTATTATTATTAATGGAGATTAATATTTTGGCATTTGCAATTATTGAATTATTAATTGATTGTTTATAATATTCTATAATATACATCCCTGGAGGTTACACTGTTATTAATAGTGTGAGATATTAATATTATAACGTAACTCTTAAAATAGCCTCGACTAATGATCATCGAGAATGGGATATCGATGATATGTGATAAGTCGACATGTGGTCTGCATCACATCCTTAGAGGATGTAGTATGTCTCACCTGCTACGAGTAATGGTTACTCGTGATGGACACATGGATACTTTGGAAGTATTGGTATACCTATTCGATATCTTGTTTGTTATACTTGTCTAAAGTATGATCAGCGTGTGGGAGATAGAAGTCCTTAGACTTGAGGTCAATACGCGTCTTGTCTACAAAGTAATGTACTTTGATCCCGTCCTAAGCTCAAATGCCTTATAGGTTGAGATACGGCTTGCATTGGGTACATTACGATGTGGATTAAAGGTGGTAGTTGAGCCAAGATTAGGATTCATTCCTCGAATGTATATTCGAGAGAACACTCGAATTCTCAGTAATGTTAGGTTGACTAAGTCATTGGCCAATGCAATAGACATATTTAGAATATGGTCTAGTTGTCAACTAATATAGATGAAAAACAATGATTAAGCCATTTGGATAGACACTTGACAAATCCTAAGCTTGATCGGGTGTGTTGTGAATGAAAGGATTTATCTTACCACATAAAGGTTAAGTTTATTGGATTCACGTAAACGTACTTCACATATTGAGTTCGTCTTCCGGCGCCGTCTAGGAGTTCCGTATGGACCTTAATTTGATTAATGTCGATATGAGAAGGCCTGTAGGGTCACACTATGTCGATTGTCCTTTCGATCTAAGGATGTATTGTGAGAGTAATTAAATGTTCGATTTAGAATCGAGATATTTAAATGAATAATGATTATTTTAATTTATTCAAAATTGGATTTTGGATTTAATTAAGAATGCGCAGAAAATAAATCGAGACAGTGCAGGAGCACGTCGAGCGCCGCGGCGCCCATATCCTAGGGTCGCAGCGCCTCTGCCTCGAATTTTGGGTCAGGCCCAAGGTCAAACCCTAATCCGGTTTTGACCTATTTTTCAACTATAAATAGAGGCATTTTTTCGTCATTCATACACTAATTTCATATTATCATTCTAAGCCTTAGAGACTTAGAATTAAAACTCTCTCGAACCTCTGCCGGATTTCCTAGCTTTCCGAAAGAGAAGTACATGAAAGGTTGGAGCTTGCAATTGAAAGGGCAACCACGTGCCAATCTTATAGTATAAAAAGATTTCAGATACTATAATCTGTAAGTATTATGCTTTATGTTACAGGTTTGATTGTTGTATAACCATACCAGAAAACTTGTTGGGGTAAGTGAGAAATAAAAATTTTAAACTTCCGTTGTGCCTTACTTATGTGTTTTGAACCCAACAAAAATTCTACAGTAGTGTACTATCAAATCTTCCTCATGTCTTTAACTTAAAACGTTAATCTGTAACACTACTAAAAAAAACAAAATTCTAAGTTTCATGTTTCCAAGTTATTTAATTTAAAGTCTTGGATTCACTACACTAAACAACAATCAACCAATATTATGAAAAATCAGTTTGATAGGAGATTCTAGCAAATGGTCATAAGTTGGAGTATCATATTATTGTTATTAATCTGTATTCCAAAAAAACAGTAAACAATAAACACTAAAAATAAACAGAATCAGTGTTGAAAAAATAAGAATAATTTTTCAAAATATAATCGAGCCCACTTAGTTCAAAGTGTGTCCTTAAGGAAATTATTCCCCTCACAGTACTCGAGGTTGATGGAATATCCCCTCCCAGGATAGAACGATTATCTTACCAGAATAGTAGTACTCCAAATTCCGGTAGCGGCGAACCACTCAACAGTAGTATATCACACAGAATTTGTTTATGCAGAAGAAGAAGAAGTTTGTGTTGTTCAGAAAATTCGTAAGTAATATTCTGAGGAATCAAACGAATTTATAGCCATGGAAGTACTGTTTCTGAAGGTTTGCAACCTTTACGAACGTACCACCGAAAATGGTGGGAAATTTAAATAAGGAAAAGAAATCGGGTCGCGGGTCAGACACGCGGATCCGGCCGGGTCGCGGGTCAGACACGCGGATCCGGCCGGTCGCGGTCGACACGCGGATCCGACCGGTCGCGGTCGTGGTCACTAACGGGTAGGATTGGATAAGTTAATTAATTTAATTAAATAATGATTAATTAAATAATTAAAAATTAAAGAAAATTTGGTCCAAAAAGATTATCAATCAATCAGATCATTTGACCAAATCCGAATCCGAATCCGAATCCGAAGCCGAAGCCGAAGCCGAAGCCGAAGCCGAAGCCGTAGCCGTAGCCGTAGCCGAAGCCGGCCGAAGCCGAGCGAGCGACGACGACGGCGCGAGGGGTCCTTGCCCCCTCAACCCTTTTACTGACAAGAAGGAGTAATTCTACTTATAAGTAGAAGAACTTTTCTTTCCACTACCGATGTGGGACAAATTCTTATTTTATAAAGCAAGAGGGAACTCCCACTTTTCTTTCCACTACCGATGTGGGACAACTCCCACTTTTCTTTCCAATCATTTCCCATTCACCAATATCAATACCCAACAATCCCCCACATGAATGGGGAATGGCTATAATATAAAAGTGCGGACAAGTGTGATATACAAGCGAGAATTGATGCGCATCTGGATAAGTAGGTTTCCCTTTGAACTTTCCGTAGTGAACTAATATCGGATATACTCGATCAATCGGTAGATTTGATATCTTTGAACCGTCGAACTTTGTTGTATACCTAGACAACATAAGTCACACAATCAACCCTCAACCATTTATGGTTCTCACGGTTGTGTTCGTTTCAGCCATGAATACTTCCTGGTTTCATGAGTGCGTAGAGAATGAGCCTTCACTGTCATTCCCCTTTAAAGCGGCTTACACTTAACACTCACATAGGTGATTTCTAAACATGTGGTCCTATAGCCACATTATCCGGTCATACACTTGCCGAATTAGATAATCATTAAAGAACCTTAATGCTTTATTAACTCATTAACAAGCCATGAGGTTTTATCCTTATTTCTGAACATTGTCTTCATCCGAGAATGGGTTGAGTTATTTGACAATGTTGAACCGTCGATCACAACTTTGTTTGATCTCCTTGAACCTAGCTCTTGGGATCTCGGGGTCGCTAGGTAGAGTTACCGCCGTGATGACTTGTCCTCGGCCTTAACCCTATTCCCATTGATGATCTACTAACTCCCTCTCTAGATAAGCCTTTTGTAAGCGGATCCGCCACGTTATCTCTTGACTTTACATAGTCAATCGTGATAACGCCACTAGAGAAGAGTTGTCTAACGGTATTATGTCTTCGTCGTATGTGACGAGATTTTCCGTTGTACATTACGCTTCTGCCCTACCTATTCTTTGCTTGTTGTCACAATGTATACATATAGGAGCCAAAGGTTTGGGCCGAATGGAATATCTTCTAAGAAATTCCGAGCCATTCGGCTTCTTCACCGGCCTTGTCTAAAGCTATAAATTCGATTCCATTGTAGAGCGGGCGATGCATGTCCGTTTTGATGATTTCCAAGACACCGACCCACCCCCAATTGTGAAAACATAACCACTCGTGGATTTAACTTCATATGATCCGGTGATCCAATTTGCATCACTATATCCTTCGATCACGGCGGGGTATTTGTTATAATGCAAAGCATAGTCTTGGGTGTGTTTTAAATACCCCAAGACTCGTTTCATTGCCATCCAATGAGTTTGATTGGGATTACTCGTGAATCGACTCGGCTTGCCGATAGCACATGCTATATCCGGTCGTGTACAATTCATAATATACATCAAACTTCCCAAAACTCGTGCATAGTCCAATTGTGAGTCACTTTCACCTTTATTCTTTTGAAGTGCAAAACTTACATCAATTGGAGTCTTTGCAACATTGAAATTTAAATACTTAAACTTGTCAAGTACTCTTTCAATATAATGAGATCTGCGATAATGCTAGACCTTGTGGAGTTTTATGAATTTCGATACCTAAGATCAAATCGCAACTCCTAAGTCCTTCATATCAAATTTGCTAGTCAAGCATACGTTCGTAGCATTTATATCGGTAATATCTCTACTCATTATCAACATGTCATCAACATATAAACAAACAATGACTTCATGATTTGGAGTATTTTTAATGTAAACACATTTGTCACACTCATTAATCTTAAATCCATTTGCCAACATTATTTGGTCAAATTTCGCATGCCATTGTTTGGGTGCTTGTTTAAGTCCATAAAGTGACTTAACAAGTTTGCACACTTTCCTTTCTTTACCAGGAACCACAAAACCCTCAAAGTTGTTCCATGTAAATTTCTTCCTCCAATTCTCCATTTAAGAAAGTCTGTCTTGACATCCATTTGATGGATCTCAAGACCATATACGGCCGCCGATTGCCACTAACACCCGAATAGATGTTATTCTTGTTACCGGCGAGTATGTGTCAAAGTAATCAAGGCCTTCTTTTTATCTATAACCTTTGACCACAAGTCTTGCCTTATATTTGTCAATAGTGCCATCAACTTTCATTTTCCTTTTAAAAATCCATTTTGATCCTAAAGGTTTATTTCCGGAGGAAGATCAACCAATTCCCATGTATGATTGTTCAAAATTGATTCAATCTCACTATTGACCGCCTCTTTCCAAAATGTGAATCGAAGAAGAAGACATCGCGCTTTAAAAGTTTGAGGCTCATTTTCAAGCAAGAATGTCACAAAATCGGTCCAAAGGAAGTAGATGTCCTTTGACGTTTGCTACGCCTTGCATCCTTTTTACTTGGTGTATTTTCCTTTGGTTCTTCCCGCGGTCGTGTAGATCTTTCACTTGACGACTCACATACGTTTTATACGGATAAATGTTTTCAAAGAATTCAGCATTATCGATTCAATTACCGTGTTAACATGAATTTCGGGATTGTCCGATTTGTGAACTAAAAACCGACAAGCTTTTCTTTTTGTAGCATAACCAATAAAAACACAATCCACAGTTTTTGGTCCGATTTTTACCCTTTTGGGCAAAGGAACTTGGACCTTTGCTAAACACCCCCACACTTTGAAATATTTCAAGTTGGGTTTTCTTCCTTTCCATAGTTCATATGGAATAGATTGTGTTTTCTTTGTGGGGCACCCTGTTGAGTATTCGGTTAGTCTGTAAGGATAGCCTCCCCCACAAGCTTTGCGGTAAACCGGAACTTATTAATAAGGCATTCATCATTTCCTTTAATGTTCGGTTTTTCCTTTCCGCAATTCCATTTGATTGTGGTGTGTAAGGGGCGTAGTTTGATGAATAATTCCATATTCTAAACATATCTCTCGCAAAAGGAGATTCGTACTCTCCACCCCTATCACTTCTAATCATTTTTATCTTTTTATTCAATTGATTTTTCACTTCGTTTTTGTATTGCTTAAATGCATCAATTGCTTCATCCTTACTATTAAGCAAATACACATAACAATATCGAGTGCAATCGTCAATAAAAGTTATAAAATACTTTTTCCCACCGCGAGATGGTATTGACTTCATATCACATATATCTGTGTGAATTAAGTCTAAAGGATTTGAATTCCTATCAATAGACTTATATGGATGTTTAACAAACTTAGATTCAACACAGATTTCACATTTAGATTTATTACACTCGAATTTAGGCAATACTTCTAAATTAATCAATTTTCGCAAGGTTTTGTAGTTGACATGTCCTAAACGAACATGCCATAAATCATTTGACTCTAATAAGTAAGACGAAGTGAATTTTTATTAATACTGTCAACAACCATTACATTGAGTTTGAAAAGGCCCTCGGTGAGGTAGCCCTTTCCTATGAACAAATCATTCTTACTTAATACAATTTTCTCACTAACCAACACACACTTAAACCCGTTTTTGACGAGTAGTCCATTTGAAACTAAATTCTTCCGAATTGTTGGAACGTGCATAACATTGTTGAGAGTCGGGACCTTAGGAAGTCATCTTCGAAGTATCTTCCCATATCCTTCAACCTTGGTCGTTGCAAGTATTTCCCATAAACAAGTACCTCTTCGGGTCCAGGCGGGAGCATAGGTTGCAAATGCTTCTTTTGTAGCGCAAACATGTCGAGTGGCACCAGAATCAAGCCACCACTCCTTTGGGTTTCCAACCAAATTGCACTCCGATAGCATTGCACACGGATCATCCATATCATCATTCTTTTCCACCATATTGGCTTGTCCTTTTCCCTTGTTCTTTTTCGGGAGACGACAATCGGGGCTTTGTGGCCGCCTTTCCCACAATTAAAGTAGTTGCCCTTGAACTTTTTCTTGTTGGAATCCTTCTCCTTTCCAGAAGGCCTCTTCCTTTTCTTGTTCTTTTTCAGAGCAGCATCTTCAACGATGTTTGCCCCTTCAATTGGTGAAGTCTTACGATACCTCTTCTCAGCGGTTTTGTTATCTTCCTCGATCTTGAGATGAATCACAAGATCTTCCAACTTCATTTCCTTTCTTTTGTGCTTAAGATAATTCTTGAAATCTTTCCATGAGGGCGGCAACTTCTCAATCATTGCAGCCACTTGGAACGCTTCATTTACTACCATACCTTCAGCAATAAGGTCATGGAAGATAAGTTGAAGCTCTTGAACTTGGGTTCCAACGGTTTTTCCATCCACCATTTTGTAGTCTAGGAATTTGGCAACCACAAACTTCTTCAAGCAAGCATCTTCAGTTTTGTACTTCTTTTCAAGTGCACTCCATAGTTCTTTGGAGGTCTCTCTTCGCACCGTAGACGTTGTACAAGTCATCTTCTAAGGCACTCAAAATGTAGCCTTTGCACAAAAAATCAGCCTGTTTCCAAGCCTCAGTAACCATGAACTTTTGGTTGTCAGGCATGTCGGCGGCAGGCACGGGAGGGTCCTCACTGGTGAACTTTTGCATACCAAGGGTGGTAAGCCAAAAGAACATTCTTTGCTGCCATCCTTTAAAGTTGGCACCGGTGAACTTCACAGGTTTCTCAGCCGGTGGCACAGCGGTACGGGTTGTAGGAGTAACCGCTGGTGCAGTAATTGCAGAGGTAGTTCCAGTCTCAATTGCCATTATTCGTTTGTCACTGTCAAATCGACAAATTGTTTTAGTTAATAAAACCAGAATAGCAATTCAATCACAGACTTAAACGATGAAGATTTTATTTCTTCAAATTGCAAGTATAATTATGAAACTTTAGTATTCCAACGAAGTTTTTATATCTTCGAGTCGAATACTAATATTCATATGGAGTAGAAAACTGCACAAGTTTTAATCTCCAAACGTAATGCAAAGACAACGATGAAGTTTTTATGTTCTTCAAATCGTTGTACAAGTATGAACTTTAATATTCCAACGAAGTTTTTATATCTTCAAGTCGAATATGAAATTTCACACGGAGTAGAAAACCACAGAGTTTTAGTCTCCAAAACAAAATACGATTAATCTAAAAATTTAATTTCCTTAAGATTGTTATTAATCGTATTCCAAAAAACCAATAAACAATAAACACCGAAAATAAACAGAATCGGTGTTGAAAAAATAAGAATAATTTTTCGAATATAATCGAGCCCACTTAGTTCAAAGTGTGTCCTTAAGGAAATTATTCCCCTCACAAGTACTCGAGGTTGATGGAATATCCCCTCCCAGGATAGAACGATTATCTTACCGAATAGTAGTACTCCAAATTCGGTAGCGGCGAACCACTCAACAAAAGTAGTATATCACACGAATTTGTTTATGCGAGAAGAAGAAGAAGAAGTTTGTGTTCGAAAGAAAATTCGTAAGTAATATTCGAGGAATCAAATGAATTTATAGCCATGGAAGTCTTGTTTCGAAGGTTTGCAATCTTTACGAATGACCACCGAAAATGGTGGGAAATTTAAATAAGGAAAAGAAATCGGGTCGCGGGTCGACACGCGGATCCGGCCGGTCGCGGTCGGGGTCACTAACGGGTAGGATTGGATAAGTTAATTAATTTAATTAAATAATTATTAATTAAATAATTAAAAATTAAAGAAAATTTGGTCCAAAAAGATTATCAATCAATCCGAAGCCGAAGCCGAAGCCGAAGCCGAAGCCGAAGCCGAAGCCGAAGCCGAGCCGAGCCGAGCGAGCGACGACGACGGCGCGAGGGGTCCTTGCCCCCTCAACCCTTTTACTGACAAGAAGGAGTAATTCTACTTATAAGTAGAAGAACTTTTCTTTTCACTACCGATGTGGGACAAATGCTTATTTTATAAAGTAAGAGGGAACTCCCACTTTTCTTTCCACTACCGATGTGGGACAACTCCCACTTTTCTTTCCAATCATTTCTCATTCACCAATATCAATACCCAACAATTATAAGTTCAGACAAATTTTACTATTTTTTTAATACCTGCAGGCTGCATCTCAATGCGATGCCAATATCTTAATTTCACAATCCAAATTAATTAATAAAAAGAATTAAGAGGAATATACTGTGACATGTGACATGTGACATGTGACGTGACAAGATTCCTAATTGTGAAATTTTTGATTTTTTTGATTTTTCATCTGATGTCCATAAATTCAGATTTGCACAAAAAAATCCACTTTGGGGATAAAATGTTCCTGTCAAAAAGCGACTTCATAGTTCATACTCAATATTTAAATTTCAAACCTCTAATTAAGGACAGAAGAGCATTTACTATACTACCACAACCTTCCGGCGGTGAAAATCTTGAATTTTCATTAAGTAAATTAGAAGTATATTGGTTTCAGAAATAAAGGGCAATCAATTCATTATTCCTTTGCTTGTAAGCCAAGAGGAGAAGAAAAGAAAGGACAGAAAATGAAGTATAAAGAAAAAGTTAGCCTTCCAGTCACTTTTATGCATCTACTAGACAATATATCTTGGAAAGTTAATAAAAATTGATTCCAATGACAAACTTCATCTTGCAAAATTGTAGGACATTGATGGAAAATAGTTATTTTCTACGCAAATATTTGATTTCCTTAAATATATACATTCAAGAAAACAACTTTTAAGTCATTTAGTTGTGGTACTAGAACAATTACTCCCAACATACATCGTTTAGTTGGTTGCATAAGAAAAAAATATAATCTCCGCATTGTAGCGTTTAGTTGATGATATTAAATAATATTTGTATTGAGTTATGCAGGAAGCTATTTTACAAGATAGGATATAGAATAAATATAAGTGCAATAAATATAAAATTATTCTTTTTAAAATAAATAATTCATGTATAACAATCATTTAATTTTAATCACGATACAAACAACCTCTACATTATAATCCCGCATAACTAGCATCCTAGGACAACTATTCCATCTGTTAAATGATTTCCTTCCATATTTTCATGTCCCTTAACTAAACAATGTAACTTCGTTTGGGGATTTTTACATTGTATAGCAGTTCATCAAAATAATAATCAGAATGTATTTATTTTTGAATAACTTACATAAATAACTATAGTTTATGGGCTTCTAACCAACCATGACTATTATTTTTTAATTACAATTCGTAGCTATTTTTTAGCCATTTTCGCATGTATTTATGTGTATTCAAATACACAATTTCAAATTACAGTCAGTTAAATACAACTATGTTTTTACATATTTTGCGTTTATTCGGGTGTATTCAAATACACAGTTTTCTTCTTTAGAAATATAGGAATACAAACGAATACAAAAATACACTGCATTGACACTCAAAAATGAACAATATAATCAAATTAGGTCACATCTCCGGTGAAATACTAAATACACTTAAATTCATATTTGAGAAATACAACTATTTTCATATCTGATTGTGTTCCCTCTCCCTTGCTCGGCAAATTTTCATCCTCTCTGGTGAACCCGCTCTTCCACAACACAATTATAGTGATATCATAAATACATAGAAAATACGTATATGAGAAATATGAGAGTCTTGAGAGTGTGGTAAAGAAGGAGAACAGAGGAAGAGGGATCGTCGGGATTTAGCAGGTCGCATGGGGTCGACAGACGGTTCGTTGGGGTCAACATGAGTCAAGGGTCACCTGAGGGTTGGCAGAATGTTCGATGGGTCATCGCGGGTCGCTAGAGATTACGGAGGGGAGACCCTTTGCCGGCCCCCATAAATAACGAGAGGGAGAGAAAGATGAGGATCTTCGTGCCTATTAAAATTTGAGATTTTGAATGTGTGAATACAATATAGCTACGAGAGGTAATTGAAATACACAATATAGTTACGGAATGTAATTTATTTAAAAGTAGTTATTATACTTAAATACCTCTTATAGTTAGCTATAGCATATAAAAATGCCTTTATTTTTTGTATATTGGTCTATAACATATATTACTAGCGACTATAATTATTTTGACCAAACACCAATTGTGATAAAAAGCTACTTCCTCCGTTTCAATTTACGTAACATTATTTGACTTGACACAAAGTTTAAAAAAGAAAGTTTGACTTTTGAAATGTGTAGTATAAACTAAACCTAAGACAATTGTGTGTCTATAAATCATTTCATTAAGGTAAATGAGAATTTTAAAGTTAAGTTACTTTTAATTATATAAATGTGACATTTTTTGGAACAAACTAAAAAGGAAATCGTGTCACATAAATAGGTAGAAACAGAACATTTTTTTACCCAAAAAAAAATTATTATTATTAGAAAGGTAGGTATTTTCACATTTCCCCCTTCATCGTGTCTCCTTTATATTTTCCTTCCTATCCAATTTCCATTCCTTTCTTTACAATTTGTAAAAAAAACAAACGGTTTAGATTGTGGCAACGTGCTCCACTGGTGTTTGGATTCCTTAAAATCTTTTACTTCCCCACTCCCTAGTCATTATATTTATTCACTGCAAATCTGCAGCGTGTAAAACGTGCTCTCTTTTACTTCTTGTATTCATTCATTTCACCCTCATGTAATCTTGTTTCTGTTTTGACTTCAAGAATGTTACACACCCTCTAAAGCCCCATAACTTTTTCTTGTAAAGGTAAGAGCTTTTCCTCGTGTTTTGAGTTTTTGATTTATCTTCTTGATTTTATAATCTTAGGGGTTTAATTATCATAGTTTTAATGCTTTTATGGTTGATGATTGTGTAATTATTTGGTGGTTAAGTATTTGGATAACTAGGGAAGTTTATGCTGTTAATTTTGAGTGTCAAGATTCAAACTTTGTGCAGTTTTGTTCTATCCCCAGCTATTTTAGTGTATTGTTCTCTTTAATTGAGCTGGTAGCCAACAGGGTTCGTTGTGAATGCCCCCGAGTTAGCAACAACAACATACTCACTTAAATCACACAAAGTGGGGTTAAGGGAGGATAGAGTGTACGCATACCTTAGGTAGATAGAGAAGTTGTTTCCGGAAGACCCTTGGCATAAGTACAAGCAATTCAAAGCAGTATGAAAAAAAATGCCCCTAGGTAGCGTGAGATAAAAAAAAGAATTTACTGGTTGGTGGATATGTTTTGGTTTGCTTTTTTTTCAAGCCGAGGGTATATAGAAACATCATCTCTACCTTCCAAGGCAGAGGTCTTACCCTTCCCAGACCCCACGTTTGGAATTACACTGGGTATGTTGTTGTTGTTGGTTAGTGGATATAACCATGGTTATTGATTTCTTGTGTAATTGTGTTGATTGAGTAAAGATTCTTTTTTTTTGGATGTTGGAAATTTGGAATTGAGTTTCCATCCTATTTTTTATCTTTGGTTACATGAAAACTGAGTGGAGGTCAGGGGCGGAGCCATCCTTAAAGCTACGGGGTCGTCAGAACTCAGTAGCTTTGGCTCAAACCTTGTAGTTGTATGAAAAAATTCATTCAGTATGTATAAATAGTCAATCCATAACCCAGTAAACAAAAATGATTATGGTTTAGAACCCATAAGAAACCTTGCTCCGCCTCTGGTGGGAGTGGCGTGACTATGTTACTATATCCGGATTTCAATGCCATAAGATGAATGATAGTTTTCTATTCTAAATAGAAAGAAAGTCAAATTTGTCTAAATACTAGACAAAAGGAAGTGTGACTTAAAATGTGACCTGAATATGTCGGGTTTTCAAGCTCTAGCAGAAGGGACAAAACTACTTTTGAAAGAGAACCTGGTTCCATCTAGAGGAGATACTCGTTTATTTAGTATTAGACCATTCATAGAAGCAATGTATATCTTTCTAAGTTGAACTTAATAAAAATCAAAATTAAAATAAAGATCCGAAAATGCTCGATTTCGATCTATGGTTCCACATTTTATGTATTCATTTGATGCTTGTGATACCTTCTTATGTGGATCAAGAACTTAAGTGTTTGAATAATTTGTACTAGTTATAACCTCCTATCTGGATATCCGATATCTCTTCCTTTTTCTGAGTGCGTAAGGGTCTTTTTTGATGTTGGAATTGAGTTCCCATGCTACTTTTGATCTGGGGTTGCATGAAAGGGACTTGCATTTCAGAGTGTATTTCATATTATTCTTGCAACACAGTCTTATTCCGGAATTGGGATTTGGGATAGGAACATATGTAAATGCTTGGATAAGCTTGTACGAAGTTTAACCTGTTATTGCAAGTGAAACTTCAGCGTATGAAACCATGATATCAGACTCCTTTTGTTAATTTCTAGTTCTAAATCTCTGTGAATGCAAATGCAAAGGAAGAATGATGTTGAAATAGGGTTTTGCATGTCCCTGATTTTGGCCTATGCTTAAGGAAATCATTTTGATGAGGATCGTAAAACAGATGAAAATCAAGGAGAAAATGTTTTCTGATTAGGAGTGGACCAATGACAACGTGTTTGTCTCATTTTCTAGTAAACACTTGGGGAGTGTGATTCAGGACCAACGTGTTCATAAATTTTCTTCTGAGGCTCTTATGTACTTATGCTTTTTGGTGTCAAGATGAAGCTATTAGTGAAAATTACATCTAATAATTTTATTTTTTATAAGTTACATCTATTTGTTTATCTGATTCTGTTCACAATTTATTTTGCAGGAGCAGTAAGATATGAAAAATAAAAAGTTTATAAAAAACGTAATAAGAAGAGCTACTACTGTTGCTTACACTAACACTTGGCTAGAAGCAACAGTTCTGCAGTTGGAGTAAGAGTATTAGTGGCTTTGATCAATGCTGAAATCTTTGTTTCTGAGATTTGTTACAGATGGCAGAAGAAAATGGTCTATCTGTTTTTACGGATGTTCCAGAATCTACGTCTACTAGGTTTAATACAGATGTACAGGCAAATAACAACTTTCATGTGTCTGGTCTACCTGGTCTTAAGAGGAGAGGCCAAGGTCATGGGAGTCGTTCTTGGATAAAGATTGATGAGCATGGGAATTCAAATATTTTGGAATTGGATAAGGCTACTATTATGAGACATTGTGCTTTGCCAGCCAGGGATCTCCGTCTTTTGGACCCTAAATTTATTTATCCTTCCACAATATTAGGGCGAGAGCAAGCTATTGTGGTAAACCTTGAACAAATCAGATGTGTCATTACAGCTGATGAGGTTATACTGATGAATTCTTTGGATGCTTGTGTACTGCAATACGAGTCTGAATTGTGTAAACGCCTTCAGACAAATAAAGATCAGCCGGGTAATCCATTTCTGTTTATCTTTCTGCACTAAATCTTGGTTTTTTTCTTATTGTTAGGTTGTCTCCTTTTGTTTCTACATAGCTTTAGATAATCTTAAATTGTCTTGCACCAATGGATCACAATGTTGAAAAAAATAACTAATATGCCCTTCATTCATCCCTACTATATCTTCATGCCAGTTTAACTGTTAATTGTGGCTTTGCTAGTCCCGTTAGACCAAGATCAAAAGTAAGGTAACCATTAATGTATCGAAAATAAAACTTGAAGTTTCAGATACTATTTGGAAAATTCTAGCACTTAAGATTCTGCATTCCAGGATTAAAAAGGAGAAGTGAAAGACCTTTTCTCATAGAAAAAACTATCGAACTCTTGGAAAGGCTGAAGTGACTAACAAATTTGCACAAAGGCTGTACTTTTCAGAGTTGGATTGGCATAATTTTATAAGAAAAGCCTATTTCTGTAAGGCATCTACATTGGGATGACTTGGGATTGAGGCATAATAATTTGAAATGTTGTTCTGTCTATGTCTGAATCAGATCCATGTAACTTTAAATCTTTGGACATATGGTACTATAACACAAGAAATGCAACATGAATAGCTGAATTCTATTGGATCCACCCCTTCTTCCCCCTCAATGGAAAAAGTTGAATAAGGGGAAAGCTTGTGACATTCTATGTGGGGAGCAAAACTCCGTGTTGTTTTTTTCTTTTTAATATTTGTATCCAGTAGTTTATCAACGATTATCAAATATTTGTATAAGTATAATATAACTTCTGAACATCTACACACGCAGAGAGAGATCAAGAAGTCCTGGAAATAGTTCTTGGCTCCTTCGTCTCATAGCATTTGAATCCATTCGCGTGTCTGAATAAGGAGAATTAGTAAAAAATGGAGAACCTCGATGAAGGAGGATGCTATAAGTTGGACATGTTTCTCACTATTGTGAAATGGCTTAATTCTGGAAAATTTTATGTTTGTAACCGTGATATTTCCATGATTCTAACAGCGAATTATGGATAGATAAAGACCTCAATTGAAAGGAAATATTGGAAAAGAAAAAAAAAATGATAAACATTCAAGGTACTGAGTATAATCTTTCTTGAACTCCAAATTTGTTATAACAGTCATGTTATCCAGCTGCTTTTGTCCATGTAGCATGCACTTATTAAGATATTCCACAAAGTGCTACTACTTTTAACCAACTCAATTGCAGAAAGAAATAGAAAAATTAGCATTAAAATGTTTTTTGTTCCAAGTTCGCAAGTCGCAACACATACCGAAAGGGTACTAATTAAGCCGACCATTAATGACTAGTTAAAACCTTGTCCGAGCTTTGGAATGACAGCCTGCCTTGCATCTTTGACTTTAATTTAATCAAAGTATGTATAGCTATTAGAAGCGATGGAGGCTATCCCATCTTTATAAATGAATGACACTTAAGCTTGTTCAGCAACCGATGGTGTTTTTGTTGTTTGAGCGATGCATGTAATTACAGTGATTATTCTGAAATATTATCTCTCCTTTGTCATTTATTTAGCATGACATCGTATGCCTTTTGATACAACAGCAAGTACATCCCAAACTTGTCGGCGTTTGTTCGATGAATCCTCTCTATAACATTCCCCTCCATTTGAACTTATTTTATTCCAGTGATGTTTCTTTTGATTTATCGTAAATTCTCTTAAGAAGATATTTCAGTTTTTTCACAATTAGTGGTGTTTTAATTCAGATGGTCTTCCTTTCGAGTTCAGAGCCCTTGAGCTTGCTTTGGAGCTAACTTGCTTGTCTCTTGATGCTCAGGTATGCAGCAAACTCACTTGGTGGCTGATTGAAACCTCTTTTTCTGTTATAGACTAGAATATTTGCTGTCCATTTCAGGCATAATATACTAGCACTAAACAGGCTATAGGTTGACTTTCATGGTTCTATGTTGGTTAACTAAAAATGGATTCAAGATGCTTTGCATCAATTGCTTTTGGATGTTAGTACATCCCATGCGTTTTGTTTATTACCCAGTTTTATTATTACCATGATGTGAGGCGTTGGCCGAAATATAAATGCACTTTGACATGGTTTTTTCCCTCTGTATCCAGTACCTCAAACAAATTGCAATAGTTTCTCATGATTAGACATATTCTCAACCAAAACTTACTTTTAATGTTGTTCTAAATTAAACAGGTGAAAGAATTAGAACTGGAAGTATACCCCGTGCTTGATGAACTAGCTTCATCTATTAACACTCTAAATTTGGAACGAGTTCGTAGGTTGAAAGGTCAGCTGCTTGCCTTGACTCAGCGAGTCCAAAAGGTATGATTGTAGTACATATTCTGATAGTGCTTGGCTATCTGTCAGGCCTCTTCGATATTTGTATTTCTGGTATAGAGGGGATATTGTAAACTAGTTAAGGGTCCTTTGGTTGCTAGTTAGGAAGTGAATTATTCATGTAATAAAACCAACATAACTAGTACTATGTTCAATAGCATTTTAGTTGCTATGTATAAAGATCAGCACACCAAGTACGGTGTTTGGTTACCAGTTTACAATCCTTCATTAATAAAACATGTATAAATTATGAGTCAATTTATATACTTCATTATTTTATGCAGGGTAGTTGATGGAATAACTAATACATGAATAACTAAACCCTGCATAACTCTAACCAACAACCAAACGACCCCTTAGGGTATCTGCTGAACTTATTGACTCCTTAAACCTAGACTAGGAGCCGCATATGCCTTTCTCTTGTACATATTTTGTACCTCCTGGGTACTTTTAATAAAATTACTTATCAAAAAAATTGTTCAGGTATGTGACGAAATAGAACATCTAATGGATGATGATGGTGACATGGCTGAGATGTACTTAACTGAGAAGAAACAGAGGAAGGAGGAATTTCTTAATAATGATTTATATGATCAAGCAGATATATTTGGAAAAATTAAAGGAGCAACAAAATCTGATCCAGTCTCACCTGTATCATCAACTACCGGGGTGCAGAAGTTGCAACGGGCATTCAGTAATTTGAGCTCAAGCAAACATGGAAGTGTTTCAGCTTCATCTAATGGTCAAGAAAATATTGATCAGCTTGAAATGTTGCTTGAAGCATATTTTGTGGTCATTGACAGCGCTCTGAACAAGTTGTCATCAGTAAGAGATTCTTATGTTACTAGCTTTTCTTCTTGAATGTTATCCACAACATATTATATTATACTGCAACATTAAATACATTAGAATGAACTAGACAGTTCCTTCCCTGATAGATTCAAGAAATGCAATTAGAGCTGAATTACCATTCTTACCAAACAAATTTCAATAATCTTAAAATTTATTTGCTAAAATATAGCTTCAGTTTCTAGTTTATGGATGAGAGAATTATGAGAGTAATTTAGCGTTTGATTAATATTAAGGGGGTAGACTAAGTAGACCTTATTTTACTGTTTGATTCCAACATTTCTTTACAACCTTGGGCGCCTCATTCACTTTTTGTCCTTTTTTCTGTAGTTTGTATGTTGTTTAGTTGCTAAACCTACCGCTAGTTATTTATTTTCTATATGAATTATTCTGGGAGAAAATACTGCAGACTACACGGAGCTCAGTCACCATAAGCAAATGATCTTCATAAAAGAGTCAAAAATTCCATACCCCGAGATTTTCTCTCATAACTCATAATGCATGACCTCTGATTAATTTGATTAGTGATGAGTGATGACTAATGCATTACCTCCTAATTAATTTGATTCAACATTACAACTAAGGAATTTGTATTTCTCACGTACTTTCTCTTTGATGTTGCAGCTTAAAGAGTATATTGATGATACGGAGGATCTGATCAATATAAAACTTGTAAGACTTAACAAGTGGACACTATCTTTTAGTTTTCTCTTGCTTCTTGATTTCTTTTGTTATATAAAACAAGCACAGATCTACACATTGTGAAGTTCATGAAACTCACTTCAATTTTTATGCTGTAACAGGGCAATGTCCAGAATCAGCTAATACAATTTGAGTTGCTTCTGACAGCTGCCACTTTTGTGGCAACAATATTTGCTATGGTGACTGCAGTATTTGGAATGAACTTGAAAACCACAGTTTTTGACGATCCAGACGGGTTTAACTGGACTCTTATCATCACTGGACTCTTTTGTTTGGTCTTATACATTGCCTTCTTGATTTACTTTAAGCATAAGAAACTTCTTCCACTGTAAACAAATCTTAACATCTATAATGAAGGTGGAGTGGAAATTGCCACAGCTATTTGACTCTTCATTCTCTCATCTTGCTTGAGAGCCCCTTTATGCATTAAATTGACAGGCTGAATTTTCATTTACCTTTTATCTTTGCTACTATTCACTTTTTCTGCATTTGAAGGCTGTAGTCTATGTGCAAGATATACTAGGGTTTTCCAACTGTGCCTATCGTTAGTCTTAAGATTGACAGCCTCCACCAAGCTGCACCTGATTTCAGTAAATCCTACTATGATGAACTCTTAAGTGTTTCTTCTTATCGACTCTCTCCTGGCTTCGACCAGAGGCAGATCCATGACTTAAACTTGATGAGTTTAATTTTTGAATTTCTTAGAACTGAATTCATTGTACTTTTGAAACTATGAATTTATTTTTGAAATCTTAGTGTTTTTTTTTACATCTATGTTTTGTGTCGAAAATATTGGATCAGTTAAACACTTAAACCTATAGCACAAATGCTCCATCTATTTCTAGCTTGGACCTGTTTGCTGCACATTTTAAGTAAAATAAAATAACACTCTCCCCAATGTCTATTGATCTATACAAATTTCCTCAATCTTTACATGTACACTGCACATTTCTTCTCTAAAATATGTAAAGAACATCCTCATTTTGTTGCCTGTTTCACATTTTCCCTGACTTATTTTCTCAAAGACACCAAGGTATCAGCCATCTTCAGCTAAGTTGTCTCCATGTGATCTATAGGTCAAGAGTCGAGCCATGATACTTGCATCAGGATAGACGGCATATATTATACTCTCTTGGGATGCAATCCTTCCCCTAACCCTGCATGAAGGCGGGCAATTTCGGGCACCGGGCTACCCCTTTTTTCCCATTTGGGCTATCAATCAATCTTCCATCAAAAAGAGGAATCCTTGTATCAAAGTCAAACGTATTTTCACTTCCATGCATGGTCCAGATGGTCTCTTCATCAGCCTCATGATACCAATATGGACTTTGTAGATTTGCAGAGAACTCTGTTTCGCTCGATGCAAAGTCCGTTTTAGAGAGATTATGTTGGGTTTCCAATGAACAAGCTCTATTTTGGCTGTGGCCAAGCGCTGTTTCAAGCTCCTTAATTCGAGCTTCTAGCCTGGATTCTATTACCTCATGCAGCCGCAAGCTTAGCTCCCTCAGGGAAACAGGATAATTGGCAGGTTTAGAATGAGCAATGCAAGCTCCACTAGTATCCCTATCTGATTGTGATGAACCAGGGCTTAGCACATTGACGCAATCTAGTTTTAAGTCTCCTTGAGCCACATCTACTTCATCTTCTGGATCTAGCTGCACAATTGAAACTCATAAATCAGAAATCTACTCTAACTAGTCACAGAAAGAACTAAAGCGATTCAAATGTCGCAAGAATAAGTTAAACAGAAGAGCTCTCCGAAATTTGTTAACATAGACACCACGTAAGTATGGAGTCTATGTGAATTAGGTCACATGTTCTAGCCGTGTCATGTAAACTCAGCCTGGTATTTAAGTAGAGAAGGGTAGAGGTGCAGGTCCACTATCCCCATATAGATTTCTCGGTCATAAAATAAAAAGGTACAAAGTCTATGCTCTTCTTTTCTGGAGAGCAGCATCTGCAAATTTTGAATAGGATCAATCAATCAATCAATGACGTCTCAATCCCAAACTAATAGACGAGCTATATGAATCCTCTATATTTGTCGCTCTTTGAGAACTTGTATTATAAAGTTATTTTTGTGTTGGCTGTCAACTTTCTGCAAACGACCTCTTCCGGGAACTAGAACCGACTACAATTTGCACAAAGGTAGTGTTACAAGTTTGACTAGGGTAATGAGGCCAAATTCCTGAAGCAATCTACAACAATGATAGTTGTGCTTCATTCTCAAGCAAGTTGAGGTCAGATATACGAATTTTCATTGTCCATGTCGTTTTATCTGTGCTCGTCTCATAAAGTCTCAAAAAGGATATTTTCCTAAAGTATCAATAAGTACAGAGCGGTAGACTGCCTACATCACACCTCCTTGGGGTGTGGCCCTTCCAGAACCCGTGTGAACATGAAATGCTTTGTGCATCGTGCTGCCATTCTTTTTACCAGTAAGTACAAAATAGCTAAATGCAGGCTTACCTCAACAAAATCAGATATTCTTTCAACCTTCAAGCTCATTTCCAACCTCTCCAATTCAGCTTCAAGCTCTTCCTCAATTTCGCTCATCGACTCGTGTTTCTCTGCTGACAGATGATTTGTGTTTTCACTGGTCTGTGTTGTTGGTTCATTAACTTGAATGTCAGAAGAGATGACAGTGGCTCAACATCTGACCTAGAGGGGCTATATGAATTTGGATTTTCATAACCATCATCAGCAATCTCTTTCACTGTGAGCTCTTCTAATTCGTGAACTAAATTCTTGGTCCATTTTAACTTCTCTTTCACCTTTTCTATCTCTCTTCTGTTTGCAATAATAGCAGACATCATTCCAGTAATAATTCCCATATATAATAGAGCCATTCCATTTGGTATCCCTGCTTGAATCAAGACAAGTTAGAAACAGGCATAAATCACTACTATAGCATAGTCAAAATCTTGAAGGTAACTAAAATTGTTTTTATGTTTTGGACTCTTACGTTGCTCGGACTCTCCAAAAATGCTGCTGCACCTGTGTTGAATCCTCCAAAAAAAAACTCTTTTTGGACGATCCGACATGCACCTAGTGATATTTTTGAAGAGTCCGAGCAACATAGGTTTTGGCTAGATCCATTAGAGCATCAAAATAACAATAAACTCATGTTCTCCAATTGTTCTTTCCCAGTTGGCCAGAGAAGATGGATGGCAATACACTCAAAAATATAGAAAGTTGACAACTTCGTATGAAATTCGAGAGATTCCTTAAGCAGAAACATACATCTCACAAGAAATGTGAAGAAGGAGAATTGAAACCAAACCATGCAAAGGGGTCTAACGAGCAGAAGAATACTCATTCAACCTACAATTCATGTCTAATTCATGATCTGCCAAGTGATTTTTGTCAAAGGAAACTATTAATAAAGTAAGAGAAATAAGATAAAACAGAAGCATTTGATATGGTATGCAGTGAGTAGAAAGTGAAAATAAAACAAGAATATGCAAGATCAACCGAAATAAATACAGTTAAACTTATTTACACTGAAACTGTCACCTAAATGATAACTACAGGTAGCCCCTATCCATAAAAGAGAGAAAAAATGTGGAAATTGTAGCCTAGAAAATAAGGCAGGTTACTGCTACAACGGGTTAAAAGAAGCAGATACTGTAAAAATTCTCTACACTGTCAGTATACAATACGTTAAATACAAATAAACTTCATATAGTAATTGAAGTTAGAACCTGTTGAATTGAATGGTGCACCAGAATCACTAGTGCAATCTGTGGAACATATTTTCTGGGGAATCATGATTAAGCTGTCTAAATCTGAAAACCCCTTCATCAGAAACTTCTTTTTTAGCTCTTTTTCGAGCTAACATGCGAAACGGACAAACTTTTTCGCGTAGTTGGTGCAGCAAATTCTTGTTATCTGATTGTTCATGTGTTGAAATTTTAGGAAACTGATTATTCTGTAGTAAGTTTTCCTTATAATCCTCTGATGAACTTTGCAAATATTGTACTACATAACCTGCACCTGCAGCTGCTACAACAACCCAAAACTCCATATTTTTAATCTTCATGCACAAGGAAAACTATACCTTATTCCTTCAAGTTAAAAACAATTGATCTTTGGTTTCTAAGGCTTCAACATTATTATGATGAGCATTCATCATAACTAGGCTCCTGTACTAAGATGAGTATAAATGGAACGACATGAACAGTGAGGATTCATACAGCCCATTCCAAATAAGAAAAAGGAAAAAAAGGATCCAATGATAAATGAAGGAAATGGGAAAATTCCAAACATACTATTCATGGAATACTAGCTATGAACTCTAATACCATAAATAGTTAATCTTCTGGAGATTTCTTCTCATCAGCCTAAGTTTTGGTGGGCAGAATTAGCTAAATGTGTATGAGGTAGCAAGGTACACCTTGAAGTAATCGAGTAGTGTACAAGTTGATCTGAACGTCATTGTTAGAAAAAAATTCCAGAGCTACCAATGTTACATGTCCTTTTTAAAAAACGGGTAATTAGCCAAAAGTTTCTAGACTTCAGGGAAAACATGAATATGATTGAAGAGGAGAGATTTTGTGCTAAAATTTATTCAACCTTAGATGGTAGATGCTCTCAAAAACAAGTTGGAATTGGAAGAAGAAAAAGCTAAATAATTAACTACTTATTTATTAATGATAAGGAAGAGACGGAAACTATGATAGTAACGTTGTCCCTTCTGAAAATCCACAAAGAATGTTAGCATAACGCCAAAGAGTTAGATCTATTAGATTAATAAACTTTATGACTTTGTTAAGAAAGAGATTTTTGAGTTTTCAGAAATACAATAACAACAACATACTCAGTGTAATTCAATAAGTATGATCTAAAGAGGATAGAGTATATGCAGAACTTACTCCTATTATGATAATCAACGTAGTTTAATACTCCCTCCGGATCAAAAGGAGTGTTCACTTAGTCATTTCAACACCCCTTAAGAAAATATTAACTCCTACGCAAAAATAGGCAATTTGACTAAAATTCCCCTAATTAAATAGGTATTGAGATTTGATCTCCTAACACTTAATAAGGGAAAATCTGAAAAAGTAAGTTTGACTCTTTCTTGATTTGTTAAGTAGACACTCTTTTTTAATCAAAAAATAAAGGCTTAGTGGACACTCTTTTGATCCGGGGAGTAACACGTAATATCAAATTAGTTATTATTTTTATCAGATCAAAGGTTTAATGTTTATGATAGATATTTATTTATATTTAGTTTATAAGTGATTGGATCCTATAGATATTTATCACACCATCAGCGTTTAGAACAAAACTCGATACTAGACTAAATTTAAGAAAATATTGCTTAATTGTTCACGCTAGATGTTCAATTTCGAAAAGAAACATTTATTCTTACAATTAATTACCAGCCATATTTGTTAATAAATATAGGTGGAATAATGTATGGTTATCACTGCTTTAGTCAGCAAGACCACGTAGTTTGTTCTCGATAGTAAAAACTGACTAATTTGACTTGACACAAAGTTTAAAAAATAAATATTTTTTTTAAAAATGTGATTCAAAATAAATATTAAATATTTGTATGACCGTAAATGATCTCATAAAATTAAATTATTTCTACATATATAAAAAAGTCAATCTTTTTAGAAGAAACTAATAAAGAACGTAAGTCCGTCTTTTTGGGACCGAGGGAGTAGATAGAATTAACTATTAGTAGGAAATAGAACAACGAAAGAATAAATTAAGTGGACTTTTCCAACCTACTACAGTCTACAATGAAGTCCAAAATCCAAACATTTTCTTTCTTCCCAAAAAAGAAAAATAAAGTGAGGCCCTAAATGAATTACGTGTCTTTTGAGATAATTTTAATTATTATCGTCACAAATGACTAAAATAGCTGGCGCCACAAAAATTCTGAGTACAAAAAACAATCTAATTGGGCACGCCAACTATTAAATTACCATTAGATATATTAAAAAAAAATTGGTTCTGAAAGTACCTAATTTAATAACGGCTATTAGTTTCGCATTATTCAAACAACGCAACCTAAGCTAGAGTACGATAATGATATATTCCATCAAAAGAAAAAAGCCGGCCCGACTACATAAGAGAAATTAATGACACCTGCAATTTGAATCGCAATACATTGACAACTGCAAAATCCCAGAGGACAGTAGTTGAGTTACACTTGAGCTTCCTCTAAAAATTACTCCTTTTATTGCGTGATTAACAAATAAAATACCAGAATTTTTTTACTCTAAATATGATTTTCATAAAGAAAGGACGTCTGAAACATCAATTAAAAGGTAGAATTGCTTCTTTATTTAACCATTGGAATTTGGTTTCAATGAACAGGAAATTTGCAATGTCTGATTGTTCTTATATGTGAAGAATCAATTGTATGCAACAACATACCCAATGTAATCCCACAAAATGAAATCTGGAAAGAATAGGATGTAATGAGACCTTACTTCTACCTTTATGGGGAAGAGGTTGTTTCCAATAGACCCTCGGCTCACAAGGAAAGTGAAGAATCAAATGTATATGGACAGAAAAGAAGAAACTTCAATTTAACCACAATATAATAACAGTAAATACTTACCTCCACGGGTATCAACAGACAACAATAATAGAACAATTAGCCTAGTTTTATTATTTCTTAGAAGAATGACCCCAGTATACTTGTACAATGGGGATTCTAGGATTCTCACTCTACTGAATCGAAAGAATGAATCCCGTGTTGGAACAAATAAATTCAAAACAAATAAAGAATAGGAGCGTGTTTCTTTCCCTGGTGCAAGACATCTAAGCCCAAAGGAAAATGCCAAGAATCAAGGTTATTTGACAAAAAAAAAAGATGCATATATCTGCAAAATAGTATAATTCAAAATCCCTGATAACTAAAAGTTCTCTATGATGCTTCATAAACCGATAGAGAAGACGAGGCCCATGCTCCAGAAACTATACACAGTGCAGGTCACGTACAGCAATAGAGAAGCATCATTTGACTGGTTCTATTTGTTTGATCAAAGGGATTGTCAGTGCCTGACTCCTTTGTGAATCAGTCCCTTTCCTATTCATCAATAGGTGGAGGTTGCTGGTTCGATACTCTGAAGCTTTCAGCTTCACAAATGCCTGATCATACTCAACACGGTTTGGATGGGGGTTAAATCCTAGATTGTTGCTCCAGCTCCGCGAGCAACACATGTATCCATTCAGTTTGCCTTTAAAGTGCTTCTCACTGTTTATTGAGAATAAACGGAGGGATATATCTATATTCTGCATTAGCCAAAATCATTTGAAAGGACATGTAATGTAAACCTTTTTTTGAGGATCATAGATGTCAAATTGATGTATTTAACTGCAAGATGTGCAATTTCATTCAAATGCTAGGTGGAACAACATATAGCTACTCTCTACATCCCAAATTCTGATGTTCGATTATTTTTTATCAGTACAGCAAAATGTAATTTGACAAAAAAAAATTATAACATTACACTTGCATAATATGGGATAAAACCAACCCACCCATTTATCACCCAATCCATATTTACCCACATAAAATATGGGCAGGTTGAAGCCCAACCCATTTTTGGTCAAACCATTTTCAACCAAACCAAATCCTACCAAACCCACCCATTTGCCACCCCAAATCTGATGTTAGATTTACTTGAATATTATAATGAAAATAGTTCAGATATATTTCTGAAATTTCGTAGGCAAATCTTCATTTTAGTTTCTCCATACTGGTATAGGGGGAAAAGGAACACACAATAGAAAAGGGAAAATGTTACATTGAGATGAGTAAAATTCTGTCAGGTATCACTTCTTCGGTTATGTCAATATGTTTCAAATCTGTGCTCGTAAAGAATTTGGGTATTATTTGGGGATAAGCTAAAGAGGAATTTAAGGCATTCAATTTTAGGATAGGACTATATGAGATTTATTGTTCTGCTTTTAAGTAACCACTTAATCTCTCTAATACGATAGTACAACTCTAAAATGGTAAAAGAACTTATCCAGAAAAGAAAAATGCCTGGTAATGGGATGTCCTTTCATAGTTATGCACATGGTCATTATACAACTGCAAAAGCTTTTAAGGTTGCCTCGTCTTATGATCTACCGAAGATCCTACATCAGCATGAAGTTAGGACCTGTTTGGACAATTTTCAGAAGAAGTTTACATTGACTAAAGCTACACCTCAATCCTAAGCTAGTTGGGGTCAACCAATTTCAGGAAAAAAGTTTTTTTGGGAACTTTTTTTTTCTGGAGAGAAGTATACAGAAGAAAAACTGTATATATAATTGTATTTTAAAAAAAGAACTGCGGGTGTTTTTAGGTGAAAAAACATTTGTTGGTATGAAAAAAACTCAAGGAACTTCTCCAACCAAAGATTGAATAATTCTTTTAGAAACTTTTTGAAAAGAACTTTAACAGAACCAAGTTTTTCGAAAATAATTTTTCAACTTCTTTTAATAAAATTTTCACATCCAGACATCTCAAAGTGCAGGAAAATCACCATAGCTAGGTTGCGTGTTCACAAAAGATGGATCCCAGACAGAGTCCAATGAAGTTAAATAGCTCTATTGCGGTGTTCACTCCAACAAATCATGTTCAATGTTTTAAATCAGCTATACGCAACTGGCACATGCCATAATCAGAATTACATCACAGACATTCAGATAAGATAATGAACCACTTATTTTTCTGTTTATTCAGAAAAAAATAAATTTTATCAAATAGCTAAAGTATAACTACCTTGAAGCAGCGAGCTCAAACTGAGAAGCAAATTGATCCCCTTGTGACAGTATATACTTTGGTGTGGCAAATGAGAACATTGGAATACTGTCCTGCAGTTCAAAAAGTAGAAGCCAGTCATTACATTAGCCATGAGAAGACTACTAGGCTTCAGAATGCCTGAAAGTCGGGGAGTTGAAGGAAAAAGGTGTTAAACTTTCTTATTTTGGGAGAAATTGTCAACAAAAAAAAAAAGAAAAGAAACTACTATTTCTGAACGGAAGACTAAACAGCTCCAAATTACATGGCCTAATATCCAACGAAATGCATAACCATAGATGTCCATTTAACACCCATCTTACAATACTAAACATGTTGACCAGCTGCCTTCCAGGCAATGACTATGGTAAGGGTCAGCTTGAAAGATCAATCATATCAGCACATGTGATAATTTGGTGTAATTCTACAATATCAGTCTAACTTCTTTGTGGTATGCCCTAACATTATCAATCTTCTGCTTACTAGTTCCTCCCAGTATCAGAGTAATATTTACATGTGTAACTAGTACACATGTCAAAGGTTTCGATTTCTCTATGTTGTCAAGTGAATCAAGTGTTTAAACTGGCACCACAACAACATTCTAGTGGGACCACTTATCTCACTAGCACAAAGATCAAATTAAGAGGTTTTCTAAAGATTCATTTGGCTTCCAAAAATACTTATGCACTTCTCTCTCAGACCCTGCATATACAAGGCCTACTATTTTCCCCTACTACTTTGCATATTGAAAATGATAAGCGAAAACCAGAAATTGCATTATCAAAACGAATAACTATGCTTACCATGTATGCTGAAGTGATGGCCAATTTGTTGCTTGGCGTTCTGATGTTCGAATTAACTTCAATTTAAGCTTTCAGAATATTCTCACTACAAGGAACAGAAGCAAAGAGCTATCTAGCAACTGAATTTGTTCAGAACTATGAAAGTACTTCAAACCTATGTTGTTGGTTTTTGGTTAATTAAAAGAGGCTGACAGATAAGTCTATGAGACCCTCTTCCACTGCCCTAAAAACCATAAGGTGCCATCTCATCACAACATTACTTCGAACCTATGTTCTTACTAATCCACTTTATACATTTTTAAACAGGTTAGCGCTCTATCACTATATCATTTCACCAAGCTCATCACTCGTGATCAATACTCTTCCATTCTTTACCCATTAAAAAAGCCCAATATAAAAGAGTCCAACATACCACACATGCTGTGGTACGAATATAAGATACAGGTAGTACAAAAGAGGTACAGTCAAATGACAGCAATTATCCCATGTACTTATAAGAATCCGAAGCAAGTAACCATACTCTTGTTCTCCTCGCTTTGGACCCAATTCCACAGAAGGTCTACTTTATTGAGTCAGTTCCAGTATACCATGTTACAAAGTTCAAAGTGTTGCTTCCTCATCTTCTCATCAATCACTGCCTTTTCTAGATTTTATTTTCTCTCTAACTTTGGCATGGCACCCAACCTTTAGGCTTTCTGGTTCTGCTAGTTAGCTCCCTGATTGGAAATGTATCTTTCTTTTGCAACTGGAGCTAGCCAACCTCTTTTGTACTTTTTCGCATTTTCTTGATGCCAGATGTATAACACCTTACATCATTAAAAAAAAGAGTTGACTGTCTGGAGGTCAATTTTAAGGCGCTGCTAAGCAACTAACCCGGTCAGACTCATTCCATTATCACTGCCCTACATGGCATAGCTTTGACTTGTAGCTCGATCATCTAGTCAGTACCAAGTATAGACAAGTGAAAGATAAATAATTAATCAACTATATCCTACAGCAAATTATATACTACTAACTGCCATGCTTGTTGAGAGATGGTAACGAAGGAACTGCTACATACCCTTGACATCAAATACACCAAGAAATCTGAATGCAAGAAAATGGAAATTTCAAAGAAACACCTCATTTCCTTCAAACACGGCAACTAATGTTTGAGCTAGAAAAAGTAAAAGAAATACAAATGTGAACATATAAATGAATACATCTACCAGAAGATGTTTCTATATAAGCAGGAGTCATAGAAAATGGAAGATGAAACTTACCATACAAATTAGGTTGCCATTGTACTTCCAAACATCTTTCAGTCCCCATTGGACTTTCTGGAATGAGTAAAAACTTACTTATGGAGAAATTACAAATTATCTTCGTTTTGGAGGCACTCATAATCCATTGAACTAATAGCCCATCACTTCTGCTTCACCATAAAGAGAATGGAGCTTTGTGGATTATGGAGGTGCTGCAAAATCAGCTAAGCCATTGAGCAGACATAAACGTTTTTGTACTTTTAACTACGAGCTATTATTGACCGCATCACATTTAAAGTGTCTGATGAGAAAGGAGGTATCTTTTTCTTAGCCAGGATGATCAAAAATCGAGCCTTTGCCATATTTTCCTCCGTTCCATCCTTGCACAGCCCTTCAAGGAGCCTTTTAATAGTATCCGAACTTGGAAACCAATTCTTTTTCATGACATCTCTACACATTGAATATGCCAAATCAAACTCACCTGCTCTAGATAGGTAATGAATCATGGTGTGATAGATTCTAGAATTTGGCTTGAAGCCCGCACCACATAAAGCAGAATAGATTCTTTTTGCCATTTCAAGATTCTCTACTCGGAAAAAGCCTTTGATCACTAAATTGTATGTAACCTCATCGGGAGTTATCCCAACACGTTTCATCAACTGTAACAATTTATTAGCTTCCCAAGAAAACCCCATATTTACCATGAATTGAATTCTAACATTAAAGGTAGCAACATTAGGCATACAGCCCTTACGTGCCATGAGGTTCCACAATCCATCACCAATCTGCCATCGGTTGGCTTTATAGAACGCAGATATAAGTATTGTATATGTAAAAACATCAGGTGTTATACCTAACTTTTCCATCTCAACCATGAATAGATAAGCCTTCTCCAAGATACCCATATCACAAAATGAGCTAATGACTGTATTGACTGAAAGTATATGTATATTGATATCGAACTTTTCAGGAACATCCGACAGAAACGACTCAATAGCTATCAAGTCATGAGATTGAGTTAAAACCTTAAGCGCAGCATTGAATGACTTAACAGTCCGTGGACAGCCATATAAATGCATGTCATAGAAGGTTTTTATAGCATTTTCTATCATCCCAGCCTTCCCGTAGAGCATTATAATTCGAATAATGAAACCTTCACGCCGACCTTGCGGCAGAGACTTCTGATGCTCAAGCAGATTTTCAATGTAATCAAACCTGCCCGCACCTGCTAAACGAGAAACTGTGTCTTCAAACACATAGCGATTCTCAATTACAATCTTATTATGAGCATTCTCCTTAAATAACTGAAACAATTTCTCAGGGTTCTTTTCCTTTTTTAGCTTAAAAAGTGCAGGTTCGTCTACTTTTACACGCTTTTTCATAGAAACTAAATCTTTATAGTAAGTATTACCAGCACCAAGGTGACTCCAAGTTCCAAATCTGTGAACCAGACGCAGAGTGAGCATGTTCTGATGCTCTCCCCTCAGTTTCAAACATATACACCAAACCAAGAACTACTCTTCAACTCAACATAAACAAAATATCTCGAATGCCACTAATCTTCACTTCAATGTATAAGAAAAATAATGCATACCCTTTTCAAGAATCACCACCCAACAGCATTAACCATCAAAATCAGCAGATATACACCAAACCAAGAACTACTTTTCAATTCAACATAAACAAAATATCTCGAATACCACTAATATTCACTTCAATATATAAGTAAAATATTAAGTACCCTTTTCAAAAATCAAGAACCCCAACAGCATTAACCCATCAAATCAAGAAAGAAATCGTGGGATTTAATCAAATGCAATAAGAAACCTCAATGTCGACGACAACTAATTAAAACCCAGATGGGTTCTTGGTTCTTAGCAACACATTCAATCGCATTTACTCATTCATACATGTGATGAATGAATGATTTATGGGGTCTGAATAATATGAAATGAAAATATTATAAATGTGGAATTTCTATGAATCATTTTTTACGAAACGAGAAGAATTACAAGGAGAGATGAAGAACGAAAGAAATTATGATTCAGTGGAAGGGTTTCTATAATCCACCCAGCGAAACTATTGAAGCTGGTGGTAGAGGGTGATGTGAGCGTGGGTTTAGGTTTTGGGGTTTTTTCTTAGGAAAGCATGTGTGCATATTAGTCCCTAAAGTTTATTTTAGCTCAGATAGGCCCTTGATTTAAGTTGAAAACTTTACTATCTATTTACACACACACACACACACACACACATATATATATATATATATATATATACCTAATCCACTTCCAATTAGATTTAAATTTTAATAAAAATCAAGTAACAATAGATTCATATTTTAGCAAATTACCATAATATTTATAATTGTAATATTTATGAATTATTAATTTAGAGTTTTAATGGGACCTAATATTTATAAAGGGATTTTTACGAAAATTTATTATCTTATCGAATTTGATGATTTTTTTACAAAGGCCCAAGTGGTGGTGGTATATTTTAGAGAGTTTATTAATTTATAAGTATTGTTTAACATTTAATTAATTGAAATGAATGTTTTTAGTCCCTTTAGGTAGAAAACATGTTATGTTTGGGATCTTTTTAGAACTATATTATTACTATCAAATATGAAATAACAATACAAACTTAACATAACTAATAAATAATTAAGTCGTGGAACCATTGATATTCATTTATCTGCTCTCTCTTGTACTTGATTACCGTATTAGTTTGCTGCAATTACTATTATTTTTCTTCATAATGTTTATTCTATAATATTATGCTTTGACTTCTTTACTTTCGTCGATTTTGTCTCGCATACTTTAATGTGTTTTCTCTTGAGCTGAACGTCTTTTGGAAATAGTCTACCTACCTCCCAACATAGAGGTAAGCTATCCTCCCAAGACTCTACTTATGAGATTACATTGGGTACGTTGTTGTAACAATTGATAATCATGCTAATATTGTGAATATTCATAAGCAAATGGATCAAAATTGTAGGGTCAAATGTGCTTAATTAAATATTATAAGGACTAAATTAAAATTTATGAATAATTAAAGGATCGGAAGTGCTATTAATCCTATTTAGTTTTCAGAAATAGAAGTGCAACACTATTGATTATTCATCCTACACTTTTGTAAATCAGTTCGGCATCATTTAACAAACTGAGCCTTAAGTTGTTTTGAAAGATGTATTATTAAACTAATACCTGTATTAATTTATGTATTAATATTATAGTGTTTGATTGTTATTGTTAATAATTCTTGGATTAAGTTTATAGTAATTGGCGTGAATTAACACTACACGAATTCAAATCAACCATGTTATTGATTTCAAGTTTTCAACTAGTGGAGTTCCAAAAGGCAAGCACAAAAACCATTTGGTAAAACCATACGAGCGCAAATTACTCTAATTGAAATCCAGAAATGAGGAAAGACTTGACTTGATCACGCTACTCAGTATACTAGTATAGAATGGTGCGTTCTAGTGATAAATAAAAAGATTGTATCGAGATCTTCTTATACATAATGCAATGCTTTCTTTACCAATTTCCTTTCCCAACTAGTCAAAGACCTTATGAAAGATGAAAGTAACAGTATATTGAATCTCAGAAATGTTACATTACCTTCCAAATCATGAACTTTCTTAACACAGTGAAGTAAATACTTGAAAAGGTTAATAAACAACCTATTCCCCTCTATCATTGTTTCAGCCAGACTGTTTATATATGAGGCCCCGGGTGCTTGTGGCTCTGAACTGGATTTGCGTCAAAGTATAGAGATTTCGATGGTATTGCGGGATGCTATTTTAGTGCATAACAGAAATCATATTTTAAATCTTTAAACCAATCAAGATGCTAATGTCATGCTTGGGCAGCTATCCACGGTGCATGCCAAGATGTCTCTGTAATCCTGGGAAATATTGAAAGAGTCGTACACTATGCCATCTCTGCTCTTCTTGTACTCGAACAACAGGTTTGAATGATCGAATGCTGTCATCTTCACAAATCCGTAATCATAATCTTTAAAAATACTCCACTTAGTCTGGAGTGATGTAAACTTTACCAGACCAGCTCCACCTCCCCCAGTAACAACATGTATCGTCCCGTTCAAGGTTACCTTCTAGGACTTCTTCTCGTTCATTGTACAAATATTCTGCCATTCACGGAGAGACATTGAACGTGTTAAAGAATGAACTATAAATATTTGAGGAACAAGAACATTATATGTTGAATCACTCTCTAGTTTGTAAAAAGATATTCTTTATGCAGCTTTAACAGCTGTTCTCCAAACTTCTAGCTTTTACTAGGAAACTAATAGGATTAGGTGAATTGTGCATGCAGCTTAGCTATTTAGTACTCCCTCCATCCAAATATAGGACTGTGTTTCTATTTTGAGACTTCCCAAAATATTTGACACGTTCCATTTTATAAAACTTTCACAACTTTAAAGCATACAAATTCATTAAACTATCCAAATATTAAATTTTGACACGATGTTTTCACCATCAAACTAACTTCTCAACCATTATTTTAATATTTTCTTCCAATCTCTAATATAGTACGTAATATATAAGTAAAAAATTCATCCTTATCCAGTTATCCCCCTGCTAGTCAGACACGGTCATATGAAAAGAGACACGCAGAGTATTTACTTTCTGGGAGTGATTTACTTGGGGAGAGGTATAAGAGCATCATATTTTCAATGTCCTCGGAACCAAAGCATCATCAGTGGCATAGCAATCATCGAGAATTAACTAAGAAGAGAACAAAAACGTTGGATGAACATTACAAGTTTTTAGGATACCTGGTAAATGGGACATGTTCTTTCGTAATTATGAACATGACCATATATGGCAATATCAACTTTATACTTCTGCCAAAGCTTTTGAAGGCTTTCCCTCCCCATTGGTTCTCCAAATGATCCTTCATCGGCGTAAAAATCGCCAGAAGAGTAACCAAGTACCCAATGTGCAAGGAAGATTAGCCATGGCTGTTTTTGTCTATCTACAGATGCAAAGCAGTGTTCAATGAACTTATATTGTTCAGTGCCCTCTCTCCAATCATGTTCAGTATCAGCAATACAGAATCTGAACATGCCATAATCAGTAGAGTACCTGAGAGCATACGACAAAATTAAACCTAATACTTTTAAAGCTTTTGTATATAGTAAAATATTACACATGAATGTTTGATGTTCTTTTTCTTTTGTCTAAAAGTATCTCTCAGTATTTTCGCATGCTATACTTCACATGTTGAGAACACCAGAATAAGGGGAGAAAAAAAGAAAGAAAAAGAAGTATCTATTCATTGACACCATATGTGCAAAATTGAGGACAATTAAGTCTAGTTTAGGGTGTGTTAGTATTCTGGAAAACATTTTTCCATGTTCAGTTGGTCAAAATATTTCGGAAAACATTTTCACTGGGAAACAAGTTCCTTAAAAATGGGGAAAATGACTTCCCTAATGAAAGTAGGGAAAACAAGTTCCATAAGTGATAATCCAAGTTCATTGTCTCCTCTCTCCCCATCCACCCAACGCCCCAAACCCCCATCCACCGCAACCCCCGAACCCCCACTCCCCACCCAATCCCACCTCCTTAGTGTTTTGCTAGATTACATATAAATGCTCTCGGAATAACATTTTTTTACATATCAAACACTAGAAAATAGGTAAGAAACCCACTTGTTTTTCCAAGAAACATTTTCTGGGAAAATGGAAACATTTTCCTACATACCAAACACACCCTGACACCCTTAGTTTATCCAATATCCATGCATATTTAGGTTTTGGACAACCTTTGAGCGCTAAGACTGTATCTGATTATCTCATAAATGTCACCAGTGCATATCCATAATTCTCAGGAAGAAAAAAATGTGCATATAGTAGATCAGTAAATTGAGGAGGTGGGATTTGGGACAGAACACAATGTAGGATTATCCAAAAGAAACGGTCACCATACCAGAACTTATCCCTATTGTCAGCAGGAAAATAAAACATTGTCTGAGCCAAGACACCACATTCTCCACCTGAATCCTTTTTACCATAAAATGACCCACTATCAGGCCAATCGCGTTCATGGTTTCCACTGGGAGAAAACAAATTTATTAGTTACATGAAAAAGAGAACACACAAGTATATATACTCAGAGATAAATTGTAAAATACCTGCAAAGTACCTAGCAATCATGTATGGTACTCTTGAAGTAATTGGCTCAACTTGAGAAGTAAATTGATCCCACTGAGAAAGATATCCACTGGCGTAAACGATATCGCCAATGTGAAAGACTATGTCAATGTTCTTTAAGTCCTCAATGATTTGCTTGGTAGTGTTAAGGGACCGAGGTTGGTATTGATTGTACACATTTGATCCATCAGCTTCTTCCTGAAGTTCAAAAGGCAATAATAGGTCTTTGTCAAGAGTAACTTCTGAAATTTGCTAACAGTAGATCTTAGCAATAGCAGAATCCAGATATAACCTTCCATGATTACTGCTAATGGAACAGTAAAAAGGGCAGCCCGGTGCTAATGGAACAGTAAATTGCAAAAAATTTCAAGTATGAACGGGATTGTAACATAATCCACGTCTGAATGGAAGGACAGGCAACTCAAAAGCGAGCAATTTCCTTACTTAGAACGGAGTGGAGTTTCAAGACAATGAAGTACAAATATCTACGACAGATAAATAAACTTAGCTCTGTTAAGAGTGTCCATACCTTTCCCATGTCACCAAAAATAACCACTCGCTGAAGAGAGTTTTGACCAGGATAGGGTGACGATTTAAAATTGTACATCTGACTCCAGATATATTTACCATTAACCATTTTATGCCCCAGCTTGTAGGTATATCTGCAAAATCAGAAAGTGCATTGAAAATTCACTTCAAATGTTAACCTGCATTAGCCTGGAGCGCCGTCTTATCCAAAAATAAACAGGAAACTAAGTTTATTCTCAGGATATGTAATTTTGGTATTCAACTTTAGGCAAAAAGTAGAAAAATTTCAAGTTATCTAACATCTTCGGAAATGGATGCCCAAAAAACATGAACTCTTTTAAAGATTTGATTAGTGTCTTTCTGCTGCTAGGAAGAGTGTAAACCTACACTAAATTGGGCCACAACTCCTTCAGAAAACTAGTGTGAATGAATCCAGGATTGCGCCATCCAACAGTTCTTGCTGGTGCACCTGCAGAATAGAATAACATTCTTTTTTAAGAAATTTTTTATAAGTTAATGCAGAATAAAATGACATTCATAAAGTGTTTGTCAAAGTGAAGTTGCTTATCTTACACCCGTTGTATCCAAACAAGTCTCCGATGTGTTAAATAAATGGAAAACAGATGATATGCATCATATGTTACATTTACGGGAAACAGATACTAGTTTTAGGACACAACAAGAAGGGAAAGAATACCCACCGCACAAGCTACTACGGTCAAAAGTCAAAGTCCCTGCTGGTGAACGAGTCTGTTGTCCACCTTGTGGACCCCACTCCACAAAGGGCTCTGCTTCATTGATAGCATATCCACTTGTCCATGTAACAGTCATCTGAGTATCAATTTAAACTGTCATTTTTCTGATCTTCCTAAGTGGTCATTATTCAAACTATTAGTCATGCTGCAAAACACAGAGATCATTCTGCCTGAAACATATTTTCAATTTTGTTTCACATGTTAAGCCACGGAGGAAGAAACAAACTTACTTCATTCCACGTCTTTCCCTGTGCTAACCGCGGGTATAATGGTGCATTTGGATTTGCAAAGGCAACAGTATTTGACACTGCAACCAGTTTTGGCTGTTAAGGGGTAAAGAAATGCATTACAATAAGCTGACATCGATCCTGGATAAGCAACTCTAGCCTTTAACCAGATTCATACAAGAAACTGTCTGAGAATCTAGCCATCACCTACAAGAGCTTATCCGTGTGGCATGATAAAAACAAATTCATATTACAAGAGAACATCAGTGTAGAAAGTATCTTCGTATAGAGGGATTAAAAGGCAGACAAACCAATAAAATATAACCAACCAGAAAGAAAGAAATCAAGGATTTTTACCAAATTTAAAACAAGTCAGATATCTTCTTGAAAAAAGAGATTTTTTCTAAAAAGACTTTCAGAAAGAGATTTGGGACTCCCGATTTTAGAATTTGGTCTCTGACTTTTGCTTCATGTAAAATATGCAAACTCAAAAGAAGTAAACTGCGTAAGGGAAAGTGCAAACATACATTTCACAATCCACCAGAAAACAAAGCGAAGGAGAAATCTGATCTCTGGTTGATCAATTGAAGCTTTAATGATCCTTTTCCTGTCCTTTTGTAGTTGGGATTGGAGCGATTTGCAAATTGATACTGCAAAAGAGTCGAGGCACGAGTCAATCTCCAGAGAAAATAGCTCCTAAAAGGTTGCACTATAATTCTATAAATTGAACGGACCTTTATAGGAGCTGTACACAAAAATGGAGTCACCATGGTATATTCAGGGTCACAAGTAGCTGCACTGAAATATTATGTAACTAATTCAGCAAAGGAAAGTCATTTCTCACATCTTAAATTTTCAAATAGAGCTTTAGTATTTTAGATATATGAACATGTTATTGACAAATGACAGTTATACAACCAAGTTTGGTTCACCTGAAATTGCCAGGAGAAAACACTCCAACCCAATCATCATTTGACGGGATGCTTGTGCCATACTCCAGAGTTATCCATTCTCGGTTTAGACCCTAGAACATAGAGATAACGTACAGGAATCAGAACCTGAAAACCTTAATCATCAGTTTGAAAATTGCCTTGCACATCCCGTTCAAATTTCTTGAAGAGAGGGATAAATAGGAAACCTAGCACAAGATAACTGAAGCATAGTCAGCTTAACTAGTGGTTGAAAGGTAATGAAGCTTACGTTTGACCCAAGAATAGAAGGAGATGCTTTGATATACGCACGAGCATCCAAAGCAGCAATAGCCTTATGAACAGCAATCCTTGCTAGAGGGTGATCTTCATGAGATGCTACCCCTTGAAGAGCAACTAGAACCCATAAAATTGGCAACAAGATGACGAACACTTTCATCGCATCCACCTTATAGCTGCATCATTCATCAAGGAACAGACTGGAGAATCAAGAAATAAGATACACGACACAAAGATAAGACATTTCTTCTAAAAACTCAACATAGGACATGTATCATACAAAAGAATCCTACTTTGCATTAATATGTTAAGAGTGGCCACCCCAAAAAAATTTAAAAGGACAAGATGAAAACATCTGCAGGTGATCTAACAAATATCCTTAATCTGCAGATGAATACACTCACCAACTCACCAAGCCTACCAGCATCCTTAAATTAAGAGCTAAATATCACTTCCCTTTCTGGCAAAACTCATGAAAGGCAATTTTCATAGAAATATCTCTTATCATTGCCATTATTTGAAGACTAACTAGCCCACTCAAGTACCATAAAAAAAGGTAGCCTGGTGCACTAAGCTCCCGCTATGCGCGGGGTCCGGGGAAGAGCCAGACCACAAGGGTCTATTGTACGCAGTCTTACACTGCATTCTTGCAAGAGGCTGCTCCAGGGCTCGAACATGTGACCTCCTGATCACATGACAACAACTTTACTAGTTACGCCACAATCAAGTACCATATTGGTGAAAACTAAATCTTTCTCCCGCCCAACACAAAACAACACATATTAGAACTCAATCAGTGAATCAGAATATTTAAACTTGAAAAATGAATCACAGAGGAATAGTCACAAACATAATGTGGGCGTGAGAACAAATTGAAACACCTAGAAGATGAGCACCAATCAAAACAACTTAGTGGAACTCAATCAAAAGATCTAAAACTGACAAAAAAACCAAGCAACAACACAATGTAAATGTGATAAAAAACTGGGGGAAATCAAGAAAATACCAGCTTCCTTGCTAATTAACAGATATGAACTCCAAGAAATGAGCCCCCAGGGGCACAGGCAAGTTGGTAAGTGGCAAGGTGATTGGGGTAAAACCACTCCGACGTCGCGGGTTCGAATCCGTGTGGTGATAGTATTTGCTGAAATATTGCAAGGTTTGTTGCTGGGTTTGTGTCCCGTTGGTCCTCTCCCTTGCAGGACTGTCACTCGCGCATATCCTCGATTTACATCCCACCTGGCCAAGGGCCTCTGGTACATAGGTGGGGGTTTCGCATTCGGGACTTTCCCCTTCACAAAGAAATGAACAAGTGGAAGAAATATCACCATATATGAACACCCAATAAAACCACTAGTAGATCAATCAATCAATCAAAGTTCAAAAACTGACAAAACAATGTAACAGACAAAAGAAAGGCACGAAACTCAATGTGGGTGTCATAAAAAATGGAAAATTAACAAAAAAGACAGATTTATTAACAACCACCACAACTACCCAGCCTTACCTCTATTTCGTGGGATATGGAAGTTTAAGCAGAGATCTTCTGATACCCCCGTTCAACCAATGGAGATAGCAAGGAGATAGAATAAGTCATCTTCTACGATTGGTAAAGGGATCAAACGACTTTGAGCTTTGGCATGTTGTACGCGTGGGAAGGAATTCCATTCAACTAGACAGTAAAATAACAGGATACAGAACAAATGAATACATAAAAAAGACAGCTTTTTTATTGACAAATTAACGTTAAGAGATTATCAACTCCAAGAAATGAACTACTAACCTGAAATTGAAATGGGGTCTAAAATAGACCGTCACTGAAGTTTAAATAAGAAGGAATTGATAATTAGTTAGAAGTAAAGCAATTGAGTTCAGTTCAAAATAAGTTTCAAGAATCGTGATATTCTTTATATTGGGGGGAAAAGAGTAGGATAAATTCTTGGAATCTTGTCAATATTCGACCAATCGACCGGATTTTAAGCAGATACTTTTGACCTGTGATGATGAAAACATTAGAAATTGATTTGATTTGATGAGTCGGCTGACTAGAAGCTCCTATATATTGTGTCTAATTGGCCCTGGCTGAAGCGTTTCCAACTTTCCATTGATCTATTAATGGCAATGTGCAATTATAGGTTTTTCTCCATTTTTAAAGACTTACGTGTCAAAATATATCTTCTTTTTTTTCGTTGTTTGTTATTCTTCGTGCCCCACAGTCATTCATTTACTTTAGTAGAGGTTGATTAAGGAAAATGATTTGACTCAAGATTATTGGCTTTCGTTAAGTGTCAGTTCAGCGTATTAGAGTATGACTATATCTAGATTCGCATTAGGTAGAGCTCATTTATGGAGAAAGCATTTCCTATCAAATTTTTTTCCATACCGGACACTAATATGAAACTTAAGAAAGGAACAGTTTCATCCACTGCACCACATTTTTTGGTCCGATCAAAATATATCAAGTTGAAGATAAACTAGACTTCATGTGCATCCTAAGTTAGTTGTTACATTTTGATTCTTCAGAATCAATTTAACTAAATTGAATTAAGAATAATATAAGTGGCAATTTTTTAAATAAATATGGTAAAATATATATTTTAAAAATAGTTGGTCAAAGTACATATAATTTGACTCTAAAAAAATAAAACGTGACAAATATTTTGAGAAAAAGGAATTGCATACACATAATTGTATTTTTAGGTGAAGTATTCTGTAAGTATAAATTTACTATACAAAATTTTAAAGAGCAATATCAACTTGGAGATAAAATAAGTACATGTTTTCAATTATATTTCGCCTCATATTTTTCTTTTTATCTTTTTGTATGTTTAAATTCATTTCATTCACTTTATGTTTACATTTTCTGTATTTACTGTGTATGAGATGATTTATACTAAAAATGATGAAAAATGGATTTTGAAGTCTAGATAGAAGTCCATATCAAATATCGGGAATAAGTATAGGATCTGAATATCAAGTACAGATAAAGAAACGATGAAAAAAATGAGAAGGCGCCTAAAATAGCCCGTGCACCCCAACATGCCGCATGGTGCGCTGTACCAGTTCAAAATCGGGGCGTTCTACAGAATTTTGACTCTCGGAATTTATGGCTTGGTGCGATGTGAAGTGTGTCACACCAGTGCAATTTTGGTCAATCTGAAAATAGTTTTGGATCATCAAAGGTATATCACTCCAGAGTTATTCTAGCACATTATAAATAATGTTTTTAAGAGACTTTTGACAGACGAAGATCATAAGGAGGGCTAGAGCATCTTGAAGTGGAGATTCACATAGTTTATCTCTTTCTTTCTTCTATTTTTATAATTGAATGTTAGTTATGACTTGGTGTTTTCACCATGAACATGAGTGACAAGTTTTCTTTGTTCTATGTTGCAGGATATTCATAAACATTGTGGTTGAAGTTTTATGTTAGTGTTTTGATAATCATTACTGATTTATTTATTCTGAGTTTATTTATTTGATTACTTGATCACTAATTGAATACTAGAATTGATTTGAATGTTCCTGAGTCTGCTAATGAGAAGGTGCTATATTCGCTTTCCAATTGGTCCAGGGCTCCAGGCTGAAGCGTTTCCATTTATCTATTAATGACAATGTACAATTACAGGTTTTACTTCTTTTTTAAAGACTTAAGGTCAAAATACATAAATAAAGTTGAAGATAAACTAGACTTTATGTACAAAGTTAAATCCTATACATGGAAATGAAAAGTAGGATCACTGAAGTATGATCCTATGCAAAAATACAAGGAGGTTCCGCCTATGTCCCAAAAGACTATACTTATAAAGGGACATCAAAAGTTAAAAAAGAGAATTTCATGAGAATTCTACCACATAGGTGCTAAGGATTCTATTATGTGTAGACCATAAAGATTCCAAACACTTGTGTATATTCATGTCTTCTTGTTGCTTCATATATATTTTCAATATTGGTTACATTGTTGTATGTGTTGCGTCTTCCAGACACAAATATGATTGTGTAGCAAAGTACATGTTATTATTGATCTTCATCTTGGTCAGTTGCATTTACTTGAGCATATGGTTTTGGTTAGTATATCCATCCTGGATAGTTCTTGTAGTTGTGATTTCTCTTGCCTGTCTAGTCCTAAAAGAAGAAAGTTTGCCTTTGTTTATCCTAAAGTTGACTCTTGCTTTTGGTGGCATATCCAGCACATTAAAGAATATGTAAGGGATGTTTAATGGGCGGGTCAAAATGAGTTGAGTTAAGTAACGGATGTGTTTTTAATCCATTTAAAAGTTATTTGGGCTTAAATGGGTTGCGCTAAAATGGGTTTAAAAGCGGGTAATAACTCAACCCGTCGAATTCTTACTAAGTTTTAATTTTTGTATTTGTTCTTTTGTAATTTTTAGTACCTAATATAATTTCCCCTTTATTATGCCTATATACAACATATCAAATAATTTTAAAAAAATTGACAAGATTTCTCATTGATTAATTTCGATTGCATATCATCCCAATATATTATGAGATGAAATGAGTTGAACTGAAATGAACTGAGATGAGCTAATAAATGTATGTCAATGATCAGCCTAAACTTGAACGAATTGGCGAGTCGTGTTTTCATTGGCTAATTTCATTACCCTAATTTAAGCTATGTAGTATGAGAGAGAAACTACGAAATGTAGTCGGTGCTTCTACAACAAAGTTTCCTTCTCTTAGACAATGGACAGTTGTAGCATTAAACTTTTGAATTATTTCTTGCATATCTTCCACCTCTTCTTGTTCTTCACAGGAGATAGAACAATTGCCCTTAAGCATATTTATTTTTATTAGTTCTCATTCGGTGTGTAGTATTCGCATTGAAATTCGATTAATTTGAATTCGTGCCGCATAAGGCCCTTGCTGAGGAAGCGCTCCCTATCAATAATTTTTTCATATTCAAAGCTCGAATCCAAGACCTATGATTAAAAAAAAATCAGTTTCATCCATTGCACTACATCTTTTGGTGCGCATCAAGGATAAGTTCCTGTATGTGATTATATTCAGACTAGTGTTAAAAAATATACTTAGAAACTGCCTTGACTCCAGTTGAATTATAAGGAAAAGAAATCAATTCCTTGGACATAAGACACAACAAAATTCCAATGCCTTAAAGTAGCTATGGATGCTTAAGGAAACACATTTGACGTGAAATTTTTCTTTTATTCGAAAGCAACAAACCTACCAGTTTATATAGTACAACTTTGGATAAGTCATTAGTCATTACAATGTTTCTTTTTTCAATTAAAGGTCGCGTTTCTTTTTTTAGGCATGAATTATGTTCTTATTCGAAAGAAACAAAACTACCAAGTAATAGTATCATGATGTAGTACTTTGAATAAGTTATTATTTTCAACAAATTTTATATGCGGAAAATAAACTGCAATCACAAATAAAATATGAACAAACATATATTTTATTGATGAATATTTGTGAGTATAAGATCTGTTTATTCCCTTTATTCTTCTCTCCTAATATTTTTCCATGATTCGAGGGCGGTTAGTAGAGTATTTCTCGAACGTAAGAAGACGTCCTTGTGATGTATTTTATCATCAAGAACGCAGAGTTTGATAAAGGTAGTATTTGATGCCTTGATCTCATTGTGAATATCCCATAAATTTGTGAGATTTTGAGATTGACTTTTTAAGGAAATATGTGTCCTATTATATAGATGTGAGCTAGGGTTTAGAGTAAATTAGTCTACAAGAAACCCTAATGGACATTAAGCTTGTTTTGTAGAGGCCCGACCTAAATCAAATAAAATTTCAGTATCTGCAGTTACTATGTGTTTGAATTAAAAGTCATGTTAAAACTCTTTAGGCGTGAATTATTCTCTTATTCAAAATCGACAAAGCTATCAAGTTATAACATCGTCATTTTCTTCTTTATCTTCCTCCTCTTCCTCTTCGTCTTCCCCTCATGGTAAAGTCTCATAAATTTTCATAATTCGTGCTAAAAACAAGCTTAAAAAATAATTTCATTAGCCTTGAAGTACGTGTGGACCCACATGAGGATAACAAAGTCATGGAAACACTTGTACAAATTAAATTGGGTAAGTGTTGAAAGTGAACAATAATATGGAAGAAATGGATAGCAAGGTACCTCTCCCAGGCATTTGCACTGGAGATACAATTTTAAAATGTTTGGCTAAAAATTTAAGAAATATTTAAGATCGTCTAGTTTGCCAAATAGTAAAACAAACAAATCTAAGTGCAGGGAAAGATAAATTAATTTATGATTCAATAACTTTCATATATTTCAAGTCGATTACAATACCTTGCATAAATTTATAAATCTCTATATATCTATCCTTTCAATAAATTGCTAATAACCAAAATAATACTAACAAATCCTTGAAACTTGTCACTAGCAGCTTTGAGTTGGGGCGATTCAGCGGGTGGTCCTGAAAAATTATCATCACATGTAGAAGGATCGTCCGAAACAGCGGAAGCATGAATATTCAAACCGTCATAGTCTTTAGACTTCAAAAAACTTGGCAATTCTCCAAGATCATCAACGGCGTCATTGTAATTCTCCAAACATGAATCGTATCGTGTCTTTAGTTTTGGATCTGTGGCCTGTTTAAGCAACGTATTAACAAGATCACGTGTAGATTTTGCGTTCTTTAGTGATATGTCTATTGAGATAGTCGCAAGACCTTCGAGATTTGCACCTTTGGATCGAGGATCCGCCCTTAAAGCAGATAAACATATAGCGGGTTTTTGTGTTTTCGAGCAAACATCGTCTACCAAATCTGCTCTCACGCTTGTTAACGTGGAGGAGATTGATAGCAGAGAAACTATCAGAAATAGAACAAAGTTATATGAGAGTGCCATTTTGTATGGTCAAATATTTTTGTATCATAACTTGTGCTGGGAAAGAACTTTATATAGATGTGTCTTCCAAGTCAAAAGGGTATGGAATTAAAGTGTGCATGCGTTTATGGAAAAAAAAATTAAGAATCTACTCATATTAAATTTCATAAGATTTATAAGGTATGGAATTAAAGCGGCCATGCCTTTTATAGAAAACAAATAAAACTACTCATATTTAATTTCATAAGATTTTGAAAGGTACTGAATTAAAGCGTCCAAGCCTTTTACGGAAAAACAAATTAAGAATTTACTCGTATTAATTTCATATGATTTTGCTAGATCCTTGCTTCATAGTCGATTGGTAGTGGATTAATGTTGTTTCAAATAATAGCAGATTTAGCTATCATGTCAATAATATCTTTCCTTGTAGAACATTTGGATAATTTTATTAATACTTCTCAATCAAACAAAATCTCTTTATTTATATACAGACACGGTTATAAAAGCACGAAATCCCCAAGATAAAATATTGATCGACATTTATATACCCTTCGAAGAATAGATTAAGTTACATTTTATATTGGATATAAACATAATTAATATTAATAGTATAGTTTTGGTAGAACTAAAATTAGCACCTTGGAATTAATATTCCTTTATATTTGGTAATTACATTCTATTTGAGTAAATTATAGTTGCAATTAATGTCGTGAAGTTTATTGCAGTGTAAATATTATCATTGATGACTTTATTTTAGGAAACAATAAGGAGTTCTATATTAGTAAAGATCCCCCCACGTGGAATATGCATATTAAATCTTATAAAGAATTTAGTATTCTTCTTTGTCTCTTTTTTTTTTAAATTCAGGTATTAGCTAGATTTTATATGACAGTGTTAGTAAATAGTTTGCTGTATAGGAGATATGAAAAGGAGGAAAAGATGGAGACCTATAGTTAGTTATGAGGATTAAAAGAGGCGATGGGTTTTTTTAATGATTTTTTTTTTCATAATTTTTGAATTCAACTATATGATGTTTGTGAAATACACATCCGACTAATTCATACTCGGAACTTCTTGAATTTCCATTCGACTAATCGTGTGGAACAAGCTCACATGATTTACTCATTTGTTTAAATTGAACTCGCATAATTGGCTAATTATTAAATTTTATTCAAAAATATTATATTATTCTACGAACTATATGATGTTTGTGGAATACACATCCGACTTCTATATACTCCCCATAAATTAGAAGAAACTCATGGTAGGTCAAAGAAAAACTTGTTCTTCCGGAGTTAAGAATTTTTTACCAATTTTATGATACATTCGATTATGAAAATGTCATGGGATGCATTGATAATATGTCATGGTTGGAAAATGTTATGTAAGCTGTTTAGCGCTATGTTGACTGATGAATGATTTCAACTAAAATACCACAAACTTAATGTATATATCTAAAAAAATCTTTGATATATTTAACTTGGTCCTCATACCACAAACTGATTGGGTAGCATGGTTGAGATGTCTGCCTAAGGAACCATGTTGGTCAGCGATTAGGATCGATTCTATTTTGTGGCAATTTTCTATGGCTTTTTAAACTAAGGAATAAGGATTCATGTTGAAACATGAGTAACCAGAGTTTATGACTTCTCTAATTATACTAGATACATAACCTCGTGCTGCACGGGCCCAATATAGGTGAAAATATTAAAATTGAATGACAATATAAGATAATCTTGATTTAATATTAATGCACTTTAAAGAAGAATTGACTTTGGACAATTTTTTTTTGTTTTTTTTTTATAAATGCTATACAAACTTGTACAAGTTTTTATGCATAATATGAATTTAATTTGTCTATAAATAAATCTACATGTAACATAAAAAAACTAGAAGTAATTAATTTGATGTGATATGCTATATTTACAATTTAGCATATAAGTTAGGTTAGCTTGTACTAAATTATATACTTAACCAAACTTAAAATACATAATTAAACTATAGATAAATGTTATGCACACTCTTTTGTGTCATACGAAATATATGTTATGGCATTTTTTGCTCACAGAAGAAAATATGCAACGAAAACAAAAGCCACAGAATTACTAAAACCACATTAGCAAAACGTGGTAGATCACACATGCACACAATAAATAAACTAGACTTGTTCACCAATGGCATAGCTGATGGCAAAGGAGGGGAATTTAAAATCCAGCTGGAGGCCTGCAACGTGAGTTCGAATCCTAGTGGGAGCAATATGTTCTCTTTTGGGGTAGGATCTTGTAGGTGATATCAGTTGCTCTGTTCTCAAACCCTGATCATTCAGGCACATCCCACGATTTACTGATAGTAATGCTGAGGGACCGGGAAGACTACTATCTCCATGAATAATCTGACGTAAGCATAGAAGCTGGATATAAAAAAAACCGGGCATGCTGTCCTAAAAGATGAGTTGGGCCCACAAAGGACAGAAATGTCTTCATAGTCAAGCAAATTACAATGCAACTAGATTGATTGCACAAATTTAAGGGAAAACAACACAAAATACACATCAAACCTAAACTAATTACCCATTTATGTGTAGGGTTTTGTTGGGTTCAAAACATATAAGTAAGGCACAACGGAAGTTTAAAATTTTATTCTTACTTACCCCAATGACAATCAAAAACCTGTAACATAAAACATGAACACTTACAAGTTGTATTATCTGGAAAATTTATCAACTGTGGGTTCGCACGTGAAAGCCCTCTCGATTACAAGCTCCAAGCTTCAATGTACTTCTCCTTCGGAAAGCTAGAAAATCCGGCAGAGGTTCGAGAGAGTGTTTAGATTCTAAGTCTCTAAGACTTAGAATGATAATCTGAAATTAAGTGTGTTGAATAATGAAATGAATGTCTGTATTTATAGGTGAAAATTAGGTCAAACCGGATTAGAGTTTGACCTTGGGCCTGACCCATAAATCGAGACATATTAGGTCATTAGCGTCGCGGCGCTTGACGTGCTCCTGCACTGTCTCGATTTATTTTCTGCGCATTTTTAATTAAATCCAAAATCTAATTTTGAATTAAATAAAACAATCATTATTCATTCAAATATCTCGATTCTAAATCAAATATTTAATACTCTCTCAATACATCCTTAGATCGAAAAGACAATCGACATAGTGTGACCCTACATGCCTTCACATATCGACATTAATCAAATTAAGGTCTACGCGGAACTCCTAGACGGCGTCGCAAGACGAACTCAATATGTGAAGTACATTTACACGAATCCAGTAAACTTAACCTCTATGTGGTAAGATAAAATCCTTTCATTCACGACACACCCGATCAAGCTTAGGATTTGTCAAGTGTCTATCCAAATGGCTTAATCATTGTATCTCATCTATATAGTTGACAACTAGACCATATTTTAAATATGTCTATTGTGTTGGCCAACGACTTAGTCAACCTAATATCACTGAGAAGCTGAGTGTTCTCTCGAATATACATTCGAGGAATGAATCCTAATCTTGGCTCAACTACCACCTTTAATCCACATCATAATGTACCCAATACAAGATGTATCTCAACCTATAAGGCATTTGAGCTTAGGAAATGATCAAAGTACATTACTTTGTAGACAAGGTGCGTATTGACCTCAAGTCTAAGGACTTCTATCTCCCACACGCTGATCATACCTTAGATAAGTATAACAAACAGTTTATCAGCAGGGTATACCAATACTTTCAAAGTATCCATGTGTCCATCACGAGTAGCCATTACTCGGAGCAGGTGAGACATACTACATCCTCTAAGGATGTGATACAGACCACATGTCGACTTATCACATATCATCGATATCCTATTCTCGATGATCATTAGTCGAGGCTATTTTAAGAGTTACGTTATAATATTAATAACTCACATTATTAATAACAGCGTAACCTCCAGGGATGCATATTATAGAATATTATAAACATTCAATTAATAATTCAGTAATTGCAAATGCCAAAATATTAATCTCCATTAATAATAATATGAATGTGTATAAAGTACATTTGTCCTAATATAGATTGTTTCTAGGAAATAAATATACTTTCAATCTCCCACTTGGCCTAGAGCCAATCTCCAATATATCTAATGCCCTTATTCTCAAAATGACCATTATGCTTGACTAAGCTTAATGGTTTAGTGAGTGGGTCAGCTAGATTATCGTATGTGGGAACATAGTCTAATCTAATCTCTTCAGTCTCCACCATCTCCCTGAGTATGTGGTACTTCCTTTGTACATGCTTGTTTCTGTTGGTTGATCTTGGTTCCTTAGCTTGCGCAATCGCACCAGTGTTGTCACAATAAGTCGTTATTGGACAAGTGGCACTTGGAACAACCCCCAGTTCCTTCAAGAACTCATAAATCGCGACAACTTCTTTACCAGCTTCCGATCCAGCAATGTACTCAACTTCTGTTGTCGAATCAACAGTTGATTATTCTGTGTTTCAGTGTTTGTTGCATTCTGATTGTGAGAATGTCTTTATGTGTTGGACAATCCATCACATTGAGAGTTTTCAGGAATGTCATTCTCATGTATTTCCTGAGGGGAATGATGTACAACCATTGTATCACCTTCCATTGGTTGTGTATGAGAGCCTTGCATTTCTACAATATCGCTCACAACACTCCCACTGGCTGAAGGGCGTACTCTAAGCACCCAATCTTCACCAGATACTCCCAATGAATCCTTGTTTAGGTCATTCGACAAGGGTTCAATTTTTGTGTTATCTTGTGGTTCTTGAATTTCTTCAAGTTCTATCTCTGTGCAACTATGTTTCTTGTAGACATATTCTTCTTCAAGGAAAGTTGCGTTCTTGGAAACAATGACCTTACGTTCTCCAGGAAGATAGAAATAGTATCCCTTAGTTTCCTTTGGATACCCCACGAAGTAACATTTCTCACTTTTGGATTCCAACTTGTCAGTTTGCATCTTCTTAACATATGCAGGGCACCCCCAGGGTCTCATATGTTTAAGAGTCGGCTTCTTGCCACACCATATCTCATAGGGTATTTTTTTTTATTGACTTAGAAGGAACCCTGTTCAGAACATATATTGAGGTTTGTATAGCATGTCCACAAAGGTATGTCGGTAGAGTTGAAGAGCTCATCATGGATCGAACCATATCCAATAAAGTTCGATTTCTCCTTTCGGCAACACTATTCATCTGTGGTGTTCCAAAAGGTATCCACTCTGATTGGACTGCATGTAGCTTTAAGTAATCCAGAAAATCCTTGCTCAAGTATGCACATCCTCCATTCGATCGAAGGGTCTTGATACTTGTTGCAAGTTGCTTCTCTACTTCCGACTTGTACTCTTTAAACTTCTCAAAGTCTCGGATTTGTGTCTCATAAGATACATATATCCATACCTTGTGAAGTCATTAGTAAAAGTGATAAAGTATGGGAAGCCTCCTTAGCTTGAGTCGAAAATGGCCCATATACATCAGTATGGACCAACTCAAACACCTCCTTGGCTTGCACACCTTTCCCAAAAAGTGGCTTATTGGTCATCTTTCATCTCAAGAAAGATTCGTAGTTACCATAAGACTCCAAGTCAAATGGTTCGAGGTAGTCTAACTTCCTCAACCTTGCTATCCTTGATTCGTTGATATGACCAAGTCTGTAATGCCATAGGTAGGTAGAGTTTCTATTACTTATCTTAGCTCGTTTATTTTGTACATTGAATATTTCTCGACTACAGTTTAGTGTATATAATCCATCTACAAGAGAAGCAGTTCCATATATAATATTATCAAAAGACAGTACTTGACTACCATTATAAATATATGAGGAAAACCCCTTCATGTCCAAAATAGGGATAGAAATGATATTCCTCGTTAACGAGGGTACATAGTAACAATCATTCAACACTAAACAACAGACATAAGACAAATTTAATCTATAAGTTCCTACGCGCTCAGCATCCACTCGTTCTCCATTTCCAACAAGTAGGTCTACCTCTCTTGGTCCAACCTTTCTGCTATCAGTTAGCCCCTGCACATTTGTACAAATGTGTGAGCCACAAGCGGTATCCAATACCCAGGAATGAGAGTTATTTATAGACATATTTATTTCAATGACATACATACCTTGTCCACCAAAGGTAGAACCACCTAGTGTTTTTCCTCATCCTGGTGCCGTGCAGTCCTTCTTCCAATGCCCCTTCTTGTTGCAGTTGAGGCATTCATCCCTAGCCGGATTTACCTTCTTCTTCTTCACACCTCCCTTTGGCTTCATAGCTGAGGGTGCAGTGACTGCTTTGCCCTTATTCTTCTGCCATTCTTTACCTTTCGGCTTAGGTCGGCTAGTAGAGCTCACCATGAGCACAACTTTGCCTTTGGAAGTGGAAGACTCAAAGGTCTTGAGCATGTTGTGCAACTCTTGCAGAATTGCCTTTGTTCTTTTCATATTGTAATTCACTATGAAGTTTTCAAAGGAACAAGGAGATAGTTCATGATGAGGGTGATAGCGACATTATTTTCTAGATTCGTTCCAATTGAAGCAAACCTTTCTATCAGCCCTATCATCTTCAATACATGCTGCGAAACTTGGCCCCTTTATTGAGCTTACACTTGAAAAGTTCTATCAGTAACTCATATTCCATAGTCTGGGATTGTGAGTCATAGAGACTCTTCAAGTGTTTGAGCATCTCATTAGGACCCATGTTCTCATGTTGTCTTGAAGTTCCATAGACATGGAAGACAACATCACACAATGTGCTGAAGTGGCATCATCTAGGTGTTTTTGGTAAGCATTCTTATCAAAAGAGGCATATTCAGCAGAGTCTGTCGCAGGGACTGTTGGGAACACCGTGTCCAACACGTATTCTATTTTCTCTTGTCTCAACACTATTCGCAAATTTCTCATCCAGTCAATGTAGTTTGGTCCAGTAAGTTTGTTCATTCCAATCAACATTTTCAATGATAAGCTCGACATCTTTGATAATCTGAAGAATTAGATAGACTAGAAATCAAACTCAAATTTTATTTCTTATTACACACATTTGTTTAGGCTAATCAACATGGCCTTTTGTTTAATTAGCTCCCATTATTTTAACATACTTCTACGACCCTATGGTAGAATACATACCTATATTAATTGAGGTCATAATGGGCCAAGATCCAAGCTTATGCTATCTCCGCGTTTGCTTTGGCAGATAACTTCAATAACACATCTTGGTAGGTTTTAAACCAATTGCAAAACTTATTTGCAACTCTTGGTTGATCAAATATTACATTTAATCTTGCGTCCTTAGATTAGTCCGACACTTTGGCGCCAAGATTTGTCTAAGCAAGTCAACCCCATTACATGACTCAAGTTTATGTATCTAAGTAAATTTGGCCTTTGTGAACAAACACTTCCGTGTAAATACCCACAAAAGTTTTTCGTCTACCTTTACATTAAAACACATCTATGAAAGAGTATGTGTCCTCGTAGACTTAGAGCAAATGCTTTGGCATAAATACTCGTATCGCCGAAAAGGATTTTGCACTCTAACAATTATAATGGACGACGCGTTTTAATTTAGACTTATATTTAAATTTTTGGGCAACATTTTAATTCAGGTTTTAACCAAGATCAACTCTTTTACGCCATATCCAATATGACATCTTAATATCATGCAAAACTAATGACACATATAGTTGGAAACCGTCAACCCAATATGCATGATATAAGATGGTTTAATCAAATACTGGGCGCCGCCTGGCCAGACAGTTATAGCGGACGTTATTCTAATAATTTAAATGACAAACGATTTGACATTTAGCACATAAACAGTATACTTATCAAATAATATATTATATTATAATAATCTTGGATTAAACATTTTGAACTCTGATTTTTTTTTCTGGACATGTGGGGTCGCGACGCTAATCATTAGTACTGCTGATCGTTCTATATCCAATGATTTGGTTGGGAAGTATTTGAACTTCTTTGCATCTGCTGTTTTTTCTTTTTGTTCTATCGAAATATCGAATTTTGTGCATCATGCTTTTCCTTCATTGCTGCTGTACCTGTTTTCTTTTCGCTAGGAATTTTGACCAAATGAACGCGCTCATCTTCCCTTGAACCAGTAGTATATTTATTGTGTAAAACAGAGTGATATGAAGGGTGCCAGTTCTAATGAGATTTGTAATGGACTATCATGATTGGTAAATGAATCATGTAGAAGATGAATCTCTGCTCCTAATAAATTTTAGTGATTTCTTTAGTAAACAAGGAATAAGAAACTAAAACATCAAAAATTAAGAGAATGTTATGATCGTAGGCTCTGCCACTTGGGCGGAACTTAGATGGGCACCCCTCCAAAGTGCAATGGAGTCCACCAACCTAGGTCATGGGCCTTCCTGATCGCCCATTGACCCTATTCAGGTAAGTTTTGAAGAAAATATTGAAGTATGGCTTTGTGAATAACTGATTATACCCGTAAAACTCATTTCAAAATGGTATTGAAGGGAGATATTCTGGAGGACCCTGCGAATGAGCCAATGAAGGATATATATATGATGTCAGTTGATCCCCAAGATGCACCTGATCAACGCGAGTAAGAATCTTTTTACTCATTGCAGTAGTAAGATCTAATGCATTTCTTTCTCACTTTCAAAACTATAACTGTGCAGGTATGTGAACATTGGGATAGATGGTGGTATTCCCGTTTCAGTAAATGGAAAGGAGCTCTCTCCCGCAACTCTTCTTTCTGAGCTAAATAAAATTGGTGGGAGACACGGAATTGGACGCATAGACATGGTTGAAAATCGGCTTGTTGGGATGAAAAGCCGTGGAGTATATGAAACTCCCGGGGGAACTATCCTTTTCAAAGCTGTGCAAGAACTCGAGTCTCTTACACTTGATCGAGAAACAATCCAAGTCAAGGATTCTCTTGCCCTCAAATACACCGAGTTAGTTTATGCTGGCAGGTGGTTTGATCCACTTAGCGAGTCAATGGATGCTTTCATGGAGAATATTACCAAGACTACAACGGGTTCAGTTACTCTCAAACTATACAAAGGATCAGTTTCAGTGACAGGTCGTCAAAGTCCTCATAGTTTGTACAGACAAGATATCTCATCATTTGAGAGTGGGGATATCTACAATCAGGCCGATGCAGCAGGATTCATACGGCTGTATGGGCTTCCAATGAGGGTTAGGGCAATGCTTGAGAAGGGTCTTTAATTTTTTGTTCGTGTCGTGAATTAATGTAGTGTTGACAATTCCCCACACACACCTTGAGAAGGCAAATGTCGTTTCCCCACACACACGCACACACCTTTCCCCCACCCTTTTTTTTTTATTACATAGAGGATGGGGAGGGGAAATGAGGGAGGGGATTACAAGGTGGGGAATCGAACCCTCACCAACAAGGTGAAAGTTCAGGTAGCCAATCAACTGAGCTACTAAGATTCCCCCCCCCCCCCCCCAATTATCTTCATCCATTTCTAGATGGTTAAACCAATCTTATTCTGAAAATGTGTGCTCTGTAGATGGGAAACGACATTTGCCTCTTCAACCTTTTATTTGTGTTTGATTACTAAATATTGTTTGATTAGTTGACTACTACAGCAAAATGTGGCAAGACTGCTCCAGTGCTTTGGTTCAGTGGTAAAACACACAGCGCGTGATGTCTGAGTTAGGCGCATGTCACGAGTTTGAATCTTGTCATGGACACAAGGCCGATATTAAATGGAGTAAGGGTCGAGGGTAGACTTATCATCCACTGAGTTTCAAATCGTGTGCTAGCTGGCCAAGAAGAAAAATGCAGCAATACTTGAATATGTAAGTCCTTACTGGAAAATCTGAAGCCATGGAATTCATATAAAGAAGCTACAATAATTTAATTTCAGAGCCAAAGTTCTAGGCTTCTGATCTACATTAAGTAATTTTATTAGTCTAATCCTGGTTGACATGAATCTCAGAGAGTATATGAACTGTTTGCACTTCCATTCATGGTCCTGAAATTTGAACAGGATCCCTTCTGCCTTAGATGTAAAGCATCACCATCCAAAAGAATAAGATTCCTGAGGACAAAAAAGCAAAAAATAAGAAACAGTTCACAACAACACCTCAGTCCCAAACAAGTTGAGGTCGGCTAAAAGAATAATAAACAGTTATCTTCTGAAGTCTGTTCATGGAATTTGGAATGTGGAACTCCAACATAGGTTGAATGAAAAAGGTTCAATCCCATGCACCAACACCGTAACAACACTGGGAAGAGGACGATCAGAATCTCACGTATGGAAATTTTACCCACTTCACACCTATGAATAAATAAGTGGGGCCCGAAAGCCCTCAAAGTACTAAAACGGAAGCCTGTTTACTCTCCATTCTCTCTCTCTCAAAAAAAAAAAAAAGCTTAGGCACATCTTATGCTGCATGTGAGTGGTAGGAAGTGTTGTAAACATCTGATTTCAGAAGCACCTACCAAAAATTCCTTTGGACAAAACAATCTTGTTTGGGTTGGGGGGGGGGGGGGGGGGGGGGATGATAGGTTTTTTTATCTTTTAGGACAAAAAGATTAATGTACAAGGACAGTACTGTTAACAAAAAAATTCAACTAAAGTAGACTCTCTGTCCAAAAAGACAAAGGAAACTGAAAAAGGCTTTGCCTTTACCTCCAATACTCATTTCTGTTTGAATCTTGTGTCTCCATGTCCCACTCCAAGCATATCCTGATCACATCACAAGACATTGTTAGTCTAATAATTAGACTACAAGAGTTTTTGTTGGAAATTTACTAATGTGGAATTAACTTTATCCCATTATTTATGACTCGAACAATTGGGGCCCCGTACGTCGGAAACGTCGTTTCCACACATGTACACTCGTAGTGCCAAGTATCGTAATTTTGTTAGTGAAAGAGCTATTGGTACGTAAGTAAATGTTTGAGACGTAGAATAATGGACGGTTATTGGCTAAATGACAAGTATTCCACGTTGGTAAACGAAGGAAGAAGTGTGCATAGTGTAAAGATGGAACGGGTCGAAAAGGGCCGCGGCACCAACCCGTCATAGCCGCGGCACTTCCCAGGTAGTGAGTGCGACGGAAGGCAGAAAGTTTCTGCCTTTTGGGTTGATTTTGGAGCTTTGAATCTCCATTACTTGACACATGAATTCAACCATTTACTTGGTTGATTGAATGTAACCCCTCACTAAGTGCCATTACATAACAATTAAAAGCTATTAGTTGGCTAGTTGAGGAGCCATCTTTCTTACACTATAAATTGAGGTCTTTGGTTCAATGGAAAAACACTTGAGAGAATCAAACCAGAATTTTCAGAAAACTTCTTCCTCTCTAGCACTCTTTCTATAGTCAAGTACTTCACAAGAAACACTTGAGTTTCCTTTGCTCATTTGTTAGTTGCTGTTTTATCTTGGGAGACTATTGCCCACTAACGTAAAAGGATATGTATGGGGCAATCTTGTCTTAAAGACAGAGTGTCATCACTCGACTCAGCCAAGACACAAGAGTTTATACTTGTTATTACTTCCGGTTTTGTGATTATAAGTTTCTCGTTGTAATCTTAGTAATCTTTAGTGGTTTATCCTTTCTAACAATTGTAATATTTATGTACTTTCCGTTTCCTGCACTTGTTGTACTCACAGTTTTAACTTCTACACATGGGCAATGTAAAAGTTAAGATAATTTAACCGTCTATAGCAGATTAAACTGCACATTATATTGTCAGCGTTTATAAGTTAAGTCCATCTTCCAAAGAAATAGTTTCAAATATCAACTAACCTCTTCCAAAGCAATTAATAGTAGTGTTAACACCATTCCTACAAATGCAAGCAAAAGACTCATCTGAACTAGAAAAACCACAGAATCCACCACTGTCCTCGCAGTTCTTGCAAGCATCATCAGTATAATATGAATTATTATACTGCAAATAAATCCCATACTCCCATTTCATAGGATCTCCTTCATCTCCTCCAAAACCATATATCGAGGAATACGAAGAACATTGAAGCCTAGGTAAGTTCAAACCATAACCTGAACCAATAGGAACTGGTGGATCATAAACACAACAAGTAGAAATTGGACCATTTGGTTCTAAACCAATCCCTGTCACTCCTTTACAAGAATAAAATCCCCTACATACATTTGAACCGGAACCGGTATCACACAAATCTTGTTTTGGATCAAACACAGCTGATGTTGTGGAACATCCTAGTAAAACAAAGATGTTTTGTTTCATAATGCTGAAGGGAGATGAATAGTCTAATGTAAAACTGCCTGAGTTTTGCATTGAGGAACATGTTGACATAAAGGGGTTAGTGAGAACAAGTGTGTTAGTTGAGTAGTCTAGTGAGGATATAGTGTAAATGCCAGTGCCAGTGCCAGTGGATAATTGAAGCACTCCAGAAGTGCATTTTATGTTTCTTGAAAATGCTGGATGTCCACAACCAAATCCAGAACCAAAGGGAAACTTTAGGACAATGCTGCCACATCTATCAGTACAAGAACCATTTAGTGGGATGATACTTGGAACAGCTTCAAGTGGATGAATAAGAAGACAGAGAAGAAAAAATTGAAAGATTTTTGGAGAAAATGACATGATGAAAGGCCTGGAAGAGAGTGATTTGAGTTTACTGATGAATGTGAAAAATGAACCTCTTAAGTGTGACAGACAAATATTTGAGTAAGTGGGGTATGTGCTCTTTTCGGTGGAGGACTAATATTTTCAAATCTCCTCAAAATAAGAGCCAGATTTTTATCATGTCGTTTATTCAAGCTGAAAGAGAGTTTTCTTTGGCTGAAAAAACTAAATTGTATTTAGAATCTGTCTTAATAGAAACAAGGCTTCCAGCATGTGACTCTCTAAAAGAACTATATTCAGCCAAGTTTGCTAAGGTTTCACATTGAGATGGAAATATGGTATAAACAGAAGAAAGCTTTGACAAGACCTCGGCAACAACAACAACAACATACCCAGTGTAATCCCACGGAATGGGGTCTGGGGAGGGTAAGATGTACGCAGACCTTACCTCTACCTTTGTGGGGTTTAGGCCTACTACCAGAGATCCCATTAATATGGTATGCCTTGACGATCTCCGAGATCTCTTCTTATGATAAACCAAAAGGGTCGGGCCAAGTCTATGCAATTGTCCCTAAGTAAGCGATTCTGTTGACTTGCTTTGATTTGAAACTACTACTATACTAAACCGGCAAAGACCGTAGTTTTTTACCTAAGTTCCTGTAATGACAGTTCCTCTCCTTCACGGGGTAGGGCATATTATTTTCTTACTAGGATCATGGCATTACCCGTGTGAGTTTGCTCAGTGCTCATAATCCCGGCCCAGAGCTCGGATAAAAGAGGAGGGTTATGGTAAGCTGACAATGGGAGTAAACTAGTAAATTTCTGATAAATCTTCACATGACAGAATTGTAGTCATGGCATTCCAATAGCAAGGGGGAGACCATATACTTGTCCATTTAGAAAGTGAACTGGAGAATCAAGACTAAAATTATCACCATAATATTTCAATGTAACAAAGACTTTTAGCAAAAAAACTCTTTTAATGATGACAAAGCCTATGTTTTTAATGTAAACTGATTGAAAGTTCTCTTTGCATATTATGCTTGTGTGTATAAAGTAAATTATGTGACATAGCACACAACATAGTAGAAAAATAAGGCTTCTAAAGAATTGTCTTCAGCCAAGTCTTAAAATGCTTCCAGAAAATTAAGTTTTGAATTCGTTTTCTACTTTCCTTATAAAAACCTGTGAAGCAACCATTTCCTATGCATAAAAAGTTACCTTTTGCATTTACTTAAGGTGATTCAATTATGAATATAGTTTAGGAACGAAAAAAGGAATCACACATAGAGGACCTGAGTATTCTCCTGCTACAAGGAGTCCTTTGGTCTCTAATGCTATGATACAAGGCAAAGGAAAAAGGTCGCATTGGTCACCACAAATAAGTGAATAACGCATAATTGTTCTTTTCGCTTTGTTGAATCATATTAATAGCAAGATTTTTCTTGTCGGGTCAAAAGCTGGAATAGCTCAGTTGGTTAGAGCGTGTGGCTGTTAACCACAAGGTCGGAGGTTCAACCCCTCCTTCTAGCGTTTCTTTTTTATTTTTTATTGTAATTAATTTTCCGTGACTCAGAGAGGTCGTTTGGTATGATGGATAAGCAAAAATAGTCTCATGATAAAATTTTATTATCTCCTTATCCCATGTTTGATAGGAATAAAATTTCGGGATAACTAATCCTCAGATTAGTTATTATTCTGTTCTTTTTCGCTTTGTTGAAACATATTTATAGCAAGGTTTTTCTTGTCGGGTCAAAAGCTGGAATAGCTCAGTTGGTTAGAGCGTGTGGCTGTTAACCACAAGGTCGGAGGTTCAACCCCTACTTCTAGCTTTTCTTTTTTATTTTTTATTGTAATTAATTTTCCGTGACTCAGAGAGGTCGTTTGGTATGATGGATAAGCAAAAATAGTCTCATGATAAAATTTTATTATCTCCTTATCCCATTTTGATAGGAATAAAATTTCGGGACAACTAATCCTAAGATAAGTTATTATGTTCTTTTTCGCTTTGTTGAAACATATTTATAGCAAGGTTTTTCTTGTTGGGTCAAAAGCTGGAATAACTCAGTTGGTTAGAGCGTGTGGCTGTTAACCACAAGGTCGGAGGTTCAACCCCTCCTTCTATCATTTCTTTATTATTTTTTATTGTAATTAATTTTCCGTGACTCAGAGAGGTTGTTTGGTACGATGGATAAGCAAAAAAAGTCTCATGATAAAATTTTATTATCTCCTTATCCCATGTTTGATATGAATAAAATTTCGGGATAACTAATCCAGAGATTAGTTATTCTGTTCTTTTTCGCTTTATTGAAACATATTTATAGGAATGTTTTTCTTGTTCGATCTAAAGCTGGAATAGCTTAGTTGGTTAGAGCGTGTGGCTGTTAATCACAAGGTCGGAGGTTCAACCCCTCCTTCTAGCGTTTCTTTTTTATTTTTTATTGTAATTAATTTTCCGTGACTCAGAGAGGTCGTTTGGTATGATGGATAAGCAAAAATAGTCTCATGATAAAATTTTATTATCTCCTTATCCCATGTTTGATAGGAATAAAATTTCGGAATAACTAATCCTGAGATTAGTTATTATTCTGTTCTTTTTCGCTTTGTTAAAATATATTTATAGCAAGGTTTTTCTAGTTGGGTCAAAAGCTTGAATAGCTCAGTTGGATAGAGCGTGTGGCTGTTAACCACAAGGTCGGAGGTTCAAACCCTCCTTCTAGCGTTTCTTTTTTTATTTTTTATTGTAATTAATTTTCCATGACTCAGACAGGTTGTTTCGTATGATGGATAAGCAAAAATAGTCTCATGATAAAATTTTATTATCTCATTATCCCATGTTTGATAGGAATAAAATTTCGGGATAACTAATCCTGAGATTAGTTATTATTCTGTTCTTTTTCTCTTTGTTGAAACATATTTATATCAAGGTTTTTCTTGTTGGATCAAAAGCTGGAATAGATCAGTTGGTTAGAGCGTGTGGCTGTTAACCACAAGGCCGGAGGTTCAACCCCTCCTTCTAGTGTTTCTTTTTTATTTTTATTGTAATTAATTTTCAATGACTCAGAGAGGTCATTTGGTATGATGGATAAGCAAAAATAGTCTCATGATAAAAATTTATTATCTCCTTATCCCATGTTTGATAGGAATAACATTTCGGGATAGCTAATCGTGAGATTAGTTATTATTCTGTTCTTTTTGGCTTTGTTGAAACATATTTATAGCAAGGTTTTTCTTGTTGGGTCAAAAGCTAGAATAACTCAGTTGGTTAGAGTGTGTGGATGTTAACCACAAGGTCAGCCTTCTAGCATTTCTTTTTAATTGTAATTAATTTTTCGTGACTCAGAGAGGTCATTCGGTATGATGGGTAAGCAAAAATAGTCTCATGATAAAAGTTTATTATCTCCTTATACCATGTTTGATAGGAATAACATTTCGGGATAACTAATCGTGAGATTAGTTATTATTCTGTTCTTTTTGGCTTTGTTGAAACATATTTATAGAAAGGTTTTTCTTGTTGGGTCAAAAGCTGGAATAACTCAGTTGGTTAGAGTGTGTGGATGTTAACCACAAGGTCTGCCTTCTAGCATTTCTTTTTTATTGTAATTAATTTTCCGTGACTCAGAGAGGTCGTTCGGTATGATGGGTAAGCAAAAATAGTCTCATGATAAAAGTTTATTATCTCCTTATCCCATGTTTGATAGGAATAACATTTCGGGATAACTAATCGTGAGATTAGTTATTATTCTGTTCTTTTTGGCTTTGTTGAAACATATTTATAGCAAGGTTTTTCTTGTTGGGTCAAAAGCTGGAATATCTCAGTTGATTAGAGCGTGTGGTTGTTAACCACAAGGTCGGAGGTTCAACCCCACCTTCTAGCGTTTCTTTTTTATTTTTTATTGTAATTAATTTTCCGTGACTCAGAGAGGTCGTTTGGTATGATAGATAAGCAAAAATAGTCTCATGATAAAATTTTATTATCCCCTTATCCCATGTTTTACGGGAATAAAATTTTGGTATAACTAATCATGAGATTAGTTATTCTTTTCTTTTTCGTTTTGTTGAAACATATTTATAGCAAGGTTTTTCTTGTTGGGTCCAAAGCTGGAATAACTCAGTTGGTTAGAACGCGTGGCTGTTAACCACAAGGTCGGAGGTTCAACCCCTCCTTCTAGCGTTTATTTTCTATTTTTTATTGTAATTAATTTTCCGTCATTCAGAGAGGTCGTTTGGTATGGTGGATAAGCAAAAATAGTCTCATGATAAAAATTTATTATCTCCTTATCCCATGTTTGATAGGAATAAAATTTTGGATAACTAATCCCGAGATAAGTTATTCTGTTCTTTTTCGCTTTGTTGAAACATATTTATAGCAAGTTTTTTCTTGTTGGGTCTAAAGCTGGAATAGCTCAGTTGGTTAGAGCGTGTGGCTGTTAACCACAAGGTCGGAGGTTCAACCCCTACTTCTAGCGTTTTTTTTTTGTAATTAATTTTCCGTGACTCAGAGAGGTCATTTGGTATGATGGATAACCAAAAATAGTATCATGATAAAATTTTATTATCTCCTTATCCCATGTTTGATAGGAATAAAATTTCGGAACAACTAATTCTGAGATAAGTTATTCTGTTCTTTTTCGCTTTGTTGAAACATATTTAAAGCAAGGCTTTTCTTGTTGGGTCAAAGCTAGAATAACTCAGTTGATAGAGAGTGTGGCTGTTAACCACAAGGTCAGAGGTTCAACCCCTCCTTCTAGCATTTCTTTTTAATTTTTTATTGTAATTAATTTTTCGTGACTCAGAGATGTTGTTTGGTATGATAGATAAGCAAAAATAGTCTCATGATAAAATTTTATTATCTCCTTATCCCATGTTTGATAGGAATAATCGGGATAACTATTCCTGAGATTAGTTATTTTGTTCTTTTTCGCTTTGTTGAAACACATTTATAGCAATTTTTTTCTTGTTGGATCAAAAGCTGGAATAGCTCATTTGGTTAGAGCGTGTGGCTGTTAACCTCAAGGTCGGAGGTTCAACCCCTCCTTCTAGCGTTTCTTTTTTATTTTATATTGTAATTAATTTTCAGTGACTCATAGAGGTCATTTGGTATGATGGATAAGCAAAAATAGTCTCATGATAAAATTTTATTTATCCCATGTTTGATAGGAATAAAATTTCGGGATAACTAATCCTGAGATTAGTAATTATTCTGTTCTTTTCGCTTTGTTGAAACATATTTATAGCAAGGTTTTTCTTGTTGGGTCAAAAGCTGGAATAACTCAGTTGGTTAGAGCGTGTGGCTGTTAACCACAAGGTCAGATGTTCAACCCCTCCTTCTAGAGTTTCTTTTTTTATTTTTTATTGTAATTAATTTTACGTGATTCAGAGAAGTCATTTGGTATGATGGATAAGCAAAAATAGTCTCATGATAAAATTTTATTATCTCCTTATCCCAGGTTTGATAGGAATAAAATTTCGGGATGAGATTAGTTATTATGTTCTTTCTCTCTTCGTTGAAACATATTTATAGCAAGGTTTTTCTTGTTGGGTCAAAAGCTGGAATAACTCAGTTGGTTAGAGAGTGTGGCTGTTAACCACAAGGTCGGAGGTTCAACCCCTCCTTCTAGTGTTTATTTTTTATTTTTTATTGTAATTATTTTTCCGTGACTTAGAGAGGTCGTTTGGTATGATGGATAAGCAAAAATAATCTCATGATAAAAAGATATTATCTCCGTATCCCATGTTTGATAGGAATAACATTTCGGGATAACTAATTCTGAGATTAGTTATTCTGTTCTTTTTCGCTTTGTTGAAACATATTTATTGCATGGTTTTTCTTGTTGGGTCAAAAGCTGGAATAACTCAGTTGGATTAGAGCGTGTGGCTGTTAACCACAAGGTCGGCCTTCTAGCATTTCTTTTTATTTTTTATTGTATATAATTTTCCGTGACTCAGAGAAGTCGTTTGGTATGATGGATAAGCAAAAATAGTCTCATGATAAATATTTATTATCTCCTTATCCCATGTTTGATAGGAATAATATTTCGGGATGAGATTAGTTATTCTGTTCTTTTTTGCTTTGTTGAAACATATTTATAGCATGGTTTTTCTTGTTGGGTCAAAATTTGGAATAGCTCTGTTGGTTAGAGCGTGTGGTCATTAACCACAAGGTCGGAGGTTCAACCCCTCCTTCTACCGTTTCTTTTTATTTATTATTGTAATTAATTTTCTGTGACTCAGAGAGGTCATTTGGTATGATAGATAAGCAAAAATAGTCTCATGATAATGTTTTGTTATCTCTTTATCCATGTTTGATAGGAATAAAATTTTGAGATAACTAATCCGGAGATTAGTTATTTTGTTCTTTTTCTCTTTATTGAAACATATTTATAGCAAGGTTTTTCATGTTGGGTCAAAAGCTGGAATAACTCAGTTGGTTAGAACGCGTGGCTGTTAACCACAAGGTCGGAGGTTCAACCCCTCCTTCTAGCGTTTATTTTCTATTTTTTATTGTAATTAATTTTCCGTCATTCAGAGAGGTCGTTTGGTATGGTGGATAAGCAAAAATAGTCTCATGATAAAAATTTATTATCTCCTTATCCCATGTTTGATAGGAATAAAATTTTGCGATAACTAATCCCGAGATAAGTTATTCTGTTCTTTTTCGCTTTGTTGAAACATATTTATAGCTAGGTTTTTCTTGTTGGGTCAAAAGCTGGAATAGCTCAGTTGGTTAGAGCGTGTGGCTGTTAACCACAAGGTCGGAGGTTCAACCCCTCCTTCTAGCGTTTATTTTTTATATTTTTTTGTAATTAATTTTCCGTGACTCAAAGTGGTCGTTTGGTGGGATGGATAAGCAAAAATAGTCTCATGATAAAAATTTATTATCTCCTTATCCCATGTTTGATAGGAATAAAATTTTGGGATAACTATTCAGGATATAAGTTATTCTGTTCTTTTTCGCGTTGTTGAAACATATATATAGCAAGGTTTTTCTTGTTAGGTCAAAAGCTAGAATAGCTCAGTTGGTTAGAGTGTGTGGCTGTTAACCACAAGATCGGCCTTCTAGCATTTCTTTTTTATTTTTAATTGTAATTAATTTTCCGTGACTCAGAGAGGTCGTTTGGTATGATGGATAAGCAAAAATAGACTCATTATAAAAAATTATTATCTCCTTATCCCATGTTTGATAAGAATAAAATTTTGGGATAACTAATCCTAATATTAGTTATTCTGTTCTTTTTCGCTTTGTTGAAACATATTTATAGCAAGGTTTTTCTTGTTGGGTCAAAAGTGGAATAGCAAATTTGGTTAGATTGTGGTCGTTAACCACATGGTAGGAGGTTCAACCCCTCCGTCTACCGTTTCTTTTTTAATTTTAATTGTAATTAATTTTCCGTGACACAGAGAGGTCGTTTGGTATGATGGATAAGCAATAATAGTCTCATGATAAAATTTTATTATCTCCTTATCCCATGTTTGATAAGAATAAAATTTCGAGATAACTAATCCTGAGATTAGTTTTTCTGTTATTTTTCGTTTTGTTGAAACATATTTATAGTAAGGTTTTTCTTGTTGGGTCAAAAGCTGGAATAGCTCAGTTGGTTAGAGCGTGTGGTTGTTAACCACAAGGTCGGAGGTTCAACCCCTCCTTCTAGCGTTTCTTATTTATTTATTATTGTAATTAATTTTCCGTGATTTAGAGAGGTCGTTTGTTATGATGGATATGCAAAAATAGTCTCATGATAAAATTTTATTGTCTCCATATCCCATGAGTGATTGGAATAAAATTTTGGGATAACTAATCCTGAGATTAATTATTCTGTTTTTTTTTTTGATTTGTTGAAACATATTTATAGCAAGATTTTTCTTGTCGGGTCAAAAGCTGGAATAGCTCTGTTGGTTAGAGCGTGTGGCTGTTAACCACAAGGTCGGAGGTTCAACCCCTCCTTCTAGCGTTTCTTTTTTATTTTTTATTGTAATTAATTTTCCGTGACTCAGAGAGGTCGTTTGGTATGATGGATAAGCAAAAATAGTCTCATGATAAAATTTTATTATCTCCTTATCCCATGTTTGATAGGAATAAAATTTCGGGATAACTAATCCTCAGATTAGTTATTATTCTGTTCTTTTTCGCTTTGTTGAAACATATTTATAGCAAGGTTTTTCTTGTCGGGTCAAAAGCTGGAATAGCTCAGTTGGTTAGAGCGTGTGGCTGTTAACCACAAGGTCGGAGGTTCAACCCCTACTTCTAGCTTTTCTTTTTTATTTTTTATTGTAATTAATTTTCCGTGACTCAGAGAGGTCGTTTGGTATGATGGATAAGCAAAAATAGTCTCATGATAAAATTGTGTTATCTCTTTATCCCATGTTTGATAGGAATAAAATTTTGAGATAACTAATCCGGAGATTAGTTATTTTGTTCTTTTTCTCTTTATTGAAACATATTTATAGCAAGGTTTTTATTGTTGGGTCAAAAGCTGGAATAACTCAGTTGGTCAGAGCGCGTGGCTGTTAACCACAAGGTCGGAGGTTCAACCCCTCCTTCTAGCGTTTATTTTTTATTTTTTATTGTATTTAATTTTCCGTGACTCAGAGAGGTCGTTTGGTATGGTGGATAAGCAAAAATAGTCTCATGATAAAAATTTATTATCTCCTTATCCCATGTTTGATAGGAATAAAATTTTGCGATAACTAATCCTTTGATAAGTTATTCTGTTCTTTTTCGCTTTGTTGAAGCATATTTATAGCTAGGTTTTTCTTGTTGGGTCAAAAGCTGGAATAGCTCAGTTGGTTAGAGCGTGTGGCTGTTAACCACAAGGTCGGAGGTTCAACCCCTCCTTCTAGCGTTTCATTTTTATTTTTTATTGAAATTGATTTTCTATGACTCAGAGAGGTCGTCTGGTATGATGGATAAGCAAAAATAGTCTGATGATAAAAATTTATTATCTCCTTATCCCATGTTTGATAGGAATAACATTTCGGGATAACTAATCATGAGATTAATTATTATGTTCTTTTTCGCTTTGTTGAAACATATTTATAGCAAGGTTTTTCTTGTTGTGTCAAAATCTGGAATAGCTAAGTTGGTTAAAATGTGTGGCTGTTAACCACAAGAGCAGCCTTCTAGCATTTCTTTTTTATTTTTAATTGTAATTAATTTTCCGTGACTCAGAGAGGCCCTTTGGTATGAGTGATAAGCTTAAATAGACTCATGATAAAAATTTATTATCTGCTTATCCCATGTTTGATAGGAATAAGATTTCAGGATAACTATTCCTGAGATAAGTTATTCTGTTCTTTTTCACTTTGTTGAAACATATTTATAGCAAGGTTTTTCTTGTTGGGTCAAAAGCTGGAATAGCTCAGTTGGTTAGAGCGTGTGGCTGTTAACCACAAGGTCGGAGGTTCAACCCCTCCTTCTAGTGTTTATTTTTTATTTTTTATTGTAATTATTTTTCCGTGACTCAGAGAGGTCGTTTGGTATGATGGATAAGCAAAAATAATCTCATGATAAAAAGATATTATCTCCGTATCCCATGTTTGATAGGAATAACATTTCGGGATAACTAATTCTGAGATTAGTTATTCTGTTCTTTTTCGCTTTGTTGAAACATATTTATTGCATGGTTTTTCTTGTTGGGTCAAAAGCTGGAATAACTCAGTTGGATTAGAGCGTGTGGCTGTTAACCACAAGGTCGGCCTTCTAGAATTTCTTTTTATTTTTTATTGTATTTAATTTTCCGTGACTCAGAGAAGTCGTTTGGTATGATGGATAAGCAAAAATAGTCTCATGATAAATATTTATTATCTCCTTATCCCATGTTTGATAGGAATAATATTTCGGGATGAGATTAGTTATTCTGTTCTTTTTTGCTTTGTTGAAACATATTTATAGCATGGTTTTTCTTGTTGGGTCAAAAGTTGGAATAGCTCTGTTGGTTAGAGCGTGTGGCTGTTAACCACAAGGTCGGAGGTTCAACCCCTCCTTCTACCGTTTCTTTTTATTTTTTATTGTAATTAATTTTCCGTGACTCAGAGAGGTCATTTGGTATGATAGATAAGCAAAAATAGTCTCATGATAATGTTTTGTTATCTCTTTATCCATGTTTGATAGGAATAAAATTTTGAGATAACTAATCCGGAGATTAGTTATTTTGTTCTTTTTCTCTTTATTGAAACATATTTATAGCAAGGTTTTTCATGTTGGGTCAAAAGCTGGAATAACTCAGTTGGTTAGAACGCGTGGCTGTTAACCACAAGGTCGGAGGTTCAACCCCTCCTTCTAGCGTTTATTTTCTATTTTTTATTGTAATTAATTTTCCGTCATTCAGAGAGGTCGTTTGGTATGGTGGATAAGCAAAAATAGTCTCATGATAAAAAATTATTATCTCCTTATCCCATGTTTGATAGGAATAATATTTCGGGATGAGATAAGTTATTCTGTTCTTTTTCGCTTTGTTGAAACATATTTATAGCTAGGTTTTTCTTGTTGGGTCAAAAGCTGGAATAGCTCAGTTGGTTAGAGCGTGTGGCTGTTAACCACAAGGTCGGAGGTTCAACCCCTCCTTCTAGCGTTTTTATTTTTTATTTTTTTGTAATTAATTTTCCGTGACTCAAAGTGGTCGTTTGGTGGGATGGATAAGCAAAAATAGTCTCATGATAAAAATTTATTATCTCCTTATCCCATGTTTGATAGGAATAAAATTTCGGGATAACTATTCCGGATATAAGTTATTCTGTTCTTTTTCGCGTTGTTGAAACATATATATAGCAAGGTTTTTCTTGTTAGGTCAAAAGCTAGAATAGCTCAGTTGGTTAGAGTGTGTGGCTGTTAACGACAAGATCGGCCTTGTAGCATTTCTTTTTTATTTTTAATTGTAATTAATTTTCCGTGACTCAGAGAGGTCGTTTGGTATGATGGATAAGCAAAAATAGACTCATTATAAAAAATTATTATCTCCTTATCCCATGTTTGATAGGAATAAAATTTCGGGATAACTAATCCTAATATTAGTTATTCTGTTCTTTTTCGCTTTGTTGAAACATATTTATAGCAAGGTTTTTCTTGTTGGGTCAAAAGCTGGAATAGCTCGGCTGGTTAGATTGTGGCTGTTAACCACACGGCCGGAGGTTCAACGCCTCCTTCTACCGTTTCTTTTTTAATTTTAATTGTAATTAATTTTCCGTGACACAGAGAGGTCGTTTGGTATGATGGATAAGCTATAATAGTCTCATGATAAAATTTTATTATCTCCTTATCCCATGTTTGATAAGAATAAAATTTCGAGATAACTAATCCTGAGATTAGTTTTTCTGTTATTTTTCGCTTTGTTGAAACATATTTATAGTAAGGTTTTTCTTGTTGGGTCAAAAGCTGGAATAGCTCAGTTGGTTAGAGCGTGTGGTTGTTAACCACAAGGTCGGAGGTTCAACCCCTCCTTCTGGCGTTTCTTATTTATTTATTATTGTAATTAATTTTCCGCGATTTAGAGAGGTCGTTTGTTATGATGGATATGCAAAAATAGTCTCATGATAAAATTTTATTGTCTCCATATCCCATGAGTGATTGGAATAAAATTTTGGGATAACTAATCCTGAGATTAATTATTCTGTTTTTTTTTTTTGATTTGTTGAAACATATTTATAGCAAGATTTTTCTTGTCGGGTCAAAAGCTGGAATAGCTCTGTTGGTTAGAGCGTGTGGCTGTTAACCACAAGGTCGGAGGTTCAACCCCTCCTTCTAGCGTTTCTTTTTTATTTTTTATTGTAATTAATTTTCCGTGACTCAGAGAGGTCGTTTGGTATGATGGATAAGCAAAAATAGTCTCATGATAAAATTGTGTTATCTCTTTATCCCATGTTTGATAGGAATAAAATTTTGAGATAACTAATCTGGAGATTAGTTATTTTGTTCTTTTTCTCTTTATTGAAACATATTTATAGCAAGGTTTTTATTGTCGGGTCAAAAGCTGGAATAACTCAGTTGGTCATAGCGCGTGGCTGTTAACCACAAGGTCGGAGGTTCAACCCCTACTTCTAGCTTTTCTTTTTTATTTTTTATTGTAATTAATTTTCCGTGACTCAGAGAGGTCCTTTGGTATGATGGATAAGCAAAAATAGTCTCATGATAAAATTTTGTTATCTCTTTATCCCATGTTTGATAGGAATAAATTTTTGAGATAACTAATCCAGAGATTAGTTATTTTGTTCTTTTTCTCTTTATTGAAACATATTTATAGCAAGGTTTTTATTGTTGGGTCAAAAGCTGGAATAACTCAGTTGGTCAGAGCGCGTGGCTGTTAACCACAAGGTCGGAGGTTCAACCCCTCCTTGTAGCGTTTATTTTTTATTTTTTATTGTATTTAATTTTCCGTGACTCAGAGAGGTCGTTTGGTATGGTGGATAAGCAAAAATAGTCTCATGATAAAAATTTATTATATCCTTATCCGATGTTTGATAGGAATAAAATTTTGCGATAACTAATCCTTTGATAAGTTATTCTGTTCTTTTTCGCTTTGTTGAAGCATATTTATAGCTAGGTTTTTCTTGTTGGGTCAAAAGCTGGAATAGCTCAGTTGGTTAGAGCGTGTGGCTGTTAACCACAAGGTCGGAGGTTCAACCCCTCCTTCAAGCGTTTCATTTTTATTTTTTATTGAAATTGATTTTCTATGACTCAGAGAGGTCGTCTGGTATGATGGATAAGCAAAAATAGTCTGATGATAAAAATTTATTATCTCCTTATCCCATGTTTGATAGGAATAACATTTCGGGATAACTAATCATGAGATTAATTATTATGTTCTTTTTCGCTTTGTTGAAACATATTTATAGCAAGGTTTTTCTTGTTGTGTCAAAATCTGGAATAGCTAAGTTGGTTAAAATGTGTGGCTGTTAACCACAAGAGCAGCCTTCTAGCATTTCTTTTTTATTTTTAATTGTAATTAATTTTCCGTGACTCAGAGAGGCCCTTTGGTATGAGTGATAAGCTTAAATAGACTCATGATAAAAATTTATTATCTGCTTATCCCATGTTTGATAGGAATAAGATTTCGGGATAACTATTCCTGAGATAAGTTATTCTGTTCTTTTTCACTTTGTTGAAACATATTTATAGCAAGGTTTTTCTTGTTGGGTCAAAAGCTGGAATAGCTCAGTTGGTTAGAGCGTGTGGCTGTTAACCACAAGGTCGGAGGTTCAACCCCTCCTTCTAGTGTTTATTTTTTATTTTTTATTGTAATTATTTTTCCGTGACTCAGAGTGGTCGTTTGGTATGATGGATAAGCAAAAATAATCTCATGATAAAAAGATATTATCTCCGTATCCCATGTTTGATAGGAATAACATTTCGGGTAACTAATTCTGAGATTAGTTATTCTGTTCTTTTTCGCTTTGTTGAAACATATTTATTGCATGGTTTTTCTTGTTGGGTCAAAAGCTGGAATAACTCAGTTGGATTAGAGCGTGTGGCTGTTAACCACAAGGTCGGCCTTCTAGAATTTCTTTTTATTTTTTATTGTATTTAATTTTCCGTGACTCAGAGAAGTCGTTTGGTATGATGGATAAGCAAAAATAGTCTCATGATAAATATTTATTATCTCCTTATCCCATGTTTGATAGGAATAATATTTCGGGATGAGATTAGTTATTCTGTTCTTTTTTGCTTTGTTGAAACATATTTATAGCATGGTTTTTCTTGTTGGGTCAAAAGTCGGAATAGCTCTTGTTGGTTAGAGCGTGTGGTGTTAACCACAAGGTCGGAGGTTCAACCCCTCCTTCTACCGTTTCTTTTTATTTTTTATTGTAATTAATTTTCCGTGACTCAGAGAGGTCATTTGGTATGATAGATAAGCAAAAATAGTCTCATGATAATGTTTTGTTATCTCTTTATCCATGTTTGATAGGAATAAAATTTTGAGATAACTAATCCGGAGATTAGTTATTTTGTTCTTTTTCTCTTTATTGAAACATATTTATAGCAAGGTTTTTCATGTTGGGTCAAAAGCTGGAATAACTCAGTTGGTTAGAACGCGTGGCTGTTAACCACAAGGTCGAGGTTCAACCCCTCCTTCTAGCGTTTATTTTCTATTTTTTATTGTAATTAATTTTCCGTCATTCAGAGAGGTCGTTTGGTATGGTGGATAAGCAAAAATAGTCTCATGATAAAAAATTATTATCTCCTTATCCCATGTTTGATAGGAATAATATTTCGGGATGAGATAAGTTATTCTGTTCTTTTTCGCTTTGTTGAAACATATTTATAGCTAGGTTTTTCTTGTTGGGTCAAAAGCTGGAATAGCTCAGTTGGTTAGAGCGTGTGGCTGTTAACCACAAGGTCGGAGGTTCAACCCCTCCTTCTAGCGTTTTTTTTTATATTTTTTTGTAATTAATTTTCCGTGACTCAAAGTGGTCGTTTGGTGGGATGGATAAGCAAAAATAGTCTCATGATAAAAATTTATTATCTCCTTATCCCATGTTTGATAGGAATAAAATTTCGGGATAACTATTCCGGATATAAGTTATTCTGTTCTTTTTCGCGTTGTTGAAACATATATATAGCAAGGTTTTTCTTGTTAGGTCAAAAGCTAGAATAGCTCAGTTGGTTAGAGTGTGTGGCTGTTAACGACAAGATCGGCCTTCTAGCATTTCTTTTTTATTTTTAATTGTAATTAATTTTCCGTGACTCAGAGAGGTCGTTTGGTATGATGGATAAGCAAAAATAGACTCATTATAAAAAATTATTATCTCCTTATCCCATGTTTGATAGGAATAAAATTTCGGGATAACTAATCCTAATATTAGTTATTCTGTTCTTTTTCGCTTTGTTGAAACATATTTATAGCAAGGTTTTTCTTGTTGGGTCAAAAGCTGGAATAGCTCGGCTGGTTAGATTGTGGCTGTTAACCACACGGCCGGAGGTTCAACCCCTCCTTCTACCGTTTCTTTTTTAATTTTAATTGTAAATAATTTTCCGTGACACAGAGAGGTCGTTTGGTATGATGGATAAGCTATAATAGTCTCATGATAAAATTTTATTATCTCCTTATCCCATGTTTGATAAGAATAAAATTTCGAGATAACTAATCCTGAGATTAGTTTTTCTGTTATTTTTCGCTTTGTTGAAACATATTTATAGTAAGGTTTTTCTTGTTGGGTCAAAAGCTGGAATAGCTCAGTTGGTTAGAGCGTGTGGTTGTTAACCACAAGGTCGGAGGTTCAACCCCTCCTTCTAGCGTTTCTTATTTATTTATTATTGTAATTAATTTTCCGTGATTTAGAGAGGTCGTTTGTTATGATGGATTTGCAAAAATAGTCTCATGATAAAATTTTATTGTCTCCATATCCCATGAGTGATTGGAATAAAATTTTGGGATAACTAATCCTGAGATTAATTATTCTGTTTTTTTTTTTGATTTGTTGAAACATATTTATAGCAAGATTTTTCTTGTCGGGTCAAAATTTGGAATAGCTCTCGTTGGTTAGAGCGTGTGGTCGTTAACCACAAGGTCGGAGGTTCAACCCCTCCTTCTAGCGTTTCTTTTTTATTTTTTATTGTAATTAATTTTCCGTGACTCAGAGAGGTCGTTTGGTATGATGGATAAGCAAAAATAGTCTCATGATAAAATTTTATTATCTCCTTATCCCATGTTTGATAGGAATAAAATTTCGGGATAACTAATCCTCAGATTAGTTATTATTCTGTTCTTTTTCGCTTTGTTGAAACATATTTATAGCAAGGTTTTTCTTGTCGGGTCAAAAGCTGGAATAGCTCAGTTGGTTTGAGCGTGTGGCTGTTAACCACAAGGTCGGAGGTTCAACCCCTACTTCTAGCTTTTCTTTTTTATTTTTTATTGTAATTAATTTTCCGTGACTCAGAGAGGTCGTTTGGTATGATGGATAAGCTAAAATAGTCTCATGATAAAATTTTGTTATCTCTTTATCCCATGTTTGATAGGAATAAATTTTTGAGATAACTAATCCAGAGATTAGTTATTTTGTTCTTTTTCTCTTTATTGAAACATATTTATAGCAAGGTTTTTATTGTTGGGTCAAAAGCTGGAATAACTCGGTTGGTCGAGCGCGTGGTCGTTAACCACAAGGTCGGAGGTTCAACCCCTCCTTCTAGCGTTTATTTTTTATTTTTTATTGTATTTAATTTTCCGTGACTCAGAGAGGTCGTTTGGTATGGTGGATAAGCAAAAATAGTCTCATGATAAAAATTTATTATATCCTTATCCGATGTTTGATAGGAATAAAATTTTGCGATAACTAATCCTTTGATAAGTTATTCTGTTCTTTTTCGCTTTGTTGAAGCATATTTATAGCTAGGTTTTTCTTGTTGGGTCAAAAGTGGAATAGCTCGGTTGGTTAGAGCGTGTGGTCGTTAACCACAAGGTCGGAGGTTCAACCCCTCCTTCTAGCGTTTCATTTTTATTTTTTATTGAAATTGATTTTCTATGACTCAGAGAGGTCGTCTGGTATGATGGATAAGCAAAAATAGTCTGATGATAAAAATTTATTATCTCCTTATCCCATGTTTGATAGGAATAACATTTCGGGATAACTAATCATGAGATTAATTATTATGTTCTTTTTCGCTTTGTTGAAACATATTTATAGCAAGGTTTTTCTTGTTGTGTCAAAATCTGGAATAGCTAAGTTGGTTAAAATGTGTGGCTGTTAACCACAAGAGCAGCCTTCTAGCATTTCTTTTTTATTTTTAATTGTAATTAATTTTCCGTGACTCAGAGAGGCCCTTTGGTATGAGTGATAAGCTTAAATAGACTCATGATAAAAATTTATTATCTGCTTATCCCATGTTTGATAGGAATAAGATTTCAGGATAACTATTCCTGAGATAAGTTATTCTGTTCTTTTTCACTTTGTTGAAACATATTTATAGCAAGGTTTTTCTTGTTGGGTCAAAAGATGGAATAGCTCAGTTGGTTAGAGCGTGTGGCTGTTAACCACAAGGTCGGAGGTGCAACCCCTCCTTCTATCGGTTCTTTTTTATTTTTTATTGTAATTAATTTTCCGCGACTCAGAGAGGTCGTTTGGTATGATGGATAAGCAAAAATAGTCTCATGATAAAATTTTTATTATCTCCTTATCCCATGTTTGGTAGGACTAAAATTTCGGGATAACTAATCATGAGATTAGGTATTCTTCTCTTTTTCGCTTTTTGAAACATTTTTATAGCAATGTTTTTCTTGTTGGATCAAAAGCGGCAATAACTCATTTGGTTAGAGCGCGTGGCTGTTAACCTCAAGGTCAGAGGTTCAACCCCTCCTTCTAGCGTTTCTTTTTTATTTTTTATTGTAATTAATTTTCCGTGACTCATTGAGGTCGTTTTTGGTATGATGTATAAGCAAAAATAGTCTCATGATAAAATTTTATTTATCCCATGTTTGATAGGAATAAAATTTCGGGATAACTAATCCTGAGATTAGTTATTATTCTGTTCTTTTTCGCTTTGTTGAAACATATTTATAGCAAGGTTTTTCTTGTTAGGTCAAAAGCTGGAATAACTCAGTTGGTTAGAGCGTGTGGTTGTTAACCACAAGGTCAGATGTTCAACCTCTCCTTCTAGCGTTTCTTTTTTATTTTTTATTGTAATTAATTTTCCGTGATTCAGAGAAGTCGTTTGGTATGATGGATAAGCAAAAATAGTCTCATGATAAAATTTTATTATCTCCTTATCCCATGTTTGATAGGAATAAAATTTTGGGATGAGATTAGTTATTCTGTTCTTTTTCGCTTTGTTGTAACATATTTATAGCAAGGTTTTTCTTGTTGGGTCCAAAGCTGGAATAGCTCAGTTGGTTAGAGCGTGTGGCTGTTTACCACAAGGTCGGAGGTTCAACCCTCTTTCTACCATTTCTTTTTATTTTTTATTGTAATTAATTTTCCGTGACTCAGAGAGGTCATTTGGTATGATAGATAAGCAAAAATAGTCTCATGATAATATTTTATTTTCTCTTTATCCTATGTTTGATAGGAATAAAATTTTGAGATAACTAATCTTGAGATTAGTTATTTTGTTCTTTTTCTCTTTGTTGAAACATATTTATAGCATGGTTTTTATTGTTGGGTCAAAAGCTGGAATAGCTCAGTTGGTTAGAGCGTGTGGCTATTAACCACAAGGTCGGAGGTTCAACCACTCCTTCTAGCGTTTATTTTTTATTTTTTTTTGTAATTAATTTTCCGTGACTCAAAGTGGTCGTTTGGTGTGATGGATAAGCAAAAATAGTCTCATGATAAAAATTTATTATCTCCTTAGCCCATGTTTGATAGGAATAAAATTTCGGGATAACTATTCCGGAGATAAGTTATTCTGTTCTTTTTCGTGTTGTTGAAACATATTTATAGCAAAGTTTTTCTTGTTGGGTCAAAAGCTGGAATAGCTCAGTTGGTTAGAGCGTGTGGCTGTTAACCACAAGAACGACCTTCTAGCATTTCTTTTTTATTTTTTATTGTAATTAATTTTCCGTGACTCAGAGAGGTCGTTTGGTATGATGGATAAGCAAAAATAGACTCATGATAAAAAATTATTATCTCCTTATCCCATGTTTGATAGGAATAAAATTTCGGGATAACTAATCCTCATATTAGTTATTCTGGTTCTTTTTCGCTTTGTTGAAACATATTTATAGCAAGGTTTTTCTTGTTGGGTCAAAAGTGGAATAGCTCAACAGGTTAGATTGTGGCTGTTAACCACACGGCCGGAGGTTCAACCCTCCTTCTACCGTTTCTTTTTTAATTTTAATTGTAATTAATTTTCCGTGACACAGAGAGGTCGTTTGGTATGATGGATAAGCAATAATAGTCTCATGATAAAATGTTATTACCTCCTTATCCCATGTTTGATAGGAATAAAATTTCGAGATAACTAATCCTGAGATTAGTTTTTCTACTCTTTTTCGCTTTGTTGAAACATATTTATAGTAAGGTTTTTCTTGTTGGGTCAAAAGCTGGAATAACTGAGTTAGTCAGAGCGTGTGGCTGTTAACCACAAGGTCGGAGGTTCAACCCCTCTTTCTAGCGTTTCTTTTTTATTTATTATTGTAATTAATTTTCCGTGATTTAGAGAGGTCGTTTGTTATGATGGATATGCAAAAATAGTCTCATGATAAAATTTTATTGTCTCCTTATCCCATGATTGATAGGAATAAAATTTTGGGTTAACTAATCCTGAGATTAATTTTTCTGTTCTTTTTTGCTTTGTTGAAACATATTTATAGCAAGGTTTTTCTTGTTGGGTCAAAAGATGGAATAGCTCAGTTGGTTAGAGCGTGTGGCTGTTAACCACAAGGCCAGAGGTTCAACCGCTCCTTCTAGCGTTTCTTTTTATTTTTTATTGTAATTTATTTTCCGTGACTCAGAGAGGTCGTTTGGTTTGATGGATAAGCAAAAATAGTCTCATGATAAAAATTTATTATCTCCTTATCCCATGTTTGATAGGAATAAAATTTTGCGATAACTAATCCTGAGATAAGTTATTCTGTTCTTTTTCGCTTTCTTGAAACATATTTATAGCTAGGTTTTTCTTGTTGGGTCAAAAGCTGGAATAGCTCAGTTGGTTAGAGCGTGTGGCTGTTAACCACAAGGTCGGAGGTTCAACCCCTCCTTCTAGCGTTTCTTTTTTATTGATTATTGAAATTAATTTTCCGTGATTCGCGAGAGGTCGTTTGTTATGATGGATATGCAAAAATAGTCTCATGATAAAATTTTATTATCTCCTTATCCCATGATTGATAGGAATAAAATTTCGGGATAACTAATCCTGAGATTAATTATTCTGTTCTTTTTTGCTTTGTTGAAACATATTTATAGCAAGGTTTTTCTTGTTGGGTCAAAAGCAGGAATATCTCAGTTGGTTAGAGCGTGTGGCTGTTAACCACAAGGTCGGAGGTTCAACCACTCCTTCTAGCGTTTCTTTTTTATTTTTTATTGTAATTAATTTTACGTGACTCAGAGAGGTCGTTTGGTATGATGGATAACCAAAAATAGTCTCATGATAAAATTTTATTATCTCCTTATCCCATGTTTGATAGGAATAAAATTTTGGGATAACTAATCCCGAGATTAGTTATTCGTTCTTTTTCGCTTTGTTGAAACATATTTATAGCAAGGATTTTCATGTTGGGTCAAAAGCTGGAATAGCTCAGTTGGTTAGAGCGTGTGGCTGTTAACCACAAGGTCGGAGGTTCAACCCCTCCTTCTAGCGGTTCTTTTTAATTTTTTATTGTAATTAATTTTCCGTGACTCAGAGAGGTCGTTTGGTATGATGGATAAGCAAAAATAGTCTCATGATAAAATTTTATTATCTCCTTATCCCATGTTTGGTAGGAATAAAATTTCAGGATAACTAATCATGATATTAGGTATTCTTTTCTTTTTCGCTTTTTGAAACATATTTATAGCAATGTTTTTCTTGTTGGATCAAAAGCTGGAATAGCTCATTTGGTTAGAGCGTGTGGCTGTTAACTTCAAGGTCAGAGGTTCAACCCTCCTTCTACCGATTCTTTTTTATTTTTTGTTGTATTTAATTTTCCGTGACTCAGAGAGGTCGTTTGGTATGATGGATAAGCAAAAATAGTCTCATGATAAATTTTTATTATCTCCTTATCCCATGTTTGATAGGAATAACATGTCGGGATAACTAATCCTGAGATTAGTTATTATGTTCTTTTTCGCTTTGTTGAAAATATTTATAGCAAGGTTTTTCTTGTTGGGTCAAAAGCTAGAATAGCTCAGTTGGTTAGAGTGTGTGGCTGTTAACCACAAGATCGGCCTTCTAGGATTTCTTTTTTATTTTTAATTGTAATTAATTTTCCGTGACTCAGAGAGGTCGTTTGGTATGATGGATAAGCAAAAATAGACTCTTGATAAAAATTTATTATCTCCTTATCCCATGTTTGATAGGAATAACATTTCGGGATAACTAATCCTGAGATTTGTTATTCTGTTCTTTTTGGCTTCGTTGAAACATATTAATAGCAAGGTTTTTCTTGTTGGGTCAAAAGCTGGAATAGCTCAGTTGGTTAGAGTGTGTGGCTGTTAACCACAAGATCGGCCTTCTAGCATTTCTTTTTTATTTTTAATTGTAATTAATTTTCCGTGACTCAGAGAGGTCGTCTGGTATGATGGATAAGCAAAAATAGTCTAATGATAAAAATTTATTCTCTCCTTATCCCATGTTTTTTAGGAATAACATTTCGGGATAACTAATCCTGAGATTAGTTATTCTGTTCTTTTTGGCTTTGTTGAAACATATTAATAGCAAGGTTTTTCTTGTTGGGTCAAAAGATGGAATTGCTCAGTTGGTTAGAGTGTGTGGCTGTTAACCACAAGATCGGCCTTCTAGCATTTCTTTTTTATTTTTATTGTAATTAATTTTCCTTGACTCAGAGAGGTCGTCTGGTATGATGGATAAGCAAAAATAGTCTGATGATAAAAATTTATTATCTCCTTATCCCATGTTTTTTAGGAATAACATTTCGGGATAACTAGTCCTGAGATTAGTTATTCTGTTCTTTTTGGCTTCGTTGAAACATATTAATAGCAAGGTTTTTCTTGTTGTGTCAAAAGCTTAATAGCTCAGTTGGTTAGAGTGTGTGGCTGTTAACCACAAGATCGGCCTTCTAGCATTTCTTTTTTATTTTTAATTTTAATTATTTTTCCGTGACACAGAGAGGTCGTTTGGTATGATGGATAAGCAATAATAGTCTCATGATAAAATTTCATTATCTCCTTATCCCATGTTTGATAGGAATAAAATTTCGAGATAACTAATCCTGGGATTAATTATTCTGTTCTTTTTTGCTTTGTTGAAACATATTTATAGCAAGGTTTTTCTTGTTGGGTCAAAAGCTGGAATAGCTCATTTGGTTAGAGCGTGTGGCTGTTAACCACAAGGTCGGAGGTTCAACCCCTCCTTCTAGCGTTTCATTTTTATTTTTTATTGTAATTAATTTTCCGTGACTCATAGAGGTCGTTTGGTATGATGGATAACCAAAAATAGTCTCATGATAAAATTTTATTATCTCCTTATCCCATGTTTGATAGGAATAAAATTTTGGGATGAGATTAGTTATTCTGTTCTTTTTCGCTTTGTTGAAACATATTTATAGCAAGGTTTTTCTTGTTGGGTCCAAAGCTGGAATAGCTCAGTTGGTTAGAGCGTGTGGCTGTTTACCACAAGGTCGGAGGTTCAACCCTCTTTCTACCATTTCTTTTTATTTTTTATTGTAATTAATTTTCCGTGACTCAGAGAGGTCATTTGGTATGATAGATAAGCAAAAATAGTCTCATGATAATATTTTATTTTCTCTTTATCCCATGTTTGATAGGAATAAAATTTTGAGATAACTAATCTTGAGATTAGTTATTTTGTTCTTCTTCTCTTTGTTGAAACATATTTATAGCATGGTTTTTATTGTTGGGTCAAAAGCTGGAATAGCTCAGTTGGTTAGAGCGTGTGGCTATTAACCACAAGGTCGGAGGTTCAACCACTCCTTCTAGCGTTTATTTTTTATTTTTTTTTGTAATTAATTTTCCGTGCCTCAAAGTGGTCGTTTGGTGTGATGGATAAGCAAAAATAGTCTCATGATAAAAATTTATTATCTCCTTAGCCCATGTTTGATAGGAATAAAATTTCGGGATAACTATTCCGGAGATAAGTTATTCTGTTCTTTTTCGTGTTGTTGAAACATATTTATAGCAAAGTTTTTCTTGTTGGGTCAAAAGCTGGAATAGCTCAGTTGGTTAGAGCGTGTGGCTGTTAACCACAAGAACGACCTTCTAGCATTTCTTTTTTATTTTTTATTGTAATTAATTTTCCGTGACTCAGAGAGGTCGTTTGGTATGATGGATAAGCAAAAATAGACTCATGATAAAAAATTATTATCTCCTTATCCCATGTTTGATAGGAATAAAATTTCGGGATAACTAATCCTCATATTAGTTATTCTGTTCTTTTTCGCTTTGTTGAAACATATTTATAGCAAGGTTTTTCTTGTTGGGTCAAAAGCTGGAATAGCTCAGCTGGTTAGATTGTGGCTGTTAACCACACGGCCGGAGGTTCAACCCCTCCTTCTACCGTTTCTTTTTTAATTTTAATTGTAATTAATTTTCCGTGACACTGAGAGGTCGTTTGGTATGATGGATAAGCAATAATAGTCTCATGATAAAATGTTATTACCTCCTTATCCCATGTTTGATAGGAATAAAATTTCGAGATAACTAATCCTGAGATTAGTTTTTCTACTCTTTTTCGCTTTGTTGAAACATATTTATAGTAAGGTTTTTCTTGTTGGGTCAAAAGTCTGGAATAATTTGAGTTAGTCGAGCGTGTGGTGTTAACCACAAAGTCGGAGGTTCAACCCCTCTTTCTAGCGTTTCTATTTTATTTATTATTGTAATTAATTTTCCGTGATTCAGAGAGGTCGTTTGTTATGATGGATATGCAAAAATAGTCTCATGATAAAATTTTATTGTCTCCTTATCCCATGATTGATAGGAATAAAATTTTGGGTTAACTAATCCTGAGATTAATTTTTCTGTTCTTTTTTGCTTTGTTGAAACATATTTATAGCAAGGTTTTTCTTGTTGGGTCAAAAGATGTAATAGCACAGTTGGTTAGAGCGTGTGGCTGTTAACCACAAGGCCAGAGGTTCAACCGCTCCTTCTAGCGTTTCTTTTTATTTTTTATTGTAATTTATTTTCCGTGACTCAGAGAGGTCGTTTGGTTTGATGGATAAGCAAAAATAGTCTCATGATAAAAATTTATTATCTCCTTATCCCATGTTTGATAGGAATAAAATTTTGCGATAACTAATCCTGAGATAAGTTATTCTGTTCTTTTTCGCTTTCTTGAAACATATTTATAGCTAGGTTTTTCTTGTTGGGTCAAAAGCTGGAATAGCTCAGTTGGTTAGAGCGTGTGGCTGTTAACCACAAGGTCGGAGGTTCAACCCCTCCTTCTAGCGTTTCTTTTTTATTGATTATTGAAATTAATTTTCCGTGATTCGCAGAGGTCGTTTGTTATGATGGATATGCAAAAATAGTCTCATGATAAAATTTTATTATCTCCTTATCCCATGATTGATAGGAATAAAATTTCGGGATAACTAATCCTGAGATTAATTATTCTGTTCTTTTTTGCTTTGTTGAAACATATTTATAGCAAGGTTTTTCTTGTTGGGTCAAAAGCAGGAATATCTCAGTTGGTTAGAGCGTGTGGCTGTTAACCACAAGGTCGGAGGTTCAACCACTCCTTCTAGCGTTTCTTTTTTATTTTTTATTGTAATTAATTTTACGTGACTCAGAGAGGTCGTTTGGTATGATGGATAACCAAAAATAGTCTCATGATAAAATTTTATTATCTCCTTATCCCATGTTTGATAGGAATAAAATTTTGGGATAACTAATCCTGAGATTAGTTATTCTGTTCTTTTTCGCTTTGTTGAAACATATTTATAGCAAGGATTTTCATGTTGGGTCAAAAGCTAGAATAGCTCAGTTGGTTAGAGCGTGTGGCTGTTAACCACAAGGTCGGAGGTTCAACCCCTCCTTCTAGCGGTTCTTTTTAATTTTTTATTGTAATTAATTTTCCGTGACTCAGAGAGGTCGTTTGGTATGATGGATAAGCAAAAATAGTCTCATGATAAAATTTTATTATCTCCTTATCCCATGTTTGGTAGGAATAAAATTTCAGGATAACTAATCATGATATTAGGTATTCTTTTCTTTTTCGCTTTTTGAAACATATTTATAGCAATGTTTTTCTTGTTGGATCAAAAGTCGGAATAGCTCATTTGGTTAGAGCGTGTGGTTGTTAACTTCAAGGTCGAGGTTCAACCCTCCTCTCTCGATTCTTTTTTATTTTTTGTTGTATTTAATTTTCCGTGACTCGAGAGGTCGTTTGGTATGATGGATAAGCAAAAATAGTCTCATGATAAATTTTTATTATCTCCTTATCCCATGTTTGATAGGAATAACATGTCGGGATAACTAATCCTGAGATTAGTTATTATGTTCTTTTTCGCTTTGTTGAAAATATTTATAGCAAGGTTTTTCTTGTTGGGTCAAAAGCTAGAATAGCTCGGTTGGTTAGAGTGTGTGGTGTTAACCACAAGATCGGCCTTCTAGGATTTCGTTTTTTTATTTTTAATTGTAATTAATTTTCCGTGACTCGAGAGGTCGTTTGGTATGATGGATAAGCAAAAATAGACTCTTGATAAAAATTTATTATCTCCTTATCCCATGTTTGATAGGAATAACATTTCGGGATAACTAATCCCGAGATTTGTTATTATTCGTTCTTTTTGGCTTTGTTGAAACATATTAATAGCAAGGTTTTTCTTGTTGGGTCAAAAGCTGGAATAGCTCAGTTGGTTAGAGTGTGTGGCTGTTAACCACAAGATCGGCCTTCTAGCATTTCTTTTTTATTTTTAATTGTAATTCATTTTCCGTGACTCAGAGAGGTCGTCTGGTATGATGGATAAGCAATAATAGTCTAATGATAAAAATTTATTCTCTCCTTATCCCATGTTTTTTAGGAATAACATTTCGGGATAACTAATCCTGAGATTAGTTATTCTGTTCTTTTTGGCTTTGTTGAAACATATTAATAGCAAGGTTTTTCTTGTTGGGTCAAAAGATGGAATTGCTCAGTTGGTTAGAGTGTGTGGCTGTTAACCACAAGATCGGCCTTCTAGCATTTCTTTTTTATTTTTATTGTAATTAATTTTCCTTGACTCAGAGAGGTCGTCTGGTATGATGGATAAGCAAAAATAGTCTGATGATAAAAATTTATTATCTCCTTATCCCATGTTTTTTAGGAATAACATTTCGGGATAACTAGTCCTGAGATTAGTTATTCTGTTCTTTTTGGCTTCGTTGAAACATATTAATAACAAGGTTTTTCTTGTTGTGTCAAAAGCTTAATAGCTCAGTTGGTTAGAGTGTGTGGCTGTTAACCACAAGATCGGCCTTCTAGCATTTCTTTTTTATTTTTAATTTTAATTATTTTCCGTGACACAGAGAGGTCGTTTGGTATGATGGATAAGCAATAATAGTCTCATGATAAAATTTCATTATCTCCTTATCCCATGTTTGATAGGAATAAAATTTCGGGATAACTAATCCTGGGATTAATTATTCTGTTCTTTTTTGCTTTGTTGAAACATATTTATAGCAAGGTTTTTCTTGTTGGGTCAAAAGCTGGAATAGCTCATTTGGTTAGAGCGTGTGGCTGTTAACCACAAGGTCGGAGGTTCAACCCCTCCTTCTAGCGTTTCATTTTTATTTTTTATTGTAATTAATTTTCCGTGACTCATAGAGGTCGTTTGGTATGATGGATAACCAAAAATAGTCTCATGATAAAATTTTATTATCTCCTTATCCCATGTTTGATAGGAATAAAATTTTGGGATAACTAATCCTGAGATTAGTTATTCTGTTCTTTTTCGCTCTGTTGAATCATATTTATAGCTAGGTTTTTCTAGTTGGGTCAAAAGGTGGAATAACTCAGTTGGATAGAGCGTGTGGCTGTTAACCACAAGGTCGGAGGTTCAACCCCTCCTTCTAGTGTTTCTTTTTTATATTTTATTGTAATTTATTTTCCGTGACTCAGAGAGGTCGTTTGGTATGATGGATAAGCAAAAATAGTCTCATGATAAATTTTTATTATCTCCTTATCCCATGTTTGATAGGAATAAAATTTCGGGATAACTAATACTGAGATTAGTTATTCTGTTCTTTTTCGCTTTGTTGAAACATATTTATAGCAAGGTTTTTCTTATAAGGACAAAAGCTGGAATAACTGAGTTAGTTAGAGCGTGTGGCTGTTAACCTTATGGTCGGAGGATCAAACCCTCCTTCTCGCGTTTCTTTTTTTATTTTTTATTGTAATTAATTTTCCGTGACTCAGAGAGGTCGTTTGGTATGATGGATAAGCAAAAATAGTCTGATGAGAAAATTTTATTATCTCGTTACCCCATGTTTGATAGGAATAAAATTTTGGGATAACTAATCTTGAGATTAGTCATTCTGTTCTTTTTCGCTTTGTTGAAACATATTTATTGCAAGGTTTTTCTTGTAGGGTCAAAAGTGGGAATAGCTCAGTTGGTTAGATTGTGGCTGTTAACCACACGGCCGGAGGTTCAACCCCTCCTTCTACCGTTTCTTTTTTAATTTTTATTGTACTTAATTTTCCGTGACACAGAGAGGTCGTTTGGTATGATGGATAAGCAATAATAGTCTCATGATAAAATTTTATTATCTCCTTATCCCATGTTTGATAGGAATAAAATTTCGGGATAACTAATCCTAATATTAGTTATTCTGTTCTTTTTCGCTTTGTTGAAACATTTTTATAGCAAGGTTTTTCTTGTTTGGTCAAAAGCTGGAATAGCTCAGTTGGTTAGATTGTGGCTGTTAACCACACGACCGGAGGTTCAACCCCTCCTTCTACCGTTTCTTTTTTAATTTTTATTGTAATTAATTTTCCGTGACACAGAGAGGTCGTTTGGTATGATGGATATGCAAAAATAGTCTCATGATAAAATTTTATTATCTCCTTATCCCATGTTTGATAGGAATAAAATTTTGGGATAACTAATCCTGAGATTAGTTATTCTGTTCTTTTTCGCTTTGGTGAAAGATATTTATAGCTAGGTTTTTCTTGTTGGGTCAAAAGCTGGAATAGCTCAGTTGGTTAGAGCGTGTGGCTGTTAACCACAAGGTCGGAGGTTCAACCCCTCCTTCTAGCGTTTATTTTTTATTTTTTATTGTAATTAATTTTCAGTTACTCAGAGAGGTTGTTTGGTATGATGGATAAGTAAAAATAGTCTCTTGATAAAAATTTATTATTCCTTATCCCATGTTTGATAGGAATAACATTTCGGAATAACTAATCCTGAGATTAGTTATTCTATAATTTTTGGCTTTGTTGAAACATATTTATAGCAAGGTATTTCTTGTTGGGTCAAAAGCTGGAATAACTCAGTTGGTTAGAGTGTGCGGCTGTTAACCACAAGGTCGGCATTCTAGAATTTCTTTTTTATATTTTATTTTAATTAATTTTCCGTGACTCCGAGAGGTCGTTTGGTATGATCGATAAGCAAAAATAGTCTCATGATAAAAATTTATTATCTCCTTATCCCATGTTTGATAGGAATAAAATTTTGGGATAACTAATCCTAATATTAGTTATTCTGTTCTTTTTCGCTTTGTTGAAACATATTTATAGCAAGGTTTTTCTTGTTGGGTCAAAAGCTGGAATAGCTCAGTTGGTTAGAACGTGTGGCTGTTAACCACAAGGTCGGAGGTTCAAACCCTCCTTCTAGCGTTTCTTTTTTATTTATTATTATAATTAATTTTCCGTGATTCAGAGAGGTCGTTTGTTATGATGGATATGAAAAAATAATCTCATGATAAAATTTTATTATCTCCTTATCCCATGATTGATAGGAATAAAATTTCGGGATAACTAATCCTGAGATTAATTATTCTGTTCTTTTTTGCTTTGTTGAAACATATTTATAGCAAGGTTTTTCTTTTTGTGTCAAAAGTTGGAATAACTCAGTTGGTTAGAGTGTGCGGCTGTTAACCACAAGGTCGGCATTCTAGCATTTCTTTTTTATATTTTATTTTAATTAATTTTCCGCGACTCCGAGAGGTTGTTTTGTATGATGGATAAGCAAAAATAGTATCATGATAAAAATTTATTATCTCCTTATCCCATGTTTGATAGGAATAAAATTTCGGGATAACTAATCCTAATATTAGTTATTCTGTTCTTTTTCGCTTTGTTGAAACATATTTATAGCAAGGTTTTTCTTGTTGGGTCAAAAGCTGGAATAGCTCAGTTGGTTAGATTGTGGCTGTTAACCACACGGCCGGAGGTTCAACCCCTCCTTCTACCGTTTCTTTTTTAATTTTTAATGTAATTAATTTTCCGTGACACAGAGAGGTCGTTTGGTATGATGGATAAGCAATAATAGTCTCATGATAAAATTTTATTATCTCCTTATCCCATGTTTGATAGGAATAAAATTTCGGGATAACTAATCCTGAGATTAATTATTCTGTTCTTTTTTGCTTTGTTGAAACATATTTATAGCAAGGTTTTTCTTTTTGTGTCAAAAGCTGGAATAACTCAGTTGGTTAGAGTGTGCGGCTGTTAACCACAAGGTCGGCATTCTAGCATTTCTTTTTTATATTTTATTTTAATTAATTTTCCGTGACTCCGAGAGGTCGTTTGGTATGATGGATAAGCCAAAATAGTATCATGATAAAAATTTATTATCTCCTTATCCCATGTTTGATAGGAATAAAATTTCGGGATAACTAATCCTAATATTAGTTATTTTGTTCTTTTTCGCTTTGTTGAAACATATTTATAGCAAGGTTTTTCTTGTTGGGTCAAAAGCTGGAATAGCTCAGTTGGTTAGATTGTGGCTGTTAACCACACGGCCGGAGGTTCAACCCCTCCTTCTACCGTTTCTTTTTTAATTTTTATTGTAATTAATTTTCCGTGACACAGAGAGGTCGTTTGGTATGATGGATAAGCAATAATAGTCTCATGATAAAATTTTATTATCTCCTTATCCCATGTTTGATAGGAATAAAATTTCGGGATAACTAATCCTAATATTAGTTATTCTGTTCTTTTTCGCTTTGTTGAAACATATTTATAGCAAGGTTTTTCTTGTTGGGTCAAAAGCTGGAATAGCTCAGTTGGTTAGATTGTGGCTGTTAACCACACGGTCGGAGGTTCAACCCCTCCTTCTAACGTTTCTTTTTTAATTTTTATTGTAATTAATTTTCCGTGACACAGAGAGGTCGTTTGGTATGATGGATAAGCAATAATAGTCTCATGATAAAATTTTATTTTCTCCTTATCCCATGTTTGATAGGAATAAAATTTCGGGATAACTAATCCTAATATTAGTCATTCTGTTCTTTTTAGCTTTGTTGAAACATATTTATAGCAAGGTTTTTCTTGTTGGGTCAAAAGCTCGAATAGCTCAGTTGGTTAGATTGTGGCTGTTAACCACACGGCCGGAGGTTCAACCCCTCCTTCTACCGTTTCTTTTTTAATTTTTATTGTAATTAATTTTCCGTGACACAGAGAGGTCGTTTGGTATGATGGATAAGCAATAATAGTCTTATGATAAAATTTTATTATCTCCTTATTCCATGTTTGATAGGAATAAAATTTTGGGATAACTAATCCTGAGATTAATTATTCTGTTCTTTTTTGCTTTGTTGAAACATATTTATAGCAAGGTTTTTCTTTTTGTGTCAAAAGCTGGAATAACTCGGTTGGTTAGAGTGTGTGGTGTTAACCACAAGGTTCGGCATTCTAGCATTTCTTTTTTATATTTTATTTTAATTAATTTTCCGTGACTCCGAGAGGTCGTTTGGTATGATGGATAAGCAAAAATAGTATCATGATAAAATTTAATTATCTCCTTATCCCATGTTTGATAGGAATAAAATTTCGGGATAACTAATCCTAATATTAGTTATTCTGTTCTTTTTTGCTTTGTTGAAACATATTTATAGCAAGGTTTTTCTTGTTGGGTCAAAATCTGGAATAGCTCAGTTGGTTAGATTGTGGCTGTTAACCACACGGCCGGAGGTTCAACCCCTCCTTCTACCGTTTCTTTTTTAATTTTTATTGTACTTAATTTTCCGTGACACAGAGAGGTCGTTTGGTATGATGGATAAGCAATAATAGTCTCATGATAAAATTTTATTATCTCCTTATCCCATGTTTGATAGGAATAAAATTTCGGGATAACTAATCCTAATATTAGTTATTCTGTTCTTTTTCGCTTTGTTGAAACATATTTATAGCAAGGTTTTTCTTGTTGGGTCAAAGTTTGGAATAGCTCGGTTGGTTAGATTGTGGCTGTTAACCACACGGCCGGAGGTTCAACCCCTCCTTCTACCGTTTCTTTTTTAATTTTTATTGTACTTAATTTTCCGTGACAAAGAGAGGTCGTTTGGTATGATGGATAAGCAATAATCGTCTCAGGATAAAATTTTATTATCTCCTTATCCCATGTTTGATAGGAATAAAATTTCGGGATAACTAATCCTAATATTAGTTTTCTGTTCTTTTTCGCTTTGTTGAAACATATTTATAGCAAGGTTTTTCTTGTTGGGTCAAAAGCTGGAATAGCTCAGTTGGTTAGATTGTGGCTGTTAACCACACGGCCGGAGGTTCAACCCCTCCTTCTACCGTTTCTTTTTTAATTTTTATTGTAATTAATTTTCCGTGACACAGAGAGGTCGTTTGGTATGATGGATAAGCAATAATAGTCTCATGATAAAATTTTATTATCTCCTTATCCCATGTTTGATAGGAATAAAATTTCGGGATAACTAATCCTGAGATTAATTATTCTGTTCTTTTTTGCTTTGTTGAAACATATTTATAGCAAGGTTTTTCTTTTTGTGTCAAAAGCTGGAATAACTCAGTTGGTTAGAGTGTGCGGCTGTTAACCACAAGGTCGGCATTCTAGCATTTCTTTTTTATATTTTATTTTAATTAATTTTCCGTGACTCCGAGAGGTCGTTTGGTATGATGGATAAGCAAAAATAGTATCATGATAAAAATTTATTATCTCCTTATCCCATCTTTGATAGGAATAAAATTTCGGGATAACTAATCCTAATATTAGTTATTCTGTTCTTTTTGGCTTTGTTGAAACATATTTATAGCAAGGTTTTTCTTGTTGGGTCAAAAGCTGGAATAGCTCAGTTGGTTAGATTGTGGCTGTTAACCACACGGCCGGAGGTTCAACCCCTCCTTCTACCGTTTCTTTTTTAATTTTTATTGTACTTAGTTTTCCGTGACACAGAGAGGTCGTTTGGTATGATGGATAAGCAAAAATAGTATCATGATAAAATTTAATTATCTCCTTATCCCATGTTTGATAGGAATAAAATTTCGGGATAACTAATCCTAATATTAGTTATTCTCGTTTTTTTTGCTTTGTTGAAACATATTTATAGCAAGGTTTTTCTTGTTGGGTCAAAAGTGGAATAGCTCGGTTGGTTAGATTGTGGTGTTAACCACACGGCCGGAGGTCAACCCCTCCTTCTACCGTTTCTTTTTTAATTTTTATTGTAATTAATTTTCCGTGACACGAGAGGTCGTTTGGTATGATGGATAAGCAATAATAGTCTCATGATAAAATTTTATTATCTCCTTATCCCATGTTTGATAGGAATAAAATTTCGGGATAACTAATCCTAATATTAGTTATTCTGTTCTTTTTCGCTTTGTTGAAACATATTTATAGCAAGGTTTTTCTTGTTGGATCAAAAGCTGGAATAGCTCAGTTGGTTAGATTGTGGCTGTTAACCACACGGCCGGAGGTTCAACCCCTCCTTCTACCGTTTCTTTTTTAATTTTTATTGTACTTAATTTTCCGTGACAAAGAGAGGTCGTTTGGTATGATGGATAAGCAATAATCGTCTCAGGATAAAATTTTATTATCTCCTTATCCCATGTTTGATTGGAATAAAATTTCGGGATAACTAATCCTAATATTAGTTATTCTGTTCTTTTTCGCTTTGTTGAAACATATTTATAGCAAGGTTTTTCTTGTTGGGTCAAAATCTGGAATAGCTCAGTTGGTTAGATTGTGGCTGTTAACCACACGGCCGGAGGTTCAACCCCTCCTTCTACCGTTTCTTTTTTAATTTTTATTGTAATTAATTTTCCGTGACACAGAGAGGTCGTTTGGTATGATGGATAAGCAATAATAGTCTCATGATAAAATTTTATTATCTCCTTATCCCATGTTTGATAGGAATAAAATTTCGGGATAACTAATCCTGAGATTAATTATTCTGTTCTTTTTTGCTTTGTTGAAACATATTTATAGCAAGGTTTTCTTTTTGTGTCAAAAGCTGGAATAACTCAGTTGGTTAGAGTGTGTGGTCGTTAACCACAAGGTTCGGCATTCTAGCATTTCTTTTTTATATTTTATTTTAATTAATTTTCCGTGACTCCGAGAGGTCGTTTGGTATGATGGATAAGCAAAAATAGTATCATGATAAAAATTTATTATCTCCTTATCCCATGTTTGATAGGAATAAAATTTCGGGATAACTAATCCTAATATTAGTTATTCTGTTCTTTTTGGCTTTCTTGAAACATATTTATAGCAAGGTTTTTCTTGTTGGGTGAAAAGCTGGAATAGCTCAGTTGGTTAGATTGTGGCTGTTAACCACACGGCCGGAGGTTCAACCCCTCCTTCTACCGTTTCTTTTTTAATTTTTATTGTACTTAATTTTCCGTGACACAGAGAGGTCGTTTGGTATGATGGATAAGCAATAATAGTCTCATGATAAAATTTTATTATCTCCTTATCCCATGTTTGATAGGAATAAAATTTCGGGATAACTAATCCTAATATTAGTTATTCTGTTCTTTTTCGCTTTGTTGAAACATATTTATAGCAAGGTTTTTCTTGTTGGGTCAAAAGCTGGAATAGCTCAGTTGGTTAGATTGTGGCTGTTAACCACACGGCCGGAGGTTCAACCCCTCCTTCTACCGTTTCTTTTTTAATTTTTATTGTAATTAATTTTCCGTGACACAGAGAGGTCGTTTGGTATGATGGATAAGCAATAATAGTCTCATGATAAAATTTTATTATCTCCTTATCCCATGTTTGATAGGAATAAAATTTCGGGATAACTAATCCTAATATTAGTTATTCTGTTCTTTTTCGCTTTGTTGAAACATATTTATATCAAGGTTTTTCTTGTTGGGTCAAAAGCTGGAATAGCTCAGTTGGTTAGAACGTGTGGCTGTTAACCACAAGGTCGGAGGTTCAAACCCTCCTTTTAGCGTTTCTTTTTTATTTATTATTATAATTAATTTTCCGTGATTCAGAGAGGTCGTTTGTTATGATGGATATGAAAAAATAGTCTCATGATAAAATTTTATTATCTCCTTATCCCATGATTGATAGGAATAAAATTTCGGGATAACTAATCGTGAGATTAATTATTCTGTTCTTTTTTGCTTTGTTGAAACATATTTATAGCAAGGTTTTTCTTTTTGTGTCAAAAGCTGGAATAACTCAGTTGGTTAGAGTGTGCGGTTTGTTAACCACGGAGGTCGGCATTCTAGCATTTCTTTTTTATATTTTATTTTAATTAATTTTCCGTGACTCCGAGAGGTCGTTTGGTATGATGGATAAGCAAAAATAGTATCATGATAAAAATTTATTATCTCCTTATCCCATGTTTGATAGGAATAAAATTTCGGGATAACTAATCCTAATATTAGTTATTCTCGTTCTTTTTCGCTTTGTTGAAACATATTTATAGCAAGGTTTTTCTTGTTGCGTCAAAAGTGGAATAGCTCGTTGGTTAGATTGTGGTCGTTAACCACACGGCGGAGGTTCAACCCTTCCTTCTACCATTTCTTTTTTAATTTTTATTGTACTTAATTTTCCGTGACACAGAGAGGTCGTTTGGTATGATGGATAAGCAAAAATAGTATCATGATAAAATTTTATTATCTCCTTATCCCATGTTTGATAGGAATAAATTTTCGGGATAACTAATCCCGAGATTAGTTTTTCTGTTCTTTTTCGCTTTGTTGAAACATATTTATAGCAAGGTTTTTCTTGTTGGGTCAAAAGTGGAATAGCTCGGTTGGTTAGATTGTGGTTGTTAACCACACTACGGAGGTTCAACCCCTTCTTCTACCGTTTCTTTTTTAATTTTTATTGTACTTAATTTTCCGTGACACAGAGAGGTCGTTTGGTATGATGGATAAGCAATAATAGTCTCATGATAAAAATTTATTATCTCCTTATCCCATGTTTGATAGGAATAAAATTTCGGGATAACTAATCCTAATATTAGTTATTCTGTTCTTTTTCGCTTTGTTGAAACATATTTATAGCAAGGTTTTTCTTGTTGGGTCAAAAGCTGGAATAGCTCAGTTGGTTAGATTGTGGCTGTTAACCACACGGCCGGAGGTTCAACCCCTTCTTCTACCGTTTCTTTTTTAATTTTTATTGTACTTAATTTTCCGTGACACAGAGAGGTCGTTTGGTATGATGGATAAGCAATAATAGTCTCATGATAAAATTTTATTATCTCCTTATCCCATGTTTGATAGGAATAAATTTTCGGGATAACTAATCCTGAGATTAGTTTTTCTGTTCTTTTTCGCTTTGTTGAAACATATTTATAGCAAGGTTTTTCTTGTTGGGTCAAAAGCTGGAATAGCTCAGTTGGTTAGAACGTGTGGCTGTTAACCACAAGGTCGGAGGTTCAACCCCTCCTTCTAGCGTTTCTTTTTTATTTATTATTATAATTAATTTTCCGTGATTCAGAGAGGTCGTTTGTTATGATGGGTATGAAAAAATAGTCTCATGATAAAATTTTATTATCTCCTTATCCCATGATTGATAGGAATAAAATTTCGGGATAACTAATCGTGAGATTAATTATTCTGTTCTTTTTTGCTTTGTTGAAACATATTTATAGCAAGGTTTTTCTTTTTGTGTCAAAAGTGGAATAACTCGGTTGGTTAGAGTGTGGTCGTTAACCACAAGGAGGTTCGGCATTCTAGCATTTCTTTTTTATATTTTATTTTAATTAATTTTCCGTGACTCAGAGAGGTCGTTTGGTATGATGGATAAGCAAAAATAGTATCATGATAAAAATTTATTATCTCCTTATCCCATGTTTGATAGGAATAAAATTTCGGGATAACTAATCCTGAGATTAGTTATTATTCTGTTCTTTTTCACTTTGTTGAAACATATTTATAACAAGGTTTTTCTTTTAGGGTCAAAAGCTGGAATAGCTCAGTTGGTTAGAGCGTGTGGCTGTTAACCACAAGGTCGGAGGTTCAACCCCTCCATCTAGCGTTTCTTTTTTATTTTTTTTTGTAATATATTTTCCGTGACTCAGAGAGGTCGTTTGGTATGATGGATAAGATAAAATAGTCTCATGATAAAAATTTATAATCTCCTTATCACATGTTTGATAGGAATAAAATTTCGGGATAACTAATCCTGAGATTAGTTTTTCTGTTCTTTTTCGCTTTGTTGAAACATATTTATAGCAAGGTTTTTCTTGTTGGGTCAAAAGCTGGAATAGCTCAGTTGGTTAGATTGTGGCTGTTAACCACACGGCCGGAGGTTCAACCCCTCTTTCTACCGTTTCTTTTTTAATTTTTATTGTACTTAATTTTCCGTGACACAGAGAGGTCGTTTGGTATGATGGATAAGCAATAATAGTCTCATGATAAAAATTTATTATCTCCTTATCCCATGTTTGATAGGAATAAATTTTCGGGATAACTAATCCCGAGATTAGTTTTTCTGTTCTTTTTCGCTTTGTTGAAACATATTTATAGCAAGGTTTTTCTTGTTGGGTCAAAAGCTGGAATAGCTCAGTTGGTTAGAACGTGTGGCTGTTAACCACAAGTTCGGAGGTTCAACCCCTCCTTCTAGCGTTTCTTTTTTATTTATTATTATAATTAATTTTCCGTGATTCAGAGAGGTCGTTTGTTATGATGGATATGAAAAAATAGTCTCATGATAAAATTTTATTATCTCCTTATCCCATGATTGATAGGAATAAAATTTCGGGATAACTAATCCTGAGATTAATTATTCTGTTCTTTTTTGCTTTGTTGAAACATATTTATAGCAAGGTTTTTCTTTTTGTGTCAAAAGCTGGAATAACTCAGTTGGTTAGAGTGTGCGGCTGTTAACCACAAGGTCGGCATTCTAGCATTTCTTTTTTATATTTTATTTTAATTAATTTTCCGTGACTCCGAGAGGTCGTTTGGTATGATGGATAAGCAAAAATAGTATCATGATAAAAATTTATTATCTCCTTATCCCATGTTTGATAGGAATAAAATTTCGGGATAACTAATCCTAATATTAGTTATTCTGTTCTTTTTCGCTTTGTTGAAACATATTTATAGCAAGGTTTTTCTTGTTGGGTCAAAAGCTGGAATAGCTCAGTTGGTTAGATTGTGGCTGTTAACCACACGGCCGGAGGTTCAACCCCTCCTTCTACCGTTTCTTTTTTAATTTTTATTGTAATTAATTTTCCGTGACACAGAGAGGTCGATTGGTATGATGGATAAGCAATAATAGTCTCATGATAAAATTTTATTATCTCCTTATCCCATGTTTGATAGGAATAAAATTTCGGGATAACTAATCCTGAGATTAGTTATTATTCTGTTCTTTTTCACTTTGTTGAAACATATTTATAACAAGGTTTTTCTTTTAGGGTCAAAAGCTGGAATAGCTCAGTTGGTTAGAGCGTGTGGCTGTTAACCACAAGGTCGGAGGTTCAACCCCTCCTTCTAGCGTTTCTTTTTTATTTATTATTAAAATTAATTTTCCGTGATTCAGAGAGGTCGTTTGTTATGGTGGATATGAAAAAATAGTCTCATGATAAAATTTTATTATCTCCTTATCCCATGATTGATAGGAATAAAATTTCGGGATAACTAATCTTGAGATTAGTTTTTCTGTTCTTTTTTGCTTTGTTGAAACATATTTATAGCAAGGTGTTTCTTGTTGGGTCAAAAGCTGGAATAACTCAGTTGGTTAGAGTGTGTTGCTGTTAACCACAAGATCGGCCTTCTAACATTTATTTTTTATTTTTTATTATAATTAATTTTCCGTTACTCAGAGAGGTCGTTTGGTATGATGGATAATCAAAAATAGACTCATGATAAAAATTTATTATCTGTGTATCCAATGTTTGATAGGAATAAAATTTCGGGATAACAAATCCTGAGATTAGTTATTCTGTTCTTTTTCTCGTTGTTGAAACATATTTATAGCAAGGTTTTTCTTATTGGATGAAAAGCTGGAATAGCTCAGTTGGTTAGAGCGTGTGGCTGTTAACCACAAGGTCGGAGGTTCAACCCCTCCTTCTAGCGTTTATTTTTTATTTTTTATTGTAATTAATTTTCCGTTACTCAGAGAGGTCGTTTGGTATGATGGATAAGTAAAAATAGTCTCTTGATAAAAATTTATTATTCCTTATCCCATGTTTGATAGGAATAACATTTCGGGATAACTAATCCTGAGATTAGTTATTCTATAATTTTTTGCTTTGTTGAAACATATTTATAGCAAGGTTTTTCTTGTTGGGTCAAAAGCTGGAATAACTCAGTTGGTTAGAGTGTGCGGCTCTTAACCACAAAGTCGACATTCTAGCATTTCTTTTTTATATTTTATTTTAATTAATTTTCCGTGACTCCGAGAGGTCGTTTGGTATGATGGATAAGCAAAAATAGTATCATGATAAAAAATTATTATCTCCTTATCCCATGTTTGATAGGAATAAAATTTCGGGATAACTAATCCTAATATTAGTTATTCTGTTCTTTTTCGCTTTGTTGAAACATATTTATAGCAAGATTTTTCTTGTTGGGTCATAAGCTAGAATAGCTCAGTTGGTTAGAGTGTGGCTGTTAACCACAAGATCGGCCTTCTAGCATTTCTATTTTATTTTTAATTGTAATTAATTTTCCGTGACTCGAGAGAGGTCGTTTGGTATGATGGATAAGCAAAAATAGACTCATGATAAAAATTTATTATCTCCTTATCCCATGTTTGATAGGTATAACATTTCGGGATAACTAATCCTGAGATTTGTTATTATGTTCTTTTTGGCTTTGTTGAAACATATTAATAGCAAGGTTTTTCTTGTTGGGTCAAAAGCTGGAATAGCTGAGTTGGTTAGAGTGTGTGGCTGTAAACCACAAGATCGGCCTTCTAGCATTTCTTATTTATTTTTAATTGTAATTAATTTTCCGTGACTCAGAGAGGTCGTCTGGTATGATGGATAAGCAAAAATAGTCTAATGATAAAAATTTATTCTCTCCTTATCCCGTGTTTTTTAGGAATAACATTTCAGGATAACTAATCCTGAGATTAGTTATTCTATTCTTTTTCGCTTTGTTGAAACATATTTATAGCAAGGTTTTTCTTGTTGGGTCAAAAGCTGGAATAACTCAGTTGGTTAGAGTGTGCGGCTGTTAGTCACAAAGTCGGCATTCTAGCATTTCTTTTTTATATTTTATTTTAATTAATTTTCCGTTACTCCGAGAGGTCGTTTGGTATGATGGATAAGCAAAAATAGTATCATGATAAAAATTTATTATCTCCTTATCCCATGTTTGATAGGAATAAAATTTCGGGAAAACTAATCCTAATATTAGTTATTCTTTTCTTTTTCGCTTTGTTGAAACATATTTATAGCAAGGTTTTTCTTGTTGGGTCAAAAGCTAGAATAACTCAGTTGCTTAGAGTGTGTGGCTGTTAACCACAAGATCGGCCTTCTAGCATTTCTTTTTTCTTTTTAATTGTAATTAATTTTCCGTGACTCAGAGAGGTCGTTTGGTATGATGGATAAGCAAAAATAGACTCTTGATAAAAATTTATTATCTCCTTATCCCATGTTTGATAGGAATAACATTTCGGGATAACTAATCCTGAGATTTGTTATTCTGTTCTTTTTCGCTTTGTTGAAACATATTTATAGCAAGGTTTTTCTTGTTGGGTCAAAAGCTGGAATAACTCAGTTGGTTAGAGTGTGCGGCTGTTAGTCACAAAGTCGGCATTCTAGCATTTCTTTTTTATATTTTATTGTAATTAATTTTCCGTGACTCAGAGAGGTCGTTTGGTATGATGGATAACCAAAAAGTCTCACGATAAAATTTTATTATCTCCTTATCCCATGTTTGATTGGAATAAAATTTTGGGATAACTAATCCTGAGATTAGTTTTTCTGTTCTTTTTCGCTTTGTTGAAACATATTTATAGCAATGTGTTTCTTGTTGGGTCAAAAGCTGGAATAACTCAGTTGGTTAGAGTGTGTTGTTGTTAACCACAAGATCGGCCTCCTAACATTTCTTTTTTATTTTTTATTTTTATTAATTTTCCGTTACTCAGTGAGGTCGTTTTGTATGATGGATAATCAAAAATAGACTCATGATAAAAATTTATTATCTGCTTATCCCATGTTTGATAGGAATTAAATTTCGGGATAACAAATCCTGAGATAAGTTATTCTGTTCTTTTTCTCGTTGTTGAAACATATTTATAGTAAGGTTTTTCTTGTTGGATGAAAAGCTGGAATAGCTCAGTTGGTTAGAGCGTGTGGCTGTTAACCACAAGGTCGGAGGTTCAACCCCTCCTTCTAGCGTTTCTTCTTTATTTTTAGTTGTAATTAATTTTCCGTGACTCAGAGAGGTCGTCTGGTATGATGGATAAGCAAAAATGGTCTGATGATAAAAATTTATTATCTCCTTATCCCATGTTTGATAGGAATAACATTTCGGGATAACTAATCCGATTAGTTATTCGTTCTTTTTCGCTTTGTTGAAACATATTTATAGCAAGGTTTTTCTTGTTGGGTCAAAAGATGGAATAACTCGGTTGGTTAGAGTGTGTGGCTGTTAACCACAAGATCGGCATTCTAGCATTTCTTTTTTATTTTTTATTGTAATTAATTTTCGGTTACTCAGAGAGGTCGTTCGGTATGATGGATAAGCAAAAATAGTCTCATGATAAAATTTTATTATCTCGTTATCCCATGTTTGACAGGAATAAAATTTCGGGATCAGATTAGTTATTCTGTTCTTTTTTGCTTTGTTGAAACATATATATAGCAAGGTTTTTCTTGTTGGGTAAAAAGCTGGAATAGCTCAGTTGGTTAGATTGTGGCTGTTAATCACAAGGTCAGAGGTTCAACCCCTCCTTCTACCGTTTCTTTTTTAATTTGTATTTTAATTAATTTTCCGTTACTCAGAGAGGTCGTTTGGTATGATGGATATGCAATAATAGTCTCATGATAAAATTTTATTATCTCCTTATCCCATGTCTGATAGGAATAAAATTTCGAGATAACTAATCCTTAGATTAGTTTTTCTGTTCTTTTTCGCTTTGTTGAAACTTATTTATAGCAAGGTTTTTCTTGTTGTGTCAAAAGCTGGAATAGCTCAGTTGGTTAGAGCGTGTGGCTGTTAACCACAAGGTCGGGGGTTCAACCCCTCCTTCTAGCGTTTCTCTTTTATTTTTTATTGTAATTAATTTTCCCTGACTCAGAGAGGTCGTTTGGTATGATGGATAACCAAAACGTCTCACGATAAAATTTTATTATCTCCTTATCCCATGTTTGATAGGAATAAAATTTTGGGATAACAAATCCTGAGATTAGTTATTCTGTTCTTTTTCGCTTTTTTGAAACATATTTATAGCAAGGTTTTACATGTTGGGTCAAAAGCTGGAATAGCTCAGTTGGTTAGAACGTGTGGCTGTTAACCACAAGGTCGGAGGTTCAACCCCTCCATCTAGCGTTTCTTTTATACTTTTTATTGTAATTTATTTTCCGTGACTCAAAGAGGTCGTTTGGTATGATGGATAAGCAAAAATAGTCTCATGATAAAATTTTATTATCTCCTTATCCCATGTTTGATAGGAATAAATTTTCGGATACCAAATCCTGAGATTAGTTATTCTGTTCTTTTTCGCTTTGTTGAAACATATTTATAGCAAGGTTTTTCTTATAAGGACAAAAGCTGGAATAACTGAGTTAGTTAGAGCGTGTGGTCATTAACCACAAGGTCGGAGGTTCAACCCCTCCTTCTAGCGTTTCTCTTTTATTTTTTATTGTAATTAATTTTCCGACTCAGAGAGGTCGTTTGGTATGATGGATAACCAAAAAGTCTCACGATAAAATTTTATTATCTCCTTATCCCATGTTTGATAGGAATAAAATTTTGGGATAACAAATCCTGAGATTAGTTATTTTGTTCTTTTTCGCTTTGTTGAAACATATTTATAGCAAGGTTTTTCTAATAAGGACAAAAGCTGGAATAACTGAGTTAGTTAGAGTGTGTGGCTGTTAACCACAAGGTCGGAGGTTCAACCCCTCCTTCTAGCGTTTCTTTTTTATTTATTATTGTAATTCATTTTACGTGATCCAGAGAGGTCGTTTGTTATGATGGATATGCAAAAATAGTCTCATGATAAAATTTTATTATCTCCTTATCCCATGATTGATAGGAATAAAATTTCGGGATAATTAATCCTGAGATTAATTATTTTGTTCTTTTTTGCTTTGTTGAAACATATTTATAGCAAGGTTTTTCTTGTTGGGCCAAAAGCTGGAATAGCTCATTTGGTTAGAGCGTGTGGCTGTTAACCACAAGGTCGGATGTTCAACCCCTCCTTCTAGCGTTTCTTTTTTATTTTTTATTGTAATTAATTTTCCGTGACTCAGAGAGGTCGTTTAGTATGATGGATAACCAAAAAGTCTCACGATAAAATTTTATTATCTCCATATCGCATGTTTGATAGGAATAAAATTTTGGGATAACTACTCCATAGATTAGTTATTCTGTTCTTTTTTGCTTTGTTGAAACATATTTATAGCAAGGTTTTTCATGTTGGGTCAAAAGGTGGAACAGCTCAGTTGGTTAGAGCGTGTGGCTGTTAACCACAAGGTCGGAGGTTCAACCCCTCCATCTAGCGTTTCTTTTATACTTTTTGTTGTAATTTATTTTCCGTGACTCAGAGAGGTCGTTTGGTATGATGGATAACCAAAAAGTCTCACGATAAAATTTTGTTATCTCCTTATCCAATGTTTGATTGGAATAAAATTTTGGGATAACTAATCCTGAGATTAGTTTTTCTGTTCTTTTTCGCTTTGTTGAAACATATTTATAGCAAGGTGTTTCTTGTTGGGTCAAAAGCTGGAATAGGTCATTTGGTTAGAGCGTGTGGCGGTTAACCACAAGGTCGGAGGTACAACCCCTCCTTCTAGCGTTTCTTTTTTATTTTTTGTTGTATTTAATTTTCCGTGACTCACAGAGGTCGTTTGGTATGATGGATAAGCAAAAATAGTCTCATGATAAAATTTTATTATCTCCTTATCCCATGTTTGATAGGAATAACATTTCTAGGTAACTAATCCTGAGATTAGTTTTCCTGTTCTTTTTCGCTTTGTTGAAACATATTTATAGCAAGGTGTTTCTTGTTGGGTCAAAAGCTGGAATAACTCAGTTGGTTAGAGTGTGTGGTTGTTAACCGCAAGATCGGAATTCTAGCATTTCTTTTTTATTTTTTATTGTAATTAATTTTCCGTTACTCAGAGAAGTCGTTTGGTATGATGGATAAGCAAAAATAGTCTCATGATAAAAATTTATTATCTGCTTATCCCATGTTTGATAGGAATAAAATTTCGGGATAACAAATCCTGAGATTAGTTATTATTCTGTTCTTTTTCTCTTTGTTGAAACATATTTATATCAAGGTTTTTCTTGTTGGATCAAAAGCTGGAATAGATCAGTTGGTTAGAGCGTGTGGCTGTTAACCACAAGGCCGGAGGTTCAACCCCTCCTTCTAGTGTTTCTTTTTTATTTTTATTGTAATTAATTTTCAATGACTCAGAGAGGTCGTTTGGTATGATGGATAAGCAAAAATAGTCTCATGATAAAAATTTATTATCTCCTTATCCCATGTTTGATAGGAATAACATTTCGGGATAACAAATCCTGAGATTAGTTATTCTGTTCTTTTTCGCTTTGTTGAAACATATTTATAGCAAGGTTTTTCCTATAAGGACAAAAGCTGGAATAACTGAGTTAGTTAGAGCGTGTGGCTGTTAACCACAAGGTCGGAGGTTCAACCCCTCCTTCTAGCGTTTATTTTTTGTTTTTATTGTAATTAATTTTCCGTGACTCAGAGAGGTCGTTTAGTATGATGGATAAGCAAAAATAGTCTCATGATAAAATTTTATTATCTCGTTATCCTATGTTTGATAGGAATAAAATTTTGGGATCTAATCCTAGTTAGTTATTCGTTCTTTTTCGCTTTGTTGAAACATATTTATAGCAAGGTTTTTCTAGTTGGGTAAAAAGTGGAATAGCTCGAGTTGGTTAGATTGTGGTTTGTTAACCAAAAGGTCGGAGGTTCAACCCCTCCTTCTACCGTTTCTTTTTTAATTTGTATTTTAATTAATTTTCCGTTACTCGAGAGAGGTCGTTTAGTATGATGGATATGCAATAATAGTCTCATGATAAAATTTTATTATCTCCTTCTCCCATGTTTGATAGGAATAAAATTTCGATATAACTAATCCGAGATTAGTTTTTCGTTCTTTTTGGCTTTGGTGAAACTTATTTATAGCAAGGTTTTTCTTGTTGGGTCAAAATTTGGAATAGCTCGGTTGGTTAGAGCGTGTGGTGTTAACCACAAGGTCGGAGGTTCAACCCCTCCTTCTACCATTTCTTTTTAAATTTTTATTTTAATTAATTTTCCGTTACTCGAGAGGTCGTTTGGTATGATGGATATGCAATAATAGTCTCATGATAAAATTTTATTATCTCCTTATCCCATGTTTGACAGGAATAAAATTAAGAGATAACTAATCCTGAGATTAGTTTTTCTGTTCTTTTTCGCTTTGTTGAAACTTATTTATAGCAAGGTTTTTCTTGTTGGGTCAAAAGCGGCAATAGCTCGGTTGGTTAGAGCGTGTGGTGTTAACCACAAGGTCGGAGGTTCAACCCCTCCTTCTAGCGTTTCTTTTTTATTTATTATTGTAATTAATTTTCCGTGACTCAGAGAGGTCGTTTGTTATGATAGACAAGCAAAAATACTCTCATGATAAAATTTTATTATCTCATTATTGATTGGAATAAAATTTCGGGATAACTAATCCTGAGATTTGTTATTCTGTTCTTTTTCGCATTGTTGAAACATATTTATAGCAAGGTTTTTATTGTTGGGTCAAAAGCTGGAATAGCGCATTTGGTTAGAGCGTGTGGCTGTTAACCACAAGGTCGGAGGTTCAACCCCTCCTTCTAGCATTTCTTTTTTTTTTTGTTGTTGTATTTATTTTCTGTGACTCAGAGAGGTCGTTTGGTATGATGGATAACCAAAAATAGTCTCATGATAAAATTTTATTATCTCCTTATCCCATGTTTGATTGGAATAAAATTTCGAGATAACTAATCCTGAGATTAGTTTTTCTGTTCTTTTTCGCTCTGATGAAACATATTTAGAGCAAGGTTTTTCTTGTTGGGTCAAAAGCTGGAATAACTCAGTTGGTTAGAGTGTGTGGCTGTTAACCACAAGATCTGCCTTCTAGCATTTCTTTTTTATTTTTTATTGTAATTAATTTTCCGTGACTCAGAGAGGTCGTTTGGTATGATGGATAAGCAAAAATAGACTCATGATAAAAATTTATTATCTGCTTATCCCATGTTTGATAGGAATAAAATTTTGGGATAACGAATCCTGAGATAAGTTAGTCTGTTCTTTTTCGCTTTGGTGAAACATATTTATAGCAAGGTTTTTCTAGTTGGGTCAAAAGCTGGAATAGCTTAGTTGGTTAGAGCTTGTGGCTGTTAACCACAAGGTCGGAGGTTCAACCCCTCCTTCTTGCGTTTCTTTTTTATTTATTATAGTAATTCATTTTCCGTGATTCAGAGAGGTCGTTTGTTATGGTGGATATGCAAAAATAGTCTCATGATAAAATTTTATTATCTCCATAACCCATGATTGATAGGAATAAAATTTCGGGATAACTAATCCTGAGATTAATTATTCTGTTCTTTTTTGCTTTGTTGAAACATATTTATAGCAAGGTTTTTCTTGTTGGGTCAAAAGCTGGAATAGCTCAGTTGGTTAGAGCGTGTGGCTGTTAACCACAAGGTTGGAAGTTCAACCCCTCCTTCTAGCGTTTCTTTTTTTTATTATTATTGTAATTAATTTTCCGTGACTCAGAGAGGTCGTTTGGTATGATGGATAACCAAAAAGTCTCTCGATAAAATTTTATTATCACCTTATCCCATGTTTGATAGGAATAAAATTTTGGGATATCTAATCCTGAGATTAGTTATTCTGTTCTTTTTCGCTTTGTTGAAACATATTTATAGCAAGGTTTTTCATGTTGGGTCAAAAGCTGGAATAGCTCAGTTGGTTAGAGCGTGTGGCTGTTAACCACAAGGTCGGAGGTTCAACCACTCCTTCTAGCGTTTCTTTTTTATTTTTTATTGTAATTAATTTTCCGTGACACAGAGAAGTCGTTTGGTATGATGGATAAGCAATAATAGTCTCATGATAAAATTTTATTATCTCCTTATCCCATGTTTGATAGGAATAAAATTTTGAGATAACTAATCCTGAGATTAGTTATTCTGTTCTTTTTCGCTTTGTTGAAACATATTTATAGCAAGGTTTTTCCTATAAGGACAAAAGCTGGAATAACTGAGTTAGTTAGAGCGTGTGGCTGTTAACCACAAGGTCGGAGGTTCAACCCCTCCTTCTAGCGTTTATTTTTTGTTTTTATTGTAATTAATTTTCCGTGACTCAGAGAGGTCGTTTAGTATGATGGATAAGCAAAAATAGTCTCATGATAAAATTTTATTATCTCGTTATCCTATGTTTGACAGTAATAAAATTTTGGGATCAGATTAGTTATTCTGTTCTTTTTCGCTTTGTTGAAACATATTTATAGCAAGGTTTTTCTAGTTGGGTAAAAAGCTGGAATAGCTCAGTTGGTTAGATTGTGGCTGTTAACCAAAAGGTCGGAGGTTCAACCCCACCTTCTACCGTTTCTTTTTTAATTTGTATTTTAATTAATTTTCCGTTACTCAGAGAGGTCGTTTGGTATGATGGATATGCAATAATAGTCTCATGATAAAATTTTATTATCTCCTTCTCCCATGTTTGATAGGAATAAAATTTCGATATAACTAATCCTGAGATTAGTTTTTCTGTTCTTTTTGGCTTTGGTGAAACTTATTTATAGCAAGGTTTTTCTTGTTGGGTCAAAAGCTGGAATAGCTCAGTTGGTTAGAGCGTGTGGCTGTTAACCACAAGGTCGGAGGTTCAACCCCTCCTTCTACCATTTCTTTTTAAATTTTTATTTTAATTAATTTTCCGTTACTCAGAGAGGTCGTTTGGTATGATGGATATGCAATAATAGTCTCATGATAAAATTTTATTATCTCCTTATCCCATGTTTGACAGGAATAAAATTACGAGATAACTAATCCTGAGATTAGTTTTTCTGTTCTTTTTCGCTTTGTTGAAACTTATTTATAGCAAGGTTTTTCTTGTTGGGTCAAAAGCTGCAATAGCTCAGTTGGTTAGACCGTGTGGCTGTTAACCACAAGGTTGGAGGTTCAATCCCTCCTTCTAGCGTTTCTTTTTTATTTATTATTGTAATTAATTTTCCGTGACTCAGAGAGGTCGTTTGTTATGATAGACAAGCAAAAATAGTCTCATGATAAAATTTTATTATCTCATTATTGATTGGAATAAAATTTCGGGATAACTAATCCTGAGATTTGTTATTCTGTTCTTTTTCGCATTGTTGAAACATATTTATAGCAAGGTTTTTATTGTTGGGTCAAAAGCTGGAATAGCGCATTTGGTTAGAGCGTGTGGTCGTTAACCACAAGGTCGGAGGTTCAACCCTCCTTCTAGCATTTCTTTTTTTTTTTTTTTTGTTGTATTTATTTTCCGTGACTCGAGAGAGGTCGTTTGGTATGATGGATAACCAAAAATAGTCTCATGATAAAATTTTATTATCTCCTTATCCCATGTTTGATTGGAATAAAATTTCGAGATAACTAATCCCGAGATTAGTTTTTCTCGTTTTTTTTCGCTCGATGAAACATATTTATAGCAAGGTTTTTCTTGTTGGGTCAAAAGTGGAATAACTCGGTTGGTTAGAGTGTGTGGTCGTTAACCACAAGATCGGAGGTTCGCCTTCTAGCATTTCTTTTTTATTTTTTATTGTAATTAATTTTCCGTGACTCAGAGAGGTCGTTTGGTATGATGGATAAGCAAAAATAGACTCATGATAAAAATTTATTATCTGCTTATCCCATGTTTGATAGGAATAAAATTTTGGGATAACGAATCCTGAGATAAGTTATTCTGTTCTTTTTCGCTTTGTTGAAACATATTTATAGCAAGGTTTTTCTTGTTGGGTCAAAAGCTGGAATAGCTTAGTTGGTTAGAGCGTGTGGCTGTTAACCACAAGGTCGGAGGTTCAACCCCTCCTTCTTGCGTTTCTTTTTTATTTATTATAGTAATTCATTTTCCGTGATTCAGAGAGGTCGTTTGTTATGGTGGATATTCAAAAATAGTCTCATGATAAAATTTTATTATCTCCATAACCCATGATTGATAGGAATAAAATTTCGGGATAACTAATCCTGAGATTAATTATTCTCGTTCTTTTTTGCTTTGTTGAAACATATTTATAGCAAGGTTTTTCTTGTTGGGTCAAAAGTGGAATAGCTCGGTTGGTTAGAGCGTGTGGCTGTTAACCACAAGGTTGGAAGTTCAACCCCTCCTTCTAGCGTTTCTTTTTTTTATTATTATTGTAATTAATTTTCCGTGACTCAGAGAGGTCGTTTGGTATGATGGATAACCAAAAAGTCTCTCGATAAAATTTTATTATCACCTTATCCCATGTTTGATAGGAATAAAATTTTGGGATATCTAATCCTGAGATTAGTTATTCTGTTCTTTTTCGCTTTGTTGAAACATATTTATAGCAAGGTTTTTCATGTTGGGTCAAAAGCTGGAATAGCTCAGTTGGTTAGAGCGTGTGGCTGTTAACCACAAGGTCGGAGGTTCAACCACTCCTTCTAGCGTTTCTTTTTTATTTTTTATTGTAATTAATTTTCCGTGACACAGAGAGGTCGTTTGGTATGATGGATAAGCAATAATAGTCTCATGATAAAATTTTATTATCTCCTTATCCCATGTTTGATAGGAATAAAATTTTGAGATAACTAATCCTGAGATTAGTTATTCTGTTCTTTTTCGCTTTGTTGAAACATATTTATAACAAGGTTTTTCCTATAGGGACAAAAGTGGAATAAGCGAGTTAGTTAGAGCGTGTGGTGTTAACCACAAGGTCGGAGGTTCAACCCCTCCTTCTAGCGTTTATTTTTTGTTTTTATTGTAATTAATTTTCCGTGACTCGAGAGGTCGTTTAGTATGATGGATAAGCAAAAATAGTCTCATGATAAAATTTTATTATCTCGTTATCCCATGTTTGATAGGAATAAAATTTTGGGATCTAATCTTGAGATTAGTTATTCTCGTTCTTTTTCGCTTTGTTGAAACATATTTATAGCAAGGTTTTTCTAGTTGGGTAAAAAATTTGGAATAGCTCGGTTGGTTAGATTGTGGTTGTTAACCAAAAGGTCGGAGGTTCAACCCCACCTTCTACCGTTTCTTTTTTAATTTGTATTTTAATTAATTTTCCGTTACTCGAGAGAGGTCGTTTGGTATGATGGATATGCAATAATAGTCTCATGATAAAATTTTATTATCTCCTTCTCCCATGTTTGATAGGAATAAAATTTCGATATAACTAATCCCGAGATTAGTTTTTTCGTTCTTTTTGGCTTTGGTGAAACTTATTTATAGCAAGGTTTTTCTTGTTGGGTCAAAATTTGGAATAGCTCGAGTTGGTTAGAGCGTGTGGTCGTTAACCACAAGGTCGGAGGTTCAACCCCTCCTTCTACCATTTCTTTTTAAATTTTTATTTTAATTAATTTTCCGTTACTCGAGAGGTTGTTTGGTATGATGGATATGCAATAATAGTCTCATGATAAAATTTTATTATCTCCTTATCCCATGTTTGACAGGAATAAAATTACGAGATAACTAATCCTGAGATTAGTTTTTCTGTTCTTTTTCGCTTTGTTGAAACTTATTTATAGCAAGGTTTTTCTTGTTGGGTCAAAAGCTGCAATAGCTCAGTTGGTTAGAGTGTGTGGCTGTTAACCACAAGGTCGGAGGTTCAATCCCTCCTTCTAGCGTTTCTTTTTTATTTATTATTGTAATTAATTTTCCGTGACTCAGAGAGGTCGTTTGTTATGATAGACTAAGCAAAAATAGTCTCATGATAAAATTTTATTATCTCATTATTGATTGGAATAAAATTTCGGGATAACTAATCCTGAGATTTGTTATTCTGTTCTTTTTCGCATTGTTGAAACATATTTATAGCAAGGTTTTTATTGTTGGGTCAAAAGCTGGAATAGCGCATTTGGTTAGAGCGTGTGGCTGTTAACCACAAGGTCGGAGGTTCAACCCCTCCTTCTAGCATTTCTTTTTTTTTTGTTGTTGTATTTATTTTCTGTGACTCAGAGAGGTCGTTTGGTATGATGGATAACCAAAAATAGTCTCATGATAAAATTTTATTATCTCCTTATCCCATGTTTGATTGGAATAAAATTTCGAGATAACTAATCCTGAGATTAGTTTTTCTGTTCTTTTTCGCTCTGATGAAACATATTTATAGCAAGGTTTTTCTTGTTGGGTCAAAAGCTGGAATAACTCAGTTGGTTAGAGTGTGTGGCTGTTAACCACAAGATCTGCCTTCTAGCATTTCTTTTTTATTTTTTATTGTAATTAATTTTCCGTGACTCAGAGAGGTCGTTTGGTATGATGGATAAGCAAAAATAGACTCATGATAAAAATTTATTATCTGCTTATCCCATGTTTGATAGGAATAAAATTTTGGGATAACGAATCCTGAGATAAGTTAGTCTGTTCTTTTTCGCTTTGTTGAAACATATTTATAGCAAGGTTTTTCTTGTTGGGTCAAAAGCTGGAATAGCTTAGTTGGTTAGAGCGTGTGGCTGTTAACCACAAGGTCGGAGGTTCAACCCCTCCTTCTTGCGTTTCTTTTTTATTTATTATAGTAATTCATTTTCCGTGATTCAGAGAGGTCGTTTGTTATGGTGGATATGCAAAAATAGTCTCATGATAAAATTTTATTATCTCCATAACCCATGATTGATAGGAATAAAATTTCGGGATAACTAATCCTGAGATTAATTATTCTGTTCTTTTTTGCTTTGTTGAAACATATTTATAGCAAGGTTTTTCTTGTTGGGTCAAAAGTTTGGAATAGCTCAGTTGGTTAGAGCGTGTGGCTGTTAACCACAAGGTTGGAAGTTCAACCCCTCCTTCTAGCGTTTTTTTTTTTATTATTATTGTAATTAATTTTCCGTGACTCAGAGAGGTCGTTTGGTATGATGGATAACCAAAAAGTCTCTCGATAAAATTTTATTATCACCTTATCCCATGTTTGATAGGAATAAAATTTTGGGATATCTAATCCTGAGATTAGTTATTCTGTTCTTTTTCGCTTTGTTGAAACATATTTATAGCAAGGTTTTTCATGTTGGGTCAAAAGCTGGAATAGCTCAGTTGGTTAGAGCGTGTGGCTGTTAACCACAAGGTCGGAGGTTCAACCACTCCTTCTAGCGTTTCTTTTTTATTTTTTATTGTAATTAATTTTCCGTGACACAGAGAGGTCGTTTGGTATGATGGATAAGCAATAATAGTCTCATGATAAAATTTTATTATCTCCTTATCCCATGTTTGATAGGAATAAAATTTTGAGATAACTAATCCTGAGATTAGTTATTCTGTTCTTTTTCGCTTTGTTGAAACATATTTATAACAAGGTTTTTCCTATAAGGACAAAAGCTGGAATAACTGAGTTAGTTAGAGCGTGTGGCTGTTAACCACAAGGTCGGAGGTTCAACCCCTCCTTCTAGCGTTTATTTTTTGTTTTTATTGTAATTAATTTTCCGTGACTCAGAGAGGTCGTTTAGTATGATGGATAAGCAAAAATAGTCTCATGATAAAATTTTATTATCTCGTTATCCTATGTTTGACAGTAATAAAATTTTGGGATCAGATTAGTTATTCTGTTCTTTTTCGCTTTGTTGAAACATATTTATAGCAAGGTTTTTCTAGTTGGGTAAAAAGCTGGAATAGCTCAGTTGGTTAGATTGTGGCTGTTAACCAAAAGGTCGGAGGTTCAACCCCACCTTCTACCGTTTCTTTTTTAATTTGTATTTTAATTAATTTTCCGTTACTCAGAGAGGTCGTTTGGTATGATGGATATGCAATAATAGTCTCATGATAAAATTTTATTATCTCCTTCTCCCATGTTTGATAGGAATAAAATTTCGATATAACTAATCCTGAGATTAGTTTTTCTGTTCTTTTTGGCTTTGGTGAAACTTATTTATAGCAAGGTTTTTCTTGTTGGGTCAAAAGCTGGAATAGCTCAGTTGGTTAGAGCGTGTGGCTGTTAACCACAAGGTCGGAGGTTCAACCCCTCCTTCTACCATTTCTTTTTAAATTTTTATTTTAATTAATTTTCCGTTACTCAGAGAGGTCGTTTGGTATGATGGATATGCAATAATAGTCTCATGATAAAATTTTATTATCTCCTTATCCCATGTTTGACAGGAATAAAATTACGAGATAACTAATCCTGAGATTAGTTTTTCTGTTCTTTTTCGCTTTGTTGAAACTTATTTATAGCAAGGTTTTTCTTGTTGGGTCAAAAGCTGCAATAGCTCAGTTGGTTAGACCGTGTGGCTGTTAACCACAAGGTCGGAGGTTCAACCCCTCCTTCTAGCGTTTCTTTTTTATTTATTATTGTAATTAATTTTCCGTGACTCAGAGAGGTCGTTTGTTATGATAGACAAGCAAAAATAGTCTCATGATAAAATTTTATTATCTCATTATTGATTGGAATAAAATTTCGGGATAACTAATCCTGAGATTTGTTATTCTGTTCTTTTTCGCATTGTTGAAACATATTTATAGCAAGGTTTTTATTGTTGGGTCAAAAGCTGGAATAGCGCATTTGGTTAGAGCGTGTGGCTGTTAACCACAAGGTCGGAGGTTCAACCCCTCCTTCTAGCATTTCTTTTTTTTTTTGTTGTTGTATTTATTTTCTGTGACTCAGAGAGGTCGTTTGGTATGATGGATAACCAAAAATAGTCTCATGATAAAATTTTATTATCTCCTTATCCCATGTTTGATTGGAATAAAATTTCGAGATAACTAATCCCGAGATTAGTTTTTTTCGTTCTTTTTCGCTTACGATGAAACATATTTATAGCAAGGTTTTTCTTGTTGGGTCAAAAGCTTGGAATAACTCGGTTGGTTAGAGTGTGTGGTGTTAACCACAGGCGGAGGCCTTCTAGCATTTCTTTTTTATTTTTTATTGTAATTAATTTTCCGTGACTCGAGAGGTCGTTTGGTATGATGGATAAGCAAAAATAGACTCATGATAAAAATTTATTATCTCGCTTATCCCATGTTTGATAGGAATAAAATTTTGGGATAACTAATCCCGAGATAAGTTATTATTCGTTCTTTTTCGCTTTGTTGAAACATATTTATAGCAAGGTTTTTCTTGTTGGGTCAAAATTTGGAATAGCTTAGTTGGTTAGAGCGTGTGGTGTTAACCACAAGGTCGGAGGTTCAACCCCTCCTTCTAGCGTTTCTTTTTTATTTATTATTAGTAATTAATTTTCCGTGATTCGAGAGAGGTCGTTTGTTATGATGGATATGCAAAAATAGTCTCATGATAAAATTTTATTATCTCCTTATCCCATGATTGATAGGAATAAAATTTCGGGATAACTAATCTGAGATTAATTATTCTGTTCTTTTTTGCTTTGTTGAAACATATTTATAGCAAGGTTTTTCTTGTTGGGTCAAAAGCGGAATAGCTCGGTTGGTTAGAGCGTGTGTTGTTAACCACAAGGTTGGAAGTTCAACCCTCCTTCTAGCGTTTTTTTTTTATTATTATTGTAATTAATTTTCCGTGACTCGAGAGGTCGTTTGGTATGATGGATAAGCAAAAAAGTCTCATGATAAAATTTTATTATCTCCTTATCCCATGTTTGATAGGAATAAAATTTTGGGATAACTAATCCTGAGATTAGTTATTCTGTTCTTTTTCGCTTTGTTGAAACATATTTATAGCAAGGTTTTTCTTGTTGGGTCAAAAGCTGGAATAGCTCAGTTGGTTAGAGCGTGTGGCTGTTAACCACAAGGTCGGAGGTTCAACCCTCCTTCTAGCGTTTCTTTTTTATTTTTTATTGTAATTAATTTTCCGTGACACAGAGAGGTCGTTTGGTATGATGGATAAGCAATAATAGTCTCATGATAAAATTTTATTATCTCCTTATCCCATGTTTGATAGGAATAAAATTTTGGGATAACTAATCCTGAGATTAGTTATTATTCGTTCTTTTTCGCTTTGTTGAAACATATTTATAACAAGGTTTTTCCTATAAGGACAAAAGCTGGAATAACTGAGTTAGTTAGAGCGTGTGGCTGTTAACCACAAGGTCGGAGGTTCAACCCCTCCTTCTAGCGTTTATTTTTTGTTTTTATTGTAATTAATTTTCCGTGACTCGGAGAGGTCGTTTAGTATGATGGATAAGCAAAAATAGTCTCATGATAAAATTTTATTATCTCGTTATCCTATGTTTGATAGGAATAAAATTTTGGGATCTTGAGATTAGTTATTCTCGTTCTTTTTGCTTTGTTGAAACATATTTATAGCAAGGTTTTTCTAGTTGGGTAAAAAGTGGAATAGCTCGTTGGTTAGATTGTGGCATTTGTTAACCAAAGGTCGGAGGTTCAATTCTAGCATTTCTTTTTTAATTTGTATTTTAATTAATTTTCCGTTACTTAGAGAGGTCGTTTGGTATGATGGATATGCAATAATAGTCTCATGATAAAATTTTATTATCTCCTTATCCCATGTTTGATAGGAATAAAATTTCGGATAACTAATCCAAAGATTAGTTTTTCGTTCTTTTTGGCTTTGGTGAAACTTATTTATAGCAAGGTTTTTCTTGTTGGGTCAAAAGCTGGAATAGCTCGGTTGGTTAGAGCGTGTGGTGTTAACCACAAGGTCGGAGGTTCAACCCCTCCTTCTACCATTTCTTTTTAAATTTTTATTTTAATTAATTTTCCGTTACTCGGAGAGGTCGTTTGGTATGATGGATATGCAATAATAGTCTCATGATAAAATTTTATTATCTCCTTATCCCATGTTTGATAGGAATAAAATTACGAGATAACTAATCCCGAGATTAGTTTTTCTCGTTCTTTTTCGCTTTGTTGAAACATATTTATAGCAAGGTTTTTCTTGTTGGGTCAAAAGCTGGAATAACTCGGTTGGTTAGAGTGTGTGGTCGTTAACCACAAGATCGGAGGTTCAACCCCTCCTTCTAGCATTTATTTTTTATTTTTATTGTAATTAATTTTCCGTGACTCGAGAGAGGTCGTTTGTTATGATGGATAATCAAAAATAGTCTCATGATAAAATTTTATTATCTCATTATCCAATGTTTGAATAAAATTTCGGGATAACTAATCCCGAGATTTGTTATTCTGTTCTTTTTCGCATTGTTGAAACATATTTATAGCAAGGTTTTTATTGTTGGGTCAAAAGTGGAATAGCGCATTTGGTTAGAGCGTGTGGTCGTTAACCACAAGGTCGGAGGTTCAACCCCTCCTTCTAGCGTTTCTTTTTTTTTTTTGTTGTAATTAATTTTCCGTGACTCGGAGAGGTCGTTTGGTATGATGGATAAGCAAAAATAGTCTCATGATAAAATTTTATTATCTCCTTATCCCATGTTTGATTGGAATAAAATTTTGGATAACTAATCCCGAGATTAGTTATTCGTTCTTTTTCGCTTTGTTGAAACATATTTATAGCAAGGTTTTTCTTGTTGGGTCAAAAGTGGAATAACTCGGTTGGTTAGAGTGTGTGGTCGTTAACCACAAGATCGGCATTCTACCATTTCTTTTTTATTTTTTATTGTAATTAATTTTCCGTGACTCAGAGAGGTCGTTTGGTATGATGGATAAGCAAAAATAGTCTCATGATAAAAATTTATTATCTCCTTATCCCATGTTTGATAGGAATAAAATTTTGGGATAACTAATCCCGAGATAGTTAGTTATTCTGTTTCTTTTTCGCTTTGTTGAAACATATTTATAGCAAGGTTTTTCTTGTTGGGTCAAAAGCTGGAATAGCTCAGTTGGTTAGAGCGTGTGGCTGTTAACCACAAGGTCGGAGGTTCAACCCCTCCTTCTAGCGTTTCTTTTTTATTTTTATTGTAATTTATTTTCCGTGACTCAGAGAGGTCGTTTGGTATGATGGATAAGATAAAATAGTCTCATGATAAAAATTTATTATCTCCTTATCCCATGTTTGATAGGAATAAAATTTCGGGATGAGATTAGTTATTCTATTTTTTTCCGCTTAGTTGAAACATATTTATAGCAAGGTTTTTCTTGTTGGGTCAAAAGCTGGAATAGCTCAGTTGGTTAGAGCGTGTGGCTGTTAACCACAAGGTTGGAAGTTCAACCCCTCCTTCTAGCGTTTTTTTTTTTATTTTTATTGTAATTAATTTTCCGTGACTCGGAGAGGTCGTTTGGTATGATGGATAACAAAAATAGTCTCATGATAAAAATTTATTATCTCCTTATCCCATGTTTGATAGGAATAAAATTTAGGGATGAGATTAGTTATTCTGTTTTTTTTCGCTTTGTTGAAACATATTTATAGCAAGGTTTTTCTTGTTGGGTCAAAAGCTGGAATAGCTCAGTTGGTTAGAGCGTGTGGCTGTTAACCACAAGGTCGGAGGTTCAACCACTCCTTCTAGCATTTCTTTTTTATTTTTTGTTGTAATTTATTTTCCGTGACTCGGAGAGGTCGTTTGGTATGATGGATAAGCAATAATAGTCTCATGATAAAAATTTATTATCTCCTTATCCCATGTTTGATAGGAATAAAATTTTGAGATAACTAATCCCGAGATTAGTTATTATGTTCTTTTTCGCTTTGTTGAAACATATTTATAGCAAGGTTTTTCTGGTTGGGTCAAAAGCGGAATAGCGAGTTAGTTAGAGTGTGTGGTGTTAACCACAAGGTCGGAGGTTCAACCTCCTTCTAGCGTTTCTTTTTTATTTTTATTGTAATTAATTTTCCGTGACTCGAGAGGTCGTTTAGTATGATGGATAAGCAAAAATAGTCTCATGATAAAATTTTATTATCTCCTTATCCCATGTTTTTTAGGAATAAAATTTTGGGATAACTAATCGAGATTAGTTATTCTCGTTCTTTTTCGCTTTGTTGAAACATATTTATAGCAAGGTTTTTCTTGTTGGGTAAAAAGTGGAATAACTTAGTTGGTTAGATTGTGGTCGTTAACCAAAGTCGGAGGTTCAACCCCACCTTCTAGCATTTCTTTTTTATATTTTATTTTAATTAATTTTCCGTGACTCGAGAGGTCGTTTGGTATGATGGATAAGCAAAAATAGTCTCATGATAAAATTTTATTATCTCCTTATCCCATGTTTGATAGGAATAAAATTTTGGGAATAACTAATCCTAATATTAGTTTTCTGTTCTTTTTCGCTTTGTTGAAACATATTTATAGCAAGGTTTTTCTTGTTGGGTCAAAAGCTGGAATAGCTCAGTTGGTTAGAGCGTGTGGCTGTTAACCACAAGATCGGAGGTTCAACCCCTCCTTCTAGCATTTCTTTTTTATTTTTATTGTAATTAATTTTCCGTGACTCGAGAGAGGTCGTTTGGTATGATGGATAAGCAAAAATAGTCTCATGATAAAATTTTATTATCTCCTTATCCCATGTTTGATAGGAATAAAATTTCGGGATAACTAATCCTGAGATTAGTTATTATGTTCTTTTTGGCTTTGTTGAAACATATTTATAGCAAGGTTTTTCTTGTTGGGTCAAAAGCTGGAATAGCTCAGTTGGTTAGAGTGTGTGGCTGTTAACCACAAGATCGGCCTTCTAGCATTTCTTTTTTATTTTTAATTGTAATTAATTTTCCGTGACTCGAGAGGTCGTTTGGTATGATGGATAAGCAAAAATAGTCTAATGATAAAATTTATTATCTCCTTATCCCATGTTTTTTAGGAATAACATTTCGGGATAACTAATCCTGAGATTAGTTATTCTGTTCTTTTTCGCTTTGTTGAAACATATTTATAGCAAGGTTTTTCTTGTTGGGTCAAAAGCTGGAATAACAAAGTTGGTTAGTTGTGTGTGGTCGTTAACCACAAAGTCGGCATTCTAGTACCCTCCTTCTTCGTTTTTTATATTTTATTTTAATTAATTTTCCGTGACTCCGAGAGGTCGTTTGGTATGATGGATAAGCAATAATAGTCTCATGATAAAATTTTATTATCTCCTTATCCCATATTTGATAGGAATAAATTTTCAGGATAACTAATCCTGAGATTAGTTATTCTGTTCTTTTTCGCTTTGTTGAAACATATTTATAGCAAGGTTTTTCTTGTTGGGTCAAAAGCTGGAATAGCTCAGTTGGTTAGATTGTGGCTGTTAACCACACGGCCGGAGGTTCAACCCCTCCTTCTACCGTTTCTTTTTTAATTTTTATTGTAATTAATTTTCCGTGACACAGAGAGGTCGTTTGGTATGATGGATAAGCAATAATAGTCTCATGATAAAATTTTATTATCTCCTTATCCCATGTTTGATAGGAATAAAATTTTGAGATAACTAATCTTGAGATTAGTTTTTCTGTTCTTTTTCGCTTTGTTGAAACATATTTATAGCAAGGTTTTTCTTGTTGGGTCAAAAGCTGGAATAGCTCAGTTGGTTAGAACGTGTGGCTGTTAACCACAAGGTCGGAGGTTCAACCCCTCCTTCTAGCGTTTCTTTTTTATTTATTATTGTAATTAATTTTCCGTGATTCAGAGAGGTCGTTTGTTATGATGGATATGCAAAAATAGTCTCATGATAAAATTTTATTATCTCCTTATCCCATGATTGATAGGAATAAAATTTCAGGATCACTAATCCTTTATTAATTATTCTGTTCTTTTTTGCATTGTTGAAACATATTTATAGCAAGGTTTTTCTTGTTGGGTCAAAAGTGGAATAGCTCATTTGGTTAGAGCGTGTGGTCGTTAACCACAAGGTCGGAGGTTCAACCCCTCCTTCTTGCGTTTCTTTTTTATTTTTTATTGTAATTAATTTTCCGTGACTCGAGAGGTCGTTTGGTATGATGGATATGCAAAAAGTCTCACGATAAAATTTTATTATCTCCTTATCCAATGATTGATTGGAATAAAATTTTGGGATAACTAATCCTGATATTAGTTTTTCTGTTCTTTTTCGCTTTGTTGAAACATATTTATAGCAAGGTGTTTCTTGTTGGGTCAAAAGCTGGAATAACTCGTTGGTTTAGAGTGTGTGTGTTGTTAACCACAAAGTCGGCATTCTAGCATTTCTTTTTTATATTTTATTTTAATTAATTTTCCGTGACTCTGAGAGGTCATTTGGTATGATGGATAAGCAAAAATATTATTATGATAAAAAATTATTATCTCCTTATCCCATGTTTGATAGGAATAAAATTTCTGGACAACTAATCCTAATATTAGTTATTCTGTTCTTTTTCGCTTTGTTGAAACATATTTATAGCAAGGTTTTTCTTGTTGGGTCAAAAGCTAGAATAGCTCAGTTGGTTAGAGTGTGGCTGTTAACCACAAGATCGGCCTTCTAGCATTTCTTTTTTATTTTTAATTGTAATTAATTTTCCGTGACTCAGAGAGGTCGTTTGGTATGAAGGATAAAAAAAATAGACTCATGATAAAAATTTATTATCTCCTTATCCCATGTTTGATAGGAATAACATTTCGGGATAACTAATCCTGAGATTTGTTATTATGTTCTTTTTGGCTTTGTTGAAACATATTAATAGCAAGGTTTTTCTTGTTGGGTCAAAAGCTGGAATAGCTGAGTTGGTTAGAGTGTGTGGCTGTAAACCACAAGATCGGCCTTCTAGCATTTCTTATTTATTTTTAATTGTAATTAATTTTCCGTGACTCAGAGAGGTCGTCTGGTATGATGGATAAGCAAAAATAGTCTAATGATAAAAATTTATTCTCTCCTTATCCCATGTGTTTTAGGAATAACATTTCGGGATAACTAATCCGAGATTAGTTATTCTCGTTCTTTTTCGCTTTGTTGAAACATATTTATAGCAAGGTTTTTCTTGTTGGGTCAAAAGTCGGAATAACTCGGTTGGTTAGAGTGTGTGGTTGTTAGTCACAAAGTCGGCATTCTAGCATTTCTTTTTTATATTTTATTTTAATTAATTTTCCGTGACTCCGAGAGGTCGTTTGGTATGATGGATAAGCAAAATAGTATCATGATAAAAATTTATTATCTCCTTATCCCATGTTTGATAGGAATAAAATTTCGGGAAACTAATCCTAATATTAGTTATTTGTTCTTTTTCGCTTTGTTGAAACATATTTATAGCAAGGTTTTTCTTGTTGGGTCAAAAGCTAGAATAGCTCAGTTGCTTAGAGTGTGTGGCTGTTAACCACAAGATCGGCCTTCTAGCATTTCTTTTTTATTTTTAATTGTAATTAATTTTCCGTGACTCAGAGAGGTCGTTTGGTATGATGGATAAGCAAAAATAGACTCATGATAAAAATTTATTATCTCCTTATCCCATGTTTGATAGGAATAACATTTCGGTATAACTAATCCTGAGATTAGTTATTCTGTAATTTTTTGCTTTGTTGAAACATATTTATAGCAAGGTTTTTCTTGTTGGGTCAAAAGCTGGAATAACTCAGTTGGTTAGAGTGTGCGGCTGTTAACCACAAAGTCGGCATTCTAGCATTTCTTTTTTATATTTTATTTTAATTAATTTTCCGTGACTCCGAGAGGTCGTTTGGTATGATGGATAAGCAAAAATAGTCTCATGATAAAAATTTATTATCTCCTTATCCCATGTTTGATAGGAATAAAATTTCTGGACAACTAATCCTAATATCAGTTATTCTGTTCTTTTTCGCTTTGTTGAAACATATTTATAGCAAGGTTTTTCTTGTTGGGTCAAAAGCTAGAATAGCTCAGTTGGTTAGAGTGTGGCTGTTAACCACAAGATCGGCCTTCTAGCATTTCTTTTTTATTTTTAATTGTAATTAATTTTCCGTGACTCAGAGAGGTCGTTTGGTATGAAGGATAAAAAAAAATAGACTCATGATAAAAATTTATTATCTCCTTATCCCATGTTTGATAGGAATAACATTTCGGGATAACTAATCCTGAGATTTGTTATTATGTTCTTTTTGGCTTTGTTGAAACATATTAATAGCAAGGTTTTTCTTGTTGGGTCAAAAGCTGGAATAGCTGAGTTGGTTAGAGTGTGTGGCTGTAAACCACAAGATCGGCCTTCTAGCATTTCTTATTTATTTTTAATTGTAATTAATTTTCCGTGACTCAGAGAGGTCGTCTGGTATGATGGATAAGCAAAAATAGTCTAATGATAAAAATTTATTCTCTCCTTATCCCATGTTTTTTAGGAATAACATTTCGGGATAACTAATCCTGAGATTAGTTATTCTGTTCTTTTTCGCTTTGTTGAAACATATTTATAGCAAGGTTTTTCTTGTTGGGTCAAAAGCTGGAATAACTCAGTTGGTTAGAGTGTGCGGCTGTTAGTCACAAAGTCGGCATTCTAGCATTTCTTTTTTATATTTTATTTTAATTAATTTTCCGTGACTCCGAGAGGTCGTTTGGTATGATGGATAAGCAAAAAGAGTATCATGATAAAAATTTATTATCTCCTTATCCCATGTTTGATAGGAATAAAATTTCGGGAAAACTAATCCTAATATTAGTTATTCTGTTCTTTTTCGCTTTGTTGAAACATATTTATAGCAAGGTTTTTCTTGTTGGGTCAAAAGCTAGAATAGCTCAGTTGCTTAGAGTGTGTGGCTGTTAACCACAAGATCGGCCTTCTAGCATTTCTTTTTTATTTTTAATTGTAATTAATTTTCCGTGACTCAGAGAGGTCGTTTGGTATGATGGATAAGCAAAAATAGACTCATGATAAAAATTTATTATCTCCTTATCCCATGTTTGATAGGAATAACATTTCGGGATAACTAATCCTGAGATTTGTTATTATGTTCTTTTTGGCTTTGTTGAAACATATTAATAGCAAGGTTTTTCTTGTTGGGTCTAAAGCTGGAATAGCTCAGTTGGTTAGAGTGTGTGGCTGTTAACCACAAGATCGGCCTTCTAGCATTTCTTTTTTATTTTTAATTGTAATTAATTTTCCGTGACTCAGAGAGGTCGTCTGGTATGATGGATAAGCAAAAATAGTCTAATGATAAAAATTTATTCTCCCCTTATCCCATGTTTTTTAGGAATAACATTTCGGGATAACTAATCCTGAGATTAGTTATTCTGTTCTTTTTCGCTTTGTTGAAACATATTTATAGCAAGGTTTTTCTTGTTGGGTCAAAAGCTGGAATAACAAAGTTGGTTAGTGTGTGCGGCTGTTAACCACAAAGTCGGCATTCTAGTATTTCTTTTTTATATTTTATTTTAATTAATTTTCCGTGACTCCGAGAGGTCGTTTGGTATGATGGATAAGCAAAAATAGTCTCATGATAAAAATTTATTATCTCCTTATCCCATGTTTGATAGGAATAAAATTTCGGGATAACTAATCCTAATATTAGTTATTCTGTTCTTTTTCTCTTTGTTGAAATATTTATAGCAAGGTTTTTCTTGTTGGGTCAAAAGTGGAATAGCTCGTTGGTTAGATTGTGGTGTTAACCACAGGTCGGAGGTTCAACCCCTCCTTCTACCGTTTCTTTTTTAATTTTATTGTAATTAATTTTCCGTGACACAGAGAGGTCGTTTGGTATGATGGATAAGCAATAATAGTCTCATGATAAAATTTTATTATCTCCTTATCCCATGTTTGATAGGAATAAAATTTTGAGATAACTAATCCTGAGATTAGTTTTTCTGTTCTTTTTCGCTTTGTTGAAACATATTTATAGCAAGGTTTTTCTTGTTGGGTCAAAAGCTGGAATAGCTCGGTTGGTGAGAACGTGTGGCTGTTAACCACAAGGTCGGAGGTTCAACCCCTCCTTCTAGCATTTCTTTTTTATTTATTATTGTAATTAATTTTCCGTGATTCAGAGAGGTCGTTTGTTACGATGGATATGCAAAAATAGTCTCATGATAAAATTTTATTATCTCCTTATCCCATGATTGATAGGAATAAAATTTCGGGATCACTAATCCTTTATTAATTATTTCGTTCTTTTTTGCATTGTTGAAACATATTTATAGCAAGGTTTTTCTTGTTGGGTCAAAAGCTGGAATAGCTCATTTGGTTAGAGCGTGTGGCTGTTAACCACAAGGTCGGAGGTTCAACCCCTCCTTCTTGCGTTTCTCTTTTATTTTTTATTGTAATTAATTTTCCGTGACTCAGAGAGGTCGTTTGGTATGATGGATAACCAAAAAGTCTCACGATAAAATTTTATTATCTCCTTATCCAATGTTTGATTGGAATAAAATTTTGGGATAACTAATCCTGATATTAGTTTTTCTGTTCTTTTTCGCTTTGTTGAAACATATTTATAGCAAGGTGTTTCTTGTTGGGTCAAAAGCTGGAATAACTCAGTTGGTTAGAGTGTGTTGTTGTTAACCACAAGATCGGCCTTCTAACATTTCTTTTTTATTTTTTATTATTATTAATTTTCCGTTACTCAGAGAGGTCGTTTGGTATGATGGATAATAAAAAATAGACTCATGATAAAAATTTATAATCTGCTTATCCCATGTTTGATAGGAATAACATTTCGGGATAACTAATCCTAATATTAGTTATTCTGTTCTTTTTCGCTTTGTTGAAACATATTTATAGCAAGGTTTTTCTTGTTGGGTCAAAAGTCGGAATAGCTCGATTGGTTAGATTGTGGTGTTAACCATACGGCCGGAGGTTCAACCCCTCCTTCTACCGTTTCTTTTTTAATTTTTATTGTAATTAATTTTCCGTGACACAGAGAGGTCGTTTGGTATGATGGATAAGCAATAATAGTCTCATGATAAAATTTTATTATCTCCTTATCCCATGTTTGATAGGAATAAAATTTCGGGATAACTTATCCTAATATTAGTTATTCTGTTCTTTTTCGCTTTGTTGAAACATATTTATAGCAAGGTTTTTCTTGTTGGGTCAAAAGCTAGAATAGCTCAGTTGGTTAGATTGTGTCTATTAACCACACGGCCGGAGGATCAACCCCTCCTTCTACCGTTTCTTTTTTAATTTTTATTGTAATTAATTTTCCGTGACACAGAGAGGTCGTTTGGTATGATGGATAAGCAATATTAGTCTCATGATAAAATTTTATAATTTCCTTATCCCATGTTTGATAGGAATAAAATTTTGGGATAACTAATCCTAATATTAGTTATTCTGTTCTTTTTCGCTTTGTTGAAACATATTTATAGCAAGGTTTTTCTTGTTGGGTCAAAAGCTGGAATAGCTCATTTGGTTAGAGCGTGTGGCTGTTAACCACAAGGTCGGAGGTTCAACCCCTCCTTCTTGCGTTTCTCTTTTATTTTTTATTGTAATTAATTTTCCGTGACTCAGAGAGGTCGTTTGGTATGATGGATAACCAAAATGTCTCACGATAAAATTTTATTATCTCCTTATCCCATGTTTGATTGGAATAATATTTTGGGATAACTAATCCTGAGATTAGTTTTTCGGTTCTTTTTCGTTTTGTTGAAACATATTTATAGCAAGGTGTTTCTTGTTGGGTCAAAAGCTGGAATAACTCAGTTGGTTAGAGTGTGTTGCTGTTAACCACAAGATCAGTCTTCTAACATTTCTTTTTTATTTTTTATTTTTATTAATTTTCCGTTACTCAGTGAGGTCGTTTTGTATGATGGATAATCAAAAATAGACTCATGATAAAAATTTATTATCTGCTTATCCCATGTTTGATAGGAATTAAATTTCGGGATAACAAATCCTAAGATAAGTTATTCTGTTCCTTTTCTCGTTGTTGAAACATATTTATTGTAATGTTTTTCTTGTTGGATGAAAAGCTGGAATAGCTCAGTTGGTTAGAGCGTGTGGCTGTTAACCACAAGGTCGGAGGTTCAACCCCTCCTTCTAGCGTTTCTTCTTTATTTTTTGTTGTAATTAATTTTTCGTGACTCAGAGAGGTCGTCTGGTATGATGGATAAGCAAAAATGGTCTGATGATAAAAATTTATTATCTCCTTATCCCATGTTTGATAGGAATAACATTTCGGGATAACTAATCCAGAGATTAGTTATTCTGTTCTTTTTCGCTTTGTTGAAACATATTTATAGCAAGGTTTTTCTTGTTGGGTCAAAAGTTGGAATAACTCGAGTTGGTTAGAGTGTGTGGTGTTAACCACAAGATCGGCATTCTAGCATTTCGTTTTTTTATTTTTTATTGTAATTAATTTTCGGTTACTCGGATAGGTCGTTTGGTATGATGGATAAGCAAAAATAGTCTCATGATAAAATTTTATTATCTCGTTATCCCATGTTTGACAGGAATAAAATTTCGGGATCAGATTAGTTATTCTGTTCTTTTTTGCTTTGTTGAAACATATATATAGCAAGGTTTTTCTTGTTGGGTAAAAAGCTGGAATAGCTCAGTTGGTTAGATTGTGGCTGTTAACCACAAGGTCAGAGGTTCAACCCCTCCTTCTACCGTTTCTTTTTTAATTTGTATTTTAATTAATTTGCCGTTACTCAGAGAGGTCGTTTGGTATGATGGATATGCAATAATAGTCTCATGATAAAATTTTATTATCTCCTTATCCCATGTCTGATAGGAATAAAATTTCGAGATAACTAATCCTTAGATTAGTTTTTCTGTTCTTTTTCGCTTTGTTGAAACTTATTTATAGCAAGGTTTTTCTTGTTGGGTCAAAAGCTGGAATAGCTCATTTGGTTAGAGCGTGTGGTTGTTAACCACAAGGTCGGAGGTTCAACCCCTCCTTCTAGCGTTTCTTTTTTATTTATTATTGTAATTAATTTTCCGTGATTCAGAGAGGTCGTTTGTTACGATGGATATGCAAAAATAGTCTCATGATAAAATTTTATTATCTCCTTATCCCATGATTGATAGGAATAAAATTTCAGGATCACTAATCCTTTATTAATTATTCTGTTCTTTTTTGCATTGTTGAAACATATTTATAGCAAGGTTTTTCTTGTTGGGTCAAAAGCTGGAATAGCTCATTTGGTTAGAGCGTGTGGCTGTTAACCACAAGGTCGGAGGTTCAACCCCTCCTTCTTGCGTTTCTCTTTTATTTTTTATTGTAATTAATTTTCCGTGACTCAGAGAGGTCGTTTGGTATGATGGATAACCAAAAAGTCTCACGATAAAATTTTATTATCTCCTTATCCAATGTTTGATTGGAATAAAATTTTGGGATAACTAATCCTGATATTAGTTTTTCTGTTCTTTTTCGCTTTGTTGAAACATATTTATAGCAAGGTGTTTCTTGTTGGGTCAAAAGCTGGAATAACTCAGTTGGTTAGAGTGTGTTGCTGTTAACCACAAGATCGGCCTTCTAACATTTCTTTTTTATTTTTTATTATTATTAATTTTCCGTTACTCAGAGAGGTCGTTTGGTATGATGGATAATAAAAAATAGACTCATGATAAAAATTTATAATCTGCTTATCCCATGTTTGATAGGAATAACATTTCGGGATAACTAATCCTAATATTAGTTATTCTGTTCTTTTTCGCTTTGTTGAAACATATTTACAGCAAGGTTTTTCTTGTTGGGTCAAAAGCTGGAATAGCTCAGTTGGTTAGATTGTGGCTGTTAACCATACGGCCGGAGGTTCAACCCCTCCTTCTACCGTTTCTTTTTTAATTTTTATTGTAATTAATTTTCCGTGACACAGAGAGGTCGTTTGGTATGATGGATAAGCAATAATAGTCTCATGATAAAATTTTATTATCTCCTTATCCCATGTTTGATAGGAATAAAATTTCGGGATAACTTATCCTAATATTAGTTATTCTGTTCTTTTTCGCTTTGTTGAAACATATTTATAGCAAGGTTTTTCTTGTTGGGTCAAAAGCTAGAATAGCTCAGTTGGTTAGATTGTGTCTATTAACCACACGGCCGGAGGATCAACCCCTCCTTCTACCGTTTCTTTTTTAATTTTTATTGTAATTAATTTTCCGTGACACAGAGAGGTCGTTTGGTATGATGGATAAGCAATATTAGTCTCATGATAAAATTTTATAATTTCCTTATCCCATGTTTGATAGGAATAAAATTTTGGGATAACTAATCCTAATATTAGTTATTCTGTTCTTTTTCGCTTTGTTGAAACATATTTATAGCAAGGTTTTTCTTGTTGGGTCAAAAGTGGAATAGCTCATTTGGTTAGAGCGTGTGGTTGTTAACCACAAGGTCGGAGGTTCAACCCCTCCTTCTTGCGTTTCTCTTTTATTTTTTATTGTAATTAATTTTCCGTGACTCGAGAGGTCGTTTGGTATGATGGATAACCAAAATGTCTCACGATAAAATTTTATTATCTCCTTATCCCATGTTTGATTGGAATAATATTTTGGGATAACTAATCCGAGATTAGTTTTTCGGTTCTTTTTCGTTTTGTTGAAACATATTTATAGCAAGGTGTTTCTTGTTGGGTCAAAAGCTGGAATAACTCAGTTGGTTAGAGTGTGTTGCTGTTAACCACAAGATCAGCCTTCTAACATTTCTTTTTTATTTTTTATTTTTATTAATTTTCCGTTACTCAGTGAGGTCGTTTTGTATGATGGATAATCAAAAATAGACTCATGATAAAAATTTATTATCTGCTTATCCCATGTTTGATAGGAATTAAATTTCGGGATAACAAATCCTGAGATAAGTTATTCTGTTCCTTTTCTCGTTGTTGAAACATATTTATTGTAAGGTTTTTCTTGTTGGATGAAAAGCTGGAATAGCTCAGTTGGTTAGAGCGTGTGGCTGTTAACCACAAGGTCGGAGGTTCAACCCCTCCTTCTAGCGTTTCTTCTTTATTTTTTGTTGTAATTAATTTTCCGTGACTCAGAGAGGTCGTCTGGTATGATGGATAAGCAAAAATGGTCTGATGATAAAAATTTATTATCTCCTTATCCCATGTTTGATAGGAATAACATTTCGGGATAACTAATCCAGAGATTAGTTATTCTGTTCTTTTTCGCTTTGTTGAAACATATTTATAGCAAGGTTTTTCTTGTTGGGTCAAAAGTTGGAATAACTCAGTTGGTTAGAGTGTGTGGCTGTTAACCACAAGATCGGCATTCTAGCATTTCTTTTTTATTTTTTATTGTAATTAATTTTCGGTTACTCAGATAGGTCGTTTGGTATGATGGATAAGCAAAAATAGTCTCATGATAAAATTTTATTATCTCGTTATCCCATGTTTGACAGGAATAAAATTTCGGGATCAGATTAGTTATTCTGTTCTTTTTTGCTTTGTTGAAACATATATATAGCAAGGTTTTTCTTGTTGGGTAAAAAGCTGGAATAGCTCAGTTGGTTAGATTGTGGCTGTTAACCACAAGGTCAGAGGTTCAACCCCTCCTTCTACCATTTCTTTTTTAATTTGTATTTTAATTAATTTTCCGTTACTCAGAGAGGTCGTTTGGTATGATGGATATGCAATAATAGTCTCATGATAAAATTTTATTATCTCCTTATCCCATGTCTGATAGGAATAAAATTTCGAGATAACTAATCCTTAGATTAGTTTTTCTGTTCTTTTTCGCTTTGTTGAAACTTATTTATAGCAAGGTTTTTCTTGTTGGGTCAAAAGCTGGAATAGCTCATTTGGTTAGAGCGTGTGGTTGTTAACCACAAGGTCGGAGGTTCAACCCCTCCTTCTAGCGTTTCTTTTTTATTTATTATTGTAATTAATTTTCCGTGATTCGAGAGAGGTCGTTTGTTACGATGGATATGCAAAAATAGTCTCATGATAAAATTTTATTATCTCCTTATCCCATGATTGATAGGAATAAAATTTCAGGATCACTAATCCTTTATTAATTATTCGTTCTTTTTTGCATTGTTGAAACATATTTATAGCAAGGTTTTTCTTGTTGGGTCAAAATTTGGAATAGCTCATTTGGTTAGAGCGTGTGGCTGTTAACCACAAGGTCGGAGGTTCAACCCCTCCTTCTTGCGTTTCTCTTTTATTTTTTATTGTAATTAATTTTCCGTGACTCAGAGAGGTCGTTTGGTATGATGGATAACCAAAAAGTCTCACGATAAAATTTTATTATCTCCTTATCCAATGTTTGATTGGAATAAAATTTTGGGATAACTAATCCTGATATTAGTTTTTCTGTTCTTTTTCGCTTTGTTAAACATATTTATAGCAAGGTGTTTCTTGTTGGGTCAAAAGCTGGAATAACTCAGTTGGTTAGATTGTGGCTGTTAACCACACGGCCAGAGGTTCAACCCCTCCTTCTACCGTTTCTTTTTTAATTTTTATTGTAATTAATTTTCCGTGACACAGAGAGGTCGTTTGGTATGATGGATAAGCAATAATAGTCTCATGATAAAATTTTATTATCTCCTTATCCCATGTTTGATAGGAATAAAATTTTGGGATAACTTATCCTAATATTAGTTATTCTGTTCTTTTTCGCTTTGTTGAAACATATTTATAGCAAGGTTTTTCTTGTTGGGTCAAAAGCTGGAATAGCTCAGTTGGTTAGATTGTGGCTACGTTAACCACACGGCCGGAGGTTCAACCCCTCCTTCTACCGTTTCTTTTTTAATTTTTATTGTAATTAATTTTCCGTGACACAGAGAGGTCGTTTGGTATGATGGATAAGCAATAATAGTCTCATGATAAAATTTTATTATCTCCTTATCCCATGTTTGATAGGAATAAAATTTTGAGATAACTAATCCTGAGATTAGTTTTTCTGTTCTTTTTCGCTTTGTTGAAACATATTTATAGCAAGGTTTTTCTTGTTGGGTCAAAAGCTGGAATAGCTCAGTTGGTGAGAACGTGTGGTTGTTAACCACAAGGTCGGAGGTTCAACCCCTCCTTCTAGCGTTTCTTTTTTATTTATTATTGTAATTAATTTTCCGTGATTCAGAGAGGTCGTTTGTTACGATGGATATGCAAAAATAGTCTTATGATAAAATTTTATTATCTCCTTATCCCATGATTTATAGGAATAAAATTTCAGGATCACTAATCCTTTATTAATTATTCTATTCTTTTTTGCATTGTTGAAACATATTTATAGCAAGGTTTTTCTTGTTGGGTCAAAAGCTGGAATAGCTCATTTGGTTAGAGCGTGTGGCTGTTAACCACAAGGTCGGAGGTTCAACCCCTCCTTCTTGCGTTTCTCTTTTATTTTTTATTGTAATTAATTTTCCGTGACTCAGAGAGGTCGTTTGGTATGATGGATAACCAAAAAGTCTCACGTTAAAATTTTATTATCTCCTTATCCAATGTTTGATTGGAATAAAATTTTGGGATAACTAATCCTGATATTAGTTTTTCTGTTCTTTTTCGCTTTGTTGAAACATATTTATAGCAAGGTGTTTCTTGTTGGGTCAAAAGCTGGAATAACTCAGTTGGTTAGAGTGTGTTGCTGTTAACCACAAGATCGGCCTTCTAACATTTCTTTTTTATTTTTTATTATTATTAATTTTCCGTTACTCAGAGAGGTCGTTTGGTATGATGGATAATAAAAAATAGACTCATGATAAAAATTTATAATCTGCTTATCCCATGTTTGATAGGAATAACATTTCGGGATAACTAATCCTAATATTAGTTATTCTGTTCTTTTTCGCTTTGTTGAAACATATTTATAGCAAGGTTTTTCTTGTTGGGTCAAAAGCTGGAATAGCTCAGTTGGTTAGATTGTGGCTGTTAACCACACGGCCGGAGGTTCAACCCCTCCTTCTACCTTTTCTTTTTTAATTTTTATTGTAATTAATTTTCCGTGACACAGAGAGGTCGTTTGGTATGATGGATAAGCAATAATAGTCTCATGATAAAATTTTATTATCTCCTTATCCCATGTTTGATAGGAATAAAATTTCGGGATAACTTATCCTAATATTAGTTATTCTGTTCTTTTTCGCTTTGTTGAAACAAATTTATAGCAAGGTTTTTCTTGTTGGGTCAAAAGCTGGAATAGCTCAGTTGGTTAGATTGTGTCTATTAACCACACGGCCGGAGGTTCAACCCCTCCTTCTACCGTTTCTTTTTTAATTTTTATTGTAATTAATTTTCCGTGACACAGAGAGGTCGTTTGGTATGATGGATAAGCAATATTAGTCTCATGATAAAATTTTATTATCTCCTTATCCCATGTTTGATAGGAATAAAATTTTGGGATAACTAATCCTAATATTAGTTATTCTGTTCTTTTTCACTTTGTTGAAACATATTTATAGCAAGGTTTTTCTTGTTGGGTCAAAAGCTGGAATAGCTCATTTGGTTAGAGCGTGTGGCTGTTAACCACAAGGTCGGAGGTTCAACCCCTCCTTCTTGCGTTTCTCTTTTATTTTTTATTGTAATTAATTTTCCGTGACTCAGAGAGGTCGTTTGGTATGATGGATAACCAAAATGTCTCACGATAAAATTTTATTATCTCCTTATCCCATGTTTGATTGGAATAATATTTTGGGATAACTAATCCTGAGATTAGTTTTTCGGTTCTTTTTCGTTTTGTTGAAACATATTTATAGCAAGGTGTTTCTTGTTGGGTCAAAAGCTGGAATAACTCAGTTGGTTAGAGTGTGTTGCTGTTAACCACAAGATCAGCCTTCTAACATTTCTTTTTTATTTTTTATTTTTATTAATTTTCCGTTACTCAGTGAGGTCGTTTTGTATGATGGATAATCAAAAATAGACTCATGATAAAAATTTATTATCTGCTTATCCCATGTTTGATAGGAATTAAATTTCGGGATAACAAATCCTGAGATAAGTTATTCTGTTCCTTTTCTCGTCGTTGAAACATATTTATTGTAAGGTTTTTCTTGTTGGATGAAAAGCTGGAATAGCTCAGTTGGTTAGAGCGTGTGGCTGTTAACCACAAGGTCGAAGGTTCAACCCCTCCTTCTAGCGTTTCTTCTTTATTTTTTGTTGTAATTAATTTTCCGTGACTCAGAGAGGTCGTCTGGTATGATGGATAAGCAAAAATGGTCTAATGATAAAAATTTATTATCTCCTTATCCCATGTTTGATAGGAATAACATTTCGGGATAACTAATCCAGAGATTAGTTATTCTGTTCTTTTTCGCTTTGTTGAAACATATTTATAGCAAGGTTTTTCTTGTTGGGTCAAAAGATGGAATAACTCAGTTGGTTAGAGTGTGTGGCTGTTAACCACAAGATCGGCATTCTAGCATTTCTTTTTTATTTTTTATTGTAATTAATTTTCGGTTACTCAGAGAGGTCGTTTGGTATGATGGAAAAGCAAAAATAGTCTCATGATAAAATTTTATTATCTCGTTATCCCATGTTTGACAGGAATAAAATTTCGGGATCAGATTAGTTATTCTGTTCTTTTTTGCTTTGTTGAAACATATATATAGCAAGGTTTTTCTTGTTGGGTAAAAAGCTGGAATAGCTCAGTTGGTTAGATTGTGGCTGTTAACCACAAGGTCAGAGGTTCAACCCCTCCTTCTACCGTTTCTTTTTTAATTTGTATTTTTATTAATTTTCCGTTACTCAGAGAGGTCGTTTGGTATGATGGATATGCAATAATAGTCTCATGATAAAATTTTATTATCTCCTTATCCCATGTCTGATAGGAATAAAATTTCGAGATAACTAATCCTTAGATTAGTTTTTCTGTTCTTTTTCGCTTTGTTGAAACTTATTTATAGCAAGTTTTTCTTGTTGGGTCAAAAGCTGGAATAGCTCAGTTGGTTAGAGCGTGTGGCTGTTAACCACAAGGTCGGAGGTTCAACCCTTCCTTCTAGCGTTTCTCTTTTATTTTTTATTGTAATTAATTTTCCCTGACTCAGAGAGGTCGTTTGGTATGATGGATAACAAAAAAGTCTCACGATAAAATTTTATTATCTCCTTATCCCATGTTTGATAGGAATAAAATTTTGGGATAACAAATCCTGAGATTAGTTATTCTGTTCTTTTTCGCTTTTTTGAAACATATTTATAGCAAGGTTTTACATGTTGGGTCAAAAGCTGGAATAGCTCGGCTTGCTTAGAACGTGTGTGGTTAACCACAAGGTCGGAGGTTCAACCCCTCCATCTAGCGTTTCTTTTATACTTTTTATTGTAATTTATTTTCCGTGACTCAAAGAGGTCGTTTGGTATGATGGATAAGCAAAAATAGTCTCATGATAAAATTTTATTATCTCCTTATCCCATGTTTGATAGGAATAAATTTTCGGATACCAAATCCTGAGATTAGTTATTCTGTTCTTTTTCGCTTTGTTGAAACATATTTATAGCATGGTTTTTCTTATAAGGACAAAAGCTGGAATAACTGAGTTAGTTAGAGCGTGTGGCTGTTAACCACAAGGTCGGAGGTTCAACCCCTCTTTCTAGCGTTTCTCTTTTATTTTTTATTGTAATTAATTTTCCCTGACTCAGAGAGGTCGTTTGGTATGATGGATAACCAAAAAGTCTCACGATAAAATTTTATTATCTCCTTATCCCATGTTTGATAGGAATAAAATTTTGGGATAACAAATCCTGAGATTAGTTATTTTGTTCTTTTTCGCTTTGTTGAAACATATTTATAGCAAGGTTTTTCTTATAAGGACAAAAGCTGGAATAACTGAGTTAGTTAGAGCGTGTGGCTGTTAACCACAAGGTCGGAGGTTCAACCCCTCCATCTAGCGTTTCTTTTATACTTTTTATTGTAATTTATTTTCCGTGACTCAAAGAGGTCGTTTGGTATGATGGATAAGCAAAAATAGTCTCATGATAAAATTTTATTATCTCCTTATCCCATGTTTGATAGGAATAAATTTTCGGATACCAAATCCTGAGATTAGTTATTCTGTTCTTTTTCGCTTTGTTGAAACATATTTATAGCATGTTTTTTCTTATAAGGACAAAAGCTGGAATAACTGAGTTAGTTAGAGCGTGTGGCTGTTAACCACAAGGTCGGAGGTTCAACCCCTCCTTCTAGCGTTTCTCTTTTATTTTTTATTGTAATTAATTTTCCCTGACTCAGAGAGGTCGTTTGGTATGATGGATAACCAAAAAGTCTCACGATAAAATTTTATTATCTCCTTATCCCATGTTTGATAGGAATAAAATTTTGGGATAACAAATCCTGAGATTAGTTATTTTGTTCTTTTTCGCTTTGTTGAAACATATTTATAGCAAGGTTTTTCTTATAAGGACAAAAGCTGGAATAACTGAGTTAGTTAGAGCGTGTGGCTGTTAACCACAAGGTCGGAGGTTCAACCTCTCCTTCTAGCGTTTCTTTTTTATTTATTATTGTAATTCATTTTCCGTGATTCAGAGAGGTCGTTTGTTATGATGGATATGCAAAAATAGTCTCATGATAAAATTTTATTATCTCCTTATCCCATGATTGATAGGAATAAAATTTCGGGATAATTAATCCTGAGATTAATTATTTTGTTCTTTTTTGCTTTGTTGAAACATATTTATAGCAAGGTTTTTCTTGTTGGGTCAAAAGCTGGAATAGCTCATTTGGTTAGAGCGTGTGGCTGTTAACCACAAGGTCGGATGTTCAACCCCTCCTTCTAGCGTTTCTTTTTTATTTTTTATTGTAATTAATTTTTCGTGACTCAGAGAGGTCGTTTAGTATGATGGATAACCAAAAAGTCTCACGATAAAATTTTATTATCTCCATATCGCATGTTTGATAGGAATAAAATTTTGGGATAACTACTCCTGAGATTAGTTATTCTGTTCTTTTTTGCTTTGTTGAAACATATTTATAGCAAGGTTTTTCATGTTGGGTCAAATGGTGGAATATCTCAGTTGGTTAGAGCGTGTGGCTGTTAACCACAAGGTCGGAGGTTCAACCCCTCCATCTAGCGTTTCTTTTATACTTTTTGTTGTAATTTATTTTCCGTGACTCAGAGAGGTCGTTTGGTATAATGGATAAGCAAAAATAGTCTCATGATAAAATTTTATTATCTCGTTATCCCATGTTTGACAGGAATAAAATTTCGGGATAACTAATCCTGAGATTAGTTATTCTGTTCTTTTTCGCTTTGTTGAAACATATTTATAGCAAGGTTTTTCTTGTTGGGTCAAAAGCTGGAATATGTCATTTGGTTAGAGCGTGTGGCTGTTAACCACAAGGTCGGAGGTACAACCCCTCCTTCTAGCGTTTCTTTTTTATATTTTGTTGTATTTAATTTTCCGTGACTTACAGAGGTCGTTTGGTATGATGGATAAGCAAAAATAGTCTCATGATAAAATTTTATTATCTCCTTATCCCATGTTTGATAGGAATAACATTTCGAGGTAACTAATCCTGAGATTAGTTTTTCTGTTCTTTTTCGCTTTGTTGAAACATATTTATAGCAAGGTGTTTCTTGTTGGGTCAAAAGTTGGAATAACTCAGTTGGTTAGAGTGTGTTGCAGTTAACCACAAGATCGGCCTTCTTACATTTCTTTTTTATTTTTTATTGTAATTAATTTTCCGTTACTCAGAGAGGTTGTTCGGTATGATGGATAATCAAAAATAGACTCATGATAAAAATTTATTATCAGCTTATCCCATGTTTGATAGGAATAAAATTTCGGGATAACTAATCCTGAGATAAGTTATTCTGTTCTTTTTCTCGTTGTTGAAACATATTTATAGCAAGTTGTTTCTTGTTGGGTCAAAAGCAGGAATAACTCAGATGGTTAGAGCGTGTGGCTGTTAACCACAAGGTCGGAGGTTCAACCCCTCCTTCTAGCGTTTCTTTTTTATTTTTTGTTGTAATTAATTTTCCGTGACTCAGAGAGGTCGTCTGGTATGATGGATAAGCAAAAATGGTCTGATGATAAAAATTTATCATCTCCTTATCCCATGTTTGATAGGAATAACATTTCGGGATAGCTAATCATGAGATTAGTTATTCTGTTCTTTTTCGCTTTGTTGAAACATATTTATAGATAGGTTTTTCTTGATGGGTCAAAAGCTGGAATAACTCAGTTGGTTAGAGTGTGTGGCTGTTAACCACAAGATCGGAATTCTAGCATTTCTTTTTTATTTTTTATTGTAATTAATTTTCCGTTACTCAGAGAAGTCATTTGGTATGATGGATAAGCAAAAATAGTCTCATGATAAAAATTTATTATCTGCTTATCCCATGTTTGATAGGAATAAAATTTCGGGATAACAAATCCTGAGATTAGTTATTATTCTGTTCTTTTTCGCTTTGTTGAAACATATTTATAACAAGGTTTTTCTTTTTGGGTCAAAAGCTGGAATAGCTCAGTTGGTTAGAGCGTGTGGCTGTTAACCACAAGGTCGGAGGTTCAACCCCTCCTTCTAGCGTTTCTTTTTTATTTATTATTAAATTAATTTTCCGTGACTCAGAGAGGTCGTTTGGTATGATGGATAAGCAAAAATAGTCTCATGATAAAAATTTATTATCTCCTTATCCCATGTTTGATAGGAATAACATTTCGTGATAACTAATCCGGAGATTAATTATTTTGTTCGTTTTTGCTTTGTTGAAACATATTTATAGCAAGGTTTTTCTTGTAGGGTCAAAAGCTGGAATAGCTCATTTGGTTAGAGCGTGTGGCTGTTAACCACAAGGTCGGATGTTCAATTCCTCCTTCTAGCGTTTCTTTTTTATTTTTTATTGTAATTAATTTTCCGTGACTCAGAGAGGTCGTTTAGTATGATGGATAACCAAAAAGTCTCACGATAAAATTTTATTATCTCCATATCGCATGTTTGATAGGAATAAAATTTTGGGATAACTACTCCTGAGATTAGTTATTCTGTTCTTTTTTGCTTTGTTGAAACATATTTATAGCAAGGTTTTTCATGTTGGGTCAAAAGGTGGAATAGCTCAGTTGGTTAGAGCGTGTGGCTGTTAACCACAAGGTCGGAGGTTCAACCCCTCCATCTAGCGTTTCTTTTATACTTTTTATTGTAATTTATTTTCCGTGACTCAGAGAGGTCGTTTGGTATGATGGATAAGCAAAAATAGTCTCATGATAAAATTTTATTATCTCGTTATCCCATGTTTGACAGGAATAAAATTTCGGGATAACTAATCCTGAGATTAGTTATTCTGTTCTTTTTCGCTTTGTTGAAACATATTTATAGCAAGGTTTTTCTTGTTGAGTCAAAAGCTGGAATAGGTCATTTGGTTAGAGCGTGTGGCTGTTAACCACAAGGTCGGAGGTACAACCCCTCCTTCTAGCGTTTCGTTTTTATTTTTTGTTGTATTTAATTTTCCGTGACTCACAGAGGTCGTTTGGTATGATGGATAAGCAAAAATAGTCTCATGATAAAATTTTATTATCTCCTTATCCCATGTTTGATAGGAATAACATTTCGAGATAACTAATCCTGAGATTAGTTTTTCTGTTCTTTTTCGCTTTGTTGAAACATATTTATAGCAAGGTGTTTCTTGTTGGGTCAAAAGTTGGAATAACTCAGTTGGTTAGAGTGTGTTGCAGTAAACCACAAGATCGGCCTTCTCACATTTCTTTTTTATTTTTTATTGTAATTAATTTTCCGTTACTCAGAGAGGTTGTTCGGTATGATGGATAATCAAAAATAGACTCATGATAAAAATTTATTATCTTCTTATCCCATGTTTGATAGGAATAAACTTTCAGGATAACTAATCCTGAGATAAGTTATTCTGTTCTTTTTCTCGTTGTTGAAACATATTTATAGCAAGTTGTTTCTTGTTGGGTCAAAAGCTGGAATAGCTCAGATGGTTAGAGCGTGTGGCTGTTAACCACAAGGTCGGAGGTTCAACCCCTCCTTCTAGCGTTTCTTTTTTATTTTTTGTTGTAATTAATTTTCCGTGACTCAGAGAGATCGTCTGGTATGATGGATAAGCAAAAATGGTCTGATGATAAAAATTTATTATCTCCTTATCCCATGTTTGATAGGAATAACATTTCGGGATAACTAATCCTGAGATTAGTTATTCTATTCTTTTTCGCTTTGTTGAAACATATTTATAGATAGGTTTTTCTTGATGGGTCAAAAGCTGGAATAACTCAGTTGGTTAGAGTGTGTGGCTGTTAACCACAAGATCGGAATTCTAGCATTTCTTTTTTATTTTTTATTGTAATTAATTTTCCGTTACTCAGAGAAGTCGTTTGGTATGATGGATAAGCAAAAATAGTCTCATGATAAAACTTTATTATCTGCTTATCCCATGTTTGATAGGAATTAAATTTCGGGATAACAAATCCTGAGATTAGTTATTATTCTGTTCTTTTTTGCTTTGTTGAAACATATTTATAACAAGGTTTTTCTTTTTGGGTCAAAAGCTGGAATAGCTCAGTTGGTTAGAGCGTGTGGCTGTTAACCACAAGGTCGGAGGTTCAACCCCTCCTTCAAGCGTTTATTTTTTATTCTTATTAATTTTCCGTGACTCGGAGAGGTCGTTTGGTATGATGGATAAGGAAAAATAGTCTCATGATAAAAATTTATTATCTCCTTATCCCATGTTTGATATGAATAACATTTCGTGATAACTAATCCGGAGATTAGTTATTCTGTTCTTTTTCGCTTCGTTGAAACATATTTATAGCAAGGTTTTTCTTGTTGGATCAAAAGCTGGAATAGCTCAGTTGGTTAGAGCATGTGCCTGTTAACCAGAAGGTCGGAGGTTCAACCCCTCCATCTAGCGTTTCTTTTTTATTTTTTATTGTAATTTATTTTCCGTGAGTCAGAGAGGTCGTTTGGTATGATGGATAAGCAAAAATAGTCTCATGATAAAAATTTATTATCTCCTTATCCCATGTTTGATAGTAATAAAATTTTGCGATAACTAATCCTGAGATATGTTATTATGTTCTTTTTCGCTTTGTTGAAACATATTTATAGCTAGGTTTTTCTTGTTGGGTCAAAAGCTGGAATAGCTCAGTTGGTTAGAGCGTGTGGCTGTTAACCACAAGGTCGGAGGTTCAACCCCTCCTTCTAGGGTTTCTTTTTTATTGTAATTTATTTTCCGTGACTCAGAGAGGTCGTTTGGTATGATGGATAAGTAAAAATAATCTCTTCATAAAATTTTATTATCTCCTTATCCCATGTTTGATAGGAATAAAATTTCGGGATGAGATTAGTTATTCTATTTTTTTTCGCTTTCTTTAAACATATTTAATGCAAGGTTTTTCTTGTTGGGTCAAAAGCTGGAATAGCTCAGTTGGTTAGAGCGTGTGGCTGTTAACCACAAGGTCGGAGGTTCAACCCCTCCTTCTAGCGTTTATTATTTATTTTTTATTGTAATTAATTTTCCGTTACTCAGAGAGGTCGTTTGGTATGATGGATAAGCAAAAATAGTCTCTTGATAAAAATTTATTATTCCTTATCCCATGTTTGATGGGAATAACATTTCGGGATAACTAATCCTGAGATTAATTATTCTGTTCTTTTTTGCTTTGTTGAAACATATTTATAGCAAGGTTTTTCTTGTTTGGTCAAAAGCTGGAATAGCTCAGTTGGTTAGAGCGTGTGGCTGTTAACCACAAGGTCGGAGGTTCAACCCCTCCTTCTAGGGTTTCTTTTTTATTTTTTATTGTAATTTATTTTCCGTGACTCAGAGAGGTCGTTTGGTATGATGGATAACCAAAAAGTCCCACGATAAAATTTTATTATCTCCTTATCCCATGTTTGATAGGAATAAATTTTTGGGATAACTAATCCTGAGATTAGTTATTCTGTTCTTTTTCGCTTTGTTGAAACATATTTATAGCAAGGTTTTTCATGTTGGGTTAAAAGTTGGAATAGCTCAGTTGGTTAGAGCGTGTGGTTGTTAACCACAAGGTCAGAGGTTCAATCCATCCATCTAGCGTTTCTTTTTTACTTTTTATTGTAATTAATTTTCCGTTACTCAGAGAGGTCGTTTGGTATGATGGATAAGCAAAAATAGTCTCTTGATAAAAATTTATTATTCCTTATCCCATGTTTGATGGGAATAACATTTCGGGATAACTAATCTTGAGATTAGTTATTCTATAATTTTTTGCTTTGTTGAAACATATTTATAGCAAGGTTTTTCTTTTTGTGTCAAAAGCTGGAATAACTCAGTTGGTTAGAGTGTGCGGCTGTTAACCACAAGGTCGGCATTCTAGCATTTCTTTTTTATATTTTATTTTAATTAATTTTCCGTGACTCCGAGAGGTCGTCTGGTATGATGGATAAGCAAAAATAGTCTCATGATAAAAATTTATTATATCCTTATCCCATGTTTGATAGGAATAAAATTTCGGGATAACTAATCCTAATATTAGTTATTCTGTTCTTTTTCGCTTTGTTGAAACATATTTATAGCAAGGTTTTTCTTGTTGGGTCAAAAGATGGAATAGCTCAGTTGCTTAGAGCGTGTGGCTGTTAACCATACGGCCGGAGGTTCAACCCCTCCTTCTACCGTTTCTTTTTTAATTTTTATTGTATATAATTTTCAGTTACACAGAGAGGTCGTTTGGTATGATGGATAAGCAATAATAGTCTCATGATAAAATTTTATTATCTCCTTATCCCATGTTTGATAGGAATAAAATTTCGAGATAACTAATCCTGAGATTAGTTTTATGTTCTTTTTCACTTTGTTGAAACATATTTATAGCAAGATTTTTCTTGTTGGGTCAAAAGGTGGAATAGCTCAGTTGGTTAGAGCGTGTGGTTGTTAACCACAATGTTGGAGGTTCAACCCCTTCTTCTAGCGTTTCTTTTTTATTTATTATTGTAATTCATTTTTCGTGATTCGGAGAGATCGTTTGTTATGACGGATATGCAAAAATAGTCTCATGATAAAATTTTATTATCTCCTTATCCCATGATTGATAGGAATAAAATTTCGAGATAACTAATCCTGAGATTAATTATTCTGTTCTTTTTTGCTTTGTTGATACATATTCATAGCAAGGTTTTTCTTGTTGGGTCAAAAGCTGGAATAGCTCAGTTGGTTAGAGCGTGTGGCTGTTAACCACAAGGTCGGAGGTTCAACCCCTCCTTCTAGCGTTTCTTTTTTATTTTTTACTGTAATTAATTTTCCGTGACTCAGAGAGGTCGTTTGGTATGATGGATAACCAAAAAGTCTCACGATAAAATTTTATTATCTCCTTATCCCATGTTTGATAGGAATAAAATTTTGGGATAACTAATCCTGAGATTAGTTATTCTGTTCTTTTTCGCTTTGTTGAAACATATTTATAGCAAGGTTTTTCATGTTGGGTTAAAAGCTGGAATAGCTCAGTTGGTTAGAGCGTGTGGTTGTTAACCACAAGGTTGGAGGTTCAATCCATCCATCTAGCGTTTCTTTTTTACTTTTTATTGTAATTTATTTTCCGTGACTCAAAGAGGTCGTTTGGTATGATGGATAAGCAAAAATAGTCTCATGATAAAAAAAATTTATCTCCTTATCCCATGTTTGAAAGGAATAATTTTTTGGGATACCAAATCCTGAGATTAGTTAGTTTGTTCTTTTTCGCTTTGTCGAAACATATTTATAGCAAGGTTTTTCTTATAAGGACAAAAGCTGGAATAACTGAGTTAGTTAGAGCGTGTGGCTGTTAACCACAAGGTCGGAGGTTCAACCCCTCCTTCTTGCGTTTCTTTTTCAGTTATTATTGTTATTCATTATCCGTGATTCAGAGAGGTCGTTTGTTATGATGGATATGCAAAAATAGTCTCATGATAAAAATTTATTATCTCCTTATCCCATGATTGATAAGAATAAAATTTCGGGATAACTAATCCTGAGATTAATTATTCTGTTCTTTTTTACTTTGTTGAAACATATTTATAGCAAGGTTTTTCTTGTTGTGTCAAAAGCTGGAATAGCTCAGTTGGTTAGAACGTGTGGCTGTTAACCACAAGGTCGGAGGTTCAACCCCTCCTTCTAGCGTTTCTTTTTTATTTTTTATTGTAATTAATTTTCCGTGACTCAGAGAGGTCGTTTGGTATGATGGATAACCAAAAAGTCTCACGATAAAATTTTATTATCTCCTTATCCCATGTTTGATAGGAATAAAATTTTGGGATTACTAATCTTGAGATTAGTTATTCTGTTCTTTTTCGCTTTGTTGAAACATATTTATAGCAAGGTTTTTCATGTTGGGTTAAAAGCTGGAATAGCTCAGTTGGTTAGAGCATGTGGTTGTTAACCACAAGGTCGGAGGTTCAACCCCTCCATCTAGCGTTTCTTTTTTACTTTTTATTGTAATTTATTTTCCGTGACTCAAAGAGGTCGTTTGGTATGATGGATAAGCAAAAATAGTCTCATGATAAAATTTTATTATCTCCTTATCCCATGTTTGAAAGGAATAAATTTTCGGGATACCAAATCCTGAGATTAGTTATTCTGTTCTTTTTCGCTTTGATGAAACTTATTTATAGCAAGGTTTTTCTTGTTTGGTCAAAAGCTGCAATAGCTCAGTTGGTTAGAGCGTGTGGCTGTTAACCACAAGGTCGGAGGTTCAACCCCTCCTTCTAGCGTTTCTTTTTTGTTTTTATTGTAATTAATTTTCCGTGACTCAGAGAGGTCGTTTAGTATGATGGATAAGAAAATATAGTCTCATGATAAAATTTTATTTTCTCGTTATCCCATGTTTGACAGTAATAAAATTTTGGGATCAGATTAGTTATTATGTTCTTTTTCGCTTTGTTGAATCATATTTATAGCAAGGTTTTTCTGGGTGGGTAAAAAGCTGGAATAGCTCAGTTGGTTAGATTGTGGTTCTTAACCACAAGGTCGGAGGTTCAACCCCTCCTTCTACTGTTTCTTTTTTAATTTGTATTTTAATTAATTTTCCGTTACTCAGAGAGGTCGTTTGGTATTATGGATATGCAATAATATTCTGATGATAAAATTTTATTATCTCCTTATCCCATGTTAGATAGGAATAAAATTTCGATATAACTAATCCTGAGATTATTTTTCTGTTCTTTTTCGCTTTGGTGAAACTTATTTATAGAAAGGTTTTTCTTGTTGGGTCAAAAGCTGGAATAGCTCAGTTGGTTAGAGCGTGTGGTTGTTAACCACAAGGTCGGAGGTTCAACCCCTCCTTCTACCATTTCTTTTTAAATTTTTATTTTAATTAATTTTCCGTTACTCAGAGAGGTCGTTTGGTATGATGGATATGCAATAATAGTCTCATGATAAAATTCTATTATCTCCTTATCCCATGTTTGACAGGAATAAAATTACGAGATAACTAATCCTGAGATTAGTTTTTCTGTTCTTTTTCGCTTTGTTGAAACTTATTTATAGCAAGGTTTTTCTTGTTGGGTCAAAAGGCGCAATAGCTCGGTTGGTTAGAGTGTGTGGCTGTTAACCACAAGGTCGGAGGTTCAACCCCTCCTTCTAGCGTTTCTTTTTTATTTATTATTGTAATTAATTTTCCGTGACTCAGAGAGGTCGTTTGTTATGATAGATAAGCAAAAATAGTCTCATGATAAAATTTTATTATCTCATTATTGATTGGAATAAAATTTCGGGATAACTAATCCAGAGATTTGTTATTCTGTTCTTTTTCGCATTGTTGAAACATATTTATAGCAAGGTTTTTATTGTTGGGTCAAAAGCTGGAATAGCGCATTTGGTTAGAGCGTGTGGCTGTTAACCACAAGGTCGGAGGTTCAACCCCTCCTTCTAGCATATCTTTTTTTTTTGTTGTTGTATTTATTTTCTGTGACTCAGAGAGGTCGTTTGGTATGATGGATAACCAAAAATAGTCTCATGATAAAATTTTACTATCTCCTTATCTCATGTTTGATAGGAATAAAATTTTGGGATAACTAATCCTGAGATTAGTTATTCTGTTCTTTTTCGCTTTGTTGAAACATATTTATAGCAAGGTTTTTCTTGTTGGGTAAAAAGCTGGAATAGCTCAGTTGGTTAGATTGTGGCTGTTAACCACAAGGTCGGAGGTTCAACCCCTCCTTCTACCGTTTCTTTTTAATTTTTATTTTAATCATTTTTCGTGACTCAGAGAGGTCGTTTGGTATGATGGATAAGCAATAATAGTCTCATGATAAAATTTTATTATCTCCTTATCCCATGTTTGATAGGAATAAAATTTCGAGATAACTAATCTTAAGATTAGTTTTTCTGTTCTTTTTCTCTCTGTTGAAACATATTTATAGCAAGGTTTTTCTTGTTGGGTCAAAAGCTGGAATAACTCAGTTGGTTAGAGTGTGTGGCTGTTAACCACAAGATCTGCCTTCTAGCATTTCTTTTTTATTTTTTATTGTAATTAATTTTCCGTGACTCAGAGAGGTCGTTTGGTATGATGGATAATCAAAAATAGACTCATGATAAAAATTTATTTTCTGCTTATCCCATGTTTGATAGGAATAAAATTTCGGGATAACTAATCCTGCGATAAGTTATTCTGTTCTTTTTCTCTTTGTTGAAACATATTTATAGCAAGGTTTTTCTTGTTGGGTCAAAAGCTGGAATAGCTCAGTTGGTTAGAGTGTGTGGCTGTTAACCACAAGAACGGCCTTCTAGCATTTCTTTTTTATTTTTTATTGTAATTAATTTTCCGTGACTCAGAGAGGTCGTTTGGTATGATGGATAAGCAAAAATAGACTCATGATAAAAATTTATTATCTGCTTATCCCATGTTTGATAGGAATAAAATTTTGGGATAACGAATCCTGAGATAAGTTATTCTGTTCTTTTTCGCTTTGTTGAAACATATTTATAGCAAGGTTTTTCTTGTTGGGTCAAAAGCTGGAATAGCTCAGTTGGTTAGAGCGTGTGGCTGTTAACCACAAGGTCGGAGGTTCAACCCCTCCTTCTTGCGTTTTATTTTTATTTATTATAGTAATTCATTTTCCGTGATTCAGAGAGGTCGTTTGTTATGGTGGATATGCAAAACTAGTCTCATGATAAAGTTTTATTATCTCCATAACCCATGATTGATAGGAATAAAATTTCGGGATAACTAATCCTGAGATTAATTATTCTGTTCTTTTTTGCTTTGTTGAAACATATTTATAGCAAGGTTTTTCTTGTTGGGTCAAAAGCTGGAATAGCTCAGTTGGTTAGAGCGTGTGGCTGTTAACCACAAGGTTGGAGGTTCAACCCCTCCTTCTAGCGTTTCTTTTTTTTTTATTATTGTAATTAATTTTCCGTGACTCAGAGAGGTCGTTTGGTATGATGGATAACCAAAAAGTCTCTCGATAAAATTTTATTATCACCTTATCCCATGTTTGATAGGAATAAAATTTTGGGATATCTAATCCTGAGATTAGTTATTCTGTTCTTTTTCGCTTTGTTGAAACATATTTATAGCAAGGTTTTTCATGTTGGGTCAAAAGCTGGAATAGCTCAGTTGGTTAGAGCGTGTGGCTGTTAACCACAAGGTCGGAGGTTCAACCACTCCTTCTAGCGTTTCTTTTTTATGTTTTATTGTAATTAATTTTCCGTGACACAGAGAGGTCGTTTGGTATGATGGATAAGCAATAATAGTCTCATGATAAAATTTTATTATCTCCTTATCCCATGTTTGATAGGAATAAAATTTTGAGATAACAAATCCTGAGATTAGTTATTCTGTTCTTTTTCGCTTTGTTGAAACATATTTATAGCAAGGTTTTTCCTATAAGGACAAAAGCTGGAATAACTGAGTTAGTTAGAGCGTGTGGCTGTTAACCACAAGGTCGGAGGTTCAACCCCTCCTTCTAGCGTTTTTTTTTTTTTTATTGTAATTAATTTTCTGTGACTCAGAGAGGTCGTTTAGTATGATGGATAAGCAAAAATAGTCTCATGATAAAATTTTATTATCTCGTTATCCAATGTTTGACAGTAATAAAATTTTGGGATCAGATTAGTTATTCTGTTCTTTTTCGCTTTGTTGAAACATATTTATAGCAAGGTTTTTCTAGTTGGGTAAAAAGCTGGAATAGCTCAGTTGGTTAGATTGTGGCTGTTAACCAAAAGGTCGGAGGTTCAACCCCTCCTTCTACCGTTTCTTTTTTAATTTGTATTTTAATTAATTTTCCGTTACTCAGAGAGGTCGTTTGGTATGATGGATATGCAATAATAGTCTCATGATAAAATTTTATTATCTCCTTATCCCATGTTTGATAGGAATAAAATTTCGATATAACTAATCCTGAGATTAGTTTTTCTGTTCTTTTTGGCTTTGGTGAAACTTATTTATAGCAAGGTTTTTCTTGTTGGGTCAAAAGCTGGAATAGCTCAGTTGGTTAGAGCGTGTGGCTGTTAACCACAAGGTCGGAGGTTCAACCCCTCCTTCTACCATTTCTTTTTAAATTTTTATTTTAATTAATTTTCCGTTACTCAGAGAGGTCGTTGGTATGATGGATATGCAATAATAGTCTCATGATAAAATTTTATTATCTCCTTATCCCATGTTTGATAGGAATGCAATTTCGAGATAACTAATCCTGAGATTAGTTTTTCTGTTCTTTTTCGCTTTGTTGAAACATATTTATAGCAAGGTTTTTCTTGTTGGGTCAAAAGCTGGAATAACTCAGTTGGTTAGAGTGTGTGGCTGTTAACCACAAGATCGGCCTTCTAGGATTTCTTTTTTATTTTTTATTGTAATTAATTTTCCGTTACTCAGAGAGGTCGTTTGTTATGATGGATAAGCAAAAATAGTCTCTTGATAAAATTTTATTATCTCATTATTGATAGGAATAAAATTTTGGGATAACTAATCCTGAGATTTGCTATTCTGTTCTTTTTCGCTTTGTTGAAACATATTCATAGCAAGATTTTTCTTGTTGGGTCAAAAGCTGGAAGAACTCAGTTGGTTAGAGTGTGTGGCTGTTAACCACAAGATCTGCCTTCTAGCATTTCTTTTTTATTTTTTATTGTAATTAATTTTCCGTGACTCAGAAAGGTCGTTTGGTATGATGGATAATCAAAAATAGACTCATGATAAAAATTTATTTTCTGCTTATCCCATGTTTGATAGGAATAAATTTTGGGATAACTAATCCTGAGATTAGTTATTCTATTCTATTTCGCTTTGTTGAAACATATTTACAGCAAGGTTTTTCTTGTTGGGTCAAAAGCTGGAATAACTCAGTTGGTTAGAGTGTGTGGCTGTTAACCACAAGATCGGCCTTCTAGGATTTCTTTTTTATTTTTTATTGTAATTAATTTTCCGTTACTCAGAGAGGTCGTTTGTTATGATGGATAAGCAAAAATAGTCTCTTGATAAAATTTTATTATCTCATTATTGATAGGAATAAAATTTTGGGATAACTAATCCTGAGATTTGCTATTCTGTTCTTTTTCGCTTTGTTGAAACATATTCATAGCAAGATTTTTCTTGTTGGGTCAAAAGCTGGAAGAACTCAGTTGGTTAGAGTGTGTGGCTGTTAACCACAAGATCTGCCTTCTAGCATTTCTTTTTTATTTTTTATTGTAATTAATTTTCCGTGACTCAGAAAGGTCGTTTGGTATGATGGATAATCAAAAATAGACTCATGATAAAAATTTATTTTCTGCTTATCCCATGTTTGATAGGAATAAATTTTGGGATAACTAATCCTGAGATTAGTTATTCTGTTCTATTTCGCTTTGTTGAAACATATTTACAGCAAGGTTTTTCTTGTTGGGTAAAAAGCTGGAATAGCTCAGTTGGTTAGATTGTGGCTGTTAACCACAAGGTCGGAGGTTCAACCCCTCCTTCTACCGTTTCTTTTTAATTTTTATTTTAATTCATTTTTCGTGACTCAGAGAGGTCGTTTGGTATGATGGATAAGCAATAATAGTCTCATGATAAAATTTTATTATCTCCTTATCCCATGTTTGATAGGAATAAAATTTTGAGATAACTAATCCTGAGATTAGTTTTTCTGTTCTTTTTCGCTTTGTTGAAACATATTTATGGCAAGGTTTTTCTTGTTTGGTCAAAAGCCGGAATAACTCAGTTGGTTAGAGTGTGTGGTTGTTAACCACAAGAAGGTTTTTCTTGTTAGAGCGTGTGGTCGTTAACCACAAGAACGGCCTTCTAACCACAAGGTCGAGGTTCAACCCCTCCTTCTAGCGTTTCTCTTTTTATTTATTATTGTAATTAATTTTCAGTGACTCAGAGAGGTCGTTTGTTATGATGGATAAGCAAAAATAGTCTCATGATAAAATTTTATTATTTCATTATTGATAGGAATAAAATTTCGGGATAACTAATCCTGAGATTTGCTATTCTGTTCTTTTTCGCTTTGTTGAAACATATTTATAGCAAGGTTTTTCTTGTTGGGTCAAAAGCTGGAATAGCTCATTTTGTTAGAGCGTGTGGCTGTTAACCACAAGGTCGGAGGTTCAACCACTCCTTCTAGCGTTTATTTTTTATTTTTTATTGTAATTATTTTCTGTGACTCAGAGAGGTCGTTTGGTATGATGGATAACTAAAAATAGTCTCATGATAAAATTTTATTATCTCCTTATCCCATGTTTGATAGGAATAAAATTTTGGGATAACTAATCCTGAGATTAGTTTTTCTGTTCTTTTTCGCTTTGTTGAAACATATTTATAGCAAGGTGTTACTTGTTGGGTCAAAACCTGGAATAACTCAGTTGGTTAGAGTGTGTTGTTGTTAACCACAAGATCGGCCTTCTAATATTTCTTTTTTATTTTTTATTGTAATTAATTTTCCGTTACTCAGAGAGGTCGTTTGGTATGATGGATAATAAAAAAATAGACTCATGATAAAAATTTATTATCTGCTTATCCCATGTTTGATAGGAATAAAATTTCGGGATAACTAATCCTGAGATAAGTTATTCTGTTCTTTTTCTCATTGTTGAAACATATTTATAGCAAGGTTTTTCTTGTTGGGTCAAAAGCTGGAATAGCTCAGTTGGTTAGAGTGTGTGGCTGTTAACCACAAGAACGGCCTTCTAGCATTTATTTTTTATTTTTTATTGTAATTAATTTTCCGTGACTCAGAGAGGTCGTTTGGTATGATGGATAAGCAAAAATAGACTCATGATAAAAATTTATTATCTGCTTATCTCATGTTTGATAGGAATAAAATTTTGGGATAACTAATCCTGAGATAAGTTATTCTGTTCTTTTTTGCTTTGTTGAAACATATTTATAGCAAGGTTTTTCTTGTTGGGTCAAACGCTGGAATAGCTCAGTTGGTTAGAGCGTGTGGCTGTTAACCACAAGGTCGGAGGTTCAACCCCTCCTTCTAGCGTTTATTTTTTATTTTTTATTGTAATTAATTTTCCGTGACTCAGAGAGGTCGTTTGGTATGATGGATAAGAAAAGATACTCTCTTGATAAAAATTTATTATTCCTTATCCCATGTTTGATAGGAATAACATTTCGGGATAACTAATCCTGAGATTAGTTATTCTATAATTTTTCGCTTTGTTGAAACATATTTATAGCAAGGTTTTTCTTGTTGGGTCAAAAGCTGGAAGAACTCAGTTGGTTAGAGTGTGTGGCTGTTAACCACAAGATCTGCCTTCTAGCATTTCTTTTTTATTTTTTATTGTAATTAGTTTGTAAGGTCGTTTTAAGATAATCAAAAATAGACTCATGATAAAAAATTATTTTCTCGCTTATCCCATGTTTGATAGGAATAAAATTTCGGGATAACTAAGAGATAAGTTATTCGTTCTTTTTCTCTTTGGAAACATATTTATAGCAATGATGGATAATCAAAAATTTTTTAGTAATTAACTCGTTTGGTATGATGATAAGCAAAAAAATTTAAAAATTTATTATCGCTTATCCCATGTTTGATAGGAATAAAATTTTGGGATAACGAATCCTGAGATAAGTTATTCTGTTCTTTTTCGCTTTGTTGAAACATATTTATAGCAAGGTTTTTCTTGTTGGGTCAAAAGCTGGAATAGCTCAGTTGGTTAGAGCGTGTGGCTGTTAACCACAAGGTCGGAGGTTCAACCCCTCCTTCTAGCGTTTATTTTTTATTTTTTATTGTAATTAATTTTTCGTGACTCGGAGAGGTCGTTTGGTATGATGGATAAGCAAAAATAGTCTGATGATAAAAAAATTTATCTCCTTATCCCATGTTTGATAGGAATAAAATTTCGGGATAACTAATCCTGAGATTAGTTATTATGTTCTTTTTCGCTTTGTTGAAACATATTTATAGCAAGGTTTTTCTTGTTGGGTCAAAAGCTGGAATAACTCAGTTGGTTAGAGCATGTGGTTGTTAACCACAAGGTCGGAGGTTCAACCCTCCTTCTAGCGTTTTTTTTTAATTTATTGTAATTAATTTTTCGTGACTCAGAGAGGTCATTTTGTATGATGGTTAAGCAAAAATAGTCTCATGATAAAATTTTATTATCTCCTTATCCCATGTTTGATAGGAATAAAATTCGGGATAACTAATCCTGAGATTTGTTATTCCGGAATAACTAATCCCGGGACTAGTTATTCCGGGATAACTTGTTTCCCAACCAACCGAGCCCAGGTAGTATAAGTTAGAAGGGAACTTTGCATTTTACTCCCTCAAATATTGTTAAATGCTGGATTTTGTCTTTGTAAATCTGGTCAAGCACATTTACACTTCTGATCTCATCATTAGTGAATATTCATAATTTAACAAACTATTGTGCACCAAATTATTTTATTATTAATATGTTATAGTACTAAATTTATAGTTTTACGTCATATTTGATGGTGAGGTAGTGTTACAAATAATCTAAATATGAAAATTTCTATATAAAAGAACTAAAACCCCCATATTTTCATTAATTAAAGGTTATTATTACGTCATATTTGATGGTGAAATAATCTAAATATATAAAAAATTCTATATAAAAGAACTAAAAAAAACTCATGTTTTCATTAATTAAAATTTACGTGTGTTTAATCACATAATATAAAAATTAAAATAAAATTTATCTATAATATGCAACTATCCATAAGTTAAATCTTTTTCATGATTACAATGGGTTTAAAAGGTATGAATTTTCACAAAAGGAAAAGTAATACGTAAAGAGTAGGATGATTATGTTGGCAGGACCCCAAAAGATTTTTTGTAAGTGGCACGGTTCCGCTTTTCTTTTTCATTTATTTTCATCCAAGAAATTACTAATGAGGTGATTAGCAAACACGTGGGGACTTTTGTGTATTTTTTAAAACTTCTGGGTTAAGTTTTAAACTTTCAAAACATGCATTTTTTCTTTCCCTTTTCTTCATCGTTTTTTCCCTCCAACTCCACCAACGATCATTGAGCTTTCTCCTACTCCCACAACTCCATCCATCTCCAAAAACATATCTGAAGGCAGTTTTGGGAACCAAAAAGCTATTTCTAGAGCCAATATTTGAGGATTTCAGCTGAAGAACATTTGCAGGTTTCGAAGCCTTAATTTTTTCTATATTGATTTCTTTCGAGTTCAAAATGATATTTTTAATATCTTATTTTGTGATGTTCTAAGTTTACAATCATTGTGGAGTCCTAATTAGTTGATATTGATTATTTGTTGATTTCGATTTACATTTATTGTCAAGCCCTAATTATTGTTTATCATGTTTTTGTTGAGTTCCATTGTGTTTTGGTGTCTTATTTGTTGATTCTTTAGAGTTTATAGTCATGGTGATGACAAAAAGACAAACCGGATCACTTTGGAGAGTCAATTAAATGCCTTCTTCATCTAAAAAAGGTTAAGAAATGAGGTTATTGACCTAGATTCCGACGTAGGTGAAGTTGAAGCCCCAAAAAGTTAAATAATAGAGCAAAGAAACAACCAAATGACCAACTTACTGTCTTTTTGAATTCCCCTGGACATTGCTTGTAAGTTATCCATACCAATATCATTTTATTATAGACCATTGGTATTTGATTGACCCTATTATGTGTTGCATTTCATTACATGCATGGGCATATGAAGCAATCCCCTTTGTTGGATGTAATGGTGTCAAATCAGGGTTTTTCCTCTTCCAACTCCAATGATGCTGACATGGCGCACTTCATGCCAATGCGAACATGATTCATTCAAACATAAATACCTGCTAAAGAGGTAACAATTTGAACTTAAGTCTATTAGAATGTCAATACTGATACATTATAAACTACTTATTCAAAAAGGAAATACTTGGCTGAAGAGTTAACAATTTTAACTTAAGTCTATTAGAATGTCAAAATTAGTGCATCATAAACTAAAAATAAATACCTACCGAAGAGGTAACAAATTTTAACTTAAGTCTATTAGAATATCAAAATCGGTACATTATAAGCTACTTATTTTATGAACTGATCTTGTTGTTTGTTTGTTGAACTTAAGAGGGTGCGTCCTTTTCTTTACCCAACTATTGGTGAGATGGAGAACGATCACATAAGAAATTTTGTACCTTATGATGACGAAGAGATGGATGAAGGAATAGATGCATTGAGGGAGGAGATTGCTAATGCGACATGGATCAATAGGCCAGTAGAGCCCCGCCAACGAAGAAATAAGGTACAGGTGGATGAATAAATAGATTCATTGAGAGAGGAGATTGTTGATGCGATATGAATAAATAGGTCAGTACATTCCCACCAACAACGTCTAGTAGAGCGGGAGCCTGTGACTTCTGGAGGTAGTGAATTTTACAAGGAGTGTGATCGGGGGACAAATGTCGTTCTAGATAGAGTGGCGGCAATTGAGAAATCAGTTGATGAGTTAAAAATGCATCAGGCTACAATATAATTTACAATATTATCTTAGTTTGTACATGTTCATATGAATTAATTGTGTTTTGATGTTACGTATTAACTTTGTTGTTGCTTTCATTACTGTCAATTTAATTTTAGAATAATTTGTACATGTCCAAATAAATAAATTTTCAGTTGTGTCTATTATAAATTGAGTGTACACAAATACAAGAAACAAACAAAAAACTTACCTAAATCCCACAAGTGGATATACATTGAGTGTAGATGTCAAAACTTAAACATTGCATCGACAAACGCGTACAGCAGGTCTATGGATTCGGTCTATATATTTTCTATAATATTCTTCATGATTACACTTATGTGATACTTTTCAATGTGACTTTTCAATCACTAAACATGGTAATGATTGTTCGTATTAACTGTTTGATGAGAAGTGAAAAAGACAATATATTTTACTCCCTATAAAATAAATCCCTCCATCTTGTAAGGGAAGATATTATATTTTACTCCCTATAAATAAACCCCTCCATATTGTAAGGGAGTTCATACCTACTCATTCAAAAACCTTCTAAACACTTCAATACTACACTCCAATATCAAAAATGATAGCACCCCAAAATTTTCCTAAAGGCCTTCCAGATGGCCATATTTACCACCACCCCGCACACAAAATCGTGACCCTCGTGTGGACAGTCTACCGTGGAAAGTACCCATAGCTAGCGGTAGTATCACACGAATCATGAACCGTATTGATCGCCTTTAGGATGAGCTGTGGAATGTCTGTCGCATTGCTGTGACGGAGAGAGAAGAGAACCGCCGGCATCGTCGGAGAACCAATATGATTCTCACTGCGCTCCTTGCTGAGCGTGGAGAGGTGCTAGAAGAATACTACACCCCCTTCCTTCACCTCCATATTCCTCTCAAGCCCCCCCCCCCCCCCCCCCCCAACAACCAATAGTTGTGGTTCCTACTTCTCTTTTGTTTTTGTTTTTGTTTTTGCATGGCATTTGAAAAGAATGTTGTTCTGCTATTTTTGTTGTTTTATTTGCATGCCATGTAAATCACCCTATATATCACCGTATATAAATATTAAGATAATGTCTTGCTTTTATGGGTATTCGCTTTTTTTCAATCTATTTCTTATACTAAGTGTTGTTGAAAAATAGGGAAAAAGGCACTGATAACCTAAAGTTTCGCGCATAGACACTAGACCTTATTGCACCGATAACTTAAAGTTCCACGCATAGACACTAAACCTTATTTTATCTTCCTTAAGCGTTGTTGAAAAATGGGGAAAAATAAACTGATAACTTAAAGTTCCACGCATAGACACTAGACCTTATGTTATATTCTACTAAGCGTTGTTGAAAATGGGAAATAAACACTGATAACTTAGAGTTTCGCGCATAGATACTAGACCTTATTTTATCTTCTACTATGCGTTGTTAAAGAATGGAGAAAAACAAACTGATAACTTAAAGTTTCACGCATAGACACTAGCCCTTATTGTATATTCTACTAAGCGTTGTTGAAAAATGAGGAAAAAGGCATTGATAACTTAAAACTTTGCGCATAGACACTAGACCTTATTTTATCTTATATTAAGAGTTGTTGAAAAATGAGAAAAAAGGCACTGATAACTTAAAGTTTCACGCATAGACACTAGATCTTATGTTATATTCTACTAAGCGTTGTTGAAAAATGGAAAAATACGCATTAATTCTTGAAAGTTATATTGGTTGGCATTTAAAATGGTAATTAACGAATATATAACGTTATATTAATATAAACACCAATATTAATAGAAAAAAGAATTACTATGCACTGTTAACTGCCACACATAGGCACTAGACATAATTGTATTTTCTACTAAACGTGTTTGAAGTTGTTACATTAAATGGGTAAATTATAGTTATGTCACCAATTTAAAGTTGTTATATATGATCATCACAACTAATATCAATGAAAATATCAATATCAAACGTCATATTAATATAAACACCAATATCAATGAAAATATATATGATGTTCACATATAGTTATGTCACCAATTTATACTTGTTACAAATGATCATCACAATCAAAGACTTTCACTAGCATATTATTAACATTACTCAATTAGTGCCATTGTTTAGATCATTATAATGTTGTTTCACTAATTTCATGATGACTACATATTGTTTAGTCAAAATATAAGTTTAAAATTTTAGAATTAGTTCAATTCTTATTTAATAAATATTTTTTGGTTGAAAAAATATGTGTCACGTTGTATATTCTACTAATATTTTGTAGGTGAATTACAAACTAAACGTTTAGAACTCGCAAAACATGTGTCACATTGTATATTTTACTAATATTTTGTAGTTGAACTATAAACTAAACGTTCAGAACTCGCAAAACATGTGTCGCATTGTATATTCTACTAATAATTTATACGTGAATTATAAACTAAACGTTTAGAACTCGCACATAACTCTAACGACAACTTTTTTCAAACTCAACGTCCAAATAACGATAATATTTCCATTATAAATACCCTCATTCCCAGGGTTTTCACCAAAAAGTAAATAACGTCACTGAATATTATTAGAAGCGTGTTCATTAATTACTAAAATGTCACATTATTCATTGTCTAACACATATGACACACAAAAGGGAATATGCAAGTATGGTGACTTAGCTTCCATTAGGATTTCAAAGACACCACAAAATCCTGAAAGAGAGTTTTATGGCTGTGTGAAGGGAAAGGTTGGTATTTAATTTGCTTATGTCTGTCTTAACTTAATACACTGCTAATTATTTTATTTTGATTTATGAAGAAAGAAGATGATGGATGTGGTTATTTTAGATAGGTTTATGATGATACCCCATTCATTGGGGAGTAAAAATTTAAATTTACTGCACAGACTTCACAAAGCTGAAGAGTCATTGGGAGAAGTCAGAAGCTTCTTCTTGAAAGCGGAAGCATCGAGGGGCTGATTTAAAGATCAAATAAAGGAAGCTCAGACTAGAGGGATCAAGTAAAAAAGGAATTGAAGCTTGTTTTCATAGAGATCATTTTATGATAAATTTTGTGACGAATTCTGCTCAACTTGTGACTAATTTTATGATAAATTCATATTACAAGTGGTTTTCTTATGTCTAGGTTATTTGCATAGAGATCATTTATTTATTCTCTTGGCTGATTTCTTGGTATTACTACTTTCTCCCTCTAAGAAACGCTTCTTACGCTTATTACTCTTTCGACTCAGTTTAGGAACGTATTTTTGTGGGAGAATTTCTGCACCCTGCATATGTGAAGGAATCATCCACTTAGGAACTTGGACAATATCACCTTCGTATGCTTTGTAGTATGCATCTGGCAAGTAATATGAAGAACAGTGGTTATAGACAAAGTCTCCAAATTTATCTGGGTACCTCTTACTATGAGTTGCTATGGAATGTGAGCATGGAGCTTGTCCACGTCTAAAACTCTACAAGAACATGACATAGTCGACAGGTTTACAGTTGCATGATCGCCGTGTCCGCACGTTGTGTACTTATTTTCATTTATCCCAATGAAAACTTCCTTTTTACTTGCTTCCATTCGCTTCCTTATCTTTTTCTCAGCACGAGGTATGATGCGGTTGTTTAAGAAGAGAAGATTCTTTGCTAAGGTACGCCTTTCATAGAATTTGGTAGCAAACCTCATATTAATGGAGTTGAAAAGGACAGTTGTGGGGGAACTCTCTCTCTATTAGAAACATTGAGTTGAACGATTTGGCAATATTTGACATCAACACATCAAATCTGTTCTCCGGGAAAAAAGTCTTGCTCTATTTATCAAACCCAACTTCATCCCTAAGGCAATCAGCTACATCCGGTGCACCACGCTGAATTTCACAAAAGTGATCATTGAATGCCTCCACGGTATACGCTTTTGCTGATCTGTAAAAGAATTTCTCGAAGGATCCATTATGGAACCTCCCATGCATTCTTTCACAAAAATGTCTTGTGCAAACACCGTGATGAGCATTAGTGTAAACCTCTCGTATTGCCTTCTTGATGTTGTGGTGCCGATAAGATATAATGCACAAGTCTAGGCTGTTAGGAACAATTTCAAGCAACTGTTGGAAAAAGTAATTTCAAGAGGTATCACACTCCGAGTCAACCACACAACAGGCAACTGGGAAAACATGGTTCTCCACATCTTATGCCACAACACTCAACAAAACACCTCCATACTTGCTCTTTAAGCGTGTGACATCAACTGTTATGACCTTTCTCATGTACATAAATTCTCTTATCCACGCTTCAATAAATATAAGAATCTCCCCTCATTTTCTAGCTGTAAGTCTGTTTTGCTTCTAAGGTTTGTAGTATGTACCATCCAACTGTAAGGAATCAATTTCGAATACTCATCAGCCATTGATCTCTTACCAATTCCTTAGCAATTAAGCCAGCCTGATGGGCCTTTCAATAGCTAATTTCACAGCCAAAGCATTCAAGTACTTCCTTCTAAATCTATTTGGGAGTGATCATTCTTCAAATTTACCCATGATGTGCCTCGCCATTACTATAGATGATGCCTTTGAATACTTGGTGGTAACGTGTTGTATGCCGCATGTGTGCACGTTACAGTACAAGATTATAATAAATCTAGAACTTGTTACGTATTTATTGGCGCAGTCTCCACTTGCAAGAATCATCAATATATCTAGCCACATATTTGTCTGATTTGCTCTTCCAAGCATATAAATTGAAGCGTGTCTTCAAGGCAGCTAATGATAGTGCTTTCACTAGTGTACGCTTATCCTTGAAAGTGTCGCCACTCTTAAAACATGTTCCATCAATATAGCTATGGTTGTTGAAAGATGAATTTTCTAAATCATCTCCATGAATATTATCAGGACAGTCATTATCCATTAGAGGTTCGCCAGGATCTTCATAGATGTCATTGTCCATTGGAGGTTGTCAAGGATCTTCATCGATGATTGGTGAGGCTGACCCATCAGTATTCGCTTATCCTGATAAATTCATTGCAACTGATGAATTCGGTGCATCTGATGAATTTGGACTTTCAACAATCCTCTCTTTCAAACTTACATATAACCTAGGTGTGGAACCATCCTTATCAAATTCATAAGATATAGACGGGCGTGATGGTCATTTGTGATGTAGGTAGGAAGTAGTCCCTTTTTAGGAGCATAAGTTACATAGCTAATGCACACTTCTGTCGACATGGGTCTATATTACCAGACAGAATCACACTCCTCAGCAAATCATCATAGGTAGGTTAGATGTTTTGTGGAGAATTTATTTCTAGGCGGTTTTAATTCATACTCACCATTGAAATCAACAGCTGCTGTCTTTTTACCCTCCATAATAATCTTAAATTGGTCTATACTAGACTCAGATTATCAGAAATGATAAATTTAGAAGAACGCGAATTAAAGCTTACAGATCACAAATAAGAACCTAAAAATCACGAATTAAAGCTTACCAGACCAAACTATAACAAAAAGAGTAATTTTCAAGCCGTAAAATCCAAAAATGACCACCCAATTCAGAATTTATTTTCAAAAGCTTTAATGGATTTAACAATGGCAGACCTCAACAATGACAACTCAAAAAGAAGTAATAGGAGGAGAAAAGGAAAAGAAAAGCTCTACTATACTAGGATTAAGATCGAAAGAGAGGAGAAAAACTGATTTAGAAGCTTCAATCCAAAAAAAACCCAAGATTGAAAAGGTGACAAATGAGGAAAAAGAGGGGAAAATAATTTATAATTTATAATAATTTTTATTTTTTAAATTATTGCACTAAAATATTTTTTTTAAACTTAGAAATTTATTTTAACGCCCTAATAATCGCTCTCCACTTAATTAGCTTTAATCCGAAAAAGAGTTCTTCTACCTAATAATTAAAACCTTTTGCTCAAACTTCTAAAAAAAAAAAAACTAATTTGGGGCCGCCAACAAACTGCCCCTAAAGACTAATAAATGTCAATTAGTATTTTTTTTTCGAAGCCTTTGTTGTTAAAGCCGTAGAAAAAGCAACGTAATTTGGGTACAATAGCGGAAGTTTAGTGCAGTGATGCCTTTATTATTCCCCTTTTTCGGAGTTATTTAGTTTTCTACTTTCAGTTTGACTTGGCCGGCGATGGTGATCGAAGAATGGAACGGAACTTCGTCGACAAAACTCACAAAAACTGCCACCATAACTGTCAATTCTCATTCTTCGATCTCAATCCAAAGATCAAGTAACGCATTAGCTCATATCTCTCAACGAATTCTCCAAGCTTTCGTTCCCGAGGCATGTTTTTTCGCTCGCTTCTACTCAAATTATATTCGCCCTAGTTTAAAAATAACAAGCATATATTTATATTATGTCTGCACACATCGTTACAAAGTACCACGTTTTAGCTTCTCGACCGTCAGACCACATGAATTTTTACCAACATTTTAAGATGTATTAATATGAGAAAAATTGCAATTTATGCTAGTATTTTTTTTTGTATAATTTTTGAAAATCTAAATTTTAATTTTAAAATATTAAATTAATATAATTTAATTTAGTCAAATTGACTCTGAGAAAGCTAAACTTAATAAGTAAAAGTGAATGGATGGAGTAGTTAAGTACTAATGGGGCAAGATTATGAACTCATTAACATCCAATTGTTTGTGTAAGGATATTCAGGGAAAGTAAAATCAGTTTTGGGAATATTAGGTGAATGGTATTTAAAAAAAATGAAAAAGATTTGATTTTTTTGGTGTTTTAAGGAAAATATTTACATAGATGAAACTGTTCTGAGATATATTGTTGAAAAGAAAGTCAAAAGTTTTGATTTGTTTTACTTTTCTAGGGAAATGATGCATAAGGTTAGATAAACAGTTGTGCAGTATTTTGTTGGATGGAGTAAAAGCAAAATATTTGAAAAGATTTAATCTTTATTGATTTTCAAAGAAAAGATTCATGAAGTATGCTTACATTATACATAAGCAAAAGAACTATAAAGTTATTTTTATAATGAACCCGTTAACTAGCTCTGTTGAATTGTTTGTGTAAAAGTGGAAGTATATTCATGGAAGCAAAAACAATTTTGTGATTATTTAGGTGAATTGTATTAAAAATTTGATAAAGATTTGATTTTTTGGTGTTTTAAGGAAAAGGTTTACAAAGATGAAACAGTTCTGAGATATTTGGTTGAATGGAGGTAAAGAAAGAACGTCAAAAGGTTTGATTTTTAATACATTTCTTAGGAAATGAAGCATAAGGTTAGATAAACAGTTATTTAATATTTTGTTGAATGGAGTAAAAGCAAAAAAAGTTTAAAAGGTTTAATTTTTATTGATTTATAAAGAAAAGATTCATAAAGTTTTTTTTTTCTTTGGAACAAGAAATGTCGAGGAAGTTTTACCTGTATCCTTTATTCTGTCTGATTTTTCTAATTGTTTTTTACAATTTATCTATAGGGGTTTCCAAGTAGTGTTACTCCAGACTATGTCCCTTTTCAAGTGTGGGACTCATTGCAGGTTAGGCTTTGTTGCCCATAAAACTAATTTTCAGTTTCTCAATTGGCTTTGAGCATCGTCTGATATTTCTGTTTTTCATGTTATTGTTACTGATTTAGATTACTGCAGGGGCTTTCTACGTATGTGCGGATGATGCTCTCTACACAAGTAAGAGAACATCAGTATTAATGTGAGTAACTTGTGATATTAAAAGCTAATTCGCCTGCTCAAACAAATGTAGGCTCTTCTAAGTGCTATAGGCGTTGGTGAGAAGTCCGCTACTGTTATTGGAGCAACGTTTCAGGTGGAGTTTACATCTTTTTTGTCCATTGAACTTTACATTGTATACTCGTAATATGGTGAAGGTTTTGAAATATTCAAAAATGTTTCAGTGGTTTTTGCGAGATTTAACTGGAATGCTTGGAGGTGTTTTGTTCACTTGTTACCAGGTTTCTTTCTTTCCTTTCTAGCTTAATTTTCCAGTATCTTATTGATCCTATGGTATCAAACAATGCATGACTTGATTCCTTTTAATGACTGAGGTTACAGAAGCACCTCATTTCTTCGAGGATAAATGATTTCTCATCAGACTTACATTTGTGCCAGTTTCATTCACTGTTTCCACTTGAAACATTGCCAGTTAAATGCTCCTTTACCATAAAGGGAAGGAAAGGAAATAATGATTTCTTTCCACTAAGATAGTTACTGTGGCAGCATAGTATGGGTCGAAATAGTCAAATAGAACATTCCTTGGGACCTTATTTTTTGACGTGCCACCTATACCAAGCCTCCTGCTAATGATTATTGAATCATAAATACTTGTTGGAAAATGATTATCGTGGTTCCTTTCTTTTTCAGGGTTCTAATCTAGACAGTAATGCCAAAATGTGGCGTTTGGTGGCAGATCTCATGAATGATCTTGGTATGCACTTCCACCTGTATGTTGTGTTAACTCTAGTCATTTTTGTGCTTTGTATCGGAAGTATATGAAAAAATACTTCCTATGTTGGTCTATCCCATTATTAGATGATGGTGTTTGACTGGCCAGATGTTCTTTGACTTGCATTTGTTTTTAGTGACAGTAGAAGAAAATAGTAAAGTAATGGTAGAAGAGTTTGTTTGATAGAGAAGATCACATCAAAGTTTATTGAATGGTTTAGTGAATTTGATTTATTGAAAATTAGAAGTTGTGTCAAAGTCAGATGGTGCAAATATTGTAGAAGTGTAAGTAAATTGGGACAGAGGTCAAAGGGAGCATAAGTAAGGGGCCACTAGTTATTCTTTGTAATTTTAATTGATTTATTATGTTTAGAAATGCAGCAATAAATTATTTAATAGAAAACAGTTTCTATAAGGTTAAATGACATTGCTTTGTGCTTATGTTGGCATTCCTGAAAGGGATTCAATGACAATAAAATCATTTGCATTTCTTGCAGGAATGTTGATGGATCTTGTGTCACCTTTATTTCCATCAGCCTTTGTGTTCATCGTCTGCATAGGGAGTTTATCAAGGTCATTCAGTAAGTGAAATATCTGCTCTTTGAAATGGCAATATCATTCACTTATCTTCTAAATAAAGAAAGTGTAAATCTGCCTGTGTCTAGCATTTGACTTGTTTGTCTAATGTCTTTTATTTTTTAGGGTTGGGGCTGTTAGCATGAATTGTCTGATATATCAGATCCTTCACCCTGCCGAAAGTACTAATGTGCTTTGTATTCCTTTACTATCTTGATCTGTCGTGTCTTGATTTATTACATGGGTGAATCTTGTAGTATATATTTAACACGAAACACAAGTTTTGAAAAGATACTATTTTCTTTAATCGCTCTTACTGCAATAGTATAGTCCCTTGTTCCAAGAGTCGTAAAAAATAGATATAAAGCTATCAAACTTTATTTTCCAAAAACACTAGTCTCTCGCAGTATGTGAATCCAAATTTTTTGGAGAGGTTTATCATCTCCTGCTTCACGACAATATCTCTATTAAAGTGCCTAAAACATTCAAAATTTCACATCAGTATTTGTTACAAGGATAATAACTATTCTCATTGTAGTCTTATCTAAAATTAAGAGCTTTGACATCTAAAAGATCATTGTACTATTTCTTTCACCTAGGTAATGGAAATTAGAATCAGCCACTAACAAATTTTTCACCTTTACGTGTGGCTCCAATTACTGCAGATTGTAAACTCCTTTTCCTTGTTGAATAAAGAAGATTGATCTTATTGTCAAGGAGGATGAATCCCATGTACAAGAGTTCCATTATGCAAACAGTACACTCATCTATATAGGTTGGAGAGTCCTAACGAGCAAATATACAAGAGCCGTTCTATTTCTTTCCTCCATGTAGTCCAGAAATTGCTTGTGTAGTCACTTCCTGTCCCCTATTGTCTTCCATCTTCAAGTAGCTATAATAGAGCTTACATAATGCAGCTGATAGATAACAGGTTAAGTATCAAACTCTGCATTTCAGTAACGACTTCGCAAATGGAAAATATTTAATGCCCTTTCAGCCTTTCCCGACATATATCGTATAGTCTATTGGTCTTCACCTTTGCAGCAGAAGATTGTAAATCTTTTGGCCTTAAGCTTCCTAACTGTTCTACCTGATGAATACAGTCCTCGAGGTTTAGGTTACATAATAATTACTAAGTCGCTTTAGAGTTATGATGTTCACTTTCTTCTTCTTGACTGCCTTTGTTGTTTGTCCTTCTGATTAGAATATTGTGAGATTTCAATTGCAGTAGCTTGATGATCTGTAGGTTTTCATGAAATTCATCCCATTTTAAGAAGTCTGAAGCATGTTTCTAGCCTTGGTGGCTAGCCTTTAAGCTTTAAATCTTTTACTAGAAAATGACTTTTCTGGTTAATGAGGCGAAATATGCTGTACCGATGGGACTGATTCTCTAAATCTCATCTATTTTGTTGCAATTTAGCTGGTGTTGCTAGTGGGGCCACTAGAGCAGCTCTGACGCAGCACTTTGCCCTTGAAAACAATGCAGCAGATATAGCTGCAAAGGTATTGTGATAGATATTAAGGTGGCATAAGAACTGCAAATCCTTTACTCAGACTTGATATCTATTTTTCCTGTTCTGATAGGAAGGAAGCCAAGAAACTCTTGCTACGATGATTGGGATGGCTTTAGGAATGCTTCTTGCACGTATCACAATTGGCCACTCATTCGCCATATGGATATCCTTTTTGTCTCTTACTATGTTCCATATGTATGGTTAGTTATGCTTTGCTTTGAATATCATGTTTCCCTGAGTTGTAAAATGCAAAGTTGAAGATTTCTAAAATGCAAATGCATCTGGCAGCTAACTACAAGGCTGTCTGTTGTCTTTCGCTGAATACTCTGAACTGTGAAAGATGCTCCATTGTTTTATCACATTTCCTCAAGACAGGCCAAGGTGAGTTGAACATCTTAATTTTATCATAGTCATCAGAAGGGATAACTGTATCCGTGTCCTAGAATATCATCTGAGTAGGAATATCTCATGACATTATGAGGCTAAGATGACCCAAATTTTCTGTTGCTTTTGCCTTTTGCGATAGAATCATAACATTAGAGTTCCTCTGTCTCTGTGTGCTGAATGTCGCACACGAGACTTTGAATATGCATGCAGAAAAAATGCGAATCTTGAGCTTTATGTCTAATAACATTAGTTCGCTTATCTAGAGGTTTCATGCATTGGTTCCAGTTCTCTCTCCGAAGCAGGTCTCCTCCATGGAGCATGTTCTACCTTTATGGATGAGCTCATGGAGCTTAAAGGGCGGTGATTCTCTATACAAGCAAGTACATTTAGGTGTCAGAGTTTCTTCGCTTGACAGCCTTGCTATGTGAGTTCATGTTACTACTAATTTACACCCATATCTGTTGAACATGGTAGTAGCAGAGAAGAAACATTATTTCCTCTTCTTAACTTGTTAACAAATAAATTTGCTTCTTATTGTCGAAAAGGCCGAAAGATATAGAAAGAGTATAGAGTGATGTAATCTAGAGATAAAAAGAAACTTATATTTAACGTATATGTTTTTACTTTTCCTCAGACTTTCTTTCAATGTTTCCTGTATATAATAAAAGTTGAATGAACTAATATTGTTACACTAGAAAAATGACAACATCCACTATATATTTCATCATTGAATGATTTTTACAAGTGGATTCTGAACTAGAGTTCACAAAAGAGAGTGAATATTGGAGTGTTGTCTTTTTGCTAATTTTTATATCAATCATAAGTCAATTGAAAAAAGTATCTTTTCTGTTTTCTTCGAATGTCTTAGTCACTTTCGTCTTGGTTTTTCTCATGTTGAATTTAAAAAAATTCACAGTTTGATTTTTCTATCTCTAGAAAGCGGGTATCTTTTTAACTTTTTACGTTTCTCTCTATTTTTGAAGTAGCAAAATAGAATTTCCTTTTTAGTTAACTTCTAATTTCTTTCTCTTCTGAAAACATTATATAGGTAGTTGGTAACTTCATTTTTAAGTGCAAGTTAAGAAAGGGGGATACAAATGATTACTAAACAAGAATAGCATATCATGTTAACTTGGCTTTTCTTCTTATTTTCTTTTCTCGTTGCACTTTTTTTGTTACTAAATTTTTCTTTTCAAAAATTGGTGTAATCAGCTAGTATGAGGAGAGAAAAGTAGCACTAGAAATGAAAAGCAATCCATAAGTGTCATGATTTTTGTTGTTAGATATTAATTGGGTGTCAATTTGACCATAAATATCACGATTTTTGTTGTGAGATATTATTTGTGTGTCAGTTTGACTTGATGAGAAGATTTGCATTTCGAAAATAGGTACTCAATTACACTTCTAAATATTTTATCTTTTTTCCATTAATCCTCCCTACCCTCACAAGGTAGGGGTAAGTCCGCATGCACACTACCCTCCCTAGACCCATTATACTGGATTTGTTGTTGTTGTTCATTAATACTAACGATCAATTAGCTCGCAAAAAGACTTTTTTTAAAAGGCAGGATATTAGATTATCTTATTCGTAGTGTATATGAATTTTTTTAAAGCCTAAGAGACGTTTTTCTGTTTTCTACCTAGATGTTAATTCGCTTCCTTTGGCTTCTTTTGATTCAAAAAACGGAAAAAAAATATGTAGCTAACGAAACCATGCTGTTTCTAAACTTTGTTCCTCCAACATGATCCCCAAATTCCTGAAAAGGAACAAATCCATCCTTCTCTTTTATTTCCTTTTTTTTTCTGGATTTACCAAAATCATTAACCTAAGATTGATGTAGTTTCTTTTCTAAAAATCCTATCGCTTTTATTTTGCATTTGATAGGGCTTAAATGATATCACTCATGACCATGTAATCTTATGGAAATAATTAAATTTTAAGGTGTAATGTTGATATGTAAAAATTAAGGGGGGAACCATTACGGAATACTTTTATTAGTTGTATAGATGTATTGCTATAGTGTAAAGCTTGTAATGATAATTAGCCAGCTTCAAATAGCATGTTGTGTTAAATGGTACCTTGGTATGCTTCCTATACTCAAAACTTTATAGTTAATGTATTTTTCTCTGAAGTGGCTCTGTAATGCACTTCTAATTGATTACTGCTCCTAGATTGTTAAAAATCGGTGTGTTTTGGCAGTTGAGTAAGGATTTGTCTTTGATGGACAGGGTCAACCTCTTACAATCTGCTGGATCGCATTACAAGAAAGGTTGATAGACATATTAAACATTTTTCTAGCTAAACTATTTTAGCTAAGAATTTCGCTTACATCTTCTCTCGTCTTTCTAGAGAAATATTTACTTCAACAAAAAAGGGGTATTGTCAGGATTATTACTCATAAGGATTCAACGGCAGCTGATATATTGCAATCGTTCATCCATGCTCTTGTCATGGCAAAATTAGGTGATCAAGATAGATCCATGTCTTCAGAAAGCCAATCATGGATGGATAAACACTATGAAGTCTTTGTTTTGAAGGTATTTGTCTACATCAGGAGCTCTGTTTAGGGAGGAAATTTCATGATATATTCACTGCTTTTACAAATACTGAAGCATAGTCAACTAGCCTGTATATTTTTGCAAAAACAGCTTATCAATATTTTGAAGCAAATGCCACCTAAATAGGTCGTTGTTCTGAAAGTGAAAGCTGGTGAATGTAAGAAGAGGAGGACATGTGCAAATGCCAATAAGAAGTCACCCACATTTTTTTTGTGATGGTGGTATCTGGGTCAGCTTGCACGCACCTCGACTGTTCCACCAGGGTACCTGCTAGCTCCTACTAGCACAGGTACCAAGTAACTCCGTCCATCATGACTTAGATGGGAAGAAATTACCTAGTATTTTTTTGCCTTCGCTGGGATTTGAACCTGAGACCTTCTGTATCTTTTTTCTTTTTCTGGGGAGATTTCTCCCTCCAACTTTATTAACCACTTGGCCACACCCTTAAGCGCACGAAGTCACCCACATATAAGGCCATTTTGTCATGGCAAATTTTCCGTTATCTATGCTAGCTGTGCATTTTGTGTTTTTAGATTGAGCTAAGTATCTTGTTTCTTTCACAATTCTCTGTCACAGCTTCAGTCATCAGGATGGAAGACTGAACGGCTGCTATCGTCATCAGTTGTTTGGAGAGCAAATTGGCTGGTAGATTATTCAGATGACAAACATGACTAGAACGTTTTAATACGGACTGGAAGTCATCTAGTTTCGGTCAGATGAAACTTTTGGACTACAAGCTTAGTTATTTTAAAAGAGATGTGCTTTCAAGTTCCGACTTGGGGTGATTTCAAGTAATCATTCGGTATGTCCTGGATCCTTCAATGGTCGCTGAGAACGTAAAACTAAAAAAGAGAAGACTGTACTTGACAAGAGATGTTATCTAGTTACGTGTTAAATATCAGAACCAGTCAGTTTAGCCTGGTTTACATGCTGTATTTATCTTTTGACGCATGGTTTCCAAGATCTTGGAGAGACTCTTGTTTAGTGAGATTTTAAGTAGGTGCTGGCTATTCTTGAGATCAAAGTTGTAATTTATGGCATTATTTCATAAGCCTGAGTGGAGATTCCATTAAGGTGTGCCCTAACTAATGGAAGAGTTTGGTTTATTCAGAAGGAATATGGCATTTGCAAGGATCACAATGAATCTTCAACTTAGATAATTCTTCACCTGTATTCTTTTCGGTTTTTTACATCTGTTAATGAGGAGATAATATCTCAAATGGTCACTAATCAGATGCGAGCCCCTCCTCGGGCGGATTCCTCCTTTTGCTCCTTAGCCAATGGGAGGAATCCCCTTATCTAAGGTTCTTTGTATGGCACTCTAAACTCTCTTTCTTACGATGCTTTGTCCCAACTAACAAGAGTAGGAAGATTGCTCTGTATCCCAGAAGGGAATGCAACAATAGAGAAAGATTCTAACTTCGGGTGTTTCACTCAGAAAGTCACTCAACTTTATTTTCTAACCAGAAAGTTACTTAACTGAGTGTTTTACTCAGAAAGTCATTCAACTATGGATATTTTACTTAAAAAGTCACTCAACTTTGTTTTCTAACCATGAAGTCACTCAACTATTGTTGGATCTAAAAGTTAGTGTTAAATGGTTATCATATACACAGTGCAGAATAATAAGATGATTAAATCGAGAGAGAGGGAGAGGAGGAATCCAGTGGGTTGCATGTGTTCTTCTAAGCTTTTAACCCTCCACTTTGACCATCTTTTGTAAATAACTTGTTTCTACCAATGAAATAGAAATTTCATCACATGTTCTACAGTATCTGAATATTTTTCATGTCATATGTTGTATTACTGGTTTTACACTCCATTGAGTTTTCCCTTAAAACTCATCATCTTTTAGATGCATTTCTGATGGAGACAATATAAGGGAAGCTTGCCCCTTAATGTTGCTAGTAAAAGGTCTAAACAAAAGTGACTACAGTTGCTAAATGGACTTTGATGCCTGTAGCTTCTTTTTTTTCTTTTTTTTTGACGAAGAACCCGCAGCCGCTACTCTATCGAGTGCGCACAGGGTAAACCCCGGACTGACGCAATAACCTGCAAACCACATCAGCCGATTAACCACACTTGGCAAGCCATGTGTGACAGGCTCAACCAAGAAGGTTTATGCAGGGGATCGAACTCGTGACCTTGCGGTCCCGCGCTCTACTGCTACACCAACTTGGCTACCCTTGCGGGTTTGATGCCTGTAGCCTTGACTTTGTTGGAAGGGGCAAATCTTGACATGTTTCCTGCTTTTGTACTATTAATATTGGCCTATTATCACAACTCGATTTGTATAATGGTTTGGAACGGGGTTATGGGGTTCAAAAACTTTACTTCTTATTTCAAAATTGATATTTATGTTGAATTATTTTTCAAGTGGTATCGGCCTATTGTATATATATATATATACACACATATTATTTGTTAGAAAAGGTTGTTGGTACTCTATTGTACTTTATAAAGTAGTACGGAAAGTAAATAACTATTACAAGTGTTCGAAAGGATAAATAAATGGTCAATCTTCAAAACTGCCGCAAGCTTGTTGTGTCTTGAATCTTGATAACCTGAAATCAAGAAACAACTAAATCTGGATGGTTACAACGTTGTGTGTTGAGTCGAGTGATTGCCCTCTGTCCTTAAGACAAGATTGCCCCGTATATATGCTTTTACGTTCGCGGGCAATAGTCTCCCAAGATAAAACAACACTTTAATCTCAACGCTACAAAGCCAATAGGTTGAGCCTGACGAAGAAAACAAATATGAATCGACTTGCTGAAGATATGGAAAAGGAAGGAAGAGTTTCTGTTTACTCTTCTGTTTTGTCTCTGTGTATATATAGTGTCTCTGTTGTGTATATGAATGTCTTTACTCACTGTTTTTCAACACTGTTTTGCAGTTTTTCGTCACTGTTTTGTGTAGTGTTTTTCAGGTCTGTTTGTGCTATTTTATGTCACTGTATGTGTATTGCATAATTTAGCCAAAACAGCTCAATATATAGCATGGAGGAGGGTTGTTCAACTACCCAAAACATGGCTGTTAATAACCATTAGTAAGTGATGTTAATGGCAGGTTTAAGGCCATTAGTGTGGCAGGTTTAAGGCCATTAGTATGGCAGGTTTAAGGCCATTAGTATGGTAGGTTTAAGGCCATTGAAGAGGCTGATTTATGGTCATGAAAGAGGGTTGTTTATGGAGGAGTTAACAACCAAGTAATGGCTGGTTAATGCTCCAAAAAATAGTTCAAACGGTAGGCAGAAAGTTTCTGCCTTCCGTCTTTCCCAAAATTAACTTTCCAGAAACTCTAGGGACCAAACTGTAAATATTAAGCAATTTGGGGTCCAAAAAGATAATACCAGAAAGTCCCCACAACCCACGACCGAGATCGGACCGGACGGGACGGCGGGCGGCGGCGGCGCGCGTGTGGGCTTAGCCTTGAACCCAAGCACATCTAGGTCCTCCCTCCTTTAAATACATGGAATACCCTTTGGGGTCCCTAACCCTTTACCACTTTAGAGACTTATAAAGAGAGCAATTCTTCATTTTCCCACCGATGTGGTAGATTTGTCCCACACCATATTTCCATGCCTCAAACACCTTACTTCGTGGACCAATATCTCTTTCATTTCTCAACGAAATTTGACGATTCTTGGCCCTATGGTCATCTACTCACTTAGTAGATTATGCATGTGAGAAGAGACAAAGCCTCCAACATGCGGAACACTAGTGTTTAATTCATTAAATATGGGTGGACGCACCTCCCCGCCAAAGGCAAATTTCCAACAATCCCCTCTATGAAAGAGAGATTATGGCGCACACACAAGGTGCCTACTTTCAGCAATCTTTCAGCGAAAAGATATTGCATTAGGAGAGGTAGCTTTTGCTTTGAACCTTCCCTAGTTGAATACCATCGGACTTACTGCGCGGTGAACGTGATGTCTTGAACCGTCAGTGTTTAGTGTAAGCCAAGACAATGATATCAACACAATAACTCTTCTTATTCGTTTTCATTCTTACGTTTTTTTCCGTTGTGGCCGTGGACACACTTGGATTCTTAAGTGCGTTCATTTGAGGCGGCCATCCTCGCACTTAAATAGGTGATCTCCTACAAGGTATCCTGCTATACCCCACTTCACAAGTGTTAGGAATCATTAAAAGTTTCCCCAACCTTAACCTCAACCGTTTGAGGATCGTTTAAAGGTTTGGAAGCTTAACCTTTACCCACCATGCAGGTAGCACTTTAATGTCTATTGCGGGAACAGCTTTGGATTCATGTTTCCGTACATAAATCATCATCCGAAGTGCTTCTTGCTTCCACCGAAGCGCTCAACTGAACCTTTTGCAGCTTAGTTTTCCCATTAAACAAATTCTTGGGATCTCCAATCAATATGGTTGGGTTACCACAACAATAGTTCGTATTGTTTGGGTTTTAAGCCCATTCCCTTGATCTCCGGGTAGTCCCTTAGTTAGTAAGGAAGTAACACCCGTGATGATCAACTGCCATACGGTCTTATGTCTCCTGACAGATCCTGACAGATATGTCCAGACGCCGTCATCTGTGTCCTTCCTGAAGCCGATCGGCTAGCCACGGTGAACCGCCGAAGGCACGGGTTTCTCCCAATAAGGGACGTCCTCTAAGGAGTCATGAAGTTACCGAACTTCTTTCATGCTTTGTATAAATCGATAAACTCCGATTCCATCATGAATCGGCCGATGCAAGTTTCCTTAGAGGATTTTCCAAGACCCACCATACACATTTACTTTTGGCATTGTTGTTCTTCATATCTGATGTCCAGTTTGCATCATTGTGTTCTCCCATAACCGCTGGACATCCAGAATACTATAATCCGTAGATAAGCGAATAATTCAGATATCGTCATATCTGACTTAACGCCTTCTACCGATCATGTATTAAAATCATCAGTGAACCTTAGTTCAACTGATCTGCTTTGTAGGCCGATACCAGGTCGGTTATAGTGTGTACAATACATTGAACCACACGTGACCTGTGCATATCGCTCCTTGTCTATGGGTGCACCATGATTTCAATCAGTTATATGATTCATATCCATTAGTGGCTTCAACGAGACTGTCAACTATCGACCAGTCCGTTAGATGTCTTAGAAATCCAATTCCTAAGATGTCATCTGTGATACCCATATCTTTCATTTCGAGACTTTGTTTCAATATGATTTTCACTCTCAGATTGTTGGTTTTCCAACTGTTGGCTTTCTAACTTCGAGTCAATGTTTCGTGGTCGATTCATTGTTTCTATTTTATCTGAAACTTCCAGGACCAAAATGTAAACATTTCAGGGACCAAAATGAAAGTTCAGGAAGAAGCTCAACAGTCCAGCAAACCAACTCTGATCCTCTTCATCCAACTCTCCGGTGGGAAGACTATTTCAACATACATGCCACGCAAGACTGCAATGGCCCTGGATGTTAAGCTACTCACAGGTGAGCACATCTTACAACCAAAAGGTTCTTTTTCCGGAGGAAGATCAACCATTATGATGGAATCTATTTCTCTCTTTAGCTTCTTTCCAAAGCAACGCTTCTGGAGATGACAATTATTTGTCAATTGTTCATGGTTCATTCTCAACCATACAATCTAGAAGGACTGGAACAAGTCTTTGTCCCCTCTTTGCTCCGTCTCGGTTCAACATCTAGAATCCCTGAGTTCTGCAGATCTGAAATATTAAGTTTCGGATAGCCAGCAACTTTCGAGTCTTGTAGATACGGAACGTCTAGTTCCGAACAGTTAGGCCCTCGCGGGTTCTTGTTAACCTTGAGCAATTACTCCTTTTTCCTTTTTCAAGGAAAGTTATCTTCAAAGAATTCAGCATTCTTTGACGCCAAGATGCGATAAGCACTACTGTTATTTGCAGATCCAGTGGATATGCAATCTACAGTCTTAGGTACAACTTGACCTGTTTCGGTATTCCAACTTTTACCAAGTCATCCCACATAATTTGGGCGTACGACTTTGTGCTTGGCTAACACCGTTAGACTGAGGTGAGTAACGAACAGTCGTTTGATGAACGATGCTTCACATTCTCCCCCTCTATCACTACGAATTCCTCAATCCGTAGGCTTAGTTGATTTTCAACTTCTGCTTTGTAGCGCTTATCCGCTTCAACAACTTCATCTTTGCTTTTCAACAAACAAAGGATACAATACGTTGTACCATCATCAATGTAGATCACAACGTACTTGTCTCCCCCCTCTATTTTGTATAAACTTCAAATCACCCAAGTAGGTGTGACTAAGTTATAGAGGAGCGGTGCTTTTTTCGCTATTCCCTTGACGGAATTTGGAAAGGTGATTTTGCCTCTTCGTCTACCTCACATTCATTTTGAGAGTTTATGTCGACAGTAGGCAACAATCTCAACATCGTTAGCTTTTGAATGAGTTTCTATTTAACGTGTCTTAATCTATGATGGCATAAATACACGGATTGAAAATATATCATTCATATGGCTACAGACATACTGTACCATTCTTAGTTATTACAAACCTGTTGGACTAGTCTCAAACCAGCTTGACCAACAGCGTCCCTTAAACCAAGTTTGGGATATGTATCACCTCATCTTAGAGTGATCTCAATCCCTAAAGTCCTATTGAGGACAACATCTCCAACCCCTTCTACTTTAGAGGTGGCGTTGCTTCACATGAACAACCTCTTGCCCGTGGTTTGGGCGTAACCGGATCATATGTGATCTGGACACTCTGGCCCACTCCAGTTGCTTTGGCCGACCGAGTGTCCAATTTCTTTTCTGCCTTTCTTTAGGCCTTCAGATCATTTAAGACCTGGAAACTCTGGCCCACCACACTAGGTGTCCATTACTTCTCCTATGAAATGAATTCTGGCCCCACTCCAGTCGCCCGTAGGCTTTGTATGACTGAGTGTCCAATATCATCATATCAAAGGAATTTTGGCCCACTGGGCCGCCCGGAGGCTTTGTATGACTGAGTGTCCGATATCATCCTATCAAATGAATTTTGGCCCACTCCAGTCACCCGGAGGCTTTGTATGACTGAGTGTCCAATATCATCCTATGAAGGATCTTCTGCCAAATAGTGTGACATGCTCAACGTCTTTAGCTTTTAGACTTCTTCCGTTATGATTGGTGCCCAGACAATTCTTGGCGCTTACTTAAGAGTGGTAACAGTTTTTCGCACAGTTAGTGGATCTTTCTCCCTCGTATGTGCGAACATACTTTACACACTTTTAATAATTACACTTAAAAGAACGAATCTTTTTAAATCGTTTACAAAGTTCAATCTTTAAACGAGAAAAAAGAAGAGATTAAACTTCTGATTTTAAAGCGTAAGGAATATAAATTATTTTATGAAAACATTTTCATATTCCTCCTTACTTTAAGCCATTTTTAATCAGACATTATTTAATCTTATTCTTGACAAGGAAGAAAAATCATTTATTCCAATTTCGGATTCTGGCCCACTTCAGTCACTTTATCAGACTGAGTGTCCATTTCCTCCTTACCATAATTTGGCTCCTTTGTCTCTGACAGATATAGGTCTTCTGCTGCAAGATAGAACCACATCTTCAGCCTTCTCCTCTTGTCCCAGTTGACATCCTCAGCCTCTCGTGAGCGCTTGTTCCCACCACTCTTGGGAGTGGTGACACCACGAACACGTTGATCTTCAACGACATAATCATTATCACTGTCTTCAAGCAGAAAACCACAGCCATATTCAGATTTGGTCACACAACTTTTGACCGACATCTTTCGAACACTAGTAACCAACAATTTAAGACAAGCCTCCAACATGCGGAACACTAGTGTTTAATTCATTAAATATGGGTGGACGCACCTCCCCGCCAAAGGCAAATTTCCAACAAAGGTTATATACACATGTTATTAAAAAAATTGACGAAACTATGTTGGATGAACCACTTAATTCCAAGTGTCTCCACCAATCCTTGGAGCTTGAAGTCTTATTTTTGGTTTCAAAAGTATGTCCTCCATCTACTATAATCATGTTTTGGGGTGTGTGGATTTTCGTACTGTAGACATGCACCCATACACACTATTTGAACTATTTTTCAAGGGATAACTTCTTTCAACCATGGAATAAGATAATTGCATGTTCTACATATATTAGAACACTATTCATATTTCATGACAAACAAGAGAAGTTTGATTTCTTTGAAGGATTGACATCCAAGTCACACTTACCACCAAGGGTGTGGTGGTTACTGGTTAGTCATGATTACTCTATCTTTAAGCAATTCTAGGAGCGGACCCAGACAAAAGAAACTCTGAGTGGACAACTTTGGTAGAAGGATTCAAGGTTATCTCTACAAAAATGGTTGGACATAAAGATTAAACAAAGTTGGCATTTATCTTGTGAAAATAACCTGTGTGTAGTATAAGATTTTGTTTAACATTATTTGTTTTTTTGTGAAAATAACCTTTATTTACTTTTCATAGAAGGATTTAAGGTTGTCTCGGCAGAAACAGAAACATAACGGAACAAAGTGGTTAACTTTTGCAATGTCAAGGATAAAGAATATGAAATGTATAATTACTATTTCATGTTATAAGTTTAAGAAAATAAGCAAACCATGCCGCATGCGAGCGTTCATATTCCGGTTAAATTATGTCACTTTTCACATCTCCGAAGAAAATTATGTGGTAAAAGAAAGAGAATAAATTGTATGAAATTTGAATAACAATGAATTGTTTTGCCATTTGATATGAGTAAAGTGCAGAATAATTTTAATTGACAAATGAATGACTTTAATCCAGTTTGGCATAATTATCAAATAAAATTGAGATAGAGGGAGTAATACATGGGAGGAAAGTCAATGAACTATAGATCTATTCTCATCCCAAACTAAAAATAATACAACTGAAGCTGTTTGGAACTTTAGTAATTCTTCTCATCCCAAACTATAAGTTAAATTACATTGCTAAAAGGACAGCAATGACACCTGAAGAAACATTTAATTAAATGCTGGTTAACAAGAAACAAAAATATTCGAATTCGATTTTGGTTTTGTTCCTGTTAAACATATTCTACCTGAACACAGGGTCATTCTGGAATATCACCTTCTGGCATCCATACACGAAGGAGCCGGTCATAAAATGAGCAAGTAGCAATTACATTATTCTTATTCTTCCTCCCTGAACAACCTCTTTGCCAATCTGCTCCATATGCAAGGGAACTGTGTTTATTATAGGTTTCAATTACTTCAGCTTTATCGCCTTTAACTTTGACAACTGCAAATCCGTTGTGCATACAAGCAGTCAAGACTAGGTCAGGTACAGAAGGATGGTGCTTAATTCTCCAAACCCCTCCACCCAAGGAGATTGATGTCTCATGTACAGGTTTTGCGATTGATCTTACATCCCATACCCTTAGGTGTTCATCATAACTACCGGTGAATAAGGTATAAGCGTCACTTGGACTCTTAGTAATGCAGCAAATCCCCATTGTGTGAACTTTTCTGTTTTGGAAAGCTAAGTTAGAGGGATCATCTCGCAAATCCCAGCAACTAAATTTGCAGTCATCTGAACCTGTGTATACCAGTTGTGGTTGGTGGATATCAAAAGAGGCAGCCCAAAGTTCAAAATCATGCGCTTTCCAATTTCTGGAAATGCTTAGTTGAGACTCAAGGAATGAAACTATTGAGACTGATCCATCTGAAAGCCCCACAGCGAGGGATGTAGCTGATGGGTTCCAGTCTATACACACGCACATAGAGGAACTCACATGTTCATCGCTTACCTCCAGTAAATTATTCCCTATAAGAAGAAGACGAAGAAGATCTCGTCATGCTAGTGCTGCAGTTCGTTATGAAAAGTAGTGTCAAATAAAGCAAGGTACAGCAAGGACCACCAATACTGAATGAAAAAGAAACAAAAGGTTGATGTGAACATTTATAAATATGAAAAGCAAAATAAGAACATGGACGAATGAGAACTAAATTGTAATACTTGTTAGATTTTAGTGGACCTGGATGGTAGTTAAGATTCATATAGCATATATGTTTCCAGCCTCCTACAAAGGAACTCCTACAAAAGGAACTCACTTATCAAGTCTTTCAAACTCTAAAATCTATCATTTCACGTTGTTAAAACCAAAGAGAAGTGCTGAGGCCATAACTTCTTGTGAGAGTAGACAAAAAGGTAAGTTTATTTAACATTCAGTATATATTGAACTCCTACACTTTGTTAAAATACATGCCCCCTCACCTAAGATTTATGCATTTCCGAGCTACCTATGAAGTAAGAACACTCGCAAGACAAGAAATATTGGTACCAAAACACTTGAGTTGGCTAGACAACTACTTATAAAGATTTTAAAAGATGATGCTAGAACCGAGGGAACTTCTTAATAGCTAAAAAGATCAGTTTCTAGTAAAGGTGGTTTGAAGTTTGTATTAAGTCTAGGTCATTGACACATTGCACTCCAATTCCTACAATCTACACATACTTAAAGATTCCATTGTTTCCTTCCTCCGTTACAGACAGATGCTATTAAGTACTTTTAACCTCATATAAGTGTATTTCAGTGTTTTTACCAATATTTTTTAATAAAAGCAACCAAATGATATCTCATAAAGCTATCTATTCCTGATCTGATAGTAACCAGGGGACTTCTTTATGTACCTCTTATCCAATACAACAACATACTACACCTTGATTCCAAGTTAGTTGGTCCATGATATGAATCCTAAGTACCCATTTCTCAACACTTGGACCCGTTTCATTCCAATACTCTTATAACTTGGTTTTCTCTAATCGTAAAATAAATTAAATTAGGGGTCGTTTGGTTGCTGGTTAGGAAGTGAGTTATTCATGTATTAAAACCAACATAACCAGTACCACGTTTGGTAGCATTTTAGTTGTTATGTATAAAATTCAGCACACCAAGTTCAGTGTTTGGTTAATCCCGCATAACCAATACATGTATAAGTTATGAGGGACATGCATAAGTTATGAGGAGGGTAAAAGATGAAATAAGTAATACATGAATAACTAGATATAGCATGACTAAACCCTACATAACTAATCCCTGCATCACTAAACTTGCATAACTCTAGCCAGCAACGAAACGACCCCTTAGTCTTGTTCTCCCTCATGTAACACTTCCCCTTGACGATAAATACTCCCTCCAGTGTATTTTGACTAAACTACCCTAAATTGAATATTACCTAATTGATATAGTTTCTTGATTACATAAATACTTATCTAAATAAGGGTAAATTTGAAAGAAAAAAATTAATCTTCTTGATTATGTAAGTTTACACTTATTTTGAATCAAAATAAAAAGGCTAAGTGGGCACTTATTATGAACCCGAGGGAGTAACATACAAGAAGAAAAGAGATGCCCAAAACATACCAGGAACATCTGATTCATCCACACAAGATTCAAGTTTGTGAACTCTAACATAACCATCAGCATCAGCTTGAGCAAGTAGTGGACCCACATTCCCCCCGAACGGGCTCCATTTTATGTCAAAAATACCAGCTGTTTGTACTCTATGTATCAAACTAAGGCGACTAGAACCGGCATCAACATCAAATAGGGATATACTACCGGTTCTACTAGGTTGATCTCCTTCTTGTAAAGTATACGTGCAGGCAGCTAGAACATTGTGAAATGATTCGTGTGGACAAAACTCCACAGCATCGGCATTTCCATCAAGGTTGCAATGAGCTATATCCATACCTGAATAAAATAAAATAAAAAGGTGAATAAACAAAATAGGCATAATACATAAACATGTCCTCAAACTTGACCTCAGCTGACAAGTATGCCCTACAACTTTGGGGGGCACAAATAGGCACCTCAACTTGTGTCCACTTTGCGAGTTGAACACTCCAACTTACAAAATAATCTAGACACCTCCAATATTTTTTATGTCATGTCAGTGCCATGTCAACATTTGTGTTTACGTGTTCAACTTTATACAAGTTGAGGTGCCTACTTGTGCGCACCCAAAGTTGGAGAGGCGAATTCAGGATTTCAAGAGGATGGGTACACCGTTGCTTTTAAGATAAGATAAAAAAATTATAGGTGTAGCAAGTTGAGTTCGATCGACCTTCAGATAATATTAGACATACTTTAAGAATTATACACATAATATACCGAGTTTAGTCGGATCGTCATGGATTTACGTGACCCAATTTTTATACTTAAATTCGCCACTTTAGCTGAGGTCAAGTTTGAGGTCTTTATTATACCAACAAAATATCAAGTTCAGTTAGACAATTCGTCGAACATGTTATGAACATCTAACTATAACAGAAATGCTTCAGGTGGAAAACAACTAAAAATCTGCTTAAAGATGAGCTATTACAATAATTAGCGATAAAACAGCGTAAAATCTACACAATTTTTTTTTTGGAGAAAACATGAAATTCAGCTAAAAAAAAAAGAGAAATCGAATAGAAAATTGCATTATTCAGCTGTAAACCGGATTATATAGTTCATAAACTGCATACTTCATCAGCAGAACAGCAAAATTATCAACTGATAAATTATAAATTATTACAAAATCGAAAACAAATTACTGAAAACAGAGAATTGACATACCGAAGTGTTCTTTTCAATGATTTTTCCGGCGGTATATGCTTTGGTGCCGGCTGCTTAGTCCATTGGCGGCAGGCTTCTGCTTTTGAGAAAATGGCAAAAATAATCCCAAGTTTGAGGGCAGGTTCAAAATAGTCTTTTAAGTATGCAATTTATAATTTTGTTTCTTTAAATTTGTCAAAATTCACTATTTTTAGTCTATATTAAATGTTTACCAAATTCTGTCTACTAGATTTAAGGGAAACTATGAAAAGAAAAAGAAATTAATGGGAACTTACATTTAGACGTACAATATTTGTAGTTTTTGCTATTTCTGATTTATTTCTAGAGTCAGGTGCAACTTATTAAGGTGTAATTTTTATTATTTTTTAAATTTTTTTAGTGTCTACTGTAGTTTTTTGTATTACATATTTTCATGATTTGATGAGAATTTCTTGGTGATTATGATTATATTTTTTTTTCCACAGTTTTTATCAAATTTAACAAACATAAATTATTAAATATTCAAAAAAGGATAAAAATGCCCTTAAACTATATGAAATTGAATAAAAATGGTTCCGTTAATTGTTTGATCCAAAATTACCCCTATAGTTACTTAATTGAGTTAAAATGCCCTTTTTCTAATAAACATATTATTTCTTTTCTTTTTAAACACATTATTTTTCCAATAAAAATATTATTTTTAAAGAACCCTTCTCTTGTTTCTTTTCTTGTAAAATCCCATCTTTAAAAATGATGTTATTAGGAAAAAATGTATTTTAAAAAAGTAATAATATTTTTATTAAAAAGGACATTTTTTATCCAATTAAGTAACTATAGAGGCATTTTGGACCAAACTATTAAGGGAGGATATTTTTGTTCAATTTTACCTAGTTTAAAGGCATTTTTGACCTTTTTCCGTTAAATATTTGACGGAAATTAAAAGTGTTAACTAGCTTAAAGGACCAAAACTGTTCATTGCATACTTAAGGGACTATTTTGAACCTACCCTCAAACATAAGGGACCATTTTTGCCGTTTCCTCTTCTTCTTTTATAGTAATTGCTAGTTCTAGGTTTGAACTCTTGGTCCCTAGTGTCTTTTTTTATGATTTTTTTTTTCAGAAAGAAATCCTATGAAGAGCTTTGTTGTATGTGCTTCAACTGCTGGTTCACTTTATTCCAGAACACAATGAATTTTAAATTTTACTACACATTTTAAGACTATTTCTCAACTTGTTTGATGCCTAATCTACAAGACTAATGCTCTGGTATGATGCATGTGTCCTTCTAACTTCTAAGCTTTAAAATAGAATTCTTCATCACATGTTCTACAAAATCTGAATATTTTTCATATGATGATATGTTGCATTACTGGTTTTACATTTGTCCATTGAGTTTTCCCTTGTAACTAGGGATGGCAACGGATAGGATCTGGACCGGATCCTACTAGATCCAGATCCAGATCCGTTTTTCATACTTGAATTCAGATCCGGATCCAGATCCGTCGGGTCCATAAAAATCATATCCAAATCCGGATCCACCGGGTCCACGGATCGGATCTGGATCCACATGTAAAAAAATTTGCCTTGCTAAGAATTTTTTTTGAACTGACAAACGATTTTTACTTAACTAACAGTTTACTGTGTTTCAATTTTTCATATGAGATATTTTGTTCGTTGTCTCGTTTTGATTGTGAGCTATTAATTGAAAATGTTGGACAATAACAATAGTTGTGGAAAATGCTGACTAGTATTTCCACAATGCAGAACTTGCATGTGCTTGGAATCTTCACAAATGAAGTGAATATAATTTTAAGTACTTGTCTATGAAGATGTTAGTCATTCACTAATATAATAGTGATTTTATTATCGAAGTTAACTCTTTATTTTTTGGTTTTTGAGTTAACGCGGGGATAAATTAAACTTGTTTTGAGAATTAAACTTGCAAGGATGTGCTTAGAAATTTTAAGAAAATACTTATAAAATTACATTCTAGGTTATGAATATATTTAATAAAAAACGGATCCACGGGTCGGATCTGGACCGGATACGGATCTCAAATACAAGATCCAGATCCAGATCCGATCCATCAGAAACGGATCCGGGTCCGATCCGGATCCGTCGGATCCAAATTTTAAAGATCCATATCCTATAAAATGGATCTGGATCCACCGGATCTGGACCGGGTCCACGATCCACTGCCATCTCTACTTGTAACTCACTATCTTGTAGATGCACTTGTGATGTATGACAATATAAAGGGAATTTTTCCTGTTAAGTCACAGGATCAAGCCGTGGAAACAACCTCTTGCAGAAATGTAACGTAAGGTTACCTTTGTGGTACGGCCCTTCCCCGGACTCTGCACATAGTGAGAGCTTAGTGTACCTGACTGCCATTTACGGTTGGTAGTTAAAGGTCCAAATAAAGGTGTGTAATAGTACAGTTGCTAAATGGAAGAGTCAATTTATGGACTTTGATTCCTGTATAGCCTTGACTTTGTTAGAAGGGGCAAACATTGACATATTTCCTGCTTTTAACTGCTCCCTTGAAGCCACTGATTACATTAGGATTGGAGATGTCTACTCCTTCACATTTAATCCAATATCATATATTATATTATAATATAAAAGACAATTCGGTACACTAAACTACCATTACGTGTAAGATTCGAAGAAGGGTCTTACCACATTGGATCTATTATACATCTTTACCTTACATTTCCGCAAAACGCAATTTTCACATCTTGAACTTGTGACCTCCTGATTATAGAGGACAACTCTTTGGGTTACGCCAACATCATATATTATGCTACACTAAATTGCTGACAGCAGCTTGCATCCTGTTAGCAAGCATCCATATAATGAGTTGCAGAATTGTGTTCTGGAATAGGCAAAACTGCAGTGTCTTAAAGCTTGTTTGCAAAATACAAGAGCACAAAGAGTACTTTCTTCTGGACCGGCCTTATTAATCTTCACTAACCATAGAGGCAGATCTAGCTTGTAATTTATTGGTTCACGAGAACTTAATAATTTTTGCTCAGACCTTGTATGTATTAGGAAATTTATTAAAAATCTATAAATACTTGACTATAAACCAATTATTATATACTATTTGAGGTCATGTAAAAACTCGTAAACATCAAACCCCGGAGCCGCCTCTGACTTATCATGTCAATCCATTTAAAATCATAGCATATACTATTTATTGTAAGGACAAATGTGTAAATATACCTCTCAATTTTGCGATTTAGAGCATATATACCCCAGTTATAAAAGTGGTGGATATATACCCCTGCCGTTATAAAATGGTGCAAATATACCCTTTTTGTTGATGAAATTTTTTAAAAATTATTTATCTTATTTTTGAATTAAAAAAATTCTACGGGGCTTTAAAAAAAGTCTACACATTTTTTAGTAGACTTATTTCTCTAAAGCCACATGTTAATTCTCTTTCATGGTGGGTCGGGTTTGGTTCGTTTAAAAAAATGGGTAGACTTATTTTTTTAAGTCACAGAGATATTTTTTAAACAAATCAGACCCGATCCACCAGAAAAAAATTACCATGTGGATTTAAAAAAATATGTCCACTAAAAAAAATGGGTAGACTTTTTTTAAAGCGACGAGACACATTTTTTAATTAAAAAATAAGCTAAATGATTTTAAAAAAAATTATGTCAGCGAAAAAAATGTATATTTGCACCATTTGTGTAACGATAGGGCGTATTTGCATCATTTTGTAACGGCATGTGTATATATCTACCACTTTTATAACGGGGGATATCTGCACTCTAAATCGCAAAATCCACGAGTATATTTGCACCTTTGTCCTTGTAAGAATTCATTATAAATTGACTCGTTTTATGTTTGTTGTCAGTCCATCACTGCAGAATGAATCCTAACTGTCCTATAGTTTTGCAGCTTACAATGTTGAATGTACCAGATTTTGATAATATTAATACTAACTTGAACAGACTAGCTGAAAAATTGATGGGATACAATTGTTGTAGGGAAAGGAAAGTAAATAACTATTACAATAGTAGAAAGGATATACAAACTATTACAATAAAACTGGAAATCAAGACCTTACAAACTGCTTGTGTGATTTGCTGAGTCGAGTGATGTCACTCTGTCTTTAAAACAAGATTGCCCCGTATATCTCCTTTTACGGTATTGAGCAATAGTCTCCTAAGATACAACAGCAACTTTAACAAGTGAGCAAATGAAACTCAAGTATTACTCTTGAAGAACTTTGAGTATAGTAACTTTGCTAGAGAGGAAGAATCGAAAAATCTGGAGTATTTTTCTAAGTGTTGAGTGATGTTCAATTGAGTCAAATGCCTCAATTTATAGTGTAAGTAGAAGACCCCTCACCTAGCCAACTAATGGCCTTCAATAGCTATGTAATTGCGCTTGAATGAGGGGTTACATTCAGCCAATTAATGGCTGAATTCATATGGCAAGTAATGGAGAATCAATGCTCCAAAACCAGCCCAAACGTCAGATTTTTCCAACTTCCCGTCGCAGCAATCTGCATAGCGCCGCGGCTCCAGTAGTTGATCAACCACTTTGCACCGCGGCGCAGCCTGGGAGGCGCCGCGGCTCCGACGGTTGTGGCATCGCGGCCCTTCACGGCTCCGCGGCGATTTCCGACACGTTTCATCTTACACTCCGTACACTTCTTCCTTCCTTTACCAACGTGGAATACTTTGTCATTTGGCCAATGACCGTCCATAATCCTATGTCTCAAACGTATTACATAGTACCAATATCTCTTTCACTAATGAAATTTGCGATACTTGGCACTACATGTGCACATGTGTGAAAATGACGTTTCCGACGTGCGGGCCCAATTGTTCGGGTCATAAATTAATGGGATATACTTAATTCCACATTTAGTAAATTTCCAACAATCCCCTCTTGAAAGAGATCACACATGGTGCCTTTTCCAGCAATCTTTCAGCGGACCGATGTTGCATCTGGATAGGTAGCATACGCTTTGAACCTTCCATAGTTGATTACCATCGGACTTACTTATTGTGCGGTGAACGTGATGTCTTGAACCGTCAGTGTTTAGTGTAAGCCAAGTCAACGGTACCAACACAACAACTTCCTCTACTCAGTTCTTCGTAATGTTTTATCCGTTGTGGTCGTGGACACTTCTTGGATTCTTAAGTGCGCTCATTTGAGGCGGCTTGTCCTCGCACTTAAATAGGTGGTCTCCTACAAGGTATCCTGCTATACCCCACTTTACAAGTGTTAGGAACCATTAAAAATTTCCCCAAACCTAACCTCAACCGGTGAGGATCATTAAAGGTTTTGGAAACTTAACCTTCACTCACACTGCAAATAGCACTTATAGTCTATCGCGGGAACGACTTTGGATTTGGTGTTTCTCTATAGAAATCATTATCTGAAGTGCTCATGCTTACACCGAAGCGATCAACTGAACCTTTACAGCTTAGTTTTCCCATTGAACCTAATTCCTGGGATCTCCAGTCAGTATGGTTGGGTTACCACCGTATTGGTCCTTATACTTTGGGTTTTAAGCTCATTCCCCTAGACAGGAAGAACATCTGATCCTTGAGTAAGCCCTTTGTCAGCGGGTCTGCTATATTATCCTTTGACTTTATGTAATCAATGGATATTATACTTGTGGTGATCAACTGCCTAACGGTCTTATGCCTCCGTCGAATAAGACGAGACTTGTCGTTGTACATAGCATTATGTGCCCTTCCTAGAGCCGACTGGCTGTCGCAGTGGATCATTACAGAAGGTACGGGTTTGTTCCAACAAGGAACATTCTCTAAGAAGTCGTGAAGCCACTCAACTTCTTCTCTTGCTTTGTCTAAAGCGATAAACTCTGATTTCATCGTGGATCGGGCGATGCAAGTTTGCTTAGAGGATTTCCAAGACATAGCCCCACCACTAATTGTAAATACATACCCACTGGTGAACTTGGTGTTCTCTATATCATATATCCAATTTGCATCACTGTACCCCACTAGTACAGCTGGATATCTCGAATAATGTAACCCGTAAGTTAGCGTGTATTTCAGGTATTGAAGTACCCGATTCAACGCCTTCCAATGATCACTACTCGGATTACGGGTAAACCTAGTCAACTTGTTGACTGCAAAAGCAATATCAGGTCGGGTGCAGTTTGTTATGTACATCAAACTTCCGATAAAAAACGAGTCAGAGTTACCTTTCATGTAGACACATTTGTCACATTCATTAATGGCAAAACCCTTCGATAGCAGAGTACTATCAAAATTTTTGTGCCATTACTTCGGGGCTTGTTTCAGCCCGTACAGAGATTTGACAAGCCGACAGACTTTCTTCTCTTGCCCTTGAACCACATACCCCTCGGGTTGGTCCATATAAATTTCTTCTTCCAAATCACCATTTAGGAAGGCTGTCTTCACATCTATTTGATGTATCTCAAGGTCACGCAACGCTGCGATCTCAATGAATACCCGTATGGACGTCATCCGAGATACCGGGGAGTACGTGTCAAAGTAGTCAAGACCTTTTTTCTGCCGATAGCCTTTGACTACCAACTTGGCCTTATACTTATCTATAGACCCATCTACATTATACTTCCGTTTGAGTATCCACTTACACCCAACGGTTTATTTTCCGGAGGAAGATCAACCAACTCCCAAGTATGGTTATGCAGAATGGAGCCTATTTCACTCTCAATAGCTTCTTTCCAGAGCGGTGCTTCTGGAGTTTACAATGCTTTAGCAATTGTACTTGGTTCATCATCAACCATATAAGCTACAAAGTCAGGACCGAAGGATTTATCCTTCTTGGCCCTTTTACTTCGTCTTAGTTCCATCTCTGGAGTCTCTAAGTTCTGAGAATCCGGAACACTAGATTCCGGATATTCAGCCACCTCGAGATCCACTAGATCTGAACCATCTAGATTCGGGCCGTCAATGACTCCCGATTCCTGAGAGCTTTGTTCATAACTTCATTTGTGAGAGGTTATGTCTTTTTTCCTTTCTAGGAAAGACACCTTCAAAGAATTAAGCATTCCTTGATTCCATGATTGTAACCAAGTTTCCCGCAGTGGTGACAGTTTCCTTTGAACTTCTCCGCTGCTTGGGTCTTGCCGTCTTTCTGAAACTTTCGCTTCTTGCTTGGGTTACATTTAGCCTGAGCCAGATTTGCCTTTGCCTTTGCCTCAGCGGGTTGTTTACCCATAGGCATGGCCTTCTTATTATCTTCCTGAATTTGGAGTTTGATAATAAGTTCTTCAAAGTTCATCTCATTTGTCTTGAGCTTTAAGTAGCTCATAAACTCATTCCATGAAGGAGGTAACTTTTCAATCGTGATGCAACCAAAAACTTGCTCGTTTGGCTTCATACCTTCCAAATCCAGGTGATGTAAAATCATTTGGAATTCCTGGACTTGGGACATCACTGTCTTACTAACCACCATTTGAAATTTCAGAAATTTCCCAACAATGAATTTCTTAATACCTGCATCTTGTGTGTTGTACTTTTTTTGTAGCTTCTCCCACAACTCTTTGGCAGTGCCAACGATGCAATACACCGTGTAGAGAGGGTCTGACAAGCAGTTCAATATGTAATTCTTACACATGAAATCACTATGACTCCATGCATCAAGAACCATCTTCATGCCATTAATGACATGGATACCTAGACCCCCTTCACTCGCTTTAGAAGGCGAATGGTCTATTTCATCTCCAGCTTGTGAAGGATCTTCTGTTAGAAAACATGTCATTCTCATAATAGTCAGATAGAAGAGCATCTTTTGTTGCCATCATGAACTTTTCAGGGCGTTCATGGTGAAATCCAGCGGGTGGAGGAGCAGCAACATTCCCTTGAGTGGCAACAAAGGTGTTGGATGAGCCTTGAGCAACCGGAAAGGCATTAGGAGTGCCTTGAGCAGTGGGGAAGGCAGAGGGATTGCCTTGAGCAGCAGCAGCAGAATCAAAAGTAGTTTGATTTGTACCAGTCATCTTTCTAACTTAGTTACTTACAACAAAATCTTGTCTTAAAATTGTTGGGATACAATTGTTGTAGGGAACGGGAAGTAAATAACTATTAAAATAGTATAAAGGATAAACAAACTATTACAATAAAACTGGAAATCAAGACCTTACAAACTCCTTGTATGATTTGATGAGTTGAGTGATGGCACTCTGTCTTTAAGACAAGATTGTCCCGTATATCTCCTTTTACGGTATTGAGCAATAGTCTCCCAAGATACAACATCAACTTTAACAAGTGAGCAAAGGAAACTCAAGTGTTACTCTAGTGTAAGTAGAAGACCCCTCACCTAGCCAACTAATGGCCTTTAATAGCCATGTAATTGCACTTGAATGAGGGGTTACATTCAGCCAAATAATGGCTGAATTCATATGGCAAGTAATGGAGAATCAATGCTCCAAAACCAGCCCAAACGTCAGATTTTTCCAACTTCCCGTCGCAGCAATCTGCCTCCGAAGCGCCGCGGCACAGCCTGGGAGGCGCCGCGGCTCCGACGGTTGTGGCGCCACGGCCCTTCACGGCTTCGCGGCGATTTCCGACTCGTTTCATCTTACACTTCTTCCTTCCTTTACCAATGTGGAATACTTTGTCATTTGGCCAATAACCGTCCATAATCATATGTCTCAAACGTATTACATACGTATCAATATCTCTTTCACTAATGAAATTTGCGATACTTGACACTACGTGTGCACATGTGTGGAAACGACGTTTCCGACGTGCGGGCCCAATTGTTCGAGTCATAAGTTAATGGGATATACTTAATTCCACATTTAGTAAATTTCCAACAAAAATAAACCAAATATACAAAAGCCATTTTTAGTGACTATCTGATTTAGACTGAACTGAACTTGAATGGTTGAACAGACGAAAAATTGCTAGTGACACAATTGTTTTCAGGAACTTAGATTCCCATTACCATAAAAAATAAAGAGCTCTTGAAATACATAAGCAAAATAAACATCTTAACTCTATGTTGACTCAAATATCATTATACAAACGAGAGAAGTTAACTAAAACCAATCCTCCTCTTTCCTCAGATTAAATTATTTCCCTAATTTTAGGAGCGTGACAACAAGGAAGGGTAACATGATATATACAGAAACATATTCTTATAACTACTCTATACATGACTATTTGCGATGCCCAGATGATGCCATGAGAATCGCAACAGCTGCTATAAACATAAACAACATGCCTGCAAGGAGTGTATATGTTTTCCTTGATGATCTTCTGTACTCTCCAAACAAAATCACCCCCCAAAATGTGCTCACAAGAGGCAGTGCCTGAAATTTGCCACATATTTTAAATGACTAAGTGTGTTTAATAGAGTGAGATACTGGTTCATATTATGTAACATGTTGACTGAGCACATAGTTTAAGATATAAGGAAAAACTTTGGAACTTGTGGTCTTAAACATGTCATGACATTTGTGTGGTTGTCAAGTCGTGTCATTAAAGGTAAAATGAGAAGTTTTTTTGTTAAATTGTTTTCCAACATAGAAAGGTGTATGTTCTTTTTGGAACAGACTAAAAAGGAAATAGTGTCACATAAATCAAAACGGAGAGAATGTTACTCAACATCAACAATTTCTAGAATTAGTAGGTTGTAAAGAGAAGTTGTGTGTTCTTCCTTTTTTTCAGATTCATTAGTGGAAAATTCATTGTGCAACTCCGCTATATGAGTTTTGGAGAGTAGTAATAAACTCAGATAAAGGAGGAAGGTGTTCTTATGATGATTGGATAGACAGGAATTAGCATAGTGGATTCATATAGTCAACATTAAGGTGTAGTTGATATATATATATATATATATATATATAAATTGAAAGTCTAATCTGCTGATAAATGCACGAACCTGAACAGCATCTGCAGCTGCGTATCCAGCAGCTTGACCCCCCATGAATTGGAGACCATTACCGAAGCCACACAAAAGTCCAGCCAAAAGAGCCCAACCTCTGCCATTCCAGTCGTTGAGATAAGCCTTGAACGACGACTTGGGTGCATTTAGAATAGGGTAGTACAAGAAGGTGAGGTTCAAAACCATGGCAATCACAAAACAGAAGGCTGAGAAGTAGAAAAATGCTGTATAGACGGTCAAGTGCGGGACTCCATCTTTGAGAGTATGCCATTGATCATTTGTGGCTAGGTTAAATGCAGGCGAGAACATAGAGAAGCAAATCCCAGCAAAGAATGTTATTGCCAAACCAATGAACGTGCCCTTCCCGAAAACCTGCAAGTACACACAAATTTAACAATTAGGATGTAAATACAATATATTTTCACAAGAAACATAAGTAGGTTATTTTTCTGTTGTTACGTAAATTAAATTCATGTTTCCAAGAATCTTCTTAGTCTGGCTAGAGACTTATAGGCAAGTATAGCCAGAGTATAGCGATAAAGTGTGAGCTTTGGAGAATCACTATTTTAGACTACCCTTAGTTTGCCTACACATATAAATTGTTTACAAGCGAAGTAGTATCGTGAGGATTTAGACCCGACTAGAGAAGAATTGCCACAGAGGATTCTTATAGATGGCGTCCAACTTTGTTTGAGATTGAGTCATAGTGGATTTATAGGTAATTCTTCTAAGTAGCACCTCCCAAAAATTCCTGCAGTAAGTTCAAATTAAATGGTGAAGTAGAGAATGAAAATGCAATAAGAAAAAGAAATTCCGACCTTGATTGATCTCGTGTTCTCAAGTTCAATAAGGAATGCCGCAGTCCCAAATTTTGCCTTCCCAAAAGCACCTCCATCCTCCAGATCGTTTGTACTACCTGAGGATATTCAGCATTGCGAAATTCTATAAGTATTAGAAAAAAGAAGCCTGCCAATCTAAAATAATGGAGTAGATATGGGAAATTCATATTTTAGATTCTTTGGCTCACAATACCTGAATTAAAATTTGTTTGTTTGAAGGAAGAAATTCCATTAGTCCTGCAAATATGCAATTAAGTTTGACATCAACTTTTTGTGATTATTGGTAATTTTATAACAGCGTAGACGTATATCTGCCTGACAGGGTGTTAGTATATGCACTTTACTCTTATAAGTAGAGGAACATGAGAAGACAAAAAGAGATGAGGAATTGTGTTAGTTTATCACATGCAAGTACTCCAGCTCTGCACGTTTACACGACGTGGCTATGACATTGACCTAAAGCCAAAAAAGGTCGGTTTCCTTAAAATTTTATTTATTTGAAATGATTTGAAATAAGGAAACCATAAACATTATAAGAATTAACCAGGGAAGTATGCTAGCATACTGCTGCATACCCGACTCCTCCATCTTTAGAGTCATTTGAATAATTATCAAGCTTGGTTTTGTTATCAGCGTTGTTGGACGAATGAACAGCAGAGCCTAAACAAACGGCAATCAAGAAGCATCCAACTCCAGAAAACAGAATCTCAGCCCTGTTAATTTTGTCATCAAGGTAATAATTCAAGGTCGTTCCTGTTAAACCAAAGGAAAAGCACATGTCATGTTTCAACCTTGTACTCGCTTCAGAAAAATAGAAGTTGCTGAAGTTAAAACAATACCTATAACAACTGTAATGCTTGATGAGACCACTTCGGTGACTGACAAACCAACGAAAGCCCAAGCGTATTGAGTTGAGAGGTTCCCAAGACTGAGGACCATCCCTCCAGCCATTGCAAACAAGACACTCGGCCAATTATCCTTAATGTTTCATTGATTATAGAAAACCATAATATCCAAAAGAAAATAGGAAGTTCAGAAATGCTTGTTATTGTGCAAATTCAACTATGAACAATAACACGTGAGACCTTTAATGTGTTGATTGAAACTCGCTATTAAATTAGGTCTTTCGAATTGAAAAAAAAGAAACTATTGTCTTAAAGGATAGTCAATCTTAACAGAAGCATGCATTAAAAAGTAAGAAAGACAAAAATGGATATATTAGCTAATAAAGGTGTAATTAAGACTATTGATAGTTTAGGTACGCAACTAATAATCCGTGCTAAGTTTAGAAGGATCTTTAGGTATTTTGCCTACAAATATCACTCAAAGTTCAGATTGAGTGGGGAGAATTTGATCAGGTAAATTGATGAAAGAACATATGAAAAAATCAAATCCCAGGTTAAGTAGGGGCAAATTCAGCAGAAAGCAACAGAACAACAGATGAATATGATTTGTATTTTTTACAAACACGACCTTAAATAAATTGATAAAAGCTCATACATATCTCTCTTCAAAAAAATAATATGAGTACAAGTCAATCTCTAATTTAGCTTTACCTATCGAACAAAATAATATGCTATCTGGTCATCATTGTATAGCACAAAAATAAAATTGCTGCTGCATTATAGATTAAATTATGTACTCTCTTGGAAGTGAATACTAATCTAATTTGCCTTTTTTACATTTTATCGTGTCGAAAAGGTGCCATATGTCTCTTGTACTTGATCAAAAAGAAAATATCCCAACACAGAAGTGGCCTGTAGATATTCCATTTTCCAAATTGAACAATCTTAAATCAAATACTAGAAATATTGGCCTGAAAAATACAGCTGTTGAAATCATGGAGTACATGAAAGAGTGAAAAAGTGCTAAATGTCGTTATGGAATCTTATCCTTCATAATCTTGAATGTTATCAGTTCCGGTACGTAGACCAAATAATACAATGCAAGCAAAAGTTCCTATAAATAAATATTAATCAAATTTACTATTTTCAGACTTGTTCTTTCGTCGATGCATCAATATGCCTAGTCACATCCGAAAACACATCAAGTTTTTGGCTTTAAAGAACACTAACCTGTGAAAGTTGAGTGAGGAAATCAGGCATTTCTGGTGTGCTTGGCCCAAACTGACCAAAGGTGAAAGCAATGATCACAGCAGCCAATAGATTGGTAATTGTATAATCAAGATAAGTATGTTGAGGAAGACGGCCTCGCCTTTCGAGCAACGTCAGTAGAGCTGGCCATGTCCCTAACAATAACAGTGACAATAGCATACAAGCTATAGCCCCAACTTTGCTCTCTACCATATACATCTTCAATCCACTAGATAATACCCTTTCTGGTGAAAAAATTATCCACTTGGGAATACTCCAATAGTCCTAAGAGGGAGAAAAAGAGGAAAAACATTGAAGATTAACATATCCAAATTCATTGCCTGCATCAAGTATCAATTCAAATCAGCAAAAACCTCCTCCACTGCCATGGGCAGTGGCGGAGCCACAGCCCAGCAATGGTGTTCAAGCCGAAAAATTATATCGTGTAGACATGTATATCAATTATTACGTATTACAACAACCTTGATATATATATTATATGTACTCGAACACCCTTGACAAAATCTCTAGCTCTGCCATGCCACTGGGTGTCATGGAGACCATATCCCCAGAGACAGGGAACTGTTCTTTGTCATATACATACCTATCAGCACCCTAGGAAACCACAAAGGTAGAAACTTTACCAGTCTGTTTACCAAGAAAAAGTAACACACTCTCAAAATTCCCTAAATACTTGAGAAAAAAAGTATGAACAATCTGAATATAGCACAAATAAGAAATATTTTCTTGATTGGTCACAAGTAAGAAAATTTCTAGTGATGCAAGAAATTGTCTATTGTGCTTTCTATAAAGGGCAGTCCGTTGCACTAAGCTCCCGCTATGCGCGGAGTTCAGGAAAGGGTCGATACCACAAGGGTCTACTATACACAGTCTTACCTGCATTTCTACATGAGGTTATTTTCACACCTTAAATCCGTGACCTCCTGATCTCCTGTTTCTACTATGCTTTCTATCTAAAAAGGAAATCATTGACTACTAAATTATAGCTTTTACATATACCATTATGCACAGAAAAATCAAGTCTTTCTCTCAAACATGAGAACCCAAATTACTCACCATATCAGATTGCAAAAGGGTATCAAGAATCTTTAATAAAAAGAAAAATGAAAAAAGAAGAAAAGTGAACACTTTTTTGGACTTAACCACCATTGGGGCCACCAAATATCCATTGTTGCTGCCTCTCAAACAAGAACCTCTCATCATATCAAAAGGCCAAAAGGGTATCAAGAACTTATTTTTAAATTCCAAAAAAAAAATCTTTCAACAATAAACAATATGTACAGACGTGCAAACACAAGCAACAGAAAGAAAAAGATAGATTTTTTTCCGACAACAATATAAACAAGTCAAGGTAAAATGCTAAATAAAGTATGAAAAAAATAATTAGCATAGCTACCACCAAATGATACGATCATCCAAGTGCAACACACAATCAATAATAACATAAATCAAATGACAAGAAACCACAAAATAATACGAAACGTGACAACGTTTAACTAACTACTAACCTTTTATACTGATCCATGTATTTCATAATCCCCTATCTATAAATTGATTTTTTTTTTCACCACAAAGAAAAAGATAGATGACCAACCTATTAAGAGACCCCACCAAAAGGATTTTCAAGAACCCCACTTAATACAAAATGTACAGCAAAATGGGGGTCTTTCTGAAGAAGCGAAGCAAAGCAAAGTGAGATTTGGGAAAGTGTTAAGCATTAGTTTTTTTTGGGAACTGCAAACAAAGAAGTGTGTGTATATAATTATAGAAACTCCCATCGTACTCAGGATGTGAATATCAACTAGGATATTATAATAATGATGATATAAATATGCATATTTTTGTGCAAATGATTGTTAGTGCTTAGCTGTGAATAATGGTGTCAGAATCTTGTCTGTCGGATTCTTGGAATCTACGGTCATAAATTCAGTTAGTTGATGTATTATGTGACCATGTGGCCAGTATTATCGGCGGTCAAATTGCATGTAGACAATTTTATATGGATGTCACCTTCACAGTGTCCCATTTATTGGGGTGATTGTTGAAAGTTGAAATGTGGAAATTCATAAAATTTGTATTTTTCTGCTGCAGGCCAATGCTCCTTTGTCACTTTTTGTTCAAGTTAATGGTAAAAATCACATTTTAACCACCACTCTTTTTTGAGTTTCACACTCTCAATTATTAGCTATTTTCTTTTTCTACCTCCAACTATCATCATTTATGTATTAAAAATTCTACGAAACTGATTAGCTCAACTATCAATTATTCAATTATCAAAATCTAGTCAACTAGGTATATTTAATATATAAATGGTAATAGTTCAAGTAGAGAAAATGAATAGTTGATAATTAATATGTGTAATACGTAGATGATGATAGTTGACATAGAAAAAGGCAACAACTTATAGTTAGATTTTGAAACTCACCAAAAATGATACTTCAATTATGTCTTTAACCGTTATCTCTTTTTCGTTTTTATTTTTTTTCAAATTCTTTATTTATTTTGTTTCTTCTTTGTAATCTCTTTTTGCTGGTAGTTATAGTATTATTATTGTAGGTTCGCTTAGCCTATTATATTGTCTTATAGTCTCTTATCATTTGATTTATGCTGCTATGTGTATTTTATTTGTGTTATTTACTTGCATTAGCTATTACTTCTTTTTGCTTCTTTCTTTTTCAGAATGCGCTGTCATGACTTACGCACTTTGTGTGTCTTTCTTGCTTGGGCTTGGGCTTGGGCTTTATCTTGAGCCGAGGGTCTCTTGAAAACAGTCGCTCTACATATCAAGGCAGAGGTAAGGTCTGTGTACACTCTACCCTCTCCAGACCCACATTATAGGATTTCATTGGGTATGTTGTTGTTGTTTGTAATCTCTTCTATTTTCAACTCTGTCTCTCCCTTTTTATTTATTTATTATAATTGTGATATCTAAATCAATACATATATGTACAATTTTACTAAATACATGTTAGAGTATCTCTTACCTAAGGATAAAGTCAACTCTTTCGCCCTCTGCCGTCTCCTTTTTCGTTTTGGATTTAACTTATGCACCATCATTGCTATTTGACTAGTTATAACATATTATTTTATTTTTTGTATTACCAAATTAATCTCATTATAAAGTTGATTGTATCTTGTGTGTCGTCTTAAACTACAACAACAACAACATACCTAGTATAATCTCATTAGATAAGGTCCTGGGGTAGAGTGTACGCAAACTTTACTCCTATCATTTGACTGATATAGAGGTTGTTGTTGGAAATTTGTCTTTGGCGGGGAGATGCGTCCACCCATCTTTGATGAATTAAACACTAGTGTTCCGCATGTTGGAGACCTTGTCTCTTCGCACATGCATGATCTACGAAGTGAGTAGATGACCGTAGGGCTAAGAATCGTCAAATTTCGTTGAGAAATGAAAGAGATATTGGTCCACGAAGTAAGGTGTTTGAGGCATGGAAATGTTGTGTGGGACAAATCTACCACATCGGTGGGAATAGGAAGAATTGCTCTCTATATAAGTCTCTAATGTGGTAAAGGGTTTGGGACCCCTGCGGGTATCCCATGTGTTTAAAGGAGGGAGGACCTGATGTGCTTGGGTTCAAGGCTAAGCCCACATGCGCGCGCCGCCCGCCCATCCCGTCTGGCCGTGGGTTGTGGGCTGTGGGGACTTTCTGATATTATCTTTTTGGACCAGAGAACTTTTCCAGATGTACAGTTTGGTCCCTGAAGTTTAATATTTTACAGTTTGGTCCCCAGAGTTTCTGGAAGGTTGATTTTGGGGTGACGGAAGGCAGAAAACTTTCTGCCTTACCGTTGGACAGTTTTCTGGAGCATTAACCAGCCATTATTTGGCTGATTAACTCCTCAATTTTCACCCTCCTTCATGTCCATTTAAACATCCTCCTTGATGGCCATTAACATCTATTGCTTGGCTGTTTAATGCCCCTCTAATGGCCATTAACAGCCATGTTTTGGGCAGTTGTACAACCCCTCCTCCATGCTATATATTGAGCATCCTTTGGCTCAATTCAGGGACTGAAAAACAGTGCATATATACTAGGAAAGACACAGAAAAACAGTACATTTGTGACTGAAAAATAGCACAAAACAGTAAGCAAATTCTTCTTGAAAAACAGTGAGTAAACACCCTCATATACACAAGATATACACTACAGAGACACTATATACACAGAGACAAAAGAGAAGAGTAAAGAGAAACTCTTCCTTCCTATTCCATATCTTCAGCAAGTCAATTCATATTTGTTTTATTCGCCAGGCTCAACCTATTGGCTTTGTAGCGTTGAGATTAAAGTGTTGTTTTATCTTGGGAGACTATTGCCCGCTAACGTAAAAGCATATATACGGGGCAATCTTGTCTTAAGGACAGAGGTCAATTCCTCGACTCAACACACAACGTTGTAACCATCCAGATTTAGTTGCTTCTTGATTTCAGGTTATCAAGATTCAAGACACAACAACCTTGCGACAGTTTTGAAGATTGGCCTATTTGTTCAACAAGATTCAATTTCTGAATATTGAATATTTGTTCATCCTTTCGAATACTTGTAATAGTTATTTACTTCCCGTACTGCTTTATAAAGTACAATAGAGTACCAACAGTTGTTTCCGATAGACCCCGACTCAAGTAGAAGTGAAAAGCGTGTGTCATCTTAAACTATATATAAACATATACAATAACAATGGAAATTTCTTTTACAAATATAACTGAATTCATGCTCCCTCCTCTTTTCACTTTGTTTCACATATTGATTCGAAGTAAGAGGGTTAAAGTACTAATTCTTTGTTTAAATTTGCCATAATATTTTTTAAATATTTAAAATAAAATTTACATATTAAAAATTATATAAAAGTACAACTTATAAGTTAAAATAGTTAATAATTCTAAAAAATATTTTTTTTAAAAAAATGTGATCAAAGATGAACAATTTTTACTCTTCAAATAATGAGTGTGTCAAAGAAAGTGAAACGAATGAAGTATCTTGGTTTTAATACATTGACTTTAACGTCTTTTGTGATTATTTACTTACGAATTTTCTCATTTCCACTCACTCAAGTGGGGAGGTTTCATAATGTAGAAAATGACACAAAAAAGTTAGGCATGTCACTCATGCGTCAACTAAAGTATGATTTAAGTTTGACTAGTCATAGCTTGAAGTTGAAAATTGCAATTAAGGTACAAAGCTTAAATAAGTAACTTTTGCACCAAAAAGCATGAATCTTATAACATCAGATCAATCTTTTTCAACAAGCGAAATTGATGACTTGACTAGAGTGTTAATGTACTAATTGTGTTATTATCAAACTAACTTGTCTAAGAATTTAAATATGGGACTAACAAAAGGTAATAAGAATCATTAACCGAAACGGAAACGGAAACGGAAAAGGAAAAGGGACAAAACATTGAGCAACGTTGTTTTGGACTTAAAACTAGGGCTGGCCAGTGGGCCGGGACGGCCCGACCCCGCCCCGACCCCGTCCCGGTCCCGCCCCGACCCCGCTTTAAAAAAAAAATAAAATTAACGGGGGCGGGACTCGAACTCGGGACGGGACGATGTCTCGTCCCGCCAGACCCGAGCCCGCCCCAGGCCCGCCTGACCCGTCCCCGCCCCGACCCCGACCCCGCCCTTTTCCCCCCTTTGCAAAAATGGTCGTTGCACCAACGGCCATTTTAGATTATGACCGTTGGCCAACGGCCATTTTAGCCCCCCCTCCCCTCCCCCAACCCCCCTACCCCTTAATATTTATTTTTAACCCATAAGTTATTATATTTACACTTTAACCCAATTTTTCAACTATAAATAACTCATTTTCTCTTCATCTTTCTCACAAATCTTCCTACAATCTCTCTAATTTCTCAATATATCTCTCTACATTGTTTGCTAAATATTCAATTTTATTAATTCATTTGGGAATTGGGAGTGAAGTTGGCAACTAGCTTGAGGATCTTCCATCGAGCAAAGTTTCAATTTTCAACCTCTCGATTACACGTCGACGTTACGTTGGCGTTTGGTACATTCGTTCCTTCATTAAATTATTATTGTCTGTTTATTTTATATTTTTATTTAGCTTACTTAATTTTATTGTCTTTAATTATTTATTATCATAATTAAAATGGAAGGATTAAAAGGTATGTTTAAGGGTAAGGGTAAGAGTGCTTCTTCTAGTAGGGGCAACCAGGGCAAGGGTACTTCTTCTAGTCATCTTATTCCTACACAGATGATTTTGTTGATACTCAACATTTTCCTACAATACCATTAGATTTAGACCAGAGCTATTTTCTCGGAACTCAAGAAGACTTTAATTTAGACGATAATCTAGATGATATACCCACTAATGTTGATGACAACACACCCACTAGTGCACCTTCAACTGAAATACCTCCTATTCCCCCTAGTATGAGACGAGGTCCAAGCAAAACGACCATTAAAATCATATGCATGGACATTTTTTGATAGGGACGTAGAGAATCAAGTAGCCATATGTAAAATTTGTAAAAATGTTTTAAAATTTAAAACTAGAAAAGGTCACGGTGGGACGGGGGTTTAATTAGACACGTAGTAAGTGCTCATCCAGCTAGGTATGCCCAATACTGGCTTCAAAACCGGGTGCGCAAACGCCCGCTCCATCGGGACAAGGTTCACATATCGATATCGTCCCGGACCAAGTACTGTGGTCAAATTAACCCTATGACGGGGGAATTGTAGGCTCTAAATACAATAAACATAGAGATAGGGAAGCAATATCAAAATTAGTTTGTGGAGGGTTTGCCTTTTTCATTTCCTTCATCTCCGGTTTTATTCATTACATTAGAGATATATATAATCCTCGCTTTTAACGGTTTTCCTAGATCAATTGTTAAGAGAGATGTATTTAAATTCGCGCATGAATATCAACAATATTTACGTTTTTCATTATATCATTTTAATGGCAAAGTATCTATCACGTCTGATATAGGTCGTAGTACTAACGGCCATGATTATTTAACTGTAACTTGTCATTGGATAGATTATAAATGGTCTATGCAAAAACGTATTTTAGCGTATAGATATATAGATGATAGGCACACTGGTACTTTTATTGCAGAAAATATTTATCAAGTGTGCGATTATTACGGAATTACCGATAAAATTATGACTATTACATTAGATAACGCTTCTAATAACAATTACGCAATTACAATGTTAAAAAATAGTTTAACTCCATCTTTTCCAGACCATTTTCATATAAAATGTGTGTGCCATATATATAACTTAATTGTAAAGGATGGTCTATCACTTTTTGAAGACATTCTTAGTAAAATACAATTTGCTATAAACTTTATTTTTAAAAGTAATAAAGTACAACGTAGAAAAAAAATATAAAAAAACTTGTCACGATTGTGGACTACCTTATAGAAGAATTCCACAAGAAGTATCCACTAGGTGGAATTCTTTATACGAGCAACTACTTGTTGCTTATGACTATAAATTACCTATAACTTTATTTTTTAACTCTCATAATAAAAAGCCAGCTGATATGATTTTAGATAGTGATTGGGTAAAAATTTCCGAACTTATTGTATTTTTAGAGAAATTTTTTCAAGCAACAAAAGAATTTTCCGGTATATATTATCCTACTATTTCAACTATGTTATTTTATATAACTCTAATATTTTTATTACTTAGTGAATATATGGAAAAACCAGCTTATAAAGCACCTATTAAAAAAATGTTTGTCAAAATTAAAAAATATTTTATTCCTATTCCCTCTATTTATATTATTGGTTCGTATTAAATCCTACTATTAAAATAGACGGTACTAAATCACAAATTGAAACTATTTACGATTGTATAGAAGTACTACCACCTCCAAGTCCCAAAAATCTAAATCACCCACCACCTATTGAACAAACTAAAGAAGAAGCGGTGTCTAGCGTAGAACACCAATGCAAAAATATATATAGATTTTATCAACAAGAAAATGCTAGTAACTTACCGACTTCCATACCATCTTCTTCATCTTCAACACAACCTCACAAAAGACATCTTTGTTTCGCGGCTAGTATTGAAAGCCTCGTAAATAGAATGTGCGGCCGTACCTCTACTACTAACCAAATTAGCGAGTTGGATATTTTTGTTTTGCGGGGTTCGTACCGTATCAAGAAGTTATCAATGAAGATGGACAAGAAGACTTGCCGAAATACTTCGGAGGGGAATGAGAAGACCTTTCCGACACTTTCATTGATGGCTCGAGATGTTTTGAACATTCAAGCGTCATCAATCGCGTCGAAAGCGCTTTTTTTGCAGCAGATATCAAATAGGAGACCACGACACTCATTGGCCGGAGACAACTTGGAAATTGCAGTATTATTCAGAGATTGGATACGAGCGGAGCGGAGAAGGTGCGGTCAACCGGAGATCAACGAAGAAGATGATGAAAACTACAACGAAATCTTAACCGAAGGTAGTGGAAGCGACGTGGATCAATTTGACCAACAAATACCAATTCCAACCGAAGAACCACATGAAATCATCAAGCAATTAGAACAGGTTTTTTTGAAAATGTAATTTTTTTAATTGCAATTTTATTATGTAATTTGCAACTTTTGGACAACACCACAAAGTTGCAATTTAGATTTTAGACAATTGTATTTGTATTACAAAAAAATCATATGTCTATTAAATAATATAAGAGGCACAAAAACAGCCTTGGGATGTTTTTATTACACTATCTTGTTTTGTTTATTGAGTTTTTTTTATACATATGTTATTTTTTTAAAAAAAAAAAAAAGGAAAACCCGACCGTACCCCGCCCCGAGCCCGAGCCCGCCCCGACCCCGCCCCGCCCCGATACCGACGGGATCGGGATCGGGACGGGACTGGAGCAGGTCCCGCCCAGACCCGACCCCGCTAGGCCCGCTAGACCCGACCCCCTGGCTCGTTCGCCCCAACCCCGACCCCGCCAGACCCGAGCTCGGCTCACTGGCCACCCCTACTTAAAACTAAGCCTGTCAAGTGGGCGGGCCCGGGCCCGATAAACCTGGCCCACCACCGACCCGGCATGGCACGGACCCGGCTAAGCGGGTTTAGAAGCTGTAGATTTACTTATTCATCCTCTTATATTTAAAATCCTAGGAAACATGTTATTTCAATTTGAATTTGAACTTGAAAGTGGGAAGAGAGAGATTTAGATGAGTAGAAAATTTAGGGAGAGAGAAGTAGGGAATTGTGAGAAATTATGAAGAAGAATTAAGGATATTTATAGATTGAAAATATAACCAAAGTATAATTTAAGAAACTTGATGGTTAAAATAAAGTTGACAACGGTTAGACTTTAAAGTTCAAACTTCAAACTTAATGAATTTTAGTATTAATTTTTTTTAAAATAATTAAAATCCCGACCCCTTAACTAAAATCCGGCTTGGCCAATTAACTAAAACTCGGTCCGGCCCGGCCCGGCAAGCACATGATGTACTGGGTAGGGGGTTGGGCCGGACACCCTTTCCCCTCCCCAAGGCCGGCCCCTTAACAACAGGATGACCCGGCCGACTCGTTTGACAGGTTTACTTTAAACACCATTTTCCAAAATATAATTGTAGTTTGCTTCTCAAACATAAAACACTTACCATTGGAGACGGAGCCGAGATTTGAACCTTATGAATTTTGAATTTTAGGACGTAGTCTCAAAGCTAGTAGATGAGTTTTAAATTAAATTTTTATACGTATCTAACAATTTTTTTAACACAAATATAAATTTTTGGCCTAAAACTACTAAATTATGTCGAACTCATATATCATATACTACTTTCCCCTGCTCACCCCGTCACAAGTCAAAAGGTATCCACCTAATTAACAAAACAAATCAATAAAGAATACTTGAATAATACATAAACTAAAGTTTTCATGCAAGCACAAGCAACAAAAAGAACATAACATGAATTAGCAAAGGATATTTTCTGTCATTAAATAGCAAAAAATTGTCGCTAATTCTAATTAATAACGGATTAGTGATAAATTATCAATAATTCTATTAGTTATAGATTATTTAGAGATAAACTTTGTAACTAATTCCATATTTTTTTATAGTAAAGAATATTAAGAGAGAAAGAGATAGGTAACATACCAATTATAAATTAAAACCCCACCAAAATAATATCCAAGAACTCTCCTTCACATCAAGAGTGGAATTTCAAACAATTTATCTATTGTGAAATAGGAGGAGAAGAAGAAGAAGAATCAAAACAAATTAGGTGAGGTTTTGAAAGTGGGAAGTATTGGTTTATATAAGTAACTATAAAGAGAGAAGGATATATAATTAATTCCAATTGTGTCATTGTACATGAGATATCCACAGTAGTAAAGCATATATCAGCCAAACAAATGATTATAATCTCTTAGCTGTATGTAAATATATTCATGTTCATGCTCTAGTATATATGTGCAAGTGTAACCATGTGCCCAAAAAGTCTTTGCCCACCAAATTGCACGGTGACAATTGTATGCATGTCACTTCATAGTATACAATCCCCCCAAAACAAAGGGAAATATTTAATATGCTTATTAGGGTATATTGTAGTAGCTTTGATATATAAATATTAAAATTTCAAACCTATAAACTTTCATATCCTAAATAGACCTTTAGCTATTTGTTTGAAAGTTGGGATGGGGTATTAATGATATCTGTCTTTTTCCTAGTATGGGTCCTTATTCTATTTTCCATTTTTTTTCCTTATTTTCTCTTTCAAAGTCTTCCTTCGTATATTGATGGTAGGCCAATCAAGAATCCACACTTAATTAGTGATTTAGGCTTTAGGGTGATCCCATTTTGTCGCATATCTTTCTTTATTTCACTCTGAAGCTTTCTCATCCATCAAATCTACATAGTCCAATTCACCTACAATTAATTAATCATAATATACTCAATGACAAAATCCGTTAAGACTCCCCAAATAGTATAATGCTATTCTTCTCAAGGAGAACATCATATACTTAATTAAAATTTTATACATTTTGCTTCAAAAACTCTCTTGGTTTTAATACATCGACTTTAACATTTTTTTGTGATTATTTACTTTTGAAGTTCCTCATCTCCACTCGTTCAAGAGGAATTAAGTTTCGTAATATAGAAAATGACTTATGTGTCAACTAAAGTATGATTTAAGTTTGATTAGCCATAAGCTTGAAGTTCAAAAAAGTGCAATTAAGGTATAAAGCTTAAACAAATAAGTTTGTACAAGAAAAAAATTATGAACCTAACATCAGAGCAACCTTTTTCTAACGAAAAAGCGAAATTGCTGATTTGACTATAAAAGTGTTCTAAATATAGAGATTCTAGCATTTCTTAAACGTTTACTCACGGCCGTTAGATATGGGTTCAGTAAAATTTATAATAGCTTTAGCTCAAATTCATATATTTATGTTAAAATTTTATTTAGTATATGTAAATAATTTATTCATAACTCAATAAATAAAAAAGATTGTGGTCAGCATCTATAAACTGTCAATCTTGGCTTCGCCTCTATATAAACAACAAATCCTGACTCCACTTCTATTTAAGTATGTACATATAATTAACAAATCCTTCATTTAGATGCAAAAGCTTTAAAACTTAAAGAATGTATAATTATCAAATTAAATTTCTTAAAATGATTTAAATTTTGTTCGTTGTTTTCTTATTGTAATTTGGGAGGCTCCGTCATATTATCCACCCCTTTTGCCAAATTTTCAACTCATGCGTAGAATGAACACTTATTTGTGGACCCGTGGTTATCGATGATCGCAATGAAATGGATAAGATTTCGTTATCTTTATTTTAGAGATTTCAAATTTGAGTTATGGAAATAAAAAGAATCATGATAGAAAGGCGCTTTGTTAGGGTCTGTTTGGAAAGTCACTTGGTAACTGGAATTGGTGTAATTACTAGGGTAGTAATTACACAGCCTGGTAATTACACAGTATTGTAATTACAACGACTATTTGTTTGTCATCACGTAATTACATTGTAATTACAAGTGTATTGTTTGGTTGCACAAGTGTAATTACACAGTTAGTTGAATTTAAAATTTTAATTTAATTATCAAAAAATAAAAATTAGTATTTAAAAAATATATGCATTTATAAATAATATTAAATTATGTATTTAACAACTATTTCTTGAAAATATATTTATAGATAATCATATATTTGTAACTAATATTGTAAAAATAATTGATATATATTTTTCAAGTTAATAATATTTAATTTTAAGTAATTATAAAAATTAAAAGCGAACTTTTTTGTGAGAATATCATGGATTGGATGTTTGACAACAAAAAATAATATTATATATATGATGTCATAACATTATTCAAAATGTCTGATAAAAAAATCTATCAATTGTAAGTGAAAAAAATAAACAACATGCAATGTCAAATAACAAGTCAATAGTACTAAAGCAAATAAATTAAAAAATAAAATATAACCTAAATTTAAAATCTCAAAAAAAAAATATAATACTCTTATGTCAAATTCCAACATTATATAAGTACGTTCCAACGTAACGTAAGTAAATATATAATTTAAAAGAAAGGGAAAATATAAGTCCATAACTTCATTCACAACAAATTCTACTTTAATAACATCACTCGTTATATGTCAAGTTTGTTAATGACTCATTATTTCTATAATAAGAGGTGTAGTTTCAAAAATTTGAACAATAACACGGTTATGCTAAATGAATAAAATAAAAATACAAGCATTTACATGGAATCACAAGAAGTAAAGGTTGGGAATGAGAAAAAAGGAAATGACAGATAAATAATATAAAAACAAAATAATTAAAATTTAAAAATAAAAAATAAGTTAAAATAATAGAAACAAAAAGAAATTAAAATAAAACAAAAAAAAGAAACTAAAAAGTAACGTTGTAATTCTCAACCCCACCTTAAAAATTGGAGAGTGTAATTACAACCTCTCAATCACACTCAATTCCCATCCAACCAAGTAATTACTTGATCAAACAAACAGGTCAAACTGTGTAATTACACCCAATTTCAATTACTTGGGTGATTTTCTAAACATGTCCTTAATGAATCTCACCCGACGCAAATTCAAATTAGTTGGACGGATTTCAAAGAAGACACTACACACTCAGTTGAAAACTAAAAAAAAAAAAAGGACTTACTAATGGTTGACTTAGCAAAAATCTTCACTATAGGGCGGCCATTTCGATTTATCGAATTAGTGCGAATGATTGATTAACCAAAAGACAAAAGGAAAAAGTGATTTAGTTATATTGAAGTCAACTCACCATGTCCGATTTCAAAGGTAATTATATTAACGTAAACGAAAAGGAAAAAGAAGACAATATTGAACTTTACATCTTTTTCTCTTTTGGATTTTAACCCATCCCTCACCCAATATTGCTTTTCAAGCACGAACCAAGTGTTTCACAAACAAAAGCAACGAAAAGAATACAAAAAAAGTGTTGCTTCAAAGAGAGAAGGATATAAATTAATTATATAAACTTCCATTGTGGCATTATACGTGGGATATATATCCACCGTAGTGAAGTATATATCAGCCATTCTTTTGTATTATAAATGTTGCTTAACTGTGAATATTGTTGTCTTAAAGAATCTGACAATATACTATTTTTTTTTGTTTAATAATTTAATATTAAGGGCGGATTCAGAATATAAAGTGTTGTAATTTTAGTGACCCTCGCTTGCTATCGAACCCTTAAACCGGCCATTTATGTTTTTGAGTTCTCAACTTATTATATGGACATATTTAGTGGATTTCTCAATACATATATATTTTTCCTTATTTGCTCGGATTAAAAGAAATTTTGGGATTGTTGAATCACAGACAAAAAAAGATAATTTGGGAAGGATTTTTGATTGATCAAAAGAAGAATCTACTTCAAATGGTCAAATTAGAAATCAAGTGTCTCCTTTCGATGAATGATTGAAAGAACCAATTTAAGAGGATCTGAGTTAAAGCTACTGAATTCTACCGAACTTGTACAACAAATTTCATAGCCGCCCATGTTTGTATTCGGAATTAACTGGCTCAGCTAATTCAAATTCACGTTATACAGTGTAACAACAACAATAACATACTCAGTATAATCACACAAGCGAATCTAAGGAGGATAGAGTGTACGCAAACCTTACTCCTACCTTAGAAGGTAGAGAGGCTTTTGCACATTATATAGGGTCCATTTAAAAAAAGGAATGTTCCCTATAAGAAATTAATTTTTTATTTTTATCTGAGATCTCTAACGAAGAATAAATAAATCTCGTTCATCTCACTACCTCCCTCGCTGTAAACAATTATTCATGTTCATATCTTCTACTACTATATATGCAGAGACGGACTCAGAATTTGAAGACGACGGATGCACCATCAAAGGAAGATGCACGTTAGTCGAAGCTACATCACGTAACACCGCCTCTTCTGAAAATTTTATAAACACCTATAAAACCAATGTAACCTACAATTTTATATATACTGTGGATTTTTCTTTTAAAATATATAGATTTTAAAGATATATATATATAATTTTTTTTAAAATATTAGCGGGCGCATGTGCCCCGTCATAATAGGCTAAGTACGCCCCTGTATATATGTAACCATGTGCCCAATAGTCTTCTGCGACCAAATTGAATGGTGACAATTTGTATGCATGTCACTTCATACAATCCCCTAAAAGAAGAAGGAATATTTAATATGCTTATTAGGGTATATTGTTCAAAGTTGGGATAGGATATTAACAATTTCTGTGTCTTTCCTAGTATATATGCCTATGGGTCAATGTTCTTTTTTCCATTTTTTGTTAATATCCCTTTACAAAGTCCTCCTTTGTTTTTCGTACATCAGTATAAACCAATCAAGTTCGCCCTATTAGAAATAAACGGTTTTTTCATTAATATTTAATTAAAAAATTATATTATAAAACATGACTTTTTCACTCCATTCCACCTAACCAACTTACTGGAATCACTGGTGGGAAACATGTTTTTATTAAAATACTGAGAAATTTTTTAATTTTTTCGTGTGTTCACATTATTATTTAAGTTTTTTCCATCAACATTCAGTGAAATAATCACTGAACATTTTTCAGTGAGAAATTTAGTGAAAAAATAATAATTTTCTAATGGTGTTGGATATATGATATAGTTTCTGTATAATTCTATTTCAATGATGTCGACGGTCCAAATAGCACACTTAATGAGTTATATATGGTGGTCCCATATTGTCACGTATCTCTTTAGTGAAGTTTTTCCGTCCATCAAATCTACAAAGTTCAATTCACCTACAATTGATCATAATATATTTTATTAAAAGGTTTATTATAAAACATACTCAATGACGATATTTGTTAAGGCTCCCCAAATAGTAGTATAATGCTACTTTTCTCAAGACAGGGAAATCATATATCTTAAAATTTTATACAATTTATTTTTAAAGGATGTAAAAATATGAGATAATAAGATAAAGAGAGAAGAGGTATGGATAGACAAATCAGTTATTCCAAGCTTATTATAATCTCACCCTTTTACTGCTTTAAGTATAGATATATAAATTAAATTCTCTAAAAATGGTGTAATTCTAAGATTAAAAAAAACTAAGTTTTTTCAAGAAAATAAAAACAGATGGAAAAGGTGAGACAATAAGCTAAAAACTAGTTAAATGGAAGGATATTTGGTAATTTGGAATATGTTTTCCTAAATAATCTTATTCCCGATAAAGTTAATTTTTACATTTGACTAGCTTATATTTTCAAGAATATTCGTTTACGCATTGATATTTATATAATTAAAAAAATTAGATAGTAGTATACAGTATACACAAATGAATAGCTACAGTAGTTAAATCATTTATTTTTTAGGGTTAATATAGGTAGATTCTCCTCCTCCTCTAGTTGCTGAAAAAGGCATCGATTTTCATATCCATTGATTTTAAAATTTAAAGTTGCCTTTCTTTTGGAGTCTTTGGACCAAAAGTCAAACCTCGTGCTATCTTTTCCTTCTTCTTTTTTTATTTTATTATTACTCATTATTCAAAGTTTACTGCTTTAGCTAATTAATTCAGATTTCTACCGAGTAGATTTAACACGGGGACTGACGCGACTTCAGCTTATCAAGAAAATGACCTTAGATTCATGCTATGGAGGAAACAGATTACGGTAGATGACGAGTAGGTAGTTTGGCGATGTCTCGCTTATTAATCCATACTAGTTGTCTAGTATTAATCCTGTAATTTCTTATTCTGCAACTTCTGTTATAATCTATATCTCCTTATAATTCGATATTAGTATTATTTTGCGATAGTTACTATTCTTTTAAAGAATTTGTCAATGTTATCTTTAGTATTTTTCCATGGCTTCTTTACTTTCATTATTTCTTTTCCATGCTTTGATATGCTTTTCCTTCAAGCCAACAGTCTATCGAAAACAGTCTCTCTACCTTCCAAGATAGGTGTAAGGCATGCGTACACAATATCCTTGCCAAACTCACTTATGAGATTACACTGGTATGTTATTATTGAAATTTATACGGGGGACAAAGCACTGCTTACCAAGAAAAAATATTTTTATAGTTTAAATTCAAAACCTCTCATTAAAGGTAAAGTAATCTTATTCATTCAATATTCAACATATATATCTATTGCTTGTTGTTTTTTCAATTTCTCTTCTACACTAATTTAAATACAAAGATTCTTGCTGAAGTTGTTGTCATGTGATTAGGAGATTACGGGTTTAAGCCGTAAAAACAGTCTCTGGAGAAATATAGGTTAAAGCTGCGTACAATAAATCCTTGTGGTCCGACTCTTCTTCAGACCCCTCGCATAGCGGGAATTTAGTACACCGAACTGCCTTTCCACGTCTTATAGTCAATAGATACAGAAAATTTTTACAATAGTTTGATCTGAACTTTCTATTGTATCCCAACATTTGGACAACTAGAATGTTGTACATATGTTAAATGTGATTAAATAAAAAAACGCATAGAAGGAGAAGAAAAAAATGAACTGTAAAGGGAAAAGAGAGAGTGGGAGACTTGAATTGGATGGATAAAAAATAAGGATTAAAAAGGAGGAATAATGGGCCATTCCAAGAATTTGAACTCGACCTCTCGCACCCCGCGAGAATAATACCACTAGATCAAAGATACTGAACATTTTTTTCATGAAATATTGAAAACATGTGATTTTTTCAAATTTGGGACTCTTACGAATCGTTTGGTAGTGTATAAAATAATGTTGAATAAGATGTATTAGTAATGCTGACATTAGTTATGCAAGAATTATTTTTTATCCACCATTTGGTTTGGTATATTAGAAATAACATGCATTGCATAATTTTTAAAAATAATTAGTTGTTTACAAAAAATATCCTTCATACTATGCTATGTGTGGGACTTTATGAAAAATTATGTATTTAACCATGCTTATGCATGCATTAAAATTCATTTCATTGCTAATATCATGATTTGCTAGGTATTAATTATGCATAGGATAATACCAAATAGGATGTACAACTAATGCATTAGTTATACATAAGTTGAGAAAGGATATCAAATAAGGTATTAGTAATACAAAAGATTAATGCGTGCATCCTACCAAATGACCCCTTATAATAATCATCCACACTATAAAACATATCTTAATGACTGAAAGTTGAACCGACCATTAGGAAGGAAGTTTACTACATTCTGGAAGAGAACTAAGATCTGTTGGCCATCCACGACACGCTTTTCTGCAGAACATTCATAACTAGATTATGTTACTATTCAATACGCTCACTTTTTCTAGAGAAAACCTAAATTTGTTGAGGACCTTGAAACATTTGCTTTGAAAGGAATGTTATTACGAGCGATAAAAAGAGATCATGTTTTATACTTGTCGGAAATTTGCTTTTGGTGGGAGTTGCGTCCAACCATCTTTAATGACTTAAACACTAGGGTTCCGCATGTTGGAGACTTTAATTCTTCACACGTGCATAATCTACTAAGTAAGTAGATGACCGTAGGGCCAAGGATCGTCAAATTTCGTTGAGAAATGAAAGAGATATTGGTCCACGAAGTGAGGTGTTTGAAGCATGAAAATGTGGTAAAGACCAATTCTCCCTCATCGGTGGAGGAAAGAAGATTTGTTTAGTTTATAAGTCTCAAAATTGGTTTGGGGTTTGGGACCCCAAGGGGTAACCCACGTGTTTGAAGGAGGGAGGACCTAGATGTGCTTTGGTTTGAGGCTAAGCCCACACGCGCGCCGCCGCCGCCCGCCCGTCCGATCGCGGGCTTCTTCTGATATTATCTTTTTGGACCCAAATTGCTTCATATTTACAGTTTGGTCCCTAAAGTTTCAGGTAAGTTAAATTAGGCAGAGAACTTGTGCTTTTGTTGTTGGTTTTGAAACGTTAACCTCCATTAATATACACATCAATTCAGTCATTACTTGGCTGAATAACTCTCACTAAAAGCTCTAATCCGTTGCACATCAATTCGTCATTTATTTTGGCTGAATTACTCCTCACTAATTGTCATTACTTGGCCAGTAACAGCAATTATGTGGGCAGTTGATAAGTCCCCTCCTTGCACTATATAATGAAGCCTTTGCTCAATTGTTGAGACTACACAACACACAAACGAAAAATCAGATTCTTCCTACTACTTTCCAGCATCATTTCATTACACTAAGTTCTTCAAAGTAACACTTGAGTTTCCTTTGCTCATTTGTTGAGTTGCTGCTTTATCTTGGGAGACTATTGTCCCGAACATAGAAAGGATATATACAGGGCAATCTTGCCTTAAAGACAGAATGCCATCACTCGACCCAGCAATCAGTTTCTTCTTCCAGTTTCTTGTTCCAGTTTATTGAAATTTCAAGTTGTTGTAATTTCATTTTTGTTGTAATACTTAGCAGTTACTTATTTCCGTTTACTGCACCATTGTAATCAACAATACTCACCTAGATAAACAATCAGCCAACCTCAATTACGTTCGGAGTCCTTTTTATTTAATGATTTTTTATTTAATGCTTATAGCAAGGCTAAGACGAATAAATATGAATCTAAAAATGAGGTCTTTCCCCTTACCTTAGTTAAACTGCCATGAAGTAAACACAAGAAATTAGGAAGATGAAAGAACGAAAAGCAGAAAAGGGGTTGGTCCCACCTTCATTCGGGGACTCGAACAAGGAGATCGCACAACAAGAATGTATAGTTTCCATGTCCAAGGAGCGGTATAACTTTGGTGCTGAAAACTGCAGAATAGAACATACAAATAAACCAATACACTATCATTCTCCGTGTGATGTACCAGAAAATTTCAACTTTCAAATTTCAACAAAACGAGCATAAACAGTACACCCCCTAAGACTCCGTGCGCGGCACACCCTCTTGCAAAAAGTTTCCAAGTAGCCTTTGGTCAAGAATCATGTTGGGCACCTGAAATCATATTTTTCTAAGCACAAGGTAACATAAACTCGAGAGAAGGTATGGAGATTAGTGGAGAAAGATCTAATAAGAAGATGAGCCTTGCCTTGTTCCCGAAGAACATTTTCGTGTTGTTGGCTATAGCTTCAATGAATCGCAGTTCTAGAAATTCTGGAGTAAGCTTCAGCTTGTTTGCTTCTGCTTCTTTCATTGTTCTGGAAAATCCCGATATGGTAGTTACGTAGTTAGTATGCATATTTGCACTCCTCATCAGGAGAAACTATCTCACTTTTGCCAGAGAAATTATCTACGCGATAAGTTTAGAAAATTCACCGATAGTAAGATGCATCTGCCAGGCTCTTTTCACGAGCTAGGTACATTGAATTTGCAATTTCTTCTTGCTTCCTTAAACTGTCTTTTTCCATCAACTTCTGCTCCATCTGGATCTTACTAACATGAGCATTTCTTTCAGCTTCACTAATTGCTATCTTTTTCTGTGTCTCTGCTTCCTTCTCAGCAACTCTTTGTCTCTCTACTGCAATCAAGACCTGTAACACACCATTGATGCATGGATGGGTTACCAATTAAGTTATAAATTGGTGGAAAACAAATCCTTCAGTTGGGACAAAAAGAAAAAGTAAAGTTTTTCACTTAATACCTTGGTGCGCTCCTGTTCCATGCTCTCAAAATTTCGTCTTATGCTCTCTGGGATGCTAGGTTTTGTAATACGTACACTGAGAATCTCTATACCTGGAGCATATCGTGTGCAGTCGGCCTGAAGAGCATCTTTCATTTTTTCATCGATCTGAAAATGTTTTGGCAGGCACCTCGTCAAGACTATTAACAATAATGTCAGCGAAATTAACTTCGTGAAATTTTGTTTTAGAACCCCGGAGAATGTAAGTAATCAGTCAATCCCTCGCCTTACAAGGCATATCACGGATTTTAAGCATGGAAATAGAGCATCTCTAAGTGAGGAAAGCATGACTCAGCAGGTTAAAACCAGAAACAGTACATGACAATATTACTGTGCGCATCAAACACCGCAAATACCAGATAGAAACAAAAAGGGCACAATTCATTAATGTTGACTACAGAAACTAGCAGACCATCGGTCTATAGAGGCCAAGAAGATTATTACCTGATCGAACATGTCAATATAAACTTGTTGAAGGCTGTGAGAACTGCAGAACTGATTGATCTCATGATGGATCTTGTCGTATATCCATGTATTATCATAATTGACCCCATAATTCAGCAGAGTATCATACACGTGGTCCTTCCGAAGGCGGTTAACAACCTGAAAGCACATGAAACAAATAAGATGACAATGCATTCCTGCATATAATTATAGCATAACCACAAGGCAGATAGTTTACTTCTATTTTGTCAAAGTTGATCATCACACCTCCTTTGGTTCCGCAAGGAATATCCCTCACCTGCATTTAGCACATGATCGAGAGCTATTATTCACCCTATTCTTAATTAGGGTTTATATTACTAAAAAGTCATTCTCGTTAGATACTCAGAATTTCAGAAATTTTGAGATGAAAAACCTTAAAAGATATAACAAAAGAAAGGAAATGTTACCAGATCTGTTTGAAGAGTAACTTGAATAGGTTCAAACTGGGTTATAAAGGGCAGTTTCATATGAAAACCTGCACATTCGAACATACATGTTTGATCAACAACAGAAATAAGGAGATACCCCACGAAAATGCAAATGATCATCTAGGTAAAGCACAACATATAACCTGGATCAGTTATTGTATTTAAAAGGGCACCTCCTCTCCAATAGACTCCAACATGACCTTCCGGCACTTGATGTAAAATGGATAAACTATTATTTAATGTTGACATAGAAGGAACCACGACCTGCAAATGATTTTAAGATATCCCAGTTATACCTTATCCAAAAAAAAATTAAGATGTCTCAGTGCTAATAAATCACATCCCCAACATGTAAGTCACAGTTATTATACCCAAGTCCTGTTACCAAGTTATTCAATAGCATAGATGCAAAACAGAATTGAAGATCGTTTTCTGAAGCATTTAGACTATTGCCGATGTTTTGGTGTCAAGCAATTGGCAAGAAAAAATTCAAGACAAGTATATCTAAAAACAATCAAATGACAGTTTTACCAGAAAGACGACTTTTGATTTTTTTGGGGGGACAAACACTAGAAAAGTACGACATCTAATCCTTGAACATTTAACTAAACAGAACTCCATCAAAAGTGAGAAGCATGCCAGGTGCTTAGACTAAGGTGATGTTTGGTCGGGACCAGTGAAGCCTAAGGTTATGCAGCAAATCATATCCTGTTTGCAAATGTTGTCTTAAAATACCAACTCAATCACAATCACCCTAAGGTGATATTTGGTTGGGAGTAGTGGAGAAGTACAACAACAGCTGCACCTCAGTCCCAAACAAGTTGAGGTCGGCTATATGGATCCTCACTTACCATGTTTCTCCATTTAAGTTCAGCTAGGGTCATCATCAAAGCATATAAATATGAAAGCAAAAAATAAGTTTTTAAAAAAATATATATCTATAGTAATAATAATATTAATTTCTACATTTTTAGCAGCATATAAATCGATACTAATGTCAAATACTCCTAGAAAAGTATAATGTTCAAAATCAGTGTATTAACAAGACAAACTTATTCTCAACTAGCAGATGGAAGTAGTGGAGAAATAATCTCCAAAAAAACTTAACACCATTAATACAAGATAAAAATGTCTTGTTTCACTTTTCTTTTCCATATAAAACTTCACATTGTTTTATACAATATTTGTTTACACTTTTTCCCTTTCGCCCAACTAATACTCACACAAGTTATGCAGATTTTTTTTTATTATTTTATGCCGAATACAATGTGGAATAAAAATGTAGGAATTAGCAATACATAGATTAAATTATTAAATGAATGACAAAAATGACCGTTCGACCCTCATGTAGTAGCAAATATTTTATTTTGTTAAAAGAATAAATCCATATCCTAAAATATACAAAATATAAAAAAATTTAGTACAACTAACCAAACATCTTATAATAAATAATCCCTATGTTACAATTTATGTAATATAATCCATGTAGCATACAATCCCTATATTACGATCCTTGCATTAGTAATCCCAGCATAACTTGCTTCTAAACCAAGTGACCCCTAAACGTGTGCAAAAACTTTTGATGTAATGAAGACACCTTCTATTAAGTGAATAAATCAAATCATGGAAATAAGCGTCCTACCCTCACTCCATCAGCTAGGAAACTCCTTTCCTGACTATAATCAAAGTGGCAAGGAGTAGGCTGTTAGAATAGGAATAAGATTTCATATATAGTATCCTATTAGGAAAAGGATTATAATGTAGTGTCTATAAATAGGGTTCAATGTAATCATGTAGATACAACAATTTAATAATAATATTTTCTCCTATAATTTCTCACGTGGTATCAGAGCATTGGTGAGAAACATCCGAAAATACAGTCAAACAGTCCTGCGCATAATTCCGGCGACTGTACAGTAATGTTGCGTCGTCTCTTTCTTTTTCCTTCCGTGTTTGCAAAAAAAACACTGACATCGAACTCGGAAGGCTCCGGCGACCCGATCCCAGTCAACGTCACTGAGAAATATCTACTCATGCGCGAAAAAAAGCTATTGGTCTGGCCAGCAGGTTTGCGACACGCGCCGGTGCGGCCACTTTTTCGGCAGAATTTTTTCCCCAGTCGACTCGCCTGAAGATTCCAACCAAACCCTAGCAATTTTTTCCCGTGATTCCGATCACTTTTAATTTCTCCTGCAATCAGATCTATTTTTTTTGAGAGACTGAAATTCTTGAGATTTCAGATATGTCCTTTCAGATTCTTGAGATTTTAGATCTGTCCTTTCAGATTCCAAACTACTTTTTAGATCAGATTTCAGTTATGATATGTTTAACTCCAAAAACACGTAAATTGAAAGTTCAAAATCAGAAAAGCGACCATCCCAGTCAATAAAGAATCGACGAAGAGGAGGTCAGTTTGGAAAATCTCGACCTAAGTGTAGTTATTGTAAAAGACTTGAACACACTCGTGAAGTATGTCGATCTCGACCTAAGTGTAGTTATTGTAATATGTTTGGATATGCTCGTGAAGTATGTTATTCTCTGCATGGTTGACCATCCAAGATTACTCATATTGCTCAGACAGCCACTACAGGTAATCAACGGGTTTATTTATCCGAAGAAGAATATAATGAGTACCTTCAGTATTGAGCAAGTAAACAGACATCTCCACAAACAGCTTTAGTCGCACAATCTAATACCGCTGGATCGTGGGTTGTAGACTTTAACGCTTCTGATCATATTTCTGGTGATAAAACACTTTTGTCGTATATTAATTATACACCATCTCTTCCGTAATTACTTTAGCAAATGGAATCCAAACAAAAGAAAAAGGAGTTGGACAAGCTAAACTCATATCTTCGGTCACTCTAAATTCTACTCTATGTCCCTGGTTGTCCTTTTAATCTTGCATTGGTCAGTCGTTTTACTCGTGCCTTAAATTATACCATACTATTTATTGATGATTCTTTTATTATGAAGGACCGCAATACGAGACAGACGATTGGCGTTGGATATGAATCACAAGGCCTCTACTACCTTACCTCTACTCCTAAATCCTCCATAGCAGGTCTAGTTACAGATCCTCCAGACTTAATCCATAAACGATTGGGACATCTGAGTCTGTTCAAGCTACAAAAGATGGTACCTAGTTTGTCTAGTCTGTCCAAATTAGAGTGTAAGTTGTATCAACTTGGGAAACACACTCGCACTACCTTTCCACGTAGTGCTGAGAGTCGTGCAGAGTCTATTTTTTCAATAGTTCATTCTGATATTTGGGTCCTAGTAAAGTCAGTTCACCTTTAGGATTTCGTTATTTTGTTAGTTTCATTGACGTTTTTTTCAAATGCACTTGGTTATTCGAAATGAAAGATCGTTCTGAGTTATTCTCTATATTTAAGAGTTTGTGTGTTGAAATACGAAATTAATTTGGTGTTTCTATTCGTACTTTTCGTAGTGATAATGTCTTAGAATACAAATTCTCCCAGTTTCAGCAGTTTATGACTCACCAAGAAATTATTCATCAAACATTTTGTCTGTACACCCCTCAGCAGAACGGGGTAGAAAAAAGAAGAATAGACATTTCATTGAGACTGTTCGCACTCTTCTCATTGAATCTCATGTTCTGAATGCATTTTTGGAGTGATGCAGTCCTCACAACTTGTCATTTAATTAATCGAATGCCCTCATCTTCTATTTAGAATCAGATTTCTTACTTCATAGTATATCCTCAGTCATATCTATACTCTCTTCCTCCTCGTGTTTTTGGGAGCACATATTTTGTGCATAACCTAGCTCTGGAGATAGATAAATTAGCCCCTCGCTTTCTTAAATGTGTTTTTCTTAGTTATTCTCGAATTCAAAAAGGGTATCATTGCTTCTCACCTGATCTCCGTCGATATCTTATGTTTGCCGATGTCACATTTTTTGAGTCTCAACCTTAATTTAGGTCTCCCTCTGATCATTCTGATATCTCTGAGGTCTTACCTATATCTCAGGTTTTACCTACACCGACCTTTGAGGAATCTACATTTACTTCTACATCTCCGGTCACAGTGCCACCACTTCTGACTTATCATCGTCGACCGCGTCCAGCATCAGACCCAATATCAGGTCCAGATGGTTCATGTCCTACATTAGACCCTGCACCTACTGTGGACTTGTCTCCTTCTGATCAGCCGATTGCACTTTGGAAAGGTAAACGGTCCACTCGTAATACTAATTCACATTATACGCTTTTAAGTTATCATCTCATCATTGTCATATGTGCCCATTCCTAAATCTACAAGTGAAGCCCATTCTCATCCCGGATGGCGACAGGATATGATTGACGAGATGCTTGATTTATACATGAGTGGTACTTAGGAGTTTGTTTCTCTTCCTTCAGGTAAATACACTGTTGGTTGTCGTTGGGTTTATGCAGTCAAAGTTGGTTCGGATGGTCAAATTGACCGACTTAAGGCTCGCCTTGTTACGAAAGGATATACACAGATATTTGAGCTTGATTACAGTGATATTTTCTCTCATGTGGCCAAAATAGCATTTGTCCGTCTCTTTATCAATTGGACATTAAAAATGTTTTTCTCCGTAGTGATCTTGAGGAGAAAGTTTTTATGGAGCAACCACCTGGTTTTGTTGCTCAGGGGGAGTCTAATTTATGGATGAGTGCTCTTGGAGTAGTCGGTCTAGCCCTGAACCTACGTGCCTATGACTTCGTTTCTCAGGAAATTCGCGCAGCTGAAGATCCCGAATTTGAGACTTTCTACACCAAAAATATTCTCTTAAACGAAGGTATTCGCGCTTGTGTATCGATTGCGTCGGTCACTTTATGGTTTAAAACAGTCTCCTCGAGCCTGGTTTGGTACATTCAGCAAATTAACTCAGGAGTTTGGCATGACTCGTAGTGAAGCAGATTATTCTGTGTTTTATCGACATTCTGCTCCAGATTTGAGTATTTATCTGATGGTTTATATTGACGATATCGTTATAACTGGCAATTATCTCACAATGACTAGACCTGACATTTCATTTCTTGTGAGTGTTGAAAGTCAGTTTATGGATTCTCCCTGTGATAGTCATTGGGATGCACTTGTCCGCATTTTGTGATATATTAAGTCAGCTCCAGGTAAAGGATTACTTTTCAAAGATCGAGGTCATGAGCAGATCGTTAGATATACAGATTATGCAAGATCACTCTCTGATAGACGTTCTACATCCGGATACCGTGTGTTGATAAGAAGTAATTTAGTGTCTTGGAAGAGTAAGAAATATTGTCATTGCTCGATCTAGTGCCGAATCAAAATATCGAGTAATGGTTGTAGCAACTTGTGAGCTAGTTTGGATTAAGCAGTTGCTCAAAGAACTAAAATTTGGAGAAATCCGTCAAATGAAACTTGTGTGTAATAACAAAGCGGCCCTCATATCGCATCAAATCCGGTATTTCATGAGAGGACTAAGCACATTGAAATTGACTATCACTTTGCCAGAGAAAAGATTATCTCCGAAGATATTGTTACAAAATTTGTGAAGTCGAGCGATCAGCTTGCAGATATTTTCACCAAATCTCTCACTGGTCCTCGTATTAATTACATCTGTAACAAGCTCGGTACATATGACTTGTATGCACCAGCTTGAAGGGGAGTGTTAGAATAGGAATAGGATTTCATATATAGTATCCTACTCGGAAAATGATTGTAATGTAGTGTCTATAAATAGGACTCAGTGTAATCATGTAGATACAACAATTTAATAATAATATTTTCACCCATAATTTCTCACAAGGGCCATTGCTAATTGTATCTAATGAATAACACATCTCTATGGCCATTAAGCTCCACTTTTGACTAACAATACCATAGGAAAAAGAAAGACAAGACCATAGGAAAAAAGAAAGACAATACCATAGAAGATATAGCAGGTATCGATGGATATATGACTGTTCTGATCCCAAAATATATGAAATCATATGTGACAGATATAAGGAAAAACTACCATGCCTGTATAAAGGGTTTGTGAAAAGCTGTTAACACTTAACACTCATTCTCAATGTCAAAAATAATAATTACTGAAGGAGGGAGTATCATGAACATCAGACGTAATAAACGACCATTTCTCCTTCTATAAATGAAAGTACAATCCCAAAAGAAAATTTAAGTATCAATTATTTTCTTCCAATTTTTTTTTTGAAGTGTCAATTATCTATCTATGTATTTTTACCCCACAAGAATGGTAGGCAAGTCACAAATATAAGCCAGTCTAATCTAATATATTAATAAAACGACCACTTAACCTACCAAACTATGCTAAAGTTGTTACACGACGCAGTTCAGTTATGGATTACCTTTAAAGATGTACGAAGAACATCTATGATTACATAGTTTTTTTCTACAAAGCAAGAAATTGGGGATTTTAACCAAGAACTATTACATTCTAACTATCTTTTACCATGAAACGCCCTCCGGTCTATACGATTATATTCAAAACAGGGTCGTAGATTGGATTGCACTCGAGTAGGTAATCCCATTAGAGTGAAAGGCCAATCTCCAAATATTTAATCAAGAATCACAACATTAAACGCTTCATTAAGTCTTTGGATATCAACAACACTTTTTTTCAACAATGTGTGACTTCCAACCCGTACATTTATTAGGCAACTCTATCTACCAAGGCTAAGCTGATGGGAAGAAACCACCGAACTTTTGTTCCCCTCAGTTGGAATTCGAACCCTGGTCTTCGTTCCAACTTCATCACCCGACATGCCACACCCTAGGGTGCTACACCACTAATACTTCTATAGCTCAAATATCAAACATTGTACTCTAATTTATCTTTCTTTTACCCTAAAGGGCAATTCAATCAAAACCATTACATCCCCAACAGGGCTTATAGGGGTGTTTATTGGGTGGTTCAGTTCGGTTTTTGCACTTATCAGTTATCGGTTTTTATATGTGTTTTTCGCTACCGAATCAATACAATATATGTTGATTCGGTGTGGTTTAACGGTTATCGATCAGTTATCGGTCGGGTTAATGGTTAAGTTAATACATATTCAAAATATAAGATGGTCCTTCACAGCTCAGGAAGCTGAAGATGCGTCATGTCTTGTCTGATCACCCCCCTTCTTTGGCCTACCTTTACCTCTCCTAAAACCTACTATAGTCAAACTCTAACAGCTTCTCACGAGTGCCAATAATCCAATATTCCTTTTTCGATTTGGGTTATCAATTATGGTTCGATTTTGACTATCCCTAGGGTCTTAGATTGGTTTTCACTTAAGCAGATAATCCACTTCAATTGAAAATGCCAGTATACAGCGGTCAACGCAATTATCAAACACCACTAACAGTGTTGAAGCTTTAGCATAGTGGTTGATGAAGCACCTGGTGCACAAATACAATAAATGCAATAAACCCAATCATCAAGCACTGTGGAATCCACATCTTTAAGACAGATTAATACTCCCTCCCTCCCAATTTATGTGATACTTTTTGTTTTTCGAGAGTTAATTTGACTAAATTTTGATGCTAAGTTGGATTAGATTAACTCAATATTTTAAGATTAAAATTTATATATTTAAAAATTACATAAAAAATCATTTCTCATATCAATTTGGTGAAATAATGCATTATAAAATGTTGGTCAAAGTTCATGACATTTGAAACTCGTGAGGTGAAAAGTATCACATAAAGTGGGCCAGGAATAATTGCAAAATGAAAAATAGAATCAAAATTAAGAAAATAAAACAAAAACATGAGCCGCAAATATCACAACAATACAGTCAGTCATAGGCATAGAAAATTCTAGATAATTTACAAGCATTATAGTGATATATTTTAGGGATCAAAGTTAAATCACCAATGCGAAAATGGCGATGAAGGCAACGAGCACGGTGAGAATAGGAGTGAAATCTCCGCCGCCGCCGCCATCGGCTCCGGCGACGGGCCTTGGGCGTTGCGGAACACCTTGTTGTCTCTGCTGTTGCTGTGCATCCATGGCGGGTTATTTTTGCTTTCTTAGCACTCAAAGATGTAGAATTTGTCTGTCTTAAATAAGTTTGCTTCCTTTCTCGATTAGAGCAAACGGAAAGAAGAAATTGCACGACTTGTACCTTCAATTGGGCTAGTCTTTAGTTTATGTCCTTCAAATAGGTTGGTTTTAATTTTGGGAAAATAACACATATATAGAGCCCACACAACTGTACAGTGATGTATATATAACATATATATAATATGTGGGTGGGGGTGGAAGAAGTGGATTGATGGGTTAATTTTGGCAAATTAGATGCCTCAATGAACATTCAACTTAATTTTTCCTTTTTAGCAATCGAATTTATGTATAGCGAAAACAGTCTATCTTCTCCATAAAAGTAGAGTTAAGGTCGGCGTATATTCATACATTTTTCGAATCTTACTTTGTTGATTATAATGTATATGTTGTTATTATTATTATTGAGATAAATTCTTTAACAATTGTGAGACATAACTTGTGAGATATTAATATTATGATATAAAAATATAAACTTATGCGCTATGAAAAAATAATTATTATTATGAGGGTAAATATCAAAGATCATCACAAAATAGGGGCATAAGTGCGTATTTTACACTTTTGACCCTATTTTGTGGTGGTCTTTAATTTTTCCTCCATAACAATTAATATTTTTGTAGGGCATAAATTTATATTTTAGCTCATAATATCTCATAAATTATGTCTCACATTACTTCTATTTCTAAAAGAATTTATGCTCTACTAGATATAAATTCTGTTAGGAGTGACAAAATTAAAGATCATTATTTGAAGGGTAAAAATTAAACACCAACCATTTGAAGGATAAATCGAAAGATAAAGTCTGTGCTTGGATTTGGGCGGGCTTTGACATTGGAAGTTCATTAGAGCTCTCTCACATTCGAGGATCTTTCGTGGTTGATAGAAGGAAATTTTCGAATTGGAGCCCAACAGAAGGGTGAATTTAGCTGACGTTTGGAGAATGGTAGGGTATATTTCTTTCTCTTCCCAAACATCAACATCTTTTCTATTTTTTCTTTTCTTTTTTCCACTTAAAGACTCATTTTGTTTGCACTAAGATTAAAATATCTGAATCTAAATTATTAAAACAGTTATAATATTTAAATGGGCATAATTTATTTTATTTAAATATAATAAATATGCAATTCAAATAAAAAAGTAATTAAATATTAGAAAAATATAAATTTAATAAAATAAAATTATTATTTATTTCAATTTGTGCACGTCATTTACGGTAGTGCTCTAGTTAGTGTCAATAGTTTTTGTGCGTTCTTGCCCTTTATTGTATTTCAATTAGGGCCTTTATTTACGGATAAATTCTAGTTAGTGCTAATAGTTTTTGTGCATTTCTTGTTCTTAGTTTTCATTATTGCTTACTGTTAATAGCGTTGTATTCTTGCTAACTTGTGCTTTAGTTTTCGTGTGGGTTAGCGTTAACCTTTGACTAGCATTTTTTTGCTCTAGTGTCTTTGGTGAATGATGGTAGACTAGAGTCATGTTCTCAGTCGGAGACGGAGGCGAGGGTTAGGGGATAAGTGGGGTAAGGGTGATGCTAGGTTGAGAATAGGGTCTTGGAACATTGGGACTTTAACGGGGAAGTCCATAGAGCTAGTTAAGATTCTTAAGAAGATGAGGATTTATATAGCCTATGTCCAGGAGACCAAATGGGTAGGACCAAAGGCTAAGGATGTGGACGGGTATAAGTTATGGCTCTCGGGTGGTCGAGGTATAGGAATGGGTAGGCATTTTAGTAGACAATGAGTTGAGGGATCAGGTGGTAGAGGTTAGGAGGGTCAATGACAGGATGATGGCGATTAAGTTAGTAGTTGAAGGGTTCACTATGAACATTATTAGTGCTTATGCACCGCGGGCGGGCTTGGGCGAGAAGGAGAAGAGGCGTTTTTGGGAGGATTTGGATGAGGTGGTGGGAGGTATACCACCCACTGAGAAGTTATTTGTAGGAGGAGATTTCAATGGACATATCGGGTAACTTCCAGGAGATTATGATGACGTGCATGGAGGATTTGGACTCGGGGTCAGTAATGGGAAGACAACTCACTTTTGGAGTTCGCTGGAGCTTTTGGGATGGTGATAGCCAATTCGAGGTTCCTGAAGAATGAGAAGCACTTGGTGACTTTTCGTAGTTCGATGACTAAGACTCAGATAGACTTTTTGCTCCTTAGGAAAGTTGATATCGATCTTTGTAAAGAATGTAAGGTTATTCCTAGTAAGTATCTTATAACCCGACATAAGCTTTTGGTAATGAATTTGGAGATCAAGATGGATAAGAAGAGGAGGGTTGTGGATGATAGGCTAAGAATCAAATGGGAGAGTTTGACCATGGCTAGTGCACATGAGATGGGGGAGAGGTTGATGGATATGGAGGCTTAGGGGAGTAGTGGGGAGGCGATCGGTATATGGGATAGGACGGTCAGTTGCATTCGGGAGGTAGCTAGATGAGTGTTAGGGGTCTCACGGGGTAGCCGTGGTGGGCATCGATGGGATTGATGGTGGAATGGTAAAGTTCAAGAAAAGGTGGAAGCAAAGAAATTAACGTATGCGAAATTGATAGAAAGCAAGCATGATGTGGAGAAGTAGATGAATAGGGAATTATATAAGATGATGAGGAAGGAGGCAAAACTAGCGGTTACGACGGTGAAAATGGGGACTTTTGAACGTCTGTATATGAAATTAGAGGGGGAAATGGGGATAAAAAGTTGTACAGACTAACCAAGGTGAGGGAGATGAGGACTCGTGACTTAGATCACGTGAGGTACGACAAAGTAATGGTGAAGGACACACTTATTAGATGGAGGTGACAGTCTTACTTCCATAAACTCTTGAACAAAGAAGGAGATAAAGACATTGTGAGCAATCCGGAAGGTACTGGGATTTTGGATGTTGTAGGTGTATTAAGGTTGATGAAGTTAAAGGTGTTGTTCACAGGATGCGCAGGGGACGAGCGACCATGCCGGATGAGATCCCAAAAAAATGGAGGTGGAGTACAATGATTCATTTGTACAAGAACAAATGTGACATCCAGAGTTGTAACAATTATAGGGGTAACAAACTGCTAAGCCACACTGTGAAAGTTTTAGGGAAATGGTCGTGAAGAGGAGGGTGAGAAGAGGCGTGTCTATTTCCGATAACCAATTTGGATTCATGACGGGGCATTATACTACAGAATCCATTCATCTTATTAGGATGTTAGTGGAGCAGTTTAGGGAGAGGAAAATGGACTTACATATGGTTTTCATCGACCTCGAGAAAGCATACGATAAAGTCTATAGGGAGGTTCTATGGAGATGTTTGGAGGTTAGAGGCCATGACTAGGGTACGGACAGTAGGAGGAGACTCGGAGCACTTTCTAGTGATAGTGGGGTTGCACCAGGGATCAGCTCTTAGCCCATTCTTATTTTCCTTAGTAATGGATGGACTGACGAGACAGATTCAAAGGGAGGTGTCATGGTGTATGTTATTCGCAGATGACATAGTCCTGATTGATGAGACACGCAGCGAAATGAACGCTAAGCTGGTGGTTTGGAGACAGACTCTGGAGCCTAAAGAGTTCAGGCTGAGTAGGACCAAGACAAAATACTTAGAGTGCAAGTTCAGTAATGGGAGCAACCATGAGACAGACGTGGAGGTAGGGATGGCAACGGATCGGATCTGGACCGGATCCTACTAGATCCAGATCCAGATCCATTTTTCATACCTGAATCCAGATCCATCTGATCCATAAAAATCATATCCAAATTCGGATCCATCGGATCCACCGGGTCCACGGATCGGATCTGGATCCACATGTAAAAAAATTATCTTGCTAAGAATATAACCTTGCTAAGAATTTTTTTTTAAACTAACAAACGATTTTTACTTATCTAACAGTTTACTGTGTTTTAATTTTGAAATGTTCATATGAGATATTTTGTTCGTTGTCTTGTTTTGATTGTGAGCTATTAATTGAAAATGTTGGACAATGACAATAGTTGTGGAAAATGCTGACTAGTATTTCCACAATGCAGAACTTGCATGTGCTTGGAATCTTCACAAATGAAGTGAATATAATTTTAACTACTTGTCTATGGAAATGTTAGTCATTCACTAATATAACATTGATTTTATTATCGAAGTTACATCTTTATTTTTTGGTTTTTGAGTTAACGCGAGGATAAATTAAACTTGTTTTGAGAATTAAACTTGCAAGGATATGCTTAGCAATTTTAAGAAAATAATTATAAAATTACATTCTAGGTTATGAATATATTTAATAAAAAGCGGATCCACGGGTCGGATCTGGACCGGATACGGATCTCAAATACAAGATCTAGATCCGATCCGTCAGAAATGGATCCGGGTCCGTCGGGTCCAAATTTTGAAGATCCATATCCTATAAAACAGATATGGATCCACCGGATTCAGGATCCATTGCCATCTCTACGTGGAGGTGAGGCTTGGTACTCAGGTCATTCCAAAGAAAGGAAGTTTCAAGTATCTCGGGTCTATTATCTAAGAGAATTGAGAGACTGATGACGATGTCACACATCGTATTGGTGTAGAAGGGATGAAATGGAGGCTCGTATCTGGAGTCTTATGCGATAAAAATGTGCTACCAAAATTTAAAGGAAAGTTCTATATGATGGTGGTTAGACCGACTATGTTGTATGGGGCGGAGTGTTGGCCAGTCAAGACTTTACACATACAAAAGATGAAAGTTGCGGAGATAAGGATGCTGAGATGGATATGTGAGCATACAATGAGAGATAGGATTATAAATTATGATATCTGGGAGAAAGTGTGAGTGGCCTCGATGGATGATAAGATGCGAGGTTGAGATGGTTCGGGCATGTGCAGAGGAGAGACACAGATACCCCAGTGTGGAGGTGTGAGAGGTTGGCTATGGACGGGTTCATGAGGGGTAGAGGTAGGTCGAAGAAGTATTGGGGAGAGGTGATTAGATGTGATATGGCGCAGGTGCAACTTACTGAGGGCATGGCCTTAGATAGAGGGTTCTGGAGGACACGGATTAGGGTAGAAGGGTAGTAGGTAGTTGAGCGTAGTCCTACTTATGCTTACTTACCGGTAGTTGTAGTGTTATTATTATAGCTCTGCTTAGTCTATCATACCAGTAGGCGCAATATTGTTTTAAAGTTCCCTGTCGTTTGATTTTTCCTGTTGTATGTTATTTCGTGTACTTTGTGTATCTTATTTACCTGCGTTAGTTAATGTTTCTTCTTTCAGAATGCTTTATCATGGCTTATTCGCTTTTGTTACTCTCATTTTCATACTGCTTTAAATTTCTTGTCCGAGTCTGACTGTTTCTCTTGCTTTTGCTTTTGCTTTTGCTTTTGCTTTTGCTTTTGCTTTTGCTTTTGCTTTTGCTTTTGCTTTTGCTTTTGCTTTTGCTTTTGCTTTTGCTTTTGCTTTTGCTTTTGCTTTTGCTTTTGCTTTTGCTTTTGCTTTTGCTTTTGCTTTTGCTTTTGCTTATGCTTTTTCTTGAGTCGGGGGTCTTTCGGAAATAACATCTCTACTTACCAAGGTAGAGGTAAGGTTTACATACCCTCTACCCTCATCAAACCTCACGTTGTGAAATTTTACTAGGTATGTTATTGTTGTTATTATTGTAAAATTATTATTTGATAAAAAAACATTTAAGTTCTCTAGTGATGGTGGATATGGTTTATAGTGGCGGCGGTAGTGATAGTTATGATGGTGGAGGTAGTTGATGTTGTAACTAGCGTGATGGCAGCGGTTGGTAGTGGCAAACTTCAAATTGATAACTTAAATGTTCTTCACAGGTCATCTCCTTTGTCTTGAGCTTTAAGTAGCTCATAAACTCATTCCACGAAGGAGGTAACTTTTTAATCAGTGATGCAACCAAAAACTGCTCGTTTGGTTTCATACCTTCCAATTCCAGGTGATGAAGAATCATTTGGAATTCATGGACTTAGGACATCACTGTATTACTATCCAACATTTGAAATTTCAGAAATTTTCAAATGATGAATTTCTTAGTACCTGCATCTTGTGTGTTGTACTTCTTTTACAGTTTATCCCACAACTCTTTGGCAGTGCCAACGGTGCAATACACCGTGTAGAGAGGGTCTGACAAGCAGTTCAATATGTAATTCTTACACATGAAATCACTATGACTCCATGTATCAAGAACCATCTTCATGCCATTAATGACATGGATACCTAGGCCCCCTTCACCCGTTTCAGAAGGTGAAGGGTTCATTTCATCTCCAGCTTGTGGAGGATCTTCTGTTAGGAAACGTGTCATTCCCATAACAGTCAGACAGAAGAGCATATTATGTTGCCATCTTTTGAAGTTTGACCCCATGAACTTTTCAGGACGTTCGTGGTGAAATCCAGCGGGTGGAGGAGCGGTTGGTACTTGTTCCCCCCTCTAGTTTGTGCAAACTTCAAATCACATATATCTTTGTGAATAAGTTCTAAAGGAGCGGTATTTCTTTCGACAGATCAAAAAGGAAGCTTTGTGAGTTTTGCCTCTACGCACACCTCACACTTTTGTTGAGGGTTTACGTCGATAGACGACAACAACGCCAACTTTACCAACCTTTGGATGGACTTGTAGTTGACATATCCTAATCTATGCTGCCATAAATTAGAGGACTCAAGCAAGTAAGATGAAAAAGCTTTAATATTATTGCTTTTACGTAATACATACATGGTGTTCACTTTGAAGAGGCCTTCACAGACGAATCCTCTTCCCATAAACGTTCCATTCTTAGTGACTACAAATTTATTGGACTCAAACACTAGCCTAAAACCAGCATTAACCAATAAAGGACCTGAAATTAAATTTCTTGTAATCTCAGGAACATGCATCACTTCCTTCAGAGTGAGCTCATTTCCAGAAGTCATCGTCATGACTACCTTTCCTACCCCCAGTACGTCAGAGGAAGCGTTGTTGCCCATGAACAACTTCTTGTTTGTTACCGGTGTATAGGTGGATAAGGCATCTCTGTTGGAACAGATGTGTCTTGTAGCACCTGTGTCCATCCACCATTGCATAGGATTCTCAACCAGGTTTGCTTCTAGCACCACCGCTTAGAACTCCTCAATCATGTCGTCCAGAAACTGGTCTTTGACGACATTAACATGTGCATTGCCCTTAGCCTTGGCCTTCTCTTGTTGCTGAGTCTTGAGCTTGCAGCAGTCCTTGATCATATGACCACGTTTCCCACAGTGGTGACAGTTTCCTTTGAACTTCTCCGTTGCTTGGGTCTTGCCGTCTTTCTGGAACTTCCGCTTCTTGCTTGGGTTCCCTTTGGCCTCAATCAGATTTGCCTTTGCCTCAGCGGGTTGTTTACCCCTAGGCAAGGCCTTCTTATTATCTTCCTGAATTTGGAGTTTGATAATAAGTTCTTCAAAGGTCATCTCCTTTGTCTTGAGCTTTAAGTAGCTCATAAACTCATTCCACGAATGAGGTAACTTTTCAATCAGTGATGCAACCAAAAACTGCTCGTTTGGTTTCATACCTTCCAATTCCAGGTGATGAAGAATCATTTGGAATTCATGGACTTAGGACATCACTGTATTACTATCCAACATTTGAAATTTCAGAAATTTTCCAACGATGAATTTCTTAGTACCTGCATCTTGTGTGTTGTACTTCTTTTACAGTTTATCCCACAACTCTTTGGCAGTGCCAACGGTGCAATACACCGTGTAGAGAGGGTCTGACAAGCAGTTAAATATGTAATTCTTACACATGAAATCACTATGACTCCATGTATCAAGAACCATCTTCATGCCATTAATGACATGGATACCTAGGCCCCCTTCACTCGTTTCAGAAGGTGAAGGGTTCATTTTATCTCCAGCTTGTGGAGGATCTTCTTTTAGGAAACGTGTCATTCCCATAACAGTCAGACAGAAGAGCATATTATGTTACCATCTTTTGAAGTTTGACCCCATGAACTTTTCAGGACGTTCGTGGTGAAATCCAACGGGTGGAGGAGCGGCAACATTCCCTTGAGTGGCAGCAAAGGCGTTGGATGAGCCTGAGCAACCAGAAAGGCATTAGGAGTGCCTTGAGCAGTGGGGAAGGCAGAGGGATTGCCTTGAGCAACAGAAGCAGAATCAGAAGCAGTTTGATTTACGCCAGTCATCTTTCTAACTTAGTTACTTACAACAAAATCTTGTCTTAAAATTGTTGGGATATAATTGTTGTAGAGAACGAGAAGTAAGTAACTATTACAATAATAGAAAGGAAAAACAAACTATTACAATAAAACTGGAAAATAAAACCTTAACAAACTGCTTGTGAGATTTGCTGAGTCGAGTGATGGCACTCTGTCTTTAAGACAAGATTGCCCCGTATATCTCCTTTTACGGTGTTGAGCAATAGTCTCTCAAGATACAACAACAACTTTAACAAGTGAGCAAAGGAGACTCAAGTGTTACTCTTGAAGAACTTTGAGTATAGTGACTTTGCTAGAGAGGAAGAATTCTGAAAATCTGGAGTATTTTCTAAGTGTTGAGTTTTTTTTTCAATTGAGCAAAAGACCTCAATTTATAGTGTAAGTAGAAGACCCCTCACCTAGCCAACTAATGGCCTTCAATAGCCATGTAATTGCACTTGAATGAGGGGTTACATTCAACCAAATAATGGCTGAATTCATGTGACAAGTAATGGAGAATCAATGCTCCAAAACCAGCCTAAACGTCAAATTTTTCCAACTTCCCGTCGCAGCAATCTGCCTCCGAAGCGCCGCGGCGCTGTGATACAGCGTCGCGGCTCCAGTAGCTGACCAGCCATTTTGCGCCGCCACGGCTCCAGTAGCTGACCAGCCATTTTGCGCCGCCACGGCTCCAGTAGCTGACCAGCCATTTTGCGTCGCGGCTCCGACGGTTGTGGTGCCGCGGCCCTTCACGGCTCCGCGGCGATTTCCGACTCGTTTCATCTTACACTTCTTCCTTCCTTTACCAACGTGGAATACTTTGTCATTTGGCCAGTAACCGTCCATAATTCTATGTTTCAAACGTATTACATACGTACCAATATCTCTTTCACTAATGAAATTTGCGATACTTGGCACTACGTGTGCACGTGTGTGGAAACGATGTTTCCGACGTACGGGCCCAATTGTTCGGGTCATAAATTAATGGGATATACTTAATTCAACATTTAGTAAATTTCGAACATATTATTGTTGTTAATATTTTTAATCTTTTAATTTGTATATATACTTTTTTCGGGTCAAAAGTAATATATGAATTGCACTACTGTGATTGCGTAGCTATATCTACTTATAGTTGCCATTTTGCAACAGTAGCTTATGGCTGCAAATGCAATTACACAAGTCCATACAAACATAAGCTTAAAAAACCTATTTCAATGTCTTTGTTAAAGTTGCCATATCTTTTCTATCAAATACTATAAAGCAAGTTTAATATGCATAAATATGGTATAATTGCCTACCAAAAAGATGGTCCTTTTATTGCCTAAAAAAGCTATTCTAAATTTTATGAGACACGATGTAAGAGTTGTATAGAGAAATGTTGGATGATTTCTTTCTTCTAGGTGGGCATAAGAAAGTCGTAGAATGCATAATTCGCTTTAGGACGGGGAATTTTTTTTTGTGATAGTAATTATGAATGAGCAAATAAGTGATATTGATTTTTTTATTTCTTACCCGGTGTCTGGTACCCGTATTGGAGCCCGATTATATTTGGATTCGCTCTGCGTAGATTCTATTCGGAGGAAGCGCTATCTACCAATTATTTTTTCATATCTAAGACTCGAACACGAGACCTCTAATTAAGTCACACTGAAAATTACCTTTGCTTTGTTTGTTTTACCAACAACAACAATAAATAAAGCAAGTTTAATGGGCATTATTATGGTATAATTGCCTACCAGAAATATGGTAATTTCATTGCCTGAAAAAATTAATCAGAATTATGGAGAAACGATAGATACTCTATAAATAGAGTATATATCATGGTTAAGTGAGCATGATTAGGGTGGTCAACTAAACATAAGAAGAATTAATACGGGTGTCCAACGGGGCGGGTCCCGGCGGGATGGGACCCGGCTGGACGGGGGAGGGTCGGGACTCGGGCTCCGGCGGGCCGGGATAGGTGGGACAGGAAGAGGTCCCGTCCCACATCCCGCCGGAACGGGTCGGGTTGGGACTCAAATTTTTTTTTTGTCGCTTAATTTTAAAAAATAATATATACAAACACTTCAATAATTGAAGAAGATTGCGTAATAAAAACATCCCTAGACTGTTTTTGTGCCTCTTATATTATTTAATAGAAATAGAAATATGATTTTTTTTGTAATACAATTTCAAAATTGCAACTTTGTGGTGTTGTTCAAAATTTGCAAATGACATAGTAAAATTGCAATTAAAAAAATTACATATTCAACCATACTTTTTCGAATTTCCTCACAATGTCTTGAGGATCTTCTGTTGGAATTGGAATTTGTTTGTCAAATTATTCAACGTCGCTTCCTGCACACTCGGACAAGATTTCATTGTAGTTGTAGTCTTCTTCTTCGTTGGTCTCCGGTTGACCGCACCTTCTACGCTCCGCACGAATCCAGTGAATAGAACTGCAATCTCCAATGTGTCTCTCGCCAATGAATGTATGTGCTCTCCAGTTTGAAATCTTCCCGCAGAAAAAGCGCTTTCAGACGCTGTTGATGACGCTTAAATGTTCAACACATCTCGGGCCATCTTTGTTAGTGTCGAAAATGTATTCTCATTCTGCCTCCAGTATTTCAGCAAGTCTTTTTGTCCTTCATCATTGACAATTAATTTGTACGGTACAACACCCTCCAAAACATAAACATCAAATTCTAAGGCCTTGAATACTAGCAGCAGAAACCGCATGTTTTTTATAAGGTTGAAGCGAAGTAGTAGAAGATGGTACAGAAGCCGGTTGATTATTTGCACTTTGTTGTTGGTAATACATATATACTTGTTTGCATTCGGTGTGTATGCTAGACGTAACTTCTTCTTTAGTTGGTTCTTCAGTTGGGTCTGTTGGAAGTACTTCTATACAATCATAAATCGTTTCTACAAGTGTTTTACAACCGTCTACTTTAATAGTTGGATTTAATACAGCACCAACAATATAAATAGTGGGGATCGGAAAAAAGTATTTTTTTGATTTTTTAAACATTTTTTCAATAGATGCCTTATAAGTTGGTTTTTGGACATATTCACTAAGTAACAAAAATATTAGTGTTATATAAAATAACATATTTGAAATAGTAGGATAATAAATACCGAAAAATTCTTTAGTAGCTTGATAAAATTTCTCTAAAAATCCATTAAGTTCTAGAAAAAATTCCAATCATTATCTACTAGCATATTCCTTGGACTTTTATTATGGCGTTAAATAATAAAGTAATAGGTTGTCTATAATCGTAAGCAACAAGTAGTTGCTCATACAGAGAATTCCATCTAGTCGAAACTTCTTCTGGATTTTTCTATAAGGTAATCCACAATCATGACATGTTTTTTATACTCTTTGCGTCTTTGTATTTTTTTACCTTTAAAAATAAAGTTTATAGCAAATTGTATTTTATCAAGAATGTTTTCAAAAAGTTTTAGGTCATTCTTTACAACTAAGTTATAAATATGGCACGCAAATCTTATATGAAAATGATCAGGAAAAGATGGAGTTAATCTAAGTTTTAAAAGTTTTATTGCATAATCATTAGAAGAAACATTATCTAATGTAATAGTCATAATTTTATTAATTATTCCATAGTAATCACAAATTTCTTGAATATTTTCTGCAATAAAACTTACAGTGTGCCTATCATCTATATATCTATATGCTAAAATACGTTTTTGCATAGACCAATTTTGATCTATCCAATGACATGTTACCGTTAAATAATCATTACCGTTAGTACTACGACCTATGTCAGAAGTGATAACCACTTTGCCATTAAAATGATACAGTGCATAACGTAAATATTGTTGATATTCACTTGCAAATTTAAAAACATCTCTTCTAACAGTTGATCTAGGAAAATCATTAAAAGCAGGATTATATGTTTCTCGAATGTAATGAATAAAACCATGAGATGAAGGAAATGAAAAAGGCAAACCCTCCACCGCAATTAATTTTGTCATATTTTCCCTATCTTTGTTTTTTTTAATCATATTTAGGACCAAAACTTCCTCCCATCGTCAGGTTAATTTGACCATGTACTAGGTCGGGGACACTATGTGAACCTTGTCCCGACTTAGATGGCATTGGCACACCCGATTTTTAGCATGATATTGATTCCACCTAGCTGTGTGCTCGCCTTGTACACGTCTCAATAAACCTCCCGTCTCACCTTGACCTTTTTCCGATTTTAAATTTATAAACATTTTTACAAATTTTGCATCTAGCTAGTTGATTCTCTTGGTCCCTATCAAAAAAATGTCATGCATCTAATTTTAATTTTCGTTTGTGGGGGCTTGATTCATACTAGGGGGAATATGAGGCATTTCAGTTTCTGGCTGAGACTCAGTCTGAGCCTGAGGTTGAGGTGCACTAGTGGGTGTGTCATCTATATTATCGTCTAAATTAAAGTCTGATTCATTTACTTCATCTACTTCATCATATAATGGTATATCATTAAAAAAAGCAGTTTCATCAATATGACTGAAATCAATCAAATCATCGGGACTAGGAATATGATTATTAAAAGTACTCTTACCCTTGTTGCCCCTACTAGAAGAAGCACCCGTACCCTTACTCATAATCATGCGTTTCAATCATTCCATTATAATTATATAAATAAATAATTAAAGTGAATAAAATTAAGTGTGATAATTAAAATTAAGTAACAATAATAATTTAAAGAAGGAACGAAGGTACCAAACGCCGACGTGTAATCGAGGTTGAAAATTGAAACTTTGCTCGATGGATGATCTTCAAGCTAGTTGTCAGCTTCACTCCCAAATTTTTTAACTTTGATATAATATTTAATAGTAGGAAGATTTGTAGAACTGTAAAGAGATTAGAGAGACAGTCGGAAGATTTGTGAGAAAAATGAAGAGGAAAATGAGTTATTTATAGTAGAGAAATAATGTTAAAGTGTAAATATATTAACTTAGGGGTTAAAAATAAATATTAAGGGGTAGGGGGGTTTTATGGGGTGGGGGGAAAATGACCGTTATAGCCATTGCACAACGGCCAAAATCAAAATTTGGCCGTTGTTGCAATGATTATTTTTGCAAAGGGGGACGGGTCGGGATCGGGACGGAGCGGGGGGACGGGATAGGGATGGGGCGGGGCGGGATCGGGACTGGGGACGAACCCAGGCCTCGTCCCGAGTTCGAACCCCGATAATTTTTTAAAAATTTTGGGGGATCGGGACGGGAGGGGTATCTGGACGGGCCGAGTTGGGATCGGACCAACTTGGCCCACTGGACATTATAGACATAAGTCATTTGTTTTAGAGAATAGGAGTGACTTTTTTGTGATAGTAATTATAAATGAACAAACAGAAGACGACAAATCATCAATTAAGCAAGACTATATGGATGTTTTATTTTCAAAAGATATAAAAAAAAAGGTAAAAGTAATTCTCAACGTCCTTTCGAGAATTCTTAAAACTATAGGAGGCAGGATTGATAATATAATAAGTAAATATATTAATATTATTTTGTTTGAAAAGTAATGTTGGGTAATAAAAAATGACAAAGGACATCGAGAGCCCTTAAACTTTCCCGACCTCTCTCCAAATAATTGTTTTAGATTGATTCAAAGTATAAAGAATGAACGTATACAAAATATTTATTTTTAAGAAGTCTATAATAGCAGCTCCATATAACAAAACTCTCTATAATCAGGACGAATTTGTATATTAATTTTGGACGCGTGAATCTATGGTCTCTTCGTAAAATTAGATATTTTATATATTTTATAAAATTGGTATAATATTATCTGCTGGCTCCATACTATAAGAAGGATAAATGGTTCACTTGATTGAAGATTGAGTTATTTATCTTGATGATTAGAGGGGTCAATTCCCACTTAATACATTTGCTCGTTCTTTTTTTTTTTAGTAGTGCACACATTTCTAGAAATCCTAGATTCGCCACCGTCTATGACAACCAAGTTTTTCTCGAAATCGATTTTTTATTATGTTTTACCTCGATAATCTGTAACAATTTTTTACCTATAACAACAACAACATCTTTATAACAACACTCTTTATAAAATTGCTCCTTTATAATAACTTTTTTTTGGTAATATAATGATTAATCTTTATAGAAATAAATTCTCTAAGATTACTAATAATAGGTCTAGAAATATTTACACTATTTATGATAAAGACTATAATATGAACATATATTCCATCATTAAAAAAATTGTTATATAAAATTTTATTAAGCTTAAGATTTGACAATTAAAAATAAAAAAATTAGATTTTATGCATCTTTTTTGTCAACTATTATGTGTGAATGAGATGTATAATAATCATTTGCTATAAGATCCAAAAAAAAATGACCCAACAATATTGTTACAGAGAGAACTGTGTATGCATTATATTTGAGTTCCTCTCACTCTATCACTCTGCTTTTGATTTCAATTTCATAGATAATGCTTTTAAGTTTGATTGCCTTAACTAAATTATTGCCATGAGCAATTTTAACTTTTTCAAAACTTGTATTTTGTTAATCGGAATTATTTCATTATTGAAGTTACAAACTATATATTTATTTACTTTTTGTACTCCATAAACACAAATTTTAATTGTTATCTGAGTGAATCCAATAGCATAGATTCAAAAAAAAAAAAACAATAATTACAACAAAGCTCTCAACCTTCTAACGTGAATGATTTTCTCGCTGTTCTCTAAAAATGCTTAATGTTGGCTATGTTAGCTTTTTCGTCCATTTATATTTTTATCGTTAGCAAATTAGTTGATTGTCCTTGTCATTAACGAAGTTATAACTTGAAATGTGCGAATTGCATATGCTCAAATTCTTGGAGAAAAAAATATCAAAATTTACCTCTCATTTTTTTTTAATTTAAGATTACTTTTAGATTAAAACTGCTTCAATGAGACTCTTAGTTATAAGTAGACTAATAATTTAGGAGTGTCAAAATTAGTTCATTAAAACATGACCCGTCCATTTGGTAACTCACCCGTTAGTCATCAAATACACATTTGGTAACTTATTTTAACATAATGAAATTTAACCCGAACCGTCCATTTTGACACCCTTGCACCGCTAAATGGAAAACGTGACTGAAATGTATGTAATGGCCACATTGCTTAATCCGTCGTATTCATTGTTATGCAAATGTAAAAATCCAATATTGCAATTTGCAAGTATTGAATACTAACCAGTGCCACAGTGCAGGGCTGAGAGAGACAACAACAATATGCTAACTGCTCTCTCAGCCGTAGTCGGTGGTGCTACTCCACCAACACTTGTTGTTGGACCAAATGTAAAATGTTCGAATTATTCGAGGCGTTTAAGGATATGGGCAGGTGAATTTCCGGATTTTATTCCTAAACAAGTCGAGAATATCAAAGACCCTTATGCTAGAAAGTTAGCTTCAAGAATTGAGAGATTACCTGTAAGCTTTTCATTTCTTTGTTACTTTCGAAATGTGTTACCATTTTTGGAATGATTTTTTTGTATCTTTTCTTTATGTGCATGAAGCATTGGGAATCAAATGGGGCAAAATGTGTACTTCTTTGTGTAATGGGTATGTGCTGATTAGTGAAAAAAATGTTCTTTTGGACTAATATCAATAAATAGGTAGCAAATTTGCAGCATTTGGTGGTCTAGTGTCTAAAATAAGTAGTTTAAGACTTGCATCATGCATGCAGGATCTTATGGTGGTTAGATGGGCTATTTTGATTTTTTTGATACTGCTAGTGCACCAAACCAGCTTGTACACATCTCCATTATTACATTGGTTACTTGCTACCTCTCACCAGCACGGATACGGAGGCAGATGGGCTATTTTGATTTCTTTAGTTGGGGTCGTTAAATATTGGATCAAAATTTCAAAGTACAACAAGAACCTTTTTTTTTTTTTGTAAATATGCTGTTAAGTAACTGTTTACTCTCTACATCCCAATTTATATGAAGGTATTTGATGGACCGGATGTCCTGAAATTTAAGATGATTGGATTTAAAATGTGTTCTATGGAAATAGTGAAAGAAACTGTTTAAGTAATGATTGAAAAATTATTTTGATAGAGGAAAAGTTTAGAGTTTGAATAGTTTAATGAAACTTTATTTCTTGGAAGTTGTGAAAAATTTACAGAAATAACATAGTGTCAAACATTTTGGAATATCCTAAACTGGAAGGAGTGTCATATTCATATATTAGGAAGACGGGAATACTTTCTGTTTAGTCATGGTTGTTTAGGAACAATCTATAACAGAGGCACATACAGGATTTTAAGACAGGTACTGAATACTACTGCACATGCTAGTGTGACAATGCATGTGGACTTAATATAAATATCTGTTGTTAAACTCTTTTCATATATATCAGTATCACACATACACACGCACACCTAGCTGAATGCAGCGGGTGTGGATGTAACCACTGCAGTAGTATACCTGCTGCGATGGAGGTGTCCACCCATGATCCACAACTTAATCAGTCTTCTTGTATGGAGTATGCTTTTTCCTTTTAATCCTAAACTCAGATATCTGAATATCTTGCCTCTCCTGTTTTGTACTGAATCCGCCATTCTCTTCCTTTATAAAGTTCTTGTCACTGCCTGGATGGTTCATTTAGGTGAATTTTTTGAAGAGTTGTGTCATGAGTAGTTGTGTGAAGCCAAAAGAGCAGAAAGAGGCCAATCCAATTGTGCTTCTCCATGGTTTTGATAGGTATACCTCGTGCTAAGCTAAGAGTATTGATCGCTTTCTCTTGTTGTGCTCCTGCTGTTCATTATATCTCATTGTTCAGCACATGTTTAGAGTGGAGGTACACACTTCCATTTCTCGAGGAGGCTGGGTTGGAGACATGGGCAGTTGATATCCTTGGATGGGGTTTCTCTGATTTAGGTATATTGTCTTATTCTTGCTCTTTCTCCATTTTCATTCTTCAGAATTTTTTTGTAAACGAAGACTGAAGACTTACTCATTGTTCGTATCTTTTTGTTTCCTGTGATATTTAAGAAAGGCTTCCATCGTGTGATGTAGCTTCCAAGCGTGATCATCTTTACCAGGTACCTTCTGATTTTCTGAAATATATGTTCTAATCCAGTGATACAAACTTGAAAGGTTGGAATTAGTCCCTTTTATTGCACATTCTAATAAATGTAAAGCAGCATATATAGGTACAAAATTAAGTTAAAAGTCACATTCAAATTAGTTCCTAGTAGTGTAGGGTAATACTTAATATGCAGGGGAAGGTACCACAATTACACTATTGTCTAATTTTATCTGTACACATTAACAAGGGCAATACTAATCAGGTGAATGTGACTGCTGAAAGGCCATGTAGATGAATTACTCGGATATTGAATTTCTGAAAGAATTTTCTGTTTACTTGTTTTCGGATTTTTCAGTCTCGTTTTTCTTTCAGCTGTGGTCTACCTACATCAAGAGGCCAATGGTACTTGTCGGACCGAGTCTTGGATCTGCTGTTGCTATTGACTTCTCTGTCAACTATCCAGAAGCTGTAAGTACATTAAATAACTGTGAATCCGTATCCAGATTTTACAGATTAGTTTCTAGTATGAAGGAGGAATCATTGTATGGCTAACTCCGAAGTACTTTTACTTTATAGGTGGATAGACTGGTCTTAATCGATGCAAGTGTTTATGCGGAAGGTACAGGAAACCTCGCAACCTTACCCAAGGCAGTAGCTTATGCTGGGGTGAGTTCCCTGCTAGTCCTCTTAAAATAAAGAGATACATTCTACTCCGATTTGACCATTTGATGTAACTGAAAATCTATATAACTTGGTTTATGATCAGCTTTGAATAAAAAGGACAAAAGCTTTTTACCTAATCGTTAATGATGATTGAATCAACTTAATTGATCCAAGATTAGCACCCCTTGTAACCTGATGCTATTTTAAGTTTGATCTTTCCGTTAATCCTGAAAAACTCGAAATAAAGAAAGAACTCGTTCTGATACATGGTATCTACTACTCGAATGGAAATATTCATATCCAAATCGTAGATATAACATTTTTCTCAAATATGCTTACAGCATTCTTCGAGTATCTTCCATCTATGATTTCTTTTTGTTTTCATTATCTTGACAAAAACCTGTTGCAGGTCTACTTGTTGAAAAGCAGACCACTTCGTTTATATGCAACATCATTGGTTTTCAATGGCTTACCATTAAGCACATGTATAGACTGGACTAACGTAAGTTTTGACCCTCTGATCTTTAAGAAACCTGAAACCGTGGAGCTCAGATTTTCAAAATGTGCATCTGCACTATTTGTCTTATCAGACCTTTTGATTACATGCTTTTCTATCCAGATAGGTCGTCTACATTGTTTATTACCTTGGTGGGAGGATGCAACAGTGAATTTCATGATCAGCGGAGGTTACAATGTCATTGATCAGATAAAACATGTATGTTGAAATTTACCAAATAATCTTAAGTGCTTGCTAGATACACATTCCTGTTGCCACCTTTATTACTTTCTTTTGTCATGACTATGGTATCATGTAACATTGAACAATGTTGGAGTCTATATACAGAAACTCATGCCAAATGGTTAATTTTGCAAACTTCTCTTGAAATTGCAAGCTTATTAGTTGTAGACATCACCAATATTATTGGTTTGGTAAGTAAATTAGACCAGAGTTACAGTGAATCTCCAGGGCCTTCATAATTTTCTGTGGGACCAATCTAGTAGATCTTGTGGCTGATTGCTTCTGCTTCAATAGCATTGCGAGTGTTTCATCTAGCTGTAGCTCCATTTTCTATGTTATCTACTCGTTTTCTTTTTGTCCTGTGGAAAATTCTTCAGCATTCTCATGCTAGGTGTTCTGTCATACAGGTCAAGCACAAAACACTAATAATATGGGGTGAAGATGATCAGATTATTGACTACAAGCTTGGAGTGGTACGTTTCTTTCAAACTTTGGAACAATATAAACCTGCTAGCTCCTACTAGCCAAATATGCAGTACATGGAGCAACTGAAGTGTCCATTTGACTTTTATGTGCTCAGAGATTACATTGTGAACTTCCAAATGCGACTCTACGCCAAATACCAAATTGTGGCCACATTCCTCATGTGGAGAAGCCTGATGTTGTCTCCAGGTTGATTGTGGAATTTGTCCAGTCTGATCAATCACAAAGGGCGAAACCTGACTCTGTCTTCACCGTTTATATTCCTGTGATTAGTGGTACTTGTACAAGCAGATATTTAGCATATCCCGTATATGGAGATCTGACTTCCTGATTCAACATAGTGATGAGGTTAGTTTGCTAGCTTCAATGGTGAACTATGATTTCATTCTTTGAGCAAAGTCGGCAACATTACCAACGTATCGAAGGTGCTTTGGCATCCGGTACAAAGTGTAATAAACTGAACACTCAAGCAATCAGCTAAATACTTTAGCATTGTGGTACATAGTTCTTTCAGTTTTACTTGGATACACAGATCTAGAGTTTATGGCCGGTGAATCATAGTTTGGAGCAGTGCAGCATGGGTGGACAGAGTTACTCGATACCTCTACTGGTGGAAGGTAGCAGGTACCTGGTGGAATAGTCAAGGGGCGTGCAAGTTGACCCAGGCGCCACAGTTTGTTAAAAAATAGCTTGAGACAGTGCTGAACTTTTGTTGTGTAATATATCTTGAATTATGTAACTCTTATATATCAGAGCTTCAAGCTGGGAATCATGGTAGTTTCAGCAATTAGAATAATATAGATTGAGGATGAGAAACTACAATATCTCAGTTAAGGCATATTGTTATTATGCTGAATGATATATGTTGCTAGTATTTTTCATCTCGTTTAGGAAGAAGCTTTTCTCCACTAGTGGTTGCTTGGGCTCCTAAGATATACATGTTTTCTGACGATTTCTAATTTTTCTTGAGTTCTGTTTCTTCTAAGTTTGTTATGCGAGAGAGGCAAAGAGTTGGTGATGCTAATCCCTTTATGTCAATGTTACTAGTGGCGGAACCAGAGATTAACAAATCATAATTGAAATTTGAATCTATGACCTGTTCTAAATAATATTTGAACATCTTTTAGGATTCAACAGTTATATATATAAAAAAATTCGCAAAGGGGATCTAATTAAACCCCTTCCTTTGAACTTATTTGATTACTAATGTGGTTGACGCATAAATTTACAAAGTGTGAATACATTATTGTTCAAAACATTTTTGCATTAGTTTTATCAAATATGAAATATGTATTTCCAGATATAATGCTCTAGTTATAACTTTAATTACACTGTCATGAAATTAAATCCCCAAATCATTGGCCATTAAGAAGTATATTTCTAATGTGAAAAAAGAAAAAAGAAAAATTTGAAACGCAGATACGGCCACATGTGTGAATATTATCTCGTTATCGTAATGCCATGGCCATTCTTCTTCTTTCCATGTCTTGTTTGTATGAGTAGCAGAAAGTCCAGTGCCACCGTGCAAAGCTGAGTGACCAAAAGAATATGCTAATTGCTCTCTCAGCCGTAGTCGGTGGTGCTACTCCACCAACACTTGTTGTTGGACCAAATGTAAAATGTTCGAGGCGTTTAAGGATAAGGGCAGGTGAATTTCCGGATTTTATTCCTAAACAAGTTGAGGATATCAAAGACACTTATGCTAGAAAGCTCGCTTCAAGAATTGAGAGACTACCTGTAAGCTTTTCATTTCTTTGTTACTCTCAAAATTTGCTACTATCTTTTTGGGATAATTTTTAGATGTTTTTCTATATGGTATTTCCATTTTGGTTGTTCAGGAACCAAGGATTAGTCTTTCAAAGTGCATAATGGTATGAAATGGGTTCTAATCTTATGAGTGAAATTATGTTTCTTTGGACATAGGTACCAAATTTGCAAATTTAGTGCTTTAGAAACTAAATTCAGTGGTACAACAATTGCATCATTCATACAGGTTCTTATGGTAGCTATATAGGGGTTATTTACTTATTTTTGTGTCTCTGCATGTGGTTTAGATATGGATTAGATTACAAAGAACAAGAGAGCACCCCCCCCCCCCCTTCCCATTTTTTTAATCTTCTTCAGTAATACTCCCTCCGTCCCAAATTAACATTACTTTAGTTCAAAAAAATTGTCACTTTAGGAATTCAAAACTAAAGTTGGCAATTGTTTCCAACAATTATACCTTGGCATAGTATTTAAGAAGAAGAAATCAAACTACTTTTATTGAATAGGGATAACTTAGTAAATTGTACCTTATATTTATTGCTTTTCTTAATGGGCGTGAAAAGAGCTAAAACGATAGGCAAAATGAGATGGATGGTGTAATTGTTTACTCTCGCCGTCTCATTTTATATGACGGTATTTGATTGGACCTAGAATTTTAAGATGCTAATTTGACCTCAATATTCTTTTGGCGATAGTGCAAGAAAGTAACGGAGTAATGGTTAAAAAGTTAATCTGATAGAGATAACATCCCAGTCTAAATTTTGGATAGTTTAATGAACTTTATTTCTTGAAAGCCGCGAAAGCAGTATAGAAGTGATATGGTGTCAAACATTTCAGGACATCCCAAAATGGAATGGGTATCATATATCGGGAAGCAGGGAATATGTTTTATTAAATTGTGAGTGTTTAGGTACAACCTACAGTAGAGGCGGATCCACGATTTTAAGACTTTGGGTGCTGACTACTACTGGACACACTACTTTATGACAATGCGTGCGGACTTAATATGAATATACATTTTAAAATATTTTCGTGTACACACTCACTCGGAACCGAATGCAGCGGGCGTGGGTGCACTCGTTGCAGTAGTGCACTCGCTGCAATCGATGTATCCACCCATCATATGCAACTTAAGCATCTTCTTGTATGTGTGTTTTCCTTCTTATTATCCTAATAAAGTCACATATCTAGATATTTTGCTCTGAATTGAATTAATCATTCTCTTTCTTTATAAAGTTCTGGTTACTTCTTTTGTTTGATGGTCCAGCTTCATTGCTGGTTCATTTTAGGTAAACTTGTCGAAGGGTTGTGTCATGAGTAGTTGTGTGAAGCCAAAAGAGCAGAAAGAGGGCAATCCAGTTGTGCTTCTCCATGGTTTTGATAGGTATATGTCATGCTAAGTTAATAGTTCTGACCATGTTTTCTTGCTGTGCTCCTGTTTTTCATTATCCCTCATTGTTCAGCTCATGTTTAGAGTGGAGGTATACACTTCCGATGCTTGAGGAAGCTGGGTTGGAGACATGGGCAGTTGATATCCTTGGATGGGGTTTCTCTGATTTAGGTATCTTTTCTTGTTCTAGCTCTTTCTCAGTTTTTTTACTTTCCAAAAAGATTTTGCAAACAAAGACTGAAGACTTGCTCATGGTTTGTATCTTTTTGTTTCCTTTGATATTTAAGAAAGGCTTCCATCATGTGATGTATCTTCCAAGCGTGATCATCTTTACCAGGTACCTCCTGATTCTAAAATATATGTCCTAATCTAGTGCTTACAAACTTGAAGGGTTGGAACTAGTCTCTTTCATTACACATTCTAATAAATGTAAAGTAGCATATCTAAGTTCAAAATTAAGGTAAAACTCATCTTCAGTTTTTTGCCTAGTAGTATACTGTAATACTTAGTATGCAGTGACACGTACCACTGTTATACCCCATTATGCAGTGGCATGATATCGCTGTTATGTAGCATTAAAAAGGGGCACCTTTGCTTACTTGGTCAGCTCTACACTATGAAATTATGGAAGTAGTGTCTATTTGTCTATCTGTAGAAACCACTAAAAGGATAATAAGGGTCAGCTAGATCTCCCTGCTGAAAGGTCATGTTGACGAATCAGTCAGATATTAAATTTTTGAAAGAATTTTCCGTTTACATGTTCTGAAAATTTTCAATTTCGTTTTTCTTTCAGCTGTGGTCTACCTACATCAAGAGGCCGATGGTACTTGTCGGACCAAGTCTTGGATCTGCTGTTGCTATTGACTTCTCTGTTAAATATCCAGAGGCTGTAAGTACATTCAATAGCTTTGGATCCCTGTCCAGATGTTGTAGATTAGTTTCTAGTATGAAGGAGGAATCAATTTATGGCTAACTCCGATGTACTTCTACTTTATAGGTTGATAGACTGGTTTTAATCGATGCAAGTGTTTATGCGGAAGGTACAGGAAACCTTGCAACCTTACCCAAAGCAGTAGCTTATGCTGGGGTGAGTAACCTCCTTGTCCTCTTAAAGCAAAGGGATACATTCATGCCAGATTGGATTGTTTGATGTTACTGAATGTATATGTTATAAGTCTGTCAGATCTTTCTCTTAATGCTGCAAAACCCAAATAAAGAAACAACTCTTTGTATTAATTTGGTTGCATTCAGTATCGTATTAATTGGAATGATCACAGATATAAAATGATCTAAGATAAAATGTACGACGAACGTCTCTTTCTCTGTTCAGAGTATATCTTAGAACGTCTCTTTCTCTCTCTAGCACTTTTCTCTCTCCCCGCCCACCACAACCCTGCCACCGGTAAAAGGTAGGTTTTCCCGTCCCTTCTCTCCCCCTCTCCTCCCCTCTACAGACACCCATCATTCCCCCCCCCCCTATTTTCTTGCAGTGAACCAACAGGGGAACCACCCATCAGCATAGAGCCCCCGACGCCGAACAAATCCAGCGGCAAGACTCTGTCGTATTTTTCGGAATCCACCATCACAATCGGACATCCACTCAATCCCCGGTGATTTCTACTCCCTCTCTTCTCTTCTCCCTTGGCGTGACTATTTGTTGCGATTACATCTGTTTCTTTTCAATTTTGTTGGCTGGTGGGTACATTAAATTAGTCCCTTTCAATTTCGTTGGTTGGTGGGTCTATTGGGTCTTCTGCTTGATCAATTGTGGTGTGTTATATTAGGTATATTGTTGATCTATTTGTTTCACTGTTTCATCATTTTTTTGTTCCTATATCATTTCTTGCTTTGTTTCATTGTTTCATTTAACTTCCCCTGCATCCCCTAAATTAGTTGTATCCTTCTTGATCCCCTTTAGTTCTAGACTTCTATTTTCAATTTTGGTGTACTTCCGACTGGCTTGTTGAGCGTGGTCTATATTTCTTGTGTGTTAATTAATTGCCTTAGTCTAAGTACTGCATTTTGCTTGTTTGGGTAGCTGATTTAGTTGTTGTATTCTCCGCTTGCTTTATTGATTATAAGATTCATACTTTTCTTATTTCTTGCAATTAGATATATTATAGTGTTCGTATCTAGTATTTGTGACTCTAGTGGCTTTGGTGAATGATGGTAGACTAGGGTCATGTTCTCGGTCGGGGACGGGGGCAAGGGTAGGGGGTAAGTAGGGTAAGGGAGATATTAGGCTGAGAATAGGGTCTTGGAATATTGGGACTTTAACGGAGAAGACCATAGAGCTAGTTAAGATTCTTAAGAAGAGCGAAGATTAATATAGCATGTGTTCAGGAGACCAAATGGGTAGGACCTAAGACTAAAGATGTAGACGGGTATAAGTTATGGTTCTCCAGTAGGTCGAAGTACAGGAATGGGGTAGGCATTTTGGTAGACAGCGAATTAAGGAATTAGGGGGTAGAGGTGAGGAGGGTCAATGACAGGATGATGGTGATTAAGTTGGTAGTTGGAGGGTTCACTATGAATATTATTAGTGCTTATGTGCCACAAGCGGGCTTGGACGAGGGGGAGAAGAGACGCTTTTGAGAGGATTTAGACGAAGTGGTGGGAGGTATACCACTCACTGAGAAGTTATTTGTATGAGGGGTTTTCAATGGACATATCGGGTCACTTCCAGAGGGTTATGCCGACGTACACGGAGGATTTGGACTCGGGGTCAGTAATGGGGGAGGCGTCTCACTTTTGGAGTTTGCTAGAGCTTGTGGGATGGTGATAGCCAATTCTAGATTCCTGAAGAAGGAGGAACACTTGGTGACTTTCCGTAGTTCGATGGCTAAGACTCAGATAGACTTTTTCTTAGGAAGGTTGACAGAGGTCTTTGTAAAGACAGTAAGGTTATTCCGAAGGAGGATCTTACAACCCGACATAAGCTTTTGGTGATGGATTTGGAGATCAAGCTGGAGAAGAAGAAGAGGGTTGTGGATGACAAGTTAAGAATCAAATGGGGGAGTTTGACCATAGCTAGTGCAAAGGAGATGGGGGAGAGGTTGATGGCCAAGGGGGTTTGGGGGAGTAGTGGGGATGCGATCGGTATGTGGGATAGGACGGCCAGTTGCATTCGTGAGGTAGCCAGAGAAGTGTTAGGAGTCTCGCGGTGTTATCGTGGTGGACATCGAGGGGACTGGTGGTGGAATGACGAAGTTCAAGAGAAGGTGGAAGCAAATAAAGCAGCATATGTGAAATTGGTAGAAAGCAGAGAAGAGGTGGAGAAGTGAACGAATAGGGAACTGTATAAGATAGCGAGTAAGGAGGCAAATCTAGCGGTTATGGCGGCGAAAATAGCGGCTTTCGAACGCCTTTATGTGGAATTAGAGGAGAAAGGCGGAGATAAGAAGTTGTACAGACTAGTCAAGACAAGGGAGATGAGTGCAAGTGAGATGAGGGCCCGTGACTTGGATCAAGTGAGGTGCATCAAGGACGAGAACGACAAAATACTGGTGGAGGAAGCGCATATTAGGTGGAGGTGGCAGTCTTACTTCCACAAACTCTTGAACGAAAAAGGAGATGGAGACATTGTGCAGGGGATCTGGAGCATTCTGGTAGGCATGGGGATTTTGGGTATTGTAGAAGCATCAAGGTTGAGGAGGTTACGGGTGTTATTCGCAGGATGCGCAGGGGACGAGCGATCAGGCCTGATGAGATCCTAGTTGATTTTTGGAAGAGCGCAAACAGGGCTGGTTTGGAGTGGCTGACTGAGTTGTTTAACGTCATTTTAAGACGGCAAGAATGCCCGAAGAATGGAGGTGGAGTACAATGATTCCCTTGTACAAAAACAAAGGTGATATCCAGAGTTGCAACAACTATAGGGTTATCAAGCTACTGAGCCACTCTATGAAAGTTTGGGAAAGAGTCGTGGAGACGAGGGTGAAGAGAGGCGTATCTATTTCTGAGAACCAGTTTGGATTCATGCCGTGGCGTTCGACTACTGAAGCCATTCATCTTATTAGGAGGTTGGTGGAGCAGTATAGTGAGAGGAAGAAAGGCTTACATATGGTTTTCATCGACCTCGAGAAGGTATATGACAAAGTCCGTAAAGAGGTTTTATGAAGATGTTTGGAGGTTAGAGGCGTACCTGTGGCGTACACTAGGGTCAAGGATATGTATGATGGAGCCAAGACTAGAGTACGGACAGTAGGAGGAGACTCGGAGCACTTCCCAGTGATGATGGGGCTGCACCAGGGATCAACTCTTAGCCCATTCCTATTTGTCTTGTTGATGGACTGACTGACGCAACAAATCCAATAGGAGGTACCGTGGTGTATGTTATTCACAGACGACATAGTCCTGATTGATGAGACTCGCAACGGAGTGAACGCCAAGCTAGAGGTTTGGAGATAGACTCTGGAGTCTAAAGGGTTCAGGTTGAGTAGGACCAAGACAAAATATTTGGAGTGCAAGTTCAGCAACGGGAGCGACCCTGAGACATGCGTGGAGGTAAGGCTTGGTACTCAGGTCATTCCAAAGAAAGGAAGCTTCAAGTACCTAGGGTCTATTATTCAAGGGAATTGAGAGATTGATGACGATGTCACACATCGTATTGAGGCAGGGTGGATGAAATGGAGGCTCGCAACTGGAGTCTTGTGCGACAAAAAGGTGCCACCAAAACTTAAAGACAAGTTCTATAGGGTGGTGGTTAGACCGACTATGTTGTATGGGGCGGAGTGTTGTCCAGTCAAGACTTCGCACATACAAAAGATGAAAGTTGCGGAGATGAAGATGTTGAGATGGATGTGTGGGCATGCAAGGAGAGATAGGATTAGAAATGATGATATCCAGGAGAAAGTGGGAGTGGCCTCGGTGGATGATAAGATGCGAGGTTGAGATGGTTCGGGTATGTGCAGAGGAAAGATACAGATGCCCCAATGCGGAGGGATGAGAGGTTGGCTATGGACGGGTTCAGGGGGTAGAGGTAGGACGAAGAAGTATTGGGGAGAGGTGATTAGACGGGATATGGCGCAGGTGCAACTTACTGAGGACATGACCTTAGATAGGGGGTTGTGGAGGACACGGATTAGGGTAAAAGAGTAGTAGGTACTCGAGCGTAGTCCTACTTATGCTTACAAATTGATAGTTGTAGTGTTATTATTGTAGGCTCGATTAGCCTATCATACCTATAGACACATTATTGCTTTATAATCCATTGTAGTTTGATTTATGTTGCTATGTGTTCTTTAGTGTATTTTGTTTAGCTTATTTAGTTGTGTTAGCTACTGCTCCCTTTTGTTCGAATGCAATTTATACTGCTTTAATTCCTTATCTGAGTCTGACTGTTTCTCTTGTTTTACTTTTTACTCTTGCTTTGTTTTGATTGTCTTGCTTGTGATTATGCTTTGTCTTGAGCCGAGGGTCTCCCGGAAACAGCCGCTCTACCTACCAAGGTAGAGGTAAGGTCTGTGTACACTCTACCCTCCCCAGATCCCACGGTGTGGGATTTCACTGGGTATGTTGTTGTTGTTGTATAGTTTCAGCAGCATTCTTCGAGTATCTGCCATCTGTATTTCTTGTTCTTTTTCTAATCTGAAAACAACATGCTGCAGGTCTACTTGTTGAAAAGTGTCCCACTTCGCTTATATGCAACATCATTAACTTTCAATGGCTTACCATTAAATACCTGCATAGACTGGACTAATGTAAGTTTTGACCCATTGATCTTTTTAGAATGTGCTTCTGACATATTTTTGATGCTCTTTGTGTTACACCTTCTGATTATCTGGTTTTCTATCCAGATTGGTCGCTTACATTGTTTATTACCTTGGTGGGAGGATGCATTGGTGAATTTCATGATCAGTGGAGGTTACAATGTCATTTCTCAGATAGAACATGTATGCGCAAGTTTACTAAATTTTCTTAAGTGTTTCCTAAATTGACATGCTTGTTGCAACCTTTTGGTACTTCCGTTTTGCAGTGACTCTAATATCAAGCAATGTTATCTTGCTTTATTTAATGGGTGGTGATTCGATCACGGGGACTAGCAATAATGACTTTACTCTTACTAGTGTATCTTAACATGGTTGCCCTTTGGGCATGCAATTGTTGGAATCTAAATACAGGAACTCCTGGCGACTGGTCTTAATTATGAAAAATCTGTTTTAGTAAGAAAAATTCAATCCGGTGTATTGTTCTAAAACAGACAAGTGATATGCCATTAGTCTAAAGTCTTAACTGCTAACTCCATGCAACTTCTCTTGTAATTGCAAACCTATTTGTTTTAGACATCAATAAAATCATTTGTATGATATGTGAATGAGACCAGAGTTCTAGTGAATCCCTCCTACTGTGGCACTCATAATTTTCTGCGGGACCAATCTAGTAGGTCTTGGCGCAGATTACCGCTTCTTATTCTGCTGCTCCATTGTTTAAAGATGTCTTCTGCTAGCTGTATCTCCATTCTCCATGTTTGTCTTCTCGTTTTCTTCTTGCACCTGTGGAAAATTCTACAACATTCTCATGCTAGCAGGGTTTTTGTATACAGGTCAAGCAGAAAACACTAATAATATGGGGTGAAGACGATCAGATTATTGACTACAAGCTCGGAGTGGTATGTTTCTTTTGTTAACAATAGAATCATGTTGACTCGGGCACATAAGTATTACTAAAGTGTCCATTGACTCTTACGTGCACAGAGATTGCATTGTGAGCTGCCAAATGCTATTATACGCCAAATACCGAAGTGTGGCCATATACCTCATGTGGAGAAGCCTGATGCTGTCTCCAGGTTGATAGCGGAATTTGTTTGCGTTGATCAATCACAAAGGGAAAATCCCAACTGTATCTCCACCATCTCAGTTCCAGCTTGATTACTGGTACTTGTACAAGCAGATAATTAGCATATCTTACATGTGGAGATCTGACTTCCTGATTCTACTTAGTGATGAGGTTAGTTTGCCAGCTTCAATGGTGTATATGCTTTCATTCTTTGAGCAGCGCCAACCTTATTTCCCACATGTCGATTATCAAAGGTGCTTTGGTGCTTTGGCATCCAGTAGAGAAGTGTAATAAACTGAATACTTAAGCAGAGTATTAGCTGAATGCTTTAGCATTCTGGTATATTTTTCTTCCAGCACATGCTAATCTTATTTTATGTCAATTACCAGTTACTTTGAACTTGTGATATTTGTTAACATATCCTTGTTGTGCAACAAAAGTGCAAACATTTCACATATTATTTTCAAAATGAGGCTCTCCATTACTGGTTTATAAAAGTAGTTCCCAAGTCATTATCCCTCATTATATCACAAGGTCTGGCTCATTGAAAGATCTCATGCATGTGCATTGGAGTCACCATCCAAGTGAAACAATTATAAGAATGTTCCCTTTTTTTTCTTTTTAAATGAAACCAAACAAGTTTAACGTCCAGATTCACTTTACCTTGCCCTCTTCGCCTGCATCTTACATCAAGGACAAAAGATCTTGCTTTGAAACTTCTTTAAATTGTTAATGCATTTTCGCATCTAACCGTGATGTACTGGCTAGCTTATGCGCACGCAAAACTATTACACTGAATACATGCTAGCACATGTACATCTTAGATCAAGGTCAAAAGATCTTGCTCAAAAACATCTTGATGTTGTTAACCAATTATTGAACTTCTATACTGTCCTGACTAGTTTATGTTACGCTGAATACATTCTAACACACATGTACTAGATTACTCTGACCACCAAGGCTTTTGTCAATAAAAAAAGATCCCACCCACTTTCTTGGCTCTACAGAATTTTGAACCTTGATTTCACATGATTTTCACTCATTACTGACTTATATCACACCCTTAAGTGCTAAATAATGGAAAACTTGTTTGGTTCACTATGTAAGATGGCAGGCAAAAAGGGTGGGTAAAGAAAGTGGAAGAGAAATCCCTTGTTTGGTTTATTCCCTTGTGAAAAACCAAGATTCCTTTTCACTCTGACAACTCGGATACTTGAGCTTATATGTGCATTTCTTTAAGTTGGGTTTTCAATTATACTTTGCTCATATTCTTTAATATTATATATACGCACAAAGAAACAAGATGAAAGAATAGAAAACACTAAAGAGACAGATGGACAGGGGGAACACTACAACAGTTAGTATATTTTTAATGCAGAGATGCACTAATTTTACCAGAGATGGTAAGTAGGGGTAGTAAGTACTCGTTGATAAAATTTCTAAAATAAAAAATACAGACTTCATGTCTCTACTCTCTAGATATACAAAAAGAAGAATCTAAAAAGAAGAGATCAGATTCTTCTACATTACTACTAGTACATATTACTACCCCATAAACAGCCACATGTCCACTTCAAGATGGAATCTAATTCCAACTTTTTCCACTCACCAAAGTAGGAAAGAAAATGGAGATAAAAGAACAAGCATAAGAAAATAACAAAAGAAATAAATAAAATTAAAGTCCCAAGTGGAAATGTGTCCAGATGATTCTCCCCTTCTGACCATTGAAAATACTACCCCATACTTTGTGCCCAAAAAGTCCACATTATCTTCCCAAACCTTCCTTCTTTCATTCACTGCCTCACAACATTCAGACTTTCTGTTTAAACTCTTATGCATACCACCAAGCTGCTTGTAAACAAAAGGGCTATGGTGAAAATGAGTCTGTTTTGATGAAGAGCCTCTGTGCCACTGCCATCTGGGTTGAAGGCACCACTTCCTGTTGGTCCTAGTCCAAAAGCTGGATTGTTAATACCTGTATTAGTTCCTGTGCCCGTGCCCGTCCCAATTCCTGGGCTTGTTGTGGTTCCTGGTGCAGTTGGGGTTGTGGTACCTCCAGCAGTGTTGCTGGTTAAAGTAAAAAAACAATATGAAGAAAGAACAAAGATAATCCACCACACATCCACTATCTATATTCAATTATTAGTTCTATAGAGAAATCCAGATTCCACTAAGACGGGAAGCCGTCTCGTAACTTGCTTGAGATTGACGCATAGTGAACATCGTCATTGTTATTAAAAATGTTGATGTTATTATAGTTTATTCCAGAGTAAGCATAACAATGTTGATGTTATTAGTAGTATATTCCAGTGTAAGCATGTTATGAATGACAAGAAATGGTGGAAAGGACTTTGGTTCTTATAAATTATTGCATTATGGCTGGAAAACATGTCAACTTAAAGATTTCATCATGACAAATGGGAGAAAGTGACAAATAAAACATTAACATAAAGATTATATCAACATCAAGACAGGTCACATGGGGAGATATAATGATGAATCTAACTAATCTAGTGTTTGAATGTTATTGTCTCGGTTAGGACACTAAGAATGACTATTGATAGATTTTGGTAAAAAAAAAACAGGGTACAGCGAACAACAATTTTTTAATTCACAATTACAATTATATCCTGTCACCGTAAGGTGAGTGGAATTTCTCATTTATTTTGTCCTTTTCATTCACTCGGATTTCTTTCGTTTCATCGATTTTGTCTGGATCCCACCTTTCTTCCGAAAAAAGGGAAGGGGGCTGGAGGTGCAACTTATCAAAGAATTGGAATATGTACTAATAAATCATGTTGGTCATCTTGGATTTTGTATAAAGAGTTTTTCGATCTTGACCCGAGATTTTTGCTTCCACATCCTACATTGAAGTCACAACGCATTATGGAGGTCCCTTTCCGCTGCAATTTCTCCCTCTCCCGATCTCTTTCTTCTCTTGCTGCTCGCTTCGCTTCTTTCGTTAGGTTACTTTCCTTTCTTTTCTTTTCTTTTTTTGTCGCCTTATTTCATTCACTGATTTCTGTAATTCATTTCTCTTTTATGAATAGTTGGTTGTGTTGGATGATTGATGGGTAGTTTGAAGGACGAATTATGGAGGGCAGCTTTTTAGAGCGGGCGCTCTGCGGTATTTTTGATGTTTATGTCTGTATTTCTTCTGTAGTTGGATCAGCCGTTTTCCTTAGTATGTCGAGGGTGGCTACGCCAGACTATTCCTGGTGTACACAACGCATTATGGAGGTCCCTTTCCGCTGCAATTTCTCCCTCTCCCGATCTCTTTCTTCTCTTGCTGCTCGCTTCGCTTCTTTCGTTAGGTTACTTTCCTTTCTTTTCTTTTCTTTTTTTGTCGCCTTATTTCATTCACTGATTTCTGTAATTCATTTCTCTTTTATGAATAGTTGGTTGTGTTGGATGATTGATGGGTAGTTTGAAGGACGAATTATGGAGGGCAGCTTTTTAGAGCGGGCGCTCTGCGGTATTTTTGATGTTTATGTCTGTATTTCTTCTGTAGTTGGATCAGCCGTTTTCCTTAGTATGTCGAGGGTGGCTACGCCAGACTATTCCTGGTGTACCAGTAAATCGCGGAATGTGCTTGATTGACCAGAGTTTGAAAACAGAACAACTGATATCAACTACAAAGTCCAGAGAGCAAATTGCTCCCACCAGTGTTCGAACTCACGCTGAAGGCCTCAAGCTGAATTTTAAGTTTCCTATGCCCCGAGGACTATAATTGCACCGTTTTTAGTAGGGGTGGGCAAAAAATCCGGAGAACCGAAAAAAATGATTTTTTGAAAAATCGAACCGAATCAGGATTTAGTGATTCGGTTCGGTTTTTAAATTTTGGATACGAACCGAACCGAAAAACCGAATTAAATAAATATTTTATTTTATTTAATATTTTAGGCTATTACTATCTTTTGAATCATAGTCATTGAAGCTAATCTATGAAGCTTTTATGAAAGTCGCATGCGACATGAACTTAGATTAACATATCACGGAAACATTGACGTAAAATGTAGGGAGAAAAAATAATTGTAAATTGCTAAAACTTTAAATGGTTAGTTGTAAATTGCTAAAACTTTAAATGGTCATAACTCTGCGCTCGGATGTCCGTTTTACCCTCTTTTTTTCGAGACAGGGCCGGTCAAACTGCCAAAAGGCGGTTTGGCGCAGCCAATTTTTAGAAAAACGTCTGTTTTTTCAATCAATTTGTGTTTTCCCCCAAATGGATTTCTAATTTTCCTTTTTCTTTAGTAGACATCTCATAATACACAATAGATTTCAACGTCGAAATTTCATGATAGTGTAGGTGTGAATGTCAATTTCAGTTTTGGAAATTTTTTTTAAAAAAAATAAAAAAATCCCCGACCCGACCCACTAGAAAAACCCGATATAATCCGATACGTTCGGCGTATAAACCGAACATATCGTTTTTTTTTTAAAAAAATTGTATTCATTTTTTTTTTAAAATCAATTTTTATTCAGTTCATATTTTTCGGATACAAAACCGAACGATATACGCCCACCCCTAGTTTTTAGGTCCTTCATATCACCAGCCCTACTTGGTGGTGAATATTTGTACTGACATCTTGAAAAAAATAAACTTTTTTCCAAAATCAAGAAGTTGAGAATGATCTACCAGGTGAACCCAACAGGGCTAAAACAAAAACAAAAAAATTTGGTTATAAATCAGGGCTAGTATCACCATCTTTGTGGTCTAGAAAAAAGATTTTCACTGCCCTCTAAAGGAAAATAAAACTCTTTTTTCTTCCTAGGAAAACTGCAAATGAGAATTTGATGCAAGTTGAGGAGATGCTACATTCAATATTGACAAGAAAAACACAAGATCTAACATCACAAATAACAAAACATCAAGAGACATACCCTCCTCCTGTGGACTGGTAACATGCAGAACTAGAGGCTGTTGATAAAAAACAAACAAAAGACCAATATCAGTGACTATTATTAAAAGATAGGTAAAGAAAAGAAGAAAATCAAGTTCTTTGAGCAACTTACAGGCTGGTGGACTTGAAGTCAAAGTTGCAGTTCCAGAAAAGTCACAGGTTGCACCAGTTGCAGCCTTCCTCTGATAATAGCTATTTACAGCATAGGAACAGTGATCTTTGATAGTGTTAGGGTTGTAGCAAGGACCATTTTGAAGGATAGCAGTACAATCAGCTCCATTACCACAGGCATAGTCTATATTTTTCTGCAAAACTTGGTCCCCAGCCCCATCTTTGCACACACAGATAGCACCACCTAGGGAAAAAGACCACCATAAGAAATCAGGTCAAGAAAGAGAAATTATTGTTAATGGTCAAGGAAAAAAAACTGGATCTTTGAATAATAAATTGTTGGGTACACCACTTAGATCAAAATCTGGTGAAACACGTGGAAAATGCAGGAAAAAGGTGAGGAGCTTTGAACTGAGAGAGCCAAAAAAACTCAAATCTTTGAATCTGAAATTGTTAGATACACAACTAAAAAGCAAAATCTGGTGAAACACATGGAAAATGCAGAGAAAAAAGAGAATCTTGAAGTTAGAGAGCCAAAAAAAAACTAAATCTTTGAATAAGAAACAGTTGGATACACAATTAAAGAGCAAAATCTGGTGAAAACCCATGGCAAGAACCACATGCAAAATGCAGGAAAAAAAGAATCTTGAAGTGGGAGAGCCAAAAAAACTCAATCTTTGAATAAGAAATTCTTGGATATACATCACTAAGAGCAAAATCTGGTGAAAACTCATTACAAGAAACATATGAAAAATGCAGGAAAAAAGAGAATCTTGAAGTGAGACAGCAAAGAAATCGTCTGATACACAACTAAGAGCAAAATCTGATGAAACCCCATTACAAAAAAACACATGGAAAATGCAGAAAACAGAGAAATCTTGAAGTGAAAGTAGTAACAAGCAGCAGCTTACTTGAGTAACCAGTGAAAGCCAAGAGAAGCATTAAAGACAGTACAAAAGTAGCCATGATTGTACCAAGATCTATGAACTAGATATGAAGAAATTACTGTTTCCCTGTATTTTCAAGAAGGTTAATAAAGCTAGTGAGAGAGTTGAGATGTTTAAGAGGAACAGAGAAGTGATATGGGGAAATGGAAGTTCTCCAGACAAGAAAAAATAGGTGGAAGGAGGAGGCTCAGTGTCTATTTTGGGTGGCTTTTTATATATATTCATTCCCCCTCAAATTATTTATCCTTTTTTTTTTTAGTTTAAACATCCTTTTAAAAATATTAACTAAAAAAAATATTTGATTAATTTATTTTTATTTATATTTAAATTATTATTTTTTATTATTAAATATTTAATTTATTTATGTATTATCTTTATTAATAATAAAAATAAAATAAAATAAATTAATTATAAAATATTAAATAATTTAAAATAATTATTTTTAATAAAAATAATAAATAATTTGAGACGAAGAGGATAATCTTATGTATTAGCAACACTTTTACTATATGGGTGTTAATAAATTACTAGTACTAAGACTGGGGAGTATGGGGAAATATGTTTTAGGAAAGTGAGCAGCAAAGCCAAAGTATTTTGTCATGTATTTGACTGTAAAGTATTGTGTACTATGTATATGTCAGTGGCATTGTTTTTTCAAACGGTCATAAACTTAACTCTCTGGTTACAATTCAACCAAACAATGGTTGAAAGTTGAAATTAAGGATGTGTTTAGTAAAAATGAAAATACTTTTCAGGAAAACTGTTCTTTTTAAAAAAAAAACATTTTGTTGAACACTTTCTTACTTATATTTTTTGATGTTTGATAAGTAAATAAATATTATTCTCTCCATTTTAATTTGTTTGAAGGTTGATCACTTTGGAGAGTCAAACAGTTTTTTTTTAACTACGATTTTCTTCAACTATTTTTATATATTGTAAATTATGGATTATGCAGACTTATAAAAAAAATTGTGTCGTTTTCAAATATGTAAATTTTATTATAAAATATTTTTAAAAAACTATGTTTAAAATTATATCAAAGATTAAATTTTGACTTCCAAATTTGATTAAGCTTCAAACAAATTGGAACGGAAGAAATAATATTTTTCCAAGTCTCAACAAACACTATAGAATGAGGGGGTAGGAGGGGCAGAGGTGGCATGTTGGTGTTGAAGGCTCCGGCGGAGGCAAATTCAAATTTAAAGTTTATGAGTCTTTATAGCAATATCAAGTTAATAAACAATAATAACTTAAGTCATAATGAAATATTTAGTACTCCATCCGTCCTAATTTATATGATGTAGTTTGATCGGACACGAAATTTAAGAAATAAAGTAAGACTTTTGAATCTTATGGTCTAAAATAAGTCAAAGATATTTGTGTGGTTATAAATCATTTCGTTAAGCATAAAAGGTAAAATTTAAAGTTAAATTGTTGTCAAATAAGAAAATGTGATATTTTTTTTACTAACTAAAAAGAAAAATAAGTCATATTAATTGGGACAGAGAAAGTAATTTTTTAATATATTATCGTGAACTCATAAGTTCTCTTCTAGATATACTAAGGGATGGGAGGTGAGGCAGAGAAAAAAATCTGCGTGTCGTTTCAATTTGTGTGTTTTAATTTTATTTTTGATCTATTTTTTTAAATGTATCTTTTCTAATTTGACTTTTTAGTTCCAACATTCCACATGACATGTTTAAGACCATGAGATTAAATGATATTTTCATACATTATACATATCTTTAGTTTAAGACTACCAAATTCAAATCTTTTTTATTTTTCTTAAACTTTATGCTCGATCAAACTAAGACAAATAAATTGAGACAAACAGACCATCACTTATGAAATTTATTTTTGCTACTCCCACTAAATAAGTCATTTTCTTAATTTTTTTTTATTTGACGAACAAAATATGAAAATTTAAAATATTTTTGAAAAATGTTTTCCCAATACCAAACACACCCTAACACTCAGAAAATGGAAAAGTAGGGATGGAGGGCCCCGAGTCTATCCTTGAAACAGAAGAGGCCCCCACGAGGGTGTGTTTTATCAAGCTTTCTTTTTTTGTTGTGCTGTCACTGTTTAAGTTTGCACTTATAGTGTCTCTTGGCATTCAATGGAGGTGCCAGAAAATCTCAGAATAGACTAGAGAGATATTACTTATTTCAATATAATTAAATTGCATAGAAATACAAATAGAAATAGTAGGTACTAGTAGTTTTTTTTTAAAAAAAAACACAGTAATAGTATTAAATTAATTACTTCATTCCAATTTACGTGACACTATTTCCTTTTAGTATGTTTAAAAAAGAATGTAACATTTATATATTTAAAAACAATTTAACTTTATGAGATGATTTACAACAACATACCTAGTGAAATCCCACAACGTGGGTCTGGGGAGGGTAGAATGTACACAGACTTTACCTCTATTTTTTTTTTTTTTTTTTTTTTTTTTTTTTGATAATCCGGGTTTCGGGCTTGCGCCGACTACTTCACCGGTATTACCCGGACGTCCTGGAGGTAATAGCACGGTCCTTCAACAACTATCACCGGGTAAATCGCGGGATGTGCTCCGGTGGCCGGTTTTACGGGAGCGTACAACCGATCAATGAGACAAGGTCAAATTCCCCAACATGCGAGAATTTCTTCGTGCTTGCGGGGAATCGAACCCACGTTGTCCCATGCCGAGCGCCTTATAGCGCCCGGCCTTTGCCGGCTGGACTATGCCCGGAGGACAAAAAGCGTGGTAGGGTAAACTTTTTAAAGTGACCGGTCCCACCGCATTACGGCCCCATACCCCGAAAACCCCACCTCCGGCCGGCCCTACGGATTAGTATACACCGCTTGGCCTACGCGTATGGAGGGATTTTTTTGGGGGAACACGGTTCCACTCTCGCCGATCGAGAGGACTCGAACACGGAACCTCGACAAAGAATACCCTAATGTATTGGCCTTTGGGCCAAACACTTTGGATAAAGCGTGGTAGGGTAAACTTTTTAAAGTGATCGGTCCCACCGCATTACGGCCCCATACCCCGAGAAAACCCCACCTCCGGCCGGCCTACGGATTAGTATACACCGCTTGGCCTACGCGTATGGAGGGATTTTTTTGGGGGAACACAGTTCCACTCTCGCCGATCGAGAGGACTCGAACACGGAACCTCAGACAGCAATACCCTAATGTATTGGCCACTGGGCCAAACACTTTGGATGACTTTACCTCTATCTTGATAGGTAGAGCGGTTGTTTTCGACAGACTCTCGACTCAGGACAAGTAAAGTAAAAAACAATCAAACACGGTAAAAAAATTAAAGCAGTAAACAATAAGAAAATGTTGATAGCAAATATGAATAAGTCATGATATTGCATCCTAAACTAACACATATAAATGAGATAAACCAAGTACATTAAAGAACGCATAGCAGAAGAAATAAAACTAAATAAGACTATAAAACAATAATACGTCTATTCGTATGATATGCTAAGCATGCCTATAGTAATAACACCACAACTACAAGTTTGTAAGTGTAAGTAGGACTACGCTCGACTACCTACTTCCCTTTATAAGATGATTTATAGCCACATATTTATATAAAATTTATTTTAGACCACACATTTCAAAAGTTTCTTTCTTTTTTAAACTCCGTGTCAAGTCAAATAGTATCACATAAATTGGGATGAAGGAAGTAGTACTTAATATTCGGATTTTTAGGACCGTTTGCAACATATTGAGTTTTTATATATATAATTTTTTTTATTTGGTGTTTTGTATCCTCATTGAGATTCAATTGAATTCGGATTCACGTCGTAAAATTTCGCATTGATGGTAAAACACTTTCAAATAAAAGTGATTCTATATCCAGAATTCAAAACCTCTAATTAAAAATAAAATGGAATTTAATTCTCCATCATAACCCTTGTTAGTCATCTTATCATTTCTGCTACTATATCATTATAGTTATATTGTTGGATTTTATTGACTATGATGTCACTTTTTACTCTTGTATGAGCGTTTATGATTTTGGTTGAGATTTTAAAAAGATAGTATTAGAAATTGAATAAAAGGTAATAGAAAGTTGAAATTGTATTTAAAAATAAAAATAAAGTTGAAGTTTTGGGCATGAAAATTTGAGAAATTTTAAAATTTATTTTCAAACACTATATTTTAAGTTTGAAATTGAATAACAATTGAATTTAATAAACATACCATTATATAAATTTTTGAAACTGAAATCCATGGCCAAACGGGCTCTTAGGACAAGTCTTTTTCGTTTGTTCTTAAAGAAAGATGTCACACATAGACCACAAATGTTCAGCGTCATTTTTCAACACAAATGCACATTTTACTTATTTCCTTAATAGTCGTATAAGAATTTTAGAGTATTAAATTTAGAACAAAAAAAGTTACCAAAGATGGTATCTATTTTGAGCCTCTATTAAATTTGGATTACAAATGGTAGGGCCCATTTTTAGAGGTAACACTCCCAACGAGATTTTTTTATTTCTAAGAGCTTAAACTCGAAATTTCTAATTAAGGTGATCATTTATATGTATCTCCTTTTTTTTTTGTTCAAATCCTTTATCTCTATTTCTTGTTTGGAATGTCTCAAATCTGGTCTTATTAATGGTTATTCCAATCTCAAACCACTATTTGCATATGAACTTATTTATAACATATATAGAAAGAAAATACTTCCTCAGATTCAATTCATGTAATTTACTTGACTTGGTACGATGTTTGAAAAGGAAATATTTTTAAAAAAAAATTATAATCTTGAATATATTATAATATTAGTTTATAGGTATAGGACTTATGAAACTTATATTCTTAAATAGTTCATAATATTTGTATTGCTATAAAAGGTTGTCAGTTAAGATAAATATGAAGTTTGAACTAAATCGTTTTAAAGTTTTAGAAAAGATCATTCTTCTAAAACGGAATAAAAAAGAAGTATGTCATATAATTTTGAAAAAGGGCCAAATTGCCTCTCTACTACCGGAAGAGGATCAACTTTTTCATATGAACACTAGTAAATTTGACCGCGCTTCACGCGGTATCGTAATAAATTTAGAATGATCTTTTTATAAATTACGTTGAGATAAATGATTTTAGCTTCGAATTGACTCTTTAATTATACACACACAAATTATGTTAGCTTTGTATTGACTCTCAATTATATATAATTAAAATTAGAATATTAGAGCACCTAAATGATTATGCTACCACACAGAATTCTATATGATATAATATATGTATTGTAAAAAATGACTTTCTTTTTAGCTAGACTTCTAAACTTACATAGATGAATAATGCATGGAACACATTTAAAATATGAGGAAGCCGATCTTCTTTCTTCATGTTTGTCAATTGTCATGTAGAATCCAATTCAAATACTTTGTACTTGTAGTTATGCAATTTTGTGTTCACCTTCTTCTCATATAAAATTAAATATGAATGAACTGCAAAAAGACAAAGAGTTAGAAACACATGTAATGTTTAATTTATCTTTTTTCACTTTGATTTTGAAAGTTATTGTGTGTAAACACCTTAAATAGGGAAATAGGACCTTCTAATTAATTCATTTTCTTAAACGTTTTCCTCATTTAACATTTTTTAAATATAGCACAATTAATCATAATTAAAAGAGTTAAGAAGTGATTTTTAATTTTTAAAGCACATATATAAATGGGGGAAATAGAAAAAATACCAAAAAAATGAAGGAAAAAAATAATTGTTCTATTACCATAGTTATTTTACGCAAATATTAAAAAAAGAAAGTTCGTAAAACAGTAATATTCTAGCACTTTCTAAATAAACTAAAGAGTATTATAAAGAGCATAAAAGAGAACAAAAATAGCAACATAACTAATGTCATTTTTTTATGAAGAAGCGGAGGCTTGGCTCAAAAGACAACTGTGATATTTTTTTGTGGAACACCTAAATTGATAATTTTAAAGGTAAAATTGTAAAATCTAAGGAAAAGAAAAAATCAAATACCGATCAATAAATGGTGACATATCATCTTCTCAAAAACATCACTTATTCTTATAAAAATAATTAGGATGTTCATGCCAATAATAACATAAATAAAAAATATGAGAAATTTTTTTAACAAAGGAGAGAAAAGATAATTGTGTTTTTTGACCAAAGAAAAGTGTTATGTCCCTCTCCTTGCCTAGCTTTATAATATGTATGGATATAGATGGTAGTAAATTTTGCTAGAATAATTTAGCTTGCCAATCAAAATTATCTAAGCAACAAAGTCTATATATTTTATTTTTTATAAATGAAAAAGTATAAATATAATAATTCTAGTTTAGACTAAAAGGTACGATGACCCTTCTCAACAATTTTGTGTCACAAACAAACTGAAAAAGAATGTCAGCAATGGAAGTTCTATCACATAATATTTTAAAGGGTGAAAAAATTAAACATTCCAAAAGATATTCATATAATAAAAGTAGGGTTGTCCAACGGGGCGGGTCTCGGAGGGTCAGGACCGGGTCTCCGATGGGACTGGCAGGCCGGGCGGATGTCTCATCTCACATCCCGCCGTAAACGGGGTTGGGTCGGCCAGGGCCGGGCGGGAACGGAATTTCTTTTTTTTTTATTGGCACTTGATTTAAAAAAATAATATATAAAAATACTTTAATAATTGAACAAGATAGTATAATAAAAACATCTCAATATTATTTTTGTGCCTCTTATATTATTTAATAGAAATATGGTTTTCTTGTAATACAATTTTAAAAGTTGCAAATCACATAGTAAAATTGTAATTAACAAAATTACATAGTTAACCAAACTTTTTCAAATTTCCTCACAATGTCTTAAGGATCTTCGGTTGGAATTGAAATTTGTTGATCAAATTGTTCGACGTCGCTTCATGTTCCCTCGGACAAGACTTCGTTGTAGTTGTAGTCTTCTTATTCGTTGATCTCCGGTTGACCGCACCTTCTACGCTCTGCTCGAATCCAATCTCTGAAAAGAACCGCAATCTCTAATGTGTCTCCCGCCAATGAATGTCTGTGCTTTCCTATTTGAAATCTTCAGCAAAAAAACACTTTCAAACCCTGTTGATGACGCTTGAATGTTCAACACATCTCGGGCCATCTTTGCTAGTGTCGGAAATGTCTTCTCATTCTGCCTCCAGTATTTCAGCAAGTCTTCATGTCCTTCATCATTGACAATTAATTCGTACAGTACAACACTCTGCAAAACATAAGCATCAAATTCGCTAACTTGTGAAGAAGTTGAACCACTAAGCATTTTATTTCTAAGGCCTTGAATACTAGCAACAGAAATCGCATGTTTTTTATAAGGTTGCAGCGAAGTAGTAGAAGATGGTACAGAAGTCGGTTGATTGTTTGCACTTTGTTGTTGGTAATACATATATACTTGTTTGCATTCGGTGTGTATGCTAGACGTAGCTTCTTCTTTAGTTGGTTTGTGAGTTGGTTCTTCAGTTGAGTCTGCTGGAAGTACTTCTATACAATCATAAATCGTTTCTATTAGTGTTTTACAACCGTCTACTTTAATAGTCGGATTTAATACCGCACCAATAATATAAATAGTGAGAATAGGAAAAAAGTATTTTTAATTTTTTTAAATATTTTTTCAATAGATGTCTTATAAGTTGGTTTTTGCATATATTCATTAAGTAACAAAAATATTAGAGCTATATAAAATAACATATTTGAAATATTAGGATAATAAATACCGAAAAATTATTTAGTAGCTTGAAAAAATCTATAGAAATCCATTAAGTTCTAAAAAAAATTCCCAATCATTATCTACAAGCATATCCCTTGGATTTTTATTATGTGCGTTAAATAATAAAGTTATAGATTGTCTATAATCGTAAGCAACAAGTAGTTGCTCATACAGAGAATTCCACCTTGACCTTTTCCGATTTTAAATTTATAAACATTTTTACAAATTTTACATCTAGCTAGTTGATTCTATTGGTCCCTATCAAAAAAATCTCATGTATCTGATTTTAATTTTCATTGTGTGGGGCCTCGACTCATACTAGGGGGAATAGGAGGCATTCCAATTTCAATTTGAGACTCAGTCTGAGCCTGAGGTTGAAGTGCACTAGTGAGTGTGTCATCTAGATTATCGTCTAAATTAAAGTTTGGTTCATCTACTTCATCATCTAATGGTATATCATTAAAAAAATCAGTTTCATCAATATGACTGAAATTAATCAAATCATCGGGACTAGAAATATGATTATTAAAAGAAGTACTCTTACCCTTGTTGCCCCTACTAGAAGAAGCACCCGTACCCTTACTCATAATTATACGTTTCAATCATTCCATTATAATTATATAAATAAATAATTAAAGTAAATAAAATTAAGTGCGATAATTAAAATTAAGTAATAATAATAATTTAAAGAAGGAACGAAGGTACCAAACGCCGACGTAACATCGACGTGTAATCGAGGTTGAAAATTGTAATTTTGCTCGATGGATGATCCTTAGTTGCCAACTTCACTCCCATTTTTTTTAACTTTGATATAAATGAGCCAAAAAAATATAATATTTAATAGGCAATGTAGAAATGTAGAGAGATAGATAGATAGAGAGATTGTAGGAAGACTTGTGAGAAAATGAAGAGGAAAATGAGGTATTTATAGTTGAGAAATAGGGTTAAAGCGTAAATATATTAACTTAGGGATTAAAAATAAATATTAATGGGGTAGGGAGGCAAAAATGGTCGTTTTAGCCGTTGCACAACGGCCAAAATCGAAATTTGGTCGTTGTTGCAACGACTATTTTTGCAAAGGGGAGGGGACTGGCGGGACTGGGCTGGACGAGGTTGGGATGAGGCAGGTCGGGGTCGGGATCGAGACGGGCGGGACGATCCCAGGCCCTATCCCGAGTTCGAACCCCGACACCGATTTTTGTTTTAGGGGGATCGGGGCGGGACGAGTAGCGAAAACGGGCGGGATCGGGCTGATCCGACCCACTGGACAGTCCTAAATAAAAGTACCAATACACTCTCTCAGTTACTACAATAAATATTTGAGTACTTGACATGAAAACAGTTCCTTTTCCATCAACATTTTCTTTATTTTGTGCTTTTAATCTACTCCTTAGTTCTACAATTTTGTGTTTTTGATCTCCTCATCCATTCTACAACGAACAAACTGAAAAACAAGATCAATAATAGAAGTTCTATAACATAATAACTTAAAAGGTGAAAAAAATTAAACATTCTAAAAGATATTCATATAATAAAAGTATCAAGACATTCACTCACTTGCTAAAATAAATATTTGAGTACATGACATGGGAATAGTTCATTATTCATACATATTTTCTTTATTTTGTGCTTTTGATCTCCTCATTTGTTCTACAATTTTGTGCTTTTGATCTCCTCATCCATTCTACAACGAACAAACTGCAAAAAGAAGATCAATAATAGAAGTTCTATGACATAATAATTTAAAGGGTAAAAAAAATTAAACATTCTAAAAGATACTCATATAATAAAATTACCAAGACATTCACTCACTTGTTAAAATAAATATTTGATTTTCTTCATTTTATGCTTTTGATCTCCTCCTTAGTTCTACAATTTTATGTTTTTGATCTCCTCATCTATTTTACAATGCTCTCTATTTATTGGAATGAGAATACCATGTTTGTATGATTTTACTTAAGTGTCATAACTTATACATTAAATTAGAAATTATAAAATTAATTATTAATACTAATTAAGAGTAGAAGTTATGAAGATGGAGGAATGTAAGTTATGAAAATGACTTTTTAAATTAAAATAAAATAATAAAAAATGATACAAAAAGTCAAAAAAGAAGAAGATAAATAGAATCCTTAACTATTGAAAGGTAACACACAAAATTATCTATTCTTAGTTTTATATTATATATAGATTTCTTGAACTTTGTAATGTAGATATGCCTTTTGATCGCGTCCTTTAATTGAGATGTTCTTTCACCTTCTTTTCTTTTTTCTTTCTACTTTTCTGTTCATCCCTTCTTTTTGTTCCAATTAACTTTACTTTTTTAGCTTACAAAAGAGAGTCCACGTGGCAATACTCGAATAGAGAACAAAAAGAAATTCCAATTACCTTTAACTTCCTCGATTGAAGTTTTCACCTTTCAAGTTAGATAAATAAATTAATAGTGGTGGTCATGACGGTGTTAACGACAATAATGGTGGCATAGGGGAAATAATTGTTTTAGTGGTGGAATAACAAGTGGATGGAGGGATAAAATAGATTGGGACATTAATGTATTGTTACATGACGTTCATTTAAAAAAAAAATCTATTAGATTATTTAATAAACTCTCTTAGATAATATTTTTGGTCGATCCCGATTCGGGAATAACGTGCTAAATTAATAATTCACTAAAATTATAAGATAATATATTTTTGATTACTCATATAGACCCCATGTAAATTATAAATTAATAATTTCTTATATACTACATAATACATGAGTGATTTATGAAGACTTCTTGAAAAATAACTCAATTGTCTTTTGTTTATTGTTCAAATCAATGTCACATTGAATCTCATCTCTAATTTTTCTTATCATTGTAAGAACTTTTGGTGTTGTTTTCTAATAGCTCAACAATAAATTATTCAATGTGATTGCCGCTTTAATAGCCTCGTTTCGCGAAGGGGGCTCTACTGTAGAACTTTCATCATCATCTTCATCTTCATCACCTTTATCAGTTCCCATAACGCTCTCAATTATTTCTTCATCAGTCAACAACTGTGCAACTACATTTTCTTCTGGGTAGTTCAGGACATGTTCGACATCCATTGTTTGAGTTAGCATGATTTGATCTTGTGTTTATATAGGAAATATTTTTTAATATCTATAAAGTAGTACATTGAACACAAGAAACATAATAAAGTGGGAGATTAAAGGGTGCTTCATTTGATATAGTACATTGAACAATAATGAAGTGGAAGATTGAAGGGTGTTTGTAAATTGGGTATTTCATTATAAATTTATCTATAAATTGATAAAGTATTAATTAATATATAAATTAATAATTATTAATTTATCAATTAATTAATATCTCTTTAATTAATAAATTTTGGTGGTCCCGAGAGCATTAATTTATAGAGTTTCCATTGTATCAATATCACACGGAATCGGGTGTTCACTTTGGATAGCCCTATAGAGGAGGAATATTTTTGTATGGGTAATATAACATAAGGTAAAATCGATCTGTTATGCATAGTAAGAATTAAGAGAGTCAAATTTGATCATTTTAAGAGAAAAGCTCTTTTCATCATCAGAAACAACATGATTTTCGACGATAATCATAGCATCCGAACTTTACTCACACTTTACAACTAATTTGTGGGATATATGTTATTACTCACCACACACAAAACCTGAATAATGTTATCCAGCAAAACTTAAATAGATGAGAAGAAACTATCTATTAACACTTTTTATCCATTAAATTTAAACATGAAATCTCATAATTTTTAAGTATTCTCATTAACAACTAATCATACTCCTGGATGCACATAAATATTGAATAAGAAATACAACCACTGCACTTTTTGTAAAATGATTGTACTATAGGAGTAATATAGCAAGTGAAAATGCAAAAAGTAGAAGAATACAAATAGTTTATTTAGTCAACTATCTTTAAATTTCTTCAAAGAAAGAATGAGATCAAGGACAAATGATCCAGTCCCCACTTTTAGAGCTCATAATGTATAAAGATATGTGAACATATATAGTCCTTGATAATGACAGAGATTCTATCCGGTAAAATTTGTTGGTTTTTAATGGTTTAACTTTTTTTTATTCGATGTCCAGTTTTGCTTTGAGACCGATTAATTCGAATTCACGCCAAAAAGCTTCATTATGAGGGAAACTGGTCCCTATCAGAAGCGACTTCATTGTTAGATTTCAACCTAAGATCTCTACTTAAGGATTGAGAGTACTTACACTTCCATCCAAGGTGTACTCACGGTTACAGTTACACGTTTGACATAACCGATAATTTTTAACTTAAATTTTATATTTGTATTTAAATAATTATTATACATGTATATGTGTATGAAGCATATACAAAATTCAATTAGCAAAGAAATTATTGTTCGAAATCAATAAACTAAATATCATGAATCTGCCTCTAATTATTTCCACCACAATAATTTAGCTATCTTTTACTGCTATGTTTGTTGTACTATTTCTGCGTTAATTGTTACTTTATGATTTTTGTGGTAAAAAGATTAATCCTATGTGAATGGGAAAGTAACGTTAAGGTCGGTTGGATATTCCTATCCGAGACGAGGGCAAAGAAATGCATAAAAATACAATATACCAACAAAAATGATTTGTACTATTCATTATTTTTGTTCTATTTCATGTCCCTCGTAGGTGATATAAAACTTTAAAAAAACGTATTTCGATGCGGTCAATTACAAATAAAGGCGACTTCAGGATTTAAACTTGATAAGTTCGATCTTTAAAGTGCCAGTAAATTTATTGTAATCTTGAAATTAAGTGTTTGAAATTAATTTTGTAATTTTTTTTATAACTTTTACATATATATCTATATTTATGTCAAAAATATTAAATTCAATTAAACCCAAGGTAATTATTCTCTATTTGCCTCTGACGGTAGAAAATAAAAATATTTATCAATCTTTACTATATACATATCAAGAGCTTTCTCATGGATTCTTTAAGTTAAAACATGGAAAGGGGATTCCAACCTTAAGCAGGCTTCAGTTCAAACTCTATGTATAAAGTTGTCCTTAATAGAAACGGTATGAATTCGAATGAATGAATTTCAAAATACACCCAAAATCAGGTGGAAAACACAAAAGGCAATTTATTAATTTGGACATGAATAACAAGTAGAGTAGTAACTTTTTGATTTACTTTGGTTTGTAATCCTCTTTTTCATCTCAAACAAATCAACTTGAGACCAAATGAAAATAATCTTCATTACCACATACAAGAAATATTTGAGTCGATGGTTTATCAAAAATAGTTTTTCTGTTTTCATAGTAGGGATAAAATCTGCGTACGTTTTATTCCCTCCAAATCTCACCTTGTAAAACTACATTGGATATGTTGTTGTTACAACAGACAAGAAAAACCATATAAGGTTGTAAAGTCAACTAATCATTTTTGTCATTTTCTTTTCAAGAAAAATATACGCAAGCAAAAAGGGCATATTAATACCCCAACTCAGATACAGATTAATCTGAAGGAGTCATTCTTGAATAAGATATTTTTTTATTAACAAATTAAATGAATGGACCCTTTTCGTCAAAGATGAGTAACCTTTAAACAGTGATAATTTGGTAACTATAAACAAATAAAATAATAGTATCAAAAAGGAAAGAATTTGATCATCTTAGCCACCGACTATATAGTACACATACAAAAAGTTTCTTTTTCATCTTCAATCCAGCCAGTAGGCCGGGTTCGGAACGGGGCGAGGTGGAACCCGACGGGATTGGGTCGCGTTTGGGGATGTGGTGGGATCGGCGGGATGGGACTGGCGGGACATGCCACCGTCCAGTCCCGTCCCTCATCCGCCAAAAAAGGGACCTGTATTGGCGGGACGGGGCGGGGTCGGGACCGATTTTTTTTAGACACTTAATATCAAAAAAACTGTGAATATAAACACTTCAATAATTGAACAAGATAGTATAATAAAAATGATGTTTATGTGCCTCTTATATTATTTAATAAAAATATAATTTTTTTTGTAAAAACCTTAAATTGAATTTCCAACATTAAAATTGACATTCATACCTACACTACCACAAAATTTTGACGTTGAAATCAATTGTATATCGTCAGATCTTGACTAAAGAAAATGAAAAATTAGAAATCAATTGGGGGAAAATTCAAATTGATTGAAAAAATGGAGGTTTTCCTAAAAATTGGCGGCGCCAAACCGCCTCACGACAGTTTGCCTGGCTACGTCTCGAAAAAAATACGCAAAATAAAAAAAGGGTAAAACGGATATCCGAGCGAATAGTTATGACCATTTAAAGTTGCACCAATTTACAACTACTTTATCTCCCTACATTTTTCACCAACTGAATTACATTTTTAACAACTACTCATGTCGATGCTTTCGTGATATGTTAATTAAGTTCATGCCGCATTCGACTTCCTTAAAAGTTTCGGCTTCAATCTAGCCACTCAAAGACATATGTGAAAATATATGTATGTACTAGAGACAACCCGTATTAGGACAAATGTACTTTATACATGTTCATATTATTATTAATGAAGATTAATATTTTGGCATTTGCAATTATTGAATTATTAGTTGATTGTTTATAATATTCTATAATATGCGCCCACACCATAGAGCTGCGGTGCCATGACCTAATCTGTCTCGATTTTTGGGCCAGGCCCAAGGTCAAATTCTAATCCGGTTTGACCTAATTTTTCACCTATAAATACAGACCTACACTTCATTATTCATTACATTTGATTTTCATATCATTATTCTAAGTCTCAGAGACTCAGAATCAAAACTCTCTCTCGAACCTCTGCCAGATTTCCTAGTTTTCCAAATGAGGAATACATTGAAGCTTGGAGCTTGCAATCGAAAGGGCATTCGCGTGCACACCCACAGTTGATAAAGATTCCAGATATTGTAAACATGTAAGTACCATTCAAGTCTTATGTTTACGATTTTAAATTACCATATAGTCAAACAGTTCTACGTTTGTTGGGTTTGAAATAAGTTTTCAATATCCGCTGCGTACAAAACCCCAACAAATCCCTTCAGTGGTATCAAATCCAGGGCTGTTTTGTATGATTATAAGGTAATTAGTTAATAATATTAGAATTTGTTTAAATCTGAAATTTATGTCGTTTAAAGCTTGAAAACCTAATATCTTAAAAGCAAACCATCCTTGTCTCCCAAACTATTAAACAATGATGTAATCGAGGAAGTCATCCCGATCTAACTCTTCTAAGTCAATGTGCGTTACCGGTGGCGCGGATCATGTCCCTCGAGCCTCTGTTCTGTAACTGTAAGCTGCGTTCTCGGCAGTTACAAAACCTAGTTCTAATAAGAGGAGGTCTTAGTTAGCTTCATATAGAGTTACGACTCATAAATCACCTACTCTAACTATCCTACCAACAGACTTCCCTGTACTCAAAGTGAATTGTCTAAGTGCTCTCCTTTGTCTCATTGTTTATCTCGTAATCATTCGATTCCGCCTCTAAAGCTAGCTCCTACTCCTCCTCCTTCTCCTTTAGGATAGGATCCTCCTTGACCAAAAGACGAAATTAGTACACAAAGTTAAGTTACTTCGGCGTGTACATAACCCCTTCTTGCTGTTCTCATTGCTCTTGCTCCAATTAGTCGAAGACTTTGGGCTCTTACTGACTGGAATAGCTTTATATAAAGGAGAGGCATCCTATGGTGAACAAAAAGATGAACCCTACAACAAATAACATGGGTGTTTTGTATTGTATCGAACCCCCCACATGGTAGCGATCCAACTAAAGATTTTGATTCCAGTGGGGACAGCTATGATCATGGTAGCTGCGGTGAAGTAGGCATAACAAGTGAAAGTTGTTGGCACCCACCATATCTTGCTTTAGGGCCGACCTCTTGTATCGGAGCAAACAAATTCAATGATTTTCTATATTATATTTATTTCTTTTTTCTTTATTGTTGACTTTTTTCCACCACAAACAACATTACAGACGTATGATCATTACGCTTCAACCGGGTTATTCTATTCCACCTGGAATGTCTTTTTCTAATTCAATGAACAAAAGCGAGTTATAGTATTAACAAAAAACCCCTTTCTATTCAATATCTCTATGGGGTAAAAAACTCTCGTCTAACTCGAGTTGCCCCGCTCCTTTGGCAGTTCATTGCGAACATGGTGCACTGAAGCGAAGAACGAGAAGGGATTGGATGATGGTCGATGACCGTGTTGTTTGATAGTGAAGGGTAACGAAGATGAATCTGCAAATCTGACCATGAACCAGTTTTAGGGTTTCAGAAATGCAAATTTTGTGCTTCTGAGGCGGAGGTGCCGCAACTCCACGATGGAGCGCCGCGGCTCAAATATAAAAAAATAAAAAATAAAAAATTTCAGAAAAGTGAACAGTAACCGAACACTGTTCCGGCGTGAACAATGTCAACAATCACTGTTCCGGCAGGCTTCAATTTAAAATATAATATATATATATATATATATATATATATTTTCAGAACAGTGAACAATACCGAAATACTGTTCCGGCGTGAACAGTGGCGACAATCACTATTCCGGCGGGGCAGTGGCGATTTCTGAAATTGCAATTTAGACTTTGGGGCAAATCTGAAAAATTTGGAAGTTTCTGAAATTGCAATTTGGTCTTTGGAAAAGTTTTTAAAATCATCAGATTTTGTCCATGGGGCAAATCTGTAAATTTCAGAAAAGCAGATTTGGTCCCTTGGGCCAAATATGTGATTAATATAAAATTCTGAAAATTACAGACAGGTTCCTGAAATCTGAAAATATTTTCTGAAAAAATAAAATTGGATTTTCTGAATTTAAAGGGGTTCAAAATTTTAAATTTAAATTTTAAATTTGAGGGACTACAGTGTAAATTCTAAAAATCTTGAACAAACAGAAATATCCTGAAAATCAGTATTGAAAATTAGAAAATGTTTAAGGGACTGTTTGGATTAGACTTAAATTTTAGAGTTTAGACAAGTTAACCCATGATTATTATTAATTGTATATTATTGAATAATATACGGACTATATGCTAAGTGTTTAAATGCTTTCATTTAATAATTAGCATAGTGTCCGTTATAACTGTCTGAGCAGGCGGCGCCCAGTATTTGATTAAATCATCTTATATCATGCCTATTGGGTTGATGGTTCTCAACTATATGTGTCATTAGTTTTGCATGATATTAAGATGTCATATTGGATATGGCGTAAAATAGTTGATCTTGGTTAAAACCCTGAATTAAAATGTTTCCCAAAATTTTAAATACAAGTCTAAATTAAAACGCGTCGTCCATTATAATTGTTAGAGTGCAAAATCATTTTCGACGATACGAGTATTTATGCCAAAGCATTTGCTCTAAGTCTACGAGGAGTCAGACTCTTTCATAGATGTGTTTTAAATGTAAAGGTAAACGATAAACTTTTGTGGGTATTTACACCAAAGTGTTTGCTCACAAAGGCCAAATTTACTTAGATACATAAACACAGTTGTGTAATGGGATTGACTTGCTTAGACAAATCTTGGCGCCAAAGTATCGAACTAATCTAAGGACGCAAGATTAAATATAATATTTGATCAACCAAGAGTTGCAAATAAGTTTTGCAATTGGTTTAGAACCTACCAAGATGTGTTATTAAAGTTATCAGTCAAAGCAAACACGGAGATAACATAAGCTTGGATCTTGTCCCATTATGACCTTAATTAATATATGTCCGTATTCTACCATGGGATCGTAGAAGTATATTAAAATAGTGGAAGCTAATTAAACAAAAGACCATGTTGATTAGCCTAAACAAATGTGTATAATAGGAAATAAATTTTGAGTTTGATTTCCAGTCTATCTAATTCTTCAGATTATCGAAGATGTCGAGCTTATCATTGGAAATGTTGATTGAAATGAACGAACTTACTAGACCTAACTACCTTGACTGGCTAAGAAATTTGCGAATAGCGGAGACAAGAGAAATTAGAATACGTGTTGGATATAGTATTTTCAATAGTCCCTGCGATAGACTCTGCTGAATATGTCTCTTTTGATAAGGATGCTTACCAAAAACACCTAGATGATGCCACTTCAGCACAGTGCGTGATGTTGTCTTCCATGTCTATGGAACTTCAGAGACAACATGAGAACATGGGTTCCAATGAAGAGTCTGTATGACTCACAATTCCATACTATGGAATATGAGTTACTGATAGAACTTTTTAAGTGTAAGCTCAATGAAGGGGGCCAAGTCTCGCAGCATGTGTTGAAGATGATAGGGTTGAGATAGAGACTTGCTTCAATTGGAACGAAGCTGCAAAAGAATGTCGCTACCACCCTCATCCTGAACTCTCTCCCTCGTTCCTTTGAAAACTTCATAGTGAATTACAATATGAATGGAACGAAGGCGAGTCTGCCGGAGGTGCACAACATGCTTAAGACCTTTGAGTCTTCCACTTCCAAAGGCAAAGCTGTGCTCATGGTGAGCTCTACTGGCCGACCCAAATTGAAAGGTAAGGAATGGTTGAAGAAGAAGGGCAAAGCGGTCGCTGCGCCCTCAGATATGAAGCCTAAGAGAGGTGTGGAGAAGAAAAAAGTGAATCCGGATAAGGATGTATGCCTCAACTGCAACAAGAAGGGGCATTGTAAGAAGGACTGCACTGCACCAGGAGGAGGAAAAGCACCAGGTGCTTCTACCTCTGGTGGACAAGGTATGTACGTCATTGAAATAAATATGTCTATAAATAACTCTCATTCCTGGGTATTGGATACCGCTTGCGGCTCACACATTTGTATCAATGTGCAGGGGCTAACTGATAGCAGGAAGGTTGGACCAAGAGAGGTGAACCTACACGTTGGAAATGGAGCACGAGTGGATGCTGAGCGCGTAGGAACTTATAGATTAAATTTGCCTTCTGGCTATTGTCTAGTGTTAAATGATTGTTACTATGTACCCTCGTTAATGAGGAATATCATTTCTATCCATGTTTTGGACATGAAGGGTTTTTCCTCATATATTTATAATGGCAGTCAAGTATTGTCTTTTGATAATGTTATATAAGGAACTGCTCCTCTTGTGGATGGATTATATACACTAAACTGCAGTCGAAAAATATTCAATGTACAAAATAAACGAGCTAAGATAAGTAATAGAAACTCTACCTACCTATGGCATTGCATACTTGATCATATCAACGAATCAATGATAGCAAGGTTGAGGAAGTTAGACTACCTCGAACCATTTGACTTGGAGTCTTATGGTAACTGCGAATCTTGCTTGAGAGGAAAGATGACCAATAAGCCACTTTCTGGGAAAGGTATGCGAGCCAATGATGTGCTTGAGTTGGTCCATTATGATGTATGTGGGTCATTTTCGACTCAAGCTAAAGGAGGTTTCCTATACTTCATCACTTTTACTGACGACTTCACAAGGTATGGATATATACATCTTATGAGACATAAATTCGAGGCTTTTGAGAAGTTCAAAGAGTACAAGTCAGAAGTAGAGAAACAACTTGCAATAAGTATCAAGACCCTTCGATCGGATCGAGGAGGTGAATACTTGAGCAAGGATTTTCTAGATTACTTAAAGCTACATGGAGTTCAATCAGAGTGGACACCTCCTGGAATACCACAGATGAATGGTGTTGCCGAAAGGAGAAACCTAACCTTATTGGATATGTTTCGATCAATGATGAGCTTCTCAGCTCTACCGATATACCTTTAGGGACATGCTATACAAACATCAATATATGTTCTGAATAGGGTTCCTTCCAAGTTAGTAGAAAAGACACCTTATGAGATATGATGTGGCAAGAAGCCAACTCTTAAACATATGAGACCCTGGGGGGTGCCCTGCATATGTTAAGAAGATGCTCACAGACAAGTTGGAATCCAAAAGTGAGAAATGTTACTTCGTGGGGTATCCAAAGGAAACTAAGGGATACTACTTCTATCTTTCTGGAGAACGTAAGATCATTGTTTGCAGGAATGCAACTTTCCTTGAAGAAGAATATGTCTACAAGGAACATAGTTGCACAGAGATAGAACTTGAAGAAATTCAAGAACCGCAAGATAACATAGATGTTGAATCCTTGCCAAATGACCAAGGCAAGAATTCAGTGGGAGTATTTGGTGAAGATTGGGTACTTCAAGTACGCCCTTCAACCAGTGGGAGGGTTACGAGGAACAATGCAGAAATGCAAGATCCTCCTACACAGCCTTTGGGAGTAGATGTAGTGGTTGCACCTCATCCCATTCAGGAAATACATGAAAATGATATTCATAAAAGCTCTTAAGTTAGTGGATTATCCAACACACAAGAACCCTTTGACAGTCAGAACATACTAAGCACTGAACTGCAAAACAATCAACTATATAGGTCCACTAGGATTCATCGTCCTCTTGAAAAACTAAATCTACTACTGGAAACACACAGTGAGATAGATATTCCCGATAACGATGAGCCTACAACCTATAGCGAAGCAATGTTGGACATTGATTCGAAGAGATGGCAAGAAGCCATGAAATCCGAGATGGAATCTATGTACATCAATCAAGTGTGCAACTTGGTTGATTTGCTAGCTGGGGTTAAACCCATAGGATGTAAATAGGCCTTCAAGAAGAAGATCGATGCATTTGGAAATGTATAGACTTATAAAGCAAGGTTGGTGGCTAAAGGTTATAATCAATGGTCTGGGGTCGATTAAGATGAAACCTTTTCACATGTTGCTAAGATTAAGTCCATTCGAATTTTGTTTGCAATAGCGGCATATTATGACTATGACATTTGACAGATGGACGTCAAAATCGCTTTCCTCAATGGTAATCTAGTTGAGGAGGTGTATATGAAACAACCTGAGGGTTTTTCGCTTGTGTCCAAACCAAATGATGTATGCAAGATATAAAAGTCCATTTATGGGCTTAAGCAAGCCTCGAGGAGTTAGAATATTTGCTTTGACAAGGCTATCAAGTCATTTGATTTCCTCAGAAGCAAAGATGATCCATGTGTTTATAGTAAACGCAAGGATGGAAGTATTGCCTTCATTATTATATATGTAGATGACATATTGATAATGGGAGACAGTAAGACTCTCCTGCAGTCAGTCAAAGAGTGGTTGTCCAGTACCTTCATGATGAAGGATTTAGGTGAAGCTTGCTATATTCTGGAAATTATGATCTATAGAGATAGACCTAATAGATTGTTGGGGCTGTCACAATCAGTCTACATAGACAAAGTGCTTAGACATTTTTCTATGAAAAATTACAAGAAAGACGGTCTACCTATGGGACAAGGCATCAAGTTATCTAAGAAGGACAATCCTTCTAATGCTATAGAACTTGAACGTATGAAGATGATCTCATATGCTTCGGCTATAGGATCGATCATGTATGCCATGACCTGTACTAGGCCAGATGTGGCATTTGCACTTAGTATGACTTGTAATTTCCAGCAGAATCCTGGGAAAGAACACTGGAAAACAGTCAAGAGTATTTTTAAGTATCTTAGACGAACTAAAAATTACTTATTGGTCTATAGTGGGGAACAAAAGCTAGCTGCTACTAGGTACACTGATGCTAGCTTCCAGACAGATCTTGATGACTTCAAATCTTAGTCTGGGTACGCGTTCATTTTCAATGGTGGAACAGTGAGCTGGAAAAGTTCCAAATAAGCTACAACTGCTGATTCGACAACAGAAGCTGAGTACATTGCTGGATCGGAAGCTGGTAAAGAAGTTGTCGCGATTGCTGAGTTCCTGAAGGAACTTAGGGTAGTTCCGAGTGCCAGTTGTCCAATAACTATTTATTGTGACAACACTGGTGCGATTGCACAGGCTAAGGAACCAAGATCAACAAACAAAAACAAACATGTACTAAGGAAGTACCACATACTCAGGGAGATGGTAGAGACTGAAGAGATTAGATTAGACTATGTTCCCACATACGATAATCTAGCTAACCCACTCACTAAACTATTAAGCTTAGTCAAGCATAATGATCATTTTGAGAATATGGGCATTAGATATGTTGGAGATTGGCTCTAGGCCAAGTGGGAGATTGAAAGTATATGTATGTCCTTGAGACAATCCGTATTATGACAAATGTACTTTATACACGTTCATATTATTATTAATGGAGATTAATGTTTTGGCATATGCAATTATTGAATTATTAGTTGATTGTTTATAATATTATATATGCATCCCTAAAGGTTACGTTGTTATTAATAATGTGAGTTATTAATATTATAACGTAACTCTTAAAATAGCATCGACTAATGATCATCGAGAATGGAATATCGATGATATGTGATAAGTCGACATGTGGTCTTAATCACATCATTAGAGGATGTAGTATGTCTCATATGCTACGAGTAATGACTACTCGTGATGGACACATGGATACTTTGAAAGTATTGGTATACCCTGCTGATATACTATTTTTTATACTTGTCTAAAGTATGATCAGTGTGTGGGAGATAGAAGTCCTTAGACTTGAGGTCAATGCGCACCTTGTCTATAAAGTAATATACTTTGATCATGTCCTAAGCTCAAATTCCTTATAGGTTGAGATACGGCTTGTATTGGGTACGTTACAATGTGGATTAAAGGTGGTAGTTGAGCCAAGATTAGGATTCATTCCTCGAATGTATATTCGAGAGAACACTCAGATTCTCAGTGATATTAGGTTGACTAAGTCGTTGGCCAACGCAATAGACATATTTAGAATATGGTCTAGTTTTCAACTAATATAGATTAGATACAATGATTAAGCCATTTGGATAGACACTTGACAAATCCTAAGCTTAATCGGGTGTGTCGTGAATGAAATGATTTTATCTTACCACATAGAGGTTAAGTTTATTGGATTCGTGTAAACGTACTTCACATATTGAGTTCGTCTTGCGGTGCCATCTAGGAGTTTCACGTAGACCTTAATTTGATTAATGTCGATATGTGAAGCTCTGTAGGGTCACACTATGTCGATTGTCTTTTCGATCTAAGGATGTATTAAAGAGTATTAAATATTCAATTTAGAATCAAGATATTTAAATGAATAATGATTGTTTTAATTAAGTCAAAATTAGATTTTGGATTTAATTAAGAATGTGCGAAAAATAAAAAGAGACAGTGTAGGGTCACGTCAGTGCCGCGACGCCCACACCATAGGGCTGCGGCGCTATGACCTAATCTGTCTCGAATTTTGGGCCAGACCCAAGGTCAAACCCTAATCCGGTTTGACCTAATTTTTTACCTATAAATACAGACCTACACTTCATTATTCATTACACTTGATTTTCATATCATTATTCTAAGTCTTGGAGACTCAGAATCAAAACACTCTCTCGAACCTCTGCCGGATTTCCTAGTTTTCCAAAGGAGGAATACATTGAAGCTTGGAGCTTGCAATCGAAAGGGCATTCGCTTGCGCACCCACAGTTGATAAAGATTCCAGATATTGTAAACATGTAAGTACTATTCAAGTCTTATGTTTACGATTTTAAATTACTCTATAATCAAACAGTTCTACCTTTTGTTGGGTTTGAAACAAGTTTTCAATATCCGCTGCATACAAAAATCCAACAAATCCCTTCAATAAGTACCATTAAATGCACTTTATATTTAGAGGCGTTCATAACACATCTCATGTTGCTACTTTATTTGTTCATAATATGATTATTGCAAGATGTTCTGTAAATAATTTGGTTATTCAAGTTTCTCGAGTCCTCGTAAGCTCTACGAACAATTATCTACATTATATAAATTATAACAATACTGGAGTCAATCATAACACATCTCATGTTGTTACTTTAGTTGCTCGATGGATGATCATCAAGCTGGTTGCCAACTTGAGTCCCAATTTTTGAACTTTGATAATTATACAAATAAGCAAATAGAATAAAATATTTAGTAGGCAATGTAATTTTAGACTCGTAGAGAGATAAATTGAGAGATTAGAGAGATTGTATGAAGATTTGTGAGAGAAAATGATGTATTTATAGTTGAAAAATTGGGTTAACGTATAAATATACTAACTTAGGGGTTAAAAATAAATGTTAAGGGGGTAGGGGTTTATGGGGGGCGGGGGGAATGGTCCTTGCACAACGACCAAAATATAAATTTGCCGTTGTGGAACGGTCATTTTTTCAAAGGGGGGTCGGGGTGGGGGTGGGGGTGGGGCTGTGGCGGGTATGGGGCGGGACGGGCCCAAGTCCCGTCCCGATTTCGAGTTCCGACATCATTTTTTTAGGAGGATTGGGGCGGGGTCGAGACCAGACTGGCCCGGCCCACTGATCAGCCTTAGTTTATTATGTTTCCATATTCTGAAAAGAGAATAGAATATTAGTTAAAAAATAATAGAATAAAAATGACTTTGCAAAAGATTGATCTATATATAGTATAGATAGAAAATCTGAAAATATTGCTAAGTATATAGTATTTTTTTAAAAAAAATTCATCCAGTGTCCGATGCTCAAGTATAAAGTTCATTAAAAGAAGAAATCGCTTTTCATTTCAAGGATAGAACTCGACATTTTGATTAATAATAGAGATATTTTATCCATTTTATCATAACCAGATGACAACAAGTATGTATTTCTTTTTAAATTTAATTAATAACTTGCATTACTCTAATTTTTTTATTTTTTGCTTTATTCTAGTTATTCTCCTTTCTTTTTTGGTGCTTTGTGACAGTCTTGTTTTGTAATGTATTTCTTTTCTTCCCATTAAAGGTAAAAGCTATCTTAATTAACAACTTTGAGATGAGTTGAATTAATTTGGTGTATATATAGGGTGTCATTTTAATATTTTCAAAAGAAGGGTGATTTCGTGATTAGGGAAAATATTGGAACAAGAAGAAGAAGAGGAGAAAACTCTTGGTAAATATATAAATAAATATATGATAATATTTGTATATAGATACAATTGTAATTCAGATTTTCACTTTATTAAATTATTTAATTATAGTAAGTTGAATTAATTTGGTGTATACATAAGGTGTGATCAAGTATTTAAATCATGTACCATTTGAATATTATGTAAAATTATAACCATTAAATGCAATTCAATTTCCACCATATACATATAAAGTTGGGGGGGGGGGGGGGGGGGGGGTTGGGGTGGAGAGGGGGAAGAACACAGAAATCAATGTTAAGAAAATTTTTATTTTATTTTCTTCACTATTGTCAAACGCTGTTGATATATTCTTTGCCTTTTAACATATGCAAAGGCATAAAAGGGACCTTGATAACGTCCAAATCTACTCTATTAAATAGAAGTGTACACTATCGTATGCAATATAATTTATTCAATTATGAGCCTCGATCAATCCCACAGAAAATAATACGTAGGCGGTCAAGCAAAGTAGGACTTTTAATCAACTACGCTAAGCCAAATACGTAAGGGTTGTTTTTAGAGAGAAATTTATAACTAATGCGGAAATGTAATCTAACCTAGAAAATAAGTAAAATGATCAATGGTCACAGGCATGGATACAAAGGAAACTACTCTCAAGTAACGATCCAATGTTTTTCACGACTTACAAATAATGACGAGTTTATGTTACTTAGCCTCAGATAATGACTCTAAATTAGCTTCTCAAGACTAATTAGACTACCTAATTGAATATCCTTAAAGCAAATAGGAGCATTAAGAACACCCGAATGTGGCTACAAGTGGTGTCATCCCTAGGTTGATTTCATTAGATGAAGGTTAGCGCCCAAATTCTTGTTAATTAATCTTTTCCAACCCCGAGTTTGCAGTTTGCCTCTTTGTTTAAACCGAAGTAAATGTGTGAGTCCTAAGGTTAGTTAATCCCTTTAGAAACATTAAAGAACACGAATAATTAAAACAACATTAAACCCACTTTATCAAGAATAAAATCGTTCAATACATAAGCAAAATAAGAGTTTGAATCTAAAATAAAATCATGAATATTCCCATAAACAAGATTCAAATGAAGAAACAAATACTACACACTTAGATGTTCATTACAAAAAGGTTCAAGAAAGTACTCAACCAAATCTTCAACCCAGAGTGTGGTGTAGGAACCCTAGCCTCCAAAACTTGTGTTTATTGCCAAAGATATGTTTCCAAGAGAGCTTGGTCGAGTTTTATGTGATTTGAGGTCAAAAATCGTGAATTTATAAAATTGCCCAGGTTTGTTAACTGGTTGACCATCGCAAACGCGGTCAACCCTTGCGTTCTCGAAGGGTATTTCTGAAGATTGTCATTTTCTTTGTTTTAGCTCCGTTTTAGCTCATTTTTACTTGGTTTGATTCCAATTCTCTTCATAACTAAATGTATCTGAAATAATAGTAATACACACCATAAGTAACCACATATTATTAATAAATAACGCGAAAATCAAAGTAAAGAAAGAGGAATAAGTGGTAAAATCACCACTTATCAGACCATACACCCACTAAATCCAGCAAAATGACACCCTTAATTATTTGTTACATCAAAATTAGTGATAATTAGAGAATCACCATTCATATTCACATGTCTCACTTGTTTTGGACAACCAATAAGAGGGTGAATCTTGAGTAATACTACTACTTGATGAGTCCAGCCACCATTTTTGGACGGCATGTTTATGTCTCACATTGATTTCAACAACATTGTTTTAGGTAATCATAAGAGCCATTACCACAAATGTTTAGTGCTGGCCATCTTGACCTGATTGTTTAGAGTTTATTTGATCATGAGTGGAAGGGGAGGAGAAAAGGGAGAGACGGGCTCAGGATTTAAAGATGATGGGGCACTACTGAAAGTAGTCGTAGATGCATGTTAGTTACAACATGTTACGCAATACCGCGTTATCGAATAATTTTATTAGACACACATATAACTAATGTACATACGTGTAAACATGAATTAGAAGACCCTTATTGGTAAAACTTATTTTGTGGAGTGATGGTTATGAACACCACTTTGCACCCATGACTCATGAGGTTCGTGTTTGAAACTTGCCACCCGCGCATTTTATGCAGTTTTTAAAGCTTTTTTTAATATTGTGAACTATAAACGGAAAAAAACATCAAACAAAGCAGGAAACGAGATTCGAACGCAGTTCCTTCAAGAAGAGGAGAAACGCTAAGCGACAATTTCGACCCATGCACCCAATTTGCATTTGGATCTTAGGCTACCTAATAAAATATATGTTCACATCTCAAGGTATAAATACAGTAAAACCTCGATAAATGAATATTCGATAAATTAATAATCTTGATTAAATAATAATTTTCTCCAATCTCGACTTGGGTCAATGGAATAAAATAATAACCTCGATAAATGCATAAAATAATAATTAAAAAAAATATTCCTTGAGGCCCACTGAAAATATAAAATAATAATTCATTAAATACGTATGAAAATTAAATATATAATTCATAAAATAAAGCACTTCCTAAACAATTTTTATTTCAAACTTTATGCTTTCCTAAAATTACATAACTTGATGATTTTTATTTTTATACTCACATAATGCTTTTCTCATCTCATTAGTTAGCGTAGACTTTTTTACACATTTCAAATGAGTAGTCATGTAAGAGAAGATATAATATATGAATTTTTATATTTTGGTATATGAAGTTGAAGCACATGTGTCTATTTATAAACTCTATATTGTGTACTTGAAACAATTCACAACACTTCATATTCTAACACTTCATATTCTAATGTACATGCATTCTATTTTGAATCACGCCAACCCCGGATTAATAAACTTCTTTTTGACAAGATTAATAAACTTAGATACAATGCATCATCATTAATTAATTGTTTATTTATTTTCTTTTCTTAGATACCGGAAAAATTAATTATTTAATTTGAGAAATATAATGTACAAAATAAAAATTATTCTATAAATTAATAACCCCGTATAAGATAATAATTTTTCAGGTCTAAAAAGTATTCATTTATAGAGATTTTACTGTATATATAATTGGTGTCCGTGACCCTGGAAGGGGATTAACAGTGAGAATCAAACTCATAGTTATTATGTGAAGAATTTCTGATGGTACAACTAGAATATAAGTCTTGAGTTGTTATTTAACATATACTTCTTGTGGGTCAAGTGATGTTTTTTCAAATTTATATTTGTAAAACTTAGGCATAAAAGGATTGACCACTTTTAGACAGGGGTGAGTCCAAAGTAGCAGAAGGGGATGGTAAAGTCGTGGTAATTTAGCTCTGTACAACGGATAAGCATAAAAATAAAAGGAATACTCACTTTTTTTTCGGAAAGAGAATTCAAACTGCATATCTCTTCAAATTCAACAACAACATACTCAGGGTAGTCTCATAACGCGGGGTCTGAAAAAGGTAGAGTGTACACAAACCTTATATTTACCTTGGTAGGTAGAGCGGTTTTTTCGAGAGACCCTGCTCAGGACAAGCACAACATAAAAAAAAGTCAGAGCCGGTCAAAAATTTAAAGCGGTAAGATAATGTTGCTAGCAAACGCGAATACGTCGTGATAGCGCATCCTGAAAAGAAGCAGTAACTACGCAGATAAATGAGATAAATCAAGTACATTCAAGAACGCATAACATAAGAAATAAAACTACAGAAGACTATAGAGCGATACTACGCCTATTCGTATGATATGCTAAGCATGCCTACAGTAATAACACTACACCTACCAGTTTGTAAGCGTAAGTAGGACTACGCTCGACTACCTACTACCCTTCTACCCTAATATGTGACCTCCACAACCTCCTATCTAAGGTCATGTCCTCAGTAAGTCTCGCTTGCTCCATATCTCGTCTAATTACCTCGCCCCAATATTTCTTCGGCCTACCTCTACCCCTCATGAACTCGTCCATAGCCAACCTCTCACACCTCCGCACTAGAGAATTTGTGTCTCTCCTCCACACATGTACAAACCATCTCAACCTCGCTTCCCGCATCTTATCCTCCATCGAGGCCACTCCCACTCTGCCCCCGATATCTTCATTTCTAATCCTATCATTCCTTGTATGTCCACACATCCATCTCAGCATCCTCATCTTTGCCACTTTCATCCTTTGGGTGTGCGACGCCTTGATTGGCCAAAACTCCGACTCATACAACATAGTCGGTCTAACCACCACCCTATGAAACTTGCCTTTTAGCTTTGGTGACACATTTTTATCGCACAAGACTCCAGATGCAAGCCTATATTTCATCCACACTGTCCCAATACGATGTGTGACATCGCCATCAATCTCTCTATTCCATTGGATAATAGATCCAAGGTACTTGAAGCTTACTTGCTTCGGAATGACCTGGGTCCCAAGCCTCACTTCCACGCCTATCTCACGGTCGCTCTCGTTGCTGAAATTGCACTCCAAGTATTCTGTCTTGGTCCTACTCAGCCTGAATCCTTTAGACTCCAGGGTCTGTCTCCAAACCTCCAGCTTAGCGTTCACCCCGCTGCAAGTCTCATCAATCAGGACTATGTCATCTGCGAATAACATACACCACAGTACCTCTTATTGGATTTGTCGCGTCAGTCCGTCCATCAATAAGACAAATAGGAATGGGCTAAGAGTTGATCCCTGGTGCAGCCCCATCATCACTGGAAAGTGCTCCGAGTCTTCTCCTACTGTCCGTACTCTAGTCTTGGCTCCATCATACATATCCTTGACCCTAGTGTACGCCACATGTACGCCTCTAACCTCCAAACATATCCATAAAACCTCTCTATGGACTTTGTCATATGCCTTCTCGAGGTCGATGAAAACCATATGTAAGTCTTTCTTCCTCTCACTATACTGCTCCACCAACCTCCTAATAAGATGAATGGCTTCGGTAGTCGAATGCCACAACATAAATCCAAACTGGTTCTCCAAAATAGACATGTCTTTCCTCACCCTCATCTCCACGACTCTTTCCCAAACTTTCATAGAGTGGCTCAACAGCTTGATACCCCTATAGTTGTTGCAACTTTGGATATCACCTTTGTTTTTGTTCAAGGGAATTATTATACTCCACATCCATTCTTCGGGCATTCTTGCCATCTTAAAAATGACGTTAAACAAGTCAGTCACTCACTCCAAACCAACCCTGTTTGCGCTCTTCCAAAAATCAACTAGGATTTCATCAGACCTGATCGCTCGTCCCCTGCACATCCTGCAAATAACACCCGTAACCTCCTCAACCTTGATGCTTCTACAATACCCAAAATCCGCATGCCTACCAGAATGCTCCAGATCCCCGCACAATGTCTCCATCTCATTTTTCGTTCAAGAGTTTGGGAAAGTAAGACTGCCACCTCCGCCTAGTATGCGCTTCCTCCACCAGTACTTTGCCGTTCTCATCTTTGATGCACCTCACATGATCAAAGTCGCGGGCCTCCTCACCCCGCCTTGGCAAGTCTGTATAACTTCTTCTCCCCATCTTTTTCCTATAATTCGACGTATAGGCGTTCGAAAGCAGCCATTTTCGACGCCGTGACCGCTAGCTTTACCTCATTCCTCTCCATCTTATATAGTTCTCTATTCGTCCATTTTTCCACATCATCCTTGCTTTTTACCAGTTTTGCATACGCCACTTTCTTCACATCCACCTTCTCTTGAACTTCACCATTCCACCACCAGTCACCTCGATGCCCACCACGACTACCCCGCGATACCTCTAACACTTCTCTAGCCATCTTTCGAATGCAACTGGTCGTTTTATCCCACATACTGGTCGTATCTTCACTACTCCCCCAAGCCCCTTTGGCCATCAACATCTCCACCATCTCCTTTGCACTAGCCATGGTCAAACTCCCCCATTTGATTCTCAATATGTCATCCACAACCCTTCTCTTCTTCTCCATCTTAATCTCCAAATCTATCACCAAAAACTTATGTTGGGTTGTAAGACACTCTTTTGAAATAACCTTGCAGTCTTTACAGAGATTGTTGTCAACCTTCCTAAGGAGCAAAAAGTCTATCTGACTCTTAGTCACCGAACTATGGAAAGTCACCAAGTGCTCCTCCTTCTTCACGAACTTCGAATTAGCTATCACCACCCCAAAAGCTCTAGCGAACTCCAAAAGTGAGACGCTTCTCTCGTTCCTGTCCCCGATGCCATAGCCTCCATGGACGTCGTCGTAGCCCCTGGAAGTGACCCGACGTGTCCATTGAAATCCCCTCACACAAATATCTTCTCACTGGGTGGTACATTTGCCACCACCTCATCCAACTCCTCCCAAAAACACATCTTCTCCTCCTCGGCCAAGCCTGCCTGCGGCGCGTATTATAATGTTCAAATTCAAGGTTTGACATTTGATTTTGATATGATTAAATTTTAAATATTTTATAATTTTTGTTATATTTTAAATAGTAGTCCTAAAAGTGGTTATTTGTGCACTTTTCCCCTTAAAGAGTATCAACAATTTCTAATAGTGGAAAATTTGACAAATAACTATTTTTTAGACCGCTAATTAAAGCTCAACTACCATTTCAAAACTAATAAAAAATGATTCACTTTTTAATAAGTAGATAATATTTGGATAACCTGCTTATCCAAATAACAATCTCTGTCCCACAAAGACAGGAGTAACGTACATCCTATCCTCCCCAAATTTACTTGTGGGATTATATTGGGTATGTAATTATTGTTATAATATTTGAATAGTAATACCTTCCGTAAATCAACACTTAGAACCGCTTCTTCTTCACCATTTCGAACTCAAGAATTTTTTTGGGAGTTCCATTTGAACTAGTTCGAACTCAAGGAAGTTCTTTTGAAATTTTCAAGGAAGTTCTACTTATATGATTTCTTTTGTTTCATCTTTGTGTATAGTAATGCTAATCTTGTTGAATGTACAACTTTTTAAAATTCATAACAAGTACTTTTCTCTTCATTTTACTTCATCCGTCTCAAATTATTTGTCGCTTATTTAATTTACACGCTCCTTAAGGAATATTAATTAAGAGGGGTATTTGCCCTATATTACCCTTATTTATGTGTAAGTTATAATCTCGCTCCATTAAATGTTTACTCTATTTATATGTCATCTTCATTAATGATAAAGGGTAAAATGGAGAAAAAATAATTAATTATGCCTTAAATTTTTAAAATGGCAAATAATTTGAGAAAACTATTTTTAGTAACCACGATAAATAATTTGAGACGAAGGGAGTAGTAGATTCCACTTATGGTTAGTTGGTTACCACCACTTATAGTAAAGAACTAGAGATTTTATAGTAATTTTTTTTTATAACAACGTGTTATTTCGTTGTTATAGCAAAATATTATTATAGAGAAGATATAATATAATATAACATGAAAAATCGCTTTAAAAAAATTGACCACTATAATGAAATATTATTATAGAGATAAGTCTTACTATATTTATGACTAGTTTAAGTAGACCACAAAAAGTTCAGAAATGAAGCATCATAATCACCAAATATAAATAGTTACAGTAAATACTTTGATAGACACAATGAAAGTGTTAAAACAAATAACACAAAAGGATGTCGTGCAATGGATGAGTCTGCTCTTCTCTTAGTGAGGGACATTCGCATAGACTGAGACGTGAATGTAAAACAAGTATTTGGGAAGTTGGCCCGACCCCTTTGTTTATCATAAGAAGAAATCTCGGAGATCATCAAGGCCTACCATATTAATGGGATCTCTGGTAGTAGGCCCAAGCCCCGGAAGACAAGTGAGTCTTAATAACATAAGCGAGAATGCCGAGGTCTTGTCAAAGCCTCTTCAATCATTGAATCATTATTCAACGCTTTCTCTCGCATGCCTCTGTGGTCAATGGGAGCAGGAAAAGATCAAACCCCACCCCACTCGGCTCAAGCCGAGGAGCAAAAGCCACTTGCTTGATTGTAAGGAAGGAAAGGAACGGAAGGCCACTCACCTTTACTATAAGGAAGGAGAGGTGCTCTAAGCAACTCTCTTGACTATAAGGAAAGAGAGGAGCTCTAAGCAACTCTCTTGACTATAAGGAAAGAGAGGCGCTCCAGCCACTTGCTTGATTGTAAGGAAGGAAAGGAGCGGAAAAGCTGCTTGCCTTTACTATAAAGAAGGAAAGGCGTGGAGAGCCACTTGCTTGACTATAAAGTTTGGAGAGGAGTTCCTGTTCTTAAGATTTGAAAATCCTAGTGCGCTATTGCACGTGCTAGAAAGAACAGTTGAACTGCCATTGGCCCGGGTTCAGCCTTTACTTTGAATTAGACTTAGGCTTTCTTTTGAGTATCTTTAGTGAGCATATAGATGGAGACCCTACAAAGCCCGTAAACTCCTGATTTAGACATGAAAATAGGACATTCCGAACCTTTTCCTCATGGAACGAGAAGACCGATGCCACTATCGCCTCTTGACTTTGCTTTCATATAATCTATTCGACTGGAAGGAAGGTTATACGAATGATTTTACAAGAGTAGTTTCATCGGTGGAAGGGAGGGAGAAGGTTGTTCGACTGAAGCCCGACCTCTATGATCTGAAATGAGTGCGGAAATGTCCCTTTAATAAAAGGATCTTTACAGAAAAAGAGCTTAGAAGTTTAGTCAGCTATTGTCTTATTTTCTTTTTTCTTCTCGATGAGGCTTCCCCAACAAGCATTGGCAACCTCCATGGTCTTTTTCAATCTAATATTTTTCTATTACTGACACCCGGATCCAGCAACAATTTCTAAAGCAACTCCCGAACCTAGTTTGTCTCAATCATGGGCGGTTGAAAAGAGTTGAGATCTCGTGTTCGAGTCCTGATTATGAAAAAATATTTGGTAGGGAGTGCTTTTCCATAAATGGGCCTTACTCAGTGCGATTCCAAATATAATCGAGCTCCAATGGGTATAACGAACGCCGGACGGGAAACCAAAAAAAGGAAGTGGTAAAACACATTTGCATATGCCTTTTTGAAGCCGAATATTTAGAAACCGAGACAGGGCAAACTTTCAACAAGTCCAGCCCAAAACCATCGAATGACCCATAAGCCATAGATCTATGTTACACCTAATCACCCCTCAACCTTCAGATAATAACAACAATACCCCTCTGACCTTTCTTTCTTCCCCAACATCCTAAAACCCTAACAAACTATTCCCAAAAAAACCCAACACTTACAAGTATGACAATCCTAATTCGATCACGACCGTTGATCAGAAAATTAACAACTTACAAATCAATCACAACTGTTCCTTTCCTCTCACAAGAACCTCAACTCGCCGGAACTCCGCCGGAAACCACAACACCACTACCCCCAAATCCATCCTCCGGTAGCCCACTTTACAATGAAAATTGGAGATCCCCATTTGCAGCTACTACTACTACTCCAGTTGTACCTTCATCTTCATCCATTGTACCTTTACCCTTTTTACGCCAATCTCCAGTTGCGCGGATTGAGGCAATTTCACAAACACTTGATGTGCATGGTTTAATGAACCTTTTTGCTGATTGGATGACAACACAAAGATGGGAGGAAATGAAACAACTGTTTGAGTTTTGGATTAGGTCATTGGATGGAAATGGGAAACCTAATATACCCGATGCAAATTTGTTTAATCATTATTTAAGGGCTAATTTAATGATGGGTGGTACTGCTGATGATTTGTTGGGATTAGCTACTCAAATGGAGGATTATGGACTTGTTGCTAATACTGCTTCACATAATTTGATCTTGAAAGCTATGTTTCAATCAGGTGAACCACTGTCATGGGTTGATAAAGCTGTCAAATTGCTCGAACGGTTCGTACCTTAGTTTTGAGTATATTTTTTGTATGCATTTAAGTTATATACACTGGTATACTTCTTGTCTGGGTATAAAGATTTAAACTTTGTATGTAATTGTGGAGATTCTTTTATTTGTGTTGTTGTTCATTTATTTGAAATTGCAATGCTAGCCTTTATTATATTTTCTAAAGTTAGAGAGTTAGTTGAGATTAGTATTGAGCTTAACAGTTCATTGCCGCAAAAGAAAAGCAATATAGAAAACCTTACAACAACAACATACCCAGTGTAATCCCACATGTGGAGTTTGAGCTCAAAAGTTCATTGCAGCAAAATAAACAACTTAGAAAACTTTATAACTAAAAAAAATAGTAAGTTGAGAGTTTTAAGAACTTTTTAATCATTACTTGAGAGCTAATTTTATGATGGGGGCTACTGCTGATGATTTGTTGGGATTAGCTAGTCAAATGGAGGATTATGGACTTGTTTCTAATACTGCATCACATAATTTGATCTTGAAAGCTATGTTTCAATCTGGAGAACCTTTGTCATGGGTTGATAAAGCTGTCAAATTGCTTGAACGGTTCGTATTTTGATGGAATTCCTTAGCTTTTGAATATATTTTTTGTATGCATTTAAGTTATTAGCTTTACTTTTAGGTTGTGGATCCATGCTTATTATGAACAATTAAGTAACCTACAGTTTTCCAGAATATAAAGATTAAAACTTTGTATGTAACTGTGGAGTTTCGTTTATTTGTTTTGTTGTTTCATTTATTTGAAATTGCAATGCTAGCCTTTATTATACTTTCTAAAGTTGGAGTTTTGGAGGCAGTTAAGATTAGTATTGAGCTCAAAAGTTCATTGCCACAAAAAAAAAGCAACATAGAAAACCTTACAACGACAACATACCTAGTGTAATCCCACAAGTGGGGCTTGGGAGGGTAGGATGTAGTCAGACCTTAGCGCTATACTATCAAAATAGAGTTAGCTTTACTTTTAGGTTATGGATCCATGCTTCTTATGAACAATTAAGTAACTACACTTATCCGGGTATAAAGATTTAAACATCGTATGTAATTGTGGAGTTTCATTTAATTGTTTTGTTGTTCATTTATTTGAAATTGCAATGCTAGCCTTTATTATATTTTCTGAAGTTGGGGACAGTTAGTTGAGATTAGTATTGAGCTCAAAAATTCATTGCAGCAAAAGAAAAGAAACATAGAAAACCTTAAAACTTCAAAAAATATTAAGTTGAGAGTTTAAAGACCTTTATATTCACAGAGTAGAAATATGGAACTTATAAGCCGTGTATATTTACGGTGGAGTGGCAGCTAGGTTTGGTATGTTGGGGGATGCCATTATTGCCGATATTATTTTGCATTGTTGTGATAACATTTGCGACTCTTTTGGTTCACTGATAGGGTGATCCAGGATAATCGTATGATATTTTTCTTGGAAGGTTTCATAGTAGGGGTATTCTCAACGGGATTAGCTTTTCTAGTTTCCCTTTTTTTTTTCTTCATTGAATTGAAGGCAGAAACAGAAGTAAGTTATTGGCAAAATGCTTCTGGCCTTTATTTATCATATGATCATATTTATATACTGTATAGAACTATAACACATAAAGAAGCGTTGCCTATATACAAGATACAACACCAGAATCAAGTTGTTGGAAATGCTTCTGGCTTTCTTTTATCATATAATCATATTTGATATACTGTTAAGACTTCAAAAAAAAAGAAGCTTTGTCTAAATACAATACAAGAGTGTCAATCTGTTATATAAAATGAAATGAGTGAGGCTTGTGAAAACTATTCTCGATGTAGCCGAAGTCCAAACTTCTGGTCGATTAGTTGCCATTGGATCCATAGCTTTCTTATTTGGGTTTTATTTTCCTTTAATTTAGTCTTGCTGAGAACTAAAGTTTGCCATATGTCTTTGCTCCTCTTTGTCCCTTCTATTCTTCCTTTCTCTCAGCTTGGATATTACTATATTCTCTGGCCCCTTTCGATGTAGTGTTGGATTTCAAGTCTACTAAGTGATAAGGGGAACCTTGTGGTATTTATTGAGCTTGTTTTTGATTTCCACAGTTCACTGTGTATTTTCACCATGCATGTAAGTACTCTGTTATGCATTGATGATATTTGATAGATTTCATGTGTAATACTTTTGACAGGATGATTCAGACTGGGAAAGAGTATAAAGAAGCTTTGCCTGATGAGGAGTCATATGACTTGGTTATTGGCTTGTTATTTAAAGCAGACCTTATTGATGATGCCTTGAAATATGTCGATTCAGCCTTAAAATCTGGATATAAGCTATCCATGAATGTATTTAACGAGTGTGTGCGAAGCTGTGTCTTCAACAACAGGCTGGATATATTGGTGTCAATAATAGATAGATGCAAGGTATACATTCTTTCTTGAGATAATTCTTACCATAAAGATTTCTATTATTTGAAATATATGTTAGTCTTTGATACTGCTGGTATGGGTATTTGCAGAAAACGGATCAGAACAAAGGCCTGCTTCCGCCTTGGAACATGTGCACACACCTTGCTGATGTTGCACTACAGGCAGATAATAGTGAACTAGCTTTTTCTTCCTTGGACTTCTTTGTGAAATGGATTGTTAGAGGTGAGAGTGTGAGGCCCCCTGTTTTACTCACTGTTGATGAAGGACTGCTTGTGGCTGCACTTGGAACTGCTGGTAGAACTTACAATGCTAAACTCCTCAATGGTGCTTGGGAAGTCCTTAAGCGCTCACTACGACAAACGAGGGCCCCTAACCCTGAATCTTTCCTTGCGAAGATATATGCCCATGCGTCACTGGGGCAATTGCAGAATGCTTTTGCTGCCCTGCATGAGTTTGAGAAAGCTTATGGTAGTTCTAACGAAGAGAGTGCAGAGGAGCTATTTTCTCCCTTTACCTCTTTGAATCCACTGGCTGTTGCTTGCTGCAGGAATGGTTTTGTCACTTTGGACTCCGTATGTTCTCTCTCTTCCAATATGCCCTGCCTAATATTAGTTTGCATCAAATTTTGTTTATCAAGTATCTCAACATGCATGAAGTAGATCAATATTTATTTCCTAGCTGCTGATGTTCAAATGTTCTCCTGCTGCATACATCGTATTTTGTCACCAGTCTCCCCTTAGCTTCTTCTGAAACAAAATTTGAAGATACGGAATAGATTAATCGCCTAATTTCTCCAACTAGAAATTCTGCATATCTCACAGCTTAGCACTTTGCTCCTGTTAAGTCTGTTAGATATTCTCTATATGGTCACCTTACACTTCTTATTGCCACTGACCTCCAAAGATTTCAGATTGCACCTGTTTAAGTCTGTTAGATATTCTCTATATGGTCACCTTACACTTCTTATTGCCACTGACCTCCAAAGATTTCAGATTGCACCTGTTTAAATCTGTTAGATATTCTCTATATGGTCACCTTACACTTCGTATTGCCACTGACCTCCAAAAGATTTCAGGTTTACTATCAGCTGGAGAATTTGAGCCGAGCCGACCCCCCTTACAAGTCTGTTGCTACACTCAATTGTGTAATTTTAGGCTGTGCCAATATATGGGATATTGATCGTGCTTATCAGACATTTGCTGCAATTGAATCCAGTTTTGGATTAACCCCAGATATTCATTCATACAATGCGCTGATATATGCATTTGGGAAGCTTAGCAAGGTAAATAGAAATGAATGTGACATCTGAATGCACATAGGATAGGTTCAACCAACATTTCTATATCTTTTTCTTTTCCTGGCCTAATGGCAAAGGGTTGGCTCCAAACGGGATTCTCGGTCATAAGAAAAACTACTGAATGCGATGCTCTTGATAGGATCCTCTGTTAGCAGGCGTATGATGTACAAGTATGGGAGTGCACATTTGCATGCGGTGTGTTTCTTCTGTCCTATGATTATATGAATATTGATGAATAACTTTTCTTGTTGCAGAGGGATGAAGCCACAAAAGTTTATGAGCATTTCATGGATTTAGGCGTGAAGCCAAACGAGATGACGTATTCTCTACTTGTTGATGCTCATCTTATTAAGCGAGAACCCAAAGCCGCAATTTCAGTAGTTGATGAGATGGTATAATGCTTTCACTCTCTCAATACGATCATCCGTGACGAAATGAGCCTGCTTGTCATTTTAGTTATGGAGTTATACTTTGGCTTCATGTGCAGGTGCATGCCCAGTATAAACCTTCCAAGGAGATGCTGAAAAAGATCCGAAGGCGATGTACTCGAGAGATGGATTATGAATCAGATGATCGAGTCGAGGAATTGACCAAAAAGTTTAACATCCGAATGGGCACAGACAATCGTCGGAACATGCTCTTTAATCTTGAATACAACACGGAATATACTGGTTAGATGGTGCTGAGATGGATTAGAGATCACGTGCATTGTCAACACCTTTCATAATTTCTCGGCCTTCTGCTGAGAAACTTGATGGAATGAAATATTAAGATATCATTGCTTCTAGCATTTGAATGTTGGACTCTTTTTCCTCTTCTTCTAGCTTGCCTCTGCTAGTGGGACACCTGAGTGCTGATGGTGGTGTTCACAAAGTTTAGTAGTGTTGCATCTCATATGCCTCGGACAATCCTTTAACCGATGGCTGTAAATTACTTAGTTCTGGTTAGTATTAAGCTGTGGAGGATGGTGTCTGGTTAGAAGGATCTTGTTTAACATATTTATGTATTCTTTTTCATACCATTAGGAAAGACTTATGCAATGAGATCCAGCTCATTGTGAATAAACTGTAGGGACTCTTAGTTCTGAGGCAGTTTGCATCAAATGCAATTTTCTGCTTCATTCTTGCTTTTCAGATTCTACATAGCTGATACTCTGATGTTGATTGCTACTTTTTGTGGTAGTTCCTGAAGAAAAATATTTTGTTATACCATTTTCTCTCTCTCTATATATATAATTCTAGTACCATACAACGGAGTTTTTTTTTTTAGAATGGTAACAGTATAATTCTGAATACTTCAATATGAACGTACTTCAATAACTTGTTTCGATTAAACGACTAAATATATGATAAAACGCTCTTATTGGACATTTTTTGCTCATATTTTAATAAAGCTTTTGTACGTGTTTTTACTCATCCATCATGTAGCAAAGTAAATCACATAAAATATTCACCTCTTTTAATTATACATGTCAACATCAATTTGAACAAGCATGAAGCTTAAGAAATTTTTGATGTAACTATAGCGTCGGAGTCAATATGCATATATTTCAACTATCCTAGTTACCTTATTACTTTTCACCGGCATAAGTATTAAACAACTCCACCCACTAAATTTTTTTTGAAACTTATCTTGTTCACTTAGCTGAAGACAATCAATAAATACTTATGTTTACATCAAATTATGCAATATAATATTTGGTGGTATCCTCTATGAAGAAAGGGAGTCATGGTCACATACATGAGATAAACTTACTTTAATGAAGATATTAATTAGTGTTATAATTAAAACAAGAAGATGCAAATATTATGTCTTTTGCAAAACACATATATCTATATCCTCTTACAAGTTACAACTAATATAATAATTTTAATGCAAAAATATTACATTACTTAACAGATAATTACAGAGATTTTCCTTCAACTTTAACTTTGTAACAATACTTAATAGATAATTGCAGAGATTTTTCTTTAGATTCAACTTTGTAACAATAACCTTCCTGATAACTTATAATATTGCATTTATCTTCTTTATGTTATTTTCTATAACAATTATTTTATTTATTTATCATAAATAAATAATTACAATTTGACCAATTTGCCCTTTCTAGAGCCAAAAACTGATCCAATTCAAAAACCCCCTAAAACCAGCCCAGTAGATTCTTGATTTTTAGACCAAACAAAGTAGCAAACGTTGAATACCTAGCTTTTCTCAACAAATTGAATCAAAACCCCTTTCAAGAAACAAAAATTTACATAAAAAATCAAATCTTTCATGGATCATTCTCCAAGAATTTGGTAAATTTCAACACCCAAATAACCCCAAGACCAAAAAACCAAAGTAATGGGGCAAAACACAGGTGCAAGTGGCAAAGGCAAGAAAGAAGAAGAAATGAAGAAAGAAGAAGAAGAAGAAGAAGAAGAAATGAAGAAAGAAGAAGAAGAAGAAGAAGTGGAAGAAGGTGGAGAACATGATGAACAAGATGGAATGTCTGTTCATTCTCCTTGTAAACCTCCCTCGTCTGCTCTTCGTAAGGTACCCTTTAATTTTCTTAATTTAGAGAAATTTAAGTACCCTTTTATCCATTGTTTCATATTGATTTTCTTTTCCTGCGATATGTTTGTGTTTGTATCATATGCATGGGTGGAGCTAGGGTATAGGACCGAACTCCCTTGGTCGAAAAATTATACCCCTTCTGTCCCAATTTATGGGACACTTCTCATTTTCCTAGGGTGAAACAAGAAAATTTTAGGTACCCTTTTATCCATTGTTTCATTTGTAACAGGTTGTTGTTTGTATCATATGCATGGGAGGAGCTAGGGTATTGGAACAAACCCCCTTCGTCAAAAAATTATACTCCTTCTGTCCCAATTTATGTGACACTTATCGTTTTTGTAGAGTGAAACAAGAAAATTTTAGATACCCTTTTATCCATTGTTTCAATTGTGACATGCTGTTGTTTGTATCATATGTATGGGTTGAGCTAGGGTATCGGGGCGAATCCCCTTTGTCGAAAAATTATACTCCTACCTCTGTTCCTACCTCTCCCAATCTATGTGATACTTATCATTTTTCGAGAGTGAAACAAAGAAATTCTTTGATCATGATTTATTCGTATGTCCTTTTGATATTTTAAATTTTTGATTATTGTGACTTATATTACTTTTTATGTAGCTTATAAATATGTAAATTATTTCTCAAAAGACTTAAAGATTGTATGTCCTAATTCACGGTCACAATAAAGAAGTTTGACTCTCGAAATCCGAACTTTTTCACATAGATTGGGATGGAGGGAGTACTATATATACAAGGTCAAAATCATTTTTTAGATACATGTGACCTGGAGGTCACGGGTTCAAGCCGTGGAAACAGCCTCTTGCACAAATGCAAGGTAAAGCTGCGTACAATAGACCCTTGTGGTCCGGACCTTCTCCGGACCCCGCGCATAGCGGGAGCTTAGTGCACCGGGCTGCCCTTTCCCCTTATATATGTAATGGATGTTGAGTCCCCTTGGTTTGTTCGTATGTTTGTCTCTTTATATTTGAATCCGTTAAGTAAAAAATCTTGGCTCCGCCATTGATCATATGCATGTTGATGTGTTTGATTATAGAATTTATCAATTCTTTTGTTTCTTTATGGGTATGCTTATTTTTGAACTATAGGAGCAATCACAGGTGGAACTGGAGATAAGATTGTTGGAGGCTCTTGAAATCTATCCCCCTGCCAAATTGAGAGGTATACTTTTATGTGTCATTACTCATTTTATATGTTTCCTCTTTAAGTTTTTCTGTGTTTCCTGTTATTAAAGGTGAAAAGGTGGTAACTGTATCATAGTTTATCTAGTTCAGAAGTAAATTCACAGTAAAATGTGGTGGATACAAATTAGTGGTGTAATCTGGAACATGTTGAAAATTTGTGGTAATTGAAGTGCTTTGATTACAAGGGGTTTGAAGAATTTAATGCATTGGACACGTTAGTGCACAAGTTAACCTTCTGCTTAGGTCGATGGCGTATAACTGTAAGGAGTTGTTTGGTTCACGTAATAGAAATGAATTACAATGCTGGGTTTGTTTATGCAGTAAATACTAATGTTGGTATTGTTATGTGATGAACAGTAATATATGAATTGTTATGCAGTTGATAGCGGACGAATTGAACCCTGTATTACTTATGGGGATATCATTTCTTTTCTCATGCAGCCAGCCAAACAATGCATTAGTTACACGCAAATTATTTTTTCTTAGCGGCCAGCCAAATTTCGTCCTACTTTATGTGGAGATTACTTTTAACGTGGCCAACCAGATGACCCCTAAGTTGTAATGGGCTGTTGAAGAGAGTAGTGGCCGCCCCCTTTTTCCCTAACAGTGTTGCATTTTCTTGGTGTTAGTCTGTTAACAAGGTTTTACATTACTCAAAAAAAAGTATATGCAGCGTGCTTCTGTATAAATGGAGCTAGATATAACTGGAGATAGGTAGATAATCAAAAAGATAAATGGAGCTAGCCAGGTAGGTAGGAAGATACTCTGCATGCTTGCATAGAGATGGAGCTGCTTAGTTGTTTCCAAAGCTTAATTTGATTGAAGCATCTGACTTTGTGATGTCATAGTTACCTTGCTACTATAATTTTTGATCTAATCTCTGGCTGGATTATATGCTTGGATGTCGTCTGAGTGTTTCATGATGTTGCTAGATATCATGTAATTGTTGCTTTATACCTAGATTGTAATAGAATTAGTTGCTTTCATACTATTTAGCTGCAAGGCTGCCTTTCATAGCTAACTATAAGAAATATTGTGATAACTAAGTAGGAAAGTCTTTTGATTTAATTATATGTCACTATAACAGATACTATATCTATCATACCATAGAGATTATAGACTGTATGTTGTGATGGAGAAACAAAAGTAGCTATAATCTTAAGATTATTAGAATTTTATCAACTCTTGCTGAGTAATATTTTTCTTTCTCAAGGACAAAAGAATTAAAAGGCGTGGGAAGCGCATATTAACTTGCATTAAGTTTTGCTTTCTGCTACGGGAATGAGACGTTTAACATGTTCACCTTGATTCTTATTGCAGGCATACATCGTCATTTTGTCCTTTACGGTTTAACAGAATATCTACGTAGAAGGTTACTAGGCTACTTTTGTCCTTTTCTTTTATTAACTCTTCATTTAGTAGCTTTTACTTAGCTCATGCCACACTCCCAGAAAAAAGAAAAACGAGACACATGTGAAAATCTACCTACCCCCCCCCCCCCCCCCCCCAAAAAAAAAAAAAAAAAAAAAAAACGCACGCATATGTAGATAATGAGAGTGAGGCATTTGGTGAAAACTTTGTGACTTTATCGTTATTCAACACTAAAAAATTATTGTCACAGCTTCAATAGGCAATTTGCTCCTGATGATGTTTTGAAGCTGCTGGATCGCTTCTACAACTTGGAAATGGTGGTATGTATTATTCGTTTACTTTCTATTTAACTTCAATCATCATGACTTCTCATATTATTCAGTATTTGACTTGGAAACGCTGCTTCTTGGAGCAGAAGAATTTACAGTTGTAAAGCCATTCTTCCTGCTCTATGATTAGCAGGATCATAGCTGATACACTGCAAATTTGCAGACTGTTCTTGAAGTAGTAATCTGAATTCCTTAGAAGTCAAATCTTCTTAATATATCATAGTTAACCCTGTGATCTCCAAGAGACCAAGATTAGGACGTTCAGAAGCGACATTAAGAGACAATTCTCTTCAGTTTGTTGCTAAACTCTTGCCTTATACAGCGTACATCATGGTGATATTTGACCAGGAAAGAAAGAGATCGAAATATTTCAAATAGAATTTGTTGGACTGCATAGTTTATCTTGGGAGTTATGTAGCGTGCATTGTGAAAAGATGCTTATGTTACCATATTCGTCGTTTTATTTATCATACAACCTTCAATTCAGGCTTAGATGTTCTGTTTCATAGGATAGAATCTTGGTTTACTCGGCAATTTTTTTTTTTGGAGTTACGTGGGATGAGTGTTCTTACTGTGGTGTTCTTTTAACTAATTTCAGAAACCAGATGATGAGGATGAAGAAATCCTAAATCAAGAGGAAGAGTTTTGCCTGCCACAAAGTTATTTCTTGAAGGAGGAATCTTGAACGAGTTTGGAATCGATATGGACTTTGGACTTCAGAATGGCAGTTTTTGTATAGTAGTCTCAGGGTGGTTAATATTTTTCCTTTTGATGCCATAATCATTCTGCATCTTCCTTAATAGGCAGTCTAAATCTTACTGATACAGTGAAAAGTTTGTATGCATGCTGAGAATTGATTTCAGCTTCCTAATAGATACAGTAGATCTTTTTTACTCTACAACACTACCCCTTCCCCCTCTCTTTCTGTACTTGGATATATTGTGAAGCATGATATATCTGGCCACTTAAGGAGCCTGACTAATAAAGGTTACTGAATAAATCATTATGGAAATACTTGTTCTATTGCATAATGCAGAATGTTTAAATGGCTAGAGGGCTTATTTCTACTATAAAAAGTGGTAGTTCAACCATTATCCTTTTTCTAACATGGTTAAATAGCTTCATTGTAAATTTCTTTCATGGGCCACAAATTTTCAAGTGCCCCAAAGGGATGACTTAGTGGTTGATAAGCCTTGAGTTACAAGGGAGCCAAGGTTTGGATCCCAACAGAGACGATAACTAGGTGCATTTTCTTCATTTGTCTAAGCTTTGGTTGACGGAGTTATCTAGTGCATTTTCCTCATTTGTCTATACTTTGGTTGACGGAATTATTCGGTACTGGTGTTAGTGAAGGTAGTATATATTTGGTAAGTTAGTTGAGTTACGCACAAATTAGTCATATCACCACCATTATTCCCAAAAAAAGAAAAATAAAAATAAATTCTAGTAGCAAGGCTTGATAAAATCTACAAATGGTTGATCTCAAGAACGCACCGTCGGAAATTGGTCCTCTGGGATATTTTTATGTTTTATGTACATATTGATCGATCGAAGAACCTGACAAAATAATTATCCTAAGATGATCATTTCATGGCGACCGAGAACGAATTAAATAAAACAATTCTATTTCTTAATCTTTCTGATTTGCTCCTCAATAATTTGAAGTAATTCCCCTATCTACCCCGATGTTGTTTTTTGCTAATTTGAGTTCATAAGATTGCTAAAAACAATAAGATTACTATAAACAATTGAACGTAAAATATCTCGACTTCTCTAGTGATTCAGGAGATGTAATAGAAACCTCATATATGGAATAAATAATCTCAACCATGGAACAAGTCCTTTGATTTCTTGGTTCAAGGCATCTAAATTAGTTTGTGTATGTATGCGTTTCTACTCAAAAGAAACTGTAAGAGAATAATTAAAAATGATATGTATCAAAACATTTAAGCATTCCTTTTCTTTCGACATAATAATAAAAGTAAGAAACCATAATCTCAAGTTCAAGTATAATTTGTCAAATTTTACTTCAAAAGATCGAGCTAATATCTCTCTCTCTCTCTCTCTCTATATATATATATATATATGGATAATTTTACGGTTTATGCATGCATCAAGACAAAGGATCACCCTCATATGAGCATTTCGTGGTTATTGAGAACTAATCAAATCAAATGATTATATTTCTTAATCTTTCTGACGTGCTCCTTAACAATTGGCAGTAATGCCCCTATCAACCCCGATCATGTTTTTTGTTGTTGCTAATTTGAGTTCATAACATTACTACAAAATAGGAACCCCAAATATGGAATAAATAATCTCAACCATGGAACAAGTCCTTAATTTTCTTGGTTTGAGGCATCTTGTTACGATAATTATGGATCAATCATATCAAATCACCAATGTAATTGTATTTATTATCATAGAATTATGATTCATATTAGGATAATTAGAATATGATTTATTATCATATTATTAAGATGTTTAGGATATGATTAGATAAGTCTTCCTTAATATTAGCCATAGAATGATCTTGTACACTTGTATATAAATTGTAATCTTGGGAATGAAATAAACTATGGGAATAATTTCCTTCATGGTATCAAGAGCCACAAAATAACTCTCAAGTTTTTCCCTACCGTATTTCAGCCTCCTCCCCTCTCTAAAACAAAATAAAGTTTTTTTTAAACCTAAACCTAACCGACGCCCCTCATCTTTCTAAAACCTAATTAGGGTTTCTTAAACCCTACCCTAGCCGCCCCTCTTTTCTCCTACTCTCCTTCTCGGTTTTCCCTCCAAACCGAAACCCTAATTAGGGTTCTACCATTCGGCCACCATCTAGCCGAAACCCTAGGGGTGTTCATCTTCCAAAATTCTACTTTTCTAACTTTCTTTCTATTTTCTTGGGCAACAATGGTCAACAAATAAAATTTTCATCATGCTTTTGCCGTAAACAACGTCAAGAACTTTATTCCTATTACACTTGAGATGGAAAAAGGACAATACTCTTCTTGGATGGAGTTGTTTAAAATTCATTGCCGAGCATACGAGGTCATAGATCATATTATTCCTCCTAAGTCTTCATCGAAGACCACCGTTGTTAACTCGAATTTATAGTCTCGTTTAGATGCTATAGTCCTTCAATGGCTTTACGACACAATCTTCAATGACCTTTTGCACACCATTTTAGAACAAGACTCTACGGCTCAACATGCTTGGGAACGTCTACAAAATATTTTTCAAGATAATAAAATTTCTCGGGCAGTATATCTTGAAAACCAATTTACCAATATAAAATTGGATGATTTTTCAAACGTTTTCGCATATTGCCAAGAATAAGACTTCTTTCAATATAAAGCAAGGTGTAAGCAAGCTTCTTTCCGACCAGAGACCTGGCAATTATCTTCCTATAGATAGCTCCTTGCAACTAAACCGCCCGTCGGGGCAAGTGCCAGGCCCCGATGAGATCCAACGCCGGTAATAGAACGATCAAAGCCGGTGAAAATGCTTGCCGATCAACTTTCAAATGTTGGTGCGCCGGTCACAAATCAAAGGTTGGCTCTCCAATTGATTGCGGGATTGAATGAACAATTTGATGGTGTTGCTACGTTCATTCAACAAAGCAATCCATTACCACCATTTTATGAGGCTCGACCGAGATTGATTCTGGAAGAAATCTGAAAGCAAAAACAGGTGACGGGGGCGACAACGACTGCCGGCACCGCTCATATTTTTACCAACCCTTATAATGATGATTTTGGCACTCAAAATTCTGGTTCTGATAATGGGTCAAAAAGGGGTCAAAATCGTAACAATAACAAAGAGAAAAATAATGGTGGAAATGGGCGGGGTCGGGGAGGAGGACAGGCCGTCGGTGGCGGCAACAACTGCGGCCAACAGGGTCAAAACAAACCCCACTGGTAGTAACCAAACTAGCCGACGGGCGGGCAGTGGGGACAGTACCCACCGTGGGCCTGGAAACCGCAATTGTGGGCTGCCCCACCCTGCCCGTATCCCACGACTTAGTTGGCCCGACCTCCTCCCGCTTCTAGACAACTTGGGGTTCTCGGTTCTCGTTCGCAATAAGCTTTTGCAGTCCATGGACTATTTTTCACAAGTTATGCTCCCACGGATATTGAACATGTCATGAACAACATGAATATAAGTATTCCCGACCATTCGTGGTATATGGATACTGGGGAAATGTCGCACATGACGACATCTCAAGGTAATCTCTCGTCTTATTTTAATATGAGCAGTAATAAAAATATTGTTGTTGGCAGTGGGCAGGAAATTCCAATTCGTGGTATTGGACAATTAAATATTCCCGCCCCTCACCCACCTTTACGTTTGAAAAACGTCCTACATGCACCCAAACTGATTAAAAACTTGGTATCTGTACGTCGTTTTACTACTGACAACAATGTTTCTGTTAATTTTGATCAGTTTGGGTTTTCTGTGAAGGATTTTCAGACGGGGATGCCACTAATGAGATGTAATAGCACTGGGGACTTGTATCCCATCACCACCACTACCAACAACCAAGTCACCGGTCCATCAACCTTTGCAGCTATTTCCCCTATTTTATGGCATAACCGGTTGGGATACCTGGGAGCACCAATGTTCAATGTTCTTAAAAATAATAATTTTATTGATTGTAATAAACATATGGACTCTTCTGTTTGCCAGGCTTGTGTGTTTTGGAAGCATGTTAAACTTCCTTTTTCATTATCTACTTCAAATACACTTATGCCATTTGATCTTATACATTGTGATTTGTGGACATCACCGATTTTAAGTTCAGCAGGTCATAAATATTATATGCTTATTTTGGACGATTATTCAAAATTTTTAGTGGACATTTTTCTTAGGACAGAAATCACAGGTCTTTCCTATTTTAAAACAGTTTAGTGTCTTTATCAAAACCCAATTTGAGAAATTCATTAAATGTTTACAATGTGACAATGGGAGGGAATTCATAAATACCCAATTTAAAGAATTTTGTCACCAAAATGGAATGTCCTTGCGTCTTTCGTGTCCACATACTTCTCCCTAAAATGGGAAAGCCGAAAGAAAGATTCGAACAATCAACAATTTAATCTGCACACTTCTTGTGCATTCGTCCATACCACCGGTTTTTTGGTATCATACACTTCAAATGGCCATATATCTTTTAAACATTCTTTCTAGCAAGCTACTATCAAACATATCACCCACACAAATATTGTACCATCGTCTTCCTTCTTATACACATTTGAGGATTTTTGGGTGTTTGTGTTATCCCATATTTCCGTTAATAACTATTAATAAATTTCAAGCCCGTTCTACTCCTTGTATCTTTTTGGGATACCCACAAAATCATAGGAGATATAAGTGTTATGATATGACGAATGAGAAAATTATCATCTCTCGTCACATTGTTTTCGATGAGTCCACATCCCCTTTTGCTAAATCTCACGTGGCATCCCTACATTCATACAAAGTTTTAGACGACGAAATACATTCAATCTTAAATCACCATCTCATTACCCAAACTCATAATGGACCAGTCCAGAATACACCACCAATTATGACGGCCCAACAACGAAATGGGACTGGGCGAGTTCGAATTGAGGAGCCCATTGCATCTTCCTCTTCGGCCTCGGCCTAGTCCACTGTTCGTGACGGGAAGACCCACTGAGGGAGCCCACTGCTCTCTCATCCATGTCCCAAACTAGTCCAATAGGCCCAACTCTTTTGGCCTAAAATCTTACCCCCCCTCGGCCCAATTCCCAAACCACAAACCCACAGTCCCAACATTCGGTTTTGGCCCAATCTCGAACCTCCCCTCGGCCCAATTTACAAATTGAGAGCCCATTGCCACAGCCCTCGGTCCTAGCCCAACCTCGGACCATTGAAATCCGTGCCATGCACGAGATTTTCTAGCCCAAGCATCAGTTTAACCTAACATCTTCGGTTCAACCATCTCCACTTCAAAAAAATCCAAAAGCGGCCCTATCAGACCTGAATTGGAAAGTTGTCATGTTAGACAAAATTGATGCTCTTTTTAAAAATAAGACGTGGGAATTAGTGCCCCATCATTCTAATGTAAACATCATACGGTCTATGTGGGTTTTCTGTCATAAAAAGAATTCTGATGGTTCTTTTGCGAGGCACAAAGCTCGTCTTGTTGGTGATGACAGGTCTTAGCAGGTTGGCGTGGATTGCGGTGAGACGTTCAACCCAATGGTTAAACCAACGACTATCAGGATTGTTCTAAGTCTGGCATTGTCGAAATCATGGTCTATTCATCAGCTGGGCGTAAAGAATGCATTTCTACATGGTCACCTGCAGGAAACAGTTTACATGCACCAGCCATTGGGATTCCGAGATCCGACTTATCCGAATTATGTTTGCTTGTTGAAAAAATTATTATACGTTTTGAAACAAGCCCCCCGGGCATGGTATAATAGGTTTACAGGGTTCATAGCCACATTGGGATTCTCACACAGCAAGTCCGGCCAGTCTTTGTTCATTTAAAAGAAGGGTAATGACATGTCATTTATTATTCTCTATGTGGATGACATTATTCTCACAGCATCTTCTGAGTCACTTCGCCAGTCTATTATGACTTTCCTTGCTTCAGAATTTGCTATGAAGGATTTGGGTACTTTAAACTATTTCTTGGGCATTGCTGTAACTCAATATGCAGGTGATATGTTTTTCTATCAAAATAAATATGCAGAGGAGATTATTGAAAAAGCCTGCATGTCCTCGTGCAAACTGTCACATACACTGGTTGATACAAAAGCAAAATTGAGTAACTTTACGGGTTCTCCATACTCTAACCCAACACATTACCGCAACTTAGCAGGAGCATTGCAATATCTTATTTTCACGAGACCTGATATCTCCTATGCAGTTCAACAAGTATGTTTACATATGCATGATCCGAAAAAGAGCATATGGGGGCTCTTAAGCGAATTCTGCTGTATGTTAAGGAAACTCTTGAGTTTGGATTGCATCTGTATAAGTCCTCCATTTCGAGTCTCTCAACTTATACAGATGCTGATTGGGGTGGCTGCCCTAACACACGATGTTCCACATCTGGTTATTGTGTGTTTTTTGGAGACAACCTCATTTCATGGTCGTCGAAACGACAACCGACAATGTCTCGGTCAAGCGCTGAAGCATAATACCGAAAGGTAGCTAATGTGGTCGTTGAATCATGTTGGCTCCGTAATATTCTTTTAGAACTCCATTGTCCGATTGAAAAAGCAACCGTGGTTTATTGTGATAATGTGAGAGCTAACCTTGTCCAACATCAACACACAAAACACATAGAAATGGATATCTTGTTTGTCCGTGAAAAGGTTGCACGTGGACAAGTCCGTGTTCTTCATGTACCGTCCCGTTATCAGATTGCAGATATTTTCACGAAAGGTCTTCCGCGCGTACTATTTGATGATTTCAGGGATAGTCTCATCATACGAGAACCTCCCGCTAAGACTGCGGGGGACTGTTGAGATAATTATGGATCTCAATCATATCAAATCACCAATGTAATTGTATTTATTATCATATAATTAGGATTCATATTATTAGTATGATTAGGATATGATTTATTATCATCATATTAGGATGGTTAGGATATGATTAGATAGGTCTTCCTTAATATTTGCCATAGCATGATCTTGTACACCTGTATATAGATTGTAATCTTGGGAATGAAATAAACTATGAGATTGATTTCCTTCACATCTAGATGTGTTTGTGTGTATATGTCTGTATGTGTTTTTACTCGAAAGAAACTGTCAATCAGTCTGTAAGAGAATGATTAATAAAAATGACTTGTATAAAAACATTTAAGCATCCCTTTCTTTCGACACATTAATAAAAGTAAGAAACCATAATCTCAAGCTCATTATATTGGTCCTTGAAAAAAGCAAGGATCTAACAAAGACTCAAATTACAAAAAAGATTTAAGTATTACAAAATGTGCCCGCAGTTCAGATGACAACTCTTCTACAATTAACAATATGAGTAAATCAAAAACAAAAAAAAGTAACTAATAAGTCGCAAACTAGTTAAATAGAGCAGATGATCATTCATGAATTGCATCTTCTTCTGATGTGGTCATTGCAAAAATAATGCAAGCATTTGTGTCTTGTAAAGCTGAGAGTAGAAAAATTCTGTAGTAATTTGTTGTGCGTATCGACTATTGTTTAGCTTTTGATGCCTCCTAATATGATGACAAGAAAATATAAATTTGATGTTAGCAGAGTCATAAGCTGTAAACTTCAAAAATTAATAGAAATATGTCAAGTTATAACTCACTTCAGGATTTTGCATCAGTAGATTTGGCATCAGCAGATTTTGGTTCATCAGCCTTCACATTCTCTTCACCTGTACACATAGTTATCTTCAGTAAATTTTTTTCCGAAAAATTTCTTTCTTGCAAGAGTTTAATTTCTATGCACTGACGAGTAAAAAAAAGTATTTACACAGTCAGGTTACCGGGTAATTACAAGTAAATCTCTATTAGTAACTTAACGAAAATGGTGCCTAACCTACTATAATGAAAAGTTTGATTCAAAGGGAGAAGAAGAGGCAAGAATTGGAACACGAATATCATTTGATTCGTCGATCTTCAAAAAAAGAAATAAGCAAGGTTCCACGTTGAGTGACAAATGTTTATGGAAAGTTACAATTCCCTCCACGGAATAGTGCACCTACACACCTTCATCAACATTGTTTTTTTGACCGGAAGGCTGAGAGCTAACTATTAAGACTTTGGACTATCGAGACACATACTTCGTGAAATGGTTCATGCATGTTCGTTTCCAGGAGCAACAAGATCAAGTTAGTAAGGATTAACGCTTCATTTCTATTTTTATGGTCGATGATCATAGTCTAGAAGCCCCTTTACCATTCAGTATAAAGGGGCTATTCCATTCGTACAGATAGGGTGAAAGGGCACATTTACACTGTCAGTGTAAATAATGTAAATCCTTGCTGCATTAGTATACTTTCATGGTTAAAGTAGCAACACTAGAAATAGTTCTATCCCATAGAGACATTAAGGAACTTCAAAATGTAAAATGTGTGAGTTATGCTTTACTAATATCCTTTTTATATTAGTGATTTCAGATAATTAGTTACCTCCTTCTTCAGGCAAATCAGAGGTCCATAGTGTGAGGTTGTCTCTCAACAGCTGCATAATTAAGGTGCTGTCCTTATATGATTCCTCACTTAAAGTGTCTAACTCTGCAATTGCCTCATCAAAAGCTTGTTTAGCCAAATGGCAAGCCCTGCAAATTAAGTTATCAATTTAAATCATCTTATCATATCATAACATATATGTACAAGTATAATCAAGATTGGTTAAATATGCTACCTTTCAGGAGAGTTCATGATCTCATAGTAGAAAACAGAGAAGTTCAAAGCAAGACCAAGTCGGATCGGATGTGTTGAAGAGAGATCGGTGTTTGCAGTTGCAGTAGCAGCCTAAAAGCAGTAAAGGGATGTAAAATCAAGCGATGTTCTGAATGATGTGCATCTGTTAATTGACTAATCGTGCATTTTCAGTTAGGATAGAAGAAGAAATAACTTGCCTCATAGCCCTTCAATGATTGTTCAGCAGCCTCTTTCCTTTCGGAATCAGTCTTGAACTCAGCAAGGTAACGGAAATAGTCACCTTTCCTGAACCAAAAAGACAAAGATAAGAAGGTAAATCTATCAGAAATATACCGAAAACTGAAAGACTTCGATTGGAACAACTGCTAAAGGCATGAAGAACCTAATATTATGATGATCAAAATAGAAGCTCCATTTGGATTATGTTAGGGAGTCTATTGCTTTTGCAGATATAGAGAGATACTACAAGTCTTCCATTCTAGATTTTATTGTCGGGCGGGCATCTAGTTCACCAGTACTATAAAAACATCTCATACTTCTGTTACTGTTAATGATGATTTGATTGTCTTGGACCACGAAGACCTTGGTCATGCTTCTGGTTTCCATTCCAATCATAGTATGATGATAAATCTCCCTATGCTCCGCCGAGAATAGGAGATTAGGATACAAGTAAGCCAGATGCTTCGCGAATCATATTCAACTTTTTTTTATAACCGTGGTCTTCGGGCTCGCTTACGTGCAACTCGACTAATTCCACGGAGTACTTGTTACTTCTCACCAACACAGGTACCGGGTAACTTTGTCCACCAAGACTTTGACAAATGGAAAATAATCACCTAGTGTATTTTGCCTCCGCTTTGCCCCAGAGACCTCATGATTTTCCTCCCACTTTATTGACACTAGGCCACACCCTTGGGTGCAAACCATATTCAACTTTAATGCATTTCGTTGTACTTTAATCACCCTCGTGAAGAGGCGCACTACAATACAATTGCTTTCCAATAGCTTCTATATATAGTAATGGTTGGATCTACTACTACCACATCCATTGAATTTCACGTAGCAAATCATGGTACAACAATGAACATAAGGATGATACTAGCAAATATGGTTCAAAGGAATCTTGGCAACAGTTCCATAAACAATCCTTTTCGGGATCAGATCTTTTTAGTAAGAAAGTTAACAAGGTTTTAAGCAAATTTGACTTACATTTTGTAATAGAAGACAGTAGCTTCACCAGTGCCAGCAGATGGAATGAGATGTTTGTCAATGATTTCAAGAATGTCAGAGCAAATCTTGGAGAGCTCTTCCTCTACCTTTTGACGATAACCTTTTATCAGCTTGACATTTTGCTCGTTCCCTTTCGACTCTTCTTTCTGTTCGATGGAAGACATGATTCGCCAAGAAGCTCTTCGAGCTCCGATGACATTCTTGTAACCAACAGAAAGCAAGTTCCTTTCCTCCACTGTCAATTCCACATCAAGTTTTGCAACTTTCTTCATACTTTCAACCATTTCTGTGAAATCAAACCAATGTAAAGTCAAGACTTTTAAATTCCATTTGGGAGATTAGATAAGATGAAGGTCACAGCTATAGTTATGCAATATTCACAAACCAAATTATAACAAGCAACTCATATCTTCTTCAAAGCCAATAAAATAACAAGTCCAAGATTCAACTTTTAACTATTAAGTTATCAATCAACAAAAGTTTATCTTCACTAACTGGAAATTCAAACTGATGAACATTCCAATCTTGAGCTAGCTTAGAAACATTTTACAAAAGGGACACAAAACTTTCTTCCTTTAAATGCTTACTGTATTCCATATTCTACATTTAAATGATTATATAGCCTCAAACTACACTATTGATTAATGTATACCACAAAAAGGACAAGCCACATTGTTTTTTCTTTTTGTCCTAGTCACTTAATCATTCAAATCGAGTAGTTGCATGTCCAAATCGGGCCTAAATGACATGAATGGTATATCAGTAGATCTACCTTTGTCATATATTCCATACATCACACTAAATATATATAAAAAATACGATTTACTTTCAAGATGACTTGTTAGTGAAATGGTAGGCACACGAGAGTCAAAATCTCACGGAGGTTGAAACAAAACCAAATATGACACCACTGGAAAGATCATTACACAAACATATATATTTCACTTGCACAATATTTGAATCATGCTAACCAGAGCCGGCTTAATGGTAAAGCAGGTGAAGCAGATGCTTTAGGCCCCAAATTGATTTTTTTTTTAAAAGTGAATAATTCTTATGACCAAACAGATGCTAATATTTTACTCCTTTTCTATTAAAAACAAGTCTTGTCATTCTTCTTGTGGGACAATCATAAAGTCCAGAATCAAGTGTAGAGGTAATAATATTGCAACTCTTTAACTCAAGTCGGTTTCCTCCAATTCTTTTACATATGATACTGTTAGGAATTTGGGTTTGATGGGTATTACGTCCACCCATCTTTAATGACTTAAATACTAGGGTTTCGCATGTTGGAGACTTTGGTTCTTCACACGTACATAATCTACTAAATGAGTAGATGACCGTAGGACTAAGTATCGTCAAATTTCGTTAAGAAATGAAAGAGATGTTGTTCCACAAAGTAAGTTGTTTAAAGCATGAAAAATATGGTGTGGAACAAATCTCCCTCATCAGTGGGGAAAAGAAGAATTGTTCATTTTATAAGCCTAAAAAATGGAAAGGGTTTGGGACCCCAAGGGTAACCCATGTGATTGAGTCTTGGGCCTTGGACTTCTTCTGATATTATCTTTTTGGATCCAAATTTCTTAATATTTATAGTTTGGTCCCTGGAGTTTTCAGGAAAGATAAAATTGGGAAGAGGCTCACGGCAGAAGGCAAACTCTTGGGCTGGTTTTGGAGCATTGAATCTCCATTACTAGGCACTTGAATTCGATCATTATTTGACTGATTGTAACCCTCAATAGTAGTAAATTATCAGTAGTAAATTTTCGAACAGAAACCAAGTTCTTAATTAATTTTGGAGTACGAAGGACATTTTTTAAAGTTAAGGGAGGGTTTGGTGGTGATAATTTTGTAGAACCATAACCCTGAATTGGAATGGAATGGCCATTTCCGACAGTAATACCATTATTTTTGCTCAAATTAAAATATGACGAAAGGTTGCCTTGTCCGAAGTCCATATACCAATTTGAGTCGGGTGGATTAAGTCCAATAGTGTGCATTGCGGACTCTATATCCGTCGGGTGGGCCTCCTGCCACTGGGTCGGCAGTGGCCCATTTGCCACTGAACTGCTTCTGGAATTTCCTGCGTTCTGCCTTGGCCCAAAACCGGGAGGCCCAGAATTCTGGAACTGAAGATGGCCTACCCCATTCTGTAAATTGGGGTAGTATCCACTAGGTTGGCCAGTGGGCCTGTAGGCTGGTCTGGCCCAGTTTTCTATTGGGAATGGACTGGGCAGCACAGCCCACGGCCACTGCCAGGCCCAGTGGCATGTCCCGCCACTTTGTTGCCCCTGTTGTCCCCCAGAGTTGGTTCTACCGCCCTGTCCAATGCCACCGCCGCCGCTGGAATTTTTATTTCCACCATTTTTGTTATTTCGGTTATTACCATTTCGTCCTTTTTGTCCTCGGTTTTGTTGTCCAAATTTATGGAATTATTATTGGTGGCATCAAAACTCGAATTCGAAACTGTGGCTGCCTTTTTCGCAAACCCCGCCTCTTTAAGAATTAGCATGGAACGTGCTTGATAGAAAAGGGGTAGTGGTTTGCTTTGGCGAATGAGCGTTCCCACACCACTATAGGCATCGGTAAGCCCCGCAACCAATTGTAGTACCAATCGGTTGTTGGGGATGGGTGAACCAACATTTTTAAGTTGATCTGATAAAACCTTTAGGCGTTGACAATATGCCGACGCATTTGGGAAATCCACCATATCTATGGTGGAGAATTCTTGTTCTAATGTGACGGCGCGTGAATTTTTATTATCTTGAAAAATAACCCGCAAGCGATCCCAATCCTCCTTTGCAGTGGAATCTGGTTCTATTATTGTGTGCAACAAATCTGAAGAGATTGTTGCGTAAATCCATCCAAGAACGGTAGCATCAAGAGTTTCCCACAGTTCCAAGTCATCACCTGTCAATGATTCTTTCCCTTTGCTATGTTCCGGCGGCATTATGTGATGTATAACTCGGTGAGAGCGGCAACATATTTTGGATAGTTCTGCCCATGTTGCGTAGTGAACATTTTCCATCTCAAGAGTGAATGTTTGAAACGGCTAAAGTTGGATGGTAAAGGGATTTGGATTCAGACATTGTTGGTTGGATGGGGGGAAATGAAGAACAATAATGGAGTAAACAATTAGAAAAAATGATAATTTTCTGCCAACAGAGGAGGATTTGGACCAAAAATGAGAAGAGAAAAAAATATTTTTGGATCTTTTATTATGCTCTTGATACCATGTTAGAAGAAATATTTTTCCCCCTTCTTCATTCCACAATCTGTGTTAATATACAATTATACATCTAACTAATTAGAGGGAATCATGGCTCAATATCCTCTAATTGATAAGGCTAATCTTCCTAATAAAGATAATGATAATAAGAGATATGACTAATCTACCTAATAAGGATAATCTACCAAATAAGTATTTTACTTACTACCAAATATACAAGATGCTATATTAATTACACAATCATGATTATTCTATCATTTATAATAATAATGATTATTCTATCATTTATATGATAGATTCATTTGTGTTACTGGTAATTTCACTGTACAATATTTGAGAAATGGAGCATATGAGTACAATGTGCATGCAATGCTGAAAAACAGTAACTAGCCATACATGCATCAAAGCAATAAGTGCATGACATATGTGTTTTACATAAGTTAGTTTGTCCCTTAATTATTTCATAATTAATTAATATAGTACTCCATTTTATACTTAATCATGGTAAATAGTAACATGGTTTGGACATGCATCAGGTCTTAGTGAGTTTTTTTTTTGCTTTTTCGGTTGCATGTGTCGATTTCCCATTTCTGTTTTCTTAATCTTTAGATTTAAGCTTGTTTGACCATGGATCAGCTCTTCAAGTGTGTCTGTCTGTTAGCATCAGGGGCGGCTCAATGAAATTAAAGGCCTAAAGCCAAATCTTAGTGAGAAGCATTAAGCTTTTTTTCTAAAAAAATTATATATATTTTTATTTAAAATTTATTTTTCTACTTTTGAGATGTAAAAATTAATAATATACCCAATATTATGCCTGCTCCACCACTGTTCAGTTCACTGCCAAACATGCCAAATACCATGCATAATCCACCAACGTCCGCTTCACTACCTGACAGTGAAGTGGGCCATGCCCCAACACCCAGGTTCAATCCACTATTATTGGTCCAAACTACCTCCCAACGACTAGTTACACGGAGTCAACATGGTATTGTCAAACCCAACACCAAATATAGCCTACACACCCAAGTCTCAAAATCACCATTACCACGTAACCTTGTGTCTACACTCTATGATCCGAATTGGAAAATGGCTATGGATGATGAATATCACGCTCTCATTAATAATATGACGTGGGAATTAATACCTCGTCCACCTAATGCTAATATAATTCGGTCTATGTGAATTTTTAGTCACAAAGAAAACTCTAATGATACTTTTGAGCGGCATAAAGCCCGACTTGTAGGTGATGGCAAAACACAACGTGTTGGAGTAGATTGTGGTGAAATATTCAGCCCAGTGGTCAAGTCGGTAACTATCCGACTATTTTTGAGTTTGACATTGTCAAAGTCATGGACACTTCATCAGTTGGATGTTAAAAATGCTTTTCTTCATGCCAGCTAAATGAGACAGTTTACATGCATCAACCTTTGGGCTACAGAGACCCTATGTATCCGAACCACGTGTGTCTCCTCAAGAAATCTCTATATGGCCTGAAACAAGCCCAGGGCATGGTACAAACGCTTTGCGGATTTTGTTTCACAAATTGGTTTTACAAACAGCCGTTCAGATCATTCTCTTTATTTATCGTTAGGATAATAATATTGCTTATCTTCTTTTATATGTGGATGACTTTATACTAACTGCCTCATCCGATACTCTCCGAAAGTCTATCATGTCACAGCTTAGCTCTGAATTTGCAATGAAGGACCTTGGACCTCTACACTATTTTTTAGGCATTGCAGTAACACGTCATGCAGATGGTTTATTCCTATCACAAAAGAAGTATGCAACAAAGATTGTTGAACGTGCAGGCATGTCCTCTTGTAAACCGTCCGCAACTCCGGTGGATACTAAATCAAAATTAAGTGCCACAACAGGGAAATTATTTTCTAATCCGACACTTTATCGCAGCCTGGCAGGGGCGTTGCAATATTTAACCTTCACCAGGCCAGATATTTCCTATGATGTACAACAGGTGTGCTTATTCATGCATAATCCGATAGATGTTCATATGCATGCCCTGAAGCGTATTGTGCGGTATATACAAGGCACTCTGGAATATGGTTTGCACTTATATCCTTTGTCAACATCCACTTTCGTCTCCTACACTGACGCTAACTGGGGAGGTTGCCCAGACACCAGACGTTCTACTTCAGGCTATGGTATATTTCTCGGGGATAACTTAGTGTCTTGGTCTTCAAAAAGACAAGCTACCTTATCCAGATCTAGTGTAGAGGCAGAATACATGGGTGTGACAAATGTTGTGTCTGAATCATGTTAGCTTCACAATCTTTTACTGGAGCTTCACTGTCCTATTTCGAAAGCCACATTGGTATATTGTGATAACGTTAGTGCTATCTACCTCTCTGAAAATCCAGTCAATCATCAACGAACAAAACATATAGAGTTGGATATCCATTTTGTCCGTGAAAAAGTCTCCCGCGGACAAGTTCGAGTACTACATGTCCCATCGCGTCATCAAATTGCTGATATTTTTACTAAAGGACTTTCGCTGATATTATTTGAAGATTTTCGGGACAATCTCAGCGCTTGCGTCCCGCTTCGACTACGGGGAGTGATAGAATAATAATAATAATTATTATTAATAATAATGATTATTGTAAATAATGTAGAATCTTGTATATTTGGTAGTAAGTAAAATACTTATTTGGTAGATTATCCTTATTAGGTGGATTAGTCATATCTCTTATTATCATTATCTTTATTAGGAAAATTAGCCTTATCAATTAGAGGATATTGAGCCATGATTCCCTCTAATTGGTTAGATGTACAATTGTATATTAACACAGATTGTGAAATGAAGAAGGGGGGAAATATTTCTTCTAACAATAAACAGTACGCAGGTGCACATGCACCTATTAGCGCTTGCACTAATATATATCTTTAAATGTAAAAATTAATAGGTGCACCTACTACTCTTAAATTAATAATTTTCTAAGGTACAATAGACCTCTTGTTGGAAATTTGGCTTTGACGGGAGTTGCGACCGACCAACTTTAACGGCTTAAACACTAGTGTTATGTATGTTGGAGAATCCGGTTCTTCACACATGCATGATCTACTAAGTACGTAGATAACCGTAGGGCCAAGAATCGTCAAATTTCATTGAGAAATGAAAGAGATATTGGTCCACGAAGTGAGGTGTTTGAAGCATGGAAAAGTGTGGTATTGTGTTCAATTCTCCCTCATCGGTGGAGGAAGAAAAAATTGTTGTGTACATAAGACTCAAAATTGGTTTGGGGTTTGGGACCCCAAGGGGTATCCCATGTGTTTAAAGGAGGGAGGACCTAGATGTGCTTCGGTTCGAGGAAAGCCCACACGCGCGCCGCCGCCCGCCCGTCCGGTTCCGGGTTCTAAGGTCGTCGGGTCATATTATCTTTTTGGGCCAGAGAACTTTGCCAGATGGACAGTTTGATCCCAGAAGTTTCATATGTACAGTTTGGACCAGAATTCTTTCAGATGTACAGTTTGGTCCCTGAAGTTTCCAGAAAGTCAAAATTTGGGCAGAAAGAACAGAAACGCCATAACACTCAATTCAGCCATTTATTTTGGCTGAATTACTCTTCCTATAATGGCCAATCCGTTGGTCTTTCTCACCATTTATTTTGGTGACATTACTACCTCCATAATGACCATTACTTGGCTAGTAATGGCACTTATGGAGGCAGTTTTGCTACTCCTCCCTCACCTATATAAACAACCCCTTGCATCATTGTTGAGACACTCACAATCTACACGAAAATACACAAGCAAAAACAGTTTCTTCCTACAACTTCCAAGCATCATTTCATTACTCAATATTCTTCACGGTAGCATTTGAGTTTCCTTTGCTCAATTGTTCCATTGCTATTTTATCTTGCGAGACGAATTGTCCAGGACGTATAAAGGATACATACGGGGCAATATTGTCTTAAAGACAGAGTGCCACACTCGACTCAGCAAAACCAAAACAGTTTCCAGTTTTCTTCTTCAACAGAATTGTAATTTCAGTTTTGTTGTTGTATTGTAATTTTCAGTTTTTGCATTACTTTGCAGTTACTTGTAATTTCCGTTTCCTGCACCTTTGTAACCAACACCTCTGTATAATACATCTTCTATAAACATTTCACTATAAAAGTCAAGTTTTTGTTGGAACCAATCTTTTATATTATATTATATTATATATTTTCTATAACTATATTTCGCTATAACATCAGACAAACGACGACGTTTTAGAGAAGTTTGATTGTACAATAATAGACTCGAATGCATATATTGATAAGCAAAAATACCATCATAACGCTCAGCTTGTTCGGCAAGCTTGGCCATGTAAACATGAGTGTCTCTTTCCTTTTGGGACGCCATCTTCTATGCAATTGTAATTAAACAAGAAAAAGGATGATGATGGAGATGCTCAAATAGCAAACTAAAATAGAATAGAATATTATTTCAAAGTTTTCTTGTTTACAAATGAGTGAGATGGATAGATAGAGGTTTTGAAGTGGTTAAAGAAGGAAAGGAAAAGCGTGAGAAAAGGGAAAGTGAATGAATAAGGATAAATGAGGGAGTTGTGTGAGGTTGATTAAATCACCATCTTTGGATAATTTAGTACATCATTGATGGTAAAATTAGTTTAGCGTGAAAATAGGTAACAACTTAGGATTTCATTTTCCGATTTAACTTGCATTAATTGTCTGAAAATATTTATACGGATAATAGCTATTTTAGTCCCTTGGGTATAGGTAAATTCTGAGATTGTTCTTTATGATTTATGATTAAGCATATATGACCTTCAATTAATTGTAATGTGCACTTTTGATCGATCCTCATGCTTGTGATTTTTAAAAAAATATTATGAATTATAAACTGTTAAACTATTTAATTACTCATATCTTATGTGAAATTTATATTGTTAATCCGTTTATGAGGATAATTAGCTTTAAAGTTTGTGTAAATGTAAAATATTTTCTATATAAAGGGATCAAATCACAAATTTAAGTTAATCAAAGGTCAAATTAAATGTGCCGGATCAAATATTACAAGGATCAAAACCAAAATTTATCAATAACTTAGGAATCAAAAGTGATATTATCTCTTTATATTATTAGTGGTTATTTTAACATGTTATAGAAGACAATAAACCTTGTTTTTTAAGCTTTTGATCTCACTCTCTATGGACCATTTTTCATGTAGATTATCACTGATAACAGAGATCGTCTAACATGGTGTATACTGATGTATTTTGGGTTTCGATTCGATCTATCCGTCTTTTCTATTTATTATTTTATAAGTATAAATAAATCTATGAGGAGATAATTAATGACTAAAAATAAATTTTCAAGTTGGCATCTAAATTATGTTCGGTTTTGAAATCAATCAGTTAGCTTTGGGAAGGCCATAAAGTAAATAACCTTAACCGATTTTAAATGCGAAAATTTTCATTGAGGTCATTCATGTAAATATGCATGCAAGAGGGTAGTAAATTAATGAAGTAAAAAGAAAAATTAAAAAGAATATAGAAGGGATTGTGTTACAGCTCTTGCAATTAATTAGTAAAGTAATTTTGTACGTAGTACTTTTTTATTTTTTATTTTATAAAACTATATTTTGAAGTCAATTTATTTGCTATTAGAGACAGATCTAAAATTTAAAATTTATATGTTTCTATAGTAAACTCAAGTTAATGCACTTTAAGTGAATTTCACAATGGAATACTTATAAATATTTTATCTATTTCTTAATCTATATACAGAATTGGACAAAAGATAATGAGTTTTCGTGACCCCATATATTGTATTATTCAGTTCCCTTATTTCAACTTGAAACATCATTTTGAAGCCAACAAGCTAATAGTATTAACCATCATATTTGCCTATAAAATATGCATGCTCCCCCTAATTATCACATCCAATCATGTTTTTTTTTTTTGGGTTTTCACTCGTTCAGTGTTCGTTTGAGGCTCTATTAATTTGAATTCGCGTTGAAAAGTCTTACTTTTAAAAAGTAAACTGATCCCTATCAAAAGCAATTCCACTCCCAAATCAAGCTCGTGACCTGATTTAGGATGACGTACTTATCACTCGTCATTGAAAGAGAATAATCTCTTAATTATTTTCATTAATGAAGAGGTCTATATATACAAATATACAATTTCTAAATATGGAAAATAACTCTACCTTTTCCTACTATAATTCTAATAGCTTTTCCTAATACAAGACTAATACCATAATTACACTTGTACAAGAATTTTACAACTATGGTAATAATATAGACAAAATTCGGCCAAATGATATACACGGTTTTGACCGTATATATCACCATCTTTCACACCTCCGCAATCATAGCGGGCGGTCATCGTACGTTGAGACTGTCCCTAAAATCTTCAAACAAAACCAAGGGAAGACCCTTAATAAAGATGTTAGCAATTTGGTATCGCGAAGGGACATGCAAGACACGTACTTGTCCATGAGCTACCTTTTCTCTAACAAAGTAAATATCCATCTCGATATGCTTAGTGCGCTGATGTTGGACCGGATTTCCAGAGAGATAGACCGCACTAACATTATCACAGTAGACCAATGTAGCTTTCTGAACAGAAAAGTGAAGCTCTAATAAAATATTCCGCAGCCAACATGAATCAGACACCACTCTGGCTACTTCTCGATACTCGGCCTCCGCACTGGATCGCGATAAAGTAGCCTGGCGTTTTACCGACCAAGAGACCAAGTTATCACCAAAAAACATACAATAACCAGATGTTGAACGTCTGATATCTAGACATCCACCCCAATCAACATTTGTATACGACACGAGAGTAGAGACGGAGGATGGATATAAATGCAATCCATAATCAAGCGTGCCCTGTATGTATCGTATAATGCGTTTGAGCGCATGCATATGCTCAATCCGCGGATCATGCATAAACAAACACACATGTTGTACTGCATAAGTAATATATGGTCTCGTGAAAGTAAGATATTGAAGAGCCCTGCAAGACTACGATAGTGGATGGGATCCTCATATGATATGCTAGAAGTAGCACTCAGTTTTGGTTTGGTATCAACCGGAGTAGAAGAGGACTTGCAAGATGAAATGTCAACTCTCTCAATTATCTTAGCCGCATACTTCTTCTGTGATAAAAATAGACCACCTACATGACGAGTTACATCTATACCCAAAAAATAACTCAAGGGCCCCAAGTCTTTCATAGCAAATTCTGAACTGAGAAGGGATATGATATACTTGCGCAAGTTATCAAAGGAGGCAGTCACAATTATATCATCCACAATAACAGAATGTATGCTAGAGAAGTACCACAGCGATAAATGAACATCGAATGATCAGACATGCTGTGAGAAAACCTAATAGTAGACACATAATCGGCAAACCTCTTATACCAAGCACGTGAGGCTTTCTTAAGCCCATACAAGGACTTCTTCAACAAACAGACATGGTGAGGATAATTGGTATCCTTAAAACCCAAGGGCTGATGCATGTACACTGTCTCCTAAAGATCACCGTGTAAGAAAGCATTTTTCACATCCAATTGATGAATGTGCTATGCTTTCGAAAGAGCCAGACTAAGCACAATGCGAATGGTTGCCGGTTTGACCACCGAACTAAATATCTCTCCACAATCCACACCAATCTGTTGAGTTTTATCATCACCTACAAGACGGGGCTTAAGCCTCTCAAAAGAACCGTCAGAATTTTTTTTATGAGTAAAATCCACATAGAATAAATAATATTGACACCATGCAGACAGGGCATCAACTCCCACGTCTTATTTTCAATAAGAGCATTATATTTATCAACCATGACCATTTTCCAATTCGGGTCATGTAAGGGAAACACTGGTTACATGGTAGGGGTGATTTAGTGATATTAGAATTTAGATTAAAATGATGTTTCGGTTTAAAAATACTACATTAGCTATGAGTAACATGCCTTTGACTCGAAATAGACGTGGACGCGTGTTGGGTAGGTAAGGAGTTGGCTTAATCTGGACCAGCAGTGATTGGGCCTGCTGGCCCAGTGGCAGGATGCAGTGGACTCGGAGGGACAATAATTGGGCTAGCAGGTAGACTGCCTACATTACACCCCTTGGTGTACGACCTTCCCTGGACCCTGCCCTGCGTGAACAGGGGCTGCTGTTTTTTTACTTTCAACCTCAAGCTATGATTTTCAGGTGCTAATGAAACTTTGTACTTCAGGTCTTGGTAATAAGGTGGTCATCTGTTTTCTATGTGGAGAGCATTGCAAGAGTCAGGAGACTTTCTTTGAATGGTTTGCTTCTTTACAAGCTAGGCATTGTTGATCAGTTATTTGTCCAATGGCCACAATTGAAAGAGAAATATCCTTGCGCACACTATGTGGGTTGTCTAATGTAAATAGAGTAGTTCCCAAGGTACATCTCATTGTCGAATGGACTTGGTTTTCGTAATGGAGTCCCTATAGTTTTGAAGTTATATTCTTACTTACCGGTCACATATAACTGAAAAAATCAACAGGATTTTATGCTGAAGAAGTTGGTATTTTGTTTATTGCTAAACTGTTTAGCTTTATGAACGTTTCCGATAACAGGTAGTTGAGTTCATATACTTGTCAAAAGACTTTTGCATACTGTTGATGTGTTTGAGGTGCAACTGCAATGATCTCTGTGTGTGTGTGTGTTTCGAACTACTCATGAACATTACTTTTTCTTTAATTTTCTATCTTGAAGTCATATTTAATGAACTTTAAGCTTTACCCTTTCTCATGATCAGTAGTTCTTAGGTTTATATGTGAAGGAAGTTCACGTTACAGAAGGATTAAAGTTGTGCTCAACAATTGAGTAACTTACTCTGAACCACATGCCATAACTTCCTCTAGGCAATTAAACAAACACAAACTAAATATAGTCAAACCTCTCTATAATTGTCATTCGCTATAACAACATTTTATTTAACGGTTTGATTTTCTCCGGAACTAATTTTTCATGTTATATTTTACCTCTCTATAACAACATTCTACCTATAACATCAGTGACATTCATTATGGTGGTACTCTTTATAAAATTATCTTTCTATAACATTGCACAATATTTTGTAAGAAGTATATTATTTATAAAAAGAATACAAATTAAAATATTTATGATAATCATCATTAATGTCATGCACATACTAAATTTAATATTTAATTCCCTTTGCTGTAAGTTTGGACAAAATTCTTCGTCAATTCAAACGTTATATTATCGCTAAGAGATTGTTATTTATGAAGCAACCTACAATTGTAATTTTTTTACGTCAAACTTAAAATTGTATTTAAATTCTCAATTAATTTTAAATGCATATGTTCCTTAGATTTTAATTATTTATCGACACGGTACAACTAGTTATGAATTTGTTTGTAATTTATATGTCTTTTTAATTAATGAGATATGAAAATCAATTGCAATTTTAAAATTAACAAGTATATTATTTTCATTTATAGCATAAAAAGTAGGTTTACGTTCAGGCGAGTTCATCCGGAACAAATCTCCCAACAAGTAGGGTTGTGAACCGGAGTAGTAGGTTTACGTTCAGGGGAGTTCATCCAGGACAAATCTCCCAACAGTAGATTCAAGTAGCACCTCGTATGCATGGAATGCTTGCAGTGCTCAGCAACAATAATATGAGTGTGAATACTCACAGCGCCAGAACGGAAAGCATTTTGCCTGTTATAACCCAGGGAGAACCACATCCCAAAAATTAGCTACTAAGGTGTGAGAGACGGAGTATAGTGATATGCGGAAGGGTTCACTGCAAATCGGACAACACTTACCCTTAAGAGAGAATAGAAAGGCGGTGGATGCTCCATTGCAAAACAAATGGACGAATTGACTCAGGTATGATAGTTAGAGTTATATTTCTAGAAAGGAAGAGAATATTGAAAGAGAGTAGTAAAACAGGTAACTCAGATGAATAGGAGTACCAAAATTTATAGCCTCAAAAATAATAGTATAATGTAATTTTGAGAATCTCGTATGATGATAAAAAAAGAAGGGAATCTCATGAAATTAAGGCAGGCTAGCTGCACATAGAAAATATAGTTTATGTCATGTATAATTCTAACAGGAATTCGGGTGGAAGAGTAAACGTAGAGTCCATAAGTTAAAAAAAATCAAAAAAATAGAGTCCATAAGTTTAGATTTATGTTAGTTTAGATTGAATTTGTTTGGGTTGATTTTTATTAGTTTAGATTGCTAAATTAGATCCTCTGTTGAGTGTGATTAGTTTATATTTCTATGGATAAATTAGTTTATATTTCTATGGCTAATTGGTTTATCCTTCTTTCTTAGTACGTCATAGTTATTGACAATGTTTTATTTTGATACTTTTTTTGATAGATGGTTGAGGCTAGCACGACATCCACAACTCGTGCACCATCGGAAAAAAATGCAACAAAATCTGAGGCTTGGGAGCATTTTGTTAAAGCAATAGATGAGAAAACTGGTAATGTTGTTTCTATCTGTAATTATTGCAATGAAAGCTTAGCTTATAGTGTTAACAATGGTACCTCATCCATGTGGAAACATTTGAGAAGTTGCAAAAAGTATCCTCACAATATTGACAAGAAGCAAAAATTGCTTGGTGCTCATTTTAAAGGTAGTATAAATGGGGATAATGAGCATATGCTTAGCACTTGGAAATAAGATAAAGATTTTTGTAGGCACATGTTGGCTAGAATGATTATTATTGACGAGCAACCATTTAGAACAGTTGAACGTAAAGGTTTTATGGGTTTTGTATCTGCATTACAACCTTTATTTAAGCATATTTCAAGATTCACAGTTGCTAGGGATTGCATGAAACTTTATGTTTGTGAAAACTCATGCTTAAAAGATAAGTGTCATCTCTTAAATCTAGGATTGCTATCACCACTGACATTTGGACTTCCATTCAAAATTTGAGCTACTTATGTCTTACCGCTCACTTTATTGATGAAAATTGGAATTTGCATAAGAGATTGCTAAACTTTGTTGTTATGCCTAGCCATAAAGGTAGGGATATTGGTAAGATGGTAGAAAAATGTATGATTGAGTGGGGAATTAGAGATCGTATATCAACAATTACAGTTGATAATGCGAGCTCTAATGATGTGGCAATTGCTTATTTGAAGGACAAGTTAAGAAATACCCTTGTTTGGGGGGGGGGGGGGTGAGTTTTTCCATATGAGATGTGCAGCTCATATATTGAATTTTATTGTGAAAGATGGGTTGAGTGAGGTTCGTGAATCAATTAGTCGAATTCGAGCTGCAGTTAAGTATGTTAGGAGTTCCCCAAGTAGAGCACAATAATTCCAAAGTTGTATAACTGAAGAGGGCATAACTTGTAAGGGCTTTGTTTGTCTTGATATTAGTACGAGGTGGAATTCTACATATCTTATGTTAGAAAGTGCTAGTAAGTTCAAACAAGCATTTGTAAGACTTGAAGATGATGATATGACTTTTGTGACTGAGCTTGATTGTGGTGTCCCGAAAGATGAGGATTGGGAAAATGCATCCTCGTTGTCTTTATTTCTGAAAAATTTCTATGAGGCTACTATTAGGATGTCAGGAAGTCTCTATGTGACAACTAATCATTATTTTCATGAAGTTATTAGCATGTTTTCAACATTAACTGAATGTGAAAGCCAAAATAATAATGAAAACCTTAAGGCGATGACTACAAAAATGAGAGCCAAATTTGACAAGTATTATGGGAGTATTGAGAGAACAAACATGATGGTGTTGATAGCCGTAGTACTAGATCCTCGATATAAGTTGAGATTTCTAAATTGGAGTTGTAGAAGGATTGGTGTTGATGATGCTAAAATAGAACTGATGGTTAGTAAGGTAATGAATGTATTGGAACGTCTTTTTGCATTCTATGACAAAAATCATTCTTCTATGGTTGATTCTAGTGCATTGGACGAGTCTCAAGGTTCTATTGACAGTGTTGGTGGAGAAAATTTTGGTTTTGTTTATCCAGCTTCACTTGTCAAAGATTGGTACCAGGATGACCAAGATAAACTTGGTGAGGATTTAAGATCTGAATTGGAAAGGTACCTTAGTAGTCCTCGTGAGCCCAAAAATGAAACATTTGATTTATTGATGTGGTGGAATGATGGTAAGACGACTTACAAGATTCTCAGTTTGATGGCTAGAGACATCTTAGCCATCCCCGTATCCACGGTAGCCTCGGAATCGGCTTTTAGCACATCTGGTCGAGTGCTTGATCAATTTCGCAGCTCTCTAACTCCTAAATTTGTGGAAGCTTTGATTTGTTGCCAAGATTGGTTGCGCTCATCTTCAAAATCCATTAGTGTTGAGCAATATATGAAAGATGCAGAAAAATATGAGGAAGGTAAGTCACTAAGTTTTTCTTTATTTTTGTTTTATGGATTTGGATTATTTAGAATTTTTATTTTTGTGTATTATCTTTTGTCTTGGAATCTCACAATAGTTTCATTTTATTTTTGTAGAGGTTAGTTGTGTCACGGAAGACATAATGACGGATTAGTATGCAAGTGGACGTGTGGCATTTATGGGCATTTATTTAATTTTTTTGGCATCTCTTGTTTCTTTAGAAGATGTATTTTTGTTTTATGTTTATTTGGAGTTTTGTAATGTATTCTTCATTTAGTGATTGTGTTGTATCCTGTTCCTCCATTTCAGTCACTGATTTCAGTCACGGGAGACCCATTTCAGATTTTCAGTCACTGATTTCCTCCATTTTAGGCTCAAAAGCAGATCTGCAATTTCAGTCACTAAATTTCCAGATTATGCTAACTTTTTAGATTATGCAGAGTAGTTTTGCAATGTTTTCTTCATTTAGTGATTGTGTTGTATCATGTACCTCCATTTGTCACTGATTTCAGTCACGGAAGACACATTTCAGATTTTCCGTCACTGATTTCCTCCATTTCAGTCACTGATTATGCAGAGTAGTATTTATGACATAAATGGTTTACAGGGTATCCGGGACCGGGTAGGTTCCGGGTAATGATTGCTATGGGTAGGTTCTGGATAGTAGATGTAGGAACCGGTCGTTTACTGGGTAGGGTCCGGGTAGTTCAAAAAAGTTAGGGTACACGGACCCGCTCACCCCTAGAATATAGTACATAATATATTATAGAAGGATTATTATAAAGGCATTAAATGGGTTATTACAGTACTATATGTGAGAAATGAAGAATTGAAAATATGGATGTCACACTATTAAGTTAGGAAAAATTAAACTGGGTGTCCATTTAGGTATTTAATTTATCAAAATTAGCTTAACAATCAACTTGTTACCCTAATTAACCCTTCACTCATCTAGTTTGTCTTCAGCAGCCCATTACAAGCGGAAACATGTTGATGGGGATGTTGGATAAAGGTAGCTACAGCAAAAATAGAATTCTCGCACTTTGCACTAGCCAAGATCTAGAGAAGGAAAAAGAGGAAAATTACAAGCAAAAGGGACTTTTCTTTGGTTAATTTGAGAAACACCTGTGTGATGATGGTTTGTTTGGGATTTAGATCTGTGACATATTGGTTGTAAATGATGTTATCTTTCCACATTAATTATGTAATATTTATATAGAGATATACAAAATAAATATATTATATATACACTGCAATTTAAATTGGTTTCATGTGTTAATCTATAATTATACAAAGTATATACATAGAGTATATGTAATGTTTATATATAGTTATACAGAATATATACATTATTTATACACCGATAATATATTGGGCTACATCGAATGCAAACTAGAGCGTAGACTGTGTAGCTATACATAACATATAAATTACCTATACACCAATGATACAATGAGCTATATCGATTGCAAACCAGATGTGTGGGCTGATATATAAGTTATTTCCCCTTTAAATTAACACCAAAAATTACCGGGTGCCTTTTTGAATGACTGGTATTTATTTTTTGTTTCCATTTTTAAAAGTAGTGCAAAAATAAGTTTTTATCCTGCAATTAGTATTTTTACCCTTCCACTCTTCCGTTATTTCTCTATCTATTAACATTTTATCAATTTTGTTACTAGAATCATTAACTCGAGCTTTCAATTGCACGAGTTCATAATTTAAAAATTATCCAAGAGCATCGGATGAATTTCTCTGGGTAATTTTCACTTAACCCCTTAACCTTTAATGATTGGGAAACAATACCCTTTACCTGTTATATGTGAACGATAACCTCGAAAAATATTTTCCCGTGAACTATAGAATTTTAATACAAGGGAAAAAGCACTACCATATTTTACTTTTATTTTTTGTTTTAGCAATTCAATAAATAAATCACAAAACATTAAACTATTTATCCTAAAATTTCTAATGGTGATACAATGAAATGCGATGAACTAGTACAAGAAAAACCAAGAGATGATGAATAGGAGTCGAGCCCAAAAACCTGATATCGTACGTGGATGATTAATACTTAAAAGAAGAATTAGGAATAGTTGCAACCAGAGTTAATTGTATGAAACTCGACAAATATGATATGAAACTCTCTCTCCAACATGTAAGACAACTCTAATTTCTGAAGATTGCTAGTAACTCTCGTTGTTGAGCCATTGGTTGTAACATTAAGTCTACAAGTAAAACCATAGTAAAGCACATCCATCCTGCGTGGGGGATGATTGACCTTTATTACTAAATAAATAGAGATTCAAAACAGCAGCATATTTTTATTAGGGAAAATAAAATTTTTAGTCCTCGAGTTATTTCTTAATTGTAATTTTGATCCTTATGTTATTCAAGAAAACACATTCGACGTTTAATTGAAATAGATGAGCCTTTTTGGTTGATATGCTGAGAAATTACGGCACATTTGATGTCAATTTCATGAATTATTGATGTCCTTAATGCATTCATAGCGTGTATTTCTTACGTTATTTTGCCCCGGGACACCAGAAATAAGGAAAAGCGCATAAACGTGGACAAAAGTGTCATAAAAGGAAGAAATGCAACAAAGACCAGATATGCGGACCGTAGATGGGGAAGCTAAATCGCAGATTTAAACATTGAATAGAGGAATTTGGAGCCTCGAAGTGCGACCCATTCTGCGGTCCGCACTTCCATTCTGCGAACCGTAGTCCGGTCTACCAATCACTGCTCCACATCAGTTCCAATTCAGATTGCGATGCTTCAGAGCTTTTTTGCGGACCGCAGTTCAGTTTTGCAGGCCGCATTTCGTGCCGCAGTTCCAGACAGTCAAGGTCAAAAACCACTTTGCAAACCCTAGTCCTGTTTTGCAGACCGCAGACCCATTCTGCAGTCTCCTTCTGCGGTCGCAGAGTGGGCGTCGGTGACATTTTTATAATTATGTGCAGTATGAATTCTTGGCCCCGCCCCGGCCCACTGGCCACCCCTACTCCAAAGCATGGAACTCTGAAAAGGTTTGTAATGTCAATTTCAGTTCTGGAAACAGATTAACATGCCGCTCTCGTTAATTTTTTATTGTTCCTGTACGGCGATGATACTGGAGGGCAACACTGATTCCTGTTTGTTTTATGATTAAGAAGATCTCAAAGATGGGTCTCCGTAACACGTGTACCTCCTCCATCTTGTTTTAAGAATTCATTCGTGTAACATGTAATTTGCTGCCGAATTCAAATAATTTTGTTCACATAAAGTATCCTTATATGATTGAAGAGTGGCGGCAGTAGCTTACTCACATTTGTATTTAAAGATTATAATGTGGAAACATAATTTATTACCCTGGTAACCAATTATGTGTATTTGTGAGAATTCTTTGATTATTTTATCCTCTCAAAGATAGTAGCTCACGTGTTTCAATAAGTTTGAAATCTAATGTTTGGAAAATAGTGGCTATTGGAAGTTGATTCAATTATTTGGTATATTTACACATATTTTGAACTTCAATTTTGTTCATTGACTAACAAACATTATTTTGAGAATATTGTTTCTATTTCTCTTTGGAATTAGGTTTAAAGTTTTCACTGTTCGTTCCGAAAATATTTTTCATTAATTATGAGAATTACTTTCTGCTATGAAGGGATGTATAGGCGTTATGCTTATAATTTTTGTCTGCCCATTCTTGAATTAAATCAACATTTTGTTTAAGCTGATAATAAAGTATAATTACTTTAAGATGTCGTTTTTTATTTTTCTTTGTATCTTGTGCTTAGGACTAGCCACAACATCTTTGGTACTTGATATAAAAGAAATTAAGTTGTTTAATCGGCATAAAATTTAGTGATTAAAAATTATAACAACGTCCATTTAGTCTAGTTATCTCATTAGAATGGTAACCCGGCCCCACAGGGAGGTAACTACTTTGGTGAGATTAATTGGAAATAGATAGTAAACCATTTAGTTTGAAAATTATCCTATGCACATAGATACAGATTGTTTTCTAGTTTAATTTTGGTTTACTAGTAAAGTTAAGTAAATTCTATGCATGAGTTGCAACATCGGCCCCCAGGAAGGTTTAGAATTTACTTAGAATCGATATTTACACGATTCACCTTTGATGGTTTGTACTTCATAGCTTATGTGTATCCTTGTTTTGCAGTTTACACAATTTTGTCTACTGCTATCTTTAACGAGAATGCTCGTATACCGATGTTGTCTGGTGACAACTTTACTGAATGAAAGTAGAAAGTCCTTCTCACTTTAGGGTGCTCGGATTTGGATCAGGCAATCCATGTGGAAGAATCACCCAAACCCACATAATCAAGTACGCAAGAGGCAAAGGCTTACTATAAGCGTTGGGAGCGATCCAATCGCTTGAGCTTGATGCTCATAAAGGCTCATATAAGCCAAATCATAAGGGGTCCATTCCTGATAGCGATAAGGACAAAGCTTACATGAAGGCAATTGAAGAACAATTTGTAAGCTCTGACAAAGTGCTAGCTAGCACCCTTATGAAGAGGCTCTCAAGTATGACCTTTGATAGAAGTCGTATAGTGCGCGAGCACATTATGGAGATGAGAGATATTGCTGCTAAACGCAAGTCCCTTAAGGTTGATATGTCTGCACTATTTCTTGTGCATCTTATTCTCAACTCTCTTTCTGCGGAATATGATCCGTTCAAGATATCTTACAACACACATAAAGATAAATGATCAATTAATGAACTCTTGATCATGTGTGTTCAAGAAGAGGAGAGGTTGAAGCATGAGATATCTGGAAGTGTTAATTTGACAACTCGTGATAAGAGAAATGCGAAGAAGGGCAAAAGTGTTCCCATGAAGAAGAAAGGCACTATTGATAAAGATGTTTGTCGTTTCTGCAGAAAGAAGGGAAATTGGAAGAAAGATTGCCAGAAATACAAGAAATGGCTTGAGAAGAAAGGTAAATTTACCTTTGTATGTAATGAATCTAATTTTACTAAAGTTTCTGACGATACACGATGGATCGATTTTGGTTCCACAACTCATATTGCCAAAACCATGCAGGGTTTTCTAACTCTAAGAAAGCCGATGGGAAGTGAACAAAATGTTTATTCTAGCAATGGGATGCCATCACATGTGGAAGGCGTGGGGACTTATAGGCTCATTTTGAAGAATGGTTTCCAATTAGATTTAGACTTTTTTTTTTTTTTATGTTCCATCGTATTCTAGAAATTTAATTTCTCTTTCAAGACTATTAGTTTTGGTTATGATTTCAATTTTCATTATTCTTCAGTAAAACTTTTGAAAGATAATAAAGTTATTGGTTTTGGAAATTTGGATGGAAGATTATTTAAATTTGAGCTAGAACCCATGATTGAATGTAATGTTTTAACTCTGCATGATAAAGAAGTTGGCACTAAGCGATGTATTATCAATGAGATCTCGTCAAGTCTTTGGCACAAGAGATTGGGACATATCTCCATTGATAGAATTAAAAGGTTGGTTAATGATGGAGTTCTAAAAGCTCTTGATTTTTCTTATTTTGGGACTTGTGTGAACTGCATAAAGGGTAAGCAGACCAACAAATCCACTAAAGGTGCCAAAAGGAGTTCTCAATTGCTTGAGATCATGCATACATGTATTTGTGGACATTTTCCTACCCCTTGCTTGAATGGTGAGAGATATTTTAACAAATCAGAAGCACTTGATGCTTTTAAAGTTTACAAAACAGAAGTAGAGAAACAGATAAGAGCTCGGATAAAAATTGTAAGGTATGACAGGGGTTGAGAATATTATGGTAGGTACACAGATAAGGGACAAGTTAAGGGTCCATTTGCTAAGTTCCTTGAAAGTGAAGGTATAATTGTTCAATGTACCATGTCAGGAACACCACAACAAAATGGTGTGATAGAAAGAAGGAATCTGACATTAATGGACATGGTAAGAATCATGATTAGCATATCAAGTTACCTTTATCCTTATGGAGTGAAGCCTTAAAAATCGATGTGTATATTTTAAATAGGATTCCATCCAAGGTTGTCCCAAAGACGCCTTTTGAATTATGGAAAGGATGGAAAGCTAGTTTAAGCCATTTACACGTTTGGGGATGTCCAACTGAGGTGAGGGTTTATAACACACATTTGAAAAAATTGGATGAAAGAACAATTAGTGGTTTCTTTATAGGATATGCAGTTAATCTAAAGAATTTAGGTTCTACTGTCATTCTCATTCTCCTAAAATTGTTGAGGCTAGAAATGCTAAATTTCTTGAGGAACATGAAGTAAGTGGGAGTGGTTCGACTCAAGTGGTGGAATTGAAAGAAATAAGGGAACCACCTGTGGTACCTTTATACATTGGGAACTTGAATGTTGATCAGACAAATTCTCATGAATTATCTGAAGAACAACAAGTTCAAGATCCACCACCACATGAGGAGCCCCGTGAAGATCAACCTGTTTTACCTGAATCCATTGAACAAGTGTCTGAACCAGTGGGAGTAAGAAAATCCTCAAGAGTTCGCAAACCAGCAATTTCTACTGACTATGTTGTATATCTTCAAGAGTCTGATCATGATATTGGACTAAAAGATGATCCATGCTCCTTTTCACGAGCCATGAGTGGAGAGAACTCCACACTTTGGTATGATGCCATGAAAGAAGAGAACACATATTGCTTGCAAAAAGACTTCTCACTCATTTGCATAGCTCATAACACAAGAAAAGAGTTATATAAGCACCTTCTTCAGCTTCTTATTCCTAATCTTAGGATTCAAAAAAATTCTTCACCTTACACAAAAATTGATAATGAAACATGGCCAGTAAGACAATTAAGACAAGAAAATAGATATATATTTCACATCTGTAAACAGAAGAAAAAATCTCCCTATAACACGTTAAGCATTTTCTTTTTTCCAAAATCATCTATTACTACTCCATTAAGAGGCATAGTGCACCATCACAGATTGGTATCACACGAGAAGCAAGTAATAACGCAAATTAACTTGTAAAACTGACAAAGATCTATGCGAAATTGAACTTGAGGATTCTGCATGCAGTGGGATCCAGACATATCACTAAACCCAATACAACTTTGTTGCTACCATTTACAAAAAATTGGATGTGGGGTTTAGAGGATAAAGGAGAAAATCTGGCAATACAGGATACTAAAGGGAACTTACAACAAAACTTCGCCAAGGAAAAGATAGCAAGCAAGAGCCCAATAAGGAAATAGTCGTAAGCAAGACAGTTCTTTAAGACACACATCAAGGCGGGGGGGGGGGGGGTAGTGAACTCACCACATCCCCCTTCTGAAAATCCAGATATTAAACACACAATACTTATACCACTACTAAAGCTCCATGAGGAGATGTTATTGGAAAATCATCATAAAGTAGAACATTCAAGGGTGTGTTTGGTATGAATTCCGATTTTCTCATGTTTGGTTAGTCAAAATGTCTTGGAAAATATTTTCTCTCGGAAAACAAGTTTTTTAAAAATGAAGGAAATGACTTTCCTAATGAAAGTAGGAAAAACAAGTCCATATTGTCTCCTCCCCACCCACCCAACGCCCCCAATCCCTTGACCATCCCGTCCCCGAACACCCGCTCCCCATAGTATTTTGGTAGATTACGTATAAATACTCTTAAGATAAAAAAAATTTGCTTACATACCAAATACTAGAAAATAAGTTTGTTTTCCAAGAAAACATTTTCTAGGAAAATATTTTTCTACATACCAAACACACCCTCATGAAATAGACTAAAATCATAAGCATGGCACAAGAGTATACCAGCTAAGCTACCATTTTGTATAGCAACACATCCAAGAACACCTGAAGGCAGTTCTTTGAAGTTAGCTTTTTTCCTTAGCCATTTTAGTCAATTCAAAATACCCCTTTTAAGTGTATTTTCTGGACTAAATAGAGGGGGGGGGGGGGGGGGGGGAGAACCTTTTTGTCCTTAATACCAAAATTCAATTAATAAAAGACCCCTATAGACTGAAAAATACAGAATAAAAAAAATTGAGACAGCCTAAGATGGGCACATATCAAGAATGTTGAATCACAAGGCATTAATAGTCAAAACAGTACAATAGAGAGAAGAGATTTGAGGTATACCGAATATTTGCTTCAAAACTTGTTGAATATATAAGCGATACAAACTTTGTTTAAATAATAGCAAAAATCAAGAGGCTCAGCTATGAAAATACCAATCTTTTACTCATTCTCCATTTTCAGTATATTATACAAACATTTCTTTAACAATGGTGGTTCAGACGAGGAAGATGAAAATTGAGAAAAATACAATGAGGCCCAAGAAAACAAATTGGTGAAATTGAGTCCACGGCCCAAACATATACTCCATTCATATGTGATACTATTTTCATTTTAATCAGTCTAACTATATAACATATTTTTAAATTTAGTAATAATTTAACGTTAAACTTTTATTTATAGTGATAGAAAATTTTATGGCTTATTTAGATCATAAGTCTCAAAAGTTTTTCTCTTTTCTAAAATCCAATTAAACTCCTTCACATATATTGTTGTTGTTATAAATTAAAACGGAGAGAGTAATATAAACGGTGTCAAATTACATTTGGAATCCTCGTTAGAAGGAGAGCACATGCACTATACGAAGTTGCCTATATATAAGAGGAGAGTAATATTCCATTAGCTATACTAGAACTTAGGTCTTTTAATTTTGTACTAGTTATTTGTAGTAGAAATCTTTTAACCTCCATCCCTACTAAGTTTTCTTTCTTGTTTGTAATTTTGATTGTTAAATAGCTGAGGAATAGAACTTACCCTATAGATACTTTGCCATATTTCTCAGTTATGGAATATGAGCTTAACTACATTTTGGTCCTCTTGTTGCTGGTGCTCCATGCCTCTCTACTCATCAACCTTGATTAAGTTGTTTGGGACTCTCATTTTTTGTGCCGCACCTATATCGACATGACGCCGAGACTCAATGGGTATGGGATACATACCGAATCCAGTCAATTAATGTTGGATATTTAGATGCTTACCTTACAACTTGAGAACAAAAGATTGAGTTAGTGCACTCTACAAGCTATATGTAAGTCCTCCACATGATATCACATAGTTTAGGAATATTTTTATAACTTTACTTTTAGATTTTTGAATTATTTTTAATCGAATCTCTTCATTCGTATTCATACATGAATCCATATTACCGAGTCTTAAATTTAGATCATGAAAGATCTCACCTCTAGATCCGCACCCAAGTCCGAGTAACTTACACCATGATCTACACTTCCTTTGACGCCATACTTGAAATTTGGTTCTGATTATCAAATACGGAAATTTGAGGGGAGGAACACTTTCATTCACTCATTTTCTTTTGAAGTAGAAATTTAGATCATGACGATTTCCACCTCTAGATCCACACCCGTATTGGACCCGCACCCTAGTCTAAGCAACTTACACCATGATCTACAGTTCAACACCATACTTTATATTTGGTTCTGATATCAAATATGAAAATTCGAGAGGAGGAACAATTTCAATCACTCATTTTCTCTTCAAGCCAAGTTGAGGAAGAATTTTCCTTATTTCTTCTAACTTGGCAAAGATAAGAATGCCTAATTACACAGGTTTCTGTGTAATCATAACCTGGGAATACGAATGATGTAATGCTGATAAATGTATTAAAAAAGGTTGACAAATGAAAGAACACCAACAATTAAAGAATTTTGGAAGTGTCATCTTTATGATTGATTCCAATAGAACTCTTGCTCTTGGTAAGGGTAGTTCTTCAGTACATAACATAATTCAATTTGAAATTGGAAAAAAAGAGAAGCAATGAGATGAAAGAATTGCTACATAGATATTGTAAAAAGGGCAAAAGAATCTTCTTCGTGTGCTGTATCTACTAATGAAGCAAAGCGCTCTCTCTATTCATCAGCTTCCAAGAATTATAGTTTCATCTTTGTAAGCACCATATTATCCATCAATAAGAAGACCAAGATTCAGACGTCACCGCGCAGCTTGTGGCCTGGTAAATCAAAATATAGTCCAGGGAAAAAGGTTACACATGGGAAATAAACTTTCAAATGAACTTCACTTTTTCATACTTGTTCCTCTTTTACATCAGATTTTTTTTTAGAGAATTACCAGTGTTAAAAAGGACTGGACAATTGTTGGATTGGTGAAATTATGGATTTGCAGAATATCACTTCCTCACGAATGGTTTTTGGCATACAAGTAGTCGCTGGTCACTTCCATTCTGGAGGTCGATCACCCTAGCTTCCCAGCGGATTTGGGCAGCTAAAGTGCGCGCTTTCTCTATTGGACCCAATGTATCAGAAAGAATAATCCATCCCTGCAACAAGTATATTCTTACAATTCAAATGAGAAAAACAAGCTAACCTTCAAACAAAAAGTAAACCAAAAGATGATTAAAGAGAAATAGAGAGCAAAATGAATATTACCTCAGGCCTTAAAATACGATCCATCTCCAAAAGTAGTTGAAACATGCTGCATTTTTGTGAAGCAATATGGGAAAGGAGACCATTTGCATGGAGCAAATCATATGTTCGGGGATATGTAGGAAAGGGTTCACACCTGGACCAATTATAGAACAGTGGAATCAATCGTCAAAATACTTCAAGCATCTAGTCTAGCAATAAAAACAGTTCAACTCCCATTTCTGTACGTACGGATATCAACTGAAAGCAGGACTCAAATTTCAAGAATATATCCAGGTGAGAATATGACCAAGCCTCTTACGGCGCTGCCTTTCCCTGGTCTTAAATGCGTAAAAGAGCAAAATGATGCTTATTGCATTCTTTTTTTATGACCAAGAAATCCGTATTGACCCAACCATTTCGGCCAACCGCAACCTTCGAAACTGGGGATGATGGGCCCCCCCTCCACCCTCCCACACTTGAATACTGGACTTAGTTTGCTTGGATCATGGCAACGATGCTTATTATGGAGGAACAATGTCCTTAGTATCACTCAAGCAGAAAGGAACACTGCAGTTCTTTAGAAAGATGTAATTGTCTCCACTAACAAACATCAGACAGGAAATATATGTAATTAAATTTAACTATCAAGAAAATTAAGCAAAATAAGAACATGACCGCATTCTCTCCAACTTTATCATATTCACAAATCCAAGCACATGTCTTAGCAAGTCTTCAAAACATTTAGTATAATGTCTCACCAGTTATGCAGAACACCGGCAAAACCCCGATCATGTATGAGAGGAAGTGTATTACGCGCCTCAAGAGGAACAACATTCATCACCCATACTGCTTTGCTTGCCTCCATCAATGCAGAACTAAGACCACCATAATTAGCATTCATATCCATGACATTTCGCACCATATTATATGGAGGTAATGGATCATCATCGCCTGGCCTTTTCGGATGGTCAGAGAATATCAAGGGTGACAGCAAAGACCAATAATTTCTCAAAGCTAATTTCCAGAAGTTTGAATCCTCGAAGAAGTCATCAGGATGGATCCCTGTCACAAAGTAAAAGATTGGTTAAAAAATTGACTGCTAATAATGAAGTATTGGAGAACAAAGACAAAACTGAAAATGTTGCAACAACCAATTCTTATTTTGGGAAAACAGAAAGAACACTTGCCGTGAATTTCAAGCTCAGTTGAGTTCAGATGATCAGATTTGCTATGAATTCGAACCCACCGGTGACTGGTTGTCCCAGACATACAGTGTGCAAGTGGTTGGTAGTACATTTGCATATCATTTCCTTTACAAACTGGTACCTCACCCTGCCTGCTACATTTAAACACAAATTCTCATCACAGAAGTTAAGAGGAAAAAAAAGAAAACTGAAAAAGGTACAACTATAACTTGAAAAGAGATTGAAAAACTCGAATATTAAAACCTGAGCATAAAGGGTAACTTTTTCCCTTTTGTATAGGATAGGGGACAGTTGGGGCATAAAATTATCTATATTCAAGTGCACACAAAAGAAAATTTATGGGGTGTGGGAGGGGGGGCGGAGGTGTAGAAACGCTTTTAACAAAACATGGCCTTCCGTACCTTATCCCGTAAAAAAAAGTCTGCTTTAATAGGTATTATATTACCAGAATTGGAATTCTGCAACCTATAGTACTTCCATTATTTCTTTTAATTCTTGAAAATTAGCTCATCTTAAATTGAATTAATTAAAGTCAGAAGCAGCTTCTCAAGGAAGCGAGAAACCGAACATCGTGGGAGACTTGGAGTAAATGAGCTACATGCATTGGCTTTCTCAGTAGCCTTACCTGGATATATAACACTGAGAATCGGCTGTCTTCTGCCAAATAAAAATCTCTTCTTGCTGTGCCAAAAGAGACCAACAGAGCTTCTTAGTGAATTCTTCCAGTGGACTAGATGTGCTTCCCTTCTTTGCACTGGTTGAACTATCCTGCTGCCGGGTTGTGGGTGAGGTCAAAACAAAGTAACCTCCGGGCTTGAGTAAACGGTCAATTTCAATAAGAAACAGCCCATCTGTTTTGTCAAATCATCATCAGTTTCATGCAATTAAATTTATTTCAAATTTAACAGGACTTGAATGGATCAGTTTCATGCAATTAAATTTATGTTCAAATTTTACAGGACTTGAATGGATATTTTAAATGTTTAGAAGGCCATATGACATCTGAAATTGTTTCATCATGATAGCTGACGGATCAAAAAAACATGCTTTTGATTTTCTCTAAGGAAATGTGAAAGAACAAAATCAACTATCAACTAAAATGCATTCATAAATAAGGATATGGCACTGGTTTCTAAATGATAATGTTTAACCCCTATGTTTCGATTTGTTTGTCTTAGTTTGACTGGGCACTGAGTTTAAGAATGTAAAGAAGACTTTTGAATCTTATGGTCTTAAAGTAAAGATGTGTGTAATATACCAAAATGCCCTTTAATCTTGTGGCCTTAAACATGCCACGTGGGATGTTGAATTAAATAGTTGTCAAATTAGGAAAGACGCATTCTTATTTAAGCAAAACGGAGAGTAAGACAAGCAAATTGAAACATTGGGAGTATTTAGCTCCAGCTTAGGTCAATCGTCCCACACACAAGATGGTCTAAGCTTTAAGGCAGCTGCCACCGGCTCTCCAGCTCAGGTGAGACAGAGCCAGGGCAGAATTTTGAATTTAAAAGAAAATTAATCAGCAGGACACTAGTAAAAATATAGCTAAATAGGCAATATCAAGCAACTATATTCTATTTGGAAACTATGTTAACTGCGGGGTTAACATATAACAGACGGGAAGGAATACGTGTAACGTTAGTAGGAGCGGATTCGACAACCGACATCATGAAATAAACATGCAAATGAAGTAAATATCATAGCTAATACACGGAAAAGACAAATATAGTCATAAATGCCTGATGGAAAGCCGTATTTCCTCAAAGCACAACTGCGGCAATACCTTTGCTGTTCCAAATGATTCCACATTGAGCACAGTGAACCATGTCATAGGACAATGACGGAAATGGAAGCTGTTTCGAAATGAAATTGCCGATGACAGCTGGAAGTCCTCTCTCGAGTGCTAACTGAACTTGGCTATCAGATGGCTCATATGCTGCCACACAAAGAGCCATCAACTTCAGTGAGAGTAGGTGGGCACCAAAGCTACCAAATCCGCAACCAATATCCAGCACGGTGCGCACCTGTTATTCAGAAGAAGAGACGATATATCTAAGAGTGAAATCTGTCCTGCATTTCATTGTAGCAATGTAGCCGGTACAAAAGAATTGAGTTTATGGAAACCCGTGAAGATACAAACAAGTAACAAATAAGGATATGTCCATTTAATGAAGAACAGAAGTTGAACTTACACCAGCTTGAAGAAACTCTGTATCACTTCCAAGCCCAATCATCTCTGCAATAAGGTGAGAGTAATCTTTGACACCATCAACAATCATTCCATCCTCTGAATGGAAAGCAATTTGGTTCTCTTCCAATAACATTAGCCTAGAAAGAAAGAAAACCAAATGACCAATTTTAAAGAAGGCATAAGAATTTGCATTTAGAATCTATTACTTCCTCGTTTCAATGTGTTTGTCTTACTTTCTTTTTTTATCTGTTTCAAAAAGAATGTCAATTTCTATATTTAGTAACTTTTTACACCCAATATCCTACATGGCATATTTAAGATCACAAGATCCAAAGGGCAATTTGGTACACACATCTTTAGTTTAAGACCACAAGATTCAAAAGTCTTCTTTATTTTGTTAAACTCGCGCAGAGTCAAACTAAGACAAACAAATTGAAACAAAGGGAGTACTAAAACAACAAGAAAACATAGGAGGTAAAGACTTAAAACACATGTTTTACCATGTTGAATGCACTATTATTAGAAAGATCATCCAAATTTGATCAACTATACCTTTTTGTCATGCTTCCAGAAGAAAGAAACTGATCTTTAGTTAGCTTCACATTTCCACTCCATATGACATCCCTACCAGCTGGCCAAGTCAGTGGAATCTTGTACTCCTTGGGTGGACAAACCAAACAATCTTGGTATTCTCCCGATAACTCACAGTGCCGATCAAATTCCTCCCCATCTTTAAGCCCAGTTACCAAGTTAGCAGATACATTATAGCAAGGCACATAATTCTCTCTCTCCTTCCCACAAAGACCAACATCCTTTATCCGATTAGCTCCCAGAGAAATGCTCTTTAGCTCTAAATAATCATTTCTTGCTTGCTCCTTTAGCTTTCTATAATTTGTATAGATATCAGGCTTCGCAGAGGAAGTCACCGTCTCAAAGGTAGTAGAAGATGATGATCCTAACAATGCTATTAGCACAAAGACACTAACCACACACAAGAGTATCCAGTTGAGTGGCGGTCTAGGGCCGAAAATTAACGATAGTTTATTGAGCAAAGGGCTTCTCATGGCCAAGTTTCAAGAACCCCTTCGAAAAATCAGAGTCGAGAAGACCTGTAAGTGGTAGCTATTGTTTCAACCTGAACCTCCAAGAACTATGAAAACTGTAATATATCATCAGAGACCATCTCCCATATATATCACCCAAAATCCAAACAATTTCAACTGGCATCTGTTTAAACCACTACCTAAACTCAACATAAAGAAATTTCCCCAATCATGTCAAACTAATCAAGATCTTAATTAGGCAAAATTTCAATCCCACAAGACTCCACAATCACCAAGTAAAACAAGCAAAATATGACACATCAACCACCAATCATTCACAATTCTCACACACAACCAATCCAAACAATGCTAATTATGAAACAACTTTCCTTATAAACCAAGCAATCCAAATCCTCAGATCACCCTGCAAAAAAGACAATAAATTTCCACATAAGAAATCAAAAAAATGAAAATACCAATCACAATCAAGATTCAAAATTCTGTTTATCGGAAACAGCCTCACTGCCCATAACGTAAAGGTAAGGTCTGCATACATTTTACCCTTCCAAGATCCCACTTTGTGGGATTACACTGGCTATGTCGTTGTTGTAATCAAGATTCAAAATTCTCAATCATTTCCATCATGAATGACAAAAAGATCAAAAACCCAGATCAGATCCAAATGCAAAATGCCAATTAAAACAAAAGATCACATTTTTAACCAAAAAAGATTCAATCTTTACATGACAAATGACAATCAAGAAAACAATAAAGATTAGGGCTTTTGTTTGTTGTACCTAAAGATGAGTTCTTGATAATGGGGTGGACATGTAATGTAGAGATGTCTCTCTATTTTTATGTATATGTTGTGACAGTTGCAAAAGGCTATGCAAAGTTGGGATTGGCCATTGAGAGTTCTTGAAATGAAAATGAAAGAGGGGGGGGGGGGGGGGCAGCTTTTTTTTTGTTTTTGTTTAATGGAAATGCAGAGAGAGAGTCCTATCCAAGAATGAGTTCTCTATAATGGGGTATTCAAAATCTAACTATATTAGTGTCATTGTGTTTGTGTTGTGTGTGTGTAGATCAAATTTCAGAGGCTCGCACATTGAGAGAACTCACACAATCTCATTATTACAGAGGAATAATTGTCTTTAATTTAGGAGTATCTTTTTTTTTACTTTTTGCACTCTGTGGCCGGGGAAATTAGGTAGGCTCTCTTTTTTTCTTTCCTTTTTCCACTTAATTTTATTTACTTTTTTATTACTAAGTACTCCCTCCGTAAAAAGCGGAGGCATAATTTTTAGTTTATGAATTTTAAATTATAATTATTTTTTCTTGTTGAATTCTTAATAGATTATTTGTAGTAATAATATTTTTAATATAAATACAGGATTTGTGTTAAAGCTAGTGAATTCTGCTAAATTCACAGCTATCCACTGTGGCTCTATTCGTGCCCTCTGTTTCATGTTATGTGCCTTAGTTACCATGTTTAAGAAAAGTTAAAAAAAATTTAGATATTGTTACCTTTAATTAAAATGTGTGTCATGTATCAAATTATTTTTTGAATATTATGATTTTAAATATGTCATATGGATGTTAGAGATATAAAAAATTACTACATATTAAAACAGACTTTTTAGCTTGAATACATCGACAACCGCTTGAAAACTATCAATATATTTCATTCAGACATTTGAACTATAGCCTACTTTATTTGAGCACCTTAAGATATGATAAAATATTCATATTAGACATTTTCAGCTTAAATTTTGAAAAAGTTTTTGCGCGCATTTTCAAGTGTCTGCTATATATGTAGATAAGTTAACCATTAAAAATATTTCATATTCTGCATAAACATTTCTTTTTGAAAGTCTAAAAAATAATATGTTCCAATATTTCGAGAAAGAGTTTCAAGGAGTGTTTACTATTTTCTTCTTTTAAATAAAAAACCTTAAGTGATCGTTTTCCTTGAAAATCCAAGCTTGATGATATGGGACACAAGGATAATAAATGCATATGTTAAGATTTCATGTTATCATTTCATATTCGATAGTGGACTTTTAACACTCCCCCGCATGTCCAGACCTTGTTAATTGGAGCGTGAATGATATAATTTGGGGGCCCAATGGATCTTGGTCCTAACTCAACCTCAAAAGCTAACTTGTACGGTGAGGATTGTCTAAGTTCATATAAGGAGTTCATGTTCTCATTCCATATTCGATGTGAGACTCTTAACGACATAAACAAGTAAATAAAAGGAATGCCTTAGTTCAGAATAGAAACATGTAAAATAGTGACACTTCAAGTGTTTTTTTTTTATTATCTCTTCTTTCTTTAATTTTCTAATTAATTCCTTTAATTATCTACGTGAGGTGCTATTTGGCACCATTTTTAAACCAAAAGAGAGAGTGCACAACACTCACCACCAAATACTAGTTGAGGTATATTTTGATAAATAGTTGATAATAATTCATGTGAAAATATAAATACTTGATAATTCATGTGAAAACCCATAAAAATGTGATACTTCAAATATGTTTTTGACCATTATCTCTTTGACTTTCGACTATTTGTTGCAATTTGCACAACAAACAATATAATTACAGCTTCCAAAAATGTACCTCAATTTTACTTTCTGCTTCAAATATTGCCAAATCTTAACACCCCTACGCTACATAAATGGTAAATATTATTCATATGTTTCGTGTTTATCAAACTATACATAATTATCTTGTTTTTTTCATCAAGATTCAGATGAGCACTTATAGCAATTAATAATTGGTATAAGTAACAAAAATTTAACTAACAGACACAATGTCATGTTTTTATTATTTTAGTGTTAACATTGGGTAAATAAACTTGCTTCCTACTCAAATTAGCAGCGTACTTGTTCTCGATATTTTCCTGATGTAATAATTGGTCGCTTTTTTTAACACGAACAAGTAACAAGGCTTGCAAGATACTCGACTTTAATATTTAAAATTTTGATTTGTTTTAATTACAACTATAATGACAATGTGCAACGAAAGCAAAATGACAATAATTGGGAATAATTTCTTGCTGGTATATCATATCATTTGAACCATATAGGACCAAAAAGAGGATCTAATAAGTGTGTTTTTTATTATTTCCTCAAGAATTTAAGTTATATATGTTGGAAATTTACTAATGTAGAATTAAGTTTATCCCATTATTTATGACTCGAACAATTGGGGCCCCGCACGTCGGAAATGTCGTTTCCACACACGTGCAATCTTAGTGTCAAGTATCATAAATTTCGTTAATGAAAGAGATATTGGTACGTAAGTGAAATGTTTGAGACATAGAATGATGGATGGTTATTGGATAAATAACAAGTGTTCTACGTTGGTAAACGAATGAAGGATTGTGCGAAGTGTAAGATGGAACGGGTCGGAAAGGGCTGGGCCGGACTGGGAGCCGCGACCCCGCTATGCTAAATGCTGCAGCACCGCGGCGCTTCCCAGGAAGTGTTTGCTAGACGAAATCTTAAAAATTTGGTTGTTGAGGTGGTTTCAATGGCATTGAATCCACCCAATAATGGACATTACTTGGACCATTATATTGTTGTATTACTTGGGGAATAAATGTCATCCATTACATGACAATTGAATTCCATTATGGGGCATTTGAAAGGTCATCTTGCACACCTATAAATTGAGGCCTTTGATTCAATTATATAGGAGGAAAAAATAGAAATGCACACAATATACATACAAGTATACTACACCACAAAGAGATCAGTTTTCCTGATAAGCAATCATTCTCTTAGCAATCTTCATTGTTCGTGTTCTTCGCTGAGGTCATTTGTGTAGGCTTTGCACATATGATAGTTTGATGTTTCATCTTGGGAGACTATTGTCCACACTTCCGTAAAGCCTATATACGGGGGCAATCTTGTCTTAAAACAGAGAGTCATGTCTCGACTCAGTCGGTGGTGTTGTGATTATCTAATTGGTTGCTAAGTGTTTCAGGTGTGAACTTGAAGTTGAAGGACTGTTGGATATGTAAAGCACGTACGGGAATAGTAAATAACTATTACAGTGATCGAAAGGATAAACAACAAAGATTACAACAACAAGTTGTCAATATCTTGATCTTGAATTGGAACTTCAAATATAGATCTTGTATTCAGAAATACAAGAACATAAACTGCTACGCTTGTGGCTTGTAGATCCAGTTTTAAGACAAGACTGTATTAGTGTTCGAAAGATGTTGATCGACAAGTGTGTGACCAAATCTGGATGTGGGTTTCTTCTTGAAAACAGTTCTGTTAACAGTCAAACACTGTCAACAACCGTGCTTTCAAATCAGGCCCTAGTTTTGGTTCTCTCTTTGACGACAGTTACAAATCTGTTTTCGTCAAATGTGGGATCTCTGGATCTGATGCCGAGCTTCAAGGCACTACTGATAGTCATGCTAGTACGGCTAAAGATCAAGGACGAGTTGGTGTCACCGCTCCTGAGGGTGGTGGAAATAAGCGCCCACGAGAGGCTGAGGATATCAATTGGGACAAGAGGAGAAGGCTGAAGATGATGTTCTATCATATAGCGAAAGGCCTATATCTGTTCCAGACAAAGGATTTGAATTATGGTAAGAATGATATGGACACTCGGTCTAACTGAAGTGGGCCAAAATCCAAAAGGTCTAAGTTAATTATCCTTCCTTAGCTATAATGTGTCTAGTTAATATCTTAATAAAAGTGTGTAAAGCAAGGCTGGGAATATGAAAGTGTTTTCATTAAAAACTTATATTCCTACACTCTAAAAATAGATATTGAATCTCCTTCCATCCCGGTTAAAGATTGGACTATTGTAAATAAAACTTAAAAGATCCGTTCTTTTGGGTGTAATTATTAAAAGTGAGTAAAGTATATTCGCACATACGAAGGAGAGAGATCCACTGAATGTGCGAAAACGGTTACCACTCTTAAGTAAGAGCCAGATATTTCCCTGGACACCAATCACAAGGGAAGAAGACTAAGAGATTATGGCTAATCTTAAGACGTTGAACCTGTCACCGATCTGATAGAAGATCCTTCATGTGATAGGATGATATTGGACACTCAGTCGTACAAAGCCTACAGGTGGCTGGAGTGGGCCAGAATTTCCAAGTCTTAAATGATCTGAAGGGCAAAAGAAAGGCAGAAAAATAATGGACACCTAGTGAGGTGGGCCAGATTTTCCAAGTCTTATATGATCTGAAGACTAAAAGAAAGGCAAAAAAGTAATGGACACCTAGTGAGGTGGGCAAGATTTTCCAGGTCTTAAATGATCTGAAGGCCAAAAGAAAGGCAGAAAAGATATTGGACACTCAGTCTGTCAAAGCAACTGGAGTGGGCCAGAGTATCCAGATCACATATGATCCGGTTACGCCCTAACCACGGGCAAGAGGTTGTTCATGTGAAGCAACGCCACCTCTAAAGTAGAAGGGGTTGGATAGGTTGTCCTAAAAAAGACTTTAAGGAATGGGATCACTCTAAAAGGAGGTGATACATGTCCCAAACTTGGTTTTGGGGACACTGTTGGTCAAACTGGTTTGAGATTCCGTGCATCTATGCCATCATAGATTAATACACGTTAAATAGAAAGTCATTCAAAAGCTAACGAAGTTGAGATTGTTACCTTCTGTCGACATAAACCCTCAAAATGAATGTGAGGTAGGCGAAGAGGCAAAATCACCTTTCCATTTCGTCAAAGGAATAGCGAAAGAAGCACCGCTCCTCTAGAACTTAGTCACACCTACATGAATGAATTGAAGTTTGTACAAAATATAGGGGGGAGACAAGTTCCGTCAAAGGAATAGCAAAAGAAGCACCGCTCCTCTAGAACTTAGTCACACCTACATGAGTAATTTGAAGTTTATACAAAATAGAGGGAGGAGACAAGTACTTTGTGACCTTCATTAATGATGGTACAAAGTATTGTATCCTTTGTTTGTTGAAAAGCAAAGATGAAGATGTTGAAGCGGATAAGCGCTACAAAACAGAAGTTGAAAATCAACTAAGCCTATGGATTGAGGAATTCGTAGTGATAGAGGGGGAGAATGTGAAGCATCATCCATCAAACGACTTCTCATTACTCACCTCAGCCTAACGGTGGGCAGGGTGATCCTTACTGCTAATGCGATTCTCAACAGAACTACACATAAGGATAAGGATAACCCTTCGTATGAAACATGAAAAGGATCCCACCTACAAATGTTGTGTGTTAGGTGGCTTGGTAGAGGTTGGAATACCGAAACAGGTCAAGTTGGACCTAAGACTGTAGATTACATATCCACTAGATCTGCAAATAACAGTAGTGTTTATCGCCTCTTGGTGTCAAAGAATGTTGAATTCTTTAAGGATAACTTTCCTTGAGAAGGAAAAAGAAGTAATTGCTCGAGGTTAACAAGAACCCGCGAGTGCCTGATTGTCCGGAACCAGACGTTCCAGAGCTACAAGACTCGGAAGTTGCTGATTATCCCGAACTTAATGTTCCAGATCTACAGAACTCAGGAATTCTTGATATTGAACCAAGATGAAGCAAAGGAAGGACAAAGACTTGTTCCAGGCCTTCTAGCTTGTATGGTTGAGAACGAACCATGGACAATTAACAAAGAATTGTCTTCTCCAAAAGCGCTGCTTTGGAAAGAAGCTACAGAGAGAAATAAATTCCATCATATAGAACTATACTTGTGTAATGGTTGACCTTCCTCCATGAAAATAACCTTTGGGTTGTAAAAGTGGATACTCAAAATTATAAGGCCTCAGCTACTTGGACATGTGCTCCCCTGTGAATAGCTTAACATCTAGGGCCATTGCAGTCTTGCGTGATATGGATGTTGATGCCGCCTTCATAACTGGAGAGTTGGAATGGGAGGATCATAGTTGATTTGTTGGACTGTTGGGCTTCTTCCTGAACTTTCATTTTGGTCCCTGAAATGTTTACATTTTGGTCTTGAAAGTTTCAGATAAAACAGAAATAATGAATCTGACAACAGAAACATTGACTCTGAAGTTAGAAAGTCAATAGTTAGAAAACCCAACAGTCTGCAAGTGGAAGTCATATTGAAACAAAAGTCTCGATATGAAATATATGGGTATCACAGATGACTTCTTAGGAATTGGGATTTCTAAGACATCTAACGGACTGGTCTAACTCCAAACTCAGTTGTGAGATAGTTGACAGTCTCGTTGAAGCCATCAATGGATATGAATCATAGAACTGATTGGAATCATGGTGCGCCCATATACAAGGAGCGATATACGCAGATCACATGTAGTTCAATATATTGTACACACTACAACCGACCTGGTATCGGCCTACAAAGCAGATCAGTTAAACTAAGGTTCACTCGTGATTCTGGAAATAATCGATAGAAGGCATTAAATCGGATATGACGATATCTGAAATATTCGCTTATCTACAGATTATGATATTCTGGATGTCCAACGGTGCTGGGAGAACACAGTGATGCAAATTGGACATCAGATATGAAGAACACCAAAGCCACAAGTAGATGTGTATGGTGTGTCTTGGAAAATCCTCTAAGCAAACTTGCATCGGCCGATTCATAATGGAATAAGAGTTTATCACGTTATACAAAGCATGAAAGAAGTTGAGTAACTTCACGACTCCTTAGAGGACGTCTCTTATTAGGAGAAACCCGTGCCTTCAGCAGTTATACACTATGGCTAGCCGGTTGGATTTAGGAAGGGCACAAATGACGGCGTCTTGACATATCTATCGGATCTGTCGGAGACATAAGACCGTATGGCAGTTGATCATCACGGGTGTCACTTCCTTGATTACTAATCAAAGGATATAGCGGACCCTTTAACTAAGGGACTACCCGAAGATCAAGAGTTCTGCTTGTCTAGGGGAATGGGTTTAAAATCCAAATAATACGAACCTTTGCGGTGGTAACCCAACCATATTGACTGGAGATCCCAAGAATTTGGTTCAATGGGAAAACTAAGCTGCAAAATGTTCAGTTGAGCGCTTCGGTGGAAGCAAGAGCACTTTGGATGATGATTTCTGTAAAGAAACATGAATCCAAAGTCGTTCCCGCGATAGACATTAAAGTGCTACCTGCATGGTGGGTAAAGGTTAAGCTTCCAAACCTTTAACGATCCTCAAACGGTTGAGGTTAAGGTTGGGGAAATTTTTAATGATTCCTAACACTTGTGAAGTGGGGTATAGCAGGATACCTTGTAGGAGATCACCTATTTAAGTGCGAGGACAGGCCACCTCAAATGAACGCACTTAAGAATCCAAGTGTGTCCACGACCATAACGGACAGAACAATAAGAAGAAACGAATAAAGAAAAGGTATTGTGTTGGTACCGTTGTCTTGGCTTACATTAAACACTGACGATTCAAGACATCACGTTCACCACGCAGTAAGTAAGTCCAATGGTATTAAACTAGGGAAGGTTCAAAGCGGAAGCTACCTCTCATGATGCAATATCTTTTTGCCGAAAGTAGGCACCTTGCGTGTGCGCCCAAAATCTCTTTCAAGAGGGGATTGTTGGAAATTTACTAATGTGGAATTAAGTTTATCCCATTATTTATGACTCGAACAATTGGGGCTCCGCACGTCGAAAATGTCGTTTCCACACACGTGCAATCTTAGTGCCAAGTATCATAAATTTCATTAATGAAAGAGATATTTGTACGTAAGTGAAATGTTTGAGACATAGAATGATAGATGGTTATTGGATAAATAACAAGTGTTCCACGTTGGTAAACGAATGAAGGATTGTGCTAAGTGTAAGATGGAACGGGTCGGAAAGGGCGCGCCCCCCCCCCCTTGCAGCGCCGCAGTGCTAATTCCTTGTTTGGCTTCTGGAGCCGCGGCGCAGCGACGCTAAATGCTGCAGCGCTGCGGCGCTTCCCAGGCAGTGTTTGCTCGACGGAATCCCAAAAGTTTGGTTGTTGAGGTGGTTTCAATGGCATTGAATCCACCCAATAATTGCCATTACTTGGACCATTATGTTTCTCCATTACTTGAGGGATAAATGTCATCCATTACATGGAAATTGAATGCCATTATGGGGCATTTGAAAGGCCATCTTGCACACCTATAAATTGTGGCCTTTGGCTCAATTCTATAGGAGGAAAAAATAGAAATGCACACAATATACATACAAGTATACAACACCACAAAGAGATCAGTTTTCCTGATAAGCAATCCTTCTCTTAGCAATCTTCATTGTTCGTGTTCTTCGCTGAGGTCATTTGTGTAGGCTTTGCACATTTGATAGTTTGTTGTTTCATCTTGGGAGACTATTGTCCACACTTCCGTAAATCCTATATACGGGGGCAATCTTGTCTTAAAGACAGAGAGCCATCTCTCGACTCAGCCGTGGTGTTGTGATTATCTAATTGGTTGCTAAGTGTTTCAGGTGTGAACTTGAATCTCAAAGGACTATAACCGTTCGGATTCTCAGCGGATCTACAAGACACAAGTGTAGCAGTTCATGTTCTTGTATTTCCGAATACAAGATCCATATTTGAAGTTCCCATTCAAGATCAAGATATTGACAACTTGTTGTTGTAATCTTTGTTGTTTATCCTTTCGATCACTGTAATAGTTATTTACTATTCTCGTACGTGCTTTACATATCCAACAATATATACTAACAATTTAAAAAAAATCTATAATGTATAATTTGTTAATTTTTTATTTTAAAATATAAATGACGACAATGTGGATTCTTCTAATAAAGAACTTCTTGCATGGCAATTGGCATGTGCATAGTGGCGAAATGATGATTTGGCGATGATATCTCATTTTCTGCTGATAATTTGACTTTCTAGTAATTTTTATTTTCCTGACAACTAAAAAATAGTTTAGTGATTTTATTATTATACAAATTAATTTTATACTTTAATATTATAAATTGTTAGTTTAATGTTATTACTGCTATAAAAGAAGTTTTGTGATTTTAATTTTACGAAATAAATAAGTTTAGTGACAATGGTAAAATTAACTCGCAAAGGAGGAGAAAGTGGATTGCTGACCCTTTTGACCAAAAGCTTTTAGCATAAGGAATTGCAGGCGCTACAAATTAGACAATCATATAAAATAACATTTTTTGTGTTTAAAAATTAATATTTTATACTATTGAAATAGGGACATAAAAGAGAAAGGGCTCTTTTAAGAGAAGAAAAGAAAAAGAGAATCGTAGGTTAATCATCGTAAAGTCCTCATTAATACTTATCCTTATCCCACTTTTTGTTTTTAATATTGAAAGAAATAATCCCTTGATTATTTTTATTAATTGAAAGGGTTATATACAATTTATATATTTTCATAATAGAAAAATTATTTTCCTATTCTACTTCTAAAACCCTATTCTAGTAGTACAAGACTTCTATAATTATGGTAAGTGTACAATGCTAAGTAATACAAATATTCTACACTAATTATAATCCTAAAACGGACCAAAGCCCCGTAATATACACTATGTATATCACGGGAATATACAATGTCTAACACACACCCGCAGTCATAGCGGGCGATTTTCGAACGCTGAGATTGTCCCTAAAATCTTCAAAAAGGACCGAGGGAAGTCCCTTTGTAAAGATGTCTGCAATTTGATACCTGGAAGGGACATGACAGACGCGTACTTGTCCACGAGCTACCTTTTCGCGAACAAAATGAATGTCCATCTCGATATGTTTAGTGCGCTGGTGCTGAACCGGATTCCCAGACAGATAGATGACACTAATATTATCACAATAAACCAATGTAGCTTTCTGAATAGGACAATGAAGCTCTAAAAGAAGATTACGTAACCAACATGATTCAGACACCACATTGGCAACCCCTCGATACTCGGCATCTGCACTAGAGTGTGATAAAGTTGACTGACGCTTGGCAGACCATGAGACCAAGTTATTACCAAGAAACATACAATATCCAGACGTAGACCGTCTGGTGTCTGGACAACCACCCCAACCAGCATCTGTATACGAGACAAGTGCTAACGTCGAAGAAGAATATAAATACAAGCCATAGTCAAGTGTACCCTGAATATACCGAATGATGCGTTTGAGCGCATTCATGTGCTCAACTCTGGGATCATGCATAAACAAACACACCTGTTGTATATCATACATAAAATATGGTCTCGTGAATGTAAGTTACTGAAGGGCCCCTGTAAGACTGCGATATCGGATCGGATCCTCGTATAGTGCGCCGGCCGCAGCACTAAGCTTGGGCTTAGTATCAACGGGAGTGGAAGTGGACTTACAGGATGCCATCCCAGCCCTTTCAATGATCTCAGCTGCATACTTCCGTTGAGATAAGAATAACCCACCTGCATGATGAGTGACAACAATTCCCAAAAAATAACTCAAGGGCCCCAAGTCGTTCATAGCAAACTCAGAGTTGAGCATTGTCATGATAGACTAACGTACGGTATAGGAAGAGGTAGTCAGAATAATAACATCCACATATAATAGAATATAGGTCAAGGACGAACCACGACGATAGATGAACAAGGAATTATCCGACCTGCTGTGAGTGAACCCAATAATCGAAACATAGTCGGCAAATCGCGTATACCAGGCCCGTGGAGACTGCTTAAGCTTATATAAGGACTTATTCAACAAACAGACATGATGAGGATGTTTGGGATCCCTAAATCCCAAAGGCCGATGCATATAGAATGTTTTCTTGAGTTCACCATGGAGGAAACCATTCTTTACATCTAACTGATGAATAAACCACGCTTTCGAAAGATCTAAGCTAAGCACAGTGCGAATGGTAGCCGGCTTGACCACCGGACTAAACGTCTCATCACAATCCACACCAACCTGCTGAGTCTTACTATCACCCACAAGCGGCGCCTTATGTCGGGAAAATGAACCATCTTATTTTTTCTTGAGCAAAAATCCACATAGACCTAATAATATTAATACCAGATGGACGGGGCACCAACTCCCACGTCTTATTATCAATAAGAGCATTATATTCATCAGTCATAATAATTTTCCAATTCGGGTCATTTAATGCAAACACATGACTACGGGGTAAGGGTGATTTAAGAACATTAGAATGTAAATTAAAATGTAATTTTGATTTAAAAATCCCCCGTTGACTACGAGTGACTGGTCTATGACTCAGGGCAGAGGCTGGTGGATTTTGGGAATTTTTAGGACTCGGGACGGACTGGCCAGCAGGCAGTAGGCCTGCTGGCCCAAATCGGGAACTGAAGCTGGAGCTGGGCACGGGAACTGGGCCAACACTGGACCCGAAACAAGATGCCGAAACTAGGCCGAAGCGGGTAGAATGGATGGCCCGATTCTTTGGACCCGATTTGAAGACGACGTTGTTTAGGGAGGACCAGCGGGCAGTGGGCCCGCTGGCGAAGTTGGGGTGTGGGACACATCCGAAAAATAGTGAATAAGTTTCAGGGAAATACCATCATCCAAAAAATTATTCGAACTAGGCACGGGAGTACTAACCTTAGCAAACGGGAATTGGGATTCATAAAAAATTACATGGCGACTAATGATGATTTTATCAGAAGATAAATCAAAACATTTGTAACCACGATGATTGGACGGATAACCAAAGAACATACAGGGGGTAGAACAGGCATGAAGTTTGTTAATTATGGTGGACGGAAAGAGTGGATAACATAAGCACCCAAAGACCCTAAGATGTGAATACGAAGGAGTCTTATTATATAAAATTTGAAGGGGGGACGAATATGTCAAACCTTTTGAAGGAATAATGTTAAGAAGACATGTAACCATTTGTAGAGCATGATGCCAAAAAGACGGGGGTATGTAAGCATGAATTAGTAAAGTGCAGACAATGGTTCAAATTTTGCGTTCGGCTTTCCCATTTTGTGAAGACGTATGAGGGCACGAAAAATGAAAATTGATCCCATTATTTGCACAAAATTCCCGAAACACCCCATTGTCATATTCTTTGTCATTATCACATTGGATATTTTTTATTTCACATTCGAATTGGGTTCTAATGAATGATCTAAATTTTAAGAAGATGGGCAAAACTTGAGATTTTTTTGCTATTGGAAAAGTCCACAAAAATTTAGAATAATCATCTTAAAAGAGAACATAATACCGATGACCCAAAGAATAAGAACATGAGACGTCCATAGATCGCTATGAATAATATCAAATGGCATTAAAGTATGAGAATTAGAGTCTACAAATGGCAACTTAACTATTTTCCCTAAAGAACAAGATTGACAATTCGGAGTGCTACGCTCACCCTTACAAGAAATAAAATTATTTTTCTCTAAGGAAGACAAAATAGATGATCCCGGATGACCTAGACGAGCATGCCACAAGGAAGGAGAAAGGGCTGCAAATACTGACGGCAAGGCTTGACTCAATGGACTGAAACATGGCGTGATAGGATAAAGATCTCCCATACTATGACACCTCATGAGAGGACTCTCCATTTTGAAATACTTCAAAGAGAACCCAAATGGATCAAGTTCTATGGACACAGAATTATCAGTGGTTAATTTTCGGACAGACACCAAATTTTTAATCAATTTTGAAGCGTGAAGGGTATTTTTCAAAATAAGGGGTGGATGAGGGGGAGACAATGTTTTATGACCATAACCACGAATTGAAATTGAATTACCATTACCAATAATTATACCACGATTGTTGCTCAAATTGGAATAAGATGAGAGAGTACCTGAATCGGATGTCATGTGAGTAGTGGCGCCAGTGTCCATGTACCAATTTGGGTCCGAAGGATTTATTCCAAGTGTGTGCATCACGGCTTCGATGTCGGTAGAAGTGGGGCCTATTATATGATGGGCCTGGTGGGGCCCAGGCTTGCCTCCCTGCTGACCCGGTACCCCACTGGATCGCTGGACCGAGATTGGGCTGGAGTAGCTGGGCTGAAAAAAGGCTGAAATGGGGCCCAATTATCGTGGGTTGGAGGCGCTGAAAAGCCGAGATTGTTGGGCCACTGCCTACTGGTCCAGGCCCACGGCCATGGGGCCCAAGGGCGGGACTGGTGGGGCTGAGGCCCACTGTTGATGGGGTGGGGCCTACTGTCGCCGGTACTGCTGACGTTGCCACCGCGGTTTCTTCCATTATTTTTCCTAGTATTCTTGCCGCCACCGTGAGCACGGTTTTGCCCCAAATTATCAACACACCCTGGAGAATTCATGGAGGATGTCATCATGACCACGGGACTTGCCCCAGTAGCCGCCTTCTTAGCCAATCCGGCTTCTTTCAAAGTAAGCATGGAGCGGGCTTGATAGAACGTTGGGAGATGGTTACTTTGACGAAGTAGGAACCCAATGCCATTAAATGCCTCGGAGAGGCCAGCAACCACCTGTAGAACCAGACGATCTTCACTAACGGGCGCACCAACGTTTTCGAGTTGGTCCGCCAATTCCTTCAACCTTTTGCAATACGCTGAAACATTCAGAAAATTTTCCATGGTGATGTGGGAAAAGTCCTGCTCAAGAGTAACAACTCTGGAATTCTGATTATCTTGGAATATGTCATGCAGCCTATCCCAAGCAGCCATTGCCGTAGCGTCTGGCTTAATAATCGTCTGCAACAAGTCAGTAGAGATAGTAGAATAAATCCACCGAAGGACAGTGGCATCAAGCGTTGTCCATAACTTAGGATCATCCTCACGTTGAGGCACCTCCGTATCCTCAGGAGCCGCGTGGATTATGTGATGGATGACTTGATGCGAGCGAGCGTGAATTTTAAATAACTCAGCCCATGTCGCGTATTAGACATTTTCTATTTCAAGAATGAGAGGTATGTGATTCTTGATGTTAGAAATAACACGAGCAGGATAAAACGTGTTCTTTGTCGTCGACATAACGAAAGAACAATAGGTGATTTTGTAGAAAATTTGGGGAAGAGAGGAGGTAAAATTTAACACGAAATCCGAGGAAGGGGCACGAAAATCGATGCAGTTTTTGGCCTAGAAGGGGCACGAAAAACCGAGAGAAATTTTGGAGAAGAGCGGAAGCAATTTAGTCCTAGACTTCTGATACCATGAAAGAAATAATCCCTTGATTATTTTCATTAATTGAAAGGGTATATATATAATTTACATATTTCGATAATAGGAAAATCTTTTTCCTATTCTACTCCTAAAACCCTATTCTAGTAGTACAAGACTTCTATAATTATGGTAAGTGTACAATGCTAAGTAGTACAAATATTCTACACTAATTATAATCCTAACATGGACCAAATTCCCGTGATATACACTATGTATATCACGGGAATATACACTGTCTAACAAATATAGATAGTGAATAAGGAGAAGATAAATAACAAACAATTCTTAAATTAGATCGAAATCTTGCCTCATGTATTGTGAAATTGCAGCCATTAAATCTATGGAACATAGGGTAATGATTAGATTATTTTGGGCATCCAACAACTGAAAAAGTTTGTGGAGAAGGATTGAATTGCGTAATAAAAGTATTAGAAATCTATTTTTCTATCTCGGGTGCGGATAGGAATTGAGATTTTGCAGTGGTCAACTTTTCTCTACTAGTGATCGAAGTCGTCCCTAGATTAAAAAAAATCAATTTTCAAGATTAGGTAAATGTTTAATATACTAAGGTATAAAATTTGGAGAGAGAAAAACGCGTTAATAGCAAATTCCTTATAAATATTTATCATACTAACTAATCATACTTAAGTTCTCTTCTTTTTTTTACAAATATTATAATTTATTTCTCCCGTTGTTCTCCTATCAGTAACCGGTAATTTACTTTTAAAAGTGCAAATAATATGGTAGTATTAATTATATAATATTGATGCGATAGCACATGCATCACATAATGGTGGTGGAATTGGAGAACAATAAAGTAGAAGAAATTAAAAAGAGAAATATTGGAGGGAATGGAATGACAGTTGGTTATTAACCTTTATACTAACATTGGATATGGACATAAAAGGAAAGGGTTGTATTAATCATAGGAAAAAAAAAAGATAACCTAATAAAACATTATAGAGTCCTGATCAAACTCTTCTTACTCTATTTTAAGTTGTTAATTCCTACCCGTAATGACAACTAATGTCATCTAATTATCCTTTTGAAGGCTAATTCTGATCAAATGGTAATGTTAGTTTAAGGGCACGTAGTATTTGTTTTTTCCCTCACTTTGGATGTCTCAATTTTTATGATACTATTTTTTCAGCTTCTACTTAAAATTTACTTAAAAGTTGAAACATAACTTCTACTAACTATTCAAAAGTATTTATTTCTTCATCGAAAATTACTTAAACATCTTTGTTCTTCTAAATAAATATCCTTCTCTTAAAAATAAGTACTATTGATATTTTAAAAGCATGACAAACAAATTATTAGTTTAATCCTATAAAACAAAAATTAAACTGTCGATTGAGAGAACATAAACTCTAAATTAGCTCGTCTGCTTTCTTTCCTATCAATATTTGGTTTGCTTTAGTGTTGAGGATAATAAGGTATTATACTAATACACATGGAAACACCAAATAATTGTGGAATTGGAGAATAGTAAGACATTATAATACACGTAGGTTGATTATGTATTATAGTGTAATTCTCCTTGGTTGGAGGCTTCTCATTAATGCAATTTTTATAGTGTTTATAATTTACAAACCTAATTGGAGAATGATCTCTAATTTACATAATTACACTAGAATAATAATTACAGAATATATGGAGAATATTAATATATTCTCTATCACACACCCTTCAATTGGAGCGGAAGGAGGCCGGACGCTGAGACTGGATTCGAAGTCAAGGAACAGCTGCCGAAGAAGTCCCTTAGTAAATATATGCATACCGATAGGAAGAAGGAACATGTAACACCTGAACATGGCTATGGAAACCTTCTCACGAACAAAATGAGTATCCATCTCAATATGTTTGGTTCACTGATGCTGAACCAGGTTATGAGAAAAGTAAACAACAAATATATTATCACAGTAGACAAGAGATGCCTTACGTAATGGGACAATGAAGCTCTAGAAGGAGGTTTCTGAGCCAACAAATTTCGGCAACAACGTTTGCAACGCCTCTATATTCTGCTTCTGCACTCGAACGGAAAGCGTGGCTTGCCGTTTTGTAGAACATGAGATGAGGTTATCACCCAAAAATATACAATAGCCGAAAGTAGATCAACGTGTTTCTAGATAGCAACCCCAATCGGCGTCCGTATAAGATATCAGTCTGGTCCGTGCGGATGGATAAAGATGTAATCCGTAGTTAAGAGTACTCTTGACGTACCAAATGATACATTTAAGAGCAGTAAAGTGAGGCTCCCTGGAAGCATGTATGAACAAACATACATGCTGAACGACATATGCAATATCGGGCCTAGTGAATGTAAGATACTGAAGTGCACCAGCTAAACTCCTATAAAGAGAAAGATCAAGCACCAGATCACTGTCATCGACGCTAAGCTTTGACTTTGAGTCGACTGGAGTGGGAATGATCTTGCAGTTTTCCATTTTATCGGCATACTTGTGCTGACACAAGAATATTGCATTTTTGGATCTAGTCACGGAAATCCCCAAGAAATAACTTAACTTACCTAAGTCTGTCATGGCAAATTCGAATTTGAGCATGGTGATAATCTCATTTTTCAACACATTCGAAGAGGCAGTCAAGACAATGTCATCCACATAGAGCAGTGGGTATGCAGTGTCATTACCTCGATGAAAAATAAAAAGTGAGTTATCACATTTGCGGATTGTTCAAATTAAACAGTTGAGGAAGATTACCGGAGTTGCGAGTGAGGTGGGATGTGGCGCCCATATCCATATACCATGTATCGTCGGGCTGTTGTAAATTCATGGTGATGTAAGCCTGGCCCAATTCAGTAGGGGTAAGGAGGTCGTACAGTTATGGTTGTTGTTGGGCTGCCGAGAAGTGGCCTGTTGTGGATGGGTCGTCGGTCGTTGGCCACCGGAACTAGAACATCCCCCGCGTCCTTTTCCCTTAGCACCACGGCCGTTACCGCAACCTCTGCCCCTGCCACCGCTATGAGGTTGTTGGTTGTTCGCTGACCGACGGGTGTGGTGGTGGTCACTGGTGCATCAACTACTAACGCCTTTTGATTATGTTCGTCTTGTTTTTCACACCTAGTTTCCTCCAGGAGCAATTGTAACTAGGCTTTGTTGAAACTAGGGAAGGGATCGACTTGTTAAATCATCATCGCAAGTGTGTCGTACTTACCCTTTGGCAAACCATTTATTAGTTACAAAACCATCTTCGTTTCTGAAACTGTTGTGCCCACATTAGCTAATTGATCTGCAATTAATTTCAATTGTTTGCAATAGTCAGACATATTCGCAAATTTTTCAAGACATGTGTTATTGAAATGTTCCTCCAAATAGACAGCACGAGTATGTTTGTTGTCTCGAAAGATTTCCTCTAGTCTTGTCCAGAGTTCGTGAGCCGAAGCACCTGCCTTCATAATAGTGTGAAGTAGATCGCTGGATACGGTGTCATATATCCATTGCTTGACGATAACATCAAGCCTTTTCCATGTTGTGTTGTCAACGTCAGGTGGGCAGAGTATGGTGGTGTTGATGTGATTAAGAATGTTGTAGGCACAAGCATGGATTTGAAATAATTCTACCCACAAAGAGTATTGTGCATCCTCTTGATCAAGAACTAAATGGATAAAGTTCTTGATATTTATGATGGCGAAGGCCAGATGAAAGGGATTGGTAAAGGAGGAGTGAGGAAGAGGATGTGTGACGTCTTGTGGGGAGGATGAGGAATCATAAGAACTCATGTTGCCGCCGGAAGTTTGGGAAGAGAGGGGAGGGGCGGCGAAAATTCTTTAGGGTTTGGGGGGGTTGACACGGGAAAGAGAGGGGGTGGGCGGCCGAAAAAAGAAAGAATTTTAGGGTGTTAGGGTTTGGCTCTTAATACCATGTAGAATAATGCAATTCTTCTTTGTTGGAGGCTTCTCATTAATGCAATATTTATAGGTGTTTACAATTTACAAACCTAATTGGAGAATGATCTCTACTTTACATAATTACACTAAAATAATAATTACAGAATATATATAGAATATTAATATATTATTTATCAGATTCCATAACACACCAAATGATTGTGGAATTGGAGAATAATGAAAGCACAAGAGAAAAAAAGGTAAGAATAAAAGAGAAGTGTTTGAAGTTCCACATCGATTTTTGTGGGAGGTTAAAATCAGTCTTCGTATATGACTTTGAATAATTCTCATATTTTGAGCTAGCTTTTAAATATTAAGTTATGTCGAAAAAGTCAAACCATCTCAATTTTTTATTTACATGATGTTGACTCGCATGCTATATTATACACACTTCAAATGTTTAGTTATAAGCGTGCGAGAGGGTTGTCAAAGTCCTACATAGATTATGAGATGACAAATTGATCTCCTTAATTATATGGTATTGATTGATCTTGATCACCTCATAGCTTTTATAGTTGAGTTAGACTCAAATTTTATTTTTGGAGCGAAGATAGTATATATAATATGTGGGTTCGTTAGAACACAATATGTTTGGTCTAAACTCTATATTTGTATTAAAAGAATCTTTATATATATATATATATATATATATATATATATATATATAAATTAAACTCATAACTCAATTATTAACACTTTGGGCCCGTTTGGTCATGGATAATTTTACTTTTTTTTTTCAAAATCATTTTTTGACATAGAATTGTCACAATTTTTAAAAATTTGAAAAATACTAAATACAGTACATGTTTTCACATTTTTTCACTCCAGATTACTCACAAAAATTCAATATTTTTTCCAAGTTATATTCATATCTAAACGCCACTTTAATTTTCAAATACAATTTTTCAACTTTTTTTCAAATACTATTCTTTTTCAAATTTCACATTTTTAAATTCCAAACGCCCACTTCGTATCCTAGAATTCAGAATTTTGGCTAAGCCTTTGATAAAAAAATTCAAGAAAAAAGGGGCAGTTAGGATTGCTTTAAAAAATCACCATGGAATGTGATGCAACGGATGATGTTGTTCCTTTTCTTAATTAGAGGTCTCGAAATTTAAACCATGAGTATGAAAAAATTCTTGGTAGGATACGCTTCCTCCAGAAATGAGTTTTACCCGCGCGAATCTGAATATAGTCAAATTCTAATGCGAATATGAAACACTAACTGGGGAAAAAAGGATTAGCTTTAAAAAGTGACATCCTATGTATAGCAAAACAGAATCATAATCTGACATGTTGTAAGCAAATTAGCAAAAGGTACTATACATATATATATTGTGTCAACAGGCAACAACTACAACTACGTTAGCATATTAGTACTACTATCATATGATATTATGATATTAGCTCATCTGTTGCTGACTGTCGGGAGAATCAACAACTCATTGATAGAGACAATGGAAACTGCAATTGGGACTACTCTATTTAATGATATTTGCAATTTTGCTGTGACTCTCTTATCTCCAATATTTACTAGCAACACCTACTATAGCCTTCTTGCATTGGTTTGTTTCTCTTTATATTTAATGATATTTATTGTGGAATAAGGGAAACTTTTAATCAGTTAATCATAGTTATTTTAATGTTCTCTTACTTTAATCATGACTATTAAAATTAATCTCACTTATGTGATTGCATTGAGTATATTATTGTTGTTGTTAAAATTAATCTCACTTATGTGATTGTATTGAGTATATTATTGTTGTTGTTCGTTCAATGACTATAAATGAAAAAGGCAAATATAAGACAATTTGCTAAGGGAAGGGTATGAATAAATAAATAATTTAACGTGTGTGAAATTGAGTTAAAGAAGGAGGACAGGTTTAGACATATTTTTCTTTTATCTATGGAGTATAAGACAACGTACTTGTCTCAAGTCAAGGTGTAATTATTTAGTTCAATGTTTAAACAAATAATTGTTTATAGTAGATAAATATGAAAATTATTTGAATACGTTAAAATTGAATAAAATTCGAAAGTAGAATAACCAAATTAGTACAAATATTTAACATAATAATATATCTAAATAACCATATTTTAAATCATACTCCCTTCGGTCCCTTTTAAGTGATTTTTAAAATTTTGGCACACCCATTAAGAAATACAATTAATAACATTAATTGAGTTATTCTACTGAACGACCATGCATCTCTCATCAAAGACTTCTTAGAAGTTTGTTCAAACATTTACTACACAAGGATAATTTTGATAAGACAACACTAATATCTTTTTTATTTTTTAAATATATAATTCACTCATTTTGGACCAAATAAAAAAGACTAGAAAATCACTTAAAAGGGACAGGACGGAGCATAATTATAAATATTAAAATACCAACAATATACTCCTTCTTTTCCAATTCATGTGATAGTGTTTGAATCAACACGAAATATAAGAATCAAGAAGGACATTTGGAATTTGTAGTTTAAAACAAGTCATAGATTTATAAATTATGTCATTAAGAATAAAATAAAAAATAAAAAATTTAATTATTTTTAAATATAATATAAAAAATGTTATTCTTTTTTGTACTAACTAAAAAGAAAGAAATATTACATAAATTGAGATAAAAATATAATACAACTATAATCAGTATTTAGAAGAAAATTTAAATAAAAATATGCTGGGGAACGTAAGGTAGACAATTAAAGTATAAACATTGGCTTTCTTAGGTCGTACGTTATTGACAATGCCATTGTCTTGGGAGTGATTAGTGTCCGTCTCACATTTGTCACATAGGTACAAAGTCCTTGTTTGATATTTTAAATTACGATAAGAAAATATGCACCGTACATACTATTATACTCGGGGCCGTTTCACTACTCATTGAATTCGAACACATGATCTCTAATTAGGGAAATACTTTTGAAATGAGCCATCAACCGCTAGACTACAACTCTCATTAATAAGATTGGAGACATTGTTAATACATATCTTAATATTTGAAATCAATAAAAAAATGAAAATTCTGGGGCAGAGCCCCGCCGGCCGGAAACCTATGCTGCAGTGCCACCTTGACCGCTCCGGCTCTGACTATACCATATATGGTTAAAATAGTACTTTAGTTTTGTGCAACCAAAATTGATTTAACATACTCCAATTTTTGTAAGTCTAACATTACTCTTTCACCTTTTTTGAACATGCAATACCACGAGATAATTCTATCTTTAGGGTCCACCTAAAGTTCTTATTTTTGTATTAAAGCATAGCTTGGAATTTTCTCGTATGAGGCACCTCACGACTAGAGATGGCAATGGATCCTGGACCCGATCCGGATCTGGTGTATCCAGATCCATTTTATAGGATATGGATCTTCAAAATTTGGACCCGACGGATCCGGATCGGACCGGATCCGTTTCGACGGATCGGATCTGGATCTCGGATCTTGTATTTGAGATCCGTATCCGGTCCAGATCCGACCCGTGGATCCATTTTTTATTAAATATATTCGTAATCTAGAATGTAATTTTATAAGTATTTTCTTAAAATTACTAAGCACATCCTTGCAAGTTTAATTCTCAAAACAAGTTTAATTTATCTCCGCGTTAACTCAAAAACAAAAAAATAAAGAGGTAACTTCGATAATAAAATCAATGTTATATTAGTGAATGACTAACATCTCCATAGACAAGTAGTTAAAATTATATTCACTTCATTTATGAAGATTCCAAGTACATGCAAGTTACGCATTTGTGAAAATACTAGTCACCATTTTCCACAACTATTGTCATTGTCCAACATTTTTAATTAATAGCTCACAATCAAAACGAGACAACGAACAAAATATCTCATATGAACATTTCAAAATTGAAAAACAGTAAATTGTTAGCTAAGTAAAAATCGTTTGTCAGTTCAAAAAAAAATTCTTAGCAAGGTTACATTTTTAGTAAGGTAATTTTTTTTACATGTGGATCCAGATCCGATCCGTGGACCCGGCGGATCCGATGGATCCGGATTTGGATATAATTTTTATGGACCCGTTGGATCTGGATCCGGATCTGGATTCGGGTATGAAAAACGGATCTGGATCTGGATCTAGTAGGATCCGGTCCAGATCCGATCCGTTGCCATCCCTACTCACGACAAACGCTGAATTAAGATTTGAAATTTAGGGATGGTGAATTTGCCATCACTCGTATGTCATATAAGTTTTTGGATTTACAATTAAAAAAGTACACATATTTAATGAATTTGTAATATGGACCGTAACTTCTCTTTTGCTTGTGTGAGCTACATGTAGCTGTAAAAAGACAATATTATAATTTTAATTAATAGAATATTTTCTGAATATTCTTTCATTAATTGTATATTTCCTATTGTAATTAAGTTGATTAATTACCTAGTTTAAATATTCTTATACTGCTATATATATTGTACATTATTGATGAATACAATCAAGAAATAATTTTTTTTATGGTATTAGAGCCTAAAAATACCACGACCGCCGCCGACCATAGCTCTCGGCCGCCACCCCCACGGAACCCTAGTATTTTTTTCAGCCATTCTCTCTCCCTTCTCCTCCTACATTTCATCTTCCATGACTGACAAAACATAATTCAATCATGCACTTGCAGTAAACAACATCAAAAACGTCATCCCTATCACCCTTGATATGGAAAGGGTCAATACTCCTCGTGGGCGAAGCTTTTTAAGATCCATTGTCATGTTTACGAAGTTATCGATCACATCATCCCTCCTACACCGAAGTCCACAGACCTACCCTCGGCTTCGACATCTGATGATGCACTCTGGTCTCGTTTGGACGCAACCGTCCTCCAGTGGATATACGACACAATCTTTAATGATCTGTTGCACACCATCATTGAGACCGATGCCACAGCCCGCCAAACGTGAGAACGTTTGGAAAGTATTTTTCATGACAACAAAACTCAACGAGCGTTATACCTTGAAAATCATTTCAAGGACATTCACCATGACGATTTCCCAAGCTTGTCTGCATATTGTCAAGAACTCAAGATGTTTGCCGACCAACTCTCCAACGTCGGTGCAGGAGTCATTAATCAGTGATTGATCATGCAACTTATTGAAGGCTTGAACGAATCCTATGACGGCGTTGCCACCATCTTTCAGCAATGCACGTTGTTACCTCCATTTTATGAGGCCCGTTTGAAGCTTATTCTTAAGGAAACCCGAAAAATCAAGCGCAACACTACTCAGGACAGCATTGTCGACGTTGCCCTCACCACCACCGTCTGGCCTTCCGCTGACGGTAGGGCCTTCAACTAGAACCGCCGGTCCGAGGAACCACAACATCCCACATTTACCCGTAACAACGGCGGTGGGAAGGAGCGATCCTCGCCGGCAGGAAACGGCCAGTAGTGATCGTAGCAGTGGCAGCAACCTCCGTTGTGGGATGGGCCCCACCATCATGGGCCTCTTCTCCTAGCCCGTATCCAACATTCTCATGGACTCCACCTCAGAACCGACAGGCCCACCCTGGCATACTCGTCCCACATCCCCAACAGGCCTACACAGTAGAGCACTCTCTCGTCTTATTCCAATTAGAGTAATTTAAATCGAAATATTATTATTGGTAGTAGACAAGACATTCCTATTCACGGTTTTGGTCATTCATCCTTATCCCCATCACATCCACCGCTAATCTTAAAAAATGTGTACCGTGCCTCTAAACTCATTAAGAATCTAATCTTTGTGCGACATTTCATAATTGATAATAATGTTTCCCTTGACTTTGATCCTTTTGATTTTTCTGTGAAATATTTTACGACAGGGAGACGAATAATGAGATGTGACAGCACCGGAGGTCTCTATCCTATTTCAAATGCCGTCAACAATCCAACCTCAGTTCCATCAACATTTGATGCTCTTTCGTCTTCCTTATGGCACTCTAGATTAGGACATCCGAGAGATTTTATTTAACGCTCCCTTAGAAAAAATAATTTTATTAATTGCAAATGTATTTATAGGACTCCTATATATGAATCCTGCATTTTTGGGAAATATGTTAAATTACCATTTTCTGCATCCACAAATTGTACTTTACTATATTTCGATATCATACATAGTGATTTGTGGACGTCCCTTATTTTAAGTACGGCTGTCCATCGATATTATGTATTGTTTTTGGACGATTATTCCAACTTTCTATGGACTTTTCCAATTGGCAATAAATCCTAGGTCTACCCCATTTTTTCCTCATTTAGTGCTTTCGGAAAAACACAATTTGAAAAGAGCATTAAATGTTTTCAATGTGACAATGACAGGGAATTCGATAAAAAACCAATTCAAACAGTTTTGCTCTAAAAACGGTCTTACCTTTCGTTTTTCCTGCCGTCACACATCCTTCCAAAACGGTAAAGTCGAACAAAAAATTTGAGCCATAAACAACCTCATTCATGCCCTACTTGCTCACGCCTCAATTCCCCCTAAATTCTGGCATTACACTCTCTCCATGGCCACCCATCTCCTAAACATAATCCCAAACAAGTCTCTTGCTCAATGGTCGCCCACCCAAGTTCTGTTTTGTAGGAACCCCTCCTACCAACACTTGCGTATTTTTAGATGTATTTGTTACCCTCTCTATCCGACCACTCACAAACTCCAATCCCGATCTTCCCCGTGTATGTTTCTGGGATACCCTTCCAATCATCGTGGTTACTCGTGCTATGACTTGTCGAGCTGTGAAATTATAATTTCACGTCATATCCTATTTGATGAGTCTCAATTCCCCTTTACCTCTCTACACTTGCCACCTCGACATTCCTATGACTTCTTAGATGATGGCCTAAACCCTCTTCTAATTCATCATTTATATAGTCCGCCGTCCCAGACCCCCGCACCCGCCACCACCTCGGCTAGTCCGGGACTAGCTGCCCACCCGGTTCTATCGACGGTGGCCCGAAATAGCCCACCTAAGGGTGATTCCGCAGCCACCTCTCGATAAACTATGATTTGTCCAGCCAATACCATCACCCCTGCCCTTCTTCCTCTTCCCGGCAGTCCTGTAGCAAACCTACCTCCCATCCTGCATCCCGAGACACACTTTCAAACCATGGAAACTCGTGTTATACACGGAATTCATAAACCTAAACGACTGTTTAACCTTTCTGTTTCAGTTGTCCATTTTCCTTGTAACCCGAAGGATGCCTTGTTCTACCCTAATTGGAAAGCCGTAATAATTGAAGAATATAATGCTCTTATTGATAATAAGACGTGGGACCTAGTACCTCGTCCACCTGATGCTAACATTATTCGTTCTATGTGGATTCTTAGACATAAAAAGAAATTTGATGATTCTTTTGAGAGGTACAAGGCTCGTATTATAGGTGATGGCATATTTTAACAGGTAAGAGTGGACTGTGATGAAACATTCAGCCCAGTCGTAAAGCCCGCAACCATCCGGACCGTCGTCAGCATTTCCATATCCAAGTTTTGGCCCATTCATCAACTTGATGTCAAGAATGCCTTCTTACATGAAGATCTTCATGAAACGGTATATATGCATCAGCTTATGGATTTCAGGGATCCTATTCATCCGAATTATATGTGTCTGTTGCGGAAATCACTCTATGGACTGAAACAAGCTCCTCGAGCATGGTACCAGCGGTTCGCCAATTATGTGTCTTTTATCGGTTTTTCACACATCAGATCCGATCATTTCCTATTTATCTACAACAAGGGTACATACATGACTTACCTATTATTATTATTATATGTTGATGACATCATCCTCACCGCATCATCTGATACTTTGCGCCGGTCCATTATATCTCTCATTTCCTCTGAGTTTGCGATGAAAGACGTGGGCCCCCTGAGTTATTTCTTGGACATCTCTATCATTCGACATTCTGGCGGCCTATTTCTATGTCAGAAGAAGTATGCCGAAGAGATCCTTGACCGTGCAGGCATGACATCTTGCAAACCATCCCACACCTATAGACACCAATTCCAAGCTCAGCACTGATTTCGGCACTTCGTATTTAGACCTAACTCACTATCGTAGCCTGGCTGGAGCCCTACAGTACCTCACATTCACGAGACCAGACATATCCTATGCCATGCAACAAATCTGCTTGCACATGCACAGTCCGACGGAAGCACACATGCATGCCCTCAAACGTATTTTACGATACATCCAAGGTACACTTCACTTCGGATTACATCTATACAGGTCTTCACTCACTGTTCTCACTGCTTATTCTGATGCTCACTGGGGTGGATGTCCTGACACCCGACGCTCCACGTCTAGTTACTGCATTTTCCTCGGAGATAACCTATTGTCTTGGTCTTCCAAAAGGCAACCTACACTATCTTGATCCAGTGCCGAAGCAGAGTACAGAGGTGTCACCAACGTCGTCTCTGAGTCTTGTTGGATCCGTAACCTTTTACTTAAGCTTCACTGCCCGATTCAAAATGCAACACTTGTTTACTGTGATAATATTAGTGCGATATATCTTTCCGGCAAGCCCATCCAACATCAGCGCACTAAACACATTGAGATGGATATTCATTTTGTTCGCAAAAAAGTGGCTTGTGGTCAAGTTCGCGTCCTTCATGTTCCTTCCAGATATCAGATTGCCGACATCTTCACCAAAGGACTTCCACGCATACTATTTGATGATTTTCGAGCCAGTCTCAGTGTTCTGAACCTCCCGTTTCGACTGCGGGGGTGTAATAGAAAATTTTCCGAATATTCTTTCATTAATTATACATCTGTTATTTTAGGTAGAATTGTATTCCTATTGTAACTAGGTCTCCTATTTTAGATAGAATTATATTTCCTATTATAATTTTGTTGATTAGTTACCTAGTTTAAATATTCTTATACTATTATATATATTGTACATTATTGATGAATATAATTAAGTAACATATTTGTTTATTAATAATTTAGGTTCTCAGCCAATTATATCTTCTAATGAAAACTAGGGTTTGGTACTTGGTTATCAATCAGTATTGGTCCAAACCGTGAATTGCGGAAGTATATTTTCTACAAATACACCATATTGGTTGCACGTCACTTTACTAAACATTGACTGCAATTTCTTAAATATATATACTACATGTTTAAAAGAATGAAAGGAGTCTGACTTAAAATGTTCATGGATTGTTGTAGGTGTATTTTTTTTTAAAAAGACTTGTGAAAGTTAAAAATTTGAGAACTACTTTTAAACGACATCATCAAAAACTTGGAACTTAGAATTTATTTCCGCAGTTTTACTTGAAAAATTCAAACAAATATCAACGAAGAAATTAAAGTATTTGCAGGTGAATTTAAAAAATTCTACAACCAACATATAATACCAGAAGTGATACTTCTACTTAGTACAGAAAGCAAGACACTTTTGTGGTAAAAAATGGGGATAACAAATGCATGCACCCTGATTTGAACAGTTTCAACTTTCAAATACAAAATTAACAAAGCTTCAAATGAGCACACTGAACTTTACTACAACATTTGCTGTCCAAAATGATTCCATAGTGAACCATGTAATTGAATTGTGATGAAGAGGGCGGAGTTGGAGGGGCAACGGAAACATGAATGCTAATATTATGCAGTGGATCGAATATACTCCCGTCTGCTACAAGAACTTGGATCTCTAGTTGCTGTATCTGGAATATCTTAGCACGACATCCAAGCAAGATTTTGTCATGGTGAGAAGGAGAAACACCAAGTCAATCACTGAGGTAAAACAAACAGTGATTTCTTGGTTTAGTTTTCCATCTTAACGATAGAAAGTAGGATTGATCAAATTCTATTCAGTCAATCAGTTCCAACAACAGAAGTATGTAATGAGTTCAAAAGGATCTCTTCATTCAGAAACCGACCTGCAAAAGAAAGGAAAGCTTAAAAGAGGAACCAGCTGTAAATCAACTTCATTGTTTGAAATGTGCTTACCTATGAATACTATTTTGCTCATCTGGATCTCTTCATTTCTCCATTTACGACTTGGAACAATTTCATATATTTCTCGGACGCCCTGCCGGATATAGTAGTCAATGTCAGGACAAAGAAAACACAAACCATAGACACCAAGAATCGATGTTGTACAGTAGATAGGATGAGATTGTACTGAAATGCTAATGCAATATTTCCTTTTAATTTCCAGAAAACACCGAGAAATTTTCTTTTGCTTTTGTCTTGAAAGTAGAACTAAAGTAACATAATGGTTAGACAGACATTTCTGCGCAACAGAAATTTGTTACCATCAACTTAATTGTGTAATTATCATGTGACAATTTAGAGGATCAATGAGATATGGTACTATTTGGTGGCAGGAGCACTATAGGCTAATCGAAGAATTGTCTGCTGCTCCAAATGAACGCAACGAAGGTGGAGACAACCCTTTGATTTTTTTTTCTGTCTCTAAAACTGACCTTGTTTTAAAGAGGTTTCCATATAAAAAGAAAAACTAAAACAGTTGTGTGATCCTTTCTCTCAATGATGCTTGCAGAAATCTTTGAAAACAAAAACAGGAAAAATACAAACGTTTTGCTTCACTAAATAGCTTTTGGTGCTACGTCACAAGACTTGTAAAGTTGCAATACTAATTATATTTATATATTGACACACATCTGCATGACAGAGATGTCTTTGGAAATAATATTCCATATCTGCATAGCGGAGATGGGGAATGGGGAAGACGAGTAGAATGGGGAATGCACCTTACTCTGATTTGTACAGTCTGGTTGTTAATAAAAACTGTAGAATTGCTGATTGTTTTGATGGTAGAAGCTGGAAACTTTCAGTTTAGGAGGGACTTTTATGATTGGGAAACTGAAAGGGTCAGATTACTATTATCAGTTTGATGCAGGAAAGTTTGCAAAAGGAGTTTTGCATTTCTGGTGCTATTCCATAAAAATAACGCAGAGACAGTGGATCATTTACTACTGCACAGTAAGTTTGTTTGATTGGTGAATGAAAGAAATAACCCCATTGATTATTTTCATTAATTGAAAGGTATATATACAAGTTACAAAATAGGAGAATCCTATTCCTAAAATCTTATTCTACCATAATTCTAACTATACAATTATGGTAAGTGTATAATCCTAATTTAGGTAACAAATACACTACAATATATACAAGATTGTAATCTCAGAATCTGCCCGTGATGGGCTCACTGTCCACTGCCGAGATGGGCTGAAGTCCACTGTCAACTGCATTTGCCGGTGATATACACTTCTGTATATTGGGTGTATATCACGGGTATATTGCTCTGTTTAACACACCCCCGCAATCATAGCGGGCGGTCTTCGAACGCTGAGACTGTCTCTAAAATCTTCAAAGAGTACCGAGGGAAGACCCTTTGTAAAGATGTCTGCAACTTGATATCTTGACGGGACATGACATACGCGTACCTGTCCCCGAGCAACCTTTTTCCGAACAAAGTGAATGTCCATCTCGATATGCTTAGTGCGTTGGTGTTGAACCGGATTACCTGACAGGTTGATGGCACTAATATTATCACAATACACTAAGGTCGCCTTCTGAATGGGACAATGAAGCTCTAAAAGCAAGTTACGTAACCAACATGATTCTGAGACCACATTAGCTACCCATCGATATTCTGTCTCGGCACTAGAGCGGGATAGAGTCGCCTGACGCTTCGCAGACCAGGAGACTAAGTTGTTGACAAGGAACATACAATAGCCAGACGTCGACCGTCTGGTGTCTGGACAACCACCCCAATCAGCGTCTGTGTATGAGACAAGCGTGGATGGCAAGGAAGGATATAAATGCAAGCCATAGTCCAGTATACCCTGAATATACCAAATGATGCGTTTGATTGCATTTATGTGCTCAATTCTGGGATCATGCATGAATAAACATACCTGCTGCACGGCATACGTAATATCCGATCTCGTAAAAGTAAGATACTGAAGGCCCCCTACAAGACTACGATAGCGGGTCGGATCCTCGTAAGGTGCGCCGGCCGCGGCACTAAACTTGGGCTTCGTATCAACTGGAGTGGAAGTGGACTTACAAGATGACATCCCAGCCTTTTCGATGATCTCAGCTGCATACTTTCGTTGAGACAAGAACAAACCATCTGAATGAAGCTTGACTGCAATCCCCAAAAAATAACTCAAGGGCCCTAAGTCTTTCATAGCAAACTCAGAGCTGAGCATGGCCATGATAGACTGGCATAAGGCATCGGAAGAGGCAGTCAAAATTATATCATCCACATACAACAGAATGTAGGCCAAGGACGAACGACGACGGTAGATGAACAAGGAATTATCTGACCTGTTGTGAGTGAACCCAATAGTCGAAACTAAGTCAGCAAACCTCGTATACCAGGCCCGTAGAGACTGCTTAAGCCCATATAAGGACTTCTTCAATAAACATACATGATGAGGACGGTTGGGATCCCTGAATTCCAACGGTTGATGCATATAGACTGTTTCCTTGAGATCACCATGTAGGAAAGCATTCTTGACATCCAATTGATGAATATGCCATGCCTTTGAAAGAGCCAAGCTAAACACAGTGCGAATGGTAGCCGGCTTGACCACCGTACTAAACGTCTCCCCACAATCTATACCCACATGCGGAGTCTTACCATCACCCACATGTCGCGCTTTATGTCGAGCAAATGACCCATCTGAATTCTCCTTATGGGCAAAAATCCACATAGACCTGATAACATTAATACCAAACGGACGGAGCACCAACTCCCACGTCTTATATCAATAAGAGCATTATATTCATCAGTCATAGCAATTTTCCAATTCGGGTCATTTAAGGCAGACACAGGATTACGGGGCAAGGGGGATTTAGAGACATTAGAATGTAAATTAAAATGTCTTTTAGGTGTAAAAATACTCCGCTGACTCCGAGTGACCGGTCGATGACTCGAGGAAGTGTGGAGTGGATTTTGGGAATTTGCTGAGCTCGGGACGGACTGGCCAGCAGTGGGCCTGCTGGCCCAATTCTGGAAGCAGTCACAGCGTCAGAAATAGTAACAGGAACTGGACCGGTTCCGGTGTTGGGCGGATCGGCCCAATCATCAAATCGGCCCAGTGAGAAGATCGGCGATCTTGGCCGACCGAGACGGGCCGATGGGACCCAGCAGGCAGTGGGCCCGCTGGAGAATTTTGGGTGCGGGAGATGTTCGAAAAATGCCGAATAATATACGGGGATATTTGGTCATCCAAAAAATTATACGAACTAGGCTCGGGAGTATGAACTTTCGTAAATGGAAATTGGATTTCATAAAAAATGACATGGCGATTAATTATGATTTTCTTATAGGATAAATCAAAGCATTTGTAACCACGATGATTAGACGGATAACCCAAAAACACACACGGAGTAGACCGAGCCTAAAGTTTGTTAAATATGGTGGATGTGAATAAAGGATAACACAAGCACCCAAAAACCCGAAGATGAGAATAAGAAGGGTTCTTATTATATAAGATTTGGAGGGGGGAAGAATACGTCAGACCTTTGGAAGGAATTATGTTAAGGAGATATGTGGCCATTTGTAGAGCATGATGCCAAAAATATGGGGTTATGAAAGCATGAATTAAGAGAGTTCGGACAATGTTATTTATGGAACGAATTTTGCGTTCGGCTTTCCCATTTTGCGAAGATGTATGAGGACACGAAAAATGAAAATTGATCCCATTATTAGCACAGAACTCCCGAAACTCCCTATTGTCATACTCTTTCCCATTATCACATTGAATATTTTTTATTTCTCTTTCGAATTGGGTACGAATGAACGCTCTACATTTTATGAAGACTGAAAACACTTGAGATTTATTTGCAATTGGAAACGTCCACAAAAATTTAAAATAATCATCTAAAATGAGAACATAATATCTATGACCCAACGAATTGAGAACAGGAGACGTCCATAGGTCGCTATGAATAATATCAAATGACATTGAAGTATGAGAATTTGAGTCTATAAATGACAGCTTAACAATTTTTCCTAATGAACAAGATTGACAAATTGGAGTACGACTCGTACCCTTACAAGAAATAAAACTATTTTATCTAAAACTGATAAAATAGAGGATCCCGGATGACCAAGGCGAGCATGCCACAAGAAAGGAGAAATGGTTGCAAAGGCTGATGGCAAAGCTTGACTCGATGGACTGAAACCGAGCGTGATAGGATAAAGATCCCCCCTACTATCACACCTCATGAGATGACTCCCCGTCTTGAAATCCTTCACAGAGAAACCAAACGGATCAAATTCAACAGAAATGAAATTGTCAGTGGTAAACTTTCAGACAGACACTAAATTTTTAATCAATTTGGGGGGATGTAAAGTATTTTTCAAGATAAGGGGTGGATTGGGGGGAGACAACGTTTTCTGACCATAACCCTAAATTGGAATAGAGTTGCCATTACCAACAATTATACCCCGAGGGTTGCTCAGATTGGAATAAGATGAGAGAGTACCTGAATCAGAAGTCATGTGGGTAGTGGCACCGGTATCCATATACCAATTTGGGTCCGGTTGAGTCAACCCGAATGTGTGCATCGCGGCCTCGATATCTGTCTGAGTGGGGCCTGCTGCATGGTGAGCTTATGGAGGGTAGGGCCTAAGTATTCCTGGAATTTCTTTGGACCGGGCCGTAGGCCGCTGGGCGGCATTACCTTGGGCTGGTGGCCGTGACTGCTGATTATTGGGCCTGAAATTGGACTGCCCAGCCCACTGGCTACTGGATCCAGTGACTGCTGGAAAATATAGGTTGCTGGCCCATGGCCCATTTCCCTAGCCCCACTGCCATGGGCCCCACTACTGGGACCAGTAGGGAGGGGGCCCACCGTTGCCTGGATGGGGCCCACTGCCGGCCTGCTGACCACCGAAACCGCCGCGTATGCCCCCGCGGTTTTTGTTATTATTCTTGCGATTATTTTTGCCGCCACCATGGGTACGGTTTTGGCCCGAATTATCAACAAAACCTGAAGAATTTGTGGAGGACGACGAGGCTTGCGCCGGTAGCCGCCTTTTTCGCCAAACCGGCTTCTTCCAAAGTAAGCATGGAGCGGGCTTGATAAAAAGCGGGAAGTGGGTTACTTTGACGAAGGAGAGTCCCAACGCCGTTATAGGCCTCAGAAAGACCGGCAACCACTTGTAGAACCAGACGATTATTTGTCACAGGTGCGCCAACGTTACGGAGTTGGTCCGCCAACTCCTTGAGTTTCTTGTCATATGCAGACACGTTTGAAAATTCTTCCATGGGAACTAGAGAGAATTCCTACTCGAGTGCGACAACATGTGAATGTTGGTTATCTTGAAATATGTCACGCAATCTATTCCAGGTACCAATAGCCGTGGTATCCGGCTCAATAATCGTATGTAAGAGGTCAACCGAAATAGTAGAATAGATCCAATGGAGAACGGTAGCATCAAGAGTAATCCATAACTGAGGATCCTCGACGGGAAGAGGTGTAGCGGGAGGAATTATGTGATGGATAACTTGATGGGAGATAGCGTGAATTTTAAACAATTCTGCCCACGTGGCATATTTGACGTTTTCCATCTCAAGCACAATAAGGATATTGTTCTTGACGTTAGAAACCATGAGGGCAGGATGAAAATTGTTCTTAGACATATTGAAAGAACAAAGAAGGAGGGGAAATTTGGGAATAGTAAGAGAGATTTTTTTAGAGCGGAAGACGAAATTTGGACAAGAAACCCGATGGGGGGTTTCGGCCGAGAATGGTACAAAATTTGGGAGAGAAAATTTTTGTTAGACCTAGTCCTTTGATACCATGAAAGAAATAATCTCCTTGATTATTTTCATTAATTGAAAGGTATATATACAAGTTACAAAATAAGAGAATCCTATTCCTATTCTATTCCTAAAATCTTATTCTACCATAATTCTAACTATACAATTATGGTAAGTGTATAATCCTAATTTAGGTAAAAAATAAACTACAATATACACCAAATATATATACCATATATACAAGATTGTAATCTCAGAATTTGCCCGGGATGGGCTCCCGAGATGGGCTCACTGTCCACTGCCGAGATGGGCTGAAGCCCACTGTCAACTGCATTTTCCCGTGAAATACACTTCTGTATATTGAGTGTATATCACGGGTATATTGCTCTGTTTAACAGTGAACTATTAGTATAAGATTACAGCTTGTGGAGATAGTAGTTGTGTTTATTATAGGATTTCTTACCTGTAAAGTATGGAGTTCATCTGATTTTCTGACTCTTAAAATTCCCTTGCAACGATAAACATCCATGCCATACTTTTTATTCCAAAGGAGCTTCTCAAGCCATTTACGAACCTATTGCCAACAAGGCAAATGAGGACTTTAGTGATTCAAGATGGTGAACAGCCAACTTTTGTACATAAAATTATGGTAAAACCACAACAAGAGCATAAAAGGGATAATAATACGGCTATACAATAATACCCGCATGCTGCTGTGTGCTTTCCAAGCACATATACTAGCACCCCTTTCAAAAGGTTACCTTATCAAGATCAATCTGTTGTTCTGACTTCACTGTCATGAAGGCCTTTAGTAATTAGAGATTTGTTTTCTTCAAACAATGCTTCTAGATGAGCAACATGCTAAAAAAAGATACAAAATAATGGAAGATTAAATAGCTTTCCATCTGCTAATTAACTATATCTGAACTTTGTGTATAAGGATCATTGCTTACAGTGCAAAGGTGATGGGGGAGAGGTTGATGGCCAAAGGGGCTTGGAGGAGTAGTGGGGATGCGATCGGTATGTGGGACAGGACGGTCAGTTGCATTCGAGAAGTATCTAGAGAAGTGCTTGGGGTCTCGAGAGGTAGCCGTGGTGGGCATCGAGGGGACTGGTGGTGGAATGGTAAAGTTCAAGAGAAGGTGGAAGCGAAGAAAGAGGCGTATGCAAAATTGGTAGAAAGCAAGGATGAGTTGGAGAAGTGGACTAATAGGGAACTGTATAAGATGGCGTGGAAGGAGGCAAAGCTTGCAGTTACGACGGCGAAAATGGCGGCTTTTGATTCATGTATGTGGAATTAAAGGGAAAAGCGGGGATAAGAAGTTGTACAAACTAGCCAAGGCGAGGGAGAGAAGGGCTCGTGACTTGGATCATGTGAGGTGCATCAAGGATGAGGACGGCAAAGTACTGGTGGGGGACGCGCATATCAGGCGGAGGTGGCAGTCTACTTTCATTGACTCTTGAACGAACAAGGAGATAGAGACATTGTGCTGAGAGATCTGGAGCAATCTGGTAGGTACCGGAATTTTAGGTATTGTAGAATCATTAAGGTCGAGGTGGTTAAGGGTGTTGTTCGCAGGATGTGTAGGGAACGAGCAACAGGACCTGATGAGATCCCAGTTGAATTTTAGAAGAGTGCATACATGACAAGTTTGGAGTGGCTGACTGAGTTGTTTAATGTCATTTTTAAGACGACGAGAATGCCCGAAGAATAGAGGTGGAGTACAATCATCCCTTTATACAAGAACAAATGTGATATCCATAGTTGCAACAACTATAGGGGTATCAAGCTATTAAGTCACACTATGAAAGTTTGGGAAAGAGTTGTAGAGATGAGGGTGAGAAAAGACGTGCCAATTTTCGAGAACCAGTTTGGATTCATGCCGGGGGGGGCGACTAATAAGCCATTCATCTTATTAGGAGGTTGGTGGAGCAGTATAGAAAGCGGAAGAGAGACTTACATATGGTTTTCATCGACATCGAGAAGGCATACGACAAAATCCCTAGGGAGGTTCTATGGAGATGTTTGGAGGTTAGAGGTGTACCTATGGCGTTCACTAGGGCGATCAAGGATATGTATGATGGAGCCAAGACTAGGGTACTGACAGTAGGAGGAGACTCAAAGCACTTCCCAGTGATGATGGGGTTGCACCAGAGATCAGCTCTTAGCCCATCTTATTTGCCTTGGGGATGGATGGACTTACACGACAAATCTAAGGGAAGGTGCCATGGTGTATGTTATTCGCAGACGACATAGTCCTGATTGATGAGACTCGCAGTGGAGTGAACGCTACGCTGGAGGTTGGGAGACAAACTCTGGAGTCTAAAGGGTTCAGGCTGAGTATGACCAAGACAGAATACTTGGAGTGCAAGTTCAGTAATGTGAGCGACCTTGATACATTGGTGGAGGTGAGGCTTGGTACTCAGGTCATTCCAAATAAAGGAAGCTTCAAGTACCTCGGATCTATTATCCAATAGGATAGAGAGATTGATGACAATGTCACACATTGTATTGGGATAGGGTGGATGAAATGGAGGTTTGCATATGGAGTCTTGTGCGACAAAAAGGTTCCACAAAAACTGAAAGACAAGTTTTATAGGGCGGTGGTTAGACCGACTATGTTGTATGTGGCGGAGTGTTAGCCAGTCAAGACTTCACACACCCAAAAGATGAAAGTTGTGGAGATGAGGATGTTGAGATGGATGTGTGAGCATACAAGGAGGGATATGATAAGAAATGATGATATCCGGGACAGAGTGGGAGTCGCCTCGGTGGAGGATAAGATGCGGGAAGCGAGATTGAGATGGTTTGGGCATGTGCAGAGGAGAGACACAAATGCCTCAGTGCAGAGGTGTGAGAGGTTGGCTATGAACGGGTTCAGACGGGGTAGAGGTAGGCCGAAGAAGTACTGGGGAGAGGTGATTAGACGGGATATGGCGCAGGTGCAACTTACTGAGGATATGGCCTTAGATAAGGGGTTGTGGAGAATACAAATTATGGTAGAAGGTAGTAGGTAGTCGAGCTTAGTCCTACTTACGCTTGCAAACTGGTAGTTGTAGTGTTATTATTGTAGGCCCGCTTAGCCTATTATACTAATAGGCGTAGTATTGCTTTATAGTCTCCTGTAGTTTGATTTCTGCTGCTGTGTGTCCTTTAGTGTACTTTGTTTAGCTTATTTACCTGCGCTAGTCACTGCTTACTTTTTCAGAATGCGCTATCATGACTTATTCGCTTTTGATATCAGCATTTTCATACTGCTTTACATTTTTTTTGACCGGGCCTGACCTTTTCTCTTACTTTTCTCTTACTTTGCTTTGCTTTTGCTTGACCGGGTAAGGTCTGCGTACACTCTACCCTCCCAGACCGTGTAATTTATTTATCTTATTTAGTTGTGTTAGCTATTGCTTCATGTTGTTAGTTTGCGCTACCATTGCATATTTGATTTACTATCTGCATGTTCACAATGCTTTAATTTCTCGTCTGAGTCTCACCATTTCTCATACTTTGTTTTGGTTTGCTTGTTTTTCCTGATTATGCTTTGTCTTGAGTCGAGGGTCTCCCAGAAACAGCCGCTCTACCTACCAAGGTGGAGGTAAGGTCTGTGTACATTCTACCCTCCCTAGACTCCACGTTGTGAGATTTCACTGGATATGTTGTTGGAGAAAAGAATATTATCTGCGAAGTGCAACCGTTTAGAATCTGTAGTTCTATGGTTTCACTCTTAGATTAGCAAGAGGCGATTAAAAATCATTTTGCTATTAGATGTATATTTTAGGAATTACTTATTAACATCATTTGCATCCCTTTTTTTTGTTCTCTTATATGATTAACTTCATATGCAACTGGTTGTTCTCATTGTTGCTCTTCCTAAATCTTTGCCATTTTATTTTCCAGTTCTGCACGAATTCAGGTTTTAATTGGTTTTGCTTCTGTGACAGGTTGTTGATGCAAAGAACCTTCGGTATCAGCTAAAACCAAATCCTGGCTCGTCTTCATTTCCTGAAGCTTATTTACAAATAGCATTTGCGGTAATTGATATGTTAGTTTCTCCATTCAATCATCTCATGTTTCTAATTAGGCTTTCAATCTTTAGTCAACTTTCTAGTAGTTGTTTCCCATTCTTATAGGTGCTAACCAAGAGTGTACTTCATACATCTTAGGTCTGGATCATGAAATGAAATCATGTATAACTTATTGGTACTCTATTGTACTTTATAAAGCAGTACGGGAAGTAAGTAACTATTACAATTGTTCGAAAGGATAGATAAATTGTCAATCTTCAAAATTATCGCAAGCTTGTTGTGTCTTGAATCTTGATAACCTTGCAAGACCAATGTTGAGAACTGCCGCAAGCTTGTTGTGTCTTGAATCTTGATATCCTGAAATCAAGAAACAACTAAATCTGGATGGTTACAACGTTGTGTGTTGAGTCGAGGGATTGCCCTCTGTCCTTAAGATAAGATTGCCCCGTATATATGCTTTTACGTTAGCGGGCAATAGTCTCCCAAGATAAAACAACACTTTAATCTCAACGCTACAAAGCCAATAGGTTGAGCATGGCGAAGAAAACAAATATGACTCGGCTTGCTGAAGATATGGAATAGGAAGGAAGAGTTTCTCTTTACTCTTCTCTTTTGTCTCTGTGTATATATTGTGTCTCTATAGTGTATATCTTGTGTATACGTGAGGGTTTGGTCACTGTTTTTGACTGATTTTTAGCCACTGTTTTAAGCAGTTTTTGCTCACTGATTTCGCTATTTTTCAGTCTATTTTTGTGCTATTTTTTTGTGTTATTCCCGTCTGTTTTCAGCTCCTGTTTTGAGCCAAATGAAGCTCAATATATAGCATGAGGAGGGGCTGTCCAACAGCCACAAACAAGGCTGTAATGGCCCTTAAATGAGGGCTGTAATGACAGGTTTTAATGCCATGAAAGAGGTGAATAAGGTCATGAAGGAGGTTGCTCAATTGCCCAACTAATGGGCTGTTAATAGAGGAGTTAATCAGCCAAGTAATGGCTAATTAATGCCTAAAAAACAGTCCCAACGGTAGGCTTTCTGCCTTCCGTCACCTTCCCAGAAACTCTAGGGACCAAACTATAAATATTGAAACATCAGAGACCAAACTGTACATATGAAAGAATTCTGGTCCAAACTTCAGGGATCAAACTGTACATCTGACAGAGTTCTCTGGTCCAAAAAGATAATTTCAGAAAAGTCCCCACAGCCCACAGCCCACGACCCGTGACCCGTGACCCGAGAACCCGAAACCCGGAACCGGACCGGACGGGCGGCGGCGGTGCGCGTGTGGGCTTAGCCTTGAACCCAAGCACACCTAGGTCTTCCCTCCTTTAAACACATGGGATACCCCTTGGGGTCCCAAACCCTTTACCAATTTGAGACATATATAGAGAGCAATTCTTCCTATTCCCACCGATGTGGTAGATTTGTCCCACACCACATTTTCATGTCTTAAACACCTTACTTCGTGGACCAATATCTCTTTCATTTCTCAACGAAATTAGACGATTCTTGGCCCTACGGTCATCTACTCACTTCGTAGATCATGTATGTGCAAAGAGACAAGGTCTCCAACATGCGGAACACTAGTGTTTAATTTATCAAAGATGGGTGGACGCATCTCCCCGCCAAAGGCTAATTTCCAACAATCCCCTCTATGAAAGAGAGATTGTGGCGCACACACAAGGTGCCTACATTTCAGCAATCTTTCAGCGAAAAGATATTGCATCTGGAGAGGTAGCTTTCTCTTTGAACCTTCCCTAGTTGATTACCATCGGACATACTTACCGCGCGGTGAACGTGATGTCTTGAACCGTCAGTGTTTAGTGTAAGCCAAGACAATGATATCAACACAATAACTCTTCTTATCCATTTTCCTTCTTACGTTTCTGTCCGTTGTGGCTATGGACACACTTGGATTCTTAAGTGCGTTCATTTGAGGCGGCCATCCTCACACTTAAACATGTGATCTCCTACAAGGTATCCTGCTATACCCACTTCACAAGTGTTAGGAATTATTAAAAGTTTCCCCAACCTTAACCTCAACAGCTTGAGGATCATTAAAGGTTTGGAAGCTTAACCTTTACCCCCATGCAGGTAGCACTTTAATGTCTATCGCGGGAACAACTTTGGATTCATGTTTTTGTACAGAAATCATTATCCGAAATGCTTCTTGCTTCCACCGAAGCGCTCAACTGAACCTTTTGCCGCTTAGTTTTCCCATTGAACCACATTCTTGGGATCTCCAATCAGTATGGTTGGGTTTCCACCACAAAGGTTCGTATTGTTTGGGTTTTAAGCCCATTCCCCTAGACAGGCAGGACACTTGATCTTTGGGTAGTCCCTTAGTTAGTAAACAAGGAAGTGACACCCGTGATGATCAACTGCCATACGGTCTTATGTCTCCGACAGATCCTGACAGATATGTCCAAACACTGTCATCCGTGTCCTTCCTGAAGTCGACCGGCTAGCCACAATGTATAACTGCTGAAGACACGGGTTTTTCCCAATAAGGGACGTCCTCTAAGGAGTCGTGAAGTTACTCAACTTCTTTCATGCTTTGTATAAAGCAATAAACTCTGATTCCATCATGAATCGGCCGATGCAAGTTTGCTTAGAGGATTTTTCAAGACCCACCATACACATTTTCTTGTGGCTTTGGTGTTCTTCAGATCTGATGTCCAGTTTGCATCATTGTGTTCTCCCAGAACCACTGGACATCCAGAATACTATAATCCACAAATAAGCGAATAATTCAGATATCGTCATATCCGACTTAACGCCTTCTATTGATCATGTATTAAGATCATCAGTGAACCTTAGTTCAACTGATCTGATTGTAGGACGATACCAGGTCGGTTGTAGTGTGTACAATACATTGAACTACACGTGACCTGTGCATATCGCTCCTTGTTTATGGGTGCACCATGATTCCAATCAATTCTACGATTCATATCCATTGGTGGCTTCAACGAGACTGTCAACTATCGACCAGTCCTTTAGATGTCTTAGAAATCTAATTCCTAAGTAGTCATCTGTGATACCTATATCTTTCATAGCGAGACTTTGTTTCAATATGACTTTTACTTTCAGACTGTTGATTCTCCAACTGTTGGCTTTCTAACTTTAGAGTCAATGTTTCTGTGGTCAGATTCATTATTTCTGTTTTATCTGAAGCTTTCAGGACTAAAATGTAAACATTTTAGGGACCAAAATGAAAGTTTAGGAAGAAGCCCAACAGTTCAGCAAACCAATTTTGATCCTCTTCTTCCAACTCTCCGGTTGGGAAGGCTATTTCAACATCCATGCCACGCAAGACTGCAATGGCCCAGAATGTTAAGCTACTCACAGGGGCACATTTTACAACCCAAAGGTTCTTTTCCCGGAGGAAGATAAACCATTACAGAAGTATGATTCTATATGATAGAATCAATTTCTCTCTTTTAGCTTCTTTCCAAAGCAGCGCTTCTGGAGAAGACAATTATTTGTCAATTGTCCATGGTTCGTTCTCAACCATACAAGCTAGAAGGACTAGAACAAGTCTTTTTCCCCTCTTTGCTCCTTCTCGGTTTAACATCTAGAATCCCTGAGTTCTGCAGATCTGGAATATTAAGTTCCGGATAGCCAGCAACTTTCGAGTCCTGTAGATGCGGAACGTCTAGTTCGGACGGGTCGAGAGCCCTCGCGGGTTCTTGTTAACCTTGAGCAATTACTCTTTTTTCCTTTTTCAAGGAAAGCTATCTTAAAAGAATTCAGCATTCTTTGATGCCAAGAGGCGATCAACACTACTGTTATTTGCAGATCCAGTGGATATGTAATCTACAGTCTTAGGTACAACTTGACCTGTTTCAGTATTCCAACTTTTACCAAGCCACCCCACATAATTTAGGCATACGACTTTGCACTTGGCTAACACCGTTGGACTAAGGTGAGAAATGAACAGTCGTTTAATGAACGATGCTTCACATTCTCCCCCTCTATCTCTATGAATTTCACAATCCATAGGCTTAGTTGATTTCCAACTTCTGCATTGTAGCGCTTATCCGCTTAAACAACTTCATCTTTGCTTTTCAACAAACAAAGGATTCCATACGTTTGTACCATCATCAATGAAGGTCACAACGTACTTGTCTCCCCCCTCTATTTTGTATAAACTTCAAATCACCCTAGTAGGTGTGACTAAGTTCTAGAGGAGCGGTGCTTCTTTCGCTATTCCCTTGACGGAATTTGGAAAGGTGATTTTGCCTATTCATCTACCTCACATTTATTTTGAGGGTTTATGTCGACAGAAGGCAACAATCTCAATATCGTTAGCTTTTGAATGACTTGTTGTTTAACGTGTCTTAACCTATGATGGCATAGATGCACAGATTACAAATATATCATTCATTTGGCTAAAGACATACTGTACCATTCTTAGTTATTACAGACCTGTTGGACTAGTCTCAAACCAGCTTGACCAACAACGTCCCTTAAACCAAGTTAGTACATGTATCACCTCATCTTAGAGTGATCTCATTCCCTGAAGTCCTATTGAGGACAACCTCTCCAACCCCTTCTACTTTAGAGGTGGCGTTGCTTCACATGAACAATATTTTGCCCGTGGTTAGGGCGTAACCGGATCATATGTGATCTAGATACTCTGGCCCACTCCAGTTGCTTTGGCAGACTGAGTGTCCAATTTCTTTTCTGCCTTTCTTTAGGCCTTCAGATCATTTAAGACGTGGAAACACTGGCCCCACCTTATTAGGTGTCCATTACTTTTCCTATGAAATGAATTCTGGCCCCACTCCAGTCGCCCGGAGGTTTTATATGACTGAGTGTCCAATATCATTATATCAAAGGAATTTTGGCCCACTCCAGTCGCCCGGAGGCTTTGTATGACTGAGTGTCCAATATCACCCTATGAAGGATCTTCTGCCAAATAGTGTGACAGGCTCAACGTCTTTAACTTTTAGACTTCTTCCGTTATGATTGGTGCCCAGATAGTTCTTGGCGCTTAATTAAGAGTGGTAACAGTTTTCGCACAATTAGTGGATCTCTCTCCATTGTATGTGCGAACATACTTTACACACTTTTAATAATTACACTTAAAAGAACGGATCTTTTAAGTCGTTTACAAAAAAAAACAATCTTTAAACTGGAAAGAAGAAGAGATTAAACTTCTGATTTTTAAAGCTTAAGGAATATAAATTAATTTTATATTCCTCCTTACTTTAATCCATTTTTAATCAGACATCATTTAATCTTTATTCTTGACAAGTAAGAAAATACTTATCCCAAATTTGGATTCTTCGTCTGGACAGATATAAGCCTTCTGCTGCAAGATAGAACCACATCTTCAACCTTCTCCTCTTGTCCCAGTTGACATCCTCAGGCTCTCGGGAGCGCTTGTTCCCACCACTCTTGGTAGCGGTGACACCATGAACATGTTGAACTTCAACAATATCATCATCACTGTCTTCAAGTAAAAAACCACAGCCATATCCAGATTTGGTCACACAACTTTTGACCGACATCTTTCTAACACTAATAGTAATACAATACAATCTTGTCTTAAATTATTGGTACTCTATTGTACTTTATAAAGTAGTACGGGAAGTAAGTAACTATTACAATTGTTCGAAAGGATAGATAAATGGTCAATCTTCAAAACTGCCGCAAGCTTGTTGTGTCTTGAATCTTGATAACCTTGCAAGGCCAATGTTGAGAACTGCCGCAAGCTTGTTGTGTCTTGAATCTTGATATCCTGAAATCAAGAAACAACTAAATCTAGATGGTTACAACGTTGTGTGTTGAGTCGAGGGATTGCCCTCTGTCCTTAAGACAAGATTGCCCCGTATATATGCTTTTACGTTAGCAGGAAATAGTCTCCCAAGATAAAACAACACTTTAATCTCAACGCTACAAAGCCAATAGGTTGAGCCTGGCGAAGAAAACAAATATGACTCGACTTGCTGAAGATATGGAATAGGAAGGAAGAGTTTCTCTTTACTCTTCTCTTTTGTCTCTGTGTATATAGTGTGTCTCTATAGTGTATATCTTATGTATACGTAAGGGTTTGGTCACTATTTTTGACTGATTTTCAGCCACTGTTTCGAGCAGTTTTTGCTCAATGATTTCGCTATTTTTCAGTCTGTTTTTGTGCTGTTTTTCTGTGTTATTCCCGTCTGTCTCAGCTCCTGTTTTGAGCCAAATGAAGCTCAATATATAGCATGAGGAGGGGCTGTCCAACAGCCACAAACAAGGCTGTAATGGCCCTTAAAGGAGGGCTGTAATGACAGGTTTTAATGCCATGAAAGAGGTGAATAAGGTCATGAAGGAGGTTGCTAAATTGCCCAACTAATGGGCTGTTAATAGAGGAGTTAATCAACCAAGTAATGACTGATTAATGCCTCAAAAAACAGTCCCAACGGTAGGCTTTCTGCCTTCCCTCACCTTCCGAAACTCGGGGACCAAAGCGTAAATATTGAAACTTCGGGGACCAAACCGTACATATGAAAGAATTCGGTCCAAAGCGTACATATGAAACTTCAGGGATCAAACTGTATATCTGGCAGAGTTCTCTGGTCCAAAAAGATAATATCAGAAAAGTCCCACAGCCCGTGGCCCGAGAACCCAGAACCGGACGGGCGGCGGCGGCGGCGGCGCGCGTGTGGGCTTAGCCTTGAACCCAAGCACACCTAGGTCTTCCCTCCTTTAAACACATAGGATACCCCTTGGGGTCCCAAACCCTTTACCAATTTGAAACATATATAGAGAGCAATTCTTCCTATTCCCACCGATGTGGTAGATTTGTCCCACACCACATTTCCATGTCTTAAACACCTTACTTCGTGGACCAATATCTCTTTCATTTCTCAACGAAATTAGACGATTCTTGGCCCTACGGTCATCTACTCACTTCGTAGATCATGCATGTGCGAAGAGACAAGGTCTCCAACATGCGGAACACTAGTGTTTAAGTCATCAAAGATGGGTGGACGCATCTCCCCGCCAAAGGCTAATTTCCAACATAACTCTTATTTGTTAATTGTTGGGTGTAGGATGTTATCATTCTTAACAAAGCTGATCTAGTTTCTTTAGATGACTCAGGGCGGTGCTAGAGGAACTGGAGAAGGAAATACGTGATGTTAATTCTCTTGCTAATATTATTCATTCTGTGCGTTGCCAAATTGATTTGTCAAAGATATTAAACTGCCAGGCATATGATCCTACTGTAAGCAATGATCAACAACAACAACATACCCAGTGAAATCCCACGAACACTTGTCAAGTCTACAAACAAACAAAATAACAGCTCATCATTAGACTTGAATAAGGTGAAATACTTTAGCAAAGAACTATATAACTTCATTGCCTTGCTCCAAACTTAACAAGGAAGGAGGGATTATTCAACGAAAACACGTATGGAAAGAGATCAGATGCACTAACATTCTTCTTTCCTTTACTGCATTTATTTCCCCAAACAGAAACAACAACAAACAATTTGGATCCTTTTCATTTCTTCTCTTTCTGCCATCCTAAACATTCTTTTGTTCTTATGCATTTCCTTGCCTGTTTCGGGCATGGTGCTCAGGAATTCGAACACCAAAGCCCCTTAGAGATACTAATACTTCAAACGCCCACAAGAAAATTAATAGAAAGAAGATAAAAGTATCAAGTATTTACACACAAAGACAATCCAATCAGATTCACATACCATTTCCTCAAGGGTAGAACTATGGTTTTCGTAACAGAACAAAGTTATGCAGACCAAACCTCCTAACCCGAATTCCCCCGAAGAAAATCAAATTCAAACTAATAGTAGCTCGAAATGCATGTGTACAACCATCACCTTCCTTGAGCAGACCACAGCATAAAAAAATCATTTTGAAGTATATACACATATAAACAGTGAAAAAATAATGGCAAAGGACAGTGTACACATCTGCCCTATCCTTGGTGGGCGCTTGTACAAGGCATTTGTGTTGTAGGCGAATAGCCAGACGGATTAGTCAAGGTGCAGAATCCCATAGCAATATGTAAAATTACAGGTCAGTTGATGCTTATTGAGATATGGAACGCTTTGTCCTAGCCAGAATGTCTTCTTTTTTTTTTTTGTGCAACAAGCATGTTGTTTTATTTTTCTTTTTCATCGGCAGTGTCCGGGGTAGTGTGCGCACCTTATCTAATCCAACGGGACAGCTTTTCCAACCCACAAACACAGGTTGCCAAGTAATCCTGTCCATCAAGGCTGGAGCAGATTGGCCTTAGCATTGTAGCTTGGAATCCAACATGGGATCTCCAAGTTGTTATGCCATGCCTCAAGACAACAATGGATAGTTGTTATGTATTGTTTCATAATGTATAGTATTGTACTGTATTGTTTTGATAAATACAACGTTTGGATAGATCATATAGTTTCTTGTTATTTCATAATGCACGCACTAGCAATCTGAAGAATAAACTTACAATTATTTCTAAAAAAAAATGGGTTAGGGGTATATTTTATTTTTTTTAAAGTAGGGTAAAGGATAAAATAGGATTGTTAAATAATAACTAAGTGCAAGATGAGAAAAAAAAAAGATCACAACGCGATCACATTAAGTCGTTACATAACATGGTACTTGCCATCGTTAGATAACTACGAATTTAACAATATGATACAATACAATTTAATAAAAATTCAAACATACATTGTATTTAAAATAATACAATACAATAGGTAGCAACTATCCAAATAAGCTTTTAGTTGACACCGCCACAGTATAAAAAAAAAAGAAAGTAATTATTAAAGAAACATGGTGAAGCAAGATCCTCTAACCTCTCTTTTCTCTGAACAAGCTGCTCCAATGCTTGAACCAAACAATGCTTCACGGTACAGCAAATACACCCATTTGCAAGCTCTACCCATTCCTCCACAAGCCCACCTTCTTCCCCTTCATTTATCATTGCTCTCTCAACTCCTAGCTCCTCCCCAAACTCATTCAGTATCACAGCTATTTTCTTCCCATATTGCTCTTTCAATATATAATTGACCAACTAACAACAATAAGAACAAAAACAATTTTTTACTTAGTTTTATTTATAACAGCTAAAGGGATCTAAACATCAAATGTCAGTATACATACATAACAATATCCGTTATAACAGTCATAAAATTTTCAGACAAACAGTATCATTATAAAACAGTTTGATTGTATTGAAATTATTATATCTTTCAGTAGATAATGCGTAGTCAAAAAATTCCTTTGTGGGTTTCTTTTTCCACCTACTTTTTAGTCTCATATAAAATATCAAAAATCCCACGTAAATATATGAAAGCCATATTAAGCATTTTATATTCAAATTTCTTTTTTATGAGATTAGTTGAGTTTCCACCCTACTTCTTGAGTTGAAAGTGCAACTTGACAACCCCACTCGCGTGCCGCTGTCGCCCGGATCGACACATGCCTGGTGTGGTCTTTAATTTTTTTCTTGGTCGTTTCTTTAGTGTGTAACTGCTCCAAAATTTATCTTGTAATAGCCTTTTTAATTGCTATTTCCTCTATATCAATTTATGTAGCATCTTTATGATTTCCAGAGCTGAATAAATTTTTTTACCGCAAATTTTTAATATACTTATAGTACTTGTAGTAGGCGATGGCATTGCTCATATTCACGATCTTGCATAATTTTTAAATATGTGAATTTACTCATAAGAACTTAAAGATTCTATGCTCGAAATTTATGATCAAAATTTTAAAAAATTGACTCTTGAAATTCAAACTATACCATATAAATTGAAATAGAGGAAGTATAACAGTTCCTGGAATCATTTCTGTAACAGCTACGGTAACAACCCTTTTACTACTGAGACAACCAAGTCTAAATTATGTAGCTCCTCCCCCCTCCCCATCCTTTTTTTTTTTTTTTGTAATAGCTCCAGTAGCTTGCCTATAGGAGTTGTCTTTCTGAATTATCAATTACAAAGAAAAAGGCTCACAATATTCTCTTTTCTTGTCAATCGTATTCCTGAGCAACTATTTTCTGAAATTTCAATTCGTCCAGTCATGAGTGCACGTGTAATATAATATTTCTCAATATTATTTTATTAATTGTATTAAAGAAATATATTTTTTAATTTTATTGATGAATGATTTACAATATATATAAGGTTACAAGAACCGTCGGCCAGAGGATCCGCAACAGTCTGCTTCCTCCCGTAACAACCGTCGGAGCAGACAGTCCGACAAGGGCCGCGGCGGAAGAAATTCCAGCAACAACGACGGTGTGAAGGGGCAGTCCCCGCCGGCCGAAATAGCCAGCAGCGACCGCTGCAGTGGCAGCAACCTCTGTCGTGGGCTGCCTACCGGCCGTGGGCCACGTGGGCCCCACCGTCATGGGCCTCCCCTCCTTTCCCGTATACAACATCCTCATGGACTCCACCTCAGAACCGACAGGCCCAACCTGGCATACTTGGCCCACGTCCACAACACAGCCCCCCCCCCCCCACGCCATCGACTTATGCACCGACTGACATTGAGGCAGCTATGGGCACAATGTCACTCAACACTCCATACGAAAATTGGTATATGGACACAGGCGCCACATCTCACTTGACGGCATCACAAGGTACTCTCTCATCTTATTCCAATTTGAGTAATTTAAATAGGAATATTATTGTTGGTAGTGCACAAGGCATTCCCATTCGTGGTTATGGCCATTCCTTCATATCCCCACAACATCCGCCACTAATCTTAAAAAATGTCATCCATGCCCCTAAACTCATTAAGAATCTAATCTATGTGCGACGTTTCACAACTGACAATTGGGTTTCCCTTGACTTTGATCATTTGGGTTTTACTGTAAAGGGTTTTACTACAAGGAGACGAATAATGAGATGTGACAGCACCAGAGATCTCTACCCTATTTCAAACACCGTCAACAATCCAGCCTCAGTTCCCTCAACCTTTGCTGTTGTTTCGTCTTCCTTATGGCATTCTTGATTAGGACATCCGTGAGACTCTGTTTAACGTTCCTTTAGAAAAAATAATTTTACTAATTGCAACCGTATTTCTAGGACTCTTATATGTGAATCTTGCGTTTTTGGGAAACATGTCAAATTATCATTTTCTGCATCCACAAATTGTACTTTGATGCCTTTCGATATCATACATAGTGATTTGTGGACATCCCCTATTTTGAGTACGAATGGCCATCGATATTATGTGTTATTTTTTGGACGATTATTCCATCTTTCTATGGACTTTTCCAATTAGAAATAAATCTCAGGTCTACCCCATTTTTCTTCATTTAGTGCTTTCGTAAAAACACAATTTAAAAAGTGCATTAAGTATTTTCAATGTGACAATGACAGAAAATTCGATAATAACAAATTCAAACAGTTTTGCTCCAAAAACGGTCTTACCTTTTGTTTTTCCTGCCCTCACACATCCTCCCAAAATGGTAAAGCCGAACGGAAAATCCGAACCATAAACAACCTCATTCGTGCCCTACTTGCTCACGCCTTGATTTCCCCTCAATTCTGGCATTACGCACTCTCCATGGACACCTATCTCCTAAACATAATCCCAAACAAGTCTCTAGCTCAACAGTCGCCCACCTAAGTTATGTTTCGTAGGAATCCCTCTTACCAACACTTGCGTCTTTTTGGATGTCTTTGTTACCCTCTCCATCCGACCACTCATAAACTCCAACCCCGGTTTTCCCTTTGTGTATTTCTGGGTTACCCTGTCAATCATCGTGGTTACTCGTGCTATGACTTGTCGAGCCATAAAATTATTATTTCACGTCATGGCCTATTTGATGAGTCTTAATTCCCATTTGTCTCTCTACACATGCACACTCTCAAACGTATTTTACGATACATCCAAGGTACACTTCACTTCGGATTACATCTATACAGGTCTTCGCTCACTGGTCTCACTACTTATTCTGATGCTGAGTGAAGTGGATGTCCTGACACCTGACGCTCCACGTCTGGTTATTGGTTTTTCATCGGAGATAACTTATTATTTTGGTCTTCCAAAAGGCAACCTACACTATCCCGATTCAGTGCAGAAACAGAATACAGTGGTGTTGCCAACGTTGTCTCTGAGTCTTGTTGGATTAGTAACCTTCTACTTGATCTTCACTGCTCGATTCAAAAGACAACACTGATCTACTGCGATTATATTAGTGCGATATTTCTTTCCGGCAATTTCGTCCAACATCAGCGCACTAAACACATTGAGATGGACATTCATTTCGTTCGCAAAAAAGTGGCCCGTGGTCAAGTTCGTGTCCTTCATGTTCCTTCCAGATATCAGATTGCCGACATCTTCACCAAAGGATTTCCGTGCATACTATTTGATGATTTTCGAGCCAGTCTCAGTGTTCGAGACCTCCCGCTTCGACTGCGGGGGTGTAATAGAATATTTTCCAATATTCTTTTATTAATTGTATTAATTGTATTAATTGTATATCTCCTGTTTTAAATAGAATTATAATTCTTTTGCAATTAGGTTAATTAGTTATCTAGTTTGTATCAAAGTAAATATTCTTGTAACCTTATATGTATTGTAAATCATTCATCAATAAAATCAAGGAACATATTAAATTAACATGTTCAAAAGTGCTTTGGAATTTATGGAGCGACCAGTCTCAATGATTTGCACCTAGTCGGGCCAAAATTGCTTTCAAGGCAATGGCTCGCCGTCATAGGCGGATTCAAAATTTGAATTCTGCGGATTCAATATTTGATTTTCTTAGATTGAACTTATTCTATTTTTACAGTTATGAATTTATATTTACTATTTATTAATATTTTAATATATAAATTTATGCTCCACATTATAATTATTAGGTTCAAATAAACTTGGTACAATAACATTATATCCCCTCTCGCTACGAGCCCAAATATAAAGGTTCAAATGTTCAAGCTTCAATATTGTAACATTAGATCAATATTGTAACTTAGTTCAAAGCCACTTGTATATTAATAGTATTACATTTAGATAACTTGAAGGACGAATAACTATAATTGCAGTATTAAATTTTTCGTGTGTCAAGAAATGAGTTATGTTATGGTTTGGCACACCTTAGCTAAGGTTTCGCACACCTTTAACCTTAGCTTGGTATAGGATGACTTGTGTTAAATTTGGACGGATTTTACAATAGCTAATTTCAACAGTAATTAATATTCCCTTCTCTCGCTTTTACTAGTCCAATATATTAAAAATAAATTTTATTTTTTACTAGTTTATTTTAGCAAATCAAGCGAGATTTATTTTTCTCAATTTTTACCCTTATCATGAAGGGCTTGTTTAAGCCACCTTATAAATAGATTCAGGTAAAATTGAAAGAAATAATCCCTCGATTATTTTAATTAATGAATGAGTATATATACAATTTACCCAGACGTGCATGCCACAAGGAAGGAGCAAGGGCCGCAAAGGTAGATGGCATGGCTTGACTCGTGGAAAAGGTAGTGTTGGTGATTGGATAAAGTCCCCCCTACTATTGCATCTCATTAGTGGTGTCCCCGTCTTGAAATCCTTTACAGAAAATCCAAAAGGATCAAAATTAACAGAAACCCAATTATCGGTGGTGAATTTACGGACAGACACCAAAATTTTAATTAGGTTAGGGGCATGAAGAGTATTTTTCAAAACCAGAGGTGGATGTGGGGGAGATAAAGTGGTATGTCCATAACCGCGAATTGGAATTGAGTTGTCATTACCAACAATGATACCACATTTTTTGCTCAAATTAAAATAAGATGAGAGAGTACCTTGATCGGACTTTCTATGAGAAGTGGCCCCGGTGTCCATCTACCAATGTGGGTTTGGAGGAGCTAATCCAAGCGTATGCATTACAGCCTTAATTTCGGTCGGTGTCGGCATGGGCCCACTGCCTGAAACGTCTGTGGGGGCCGAGGCCCAAGTACACATGCCTGCGGCCTCGGCCCAGATGGAACTCCGTTGTCAGTTGCTGGACTCGAGAAAGTGGGCCTAGCCTGGTGCTGGAATTGGGCCCAATTACCCGGGTAAGGGTTGAGAGGAAAATAATTGTTGTTGGGCCATGGCCAGGGGACCCACGGCTGGGACCAGTGCCCACTTCTGCCGCCACTATCGTTTCGGCCACCTCCGTTACCACCGCGATTGCCACCACGGTTCTTGATATTATTTTTACGATTTTGTCACTTTTTGCCGCCACTGTTGTTACGGTTTTGGCCAAAATTCTCAGAGAATGAGTGAGGGTCGTCTGACGTGGTCATCATTACGACTAAATTTGCACTTGTAACCACCTTTTTAGCTAAACCGGCTTCTTCTAATGTAAGCATGGAACGGGTTTAGTATAAACGATTTGCAGACTATGTATCTACTATTGGGTTTTCTCACAACATGTATGATAATTCTCTGTACATGTATCGTCGTGGGACTTGCCTGGCATATATTCTATTATATGTGGATGATACTATATTGGTTGTTTCTTCGGATGAGTTACGCAAGTCTATCATGACACTACTTGGTTCTGAGTTTGCTATGAAGGACTTGGGGGCCTTGAGTTATTTCTTGAGAATTGTTGTCACTCGTCATGCAGGCGGGTTATTCTTATCACAAAGGACATAAACTGCTGAGATAATTGAGAGAGCTGGTATGTCCTTGTGTAAGTCTGCTTCCACTCCAGTCGATACCAAACCCAAGGTGGGTGCTGTGGCTGACTCACCTTACGAGGATCCCACCCACTATCGCAGTCTTGTTGGGGCACTTCAGTATCTTACTTTCACGAGACCTGATATTACGTATGTCGTTCAGCAGGTGTGTTTGTTTTATGCATGATCCTAAGGTTGAGCACATGATTGCGCTCAAACGCATTATATGATACTTGTAGGGAACACTTGATTATGGCTTGCATCTATATCTGTCATCGGTCTCTACACTAGTCTTTTATACAGATGCTGATTGGGGTGGCTGTCCGGACACCAGACGTTCTACGTCTGATTACCGTATGTTTCTTGGTGATAACTTGGTCTCATGGTCTGCAAAACAACAGGCTACCTTATCACGCTCCAGTGCAGAGACCGAGTATCGAGGGGTAGCCAATGTGGTTTCTGAATCATGTTGGTTACGTAATCTTCTCTTAGAACTTCACTTTCCCATTCAAAAAGCTACATTGGTTTATTGTGATAATGTTAGTGCCATCTATCTTTCTGGGAATCCATTTCAACATTAGCGCACTAAACATATTGAGATGGATATCCATTTTGTTCGCGAAAAGGTAGCTCGTGGACAAGTACGCGTCTTACATGTCCCTTCCAGATATCAAATTGCAGACATCTTTACTAAGGGCCTTCCCTCAGTTTTCTTTGAAGATTTTAGGGACAGTCTCAGCGTACGAAGACCGCCTGCTATGACTGCAGGGATGTGTTAAATATACCCGTATTTGTCTGATTTGGATCGTGATATACACGATATACATAACCGTGTATATCACGGTTTGGGAAGCTTATTTTAGGTAAGGTTGTATTTAATTAGCATTGTACACTTACCGTAATTGTAGAATGCTAATTAAATACAACAACCTTACCTAAAATAAGCTTCTCAAACCATGATATACACAGTTTTGTATATCGTGTATATCACGGTCCAAATCAGACAAATACGGGTATATTTAACAGCAATTACACAATTTTAGATAACATTATGATACATGCCTTATGATCTACTTACCCTTTCATTATTAATTTCTACATTATTAATCTCTACCTGATTAATGCATGCATAAGGTGCTTTTAATCTAACGATCCCTAAGTCAATGGATGATTTATGATTCAATTTGTTAAAAGTTTGCTAACACCAAGATCAGTGAACTAATTTTCTTCTATAAAATACTAAGTATAATTAATCGCAATGCTTCCAATAAATCCAGTCAATCTGGTATTAGATCATTGGTTCACCTCTAATACGAGCCCATGAGTCTAGCTTACCTTTTGGTGACTGAATCCTATCATAATCCTCTTACTGCCTTATTTTAACGGTGGTTTTAGTTTTTTCATCCTCATTAAGAAAAGAGTAAATGGAAGATACATTTTACTAAGTTAATCCTATTTATTGATAACAAAACACTAAAAATAACCAAAGTAAAAGTAACAAAAAAGAAAGAAAGAAACACAATAGTACTAATGAGACTGATAAAGGCAAATATAAATTAACTTACCATAGTCAGTTAAATTGTTTGTTGGCGCCGCTAACACTGTATACAATTAAATTATATTACATGGTCTTCCTTATTCATAATCTAAAGTTGAACAGACAGTTCAGGTGTGTTTGGTTGGGAGAAAAATAATTATTTTTTAGAAATTGTTTTTCACTTTTTTTTTATGTTTGGTTTGTTAAAGTTTTTGAAAAATGTTTTTTTTAGAAAATCAAGTTCCTTAAATATAAGGAAAATAACTTCTCTATAGAAATAAGAAAAATAAGTTTCACAAGTGACATCTCACATTGATTATCTCCCCACCCTTTAACACGTACACTCCACTCCTACCTCATAGGCCGACCACCCCAGACACCTACCCCCACCCTCCAACTAGAGGTGTTCGTTCATTGTTCAAATTAAACTGAAAAAACCATATCGAATTAATTCTTTTTGTTATTTGGTTTAGTTTTCCGGTTTGCAGTTTGATTTCGAGTAAAATATTTAAAAGCTTTGCTTTCTTAGTCTGGTTTTGGATTTGAAAAAAATAAAACCGAAGAAATCATATATATATGACTTTCTTTAGTTAGAACGAAATTCTAAGATATTTTTTTTATATAAAACACATTTGATTTTTGGTATATGGTTAGTAACGAAATCAACTAGCATTAAATAATACCTACATTTTTCTTTAATACTGATATATGTTTGACATACAAAATTTATTCTTATTAATTTGTTGCATTATGCTAGCTTTTATAGGAGACTATGAGTGGTTGACTACCACATCAAATGTATTACTATCTTATTAATGGTATCTTTTAACTAATTATTTCAATCCTGTGAATTGAATTTAGAAAAATATTTAAAAGATTTGATATTACTACTTCTCGTTATTTAAATAGTTTTTCTTTATTTACACAAAACTATTAGTACACAAGAGATAGAGAACTCATATATAATGGAAGTACTTTCAAACATCTTATTCACTATAGTAGCTGTTTATTTAGTATGGTTTTGGTTACTAGTAGGAAAATTGAAAGGTCCAAAGACATAAATGTTAATGAACATTGGAAGAATCCATGAATGGACCACAGATCAACTCCTTGCAAGTGCAACATTAGGCGCATATCAGACATGTGGTATTTGCATCTCTTTTCTTCATAATTGGAGACGATCTTTTTCCACTGTTACATGTCATCCAAAAAATTCGGAACATATTCTTCGAACTAAGTTTCATAATTATCCTAAAGGTCCAACTTGGCAAAGCACCTTTGGCGACGTTATAGGCAATCAAGGTAATTAAGATATTAACTTCTGTATCAAATTGCTTTGTTATGTGTTACGTGAGTCGAAAAACTTTCGGAAACAGTCTATCTCCATGAGATAGCACTAAGGTTTGCATACACTATATCCTTCCCAGATACTCACTTCTGAGGAATACAAGATATGTTGTTGTTGTTGTAAGATATTAATTTCATGACATGTGTTAAGTTTAACTTCTACACACAGTAGTTTAAGAAATTTTTATACTATTAGGTCACAAGTTACATGCAGTGTCCAAAAAACCGAAAAGTAAATAAAGTAGGTTCATTACATGCTACAACAAATTAAATATATTTTTAGGCTAAATTTTTTTTGTATTATCAATTAAACCCGTTTTGTATTTTGTTTGCTATTATAATAAGTAACCAAATTCGCTTCTAATATTTGTTTTACTCTATTCTTCTCTAGTTTAACTTCTAGGCACTCTGTGTAGTTTTTATCCTTTCAAGTTAGTTAAAGGATAATTATATATAACTATATGTAATAATTAGGAAATGACAAAAATGGTATCTTATGTTTGATGGTAAGTTCAAAATAGTTAACTAAGTATGCTTTGAACAATTTTGCTCCTTTAAGTTTGCTAAAAGTTAACACTTTTAGTTTCCGTCAAATATTTGACAATTAATGTATTCGTTAGATTTGACGGAAATAGAGAAAAAAATACTCCTACTTAACCACAAACACCCAGAAAGTTCCATCAAATCCTCAAATACACAACACAAAAAACTATCACTAGACACTTAGAAGACGCAAAAATTATACCTCAAAAAGTTGCACCCAACTCTAGAAATAAGCATTGGCAAATATTTGACGGAGACTAAAAATGTCAACTTTTGGCAAACTTAAAGGACCAAATCTGTTGAGTGCACACTTTGAAACTATTTTGAACTTATTCTCGAACATAAGGAGCCATTTTTGTCATTTTCTCTAATAATTACTAGAACTAGTTTTATCTAAAGAATAAGACTGGACTATTTGCTACAATAATATGTCATCAATTTTTTAAAATAATGTGAGTAACAATTTTTGTTCCTCCAACAGGTATATCCTATATTAACGGTGAAGAGTGGATTTTGCAAAAGGAAAATAGTGGTTCCAGAATTATCAAAATTAAAGCTTGGTCCAGCTCTATATCGTTGGATAAACCCTACAATCAAGAATGGCTTATTGCCTATTTTAGACAATGCTTCAAAACACTACATTTCAGTAGACTTGCAAAACTTGATGATTCGTTTTTGCACTGATAACATATTTGGACTTGCTCTAGGAAAAAAATTTAAAACTATAACCAAACAATGTGACCCTCTTGCACTAGTCATGGATACAACTTTTAAATCTGCTTTCAAAAGATTAACCTACCCTAATTTATTGTGGAAATTTATGAGATTTTTTTCTATTGGATACGAACGTAGCCTAAAGAAAAGCGTCCAAATTTTGAGCAATGCGATAACTGAGGCACATGAAACGAAATACTAGTACAAAAGATGAAATTTCTGATTAATATGATGATCTATTGTGGGCATTCATGAAGAAAGTGCAAGTTAATGGACATTTTGCCTAGTTCAGCTATTATGGGTACAATTCTTGACATTCTATTAGCGGGTGGTGACTCTGTTGCTACATCTACAAGCTGGGTTTTTTGGCTCGTTATGAACAATCGACGTGTTGAAAAAAAGATCGTCGATGAAATCATAACGGGTTTAAGAAGAACCCGAGGAAGAGACATGGCCGGCTCTAAGGTAAAACCATTGGTTGACGGAGTCAGAATATTTTATTTATGGGTTCTGAACCACAATTCTTTTTTGCTTAATAAATTATTTATACATGAATGAAAGTTTAAAAACACTGGGTTCTGCCTAACCTGTTCAAACAAGTAAATTATCATCAATTTCTTTTTTACATATATAGTTATTTTTTATGATTTCACTATCCAATTTCTAACTCAGTTTATTACTTGAAATAACTAACTCTCGTTATCTTGTTTGGTTGATCCATATATTAGAAACTAAGTACTTTTGTCTCTTTAGTACTACATAAAGTTTGTATGAAATAAGTTGAAGACCTCTTATTATGATTTGGTTTTAGGTCACAAATTCTATTAAGCCACCCCTGAAATCAGAAGAGACACAAGAATGGATGGAAGAGCCATTGTTGTATGAAGAAATCAATAGTTTGGTCTATCTTCATGCAACGTTGCTAGAAACACTACGTTTATATCCTTCAGTTCCGAGAACTGTGAGGTATGCGATATCTGATGATATCCTCCTGGATTGAACTTATATACCAGCTGGTTCGGACATCATTTTATCGCTATACTCTGTGGGAAGGATGACGTCCGTGTGGGGAGAAGATTGCTTGGAATTTAAACCGGAAAGATAGCTCTCTGATGATGAAACAAGAATTGAAAAGCCTGAAGATGGATATAAGTATGCAACATTTAATGGAGGATCAAGAACATGTATAGGCACATACTTTAACTTTTCTTGAAATGAAATCTGCAGCTTCAGCTATATTACTTCGTTACAAGTTATCTCCAGTTCACGGTCATCAAGTTTTGCCACAACTCTCCTTCACTCTATCCATGAAGAACGGCCTTAAAGTGAACCTCAAACGTCGTGATCTTGCTGCTGTACTGTAATTTAACTATAAAAAAAAGTTTAGCGACTTTGATATAATAAAGTGAAAGTTCACTAGCTATATAGTTATATTGTGTCATGCATATCAATGTATAATATATGCAAAAATAGCCGTTCCACTAAAGTTTTCTTCATTTTAATTAATGCTTGAGAATTTAAAGTGACAGGCTTGTAAAAGAAATGGATTTTGTGGCTTTAATCCCGAATACGAAATGAGCTTGACTTAACACCAGAGAAAGCAACTTCACCCTAGCATTTCAAAATTAATGTGGAGAGAGACTGAGAGAGATGTATATGTAGACGTATAAATAACACACCAGTACCATCAATGACGTACTTTACCCAAAGAATTCTGATACAGGGAAAAAAGTCGATGCAATTCTCATAAAATATTGCATAATAAAGAGATCCCACTTTATGCTGACTGAATTTACAGCCAAAGGCGTCGGCAAGTAATGTTTTCTCCTTCAAATTAACACCATGTACAAAAGCAGGAAAGTGATCAACATGATTTGTCACTTATCTTATTGACAAAGTGTTTCGTAGATCATGTGTGGTATAATGCCCAATGACAGGCTTCCAAACTTGGAAAAGAAAATGAACTTTAGCCATCACGAAAGAATAAACAATCTAGTAACGCAGCCAGTATGTTCTGCGTCTGAACCAGTTATAATCAGGCAAATCTTGGATTGGTCCCCTTGCTGATATTGCAATGTCCTACAGGAGTAAAAAAGCATAGAAAAGAAGGTTAAATCCTACGGTTCATTAGTATTTGTGATGGATACAGGAAAGATAAGATGGAATTATGTTAGTATCAACAAATCCGCGTGTTAATAAAAACACCAACACTTGCGTCTCCCCATGATTTTATAGCCTGTACAAATTGCTCTACTGTAGTGAGCTTGCAATTGTTCAAGATGGTTATCCATGGATCAAACGGGATGAAGTACCTTAATATTTAGTATGTTATGTTTATTATTATTTGCGAAAGGAACATACAAAAACTGGCTCCCTTCTGCAATCCAGAAAGAATTCAGCAACTATCACATATGGCAAAGCTACAGCACGGGGCATTGTGATAAGAAGTTAATTCAAGTATAATCACTTGTTTTATTCCAGGATTAAGAGTTGTGGAAACAGCCTTTTGCAGAAATGCAGGGTAAGGTTGCATGCAATAGACCCTTGTGGTTTGGCCCTTCCGCAGACCCCGCGCATAACGGGAGCTTAGTGCACCGGGCTGTCATTTTATTAATGAAGAAAAGAAGCTTAATCTAAGACTATCGTACCCTGTCGAAAAGAAGCTTAATCTAAGACTATTGAACCCTGTCGAAAAGAAGCTTAATCTGGAGACATCAGGGGCTTACCCTGTCGAAAATAAAACGATTTGCAACTCGCTTGATAGTTCCGGCATCGACACTGTCAATTCTGGAAAATAGCTCAGCATATGGGATTCTGCGGCCATATGTGATTAACTGCAACAAAAAAGAAACTTCCAGCTGTAAGTAAATTTAGTGATTTCAAAGGGATCGCAAAGCATCCAAGCATACAGAACACGATCTGCTATACTAAAGAGAGGTACTGAATTAGCTATGGCAATGCTCCTACCACCTAGTGTCCTAAACTCCTAGTCATCTAGGTTCCATTCATTTTGAGGAAAAGTGACGTGCACAAGCTTAGCTCCTACTTTCTTGCGATGATTCCTCCCACTCCTCCAAAACATGGTAATTGACAACTAAAGCTATGTCTTCGCCACAATGAATGTGTAAGTAACCTCCTTGCTCAATTATCACGTTTATCTTTTATTTTTTCCGTTCTTTTTTCGAGAATTGAGCAAGGGGGTCCAAATCTCACGTCTATCTTGTTATTTCTTCTTTTCTTTTTCTAGAATTGGGCCTGGCCACCTGATAAAAAAAAAAGAAGTGGGCCTGGCCATTGGGGATGGGCATGTTTGGTGTCCCCTCTTATGTTTTAACTAAGTACAGTGTCCCCTCTTATGTTTTGACTAAGTACTTTTTTCTTCTCTTCTTTCTTTATTTGGTTATTCTTTCAAAATCCCTAATTTTGACAGATTAAAATTCGTATTCTCCTTGTCACCGTAAAACTTCACATAATTAAACCAAATGTCCACATTAAAACTAGTACCACTGGACGAATTGGCTTCTCTATCCTGTAAAGGTAGAGGTAAGGTCTCCATACATCTTACCCTCCCCAGATCCCACTTGTGGAATTACACTGGGTATGTTGTTGTTGTTGTTACCAGTGGCCGAATTGATTAGTCCAAACATTTTCAACATGGAGTATAGATATATATGTGAAAATCACATAAAAAAGAATTTAATTTTAAACCTATAATTTCAAGAGAGTAACATGTTCATGGTAAGAAACTAAAGATTGAACCCATCAAATGTAAATTCTTAGATCCATATCCTTGTAATACTGCACTTTCCTTCCAACTAACAACCAGAAGCAACTGACCCATAATCTGCCTGAGAAAGTGAAACATAAAACCTTTCCCCTCCTTTTCATGGGACCAAACACGGCGTAAATGACTTACCTAAGCCTCGACAGAAAATTTCCGATTAATTCAACTTTAGATCATTGTGATTGACGGATTCTTCCTTCCCTATTCTCTCCTCCACACCCCCCAATTTATTTTTAAATCAGGAGAACTAAGAGAGAAGATTCTCTTCCTGTATTATTCTTTTTTTGACGACAGTGGTGTCCGGACCAACTTGCGCACCTCGACTATTCCACCAGGTACCTATTACCTCCCACCAGCACAAGTACCGGATAAGTCTGCCTACCAAAGCTTAGGCAGATGAAAGAAATCACCTAGCGTTATTTGCCTCAACTAGGATTATTCTTCTTTCCTTCTTTGGTTGGCATTGGAGGGACATGTTCTCCCTCTTTTTCCTTCTATAACAGAGCCTTTGTTTTATTTTACTTTATTTTATATGACGATAGCAGAGCCTTGTATGATGAATTTAGGAACAAGGAGACTAAAACATCTCAGACCTAGGGAGCCAAACGCTCTCTCCTGTAATTGTTTCTGGTTACAAATATATTCTATGTGATTTTACCTGCCGTCCAATGTCTTCAGCAGTAGGGCCCGATCCATCAATGTGGAGCATTAAAGAAGATTTCAGCTGCAGGAGTTTAAGTACAGGAAATATAAGTTCTTGATATTACTAAAAGGACATGCAGTCAACAGGGAAAAGTCCCAAGAACTTATATGGAGGCAATAGCACTCTCCTCTCAAATAGGTCCAAAAGAACAGCTGGGGAGTGAACGAATACCTGATTACGTGCGCGAACCACATCAGCTTCAGATACTCTGTAACTTAACTTGCATATCGCATTCATCATGACATAAGCTAAGTCACTCAAGCAATCAGGCTGTAACAAGCAGAAAACCCGAATGAGTAAAATCTCAGCCCTAATGCATAGATCACTTATATTCATTTGAAAAATGCATAAATCACTTGGTGGAAGGGAACAACTTCCTGAGCCGATGGTCTATCAGATGCAGCCTCTGTAGGGGTAAAGTATTTATACACTCTATCCTCCCCAGATCCCACTTTGATTACACTGGGTATGTTTTGTTGTCGTTGGAAGGGAACAAGTTTTCAATTTGCTACCTTCTCTAAATTGACTTAGTTGAAGAAATATATATTTTTTTATTAGTGACATACTTTAAGAAATATTAATCAAAGACAGCAATTTCTCAAGTTATGAAGAATTTGAAATGCTTCGAATAGTAACCGTAATAATACAACAATATTGGAATCACATTTTCTTAACTAAGCAGACTTTACAACAACAAAAAACTGCTTCTAAACTGTAAAATTAAATAAGATTTCAAATCACTATTTTTTACATTTCAAATCGCTTTTGTATATATCAGGAATGGCCTAATCCAGCCAATTCACAAGAACTAATGAGCCATGATACAAAAGTTTAATGACCACAAGACCTTATCACAGCAAATCGTATCATAATTTAAAGTTAATGGTACAGAAATAGTTGAGATTTGGATAAACAAAAGGTAAAGGAAATTTCCTTTTAAACAAAATTGACAAGTAATAGGTGTATTCTATACTATGTTACAGACTCAGGTATGGGTATCAAATACGAGCTGATATATAGGTCAGATTCGCTTGCCATAAATTTAGGGGCCGTTTGGTTTGGGTTTTAGGAGGTATAATATCATATATAAATCAGCGTAAGTTTATATAATTATTGGTTGGGATTTGAGAAAATTTAATCTTCATATAGAAATCAGCATTAATTAATACACCCTTCCGTTTTAATTTTTTGTGTCTTACTTTCATTTTTAGTCTGTTTCAAAAAGTATGCCTCTTTCTGTATTTAGTAACTCTCCTACATGGCATGTTTAAGACACAAGATTCAAAGGCATTTTGATACATTACATATCTTTAGTTTAAGACGCAAGATTCAAAAGTCTCTAATTTTATTTAACTTTGTGCTCGGTCAAATTAAGACACATTAAAATGAAATGGACGAGTACAACATTTGATTGCTCCTTTTTGTTCTCATCATAAATAATGCTTGCATAAGTTATGCGAGAATCTAAGTATTATTTTGTGCGGAATAGACAAGTGACAGTATTAATAATACACGGATTTAAAATGCTAAAATGACCAAACCAACCCTCATAATAGCAGGAAATTTTTTATTTTGTTTAAGTAAACAATTTTTTTAATTGTACAGTGTATACTAATATGTAATATATCATACTAAACATTCAACAAGAAATTATCCCTACATTATTAATCCTTGGGCCTATCGGATCGGAGATGCATGGATATCGTGTCAGATTGCCACCAGAAACAGAACACTGAGGGAATTGAAGGATCCATGCAATGTAGGTTCTATAATTTTTCCTTTCTTCTTTTCATTTCAGTTCACCCTCAACTTTTTTCTAGTTTACTCGGGAGCAAGCCAGCTAGGAGGAGCACAGGCGACACCAAGAGACAAGAAGTTCAGAAAAGGAACAATATCCTAATATTTTAAAATGAAGTTCTCTTCATTGATTACGACAATCAATTAGCAACTACATGACCTTAGAATTTCAAAAGTACAACTATGAGCTGATTGAACTATTATGGTGATATGAGCGAGGATTTTCTCTTGATTAAATCCCAATGTAACCACGTATAATTAATATATCTTGGGAAAATGCTACTTTTTCTTTTCCTTCTTTCTTCTAATTTTTCTCCAATAGCCCCTCGCTGAAACTTGGCAAGTGATCTACTTATCTCACGCAACCCATCCCTAGATGCAAAATATAGTTTAAGCTCACTATGACGAAGAATATGATGGAATTTAACAATGATGAATCTAACATCTTTAATTTGCATATTTTGCTTAGTGCACCCTCTCCCCATCAAATGAACTATGTGCTTCACCAAAATAACTATCCATTAATGTGAAAAATCATCAACTCAAAACTGGTCTCCAGAAGTGACAGCTGAATCAGAGAAGATTACACCAAAGTCATTACTTGTGTTTGATTCCTCAGTTATATTATCCTCAAAGCCTAGCACACTCTGGGATCAGAATCTGAAAGAGGTCCTAGACAAGGATAGATCATAGAAGCTTAAGTGACTTAACTGTGGACTTAACTAAAAGCATCTCAACGCGACATTGTCACAAGATTTTAAAGGATCCAAGCCAGCGCCACCCGCTATAAATCCTCCGGACCATCTCAAGTTAACTTAATTTTCAGCCTATTTTCAACTAGGATAACCTCTAATGCTCCTTAAAGGAACCAACGTTCTTCTCCAATGAACGAGTAATCCCAACCTTAAGTATTTCGTAAACCGTAGATGCTTCCTATGTCAAGAAGATCGGGGAACAGTTGAGCATCTTTTCCTCCATTGCAAATTTTCTAGAGAATGTTGGGTGTTATTCTTAAATCTTTGTGGTATTAATTGGGTGATCCCTTAGAATGTGAAAGGTTTGCTGGAAGGTTGGCAGCAACTGGCGATACCAAAAGAGATAAAGCAGATATGGAGAACCATTCCATTGTGCATCTTATGGACAATATGGCTAGAAAGGAACAAAGCTTGCTTTGAAGGGCAGAGAACTGATATTTCGAGAGTTAAGGATAGATGTTTACAAAATTGGTACTTTTGGTGTAAAAGTAGCTTGAGGGGTAGTTGGAACCCGTATATGATTTTCCTGGATATGCTAGGAAGAAGAGTGTAGTAGGCTGTTTCTTGTTTTTTTTTCTCTGTTGTTTTTGTTTCTTTTCCTGTACCATCTTGGTACCATTTAATAAAATCTCTACCTTATAAAAGAAAACAGTCCTGTGTGGCTTTTCTTTTTTTTTTTGCATAATGAGAAGCATGACCGCCCACAGTTGCTTGGAATCAATTTCTCGCTGTTAAATAAATTAGTAATCCATGCATACGAAGACTATCCAGAAAAAAAGTTGGAGATGGAAAAAGAAGGAGCAGTGAATGATGCCCTCCAACAATACAGCCTTGGCAAATCAAATAGTAGTTTCTTATCTAGAGACTTTCCCAGTATTACTTGATTATCTTCCTTGGATATTCAGAAAATAGTGACACTGAAAATCTGTTCAGCACAAAGGAGTACTTTACAGGTATTGCACAAACAGAACCTGAAGGTCCAATGAGTCCATACATTGCTCCTACTGACCCAATATAATGGACTTAGGTTGCCAGGTCCAAAAGCACACTTCCCCTTTCACTGACCAATTAAAATTGCACGAAAAGGAGAAGACCAGCTGACAAAGCTAATATAAGTAGATTGGCAGTTTTACATGATTAACCATTGAAGTGAAATAAATAAGTTTGAGTACATAACAAACTTCCAAAAGAAGAAAAGGCTAATACTAGAGCAATTCAAGATAAGTAGGAACTACTCAACATCTCTATTTACATGTGAGAGAAAAAGAAGCATTAATTATTCTAAGCATGTAGGAGCCATATATCTGAAGTCACTCACCTTGGCTTCAGCATAGACACCAAACAGCCCTGTATCTTTATAGTTGGTGTTAAAAGCCATCACACTCTCAGCTAGCTCATTAATGGCCACCCTTTGGACAAGCTCTGAACTGTTCAAAGATCATATACCCATGAAAGAGAAATTAGCAAGGCAAATTCAGTAACTTCCTATTTTGTGGAGAAAAGAACAATTCAACTAAAATCTCCAAACAAGGCGCAGAAATGCCTTTAGATGGAACAAATAGACGAAGCATTAAGAACAACAAAGAAAATTGTCTTTCTTATAAGGGCTACTCGTTGACTGCTGGCTAGTACTCAAAAACTTCTCTTGAAGCATAGAAAAAAATAAACTTGTTACTGCTTAAGTAAATGAGAAGGACCAACCCCATGTGCTTTCCTCCTCCTGAAGTTTTGTTCCATGATCCCAGCATTTGTTGCATGACCATCAAAGCTATGGAATCAGGGTCTGTCCATGATGCTCCACTAAATGCAACAGCGAATTGAGCAAGAGGCAGATCATCGTCAATGATACGTATCTATTTATGTAGAAGTAGAACAGAATCAGTAAAGTTCATATAAGACACATAATATGGAACAGATGATAACTAAGTAGTGAATCCACACCTCTGAACCTGTAAATATTGCTGGCTCATCTGCCACCAATTGGGAAGTGGTAATAGGATTAGATGATAGTTTTGTAAAATGCTTCTTCACTTGCTCAACGACATTTTCATGCTTCACAGCTCCAGCAGCAGAAATTACCTACAGCAAAGATTTATATGCCGCTTTTTTAGTCTGGTACAAGTTTGATAAGAAACATAGCTAACAAAACTTTACTCCCCCATTTTCACGCACACGAGATTTTTTTGTGCATATGAGATATACATGATTAGGGCTTGGAATGCAAGGTAATATAAGACCACACTGGAGAAAGATTGACTGTCATTCATTTTGATAAAGGAAGAGTAAAAGTGGGATCACTTTAATGTTTAGTCCTGTAGAGAAGCTGCAAATTTTAGGAAGTGGCAATCATTTTGACATGACCCCAGATGAAACAAATGAAATTCAATTTGAAATAGAGGGTGAAGACAAAACCAGTAGTTTCTTTTTTTCTATTTTTTTAGCAGAAAGTCAGAGCAATTAGCAAGGAAGTCAACAACAGATACTGCATCAGCTATGACAGGTTTAATACCATTCTATGAGCACCATAGTGGGTTGAAATGTAATCTTGAATATGATTTCTTGTCATTTTCTCAATGTTTTGGGCAGGTCCAAGAATAGTTCTACCCAATGGAGTGTATTGGAATGCAGTGGTATGTAACTGGTCAAAGATGACTTCCTCAGCCTGTTTTTCCACCTACAAGAAGATTGTCCAACATGAAGACCCGCAAATAAGATAAAAGAAAAATCATGCCCCTAAGAAAGAAACAGAAACAGATATGGATCATATGGTAACATACTACAAAAAACTGCAGAGCACAGATACGAACTCCTCTATTAAACAATCTAAACTATAAGTCTACACAGATGAATAAACAGTGTAACATAATGGAGAACTACCTGACTCAACATGAACAAATACGCCTGTTGAACAGTTTTTCAAGCAAACCAATGACAGATTACATGACCAAATAGGATCACCCATCATTGGAGAAGCTAAAGAGGTTATTGTCCAATCTGACTAGGGACGAACTAGGCATGCCATTTGAAATCATTGCAATTACTAACCATTGTCCTCATACTGATTTATGAGCCAGAATGATTTGCAAGCAAGATATCCTCTGAGTGAACAGTCCAGCGCCACTATTACACTGGCTACAGGAATGAAGCTAGCGATAGTATCAATTCCAAAAAAGAAAAACTATTGACCAAGTTATTGGCACTTTGATAGACGAGAACATCTACCCTGCCCAAATTTCCTTTTCTTTTTAATCGATTTAACCATTTCATTAGCTGAGAATTTATTAGCGTCAGTTTTCTATACATTGTTTTAACTAATTGTAAATTTGCAAATTCCTCTTATCAGATGGTTGTTCGCTACAGCCTTTAAGTCTCGCCTAGCCTCTCCAGTGTATAAAATCAGATATCTCAATAAGTTAACATATTAGACAATCAATTACAGTGCATTCACATGATAAAATGGCTCAAACACTTAATTGTACCCACACTTATCTGAAAGAAGACACTTTTTCTGGCCCCAGAAACTTTTGCATTCTAATCATGTGTCAGTTTCAATCACTAAGTCCCCCAATTTTTATTTTTTCAGATAGCAGAGAAATGAAAGGAGGTTTTCAATCACTAAGTCTCCCAATTTTATTTTATTTTTGGATAAGGTAAAGTAAAATCACTAAGTCCCCCAATTTTTATTTTTTCAGATAGCAGAGAAATGAAAGGAGGTTTTAAGAAAAAATATCAATATAGCCTGTTTCTGCACAGGCTAAAAATAAAGATGAAATATCACCACTTCAACCAGTCAAGAATCAAATAATGGAACAATTAATAAATATATCATGCCAAATAAATTAGAAACTATGCCCCAGCAAATGCATAGCACACTGCATGCAATACTGATGAGCTGCTTAATCTAGCTCTACATCATCACATTGCATCAAATTTATTGTATCTTGTCCAAATACACATTTTCATCTCACTGTAAACGGTCTTAAAATACTTCTCAAGGATTCTTTAATACATGTGACAGCTTTCTCTTAGGCTGGAGACATCAACTTTGACAAAATCATTGTAAATGTTATCTTTAAACTATTGACTCTGAAAGCTAAAACCGAGAACCTACGAGCACAAAGTAGACTCGCTATATTCTAAATCACATTGGTGGAACACGACAACTTCCGGTTATGTATCCTACTTAGGTAACGAACTTTCCAACTAAACAAAATAAGTATTCTAGATCATTAACTTCAAATCAATAAGCAATTGATAGAGCTCCTACACGTAGCAACTTTCTTCTTCCACGTGAATCACCTAAAACCTCTTAAGACAGTTGCATTGGTACATTTATATGATAATTGCATCCCCAAATTGCTTTGCTCTAACTATCATTTCAATCATACTCTCTTAAAAACAAGAATATTTTTTGATAAATCTTAAGAATAATTAATTTCCCATTTTACCTACATTGTTAAAATATTAGACAAATCAAACTGTTTTTCCTTTAACCACTTCTTTCACACACTTCCTAAATATTATACTTCGTCTGTCACAATTTATGTCACTCTTTCTTTTTTAGTCAGTACAAAAAAAAATGACACTTCTATATTTAGTAACATTTACAACTATAAATTTACCCTTTTACCTTTAATAAAATGATCTTTTATTTCTTAAAACTCCGTGCCGAGTCAAACAGCTCATGTAAAATGGGACGGAGTGAGTATTAATTAGGATTAACTATACTAAACACCCATGTATTACCCATGTATTACGACTCAGTTACTAATAGAACCCCTGTATTATGAAAATCCAGCACTTATAACAAAGAAAGACCAAATCCAGCATACATTGTGAACCAAATAAAGATCATTTCTTTCCTCATTACCTCTTCCATTTCCCGAAGAATCACACCACGTTCCCTCACAATCTTATCTTCCTCCAAAAGAGAATTCTGCAAAATATCACCAAGTATATCAATCGCCTTACCCACATCTGATCCCAAAACCTTCGCGAAATAAGTCGTCTGCTCCCTCGAAGTATACGCATTCAAATGTCCTCCCATATTCTCAATTTCCTCTTCTAATGCCCTAATTGGCCGTTTCTCAGTTCCCTTAAATATCATATGCTCAAGGAAATGCGCAACGCCGTTATTCTGCTCCGTTTCGAATCGCGATCCGGCATCGATCCAAACTCCAACAGTAGCCGTTTGAGAAGACAGATTTGATTCCGTAGCAACACGAAGACCGTTAGGGAGAGTGGTGACTTTAGTCTCCGGTGCCGATAGGATTGAGGTGTGATCTACTACGGTAGGATGCGGAGAATTGTACTTGAGGAATTTCGGATTAGGATCTTCGAGGCGTTTGATCTTCGCTTTGACTTGTTCAGCTAAGCGATCGTAGATCATGGAGTCCGGCGGAGGTGGGGAGGGTGGGGAGGAGGGGGGTGGTGTGGTTAGTGAGGTGGAGGATCGAGAAGAGAATGTAAGACATGGTGATGGAAGGGAAAAACGAGTGATTTTAGAGCGGCGCGTGAGAGTGAGAAGATGGCGCGTGGACATGGTGTATGATTGAAAGAGAGCCAATTGGAGTGAGAAAAGATAGGAGGATAGTGCTTTTTACGAAGGATGGACATCTTGCAAAGACGATTTTACCCTTTTACTAATTCTCAATTATGAAATAAGCCCAATTCTTTTGACTTATGGCACGGATGCACTATATGATTCCAAGTAATATTGGATCGGATTTAGCACATTTTGAATTATAATTTCGGATTTTGAATTTTGTAAAATGAAATTCGAATCCAATTCCAATTAACCTTGGATCGGATATTGATGTTTAGTTCGGGTAAACATTTTAGATTTTTTGATTGGATTGTACACCTTATTAATATGCTTATAGCACTGTTGCAGCAGGTCAACATCACAACACCTAGTTCATAATATTCATCAACGAATATATAATAAAGTTCATTAAACAAAATCATCAACAAAACAAACTGCAATCAATAACAAAGTAAACTAAAATCCCAAACTAATGTTGAATAACCTAAAATATGAAAGTGTAACTTTTATATGTATTCGAATTTTGGTTAGATTGGTTTAAAATTAAAATTGTACCAACTCATATCCAATTTGTATATCCGGAAGAAAAAAAAACTAACCCATATTCGAACTAAATATCCAAAATTTAAAATTCGACCATTCAAATAGCATGGATCGATTCGAATTCTAAAATATATCCAAACTGTGCACAACCTTAATTCGAAGTCGTTTTGGGATAACTCATGCTAAAGAAAAATCACAATATTTCTTTGAAAAATTGTTGAGTTCTGTATGTTCAAAAACAGTTCATTTTTTTGGAAAAAAATTGTAAAAGTTCCTTGAGAATTAAAGAGATTTTCAAAAGTTCGTATTGCTAGGTTTCAGAAATAAATTCACAAAAAAAAAAAAAAATCCACCCTTTAATATCGACTTACTTGTGTACCTTTTTAACTTTATATTTCCATTAGGAACAACTATAACTTTTCCTTTTCTAAAGAGTCTCCAAACCAACCCAGTAAACTATTCAAATTTGAAGGAGTTATTTCCTTTTCGAAGTTTCCCTTTTTGTGTTTGATTCTTTAGTGAATTTTTATTAGCATCTTTGATTGATTTACAGAAGTAAGAAAATAATTGGTTATTTAAACTGCAATGCATGCAAAAATTCAAATTTTTATGTTTGAAATTTGAATCAAATGCATTTGGTTACTACTTATTTGGCATTAAGATCTTTCATAAATAAGTTAGTTCAATTTTTTAAATAATTGTAGTTATATAAGATAGCTATTATTAATGCACCACATTCAGTACAATTCTTATACATCGTGTCAAATGATTCCTAAGAACATTGTAAGAGAGTTTTGTCGAAACATTTCATTTGAAATTTTTTCATATCTTAATTTCTTTTCTACATTTTCATTATTGATACAACAACATATCTAGTGAAATTTCACAAAATAAATTTCATTATTCATGTCTCTGTATAATTTTCTTCAAATCATGATCTTCTACTCAAATCTGTCGATAATAATATTTTCTTTTGTGGGTTCATGTGAAGTTGAGCGAGCAGCGGACGGGCGTGGATCGTATAATAACTAATGAGAAGAACTATGTGCTCTCACGGGCCCAATATACATTCATAAATTTAATCTTTTTAAAAGCAGTGTTGATTAAGTGATTTGAGTGAGAAATTTTAAGTTTTATTTAAAATATTAAGTTTAAAGCATGCAAGACCAAGTTAAACTTCCAAAAGTCACGAGGAAGTTTTAAGAAACATTTCCAAGTGTATATGACTATTTACAACATTTTAAAAATTGATCTGAAAAGCAAGATACAAAATAATAATATTTTCTCATTTTTAAAATATTTGTCTGATTTTAATTTGACACAAAATTTAAGAAATAGAAAAGATTTTTAAATCTTATGGTGTTAAATTAATGATGTGCAGAATACATCCAAATGTTCTTTAATTTTGTACTCTTAAACATGTGAAAAATTGGAGTTAAAGAGTTGTTAAAAAAAAATAGACATTCTTTTTAAACAATCTAAAAATAAAGTAAGAAATATTTTAGAACTGTGGTGGTACTACTTAATAAAATAAAAAGGTAAATGTCAAATTGAGGCATTCTCAGTGGGACCCGCATTGAAATATCAAGAGTTGCAAATGCAGCGCGTGGTATTCAAATTGAAGTAGGCCCCAGCCTCTCAGCAAATTGATACACTCATGTACAAGTGATAAAGCTATAATTATAATGTCTTTACAACCACGACAACAACATACGTAGTGTCATCCCATATCGTGAGCTCTAGAGGATAGAGTGTACGCATACTTTAACTCTATCTAGGCTCAGGACAAGCAAAGCAGAAAAAAAATAGTCAGTCCCGGTCAAAAAAAATTATAAAAAAAAAACTAAAAATTTAAAGCAGTATGAAAATATTAACAGCAAACGTGAATACGCCATAATAGCGCATCCTGAAAAGGAAAAGAAAAGAAGAAAGAAGAAGCAGTAACTAACACAGATAAATGAGATAAACCAAGTACATTAAATAACCATATCAATAGAAATAAAACTACAGAATGTTATAAAGCAATACTACGTCTATTCTTATGATATGCTAAGCGGGCCTACACTAATAACACTAAAGCTACCCATTTGTAGGCGTAAATAGGACTACGCTCGACTACATACTACCCCTCTAGCCTAACATGTGTCCTCCACAACTCTCTATCTAAGGTTATGTCCTCAGTAAGTTGCGTCTCCTCCATATCCCGTCTAATTACCTCTCCCCAATATTTCTTCGGCCTACCTCTACCCCTCTTGAACCCCGTCCAGCCAACCTCTCACACCTCCGTACTGAGGCATTTATGTCTATCCTCCGCACATATCCAAACCATTTCAACCTCGCTTCCCGCATCTTATCCTCCACCGAGGCCATTCCCACTCTGGCCCGGATATCATCATTTCTAATCTTATTCCTCCTTATATGCCCACACATCCATCTCAGCATCCTCATCTACGCCACTCTCATCCTTTGGGTGTGCGACGTCTTGACTGGCCAACATTCCGCCCAATACAACATAGTCGGTCTAACCACCGCCCTATAAAACTTGTCTTTCAATTTTTTTTTGCCACTTTCTTGTCGCAAAAGACTCCAGATACAAGCCTCCATTTCATCAACCCTACCCCAATACGATGTGTAACATCGTCATCGATCTCTCCATTCCCTTGGATAATCTACCCGAGGTACTTGAAGCTTCCTATCTTCGGAATGACCTGAGTCTCATGCCTCACCTCCACTCCTGTCTCACGATCACTCCCGTTGCCGAACTTGAACTCCATGTATTATGTCTTGGTCCTACTCAGCCTGAACCCTTTAGACTCCAGAGTCTGTCTCCAAACCTCCAGCTTAGCGTTCACCCCGCTGTGAGTCTCATCAATCAGGACTCTGTGAATAACATACACCATGGCACATCCCCTTGGATTCATCGCGTCAGTCTATCTATCACCAAGGCAAATAAGAAAGGGCTAAGAGTTGATCCTTGCTGCAGCCCCATCGTCACAGGAAAGTGCTCTGAGTCTCCTCCCATTGTCCGTACCCTAGTCTTGGCTCCATCATACATATACTTGATCGCCCTAGTGTACGCCACAGGCACACCTTTAGCCTCCAAACATCTCCAAGAGAACCTTTCTAGGAACTTTATCGTATGCCTTCTCGAGGTCGATGAAAACCATATATAAGTCTCTCTTCCTCTTCCTATACAGCTCCACTAACCTCTTAATAAGATGAATGACTTCTATAGTCGAACGTCACGGCATGAATCCAAATTGGTTCTCAGAAATAGACACGCATATTCTCACCCTCATCTCCACAATCCTTTCCCAAACTTTCATAGTGTGGCTCAGCAGATTGATACCCCTATAGTTGTTGCAACTATGGATATCATTTTTGTTCTTGTACAAAGGAACCATTATACTCCACCTCCATTCTTCGAGCATTCTCGTCGTCTTAAAAATGGCGTTCAACAACTTAGTCAGCCACTCCAAGCCTGCGCTCTTCAAAAATTCAACTGGGATCTCATCAGTCCCGGTCGCTTATCCCCCGCGTATCCTGTGAACAACACCGTTAACCTCCTCAATCTTAATGCTTCTATAGTACCCAATATCCCGGTACCTAGTAGATCGCTCCAGATCTTCCAGCACAATGTCTCCGTCTCCTTTTTCGTTCAAGAGTTTATGGAAGTAAGACAACCACCTCTGCCTAATATGTGCGTCCTCCACCAATACTTTATCGTCCTCGTCCTTGATGCACCTTACGTGATATAGGTCACGAGCCCTCCTCTCTCTCGCCTTGGCTAGTCTATACAATTTCTTATCCCCTCATTTTTCCTGTAATTTCGCGTATATGCGTTCAAAAGCCGACGTCTTCACCGCCGTGACCTTTAGCTTTGCCTCCTTCCTCGCCATCTTATACAGTTCTCTATTCGTCCACTTCTCCACATCGTCTTTGCTTTATACCAATTTCACATACGACACATTCTTCGCATCCACCTTCTCTTGAGCTTTACCATTCCACCATCAATCCCCTCGATGCCCACCACGACTACCCCGTGAGACCCCTAACACTTCTCTAGCCACTTTCCGAATGCAACTGGCCATTTTGTCTCGCATACTGGTCGCGTCCCCACTACTCCCCCAAGCCCCCTTGGCCGTCAACCTCCCCCCCATCTCCTTTGCACTAGCCATGGTCAAACTCTCCCATTTGATTCTCAACCTATCATCCACAATCATTCTCTTCTTCTCTATCTTGATCTCCAAATCCATCACCAAAAACTTATATCGGGTTGTAAGACACTCCTTTGGAATAACCTTGCAGTCTTTACAAAGATCGTTGTCAACCTTCCTAAGGAGCAAAAAGTCTATCTGAGTCTTATCCACCGAACTACGAAAAGTCACCAAGTGCTCCTCCTTCTTCAGGAACGTCGAATTGGCTATCACCAACCCAAAAGCTCTAGTGAACTCCAAAAGTGAGTCGCCTCCCCCATTCATTTCCCCGATGCCAAAGCCTCCATGTACGTCGTCGTAGCCCCCCGAAAGTAACCCGATATGTCCATTGAAATCCCTTCCCACAAATAACTTCTCAGTGGGTGGCACACTTGCTACCACCTCATCTAAATCCTCCCAAAAGCGCCTCTTCTCCTCCTCGGCCAAGCCCCCCTGCGGCGCGTAAGCGCTAATAATGTTCATAGTGGACCCTCCAACTACCAACTTAATCGACATCATCCTATCGTTGACCATCCTAACCTCTACCACCTGGTCCCTTAGTTCGCTGTCTACCAAAATGCCTACCACATTCCTATGCCCCGACCTACCCGAGATCTATAACTTCTACCCGTCCACCTCCTTAGCCTTAGGTCATACCCATTTGGTCTCCTGGATACATGCTATATTAATCATTCTCTTCTTAAGAATCTTAACTAGCTCTATGGACTTCCGTGTTAAAGTTTCAATGTTCCAAGACCCTATTCTTAGCCTAGCATCTCCCCTACCCTGCTTACCATCTAACCCTCGCCCCCATCCCCAATCGAGACCATGACCCTAGTCTACCATCAGTCGTCAAAGCCACTAAAGCAGCTATAGACTACTCTGCTATATACCCTAAAACAAGCAGAAATCAATGCGAAACACACAAATCAACGTGACAAGCACAAATTAACAAGAATCTAGGTGCAAGTCTAGCCACTATGAAAACTGATATTGCTAAGGAGAAGATTAGTAACGGCAAGAATGTAAAGTAAATATACAATACAACAAAGCAGGTAAAAATTAACTACGAAGGTAAGGACAAAGAATGAATATGAGCACCTGGAGGTACCAACTCCAGGTGAATCTAACGTGCTCGCTGCCAAAAATCATTGTACAGCTGTGCAAATGTCTGTCTTCTGTCGAAAAATTCTTGTTCACCGTCGAAAGTTATTGTTCACTGCCGGAAACTTGTGTAACTATGTAAACCTGCCTGAAACCCACTGTAGGGGTTCTGTTTTGAGCCTAAGAACCCGATGAACATGGTCTTCTTCGTGAGAGAAAAAAAAGTCCAATAGAAATATGGGTACTAAAACAGAATAAAAACCAGCAAGCAAGAATCAAGATGTGAATAGAAATATGAGTACTAAAACTGAATACACTAGCACACAATGACAGAATAAACCAACATGTGAACCACGGACAAGAATCGCACAACAAATACTGGTACTAACTAGAATTCTACTGTAAATGATGTGCAGAAATTTAAATACAGTAAAGGCTGAGAGAGAACCTGTTTTGTGCTTGAGAACAACACAAAAACCTGATTTTTGTCGTCGCCAGAGACCGCCAGAGGTTGCCGGAGTTCGTTGTTGGGTGGTGGTGGTCTCTGAAGTTCCTTTCTAGCTAGATCTATTCGTCAGAGGTAGCGGGTGATCGAAATCCTAGAGGGTTGATAGTCGCCGGCGGTGATGTGAAGAACCTAGTCGTTATTGGGTGGTGGTGGTCTTTAAAGCATATAAATGAGAATTTCCAAACGTACCCTCCACTGCAAGCAAGCATATCAACAAAGACACTTCTTTTATAGGAAAAAATATGTTTTTCTTACTTGGAATTTTTGAATTCCGGGACAGTCCTCTTTAGCTTCGAATTAGATGATACTATCTTAGGGGTTTAAGTTACAAAAATTGAATTCAAAAGATGAAAAATGGGTTTTTTTCACTTTTTAAGTTGAGGGTATTTTAACCCAAACATTATTTCTGGATGAAAAATATGTGTTCTAGAAATCTCAATGAACTTTATAACATTATTAACCTTAGAGTACAAAAGCGACCGATGTATAACAAGTTTGGTAGGCATCGACTACCAGAAGACCTTAGTTAGTAGACTAGTTATTGTCACTTAGCAAGTGGAATTATTGAAAACTCCTGTTTACAGGCCCGAAATTGTAATCTTAAATTGTATTTGTAGATATTTAATTATCTTTTAGTAAAAAATAAAATATTTGATCATATTTTCAATTAAGCACGACAGAGAATGATAATGAGAATAACACTTTACATTAAATATATTTTCCATTTCTATAAAATTAAATAATAATTTATAACTTGTTTAAGTTGTCCCAACTAACATTAAAAAATTATGTGTTTTATTTTTCATTTTAACATCATGTCAAATGCAAGCATCGTGTTGGTAGAAGAGGTGCACATTAAACGAAGATGACAAACGTACTTTCACAAGCTCTTGAATTGATGAGACATGAATATCGTGTTGGGGGAGCTAGCACAGTCTGAGAGTTATAGAGATTTGGATATTGTATGTGCATTAAGGCTACAGAGGTCAAGGGAGTTATTCGTAAGATGAGAAGGAGAAGAGCGACCGGGCCATATAAGATCCAAGTGAATTGCTAGAAGATCGCAGGCGAGACAGGTATGGAGTGGTTGAGTAGGTTGTTCAATATCATTTCAGGACGGCTAAGATACCAGAAGAGTGGAGGTGGAGTACATTTAAGGGATGTTTAATATCACACATTTAAGGGATGTATAGAAAACATGGTCTAATTATTAGGCTGTGTAATTATTAGCCGTGTACTACAACTTGTCCATATTGTATTTTATCATATTTAGTCTTATGTAATATGGTAGAATTATGATCCCTATTGTATAAGGATTCCACATTGTACACTTATATATATATCCAAAGGAGATTAATACAATCTTACATGGTATCAGGAGGCAGAACCTAAACCCTAAGATTTTCCTCCTATCGTCGCCGACAACCCCCCTTCGGCCGGAATATGTTTTTCCGCCTCTCTTGGCCGAATTTTTTTTCCTTTTCTTTTCTTCTTTCATGGTTTTCTGTACTTTGGTTAAGCCACCATGTCTCCTCCCACCTATCCTAATGCTTCCGCATCCTTCGAAAACGTCGTTGATAACCCCACTCCCTCATCCACATCATTCGAAAACGTCGTTGATAACCCCACTCCCTCATCCACATACTCTTTCCATCCTGCTTTCACCGTCTCAAATATCAAGAATTTCATCCCATTAATTCTTGATCAGGAAGAATGTCAATACTCTTCATGGGTTGAACTCTTCACTATCCACGCCTGTGCGTACAACGTACTTGACCATATCGAAGACTCCATCCCCCGCCCTCTAGATATTGCAGCCTCGACATGTCATCGTCTTGACGCTATTGTCAAACAATGGATCTATAGCACGATATCTAAGGATTTACTTTACACTATTATGAAATCGTGTGCCTCCGCCCGTGACTTGTGGATGCGCTTGGAAGACATTTTTCAAGACAATAAGAACACTCGCGCAGTTTACTTGGAAGAACATTTCAACAACACCCGTCTTGAATTTTTTTTCTAATATGTCTGAATATTATAGGCAGTTAAAACTGGTGGCTGACCAATTGTCCAACGTCGGTACACCGGTTTCCGAAACAAATATGGTGTTACAATTGGTTGCAGGGCTACCGAAGGGTGAATATGACACTTTAGCCACGATGATACTACAGGCTGACCCCCTACCCAGTTTTAACAAGGCTCGTTCGCAGTTACTGTTGGAAGAGACACGACGTGTGAAGCAAGACAAACACAACCAGAAGACGTTAGCAGTTGATACGGCCACATAATATAATTCCGCCACTGGCCAGCCGCCACTGCCGGAAAACAGTCACCTGCGGCAAATGCGCGGCGGTAGGGGCGGCATAGGTCGTGGCAATGGGCGCAACGAAAAGGGTTGCGGTAGAGGCAGGGGGCATTAGGCAGGACAATAGCCACAATAGCCAACCCCACCAGCTTCATGGACCAGCCCAGTAGGTGCACTCAATTACGGGAACTGGGCCACCTATCCGGGGGTCCAGCAAGCACAATTCCCTTCTCAAAGCCCTGGCGTGTTGGGCTCTAGTCCAGGTTACCGAATTAGACCTTGGCAGCAACCTTAGGCCCATATGTCACAGACCCACTTCAATCTTTACTAAGTTCTGCCGCAGCCCAGTAGTGTGGCCCCATCTGAATTGGGTCAGGCTTTCAACAGCTTCAATTTGTAACTGCTCAATGAAAAATGATACATGGACTCGGGGGGCTACGTCTCACCTCACCCGGACTGCAGGTAATCTTTCCAAATTGTCTTCATTAAAGTATCATCAATATATTACTGTGGGTAATGGTCATCGCATTCCAATTCAGGGGTATGGTACAACCTATATATTACTGTGGGTAATGGTCATCGCATTCCAATTCAGGGGTATGGTATAACCTACACCCCACCACCTCACCTACCCTTCTCCCTTAAAGACAGCCTGTATGCCCTAAACATCATTAAAAATCTTATCTCTGTCCGCAAATTTACTCGTAACAATTCCGTCTCTGTTGATTTTAACCCTTTTGGTTTTACTGTGAAGGATCTTCATACGGGGACACCTCTCACGAGATACAATAGCACGGGGGATCTATATCTTTTTCCATCCGCCTCCGATGCCAGCTCCTTCTCTCCAATATCTCTTACTGCAATATCTCTGTCAACTTGGCATAATCGTCTTGGACACCCCGGTGTCCCTGTCTTTAATTTTCTTAGAAGAAATAATTTTATTCATTGTAATGGAAAACTTGCCCAAACTTGTGTTTCTTGTCAACTAGGCAAACATGTTCGTCTTCCGTTTAAATCGTCTTTTTCTGTTACGTTTGCTCCGTTTGCTATTATTCATGCTGACTTATGGACATCTCCTATTACTAGCTCTTTTGGTCATAAATATTATCTCGTCTTATTAGATGACTACTCTCACTATATCTAGATTTATCCTCTTAAATTTAAATCAGAAGTATTTGCCAAATTTCTTGAGTTTCGTATTTTCATCCACACACAATTTGAAAAAGCCATTAAATCTTTTCAATGTGATAATGGTCGTGAATTTGATAATTCCTTGTTTCATAAATTTTGCAAAAATAATGGCATGGTGTTTCATTTTATGTGTCCCCACACATCCCCTCAGAATGTCAAAGCTGAGTGAATCATCCGCACTATAAATAAAATGGTTCGCACTTTCATGTTTCATGCTTCTTTACCTCCCACATTTTGGGTCTACGCTATTAAAATGGTAGAATACGTCATCAATATTTTACCGACCAGTACACTTCATAACATGACCCCAACAGAAATATTGTACCAACGGATCCCATCCTATGCCAATTTTCGGATTTTCAGTTGCTTGTGTTATCCTAATCTCGTGTCTACTGCCCCCATAAGTTAGCACCCCGGACCACTCCATGTGTTTTCTTAGGTTTCCCACCTAACCATATGGGCTATATGTGTTATGACTTGACCACTCATAAAATTCATGTCTCTCGTCACGTCACGTTTGATGAGATGGTCTTTCCATTTGCAAACATCTAGAAATTCCGCAATACGAACTACACCTTTCTCGATGAGACTGACACATCCCCCATTATTCTCCACGAACTCCAACGCACTGCCACCACTGGACCACCATCACTGCCGGTCATGGCGTCCCTGTCAGTCGGTCCACTAGTCCACCATTACCTCTGACAACTCCTGTCGCCGCCGGTAGTCCACCGGTGTCATCATTGCCAAAGCCCAACGCCACAACTATCATCTTTGCCCCGATAACATACTCCACACAACCAGGCCCACCTTCTAGATCGGCACCATTGTCGCCTCCGATAACCCAGCATATACCATCACGTCTGACGTCTTCGACAACCCAACAAATACCCTCACCTCTATCAATCAACATCACCGTCGATACCCACCCACTGCCAGAACCCACCTCCGACAACCAGCAATTACCAGACCCGCACCCACACCATGGCCCGCTACCCAGCAGACCCACAACGCACACCCATGCTCCCTCACACCCTATGACAACCCATACCTAACATGGGATTTTCAAACCCAAAGTCCACTTTAACCTATCCACTCAGACAATATCCCCAAAAACCCAAAACTGGCCAAACTAGACCCGAATTGGAATGTAGCTATGTGTGAGGAATTTAATGGTTTAACAAAATAACACACTTGGGATTTGGTTCCTAGACCGGTGGGGGTAAATGTGATCATATGCATGTGGCTTTTTTGTCACAAATACAGAGACAGTGGTGACCTTGAGAGATATAAGGCGAGACTTATGACTAATGGCACAAATCAGCAGGAGGGCATTAATTGTGGTGAGACTTTTAGTCCTGTTGTTAAACCAGCCACGATTCTCACAGTTCTGAGTATTGCTCTGGGTAAGCACTAGCTGATTCATCAGCTTGATGTAAAAAATGTCTTTCTACGTGGGGATCTAAAAGAAACTGTTTACATGTACTAGCCGCCTGGGTTTGTACATCCTGCGGCACCTCAGTATGTATGTCATCTCCGTAAGTCACTTTATGGCTTGAAACAGGCCCCCCGAGCATGGTATGACCGCTTTGGGTTTGTATGCAGCAAATGTGACAATTTTCTATTTATTTTTCATCGAGGTAGTAGCATTGCATATTTGTTATTGTATATTGATGATATTGAGCTCACCGCCTCATCTGACTTGTTGAAAAATGAGATCATTGCACTGCTCAAAACAGAATTTGCTATGAGTGACTTAGGAAAGTTGAGCTATTTCTTGGGGATTTAAGTGACCAGGTCTGCCGATACTATGTTTCTTTTTCATCGAAAGTATGTAGATGAGATTGTCTACAGGGCTAAAATGGTAAATTGCAAGATTATGTCTACTCTAGTTGACTCTAAATCAAAGCTGAGTGCTTTAGATGGTGATCTCGTGTCCGATCCCACTCTCTACCGGAGTCTTGCAGGTGCACTACAATACCTCACTTTTACCAGACCTGATATTGCTTATGATGTTCCGCAGGTATGCTTGTTTATGCATACCCCAGAGAGCCTCATTTTACTACCCTTAAATGTATCATTCGATATGTTAAGGGCACACTTGATTATGGTTTGCATCTATACCCTTCAGCACTGACCATATTATTATCCTATTGGATGCTGATTGGGCAGGTTGTCCAGACACGCATCGTTCCACCTCAGGCAACTGTGTGTTCTTAGGAAATAATCTTATTTCTTGGTCTTCCAAAGGACAAGCCACTTTATCTGATCAAGTGCAGAAGCAGAATACAGAGGCGTTGCTAATGTTGTTGCTGAGATATGTTGTCTCTGAAATAAAGCTGGCCAGTGGGCCGGGATGGCCCGGTCCCGCCCCGACACCGCCCCGACCCCGCGTAGTTAAAAAAAGAAATTCGATAGCTGGACTCGAACCGGGACGGGACAATGTCTCGTCCCGAACCGCCCCAGTCCCGCCAATCCCGACCATTTCTCGAGCCCGCCCCAATCCCGCCCGTAACCCCCCATTTGCAAAAATAACCGCTGCATTAACGACCATTTTAGATTTTGGTCGTTGTGCAACGACCATGTTTGGCCTCCCCCCTCCCCCAACCCCCCTACCCCTTAATATTTATTTTTAACCCATAAGTTATTATATTTACACTTTAACCCAAATTTCCAACTATAAATAACTCATTTTCTCTTCATCTTTCTCACAAATCTTCCTACAATCTCTCTAATCTTTCAATCTATCTCTCTACAAGTCTACATTGTTTACTAAATATTCAACTTTATTTATTCATTTGGGAATTGGGAGTGAAGTTGGCAACTAGCTTGAGGATCTTCCATCGAGCAAAGTTTCAATTTTCAACCTCTCGATTACACGTCGACGTTACGTCGGCGTTTGGTACATTCGTTCCTTCATTGAATTATTATTGTCTGTTTATTTTATTTAGCGCACTTAATTTTATTATCTTTAATTATTTATTATCATAATTAAAATGGAAGGATTATGAGGTATGTTTAAGGGTAATGGTGCTTCTTCTAGTAGGGGCAACAAGGGCAAGGGTACTTCTTCTAGTCATGCTATTCCTACAAGGATGATTTTGTTGATACTGAACATTTTCCTACAATACCATTAGATTTAGACGAGGAGCTATTTTCTAGAACTCAAGAAGACTTTAATTTAGACGATGATCTAGATGATACACCCACTAATGTTGATGACAACACACCCACTAGTGCACCTTCAACTGAAATGCCTCCTATTCCCCCTAGTATGAGATGAGGTCCAGCAAAACGACCATTAAAATCAGATGCATGAATATTTTTTGATAGGGATGTAGAGAATCAAGTAGCTATATGTAAAATTTGTAAATATGTTTTAAAATTTAAAACTGGAAAAGGTCAAGGTGGGACGGGGGGTTTAATGAGACATGTATCAAGGTCTCATCCTGCTAGGTATGCCCAATACGAGGCTTCAAAACCGGGTGCGCAAACGTCCGCTCCATCAGGACAAGGTTCGCATATTGTCCCGGAACAAGTACAGGGTCAAATTAACCCTGTGACGGGGGGAATTGTAGGCCCTAAATACAATAAACATAGAGATAGGGAAACAATATCAAAATTAGTTGTTGTGGAGGGTTTTCCTTTTTCATTTCCTTCATCTCCCGGTTTTATTCATTACATTAGAGATATATATAATCCTGCTTTTAACGGTTTTCCTAGATCAACTATTGAGAGAGATGTATTTAAATTTACACATGAATATCAACAGTATTTACGTTATTCATTATATCATTTTAATGGCAAAGTGGCTATCACTTCTGATATAGGTCGTAGTACTAACGACCATGATTATTTAACGGTAACTTGTCATTGGATATATTATAAATGGTCTATTCAAAAACGTATCTTAGCGTATAGATATATAGATGGTAGGCACACTGGTACTTTTATTGCAAAAAATATTTATCAAGTGTGCCATTATTACGGAATAACTGATAAAATTATGACTATTACATTAGATAACACTTCTTCTAACAATTACGCTATTACACTTTTAAAAAATAGTTTAACTCCATCTTTTCCAGATCATTTTCATATAAAATGCGCGATATATATAACTTAATTGTAAAGGATGGTCTATCACTTTTTGAAGACATTCTTAGTAAAATATAATTTACTATAAACTTTATTTTTAAAAGTAATAGATTACAACGAAGAAAAGAATATAAAAAAACTTGTCACGATTGTGGACTACCTTATAGAAAAATTCCAGAAGAAGTATCCACTAGGTGGAATTCTTTATACGAGCAACTACTTGTTGCTTATGACTATAGAAAACCTATAACTTTATTTTTTAACTCTCATAATCAAAATCCAGCTGATATGGTTGTAGATAGTGATTGGGTAAATATTTCCGAACTTATTGTATTTTTAGAGAATTTTTTCAAGCAACAAAAGAATTTTTCGGTATATATTATCCTACTATTTCAACTATGTTGTTTTATATAATCCTAAATTTTTATTACTTAGTGAATATATGGAAAAACCAACTTATATTGCAGCTATTAAAAAAATGTTTATCAAAATAAAAAAATATTTTATTCCTATTCCCACTATTTATATTATTGGTGTTGTATTAAATCCGACTAGTAAAATAGACGGTACTAAATCACTTATTGAAACTATTTACGATTGTATAGCAGTACTACCACATCCAAGTCCCAAAAATTCAAATCACCCACCACCTATTGAACTAACTAAAGAAGAAGTGTTGTCTAGCGTAGAAGACGAATGCAAAAAAGTATATAGGTTTTACCAACAAGAAAGTGCTACCAACCTACCGGCTTCCATACCTTCTTCTTCTTCAACACAACCTCACAAAAGATATGCTGTTTCTGCGGTTAGTAATGAAAGCCTCAGAAATAGAATGTACAGCCGTACCTCTACTACTAACCAAATTAGCGAGTTTGATATTTTTGTTTTGTAGGGTTCTGTACCGTACCAAGAAGTTATCAATGAAGATGGACATGAAGACTTGCTGAAATACTGGAGGGGGAATAAGAAGACCTTTCTGACACTTTCAATGATGGCCCGAGATGTTTTGAACATTCAAGCGTCATCAACTGCGTCTGAAAGCACTTTTTCTGCCGGCAGATATCAAATAGGAGACCATAGACACTCATTAACCGGAGACAACTTGGAAATTGCAGTATTATTCAGAGATTAGATATGAGCGGAGCGGAGAAGGTGCGGTCAACCGGATATCAACGAAGAAGAAGATGAAAACTACAACAAAATCTTATCCGAAGGTGGTGGAAGCGACGTGGATCAATTTGACCAACAAATACCAATTCCAACCGAAGAACCACAGGAAATTATCAATAAATTAGAACAGGTTTTTTTAGAATGTAATTTTTTTAATTGCAATTTTATTATGTAATTTGAAACTTTTGGACAACACCACAAAGTTGCAATTTCGACAATTGTATTTGTATTACAAAAAAAATCATATGTCTATTAAATAATATAAGAGGCACAAAAACAGCCTTGGGATGTTTTTATTACACTATCTTGTCTTGTTTAATTATTGAGTTTTTTTATACATATGTTATTAAAAAAAAAAAGGAAAACCCGCCGGAACCCGATACCGATCCCGCCCCGGCCCCGACCCCGCCCCGACCCGATTCCGACGGGATCGGGATCGGGATCGGGACGGTACTTCGGCAAGTCCCGCCAAACCCGATCCCGCCAGCCCCTATCCCGCCAGCCCCGATCCCGCCAGCCCCTATCCCGCCAGCCCCGATCCCGCCCCTTTCGCCACCCCCGCCCCGATCCGACCCGACCCCGCCAAACCCGGCCCGCCAGACCCGATCCCGGCCCACTGGCCAGCTATACTCCGAAACCTTCTTTTGAAGCTTCAGTGTCCATTATGTAAGGCATCTTTGGTTTATTGAAATAACATATATGTCATATATCTATCTCATAATCCGGTTCAACATCAGCGAACCAAACACATTGAGATGGATATACACTTCATTCGTGAGAAGGTCGCCATCGATCATGTCGAGGTATTGCATGTGCCTTCTTCCTATCAGTATGCATATATATTCACAAAGGGCCTTCCTAGATAGCTCTTACTCGACTTCAGATCCAGTCTTAGTATCCGGCCTCCTCCTGCTCTGACTGAGGGGGTGTATTAGACGTGTACTATTGTCCCTATTGTATAAGGATTCCACATTGTACACCTATATATATTTTGTATTAATGAGAAAGGCTCCCCAATGGAGATTAATACAATCTTACAGTAATTATGATAACTTGTTTGTCTATCATAATGTAATTATAGTGTTAATTTTAATGTCATGTTTGTTTGCACAACCGAGGGTCTCCCGGAAACAGCCGCTCTACCTACCAAGGTGGAGGTAAGGTATGTGTACACTTTACCCTTTCCAGACACACGTTGTGGGATTTCATTGGGTATGTTGTTGTTGTTTGTTTGCACAATTATACTTACATTGTTTGACTTTTTTTATAATAAAAGTCACTCTCTCCGTCTCAAATTATATGTCATGCTTTCTAAATATAGTTGTTTTAAATTATTTTTCATTTTAAAAGTTCAAGACATAATCAATTATGTTTTTGACATTTTACCTTAGTAGTAATTGTTCTTGAATACTACAAACACCTAAATTATGAGGTGATGTTATGAATATGATTCTTTACTAATAAAGAGTAAAATAGTTAAAAACCCCTCCTAACTAGTGTTTTTCAAGGACGTGTAAAAGAGAATCACGACAGAGAATTTGAAACAAAGGAAGTAATTGTTAAAAATTAAATAAACCTTTTCATATGAACATTAGAAATAAGATTATTGATTTTGTGATCCTTTATAATTTTATTTTAAGTTTTATATCATTTTTTTCAAAAAAATATTATTTTACACATAAAAGATTTTAAAATAATACATAAGATATCCAAAAAAAATAAATTTCTTCTATTAATATTTGTAAATGGGAATAAAAAACATTTTCTCTTTATTAATGTGTGACAAATTCATATAGATTTTTTTTTAAAAAAAATAGAAAAGTCAACTCGTAATTACATGGTGTAATTACAATTAATTCTTTGCCTCTTTATACAAACTAGATAGTGTAATTACAGTCGACTACATTATAACCAAACAATTACTTGCCAATACAAATATATCAAATTATATATTTACGTACAAATTCAATTACAATAGTGCATTCTACTTGTGCTATGTTCATACCAAAAATAATAATACGTAAGTACTCATTTTGTCTCAATTTATATGATATAGTTAGAATTTTAAGAGCTAAATTTCTTTATTTTGACCGTATTGAATATGTAGATTTTACAAAATAATTTACATATATAGAAACAACGTAAAAAGTACTATAAGACACAAACATTAATAGTTTAAAATATTTAAAGAGTATACAATAAATCAGTCTAAGATTTTCTTGTGTAATTCTCAAATTTTGAACTATTTTGCATAAATTGGGACGGAGAAAATAATATTGACGGCCTACAATTATATATGTTGTTACTAATACTAGTATCATATAAGGGATTACGGTGTATTATTGTTCTCAGGTGGGGCCAACATATTATATACTGCATCTTTTCTGATCGTATTCATGTCAATATAAGTATGTGTCTAAACCATTTTGTCCGCCGGATAGCCAACTTAACCTAAAGTTGCACCCAAAAAGAAAATAAAACGTCAATTCTTAGGGCTGGTTTGACATGAGCGATAAGGGATAATTAATTTCAAAATTAAATTTGAGATGTATTTATCTCATGTTTGATTGAGATAAAATCATGATCACGGAATTGTAGTGTTATTTTTATCTCCGTGGGAGGATGAAAAACTAATTTCGGGATAACTTATCTCATGATTAATTATCCCGAAATAACTTATTTCCAACCAAACGACCCCTTAGTCTTTTCAATCTTAGTTTTCGACCCCCAAGCAAACAAAACCTAAATTTGCACCCAAAACAAAAACAAATCTTCAATTCTTAGTCTTCTAAGTTATAAGTTTTGGCCTCCAACTTTAAATCCATGTTCAAATCAGCCAACTAAGTTCAAGTGATCTTCAAAGATCTGAGTTGTCGGCCATTGATGTAACCTAGAATTTCCGAATTACAACAACCACCAACTCCAAATTTCAAAGCTCAGATCCGAGTCCAAATCAGTCCTCAAATTTGAGTTTGAATTCAACCAGTTTTTAAGATTCACGGTTGAAAGTAAGTTTTACCAACAGAAAACAAGGTAAGAGTCATTCAAGATAGAATCTTTACAGATAAGAGTTTCTTTACTAAGCTTTAAGAGTAACAGGAAACAAGATAAGAATCATTCAAAATAGGATTTGTTTTTACATATAAGAGTCTTTACTAAGCTTTAAGAGTAAGATAGAATCTTTACTCTTTATTTCTTTCATATGGTCTTAGTTCCTCCAAACAAATATCACCCTCACTGTACACCAAAAGATGTCGTATGGCAGAAAATGGAAAGAATAGACATTGCCAGAATCAAATCCCACCATATTAAAATAGATGCTGAACTACTGCCATGCTGCCATATGGACTTGGCCATTTTCGTTTCCATTTTCTGATCATGCTCCCCCTACATTTACGGGATGATTGTGCAACAAATACAACAGTGAATGCCACCTTTGAATTTTGGGCTCGTGCCTTATAGGGGATTGGTATTACACACATATATAGATCCTGCTCCCCCTACATTTACTTGATGAATTGTGGTATAGGGGTGTTCACTTATTGGTATTACACGCACATATATAGATCCTGCTCCCCCTACATTTACTTGATGAATTGTGGTATAGGGGTGTTCACTTATTGGTATTACACACACATAAATAGATCCTGCCCCCCTACATTTACTTGATGAATTGTGGAACAAATCCAACAGTGAATGCCACCTTTGAATTTTGGACTCGTGCCTTGTAGGGGCGTTCACCTACTAGTAATATATATATACACACGATACATATTATAATCATGGCCACACTCGAGAAAAAAAACACCACAATCCCTTATACAACACATATACGTTACATTTAATATGTTGGACCCCATCCGATAATTAAAACAAGGCAACATAACAGGGCACCAAATTTGCAAGACTTATAGATAAAAAAAATTCAAAGCAATAATTTTCGTTGATGTCCAGATAAATTAGGGCAGCTCGATGATGGTCTTCCACTGCACACAACAATGTGAATTGGTTACAAATAATTTTGAGATAGTATAAAAAAGGGTATATATCAAGGATCAATTTATTTAATTTCGAGAAATATGAAGAAGCTTACTATCAGCTAACATAATGAAAACATGTTATACAATTTTTCAGGCAATCACATCGTGATGAGAAACCCAAGTTTTGAAAGCATTTTGTGACTTTTAAAGGTGTTATTTACTTTGTTATGTAACAAGTAGATACATCTTCTAAAATGTTATATATTTTACGTATTAGATTGTTATAAAAAAGTTTAGAATGTTAGATACATGATTTAAATTAGATAGATCAATAATATAAAAAATGAAAAGAATTATTGGCTAATTTTTTGGTATTAATTACTTTTTGCGTTGTCATCTCATTATAAAGATTAGGGTAAAGGGTCACATTTGCTTTTTACTTTGAAAAAATGATAAAATTTATCCCCATTATACTATTCGTGTAAAAATATTTGTGACATTATTCAAGCGGTTCAAATATATCCATTCTCCGTTAAGCTGTCCAAATGTTCAAGACAGACATTTGCTATGACACTGACATTTAGATGAAATGAACCCCAAGTGATATACCACCTTACAACCCCAACTCCTTTTACACCCTCCCCTCCCCTTCCCTTCTTCTTCCACCACTAGCACCTCCTACCCTCCACCACTATTGCAAACACTAATATTAGTGTAGAATTTTACAAGTGAAATAAAAGGAATTGGTGTAAAATTTAGATATGGACATAAAAGGAAAAATCACCGAGAGAAAAATGACAAGTAATTAGCTTCCTAGTCATTTGGTTTTTGTTTCATAACGTTTAGCCAATTGAATCGGCACTCATTTGACATTTCCAATGTAAGCAACTGCTTGATGTTGATTGAATTCCATTGATAACAAAGGAATCTTCTTTGCTCAACCACAACCCACCCCTCCCCCACCCCTCCAGAAAAAACTTACCCCGCATTCATTGTCCTATAAAAAGAATTAGCAATGTATAACTTCTATCCCCAGATATCATAAATTCGTCGCTAATTCTATTTAATGATGAATAAGCGATGAATTATCAAAAAAATCTTATTAGCTATAGATTTTTAGCAATAGATTAGCGACTATTAATTTTGTAGCTAATTCCTATTTTTCTCTTGTTATGATAGTACAATAAACACCGGACATAATAATTTTTTACCTAGATCTTGATAGAGGGAAAATAAACGAGGAAAAGTTCAAAAATACAGAAGACAAAAGATAGATATTCCATTTTTATTTCTCTAAAATTTTTGCCATGGTTTCTTGATATTTTTTGAAATTCTTTTTTCAATAATATGATCTTTTACTTTTCATTATGGGAAGAAATTAATGATATGTTTTGCTTATGAAAAAGCCATGCCTTTGGTTATGGGCAAAGGGGTTGCTTTTCACCTGACCATGTTACATATGATCCCTTAGCACTTTCCAAAATGGATATGAAGCCATCATTGCAAATGATGCCAACAACAAAATTCTTGAAGATTAATCGATTTTTTTAGTTAGTTTTATTATTGTTTCCTTAAAACAACACTGTACATGTATGGTAGATCTGTTTAGGGTTTTTACTAAAAAGCTACACTTGTACTACTAAAATTCTTATCTGTCCTATCAATAAAATCATAGTGACTATAACTCTATAGTCTATACAAATACGGTGAATTTATTCACATCGGTATTTATATAAATTCAATGAATATATGACCCACGGACGCATACAAAGAGTTGTATCTAAAGAGTTGTACATTATATAGTATATCATTAATGTAAAAAAAATTATATCATCACAACACTTTTATTTGTTATAGCATATAATCTGTCTTATTTTCATAATTACAATTTCTCTAATGTTTCTCTCTCTACCATCTCTCTGTAAGGCTGCTCGCTAACTGTTAGTCCCCTCCCCCAACCCTACACTCGACGGCGCCGGTAAACGAAGGCGAACCCCCCTCTATCTCCTCCTTCTCCTTCTTCTCTCCACCTTTCCCCCCTTTCTTCTCTGTTTTCTATTTCTGGGTTCGGTTCGGTTCTGTTCCGGCGGTCAGCGACGCCGATAAACACAGGCCAGCCCCCAATCTCTCTCCTCCTTTTTCTTCTCCCCTCCCCTTTCCCCTTTCTTCTCTGCTTGCTGTTTTCTGATTTCGTTCTCCGGCGGGTACCCTTTCGGCGAGCTGCACCCTGTCTCGTCGGAATCCTAAAATAGACCTAGAAGTTGAGAACGCACAAACCTATACAGTGATTTCCGGTGGCGAACAGTGATTTTCCGTGATTTCCGGTGGTGAACAGTGAACTACGGCATCGAGCAAGGTTCTCCGGCAAGGTTTTCCGACAGGATTTCTGACGGCGGACATGTTTTGTCTTGAGCCAAGGGTCTCTCGGAAATAGCCGCTCTACCTCTCAAGGTAGAGGTAAGGTCTGCGTACACCCTATCCTCCCAGACCCCACGTTGTGAGATTTTCACTAGGTGTTGTTGTTGTTGTAATCTCACGTTTAAGTAGACTCAACTATAAATATCCTTTATATGATACTCCCTCCGGTCCATAATATATGGTGTTTTTATCTTAGATACGTTTTAAAAAATTCACTCACCTCTAGAAAGTAGGTGGTGCTTTCACTATATTACTCTTAATTAAACATCACATATTTAATATAATATTTGGTTATGTAAAACCCTATTTATCTAAATAAATCTGGAAGAAATTATTACTAATATATTTTTTGTTTTGTAAAAAAGAACAATTTATTTTAAATTAATTTTAAAAACTAAAATACCATATACTAAGGACCAGAAAAAATCTCTTATACTGACGGACTGTATAACTTTTAAAACTATACTAACAACCTTGTTGGTTCTTTGCTATCTTACTTGCATAACCATATCTGCAACTTAATTATTTTGGGTCTTGAACAAGAAGGAAAAAAAAAGAACCTACTCATTGTCTTATAAAACTATGTAATATTTTAAAGGGCTGTTGGGTTATAGGGACTAGGGAGTTATCGCAATACCGTCAGACATCTTTATAACAATATCTTCATATAATATCACTTCTCTATAATAACTAAGTTTTTCTCAAAATTGATTTTTTTTATGTTATATTTTACCTCTCTATAATAACTTTTTACCTATAACAACAACAACCATCTTTATAACTATACACTTTTTGTAAAATTATCCATCTATAACAATATCTTCTTTTTGGTAATTAATGATTAATCATCTATATAGAAATATAATCTCTAAGATCAATAATAGGTCTAGAGATTATGATAAAATATTTTGTACTTTAATACATTATTTATACAAAAAATATTATATGAATATATATATTTCCATCATTAAAGATTTTTCTTTGTTATACAAAGTGTGATTAAGCTTAGAATTTGACAATTAAAAATAAAAAAATAGATTTATGCATCTTTTTTGCCTATAATAACGAAATATTATTTAAATGTCAATAATGTTATAAGTGTATAACATTCATTCATTGTAGCATCCAAAAAGTTTCAGACCCAATGATGTTATAGAGAAGTTTGACTGCATTAAATTTGTCTAATATTTGGTTGTGGGTATTAGTTGAAACCAAAATACAATTTATACCAAAATAATAAGTTTAATTATCCCCATATAAAAGATGAAATTATGGTTATAATCCTGATTATATTCATAAAATTTTAATTTTTATTATTATAATTAGAGATTATAATCCTGATTATAATCCCATAATTATAATTTTTGAAATACTTAGATTTTGAACCAAACAAAAGAGAATAATTTGTAGAGTGGATATCTGTTGAAGATGAAAATACACTCACTATTGAATTTGACATTTATCTCTAGCCCTATAGATATTATCCAGTATAAATACTTAAAATTATCCACATTGGGTCTTTACTCTTTATATTAGCTTTTTTACATACCTTTAAGAAAATATTAGTAATAAAAAATTATTTGACTAATTTAATTTTATATATTTTTCAACCTTTCTCCACATTAGCCTCTATCTAATAAATGCTCACTCAATAATGGTAAGAGTATAAGATAAACAAAATCATTAAGTTTTTCTTAATGTTTTAAAATAATAAGTATTTTAAAATAATTAATTTCAACAAATATGTCACGTAAATATATGAGGGAATGGAGTAAATTTCTGAGAGTAGCGCAAGAACCAACATTACGATATCAAAGTTTGTAGTGGAATAGATATAATCCCTCCATAATTAAAATAGAGATTTTGAATTATAAAATTAGAAAAATCTTAAGAGGGAGTACTCCCCCTTTAATGAAATTTATGCTATATAAATCTAACTTAAAATGAATATCGGATAAAAGAAAAAACTACTCGTACGAATTGGTGGGCAGTCAGTGAATCAAATTGCGTGCTTCTTTAGGTTAGTGGGGCTATAACTATAAGATATCCTAGTTAACATAGGACACACCAAATCCCAATATGACCAAAAATGAAGTGCTTACACTTATTAAATACTGATTTTGAAAAATATAGAAGTGCAACTATTCATCAAAATATATAGTATTAAAAAAAGAGTTGACTAAGTAATAAAATATAGTACGAGCTGGGAAAAAAACAAAAACAAAGTCCAGACAAGCACAAAGAATGTAAAATTGAAGAGGGTGTTGGGTTGGGAGGGGAGGGGAAATTAATATTGTATTTAATGAGTTTATTTATAAAACCTGGTCAACTAATTTTACTGCCCATTATAAACCTTTTCTAAATTTTATATCAAATCACTCGAAAAATCTTTGTTTTTATATTTAGGCGATTAGAATTCAGAATATAAGAGATTTTATCAAATTATTTTTTTCCTTTTCAACTCGTAAAGAATTATGTTGAACCATTTCCATAAAGTAACTGACAAACGAACGTAAAGACTATACCAAATGAGTTTAGCTTCTACGTACTAAAATATAATTAAAGAAATTGTCCATAATAAATGGAACGATCCAAGTTCTATATATGAATAGTTTAAAATTTTCTTGTACTATCAGTATTGTTTAACATGTAACTACTTTTACGAGGTTATCAATTAATACTTATTTGTATTTACGTTAATGTTTACATAATTCTATAAATATGTTTTTGCTAGCCGTCACTAGTTATCTAGAAAAAGAATGTATAAGTTAAATCCAGAACAATAACATTATGATGTCATTATATAGGTTACAAGAATAGTACTATGTAAAAGTCTTCTTCTTATTGAATTTCAATATATCAGATAGATCTTGACCGTTTAATTTTGTAAATTACGAATAATCCTCCCAAGATTACACGTCTGTCCATCTTTTTTTGTGTTGTTTTTGGCCTCTTTCTCTAAATTTTGCTTTCATGCATGAAAGAGTCTTTTGCTTTCTGTTGTGATCATTTATTTCATTTATTTTTATTTTATTTTATTTCTTAACAATTTTTGCTGCTTCTGTGGCTATTTCAGTAGCACTCCTTGTTCAAAGTTTGATTTTCTGGCCTTATCATTTGGGATTCTTGAAATAGTGAACATTTAATCTAAAGGGTATCTCTTATATTATGTGTATATGAGACAGAGATTACATAGATATGGTATTCAAAGGCTTATTCTTTTTGTTGTGGGGTTGGTTTTTACTTACCAAATAGTGACACATCTCATTAGTTTATCTTATATATATAACCCCATAGGCCAAAATTTTGTTTTTTCTTTCTTTCGATCTGGGGTTTTGCTTCTTGGTTAAGAGAAATTTTGGGTGTTCTTGAAATTGTTGCATTGTTGTTGTATGATTTGAGATTTCCAAAATTGTTCACTTGGTTCTTGATTTGGTTTTACTACTGCCAAAATTTTTAACTGAAATGGAAAAAGATCAAGATTTGAAGTTTGTTTGCAAGTTGTGTGACAAAAAGTACCCTTGTGGGAAGTCATTGGAGAGCCACATGAGAGGTCATGAACTTGCAAATCTTGAAAAGTTTCACTCTTTGACTAGTGGTGAAAGGAAGAATGTGTCAAAATTTGAAGTTGGTGGGCATTCTGGTTATGGACTTAGAGAGAATCCCAAGAAAACTTGGAGGGCTGTTGATTCAACTTCACCTTTGCATAAAGAGAAAATTTGTCAGCAATGTGGTAAAGTTTTTCAATCACTCAAAGCTTTGTGTGGTCATATGGCTTGTCATTCAGAGAAGTTAGTGAATGATAGCAATTCAGATACTGAAGCTGATGATGATGATGAGGAGGAGGAGGAGGGGCCAAGGCTGAGGACTACTAGATCAAAGACTGAAAGGTACAAGAAAATTGTGGTTAAGTCTACTATTTACTGTTTAGTGAATGCTAGTAGTACTGTTAATAATGGTTCACCATATGTTTCTGAGATTGATGAACAAGATCAAGAAGAAGTAGCCAAGTCTTTGATGATGTTGTCTAGGGATTCATGGAATTTGAATGGTGGTGTTAATTCAGTTGTTGAGTCTTCTGATAACAATTCTGTTTTGGAGACTAAATCATCCTCTACTGACATGAAATTTGCTAGAAAAGATAGGGTTAAATCTGTTTATAATCTAGACGAAACACCGGGAACTAAGAAAAGGGAAGAAAATGAGTCGGAGGACTCTGATTCTGGATACTTTTTAAGTGAAAATACTATAGTTGAATCGGATGTATCTGTCGATGGATTCAATAGAAATGGCAATAGCAAATGGGGAAAGGATTTAACCGAGGAATGTGAATTTAATGATTACTGGTTAACTTCATATGCGGATAAATGTGAGCCAAGAAAGAGGACTAAGGATAGTTCTTATCATCCAGAATTAGGGAATAAGTCGTTTAAGAAGATAAAGCTCGGTCCAAGAAGTCCCCGAGGATCCAAAAATATTCAAAAGAAGAAGTACGAATGCTTGAACTGCAAGAAGACTTTTAGCTCTTATCAGGGTCTTGGTGGACATAGACCGTGTCATAGAAAGACTAATGAGTATCTTGAGTCAATGAATGGAACTGGTGAAAGTAGCCTTGACGATGACAAGCATAGAGAGACATTTAGCAGTAGAAAACCGGCTTCTGCTAAGATTAAGCCTAAGAAATCCAAAGGGCATGAATGCCCGTTTTGTGACCGGGTTTTCAAGTCTGGTCAAGCTTTGGGTGGCCACAAAAGGTCTCATTTTCTTGTTGGTAATGAGCAGAACATGAATCGATCTTCAGCAGCCAAGATAGATGATTTACTTGATCTTAATCTTCCTGCTCCCATTGATGATCAGGATGATGACGAGTGCACGCACCTTGTGTCTTGGTAGTTGGTGATAAACAAGGTTACAAGAAGGACGATCTTTTGGCAGCGAAAATGCTAGAATATATAGGCAATTTGGAAAGCACAGTTACTTCATTTTTTGATATCATAGAGGTAGTAGTTTCATACTTGCTAATCAGTTGAAAGAACCTCACATTTCTGTCTGATTTTTGGCATATCCCAAGTATGTGCTACATTTTTTGCTGGTTAAGAATATTCATTTCTCTAGCTTTGAGACATTCAAATTATATCCATGTCTTTTCTTGGCTCTATTATTCGTCATCTTATTCTAATGCCTTGTGATTTCTTTGGTTTTGCCATATGTAGAAGCTAATCTCTATTGTGTACTTCTCTAAGCTTTCTTGCTAGTGCTTTAATCTTAATCTGTGTAGTGTTATTGTTTTTAGTTTGATGTGGAAACAAGTAATAATAATACTAAAAGATTTCGATTAGTCTAAAGATTGGTTCTTCTTTGAAGTGGCTTTATGCCTGATTCAGGGGAAAATTGGCTCATGGAAATGATCACAGAATTTTCCTTAGATTTGCTATTGGTTTTCATGACAACTTAGTTTAATATGGTTCCTTTTAGTTGCAATCTAACTGTTATTTCCTCATAAAAATTGCGACATGTCCACTAGAAATACACTAGCTGACCAATGGCTGATTCAGAATTTAGACGTTGTAGATTCTAAGTTGAGAGATTGAATTCTGAAATGTATCTATACTAGTTTTTCACACACACAATTCAACCTGAAGCACGGGGTTCTTCTGAACTCGTGAACCAATTGTTGGATCCACCACTATAATTGACCCAGGGAGTGAAAAGAGAAAGCTAAGGACTTGGCGATGAAGCTAAATTTTTCATTGTGAGGCAGTTTTGTGTTAAGGACTAAACTTCTTGGTACTTCTAGTCTATTGGTGAATGGTTTTCTTGCAATCTAATAGAAGTTACCAACAAGAGTAAAATGTGGGAAAACACAAAGCTTATTGTGTCCCCTTCAAGTTTGGAGAAAGGAATGATTAAATTCAGTAGTTATATTTAATTATCTACTATTTCACCTCGTGTATTAGGATGACAATGTGTGAAAAGGCCTTTTAATAAATATTTAATAAATTGCTTAATACAACTACATGATTTAGAGAAAAGCTACTGGGTTCACGTGAAATCTAGTACATTAAGGCTAGATCAGCCTCTGGCCTCCTAAACAATTCAAGTGTTTGAAGTGCTAAGTCATGGTTAACTTTCTGATAAACAAATTACTTTTGTTGTGTAATGTCTTAATTTTTGGAACATCCCGTTACTATTCAAGTTATGCAACAATAATAACGTACTCAGTGTAGTCACACAAGTGGGGTCTGGGGAGGGTATAGTGTACGCAGACCTTACCCCTGCCTTGGGAGTTAGAGAGGTTGTTTCCGAATGACCCTCGGCTCAAGAGAAAGCACAATAAAGGATATCTAGACAAAATTGACTATTCAAGTTATGCATAGTCTATAAGTAACAACTTATGTCGCTAGATTATGATACGTCACTCGTCAAGTCAGCGGACATAACTAGATATGTGCTCATTCTAATTTTTGTGTGTGTGAGGGGGGTAGATACTGGTTGAGAAAGTTTTAAGGAACAATAAAGTAGGATATGCAGGTAAACATACACTTTGAAAGCCAATTCTAACGACTTTGGCACAATAGAATGCACAATTAGTGCCTGTCCACAAAAATTTACTGCAATTTTAATAAAAATACGCACACACATATTCCTATGTATGGGTTATCTGCCGTGGCGTAGTTAGGAGTTTCGCAAAGGTATTCAATATTTAAATATGTTAAACAAGATATATACTCGTGATATACACTTGGTATACATAATGTATATCACGGGTATATTAAGTTGAAACCCGTCTCGGATTGGCCCATCACGGGCAGTAGATATTGGCCCATCACGGGCAGTAGATATTGGCCCATCACGGGCAGTATATTATGGGTGTATGTTGTTGTAATATTGTAGTGTAAAGGTTACCTTAATTAGTCTTGTATACTTACCATAATTGTATAGTTAGAATCCAAGTAGAATAAGGTTTTAGGAATAGAATAGGAATATGATTCTCCTATTATGGAAATATGTAACTTGTATATATAGTCTTTCAATTAATGAAAATAATCAAGGTATTATTTCTTTTATGGTATCAAAAGTCTAGGTCAAACAAAATTTCTCTCAAATTCTTGTTGCTATTCTCGGCCAAGACCAAACCCTCCTCCTCGGGTTTGCCATTTGTTCTTTCGCTCTCTGAATCTCTCTTCCAAATCCCTCTATCACATATTGTTCTTTCGTTATGTCTACGTCAAAGAACACGTTTCACCCTGCCCTTGTTGTGTCTAACATCAAGAATCATATCCCTCTAATTCTTGAAATAGAAAACGTCCAATACGCGACGTGGGCCGAGTTGTTCAAAATTCACGCTCGTTCACATCAAGTCATCCATCACATAATCCCCGCGGCTCCTGATGATACGGAGGTGCCTAAACGCGAGGATGATCCTACGTTATGGACAACACTTGATGCCACAGTCCTTCAGTGGATTTATTCTACTATCTCTACCAACATATTGCAGACGATTATTGAGCCAGACGCTACGGCGATGGCTGCATAGGATAGACTGCGTGACATATTCCAGGATAATTAAAATTCCAGAGCTGTTACCCTTGAACAGGATTTTTCCCACGTCAACATGGAAAATTTCCCGAACGTTTCAGCATATTGCAAAAGGTTGAAGGAATTGGCAGACCAACTCCACAACGTTGGTGCGCCAGTTAGTGAAGATCGTCTTATTTTACAGATGGTTGTTGGCCTATCTGAGGCCTATAGTGGTGTTGGAACTCTCATTCGTCAAAGTAATCATCTTCCAAGGTTCTATCAAGCCCGATCCATGCTTACCTTGGAAGAAGCCGATTTGGCTAAAAAGGCGGCTACTAATGTTAGTCCCGTGGTCATGATGACTTCCTCCACTAGTCCTCAAAATTTTGGTGACAATTCGAACCAAAACCGATCTCACGGGGGCAATAGAAATGGCCGGAAAAATAATGAAAAAAATCACGGGGGCAAACGCGGCTGCTCCGGCAGCAGTCGCGGTGGCCAAAACAGTGGCAATGGACCCCATCCCGATTACAGTGGGCCACCGACCCACTGGTCTCAGCTTTGGGCCTCTGGGCCGTGGGCTTGGACTAGTGGACAGTGGCCTGACGGCCTACCACCACAACAATTTCCAGTATCTGGCCAGTGGGCTTCCCAGCAGCCTCAACGACCCACTGCCCACTGGCCCAGTAATTCCAGTTCCAGCAGTTACGGCCCAGGACAACCCAGTTCTGGAATTCTTGGGCCCCGACCTCCGCAAGCTCACCACGCAGCAGGCCCCACTCAGACCGATATCGAGGCCGCGATGCACACACTGGGTTTGACTCAACCGGACCTGAATTGGCATATGGACACCGGTGCCACTACCCACATGACATCCGATTCGGGTACTCTCTCGTCTTATTCTAACTTGAGCAACCCTCGCGGTATAATTGTTGGTAATGGTAATTCTGTTCCATTTCGTGGTTATGGTCATAAAACATTGTCTCCCTCTCATCCACCTCTTATCTTGAAAAATACCCTACACGCCCCCAAATTGATTAAAAATTTAGTCTTTGTCTGTAAATTCACTACTGACAATTCCGTTTCTATTGAATTTGATCCATTTGGTTTCTCTGTGAAGGATTTCAAGACGGGGAGTCCTCTCATGAGGTGTGATAGTAGGGGAGATCTTTATCCTATTACACCCAGTTCCGGTCTATCGAGTCCAACCCTGCCATCCGCATTTGCAGTCATTTCTTCTTCCTTGTGGCATGCTCGTCTTGGTGATTCGGGATCATCTATTTTATCGTCATTAGATAAAAATAGTTTTATTTCATGTAAGGGTACAAATAGTACTCCAATTTGTCAGTCTTGTTCTCTAGGAAAAATTGTTAAGTTGTCATCTGTAGACTCAAAATCTCATACTCTAATGCCATTTGATATTATTCATAGCGACTTGTGGACATCTCCTGTTCTTAGTTCTTTGGGTCATCGGTATTATGTTCTATTTTTGGATGATTACTCTAAGTTTTTATGGACGTTTCCGATAGCGAAAAAAATCTCAAGTTTTTTCCATCTTCTTAAAATTTAGAGCATTCATTAGAACCCAATTCGGCCGCGAAATTAAAAATATTCAATGTGATAATGACAAAGAATATGACAATGGGGTGTTTCGGAAATTCTGTGCTAATAATGGGATCAATTTTCATTTTTCAATTTAACAACAAAGTCAAACGGACCAAACGGAACTTGTGCCGTTTAGAAGATTTTGTTGTGTCAAGAATGTTCAATTTTAATATATATTCATATAAAGTAATATTTAAATATTATAATTTTACAGCGAAAGAGGTTAAATGGTGAGGGTCTTTCCTTATCTTAGCCGAGCCTTATGTCCCTTCAATATTCCTATTCATCTTTGCCTTGTCTTGGAGTTTGTCAGACCACCGGTCCACTAGTGGAGCTCCACCACTGGTTATACGACACTATGAGGGAATAGATTAAAATCCAAATTAAAGTAGGTGTTGATTCTAACTTGGCAAGTTGAAGAATGCACTTAATAATGACTTCCTCTTTTTTAAGAACTTGTTTAATCCTGAATTTAGTGAAATTAGATTAACTTTGACACAGAGTAAATTCCAATTTACAAAGTTATCCAAATACAATTTATGAAATCTTCTTTATCTGTATTTACATTCAAAGGTGTCACAGCCATAATCCCACGAGTCAAAATTCAACCAACGTATAATGCCACGAGTTTGACTTCCGGGGTTGTACGGGTAAAATTTAAGGACAATAACGTCTATGTCCCCTCAAACAAAATTAATTAGCTGCTCATACCCCCATTATTTTTATACCCTCAGGAAAAAATTGAAACTATTTATCTGAGATGTCCTCCCTCATATCCCAATTATAATACCAACATGGTATAAAATATATTGGGATGGTATCATAAAAGATTGTTTCAGTTCTTCTCTTAGTCTTCATGATACCATCATGGTATATAAATATACTGAGATGACATTTGTGAATTTTCGGACATATACCAAATTTTTAATTAAGTGACGGCGTGAAGGACATTTTTAGGACTAGAGGTGGATGTGAGGGGAACAAATTTGTGTGACTATAACCAAGAATTGAAATTGAATTGCCATCACCAACAATTATGTCATGATTATTGCTCAAATTGAAATAAGATGAGAGATTACCTTAAGGGGACGTCATATGAGAAGTGGCTCCGGTGTCCATATACCAATTTGCGTCCGGAGGATTTAATCCAAGTGTATACATCGCAGCCTCAATATATGTAGGTGTCAGATTGGAAACTGGGCCCGCGGCAGTGAAGGCCGAGGTCCAAGCAGGCCAGCCTGCTGCCAAGGCCCTAGCAGGCCAGCCTGCTGCCAAGGCCCAACCGACTACTTGGGTTGATACTGCTAGAACTGCAAATTGGGCCTCTGGCTGGCCCAATTCCCTGGAATGCCTGGGTAACTAGAAAAGGCCATGTTGGGCCACTAGCCCAGCAACCCCACAGCCATTGTGTAGCGGTGGCCCAAGGCTACGACCAGTGGTGCTGCGGCCCAGCTGGCCCACTCCCGCCACGTCCCCCACTGCTCCGACCATCGCCACTGCCGCGACCGCCGCCACTGTCGCGACTGCCGCCGCGATTCTTCCCACCATTTTTTCGATTTTGACCCTTTTTGCCACCACTATTGTTACAGTATTGGCTAGAATTGACCGAGAATGAGTGAGGGTCATCGGACATAGCCATCATCATGACAGAATTAGCTCCGGTAACCGCCTTTTTAGCCAAGTCGGCCTCTTCTAATGTGAGCATGGAACGGGTCTGGTAAAATGGTGGAAGAGGATTACTTTGATGAAGAAGTGTCCCCACGCCATTATAAGCCTCGGATAGGCCTGCATCCATCTGAAGAACGAGACAATCATTAGTGACGGGCGCACCAACGTTCTTGAGTTAATCCGCCAATTCCTTCTCCTTGCCTGCTTCCGCGGGGATGATGTGATGAAGGACTTGATGCGAGCGTGCGTGAACTTTAAATAATTCCGCCCATGTCGCGTATTGAACGTTTTCCATCTCAAGAACGATAGGGATGTGGTTCTTGATGTTGGACATAGTAAGGGCAGAATGAAATGTGTTCTTTGAAGTAGACAATATGAAAGAACTAGAGGAGAATGAAGGATTTAGAAGAAAAAAAAACTCTGGCCGGCGGCCTGACGGTTGCCGAGAATGAAGAGGGCATCGGAAGGTTTTGGGAGAAGATATTTTTGCCCTAGACTTCTGATACTATGAAAGAAATAATCTCTTGATTATTTTCATTAATGAAGAGGTGTACAATCTCTAAATATGAAAAATCATATTCCTACTATAATACTAATATCCTAATTACTCTTGTACAAGACTTCTACAAAATATGGTAAGTAACCTAAATATACACAAATATATACACACACGGTTTCACAAATATACACACACAATTTCTATCAGGCATATCATGATGATCATGTACGTTTATTAAAAAATAGACACATTTTTCTAAAAAAAAAACCTATTATACCATTGTCTTATGTACATATATTGTGATGATATCATGGAGGGATGCTTCAGTCCTTCAATGAGACACTTCTCAGGACCATGATACCATCGTGGTATATAAATATACTGAGATTGTATCATGGAGGATTGCTTCAGTCCTTCTCTTAGTCTTCTCTGATACCATTATGATATATAAATATAATGTGATGATATCACGAAGAAATAGGTTTGGACGAAGGGTATGTCGGGTAAATAGTTTTGGGCGAGGGGTACGACCAATAATTAGTTTAGAAGGGGCATGGGGCGGATAATTAGTTTGTTTTTAGGGGATATTTCAGTCAGTTCCCTAAAATTTACAAATGACTACTTTTCAACTCCTATCTCTAAAAAATAATTATTTTTATGGAAATTTTAACGACATGATAAAGAAATTGTCAGTGAACGTTATTTTATCTTGCTCTAGTGCCCAATGAGTCTTCCCTTTTCTCTTTACAACTACTATTTAACAAAAGAAATTCAAAAAACTTGAAATTCAAGGTTTTACATTGAATGAGTTAAATAAAACTTCAAAAATAGACGTGATTATACAATAAATAGATAAATAATGTATGTGTAGATGATTTTTTTCTTTTCGAAAGCATGCTAGTGCCCAATGAGTCTTCCCTTTTGTCTTTGCAACTACTATATAACAAAAGAAATTCAAAAAGCTTGAAATTCAAGATTTCACATTGAATGAGTTAAATATGACTTCAAAAATAGACGTGATTGATATAATAAGTAGATAAGTAATGTCTGTGTAAATGGTTTTTTTCCTTTTAGAAAGTATGAACACATAATCACGATTAGAGTACTACTTAGTACTTTGTTTTTTTTTAAGGTAATGAAGTAATGAACAAAAGAGCCTAAAAAAGAGTGGTGCGGTCTGCATCTGTTCCATCAGACACTTTCTTCTGCAAAATAAGTTGGGCTGTTGTACCAAACCAAAAGAGAGAAGGGGCCCCACTAAATTCTTTTATATGATGGATCAGCTAATGGCCCAATGCAAGTACTCACACAAGTTTGTCTCTCAAAGTAATAGGAGGACGAGCATTGATAGGAAGGGATGGATTGGAAACCTCTAGGTGGCTTTATATACTCCAAGAATTTGTAGGGCATGCAAAACCTTTAAAAATTAGGGACATTTACACAAATAGTCGGCCGAATATGTATATTCTTATATTTGGTACTCCATAATATACCTATTAACAATATATATGACACCGTCCTATTGCGCTTTTCATTTATATCTTGCTATTTTGCTATTTTTTTTTGTGTTTGCGTCGAACTCCTTTTCATTTATTTTCCGTTTCTTTACTTTCCTTCCTTTCTTTTCTTTTATTTTGATCTTTTGAACCGAGGATCTTTCGCAAAAATCCTTTCTACCCAACAAAGGTAGATGTAAGGTTTGAGTACATCTTAACCTCCCCATACCCCACTTGTGAGATTACATTTGGTATGTTGTTGTTGTTTGTATATGAAACCGTCACAGTATAATATACTGCCATAGATTAAAGATATATTTACAGAAAAAACAAAATTGTCCAGCATAAAAATAAAATATTGAATAGAAAATACATGAAATTTCCCATGGTGGCTACCTCATTTAAGAGGAGAGGATCTTTAGATATTCTTCTTTTCAGAATCTATGAAATATTTGGGTAAATTTTTGTTTATGGAATGAGTGAAAAGATTATGAAAGACAGGGAAAATAGGAAATATACTAATAAGTGTAGTGTAATGATAGAAATGGATCCCTTAATTAATAGGGTGGGTTAGATTCGGGTATGCTTTGGAACAATAAAAACAAATTGAAAATAAATTAACTCGAATGCCAATTCAGTTTCCGAATGTCGGCGATAATGTCGTCCGACACCAGTGATAACACTTTAGTAAAAACAGAAAACTTTAAAGAGCAATGCAACGGAAATTTAAAGAAAACAAAAGTTTAAAATTTACATAGGTTATATATATTATATAACTTATGACGGTCAATGACCAAAAATATTGTATATATTTATTATATACAAAAGTTACAAATTCATTTCTTTACAATTTTACAAGATGAAACGGAAACGAATTAAACGTTGAAGTCGCAGATGACTTCTGCCTGAAAAATCTACCTAAATAGACATAGACAACTTCTCATTACAATTTCTCAATACAAAGCTAATCTAGAATCTAAACTGCAATTGTAATGTTGGACAGAATGTTGTCGACACGCTTAGGCAACACTTGTGATCCAGATTTCTGAGATGAATTCTCGAGAGCTCTCTTGATATTTTTGCAATATGTTTCTGGATGTCGATTCAATGCAGTAGCCTCTCTATTTATAGTAGAGAGTCTTCCTTGAACAACTCATCGATCCGTTGTGAAGGTTGAGGGAAAGGTGGGATGCTGGTGTGTTTATTGGAGAAGATCATGGAGCAAAATCCTCTAACTTCTTGGTCTTGTTACTCACGCATAGCAACAACCTTGACTTGTTCTTTTCACGTTTTTCATCAGCTCTTATTTACCTTGCCAAGTCAATTTTACTTCATAGTAATATTTCCACAAATATAACTTCATTCCGTGAAGTAAGACAAAACTGTTTTTTCAGAAGATGTTTGTCCGAATGTTGTGACATTTGTTCCAACATTGTATACATTCAAATCAGTCCTTAAAAAGATATGTTGGTTAAAATGTCACAACACCAAATCAAACATTAACAATCTCCCCCTTTTTGCCTTTCTTCACAAAACCCATTACAACCTGTGCAAACGACTTAAGGCAACGTGATAGATGTTGTCCAACATCTATGAAAACAATTATGCTCCCCCTTAACCTATGATGGTATACAATCAAAACATGTGCATACTAGTGTATACCAAGTTATAGGATTAGTAGACGATATTAGCACATACATAGATAATCCAATATACAAGTACAAAGAAATACCCAAATGTCAGTTTAAACCATTGTCATAGAAAACATCCTCAACACTTAATCAAACAGTTCATAATTCAGTCAATAAAAACATTGTTCAGCATATCAGATAGCAAATCATCCTGTCCCCCATAGCTTATTATACAACAGTAGTAGCTTTCAGCCGTTTTCTACTTTTGCATAACATATTCTACTTCAGCCCTGAGTCTCAGTCTCTTCAGCAGCACTTTCATCCCAACATCTTCTTCTCTCTGCACAACAACAACAACAACTTCATCAGCAGCAACAACAATAACTTCTTTAGCAACAGCATCATTGTCTTCAGAACTTTCAGCCCTTTGCTCCCCCTATATAAAATTATCTCCCCTCTTTTGGGAAGAAAGCAAAAGCAAGAACTTGTCTCTTGCCTGAAACAATGCATCTCTGGTAGCATCAAACTCTGATATTTGTTGGTTGAGTTTGACTACTTGACCAACTAACCAGTCTGTTGTCAGATGTGATTGTCTAGAACCAGTGTTGTCTTGAATGTGTGTAACATTCCTGACAACATTCTCACTTTCTACTTCTTTTTTCCAAGGAAGGTCAATGACTCTATCTTTGCTTTTTAAAATCGCTTTGTTCACTGAATAAACCTCAGGAGCTTCCCCTATTATATCATCTTTCTTAGTCTCAAAGCCTTGGATAGTTAAGATTTGGTAGATATGAGAGGGAAATGGAAGGATTAAAGTCGACTCTTTTTCTGCCAGATTGACCACTTGATAAAATATAATTCTTCCTAAGTAAACTTTTAATCTTTTTCCAATTTTGAACAGAAGTGAGGCTTGATCAGTTGTCACAACTGACTCATTCAATGAAGGGAGCTAATTGTGGATGACAATTTTATGAAGGGTGGAGAATAAAGCAGTTAGCTTTGAAGCAGGGCATCCAGGAATCCACTTTTTCATTATACCTCCAGTGAGGTATTCAATCATCTCATTCTTATTCTCTGTTGCACTTTCTGCAGTGCCACTTCTTTCTTCAAGTCAATTCCCAAACATTGATTTATAATTGAGGGTGTAAACTGATAAATTTTGTTATAGAGGTATACCTTCCCAAATTTCTTTGAGGAGGCATCTTTTTATAACAGAATTCAAATTAGCATAAAACAACCTAATTACTTCATCAATGAATGGTTCTTTTTCAATAACAGATTTGGGAAGCTTTCTATCATTGAGGAATTCTACCAAACCGTATTATGGACATGAGGCTATATCTAATAGTTTTTCAGAACTGATAATCATATTCTTGTACCAATCCCATTTATCATATTTATCTTTGGAATAGAATTTTTCTGAGAAAGCATTTACCTCAATGTCAGAATCAGATTCAGTTTGTTGGAAGAAGATGTTGTTGGTGTCTCTTCTGAAGTTTGCTGAAATGTTGCTTGAGATGTTGTGGCTTCGTCGGCAATATTTGGAGCAGCATTTGATTTAGCATGTCTGGGAATTCCTTTTGGACAGAATATCGTCAGTGGAGTATCATCGGGAATTTCCTCGTCTTGAGACACATTCTGAGGTACAGAGGCAGTAAGATCTTCTTCACTTTCTTCAGAGGATAGTTCAAAGTCCATGTCATCAGTGTCGCTACTTGGGCAAGCAGGTATAAATGTGTCAAACCTGGACTTTTTGGTGCTCGACTCCAGTTGGACTGTTCTCTCAAACACTCTACTTGATCTACGAGTAGGGAAGGAGGACGAACTTGCTCGTTTACCTAGGGACAAATAATCAGATGTCGCATCAACATCTATGGGATTATTGTCATCTCCAGGGTAGCTGATATCGAGAGGTTCCTCATCACCTCTAAGGACTATAGTTGTACACTTGTTTTTAGGCAGATGTGAAGAAGAAAATATGGTCGGTTGTTGAGGAGGGCTTGTACTTATAGGGGTGTTGTTGGGTGTGTTGGTAGACATATGTGTTGACATTGGGGAAGTTTCCATTGGTGAGTTTTGAGGAGAGGTTTTTGAGGTTTTAGGGTTTGAGCAAGAAGAAGGTGTTTGAAATGGAGAGGATTCCATTGGGTAGGTGATGTTAAACCCGATTGGTGATGTGATTTTTTTTTATAGTTTTAGGAAAAATCAAGAATGGTAAAAAGAGACAAATGAGATGAATATTTATACACTTGGAAAACCTTTCATAGTAATAAAAACTCCTTAGTTTTAGGTGTTTGATATTTATTTGATAACTTACACCTAAAATTTTGGGATAAAACAACAAAACATCATAATATGAATTTAATCCTATCCTTTTAAAGTCTGAACTCCAATTAAAACATGGCACAAAAATAGGGAGAAGAAATCTGATTTTTCTGAAATTAGTTAAGATCAATTATTCCAACAGATATCGCGTTCTGAAAATGTCAACAGCAATGTTGGCAACATTTTGGATGACACAAGTATTTGATCACACAAGAACTTTTTCGTTTTGGCAACAAATCAAGACACGCTTTATACGTATTTTATGAGTTTGATCACTGAAATATTTTTCCATCGTGTCCTTGATCTAATCATAAAACACATACAAAAAAGTTTTTTGTGTCAAAAATAAGAATACTTATTTGATATTCTCAATATTTCTTTTGAAGCACTAGATACTCCTATAGAATAAGAACGTTATCTTTTCAAGGGCTTTGCCCATTTTGCACAGTTGCCAAATATTTGCAAAGGCTTTGCCTTATTTTGATACTCCATTTTTATGATATATAATATCATCGCAGAGAACGGTATCTCATTGTAAACACATTCTTATTGATGGATTATGCTTGTGTGATCAAAGAGTTATGCACCATACAACAATAATAATCAGTCAGTGATATACCATAGGTAAATGTCACCCAAAATGTTAGAGAACGTTTCAGCTGACATTCACCAAAAATGCCTTTTTAAGAGATTACAAAGACCAAGAGATTTCTTCAAACTAAAAAATCTCTCATGGTCTAAAGCTTTTGTAAAAATATCAGCTAGTTGATGAATAATGTCAACATGTTCAATTTTGACTAGCTTTTTTTCAACTAAATCTCTTAAAAAGTGATGCCTAATATCAATATGTTTTGTACTCGAGTGTTGAACTAGATTTTTGGAAATATTTATAGCACTCAGATTATCACAATACAAAACTAAGGTGTTGCTAGTAAACTCATAGTCGTCTAACATGTGTCGTAGCCATATTAATTGAGAGCAACAACTTCTAGCTGCTACATATTCAGATTCAGCAGTTGAAAGTGAAACACATTTTTGTTTACGACTATACCATGAAACAAAGTTATTGTCAAGATAAAAACATTCTCCACTTGTACTCTTCCTATAATCCACATCTCCAGCCCAATCCGAGTCACTATACCCTATTAAATTAGGATTAGTGTCTTTGAAATACCAAATTCCCAACTCACTTGTGCCGACAACATATCTAATGATACGTTTTACGACATTTAAGTGGAAAATTTTGGGACAGGCTTGGAATCGAGCACATACACAAATACTAAATATAATATCTGGCGACTTGTAGTAAGATATAGAAGGCTACCTATCATATATCAATACAAGGTTGGGTCAACGTTTTCACCAACATTATCCTTATATACCTTCTACGAAGATCCCATTGGCGTTTTCATTTGTTTAGCATTTTCCAACCCAAATCTCTTAACTAGATTCATGACATATTTGCTATGGGAGATGAAGATTCCATCTTCACTTTGCTTAATCTACAAGCCTAAGAAAAAAGTTAGTTCCCCAATTATGCTCATCTCAAATGTTGATGACATATCTTCAACAAATGACTTTAGATAAGACTGTGAGGTCGAACCAAAGACTATGTCATCTACATAGATTTGAGCAATAATAATATCTACACCGTGATGTTTAATGAATAAAGTACGATCAACTTTATCACGGTTAAAATCATATTCAAGAAGGAAGTTAGTTAGACGATCATACTATGCCCGAGGGGCTTGCTTCAATCCATACAGTGCCTTTTTGAGCATGTAAACATAGTGTGGATAGAGAGGATCTTCAAATCCTTTTGGTTATTCAACATAGACTTCCTTAACAAGATAACCATTTAAGAAAGTACCTTTTACATCTATATGATGTAGTGTGATTTTTAGACAACATGCAATTGTAAGTAGAAGTCTAATTGACTCAATTCTAGCTACAGGTGCGAAGGTTTCGTCATAATCGATTCCTTCAACCTGAGTATAGCCTTGAGCAACTAGACGAGCTTTGTTTCTAACAATAGTTCCCGATTTGTCAGACTTATTTTTATAAATCCACTTGGTTCTAATTATATTTGTATTATATGGACGTGGAACTAAGTCACAGACTTCATTTTGAGAGAATTGTTCAAGCTCTTCTTGCATTGCTTGAATCCAAAAGTTATCATTAAGTGCTTCTGAAACATTCTTAGGTTCTAAAGTAGATATAAAACAAGAGCGACTAACCTCTTGGTATATGGTAGACATACACACATACCTTACCATGTCTCTGTAATTGAGTGGTTATTTCCCTCTTGTTCTAATTCCCTAAAAAAACTCCTATCACTTGGCCCGTTGGATAATTCTTCCTAATCCTCGATGAGGAGTCCCTTCGAACTTGATCAAGAGATTCGACATTTGACTCCTCATCCATGACCTCTGTTTCAGGTTCAGATGTTGCTTCAGGTGTGTAAACATTTGGGGCAACATTTGATTCTTCTGCAATATGCCTATTTTCCATTGAAACTATAACGTTATTTTCAGTTGTATCTCCTGTAAAATCAGAAAGATCATCAAAAATAACATTTACAGACTCTTGTATAGTTTTGGATCTCAGATTGTATACTCGATAAGCATGACTACTTTGTGAATAACCAACAAAAATTCTTTCGTCGCTTTTAGAGTCAAACTTTGCCAAATGATCTCTATCATTTAAAATGTAACAAATACACCCAAAAATATAAAGTAACGCAAATTAGGTTTCTTTCCATTTATAATCTCATAGAGTGTCATCTTTGTTCCAAGCCTTAAATAGACTCTATTAGCGATGTGATTTGCAATATTCAAGGCTTCCACCCATAAATGTTTTGACAAATATTTAGAACTAAGCATCACTCTAGCCATTTCTTGCAATGTTCTATTCTTCCTTTCTGCTACCCAATTCTATTGAGAAGTTTTGGGAGCAGAAAACTCATGAAAAATTCCCTTTCTCACAAATTTTGTGAATGAATTATTTTCAATTTTTTTTCCATGGTCGGATCTGATCCGAAAAATAGGAGAATGAAACATATTCCTTATTCTAGAGTGCAAGATTTTAAACATGTCAAAAGTTTATGATTTTTCTTTCAAGAAATATATCCATGAATATCTAGAAAAAGCATCTACAATCACATAGGAATACCTCATGCCTCCTAAACTGTCTACCACAATTGGACCCATAAGATCCATGTGCAATAATTGAAAACAGTGAGACGTACCTGAATGTTGTCAGTCATAATGAACAACATTATGGGAAACACGGGTTTGCTTACCTCTCATACAATCTTCACAGACTGTTTTACCTTTAGGACTCAGTTTGGAAATGCCTCTTACTGCTTCATATGAGATCAATCTTTCTAAATTACGATAGTTGACATGCCCCAAGTTTTGATGCCACATTGTTGTGTCATCGATCCTAACATTATTGCATGTTTCTTGTCTTGCAACAAGATAGCAATCGTCACCTATCCTTGTACCTGTCATGACACATAAGTTAGCTTCATTCGTAACTTTACAGACATTCTTATTAAACTTTACCTCAAGATTTTCATCACACAGTTGACTTACACTAATCAAATTTGCCCTTAACATGTAAGACATTTCTTAATGCTGGAAATCCAGGAACATTCAAGATCCCTTTTTCAATTATTTTACTTGCCACCTCCATAAGTTACGTTACCTCCATTGAATGACTTATAGTTATTTAGAAACTCATTTGTACCTGTCATGTGGCGAGAACATCTACTATCAAAGTACCAAGAACCTGAAATATTAGTTCTTAATGCAGTTATAGCAACATTACATGTTACATCCTTTTTAGGAACCCAAACTCTTTTAAAATATTTTTTACCTTTCGGCTCAGAAATGTTGCTTCGAATGTTATCCGAAATATTGGATAGCCTTTTAGGCAACATTTTTCTCACAGAACCTTGAAGTTTGAAACAATATGGTTTTAAATGTCCAGGGGAGTTACAGTGATGACATACAAACTTCATATTCTTTGACATATATGAGAACCTATTATTTATTGCTTTGTCCTTTACAAAGCAAATCTTCTCATTTTTATCAAAGAGATTTGAGCATATGGTTTTGAGAGAGTTTTTATACCCAATTCCTGTATGTGATGGTTTACTAAAGTTGAGTATTTCATCCAATTTTGAAGTTCCCGTGTTGAGCTTACGGAAGGTTGCTTCGGCTAAATCCAGTTTTGCACAGATCTTACCAACTTTAATGTCCTTTTTAGTAAGCGCAACCTCTAGTCGGGTTATTGTGCCTTTTAGATCTACATTCTCACGAGTTAAAGATTTTACAATTGTGTCAAGATGCTTGGATTCTATGATTAAGTCTTTACATAGATTTTGCAATTCCTTAATTATATCATCTTTGAAATCACTTTGATTCTCACAATCAGTCTCACTAGTAGAAATAAAACCACTAAAGCAATTAACATCAGAATAGTTAAATAATTCGTACCTCTCGGATGTTGCTGGGGATGTAGATGTCGTTGTTGATGTTGAGGCAAATGTTGTAACATTTGAGACAACACTGTCAGTGACATTTACATTGTCCGATAAAGACTGTTCGAAAACAGTAGCCATCATTGTTTGTGTTTCGACTTCTTGATCTCCTTCATCTTCTCATTCATCGTCACTCAGAGAAACCCATAGACTCTTACCAAATTTTCTCAGAGTATTTGCACATTCATTAGCATAATGACCTCAGCCAGAGCATGCATGACATTGCACGGATTCAAGTTGTTTGGGATCAAATTTGGAATGATCTGAGTTGGTTCTCTTCAACTGATTTCCTCTTTGAACAATTGGAAGGGATTTGGTGGACTTTTGATAGAAGCCTTGGTTTTGTTGTTCTTTGGATTTGAACTTATTTCTGTCATTGTTGAACTTTCTCACCATCGAATTAAATTTTCGAGTGAGGAGGGCAACATTTGCACCGTCACCAACTTCTTCAAGGTTCTCATCCTCTTCTTCGATTTGATTGTCCAAGGATTGGGCTTGAAGTGCTACGTTATTGTTCTTGTACAATTCCCTTTGATTCTTAATGTTCATCTCATAGGTTTTGAGAATGCTCATTAAGGTATGAAGGTCCATTGTAGCAAGATTGTGAGCTTCTTCAATCGCACAGATCTTTATATGGAACTTTTCAAGAAGTGAACGGAGCACCTTTTACATAAGTTGAGTGTTGGTTAAAGGAGCACCAAACACTTGACATTTATTAGAGATGTCAATCAACTTTTCAAAATAAGATTTGATGTCCTCTGTTTCTTTCATCCTTAAATGTTCATATCTACTCATGAGCATGCGTAGCTTTGTCCGACGAACAGTTGAGCTACCTTCACAATGAGTTTGTAAAGTATCACATGTGTCTTTAGCCGTAGAGCAGTTTTGTATGAGTTTGAACATGTAAAGATCAACCCATCCAAAAATTGCATTTAAGGCTTTCTCGTTGAAGCTTGCATTATTGGTTTCTTCCGCAGTCCATTCGGATTCAGGTTTAACAAGAATGTATCCTTCCTCATCCGGTGGTAACATAGGAACAACATATCCATTGGTTATAAATCTCCATGCTCTAACATCAATTGATTTGATATGAGAATGTAGGCGGATCTTCCAATAGGCATAGTTTGAACCATCTAAAATGGGAAGCCTACCAATCGTTGGATTTTCTGGATCCATAGCTTTAAATAACAAGACCAAGCAATTATTCTGTTAAGTGTTGGCTCTGATACCACTTGTTAGGTCCGGGTATGCTATGGAATAATAAAAACAAACTGGAAATAAACTAGCTCGAATGCCAATTCAGTTTCCTAATGTCGGCGATAATGTCGTCCTGCACCAGTGATAACATTTTAGTAAAAATATAAAACTTTAAAGAGCAATTCAACGGAAATTTAAAGAACACAAAGGTTTAAAATTTACATAGGTTATATAATATATATATATAACCTATGACGGCCAATGACCGAAAGTATTGTATATATTTATTACATACAAAAGTTACAAATTCACTTCTTTACAATTTTACAAGATTAAACAGAAAGGAATTAAATGTTGAAGTCGCAGATGACTTCTGCCTGAAAAATCTACCTAAATAGACATAGGCAACTTCTCATTACAATTGCTCAATACAAAGCTAATGTAGAATCTAAACTGCAATTGTAATGTTGAACATAATGTCGTCGACACGCTCAGACAACACTTGTGACCCAGATTTCTGAGATGAATTCTCAAGAGCTCTCTTGGTATTTTTGCAATCTGTTTCTGGATGTCGACTCACTGCAGTAGCCTCTCTATTTATAGTAGAGAGTCTTCTTGAACAACTCATCGATCCGTTGTGAAGGTTGAGGGAAAGATGGGCTGCTAGTGTGTTTGTTGGAGAAGATATTGGAGCAAAATCCTCAAACTTCTTGGTCTTGTTCCTCACGCATAGCAACAACCTTGACTTGTTCTTTTCACGTTTTTCATCAACTCTTATTTACCTTGCCAAATCATTTTTACTTCATAGTAATATTTCCACAAATATAACTTCATTCCGTGAAGTAAGACAAAACTATTTTTTCAGAAGATGTTGGTCCGAATGTTGTGACATTTGTTCCAACATTGTATACATTCAAATCAGTCCTTAAAAAGATATGTTGGTTAAAATGTCACAACACCAAACTCAACATTAACCGGGTGAGTTACTAATGTTTAACTAGGTTTGCTATTGAATATTTTCCCCAAAATGCTATAACTGTTACCTGTAAAATTTGTTATATTTTGTAATATTTTGAAAGATACTTTATTTTTGTATATAACTCTTATTAACTCATATAGCGGGTGAAAATTTCCAAAGATTAAGTAGTTGATCGTACATCTCCTTGTGATTTATCATAAGAATTTGAAATCTTTCATAGTGAAGACTAGGTAAAAATTTAATCGCAGCATAGAGAGAGACTCAACACCTTCGAGTTTTTGTCTACATCTGATCCAATAATAATTACGTAGTATATTTGGTGCATGCACTGACAATATATACTGAACCTATAACGATCTTCGTCGATAACCACGTATATGTAAGACGAAGGCTTGTTAGTCCACCATACTTAGAGGAAAAAGAACATTAGATGCATAATTTAGTGAAAAATATGACAAGACAAATAAGATGGAGGTAACTTATATACACAAAGAAGTAAAGGAAGTTGTACATAAAAAATGTTTGACGACTTAATGTGGTGTTAAACTTACCGACTTTTGGGGTACGTATGCATAAAAAACATTACAATTATATGTTTTTGAAATGATCATGAGAGCAAGATATTAGTTTGATGGTGAACTTACATTATCCCGAATTATGCATACGTAAAGCAAAGACATAACAACTTTATTAGGTAGCTACTTTTGTTGGCTTATATTTAGAAGTTGCCCTTTTTTGTCAAATTATTGTCAAAGTTTGGATCTTAATGTTGAATTTTAAACTTCAGACTCTAACAATTTTTGAAATACAACCCATAATCTTGTTTTGGAGAAGTGGCCGAACTTCTAAATATAAGACCACGAAAGTACTAATTAATTGTGTAGATCAGCCAAAATATTAGAGACTGAGGGTGCGTTTTGTACTAAAAGAATATTTTTTGAAAAATATTTTAAACTTTTACATGTTTGTTTAGATAAAATATCAGTCGCTCTGTTTTCAAACTCTGATTATTCAGATATATTTCGTGATTTGCTGATAATAGTGCTGAGTGACTGAGACTACTATCTTCAGAAATAATATGACATAAGCTGAAAAGCTGAATATAAAAAAAAAAATATGATAAAGATAATTATGCGTGTATACTTCACGCATCAATCAGTAAAGTGGTGAAATATCTACAGCAGTGTGAAAGCGACATGGTGTCGTAAGCAACAAGGAAAAGGTGAACTAATGTAAAGTTAAAAAAAGGATGGAGGTGGTAAAAGGTAATGTCACCTGACAATAGAGCAACATAGAAATCCACGCAACTGCAACTTGCCGCCCAAGATTTACCCTAACGTACTAATATCTCTCTCTATTACTCTCATGCAAAAAGTAGACTACTATTCATATTAAAATTTTAAAATGAAATTCTAAAACTTATATCTTAAACATGTTATAGTATTTATATGGCTATAAAAAAAATTTAGACTTAGATTCTTACATATGTAGTGTCCATTTATATGTGATATAAGGGGTATTTTCATGTGGAAATGGAGTCTATTAGGGTGGGGGAAAGGTGTGAGTGGGAGGAAAAAATTAATGTGAAATATCTGATACTTGCTTTTTCTAGAAAATATTTTTCAAAAATTTTGATCAATCAAACATGAAAAATCGAAAAACATTTTTTGAAAAATATTTTTCTCTATATCGAAAACACCCTGAGAGTAAAAAAGATGTAAGTTAGTTGATTCTATATAGAAATATATTAGTATTATTTTTTGAAGACATTAATAAGAAAATTGTATCATATAAATTGAAATGAAGTAACTAAAAAATACTGTAAAAAAGACCCCACAAGAAATAAGCTAAAGAATTATTACTACCACAATTACAACGTATAATTACAACATTAATCAGATCAAATGTTACCTCCCCCATCCCCTATCTAACCCCAATCACCAATCCCAGCACCACAAAGTTGACAAAATGAGAGGAAAAAGAAAAAGAGAAAGGGAAACTCTACAATTATAGCTAGCCTTGAATATCTGGAGATGCTATATGCCTATATATCCAAGGGTGCTCCATTAAATCATGGTTCCTACCATGATTAGCAAACATACAAAAGCTATATATATAGCTAACTTCGTAACAGAGGTCCGATATATTCCAGCTAAATTCAAGAACGGCATCCATGCTATATATAAACCTGGAATAGAGAGTTTTTGTAGGACAAATCTGTTAGCCATTTCCATATATTAGCCAATAGATGTGTGTAATTGTAAATATTCATTAGCCAACATGGGTGTGTGCAAAATATGTGGTACAAAGGATGTACAACTTGTTGTATTAACATTTTTATGTATCTTGATAAAAAAAGAAAGAAAGCACCAAGTACTTACATCTACATCACATCATATAAAAAACATAAAAATAAACGAAAAATTGATTGTAATATACGATATGATGAAAGCAGAGACAATCCAATGTGAAATTAATAGATTCAACTGTATTATAGCATTTTCAAGTTTTTTACACGAAGTGGCATATATGTGTGTGAAAAATCATCAAAATGTAAAAATATATTGGACTCTGAACTCATAATTTTAAAGTATACTATGTTTTACTAAATAAAGATTCAACTCATCAAATATTTCCGGTTGACAAAAGAACACACATTTGTCTAGGACCATTTCACATTCGTCTATATTAAACATGGAAGATGCTCTGTCCCCATCCAAAATCTAATATATTCAACTAAGGGTCGTTTGGTTGATAGTTAGGAAGTTAATTATTTATGTATTAAAGTTAGCATAATTAATATTATGTTTGATAGTACTTTTAATTACTATGTATAAAATTCAGCACACCAAATATAATATTTGATTACCAATTTACCCCATAATTAAAATATGTACGGTAAGTTATGAGTCAATTATACAGGGTGGAAGATGAAAAAACTAATAGTATATGAATAACTAAGTTTTGCATAACTACTTATTGTATTATTAATATTTATATAACTCTAATAAGTAACCAAACGAACCTTAGGGCTGCTAGCTATAATATCCTTTCTAATTTACATGCCCAAGAAAAATAGGAAGCAACAAACAAACATGAGAATATTTTGAAGCATATGTAAACTGTATGACCACACGTTAAATCTCAAAGAATATTGCATAATATCTCAATAAAAATTCCAAGCATGATCATGTAGGACCACTAGTCCAAAAAATATGCTTCCGTTTACGCCGACAGGCGTGACTTATTCTATTACTTATGCATGCTTTGCATGAAATGTGTAACATGAAGAAAAGCAAAAACAAAGCAAGATTTGCCTTTGGCATGTTAGCTAAGGCCTAAGGAGCGCCATTGCAACCTTCATTGGTCTGATTCTTAAATGCCTACGGCCAAATTAATGTACGATACCAATCACATATTTGGTTCTCGCCAACCCCACTATCAAAACCTGCACAATATTTTTTGTGGTTATTAAAAAAATGTTATTAAGGGAGAAATTAGATAGGAAGCTAGTCTTTTTTAAAAATAACTGTGATGATCATATCAGTTTGTGGATACCTTGACTAATTTCATACATTACCTGATTCTCTCCGTCCCATTTTATATGAATATCTTTGACTTGACACAAAATTTAAGAAATAAAGAAATATTTTTAAATCTTGTGATCTAAAATAAGTCAAAAATATTTGTGTGGTTATATATCATCTCGTTAAGCGTAAAAGATAAAGTTTAAAGTTAAATTGTTGCCAAATAAGGAAATGTGTCGTTCTTTTTGGGACTGACTAAAAAGAAAAGTGTGTCATATAAATTGGGACAGAGAGAGTATCTTTCACCAACACAGGTATTAGGAAACAATGTATACCAAGGCTTGGACATATGAGAAAAAATCACGTAATGTTTTGCCTGCACTAGGATTTGAAACTGACACCTCGCGATTCTCAACTGCTTCATTAATTACCAGGCCATATTTTTTTTATAATCATGGTGTCCGGGCCAGCTTGCGCGCACCTCGACTAATTTCACGAGGTACTTGTCACCTCCCACCAGCAACGTGTACCAGGTAACTCTGTTTACCAAGACTACGATAGATGAGAATAAATCACTTAGAGTAATATTTTTATCTCTGCCGAGATTTGAACCTGAAACCTCATGATGATCAACCCACTTCATTGACCACTAGGCCACGACCACAACCACATCCTTGAGTGAGAGAAGCTAGTTAAATGTTAAAGGGCCCCTCTTAATCTTTGATATATGTCATTCTTTGGACAATGGCTACTTACTAGGGGTCCTTTTATCTACTTTTTTTAGCAATTTTATCAGACTCCGAAATCTATCACAAGGTAACTTCGACACTGTAATCAAGTACTAATTCAATTGTAACCAGCATTGTAAATAGTAAGAACAATGTTACCGGGAGGTAAAACATCAATCATCAAGTTCATGCATCAAGAGGTAGAGTGTTTTCTTAAAACAGTGGTGACCAAACAATGCATATATTGTATTGAAAGATATATATAACTTTTAAAGAGACAAAGCAACACCCATAGAACAAAGCAACACCCATAGAAAAAGGTTGCGGTGGGAAAGCAATCAATGGAAAAGACATTGATATGTTTTTAACTTTATCAACTTTAGATTTCCATCACTTGGGATCTTGTTCGATTTGACCGGACACAAAAAATTGACAACTCTTATTATTATGGCTGCTTCACCACTTACGTTTAGTGAAATGTTAAAGATAAAACTTACTTATAGTACTATTTATCTGAATTCATCCTCATCTTTTATAAATTAAACATGTCTTTGCACGGAATATTTACTAATCTACAAACAGCAGACATATTAATATACAAATTTGAACTAGTACTTGTTTTATGCTAGAGGCGAATTCAATTACACAATTGTTGGTGTAATTTACTATGTATGTTTATTCTTCAATTTCTCATACACAGATATACACACACTATATATTATGTAAACCGAAAGAGAGTTTAGAACCATAAGAACTGCTTCTACGTACTTTAGATCCTCTCATGATCACAAGAACAAATCATTAGAAGATGTTAATAAATTGTGTGAAATCTTCAGTAAGTAACCAGTTGGTTAATATGTATTAAACTATGTCATCATCTCATGTAAAACTTTAAACTATTAAAAAGACAAATAATGGTGGATTTAAATTATAACCTATGATCAATTTACAAAATTCAGTAGCGTTTGCCCATACCTTGAATATATTTTAAGAAATCTACTATCTGTCTACAAAAATTTGACTATTAACCTAGTTATTTTTGTATATTGATTAGAGGTTACGTAAGACATATAAACTTCAAATTTTAGATCTATCGCTCAAGACATACTACACAATTTAACATGGTTTCAGATAAAGCAAGAAGTCTTGCGTTAAAATCTCACTGCTGCCCAGACGACAACAACAACAATAACAATAACGTACCCAGTGTAATCCCATAAAGTGGGGTCTGAGGAAGGTAGAGTGTACGCAGACCTTACCTCTACCTTGGGAGGTAGAGAGCCCATTTCTGAAAAACCCTCGGCTCACTTTACTACTGACTGAATTGCTGGAATTAGTTGAAGGTGTTGAGTCTTCTTCTCTTAATTTGAGACGAATTCATTTTTCTACTGAAAGTGCTTTTGATAGGGAATAGGGATATACTACTCAAGGGGTTGTTTGGTTACAGGGATTAGAATACTAATCTAGTATAAAATTTGGGATTACACTTGTCCCCTGATTTGGTAATTGATATTACTTTAAATTGGTATAAATTCTATACCAAAATCTTAATATTATCTATCTAATATAGGATGTGGATTATAATCCCAAAATATTATTGTTCCAAACTAAACCACTGGTCAGAATTTAAACTTTTGGATAGAATGGAGAACCAATTCAACAATAGGATCCTTGAAAATGTTATGTTGATGGGCTTGTTCAAAATTGCAGAAACAATATTGCAACTTATGATTATTCACCTATAAATGACAATGTGGCTTGGCAGAATATCTTTTTTTCTAAACATGCAAACACACGAGTAAAGTCAAAATGGTATGTCAGTGATGAAATGTATAAAGAAAATGATGAATTGATGCTGCCATAGTATCAAATTGACAAATAGAAAAGGATTAATAATATACCACTTGATAATAATCGCATTAGAGACTCAAAGAACTTAATAAAGAAATTAACTAAAGAACTTAGAAAAATTACCCTTTATATTATCTGCTTCGCATCCCAGGAGGAACAATATCTCCAAGCAATCCCTCATCAGTTGGCAGCTGTGTGGTACCTGGTTGACTTGTCTCTGGCAATCTCCGAGCTTGATCTCCGGTTTCACCTGGCAATATTTGACGCGATTTTGGTGCAGCAGTACTCATAGAAACTAATTCTTGCGGGTATTGAACACCGAGTGGATGGTAGAATTGTGAGGCGGCTAAGGGTGTTAGTTGAGATGTAAATGCAGCTTGATCATGACTAATAAGTCCACCTCTAGGGAATCCAACTGTATGGTGACAATGTTGTCCTTCATATGTTGTGATTACAATTGAGGAATCTTCAGAGGATCTCTCCACTCTTTTCTTTACTGTGCACTTTGTATTTGTACAACGATAGTAGCTCCTGACAAGTCATATACATCCCATCATAATTGTTTTGCAATAACTCTTTCTAAAGTTTAAACTCAACGACAACAACAAACCCAGTATATATAATCTCATAAAGTGAGGTCGGGAAAAATAGAGAGTACTCAGGCTCTACCCCTACCTCAAGGAGGTAGAGAGACTATTTACGAAATATGAGAGTTTAAACTCATTACTTCTATATATCTTGATAAAAACATTTAGTGCTATGTTAGGAGTGGAGCTGCACTTACGTTTATTGGTTAGACCGAACTAGTAACTTGTATTTAAAAATTCATATAATATATACAAATAATTTTTCAAATTCAATAAACTATCTTTTCTAAAATTCAAACCTCAAAAACTATAAAACCCGACTTCGACCAAGATGACATGCGATTCGTTTATAGAATGCATCATACTATTCAAACACCACGTTCTATTGATATTTGAAAAACTTGAGTTTGAAACACCGAAACAAAGATTTCTTCTAGTATGTTGCTACGACACACTAAACAAAAATCAATAATTCTAAAATATGCGCATTTTGGTGTTGTTGAAGTTGTTTTCATTAGAAGTTTAGTTTATTTTACTTCACTTTCATATTAATAGAAAAAGGACTTATACCTCGCTAATCAAGCGACCAAAATGAAATGCTTTATATCATATTACGTCCCCTTGATCTTTTATTCACTAGAAAATGATGGAATTCCATCAAATAATTATTCCTTAATAAACAAGCAAAAACTCACTCCTTAAGGCACCTAAAAGTGTGGCGAAATAGATAATATATAGAGTTAGAGAACCATGAGCTCCCAAGTTTGAATTCTTATAAAGATAAATAATAGTAAGTAATTTCTTCCCATCTATTCGAATCTTGACAAATAGAATTATCTGGTAAATAATATGGACATTACGAATATATATAAAAAAACTACCTCCAGTCCTTTCTAACACTTTAAGCAAAAAGGATTTGGTCCAAAATAGTTGACTCTTGGAGTAACGGGTAAAGTTGCTGCCATTAGACCAGAAGGTCATGAGTTCAAGCCGTACAAACAGTCTCTGACAGAAATGCAAGGTAAGACTGTGTATAACAAATCCTTATGGTCCGGTCTTTCTCCGTATCCCGCGCATAGTGGAAGCTTAATGCACCGGGCTGACCCTTTTTTAATTCAAGTACATCTTATGATTAGTTCTATTAGATAATATTCCTAATACATGCACTAAAACCTAAAAGGACTATAAAAAGGGCAGTAGCAAGGGGGCGGATGCACGGTAGAAAATAAAAATTCAGTGAACTCAATAATTTTAGTTCAAATACTTTATATGTGTTAAGAAATCTATCGCCAGTAGTAAATTTGTATAAACATTAAATTTCAAACTCAATAATTCCAATGGTTAGTGTGTTAAGTAGCATTTGAAACCATAAAGTTCAAATATTGAATCCATCGAAGTAGTTAGAATTTTGAAAACATCTACTCACTATATCATTTCATTTTTTAATGGCATGTATCTTAAATTAATTTTTGCTTATTGCTACTGCCTTCTTTTCACCGTTCTTTAAGCCGAAGGTCTATTGAAAACAATTTCTATACCCTTTCAGGTAGGGTTAAGATCTACGTACACACCACTCTCCTTAAACCCTACTTGTGGGATTACACTGAGTTTGTTGTTGTTGTAGTATGTCTTAAAATATACTAACAAAGAAAGGACATTTAAGGGGAAAATGTGAAGAATTAAGAAGAAAGACTAGAACAAACCTTGGAAATGGACTATTTTTAACAGCTTTTTGGCCATATTTCCTCCATCTGTAGCCATCTTCAAGATGATCAACTTCACTTTTGGTCATAAATGCAAATCGAGGCTGTCTGATTCGTTTCTGACCCTTCTTTTTAACCTTGCTTCTGCGGAATATTCAACCTAAAGTAACATCAGGAATGTGATTCCTTTATATCACACTACGACAGAATATATTTAAACAAAAAAAAAGAGGCATTTCCAAGTACACCTGCTGAAAATAACAATCAAATTGTATTACTTTTTAACTATAATAAACACACTGAGTCATTTAATATGAACAACCTAGTTTTCACTTTTCAAATGTATTTTAGGCAATTGAAAAGAAGGGGTATTTATTCTTTTAATGTATAGCTGCTTCCAACTTGATTGGAATTTAGATGCATTAGTTGACTTGTATAAGTGACAAACTCATGTGCTTTTTTTTTGGAAAATGGTAAATGTGACAAATTCATGTGTTTGTTCAAATTGTATTAGTCTCTATATGCTAAAGGCTAGCATTAATCCTTAAGAAGCAGAATGAGAATGAACAGGAAGACTAGTGGGAACGCAATTACTTAGATAACATCAAAATAGTAGTACCACTTATTAGTATTAAAACATATCTATATTCTCTTCATGTCTTTTTTACTTCAAGTAACTCTACCCCATTTCAATTTAACAAATAAATAAATTTTAATTTTTTTTTAAAAAAAAACAAAATTTCACCCCTCTCCCAGCCTAAACCATAGGAAGCCCACGTTTCCAATAAACCCCTCCCCCCCCCCCCAACCCACTAATACCATTTTATACCTTTAATTGAGACAAAAGAGATTTATATAATTAGGTCGCACTAGAAGTATAACGTAGACCATAACGTAGAGAAGTGCATGCAATGGACCTTGAGAAAAATTATCATGTTAAAGTAATTTTATTAGTAACTCATTTTCCCTATAAAATATAGTTTGGTGCACAAAAATTCGTGCAATCACTTTAAGGGGTGACACTAGTATTAGTAATTGATTTCATAACTTGAATAAGTATTACACAGAAGATAATTTTACCGTTGTCTCAAAGCTAAAATTAAAAACTTTCTCATATTCACATAACTGTTAAAAGCTTCAACATTGCACCATCCCTTTTTCTTTCTTTAAATACTAATGTACGAAGCAATGGACCACGAAATAATGAAGCAGAAGAAGAAACTAATTTGTGAGAGATTACACCAACCATTTTCAGAGAAGAGTTTATCGCAAGCTACTTTTTCCTTGACACTTTGTATTTATCATGTGAGAATCAGCATAAAAAACAATCCAAAAAAGTAGAAGGTTTTAAAAAAAATCTTTTCTTAACAGTATTTTAATTTAATTATTACTACTATATTTTAGGAAACAATTCATCCACGCCATTCCCGCCGCAATAAAGCCACATAAAGTGGGCAATACCAAAATGCCCATTTTTGATGATTAAAATTGCGATAATGCCTCTCTTTCTCTTCCCCATACCCCAACTTGCGTAAACAACTTGGACATTTCTAAAACACGTACGTCTGGACACGGTAATGGCTTTTACTCATATACTACTTCAATCTCCTAAAGGAAGCAACGATAAAAGTTAGGTTCGTTTTATTAGACTGTCTACATCAGACTTATTATGATGATGTTCTTCTCTGACCCTGCTAAAGTGAGATGTTTTGTATATGGGCTAATTTTTTTACTTCAATCCCCTAAAATTCTACTTCTTCCTGAAAATTTCCTATTTACCATTTGAAATCGCACTTAATTACAAATTTAGACAAACACAGAGAGAGTGAGAGAGAGAATAGAGCTGTACTACGTGAACGAGAGAAGTCGATAACACATGACTCACGCTGTATCGGACGGCGGTCGGGAGGCGGAGGATCCACCGGAAGCGGTAGATTTCTCCGGCGGATCATCAGAACAGTTGGAAGAAGCAGGTTCATCGGTGATTTTCCCCGCCGTCAGTTCAGTAGCAGAAACAGAAGCAGTAGAAGTACTCTCCATAATAGACGGAGTAGTAGTACTACTATTTCCCGCCAAATCCTCATCGATCCGATCAAATCCACCACCACCATCTCTATCTCCGGCCGGCTGAAAATTCCAACCAAATTCGCTCAATATACTGGTATCATCTCTATCAGTATTACTAGTGCCGAAGAAGTAAACATTGTCCGATTCAGCACCGAGTGACGACCAGCCTGTTAATGGATCATCAACCTTATTATCCTTTTTATCCATGGATGATACTTACGACGAATTATACGCGGAGAGAGAGAAAACTAGGGTTTATGAAGATGAAGAGGAAGAGGGGAAGAAGGAATGATAAAACGCGTAAAGAGTGTTATATTTAGGGAGTGTTTGGAGTTTTTTTTAAATATTTTGCGAACTTTTTTGGGATTGTTTGATTTGAAAGCTTTGTCGCGTCAATGGCAATTGGTGAGAAGACACTAAGAAAATTAAAAAGAAAAGAAAAGGAAAAAGATAAGTTAGAAAAATCGCCGTAAATCATGTGTGAATGTCTCTCATTTTTCATTTCCTTCTTATATAATCCATTTCGTTTTACTTGTATGTATTTGGAGTATTAAACACATTTTAGATATTTGTTATTTTAAAAGAAATTAGAATAGAAAGTTAGTAAATAGTTGAACATTGTATCACTTTTTAGCATCAAGTTTGGTGATAGTTTAGAGCACTGTGTTTATTATAGTATTAATTAGTCTCAGTTTTGTAGTTTCTTGATTTTGATATCTGCTATCATATGTTGTTTATTGTGTTAGTATTCCAATATTTCGCTATTATTGTTCTTTTTCTGAAGTACTGCTTTCCTTACTAGCTGTCATGTTTTTTCTTTGTCTAATTATTCTTTTACTACTTTGATTGTGGCACATGAGCCTAGAGTCTTTCGCAAACAACCTTTTCAGCTCCACGAGATAAGAATGCAAAAGCGGATGTCAATTAAATAAATTATATTTTTAACTTATGTTTTTTAATAGTTGTGTAGAAAGCGAACGTGATAAATAAAAAGGAAATGGAGGGAGTACTACTATACATTATGGGTTTAAAAATTTAAAAAGTAATTTATTTATCAATTTTAATTTATGATCTGTTACTAAAAGATTGACCTGATTTTATATTTGAATTTTTTAATTATAACATTTAATTTGATGTTTAGGAATCCACTTTTGTAATTTATGTGTCAGAAGATTATATTTTTTTCTTAAAAGAATGTCCAGTTAATTACTACCACGTAAAATGAAATTGATGGAGCATACTTTTATGTAGTTTCAAATAAGTAAAAAGTTGATGGGAAAATTAAATTCGATGTACTGATCCTAGTCCTAAATTTCTACTATTCGGAAATGTGATTTATTGATTATGACGACTAAACAAAATCAGCTTAAATATCCCAGCTAAACAAACCTAAATCATTTAATAATTATGTTGAGGTATATACTATTAATCATGGGTTTAGAAATGATATATTTTTAATAAATATCATAATATATTTGAAGAAGTCTGTGGGCAGGATTGAGGCAAATCTGTAGTACTCAACAGGGACCTTGGCTATCCATGGGTGACTATAATGCTATTTCTAGAGCTGAGGATCGATTGATAGGCTCAACTGTTACTGAAGCTGAGACAAGGGATTTTGAGGAATATTTAGTGGACACAGACATGACTATTATGAAGTACAGTGGAAGGAAGTACACTTGGACAAATGGCCATACTTATAGTAGTATTGACTGGGCTTTAGTTAATGATAGGTGGATGTTAATGTAGAATTGTATTAATTTTTCTTGGTGTATCTTTCTCATTAATACAAAATATACGTAGGTATACAATGTGGAATTCTTATACAACAGGGATCCTAGTTCTACTATAATTACATAACACTAAATATGGTAAATATAGTATAGAGTACACGTGCTAATACACCCCCTCAGTCTGAGCCGGAGTAGGTCGGACGCTAAGACTGAATTTAAAGTCAAGGAAGAATTGTCTATGAAGGCCTTTTGTGAATAAATATGCATACTGATAAGAGGAAGGCACATGTAATACCTTGACATGACCGAGAGCAACATTCTCACGAACAATGGAGCCGACATACATACTGAGGGGCTGTAAGATTGACAAAACCAGGCGACTGGTGTATGTAAACAATTTTTTTTAAATCCCCATGTAGAAAGACATTCTTTACATCAAACTGATAAATCGGTCAGTGTTCACCAATAGCAATACTCAGAACTGTGAGAATAGTGGCCGGTTTAACAACCGTACCGAAAGTCTCACCACAGTTAATACCTTCCTACTGATTTGTACTATTAGACACAAGTTTTGCCTTATATCTCTCAAGGTCACCACTGTCTCTGTATTTGTGGCGAAGAAGCCACATGCATCAGATCACATTTACCCTATTCGGACTAGGAACTAAATTTCAAGTGTGTTGTTTTGTTAAAGCATTAAATTCTTCACACATGGCTCCATTCCAATTCGGGTCTAGTTTGGCTATCTCAAAAGATTTATGGTACTATCTCAAAGGATCTACTTCATACGATTATGAAGTCTGGTGCCTCGGCACGTGAACTTTGGGTCCGCTTGGAGGAGATCTTTCATGATAACAAACATACACATGATGTGTATTCGAAAGAACAGTTCAACAACACACGTCTAGAAAACTTTACTAACATGTCCGAATATTGAAAATAATTAAAAATTATTGCAGATCAATTATCTAACGTGAGGACGCCAGTTTTTGACACAAAAAATAGTTCTCCAACTTATTGCATGATTACCGAAAGGTGAATATGACATATTAGCAACAATGATCCAACAAGCCGACCCTCTTCCCAGTTTCAACAAGGCTCGGTTGCAATTGTTGTTGGAAGAAACACGACGTGCAAAACAAGACGAACATAACCAAAATGCGCTAACGATTAATGTTCCGACAAATACCGCCGCCCCTTCCGCCGACCAACCATCGTCAGATAGCCACCTGCAGCGGGATGGCCGCGGTGGTGGCAGATGTGAAAAGGGGAGAGCAGTAGAAAAGGGGGGCAGGGTAGAGGGCGTGGTGTAAATGCCAGCCCCCAGCAACCACAACTTACAGCGAATTGGGCTAGCCCAGGGCAGTGGCCCAACACTGGACCCTAGGCCTCGGTCCAGCCTTACTTCACTCAGCAACAGGTGGGCCAACAACTCTTTCAGTTTCAGCAGCAACTAGGCCTGCTTGGCCCAGTTCCTAACCCCCTACAGATGACCCCCCAAGCCCATTATGTCCAGGCCCAGCCGGCGTTCTCATGCAGTGGCTTGGCCCTATCCGAGTTGGGTCAGGCCTTCAGCAGCATGACCATGCAACAACAACATGACCATGCTACAGCCCGATGATAATTAGTACATAGACACGGGGGCTACATCTCACCTCACCCGGACTGTAGGTAATCTTCTCATATTGTTTCAATTAAAGTATCCTCAATATGTGGGTAGTGGCCATCACATTCCAATTCAGGGGTATAGTACCATCTACACCCAACCACCTCACCCACCCTTCTCATGAAATAACATTTTGTATGCTCCCAACATTATTAAAAACCTAATTCTTTCTTCCAAATAATTGTAGCCGCCGCCGTCATAATTATTTTTCATCGACCATCTCCTTCTTCTTCCTCTCTTTCACGATTTCTTTTTCCTGTCTGTGGCTACCATGTCTGCTCCCACCACTTCTAAAGCTTCCACATCTTCTACTATTGTCTTTGACGACCACACTGCCTCATCAAATCCCTCATTCCATCCGACGTTTACCATCACAAATATCAAGAATTTCATCCCTATAATTCTTGATCAGGAAGAGGGTTAATAATCTTCATGGGTTGAACTATTTTATATTCATGCTTGCGCGTACAATGTGCTTGACCACATTGATAAGTCCGTTCCTCGCCCTAATATGGTAAATATAGTACATAGTACACGTGCTAATAATTCTCAATTAAACATGTATACTTGAAGCTTAGAGGTGACTATCAGAAGGTTGTATGTAGGAAATTAGTGTGTAACAATATGGCCTGCACTAAATGAATTTTCATATCATATCTAGCATTTCATAGTAGGCTTCTCACAAAAGATAGACTGTCTAGTTGGGGTTGTGTAGATGATGTTGAATGTGTGTTGTATGTGGAGTAGAGGAGGAAAGTACTAGTCACTTGTTCCTTCTCAGCACATATATGGCAGAATATATTATGTTGGCTCAACATACATAGACAAACATGCAACTGGGAGAATAAAACAAATTGAGTTGTCACTCATTGCAAAGGAAAGCAATCAAGAGCATAGATATATAAAATTGCTTTAGCTTCAACTTTGTACCACATATGGCAAGAGAGGAATAATAGGATCTTTCAAGTTGTGTCTAGAGACTCTTCAATGATATTAAGGATGAATGTGCAGTGAAAGAGAATTATCCCTTAATTATTTTCATTAATGAAGAGGTATATATACATGATATATAATATATCTAATTATGAAAAATAAATTTACCTTTTTCTAATACAAGACTAATACATTTTTCTAATGCAATACTACTACTATAATTACAATTGTACAAGAATTTTACAAATATGGTAAATTATATACAAAATCCTCCTAATTGATATACATGGTTGACATCGTGTATATCGTATCTTTCACACCCCCGCAGTCATAACGGGTGGTTGTCATACGCTGAGGTTGTCTCTAAAATCTTCAAACAAAACTAAGAGAAGCTCAATAGTAAAGATGTCAGCAATTTGGTACCGTGAAGGGACATGCAAGACACGTAATTGTCCACGAGCTACCTTTTTGCGAACAAAGTGAATATCCATCTCGATATGTTTAGTGCGCTGATGTTGGACCGGATTCTCAGAGAGATAGATTGCACTAACATTATCACAGTAGACCAAGATAGCTTTCTGAATAGGAAAGTGAAGATCTAATAGAATATTACGCAGCCAGCAGGACTCAGACACCACATTGGCTACCCCTCGATACTCGGGCTCTGCACTGGATCGCGATAAAGTAGCATGGTGTTTTGCCGACCAAGTTATCACCAAGAAACATACAATAGCAAGATGTCGAACATCTGGTATCTGGATATCCACTCAATCAGCATCTGTATAAGACACAAGAGTCGAGACGGATGATGGATATAAATGCAAATCATAATCAAGAGTGCCCTGTATGTAACGTATAATGTGTTTAAGAGCATGCATGTGCTCGTCCCTTGGATCATGAATAAATAAACACACATGCTATAATACATAAGTAGTATCGGGTGTCGTGAAAGTAAGTTACTGAAGAGCCCCTGGAAGACTGCGATAGTGGGAGAGATCCTCATAAGGTGTGCTAGAGGTAGCACTCAGTTTCAGTTTTGTATCAACCGAAGTAGGAGAGGACTTACAAGATGACATGCCAACTCTCTCAATAATCTCAGCCGCATACTTCATCTCTTATAAAAATAGACCACCTACATGACGTATGACAGCTATACCCAAAAAATAAATCAAGGGCCCCAAGTCTTTCATAACAAATTCAGAACTGAGAAGAGACATGATAGACTTGCTCAGTTTATCATCCACATATAACAAAATGTATGACAGAGAAGTACCACGACGATATATGAACAGAGAATGATCAGACCTGCTGTGAGAAAACCCAATAGTATACACATAATCTACAAACCTCTTATACCATGCCTGTGGGGCCTGTTTAAGTTCATACAAGGACTTTTTGAGCAAACATACATGATTAGGATGATCGGGGTCCCTGAAATCTAAGGGTTGATGCATGTATACTGTCTCCTTGAGATCACCATGTAAGAAAATATTTTTCACATCCAGCTGATGAATGGGCCATGCTTTCGAGAGAGCCAGACTAAGAATAATGCGAATGGTTGCCGGTTTGACCACCGGACTAAATGTCTCTCCACAATCTACTCCAACCTATTAAGTTTTGCCATCACCTACAAGACGGGCCTTATGCCTGTCAAAACAACCTTAAGATTTTTCCTTATGAGTAAAAGTCCACATAGAATGAATAATACCGACACCAGGTGGATGAGGCACCAACTCCCATATTTTATTTTTAATAAGAACATTAAATTCATCATCCATAGCCATTTTTCAATTCGGGTCATGAAGGACATACACTGGATTACATGGCAAGGGAGATTTAGTGACATTAGAATTGAGATTAAAATGTCTTTTAGGTTTAAAAATTCCCCATTGGCTACGAGTAACGGGTCCTGGACTCGGAGTAGAATTAGACTTGATTGGGGTCGGTGTGGGACCGTCTCGGAACTGGACTGAAGATTAGGCATTTGGGCCAGCAGGCAGTGGGTCTGCTGGCCGAGACACTAGACTCGGAAGACACATAATTAGGCTAGTATGAAGTGGGCCTACTGGACGATACACTAGACTTAGAGATTAGGAATACCTTTGAATCGTCTACCTCTAAAGGTAAAGTCGTGCTCACGAGGGTTCTTCTAGCAAGTTCAAACCCAAGGGTAAGAACATGCAGAAGAAGAAGGGTAAGATAGTTGCTACACCTATAGTTATGAAACCTAGAGGAGGTGTTCAGAAGAAGGCAAAGGTAGCTTCGGATGTGTGCCTTAACTGCAATAAGAAGAGGCACTGGAAGAAGGACTGCACAGCTTTAGGAGGAGGAAAAGCACTAGGTGTTCCTGGCTCTACTGGACAAGGTATGTTTGTCATTGAAATAAACATGTCTATAAGTAACTCTCACTGCTGGGTATTAGATACCGCTTGTGGCTCACACATTATAATAATGTGCAGGGTCTGATTGACAACAGAAAGGTTGGACCTTGGGAGGTAGACCTGCGCGTTGGAAATGGAGCACGAGTGGATGCTGAACGCGTGGGAACTTATAGATTAGATTTACATGTAGGCTTTTGTTTAGAACTAAATAATTGTTATTTTGTTCCCTCATTGACGAGGAATATTATTTCTATCCCAGTGTTAGACATTGAGGGGTTTTCCTCGTTTATTACCAACGACAGTTATGTACTGTCTTCTAATGGTTTTGTTTGTGGAAATGCTCCGTTTATGGATGGTTTGTATGTTCTAAACTGTAGTCATGAAATTTTCAATGTGCAAAACAAACGAGCTAAGACAAGTAATCCAAGAAAACCCACCTACTTATGGCACTGTAGACTTGGTCACATCAATGAATCAAGGATAGCAAGATTAAGAAAGTTACACTACATGGAACCATTTGACTTGGAGTCCTATGGTAACTGTGAATATTGATTGAGAGGAAAGATGACCAACAAACCACTTTCTGGAAAAGGGTTGCGAGCCAAAGAGGTACTTGAATTGGTCCATACTGATGTATGTGGGCCATTTTCAACCCAAGCTAAGGGAGGCTTCCCTTACTTCAGCACTTTTATAGACGATTTCACAAGGTTTGGGCATGTGTATCTTATGAAACACAAGTTCAAAGCCTTTGAAAAATTCAAGGAGTACAAGTCAGAAGTAGAGAATCAACTTGAAATAAGTATCAAGACCCTTCGATGAGATCGAGGAGGTAAATACTTAAGTAAATAATTTATGGTTTACTTGAAGCTTCATGGAGTCCAATCACAATGGACACCTCCTGGAACGCCACAGATGAATGTTGTTGTTGAAAGGAGAAATTGAACCCCATTAGATATGGTTAGATCCATGATGTGTTTCCCAGCTCTACCAACATACCTTTGGGGCTATGTATTGCAAAGCTCAATTTATAATCTGAACAGGGTTTCTTCAAAATCAGTAGAGAAAACTCCATATGAGATATGGAATGGCAAGAAGCCACCACTTAAAGACATGCGACCCTGGGGGTGCCCTGCATATGTAAAGAAGATACTTACTGACAAGTTGGAATCTAAAAGTGAGCAATATTATTTTGTGGGGTATCCAAAGGAAACTAAGGGATACTATTTCTATCTTCCTGGAGAACATAAGGTCATTATTTCCAGAAATGCAACTTTCCTTGAAGAAGACTATGTCTACAAGGAACGGAGCTGTAATAACATAGAACTTGAAGAAATTCAAGAACCACAAGATAACATATAAGTTTAACCCTTGTCAAAAGACCTAGACAAGGATTCAGTGAGAGTATTTAGTAAAGATTGGGTACTTAGAGTACGCCCTTCAGCCAGTGGGAGTGATGTGAGAGATAATGCAGAAATGCAAGGCTCTCATACACAACCAATGAAAGATGATACAATGGTTGTACATCATTCCATTTGGGAAATACATGAAAATGACATTCCTGAAAGCTCTCAAGGTGATGGATTGTCCAGCACACAAAGACCTTCTCACAATCAGAATACAACAAACACTGAAACACAGAATAATCAACTCCGTAGGACCACTAGGACTCATCGTCCGCCTGAAAGACTTTATCTCATTATTGACGATGAATCTATGACCTACAGCTAAGCTATGTTAGACATTGATTCACAGAGATGTTAATAAGCTATGAAATCCGAGATGGACTCGATGTACATCAATCAAGTTTGGAACTTGGTTGATTTGCCAACAGGGGTTAGACCCATAAGATGCAAATGGGTCTTCAAGAAGAAGATTGATACATATGGTAAGGTACAGACTTATAAGGCGAGATTGGTGGCTAAAGGTTATAATCAATGGCATGGGGTCGATTATGATGAAACCTTTTCACATGTTGCGAAAATTAAGTTCATTCGGATTTTGCTTGCAATAGTTGCATACTATGATTATGACATTTGGTAAATGGATGTTAAAACTGCTTTCCTCATTGGTAACCTAATTGAAAAGGTGTATATGATACAACCTGAGGGTTTTACATCCAAGACTAAACCCAAAGCAGCATGCAAGCTACAGAAGTCCATTTTTGGACTTAAGCAAGCCCAATGAGTTAGAATATTTGCTTTGACAAAACAGTCAAATCATTTGACTTTGTTAGAAGCAAAGAAGATCCCTGCATTTATAGTAAGCACAAAGAAGGGAGTATTATCTTCATTGTTATATATGTAGATGACATATTAATAATGAGAGATAATAAGACTCTCATGCAATCAGTTAAGAAATGGTTATCCAGCACCTTCATGATGAAAGACTTGGGTGAATCCTGCTACATTCTTGGAATTAGGATCTATAGAGATAGACCTAATAGATTGTTGGGGATGTCACAGTCCATATACATAGACAAAGTGCTAAGACGATTATCTATGAAAAACTCCAAGAAGGGAAGTCTTTCTATGGGTCAAGACATCAAGTTATCAATGAAGGATAGTCCTTCTGCTATTGCAGAACTTGAACGCATGAAAAGAATCCCATATACTTCACCTATATGATCTATCATGTATGCCATGACCTGTACGAGGCCAGATATGGCCTATGCACTTAGTATGACTTGTAAATTCCAGCAGAATCCTAGAGAAGAACACTGGAAAGCAGTCAAAAGTATTCTTAAGTATCTTAGACGAACTAAAGAATATTTCTTAGTCTATGGTGGACAAGAGAATCTAGTGTGTATTGGGTACACTGATGCTAGCTTTCAGACAGATCTTGATGACTTCAAATCTCAATCTAGATATGCCTTTATTTTCAATGGTGGAATAGTGAGTTGAAAAAGTTCCAAGCAAGCTACAACTGCTGATTCGACAACAGAAGCCGAGTAAATTGCTGGATCGGAAGCTGGTAAAGAAGCTATCGCGATATCTGAGTTCCTAAAGGAACTAGGGGTTGTTCCAAGTGCCACTTGTCCAATAATGATTTATTGTGACAACACTGGTGTGATTGCGCAAGCTAAGGAACCAAGATCAACAAACAGAAACAAGCATGTACCGAGGAAATACCACATATTCAGGGAGATGGTGAAAACTGAAGAACTAAGATTAGATTATATTCCCACAGATGATAATCTAGCTGACCCGCTTACTAAACCATTAAGCTTAGTTAAGCATAATAGTCATTTTGAAAATATGGGTATTAGATATATCGGAGATTGGCTCTAGGACAAGTGGGAGATTGAAAGTATGTATGTCCTAGAGACAATCATTATTAGGGACAAATGTACTTGAACACATTCGTATTATTAATAATATTAATATTTATGGCATTTACAATTATTGAATTATTATTTGATTGTTTGTAATTATTCATTAATGTGCATCACTTGAGCTTACGTTGTCATTAATAGAGTGAGATATTGATGATAGAGCGTAACTCTAAAATAACCTCGACTAATGATCATCGAGAATGAGATATCGATGATATGTTATAAGTCGACATGTGGTATGCATCACATTCTTAGAGAATTTAGTGTCTCACCTGCTACTAGTAATGGTTACTAGTGATGGACATATGAATACTTTTGAAAAGTATTGGTATACCCTGCTGATAAACTATTTGTTGGACATGTCTAGAGTGTTATCAGCGTGTGGGATACAAAGGTCCTTTGACTTGAGGTCAATACGCACCTTGTTTACAGAGTAATGTACTTTGACCCTGTCCTAAGCTTAAACTCCTTATAGGATAAGATACAACTTATGTTGGGTGCATTATGATGTAAATTAAGGTGGTAATTGAGCCAAGAATAGGATTCATTCCTCGATTGGATATTCGAGAGAGCACTCAACTTCTCAGTGATACTAGGTCGATCAAGTCATTGACCAATGCAAGAGACATATTTAGAATATGGTCTAGTTGTCGACTAATATAGATGAGATAAAGTGATCAAGCTATTTGGATAGACACATGGAAAATCCTAAGCTTGATCGAGTGGGTCGCGAATGAAAGGAATTTATCATCTCACATAAATGTTATGTTTGCTGGATTCATGTAAACGTACTTCACATATTGAGTTAGTCATATGGTGCAGTCTAGGAGTTCCGTATGGACCTTAATTGGATTAGTGTCGATATGTGAAGGCCTATAGGGCCACACTATGTCGATTGTCTTTTCGGTATAAGGGTGTATTGAGAGAATATTAAATATTTGATTTGAAATTGAGTTATTTAAATTAATAATAACTATGGGATAATTTTTATTAGATGGAAATTATTTAATTAAATCAAAAATTAGATTTTGGATTTAATGTGTTGAATATATATATTAAATGAAAAATGGGAAGCAAAATTTTACGTAAGGCGCTGCGGCGCCTGCTAGGCTGCGCCGCAGCGCTGACCCGGCATTGGGCCCAGTCAGACTGGCCCACTGCACCTTGGTTTTTGGGCCAGGCTTAGAGACTAAACCCTAATATGATGTTGACCTAATCCTCCCTATATAAACAGCACTAAACCCCATAAGTTAAACACACCAATTCTATAAACTTTCTAGACTTAGAGTCTAGGGCGAAACTCACTCAAACCTCTGCCGAGATTTCCTGAATTTCTTGACAGAGAAATACACCGTAGCTTAGTGCTTGCAGGCCAAGGGATAGTCGCGTGTACTCCCTAAGTAAAGACTCCAGATAATACAACCTGTAAGTGTTCTAGTTTTATGTTACAGGTTTTGATTGTCATATAACCATACCAGAAGAAATTGTTGGGGCTGGCCCACTGCACCTTGGTTTTTGGGCCAGGCTTAGAGACTAAACCCTAATATGATGTTGACCTAATCCTCCCTATATAAACAGCACTAAACCCCATAAGTTAAACACACCAATTCTATAAACTTTCTAGACTTAGAGTCTAGGGCGAAACTCACTCAAACCTCTGCCGAGATTTCCTAAATTTCTTGACAGAGAAATACACCGTAGCTTAGTGCTTGCAGGCCAAGGGATAGTCGCGTGTACTCCCTAAGTAAAGACTCCAGATAATACAACCTGTAAGTGTTCTAGTTTTATGTTACAGGTTTTGATTGTCATATAACCATACCAGAAGAAATTGTTGGGGTAAGTAGAACAAAATTTTAAACTTCCGTTGTGCCTACTTATGTGTTTTGAACCCAAAAAAAACCCTACAATTTTAACTCAAAAGTTAAGGCCATCAGTCATCAAAAGAGATTGATCGAATTAGACGGATACCCGATTTTGATGGTCGCTGTTTAATTTTTGATTATTTATAGATCATATTTCAGATAACATTAGATAAAGATTAGCTTCAGACATAATGTGTAAAGTTTTATATGTCTGAAGTTCAGACATATATGGCTGAGTTAGCTATGCCATTTTTGCATTAACTTCAGTCAAGTCATACGGTGTCTAAAGTTAGTCTTGACATATAACTTCAAACACAATGTATGAAATTTTATATGGTTGAAGTTCAGACACATATTACTGAATTAGTTCACTCATTTTTGCTTGAACTTCAACCACAAGTGGTTGAAGTTCAGTCATTGTTGCCTCTCTTCAGACATTTTTTCTTGAACTTCAGTCATATATGGCCGAAGTTAAGTAATTTTTTCCTTATTTCAACATGCACATATGTTTGGACTTCAATAATATTTGCCTGCTTCAACCATTTGCATCTGAAGTTCATGCACATACGACAAAAATATTACGCAAGGATGACAGCCAGGGTAAAACGAGTTAGTTACGAAGAACCCTTACAATGCAAAATATGCTTAAATAAATGGATCGATATGATACCTTAACTTGCTTCAAATTGAGGTGTCGAAATAATTTTTATTTAATGTACTAGAAAGTTAACATTTTCTTTCTTAAATTTTTTATCTCAACCATAAATATAACTAGTGTTTATGATGAACTTGCATGCACCATCCAATTTTTATCTCAACCATAAATATAACTAGTGTTTATGATGAACTTGCATGCACCATCCAAAAATCCTATTTGTGGTCAATTTTAATTAGATGTCGAAGTTAATTTTCAGAAGTAACACTTAAGCAAAATTTAAAAGATCCTAACTCGATTAATTCGATAGCGCGCAGATCCATTGGCAAACAGGTAGTTAAAACTAATCACATCACCAAATTTGGCTAATGTTTTTAGTGATGAATTATAATTAGCTAATGCATGAGATATTTTTCTATTTTTAGATATTGAGTAAGTTGATCATCATCAGTCTTGTCATCCTAAACGTGAATTGAGTTTCACCAATGACTTCTCATCACACGAAAGGTTACGTATCTGCACATTAATTCTTATAAGTGCTCTCCAGCTATTTTCAGTTGGGTGCAACTATATATTGGCTTCACGAACAATTTTATTAGTGAATCTAAAGTTTGTCGATTTAAAAGTCTATACTATTAATTTTGTAAAACAAAAAAAAACGTCTCAGACGACTTGCGTCACATGTGTGAGATACAAATTATTTTTAACTTCGATTATTACACAATATATTTTCACGCTTTTGGGAGAGAGCTTAGAAGAAAGGTTTATAAGTTCTATATGTACTGACAATGCAAAAAAATTATTTATACTAATAAATCATTTATAAAGTAATTATAAGTAAATCTCAATAATAAATATTAATTGATAATGTGAGAAAAATGATAATATCTAATTGTAACTTAAATCGCTAGGAGATATATTTCACTTAAAAATGAAAGGTAAGAGGCCAAAATTGCCCATCAATTATTTAAAATAGAATGATTATACCCCTTCGTAAATCAAATGGAAGGATATAATTGTTTTTTTTTTCAATAGTTGAAGAGTAATTTTGACTCTTTTTTTCGAAATAAAAAAAAAAGAATTATCATATCCAAATACTAATTAAAGAAAAAAATAAAGATAGGCAAAGAATAGGAAACAAAATGACAACATTATTGATCACGAGAAAGGAATTCTTTGCAACATGTGAGAAATTAATAAGTGTTAATTAGAACTTAGATGCCCAATATAAAGAAAAGGAGTGGTTCAAAATAAATACTTCCTCCATCCCAATTTATATGAGATAGTTTGATTCGGTATGAAGTTAAGAAATAAAGGAAGACTTTTGAATTCTGTGGTCCAAAACAAGTAAAAAACATTTGTGTAATTATAGATCATCTCGTTAAGTGTAAAAGGTAAAATTTAATGTTAAATTATTATTAAATAAGAAAATGTGTGATTTCTTTTAAGACTGACTAAAAAGGAAAATAGTCATATAAATTAGGATAGAGAGATTAAATAATTTTAAATTTGTTATAGGAATCTTCTAGACTTATTCATTACTTCATCAAAAAGCAAAAAATATCTCAGAGGAACAAAATATAGCCCCCCGTGATGAGTAATCTTCTGAGACGTGGTATTGTTCCATCCATCCATAAGGAAAAGAAGAGTATGAAACCTAAGAACATATTTTTGTTCTTTTATTTCTCATTTTAAAAATAAAATAGCATATATTTGATTATGCATATATTGTAAAAGTATAGATATATAGTAAGTCTTAAGTAAGGCTTTATCTTCTGATTATTGCATGGACCACTATGTTAAATATACTCGATATACATAAGATATGCACTCGTGTATATCCTATGTATATTGGGATGCTCTCGGTTAGGATAGTGTACCACGGTTTTGGTCTCCTTATTGTACATGGTTTTGTATAGTTGTAGTATATCTTAATTAGTCTTGTACTCTTACCATAATTGTATAGTTAGTCTCCAAATAGAATAAGGATTTAGGAGTAGAATAGGAATATGATTATCCTATTATGAAAATATGTAAATTGTATATATAGTCTTTCAATTAATTAAAATAATCAAGGGATAATTTCTTTCATGGTATCAGAAGTCTAGGTCTTAAAAATCCTCTCTCTAAATTCTCCACATTCCGTCGACCATCTCCTCCAAATCCGAGCATCTATTCTCGTTTTTGTGTGTCCGACGGTGTCCTCTTCCTTTCAAAATTTTCTTCCAAATCCCTTAATTACATATTGTTTTATCAATATGTCTACATCACGGAACACGTTTCATCCTGCCCTACAGTTTCTAACATCAAGAATAACATCCCTCTTATTCTTGAAATAGAAAATGTCCAATATGCGACGTGGGCCGAACTGTTCAAAATTCACGCACGCTCGCATCAAGTCATCCATCACATAATCCCCGCGGCTCCTGAGGATACAGAGGTGCCCCGACGCGAGGATGATCCTAAGTTGTGGACGACTCTTGATGCCACCGTCCTTCAGTGGATATATTCCAAAATTTCTACCGACCTTTTGCAAACGATTATTGAACCCGATGCTACGGCGCAGACAACTTGGGATAGACTACGTGATATATTCCAAGATGATCAAAATTATAGAGTCGTTACTCTTGAGCAAGATTTCTCCCACGTTAATATGGAAGATTTTCCCTAACATTTCGGCTTATTGCAAAAGATTGAAGGAATTGGCAGACCAACTCCGCAACGTTGGCGCACCTGTTTCGAATGATCGTTTGGTTCTCCAAATGGTTTTAGGCCTCTCTGTGGCCTATAGTGGTGTTGGCACGCTTCTTCGTCAAAGCAATCCTCTTCCGCAATTTTATCAGGCTCGTTCTATGCTTACACTCGAAGAAGCAAGCATGGCTAAAAAGGCAGCTACCGAGGCTAGTCCCGTAGTCATGATGACAGAGTCCACTTTTCATCCTACCTGTTCCAACAACTTCAGCCAAAACCGCAACAACAGTGGCGGCAGAAAGGGACAAAATAAGAAAAATAATGGCAAAAATCGCGGCGGCAACAATGGCGGCAACCAGAACAATGGTGGTGGCAGCGGTGGCCCTCGGGGCGGTCAGCAACAACAGCAATTTTGGGGCCCACAGTGGGCCCTATATAGTGGCAGTGGACCCCGCAGTCTGGGCCAAACAGTGGCAGCCCAATGTTTTCACCTCAATGGCAGTGGGCTGGCCAGCCTCAGCCACGGCCGAGCATGTAGTGGCCCAGTTTCAGTCAGCCTTCTAGGCCGAGGCAACAAGCAGGGGTGCTTGGGCCTCGGCCCCCGCAGGCCCATCACGCAGTGGCACTTCTACCGACATCGAAGCCGTAATGCACACGATTGGTTTAAATCCTTCGGACCAGAATTGGTATATGGACACCGGTGCCACTACCCACATGACATCCGATTCAGGTACGCTCTCATCTTATTCCAATTTGAGCAACTCTCGTGGCATAATTGTTGGTAATGGTAATTCTACTCGAATTCGTGGTTATGGTCATAAAACTTTGTCTCCCCCTCATCCACCCCTTATCTTGAAAAACACCCTACATGCCCCCAAATTGATTAAAAACTTTAAATCTGTCCGTAAATTCACTACTGACAATTCTATTTCTATTGAGTTTGATCCATTTGGTTTCTCTGTGAAGGATTTCAAGATGGGGAGTCCTCTCATGAGGTGTGATAGTAGGGGAGATCTTTATCCTATCACACCTAGTTCCGATCCATCGAGTCAAGCTTTGCTGTCAGCATTTGCAGCCCTTGCTTCTTCCTTGTGGCATGTTCGTCTTGGTCATCCGGGGTCGTCTATTTTGTCGTCATTCGATAAAAATAATTTTATTTCATGTAAGGGTACGCGTAGTACTCCAAATTGTTAGTCCTGTTCTTTAGGAAAAATTGTTAGGTTGCCATTTGTAGACTCAAAATCTCATACTTTAATGCCATTTGATATTATTCATAGCGACTTATGGACGTCTCCTGTTCTTAGTTATTTGGGTCATCGGTATTATGTTTTTTTTTGGATGACTATTCTATGTTTTTATGGACTTTTCCCATAGCGAAAAAATCTCAAGTTTTTTCCATCTTCTTAAAATTTAGAGCATTCATTCGAACCTAATTCGAACGGCAAATAAAAAATATCCAGTGTGATAATGGAAAAGAATATGACAATGGGGTGTTTCGGGAATTCTGTGCTAATAATGAGATCAATTTTCATTTTTCTTGTCCTCACACGTCTTCACAAAATGGGAAAGTCGAACGCAAAATTCGTACCATACATAACATTGTCCGAACTTTATTGGTTCATGCTTCCATACCGCCGTCCTTTTGGCATCATACTCTACAAATGGCTACATATCTCCTTAACATAATTCCTTCCAAAGGTTTGACATATTCTTCCCTCTTTAAATTTTGTATTATAAGACTCTTTCGTATTCCCATCTTCGGGTCTTTGGGTGTTTGTGTTATCCGTTATTCCCGTCCACCACAATTAACAAACTTCAGGCCCGGTCTATTTTGTGTGTATTTTTGGGTTTTCTGTCTAATCATCGTGGTTACAAATACTTTGATTTATCCTCTAATAAAATCATCAAATCGCCATTTAATTTTTGATGAATCCCAATTCCCGTTTGCAAAAGTGAGTAATCCCGTGCCTAGTTCGTATAATTTTTTGGATGATGGTATATCCCCGTATATTATTCACCATTTTTCGGACGTATCCCGCACCCAAAATTCTCCAGCGGGCCCACTGCCCGTTGGTCCCACTGGTCCGTCACAAACTGTGATTCCCAGCACGTACACCTTGGGCCGATCCATCCCACCTCGGAACCGGTCCGGTTCTCGCATCTGTTTATCGGGTTGGGCCAGTAGGCCCACTGCCTGCTGGCCAGTCCGTCCCGAGCACAGAAAATTCCTGAAATCCGCCCAATTCTTCCTCGAGTCATAGATCGGTCACTCGTAGTCAACGGGGTATTTTTAAACCAAAAATACATTTTAATTTACATTCTAATGTTCTTAAATCACCCTTACCCCATAATCCTGTGTCTGCTTTAAATGACCCGAATTGAAAAATTGCTATGACTGATGAATATAATGCTCTTATTGATAATAAGACGTGGGAGTTGGTACCCCGTCCATCCGGTATTAATATTATTAGGTCTATGTGGATTTTTGCTCATAAGGAAAATTCAGATGGTTCATTTGCCCGACATAAGGCGCGGTTTGTGGGTGATGGTAAGACTCAGCAGGTTGGTGTAGATTGTGGTGAGATGTTTAGTCCGGTGGTCAAGCCAGCTACCATTCACATTGTTCTTAGCTTGGCTCTTTCGAAAGAATGGCCGATTAATCAGTTGGATGTAAAGAATGCTTTCCTACATGGTGATCTCAAGGAAACAGTCTATATGCATCAACCTTTGGGATTTAGGGATCCCAAACATCCTCATCATGTCTGTTTGTTGAAGAAGTCCTTATATGGGCTTAAGCAGTCTCCACAGGCATGGTATACGCGGTTTGCCGATTATGTTTCGACTATTGGGTTCACTCACAACAGGTCGGATAATTCCTTGTTCATATATCGTCGTGGTTCATCCATGACTTATATTATATTATATGTGGATGATATTATTTTGACTGCCTCTTCCGATGCCTTACGTCAGTCTATCAAGACAATGCTCAGCTCTTAGTTTGCTATAAAAGACTTGGGGCCTTTGAATTATTTTTTAGGGATTGCTGTCACTAGTCATGCAGATGGGTTATTCTTATCTCAACGGAAGTATTCAACTGAGATCATTGAGAGGGCTGAGATGTCATCCTGTAAGTCCACTTCCACTTCAGTTGATACTAAGCCCAAGCTTAGTGCCGTGGCCGGCGCACCATACGAGGATCCGACCCGATATCGCAGTCTTGCAGGGGCCTTTCAGTATCCTACATTCACGAGACTTGATATTACGTATGTTGTAAAATAAGTGTGTTTGTTTATGCATGATCCTAGAGTTGAGCACATGAATGCGCTCGAACGCATCATTCAATATATTAATGGTACACTTGACTATGACTTACAATTATATCCTTCGTCAACGGCTACACTTGTCTCGTATACAAATGCTGATGAGGGGGGGGGGGCTGTCTAAATATCAAACGGTCTACGTCTGGTTATTGTATGTTTCTTGGCAATAACTTGGTCTCTTGGGTCTGCGAAACATCAGTCGACTCTGTCCCGCTCAAGTGCCGAGGCTGAGTATCGAGGTGTAGCTAATGTGGTTTCTGAATCATGTTGGTTACGTAATTTGTTGTTAGAGCTTCATTGTCTTATTCAGAAAGCGACCTTGGTTTATTGTGATAATATTAGTGCCATCTATCTGTCGGGTAATCCGGTTCAGCACCAACACACTAAACATATCGAGATGGACATTTATTTTGTTCACGAAAAGGTTACTCGTGGTCAAGTATGCGTCTGCCATGTCCCTTCCAGGTATCAAATTGTAGACATCTTTACAAAGAGTCTTCCCTCAGTCCTTTTTGAAGATTTTCGAGACAGTCTCCGCGTCCGAAGACCGCCCGCTATGACTGTAGAATATACTCGATATACACGTTATACACGTGTTATATCCTATGTATATTGGGATGCTCTCGGTTAGGATAGTGTACCACGGTTTTGGTCTCCTTATTGTACATGATTTTGTATAGTTGTATACCTTAATTAGTCTTGTACTCTTACCATAATTGTATAGTTAGTCTCCAAATAGAATAAGGATTTAGGAGTAGAATAGGAATATGATTCTCCTATTATGGAAATATGTAAATTGTATATATAGTCTTTCAATTAATGAAAATAATCAAGGGATTATTTCTTTCACACTAAATGGCTGATATAGCTTAGTACTAGTTATGGGGTCAACCCAATGTTATCCTTCTATATTCGAGAAAAATAAATTCTGAAAATTTAAACAAAGTTAAATAAAAATAGAGAAGAAGCAGAAATAAATTCGAGTCTACTAAATTCAAAGTGTTGCAAACTTAATCCCCTCCTAGTACTAAGGTCTAGGATTATTTTCATCTAAGATAGAACGCATTACCCTCATTGTCACATGTGCAGCGATACTTCAAACACCAGTTTTCAGCTAACACACATGGTGACAACAAAATCACACTAACTTTGGAAAAATTAAATTAACGTTAAAAATGATCCTTTTCATTTCTCTTCATTTTTAAATTTTGGATTTCCCTCCATTTTAGTTTTTTTTAGTTCTCATTCACACCACATCATAAATCATACACTCAATCCGCATCTTCAACAGTGAACACTATTAGAAACAAAGATTTTTCCTACCGACATTAAGTGGGAATTTGTGCTATAAAATATGATTTTCCCATCCCATTCTCACCGAACTAGCTCACTAAAAAACACATGGTGAAAAAAATATTCTCATTGAAACGCTAAAAAACTTCCTATTTTTTCATGTGAAAACACTACTATTTAGATTTTTTGCACCGACATTCGCTGGGAAATAGCCACTGAATAATTTTCAAAAGAAAATTTAGTGGGAAAATAGATATTTTTTAATAGTGAAAATTTTAAAAGTACAATAAACTTAATACTAAAAATTTTAAAGACGGGAGCTTTGAAATTCAAGACTTGATCCAATTTGAATCAAACTAGTGGTATTGATACATCTAAATCCATTAATCGAAAGGAACGTTTAAGAATTAAAAAGAAGAGCTAGGTGACCATATACTAAATATAGTAGTCAAAAGTAGATATTAATCAAGTTTGGGTTGAGTATGGTAGGTAGTAATTCACATCTGAAACAATGCCCATGCCACTAATCAAATTAATTATAGTAACAAGCAAATTGTGGTCCAAACATTCTTATCTTTTATGTTTCATGTAATGCGTTCATTAAGTTGTTTTATAAATAAAATGGTGAAATTAGATTATTTTTAAAAAAAAATCAAAAAGAAAAATGAAGCCAGATAAAAATATATATTCTGTTGACCTATTCCATGTCAAATAATAGAGTTGAAGAACCAATAATAATAACTACGCCTCAGCTAAAAGAACGAACGTTTTAACGAAACTAATGAAAAATAATTCTAAGTTTTGCTAATGATACTGGAAATGTATAAGAATGCATGATAATCCTATCTACAATTAGGTACTTCAAGTTACTTGTTACATTTATTTGAAGATTATGTTTGACCTTTTATAAACTGAAAGTAGATATTTTATTAACGTGTATATAAAATTCCAATTCAATCTCACCACCATAATTAGAATATATCTCATATATTTTGTATATAGAATTATGGTAAGTAGATGATTCATTATTGTACTAGAAATCTAAATTGTACACTATATATATTTGTATTAATGAGAAAGCCTCCCCAAGGGAATTGATACAATCTCACATGGTATCAAGAGCCAAAATCCTAAAAACCTAAAACTTTTTTTTCCTCTTCTCGGCATTACCCCCCCCCCCCACTTAATTTTTTTCCGACGGTAAAAGCCCCCCACCACTTCTTTCGGTTTTTAATGGATTCCTCTTCCCCTGATGCTTCCGCTTCCTCCGGCGTCGTCACTCAAACACCACCCATGACCCCCTCCTCACCATCTTTCCATCCGGCTCTCGCAGTTACCAATATCAAGAATTTTATTCCTATAATTCTTGACCAGGAATATGGCCAATATTGGTCATGGGTGGAACTGTTTCGAATTCATGCATGTGTATATCACGTGCTTGACCATATTGACGACTCAATCCCTCGCCCCTCTGAAATTAATGACACAACTTGGCGTCGTCTCAATGCTGTCGTCAAACAATGGATCTATGTCACAATCCCTAAGGACTTACTTCACACCATTATGAAAACCAGTGCCTCCGCTCATGAGTTATGGACACGCTTGGAAGAATTTTTTCAAGACAACAAGCACACTCGCGCAGTGTATTTGGAAGAACAATTCAACAACACTCGTCTTGAAAAATTTTCGAACATGTCTGAGTATTGCAAACAGTTGAAACTGGTCGCAGACCAATTATCCAACGTTGGAACCCCCGTCTCTGAAACAAAGATGGTCAACAACATGGTTAGAACTTTCCTCTTTCATGCCTCGTTACCTTATTCCTTTTGGTTATATGCAGTAAAAATGGTGGAATACGTTCTTAATATTCTACCCACTAGCACCCTCCATATTATGACCCCCACCGAAATCCTTTACTGGCGGATCCCCTCCTATGATCACCTCTGGATATTCGGTTGTCTGTGCTATCCTAATTTGTCCTCTACCACCCCACATAAATTAGCACTCCGAACTACTCCATGTATCTTCTTAGGTTTTCCGCCTAACCATAGGGGCTATTTATGCTATGACTTGTCCACCCGTCACCTTCACATCTCTCGTCACGTCACCTTCGACGAGACGACGTTTCCGTTTTCGAACATTCAAAAATTTTAACAAACGGACTATAATTTTCTTGACGAAACTGACCCCTCTCCCGTCATTATTCGTGAACTGTGTCAGCCCACCACCGTCAACTAAAGTCTGCCACCTACTGCCGCCTCCCTTGACCCCACTAGGGTCTCCCTATCTCCCGTTGCCTCAACATCTTTCCCGATGCCGACTGCCACAGTCTCCAGTGATCAGCTATCGTCACCAGTCCCTTTTCCGGTCACTATCCTCGTGTCTGTGTCGCCACCGTCATTCCAGTACCCATCACCTATCCGAAGCCCACCCGATACTGCAATCGTCGCCTCACCAAACCAGCCTACCAGCAACCCACCACCACCGACACCATACCCTACCTCATCGATCTCTCCAACCCTCTAACTACCCAGATGGACGACCACCCACAACAATCACCCTGTCACCAAATCCATCCCCAATATACTAATTTCACACCCCGTTCTCGATGACAACCCTATTCCTGACGGAAACCCCATCCCTTGCCAAATTAACCACACCAATAGTCCCCTAAACCAGCCAACAACATCCCACCGTATGGAAACCCGTGCTCAATACGAGATTTTCAAACCCAAAGTCCATTTTAACCTATCCACATAGACCATATCCCCAATTCCTAAAAATCCCAAATTAGCCAAACAAGACCTAAATTGGAATGCAGACATACGTGAGGAATTCAATGCATTAACAAAACATCATACTTGGGATTTGGTTCCTCGACCGGAAGGGGTGAATGTGATTCGATGCATATGGCTCTTTCGTCACAAATTCAGGGATAATGGTGAGTTATAAAGGTACAAGGCAAGAATAGTGGCCAATGACACTAATCAGCAGAAGGGTATTGATTGTGGTGAGACATTTAGTCCGGTCGTTAAACCGGCTACTATCTGCACAGTTCTGAGCATTGCTATGGGTAAGTGTTGGCCGATTCACCAACTTGATGTGAAGAATGCATTTCTTCATGGAGATCTGAAAGAAACTATCTATATGCATCAGCCGCCTGGCTTTGTCCATCTAGCAGCCCCACATTATGTCTGTCGTCTTCGTAAGTCACTTTATGGTCTGAAACAGGCTCCACGTTCATGGTATGATCGATTTGCTCAGTATATTATGCAACTTGGGTTCGTATGTAGCAAGAGTAGTACTTCTCTATTTATTTTTCATCGTGGTAGTAGCATTGCATATTTATTATTATACTGGATGACATTGTGCTCACTGCCTCCTCTGATGTGTTGAAGAATGAGATTATTACACTGCTCAAATCCGAATTTGCCACGACTGACTTGGGAAAGTTGAGCTATTTTCGGGTATATCAGTGACTCGATCTGCGAATACTATGTTTTTATGTCAGCGTAAGTATGCGGAGGAAATAGTGTACAGGGCTAAAATAGCTAATTGCAAAATCATGTCCACCCCGACTAACTCCAAATCAAAGCTTAGTACTGTTGATGGTGATCCAGTATCTGATCCCACCCTTTACAGAAGCCTGGCAGGTGCACTACAGTATCTTACATTCATCAGACCTGACATTGCGTATGCTGTTAAGCAGGTATGCTTATTTATGCATGCCCTCAGAGAGCCTCATTACACTGCCCTTAAACGCATCATTCGATTTGTTAAGGGCACCATTGATTATGGATTACATCTATATCCCTCCGCACCGATCAGATTGTTAGCCTACGCGGATGCTGATTGGGCAGGCTGTTCGGACACACGATGCTCCACCTCAGGCTATTGCGTATTTTTGGGGGATAATCTCATTTCATATTCTGCCAAGAGGCAAGCCACATTGTCCCGTTCGAGTGCAGAAGCAGAGTATAGAGGAGTTGCAAATGTTGTTGCTGAGATCTATTGGCTCCGAAACCTTCTTTTGGAGCTTCACTGTCCTTTGTGTAAGGCGTCTCTTGTATATTGTGATAACATATCTGCTATTTATTTATCTCATAATCCGGTTCAACATCAGCGGATCAAGCATATTGAGATAGATATACACTTTGTTCGTGAGAAAGTTGCTCTCGGTCATATTAAAGTGTTACATGTGCTTTCCTCATATCAATACGCAGATATCTTCACGAAGGGATTTCCTCGACAGTTGTTCCTCGACTTCAGATCCAGTCTCAGCGTCCGGCCTCCTCCCGCTTTGACTGAGGGGGTGTATTAACGTGTATATAGTATTCCAATTCAATTCCACCGCCATAATTAGAATATATTCCATATATTTTGTATATAAAATTATGGTAAGTAGATGATTCATTATTATACTAAAATTTACATTATACACTATATATATTTGTATTAATGAGAAAACCTCCCAATGGAATTGATACAATCTCACATAATTAAATCAATCTTGTCATAATAAAAAAATTAGAGGGGACATTAATTTTAACCTCAACTAGTCATATGAAGAAATTGATACTCTATTGTGCATTGAATATTAAGGATTGATTTGCATCCTACCAACCCACAAGTAGACGTTTCATGAACAATATATCCAATCACTAAAACTTAAAATATTGAAAAAGATTTGTTCACTCTGGATTGATATATTAGTCATTAATTAATTGGTTAATTCTTTGTTATTTTAAAAATATATTATCGAATTCTTGTTAGTGGTCAAACATAACCTGCAAACCAGGGAATAAATTCAATATCAGTAAAACAATTAACAAGTAGAATCTTATGATGTAAGCGAAGCTGAATAAAAACATAGGTAAAATAAATTTACAAAATTTTATATTTGTGGTTGAGTCCACAGGATAAATAGGGGACCCCATAAGATCCCCTAATTTTGGCCTAATAGTTGATTATTTCTTATGAATGTATCAAGATATATCCCTGTCATTTTCGTTCTTGATTTCACATGGTCCTTCATCAGTGCTTAGTTGATAATCCTGATTACAATGTCACGAGTGTGATTAAACTATAAATATTGTGGAAGAGAAAAATGGAAGAAAAAAAGTTGAAATACAGGGTCTATTTGGTATCGACAAAAATATCTTCTAGAATTTCTTTAGAAAAACTCATATTTGATTAATCAAAATATTTTGAAAAATATTTTAAGTCAATTTTTTTCTCAAAAGATTAGGAAATAGACTTTCAAAGTGGAAGTAACCGAAAAGACACGTTTCATAAATAACATTATTGTTTGTCTCCCCTCCGCCACCCCAACACTCCACTCACCCCCACACCCTGTGTGCCACCTATACCTGCCAACCCCCACTCTCCCTCATTCCCTCCACCCCAACCCCAACTCTCCCCCCTCCCTCATTCCCTCCACCCCAACCCCAACTCTCCCTCATTCCCTCCACCCCAACCATCACTCCTAGCACCCCAACCCCAACCCCAACCTCTCCCCCACCCCCTCATTCTATCCCATCCACCACTTCTTTACCTTCGAATATAATATTTGATTAAATTATATATAAAATATTTGTGCAATGTATTTTTAGTTTACTTATCAAACATTAAAAAATAATTTTAAAACTAATTATTTTTCAAGAAAATATTTTTTTGTTCCAAACACACACATATACAACCATCCGTTGCAACTTCAATCCAAACATATATGTCAATGGAAAATGAATTATGAATAGACAATCTTTAACAATTCAAGGCGAAATAACCATTACTCTTTCTGTGTCCGAATTTATGTGAAACTTTTTTATAATTTGTTTTAAAAAAAATAATACCTTTTTTATATTTAAAAATAAAATAAATATTTAAAAAATTTATTTTATTTTTAATGAGATGATTTATAGAGAGTAAATATTCATGACTTATTTTACTCCATAAATTTCATCTTTTTTTAAATTCCGAATTTAATCAAACAACTTGAAAAATTAAGATGAAGGGAGTACAAAGTATAGCACAACACCTACAAAACACGTATCACCAGGGGGAGCATTATATTGTTTTAATAATTGATTATTCAAAGATGACATTTGTTTGAAATACTTGTGTTTATAAGCCAATATATGTGTATGCAACCAGCCCTACACACGGGGATATATAGGAACCTTAATGTCTTCTATAAGCCATCCTTTTCCATGGCGTTTTTTGTGCTTTGACATTGTAGTCCCATGTGTTGGAAATTCAAGAAAAAAAAATATTGTGTAACACACAATATTGTCGTTCATATAGACAAGTATGTGATCTTCGACAAACATGCAAAGCATACCCAACTAGTGAACAAGACTGTTATTTTTGTGAAAGAATCTGAGTAGTCAATCCAAAATTTTGAGATAATGAATGAAGTAGTTTGCAGAGAAATATACTATATCAGTGCGGGATGAGATCCTAGACTCTTTATAAGGCTAGGAAAATTCTTTCCTTTTAAGCGAACTTTTGGGGTGTCAAATTAGGCCAACATCATTAAATTCTTCTCAAACTAATTATGAACAATCATTAAAGATAAGTATAACATCTTTTAATACCCTTCCGTACGTGTAACCCGATTATAGGGTTTACACATACATTCTATTTATTTTTTACTTTTTTTAAGTACAGACTCACTATGAGGTGAACCTGAAATACTGTGAGGAGACATACATATTAGGCTCAACAAAATAATTAGTTGGGCTGGAACAAAGTTAGTTGTTCGATGAGATGAACTGAGAGAGAAGTCCAGAACGGTAGAATATAATAAGAAAAATTGTTGTACAAATGGACTCGCCAAAATTCTATTGGAAATTTGTCTTTGGCGGGGAGATGCGTCCACCCATCTTTAATGAATTAAACACTAGTGTTCCGCATGTTGGAGGCTTTGTCTCTTCACACGTGCATAATCTACTAAGTGAGTAGATGATTGTAGGGCCAAGAATCGTCAAATTTCGTTGAGAAATGAAAGAGATATTGGTCAACGAAGTAAGGTGTTTGAGGCATGAAAATATGGTGTGGGACAAATCTATCACATCAGTAGGAAAAGGAAGAATTGCTCTCTTTATAAGTCTCTAAAGTGGTAAAGGGTTTGGGATCCAAGGGGTATCCCATGTGTTTAAAGGAGGGAGGACCTAGATGTGCTTGGGTTCAAGGTTAGGCCCACACGCGCGCCGCCGCCGCCCGCCCTTCCCGTCCGGTCTCGGGTCGTGGGCTGTGGGCTGTGGGAACTTTCTGATATTATCTTTTTGGACCCCAAATTGCTTAATATTTACAGTTTGGTCCCTAAAGTTTCTGAAAAGTTGAATTTGGAACGACGGAAGGCAGAAACTTTCTGCCTACCGTTGGAATTGATTTTTGGGGCATTAATCATCCATTACTTGGCTGATTAACTCCTCTATAATCAGCCCTCATTCAATGGCCATGAACAACCCTTAAACCTGCCATTAAGCCTCCTTAATGACCATTAACAACCCTCACTAATGGCTATAACAGCCATATTTGTGGCAGTTGAGGAGTCCCTTCTCCATGCTATATATTGATGCCTTTTGGCTCAATTGTGTTGGACATACAAATAGAAAAACGCAGCACAAAACAGTGATGAAAAACACTGCAAAACAGTGACGAAAAACACTGCAAAACAGTGACGAAAAACACTGCAAAACTGTTGAGAAAAACAGTGAGCAAACACACACATATACACAAGATACACTACAGAGACACATTATATACATAGAGACAAAACAGAAGAGAAAGTCAGTCCAAACGTTGGACGAAAACAGAAACTCTTCCTTCCTTTTCCATTTCTTAAGCAAGTCGATTTGTATTTATTTTCTTTGTCAGACTCAACCTATTTGCTTTGTAGTGTTGAGATTAAAGTGTTGTTTTTTCTGGGAAGACTATTGCCCGCTACGTAAAAGCATATATACGGGGCAATCTTATCTTAAGGACAGAGTGCAATCACTTGACTCAACATAATAGTTGTAACCATCCAGATTTAGTTGTTTCTTGATTTCAGGTTATCAAGATTCAAGACTTAACAAGCTTGCGGCAGTTCTGAACATTGCCTATTTGTTTATCCTTTCGAACACTTGTAATATTTATTTACTTTCCGTACTGCTTTACAATAGAGTACCCAACAACTTAAGACAAGATTGTATTAGTACTAGTGTTCGAAAGATATCGATCAAAAGTTGTGTGACCAAATCTGGATATGGCTGTGGTTTTCTTGAAGGTCAACATGTTCATGGTGTCACCTCTCCTGAGAGTGGTAGGAACAAGCGCCCACGACAGGCTGAGGATGTCAACTGGGACAAGAGGAGAAGGCTGAAGATGTGGTTCTATCTTGCAGGAGAAGGCCTATATCTGTTCCAGACACAGAATCCGAAATTGGGATAAGTAATTTTCTTCCTTGTCAAAAATAAGATTAAATGATGTTTGATTAAAAATGGCTTAAAGTAAGGAGGAATATGGGAATGTTTTCCGAAATAATTTATATTCCTTACGCTTTAAAATCAGAAGTTTAATCTCTTCTTCTTTCCCGTTTAAAGATTGGATTTTGTAAACGACTTAAAAAGATCCGTTCTTTTAAGTGTAATTATTAAAAGTGTGTAAAGTATGTTCGCACATACGATGGAGAAAGATCCACTAAATGTGCGAAAACTGTTACCACTCTTAAGTAAGCGCCAAGAATTGTTTGGGCACCAATCATAACGGAAGAAGTCTAAAAGCTAAAGACGTTGAGCTTGTCACACTATTTGACAGAAGATCCTTCATAGGATGCTATTGGACACTCAGTCATACAAAGCCTCCGGGCGACTGGAGTGGGCCAAAATTCATTTGATATGATGATATTGGACACTCAGTCACACAAAGCCTACGGGTGACTAGAGTGGGGCTAAAATTCATTTCATAGGAAAACTAATGGACACCTAGTGAGGTGGGCCAGAGTTTTCAGGTCTTAAATGATCTGAAGGCCTAAGAAAGGCAGAAAAGAAATTGGACACTCAGTCTGCGAAAGCAACTGGAATGGGCCAGAGTATCCAGATCACATATGATCCTGTTACGCCCTAACCACGGGCAATAGGTTGTTCATGTGAAGCAACGCCACCTCTAAAGTAGAAGGGGTTGGAGAGGTTGTCCTCAATAGGACTTCCGGGAATGAGATCACTCTAAAATGAGGTGATACATGTCCCAAACTTGGTTTAAGGGACGATGTTGGTGAAGCTGATTTGAGACTAGTCCAACAGGTCTATAAAAGCTAAGAATGGTACCGTATGTCTATAGCCAAATGAATGATATATTTGTAATCCGTGCATCTATGCCATCATAGATTAAGACACGTTAAATATCAAGTCATTCAAAAGCTAACGATGTTGAGATTGTTTCCTTCTGTCGACATAAACCCTCAAAATAAATGTGAGGTAGGCGAAGAGGCAAAATCACCTTTCCAAATTCCGTCAAAGGAATAGCGAAAGAAGCACTGCTCCTCTAGAACTTAGTTACACCTACATGGGTAATTTGAAATTTATAAAAAATAGAGGGGGGAGACAAGTGCGTTGTGACCTTCATTGATGATGGTACAACGTATTGTATCCTTTGTTTGTTGAAAAGCAAAGATGAAGTTGTTGAAGCGGATAACCACTACAAAGCAGAAGTTAAAAATCAACTAAGCCTACGGATTGAGAAATTCGTAACGATATAGGGGGAGAATGTGAAGCATCGTTTATTAAACGACTGCTCATTACTCACCTTAGTCTAACGGTGTTAGCCAAGCGCAAAGCCATACGCCCAAATTATGTGGGGCAAGACGATCCTTACCGCTAATGCGATTCTCAACAGAAATACGCATAAGGATAAGGGTAACCCTCCGTGTGAGATATGGAAAGGATCTCACATACAAATGTTGTGATGTGATGTGAGGTGGTTTCGTACCTAAGACTGTAGATTGCATATCCACTGGATCTGCAAATAACAGTAGTGCTTATCGTCTCTTGGTGTCAAATAATGCTGACTTCTTTGAAGATAACTTTCCTTGAAAAGGAAAAAGAAGTAATTGCTCAAGGTTAATAAGAACTCGCGAGGGCCTGACTGTCCGGAACTAGACGTTCCGTATCTACAGGACTCGAAAGTTGCTGTCTATCCGGAACTTAATATTCCAGATCTGCAGAACTCAAGGATTCTATATGTTGAACCGAGACAGAGCAAAGAAGGGGAAAAAGACTTGTTCCGGTCCTTCTAGCTTGTATGGTTGATTACGAACCATGAACAATTAACAAAGAATTGTCATCTCCAAAAGCACTGCTTTGGAAAGAAGCTAAAGAAAGAAATAAATTCCATCATATAGAACCATACTTGTGTAATGGTTGATCTTCCTACGAGAAAAGAACTTTTGGGTTGTAAAATGTGCTCCCTTGTGAGTAGCTTAACATCCAGGGCTATTGTAGTCTTGCGTGGCATGGATGCTGAAACAACCTTCCTAATCGGAGAGTTAGAAGGGGAGAATTAGAGTTGGTTTACTGGATTGTTGGGCTTCTTCCTGAACTTTCATTTTGGTCCCTGAAATGTTTACATTTTGGTCCTGGAAGTTTCAGATAAAACAGAAACAATGAATCTGACCACAGAAACATTGACTCTAAAGTTAGAAAGCCAACAGTTGGAGAATCAACAGTCTAAAAGTGAAAGTCATATTGAAACAAAGTCTCGATATGAAAGATATGAGTATCACAGATGACAGTCTCGTTGAAGCCACCAATGGATATGAATCATATAACTGATTGAAATCATGGTGCACCCATAGACAAGGAGCGATATGCACAGGTCACGTGTAGTTCAATGTATTGTACACACTACAACCGACCTAGTATCGGCCTACAAAGCAGATAAGTTGAACTAAGGTTCATTGATGATTTTAATAAGTGATTCTGGAAAAGGCGTTAAGTCGGATATGACGATATCTGAATTATTCGCTTATCTATGGATTATAGTATTCTGGATATCCAGCGGTTCTGGGAGAACACAGTGATGCAAACTGGACATTAGATCTGAAGAACACTAATGCCACAAGTAAATGTGTATGGTAGGTCTTGGAAAATCCTCTAAACAAACTTGTATCGACCGATTCATGATGGGATCGGAGTGTATCACTTTATACAAGGCATGAAAGAAGTTGAGTAACTTTATGACTCCTTAGAGGACGTCCCTTATTGGGAGAAACCCGTGCCTTCAGCAATTATACACTGTGGCTAGCCGGTCAGCTTCAGGAAGGACACGGATGACGGCATCTGGACATATCGTCGGGATCTGTCGGAGACATAAGACCGTATGGCGTTGATCATCACGGGTGTCACATCCTTGTTTACTAACTAAGGGACTACCCGGAGATCAAGTGTTCTGCCTGTCTAGGGGAATGGGCTTAAAACCCAAACAATACAAACCATTGCGGTGGTAACCCAACCATACTGATTGGAGATCCCAAGAATTTGGTTTAATGGGAAAACTAAGCTGCAAAAGGTTCACTTGAGCGCTTCGGTAGAAGCAAGAAGCACTTCGGATGATGATTTCTGTACGGAAACATGAATCCAAAGTTGTTCCCGCGATAGACATTAAAGTGCTACCTGCATGGTGGGTAAAGGTTAAGCTTCCAAACTTTTAAACGATCCTCAAACGGTTGAGGTTAAGGTTGGGGAAACTTTTAGTGATTCCTAACACTTGTGAAGTGGGGTATAGCAGGATACCTTGTAGGAGATCACCTATTTAAGTGCGAGGAAGGCCGCCACAAATGAACGCACTTAAGAATCCAAGTGTGTCCACGGCCACAACGGACAAAAACGTAAGAATGAAAACGAATAAGGAGAGTTATTGTGTTGGTATCATTGTCTTGGCTTACACTAAACACTGACGGTTCAAGACATCACGTTCACCGCGCAGTAAGTAAGTCTGGTGGTATTCAACTAGGGAAGGTTCAAAGCGGAAGCTACCGATCCTGATGCAATATCATTTCACTGAAAGATTGCTGAAAGTAGGCACCTTGTGTGTGCGCCAAAATCTCTCTTTCATAGAGGGGATTGTTGGAAATTTGCCTTTGGCGGAGAGATGCGTCCACCCATTTTAATGAATTAAACACTAGTGTTCTGCATGTTGGAGGCTCTGTCTCTTTACACATGCATAATCTACTAATTGAGTAGATGACCGTAGGGCCAAGAATCGTCAAATTTCGTTGAGAAATGAAAGAGATATTGGTCCACGAAGTAAGGTGTTTGAGGCATGAAAATATGGTGTGGGACAAATCTACCACATCGGTAGAAAAAGGAAGAATTGCTCTCTTTATAAGTCTCTAAAGTGGTAAAGGGTTTGGGACCCAAGGGGTATCCCATGTGTTTAAAGGAGGAAGGACCTAGATGTGCTTGGGTTCAAGGCTAAGCCCACACGCGCGCCGCCGCCGCCCGCCCTTCCCGTCCAGTCTCGGGTCATGGGCTGTGAGGACTTTCTGATATTATCTTTTTAGACCCCAAATTGCTTAATATTTACAGTTTGGTCCCTAAAGTTTCTGAAAAGTTGAATTTGGAACGACGGAAGGTAGAAACTTTTTGCCTACTGTTGGAATTGATTTTTGGGGCATTAATCAGCCATTACTTGGCTGATTAACTCCTCCATAATCAACCCTCCTTCAATGGCCATGAACAACCCTTAAACCTGCCATTAAGCCTCCCTAATGACCATTAACATCTCTCACTAATGACTATTAACAACCATGTTTGTGGCAGTTGAGGAGTCCCTCCTCCATGCTATATATTGATGCCTTTTGGCTCAATTGTGTTGGACATATAAACAGAAAAACGCAGCACAAAACAGTGACGAAAAACACTGCAAAACTGTTGAGAAAAACAGTGAGCAAACACACACATATACATAAAATATACACTACAGAGACACATTATATACACAGAGACAAAACAGAAGAGAAAGTCAGTCCAAACGTTGGACGAAAACATAAACTCTTCCTTCCTTTTCCATTTCTTCAGCAAGTCGATTTGTATTTGTTTTCTTCGTCAGACTCAACCTATTTGCTTTGTAGTGTTGAGATTAAAGTGTTGTTTTTTCTTGGGAGACTATTGCCCGCTACGTAAAAGCATATATACGGGGCAATCTTGTCTTAAGGACAGAGTGCAATCACTTGACTCAACACAACAGTGGTAACCATCCAGATTTAGTTGTTTCTTCATTTCAGGTTATCAAGATTCAAGACTCAACAAGCTTGCGGCAGTTCTGAACATTGCCTATTTGTTTATCCTTTCGAACACTTGTAATATTTATTTACTTTCCGTACTGCTTTACAATAGAGTACCCAACAAATTCAGCTCCTATACGGCTAGCTATACCGTCTGGAAAGAATTGATTATTCAATTTAAAACCTTAAGATAACAAGTGAAATAGCCCGAGATCATTTAAACCTCTTTGTTAACTCTTACAAGATAGATAAATACAATAACATTCTCTAACAATTCTTTTAGTAAGTTGAGCGGGGGCTCCCCTACATCCTTCTCTTTGAAATTTTGTGTATCTTGTACAAGATGTATGGAAATCAACGGGAGATTCTTTCACAAATAAAAACGAAAATGATATTTTCGAGCTTGGAACTTTATTATATAAACTTTTTTTTTATGTGGATTGAATGTTCTATTAGCCAAACACAAGAATTTGCTAAATGAATGAAACGTGAATTGGCCACCATGTGAGCTATTAGACACCAGCAATTAATAAGTGGTACATAAATCAGACTAATTGTCTTATTGCTATTAATTTTCCAACTTCTTTCTGTCAACTTTTTTTGGACAACAACAAATACCATTTATAGTTTTGTTGGTGCAGCTCCCATGGAACGTCCTTTATGAAAAGAAAAAAAAGAGGACAAAAGCAATTTACCTAATGCGTCAATATTACTATGTTAATTCTGAATGAGGACTAAATTAATTCAATCCAAGCCAATAGGAAGAAATGGGCACATAACCACTTTTCGAATCGCTAATCAAGCCAGCTTTTGAACACTAATTATATTTTAGCTATTTTTTAATGTGAAAATATTATTTAGATGATCATACTCTTAAATTAAAACATAGGAAAGTTTCAACCTTTATAAGTTCAAAACCACTTGTCATATCCCTCAAGTTTGAACCTTTATAAGTTCAAAATCTATGAAGATTGTTCTAGTAATTTCAAACTCCAGCACTTGTCAAAATCAATTTCGAACTTCAATATTTTATGCTGGAGTTATTCCGTTTAGCTAGGGGATTTCTTTTGTCCAGATATTATTTCGCCTTAAAAAGTGGTTGCTTTCCAATTATTTTTGAAACAGTGAGTACTAACTAGGGGTGTGCAGAACCGAATTAACCGATAAACTGAACCAATAAAAACGCTATTGGTTTAGTGGTTTATTGGATTAACGGTTTGTAAACGGTTTTGTAAAAAAAATTATTGGGTTACCGGTTCGGTAATCGGTTTTAAGAATTTAGTTAATGGTAAACCGATAACCCAATAAGCTTATATTAAAATTATCTTTTTATTCCTAATTATATATTAGTGGTTTTAAATTTTAATTTTTAAATACAAATCCTATGTCTAAATTTTTACCACAGGAACGCTTATTCTCTCAATTCTCATTTCGTTTATCATTTGTACATTCACTATTTAGAATGCATTAAACAATTTGAAAGTTCATTATCATTTGATGATTTGCTGCTTGATTGCTACAATGCATTTCATAGTTTTGTCTTGTAACTTGTGCAGACCTTTATGCATGAATGCAGTGTATATATGAACAAATAAAAACAAGAGAAAGCAAAAAAATTAGCGGAGTATTTTCTCATCGGTAAACCGAAAACTGAACTGTTAAGGACAAAAAACTGATAATGAATATCTTATCGGTTTGGTTATTAGTTTAGCGTATTTACAAACTGAAAACCGATAAACCGAACCGGTAATACACAAAACTGAACCAAACCGACCGATAAGCACCCCTATTACTAACTATTAGCCTCAAGAACTGGCCATACAACCCCCCCCCCCCCCCCCCCACGACTTTTCAAGCCACATACATAGTTTAATAGGGACATTTACACTATTATACACGGCCCTACAAAGTCCACAACCAAAATATTCCTTTTATTAAATACTGAGTATACACGAACGATTCTTACAACTAGAGGGGTAAAAATGTTAAGGTTCTATTATAATGAGGGCACTTTACTCAAAGTGTAAAAGATAGAGCTTTATGTCTCTCTTGTTATTTTTCATAAGAAGTCCGTCGTGGTTAATCAAAATGAAATCAGAACTTACATAAAATTAATTCTGTCAAAACAAGAATTTACGTTCAATGATCTTACTATTAGAAAAATTAGAATTTCCGACCAAATTGTACTAATCGCAACTATCTCGACATTTTAATTGAAATATCAAATTTTCGATGAATTTTGACGGAAACATCCGTCTATTATTTTTCTAGTAGTTTGAGAATTGCAGCAATTTATAGCTCTGATAAGGATATTAATTGTTTATAGAATCAACCAGTAGACCACTTGTTTACATGTACTTCCTATGTTCACTTTTACTAGTCCACTATACTAAAAATAAATTTTTACTTTTATTTGTCCACTTTAACATATAGAAAAATAAACTTTTTTTCTTATTTTACTCTTAACATTAATTACTCATTTTCATATTTTTTTCAAGTCTATTGAAATTATACATCAATTAATATGAATATTATGGTAAAATATATATCTTATTTATTAGTTTTCAAGGAGCTGTAAAATCAAAAGTGGATAAGTAAAAGTGAATCGCGGAAGTATTTGACAGAAGTAACACTTCTCGGTCAATCAAAATGAAACTCAATATAGTCAAAGGGAAAGAAATGTAATGCACAAATGATATAAAGTCAATAGTCATGAAACTGGTCAAAATCATAAGGACCGTGACTATGCATCACTACGTTAGTGTATATCCTTAGTTTTAAAAGGAAAATGAAAATGAGAAGAGTTTAACTTAATTCCATATAATAAGAGGTACAGTAAAAGGTTTCTACATGTTAAATTATTTAAAAGGTAGTTGTATAAAACAACTCATAATAAATGTGTAGGATTTTAATTGAAAATATGAATTTAGTACACTTACCGATTTTTTTCTTAGCGGAAGTGAATTTGCAGCAATCACGATTTGTGGTATTGATCGTCGAAAATCCTCATGAAGTGAATAAATTTCCTTTTTCCATAGTCTAGATATCTAACAGATACATATCTTTTTCTTTGTAAACCCAACTAACTGTCATATTAGGGTTAAAAACTTGTTTGTTTTTCAACACCCGTAATAATATATTTATACATTATAGTCTAGGGTTTAAGAGGACGACAAACACACCAACGAGATAATTAGCATCACTTATGAATAATACCCGATCTAACAGTTATTTCCAATAAAGTAAAAATAGTAACTTAAAAAGCAAAACCAATAACCCTATATGTCATGTTAAATTACACTGATTATAGGTATAAAGTTACTTTACCCGGTGAATGAAAATAATAAAGTTAAATCCAATCGAAAATAAAAATTATTAAGCCGACAATATACACACAACTAAATTAACAGCGAAATACCATCAAAGGTGAAAATTAGAGTGACAAGAATGTGTGGAACATCAATGGATGAAAATCTCCAGCCGACACTCAGAAAAAAAAGAAGGGAAAAAACAATTTAGTAAATGAAAGATTAATTAGCAATTAAGATATGTGGGGTATAGAAAAATAATGGTGTCATAGGCAGGAACATTGAATCTTGATTAATGATATAACAATTGATTTAGTTACTAGTACTTATATTATCATCCATTAATTTCCTCTCACTCTCTTTGTTTTTTGTGTATCTTTTGGTGCTAATTAAGTAAGACTAGTAATATTTCATCATTATGGTTAGGGGGGCTAAGGTCATGATTCTTGAATGACCATCTCATGTTCCCATAGAGGGAAAACAAATTTAACTATTTATGAAAATGACCTGAAAATGATCGTAATTATATATTTTTATTAAATTTATTTAATTTAACCGTCTTGGTGTTGTGTGATAATTTCATCTAAATGATTAAGTAATTAGAAAGAGCACATGCTTATCTCTTATTTACGTAATTATACCTTTAATATGTCTTGTGTGCGGTCCTGATTACTTTTCATGGGCCAAACCGGGACGTATTGGGTTAATATTCACATGTAGCCACTTTTGTGCCCTTGTAAAAAAAGGGTAGCCCGGTGCACTAAGCTCCCGTTATGCGCGGGGTCAGTAAAGAGTCGGACCACAAGGGTCTATTGTACGCAACCTTATCTTGCATTTATGCAAGAGGCTGTCTCCACGGTTTGAACCTGTTACCTCTAGGTCACATGACAATAACTTTACCAGTTACTCAAAGACTCCCTTTCTTTTGTGCCTTTGTAATAAAAATAAAAAATATAACAATTGTCACGACGTTATAAATTCTACAAAAGAAACTTCATGACACTGTCCTAAATTTTATGCGTGAGACTTCATTACAAAAATAGAATGAGACCGGTGCCCGATATCGATATTTATATGACCACTTGTCTGTTCTAGTACTAAGCTGAAATATGTGATATGTGTTGGAAATTTACTAATGTGAAATTAAGTTTATCACATTATTTATGACACGAATAATTGGGGCCCCGCACGTCGGAAATGTCATTTCCACACACGTGCAATCTTAGTGCCAAGTATCGTAAATTTCGTTAATGAAAGAGATATTGGTACGTAAGTGAAATGTTTGAGACATAGAATGATGGACGGTTATTGGCTAAATAACAAGTCTTCCACGTTGGTAAATGAAGAAAGGATTGTGCGAAGTGTAAGATGGTACAGGTCGGAAAAGGGCCGCGGTGCCTCCTGGATTGGGCCGCGGCGCCGGAGCACCGCGACGCCTGATTGACAGTGATCATTGTGAGTTTTTGGCTGAATTAGCGTCGCGACGCTAATGTGGCACAGCCGCGGTGCTTCATTGGCAGTGACTGCTCGACGGAATCCCAAAGGTTTGGCTGTTAAGGTGGTTTCAATGGCATTGAATCAACCCAATAATGGCCATTACTTGGACCATTATGTTGTTGCATTACTTGGGGGTTAAATGTCATCCATTACATGGCAATTGAATGCTATTATGGGGCATTTGAAAGGCCATCTTACACACCTATAAATTGAGGCCTTTGACTCAATTCTATAGATGAACATATGAACATACTTACAAGTTAACAACACCATAAAGCGATCAGTTTTTCTAATAAGCAATCCTTCTCTTAGCAATCGTCATTATTCGTGTTCTTCGCTGGAATCATTTGTGTAGGCTTTGCACATTTGATATTTTGTTGTTTCATCTTGAGAGACTATTGTCCACACTTCCGTAAAGCCTATACACGGGGGCAATCTTGTCTTAAAGACAGAGAGCCATCTCTCGACTCAGTCGGTGGTGTTGTGATTATCTAATTGGTTGCTAAGTGTTTCAGGTGTTTACTAGAATCTCAAAGGACTCTAACCGTTCGGATTCTCAGCGGATCTACAAGCCATAAGTATAGCAGTTCATGTTCTTATATTTCGGAATCCAAGATCCATATTTGAAGTTCCAATTCAAGATCAAGATATGGATAATTTGTTGTTGTAATCTTTGTTGTTTATCATTTCGATCACTTTAATAGTTATTTACTATTTTCGTACGTGCTTTACATATCCAACAATTTTAAGACAAGATTGGTATTAGTGCTCGAAAGATGTTTGCCAGCAGATATGGTCCCAAATCTGACTGTGGTTTTCTTCTTGAAAACAATTATGTTGACAGTTCTGTTAACAGTTCAAACACTGTCTTTGTCAACAACCATGTTTTCAAATCTGGTCCTAGTTTTGGTTCTCTCTTTGACGACAGTTACAAATCTGTTTTCGTCAAAGGTGGAATATCTGGATCTGATGCTGAGCTTCAAGATACTGTTGGTAGGCATGCTAGTACCGCTAAAGATCAAGGACGAGTTGGTGTCACCGCTACCGAGGGTGGTGGAAACAAGTGCCCACGAGAGGCTGAGGATGTCAACTGAGACAAGAGGAGAAGGCTGAAGATGATGTTTTATCATGTAGCAGAAGGCATATATCTGTCCCAGACAAAGGATCTGAATTATGGTGAGGAGGATGTGGACACTCAGTCTGACTAAAGTGGGCCAGAATCCAAAAGGTCTAAGTTAATTATCCTTCCTTATCTATAATGTGTTTAGTTCATATCTGAATAAAAGTGTGTAAAGCAAGGCTGGGAATATGAAAGTATTTTAATTAAAAACTCATATTCCCTACACTCTAAAATCATATTTTGAATCTTCTTCCTTTCCGTATAAAGATTGGACTATTGTAAACAAAACTTAAAAAATCCGTTCTTTTGAGTGTAATTATTAAAAGTGTGTAAAGTATGTTCGCACATACGAAGGATAGAGATCCACTGACTGTGCGAAAACTGTTATCACTCTTAAGCAAGCGCCAAGAATTGTTTGGGCACCAATCTCAAAGGAAGAAGACTAAAAGATAATGGCTTATCTTAAGACGTTGAACCTATCACACTGTCTGACAGAAGATCCTTTATTTAATAAGATGATATTTGACACTCAGTCATACAAAGCCTACATGCGACCGGAGTGGGCCAGAGTTTTCGGGTCTTAAGTGATCTGAAGGCCAGAAGAAAGGAAGAAAAGTAATGGACATCTAGTGAGGTGAGCCAGACTTTCCAGGTCTTAAATGATCTGAAGGCCAGAAGAAAGGCAGAAAAGTAATGGACACCTAGTGAGGTGGGCCAGAGTTTCCAGGTCTTAAATGATTTGAAGGCCAAAAGAAAGGCAGAAATGAAATTAGACACTCGGTCTGCCAAAACAACTAGAGTGGGCCAGAGTATCCAGATCACATATGATCCTGTTACGCCCTAACCACGGTCAAGAGGTTGTTCATGTGAAGCAACACCACCTCTAAAGTAGAAGGGGTTTGAGAGGTTGCCCTCAATAGGACTTCAGAGAATGGGATCACTCTAAAATGAGGTGATATATGTCCCAAACTTGGTTTAAGGGACGATATTGGTCAAGCTGGTTTGAGACTAGTCCAACATGTCAATAATAACTAAGAATGGTACAGTATGTCTGTAGCTAAATGAATGATATATTTGTAATCCGTGAATCTATGCCATCATATATTAAGACACGTTAAATAGAAAGTCATTCAAAAGCTAACGAAGTTAAGATTGTTGCCTTCTGTCGGCATAAACCCTCAAAATGACTGTGAGGTAAGCGAAGAGGCAAAATCAGCTTTCCATTCCGTCAAAGGAATATCAAAAGAAGCACTGCTCCTCTAGAACTTAGTCACACCTACATGGGTGAATTGAAGTTTGTACAAGATAAAAGGGGAGACAAGTTCCGTCAAAGGAGTAGCGAAAGAAGCACCGCTCCTCTAGAACTTAGTCACACCTACATGGGTGGTTTGAAGTTTATACAAAATAGAGGGGGGAGACAAGTACTTTGTGACCTTCATTGATTATGGTACAACGTATTGCATCCTTTGTTTGTTGAAAAGCAAAGATAAAGCTGTTGAAGTGGATAAGCGCTACAAAACAAAAGTTGAAAATCAACTAAGCCTACGGATTGACGAATTTGTAGTGATAGAGAAGGATAATGCAAAGCATCCTTTATCAAACGACTGCTCCTTACTCACCTTAGTCTAACGGTGATAGCCAAGCGCAAAGTCGTATGCCCAAAATATGTGGGGCAAGGCAATCCTTACCGCTAATACGATTCTCAGAAGAACTCCATATAAGGATAAAGATAACCCTTCGTGTGAAACGTTTAATCTTTAACGATCCTCAAACGGTTGAGGTTAAGGTTGGGGAAACGTTTAATGATTCCTAACACTTGTGAAGTGGGGTATAGTAGGATACCTTGTAGGATATCACCTATTTAAGTACGAGGACAGGCCACCTCAAATGAACACACTTAAAAATTCAAGTGTGTCCACGGCCACAACGGACATAATAATAAGAAGAAACGAATAAAGGGGAGGTATTGTGTTGGTACCGTTGTCTTGGCTTACATTAAACACTGACGGTTCAAGACATCACATTCACCGCGTAGTAAGTAAGTCCGATGGTATTCAACTAGGAAAGGTTCAAAGCGGAAGCTACCGCTCCTGATGTAATATCTTTTCGCTGAACGATTGCTGAAAGTAAGCACCTTGTGTGTGCGCCAAATTCTCTGTCAAGAGGGGATTGTTGGAAATTTACTGAAGTGGAATTAAGTTTATCCCATTATTTATGACTCGAACAATTGGGGCCCCGCACGTCGGAAATGTCATTTCCACACTCGTGCAATCTTAGTGCCAAGTACCGTAAATTTCATTAATGAAAGAGATATTGGTACGTAAGTGAAATATTTGAGACATAGAATGATGGACGGTTATTGGCTAAATAACAAGTGTTCCACGTTGGTAAACGAATGAAGGATTGTGCGAAGTGTAAGATGGTACGGGTCGGAAAAGGGTCGCGGAGCTGAGAAGGTCCATGGCGCCTCCCGGACTAGGTCGCGACGCCGGAGCGCCGCTGCGCCCCCCTTGTAGCGCCTGATTGGCAGTGAGAATCATGAGTTTCTAGTTGAATTAGCGTTGTAGCGCTTCATTGGCAGTGACTGCTCGACGGAATCCCAAAGGTTTGGCTGTTGAGTTGGTTTCAATGGCATTGAATCCACCCAATAATGGTCATTACTTGGACCATTATGTTTCTGCATTACTTGGGGGTTAAATGCCATCCATTACATGAAAATTGAATGCCATTATGGGGCATTTGAAAGGCCATCTTGCACACCTATAAATTGAGGCCTTTGGCTCAATTCTATAGATGAACATACTTACAAGTTAACAACACCACAAAGAGATCAGTTTTTCTGATAAGCAATCATTCTCTTAGCAATCTTCATTATTCATGTTCTTCCCTGGGATCATTTGTGTAGCCTTTGCACATTTGATAGTTTGTTGTTTCATCTTGGGAGACTATTGTCCACACTTCCGTAAAGCCTATACACGGGGGCAATCTTGTCTTAAAGACAGAGAGTCATCTCTCGACTCAGCCGGTGGTGTTGTGATTATCTAATTGGTTGTTAAGTGTTTCATGTGTGAACTAGAATCTTCTAACCGTTCGGATTCTCAGCGGATCTACAAGCCACAAGTGTAGCAGTTCATGTTCTTGTATTTTCGAATACAAGATCCATATTTGAAGTTCCAATTCAAGATCAAGATATTGACAACTTGTTGTTGTAATCTTTGTTGTTTATCCTTCGATCACTGTAATAGTTATTTACTATTTTGTACGTGCTTTACATATCCAACAATATGTTCAAGGCTTTTAAGCTATTAATTTTTTTTATATTTATTTAACTATATTTTTAAACACTTGAAATGGAGATGTTTGATAGGCTTCATTAGCTTCTAGCTAGCCAGCAAGTCAATAAATAATATGATAACATTAGTTCAATTTTTTCATTCAACATACTTAAAGGAGATATAAGAATAAACAAGAAAAAGAAATGGAACTTTAAACTTTGTGTTGGATCGATGTCTAATTATATTTTTCCAGTAGAAACAGAATCTTAACGTTTTGATAAATTCTTCACATTTTATTTAAAACTTGTCATTATAGTTGTATTTGTTAAGAGTCCCACATGAAATGGGAACATGAACTCTTTAGAGTGAGGATTGTCCAAGTCCATATAAGGAGTCTATGTTTTCATTCCATATCCGATGTGAGACTCTTAACACTCCCCGCACGCCCAGACCTTGTTAACTGGAGAGTGGATAATATAATTTGGGGGCCCAATATCAGTGAACAAAGAATTGGAATGAGTATGACTCTGATACTATGTAAAGAAAGGAATCTTGGGTCTAACTCAACCCCAAAAGCTAGCTTATAGGGTGAGGATTGTCCAAGTCCATATAAGGACTTCATGTTCTCATTTCATTTACGATGTGGGACTCTTAACAATATTTCTTATCATTATTACCTTTTCTTTTCAAAAATATAAATTTAATTGTCAAGGTACCCTGAAGTGAAACGTGCTCATACACACATTTAAAAATTAACAACAATAATTTCAGTCTGATGCATAAGCACTCATGGAATTTGAGATTCGAAAAAAGCCAATAATCATGCGAGACTTATGAAGAATTAAAATATTGAATTTAATTTCGTCAACTTTATATTAAAAGAAATCATCATCCATTCTAGCAAAGAGGGTCACTTTAGAAAAGTTTAAGATCGGACCACAAATGTGAAAAAGTTCCTTATCTTTTTCTATGAATAAGGTGTTATTGTCATTGGCTAAGGTACACTAATGGGGTATGATAATTTTGTCATTTTTTTCTTGTGGTTTGCCACTTGCCAATTTAGAAAATAAATATTCGTAAAGGAAAGATCAAGAATAAAGAACACATAGTTTCCAAGAAGTTTTCATATTCTTTTTCACTAATTGCCAATGTAGTCAATACCACAGCCAAAAACTATATCGAAAAGTTCATTGTGTAAATCGTATTTGAGTTACAGAAAATTGCTCCTACTAACAATGTTGAAAAGTGATTTCTCACGTTCCTTAGAGGGATACAACAACAACAATAACAACACATCTAGTGAAATCCCACACCGTGTGGTCTGGGGAGGATAGAGTGTACACAAACCTTACCTCCGCCTTGGTAGGTAGAGCGGTTGTTTCCGGGAGACCCTCGGCTTAAGACAAAGCATAACCACAAGCAAGACAATCAAAACAAAACAAGAGAAAAGAGTAAAACAAGAGAAACGATCAGACTCAGATAAGGAATTAAAGCAGTATAGAGTGCATTCGAACAAAAGAGAGCAGTAGCTAACACAACTAAATAAGCTAAACAAAATACACTAAAGAACACATAGCAGCAAAAATCAAACTACAGTGGATTATAAAGCAATAATGTACCTATAAGTGTGATAGTCTAATCAGGCCTACAGTAATAACACTACAACTATTAATTTGTAAGCATAAGTAGGACTACGCTCGAGTACCTACTACTCTTCTACCCTAATCCGTGTCCTCCACAATCCCATATCTAAGGTCATGTCCTCAGTAAGTTGCACCTGCACCATATCCCGTCCAATCACCTCTTCTCAATACTTCTTCGACCTACCTCTACCCTTCATGAACCCGTCCATAGCCAACCTCTCACACCTGCGCACTGGGACATCTGTGTCTTTCCTCTGCACATGCCCGAACTATCTCAACCTCACTTCCCGCATCTTATCATCCACCGAGGCCACTCCCACTTTCTCTCGGATATCATTATTTCTAATCATATATCTCCTTGTATGCCCACACATCCATCTCAGCATCCTCATCTCCGCAACATTCATCTTTTGTATGTGTGAAGTCTTGACTGGCCAACACTCTACACCATACAACATAGTCGGTCTAATCACCACCCTATAGAACTTGCCTTTAAGTTTTGGTGGCACTTTTTTGTCGCACAAGACTCCAAATGCGAGCCTTCATTTCATCCACCCTGCCCTAATACGATGTGTGACATCGTCATCAATCTCTCAATTCTCTTGGATAATAGACCCTAGGTACTTGAAGCTTCCTTTCTTTGGAATGACCTGAGTACCAAGCCTTACCTCTACGCCTTTCTCAAGGTCGCTCCCGATGCTGAACTTGCACTCCAAATATTTTGTCTTGGTCCTACTCAACCTGAACCCTTTAGACTCTAGAGTCTGTCTCCAAACCTCCAGCTTGGAATTCACTCCGCTGCGAGTCATCAATCAGGACTATGTCGTCTGCGAATAACATACACCATGGTACCTCTCATTGGATTTATCGCATCAGTCCGTCCATCACCAAGGCAAATAGGAATGGGCTAAGAGCTGATCTCTGATATAGCCCCATCATCACTGGGAAATGCTCTGAGTCTCCCCTACTGTCTGTACTCTAGTCTTGGCTTCATCATACATATCCTTGATCTCCCTAGTGTACGCCACAGGTACACATCTAACCTCCAAACATCTCCATAGAACCTCCTTAGGAACTTTATCGTATGCCTTCTCGAGGTTGATGAAAATTATATGTAAGTATTTCTTCCTCTCTCTCTATACTGCTCCACTAACCTCCTAATAAGATGGATGACTTCTGTGGTCAAACGCCCCGGCATAAAACCAAACTGGTTCTCAGAAATAGATGCGCCTCTTCTCACCCTCATCTCCATGACCCTTTCCCACACTTTCATTATGTGGCTTAGCTGCTTGATACCCCTATAATTGTTGCAATTTTAGATATCACCTTTGTTTTTGTACAAAGGGATCATTGTACTCCACCTCCATTCTTCAGGCATTCTCACCGTCTTAAAAATGATGTTAAAGAACTCAGTCAATCACTCCAAACCTGACATGCCTGCGCTCCTCCAAAATTACACTGGGAATTCATCAGGACCGGTGGCTTATCCCCTTCGCATCATGCGAATAACACCCATAACCTCCTCAACATCAATGCTCATACAATACCCAAAATCCCCGTGCTTATCAGAATGCTCCAGATCTCTTAGTATAATGTCTCCATCTCATTTTTCGTTTAAGAGTTTGTGAAAGTAAGACTGCCACTTCTGCCTAATATGTGCTTCCTCCACCAGTACTTTGTCTTCCTCGTCCTTGATGCTCCTCACTTGATCCAAGTAATGGACCCTCCTTTCCCTTGTCTTGGCTAGTCTGTACAACTTCTTATCCTAGCATTTCTCCTCTAATTCCACATACAAGTGTTCGAAAGTCTATATTTTTTCCGTTGTAACCACTAGCTTTGCCTCCTTCCTCGCCATCTTGTACAGTTTCCTATTCATCCACTTCTCCACTTCATCTCTGCTTTCTACCAATTTCACATACGTCGCGTTCTTCGCTTCCACCTTCTCTTGAACTTCACCATTCCACCACCAGTCCCCTCAATGTCCACCACGATAACATCGCCAGACTCCTAGCACTTCTCTGACTACCTCACGAATGCAACTAGCCGTCCTGTCCCACATATCGATCGCATCTCCAGTACTCCCCCAAGCCCCTTTGGCCATCAACCTCTCCCCCATCTCCTTTGCACTAGCCATGGTCAAACTCATCCATTTGATTCTTAACTTTTCATCCATAACCCTCTTCTTCTTCTCCAACTTCATCTCCAAATCCATCACCAAAAGCTTATGTCGGGTTGTAAGATCCTCATTCGGAATAACATTACAATCTTTACAAAGACCTTTGTCAACCTTCCTAAGTAGCAAAAAGTCTATATAAGTCTTAGCCACCGAACTACGGAAAGTCACCAAGTGTTCCTCCTTCTTCAGGAATCTAGAATTGGCTATCACCATCCCACAAGCTCCAGCGAACTCCAAAAGCGAGATGCCTCCCCCATTACTGACCTCAAGTCCAAATCCTCCATGCACGTCGTCATAACCCCCTGGAAGTGACCCGATATATCCATTGAAATCCCCTTCTACAATTCCAGTGGGTGGTATACCTCCCACCACTTCATCTAAATCCTCCCAAAAACGTCTCTTCTCCTCCTCATCCAAGCCTGTTTGTGGTGCATATGCACTAATAATATACATAGTGCACCCTCTAACTAACAACTTAATCTTCATAATCCTGTCATTGACCCTCCTCACCTCTACCACCTGATCCCTTAGTTCATATAAGATATTTACATCAAATTATACTTATCATGGTTAAATGATACAATTAAGTTAAAATCTATACTAAGGAGTCATATGATTATACGATAAAAATTTATGTGAACAAAAATATATCAGGTATTCATTAACTTAATATAAACACAGAATATATACTGAATAAACCTTTTTCTATATTTGCACGTTGTTTGTTAGATTACAATGTTCAACTAATTCTTCACTTTTTGGTCTTCAACTATATAGATGGTCATTGTCAGTCAAAGAATATTTTGGTTTAAATCTTGATGACCCTTTGAGTCTCACTCAAGATAAGGTTTTAGACTTATGGTCAAAATTTGAAAGTTCAAACTGACTGCCTAACCTAGACTTTTGCTACTTGCTAAACCTTGAAATCGGCAGCCTTCCATACCTTTTTACGGCGCCATAATCGGTCGTATACCATCGGTATATGCTGATATACCTCTAATACACAACCTCCTAAACCTCCTTATTTCTCCAATAGGTTGTATATCACCGGTATACGCTGTTATACCTCTAATATACAACCTCCCCGAACCCCTAATTTTTTTTCCAGCAACCCTGATGGCAGAGAACAACCACGCTAGTTTTTTTGGCCACGATAGGAGCACAACGGGAGACTTGGACTTCAGCAAATATCTAGACCATCCGTAGCCTAGCAGTATGGGAGCCCTACGGACGAGCCTCTGTCACCAGGCCCAAGCTCCTGCAACCCTGCAGTGGCCTAGAAGCCTGGGATCATTACTAATGGGCCACTGTAATAAGCCCCAATTGCCTGCAGCCCAGCAGTCTGGGATCAGCACCAACGGGCCACATTCATCAGACCCAATGTCTTGGAGCCCAACAGTCTGCTCCGGGCCTTTGCTAATTTAATTTAGGCTAGGCTTTCGGCACATTGACTCATTGGAAACTCGATAATGCATGGTATATGTATATATGTGCCATATCACACCTCACCAACTATTCTGGTAATCCTCATCAAATGCGAAATTTAAATACTCTACAGTATGATGGTTGAAAACGGTCATCGCATTCCAATTCAAAGTTTTGGCCACACTCCAATCCCACCACCGCATCCCCATTACTCCCTAAATAATGCCCTCTATGCCCCAAATATTATCAAGACCTAATCTCCGTTAGAAAATTTGCCACAGATAACTCCGTATCAATTAATTTTGACTCGTTTGAGTTTTTTATAATGGACCTACGTACCGGGAAACTCCTTACAAGATGCAATAGTGAGGGGGAACTCTATCCTTTCTTATCCACATACGTTGCCAGTGTCACCCCTCCCAGATCTCTAAATGCCCAAGTCTCTCCGCTCACAGCTTTAGAAACAATCTCTCCGTCAACCTGGCATAATAGACTTGCACACCCAGGAGCTCCTATCTTTAATTTTCTTCATAACAATAATTTAATTCGTTGTTCTAGTGGGAAGCCTGCCCAACAATGTTTTTCTTCCCTTTAGGCAAACACGTTCGCCTCCATTTTCAGTCTTATTTAAGTGTTACATTTTCTCCGTTTGATATTGTTCATGCAGATTTATGGACATCTCATGTCATTAGTTCACTGAGTCATAAATTTTATCTTGTGTTATTAGATGACTTTTATCACTTTATCTGAATTTACCCTCTAAAATTCAAGTCTAAATTTTTTACCAAGTTTCTTGAGTTTCGTAACTTTATCAAAATACAATTTGAAAAATCCATCAAATCATTCCAATGTGACAACGGTCGTGAGTTTAATAATTCCGTTTTTCATAGTTTTTGCACAAATAATGGCATGGTCTTTCGTTTCTCCCGTCCCCACACCTCACCCCAAACGGAAAAACCGAACGAATCATCCGCACTATCAACAACATGGTTCGTACCATTCTTTTCCATGTCTCTCTCCCCCCCATCATTTTGGGTCTATGCAGTCAAAATGGTAGCATACATCCTAAATAATTACCTACCAGTACTCTTCACAACAAAATCCCCACCAAAATTCTCTACCGTCGGATCCTTTCCTATGATCACCTTAGAAATTTTCGGTTGTCTATGCTACCCAAATCTTTTCTCCACTGCTCCTCATAAATTAGCACCTCGTACCACCTCATGTGTCTTCTTAGGATTCCCACCCAATTATAGGGGTATTTGTGTTATGACCTATCTTTATGTAAGATCAGTGTGTCCCATCATATCACGTTTAACGAGGCAATCTTCCCATTCGCCAATCTTTCAAAATTCTGGACTACCGATTACATGTTTCTCAAGGATTCTAAATCCTCCCTCACCGTCAGCCACCTGCTCAGTCCTTCAATTACTGTACCATCGACTCTTTCACTACCGGCGTCAACCCAGCCCACCACTGCCTCCTAAATTTTGGCAGCCACTGATACATCTCATATCGTCCACCCAGTCCTCCGCCACAATACTACTGTTCCGGCAGCAACAACCTCTCCATTCAATAATCTATTAGGTCTATCACAGTCAATGCCACCAATCACTGCCACTATCGGTAGTCGACTAACCCCATCTCTGCCATCCACCATTGGCATCATCGGTAGTCCGTCCGACCAACACCGATCATCACCGACTGCCACCTCTGTCACAGTCAATCGATCTAGTATCTCTCCGTCACATCCTGTCATCGTTTATTCTGGCCATCGACTCCCGCAACTAAACACCTCTGTGTAACCCCTTCCCGTAAAAGTATATATTCCCGGTACCCCTTACCATGACAACCAAACCTAGATCGACAGATGACCTTGTCACATAAATCCTAACATATCCCAATCATCTGATTTATCATCTCCACCCCCACAACCACCCAATCAGACCAGCTCCTCGCCCCAACCAAATCCGATATTATCCCCAATACCTACCGTCCTGACACCCTGCTCCATCAACCAAACTTGCTGACAACCCAAACCCATCAATACATCCAACAACTCGACGCCGATAACCCAACAGAATACCCATCCATCCACTGCCACCACACACCCAATAGAAATCCGTGCCCAATACGGGATTTTCAAACTCAAAGTACAGTTTAACTTATCCGCACAAACCATATCCCTAATTCACAAAATTAGCCAAACTAGACCCTAATGGGAATGTGGTCATGCGTAAGAAAATTAATGCTTTAACGAAACAACATACTTGGAATTTGGTTTCTAGACCGGAGGTGGTGAATATAATCCGATGCATGTACTTTTTCATCACAAATACAGATACAATGGTGATCTAGAGAGATATAAGGTGAGACTTGTGGTCAATGGCACTAATCAGTAGGAGGATATTGATTTTGGTGAGACGTTCAGTCCGATTGTTAAATTAGATACTATTCGCATAATTTTGAGTATTGTTATGGGTAAGCATTGGCCGATTCATCAGCTTGATGTGAAGAATGCATTTTTACATGGGGATTTGAAAGAAACTGCACCAGCCGCCTGATTTTTTCCATCCAGCAACCCCTCAGTATGTATGCCGTCTTTGTAAGTCACTTTATGGTTTGAAACAGGCCCCTAGAGAGTTGTATGATCGCTTTGCAGAATACATTATACAGATTTGGTTTGTATGCAGTAAGTGTGATAATTCTCTATTTATTTGTCATAGAGGTAGTAGCATTTCTTATTTGTTGTTATATGTAGATGACATTGTGCTTACCGCCTCTTCTGATTTGTTGAAAAATGAGATCATTGCATTGCTTAAAATCGAGTTTGCTATTACCGACTTGGGGAAGTTGAGTTACTTTTTGGGGATATCAGTGACTAGGTCTGCAGATACTATATTTTGTTTCAGCGCAAGTATGCAGAGGAGATAGTATATAGGGCTAAAATAGCGAACTGCAAGATAATGTACACTCTGATTGACTCTAAATCGAAGCTTAGTGTAGTTGATGGTAATCTAGTGTCCGATCCTACCCCTTACATGAGTCTTGCAGGAGCACCACGATATCTTACTTTCATCAGGCCCGATATTGTTTATGTTGTTCAGCATGTATGCTTATTCATGCATGCCCCCATAGAGCCTCATGTTACTGCTCTTCAGCGTATCATTCGGTATGTTAAGGGCACACTTGATTATGGATTGCATCTATACCCCTCAACACTGACCAGGTTGTTATCATATACGAATGCTGATCGGGCTAGCTGTCAGGACACGCGACGCTCCACCTCCGGCTACTATGTGTTCTTGGGGGATAATCTCATTTCATGGTCTGCCAAAAGGCAATCCACCCTATCCCGTTCGAGTGCAGAAGAAGAGTATAGATGTGTCGTTGGTTTACTATGATAATATATCTGCAATATACTTATCTCATAATCCGGTTCAGCATCAGCGAACCAAACACATTGAGATGGAAATACACTTTGTTCGGGAGAAGGTTGTCCTCGGACATGTTAAGGTGTTGCATGTGCCTTTTTCGTATCAGTATGCAGATATATTCACTAAAGGACTACCTAGACAACTGTTCCTTGACTTCAGATCCAGTCTCAGCGGCCGGCCTCCTCCCGCTCCAAAGAGTGCTATTTGTATTAATTAATATTAGTATTATATTCATTGTAATTATTAGTGATGTATAATTATGGTGGTTATAAGATCCTTATTGTATTAGGACTCCGCTTTGTACACATTATATATATTTGTATTAATGAGAAAGACTCTCTAAGGGGGATTAATACAATCTTACAATTTTGTTGGACATAGTTTTAGTATCGGAAAGAAAATTAAACAAGGGTTTGAATGAGATAGTGAAGAAAATAAGGAATTACCTAGATAATATATCCTGGAGTCATATATATAGGATCAAGATTTTAAAGTTTAATACTTCATTTTTGATTGAATTAAGAATTCATAATCCATTAAAATCAAAGTATTTAGGGTTGTACTTTAAAGCACAACACCATCTCTTTTTGTTTTCTCACACATTGTTCGATACCCATTTTAAGATTCGACTAATCCGAATTCGTGTCATTTAAGATCCATTAAATATGAAGCACTATATACAAAGATTTTTCTCAAGACTCGAATCTCAAACCTCTTATTAAGAGGGGAGGGATCCAATCTATCTCACCACAACAATGGTAAATACCATCTTTTTATTGTTCCCTTGGTTCCTCTTTAATAGTCTCTATGATTTTCGACACACCTATTAAGAAAATCATCTGACAACATTAATTTTGTATTTGACTAAATTACTTTTATCTCTTCCTTAAAAGAATAATTAATAACTATGTATTTTCTTGAATTATAAGAATGAAATTGAAAAGAAAAAAAACCAATATCTTCTTGAATTTTTTAATTTATTTTACTAAAGTAGCAAATAAAAAAGACATGAGAGAGTTTCTTTTAGCATTGAATGAAACTCTACATGTTCAACTGACTCGATCTCATTGTAAACAAGAGTGCTATTTGTCTATTTGACACTTAATTTTAGGGACACATTCATGGTATATAATACATTCACATAATTAAATCATTTTAAATATAGTATTCAAGTATATCAGTAATAACTTTGAATATATGTGTTAACTTGATCATCTTTACATACAACTAAGAAAGTTCTAGATGGTGCAGAGATTGAGAGAGATGAGAGAGCTATAGTACGAAACAAAACAGAGGAAATGGGAAATATCTCATCTAGTATTCTTCAGTAACTGTATAAGTATATATATACAAGATGAATTGATCTCAATCATCCTCCAGCTGGCTTCTAACTAACTCTAGATATTTTACTCTACCTCTAACAAACTAACCAACTTTTATGCTATAATAATAAAATTACAGTCTTACCCCTTTGACAAACTACTTCACTAACTGTCATTAACTTGATGCTTCAACACTCTCTCTCAAGATGATGGTTGGAAGATGTTCTTCAACCCCAGCTTGAATATCAAGTAATTGTTGGAAATTAGCCTTTGGCGGGGAGATGCGTCCACCCATCTTTGATGAATTAAACACTAGTGTTTCGCATGTTGGAGACCTTGTCTCTTCGCACATGCATGATCTACGAAGTGAGTAGATGACCGTAGGGCCAAGAATCGTCTAATTTCGTTGAGAAATGAAAGAGATATTGGTCCACGAAGTAAGGTGTTTGAGACATGGAAATGTGGTGTGGGACAAATCTACCACATCGGTGGGAATAGGAAGAATTGCTCTCTATATAAGTCTCTAATGTGGTAAAGGGTTTGGATCCCCAAGGGGTATCCCATGTGTTTAAAGGAGGGAAGACCTAGATGTGCTTGGGTTCAAGGCTAAGCCCACACGCGCGCCGCCGCCGCCCGCCCGTCCGGTCCGGTCACGGGCTGTGGGCTGTGGGCCTTTCTGATATTATCTTTTTGGACCAATCCCTGAAGTTTCATATGTACAGTTTGAACCAGAATTCTTTTATATGTACAGTTTGATTCCTGAAGTTTCAATATTTACAGTTTGGTCCCCAGAATTTCTGGAGACTTTTTCTGCCTACCGTTGGGACTGTTTTTTGAGCAATTAATCAGCCATTACTTGGAACAGGCCCAAAAAATAGCCACAAAATAGCACAAAACAGTCAGTGAAATTCAGCGAAAATCAGTGCAATTTTCGACTGAAAAACAGTGACCAAACCTTCACGTATACACAAGATATACACTACAGAGACACACTATATACACAGAGACAAAAGAGAAGAGTATTGAGAAACTCTTCCTTCCTATTCCATATCTTCGGCAAGTCGAGTCATATTTGTTTTCTTCGCCAGGCTCAACCTATTGGCTTTGTAGTGTTGAGATTAAAGTGTTGTTTTATCTTGGGAGACTATTGCCCGCTAACGTAAAAGCTTATATACGGGGCAATCTTGTCTTAAGGATAGAGGGCTATCCTCGACTCAACACACAACGTTGTAACCATTCAGATTTAGTTGTTTCTTGACTTCAGGTTATCAAGATTCAAGGCACAACAAACTTGCATAGCTTCTCAACATTGGCTTTGCAATGTGATCAAGGTTCAAGACACAACACACATGCGGCAGTTGTGAAGAGTTACCATTTATTTATCCTTTCGAACATTTGTAATAGTTATTACTTCCCGTACTGCTCTATAAAGTACCATAGAAGACCAACAACTTAAGACAAGATCGTATTGTAATACTATTAGTGTTCGAAAGATGTCGGTCGAAAGTTGTATGACCAAATCTGGATATGGCAATGGTTTTCTGGTAGAAGAGAGTGATGATGATGAACGTGTTCATGGTGTCACCGCTACCAAGACTGGTGGGAACAAGCGCTCTCGAGAGCCTAAGGATGTCAACTGGGATAAGAGGAGAAGACTGAAGATGTACTTCTATCTTGCAGCAGAAGGCCTGTATCTATCCCAGACAAAAGATCCGAATAACGGTAAGAAGGAACTGGACACTCAGTTTGATGAAGTGACTGAAGTGAGCCAGAATCCGAAATTGGGATAAGTAGTTTTTCTTACTTGTCAAGAATAAAGATTAAACGATGTCTGATTAAAATGGATTAAAGTAAAGAGGAATATGAAAATAATTTATATTCCTTACGCTTTAAAATCAGAAGGTTAATCTCATCGTCTTTCCTGTTTAAAGATTGGATTTGTAAATGACTTAAAAAGATCTGTTCTTTTAAGTGTAATTGTTAAAGTGTGTAAAGTATGTTCGCACATACGATGGAGAAAGATCCACTAACTGTGCGAAAACTGTTACCACTCTTAATTAAGCGCCTGGGCACCAATCTTAACGGAAAGAGTCTAAAAGTTGAAGACGTTGAGCCTGTCATATTATTTGGCAGAAGATCATTCATAGGATGATATTGGACACTCAGTCATACAAAGCCTCCGGGAGACTGGAGTGGGCCAAAATTCCTTTGGTATGATTATATTGGACACTCAGTCATACAAAGCCTCCGGGCGACTGGAGTGGAGCCAAAATTCATTTCATAGGAAAAGTAATGGACACCTAGTAAGGTGGGCCAGAGTTTCCAGGTCCTGAATGATCTGAAGGCCTAAAGAAAGGCAGTAAAGAAATTGGACACTCAGTCTGCCAAAGCAACTGGAGTAGGCCAGAGTATCTAGATCACATATGGTCCGGTTACGCCCTAACCACGGGCAAGAGGTTGTTCATGTGAAGCAACGCCACCTCTAAAGTAGAAGGGGTTGGAGAGGTTGTCCTCAATAGGACTTCATAGATTGTGATCACTCTAAGATGAGGCGATACATATTCCTAACTTGGTTTAAGGGACGCCGTTGGTTGGTCAATTTGGTTTGAGATTAGTCCAACAGTGTCCGTGATAACTAAGAATGGTACAGTATGTCTGTAGCCAAATGAATGATATATTTGTAATCCGTGCGTCTATGCCATCATAGATTAAGACACGTTAAATAGCAAGTCATTCAAAAGCTAACGATGTTGAGATTGTTGCCTTCTTCGACATAAACCCTCAAAATAAATGTGAGGTAGATGAAGAGGCAAAATCACCTTTCCAAATTTCGTCAAGGGAATAGCGAAAAAAGCACTGCTCCTCTAGAACTTAGTCACACCTACTTGGGTGATTTGAAGTTTATACAAAATAGAGGGGGGAGACAAGTACGTTGTGATCTTCATTGATGATGGTACAACGTATGGAATCCTTTGTTTGTTAAAAAGCAAAGATGAAGTTGTTGAAGCGGATAAGCGCTACAAAGCAGAAGTTGAATATCAACTAAGCCTACGGATTGAGAAATTCGTAGTGATAGAGGGGGAGAATGTGAAGCATCGTTCATTAAACGACTGCTCATTACTCACCTCAGTCTAACGGTGTTAGCCAAGCGCAAACCCGTACGCCTAAATTATGTAGGGCAAGGCGATCCTTACCGCTAATGCGATTCTCAACAGAACTCCGCATAAGGATAAGGATAAGGATAACTCTCCGTGTGAGACATGGAAATGATCTCACATACAAAAGTTGTGATGTGGGATGGCTTGGTAGAAGTTGGACTACCGAGACAGGTCAAGTTCGACCTAAGACTGTAGATTGCATATCCACCGGATCCGTAAATAACATGAGTAGTGCCGATCGCCTCTTGGCATCAAAGAATCTTGAATTCTTTTAAGATAGCTTTCCTTGAAAAAGGAAAAAGGAGTAATTGCTCAAGGTTAACAAGAACCCGCGAGGGCCTGACTGTCCGGAACTGGACGTTCCGTATCTACAGGACTCGAAAGTTGCTGGCTATCCGGAACTTAATATTCCGGATCGCGAACTCGGGGATTCTAGATGTTGAACCGAGAAGGAGCAAAGAGGGGACAAAGACTTGTTCCATACCTTCTAGCTTGTATGGTTGAGAACAAACCATGGACAATTAATAAATAATTGTCATCTCCAAAAGCGCTGCTTTGGAAAGAAGCTACAAAGAGAGAAATAGACTCTATCATATAGAACCATACTTGCGTAATGGTTGATCTTCCTCCGAGAAAAGAACCTTTGGGTTGTAAGATGTGCTCCCCTGTGAGTAGCTTCACATCCAGGGCCATTGCGATCTTGCGTGGCATGAATGTTGAATTAGCCTTCCCAACCGTAGAGTTGGAAGAAGAGAATCGAGACTTGGTTTGCCGGATTGTTGGGCTTCTTCCGAACTTTCATTTTGGTCCCCGAAATGTTTACATTTTGGTCCCGAAAGTTTCAGATAAAAAACAGAACAATGAATCGACCACGAAACATTGACTCGAAGTTAGAATGCCAACAGTTGGAGAATCAACAAGTCTAAAAGTAAAAGTCATATTGAAACAAAGTCTCGATATGAAAGATATGGGTATCACGAGATGACATCTTTGGAATTTGATTTCTAAGACATCTAACGGATGGTCGATAGTTGACAGTCTCGTTGAAGCCACCAATGGATATGAATCATAGAACTGATTGGAATCATGGTGCACCCATAGACAAGGAGCGATATGCTCAGGTCACGTGTAGTTCAATGTATTGTACACACTACAACCGACCTGGTATCGTCTTACAAAAAGCGATCGGTTGAACTAAGGTTCACCGATGATTTCAATACATAATCAATAGAAAGGCGTTAAGTTGGATATGACGATATCGAATTATTCACTTATCTACGGATTATAGTATTCGGATGTCCCAATGTTCGAGAGAACACCGTGATGCAAACTGGACATCAGATATGAAGAACACCAAAGCCACAAGTAAATGTGTATGGTGGTTCTTGGAAAATCCTCTAAGCAAACTTGCATCGGCCGATTCATGATGGAATCGGGGTTTATCGCTTTATACAAAGCATGAAAGAAGTTGAGTAACTTCACGACTCTTTAGAGGACGTCCCTTATTGGGAGAAACCCGTGCCTTCAGCAGTTATACATTGTGGCTAGCCGGTCGGCTTCAGGAAGGACACGGATGACGGCGTCTGGACATATCTTTTAGGATCCGTCGGAGACATAAGACCGTATGGCGTTGATCATCACGGGTGTCACATCCTTGTTTACTAACTAAGGGACTACCCGGAGATCAAGTGTTCTGCCTGTCTAGGGGAATTGGCTTAAAACCCAAACAATACGAACCTTTGCGGTGGAAACCCAACCATACTGATTGGAGATCCCAAGAATGTGGTTCAATGGGAAAACTAAGCGGCAAAAGGTTCAGTTGAGCGCTTCGGTGGAAGCAAGAAGCACTTCGGATGATGATTTCTGTACGGAAACATGAATCCAAAGCTGTTGCCGCGATAGACATTAAAGTGCTGCCTGCATGGTGGGTAAAGGTTAAGCTTCCAAACCTTTAAAAGATCCTCAAACGGTTGAGGTTAAGGTTGGGGGAACTTTTAATGATTTCTAACACTTGTGAAGTGGGGTATAGCAGGATACCTTGTAGGAGATCACCTATTTAAGTGCGAGGATGGCCGACTCAAATGAACGCACTTAAGAATCCAAGTGTGTCCATGGCCACAACGGACAGAAACGTAAGAAGGAAAATGAATAAGAAGAGTTATTGTGTTGATATCGTTGTCTTGGCTTACACTAAACACTGACGGTTCAAGACATCACGTTCACCGCGCAGTAAGTAAGTCCGATGGTTTCAACTAGGGAAGGTTCAAAGCGAAAGCTACCTCTCCTGATGCAATATCTTTTCGCTGAAAGATTGCTGAAATGTAGGCACCTTGTGCGTGCGCCACAATCTCTCTTTCATAGAGGGGATTGTTGGAAATTAGCCTTTGGCGGGGAGATGCGTCCACCCATCTTTGATGAATTAAACACTAGTGTTTCGCATGTTGGAGACCTTGTCTCTTCGCACATGCATGATCTACGAAGTGAGTAGATGACCGTAGGGCCAAGAATCGTCTAATTTCGTTGAGAAATGAAAGAGATATTGGTCCACGAAGTAAGGTGTTTGAGACATGGAAATGTGGTGTGGGACAAATCTACCACATCGGTGGGAATAGGAAGAATTGCTCTCTATATAAGTCTCTAATATGGTAAAGGGTTTGGATCCCCAAGGGGTATCCCATGTGTTTAAAGGAGGGAAGACCTAGATGTGCTTGGGTTCAAGGCTAAGCCCACACGCGCGCCGCCGCCGCCCGCCCGTCCGGTCCGGTCCGGTCACGGGCTGTGGGCTGTGGGCTGTGGGCCTTTCTGATATTATCTTTTTGGACCAGAGAACTCTGCCAGATGTACAGTTTGATCCCCGAAGTTTCATATGTACAAGTTTGGACAGAATTCTTTTATATGTACGAGTTTGGTCCCCGAAGTTTCAATATTTACAGTTTGGTCCCCGAATTTCGGAGACTTTTTTCGCCTACCGTTGGGACTGTTTTTTGAGCAATTAATCAGCCATTACTTGGCTGATTAACTCCTCCATTAACAGCCCATTACTTGGCGGTTAGGCGGCCTTTCAATGGCCATTAACAACCATTACTTGGCGTTTTAATGCCCTCCTAAATGGCCATTAACAGCCATATTTTGGCAGTTGGACAGCCCCTTCTCTATGCTATATATTGAGCTTCATTTGGCTCAATTCGGTGGCAGAAAATAGACGAAAAAATAGTGAGAAACAGGCAGCAAAAAGAGGCGAAAAACAGCAAGGAACAGCCCGAAAAACAACCACAAAATAGCACAAAAAATCGGTGAAATTCAGCGAAAATCGGTGCAATTTTCGACCGAAAAAAAGTGACCAAACCTTCACGTATACACAAGATATACACTACAGAGACACACTATATACACAGAGACAAAAGAGAAGAGTATTGAGAAACTCTTCCTTCCTATTCCATATCTTCAGCAAGTCGAGTCATATTTGTTTTCTTCGCCAGGCTCAACCTATTGGCTTTGTAGTGTTGAGATTAAAGTGTTGTTTTATCTTGGAAGACTATTGCCCGCTAACGTAAAAGCTTATATACGGGGCAATCTTGTCTTAAGGATAGAGGGCTATCCTCGACTCAACACACAACGTTGTAACCATTCAGATTTAGTTGTTTCTTGACTTCAGGTTATCAAGATTCAAGGCACAACAAACTTGCGGCAGTTCTCAACATTGGCTTTGCAATGTGATCAAGGTTCAAGACACAACACACATGCGGCAGTTGTGAAGAGTTACCATTTATTTATCCTTTCGAACATTTGTAATAGTTATTACTTCCCGTACTGCTCTATAAAGTACCATAGAATACCAACAGTAATAATATTGTACTCTTCCAAGATGTTTTGTCAGTAGATCAACTATCTGCTTTGTGGTAGAAATATGATGAGTCTTTATTAACCCCATAACATTCTTCTCCCTAACGAAGTGACAATCAATATCAATATGCTTTTTCCTTTTATGAAATATTGGATTGGCTGTAATTTAAATTATAGATTTTCTATCACAAAACAAATTCATAGGCATCTGCACTTCTGTTCCCAGTTCTTTGAACAATCCAGTAAGTCATGTTACCTCTGCAACAGTTGAGGCCATGCTTCTAAACTCTGCTTCTGCAGAACTCCTTTCTACTGTATCTTGTTTATTTGATCTCCATGACACTAAAGCATCTCCAAATCTTATCACATAACCAGTCACAAACCTCCTAGTTTATGGGCAACCTCCTAGTCTGAGTCATAGTAATCTTTAAGTTTCCCTGAGCCTTCAAATGGCATCAACAACCCCAGACTAAGTGCATTCTTTATATATCTTACCACCTGAGTGCAACTTCATAGTGAGACTATTTTGGTTTATGCATGAATTAACTTAGTGTCTGCACAATAAAATAAATGTCAACTTATGTCATTGTGAGATATAGTAATCTCCCTACAAGCCTCTGATATTTTCCTGAATCTTCTAGTACTGTGTCTGATACCTTAAGATGATATACCTGCTTCCTCATATCAGTTTTCTTAGAAGCCTTTTCTTCCATTGCTAGATCAAACTCCACTGAAGTTAAATTCATATTGGCTTCTAGTGGAGTACTAGCAGGTTTGGACCCTCCAAGGCCCAACTCTAAAACCAACTCTAGGGCATACTTCCTTTGATTTAGAATTATTCCCTTCTCTAATCTAGCAATTTCCAAGCCTAGGAAGAACTTGAGCGCTCCCAAATCTTTCATTTTAAACTTAAGCTTCATATCATTCCTAGTTTTTTGTATATGAGAAAATGAACTACCTGTAACAATCATGTCATCAACATACACCAACACCACCACTAGATCATCTCCAAATTTCTGTGTGAAGAGTGAGTAATCAAAATGACTTTGTACAAAACCAAGTTACACGAGTGCATCTGTGAGCTTCTTATTCCATTGCCTTGGAGCCTGTTTCAAGCCATTCAATAACTTATGCAGTTTGCAAACCCTTCTATTAGACCCTCTCTAGGTTGCAAACCCTTTAGGGATATCCATGTACACCTCCTCAAGAAGATCTCCATGTAGGAAAGAATTATGAACATCCATTTGGAAAAGATGTCACTGTTTAACAACAGTAATTGCCATCACAAACCTGACAGTCACCATCTTTACAATATGAGAAAAGATCTTTTTATAATTAAGACCCTCTATTTGAATGTACTCTTTTGCTACCAGTCTAGCCTTATATCTTTCCACCTTACCATCAGTAGTATACTTAACTTTGAAAACTTATTTAGATCCAATAGGTGTATTACCAGGAGGAAAGTCAACAATAGACCATGTATTATTCTCTTTAAGAATAGATATATCAGATTTCATGGCTGCTACCCACTCAGGTATCTTAGCATTTGTAGAGTATGACTGTGGTTCCTCAATTGCTGAACAAGAGTTTAATGCTAAACCATAGGACTGTGAGATGTTATCATAGTTCAAGCAATTAGTTATGGAGAAAACACAACTAGCACTACCCTTGTGTTGAGTAATGTAGCCTTTCATCCATATGGGAGGTTTTACCCCTCTATTAGACTTTCTATAGGGCTCAGCAGTAGGAGGAGTACTACAGGGTCATGAAGAGATATAATTTATGGTGACTGAGGCTCAATTCTAATAGGAGAAACATGATCAGTAATAGCTGGTGAAGGAATTGGACTGGATGGTATGGTAACATGTGCATTGTTATAGGGGGTAGAAGATCCACAATGGGAAATAGAGAGAAAGAATCAGAAATATACAAATGTTTATAGGGGAAAACATCCTCCTTAAAGAGAACATCTCTACTAACTAGGAATTCTTTGGTGTGAAGGGTGAACATCTTATACCCTTTTTGAGTGAGAAAATAATCAAGAAAAACTACAGGTACAGATCTAGGAGAGAACTTGTCTCCTTTCTTGAGACTAGTGACATACCCCAAACAACCAAAAACTTTCATATGAGTGAGAGTGAGAGAGTATTTGTGAAGAAGTTTATATGGAGATTTTCCTTTAAGAAGAGTAGTAGGGACCCTATTGATAATATATACTGCTGTAGAAACATATTCCCCCCAAAACTTGAGAGGAACACCATCCTAAAACCTGATTGCCCTAGCTACATTCAAAATATGCCTATGCCTCATCTCAACCACCCCATTTTATGGAGGGGTATGCACACATGAACTCTAATGAACTATTCCCAGAGATTGAACTAGATCAGTCATAGAGGAGTTGAAGAATTCACACCCATTGTCTGTTCTTAAAAACTTTACAGAAGTAGAATAAATATTTTGTATCATGAGGAAGAATTGTCTTAATACTACTACAACTTCATATTTAGAAGGCAAAAGGAATTCCCAAGTGAACCTTGAATGATCATCTAAAAGAGTAAGAAAATATCTCTTCCCATCATATGTGGGAACTCTATAAGGTCCTTACATATCACCATAGATAATATGAAAACAAGAGTGAGACATAGATTGACTCAATTGGAAAGGAACTCTTGTTTGCTTTGCTACTGGACAAACATTACAATGTGAGTCTTTTACATCATGTATTTCATGCTCAAATGTTTATTCTAGTTACAACATGTTGAGATCCTCTTTTATTCTCTGCAGTGAAGGACCTTGGAACTGAGTGCTTAACTGCTTCATCTTGAGTCTATTTCTTTCCATTAGATGTGATCACATACAATTCTTCTTTCAGTTTACCAATCCCCTTCACCACTCCACTGAAGAGATCATAAAAGAGACAAAAGTCAAGGAAAAACATGGCTACATACTATAGTTCCCTTGTCAGTTTGGAGATAGATAACAAGTTGTACTTGAATTCAGGAATGTACATCACATTTGTTATCTTTTGGTCATTCAACACAAAAGAGTTTCCTATATGACTGACTGTAGCTAGACTTCCAGTGGGAAGATGTACTTTGCTAGTTTTAGAATCAAATGTATAGCTTCACTTAGCATTTTAAGACTGTTCACCATGTAGTTTGAAGCCCGTGTGTTCACTATCCACACTGCTAGGCTCTCAAAGATACTAGAGGAATTGCTCATACCTACAGACATTGTTGAGCTTTTATTATTGTCACTGAACTTCCCTATCATCTGTAGGATCTGATTGTACTGCTCTTGTGTAAATTGTGAGACACTAAAATGGCTTGCTCTTCCTGAGGTATTACCTGCAAAGTTAACAGAAGTACCAAAATAACCACTACCTGCTCTTAGAGATTGATATTCTCCTGCAAAGTAAGATGATCCTCTTGGTGCAAACTTCTTCTTAGGTGTGAAATCAGTTGGATATCCATGTAACTTATATCAACTTTCCCTTGTATGGCCTTTGAAGTGGCAATAGTCACAATACACATCACTTCTCATTGGCCTGTACTGACTGCCTGAGGTTGACCCTGCACTATATGTGGAGCTTGAACTTGGTTTATAATGAGTATCAACTACAGAGTTGCCAGAACCAAAACTACCATAGCTGATGTAGTTTGAAGAATAGCCTGTAGCAAATGCCTTCCCTTTGTTATGGTATTGATTACTCTGAGAATATGTACTGGTATTAGAACTAGATCCTATATTGAGTGATCATTTTCTACTAAATAGAGTTGTTCCCTTATTCACTTCCAGTACATGACATGCGTCACCAATGTTCTCTTACTTTCTTCAGATAAAACTATAGCATAGGCCTTTTTAATAGATGGAATTGGTACCATATTCAACATCTTATTACTGGTTTGGGCATAAGTTTCATTCAATCCCATCAGAAACTGCAAGAGTCTCTGATATTCAAAGTGTTCAATATATTTTGTGGATTCATCACAATCACAACCAGGACATGACATAATAGCATCAAACTCAACACATATCTCTTTCAGCCGTGAGAAATAGCTTGACACAGAGGAGATCCCTTGTGTCAATGTAGCAATTTCCTTATGCAAATAGAACACATGAGATCCATTCACTTTATCAAATCTCTCCTTAAGATTAGTTTACATTTTGTGAGCACTAGATGCATACACTAAACCACTCAATAATTCTATGCTCATAATATTCATAATCCAAGATAAGACTATAGCATTACATTTCTCCCACAAATCATGTAACGAACTATCAAATTTCTCCTTAGGATACTTTCCGTCAACAAAACTTAACTTGCTTTTGCCTAATAATCCAATTCGCATTGAACTACTCCATAAAGCATAGTTATCAGGTCCAATTAGCTTAATCGAGATAATATAGATACATGGTGTATCGCAAGCTCGAAGATATAAGGGATGATACTGATCGATAATCGTCGAAGCTCCGATTTCGACACTGGCAATCACACCATTGTTAACTTCGTCAGTCATCGCACCATTATTAACTCCGTTGATCGCCATAGAGATTATCGAAGATCTAGAAGTTGCTATTGAGCGACTCAATCACACAGAACAATTGAATTGAGATTGAATCGAAGCAATTTGACCTAAAATGAAAACGAGAGAGATCGCACTCGAACTTTATCTGTGAGGTAAAGACTACTCGGCTTGGATCATCAACACAAGCTTTGATACCATATTAACTTGATCATCTTTACCTACAACTAAGAAAGTTCTAGATGGTGCAGAGAGATTAAAAGAGATGAGAGAGCTAGAGTATTAAGAAAAACGAAGGAAATGGGAAATATCCCATCCAATATTCTTCAGTAACTGTACAAGTATATATATACAAGATGAATTCATCTCAATCATCCTCCAAATAGCTTCTAACTAACACTAAATATTTTACTCTACCTCTAACAAACTAACTAACTTTTATGCTATAATAATAAAATTACAGTATTGCCCCTTTGACTAACTACTTCACTAACTGCCATCAGCTTAATGCTTCAACAATAAGACAAGTAATATGTTATAACATGTGATATGTAAAAAAATCATTACTTGAACATAACTGTTGGAAATTTGCCTTTGGCGGGAGTTGCGACCGACCAACTTTAACGGCTTAAACACTAGTGTAACGTATGTTGGAGAATCTGGTTCTTCACACATGCATGATCTACTAAGTACGTAGATAACCGTAGGGCCAAGAATCGTCAAATTTCATTGAGAAATGAAAGAGATATTGGTACACGAAGTAAGGTGTTTGAAGCATGGAAAGTGTGGTATTGTGTGTAATTCTCCCTCATCGGTAGAGGAAGAAAGAATTGTTGTGTATATAAGATTCGAAATTGGTTTGGGGTTTGGGACCCCAAGGGGTATCCCATGTGTTTAAAGGAGGGAGGACCTAGATGTGCTTCGGTTCGAGGAAAGACCACACGCGCGCGCGCCGCCGCCCGCCCGCCGGTTCGGTCCGAGTTCGGTTCTCGGGTCACGGGTCGTGGGTCGTGGGTCTTCGATATTATCTTTTTGGGCCAGAAAACTTTGCCGAAGTACAGTTTGATCCCGAAGTTTCAGATATACGTTTGGCCCGAGAATTCTTTCGGATGTGCGTTTGGTCCCCGAAGTTTCAAGATGTACGAGTTTGGTCCCCGAAGTTTCCGGAAAATCGAATTTCGACGGTCAAAAACAGAAATGCCAAGCACTCAATTCAGCCATTTATTTTGGCTGAATTACTCCTCCTATAATGGCCAAAACAGTTGGTCTTTCTCCCATTTATGTTGGTGACTTTACTACCTCCATAATGGCTATTATTTGGCTATTATGGAGGCGGTTTTCAGCAAGAAATGTGCCCCTCCCTCACCTATATAAACACCCCCTTACACCATTGTTGAGCACAAAGACATATGCACGAAAATACATAAACAGATGCAGAAAAACAGTGTTCGAAAATACACAACCGAAATAGTTTTCTTCCTACAACTTCCAAGCATCATTTCGTTACTCAATATTCTTCACGGTAGCTCTTGAGTTTCCTTTGCTCAAGGGTTCCATTGCTGTTTTATCTTGGGAGACAAATTGTCCAGGACGTATAAAGGATACATACGTGGCAATATTGTCTTAAGGACAGAGTGCTACACTCGACTCAGCAAAAACATTTTACATTTTTCCGTCTTCTACAAAACTGGAATTTCCAGTTTTTACTTGTGTAACGATTGTAATTTCAGATTCCATGTTGAATTATTGAAATCTTTATTTATCCTTTTGAATACTTGTAATAGTTAAATACTTCCCGTACTGCTTTATAAAGTACCATAGAGCAAAACTCCCAACAACTTAAGACAATATTTGTATTGTATTACTATTAGTATTCGAAAGATGTCGGTCAAAAATTGTGTGACCAAATCGGATATGGAAATGGTTTTACGGTAGAAGAGAGTGATGATGATGAACGTGTTCATGGTGTCACCGCTACCAAGATCGGTGGAAACAAGCGCTCTCGAGAGCTCGAGGATGTCAAGCGGGACAAGAGGAGAAGACTGAAGATGTTATTCTATCTTGCAGCAGAAGCCCTATATCTGTCCCAGACAAAAGATCCGAAATAATGGTGAGAAGGAAATGGACACTCGGTCGATGAAGTGACTGAAGTGAGCCAGAATCCGAAATTGGGATAAGTATTTTTCTTACTTGTCAAGAATAAAGATTAAATGATAAGTATTTTTCTTACTTGTCAAGAATAAAGATTAAATGATGTCTGATTAAAAATGGATTAAAGTAAGGAGGAATATGAAATTAATTTATATTCCTTACGCTTTAAAAATCAAAAGTTTAATCTCATCTTCTTTCCCGTTTAAAGATTGGATTTGGTAAACGACTTAAAAAGATCCGTTCTTTTAAGTGTAATAATTCAAAGTGTGTAAAGTATGTCGCACATACAATGGAGAAAGATCCACTAACTGTGCGAAAACTCTTACCACTCTTAAGTAAGCGCCAAGAATTATCTGGGCACCAATCTTAACGGAATGAGTCTAAAAGCTAATGACGTTGAGCCTGTCATATTATTTGACAGAAGATCCTTCATAGGATGATATTGGACACTCAGTCATACAAAGCCTCCGGGTGACTGGAGTGGGCCAAAATTCCTTTGATATGATGATATTGGACACTTAGTCATATAAAGCCTCCGGGCGACTGGAGTGGGGCCAAAATTCATTTCATAGGAAAAGTAATGGACACCTAGTAAGGTGGGCCGAGTTTCTGTGTCCCGAATGATCCGAAGGCCTAAAGAAAGGCATAAAGAAATTGGACACTCGGGCCCGCCAAAGCAACCGGAGTAGGCCGAGTATCTAGATCACAAATGATCCGGTTACGCCCTAACCACGGGCAAGAGGTTGTTCATGTGAAGCAACGCCACCTCTAAAGTAGAAGCGGCTGGAGAGGTTGTCCTCAATAGGACTTCAAAAAATGAGATCACTCTAAAAGAGGTGATACATGTTCATAACTTGGTTAAAGGACGTTGTTGGTCAAATCTGATTTGAGACTAGTCCAAGAGGTCCGTAAAAACTAAGAGTGGTACAATATGTCTATAGCCAAATGAATGATATATTGTAATCCGTGCATCTATGACATCATAGATTAAGACACGTTAAATAGCAAGTCATTCAAAAGCTAACGATGATGAGATTGTTGCCTACTGTCGACATAAACCCTCAAAATGAATGTGAGGTAGACGAAGAGGCAAAATCACCTTTCCAAATTCCGTCAAGGGAATAGCGAAAGAAGCACCGCTCCTCTAGAACTTAGTCACACCTACTTGGGTGATTTGAATTTTATACAAAATAGAGGGGGGAGACAAGTACGTTATGACCTTTATTGATAATGGTACAACGTATTGTATCCTTTGGTTATTTGAAAAACGAAGATGAAGTTGTTGAAGCGGATAAGCGCTATAAAACAGAAGTTGAAAATCATCTAAGCCTACGGATTGAGAAATTCGTAGTGATAGAGGGGGAGAAAGTGAAGCATCGTTTAGTAAACGACTGCTCATTACTCACCTCAGTCTAACGGTGTTAGCCAAGCGCTAAGCCGTACGCCCAAATTATGTGGGGCACGTCGATCCTTACCGCTAATGCAATTCTCAATAGAACTCCGCATAAGGATAAGGGTAACCCTCCGTGTGATACATGGAAAGGATCTCACATACAAATGTTGTGATGTGGGGTGGTTTCATACCTAAGACTGTAGATTGCATATTCACTGGATCTGCAAATAACAGTAGTGTTCATCGCCTCTTCGCGTCAAAGAATGCTGAATTCTTAGAAGATAACTTTTCTTGAAAAAGGAAAAAGGAGTAACTGCTCAAGGTTAACAAGAACCCGCGAGAGCCTGACTGTCCGGAACTAGACGTTCCATATCTACAGGACTCGAAAGTTGCTGGCTATCCGGAACTTAATACTCCAGATCTACAGAACTCAGGGATTCTAGATGTTGAACCGAGACGGAGCAAAGAAGGGGACAAAGACTTGTTCGAGTCCTTCTAGCTTGTATGGTTAATAATGAACCATGAACAATTAACAAATAATTGTCATCTCCAAAAGCGCTGCTTTGGAAAGAAGCTAAAGAGAAAAATAGATTCCATATATAGAACCATACTCGTGTAATAGTTAATCTTCCTCCGGGAAAAGAACCTTTGGGTTGTAAAAAGTGCTCCCCTGTGAGTAGCTTCACATCCAGGGCCATTGTAATCTTACATGGCATGGGTGTTGAAACGACCTTCCAAACCGGAGAGTTAGAAGAAGAGGATCGAGAATTGGTTGTCGAATCTGTTGGGCTTCTTCCGAACTTTCATTTTGGTCCCCGAAATGTTAACATTTTGGTCCCGAAAGTCTCGGATAAAACGAAACAATGAATCGATCACGAAACATTGACTCGAAGTTAGAAAGCCAACAGTTGGAAAACCAACGGTCTTAGAGTGAAAATCATATTGAAACAAAGTCTCGATATGAAAGATATGAGTATCACGAGATGACATCTTAGGAATTGGATTTCTAAGACATCTAACGGATCGGTCGATAGTTGACGATAGTCTCGTTGAAGCCACCAATAGATATGAATCATAGAACCGATTGGAATCATAGTGCACCCATAGACAAGGAGCGATATGCTCGGGTCACGTGTAGTTCAATGTATTGTACACACTACAACCGACCGGTATCGTCCAACAAACAGATCGGTTGAACTAAGGTTCACCGATGATCTTAATACATGATCAATAGAAGGCGTTAAGTCGGATATGACGATATCCGAATTATTCGCTTATCTACGGATTATAGTATTCTCGGATGTCCAGCGGTTCCGAGAGAACACGGTGATGCAAACCGGACATCGATCCGGAGAACACCAAAGTCACAAGTAAATGTGTATGGTGGGTCTTGGAAAATCCTCTAAGCAAACTTGCATCGACCGATTCATGATGGTATCGGAGTTTATCGCTTTATACAAAGCATGAAAGAAGTTGAGTAACTTCACGACTCATTAGAGGACGTCCCTTATTGGGAGAAACCCGTGCCTTCAGCAGCTTCTACACATCGTGGCTAGCCGGTCGGCTTTAGGAAGGACACACAGATGACGCCGTCTGGACATATCGTCACGATCCGTCGGAGACATAAGACCGTATGGCGTTGATCATCACGGGTGTCACTTCCTTATTTACTAACTAAGGGACTATCCGGAGATCAAGTGTTCGCTCTGTCTAGGGGAATGGGCTTAAAACCCAAAATATACGAACCAATACGGTGGAAACCCAACCTTACGAACCGGAGATCCCGTAATTTGGTTCAATGGAAAAACTAAGTTGTAAAGGTTCAGTTGATCGCTTCGGTGGAAGCATGAGCACTTCGGATAGTGATTTCGAAAAGAAACACCAAATCCAAAGCCGTTCCCGCGATAGACGTTAAGTGCTATCTGCAGTATGGGTAAAGGTTAAGTTTTCAAAACTCGTAATGATCCTCAACAGTTGAGGTTAGGTCTTTGGGAAACTTTTAATGGTTCCTAACACTTGTGAAGTGGGGTATAGCGGGATACCTTGTAGGAGACCACTTATTTAAGTGCGAGGACGGCCGCCTCAAATTGAACGCACTTAAGAATCCAAGACGTTGTCCATGGCCAAAACGGACAAAACATTACGAAGAAGAGAGTAAGGGAATTTGTTGTGTTGGTACCGTTGTCTTGGCTTACACTAAACACCGACGGTTCAAGACATCATGTTCACCGCGCATAAGTAAGTCCGATGGTATTCAACTATGGAAGGTTCAAAGCCGAGGCTACCTCTCCTTATGCAACATCGGTCCGCCGAAATATTCTTGGAAATGAAAAGACACCATGTGAGTGCGCCAAAATCTCTTTCAAGAGGGGATTGTTGGAAATTTGCCTTTGGCGGGAGTTGCGACCGACCAACTTTAACGGCTTAAACACTAGTGTAACGTATGTTGGAGAATCTGGTTCTTCACACATGCATGATCTACTAAGTACGTAGATAACCGTAGGGCCAAGAATCGTCAAATTTCATTGAGAAATGAAAGAGATATTGGTACACGAAGTAAGGTGTTTGAAGCATGGAAAGTGTGGTATTGTGTGTAATTCTCCCTCATCGGTAGAGGAAGAAAGAATTGTTGTGTATATAAGATTCGAAATTGGTTTGGGGTTTGGGACCCCAAGGGGTATCCCATGTGTTTAAAGGAGGGAGGACCTAGATGTGCTTCGGTTCGAGGAAAGACCACACGCGCGCCGCCGCCGCCGCCCGTCCCGTCCGGTCCGGTTCCGGTTCCGGGTTCTCGGGTCACGGGTCGTGGGTCGTGGGCTGGTGGGTCTTTTGATATTATCTTTTTGGGCCGAGAAAACTTTGCCAGAAGTACAGTTTGATCCAAGCACTCAATTGCCCATTTATTTTGGTGAATTACTCCTCCTATAATGGCCAAAACAAGTTGGTCTTTCTCCCATTTATGTTGGTGACTTTACTACCTCCATAATGGCCATTATTTGGCTATTATGGAGGCGTTTTCAGCAAAACATGCCCCTCCCTCACCTATATAAACACCCCCTTACACCATTGTTGAGCACAAAGACATATGCACGAAAATACATAAACAGATGCGTAAAAACAAAGTGCTCGAAAATACACAACCGAAATAGTTTTCTTCCTACAACTTCCAAGCATCATTTCGTTACTCAATATTCTTCACGGTAGCTCTTGAGTTTCCTTTGCTCAAGGGTTCCATTTGTTTTATCTTGGGAGACAAATTGTCCAGGACGTATAAAGGATACATACGGGGCAATATTGTCTTAAGGACAGAGTGCTACACTCGACTCAGCAAAAACATTTTACATTTTTCCGTCTTCTACAAAACTGGAATTTCCAGTTTTTACTTGTGTAACGATTGTAATTTCAGATTCCATGTTGAATTATTGAAATCTTTATTTATCCTTTCGAATACTTGTAATAGTTAAATACTTCCCGTACTGCTTTATAAAGTATCATAGAGCAAAACTCCCAACAATAACTAGCTAGATGGTCAAAAGGTGGGGTTAAAAATCTTTTACTGTCATTGTAGTTAGAGTGAATCTCCAAAGTTGTCGCATGAATTTTTGCACTAACCCGAAATTCTAGTAATTACTAAAGTTTAATATTTTCAATGATGGCCACTTTATGCGTGTCTGCTGGGAACTGAAATGCACTAAAAGTGAACCCAAAATCCCAGTCTTTTCATGCCTAACACTCCTACGAGTCAAACAATTTACCATGTTAAAAGCGCTAAAATCTTTAAATATTCAAATTACTAGGGTGAAGAAGTTGATTAAGAGAACTAGTGCTACAACTTATCTTTTACAAAAAACCTCTCTATATATAGATTTTTACGGATGTTATTTTAGTTGTGCGGATTCTTTTTCACAAAAAAAATGGTAAAAAATAACATATAATAGATCTGTAAATAAAATATATGATTTTTATAGGGTCATTTTCTTCCATTTGAATTATGAAGTACGGGATATCGGGTTCTTTATAGGTCTAAGGTTGAATAGCTCATCTTAAGAATTATTATCCATTGTCGGGAAAATATAAGGAATATTGATTTTTGTGATTCATTACTAATGTATTTTTGTAAGTTAAATAGTCCTTTTTCACATGGATTGTTAAAAATAACATAAGAGATCAATAAATAAAATAAATGAAGATCTTTGTTAGATCATTTATTTATTCAAATTGTAACTAGATATAAAAGATTCCTAAAAAATTCAATGAAATATAAGATAGTGAAACATTTAAAAATAAATTAGGAGCATAACAATAAACTATTTGAACGAGGAAAGCAGCCCATTCAAGCTTAGACTCCACTTGATTGGCATTGTTGAGCCGAGCAAAAATTGTTTGTTTAAGCTGGGTTTGGGAGTCCAAAATTCATGAAAATCAAAGGGTCATTTGCACTTTTCCCCCTATTTTGTACCGAATCCCGTAAAAAACTTAAACTTATGCTCCAGAAGGCATAAGTTTCTGAGGGGTAAAAATTAAAGACCAACCCATTTAAAGGAAAACCGTGCAATTTCGTGATAATCAAGCCTGACCAGTTTAGAATCAATAATACCGGAAATGGTTTAAAGGTTAGTATAAAGATGTAAAGTTCTACTTGTATACATTCATAATTTGAGTGAGGGTAAAGGTGTAAATAAATAACTAATTTTATCTTGACTTTTTAAAATAACAATTATTTGGAACAACTAATTTTAGTAAGGACGGCAACTAAAATGGACCGGAGAGTATATTATATTTTAACGGGTTGTAGATGGTTATTAACAACTTGCATTTGCTGTATATGAGAAAGCTTGTTAACATGACTAAATAATTCGTTGGCCCTTATTATGAACTAGTAAATTTGTCCGCGCTTCGCACGATTATAAATAATAATTAGTGATTTTTTTGTAAATTTTGTCAAGATAATGGATATTAGTTTTTTATAAATATATATGTATATAATTAAATTTTAGTTATGTAAATAGAATAAACTACTAATATGGAGTAACTATTTTTGGTTAGCAATGAATACAACTCATTACTAAAACCAACTTTTAAAAAATATGAAAACATTTATAATATGAAAAAAAATAATAAAAGTCACTATTTTTCTTATTTAATTTTTCTCCTTCCCCTCCTTTCATTTATCTTTTTTCTTTCCTTCATTCTTTTTTTCTTTTCCCACTTCATAATAGTAATAAATCTTCAAATACAACCAGCCTCTACTTCAATTAAAATGCTACTCTTCTCCAGGGTAGCTTATCAAGCCATCTTCTTCTCTTTCTATATAAGAAGAAGATTTCATCTTTTCTCTCAAACATAAAATTCCAGTTTCAAATAAATATTGTGTTAAACCAAATGAAAAGGAAGAAGAGAAACAAAAAAAAACAATTCATCGAAAATCCCATGCTTGTACTCGTAGTCTGTCAAAATCCGAAATAAAAATGAATAAAAAGGAAACAAATCAAGATAATTAATTATTTATAGCTCATAATTTTTCAATACACAGAAACAACAAACTACAAATGTTATACAAGAATCCGCAAGTTATAACGCTGAAAATTCAAGTATATCAATATTGTACCAGCCGCTAAAAGGCGGACAAAACAAAGAATTTTTTTTGGTACACAACTAATTTCGATAAAAGATAGAAGAAATTGAAGCATATTTAATTGATAAAATAACTTTCATTAATTTTTAGTCCTCATCTATAAATCACCAGATTTTTTCATGTCCTAAATGTTTGTCGGAGCATGAAAAAAAAGAGAACGTAGTACAATTTAAAACCCGCAACAACAAAACAAAAAAAATTCAATAGAAAGAACCTAATAAAACAAATCAAACCAACAATATAAATAAAAAAGTAAGGTAATAAAACAGGAAAAAAAAAGAATATCACTCCCTCAAATTGCTGGTAGAACAATAGAACATAAAACTATTCTATCATATGCAAAAATTAAATTGGATGAAGAAATTGAAAGTGAAAGACTGCTGCAACCTTCTTCTCTTCAACTTATATAATACAAGAATTCTTCTTCTATATTAATTAAGGAAAGCAAATGGTTATATATGCTTTAATAGGTAAATGAAACGACTCTCAATGCTTAATTAAGGGGAAATGGGCATTTAAACATTTATTTATTTAATAAACATTATGGGCTTGTTCTCTATTAATTATGGAAAGCAAATATTAGGGGGAAACAGGCATTTAAACGTTAGAATCAAGAGACCACAAAACGTCTTTCTCATTAACTAAGCAATTATTTAGTCACTTTTACATTTTTAAGAAAAACTTGAATAGAAAAATTAGGAGAAAAAAAGCAAAAAAATCAATAAAAAGATAAATACAAATTCTGATATATGAGAGGTGCCACGTCACCGTGACCATTCTCAGCTTTACTATATATATTGATTGATTTAACTCTTTAACTGTTATGTGCACATCATGCATGCAGTCAAACTATTTACTCCCTCTCTTCAATTTACGTGATATTTTTCGTTTTTTCGATATTCAAATTATATAAAGTTTGACCAATATTTTTAAATGTACTTTTTAATTATATTAAAATTAAAAGAAATGCAACTTATAGTATTTTTCATATAGTTTTAAATATATAAATTTTAATCTTAAGATACTGAGTTGACCTAATACAATTTTAATTTCAAAGATTAATCAAATTAACTTTTCAAAAGCGAAAAGTATCCCATAAATTGAAATGAATGAGTAATACTTTAATCACTTAATTTTTATTTAATTACATTAAAACTATGAAATTATTTTTTATAGAATAAAATAAAATGGACATGTACATGTACATAGATTGATCTCATGCAGTGGGTGCTGACAGAGACTTATAGGAATCTAATATCGTAATGCGCTGACTTAGGTCCTAAGCAAGGCACGTCCTTTTAAGACGAACATTGATAAAAAAAAAAAAAATTAATTTTATCATTCAATACGAATCATTTAATTTTTATTTTTAATTTTTATCAATAATGACGTTTATTATTAGAGTTCATGTTGTGCGTACTGATTACATAAAGAATTTCATACTATCAGATTAAGTTCAATTAAAACTAAACAGGTGATATAAGAGCCTAAATTTAATTAGATTAATAATCTACCGAAAAGATTAAATTTCTCTAGTAATTAAAAAATTCTGCGCGAGTGAGAAAAAAGGTAGAACAAGCTGAAGTTCTAGCTAAAAAAACAGCTAGTAAATGAAAGATAAAGCAATATATACAGGTGGGGGGCATAGGAAAATAATGGTCCCATATAGACAAAAACATTGAACCATGGATGATATAATAAATGATAATAATCACCGAAATATAGTACTAGTACCCATTTATTTCCTGTCACTCTCTCTTCGCTTTGCGTGTCAAAGTAAGCGAGGTTTCGATGTGGTAAGTAGGGATGGCAATTGGGCGGGGCGGGTGCGGGTACCCTCTCCCCCGCACCCGTACCCGCCATAATTTTTTTTATCCGTCACGAACATCCATACCCGCCTTGGCGGGTATATATTCCTAAATCCACACCCGCCTAGGCGGGTATATTCCTAAATTCACACCCGATCCACCATCCAAGTGGATATCCGTCACCCGCCAATACCCGCCTGTACCCGCCTGCCATATTTTGTAATCAATTCATTTTTGATCAATTAGTGATCAACATGATCCCAAAAATTCAAATTCCAAAAATTATCCCAAAATTTTGAGTCAAGAATCAATACTGTCACGGTCTCATTTTCTTTGGGAGAGAGGGAGGAGAATTTCAGATTTTTTCACCATCAGAATTTCCCATTTTTTTCACCTCTTCCCCAAGCACAACAAAGAATCAAGAAAACAAAATTTCCAAAAAAACCCAAAAATTATCTACCCAAATAACTATATATTACAAATGTAGACAAAACTCAGATATTATTTCAGCTATATAAGCTAGGCGGGTAGGCGGGTAGGCGGGCGGGTAGGCGGGTATGACTGCAAATCCACCACCTACCCGCCTACCCGTGACGGGTACATTTTCAATACCCATATCCGCCTACTACCCGCCAAAGTTATACTCATACCCGCCCCAACTGGGGCGAATGCGGTGCGAAATCCGCAAAATTATACCCACCTGTCATCCCTAGTGGTAAGAGCTCAATTTTTGATTTATGAATTAAACCTAAATAATTTAATTTAATCTTAAGTGAAAAATAAAAAAAAATGAGCTTATTATTCATCGAATTTCGCATCATACATCACTAGTGCGCTCGATCGATAATTTCAAGTATAAAAGAACAAGGCAGTGATATTTCATCATTATGATTAATGGTGCTAAGATGATCATGATATTCTTGAACAACCATCTTATGTTAGAATATGACACCTTCACTGAAGGAATAAAATAAGCGGTAAATAGATTGAGATAAACGGTGAAGAATTATATAGCTGATCTAAAGAGACCTAATATCGTTGTTGTACACCTTCATTGAACTCAACATAACAAAAGGCATGATTTATAATGTTTTTAAAGCTACATTTTAAACTAGGCCTTTAAACTATATATGTAAGGAACTAATTAATTGTTACCTGCTTATCGGTTATTTTTTAACCCTGTGTGTATATGTAAAAATAGGTGTTCGACCCAGCAAGTTAAATAAGAAGATAACATATATCAGTACAAACATTTCATTCGACATACTTAAATTAAAGTATATATGCAAGTTATGCATATATGTTATAATTACAAAAGATTGCATCATCATCCATTATTCAAGTCAATAGGGGGATCAGTCTAGAAAATAAGTGTTATAGATGGATGACCACATATCAAAAGTTCACTAGTCTTACCCTATTAGTGGCATTGGTTAATGTAACCATATACTCCCTCCGTCTCAATTTATGTGACATAATTTGACTTGACACAAAATTTAAGAAAGAAAGTAAGACTTTTGAAGTGTGGTCCAAAACAAGTCTTATATAAATGTGTGGTTGTAAATCTAATAAAGTTAAATTATTTCTAAATATAGAAAGATGACATTCTTTTTGGGACTAACAAAAAAGAAAATGATGTCACATACATTGGGACAGAGGGAGTAGTTGACTAGATACTCTGTTAAGAAATTATTTACTAGGAGTTTGTTTAATTAAATTATTTTTTTAATTGTACTTGAAATTTAAGTTTGACTATTAATAATTTATGTATATAGTTATATAGGTAAAGTTAATATTGGAAGAAAATAATAAATCTCTGTTGATTTTGTTAAAATGGACAAAAAGTAATTTATTTTTAATATAAAGGACAAATAAAAAATCCAAAGAGAGTATATGCCACTATCTATATGACAGTAGTTGCTAAAAAGAGGATTTTCAACTATTAAAAATAGGAATTAGCAACAGGTCGACAAATTTCATAGCTAAACAAACCATTTAGCAACGAATTACTGATGGATTGTCAGAAAGTTATTAGCTAAGTATAATTTAACGGCGGATTAACGGGTAGCTAGTTTCAATTTTTTTCTAGTGTTCTAGCCTATGGCATTGACACAACATCAAGTCACCAACAAAAACTAATTCTCAATTGAACTAACATTATATTTTGCCTCCTTTTCTTGTAGTTGACTTGCCACTTGCCATTGCTATTTGTTTGCATGTGTTTGGTTTTGGACTATTACTGTATGTATCTTTTTCACCTTTTTCTTTCGTCGACTAGATTGTAAATGTCCTTTTCTTTATGGGTCAATGAATGTTATGGCTGAAAATGAAATTTAATTGAACCTCACCAAGGTGTCAGTCAAAAATGAATCTTGAAAATGACTACCTAGAACCTAGATTTTGCAACTTGCTAGTCATTTTCCAGGACAAGTTTTTAGTTTTGGCAGAGAAAAATTATGAAGGGTTTGATAAGGTGATGGGAGTTTAGACTAGGGCTGGCCAGTGGGCCGGGACGACCCGACCCCGGCCCGACCCCGTCCCGACCCCGCCCCGGTCCCGACCCGAGCCCGCTAAAAAAAAAAAAAAAAAAAAAAAATTAACGGGGGCGGGACTCGAACTCGGGACGGGACGATGTCTCGTCCCGCCGCACCCGAGCCCGCCCTGTGCCCGCCGGACCCGAGCCCGCCCCGAGCCCGTCCCGACCCCGACCCCGACCCCGACCTTACCTTTGCAAAAATAGCCGTTGCACCAACGGCCATTTTAGATTATGGCCGTGGTGCAACGGCCATTTTAGGCCCCCCCCTCCCCCAACCCCTACTACCCCTTAATATTTATTTTTAACCCATAAGTTATTATATTTACACTTTAACCCAATTTTTCAACTATAAATAACTCATTTTCTCTTCATCTTTCTCACAAATCTTCCTACAATCTCTCTAATTTCTCAATATATCTCTCTACATTGTTTGCTAAATATTCAATTTTATTAATTCATTTGGGAATTGGGAGTGAAGTTGGCAACTAGCTTGAGGATCTTCCATCGAGCAAAGTTTCAATTTTCAACCTCTCGATTACACGTCGACGTTACGTCGGCGTTTGGTACATTCGTTCCTTCATTAAATTATTATTGTCTCCGTTTATTTTATTTAGCGCACTTAATTTCATTTACTTTAATTATTTGTTAGCATATAATTAAAATGGAAGGAATTAGAGGTATGTTTAAGGGTAAGGGTAAGACTTCTTCTAGTAGGGGCAATCGGGGCAAGGGTACTTCTTCTAGTCATCTTATTCCTACACGGGATGATTTTGTTGATACTCAACATTTTCCTACAATACCATTAGATTTAGACGAGGAGTTATTTTCGGAACTCAAGAAGACTTTAATTTAGACGATGATCTAGACGATACACCCACTAATATTGATGACAACACGCCCACTAGTGCACCTTCAACTCGAAATACCTCCTATTCCCCCTAGTATGAGACGAGGTCCAAGCAAAACGACCATTAAAATCATATGTATGGACATTTTTTGATAGGGACGTAGAGAATCAAGTAGCCATATGTAAAATTTGTAAAAATGTTTTAAAATTTAAAACCGGAAAAGGTCACGGTGGGACGGGGGGTTTAATTAGACATGTAGTAAGTGCTCATCCAAACTAGGTATGCCCAATACCAAAGGCTTCAAAACCGGGTGCGCAAACGGCCGCTCCATCGGGACAAGGTTCACATACCGACATCGTCCGGACCAAGTACTGTGGTCAAATTAACCCTATGACGGGGGGAATTGTAGGCTCTAAATACAACAAACATAGAGATAGGGAAGCAATATCAAAATTAGTTCTTTGTGGAGGGTTTGCCTTTTTCATTTCCTTCATCTCCGGTTTTATTCATTACATTAGAGATATATATAATCCGCTTTTAACGGTTTTCCTAGGTCAACCGTTAAGAGAGATGTATTTAAATTTGCGCATGAATATCAACAATATTTACGTTTTTCATTATATCATTTTAATGGCAAAGTATCTATCACGTCGATATAGGTCGTAGTACTAACGGCCATGATTATTTAATCGTAACTTGTCATTGGATAGATTATAAATGGTCTATGCAAAAACGTATTTTAGCGTATAGATATATAGATGATAGGCACACTTTGGTACTTTTATTGCAGAAAATATTTATCAAGTGTGCGATTATTACGGAATTACCGATAAAATTATGACTATTACATTAGATAACGCTTCTAATAACAATTACGCAATTACAATGTTAAAAAATAGTTTAGCTCCATCTTTTCCGACCATTTTCATATAAAATGCGCGTGCCATATATATAACTTAATTGTAAAGGATGGTCTATCACTTTTTGAAGACATTCTTAGTAAAATACAATTTGCTATAAACTTTATTTTTAAAAGTAATAAAGTACAACGTAGAAAAGAATATAAAAAAATTTGTCATGATTGTGGACTACCTTTTAGAAGAATTCCACAAGAAGTATCCACTAGGTGGAATTCTTTATACGAGCAACTACTTGTTGCTTATGACTATAAATTACCTATAACTTTATTTTTTAACTCTCATAATAAAAAGCCGGTGATATGATTTTAGATAGTGATTGGGAAAAAATTTCCGAACTTATTGTATTTTTAGAGAAATTTTTTCAAGCAACAAAAGAATTTTCCGGTATATATTATCCTACTATTTCAACTATGTTATTTTATATAACTCTAATATTTTTATTACTTAGTGAATATATGGAAAAACCAACTTATAAGGCAGCTATTAAAAAAATGTTTGTCAAAATAAAAAAATATTTTATTCCTATTCCTTCTATTTATATTATTGGTTCTGTATTAAATCCTACTATTAAAATAGACGGTACTAAATCACTAATTGAAACTATTTACGATTGTATAGAAGTACTACCACCTCCAAGTCCCAAAAATCTAAATCACCCACCACCTATTGAACAAACTAAAGAAGAAGTGTTGAATAGCGTAGAACACCACCGCAAAAATATATATAGATTTTATCAACAAGAAAATGCTAGTAACGTACCGGCTACCATACCATCTTCTTCATCTTCAACACAACCTCACAAAAGACATGCTTTGTTTCTGCGGCTAGTATTGAAAGCCTCGGAAATAGAATGTGCGGCCGTACCTCTACTAACCAAATTAGCGAGTTGGATATTTTTGTTTTACGGGGTTCGTACCGTATCAAGAAGTTATCAATGAAGATGGACAAGAAGACTTGCTTTGAAATACCGGAGGGGAATGAGAAGACCTTTCCGACACTTTCAATGATGGCTCGAGATGTTTTGAACATTCAAGCGTCGTCAATCTGCGTCGGAAAGCGCTTTTCTCATGCAGCAGATATCAAATAGGAGACCACGACACTCATTGGCCGGAGACGGCTTGGAAATTGCAAGTATTATTCGAGATTGGATACGAGCGGAGCGGAGAGAAGGTGCGGTCAACCGGAGATCAACGAAGAAGATGATGAAAACTACAACGAAATCTTAACCGAAGGTAGTGGAAGCGACGTGGATCAATTTGACCAACAAATACCTATTCCAACCGAAGAACCACATGAAATCATCAAGCAATTAGAACGATTTTTTTGAAAATGTATTTTTTTTAATTGCAATTTTATTATGTAATTTGCAACTTTTGGACAACACCATAAAGTTGCAATTTAGATTTTAGACAATTGTATTTGTATTACAAAAAAATCATATGTCTATTAAATAATATAAGAGGCACAAAAAAAATGACCTTGGGATGTTTTTATTACACTATCTTGTTTTATTTATTGAGTTTTTTTTTATACATATGTTATTTAAAAAAAAAAAAAAAAAAAAGGAAAACCCGAGCCCGCCCCGCCCCGACCCGAGCCCGCCCGACCCCGCCCCGCCCGATACCGACGGGATCGGGATCGGACGGACCGGAGCAGTCCCGCCCGGACCCGACCCCGCTAGGCCCGCTAGGCCCGATCCCGACCCCCCGGATCGTCCCGCCCCGACCCCGACCCCGCCAGACCCGGCCCGCCAGACCCGAGCCCGGCCCACTGGCCACCCTTAGTTTAGACTTTAAATTAAGTTTAAACTTCATTTATGAACTAGTTTTTGTCACTTAGCTTGCTTGGCCGATTTCCTTCCGTTCCTGTTCGAAATGTTTGCCGTTTTATCGGATGACAAATTGATTCCTTAACTAAGGGATTTGGGCTGGAAGCAGAACTCTAACTTCCAGCAATGGGTTCCCCAACTACTCCAGAAAGTGTTAGGACGGCGATTGAGTAAACTAAGTGGTAAGAAACATAAATACAACTAGAGTGCAATAAAGGCGATAATAATAGAATGAAGATATGAAAAAACCAGTTTTTTGATTGATTGAATGTGTGTTTTTCTGTACAAATGATCCTATATTTATACTACAAGAAATAAAATGTGATCCCCCTATGCTAGCCACTAAATTACCCACTAAATCCACTAGCCAACTATGAGGAGGTGGTGCCGATTTTTGCTCCTTGATTCCCTCTTGCACGATTAATGGCACTTCCCTCTAGCTGCTGCTGGTTGTTACCGTTTCTTGGGGTCTAGGATTCTCTTTTACTTGGTCTTCGAGGCGTCCAAATGTGTGTGGGTCTTAATCGTTCCTCGAAATTTTGACTCAGCTAGGCTACTGTAATAGCCGATGAAGATTTTTGAGCTGAAGGCTAGGACTAATAGATTCGGCTACGAGTCAGTTCGGTTATCGACTTAGCATTTTTATCGCCTGCTCATTTTGATGTTTCCACCTTCGGCTGCCGCTTGATTCGGCTACACACTTAAAGGTATTTTTTGAGTGTTAACAATTGCCCCCTACATTAACTCTAGTGCAGTTGTTGAGTTGATGTATTAAAAAATAACCGTCATTTCGTGTGGCAGCCCAGGGTGTCATTTTAATCACTTTTTCTCTAAATGTATGCAATGATGATTTTCTCTAAAAAGTTTCCTTCTTTTAACCGAGACGTCTCGGCTTTCTACTGAGTTTCAGCCGCACATTCGAAAGAAAGGAGTCCCAATGCGTGCCAGCCACATCTTCCAAAAAGAAAGGGGATATTTAAGGAGAGACGTCCCCCAGAGATTTCTCACTTAGTCGTCAGTCGTTCCCAAATTCTCCAAAAAAATCCTGTTTTCTTAATCAGAAAACCATGTCTTTATTTTCCTCTCTATCTCAGGGATCAGATAACGCCGATTTGGCTACTGGTAACCTAACCCCTACCTTTGCCTTCATCGATGAATAGTTGGTTCTTGCTCCTTATGGTACATCATAATAGGGTAACCTCCTTCTTTCTCGGTATATTAGCTCGGCAAACTATGACATTCTTATTACCTGTGATTGATTCATTGGTGACCATTGTCCGATTAGCTTGTGTACCTAGCCGACCAAGATTACCAACTATTCTGGTTGGTTGGAATGAGTGAATTCGGCCAGAGAGGCCGAATGGAGACGCATGGGTCTCTATGACGCCATTGCGCTGTTGGAGTTTGACTTCCCCTGTAACATTGGTCTCATATATGTCTTCCTTGATTATTGGTAGACTACTGCCAACGCATTTGTTTTCCCTTGGGGGATGATGACCCCCACACTACTCGACGTGACGGCGGTACTTGGCCTTCCGATACTGGGAGCCGAAACGCATGTCTTAGGCGATATAGATGTTGCCGACTTGGGCATCAAGGTCTTAAAGACTTCTTGCGGCTATGGCCACTTCATGGCCAACAACAATCGAGTATCACCTCTCCCAATCGATAATGTCGAGCATCATACTTTCTTGCTTTTTTGGTTCAGCCAATATTTTGTCTGCACAGCGTCTTGTGCAGTCATGAAGGAACTGGAAATTTATGCGGCGTTAGCCGTTTCTGGGGAAGATGTCAGCTGGGCATCTCTCTTCCTAACTTATCTTTATATGGCTCTTGGCGATGCCCATGCAAGGTTAAGGGACTCCAAAAATCTGGATACCTTAGTTGGTCCCCTGTGGTTCCTTCAGTGTGGATCACCCTGTATTTCCCGGAGTTTATTCCTGATGATTTTAATGACCACCGTTTTCCATTAAACCCGCCGGTGCTAGCTGATGCTCTTCGGAAAACACCCTTTGTTCCCCAGGACGCCTTCACTACAGTCTCTACCCTGCATGGTCTGTCTCGAGACCATTAGACAGATTGGTAACCGGTCCTCGAGAGATGGGCCACCCCCGATTGGGTCTGTTAAGTAGTCGATAACAACCTTACATTTTCTCAACGGAGAACTATGAACCTCATATGGGGGCGCATTTTGATGGCAATGGATCTATTGGGTGTCTTGAAGTCCACCTCTAGGAATAATAAGTTAACAATGGAGCCCTATCGACCAAACTTTGTGTAACGGCAATTCGGTCTAACTCAGCACGTACCAAGGCCTCACCGCAGTATTGTTTGTTCAACCCAATGTTGTATTCTTGATGCAAAACAGGCAAGGAAAATAGTTGATTGCAATCTTGATAGGCTCGCCCTATTTGACTGGCTGCCATTTCCCCCGAGAGCAAAAACCACTGTTGCTTTTGATGACTGGTGGAACACGACCAATGAGAAATTCTTCCTGTCTCCTATAGATGTCTACTGTGATCGGTTGGTTCTGTAAAAGAAGAAAAAGACCCAAGAAACCCTTAACCGCGGATGAAAGAGGCCCCTCTGAAAGCTTCTCTCCTTAGATCGGCTAGACCTGTTGCCTCAAGATTTTCCATCAGATTGCGGCAAGCGAATAGAAAAGGTAAACTGTCTTCTACATATGTGTTGGCCATATTATTCTTGTGAATTTCGGCTAACATCTTTTATGCATCTTTCAGCAACTCAATCCCCCCCAGCGTTTGTCGATTTGGAGACCACTTCCAACAACAAATCCCTGTCGCCCATGAAATATGTTCCCACGCAACCCAGACGAAATTGAGAGGTTGTCATCCGAGATCGTAGTGAGGAAGAACCCCATAGAACCAGATTTTCTATTTCTGCCGAGGAAGGGGAGGAAATTGAGGTATACCCTTGTCTACCTTAAATACCTTCGCATCGGTTGTCTTTCAATATTCATGTTTTCTGTTTGCCCTTTCAGGGATCATAACTCATAAGACGCAGACGGTCGCAGACAGCGTTTGATGCCCCTCTTCATATTGGATCATCCTCTTTGGTTCATGCTTCCACGCATCCGCAGGATCCGTTATCGGATATCCTCAAGGCCAAAATTTCTCCTGTCAAGGCAGCCGAAGATTTTTATGATGATGCAGTCGTAGAGGTATATCATTTTTCTTATGCTTGGCCCTTCACTATTTCCAAACCCTTGCCTTTATTCTAAACCTGCCCTTTTTCTGTATAGGAGATGGCTAGAGATAATCCCCCAATTAAAAATAACCCAATTGATGACTAAGAAGCGCCAGTCGAGATTAGCCCTGAAGACGTGTTTCTATAATATTTTGGCTCAGTAGATATTGCACCCGCACCATCTTCGCCTGTTGGCATTCATCGGGAGCGAGTTACGGAGTCTCTTGCCAGAGGGATTCCGACCAGCAAAGAAGAGTTTTTTTGCTTTGAGGGCTTCTCTATTCCGATTGTCAAAAGAAACAAAGGGTTCCCAGTTTTGGCAACCGCCTATAATGACATGGCCTTGTCTCTAAATGACTTATTTACTTTAAACAAAATGGCCAAAGATAGTCATGATGAGGCGGTCGCTGCTCTGCAACACTTGGGGTCTCTTTGGCAAGAGAAGAGCCACATTCAGACTTCTTTCAATAAGGTGAATGCAGAAAGGCAGCAGAATGTTAGCCGAAAGAATGACTTGCAAGAGCAGCTGTCAAAACTGCGAGCCAATCTGGAGAGGATCCAGGCGGAGATAAAGGCTATTACTCTGGCTATAGGTGCCTTGTAATAGACTATTAAGGCCCAAGATACCTCTCGCTTTTCTTTGTTTCGGCAAGGCATTTATTTATATAACAAGATTCGGGAACTTGGTAATCAATAGGTGGTTTGGGTATTAGATCAGAAAGCGGGCAGTGAACGGCTGGCCCAACTGGAGAATGAGTGGACTGCGTGGAAAAACAAACTTGCTCAAGCAACGCCAACACTCCCTGCTAGTTTTTTCGAAGTGGTATCTGAGGGAACTCATTCTTCGGTTACGACTACTCCTTTGCCAATTGATTTTGTTGCTTAGTTATCAGCCGACATCCTCATGGACTTGCAATCTAAAGCCATTGTTGTTTCTATTACTCAGGAGGTATTGTCAGAAGTCGAACAACAGCCCATATGACACTTTAGCGGTCTACACTTAAGCTTTTATCGAGATCCCATCAGTAGTGGTGGTTGAGCCTTTGTTGGATGCAGAAAGAGGGTTTCCAGAAGAAGTAGGAAAGGATGAGGTAGTAGCCGTTGGTGCGGCTGAGGATGAGAAAGAGACTACGGCTCTCTAGAGTGACCCTTATGACTGATGATGTAACGCAACCTCTATTTGGTGACATGTCAACCAACTTGCCTTCCTAGTTTTATTGACCCCAAATCGAAGGGTCTGTTTTTTATGACCAAGCAGCCGGTCTGTGGCTATCGTTAACTCCTGCCTTCCCTAAATCGGAGGAAAGTACTTTTCTGCCTTTTTATGTGACTATGACTAGGCCGCCGGTCTATAGCTATATTTCATTCATGTATTCCCCAAATCGAAGGGAATTATGTTCCTCTGTGTGGCCAGGCAGTCGGTATGTCACTGTTGTTTACTCGTGCATACCCCAAATTGAAGGGTAGTACTTCTTTAGGTATTTTCAATTTATGTTTCTGTCAAGCTCTTCATCATGCATGTTTATTAGTCGTTGCGCATTTCCAGCAATCTGTTGGCTTACTACGAATTTTCCTTCCCAATTTGACGACCATTTTCCGAATTAACAATCTTTCATTCCAAGCGGCAACACGGTTTTCCAAACCAAGTCTCATTCTGTGAACCTCTTAGGCTTAACATGTCTGTTATATGCTTTGGCCATTTTCTGTTTACCGTCTTCGATTCTCTCTAGGGCCATCAGTCGATCTTCATCTAGCTGATCTAACACCATTAGCATGGCCTGCTGATATTCTTCTAAGCTTAAAGAATTTTGTTTGGCCACCCGTAATGACTTAACATTAATCTCCAAGGGCAACACTGCATCTTGGCCGTAGGTGAGCCCATAAGGTGTTGTCCCAGTAGCTGTAGACTTAGAGTTTCTGATTGCCTAAATAGCTTCATCCAAAGTGATATTCCATACCGTCGGTCTATCCTCCACATTTTTACTGATTATGTCCACAATAAGCTTGTTAGCTGTCTCAGCTTGTCCATTCGCCTGTGCATAATAAGGCGAGTATATGATCATCTTGAACCCAAATTTCTCAATAAAGGTTGCCACCTTAGAACCAGTGAACACTGTCCCTTGATCGGTTGTAATCGTCTCAGGAATACCATATCTATATATGATCTGGTATTAGATAAACTGAATGACATATGTCTGATGAACCCTCTTCATCGGATGTGCCTCTACCCATTTAGTGAAGTAATCAGTAGCTACAATAATAAAATTACGTCCTTTAGCCGATTGTGGTAGAATCTTGCCGATAAGGTCTATAGCCCATCCTCTGAAAGGCTAGGGCTTCACAATCGGGTGCAACAACTCGGCTGGTACCCGTTGGATTGGTCCATGTCTCTGACACTCTTCACAACCTATTGTGTATTGAAAGCAATGAGATCTATATCTTTCTATCGATAAATATGATCGACTGTGATAGTAGGCCAATAATAGCCATGACGATAAATCAACCACTTCATCATTAGCTCAACTCTGTGCGATCCACAGATTCCTTCATGAACTTCTCTCATGACTCTTAAGGCCTCTGCCTTATTAATGCACTTGAGTAACACTCCATTTATGCTTCTTTTGTAAAGATCATCATCAATGAGCACATACTTCAAGGCTCTCCTCTTAACCTTAAGGTCCTTGCAAGTGGAAGGATTTTTTAAGTAGCCGATTAACACCTACTTCCACGAGTCGATCTGGTCCATGACTAACACTTTGGCTGGCAGCTCAGCATACTCTAGAGTGAGTAGAGACTTCCTAAAGCCAAAAGCTTCTTGTGCTAAGTCGTTAGCCTCAACATTCATGCCCCTAGCAACATAAATTAACGTAGATGATGCGAACCTACTAAGTAACCTGCTAGCCATTTCATAACGGGCCAACAAATTTGGATCTTTGCAGTCATATTCCCCAGCCAGCTGCTTGATAACCAATTGAGAGTCTCCACGAATCTTGATGCACTTTGCTTTCATAGATACTAGGAGTTTGAGTCTTATGATGAGAGCATCGTATTCAGCTTGGTTATTTGTCAAGTCAGAATCTAACTGATAAGAGAACCTCCATGTTTCATCTCTAGGATCGGTTATCGTTATTCCGGCTCCGACTCCCTTCTGGGTTCTTAGCCCATCAAAAGTTAGTGTCCAAGAGACGATGTCCATACATGCAGTAGAGGGGGCGCATGGGTCCTCCACATCTACACAAGGGTGGTCTGCCAAGAAATCGGCTACCGTCTAACCTTTGACAGCCCTGAGTGGCCTATACTCGAGAGAAAACACAGTGAGCTTGATTGTCCATTTCATTAGTCGTCCTTGCAAAACATGTCTATTCAATAAGTACCGGATGATGTCAATCTTGCACAAAATGTGAACCACATGTGGCATTAGATAATGTTCAAGTTTTGTACAAGCACAGAATAAGGACAAATAAAGCTTCTCTATAGGGGTATATCTAGTTTCAGCTTCATTAAGCATTCGGCTAAGGTAGTAAACTGCCCTTTCGGTTCCATCATCGGCATCCTGTGTTAACAGGCAGCCGATAGACAAATCTGCAGCCGAGATGTACAATTTCAACGGTTTCCCTAGTATGGGAGGCACCAGCACAGGAGGAGTTGCTAGGGCCTTTTTAATTTGGTCAAATGCCTCATGCTGTTCTGGGGCCCATATTAGCTCTTCTGACCCTTTAAGCCTAAGCAAAGATGAAAAAACCTTCATTTTTCCAGCTGAATTAGATATGAACCTCCTTAGGAAGTTGATCTTACCTAACAGGATTTGTAATTCCTTCTTTGTTCTGGGTGGTGCGGATTCCATTACTGCCCGAGCTGTGTTATGATCTATCTCAATACATTTCTTATGTACCAAAAAACCAAGAAAGTTGCCAGCCGATACTCCGAACATGCACTTGGCTGGATTCATTTTAAGATTATGTATCCTCATTCTTTTTAGTCCTTGTTCAAGATCAGCTAAGTGATCCTTGAAGTCCTTAGACTTTACCACCACGTCATTAGTGTAGACCTCCACAGTCTTGTTGATCAGATCGTGGAAGATGGTGTTCATTTCCCTCTGGTAAGTAGCACCAGCATTCTTCAGACCAAATGGCATTAGTACCCACTCATAAATGCCCAAGTCTCCTGGACACCTAAAAGAAGTCTTGTGAATGTCCTCCTCGGCTATTGCTATCTGATTAGAGCCGGAGTATCCATCCATGAATGTCAGCACACCATTAGCGGCTGTTGAATCGACTAGCATATCGGCTACATGCATGACGTATTCATCTTTGGGAATGGCTAGATTTAGGTTTCTGTAATCAATACATACCCGAGCCTTGCCATTTTTCTTCTTGACTGCCACAATATTTGCCAACCATTCCACATACCTAGCCGTTTTGATGAACCCGTCCTTCAACAGCCGTTCAATCTCAGCTTTGATTTGAGGCATCAGCTGAGGGTGATATCTTCTCGGCGGTTGTTTATGAGGTGTGAAGCCCTCTTTAATTGGCAATCTATGCTCCACCAAAGTACGTGCCAGCCCAGGCATCTCATGATAATCCCACATGAAACAGTCTTTATACTGCAGTAGAAAAGCCGGCATGCTCTATTTATCTTCCTCCTTCAGCGAGCCACTAATATGTGTTAGTCGAGGGACTTCATCAGTACCCAAGTTGATATCTTCAGAGGGATCCTGAGACTCAAAACTAGGCATAGCCCTTTTTATGGATAATTCAAGTTCCAACGGCAACTCAATGTCATCGACTGCCAGTGTTGGTTCTCTATTGTAGTCCTCTACCTGTGATGCCTCGGCTATCCTTACTTCAGAACTTAGAGCAGACAACTGATGCCATATATCACGTATGATTTGGGTCTTCTCAATCATCTATCTCTTCCAAGGTAAGTCATGGTTTGGCTAATTATTTTATTTCAAAACCTCGTGAAGTTAGATTGCAGTATTCCCAAGACCCTTCTTTGCACTGCTTCGCGATAGCTATGGGAGCTACATAGGGTGAATATAAGATAGCCTCCAAGTTTTTAACCCCTGCTTAGAATGGGTTATCATTGGCTGGGATGATTTCTATCGTGTCTCTTTCCCAGAAAATGAGCTTTTGATGCATGGTGGAAGGAAGGCATCGGCTGGTGTGAATCCAATCTCTGTCTAACAGAATGGCGTATGATGGCTTTCCATCTATTACAAAGAAGGCAGACCTGACTGTTTTAGGACTTACGGTGATTTCTGCTACTACGATCCCCAAAGCTTCAGAGGCTTCTCCCATAAAGCTAGTCATTTTCATGTTAGTTGGGATGAGATCATCTCTGGTTTTGTTGAGGCTTTTCATAGTAAGCAGTGGCATCACATTTAGCACAGCCCCATTGTGGACGAACACTCGGCTGATTGCTTTGCCATTAATGTAAGCCTTAAAATAGAGGGGTTTGATGTGTTTAACCATCTCTTCCGTAGGTGCACCAAATACAGTGCTCAAAGTGTCCCTAGCCGTGGTATCGGCTTTAGTGATCCATTCAGTGTCTTCCACACACACATCACCTTCTAGGCTATCCAGCATAGAGCGGCCGACCCAGAACTCACGTGGAATCAAGCTGACCATTTCAATAGCTGTCCAAATCTCATCGGTTGAATCATGCTTAAATAAATCGAGGATGTAGTCTCCCACCTCATCCAATTCGATTGACAAAAAGCTAATATCTTTCATCTCCTGGAGACATATAGGAAATAACTGAGGTTCTAATGCCTGGATCCTCTGCGCGATTTATGGAACCGTCTCGGCTAGGGATCCCTTCAGGACCGTAGTCTCCCATCGAGTTCCTTTGTCGGATCATCATCAGGCTGTATATTCAGCTCTGGTTGGTCTAAAGCTTCTTCTTCATGCAACATCGTCTCTGAAAATGTTGAGCCAAATGCCCGCTCTATAGCCTCAGCCGAATGATGCATCCTTCTTTTCTGAGTGCTGGATATAATACTCGGTGGTGCCTCCTTCTTTCCAAAAGCCTGATTGATGAACCACTTTCCTTTCTCTATATTGGCGGTTGGTTTAATCATCATTCGGGGTTTCAGCTGACCTTCATCCCTTACTGTGATACGCAAGGAAGAAACGCCTTCTCTTACATTGAACTCAGCCACCCCCTGTTTAGCTATGGGGAGTGGTTCCTCATCTATCTGGGGCACACTTAACTTCTTATCGACCACTATCCATGCATGCCCCACAAGCCTGCACTTGAGATCTGTTGGGCCCCTTTAGAGTTTCAGGTACTATTTGTGAGGTTCCCCAACAGTGTGCTCTGGTCTATAAGGGCGGCCATGAAAACTGCTTCTAACTGGCTACCTATTCGTGTCCTCATACACGCGGCCTAGCCGATCAAACACAGAGGTCCTTGTGGCCTCTTCCTTACCAACGGGCTTCTTTGGGACCCATATATTTTTCATTGGTTGTTTCCCCTTAACATCTTTTGATTGATCTAGTTTAGCAAAGGACACCATAGATATCGGTATTGCGGGAAAGGGGTCAGTATCAACAGACATTTCAGCTATGCTTTTGTCGGCTAGCTTGAATCTCCCCTCCTTGATGCCCTTTTGAATTGCCTTTCTGAAGACCACACAATTAGAAGTAGCGTAGCTATATGAGTTGTGCCATTTACAGTACTTATCCTTGAGATCTTCGGCAGGCAAAATCCTGTGGCCATCAAGTAGCCGAATCTATTTATCTTTAAGGCTTTAAGCAGATGATCAAAGATATGATCTGCCTTTGTAATGTCAAACGAGTAACCGACCCTGTCATCAGTTGAACTCATCTCCTTGCCTTTCGTAGATTTCAAAGTTGTGCAAGAATAAACCTTACCTCTGACAATATCGGCTACCATTGCGTCTACCGTGTAATTGACTGACTCTGAGTCAGACTCATCTGCCTCAATAATGGATACTAAATGGGAGCCTCGATTTCGGTTAGCTCTTCTCTTCTCCTTCTCCTGGATATATTCCTCTGTTTGGCTAGCCTTCTCGGCTAACTGGCTTAAGTCAGAGCAGGATTGTCCCACTAATTTCTTTTTAGCTGAGGATGCATGTTGTTGATTATCATGTGGGTGCATTCCGACTCAAGGAAGTGTACAGTGCATTTCCCAACCTTCATTCTGAATCTCTCGATATAATCGGTAGCCGACTCATCAACCTGTTGCTTGAGATTTGTTAAATAGTTACAGTGACTTGAGGTTGGGGCCAATAAAATCTATCATGGAAATAACGCTCCATGTCAGCCCAACTTTGTACAGAATCGGGGGTCAAGGATGAGTACAAGGAAAATGATGTTTCGGTTAGAGAAACGGGGAACAACTGCAGCTTGTGATACTCGTTCTGGCCAACCTCGCCATATTGGGCGGTAAATCTACCGATGTGCTCAATGGTAGATTTACCGTCATCACCCGAGAAAGTGGTGAAATCAGTCATTTTGAAGCCTCTTGGCAATGGTGTTATTTGATCTACCCAATCGGGGTAAGGTTTCTTGTAAACAAGATTGTCCAAGGGTTTCAGTTGGATGCCAAAGTACCTCTTCATGGTATTCACGATAGTTTCAGGGTTCATCAGTTGTGAAGTCCCCTGCCGATTCTCAGCTGGAACCGGCTGGTAGGCGTTCTGAACTAGAGGCCTCCATTCTGTACCTTGTTGAGCAGGGTTTTGAAAGTTGTAGGTGTTCTGCTGGCCATTACCAACATGTAGGGTATATCCCCATTGCTGCTATTGGGCATAACCATCAAAGTCTGCAACCTGAGCTCCTAGAACAACCGACGGAGCCTGAGGATAAGGTGGGAAAATGTTCCATGTCTGCTCTCCCCGGACATCATTCGTTCTTAAAAAGTTTGCGCTTCCTGGATGGTATGGAATGGGTACCGACTGTAACTGATGAAATAGTGTCCCGCTGTAGACAGTGTCACTAGATAGCTGAGCAGGGTCATAGCCAGGGGCCAACGGCTGCCAATTCGGCTGGCCAACATCGGTCGCCTGCACCGTAGGGCCATTTTCATTAGCGTACGGCATAACGGGAGGCAACCCAAGGTGTCCGGATGCCTGAACTGGTCTCCGAGCCATATTGATCTGCCCATACTGCAGAGTCGTTTGGTCGAGTGGCACAGTTTGCCCCCAAGCATTTGGCGGCAACCATATAGTAGACAGGTTACCAAGTGATTGGACTTGCGCTCCTAGGTGTGCTATCGGTTGTACCTCGGTAGGTACTGACTGATACACATTCGGCTGAGGAACATCACTTAGAGTCACAGTTGCATGTTGCACAGCGCCATTCGTCAGAGAGATGGCAGAACTAGCCAAACATTCTCCTGGATGCGGTCGATTGGCTTTCAATTCCCTCGCCTGTTGAACCTCATTATGCACCATTGCTTAACGATGTCAGCCAACTGTTTGAAAACCTAATACATAATGTCGTGGATGCCTAAGTCAATCTGATGTCTGATGAATGACGTAGTCATGACAATTGGACCTTCAGGTTGGCTAAGTTCACCCACGGCTTGAGTTGATGGAGGGTATCAACCGATGTAGGCATACCCGAGGAAAGTGGTGGCTCATTGTTCCTTCTAGGAGGATTCTGTTTAGGATATGGACTAGACTCTGGGTTCATCTTCTGACTAGACCTTAGGCGCATACACCAAGCGTGATCCTGACCTGGAGAATCAAAATTCGCTATGAGGTCACCTATGGTCCCACTAGGCGTGCCAAATTTGTTCCCGTCCGAAATGTGTGTCGTTTTATCGGCTGACGAAATCGGATGACAAATTGATTCCTTAACTAAGCGATTTGAGCTGGAAGCGGAACTCTAACTTCCAGCAATGGGTTCCCCAACTACTCCAGAAAGCATTATGATGGTGATTGAGTAAACTAAGTGGTAAGAAACATAAATACACCTAGAGTGCAATAAAGGCGATAAAGATATAATGAAGATATGAAAAAACCAGTTTTTTGATTGATTGAATGTGTGTTTTTCTGTACAAATGATCCTATATTTATACTACAAGAAATAAAATGTGATCCTCCTATGTTAGCCACTAAATTACCCACTAAATCCACTAATCAATTATGAGGAGGTGGTGCCGATTTTTGCTCCTTAAGTCCCTCTTGCACGATTAATGGCACTTCCCTCTAGCTGATGATGGTTGTTACCGTTTCTTGGGGTCTAGGATGCTCTTTGACTTGGTCTTCGAGACTTCCAAATGTGTGTGGGTCTTAATCGTTCCTCGGAATTGTGACTCGGCTAGGCTACTATAATAGCCGATGAAGTTTTTTGAGATGAAGGCTAGGACTAGTAGATTCAGCTACGAGTTAGTTCGGTTATCGACTTAGCATTATGTCGCCTGCTCATTTTGATGTTTCCACCTTCGACTGTCACTTGATTCGGCTACCCACTTAAATATATTTTTTGAGTGTTGACACCTTCTAACCACAATGCATATTGGAATGAGTTTAACTTTTGCCCATTGTCAACCTACAAACTTTATAAAACTGTCATATTGTTAAAATAGCTTATATACTAACTTAAAAAGACAGTAAGTAGCATGCCATAACTAATTAAATTACGTTAATAGTGTAGAAATTAACTATATTATCAGTGGAAGAAAGTTACCCAATTGGCCTCTCGGCAGAAAATATTAACAGCTGTTAGTTGATATATATTTATTATGCACTAATTATACACGGCTACGCGCGCTCGCACACACCCACACAACACACGCTCTCACACACATGTAGATATACATTTATTATATACTAATTATATACGGCTACACGTGCACACACACACATACGGCATACCCATCTACCGGGTTATTTCCTTTCTGAGAGAACAGCTATACTGTATAAAAATCCCCAAGTTAAATCAAGTTAATGGACTTACTTTTTTCACAGTTTCTTTCCCTTGACTTAATAGAGAAGAAATGAGTAATTAAGAGACTTACATTGATAGCATTGCTATAAGATTATAAATATTTCTACTGTCTTTATACTATTTTGGGTGTTTAATTAAAGCCAAAGCGCAAGCCTAATCTTTTCTAGTGGTGATCATAATCCCCTTTTGGCTTTTGACATCTTTTCTGGTACAGAATTCCACACCCAAAAGTGTAAATTTTCCATGATTCCACTTTTATGCACGTCTAGTGGGAACTGAAATTCATCAAAAGTGAACGGCAAAGCCAAAATTCGTCATTGAGATTAAGTTTTATATATCGTCAGTGTTAATAATTTTTTATATAATTAAATCATTCAAAAGATATTTAAATGTATATATTTTTAAAATGTACAGTTTGAAATCTTTTAATAAAATATATTATTTACTACAACAAATAAAAATGACTTGCACTGCACAAAAATTATTTACATTAACGATGTATATTACTTAAACTCCGATCTGGTTTAAGTTTTATCAAGACTATTTACTAGTCGGCCATTCTCAAATATTCCATTTACTATGAACTTTTTATTGTTTTTCCTTTTTTGATGGGATATTTATCGGTCTTGATTTGATATAATCTACGTGTTATTGATTTGAACGAATTAATATCTCTATTAGAAAACTGAAGATGTGCTGAAATGTCCTAGTACTAATTAACTTCTAAAATTAGAGATCCGTATAGCCCTAATGTTTAAGATTGAAGAATTCATCTTTAATTATTATCTGTTAAATTCAATGCAAATGCGATGATGGAAATAACCATTTAAAATGGAGAATTTTACACTATATAAATAAATAGGACCCCTAAAGTCCCTTTAATATGTGCTCATAACAAAATTTATTTTGGGGTGTTATTTATTTTAACCCTTCAAATTTGTGTTCTTTAATTTTTGTCCATTATTTTTTGGCGTGGCATAATTAGAATTTCGTAAGGCATAGTTAGCGTTTAACTTCAACATGTGTATCATAACATCCACATAAGCTAAACCGGATAAGGCATAATTTCGAACACTCAACATAATCTAAAAAATTACTATAAAATTATGCCGCATAACTTAATTCTACATAATTTTGTTGGGATCGAAATAATCATGGCGTCATGCGGAAGCTAACAACTGTAAACCTTTAACGATGACAAATCAGACGAAAAAATACCTATACTAAAGGCAGCATAATATATAATATGGTTTGTCCAATTGGCGTACATATTGAAAACTAATATTAAAAAGCATAAAAAACTATTGATTGCTAGAATAATCTCCACTTAAACAAGACTCTTTAAACGGTTAACTTGTGGATGTTATTGTGTTGTGTATGAGAAGAAAAGATCTCCTATTTATAGAAGTGTGAAACTTCTCCTCCAAGAAAAGGATAGATATAGTAGAGTTCTTTTTCACATTGAAAACATTTTCCACCAAGATATCATTTTTGAAGTAAAACATAATTATGGTAGAATCCAAATAAGGTAGGAAATTAAGGACAAATCCTAACAAATCTCTCCTTGGCCTGAATTTTTTGACAAAATAATCTCGATTCTCCATCACTGTTGCTTGATATGTTTAAAAACGGAGCTTTGCGGGTTAAAAGTATTGGAGCCCTTGCGGGTTAAAAATGAGCTCTTTGCAGGATTAAAACTGAGCCTTTGCAGGGTTAAAAATAAATTTATTTTTTAAAGATATTGCAGTAGGATTGTTGAAAATATCATTAAAACATTTTTTTCACATGTAGTAGCTCGAATTTTTTTCTCTCTTATTTGGTAAAAAAATCTTCATTATCGTCAATAGGTTGCAACTTGATATGAATCTGCCTTAAACTTATCTTCAACCTCGTTGAACCATCAGTTGAACCATGACTCTGATACCACTTGTTGGGATAAAAAATAAATTAGGACGTCATGCAGAAGCTAACAATTGCAAACCTTTAACGATGAAAAAATAACTATACTAAAGGCGGCATAATATATAATATGGTTTGACCAATTGGCATACATATTGAAAACTAATATTAAAAAGCATAAAAAACTATGGATTGCTAGAATAATCTCTGCTAAAATAAGACTCTTTAAATGATTACATTGTGGATGCTATTGTGTTGTGTATGAGAAGAAAAGGTCTCCTATTTATAGAAGTCTGAAATTTCTCCTCCAAGAAAAGGATAGATATAGTAGAGTTCTTTTCCACAAAGAAAATATTTTCCGCCAAGAAATATTTTTTGAAGTAAAACACAATTATGGTAGAATTCAAATAAGATAGGAAATTCAGGACAAATCCTAACAAATTTATGCTACGCGAGTCAAAATTTCAGTTTTCGAAGAGAAAAATATTATAGAGACTATGCCTTGCGAAATAGACATGGATATTTTCATAAAATAAACAGCATGGGAAAAAATTAAAGACCACGGATATGAAGGGCAAAAATTAAAGACCAGTGCGTTTTGAAGAACAATCAGCGCAAAAAAATGACAAAACTAACCTTCTCAATTAGGAAAAGGCCTCTTTGAGCCCAGACTCCAATGGGCCAGGAGTTGGTATACAGTTTTTTGGCAGCCCAAATTCTATGAGAATCAAGCCTCACTAACACAATCAGGCGCTCTATCCTCTATGTATTCTTCTAAACAAAAACTGGTTTAGATGTAGGGAAACTCATGTAAATGTATCCTTCGGCCAACTAGTTTACCAACATGGACGAAGTTATACACTTCGGTTGTATATATTGTGTATATGTATGTATAGTATATGTATATTTAGTATAAAGTATACATTTTGGTTTATGTTATGTATAGGTATGTATAATATATGTATATGTAATATAAAGTATACATTCCAGTTGTATATGTTGTGTATATGTATGTATAATGTATATATATTTAATATCAAGTATACATTACGGTTGTATATGTTGTGTATAGTATGTATATTTAGTATAAAGTATAAACTCACTGTGTACACACTTTGTAAACGAGATGGCCGAATGGTATTTGTCTGTAAATTTCCCTTAAATGTACCTGTGAAAGTTTATCACACAAAAGTGTAAGCATAATCATCAATTTTACACAATTTGAAAAATCTTCAGAGCAGTTGGTTCAGTTTGAGTCATTGGTAAACTTGTCAAACTGCAGTACAAATCAAAACCTATGTGTGTGCATGAAAAGAAAACAAGGCAATAGCTAAGTGCTACGTTTTCTGTATTTCTTCTTGCAAAACTAGTTTTTGAATTATTTATAGTATTTCATGTTTGTTTCTTACTAGTAGATGTTTGTTTAAGGTTGTAAAGAAACGGATAAAAAATTAAGCTATCCTCTTATTGCAATTTTTTCTTAGAAGTATTAATGTTGAGTTTTCCTTTTTTTTTGTTTCAATATTTTTATATATGTTTTGGCCTTTATGTCCATTAGACACTCGCATATTTTAACCAGGTGATATTTTCTTTTACAAGGAAATGCAAATATGTTAAACTGCCCAAACTGGAAATGGTAAACTGAAACTGTTCAAAGCAAAGTGCATTACTTTCAAATGGAATCAACTGTATTATATTGGCAATAATATTCAAATATTCTCTTATACCAGGATTACACTTTGAGTAACAAGAATTGGCAAGATTTGCTGATAACAGTATGGGAGAACCTCAGAAAAAAATTTACTTCACCCTTTAACTGGCCAACTTTAAGGTAATTCAACAGGTTCAATTCTCCATATGTCTCTTGCATATTGATGAATTGTCCGATCACTGCTAAACTTAGATGATCCAGCGGTGTTTAAGATCGACATTTTGGTCCATTTCTGCTGTAATATCAAAGATAGATGTTTTAGAATCAATACCAAACGCTACACAAGCTTCTCTTCACGTTTGTATGAGTGACATAAAGGAATTTCCTTCCTTTTCATAGGCATAATATCCAAAAAAAGAAAAGCAATGATAGTATCCTTATGCGACGCTAATCATATTAGGCAGGTGTTTCCATTTGATATCTAATTGTTTGGTCATAGCAGTAGCTATATAAGTGATAATCAAATTGATTATAGAAAAAGTAGAAAAGAAAAGTATACCTTCTGGTCTAGATATGCTTCATCAACCTTATCTTGGCACTCTATATAATCAGGGAAATCCTTTCCTACCAGAAAATAGTCAGCACGGCCGTAGCCTTCATTTCCTTCCAAGGATCCAATGAGTTCTTCATAGTTGTACGGGCCAAAGACGCCTGTCCTAACATATGCCTTTACCTCTTCAAATCTAGGGTCCGGGACAAACTACATGAAGAACAGATAAGGTAAGATACACTTCTTCAATAAGGATGTTGCAGTTTCTGTTTTGGTCCAAAAGTTTGTTTCAAAATATATAACATTGTCATGAGCTTGTACTTGTGAAATATAATTTGTAGATAAGGAATGAAAAATTATGTGTTATGGTTAAACTCACCTTTCCTTCAGCTCTTTCCTTACGTAGGCCAGCAATTTCATGAGCCTGAGCTCCAAAAAGAAAGAAATTGCCCTCTCCGACTTCCTCCCTTATTTCGACATTGGCACCATCTAACGTCCCAATGAGGCAGCCATTCATTGCAAATTTCATGTTGCTGGTTCCACTAGCTTCCATACCAGCAGTACTATTGAAAAAATATCGAGATGTCAGAGAGGTATATGACATTTTAGCTGAATATAAAATAGTTGACTTCATGCAAAAAGCTGTATTATAATTTAATAGGTATGTAGTGGTCAATTTGTTATGCAACATAAGTCCCAGATACACTCTCCTTTCCTATTATCAAATGATAACCAATTCGGATGTGCAAATGCATGTTTTTTCCTTAGTTCTAAGTATTTAAACCATACTATTCTAGAATGAGATTAATTAATATTCAAATTTTGAGTATAAAGTATGTATGCAAATTGATGTATTTACACTGCAAACAAAGCTGAGATATGCATCTGCTGTGATGCTCCTATATTTTCACACCAAACCAAATGAACGAAAATGCATCAGAATGCACAAATCCAAATCTCTTGAAGGTATAGAGACATGTACGATTGGACAAAGAGAAACGGAAAGTTGAACATATTCTCAAATCTTCAGTATATTCAAACTTTCAACCATTAAACTTGACATATATATATATATATATAGATAGATAGATAGACTAGCGAAATTAAGTACATAATATGCTGGGACAGCTCACTACCAGGAATTAGCACTTCTGCCACACTGACATTATAATCAGGGACAAAGACAACCTGAAATGAGAGCAGATAAATTTTCAAATCTAACGCACCATCTTGGACTTATTACAGGTATAACCACAGGATTGATTACTAGTTAATATATGAGGTATTTACTGATTCAAAGAGAAACCATCATAAAAATCACACTCTACAAGACTGCAAAGCACATCGATATCCCCTAACACAAATTGTGACTAGAAGAAGCAAGAGAGATAAGTAGGACATCCACATGGAAAATAGTAACTTGCATATAGTTGACTATTAATCTCTGCTTTCAAAAAGAAAATTCTCTGTTTTAGAACCTTTAGAACTATTTCTAAAAGGATTGTCATATTAAAAAGTTTATTAGAGCATTATCAATTTTGTAATGATGTCTAATGAAATTATAGATAGATATTTTACACTACAAAATTAACATATTACTTAAGATAGATGAACACAACAACCTCAAAAGACAATCTTCTAATGATTTCTAAAACTAGATTATTTTAATGAAAGCTACTATATCCATTATGAGACATGGAAGGAGCTGGGGACTTTTTCTTTATAATGGTGGTGTCCGAGCCAACATTGCATGCACCTCGACTATTTCACCGGGTACTAGCTACTCCCACTAACACAGGTACCGGGTAACTCGTCCACCGAGGCTTAGACAGATGGGAAAAAATCACCTAGTTTTTTTGTCTCTGCTGAGATTTGAACCCTGGTCTCCAAGGTTTGTACCCACTTCATTGACCACTAGGCCACACTCTTGAGTGCAGGAGCTTGGGACTTTATAAAAAAACAAAATAAAATATTAAAGAGGCTCAAGAAACCTCAGAAAATTAGTGATCCAAGAAGAAGAAGCATATGCAGTTTGCATCTAACTACAACAATCAAAACATCAAATAGGCAGCCTAATACATGGCGGATGAGTTGGTGAAATCTGATTCTTGCTTCTCTAGAAATCAATAATTCTTGATAAACATGATTACCAGACTAGGCATCCAGTTTCAAATACTTCTATGTACATAAGCATATAAGTACTACAGCAGCATGCTATATTTTGCTAAAAGATTATCATACTTGAATTAATTGAAAGGTTGCAAAATAAAATGCTTAGAAGATCTTTGAAAATCTTTAAGCATACATCGGTTTTGACTCGTCCAAAATCATACCTTCAAGAGATCACCAATCTCAGGATCGTGGTTCACTGTTTCCCCCACATCAGTGATAAATTTTACAATCCTCTTGGCCTGAACTTATGTAGCAAATGCTTTCCCTCCAAATATGAAAACACGAGGAACAAACTTTTCTTTTCTTTCATCTTCTTATAGCGATAAACGATTCCGAATATATTTAATAGCTGCCGCTTATACTCATGGATGCGCTTGATCTGGAAATAGAGAAGCATGGTTATATTTGAAATCCAGAAAGAATTAAAAATAGAGGAAGAAAGCTACAGAGATTCAATATATAGTTATCAAGGAGTCCAAACAATGAAAACTAAAATTGGTGCGCGACAAAACAGATATTATTCACCTATACATCAAACATTGCATCAGGACTGACCATGTATCCAATTTTTTCTTTAATGAGAGAGACAGTCTTCATTTTGTTGCTTCTTTTTGCCGTCCTCCACTAGGACTGGAGTTCTTCATTATCAGCAAACTGTTGACAGTTAAATGCCTGAAGTTAGTACATAATTCTTTCATGTAATTTTAGTATAAGTGGATACACAATATAGGGTGTCCTTTGTCAATTGTTTTGAGATAGATACTCCACTTCAGATAAAAATAATAGACTTATTTCTCAGTTCAGTGGATCCACACTTACCTGTAATAATTGAATCACAAGCTATGCCTTTTTGTGGTTTAGACTGTCATATGATACCAAATAAAAGGCCTCATTATTTAAGTCATGTTTGACATGGGGCAAAATTTACTGAATGATGTATTATTTTATGACCAAGTTCTTTCTCATCTCTTCCCAAGCAGAAGAATTTATGGCCAAACTTCTCACTGCTATAGCAATTGACTAAAGGTGCTTCATTAGTTTAGGTAACTGGCTAACTGCTAAGCCTATGCTTATATTATGGAACTACAAAATAGATTCAATTCATTAGCTTTGTATGACAGCTTTGTATATTTCAGTTCATGACCTTTACTTGCTCAAACATTTCACATGTTCTTATGATGTTTATAAAGATCTCTTTCCACACACAAGGACCAAAAGAAAGATGAAGAAGAAAGATCCATGCTGACTTGATCATTCAAAAAGCTGTCGACGACTGTTTAGAAATCAGTAAGATCAAAAGTCAGATACAACTCCTTACCTTTCTAAGATCTGCCAATTTTTCAGTGTTCACTATCCAATCATCAGATCCTGTCCACTTGATTATAATTTCACTCAGCTCTGGCTTACAGAAACTGTTGGGAGATTTTGCTCTATGGTACTTTATAAAGCAGTACGGGAAGTATTTAACTATTACAAGTATTCGAAAGGATAAATAAAGATTTCAATAATTCAACTAGAAATCTGAAAATTACAATATAACAACAAAACTGAAATTACGATTTTGTTGAAGACTGAAAAATGGAAACTGGTTTATGCTGAGTCGAGTGTAGCACTCTGTCCTTAAGACAATATTGCCCCGTATGTATTCTTTATACGTCCTGGACAATTTATCTCCCAAGATAAAACAGCAATGGAACCCTTGAGCAAAGGAAACTCAAGAGCTACCGTGAAGAATATTGAGTAACGAAATGATGCTTGGAAGTTGTAGGAAGAAGATTTTTTCTGGTTGTGTATTTTCGTGCATATCAAGTGTGCTCAACAATGGTGTAAGGGGTTGTTTATATAGGTGAAGGAGGGGCTGAAAAACTGCCTGAAAACTGCCTCCATAATAGCCAAATAATGGCCATTATGGAGGTAGTAAAGTCACCAACATAAATGGTGAAAGACCAGCTGTTTTGGCCATTATAGGAGGAGTAATTCAGCCAAAATAAATGGCTGAATTGAGAGCTTGGACGTTTCTGCTTTGACTGTCGAAATTCCAACTTTCTGAAAAACTTCGGGGACCAAACAGTACATCTGAAAGAATTCTGGTTCAAACTGTACTTCTGGCAAAGTTTTCGGCCCAAAAACCGGAACCCGGAACGGACGGGCGGCGGCGCGCGTGTGGTCTTTCCTCGAACCGAAGCACATCTAGGTCCTCCCTCCTTTAAACACATGGGATACCCCTTGGGGTCCCAAACCCCAAACCAATTTCGAATCTTATATACACAACAATTCTTTCTTCCTCTACCGATGAGGGAGAATTACACACAATACCACACTTTCCATGCTTCAAACACCTTACTTCGTGAACCAATATCTCTTTCATTTCTCAATGAAATTTGACGATTCTTGGCCCTACGGTTATCTACGTACTTAGTAGATCATGCATGTGTGAAGAACCGGATTCTCCAACATACGTTACACTAGTGTTTAAGCCGTTAAAGTTGGTCGGTCGCAACTCCCGCCAAAGGCAAATTTCCAACAGAAACTTAGCCATCTTCTTGGTGTCACACCATTTGTCTTGTTTTGGAATTTCTCTGGCCATAACTGTCAAGAAACAAGGTGTTTGGATCAGTCAAAACAGCATTGGAGAGTAGAACTGAAAATGATATTTGCCACTTCTAGGCGTGTGATACAGGAATATAGCAAGTGGCAAGTCCGAAATCTTTATAGTCTTGGTACCTCGTAAAATTCATTGAAAACTTCCTTTTTAACGATTTCACTATGAATCTCAGCAACACCATTCACTGCATGCCCACTAACTACACAGAGATTTTCCATGCGAACCATCTGTGGTCCATTTGGAGCTGACCCAAATATCCGTTTTATTTTTTCTTGAGCATCCTCCACCTCTACCTTCTCAACCTTAGTTTTCTCCTCTTCTTCTGTAGTTTCTGCTTTTACAGCCTCAGTTTCCCCATCCTTACTGTCATCTTTACCTTCTTCTTCTTGTTCTACTTGTTGTTTTTCTTCTTTTTGTTCTACTGCTTGTTCTTTGCCTTCCTCGGATTTTATAAGCGACTCCAAAACAGAACTCGGTATTTCAACATTATCCAGAATCCTCATTTGGTTTAGCTTTTGTTGCAAAAGTCAAGATCTTCAGTACCATATTCAGCAACTATAGTATGCAAGAGCTGCAAAAAGCATCGTCTCCGATTCAATTTAGAGATCAACAAGTCAAAGAAAAATCTCTAAAAGCATACAGTAGATATGAGCACACATCACGAAGTCCAGGGAAGTATTCACAGGAAATAGTTCTCAGAAAGAAAGAAGCAGAAGTAATATGCCGAGCAGCACCAGATTCGCCCTTAAGAGGTGGGGGTGGCGTCGAATATATTAATAATAGCTATGGTTCAAAATGTAAAATCAACTTAATCCTAGAACTGAAACAAAGTTTCGAATTTTACCTCCTCATCTATCATTTTTATGATCTCCACGTGCCGTGGAAGCAGTTCCCCAAGAAGTGCGAAGCTCCATTTCTCCAGAACCTCAGGTAGAACAGTATGGTTAGTGTATGCCACAGTTCTGACAAAATATAACAGTGTCACCGGAATTGAGCTACTGAGTTTACATGAATAAACAAGTGAAGAATCATCTATGATTTTATGCTCATATCTTAAAACTACTTGCTCGAAAAATTAGACACTGGTAAAGTCGAGTTATACCAAATACTGCAAGTGTGAAGTAAAGATTAGAATGATTTAACAATCAGTGAAGACGATATTAAACTGATTATTCCGGTTAGACCAAGTGCAGGTAACTTAAGGAAAGCCAAAGTCAATCAAACCACAATATCAAACTGATTATTCTGCTAAAAAGCATTTATCTGATTCAATAAGGAAAGTGAGAACCTTTGAGTAATTTCACATGCCTGCTTCCAGCTCAAACCTTTAACATCTATCAATATCCTTAAAAGTTCTGGTATGATTAGTGTCGGATGAGTGTCATTCATCTGTACTGCAACCTTTTCTGGGAACTCATCCCAGTTCACTGTATTCCCTGATCTCCTCTCTAATCGCGCAATAATGTCCTGAAGAGAAGCAGAACATAGTGTGTATTGTTGCTTCAACCCAAGCGTCTTTCCCTCAAGTGACTCGTCACCTGGATATAAGATATAGCAAATCTGATCCAAAATACAGAACTTTAGTGATACTGAATTTTGCAGTAAATCCACAGCAATCATGCTTTGGACTAGTGTGGTATTAGTTGGACAAAAACGCTTGTATAATACTCACTCCGTCCCAATTTATTTGATGTAGTTTAACCGAACACGGAGTTTAAGAAATAAAAGAAGACTTTTGAATCTTGTGATCTAAAACAGGTCAAAAATATGTGTGGTTATAGATCATCTCCTTAAACGTAAAAGGTAAAATTTAAAGTTAATTTGTTGCCAAATAAGGAAATGTGTCATTCTTTTTTGGATTGACTAAAGAGAAAAGTGTGTCATATAAATTGAGACGAGTAATATGTATGTATCAGAATAGAAAGATATCATTTAATAAGGTACACCTTTTCAGCCTTTTTCTGGGCATCATATGCTTTGGCATGGTCTCCATTATTAAAAGCACGTAAATCAAAAGCTTCTGCAGCTAGTTTTGTTGACCACAGTCGAAGGTTAATCGTTGTTTTTGTTTTATATCCTGGTATTGGGACATCATAGGCAACAGCAGTTATATCTTCTGCTCCAACTCATTCCTTCTTCCGATCAGCTCCTTCAATGACCTCGCCGTAGAATTTTACAGGATATGAAATATCGTTCCTGACAATTTCCCATGGATTTCCCATCTGAGAAAATAATAGTCCTATTACTTTGTAGAATAGCAAAAAAATCATATAAAAGCAATTGAAATATAAGAAGACCTGCAGTTGGTAGCACCAGGATCCTCCAACAATTTTTTTTAGTGTTTGAAATTTGCCACAAGTACAAAAAAGTGACATATCATACCTCAAGCCATTTTTCAGCAACTTCCTCCTGGCCATCTTTTGTAATTAGCTGTTTGAAAAGGCCATATCGGTATCTAAGTCCATAACCCCATGCAGGGTAGTTTAGCGTCGCTATTGAGTCAAGAAAGCAAGAAGCAAGTCTTCCTAAACCTCCGTTCCCTAAAGCTGCATCTGGTTCCTGTCAGGCATTACACTAAACAGCTTAAGCTAATTATAGCAGACTACTATCCCGAGTATGTCACACAACAGATATGCTTCAATTCCTGGGGGAGGGGGGGGGGGGTGAGGGAGGGGGAGCTAGTGGAAAATTTTCCATTAGAACATCCGTTGTAATTGTTAGAAGATATATTCTTAGAATTATTATTTATTATTGTATTTAAATGATAATTACTATAGAATATTCTAGATAGCTAGTCATTAGTATAGAATCACATTTGTATGGAAAGAATAAGATAGATGAGGAGAAGATTAAGGCTACCAATCTTCTACCATATTTGTATATATTCTTATCATTTGTAAATGGCAAAGATGAGGAAAATATTCTACTTACCCTAGAATTCTTACATGGTATCAAAGAGCTTAAGGAAAAGATCCTAATTGTTTCTCTCTACCATTTTCGGCTCTTCTTCTCCTCCATTCCAACACTTGGCCGAAAGAAAGAAAAAAAAATATACTAGGTTTACCCTTCTTCATCTACTAAGTTGTATTTTTTTTCTCCATTAATCATCCAACCAAATATACTAATGTCCGACTCCAAATCATCCTTCCACCCAGCCCTCTACATCAAAACGCATGTTTCCATCACCTTAGAGATGGAAAATGTTCACTATGCAACATGGGCGGAACTTTTCAAAATTTGTTGCCGCTCTCACCAGGTTCTTCACCATATCATTCCCCCGGAAAAAGGAAAAGAAAAGGTATTAACTACGGACGCGGACAAATAATTATGGGACACACTAGATGCCACTGTTCTAGGTTGGATCTATGCAACAATTTCTACGGATCTTTTGCATACGATAATGGAGCCAGATTCTAAAGCGGTTGATGCTTGGAACCGCTTGCGAGATATTTTTTATGATAATCAAAATTCTCGCGCCGTTACGTTGGAACAAGAATTCTCCACAATTGACATGGAGGATTTTCCAAACACGTCGGCTTATTGCCAACGCCTAAAAGTGCTAGCCGATCAATTGAGGAACGTCGGTGCCTCGGTCACCAACAATCGCTTGGTTCTTCAACTTGTCGCCGGACTTACTGAGGCATATAGTGGGGTTGGAACGCTAATATGGCAAAGCAACCCTCTTCCTTTATTTTATCAAGCACGCTCCATGCTTATCCTCGAAGAACAAGGTTTTTCCAAAAAGGTCGCCACCGTCAACAATTCCGCCATGCTTGCCACCTCAACAAATGAAGGTAATGCTAATTTTAATCAAAATAATCGAGGACAAAAAGGGCGTAATGAAAATAAAAATAAAGCTGGATATCGCGGTAACAATAATAAAAATGAGGGCCACCGGAATTCCGACGGCACCGGAAATTCCGGCGGCAGGAGCAGCGGTGACAATCGGTCCGACTGCGGCTACGGTAGGGCAGATCGGGCTGGCAGCGGCAGCCACACCGGGTAGCCCCACCGGCCGAATCGAACCGGCCGGAGCCGGTCCGGTGGCCAAAGAAGTGGCCATTTTAGTTTAGCAGCCCCACCAGCGAATTGGGCCAGGCCAATCCAGCAGCCCAACAGTGGCCATTTTTCATTCCAGGGACAGAAAAACAGAACTGGGCCAGGTAATTTTCAGCAGGCCCATTTCACTCAACAGGCAGGGAGCAGTTTGGCCCAACCACAGTTCAGCCCAACCAACGAATTTGGATATCAATCCACCGACATTGTGTCCGCGATGCATACGAGAGGATTAAATGCACCGGATGACAATTGGTATATGGACTCCGGGGCCACGTCTCATATAACGTCGTCCCAAGGTAATCTTTCGTCCTATTTTAATTTGAGCAAACCAAATGGTATTATTGTCGGAAATGACCATTCAATTCCAATTAAAGGTTAAGGCTCCACCAAATTGTCACCACCAAACCCTCCACTAGCCTTAAAAATGTACTTCATGCCCCACATTTAGTTAAAAACTTAGTGTCTGTTAGAAAGTTTACTACTGATAACTGGGTATCCGTCAATTTTGACCCTTTTGGATTTTCCGTAAATAACTTCCAGACAGGGACGCCGCTAATGAGATGTGATAGCCAGGGGGAGCTCTATCCAGTCACTTCACTTTTCCACCGGGCCAAGACACCTTTTACTTTTGCTGTGTTTAATTCTAATTTATGGCATGAGCGTTTGGGACATCCGGGAGAGTCTGTTTTGAACTCTCTTAAACGCAATAATTTTATTTCATGTACAAGGACTTTTCATAAGTGTCAATCATGCCCATTGGGTAAGCATATTCAACTGCCATTTGTTTCTTTTGATTCATGCACTCTTGTGTCATTCGATACTATCCATTGCGATCTTTGGACATCCCCTATTTTGAGCTCTTCGGAGCATAGGTATTACTTGCTCATTTTAGATGATTTCTCTAATTATCTTTGGACATTCCCTTTATCGAAAAAATCACAAGTTTTTTTCACATTCTTGATTTTTAGAGCATTCATCCAAAAATAATTTGAAAGGGATATCAAAAACATCCGATGTGATAATGGGAGGAAATTTAATAATAAGCATTTTTGGGATTTTTGCAAAATAAATGGTTTAAATTTTTGTTTTTCATGTCCCCACACCTCTTCACAAAATGGGAAGGCGGAACGCAAAATACAAACCATCAATAATATTGTTAGAACATCCCTTGTTCATGCTTCCATAGCCCCCTCATTTTGGCATCATGCACTTCAAGTGACCACATATTTGTTGAATATTCTACCAAACAAAAATTTGTCCCATCAAAGCCCACTTAAAGTCCTATACCTCCGAGATCCATCATACTCTCACTTGCGGGTTTTTGGATGTTTGTGTTACCCCTTATTCCCCTCCACCACCATCAATAAACTTCAGCCACGGTCTACTCTATGTATTTTTTTGGGTTATCCTTCACATCATAGAGGTTACAAATGCTATGATTTATCCTCTCATAGGATGTTCAGTAGTCGTCATGTCCTCTTTGATGAAACAACTTTATCTTCTAACAGTAATTACTATTCCCTCCGTTCCAATTTGTTTGTCTAAGTTTGACTCGGCATGGAGTTTAAGAAAATAAAGAAGACTTGAATTTTGTGATTTTAAACTAAAGATGTGTGTAACGTACGAAATGCCCTTTGAATCTTGTGGTCATAAATATGTCATGTAGGATACTGAATGTAAAGAGTTACTAAATATAGAAAGTGACATTCTTTTTTAAACATACTAAAAAGGAAAGTAAGAAAAACAACTTGAAACGGAGGGAGTATGAGATGGACCTAAGTGGAAGGTACATATTCTCTATATCACAATGTCGAAACAACTGTGATGAGAGAGGATAGTGTGACTATTTTGATGTTATTAAATCATTTTGGAAAAGCATATCAATCAAGAACTTGTGTAATCTAGAAACGGAAGCTAGCAGCCTTCAACATTTCTCATTTTGGAGCAGAATTTAAGTTTCTGCAGACACCCCACCTGCCTGGCTACATCTTCTAAACTGTATCCGAGCTTAGTTAAAGCATCTGCATAAGGTCCTGTTAGCCCCAAGTTACCAATCGCATTAAGTAAAGCTCTTCCCTGCAAGCACCAAGAGCATATTAAAGCAACTCACTCCAATGAACAACCTCTGTAGTTATACTCCGAATAAAGGGGAAGCCTAATCGAACCTGAAGGAACTCCATAGATAAAATAATATGCCTGCTTTACATTCATCTTTTCGTAGAAATCATATGTAGCATTCCAATTTATAATGAGTGTATCTCGAACACTCTCTGCAGTTGCATAGTATGCCTTGGGAAGTTCAAACTTCTCGGGAGAGAATGATGGCGTGAACTCTGCGTGATACTTTATACTTGATAAAACAGACGTGGAGTCGGGCTGAAAAACATCCAATGTGACTCCTGAAAATACCAAAAACAAATCACTGTAAGGTGTCCAATTCGAATTGCTGATCTACAATTAACAAAGGGTTCAAATATTGTCTCTTGTTTCTCTACTTCCTCAGCTCTATTTAATAGCCAATAAGGAGTGAGATTCAGTTTATAGTGAAATTCTCAATAATGTAGAGACAAGGATGTAATAAAAAAGAAATAAGTCTGTTACACAGCTTTACTAATTCCACTAGTTTTAGTAATCCTGAATTTTATTAAACATTACAGAATTCATCATCTTATTTAAATCAATACCAGATGCACCGTCGAACTTTTTAAAGTTTTACTTTTTCTAGAGTCTTCATTTCTCCGGCAATATAAGGAGGTCCATCAGAAACAGTCTCTCTACCTTCACAAGGTACGGGTAAGGCTGCGTACATATCAACCTCCACAGATCACACTTATGGGTATGTTGTTGTTGGGGGGATTTGGGGAGGGGTGGGGGTTACCTAGTGTATCCTGTCTGCATTCATTAGTATGGTTTACAAGGCTATTGAAATGAAATATGAATCAACAGTATTTGTAACATTTTAGGAAATAAAAGTTATGTTGTGAGGTAAGAATTGTCCAAAACTAGGAATGGCAACTGATCGGATCTGGACCGGATCCTACTAGATCCGGATCCACATCCATCGGGTCCATAAAAATCATATCCAAATCCGGATCCATCGGATCCACCGGGTCCACGGATCGGATCTGGATCCACATGTAAAAAAAATTGCCTTGCTAAGAATGTAACCTCTCTAAAAAAAAAATTGAACTGACAAACAATTTTTACTTAGCTAACAGTTTACTGTGTTTCAATTTTGAAACGTTCATATGAGATATTTTGTTCGTTGTCTCGTTTTGATTGTGAGCTATTAATTGAAAATGTTGGACAATGACAATAGTTGTGGAAAATGCTGACTAGTATTTCCACAATGCAGAACTTGCATGTGTTTGGAATCTTCACAAATGAAGTGAATATAATTTTAACTACTTGTCTATGGAGATGTTAGTCATTCACTAATATAACATTGATTTTATTATCGAAGTTACCTCTTTATTTTTTGGTTTTTGAGTTAACGCAGAGATAAATTAAACTTGTTTTAAGAATTAAACTTGCAAGGATGTGCTTAGCAATTTTAAGAAAATACTTATAAAATTACATTCTAAAATTATAAATATATTTAATGAAAAACATATATTTTTAAGTTTTACTTTTTGTATAGTCTTCATTTCTCAGGCAATATAAGGAGGTCAATCAGAAACAATCTCTACCTTCATAAGGTACGGGTAAGGCTGCGTACACATTAGCCTCCACAGATCACACTTATGGGTATGTTGTTGTTGGGGTGATTTGGGGAGGGGTGGGGGTGGGGGTTACCTAGTGTATCCTGTCTGCATTCATTAGTATGGTTTACAAGGCTATTGAAATGAAATATGAATCAACAGTATTTGTAACATTTAAGGAAATAAAAGTTATGTTGTGAGGTGAGAATTGTCCAAAACTCTAAAAGAAGTCAAATCCCAAAATCTAGTTTATGAGAGCAATGATTGAGTGACTTTGTAGGTGAAATGACAATAGTTGAGTGATTTTTTAATTATAAAAAAAAGTTGAGTGACTATCTGAGATAATTATCATTAGTTGAATGACTTTTATGTTACAAAATAAAATTGAGCAATTTTTCTGTTATAAAATAAAGTTGAGTAACTTTTTGAGATAATAACCATTATTTGAGTGATTTTTTTGTTACAAAACAAAGTTTAGTGACTTTCTAAGATAAAAGTTTTTAGTTGAATGACCGTCTAAAATATTAACTCATCAAATTAATTAAGTTTTTTTAAAAAATTCTTTAGGTAGAAGATATGTTATATTTGAATTATTTTAAAAATATATTATATTCAATTATGGAGAAACAAAATTAATTTTACTCAATATATGAATAATTAAATGATCAAACGGTTTAATAATTTTAAACATTAGTAAATATTCATAAGTAAAGGAATTTAAAGTGCACTTCTTATTGAGTTATTGCTTTTTTTTTTTTTGGTTTGTCATTAGAAAGAAAAAGTGTCTGAGTTTCCGTAACCTTTCATGGTCACAAGAAGAGAGCAAAAGCAATATGCGGTGCTTGTGATTGTACTAATATATTTTGTTGGACAGAATTAAACAAAGAGACTTTTTTTAATTCAGTGTATAGTAAAACAATCACATGAAAGCTAAACACCAACCAAATAGACCACAGTTCAAGTCTAACACTATTCAAGAAATCAACAAATCCTAATGAAAATAGTTATATATGTTCTATGAGGTGTTTAATTTAAGTATTATTCTAACTAGGGTCGGACCCTTTCTCTATTATTCAAGAGCCATCTCCCACCCCTAACGGAATTAGAAAAGCTTTTAAATTATGGCCCTGGTAGCACTAACAGAACTGGGATCCTTAAAAAATGGAATTGTTATGGTTATACATCACTATATTATAACTAACATTAGTAACAAGAAAAAAGGAGTGGGGAGGGGGGAGGGTTTATACATCATGCATGAATAGTTGCACCAAAACTTTCTTTCCACCTGAATACTATATAGAGGTGAATAACAAACTGTTGGAAATTTGCATTTGGCGGGAGTTGCGTCTGACCAACTTTAACGGCTTAAACACTAATGTTCCGCATGTTGGAGAATCCGGTTCTTCACACGTGCATAATCTACTAAGTAAGTAGATGACCGTAGGGCCAAAGATCGTCAATTTTCGTTGAGAAATGAAAGAGATATTGGTCCACGAAGTGAGGTGTTTGAAGCATGGAAAAGTGTGGTATTGAGACCAATTCTCCCTCATCGGTGGGGGAAGAAAGAATTGTTTTGTTTATAAGTCTCAAAGTTGGCTTGGGGTTTGGGACCCCAAGGGGTATCCTATGTGTTTAAAAGAGGGAGGACCTAAATGTGCTTCGGTTCGAGGAAAGCTCACACGCGCGCCGCCGCCGCCCGTCCGGTCCGGGTCACGGGCTGTGGGCTGTGGGCTGTGCTTCTTCTGATATTATCTTTTTGGACCAGAATTGTTTCATATGTACAGTTTGGTCCCTGAAGTTTCAAGAAAGTCAAATTGGGCAGAGACCTTTGTGGTTTCTGGATATTTTGGTGAATTACTACCTCCATAATTGCCATTACTTGGCCAGTAACAACAATTATGTAGGCAGTTGGTAAGCCTCTCTTTCAACTATATAAAGGACCCTTTGCACAATTGTTGAGACACACAGAAACATAAAAACGAAATCAGTTCTTCCTACTACCTTCTAGCATCATTTCATTACTCAAAATTCTTCACTGTAGCACTTGAGTTTTCTTTGCTCATTTGTTCATTTGTTGTTTTATCTTGGGAGACAATTGTCCAGGATGTAGAAAGGATACATACGGGGCAATATTGTCTTAAAGACAGAGTGCTATCACTCGACTCAGCATACCAAAAACTGTTTCAATTTCTTGTTCAAGTTTATTGTAATTTCAATTTGTTGTAATACTTAGCAGTTACTTATTTTCGTTTCCTGCACCATTGTATCCAACAAGTTTAAGACAATATTGTACTTATCAGAATCGCTACAACATGATCGATTCTGCTCGTCGCCGCCACTCAAGGCAACAATTAATATGTTTTCCCTGCGTCTGCCGCCGCGCATCGTCCAAGGCAAGAACTATGTTGCCTTCACTATCGTCGTGCTCTATCGTCCAAGGCAGCAAATCTGCTGCCTTGCCCGCTGCTGCCCAAGGCACGTCCGCTTCCTTTTCTGCTCCACCATCTGCATTCCACCATGAACGCCCTGAGAAATTCATGGGCTCAAACTTTAAGAGATGGCAGCAGAAGATGTTGTTCTACTTAACTGTTATGGGCATGCCAGATTCCTAACGGAAGATCCTCCACAAGATGGATATGAAATGGACCCTTCGCCTTCTGAAATGGGTGAAGGGGGCCTTGGTATCCATGTCATTAATGGCATGAAGATGGTTCTTAATGCATGGAATCACAGCGATTTCATGTGTAAGAATTACATATTGAATCGCTTGCGACCCTCTCTACACGGTCTATTGCATGCATGGCACTGCCAAAGAGCTATGGGAAAAACTGCAAAAGAAGTACAACACACAAGATGCGGGTACTAAGAAGTTCATCGTTGGGAAATTTCTAAAATTTCAAATGGTGGATAGTAAGATAGTGATGTCCCAAGTCCAGGAATTCCAAATGATTCTACATCACCTGGATTTGGAAGGAATGAAACCAAATGAGCAGTTTTTGGTTGAATCACTGATTGAAAAGTTACCTTCTTCGTGGAATGAGTTTATGAGTTACTTAAAACTCAAGACAAAGGAGATGACATTTGAAGAGCTTATTATCAAACTCCAAATCCATGAAGATAATAAGAAGGCCTTGCCTAGGGGTAAACAACCTGCTGAGGCAAAGGCAAATCTGGCTGAGGCCAAAGGGAACCTAAGCAAGAAGCGGAAGTTCCAGAAGGACGGCAAGGCCCACGCAGCGGAGATGTTCAAAGGTAAATGTCACCACTATAGGAAACCTGGTCATAAGATCAAGGAATGCCGCAAGCCCAAGACTGAGCAACAACAAAAAGCAAAGGCTAAAGGCAAGGCGCATGCTAACGTCGTCAAGGACACGCTCCTGGATGACATGATTGAGGTGTTCTCGACAGTGGTGCTAGAAGCAAACCTGGTTGAGAATCTGATGCAGTGGTGGATGAACATAGGTGCTACCAGACACATCTGTTCCAACAGAGATGGCTTCTCCACGTACACACCGGTCACCGACAAGAAGCTGTACATGGGCAACAATGCTTCGTCTGACGTGTTGGGGGTAGGAAAGGTAGTCCTGAAGATGACTTCCGGAAAGGAGCTCACTCTGAAGGAAGTGATGCACGTCCCTGAGATTAGAAGAAATTTAATTTCAGGACCTTTATTGGTTAATATTGGTTTTAGGCTAGTGTTTGAATCCAATAAGTTTGTACTCACTAAGAATGACACTTTTGTAGGGAGATGCTTCGTCTGTGAAGGCCTCTTCAAAGTGAATGCCATGTCTGTAATGTGTAAAGTAATAAAGTTGAACCTTCTTCTTATTTGCTTGAGTCTTCTAATTTATGGCACCATAGATTAGGACACGTTAACTACAAGTCTATCCAAAGGCTGGTGAAGATGGAGTTGTTGTCGTCTATCGACGTAAACCCTCAACATAAGTGTGAGGTGTGTGTAGAGGCAAAACTCACCAAGCTTCATTTTCGATCCGTCGAAATGAATACCGCTCCTCTAGAACTTATTCACACAGATATATGTGATTTGAAGTTCGCACAAACTAGAGGGGGGAACAAGTACTTTGTCACATTCATTGATGATAGCACAAGATATTGTTACCTTTACTTGTTGAAAAGTAAAGATGAAGCCTTTGAAGCGTTCCGACGTTACAAAGCTGAAGTTGAGAACCAACTAAGCCTACGGATTAAATCCATTCGTAGCGATAGAGGCGGAGAATGCGTAGGGCCATTTAAGGAATATTGTGCCCAAGAAGGCATTGTTCATCAAACGATGGCTCCATACTCACCTCAATCGAATGGTGTGGCGGAACGTAAGAACCGCACATTGAAGGAAATGATGAATGCCTTGCTCATCAATTCCGGTCTTCCCCAAAATATGTGGGGAGAAGCCATCCTTACCGCTAATACAATTCTTAACAGAGTCCCACATAAGGGTAAGGACAAAACTCCATATGAATCATGGAAGGGAAAGAAACTCACCTACAAATATTTGAAGGTGTGGGGTTGTTTGGCAAAGGTTGAAGTACCCAAGCCAAAGCAGGTCAAGATTGGGCCTAAGACTGTAGATTGCATATTCATCAGATATGCAAATAACAGTAGTGCTTATCGCTTCTTAGTGCATAAGTCAGATATTCTAGATATCCACTAGGGTACAATCATGGAATCAAGGAATGCTCAATTCTTTGAAGGTACCTTTTCTAGAAAGGAAAAAGACATAACATCTCGCAAACGAAGTTATGAACAAAGCTCTCAAGAACCGGGAGTCGTTGATAGCCCAGATCTAGATGGTTCAGATCTAGCAGATCTCGAGGTGGTTGAATGTCCGGAATCTAGTGTTCCAGATTCTCAGAACTTGGAGACTCCAGAGATGGAACTAAGGCGAAGTAAAGGGCCAGGAAGGATAAATCATTCGGTCCTGACTTTATAGCTTATATGGTTAATGATGAACCAAGGACAATTGCTAAAGCGTTGTCAACTCCAGAAGCACCACTCTGGAAAGAAGCTATTGAGAGTGAAATAGGATCCATTCTACATAACTATACTTGGGAGTTGGTTGATCTTCCTCCGGGAAATAAACCGTTGGGTTGCAAGTGGATACTCAAACGGAAATATAAAGCAGATGGGTCTATAGACAAGTACAAGGCCAGGCTGGTAGACAAGGGCTATCAGCAGAAAGAATGTCTTGACTACTTCGACACGTACTCCCCGGTATCTCGGATGACATCCATACGGATACTCATTGCGATCGCAGCTTTGCGTGAACTTGAGATACATCAAATGGATGTCAAGACAGCTTTCCTAAATGATGATTTGGAAGAAGAAATTTATATGGACCAACCTGAGGGGTATGTGGTTCAAGGGCAAGAGAAGAAAGTCTGTCGGCTTGTCAAATCTTTGTACGGGCTGAAACAAGCCCCGAAGCAATGGCACGAAAAATTTGATAGTACTGTATTATCGAAGGGTTTCGCCATTAATGAGTGTGATAAATGTGTCTACACGAAAGGTAAATCTGACTCATTCGTCATGATATGCCTATACGTAGATGACATGTTGATCACATGAAGCAGTCCTAGGGTAATCCTAGAGACTAAGAACATGTTGAAACAATACTTCGACATGAAGGATATGGGTATCGCAGATGTCATCTTAGGGATAAAAATCTCTAAGACATCTGACGGACTGGTCTTATCTCAGTCTCACTACATCGATGATGTTTTGAGAAAGTTTGAGATGTTAGACAGTTCACCGATAAAGTCACCAATGGATACAAATCAAAAGCTTGATAAAAATCTTGGTGCACCCGTATACCAGGAGCGATATGCACAAGTGATCGGTAGTTTGATGTATATAACAAACTGCACCCGATCTAATATTGTTTATGTAGTCAATAAGTTGGCTAGGTTTACCCGTAATCCAAGTGATGATCAATGGAAGGCATTGAATCGGGTATTACAATACCTGAAATACCCGTTAACTTTCGGGTTACATTATTCGAGATATCCAGTTGTACTAGAGGGGTACAGTGATGCAAACTGGATATCTGATATAGAGAACACCAAGTCCACCAGTGGGTTTGTATTTACAATTGGTGGTGGGGCTGTGTCTTGGAAATCCTCTAAGCAAACTTGCATCGCCGGATCCACAATGGAATCGGAGTTTATCATTTTAGACAAAGCAGGAGAAGAAGTTGAGTGGCTTCATGACTTCTTAGAGCATGTTCCGTGTTGGAACAAACCCGTACCTTCGGGAATGATCCACTGAGACAGCCAGTCGGCTCTAGAAAGGGCACGGAATGTTATGTACAACGGAAAGTCTCGTCATATTCAACGGAGGCATAAGACCGTTAGGCAGCTGATCACCACGGGTATAATATCCATTGATTACATTAAGTCAAAGGATAATATAGCAGACCCGCTGACAAAGGGCTTACCCAAGGATCAGATGGTCTGCCTGTCTAGAGGAATGGGCTTAAAACCCAAAGTATAAGGACCAATACGGTGGTAACCCAACCTTACTAACTGGAGATCCCAGTAATTTGGTTTAATGGGAAAACTAAGCTGTAAAAGTTCACTTGATCGCTTCAGTGGAAGCATAAGCACTTTGGATAGTGATTTCTATAAAGAAACACCAAATCCAAAGTCGTTCCCGCGATAGACGTTAAGTGCTATCTGCAATATGGGTAAAGGTTATGTTTTCAAAACCTTTAATGATCCTCAACAGTTGAGGTTAGGTTTGGAGAAACTTTTAATGGTTCCTAACACTTGTGAAGTGGGGTATAGCAGGATACTTTGTAGGAGACCACATATTTAAGTGCAAAGACGGGCCGCCTCAAATGAACGTACTTAAGAATCCAAGAAGTTGTCCATGGCCACAACGGACAAAACATTACAAAGAAGAGAGTAAGGGAATTTGTTGTGTTAGTACTATTGACTTAGCTTACACTAAACACTGATGGTTCAAGACATCACGTTCACCGCGCAGAAAGTAAGTCCGATGGTATTTAACTATGGAAGGTTCAAAGCTGAAGCTACCTCTCCTTATGTAACACCGGTCCGCTGAAATATTGCTGGAAATGAAAAGGCACCATGTAAGTGCGCCAAAATCTCTTTCAAGAGGGGATTGTTGGAAATTTTCCTTTGGCGGGAGTTGCGTTCGACCAACTTTAATGGCTTAAACACTAGTGTTCCGCATGTTAGAGAATCTGGTTCTTCACACGTGCATAATCTACTAAGTAAGTAGATGACCGAAGGGCCAAAGATCGTCAAATTTCGTTGAGAAATGAAAGAGATATTGGTCCACGAAGTGAGGTGTTTGAAGCATGGAAAAGTGTGGTATTGAGACCAATTCTCCCTCATCGATGGGGGAAGAAAGAATTATTTTGTTTATAAGTCTCAAAGTTGGCTTGGGGTTTGGGACCCCAAGGGGTATCCCATGTGTTTAAAGGAGGGAGGACCTAGATGTGCTTCGGTTCGAGGAAAGCCCACACGTGAGTTGCCGCCGCCGGTCCCGTCCCGTCCGGGTCACGGGTCACGGCTGTGGGCTGTGCTTCTTCTTATATTATCTTTTTGGACCAGAATTGTTTCATATGTACAGTTTGTCCCCTGAAGTTTCAAGAAAGTCAAATTGGGCAGAGAACTTTGCTATATGTACAGTTTGGTCTCTGAAGTTTCAATAAAGTCAAATTGGGCAGAGAACTTTGTGGTTTCTGGAACGTCAACCAGCACTCAATTTAGTCATTTATTTTGGCTGAATTAATCTTCCTAAATGCCAATCTGTTGCACATCAATTCATCATTTATTTTGGTGAATTACTACCTCCATAATTGTCATTACTTGGCCAGTAACATCAATTATGTGGGCAGTTGATAAGCCTCTCCTTCAACTATATAAAGGACCATTTGCATAATTTTTGAGACACATAGAAACATAAAAACGAAATTAGTTCTTCCTACTACCTTCCAGCATCATTTCATTACTCAAAATTCTTCACGGTAGCACTTGAGTTTCCTTTGCTCATTTGTTCATTTGATGTTTTATCTTGGGAGACAATTGTCCAGGACGTAGAAAGGATACATACAAGTCAATATTGTCTTAAAGACATAGTGCAATCATTTGACTCAGCATACCAAAAACTGTTCCAGTTTCTTGTTCAAGTTTATTGTAATTTCAGTTTGTTGTAATACTTAGCAGTTACTTATTTCCGTTTCCTGCACCATTGTATCCAACACAAACAAAAAATACTCAACCGAATTTTAGTAATAAGGGAAAGTTGTGCTTTTAGTCCCTCAAATTCCACCAATTTTTATTTTGGTCCTTCTAATTTCTTGCTAAGCATATTTATTCTTTAATTGATGGATATGTGCATTTTGATCTCCCTGACAGTATGTCTTATGAATTTTCACAAATTTAACGGATTATTAAGTGCTAAATCATTTAGTTATCACTGTGTTATGTCAAATTTGAATTGTTACTCTCTATTTGTCGCTAAAATTGTTAAAGAAATAATCAAAATATAACGTACGTTCTATAAATGGGCTAAAATGCACATTTTAGTTAATTAAAAGTTAAATATGTTTGAGGGCCAAAACTAGAATTTATCAAAATTAAAAGACCACAAAATATAATCGTGGGGTGGTAAGTAACTCTCCAGCCTTAACCCGAGATCTCGAGTTCGATCTTGAAAATATAATTATTTTCTTTAGAGAGTGTTCTACCTCAACGTGTGATTTTTTTATACAAATTCGGATTAATCGGATCGTAAAGCAGATACTAAGCACGAAGGGTGTGCTTGGTATGATGGAAAACATTTGTCGTCATACCAAACACACCCTAAATGAAAAACCAAAAACAAATCCAAAGGAAGAAAAGAGGAGAGGAAAAATAGGTGAAAATGTGACGTAGAAGGATAATATAACTAAATGTTTGAAAAACGGTTAAAACTCCCATTAACGGTCAAGAAAGTGTAGAACACCTGGTTTTCCGGCGCACCTTCCATTTTTCTCCTTAATATTTTTGATCCATTGAAAAGAGGGGGTGTTGTGTCCATAGTTTCTTCATTGGAATTGCGCACTCTGAGAGGAAGAAATTTCTGCAACATTCAGTATTTCTTCTTCTCCACCCCCTCCCTTTTTTAATTCCCTCTTCATACTTCTACAAATAGACCATATTTCTTAATCATTCATAGGTAATTAATTATCCTATCTTAATTTTTCATTATTTTTTTCAATCTTGGGTACGACCCTTTTCTCCTTTTTCGTTTTTGTTTTTGTTGAGGTGTGGCTTCTTGTTAGAGGATGATGCAAAGTACTATTAAAATCACCATCGCCTCTCTCATTAGTAGAACATTCTACATTAAGTTATATAATTATCTAGAAATGTGGAAAAGATTCAAGAAATACATAGAAAAATAATTACTAGAAATTTCTAGAGTTAATGTCCTAGATGTTTACCATGTTGGGCCAAGCCCATTATGATGCTATAGCTAGAATCTTCTAGCAATGTCAAGTTGGTTGATGAACCAACATTGATCAGGTATATATAGGGACCTTGGGCCCTTAAGGATGTAAGTCTAAGTGTGCATCCAAAAAGTGTTCAAGTAAGTCTAAGGTGTGTATAAGTTAAAGTGTGAGTGTCAAGTGTTGGTAAAAATAAAAGAGTAAGAACTTGGTGTATATTGTGGTCAAGTTATAGTGTTCAAGTCTTGGTGTAATTACTTTCACAATAATAAAGTAATTATGTTTTTCACGTGTTGTGGTGTCTAACAAGTACTTGTACCGGGTTCATCTGAACCTAGTACTTTTGACGCGTAACATAAATTTATGTATAAAATTTCATGAAAATTGCAATAAGTAATAAATATGAATCCATAATGTCGAAAATATAATGGGTTCAAATTTCAATGCTAAAAACCTTAAATGTTGATCTCATAAAACTTAAATCCTAGATCCGCACTTCTCGTTATAAATTTTGATCTATGAATTTGTCTGCATCTTTTGGATTAAATTCTCTTGAATTTGGGTACAACCCTTTACTCCTTTTTCATTTTTGTTGATGTGGACTTCCTCAATTGATTAATTATGATGTATTTTTTCCCTAAAATGAATTAATATTTTGGTGATCACTTCTGCATCAACATTTTAGTATGTGCATTTCTCTTTTGATCTTGGTTACTTTTATAATGAATCTTATAAATGATTCCTCAGAAAAGGAAAGGTTATAGCGGGAATGATTGCCTTCTGCTAAAGTTCATTCACTTGAACCTGTTTGGAAATAAACTGTTTTTGCCAATGCACTAATAACACGTTGAACTATAAGAAATTTCAGTTAGTCGTTTGGCCGAAAAGCTATTGTATAGTTTGAAGTCTTAATAATTTGCTCATATTGGTTTTTCTGTGTGTTTAAGCAGGGGTAATTTTTGGTTTACAAGCAAATCTGAACTTTTTTTTTATATTACTGAAATTGTTTGCATTTCAGGTGATCCTATTAAGTACAAATACTGATATTTTAGGAAAAACTCTATAGTTTTCCAAAAATGCTTGGCTTCAGGAAACCTAAACCAGAATCTGCTACTACAAATACAACTCCTGATGAAAAACACGGAACTAAACCAGGTCGGAGAACATCGTCCGAGCCAGTACTTGTCACACCAGAAGACGATGATTTTAGAACATCATCGTCATCAGGGACAAGGAACAAACATAAAAGTAAGACAGAGGACTTTGATAACATGTCTATGCAAGAATTGGAGGGTTATGCTGTAAACCAAGCTAAGGAGACCACGAGTTCGGTGAATAACTGCTTGAAGATAGCTGAGGATATTAGACAGGAAGGTGCCCAGACCCTGGACACCTTGCATAAGCAAGGTGAACAAATTCATCGTACGCACATGATGGCTGTTGATATGGACCGCGATTTGAGCAAGGTTTTGATCACTTCAATTTCTTTCGCACTTGTTTCAAGAGTTTAACTTTTGTTTACACTGCCGGTATATAGTTATTACTGTTGGGTATTTTTGCTCTATGGTACTTTATAAAGCAGTACGGGAAGTATATAACTATTACAAGTATTCGAAAGGATAAACAAAAATTCAATAATCCAACTAGAAATCTGAAAATTACAATAGAACCACAAAACTGAAATTACAATTTTGTTGAAGACGGAAAAATGGAAACTGTTTTTGCTGAGTCGAGTGTGGCACTCTGTCCTTAAGACAATATTGCCCCGTATGTATTCTTTATACGTCCTGGACAATTTGTCTCCCAAGATAAAACAACAATGGAACACTTGAGCAAAGGAAACTCAAATGCTACCGTGAAGAATATTGAGTAACGAAATGATGCTTGGAAGTTGTAGGAAGAAAACTGTTTTGGTTGTGTATTTTCGTGTGTTGTATGAGCTGTTATTCGTAGTCATATATTTTTCTCAACAATGGTGTAAGGGGGTGTTTATATAGGTGAGGGAGGGGACTGAAAAACGGCCTCCATAATAGCCAAATAATGGCCATTATGGAGGTAGTAAAGTCACCAACATAAATGGTGAAAGACCAACGGATTTGGCCATTATAGGAGAAGTAATTCAGCCAAAATAAATGGCTGAATTGAGTGCTTGGCGTTTCGTTCGACCGTCGAAATTCGATTTTCCGAAAACTTCGGGGACAAATTGTACATCTTGAAACTTCGGGGACCAAACTGTACATCCGAAAGAATTCGGTCCAAAATGTACTTCTGAAACTTCTGGGATCAAACTGCACTTTTGGCAAAGTTCTCTGGTCCAAAAAGATAATATCAGAAGGCCCACAGCCCACAGCCCGTGACCCGTGACCCGTGACCCGTGACCCGAGAACCCGGAACCCGAAACTGGACCGGACGGGACGGGCGGGCGGCGGCGGCGCGCGTGTGGTCTTTCCTTGAACCGAAGCACATCTAGGTCCTCCCTCCTTTAAACACATGGGATACCCCTTGGGGTCCCAAACCCCAAACCAATTTCGAGTCGCGCGTGTGGTCTTTCCTTCAACCGAAGCACATCTAGGTCCTCCCTCCTTTAAACACATGGGATACCCCTTGGGGTCCCAAACCCCAAACCAATTTCGAGTCTTATATACACAACAATTCTTTCTTCCTCTACCGATGAGGGAGAATTACACACAATACCACACTTTTCCATGCTTCAAGCACCTCACTTCGTGAACCAATATCTCTTTCATTTCTCAATTAAATTTGACGATACTTGGCCCTACGGTTATCTACGTACTTAGTAGATCATGCATGTGTGAAGAACCGGATTCTCCAACATACGTAACACTAGTGTTTAAGCCGTTAAAGTTGGTCGGTCGCAACTCCCGCCAAAGGCAAATTTCCAACAATTACACCAATAGGCCTACAACAATAGGTAAAGATTCATAGAAAGTCTAATGTGGCAACTTGGGAAATAAACTAAATAGCATGTTGTAACATCTTGCTTGGTTCATAGGCGGATACAAGATTTAAAATTTATGTGTTCTTACAACGACCTCAAGCTAATATACAATGATAACTAAGTTCATAGTCAAATATTTGTAGATACTTAGTGGATTTCTTAATACATATACATGATCTGGACAAAGCTATTAGGTTCACGTGAACCAGTAGACGTCACTCTAGTTCCGCCCCTGACAGTGTGTTCTATTGTCCTCCAAATGTTATTAGTTGACTTATTTGGCTTCTTGCTTATTACTAAGGGAAAAGTTTTATATGTAGGTAAAAATTGGTGTTAAGTATATCTGAAATGATAAACAAGAATAAAGGTTGAGTCGAGAGATAGCTCTCTGTCTTTAAGATAAAATTGCCCCGTATAAATGCTTTTACGGTGATGGAGAATAGTCTCCCAAGATAAAACAACAACCAATCAATTGTACAAAGCAAATACAGTCGATTCTAGCAAAGAAAATAAATAAGAACACACTGCTGATTTGGAGAGGATTTTCTGTCTGAACAGAATAGTCTCTGTTTCGTATTTCGAAGAACAGTATCTGCTTCAGTGTTAAGAGTTTTCTGTTCTTGTGTAGATCAAACAGAAACAGAAGAGTCTTTGTTTTTGTTGTATATTTTTATTTCAAAAAACCAGAAGAAAGAGTTTGTGTTGTGTTTTTCGTATCTTTAATTTGAACAGAAATGTTCAATTTATAGGAGCACAAAGGGAAGCAACGGTTCTGTTCTATTGAACAGTCATGTCTATTGGATGGTGTCCTTTGGTGGAGATAGCCGTTGTAACGTTCTGAATACTTCAGGGACCAAAATAAAATAGTTAATATTTCAGGGACCAAAAAGAAAGTTTCGAAAGAAAGCCACAGCCCACGACCCACGACCCGAGCCCGAACCGGGCCGACGACGGTGGCGCGCGTGTGGGGCTTAGCCCCGAATCCAAGCTCACCTAGGTCCTCTCCCTTCTAAACACATGAGTTACCCCTTAGGGTCCCAAACCCTTACTCAAACTTAGAATTTATATATTGCACAATCCTTCAATCTTCTATCAATGAGGGAGATTTGTCATTTTTGGCCAAAAACACTCCATTTTTTCATGTCTCAAACACCTTACTTTGTGTATCAATATCTCTTTCATTTCTTAACGAAATTTGACGATACTTGGCACTAACATTATCTACTCATTTAGTAGATTAGGCATATGTGAAGAAATGATGTTTCCGACATGCAGGGCCCACGTGTTTAAGTCATTAAAGACGGGATAAATTCAATCCCACATTAGTAAATTTTCAATAATCCCCTCTTGAAAGAGAATTGGTGCACACAGGGTGCCAAAGTTCAGCAATCTTTCAGCGAAAAGATATTGCATCAGCAAAGGTAGCTTTCGGCTTTGAACCTTCTTTAGTCGATTATCATCGGATTTACTTACTGCGTGGTGAACGCGATGTCTTGAACCGTCAGTGTTTAATGTAAACCAAGACAATGATATCAACACAATAACTCGCCTTATTATTTCTTCTTATTATTTTGTCCGTTGTGGTCATGGATAACGCTTGGATTCTTAAGTGCGTACATTTGAAGCGGTCTGTCTTCGCACTTAAATAAGTGATCTCCTATAAGGTATATTGCTCTACCCCACTTGCAACTGTTAGGAATCATTAAAAGTTTCAGAAACATATCACTTACCCATTATGCAGGTAGCACTTAATGTCTATCGCGGGAACGGCTTTGGAGTTATATTTATTTAAAGAATGATAATCCGAAATGCTCTTACTTCATGTGAAGCGCTAAACTGAACTTCTATAGTTTAGTTTTCCCATTGAACCAAATTCCTGGGATCTCCAGTCAATAAGGTTGAGTTACCACCATAAAGATTCTTATTGTTAGGGTTTTAAGCCCATTCCCCTAGACAGGTAGAATATTTGATCTTTGGGTAGGCCTTTTGTTAATGGATCCGCTAAGTTATCCTTTGATTTGACGTAATCAATGGAAATGACACCCGTAGTGATCAACTGCCTAACAGTCTTATGTCTCCGACGAATATGTTTAGACTTGCCGTTGTACATATTACTATGTGCCCTTCCTTAAGCCGATTGGCTGTCATGGTGAATCATCACTGAAGGTACGGGTTTATCCCAATAAGGGATATCCTCTAAGAAATCGTGAAGCCACTCTGCTTCTTCTCTTGCTTTGTCTAAAGCGCTAAACTCTGATTCCATCGTGGATCGGGCGATGTATGTTTGCTTAGAGGATTTCCAAGACACAGTCCTACCACCAATTGTAAAAATATACCCACTGGTGGATTTGGTGTTCCTTATGTCCGATATCCAGTTTGCATCACTGTATCTTTCCAGGACGACTGGATATCTTAAATAATGTAATCCGTAAGTCAGCAAATATTTCAGATATCTTAGTATCCGATTTAGCGCCTTCCAGTGATCATTTCCGGGATTACGAGTAAACCTAGCCAACTTATTGACTGGATAATCGATATCGGGTCGGGTGCAGTTTGTAATGTACATTAAACTACCAATGACCTGCGTATATCGCTCTTGGGATACGGGTGCACCACGATTCTTATCAATTCTATGATTCATATCCATTGGTGACTTCATAGGGGGACTGTCAAATACATCAAATTTCCTCAAAATATCTTCAATGTAATGAGATTGAGATAAGACCAGCCCGTCAGATGTCATAGAGATCTTAATTCCTAAGATTACATCTGACATACCCATATCTTTCATGTCAAAACATTGTTTCAACATATTCTGGGTTTTCAGGATCAAGTTTATACCACTTTCGATTATGAGCATGTCATCTACGTAAAGACATATCATGACGAATGAGTCAGAGTTCCCTTTGATATAGATACATTTATCATATTCATTTATGGAGAAACCTTTCGATAATAAAGTATTGTCAAATTTTTCATGTCATTGTTTCGGGGCTTGTTTGAGTCCGTACAGAGACATAACAAGACGACATACTTTCTTTTCTTGTCCTAGAATTACATACCTCTCGGGTTGTTCCATGTATATTTCCTCTTCCAACTCTCCGTTTAGGAAGGCTGTCTTAACATCCATTTGATGTATCTCAAGGTCACGCAAAATTGCAATGACTATGAATACCCTTATGGGCGTTAATCTAGACACCGGGGAGTATGTGTCGAAGTAATCGAGACCTTCCTTTTGTCTATAGCCTTTAACTACTAATCTGGCCTTATACTTGTCAATAGTTCCATATGCTTTGTACTTTCTTTTGAGTATCCACTTACAACCCAAAGGTTTGCTTCCCGGAGGAAGATCAACCATTTCCCAAGTATGATTTTGCATGATGGAATCTATTTCGCTTTCTATAGCTTATTTCCAAAGAGATGCTTCTGGAGTTGACAATGCTTCCTTAATTGTCCTCGGTTCATTTTCAACCATATAGGTTAAAAAGTTTGGACCAAAGGTTTTGTCCATTTTGGCCCTTTTGCTCCATCTTGATTCAACCTCTGGAACCCCTAAGTTATGTAGGTCTGAAACATTAAGTTCCGGATAGTTAGTAACTTTTGAGTCATGTAGATCTGGAACATCTAGTTCCGGATAATCAGAAACTCCCGGGTCTTGTTGATTTTGAACATTTTGTTCATAACTTCGTTTGCGCGAAATTATTTCTTTTTCCTTTCTAGGAAAGATCTATTCAAAGAATTTAGCATTCCTTGATTCCATGATTGTACCCTCGTGGATATCAGGTATCTCCAACTTATACACTAAGAAGCGATAAGCACTACTGTTATTTGCATATCCGATGAATATGCAATCTACGGTCTTAGGTCCAATTTTGACCTGTTTTGGTTTAGGCACTTCGACCTTTGCCAAACAGCCCTACACTTTCAAATATTTGTTAGTGGGTTTCTTTCCTTTCGATGATTCATATGGAGTTTTATCCTTACGCTTATGCTGAACTCTATTGAGAATTGTATTAGCGGTAAGAATCGCTTCGCCCCACATGTTTTGGACTAATCCGGAATTGATAAGTAAAGCATTCATCATTTCCTTTAACGTACGGTTTTTGCGCTCGGGAATACCGTTAGACTGAGGCGAGTAAGGAGCAGTCGTTTGATGAACAATGCTGAATTAAGCACAGTATTCTTCAAACGGTGCTACGTATTCTCCCCCTCTATCACTACGAATTGTCTTAATCCGTAGGTTTAGTTGATTTTCAACTTCTGCCTTGTAACGTTTAAATGCATCAAACGCTTCATCTTTACTTTTCAACAAGTAAACATAACAATACCTTGTACTATCATCAATGAAAGTCACAAAGTACTTGTTCCCCCCTCTAGTTTGCACAAACTTTAAATCACATATGTCGGTGTGAATAAGTTCTAGAGGAGCGGTGTTTCTTTCGACTGAATGGACAGATGATTTGGTTAATTTTGCCTCTACACACACCTCACATTTATGTTGAGGGTTTATGTCGAAGGAAGGCAACAATTCCAACTTTACTAAATTTTGAATGAATTTGTAGTTAACATGTCCTAATCTATGATGCTAGAAATTAGAGGATTCAAGCCCCTTCATAACATACAGGATGCTTTAAAGAGATTGTCAAACATAATCAATAGGTTTAAACTACCATAAAGTCATGATAAGAAGCGATTTAATCAAAGATATATAATCAGTCCGTGTGACCCTTTAGATACAGGGATGCAAAACTTACTCTTTGATACCTTGGCTATCTTCGATTAATGGCATATCCAAAAGTAACAGGTTGGTTCTCTAATTGACACCCAACCTCGGCCATAAAAATATTTTTCATTAAAAAACCGTTTAATATGAAACCATAACCAATTTCAGAAAGGAGCACGAGATTATTTTTGACTTCAAATGTAACGTGCTATTTGCAAGAGATCGTTCATGACTTTGCTGGAAAGTATGTAAGGAAAATCATTCACTGTTAATTCTCCACAAAAAAAAACCTTAATGTTTTCCTTGCAACCATATTATGCACTGTGCATATTGAACAGAAATTTGACAATGGTCATAATGACTACTATGACAAATCCTTTCCAGTGATGATGCCCATAATCACAACGTTCTATAGTTCTCTTTGTACCAGATTTCCGCATCATATTTTCACATTTTCCAGCGTTAATATCAAGATAAGTTATTAATAACTTAATTAGAACGCAATTTATCATCATCACAAGTGGATCATCTACCTTAACATTTATGATAACAAATTTCACATAAATCAGGTAGAAATTTATAAATAAATAGTAATAGAGTTAAAGAAAATATAACCCAATTTCATTGAGACATTCTTCCTGAAACGTCACTTGTTTGTATCGTTCCGTAATTGGAACCGCCTCAGATATTTTTCCAAAGGACTTTTCGATAGTGGTGTATCATTGAATGAAAACAAATTCACTGGAAAAATGACGAAGCCGTTTGCAACATATGATATAATTTATCTCAGGCCTCCTCACTTTCTTTGTTTCCGTCAAATTGTATCGATGAACTGTGTCGCATCATAATCTGTTTAACCCAAATTTCTTGAACAGTTGCAATTGGATGTCATCGTAAATCTTCCGGTTATGAAGCACCAAATTTATCTGCCAAATCGGCTTCGTAAGGCCATACCGGAATTTAGTTTACAACATCTTTCGAACACTTAGAACAGAATTTGTCTTAAAAGTGTAGGTAAAAATTGGTGTTAAGTGTATCTGAAAGGATAAATAAGAATAAAGGTTGAGTCGAGAGATGACTCTCTATCTTTAAGACAAAATTGCCCCGTATAGATGCTTTTACGGTGATGGACAATAGTCTTCCAAGATAAAACATCAATCAATCAACTGTACAAAACAAATACAGTCGATTCTAGCGAAGAAAATAAATAAGAACAGACTGCTGATTTGGAGAGGATTTTCTGTCTGATCAGAACAATCTCTGTTTTGTATTTCGAAGAACAGTATCTGCTTCGGTGTTAAGAGTTTTTTGTTCGTGTGTAGATCAAACAGAAATAGAAGAGTCTTATGTTTCTGTTGTATATCTTTATTTCGAAAAACCAGAAGAAAGAGTTTGTGTTGTGTTTTTCGCATCTTTAATTTGAACAAAAATGTTCATTTTATAGGAGCACAAAGGGAAGCAACGGTTATGTTCTATTGAACAGTCATGTCTGTTGGCTGGTGTCCTTTAGTAAAGAAAATAGCCATCATTGTAACGTTCTGAAAACTTTAGGAACCAAAATATAAATAGTTAACATTTCAGGGACCAAAAAAAAAGTTTTGAAACAACCCGTGACCCGTGACCCGTCGGGACAAGAAACACGCGTGTGGGGCTTTGCCCTTAACCCAAGCTCACCTATGTTGTCTCCCTTCTAAACACATGGGTTACCCCTTAGGATCCCAAACCCTTAATCAAACTTAGAGTTTATATATTGCACAATTCTTCCATCTTCTACCAATGAGGGAGATTTGTCATTTTTAGCCAAAAACACTCCATCTTTTCATGTCTCAAACAACTTACTTTGTGTACCAATATCTCTTTCATTTCTTAACTAAATTTGACTATACTTGGCACTAACATTATCTACTCATTTAGTAGATTAGGCATGTGAGAAAAAAATGATGTTTCCTACATGCGGGGCCCACGTGTTTAAGTCATTAAGGACGGGATAAACTCAATCCCACATTAGTAAATTTTCAACATTATCTTGCCCAGATTATAAATCGTGTGCATTCTTTTATGTTTCTTTAGTCACAACGAGTTGCTTTACTTTGTCTTCTCTACAAGTTCAATTTCTCAGTTCAAGACATTCAAAAAACTTAGAGGTACATATCTAAGACAAACAATATGTATCCTGCAACCATTTAAAACTGAGAATGTGGCTTAATTTATTTTGCTCGTTTGATATGTTTATGTATTTGGTATAGTCGGAACAAATAGTCTATATGACATGACATAAGTTGACAATAATGAACATGTTTTCTGCATTCTAGGGGGAAAAGTTATTGAACAATCTTGGTGGCATGTTCTCTATGCCTTGGAGGCCAAAGAAGACTCACGATATTAAAGGGCCTCGAACTTCAAAAGGTTTCGAGTTATCCTCCATATGCTTTTCATGCTTCTTCTTCCAATAATTACAATTGCTAACTAAGAAATCAGCAGTTGATATATATAGTTATTACAAGTTACTTGTAATAATTGTAAGTAGCTGCATAATCGATCGTGTCTATGTCTCTCAAGTGTAAGCAATTTTACTGACTTTCATCTTCGTTGCCTTTTGTAGATGATAATCATAAAGGGAAAGGTAGTGCAAGTGAAAGGGAAAAATTAGGTTTATCTAATGGTAAAAAAGGGAAGTCGGCCTCTAGCACACCTCCTCCTGAATCGATGAACGCTATGCAGCAAGTTGAGGTACATTTTGTGTATATACAAAATTAATCTAGCTATTTGTGACTTAAAATTATGTTTTGTTCTTCCTATGTAAACAAGTATGTTTATATTTAACCAGTTCGAGAAGGCGAAGCAAGATGATGCACTTGGGGATCTCAGCAACATATTAGGTGATCTAAAAGGCATGGCTGTTGATATGGGATCTGAACTTGACAAGTAAGTTTCGTCGAACTTAGCTAGCATTACATGATGTTTTTCTTATTACTCTGTTGTTAAGTTTCATTTTGACAAGATCCTCTTCTTTCCCCTATATGTTAAAAAGAAATGTGACTTGTGCTAATTACTTGTGACAAAATCATAAAGCATAATTCTGAAAAGAAATTAATAAGCCATAGTTTTCTGAAGTTAAAATGTGCTTTTCAAAAGGGAAGCCATCATGAAGTGACTGTCAATTTTCATCTGTGATACTGAACTAAATTATAGCATTTGATGAACATGTGGATTAGAGCTGCGGCTATCATACATGAAATATGATTCCATTGAGATTTAATTTATTTTATAAAAGGGCAATCCGGTGCACTAATTAAGCTCCTGCTATGCGTGTGGAAGAGTCGGATCACAAGAGTCTATTGTACACAATTTTTGATTTATTTATACTGACAATAACAAGAAGTTTTACTCAATTAGTTTAATTTAACATGTTCATCTTCTTTACTTTCCAAGTAACTAATTCTGCTTATTATGGATAGAATCACCTATAGTTATCTTTCACATGACATGGAAAAATAAAAGGTTTTTGCACTATCATTATATAAAAGTTAAACTCCATTCATCAATTATTGCAGTGTGTATACTGCTCTTCTGCTTTGCTAAGGCATCATCTGCTTCATTGTTTAGTCTTTTTTACTTTCTAATAACACATATTATTGTGAAATATGATAAATGCAGGCAAAACAAAGCTATTGATGATCTTGACAAAGATGTGGAGGAATTAAACTCTCGAGTTAAAGGCGCCAATCGACGTGCACGTCAAATAGTTGGGAAGTGAGAGAGTACTCTTGCTTCAACATCAGATTTACTGAAAGTTTCTGGCATTTGGCTGAAGGCCTATTGGAAGTTTTGGTTGACTTCTTTTATTCCCCTTTCAATTCATTTTTGTCGCTAAGATTACCTTTTTCCATTCCAAGTTTTACTGGCTTGTTTCATTGTTCATTGTTCATTTGTGTAAAATAATCAAATAGGCCTTTACTCGAAATTTTGCAACTTGAATTAGTTGTGTTTGCTCAAAAGTGGATGAGTTTGTAGACCACACACGCCTTTAGTGGTCGTTTGGTAGCTGGTTAGAGTTACATAGTATTAGTAATATAGGGATTGGTTATGAAGGTTTAATTATTCATGTATTATTAGTTATTCCACCTTCTATCCTACACAAAATAATACATAAATTCCTTCATAACTTATACATATATTAGTTATGTGGATTTCTAGATTGCAAACCAAACAACGTATTAATTTTATACATGAATAACTTACCTCCTAACTAGCTAGCAAACGTGTTTTTACTAATTCAGAATTTAATAACTGCATAACTCAGCTCCAAACCAGCTAACAAATGATCCCTTAAATGCTAGGGCCTTATTAAACTGTGGTTCACTTCAATATGGCATTCACTAATTTGCTACTGAAGCTTGTTTGATTAGCTCAACAAGGATTAAGATTATGCATAAAGCTAAAAAAATTATCAACAAAGACAAGCAAAAATGTACCCTGAGTCCCAACAATCATATGTTTTCCCAAGTCCTAACAATTAATGGAGAACCGGAAAAGGCTACCTAAGTCCAAACAATCATTTATGATGTAGTGGCATAAGACTTTTATAAATGACGATAAAAAAGTTATACGCGCGAAGTGTTTATGTTAAACCGTATCATTTTATCATGATTAAATATTTAATAAAGTAAAACTATATGCACCAATTAATGGAGAACCGGAAAAGGTTACCTAAGTTCTAACCATCATTTATGATGTAGTGGCATAAGACTTTTATAAATCACGATAAAAAAGTTATACGTGCAAGTGTTTATGTGAAACCGTATCATTTTATCACGATTAAATATTTAATAAAGTAAAACTATATGTTAATTAATCATAGTTAAGTGAGAAATTTTTATTTACAAACACATATTATACATCTATTGATTTGGTGTAAACATTTGCGATCAATTTTTTTTACGATAAACCACTTTGGAATTCAATACACAACCCATAGTACCGTGTATACCATGGACCAAAAATTAATGATATAAATTATTATATTTGTAAAATTCTTGTACAAGTGTAATTATGGTATTAGTATTATATTAGGACTAGGTATTAGTCTTGTATTAGGAAAAAGGTAAATTTATTTTCCATATTTAGATATTGTATATCATGTATATATACCTCTTCATTAATGAAAATAATCAAGAGATTATTTCTTTCATGGTATCAGCAGTCTAGGGAAAAAATTTCCTACTCCAAAATCCCTCCTTCCGCTGCCCTACTTGCCATTGGCCGTCGGCCAACCTCCCCCTCCCTTCAACTTTTGTTTTTTTTCTCTTCCAAATCCCTACTTCTCCTCTTTTTCTTTCATCATGTCTACCACAAAGAACACATTTCATCCGTCCCTTACTGTCTCCAACTTCAAGAACAACATCTCTATCGTTCTTGAGATGGAAAACTATCACGACCCGACCCGACGGGCCGCGACTAACCGCCCTAATGACGTCATTATACTAACCTGTCACACATAATCCAATTAACACTTACTGAGTCTGAAATCCGGCAGCATAACGCTGCAATAACAACATATGCCGGGGGGGTAGGCAAGCCGACAAGGCGCCTTTACCCCCGAATGTACCGCTCCCGAGGAGTCACAACTAGCCAACACAATACAACAGCAAGCCGACAAGGCTGCCACTAGATAATATCATATATACACGGGGACACCCCAACACAGAGTACAATAGCATGACTGACCAAATCAGAGTTATGACCATTATATAAGTACAACCCACAACTGTCTACAGACCTCTACAAGAAGGATAACGACATATGACGGGACAGAGCCCCGTCGTGCCCTAAATATACAAAAGTCAAAATAATAAGGTTATGTACCCAAAATGACAAAGCTCTGAATCAAAGGAGCTTCCCAACCTGCTGAGTAGGAACCTAGGCCTGAGGTTCACCAAACTGAAAACCTGAACTTGCGAGCATGAAACGCAGCCCCCCGAGGAAAGGGGGTCAGTACGAAATAATGTACTGAGTATGTAAAACATGAAATGTTGTAAAAGAGGTCATAAGTGGCCAACAGAAAACAAGAAGATCGTATAAAAATCAGGATCCAAATCCAACTGTGCCATAAATAATAAAAGTCAGTTGTGCCTTATAAAAATGAGAGTCAAGTCAAGAAAACATGAGTGTCCATATACATATCCATATATATATATATATATATATATATATATATATTCGTAACGTAACCCGGCCCACTAGTGCGGGACTCGGTGGAATCATATCATAACCCGGCCCATACTGGGACTCGGTGAAGTCATATCGTAACCCGACCCATGCTGGAACTCGGTAAAGTCATATCTCATCTATGGATCCATCCTACGTAACCCGGCCCTCTTGTGAAGGTCTTGGTGAAAAATGCAAGGCTGTGCACGAACGTAACCAGGCTCGGGACTCGGTGAGGTGAAGTAGTAACACTTAGCACGAGTAGTTATCATGAGCAACCATATGTAAGTAAAAATTATCATTTGACTCTCAATAAAATCATTATAATAATGTCATAATAAACTCTTTGCTGAAAAATCATAAGCACTTTTCATAACAATCCTCTTTAGAAATTAAACTGTATAAGAATCAAGTACGTCCGCCGTACTTTCATTAAATCATGCCAAAAGAAAGAAGTAAGGGTTTCACATACCTTTTAGACGAACTAATCCACCCAATATTATAATATGCCTCGTTATAGAACTTCAACCTATAATAATGGTAATACGTTCGTTAATTCTATGATTACTAGCATACTTTATATCGAATAACGACTTCTTATTCTATAAAAATTCGGGCAGCACTTCCCCCGTTTATACATGTTTCCACAACTTCCAAACGAGGCTAATAACATCAATAACCAAGCACCAATTAAGGGCACAACCAAAACAACAATAAAGGGAATTTACACACCCACTTCTCATGTAAATTTAGCCTCTTAATCCACATTAAAAACAGCCCACAAAACAGTCCATGCTCCAACAACAACGAGGGTAGAATGTGAAGCCTTTTTACGCCTTTCTACACCCTTCTTCCTTTAGGAATTACATTAGAAATTACCACACCTAAACATGCATAATGATAACTAAATTTTCAGCATTATAACTCCACAAAACAGTCCCTAAAATAGTCCATATCCATCTCAACATGTCCAACGATTTCATGCAAGTTCTTGGCCACAACATGTCATAATTCCATAACTCTTCTCTTAACTCCTAAAATCCAATTTCATATTTCAATACTTCCATATAACTAATTTTAAACTTTAATATCAATGTTTCCTTTCAATTTCATCATGCAATTAGTGATAATAATAACAACAATAACCAACGAATCCAACAACACCAAAATCTGTCCCAAATTGGCAACTAGCCCAAAATTATCACATGCATTGTTTAAATTCCAAATTTTTCCTTAACACAAATTCATATCCTTAATTCTAACAACATGCATTCCAATTATATTATAGAAAGAAGAAATTTATACCTCAAATTTCGTTCAAAACAGTCCACAATTTTCTGCCCACTGCTTGTCCGAAAATCTCCATTGTTTTGTAATTTTTCTCCATTTTTTGTTCACTTCTTCAACTCCAATTGACATGCAAGTGTTCTACAATGTTAAGTCTCCATCCCTACACGTTTTTCTTCCAAAATTTCATCCAAAAATCTCGAAATTTCTGGGCTAAGGTGTCGGCCAGCAATGGCTGTTTTGCCACTGTTTTTGTTGTTGTCTTGCTTCTAATTTTTGGTGAAAAATGTAGTCTAGGAAGAGAAGATAAAAACCTCAAATTTGGCTATGGAGTTGGGGGGGTTCTCGGCTGGGGTATGGGGGAGGAGAGGAGAGGAGTGTTTGTTTTAAGTTTTGAATGAAGAAGATGAAAGAATGTAGGTTAATAGAAAAAAATCTGGATTTTTAATATTACACTTTGGCCCCCAAGTTCTTCAATTAATAAATCTTAAACCCACCTCTTTTATTTCCCGAGAATTTCTTAAAGCCTCGTATCCTCAATGTCATAATTTTATAATACAATACTATTCCATTGGAATAAATTCAACTACTAGGATTAATTCTCGTCGTCACATGTATAGCACTAAAGAAAAACTATTCCGGGATAACATCCGTTTATACACTAATTTCCCGTATTAACATATGTAAGTGTTCCTTATATTCAGTATCCGAATTTTACTTCCTTAATGACGTCTTAATCTTACGAGGTGTAACATTCTTCCCCCCTCAGAAACATTCGTCCTCGAATGTTCATAATAAGTCTTATGCTAGAAAAATTTCGACAGAGTCTCCTTTATAACTATGTCTATCCGTCTATATTCAGCAAACCAACAGATGCCACACAAGGCCACAATATATCACTCATATACAATTCCCAATTACCATAATCAAATAAGGAGTTAAATTACATTACCTGGAGTCATAGGGAACAAGTAAGGATATTTCTTCTTCATTTCATCTTCTGCCTCCCAAGTCATTTCCTCTCTATTGTTGTTTCGCCACAACACCTTGACGGAAGCCACATTCTTCGTCCGTAATCTCCTGACCTGGCGATCAAGTATGGCTATGGGATTTTCCTCATAAGACAGCTCCACTGTCACCTGGACATCATCTACTGGGAAGACTCTGGAAGGATCACCAATACACTTACGTAACATAGATACATGGAAGACTGGATGTACAGCGCCAATTCAGATGGTAGATCCAACTCATAGGCAACCTTGCCTATCCTACGAATGACCTGGTAAGGCCCGATGTATCTTGGGCTAAGCTTCCCTTTCTTGCCAAACCTCATCACACCCTTCATGGGTGACACATTTAGGAACACCCAATCATCAACCTGAAACTCTAAGTGTCGACGTCGATTATCAGCATATGACTTCTTTCGACTCTGTGCTGCTAATAACCTCTCCTGAATGAGTTTCACCTTATCAACAGCTTGCTGAACCATGTCTGGGCCGATCAACTTAGTCTCAACTACATCAAACCAACCAATAGGTGACCTGCACTTCCTCCCATATAACGCCTCATACGGTGCCATCTGGATGCTAGAATGGTAGCTGTTGTTATAAGCAAACTCAATGAGTGGTAAATGGTCATCCCAACTACCTCTGAAGTCAATAATATAGGCCCTCAGCATATCCTCTAATGTCCGGATAGTACGCTCTCGCCCGCCGTCCGTCCGAGGGTGAAATGTTGTCGAGACTCACTGTGTCCCCAATCCCTTCTGGAATGATCTCCAGAAGTTAGCTGTAAACTGAGCTCCTCGGTCTGATATAATAGATGTGGGAACCTCGTGCAGTCTCACTATCTCCCTGATGTACAACCTAGAATAGTCTTCAGCTGAGTAAGTAGTCCTAACTGGAAGAAAATGGGCTGATTTTGTCAGCCTATCCACGATAACCCATATGGAATCACACTTCCGTTGATTGCGAGGTAAGCCTGTAATGAAGTCCATATTGATCACTTCCCACTTTCTAGTCGGGATCTCGATCTTCTGTAATAATCCACCAGGCTTCTGATTCTCAACCTTAACCTACTGACAATTTGGGCACTGGGCAACAAATTCTGCGATGTCTCTTTTCATGCCATCCCACCAATACAAGCATCTAAGGTCATGGTACATCTTCGTCGACCCTGGGTGAATGGAATAACGGGCATTGTGTGCCTCTCCCATAACCTGCTGTCGTAGCCCTGCAACATCATGTACATATAATCTGCCCTCATACCTCAGCACATCATCAGGTGTAACCTCAAATAAAGTCTTTCCCTTTCGGAGAGCTGCATCTCTATACCGGGCCAGAACAGGATCCTCATACTGACGTTTCTTTACCTCTTCCATGATAGAGGACTCAGTAACATCCCGAATAAGAACCCCGCTATCTCCCGAATCCGCCAACCGGACTCCAAGACTAGCTAGCTTGTGTATCTCACGAGCCATCTCCCTTCTGTCTGACTGCACATCCGTCAAGATACCCATGGATCTACGGCGAAGAGCATCTGCCACAACATTGGCTTTCCCCGGGTGGTACAAGATATCAACATCATAGTCCTTTAGCAACTCTAACCACCGCCTCTACCGTAGGTTCAACTCCTTCTGCTTAAAGATATATTGGAGACTCTTGTGATCCGTATAAATATCAACATGAATTCCATACAAATAATGTCTCCAAATCTTCAGGACATGAATCACCGCTGCTAGCTCCAAATCATGAGTGGGATAATTCTTTCCATGCTTCCTGAGCTGTCGGGAGGCATAAGCTATAACTTTGCCAAGCTGCATCAACACACAACCTAGCCCAATACCTGAAGCATCACAATAGATGACATAACCATCATGTCCCTCGGGAAGAGTCAAAACTGGAGCCGTAGTCAACTTATCCTTCAACAATTGGAAATTGTGCTCACAAGCATCCGCCCACTGAAACTTAGCTGCCTTCTGGGTTAGCCTAGTTAAAGGCGCTGAGATCGAAGCAAACTTCTCCACAAACCTTCTGTAATACCCTGCTAGCCCCAGAAAACTGCGTACCTCAGTAGGTGTCATAGGTCTGGGCCAATTCTTCACCGCCTCAATCTTCTGTGTATCTACCCGTATACCATCAGCCCCGATAATATGCCCCAAGAATGCCACTGAAGTCAACCAGAACTCACACTTGGGAAACTTGGCATACAATTGCTGGTGTTGGAGGACCCTAAGTACCGTCCTCAAATGGTCTGCATGCTCATGCTCTGAACGGGAATAAACCAGGATATCATCAATGGATACAATGACGAACATGTCTAAGAATGGCCTGAATACCCGATTCATCAAATCCATAAACACTGCTGGAGCATTGGTCAGTCCAAAAGACATCACCCTAAACTCATAATGTCCATATCGGGTTCTGAATGCTGTCTTTGGAATATCTGGCTCCTTTACCCTCACCTGATGATAACCTGACCGCAAGTCTATCTTTGAAAAACACTTAGCACCCTGCAACTGGTCAAATAAATCATCAATCCTGGGAAGGGGGTACCTGTTCTTGATGGTTACCTTGTTCAGCTGCCTATAATCAATACACATCCGTAGCGAGCCATCTTTCTTTCTCACAAATAACATTGGTGCTCCCCATAGATATGTACTCGGCCTAATAAAGCCTTTCTCCAACAAGTCTCTTAGTTGCTCCTTCAACTCCTTCAGCTCTGCAGGTGTCATTCTATAAGGAGGAATGGATATAGGTTGGGTACCTGGCAATACATCTACACTGAAATCTATCTCCCGCTCTGGAGGAAGACCTAGAAGATCATCTGGGAATACATTCGGAAACTCACTAACTACCGGGACTGACTGAAGAGCTGGTACCTCCGCTTCTGTATCATGCACCCGAACCAAATGATAGATACAACCTTTTCTGACCATCTTCCTTGCCTTGAGGTATGAAATAAACTTACCCCTCGGCGATGCTGCATTCCCTTTCCATTCTATAACTGGTTCGCCTGGGAACTAAAATCGAACCAACTTCTCTCTACAATCAACGTTGGCAAAATAAGAAGTCAACCAATCCATGCCCATAATGACATCAAAGTCGGCTATATCCAACTCTATCAAATCTGCTAAGGTATGACGGCTATATATCACCACCGAATAATTTTTATAGACACGCTCAGCTATAACCGAATCTCCTACCGGTGTAACTACCTCGAATGGTTCTATCGGCTCAGGTTCTATCCCTATTCTATTAGCAACAAGAGGGGATATGTATGACAAGGTGGAACCTGGATCTATCAAAGCATATACATTACAGAAAAAGACCGATAGTATACCTGTAACAACATCTGGTGACGCCTCCTGATCACGTCTACTGGCCAAAGCATACATGCGGTTCGAAGGACCGTCGGAACTAGAAACTCTGCCACGACCTCTGCCACGGCCTTCTGGTGTCTGAATACCCTGCCCGGTGGGGCGCATAGCTACAGATGATGACGAACCAGCACCCGACCCCGTAGGCCGAGCCATCCCTCCTGAACTACCCATGTTAAGACACTCTCTCATCATATGGCCCTGACGGCCGCAAGAGAAGCAAGCACCTGTGGTCGAACGGCATTCCCCAATATGAAACTTACCACACTGAGAGCACCGAGGATAAGGTGGCCTCAACTGACTAGAGCCCCTATTCCGCTGAGAACCCGAAGCCCTGAAGCTCTGGCCGGCTCCTGAATACCCAGGACGGTCGAACCTCCTGCCCGTAGACTGTAGAGGAACACTCTATGCTGGCTGAGATGAATATCTGACCTGTTGCTGGAACTGTCTGCCTCGAGACTCACCGGAATAAGCTACCGACCTAGCCCTCTTATGTTGGTCCCTGTCATGACCTCTGTCTGGCTGTCGCCCTCTATGTCGGTCCTCAACCCTCTGTGCGTATGCTTGGATATGAGCAATATCCATACCCAGCTGAAGAGCCACTGCCATACAACCATCGATCAGATAATGGTCCAGCCCCATCACAAAGCGATGCACGCTGTCTGTCATATCTGCTACAATAGTGGGTGCGTATCTGGCCAATGAATCAAACTCCAGGCTATACTCACGAATGGTCCTGCCACTTTGCCTCATCTGTAAGAATCTGTCCACTCTAGCTCTCCTCATCTCTGGAGGCAAGAAGTGACCAAGGAAGGCCTCTGTAAACTCATCCCATGTAGCTGGAGGAACATCCTCTCCCCTGGACAACTCCTAAGACTCATACCAGTTTGTAGCTATATCCCGCATCCTATACGAAGCCAACTCCACAGACTCTATCTCCGAAGCCCTGATTACCCTCAAGGTACGCTGCATGTGCCGGATAAACTCCTTCGGGTCCTCCTAGGGCTGAGACCCGAAAAACTATAGAGGGTTACAACTCAATAAATCACGAACCCTCAAACTGTCAGACCTAGGGTCGACAACTGGTCCCTGTCTGCGGTTCTGCCCTGCCACCAATCTAGTCAGCAGCTGAACTGCATCTCTCATGGCTCGTCCTCTCGCCCCTCGGGCCGGCCGAGGGGCCGGAGGCTCAGGTGCTAGGGCCTCGAAAACTGGTGATGTTGCCCCCTGAACTGGAGCCTCTGGTGGTGGCGACGAAGCAGAGCTCGTCGACTGGGGCGAAATCTCCGGCATAGACTGAGTACGGGACCTGGTAACTCTCTGAATCTGATTAGTATCTCCCGCTGTAGGCTTGCCCTTCTAGGCTGCTATCGCCTTCTTCGGAGGCATAGCCGTAAACATAGTAAGTCGTCAGAAAGGAATTATCCTAATAACATAGCTCTATTGCATGATCTAAGAGATGAAATAATATAAACCAATCCTAAATGCCCTACAGCCTCCTGCGTATAAGTATGGTGCACAACATACCCATACGCAAGACTATACTAGACACGGTTTGTAGACATTCCGAGGACTAACTGCTCTGATACCACTTTTGTCACGACCCGACCCGACGGGCTGCGACTAACCGCCCTAATGACGTCATTATACTAACCTGTCACACATAATCCAATTAACACTTACCGAGTCTTGAAATCCGGCAGCATAACGCTGCAATAACAACATATGCTAGGGTAGGCAAGCCGACAAGGCTGCCTTTACCCCTGAATGTACCTGCCTCCTGAGGAGTCACAACTAGCCAACACAATATAACAGGCAAGCTGACAAGGCTGCCACTAGATAATATCATATATACACGGGGACACCCCAACACAGAGTACAATAACATGACTGACCAAAACAGAGTTATGACCATTATATAAGTACAACCCACAACTGTCTACAGACCTCTACAAGAAGGATAACGACATATAACGGGACAGGGCCCCGTCGTGCCCTAAATATACAAAAGTCAAAATAATAGGGTTCTGTACCCAAAATGACAAAGCTCTTAATCAAAGGAGTTTCCCAACCTGCTGAGTAGGAACCTAGGCCTGAGGTTCACCAAACTGAAAACCTGAACTTGCGAGCATGAAACACAGGCCCCCGAGGAAAGGGGGTCAGTACGAAATAATGTACTGAGTATGTAGAACATGAAATGTTGTAAAAGAGGTCATAAGTGGCCAACAGAAAACAGAAGATCAGTATAAAAATTAGGATCCAAATCCAACTGTGCCATAAACAATAAAAGTCAGTTGTTCCTTAAAAAAATGAGAGTCAAGTCAAGAAAACATGAGTGCCTGTCCATATACATATATATATATATATATATATGTAACGTAACCCGGCCCACTAGTGCGGGACTCGGTGGAATCATATCATAACCCGGCCCATACTGGGACTCGGTGAAGTCATATCGTAACCCGGCCCATGCTGGAACTCGGTAAAGTCATATCTCATCTATGGATCCATCCTACGTAACCCGACCCTCTTGTGAAGGTCTCGGTGAAAAATGCAAGGCTGTGCACGAACGTAACCAGGCTCGGGACTCGGTGAGGTGAAGTAGTAACACTTAGCACGAGTAGATATCATGAGTAACCATATGTAAGTAAAAATTATCATTTGACTCTCAATAAAATCATTATAATAATGTCATAATAAACTCTTTGCTGAAAAATCATAGGCACTTTTCATAACAATCCTCTTTAGGAATTAAACTGTATAAGAATCAAGTACGTCCGCCGTACTTTCATTAAATCATGCCAAAAGAAAGAAGTAAGGGTTTCACATACCTTTTAGACGAACTAATCCACCCAATATTAGAATATGCCTCGTTATAGAACTTCAACCTATAATAATGGTAATACGTTCGTTAATTCTATGGTTACTAGCATACTTTATATCGAATAACGACTTCTTATTCTATAAAAATTAAAGCACTTCCCTCGTTTATACATGTTTCCACAACTTCCAAACGAGGCTAATAACATCAATAATCAAGCACCAATTAAGGGGCACAACCAAAACAACAATAAAGGGAATTTACACACCCACTTCTCATGTAAATTTAGCCTCTTAATCCACATTAAAAACAGCCCACAAAACAGTCCATGCTCCAACAACAACGAGGGTAGAATGTGAAGCCTTTTTACGCCTTTCTACACCCTTCTTCCTTTAGGAATTACATTAGAAATTACCACACCTAAACATGCATAATGATAACTAAATTTTCAGCATTATAACACCACAAAACAGTCCCTAAAACAGTCCATATCCATCTCAACATGTCCAACGATTTCATGCAAGTTCTTGGCCACAACATGTCATAATTCCATAACTCTTCTCTTAACTCCTAAAATCCAATTTCATATTTCAATACTTCCATATAACTAATTTTAAACTTTAATGTCAATGTTTCCTTTCAATTTCATCATGCAATTAGTGATAATAATAACAACAATAACCAACGAATCCAACAACACCAAAATCTGTCCCAAATTGGCAACTAGTCCAAAATTGTCACATGCATTGTTTAAATTCCAAATTTTTCCTTAACACAAATTCATATCCTTAATTCTAACAACATGCATTCCAATTATATTATAGAAAGAAGAAATTTATACCTCAAATTTCGTCCAAAACAGTCCACAATTTTCTGCCCACTGCTTGTCCGAAAATCTCCATTGTTTTGTAATTTTTCTCCATTTTTTGTTCACTTCTTCAACTCCAATTGACATGCAAGTGTTCTACAATGTTAAGTCTCCATCCCTACACGTTTTTCTTCCAAAATTTCATCCAAAAATCTCAAAATTTCTGGGCTAAGGTGTCGGCCAGCAATGGCTGTTTTGCCACTGTTTTTGTTGTTGTCTTGCTTCTAATTTTTGGTAAAAAATGTAGTCTAGGAAGAGAAGATAAAAACCTCAAATTTGGCTATGGAGTTGGGGGGGTTCTCGGCTGGGGTATGGGGGAGGAGAGGAGAGGAGTGTTTGTTTTAAGTTTTGAATGAAGAAGATGAAAGAATGTAGGTTAATAGAAAAAAATCTGGATTTTTAATATTACACTTTGGCCCCCAAGTTCTTCAATTAATAAATCTTAAACCCACCTCTTTTATTTCCCGAGAATTTCTTAAAGCCTCGTATCCTCAATGTCATAATTTTATAATACAATACTATTCCATAATTCCATTGGAATAAATTCAACTACTAGGATTAATTCTCGTCGTCACATGTATAGCACTAAAGAAAAACTATTCCGGGATAACATCCGTTTATACACTAATTTCCCGTATTAACATATGTAAGTGTTCCTTATATTCAGTATCCGAATTTTACTTCCTTAATGACGTTCTTAATTATCGTCTTAATCTTACGAGGTGTAACAAAAACGTCCAATACCCGACGTGGACAGAATTATTTAAAGTTCACGCACGCTCTCATAGAGTCCTTCATCACATCATCCCCTCAAAAACAGGCAAGGAGAAGGAGCCTACCACCGATGATGAAATAGAGTTATGGGCAACTCTTGATGCTACGATACTCCAATGGATTTATTTCACTATCTCTACAGATCTCTTGCGGACGATTATTGAACCCGATGCCACGACGATGGGAACTTGGAATATGGTGCATGATATATTCCAAGATAACAAAAATTCTCATGCGGTCACTCTTGAGCTGGAATTTTTCCATGTCAATATGAAGGATTTTCCGAATGTCTCAGCCTATTGTAAACGACTAAAGGAATTGGCGGATGAACTCAAGACCGTTGGTGCGCCCGTCACCAATGATCGTCTTATTCTTCAGATGGTTGCAGGCCTATCTAAGGCTTATAATGACCTCTACTTCTAGTACGTCGATGCCTTTTGACATTATTCATAGTGATTTATGGACATCTCTCGTTTTGAGTTCTTTGGGCCATCGTTATTATGTTTTATTTTTGGATAATTATTCTAATTTTTTGTAGAAATTTCCTTTGTCTAAAAAGTCTCAAGTTTTTTCCACATTCTTAAATTTTAGAGCTTTCATATGTGCCAAATTTGAACGAAAAATTAAAAATATTAAATGTGATAATGGTAGGAAATATGATAATGGCCATTTCGGGAATTTTGTGACACTCATGGCATATCTTTTCGGTTTTCTTGTCCTCGTACGTCCTCCCAAAATGGGAAGACCGAAAGAAAAATTCGTTTCATTAATAATATTGTCCGAACTTTATTCGCCCATGCTTCACTACCTCTGTCTTTTTGGCATCATGCGTTACAAATGGCTACCTACCTCCTTAACACACTCCCTACTCCCTAGCAAAGGTTTAGCATATCAATCACCCCTCAAAATTATTTATAATAAGGATCCCTCGTATTCTCATCTTAGAATGTTTGGGTGTTTGTGCTATCCGCTTTTTCCGTCTACTACAATTAACAAACTACAAGCTCGTTCTACCGCTTGTGTGTTTTTGGATTATTCGTCTAATCATAGTGATTACAAATGTTTTGATTTATCCCCTAATAAAATCATAATTAGTCGCCATATCATTTTGATGAAACCCAATTTTCGTTTGCTAAATTTTATAATTCCGTGTCTAGTTCGTATAATTTTTTGGATGATGGGATCTCACCGTATATTATCCATCATTTATCTGAGCTGTCCCGTGACCCAAATCCTCCAGCAGGCCCACTGTCTGCTGGCCCAAATATTCCTGGTACTATTCCCGAGTCACGGCCCAATGCCAGTCTTGGTCCACCTTCTGCCTTTGATTCTCGGTCCAGTCCCGGTCCAATTTCTGGCACAAATATTTTTTTCCCACATCCACTTTTTTAGTCACCCGTTGTTGGGCCACTAGGCCCACTGCCTGATGGTGATTCCACTGCCTACCCGATAATTATCCAAATCCCGTCCAATTCCATCTTGGGTCAAGGGCCCGTTACTTATAGACAATGGGGTATTTTTAAACCAAAATGACATGTTAATCTTAATTCTAATATCAATAAATCACCCCTACCACGTGTTGACACCCACTTTTGTATATATATATATATATATATATATATAAATAAGTTTTTAATATCGTCGTTTATTCTCAATATCAATAATTATTATTATTATTATTCGTATTTCTACTACCATTTGCTTTTTAATATCTTAATCATAGTTTTACCCTAATATTCTATGTTATTTTATTTTCGCAAAACGGTATCGCATTTTCTTTATTTTTAAGCAATAAGCATTTCATAAATATTATGTTTTATTATTATCACATCGTTATTTTTATTTAAATAATTTACATTTTTCTTCAAAATAATTTTATAATAAACCCCTTTTTTTTATTTTAACCCACAATCCATTTTCCTCCTCACCCAAAATACTCTACCAACCCACCAAAAAACCAGCCCAACCGAACCGGCCAAACCCCCAAATCGGCCTGCAAAAGAAAATCCCAACCTATCGGCCCAACACCCCATTTTATCTCCCCAAACCTAATCCCAAAACAAAACCCTCACCATTTTCTCTCACCCTTTCCCCAAAAAACAGTCGCGACCTACCCTCCCCCAAATTCCGCCGACGACCCGACACTTCACCCATACCCTACTCCCCCAAATTCCGCGACTTGCACCTCTAAAATCCGCTTCCAAAATCGTCACCTTTGCACTTTTAAATTCAAAGTCAAAGCTGAAAAGGGGTATGGGGGTGAACGTTATAGGGGAAATCCATCTATAAAAAAAAACCTTGTTCTTCATTTAAGGTGAGTTTTTTTAGGGTCCGAGTCCGAAAAGAATCCGAAAAACAGTCTGAAAAAAACAAAGAAAAAGGTCGAAAAACAAGGAAAATCAGAAAAGAAAATGGTTTGATTGCTCCTAATTTTTACTTAGAATATACTCCTCTTTGTTTCATAATTTATAATCCGAAAATCCCTTTTTTAATACTAGTTTCAATCCTCAAAATTTGCCTTTTTGTTCTTCACATTTCCGGTCGTTTCGGGTCAAAATCGAAACCGGGTCTGTTCGGGTCAAAATCGAGTCGGGCCTGTTTTCGGGTCGGGCCAGAATTCGGGTCCAAAATCAGAAAAAATCAGAATTCCGAAATCGCAATAATCAGAATTCCAAAATAACTTCTCCGAGCGGATTCGACGATTCGAAACACGCCTCGGTTGGCTGCCTGGAGAAGGTCAGTAATCTTCGAATTCCTCTCATTTACATTATTTGTTGTGTGTATTAGTCTAAAAAAATGCTTAGATTAGTTTAAAATTGGCTTGATATAATCTGTTTTATGTATTGTGTGCTTAACATAGATGATTAGGTCCTGTTTAGTTGTGTGTTAGCATATTGAAAATACTGTCAATAATTTATCAAGAGTATTTGGATGCTTATTACTATTTTGCTTTAGTTTAGAACTAAGTCTGATGTTAGATATCATTATAAGTTCATAATATGCTCACAATAAGTTCCATGTATAGTAGAAATCCTGTTGGGTTCTTGATAGGCATCTCTTCTGTTTTAAAGGACACTAATAAGGCTAGTAATGTCCTTTAGGATGCTTGGTTCTACTTTAGTTGTTCATGATTAGATATGCAGTGATTTGGACTCAAATTGTATAGATGATGTGTTTGCACAAGTAAATTTTTTTATGAAGTAAAAATGATGTGAAGTTGTTTGTCTAAAGAATCACCGTATGTAGATGCCATGCTAGAGATATTACTTGGGCTGTAATTTCTTACATACTTAAGTCTTTGATTAATTAAGTGATGAGATGTTTAGCTATCCTACATAGACTTAAGTGGATATAAACTAATTTCATATTCATCTGTAGCTTGGAGGTAGTATGAACCGACTTCTACTATGCATTCCTAAATATGTATCTGTGGTTTGCTTCTTGACTTGTGTAAACGTCATATTTAGTAGTGACGAGAGTCCAGCTTGGGCACATATTTGTATATGATTTGTTCATGTGATTTAAGAGTATTATGAAGCATATTATCTTGAATATTCACTAGCATGCATAAATCTGTATGAAAATGAATCTGAGATAGCCAACATATTACCTTTCACAATTGTTTACATTTTTCTCAGGAATATATTTTCATGTTCCGTCTACTAATCTTTTTTTTTCTTTCATGTACATTAAATGCATCGGGATCAACGAAGAGTCTCGTTATGAGACTCATCATGGCTATTGTCAAAATGAAGGTCCGCATCTACGTTCATTGCATTCTCCTGCACTCGAGATTTCTAAACAAACAGGGAGGGATGACATCTTCATCCGCCCTAGTCGCTGCTTTAATTCTTTAATCCCGCCCTTTTTATTTTATTTTTCCTGTTGTAATTTAATTACTCAACTTCGCGCGATCACGTGAATATTTAGAATAATTTAGCTTTGAATCGATATTAATAGGGTAGTTTAAAATTGGAAATCCTCCGCTAGTTTATTTATTTTAGGCTCGGGTAGTTTAAAATTGGAAACTCACCGCTAGTTTATTTATTTTAGGCTCGGGTAGTTTAAAATTGGAAACCCGCTGCTAGCTTATTTATTTTAGGCTCGTCATGCATGTTTAAAACTTTCAAAACAATTTGGTCAACCTTTATTCGCATTATTAATCATACAAATAAGGTTTTGTTTTTCATTCGATTTGCAATTTAAAATGACTTTCATATAAAGCACTTCTTTGCATTACAAACAATTTGCTTTTCTCCTTACCATCAATTGCCAAAATAGGTATTTTATGAATAATGCCATACAAATGCATGCCTTTATCCAAAAATCAGCTTTGCATGTATTTTATAAACAATGTTATACAAATGAATGCTTTTATCCAAAAAATCAATTTTACATGTATTCTTATAAACAAGGTCATGCATACTTTTTTAGGATTTTATGTTGTAGAATAATTAGGTAGCGACTCCTTAAACTTTAATTAATTTAGGAATCACCAATATGTCACGACCATGTTGGATCCCCCTTTCTTCGCGGTGGAGGGGGGTTAAAAACGGGTGCGACACTACGTAATACCGTGTCTACTCTTCATGACCCGAACTGGAAAATGGTCATGGATGACGAATATAATGCTCTTCTTGAAAATAAGACATGGGAGTTAGATGCCCCATCCATCTTATGTCAATATTATTCGTTCTATGTGGATTTTTACTCATAAAAAAAATATGATGGTTCTTTTGAGAGACATAAGGCTCTTCTTGTAGGTGATGGTAAAACATAACACGTTGGCGTGGATTGTGGAGAGACATTTAGTCTGGTGGTCAAACCGGCAACCATCCACATTGGTCTTAGTCTGGCTCTCTCGAAAGCATGGCTCATTAATCACTTGGATGAGAAAAATGCTTTTTTACACAGTGATCTTAAAGAGATAGTATACATGCATCAACCCTTGGGTTTTAAGGACCCCAATTGTCCTCACCATGTCTGTTTGTTGAAGATTTCTAAACAAACAGGGAGGGATGACATCGTCATCCGCCCTAGTCGCTGCTTTAATTCTTTAATCCCGCCCTTTTTATTTTATTTTTCCTGTTGTAATTTAATTACTCAACTTCGCGCGATCACGTGAATATTTAGAATAATTTAGCTTTGAATCGATATTAATAGGGTAGTTTAAAATTGGAAATCCGCCGCTAGTTTATTTATTTTAGGCTCGGGTAGTTTAAAATTGGAAATCCACCGCTAGTTTATTTATTTTAGGCTCGGGTATTTTAAAATTGGAAACCCGCTGCTAGCTTATTTATTTTAGGCTCGTCATGCATGTTTAAAACTTTCAAAACAATTTGGTCAACCTTTATTCGCATTATTAATTATACAAATAAGGTTTTGTTTTTCATTCGATTTGCGATTTAAAATAACTTCCATATAAAGCACTTCTTTGCATTACAAACAGTTTGCTTTTCTCCTTACCATCAATTGCCAAAATAGGTATTTTATGAATAATGCCATACAAATGCATGCCTTTATCCAAAAATCAGCTTTGCATGTATTTTATAAACAATGTTATACAAATGCATGCTTTTATCCAAAAAATCAATTTTACATGTATTCTTATAAACAAGGTCATGCATACTTTTTTAGGATTTTATGTTGTAGAATAATTAGGTAGCGACTCCTTAAACTTTAATTAATTTAGGAATCACCAATATGTCACGACCATGTTGGATCCCCCTTTCTTCGCGGTGGAGGGGGGTTAAAAACGGGTGCGACACTACGTAATCCCGTGTCTACTCTTCATGACCCGAACTGGAAAATGGTCATGGATGACGAATATAATGCTCTTCTTGAAAATAAGACGTGGGAGTTAGATGCCCCATCCATCTGATGTCAATATTATTCGTTCTATGTGGATTTTTACTCATAAAAAAATATGATGGTTCTTTTGAGAGACATAAGGCTCTTCTTGTAGGTGATGGTAAAACATAACACGTTGGCGTGGATTGTGGAGAGACATTTAGTCTGGTGGTCAAACCGGCAACCATCCACATTGGTCTTAGTCTGGCTCTCTCGAAAGCATGGCTCATTAATCACTTGGATGAGAAAAATGTTTTTTTACACAGTGATCTTAAAGAGATAGTATACATGCATCAACCCTTGGGTTTTAAGGACCCCAATTGTCCTCACCATGTCTGTTTGTTGAAGATTTCTAAACAAACAGGGAGGGATGACATCGTCATCCGCCCTAGTCGCTGCTTTAATTCTTTAATCCCGCCCTTTTTATTTTATTTTTCCTGTTGTAATTTAATTACTCAACTTCGCGCGATCACGTGAATATTTAGAATAATCTAGCTTTGAATCGATATTAATAGGGTAGTTTAAAATTGGAAATCCGCCGCTAGTTTATTTATTTTAGGCTCGGGTAGTTTAAAATTGGAAATCCACCGCTAGTTTATTTATTTTAGGCTCGGGTATTTTAAAATTGGAAACCCGCTGCTAGCTTATTTATTTTAGGCTCGTCATGCATGTTTAAAACTTTCAAAACAATTTGGTCAACCTTTATTCGCATTATTAATTATACAAATAAGGTTTTGTTTTTCATTCGATTTGCGATTTAAAATAACTTCCATATAAAGCACTTCTTTGCATTACAAACAATTTGCTTTTCTCCTTACCATCAATTGCCAAAATAGGTATTTTATGGACAATGCCATACAAATGCATGCCTTTATCCAAAAATCAGCTTTGCATGTATTTTATAAACAATGTTATACAAATGCATGCTTTTATCCAAAAAATCAATTTTACATGTATTCTTATAAACAAAGTCATGCATACTTTTTTAGGATTTTATGTCGTAGAATAATTAGGTGGCGACTCCTTAAACTTTAATTAATTTAGGAATCACCAATATGTCACGACCATGTTGGATCCCCCTTTCTTCGCGGTGGAGGGGGGTTAAAAACGGGTGCGACACTACGTAATCCCGTGTCTACTCTTCATGACCCGAACTGGAAAATGGTCATGGATGACGAATATAATGCTCTTCTTGAAAATAAGACGTGGGAGTTAGATGCCCCATCCATCTGATGTCAATATTATTCGTTCTATGTGGATTTTTACTCATAAAAAAAAATCTGATGGTTCTTTTGAGAGACATAAGGCTCTTCTTGTAGGTGATGGTAAAACATAACAGGTTGGCGTGGATTGTGGAGAGACATTTAGTCTGGTGGTCAAACCGGCAACCATCCACACTGGTCTTAGTCTGGCTCTCTCGAAAACATGGCTCATTAATCACTTGGATATGAAAAATGCTTTCTTACACGGTGATCTTAAAGAGATAGTATACATGCATCAGCCCTTGGGTTTTAAGGACCCCAATTGTCCTCACCATGTCTGTTTGCTGAAAAAGTCCTTGTATGGTCTTAAGCAGGCCCCACGGTCTTGGTATAAGAGGTTTGCAGATTATGTGTCTACTATTGAGTTTTCTCATAGCAGGTCTGATCATTCTATGTTCATCTATCGTCATGGTACTTCTCTAGCATACATTATGTTATATGTGGATGATATCATTTTGACTGCCTCCTCTGATAATTTGCGCAAGTCTATCATGTCCCTTCTGAGTTCAGAAATTGCTATGAAAGACTTGATGCCCTTGAGTTATTCTTTGGGTATAACTGTTACTGGTCATGCATGTGGTCTATTTTTATCATAGAAGAAGTATGCAGCTGAGATTATTGAGAGAGCTGACATGTCGTCTTGTAAGTCTTCTTCTACTCTGGTTGATACCAAACCGAAGCTGAGTGCTACTTCTAATACACCGTATGTGGGTCCAACCCACTATCATAGTCTTGCAGGGGCTCTTCAGTAACTTACTTTCACGAGACCAGATATTACTTATGCAGTTCAACATGTGTGTTTATTTATGCATGAACCGCGGATTGAGCACATGCATGCGCTCAAACGCATTATACAATACATATAGGGCACGATTGATTATGGATTGCATTTATATCTATCCTCCGTCTCTACTCTTGTGTTTTATACATATGTTGATTGGGGTGGATGTCCAGATACCAGACGTTCGACCTCTGGTTATTGTATGTTTCTTGGTGATAACTTGGTCTCTTGGTCGGCAAAATGCAAAGCTACTTTATCGCGATCCAGTGCGGAGGCCAAGTATCGAGGGGTAGCCAATATGGTATCTGAGTCATGTTGGCTATATAATCTTCTGTTAGAGCTTCACTTTCCTATTCAGAAAGCTACCTTGGTCTACTGTGATAATGTTAGTGCAGTCTATCTCTTTGGGAATCCAGTTCAACATCAACGCACTAAACATATCGAGATGTATATTCACTTTGTTCGCGAAAAGGTATCTCGTGTTCAAGTATGTGTCTTACATGTCCCTTCAAGGCATCAAATTGCCGACATCTTTACTAAGGGTATTTCCTTGGTTCTGTTTGAAGATTTTAGGGAAAATATCAGCGTACGACTGCGGGAGTGTGATAGAGGGTATACACGGTCAAACCGCGTATACCATGGATCGAAAATTAATGGTATGAATTACCATATTTGTAGAATTCTTGTACAAATATAATTATGATATTAATATTATATTAGGACTAGGTATTAGTCATGTATTAGGAAAATGTAGATTTATTTTTCATATTTAGATATTGTATATCATGTATATATAACTTTTCATTAATGAAAATAATCAAGAGATTATTTCTTTCACTTATCTTTCATACAAACATTTCTCACTTAACCATGGTTAAAAGAATGTAAAAATTTACCAACACCTCGTGTTTACCGCATCAAATCAAATAATTTAACATTATTAATTGAAAAAAATGAAATACATATTATTTAACCATGGTTAAGTAATAAACATGTGCTTGTCTTTTATTCATTAGTTTGGTGCAAATATCAAGTGCGGGTAACTTTTTTTACCGTTAAGAAATATGTACATAATTACTTTTTTTCTATTAAAGTTAAATTGCTTGATTTGCTATAAATAATGATGCGATTTTTTTAAATTGTGGAGCAGCTGTATTCAACAATTACATTCTATTAAACCTAGATTGAGAGTTAACTCATTTGGTGAGTTTACTATCTTTCACAATTGAGATTGATGGTTCAACTCAAATAGCAACGTATCATTCTTTTCCCTTTGTCCCCTCTCCCTTCCCAATGTAATAAACAAAAATTAAAAAGTCTGTTAAAATAAAGCAGAAAAGTAATTTATGATTAAGACTTGGAGAGTAGAGATATGCCGTTAAATTTATAAAAGTATTGCCGCCCTTAAATTAGTAAAAAAAAATTGCCCCCTTCAAATCCTCTAATTTAATTGTAACTTGTAATATAGATTTTCTTAAAAACACTTGAAAACAACATCTATCACAAATTCCCAATAATCAATAAGTACCATTTCTAACTTTGAAAATCCCTAGTGTGAATTCCCACCACATATTAATTAATCATTTTAAGGGAATGATAATAGCAGAAAGATTAGATCAAACTTCATTACTAAAAAGATTATAAATAATCTTCATTTTCTATTATTAGCCTTTGACAACTCTCATGTTAACCCCACACCCTTAAATACAGGTCGTTTTAAAGTCACTATAAGTAAGAGGGTATGTTTCATCACCTTTTAAAGTTATTAAATGAGTTTACATCTATAAATACAAAGGGTACCAAAAAATTAAATTCAACTGGAAAATTCCGTGACTCATTTGACAAATGAAATTTTTATGGTTTGTGAAATTTTCGCTGATTGTTCTTTTTTGGAATAGTTATTTAGTACTTCTTTCATTTCATTTTTATTTAACCCTTACATTAAAAACAAATTTTGCTTTTTACTTGTCTATTTAGCATAATTCATATTTTTTTTAGTAAAACAGAATAATTTCTTAAAGGGAGTATCAAATCAACATGTGTCATGTAAAATAGAACGGAGTGAATAAATGACTTTTTATAGATTTGATTAAACTGAAAATCTAATGAGAAAATGTTAGATCTCGATCAATTTTTTTTAAGCTATTACAATAGTTAGACGACAATCTTTGTCTATAAAGTTGAGCAATATATAAGCAAACATTAGACTCATGCAATTGGTGGAGTCATGCTTTTCGTCAACGGTGTTCATACTTTTAGGCCAGGGGAGGGTTGAGAAAAAAAAGGAGGAAAAAATAAGCAAATTGCAAGAGTTGAGGCTCAAACCGTCACCTCATAAGGAAAATTTGGACACCCTTAGCCTCTGAACTATTTCTCTTCTTTCTAAAGGATGTTCAACAGTTAATATATATTAAAAATATTTATATTTAACCTATATACCTAAAAATGTTTTCCCATAAAATGTGTTCATCTAACCACCCTTGGATGGAGGTAGCTCCGCTCCTCAAGTCTAATATTATCAGAATGGGTAATTTTATAAAATGCCCAACTTGTAAAATAGTGAAAAAAATAAATGATGACCTCGAGAAGGAAAATTTGCGTAATTAAAAATAGTGAAAAAAAATTAAATGATGACCTCAAAAAAGGAAAATCAGCATTTAAGTTCTGCCTTTGACTACGTGTTAGTTCTCAAAACTCTGTTACTTTTTCATATATAAATAAAACTTCTCCACCATATACTAAATCCTCTCTATATCTCTCTGTGTTACTCTGTTTCTTTGTTTTTGCCTCTAAAAAAATTCATAAAATCGCCATGAAAACAGCTCATTTTTCTTCATCTTCAAGTTCAAGAATGGTTTGTAAGTATATATTTCTTGCCTATTTGATCCTTTTTTCATTCTCTACATTCGCTTCATCACAAACCCAAAAATTCCCAATTCAAGATCATCATCATTCTTCTGTTATTTGCTATCAACTCCAACGAATTCGCCATTGTACACCATTTACGCCACCACCATCACCGCCATCATCGTCGTCGTCTTCATCGCTAGATGAAATTGACACAAGATACGGTGTTGAAAAAAGATTAGTCCCATCTGGTCCAAATCCTCTACACAACTGAAGAAAAAAAAAACAGAGCATCACCATTTACAATTCTTGGTCCATTTTCTTCCTCTTTTCTTGAATTATTTAGTTACCCTATTGAATTCCACAGTAGAAAAGTTGAAAAAGAAACCGATTCGATTATGTCATTATAGTTTTTTTTCTTCATTTTGTCAGTATTATAGTCTTACTGTTATTTGCGGGGTTCGGAAAGTGTGGGAACACCAAACAAGTCTGGAAATAGTTATGATGAAGAAAATCATCAACGTATTTTTCTGTGAAAGTTTGAGTTATTCCAGAGAAGTCCATGAGTTACATTAAATTTTGAGGTAGCTGTTTGAAAGGTGTATTTGTATTTAGTGGTGTCAAATGTAATGGGATTAGTTAGTAGTAGCTACTAGCTACATTAAATAGAGTCATGTAAATATAGTTTCTTCTTGACCAGTATTATTCAACTTGAATTTAATCTTACTTCAAAGTTTTCATATTATGTATTTTCAAGTGATTGAACGGTATTGGTTATTTCACTTATTATGCTTATGGTACGTGGCATAAAGAAAAAAGAGAAGTACAAATTGTAGAGAAATTAATCAATGTGTCAGTGAGAAGTCATGCACTGCATGAGATTCTTAGGTATTGGCATTTATGGATTGGTTTTCAGATGGTTCCTGTTTTTTTTTTTCCTTTTTTAATATTGGATCATTGTTCTTCGTTTGATTGAGAGAGACAGAATTTTACGGACATAATTTTAAAATTTAAATTTTATAAGTTTTGAATTTTGAAATAAGGAAAAATGGTCAAATTTACCCTCTAACTATGTTTTATGGAACACATTTAACCTCCGTTAAACTTTGGATCAAATATATACCATCACTGTTTGCAAACTTATTAAATTTGCCCTCATTTGGACGAAAAATTGACGTACGCCACGTTGGATCCACGTGGAGGACAATCAAACACATGACATGTGGGACCCACACCAAACAACCGCCGCTCCACCGCCATCGTCCACGAGCCGCCACCCTTCACCCCACTACCCAAACCACTGTTACCATACCACATCGCCACCCCACTGCTTCAACGACCAAACGACCCCTGTACCATCACTGCCACCAACAAACACTCCTCCAACAACCACAACCGCACCACCACTCCGACCTCTGACAACCAACGTCGACCACCTCTATTGCATACACCACTACCACTATACCAGCACAACCACACCAAAAACCAAACAACAACACAACGACCAACAAACACTTTGGTGAACCCCATCAAACTCGGGGCCACCATGTCACCATCGTCTCCGACGAATCACAACAACGACAACATCACAACTCCCCACATCTTCGCAACCACCGGCAAACACCAGATCTGCCACGAACCAACAACCGAATAGCCCATTCGACGTCAAACTGGCCAACCACCACCACCACAACGACTGTGACGCTGGACCACCAGCTCCGTCACACCCACCAACGACAAACAGCCAAACCACCATCCCGTCGCTTGTCTCCATCTTCCCCGTCACTACTCCGACGAGCTTCACACCACTACCGCACCGCTGCTAGCTACTCTTCTCATTCCCTTTCTTTTCTTCAGCCACATATTTCTTCTGCCACCGCCGCCACGCCACCTTCTTTGTTGGAAAAATGGAGGATTCTAAGCTATAAGAAGTTACTAAGAAACTGGAATCAAAATTAAAAATTTAATTCGAACCCAGAAGCTAAGGCCAAAATCAAGAGCAAGAAAGAAATAACATGAGATATGTAAGAAAGTTAAACAAATGAGAAGAGAAGCTTGTAATTTCTCCTTGTTTGGATATATAAATCCATAGCTCGCGCAGAATGTTGTTTTTAGGTTGTGTTCCAAGGTGGTGACGGCGGCGGTGATGTAGCGGCTGAGGGAGAGGGCGGCGGGGGGACTGGTTAGGTAGGGTTATGTTTAATATCTGCCCACGTGGATCCAACGTGGCGTCCACATGGATCCAACGTGGCGTACACGTCAACTTTCCGTCCAAATGAGGGCAAATTTAATAAGTTTATAAACGGTGAGGGTATATTTGATCCCAAAGTTTAATGGTGGGCAAATGCGTTCCATAAAACATGGTTGGAGGGCAAATTTGACCCTTTTCCCTTAAAATAATGAATAAGTAGTACTTTATATACCCGCAAGGGTAGCCAAGTTGGTGTAGCAGTAGAGCGCGGGACCGCAAGGTCACGAGTTCGATCCCCTGCATAAACCTTCTTGGTTGAGCCTGTCACACATGGCTTGCCAAGTGTGGTTAATCGGCGACGTGGTTTGCGAGGCTATTGCGTCGGTCCGGGTTTACCTGTGTGCGCACCAAGAGAGTTAATTGCGGGTTCCTTCGTCAACAAAAAAAAAAGTAGTACTTTATATAGTGATTTTTTTATATGCATATGAAGTTTAGGTTAAAATTATTGAGTTTACTGAATTTGTATATTCAAATCTATATCTATCACAGTACTTCTAGTTGTTCTCTAATCGTAATTTGAAGAGGTCCATTGATTTTTAGAGTTTTGTATGGAAGGCAACAAGAAAAAGTATCGTCAAACAAGTAATCTATAATTCTGGTTTTGTTTAACGAATATAAACTGCTTACTTAATGGCAGAGACCGGGGGGATTGAGGATGAAGTTTATGTGTTCCCACCAAAGGGGATGATTCGAACCCTTGACCAAACACAGTAGAGCTTAAAGGGTTCCTTATCTACCACTAAACAAACAACAAACTTTGTTAATGGATTCCCAAGTTGTGGTTGACTGAAGTTTTCAATTCAAATACCGAGTCCACAAAAATGTATGGGGTTCTCGGAAACTCCCGTAAAATGATCTAAATCCGCCACTGAATTCAATGGACAATTGTGTAATTGACCCACGGCAATAATTTGAGTTATTTTTAAGGAAAAAACAAATTTTATATGGTCCCTGTTTTAAGAGTAAAAATAAAATTTGTCTTTATCCGATATTACACTAAATTTATAGATGCAATTCATATGTCTTCCGAATGTATTTGTCACTTGATCCCAGTTAATTATTATTTTTTCAATTTATAAATAGCTATTACGATTAATTTGATATATATACCAAAAACAAGTAAGTATAATACAATTAGAGTGAAAGAGGTGGTGAGCTCTTGGTTGATGTATATCATTTCATTAAAATCCCGTTATTGTGACGTGGGACTACAAGCACATTAACATTTATTCAACCAATGAGGTATTTAATAATATATCTGAAGATTATTATCCATAAGTAAATTAATGAGAAAAATAACATGAATTCTTCCCCCCCCCCTCTCTTTCGTTAGAATAATCATGAATTCTTCTCCCTTTCTCCCGATTTTTCTTTGTTAAGAGTCTCATATCGGATATGGAATGAGAACATGAACTCCTTATATGGAGTTGAACAATCCTTACCCTAGAAACTAGCTTTTGGAATTGAGTTAAACCAAATGTCATATCTTTACATGGTATTAGAATCAGACTCATTCAAATTCATTGTCCACCGATGTTGGGCCCTAAATTATATTATACACGCTCCAGTTAATAATGAGAACATAAACTCCTTATATGGACTTGAACAATCATCACCATAACACTGGTCAATGCCTTTTATTTTATAAAACATTGGCTTAAAAAAAAATGTCAGCAATATTTATAGAAAGTATCATATGAATTAATTGATAATTTTGTAGATAAAATAGTGAGTAATAACTTTTCTACTACAAAATAAAGAAAAATAATTTTATGAAATAATCAACCATTCAAAGAGTACTAGTATTTTCCACTTTAAACAAGGTTAGGACTCAAGTAAAGGACGGCCACAAAGTTAATCTTTCTGGACCATCACCTATTTTATATACTCCTAAGTCTCATGACCCAAGGAAACCCTTTCAAATAATTAAAAAAAAATCGAAAAAACTCCTCCTCCTCTTCTTCATTTTGTTTTTACCATTTTCACGAGGGTCCAAAACTAACTAAATCAAAGTAAGGGGGAGAAATAATTTTCCAGTCTTTTACAAACTTGTTTTTTGTTTAATATCTTTTATAAGAAATTTTTATTTTTACATAGAAAAGAACTAAAAAGATCATTTTATTCAATTCAATTTGTAAATCATATGAAATTATTTTCTGAAGAAATTTTGAGAAAATGAGATCACTTACCCTCTTACAATTTGTATAGAAGAAAATTATATTTTCAAATCTCTAATGTATTTTTTTCAAAAATCTTAGATATAAAAAATGAAAATCTCTGATAAAAAAATCATAAAACTAAAAAAAGTTTGTAAAGCGCTAAAAAATCATTCCTCACGAAATTTCTCTCATTACTCCTTTCTTGTTTCATTCATACTTTAATCAATAAATTTTTCCCATTTTACAAAGTGAAAGAAACCTTCAACAATTACTTTATTGTACCTCTTATATTTAATTTATTATTTCAAAATATTCGAGTAAAAGAACAATTATAAAAATATAAACAAGCAAAAAAAAAAAGAGTAAAAAAGCAAAAAACCAACTGAATGATTTAATTTTCATCTCTTTCAATCCCACTGACACTTAGCGATCTCTCTTCCTCTTCACTTCTCTCTTGTGTGGATGATTCTCGAAGCTTCGATTTTAATCTCTCTGAATGTGTGATTACCATATCTGAAAAAATGGCGCGCCATTATCGTCTACCTTCAGTTTTTCTCTTGATCTTCGTCTTCTCCTTGATACAAAACGTCGTCGTTCACTGTAAAACTCTCAAACGTGACGGTATTTTACTTTTTTCTCCCTCATCTCGCCTCATTTAATTTTGCTTTTTTTACTTTTTCACTGTAATGTTGATTCGATATAATGATATCTAATGCAGCTTATACGTGTTAGTTTATCAAGTTTTGAGCTTTAGCATTTAGCTCAAGGTTGATCAGTTTGGGAATAATTTCTCAAACTCTTTTCATATCTAGTGAATTACCAATTATGCTGATTTATAATATTTTTATATAATTTTCAAATATTTGAATTTTATTATAAAATATTTGAAAGTTTCTTTTTTGAAATTAAGTCAAAGTAACAACTATTTGACTCCCAAAACGGGTCAATCCTCTCGTATAAATTGGGATTAAGGGAGTAGCTATTGTTTGTAATGTAGAATTATGGTCCGATAAAATAGTGCTATTTTGCTAGTAGTAATGCCATATTTATATTGTACTTCTTTCCTATTTATGATTGTTGGAAATTTGCCTTTGATGGGGAGGTGTGTCCACCCATATTTAATGAATTAAACACTAGGGTCCCGCATGTTGGAGGCTTTGTCTCTTCACACGTGCATAATCTACTAAGTGAGTAGATGACCGTAGGGCCAAGAATCGTCAAATTTCGTTGAGAAATGAAAGAGATATTGGTCCACGAAGTAAGATATTTGAGGCATGGAAATATGGTGTGGGACAAATCTACCATATCAGTGGGAAAATGAAGAATTGCTCTCTTTATAAGTCTCTAAATTGGCTAAGGGTTTGGGACCCCAAGGGGTATCCCATGTGTTTAAAGGAGGGATGACCTAGATGTGCTTGGGTTCAAGGCTAAGCCCACACGCGCGCCGCCGCCGCCCGTCCCATCCGGTCTCGGGTCGTGGGGCTTGGGCTTCTTCTGATATTATCTCTTTGGACCCCAAATTATTTAATATTTACAGTTTGGTCCCTGGAGTTTCTGGAATGTTGAATTTGAGAACAACAGAAGGCATTTGGGGGCGTTATTGTGCATTAACCAGCCATTACTTGGCTGATTAACTCCCTCCATTAACAGCCATTACTTGACTGAATTACACCCTCCTTCAATGGCCATATACTTGGCTGTTTAATTCCCTCATTCAATGGCCATTAACAGCCATGTCTTGGCAGTTGAGAGGTCTCCCCTTATGCTATATATATTGATGCCTTTTGGCTCAATCGTGTGACACAATATACATACAGAAAAATGAGACAGAAATATATACACAGAGACAAACAGAAGAGTAAAACACAGTCCAAAACATGAGCAGTAACGTTGGGACGAAAAACAGAAACTCTTCCTTCCTTTTCTATTTCTTCAATAAGTCGATTCATATTTGTTTTCTTCGTCAGAATCAACCTATTTGCTTTGTAGTGTTGATTAAAGTGTTGTTTTATCTTGGGAGACTATTTCCCGTTTAACGTAAAAGCATATATACGGGGCAATCTTGTCTTAAAGACAGAGTGCGATCACTCGACTCAACACACAGTTGTAACAATCCAGATTTAGTGTTTATTGATTTCAGGTTATCAAGATTCAAGACTCAACAAGCTTGTGACAGTTCTGAACATTGGCCTACTTGTTTATCCTTTCGAACACTTGTAATATTTATTTACTTCCCGTACTGCTTTACATATCCCAACAATGATTTCAAATTATCAAAAATATATGAAAGTATGACTTGACACGGTGTTTAATATGTTAGCTTTACGACTTTTGTTTCATACTACTGATAGTAGTGAAAAATTAAAGGAATGGTTGGGAAGTTAATTTGATGAAGAAAACATTCCATCAAAGCTTAAAATTTGAATAGTTTAATGAATTTGAAATCTTAATAAGATAACATCTCGGTAATGTCGTATAAATTGGGACAACTTTGTGACGAGGAAGTGAAATTACTTAATGTTTTTGTTCAAGCATGGTTTTTTTTAAGTGTGACTAATGCCTTTCACTGCATTCATGAAAAAAGAAGTTCGTTATTGTGAATCTAATAGTATGGAATTTGATTACTGCAGTGAAATCATTGAATGAAATTAAGGCTTCTCTTGGATGGAGAGTGGTGTATGCGTGGGTTGGTGATGATCCTTGTGGAGATGGTGGTTTACCCCCATGGTCCGGTGTTACATGTACCACACAGGGTGATTATAGAGTAGTTACTGAACTGTAAGTGTTGGCCTTAAAATTCTAAACTCTGGCTTTTGAATATACTATCTTCCAATCGTTCTCTATTCTACGTTTGAACTATCTGTACTAATAATATCACTTTTTTCACACATTTTATAAACTTGCAGGGAAGTTTATGCTCTTTTCCTTATATATTTGTTAATTCTTTTTAAGTACTGTTTTAGAGTGCGTTTTAGGGAGTCTTGTGTTGGTCTTTATGCCTTTTTGTATCGTGTTACGCTTGTTTTTGTTTTCAGGATAAAGCGATCCAGAATAGAAGTGAGGCGGATTTAGAGAGAATAAGTGGATATTGAGGATAAATATGCCAGTTTAGTCAAAGAAACGGTTCAGAGAAGTCCTGGGAAGCTTGTGAGGCAGTTGAACATGTCCCGGATGAAAAATTGACAAAAGAGCCGCGGCGCTTGCAACAGAGCTGCGACATTGAGGTTCCAGAGAGACCACATTTCTGCAAGCGGAAGGGTCGCGACGCTCTCTGGACTTCGCCGCAGCGCTTGTGTCCGTACAGATTACGAGACTCATTTTTTCACAAGAGCAAAAAGGTCTTTTCAAGGGAAAATAGGGTTGGCTTTAAAGAAAAAAGATGGGAGAAAAAGGTTGGACAAGCTTGGAGAGAAAGAGGTTTTGGAGCTTTGGAGGAGCCATTGGAGACCATTTCCTCAAGTTCTTTTTCTTTGTCTTGAAGTATCTTTATGTTAATTTTCCGTTTATGTGTTAATTTTAGAATGACTATGAACTAATTCTTCTATTAGGGTTTTCAATTAAGTCACTTGAACCTCTATCATGAACTAATGCAAAGTTATCTTGTCTTCTTCATATATTAAGGTCTTTTCAATGTATGGTTATTGAATGAGAATTGATTGGCCATTGGTTTTCAGTTATCTAAATGAGTTTAAATCAAAATCTGAAAAGTGAGATTTAAATATGCTATAGGTGAATTGACATAAGCTTAATCTTGAACGAGAGTATCACGATTGCTTGTGTAGCTTTTAGGTTGTTGATCTTAATGCTTCCTAAATGATGGAATTTATCATAGAAATATAGAAAATTTTCATTTAGGTTGAGTTTTATATGTCGTAACTGAATATAGAACATTTTTGTTAACTGCTATCTTAATAAGAAGAAGAACTGTTAATCTTGCATTAGTAAATGATAGAGTGGATAATTGCTGAGATTGGAATCCCTAATTGCTTTCATTCTCGAATTTAACTCGTGTGTTTTTGTTGTTAGTTTATTTTAGCATTTTACCTTCGTTTATGCTTTCTTTATTTTAATCTTTACAAATCAAGATTCGTTAGCCAAATAGAAACTATAGATTACTTATTTGGTAATTGATATTTCAGTCTTTGTGGGACGATACTAGGTTTTATCAAAATTTATTACAAATTGCGATACGTATACTTGCGTAGCTATAAAATCCATAACAATTTTTTGACGCCGTTGCCGGGGACAGAAAAATTATCAATATCAAAGTAGTTAATTTTATTTCTAATTTGGTTGTTCCAATAACAAGTTTCTAACTTGTTTTGCGTGCATCTTTTGACCATTTTTCAGGTAGTTTTGTTATATACGAAAAGAGGAGCATACAACATTATTCCTATTAATCCTGAGAATGAGAAAACATGCAAGCAGAATCGAAGAAACAAGAGAGTTGGTAGTTCAACTGTAATTATGACAAATCATCAAAACAATGATGGGTTGAATAGAGGGGTGCCAGAAATGGTGCAGGAACAAGCTCAGAATCCGTTGTGAGAAGCTTACGGGATTATATATTTTCAACTGTAACAGGAGTGCAGACCTGTATAAAACCACCAGATGTGGAGGCAAACAACTTCAAGATTAAGTCGGCAATCCTGCAAATGGTCCAACGCATAGTTCAGTTTGGTGGGTTACCCTCTGAAGATCCCCATATGCACTTGGCCAATTTCTCAAAACTATGTGCAATATTCAAATACAATGGTGTGACTAATGACGCCATTAGATTGATGCTCTTCCCATTTTCACTAAGGGACCGAACCAAAAGTTGGTTGAACTCTCTTCAGGCAAACTCTATTACTACTTGGCAAGATTTGGCTCAGAAATTTCTTGCCAAGTTCTTTTCTCCATCAAAAGCCGCTAAGCTAAGGGGAGAACTGAACAATTTTTATCAACTTGATGGGGAATCTTTGTATGATGCTTGGGAGAGGTTTAAAGAGTTGCAAAAGAGATGTCCCTACCATGGAATTGAACAGTTGATGTTGGTCCACAATTTCTATAATGGGTTGTGTGGTACTACTCGTACCATAATTGATACTGCGGCTGGAGGGGCATTTATGAGTAACAGTGCCAATGAGGCATATGAATTATTAGTATATGACCACAAACAACCATCAATGGTCTGATGATATATCAACGAGCAGTAGAAAAGTGACAGGGGTTCACGAACTAGATGCCATCACTGCTTTAACTGCTCAAGTTGCTTCTTTGACAAAGTAATTGCAGTAGAATATTGTGTCCGCCAATGCTGTTCAGATGCAAGTGGATTGTGAAATTTGCGGGGGTCCACATACTTTTGATCGGTGCACAACAATATTCCGATGGACCAAGCTCAGGTTCAAGCAGTTGAGAATTTTCAGAGGCCCTACAACAATCCATTCTCCAACACTTATAATCCTAGGTGGAGGAATCACCCTAACTTCTCTTGGAGAAACAACCAAGGCCAACAGTCACAGTTTCAAGGGCAATATCAACAGAACAGTCCACAACAACCAATGAATCAAGCTTCATCTTCTCAATAGTCTAGGCCACAAGTCCCACAAGAGAATCCTAATGAATTGCAACCAGCTTTGTTGACTCTCACTAATACATAAACTCAGTTCATGATAAATACAAGATCATCTATTCAGAATTTAGAGACACAAGTTGGGTAGGTAGCAAGCATGTTGAATAATAGACCTCAAGAGAATCTGCCTAGCAATACTGTTGTGAACCCTAAAGAGCAGTGTTAGGCCATCAACTTGAGAAGTGGTAAACAAGTTGAGCAATCTGCAACTCAACCACCCGTTGAAAAGAATGACGACTTGGGATAGATACCTGGTTTAGAGAAGAGGGGGTTACTGAAGACCACCCTATTACAGAAAAGGCACCACTAGCGGTCATTGTTGATCCTCAAATCAGAATTCCATACCCTCAAATACTTCGGAAAATTCTCTTGATAAACAATTTTCTAAGTTTTTAGAGGTGTTTAAGAAGTTGCACATCAACATTCCCTTTGCTGAGACCCTAGAGCAAATGCACAATTACGTGAAATTTATGAAGAAAATTCTCTCTAAAAAGAGAAAGATGGGAGATTATGAAACTGTGGCTTTAACTGAAGAGTGCAGTGCCATTTTGCAAAAGAAGTTTCCCCAGAAGTTGAGAGATCCATGGAGCTTCACTATTCCATACACTATCGGAAATTTTGAATGCAAGTATGACTTATATGATTTGGGGGCAAGTATAAATTTGATGCCTTTCTCGGTGTTTCATAGACTTGGTATGAGTGTAGCTAGGCCTACCACAATGACTTTACAGTGGGCAGACCGTTCGATGAAGCATCCAAGGGGTATTATTGAATATATGTTAGTTAAAGTGGACAAATTCATTTTTCCTGTTGACTTTATTGTTCTTGACATGGAGGAGGATGCTGATGTGCCCATAATTCTTGGGAGACCATTTTTAACCATGGGGCAAACACTTATTGATGTTTAGAAGGGTGAGTTGAGACTCCGAGTTTAGGGCGAAGAGGCGATTTTCAATGTGTTCAAGTCGATATCATATCCTAGAGCAAGTGACAATTGTTTCTCCATTGATGTGATTGAGAAGGTTGTTTCTGAAAAGAGCATGAGTACTGATGCTCTTGAGGTGGTGCTAACACAATGTGAGGAAGATGACAGTGATGATGCTGAGCTTATGGAGTATGTCAGGTGGGTAAATTCATATGAACCATTTTATAGAAAAAGATATGAGGAGTTGGGGAATGTTCCAGAAAGACCACTTGTAACATCCCGTACTTTCGGGTTACGGTTTAAATCGCTAAGCATTTATAAAATCGCTAGGCATGTGTAAATAGACCCGAGCTTTGAGAAAATTTATGTTATATTTATTTATGCTAATAAAGAGATTAATATATAAAAATGATTAAATTCTGAAATAATTTTGGACATAACAAGTGTGACGAGGGGGAGCGAAAATAAATTTGGTTTGTGCACAAAGAAGTTGTGGACTAGTGTCATATTACAAATATTGACATTGAGTATATGAAGGTCTTATGAGTTATTAAGATTTAAGTAAATTGGGATCACATAATTATTTATGTGTGTGATTGATAAATTATTCGGAGGCATGTCACTTAATTTAATTAAGTGACCGTTCATATTGAAGTAAGGTGGCATTAAATGGCCATGATGACCAAGCACATAAGTTGCCATTGATCGACACATGGCAAGGGAGAAATGTGTCAAAATGATTAGAATTTGATATTCATTCTCTGCTTATCTTTAATCCAAAACAGAAACATATATGGCTCCAGCTGAATTGAAAGAATTAAAGGAGCCAGTAAATGATTTGCTCGAGAAAGGTTTTATTAGGCCTAGGATATCCCCTTGGGGCACGCCGGTATTGTTCGTACGAAAGAAAGATGGCTCATTACGGATGTGTATCGATTATCGGCAGCTGAATAAAGTCACTAACAAGAACAAGTACCCTCTTCCCCGAATTGACGATTTGTTTGACCAGTTACAAGGTGCGAGATGTTTCTAAAAAATTGACCTAAGGTCGGGGTACCATCAGCTAAAGGTTAAGGAGAAGGATATTCCAAAGACGGCCTTCAGGACAAGGTATGGGCACTTCGAGTTCCTGGTAATGTCATTTGGACTTACAAATGCACCTGCAGCATTTATGGATCTAATGAACAGCATGTTCCGCCCATTCCTGGACGTATTTGTGATAGTTTTATAGATGATATTCTGGTTTACTCTCACTCAGAAATAGAGCATGTGGATCACTTGCGGATAATACTACAAACGTTCTGGGACCATAAGTTGTATGCAAAACTATCCAAATGTGAGTTTTGGCTGAAGTCAGTGGCCTTTCTTGGTCATATAGTGTCAGACGAAAGTATAAGAGTTGACACTCAGAAGATTGAAGCGGTGAAGAATTGGCCGAGGCCTACGACTCCAACAGAGCTTCGCAACTTTTTGGGCTTAGCGGCTATTATAGAAGGTTTGTAGAAGGATTCTCTACCATATCAGCACCACTAACGAAGTTAACACAAAAGGCTATAAAATTCTAGTGCTCTGATGCTTGTGAGCGGAGTTTTCAAGAGTTAAAGTATAGATTAACATCGGCACCAGTCCTTAATCTCCCAGAGGGTCCAGAAGGTTATGTTGTGTATTGTGCTACCTCGGGAGTAGGTTTAGGATGCGTGCTAATGCAGCATGGTAAAGTGATTGCCTATGCTTCAAGGCAATTAAGGAAACATGAGAAGAATTATCCGACACATGATCTAGAGTTGGCCGCGGTAGTCTATGCACTGAAAATTTGGCGGCACTATTTATATGGTGTTCATGTGGAAATTTTTATAGATCACAAGAGTCTGCAATACATATTCAAACAAAAAGAGTTAAATTTGAGAAAAAGAAGATGGCTTGAATTATTGAAATATTATGATGTGGACATCTTATATCACCCTGGAAAAGCCAACGTTGTAGCAGACGCGCTCTGCCGTAAGTCAATGGTCAGTTCGATGCCAAGTTAAGTCAAAAGGAAGGAATTGGTAAGAGAGCTTCATCAGTTAGCTAGTTTGGGAGTCTGACTAGTGGATTCGGAGGATGGCGGGTTTGTGGTCCAAGATGTGTCAAAATCATCCCTTTTATCAGAAATTAAGGAACATCAATGGAAAGACCCTAATTTGAAGAAGATAAGAGAGAGCATTCAACAGAAGAAGACCACGACCTTTGAGATTGACGAACATGGAACTCTCAGGCACTAGGGTCGTCTATGTGTTCCAAATGTAGCATGATTATGGGATAGGATTATGACGGAGATTCATTGTTCACGGTACTCTATTCATCCAGGATCAAATAAAATGTATCATGATCTCAAGAGTATTTATTAGTGGAACGACATGAAGAAGAGCGTGGCAGAGTTTGTAGCTCAGTGCCCCAATTGTCAGCAGGTAAAATTAGAACATCAAAAGCCTGGTGGCTTGATTCAGAACATCGAGATTCTGATATGGAAATGGGAAATGATTAATAAGGACTTCATTATGGGATTACCTCGTTCCTATCAGAAATTTGATTCTATTTGGGTAATTGTTGATAGACTGACCAAATCAGCTCATTTTTTGTCGGTGAAAACTATCTACACCGTCGAAGATTACGCGAAGTTATATATTAAGGAGATTGTTCGACTTCATGGTGTGCATATTTCTATTATATCTGACCGAGGTGCTCAGTTTACAGCTAACTTCTGGAAATCATTTCAGAAAGGATTAGGCACCCGAGTTAATTTGAGTACAACTTTCCATCCTCAGACAGACGGTCAAGTTGAGCGAACGATTCAAATGCTCGAGGACATGTTACGAGCTTGTGTGTTGGACTTTAAGGGAAGTTGGGATGATCACTTACCCCTTATTGAGTTCGCATATAATAACAGTTATCACACCAATATTAAAATGGCTCCATATGAGGCCTTATATGGACGGAGATATATATCTCCTATTGGATGGTTCGAGGTAGGCGAATCAGAGTTATTTGGACCTAATTTGGTACACCAAGCCATAGAAAAGGTAAAGCTTATCAAAAAACGGTTGTTAACAGCTCAGAGTCGTAGAAGTCATATGCAGATGTGTGAAGGCGAGACTTAGAGTTTCAGGTAGACGACTGGGTATTTTTGAAGATTTTGCCGATAAAGGGTGTAATGAGATTCGTGAAGAATGGAAAACTTAGTCCAAGGTATATTGGGCCATATCGCATAATTCGACGAATTGGCCAGGTAGCGTACGAATTGGACTTACCTTCAGAGTTGGAGTGTGTTCATCCAGTCTTCCATATTTCCATGTTGAGAGCATGTGTTGGAGATCCTTCTCAGATTGTACCAATTGAGGATGTTCAGATTACAGAGGATATGTCATATGAAGAAATTTCTGTTGCTATCCTAGATCGACAAGTCCGCAAACTGAGGACTAAGGAAGTAGCTTCGGTAAAAGTTCTGCGGTGAAATAGGAACGTGGAAGAGATGACATGGGAAGCGGAAGAGGAAATGACGCGCAAATATCCACACCTATTTCAGACTGATGTCGAAATTTCAAGAGAAACCTAAGGTAAATTCCAATTCCTGTTATGATGTTTAACAATTGTGTATTCGGGTTACGTAACGAGGATTATATATGTTACCGCAATATTCGAGGACGAATGTTTCTAAGGGGGGAAAGATGTAACATCCCGTACTCTCGGGTTACAGTTTAAATCGCTAAGCATTTATAAAATCGCTAAGCATTTGTAAATAGACCCGAGTGTTGGGAAATTTTATGTTATATTTATTTATGCTAATTAAGAGATTAGTATATAAAAGGATTAAATTCCAAAATAATTTTGGACATAACAAGTGTGACGACGGGGAGCGGAAATAAATTTGGTGCGTGCACAAAGAAGTTGTGGACTAGTGTCATATTACAAATATTGACATTGAGTTTATGAAGGTCTTATGAATTATTAAGATTTAAGTAAATTGGGATCACATAATTATTTATGTGTGTGATTGATAAATTATTCAGAGGCAGGTCACTTAATTTAATTAAGTGACCGTGCATATTGAAGTAAGGTGGCATTAAATGGCCATGATGACCAAGCACATAAGTTGCCATTGATCGACACATGGAAAGAGAGAAATGTGTCAAATGATTAGAATTTGATATTCATTCTCTGCTTACCTTTAATCAAAAACAGAAACATATGAGGCTTTCTCTTTTCGTGCCCAAGAATAAGCAATCAGTACTTGCTTTTCTTTTAAAAGCAACCAATACTTCTTTTTCAATTAGGAAAAGGAACTTTACTTTCACTTCATGTAATTGTAAGAATTTGCGTACGAAGCAGTAGCAAATTAAGTAGGAAAAGTCGTGCAAGTGCAACAACAATATTTTCCTTCCAGTTTAGCAAAACGAAGGTATGTTAAGGCAAATTATTTCTTTCTTTTGGCATGTTCCATGTAACAAAATATGACCGTGATATTATTTCATAATTTATTCTACTCCTATTAGTTAAGAATATTCATGTTATTGATTCCTATGCTAAAAACATGTCTAAATATATTTCTAAGTCCTTATTAAGGCATACGGAATATGTGTTGATATTCACAGTGTTAGCCAAATGTGCAATGATATTATGTCGCTCGGGGTATTTTATTATCATTCACGCATTTTCATTTGCATTACATTCATCTATTACTGTGGACCACTGGTGCTATGCACACTACTAAATGGTAAATATTATATATATAGGGGATATGGGGAAAGAGAAAGGTGTTATATACGCACACCACCTGCAGCTGGTACAAACTATCACAAAAGAGCCCGAAGAGGCCAATATGATGTGATGATGTGATGTGATGCCTGCATGGCTTATTGGGATGAGTTGCACGATCCGTAACACTAACATATATTGGGACGGGTTGCACGATCCGCAACACTAACATATATATATATACCGCACTTGCATCATGCATACGCTAATTAACCAGTACATGGTATGATGCCCACAGAGGTTGTCATGGTAAGAAAATTGCCCGATGAGGCCAATAAATATGAGCACTGCATTGTACATAACACGTAGGCAAGTGTATTAGGGCCCTAAAAGGCAGTTACTGCTGGTCAGTTGTGTATGTTTCAGTTATTAGTATATTCTTATTATGCTGTTATTTATGCCTGACATACTTAGTATATCAGTCGTACTGACGTCTCTTTTGTCGGGGGACGCTGCGTTTCATGCCCGCAGGTTCGCATAGGCGAGGCGACGGCCCATGTGAATAGATTGCAGTTTTCAACAGATTTTGGAAGCACTCCTCTCTTTCCGGGGTGTCGATCTGATTTTGGTGTGATACAGTTTTGCGTGTCTATTTGGGTATGGCGGGGCCTTGTCTCGACCTTTGATGTTGCTACTCTTAGAGGCTTGTAGATATGTGTCCTGTGAGTAGTAGACTTGTACGATCTTGTCGGCCTTGGTACATATATATATATATATACTTGGTTACCTGGTTGTTCATAATTTTCTTTTGGCTTAGTCCGTAATTTAATTACGAATAGGTGTTGATAGTTTGATTAGCCGTACCCGGCGGGTGGGATCCGGATGCCTGTCACGGCCCTGGTGTTTGGGTTAGGACACCACTACCTTCCATAGAGAAACCTCCAGTGTTAGAGTTGAAGATTTTGCCAGATCATCTTCACTACATTTATCTAGGTGAGAATGAAACTTTACCGGTGATTGTATCTGCTTTTCTGTCTAAGGTGGAAGTGGAAAAATTGTTGAGAGTCTTAAGGGCTCACAAGCTTGCCATTGGGTGGACATGGGCAGATATTAGAGGGATAAGCCCTTCTACAGTAATGCATAAAATCCATTTAGAAGATGAGAGCAAGCCATCAATTGAAGCTCAAAGAAGGTTGAACCCAACTATGAATGAAGTGGTGAGGAAAGAAATTTTGAAATGGCTAGATACTGGGGTGATTTACCCTATTTCTGATAGTGTATGGGTGAGCCCAGTGTAAGTAGTGCCTAAGAAGGGTGGTATGATTGTGGTGAAGAATGAGAAGAATTAGCTTATTCCATCTAGAATTGTGACGGGATGGAGAATTTACATTGATTATCGCAAGTTGAACAAGGCAACAAGGAAGGACCATTTTCCCTTGCCTTTTCTGGACCAAATGCTTGACAGACTAGTAGGCCATAACTACTATTGTTTCTTGGATGGTTATTCTGGGTATCATCAAATTGACATTGCACCAAAAGATCAAGAGAAGACTACATTTACTTGTCCCTATGGTACGCTTGCTTTCCAAAGGATGCCATTTGGGCTTTGCACTGCACCCGCTACTTTCCAACGATGTATTGGCCATATTTTCAGACATGGTGGAGAACACTATTGATATTTTCATGGATGTTTTTTTAGTTTTTGGGTCATCTTTTGATGAGTGTTTGAAGCATTTAGAAGCAGTGTTGCAGCGGTGTGAAGAGTCCAATCTTGTTCTAAACTGGGAGAAGTGCCATTTTATGGTGAATAAGGGTATTGTTCTTGGCCACAAAATTTCTAGTAGAGGCATTGAAGTGGACCGAGCTAAAATTTCCACTATTGAGAATCTACCACCTCCAGTTTCAGTGAAAGGGGTTAGAAGTTTTCTTGGGCATGCTGGGTTCTACAGAAGATTTATCAAAGACTTCTAAAAATTTTGAAGCCTCTTTCCACCTTGTTGATGAACGGTGTTGTCTTTAATTTTAATGAAGAGTGCCTAAATGCTTTTAAGTCACTTAAGGAGAAGTTAATTTCGATACCAATTGTTGTTGCACCAAACTGGGATCTTTCATTTGAACTGATGTGTGATGTTAGTGATTATGCAGTGGGGGCGGTTTTGGGGCAACAAATTGACAAGGTATTTCGATCTATTTATTATGCTAGTAAACTCTCAATGATGCACAATTGAATTATGCCACAATAGAGAAAGAGTTGCTAGCCATAATTTATGCATTTGACAAGTTCAGACCGTATCTCATTGGTAATAAGGTAATTGTGTACACTGATCATTATGCTATCAAATACTTGATGACCAAGAAGTATGCAAAACCCTGTCTCATTCGATGGGTATTACTGTTGCAAGAGTTTGACATAGAGATTCGTGATAAGAAGGGAACAAAAAATCTTGTAGAAGATCATTTGTCGAGACTTGAGGTAGAAGAGAGGCAAAATGCCAAAGAGGTACACATAAATGACCACTTCCCTGATGAGAAACTTTTTGGGGTGAGTGATAGTTCGATGGTGCCTTGGTATGCTGATTATGTAAATTTTCTGGTAGCAAAGATTGTGCCTCATGAGATGTCAAGACAATAATTGAAAACGTTCTATTCTGATTTGAGGCACTACTATTAGGAAGAGCCTATTATTTATAGGCATTGTGTTGATCAAGTCATTTGTTGTTGTGTGCCGGGGGATGAAATGCACTCAATTCTCACTCATTGTCACTTTACAATGTGGTGGGCATTTTGGGGATTCAAGGACAACTGCTAAGGTGTTGCAAAGCGGCTTTTATTGGCCAAGTTTGTTCAAAGATGCTAATGCTTCTATAAAGGCTTGTAATCGTTGTCAACGCACTGGAACATATCAAGAACGAATGAAATGCCACTTAATGTGATCGTAGAGGTTGAGCTCTTTGATGTTTGGGGCATTGACTTCATGGGCCCTTTTCCATCATCTTTCAATAATTAATTCATTTTGTTAGCAATGGACTATGTGTCTAAGTGGGTTGAAGCAACAACAACAAAGGAGAATGATGGTAAAACGGTCTTGAACTTTCTGCACAAGCACATATTCACACGGTTTGGTACTCCCCGAGCTCTCATTAGCGATGAAGGGAGTCATTTTTGTAACAAGCAACTTGATGCTCTACTTTCTCGATATGGAGTCTACCACCGAACTACTTTGCCATATCACCCTCAGTCAAATGGTCAAGCTGAAATTTCAAACAGACAAGTGAAGAGTATCCTTGAGAAAATGGTGGATAGTTCTAGAAAAAATGGTCTAAGAAACTTGATGATGCACTTTGGACCTATAGGATGACATTCAAAACTCCTATTGGAATGTCTCCTTATAGGTTGGTTTTTGGAAAGGCATGTCACTTACCAGTTGAGCTGGAGCATCGAGCGTATTAGGCCATGAGGAAGCTGAATCTTGATGAGAGTGCTGCGGGGCAGAATATGCTACTACAATTGAATGAGCTAGATGAGTTCTGGAATGAAGCCTATGAGAATGCCAAGATTTACAAGGAGCGCACTAAGGCATGGCATGGCATGAACTTGATCTGAAAAGAGTTTCAACCTGGATAACATGTACTTTTATTCAATTCAAGGTTGAGACTATTTCTAGGCAAGTTGAAGTCCAGATGGTCGGGCCCTTATACTGTGGTGAAGGTTTTTCCATATGGGTCCGTTGAAGTGCAAGAAATGAATGGCTCGGCATTCAAAGTGAACGGTTAGCGGTTGAAGCCATACTTGGGTGGTCCTATTGATAAAGCCAAGTCTCTTATCATCTTGAAGCCTATCTGAAGAGGAGTTCATCATTCAAACTATTCTCTCTCCTCATTTCTTCCATTGATTCTAAATCCACACTTTCCCTAAATCCCCTTTGCTAAACCCTAGAATCCCAATTCTTCAAAAATTCTTCCATAGGTTCTTCAAGTCATCAATACTTTGGGCAATGAAGCATCACCTGAGGTCTCTCTCCATAATGTAAGTATTGCATTCAAGCTTTGAAGAATTTTTGTGATTTTTTTATGACATTGGAGGAAATCTAATTTTGGGAGAGTTGATCGTGTTCTTGTGGGGAATAGTGATATTGTGGAGTGTGGTACTGTTATTATTGATACTGTGGATTGATTGAGTATTTTTGTGGAGTTGAGTTATTTTTTGGAAGTGAAGAATTAAGGGGAAATGCTGCCAGATTATTTTTTAGAAAACTTCAAAGTTTTGACGGGTCTTAATGGGTCCACTACGAGCTATTTCTAAGGCATCATCCTCTCGGCCCCCCATGAATCCACCACCAATGGCCGATTATGACAAGAAAATGTTTGCTAACAAAATGGCCCAAGATAGGTACTACAGACTATGCGCCTGTTCTCTGGTTGTAGAAAGGGGCATGGAGTTCCAAACAGAGCCATATGAAGATTATGTATATGAGCCAATTCGAGCAATGATTGCGGATAGAGGTTGGGGAGAATTTGTCAATCCTCATTCGACAAAACCTAATCTCTCAATAATTTATGAGTTCTATGCCAATTATCCGAAACAGGAGGACAATGTCTGTGGAAAAAAAGTGCCACTTGGGATAGATGTTATTAACGCGGTGTGTGGGGTCCCCAATTTTGTGGTAGAGGAAGAAGAGGAAGATGAATATACTACCTGGAGTCGCTCGAGGATTGACTGGGTTGAGGTTGCTAAAATATTAGGATATCCAGAGGGCTCGGTGCACACACACTTACAATGAGCCCAAGTGTATGCATCGGTGTCAGTTTAACAAGGTTGCTCGGGCGTGGCTGTACTTTGTAAGTGCCCGTTTGATCCTTTCGACACACTTTTCAGATATAACAACGAATCGTATTAAGTTGGTTTACGCAATAATAAAGGGGTTCACGGTGGATGTGGGTCGGGCTGTCAGAGATAGTATATCTTTCACATGCAGATTGACCACTAACGCTGGTTTGGGGCATGAGTCTCTAATCACTGCATTATGTGCTACACATGGGGTACCCGAAAGCAGCAGTGATATGAAAGCAAGAGTACAATAGCCTATCACTCGATTAATAGTCAATGGATATCCAGACCCTGTACCAGTGCCTCCTCCTAGAGAGAGAGGCCAACGCAAGCCAAAGCGTCACAAATGGGAAAATAATGACGACAATGCAGAGGGTGAAGCTGGTGATCCAGGACCGAGTAGTAGTGCACCTCTTTTGGCTCTTGGTGGTCCGATTGATGATCACACCAAACAAACTCATGATCGATTGGATTATATTATCCAACAAAATCAATATATGATCCAATCGCATCATGCTCAGAATCAGCATTTGAACCAATATATGCAGCAGCGGCACACTTATGAGACTCAACACATCGGCCAACTCAATTTGTTGGTGCACCGTTGGTCCATGAGTGACGACCAACAACAATAATTTGGTTATCCTCCACAATACCTGCCTTACCAACCGCCACCGCCATTGCCACCATTTTGAGACCGCTTGTCGGAATTTTGGTGCGTCTCATTTCTCTTTCTTTCTTTTTCAAATTAGGGACAATGTGTTAAATAAGTTTGGGGGAGGAGTCTGTGTTATTAGTGTTGTGTTTAGTTATTTGTTTGTTGTTAGTGTCCTAGTAGGATAATTAAATTTAGTGTCATGTGCTAGTGAATCAAGTTGATAATGATAGCCGATGAGATTGAGTGAATGCGGTGTGATATAATTTGATGAAATTGACAGTTATGAAATGAGAAATCTTTGTGCTTAAGTTGGATGTCTCTTGAGTTTGCTTTTGGTTATTAATAAAGATGGAAACTTGATCATGATTGTTGAATTTCTTGTACTCAAATGTTCGGTTTATGCATTGTTGAATGTCAGATTGAGGAAAGATGGTGGAAAATTCTAGAACTTGCTTGCTTGCTACTTGAGACGAAATCCTAGACAATGCATGCTTAGGAAGATGATTTAGGCCATTTTTGGAACGATTGATTTCAAGCCAACCTTGACTAATTTAATCCCTAATTACCTTTTCTTTTAGCCTTAAGTAATCCTTTGTTGATTGACGCCTATTCTAAGCCTACTTGAAACCCTTTACTATTTTTTCCTTCCCTTGAATTTTACCATGATCATATAAGTATATGATTGGGGATTGACCTTTGGTAATTGGTATTTGAGATTGGGTGATATCAATAGAATAGTAAAGGATTGAGAAAAATTCAAAACAAAACTGAAAAAGAAAAAGGGAAATAAACTATACTCTCCTTGTACATACATTGAAAAACAATTTTGGGGGGATGTAGTTCGAAAAAAAAAGTGTAAGTATGAATTGTCTCAATCTAGAAAAGGAAAGAAAAATTGGGGATTGTTGTTGGATTGTAACGTGGATATCGAGTTTGGTTGATTGGGTTATATGCTTATGGTAATTTTGAGCATAAATGACATTTTATCTACCCGTGCCTAAGTTTATCATTACAACATATAGAAGTCCTATTGATTCTTGAGCATGTGTTGTCTAAATTAGTGGAGAGTAGCAAGTTAGCAAACCTATGGGATTATGGACTTGATGGACTGTTGGTGAGAATTCGGTCTATATAAATTGAGCCGAGTACTTGTTTATTCAGTGATCATGGTTGGGTTGCCATATGTATTGATGATTTTAAGTGAATTTGAGGAATATCTGACTTGAAATTCTAGATTGCAAAATGATGGCTATAACGTTCTAAGGATTATATTGCATGGTATTCATAATTTTTTACGCTTGATCTATTGTTATTGACTTGATTCATTTTAGTTTTGTAGAGTGTCTAGAGTTCTTTACTCGAGGGCGAATAAATGTTAAGTTTGGGGGTGTTTGTTAAGTCTATTTAAGTACTGCTTTATAGTGCGTTTTAGGGAGTCTTGTGTTAGTCTTTATGCCTTTTTGTATCGTGTTACGCTTGTTTTTGTTTTATTTTCAGGATAAAGCGATCCAGAATGGAAGTGAGGCGGATTTAGAGAGAATAAGCGGATATTGAGGATAAATATGTCGGTTAGTCAAAGAAACGGTTTAGAGAAGTCCTGGGAAGCTCGTAAGGCAGTTGAACATGTCCCGGATGAAAAATCGATAAAAGAGTCGTGGCGCCTGCAATAGAGCCGTGGCACTGAGGTTCCAGAGAGACCACATTTCTGCAAGCGGAAGGGCCGCGACGCTCTCTGGACTTCGCCGCGGCGCTTGTGTCCGTACAGATTACGAGACTCATTTTTTCACAAGAGCAAAAAGGTCTTTTCAAGGGGAAAATAGGGTTGGCTTTAAAGAGAAAAAGATGGGAGAAAAAGGTTGGACAAGCTTGGAGAGAAAGAGGTTTTGGAGCTTTGGAGGAGCCATTGGAGACCATTTCCTCAAGTTCTTTTTCTTTGTCTTGAAGTATCTTTATGTTAATTTTCCGTTTATGTGTTAATTTTAGAATGACTATGAACTAATTCTTCTATTAGGGTTTTCAATTAAGTCACTTGAACCTCTATCATGAACTAATGCAAAGTTATCTTGTCTTCTTCATATATTAAGGTCTTTTCAATGTGTGGTTATTGAATGAGAATTGATTGGCCATTGGTTTTCAGTTATCTAAATGAGTTTAAATCAAAATCTGAAAAGTGAGATTTGAATATGCTATAGGTGAATTGACATAACCTTAATCTTGAACGAGAGTATCACGATTGCTTGTGTAGCTTTTAGGTTGTTGATCTTAATGCTTCCTAAATGATGGAATTTATCATAGAAATATAGAAAATTTTCATTTAGGTTGAGTTTTATATGTCGTAACTGAATATAGAACATTTTTGTTAACCTGCTATCTTAATAAGAAGAAGAACTGTTAATCTTGCATTAGTAAATGATAGAGTGGATAATTGCTGAGATTGGAATCCCTAATTGCTTTCATTCTCGAATTTAACTCGTGTGTTTTTGTTGTTAGTTTATTTTAGCATTTTACCTTCGTTTATGCTTTCTTTATTTTAATCTTTACAAATCAAGATTCGTTAGCCAAATAGAAACTATAGATTAATTATTTGATAATTAATAATTCAGTTTTTGTGGGACGATACTGGGTTTTATTGAAACTTATTACAAATTGCGATACGTATACTTGTGTAGCTATAAAATCCGCAACAATATTCATATTAAAGTCTCTTTAATTTCTAGCTCTTTTGCATTCATAATTGTGTCTAGACTTTATGCTCTGTCCTTGATAACCCGAGTGGTTAACATCTGGATCAACATCTTATAAATTGATTCATCCTTAACAATTTGGCCAAGAAATGAAAAGTTTACCTGATCAAATGTAATCTTTATCATATCTTTGAGCCTGGACAATGACCTCAACTAGTGAGGTTTTTCTATCAGAGGCACGTAATTGCTGGTTAAGGTCAAAACTTTATTTTATTTTCTTCTTGTAAAAAGCATAATTTTTTTACCAGAAAAGATTAGAAGATGTATTCTTCTATTATCAACTAATTGTCGAGTAACTAAGAAGTCTCAGTAATCCTAATAAATTAAAATAAACTAAGAAGTCTTAGTTTTTATCTTACAGAACCTTAGTGTTTATTTCCTGTTGTCATTCGACCACCTTTAGGGGTTGATCATCAGAAGGATAGGAAGGAAAGGAAACTAATGAATAACAATGGCAATACCATTCAGAATTTATTGCAAAATTTAAATTAATAATTATTACGAATTGATTAAAATGATCAATTATTTTTGGAGTAATAGTTTGTTATTAGCATTAAAACTTGTATTAATGGTCTGATTTAATCAGCCAGCTAAAAAGTACAAACACAAGGAGTCGTAATTCAAAAATACAGCGTCTTATCCTTGTTTTCATTACGTTTTTTTTTCCTTTTCAGCCTATTGACCACGTAGGTTTTTTTTTTTTTTTTGTTAATATTGTTAATACATATGTTCTTCTGTCTGAAATTTTCACAATATTATTTGGATTGCTGAGAAATCCCAGAGGCCAGTAACATACGGTTTGAAACTCGGTGGATAATGGCCCGTTCCTCTACCCTTCTCCACTTAAATAATTTTTTGTCTGCAGCAGGGTTCGAATCCGTTATGTGCGTCTAACTCACAGATCACTTGTTATACTCTTACATAGGCCAAAGCTCTTAGGCTGCTTGAAATTTTGCCATGCCTTTTGTTGAAACATAATGAGCAACATAATGAGCATCCGATTCCCCGCAACACGAAGAAACTCGTGCATGTTGGGGAATTTGACCTTGATTCGATCAGTTGTACGCTCCCGTAAAAGCCGGCCCGGAGCACATCCCGCGATTTACCTGGTAATAGTGTTGAAGGACCGGTGCTATTACCTCCAGGACACACTTGTATCAAAAAAAAAAAAAAAAAAAAAAAAATAAATAAATATATGTAAAACATTTCCCTTTGATGGGGTGGTGGGGCCTAGCTGATCTCTGATCTGGAAATATGGTATTTGACAACTTTTGTATATCGGAAACAAGTCTTGCTTTGGTAATTGCTTTCTTGCCCTGTGTTCTGTTTTTTCTTTTTGTCGGTGAATATTGTTGGCGTAGTGAAACTCTTTGGAGGCTTCTACTTTCCAAGTGTGCACTATTGATACACATGTTGATATTTCCTTTTCTTGAATTTTCTCCCAGAAATTTAAGGTGGAATAAGCTCCAAGATGTCATTCCTCCTGAAATTGGTGAATTAAAGCAGCTCACACATCTGTGAGTGCTTCAATACCTTTTCAGACTTTACTATCTATGTCCTGATCAGTTTAGTGTCATAACTAATAATTGACTCCATAAATCTTATTCAGCTACCTGAGTTTTAATAATTTTAAAGGCGAAATTCCCAAGGAGATTGCTAATCTTCCAGAGCTGTGTTATCTCCACCTACATGAAAATCATTTTACCTGACGAATTCCATCTGAATTGGGCACCTTGCAGTATCCTCGGCATGTGTATGATACTTGCTTATATCTTTGTTTACTTTATTCTAGCAATTGAACCTGTCTCCTACATGGATGATACTGTGATCTAATGTAATTCCAGGGATGTTGGTAACAATCGTTTGGTTGGGACTATTCGGGAACTCATACGCGTGGAAGGATGCTTTCCTGCTCTTCGCAACCTGTAAGTTGATTATTCTTGTCCAAGTCTCAAATCGAAATGAAAGTATCTTGCCTCTAACTTGATTGGAGTATGTTCTAATATAGGGACTTCTCGTCTTGCCTCTTTAACTTGCAGTTACTTAAATAGTAATTATCTTACTGGAGGCATTCCAGCGCAGCTTGCAAATTTGACGAACTTGGAGATCTTGTAAGCTTTATGTTTTGGTCTTCATGTTAAGTGCTTATTTCTGGACAATAGATGGAAAATCTTTCCAGCAGTTACAGATATCATCACGCTTATGCTTTCAACTTTGTATCAAATTTGATATCTCTGGTTACTACAGATACCTATCGTACGACAAGATGGCTGGAATTATACCGGCTAGCATTGCTCATATTCCCAAGTTAACTTACTTGTAAGTCTTCATCTCTCTATATTTTTATCTACGACTTTACTATTGGATGTGAAGTTACAGCAGTTTCTTTCATGTATTGTAGGGTTTTATTGGGTTCAAAGCACATAAGTAAGACAAATCGGAAGTTTAAAGTTTTGTTTCTTATTTACCCAACAACTTTTCTGGTATGGTTATACAACAATCAAACCTGTAACATAAAGCATAAACTTACAGGTTAGAATATCTCGAGTCTTTATCTACTATAAGGTGGACACGCGGTTGCCCTTTCAATTGCAAGTTCCAAGCTTCAATGTATTTCTCTTTCGGAAAGCAAGGAAATTCGGCAGAGGTTCGAGAAAGTTTTTAATTCTAAGTCTCTAAGGCTTAGAATGATAATCTAAAATTGGTGCATGAATAATGAAAAGAATGCCTCTATTTATAGTTGAAAAATAGGTCAAAACCGGATTAGGGTTTGACCTTGGGCCTGACCCAAAATTCGAGGCAGAGGCGCCACGGCCCTAGGGTATGGGCGCATCGGCGCTCGACGTGCTCCTGCACTGTCTCGATTTATTTTCTGCGCATTCTTTGTAAACGTGTAAATATAGGAAACAATATATTCCCTACCCATAATTAGAATATTTCCATATATTGTGTAAATATAATTATGGTAAGACTAGGATTCCTCTTTTGTATAGGCTTAGGATTCCTATTGTATAAGGGATGAATATTGTACTCTATATATACCTTGATATTAATGAAAGACTCCCAAGGGAGATTAATATCATCTAACATGGTATCAAGAGCCAAATAAACAAAACCCTAAAAACCTTTCTCTTCCACAGCCGCCGGCTGCCTCTCCTACGCCGCGGCCCTCCCGGATTTTCTGCTTGTTTTTCGGGTTTTGTTCTTCCTTTCTTCTCTTCTCTAAAGTGCTATCCCAACCTTAGCTCTACCGCCCCTCACAAGCTCGCTCCTAGGTCCACTCCATGTGTCTTTTTAGGATTACCGCCGAACCATAGGGGCTATCTATGCTATGACTTGTCGACTCATCAGATCCACATATCTCGTCACGTCACATTCGACGAGACCACATTCCCGTTTTTGAATCTTCCTAAATTCCAAAAATAGGACTACTCGTTTCTTGACGAGTCTGCCATCTCTCCCCTCATAATCGAACAACTCACATCCTCTGTTCCGTCGTCAGAGCCGCGGCCTCGAGGGGAGACGCCGCGGCGCCTGATTTCCAGAGAGCAATATTTTGAAACACCGTCGACAGCGCCGCGGCACCCAAACTTCAGAGAAGCATGTCAACCTTCTAGCGCCGCGACTCTCGATCCAGGAGCCGCGGCGCCTCCGATGGCTTCGCCCCCACCTTCTCCTTATCCGACTTTACCCCCGTCTCAGACACCACTCCGCCACTCACTGTCCCTACCCATCCAATGGAAACTCGTTCAAAGCATGGAATCTTCAAACCCAAAGTCCATTTCAATTCGTCTACCCAAACCATCTCTCCACTTCCAAAGAACCCAAAATTGGCCAAACAAGACCCTAATTGGAATGCGGCTATGTATGAGGAATTCAATGCTTTAACTAAACAGCACACGTGGGATCTAGTACCTAGACCTGAGGGGGTGAATGTCATTCGTTGTATGTGGCTATTTCATCACAAGTTCAGAGACAATGGGGATCTTGAGAGGTATAAGGCCCGTCTTGTGGCTAATGGCACAAATCAGCAGGAGGGCATTGATTGTGGTGAGACCTTCAACCCGGTTGTCAAACCGGCTACCATCCACACAGTTTTGAGCATAGCCATGGGCAAACACTGGCCGATCCATCAGCTTGATGTGAAGAATGCATTCTTACATGGGGATCTGAGAGAGACAGTATACATGCATCGCCCACCAGGGTTCACCCATCCGGCAGTTCTCACTATGTGTGCCGTCTCCGTAAGTCACTATATGGCTCGAAGCAGGCCCCCGTGCGTGGTATGATCGCTTTGCCGGGTATATCTTGCAGATTGGGTTTGTATGCAGCAAGAGTGATACATCACTTTTTATTTTTCATCGAGGTAGTAGCACTGCTTACTTATTACTTTACGTGGATGATATTGTTCTTACCGCCTCCTCCGACGGATTGAAAAATGAGATTATTGTCTTGCTCAAGTCCGAATTTGCAATGACCGATTTGGAGAAGCCGAGTTACTTTTTGGGGATATCGGTGACTGTGTCCGCCAATCATATGTTCTTGTGTCGGCGTAAGTATGCGAAGAGATTGTGTACGGGGCTAAGATGGCCAAGCGCAAGAGGTGCCTACTCCGGTTGATTCCAAATCTAAGCTCGGTGCTATGGATAGTGCTCAGTCTCGATCCTACTCGTATAGGAGCCTTGCGGGTGCACTTCGCATCTCACATTCACCGGAGCCGGACATAGCTTATGTTGTTCGGCAGGTGTGCTTATTCATGCATGCCCCTGGGGAGTCTCATTTCATCGCTCTTAAGCGTATCATTCGATACATTAAGGGCACTCTTGATTATGGTTTGCACCTATACCCCTCTCGCACCGAGACAAAGTTGTCGTCATATACGGAGCGATTGGGCGGGGTGTTCGGACACGCGACGCTCCACCTCCGTCTTTTGTGTTTTCTTAGGGGATAATCTGATTTCTTGGTCTGCCAAGCGACAGACTACCCTATCTCGCTCCAGTGCCGAGGCTGAGTACAGAGGCGTTGCAAATGTAGTAGCCGAGATTTGTTGGCTCGAAATTTCTTGTTAGAACTTCAGTGTCCTTTGCGTCAGGCATCTATTGTGTATTGTGATAACATCTCTGCCATCTATCTTTCTCATAACCCGGCTCAACATCAGTGAACCAAGCATATTGAGATAGACCTACACTTCGTTCGTGAGAAAGTTGTGTTAGGCCATGTCAGAGTGTTACATGTTCCATCATCCTATCAGTATGCAGACATATTTACCAAAGGACTTCCCGACAGTTATTTCTTGACTTCGATCCAGTCTCGCGTCCGCCTCCTCCCGCTCCGACTGAGGGGGTGTGTAAACGTGTAAATATAGGAAACAATATATTCCCTACCCATAATTAGAATATTTCCATATATTGTGTAAATATAATTATGGTAAGACTAGGATTCCTCTTTTGTATAGGCTTAGGATTCCTATTGTATAAGAGATGAATATTGTACTCTATATATACCTTGATATTAATGAAAGACTCCCCAAGGGAGATTAATATCATCTAACATTCTTAATTAAATCCAAAATCCAATTTTGACTTAATTAAAATAATCATTATTCATTTAAATATTTCGATTCTAAATCGAATATTTAATTTACTCTCTCAATACATCCTTATATCGAACGGACAATCGACATAGTGTGACCTTACATGCCTTCTCATATCGACATTAATCAAATTAAGGTCTATGCGGAACTCCTAGACGGCGCTGTAAGACGAACTCAATATGTGAAGTATGTTTACGCGAATCAAGTAAACTTAACCTTTATGTGGTAAGATAAAATCTTTTCATTCACGACACACCCGATCAAGCTTAGGATTTGTCAAGTGTCTATCCAAATGACTTAATCATTGTACCTCATCTATATTAGTTCACAACTAGACCATATTCTAAATACGTCTATTGCGTTGGCCAACGACTTAGTCAACCTAATATCACTGAGAATTTGAGTGTTCTCTCGAATATACATTCGAGGAATGAATCCTAATCTTGGCTCAACTACCACCTTTAATCCACATCGTAATGTACCCAATACAAGTTGTATCTCAACCTATAAGGCATTTGAGCTTAGGACGGGATTAAAGTACATTACTTTGTAGACAAGGCGCGTATTGACCTCAAGTCTAAGGACTTCTATCTCCCACACGCTGATCACACTTTAGACAAGTATAACAAACAGTATATCAGCAGGGTATACCAATACTTCCAAAGTATCCATGTGTCCATCACGAGTAGCCATTACTCATAGCAGGTGAGACATACTACATCCTCTAAGGATGTGATGCAGACCACATGTCGACTTATCACATATCATCGATATCCCATTCTCGATGATCATTAGTCGAGGCTATTTAAGAGTTACGTTATAATATTAATATCTCACACTATTAATAACAACGTAACCACCAGGGATGTATATTATAGAATATTACAAACAATCAATTAATAATTCAATAATTGCAAATGCCAAAATATTAATCTCCATTAATAATAATACGAATGTGTATAAAGTACATTTGTCCTAATACAGATTGTTTCTAGGACATTAAATATACTTTCATGTATGCCATCAAGGATCTTTCTTGAATCTTTTTCAAGGAGATAAGTCTAGGATTTTTCAGCTTAAGAATTGCTTTGGCATACTGGTTATAGATGTACTTGGAGCTGGCTAGTTGACCATATGGGACCTTATTCTTGGTCATTTATTGATGTGTAACAACTAGCAGAAAAAAATAGTATAAGAAGGTTCATATCCTAGTGGGTTCTAATCTTATGCTGAATAACACAAACCATTTAGTTGTAGGACTTCTTATGGACTGAAGATTTCACTTGATATATGTAGCGAAAATTTAACACTTATACTAGGACGCATTGGCCAGATGGTAAATTAACTTCAAGTATTACAAATTATTGGTTTACCTATAAAATGTGTCCATCAGATATACGTGTACGGATGGATAACTTATCAAGAAAGATGTACATATCAATATACCATTAACTAAAATTTAAAGCCTACATACTGTCTAAATGAGCTCATGTGGTTAGTCTATCAACAGATGTTGTACAACATCTTGATACCATATAGGATTCCGAGCTTGAATCAACCAAATCAAAGTTACTTAATCTTGCTCCTTGTCCATTTTAAGTGGTTATAGATCATTTCTTTACTTTTCATGACTTTATACTAGATCTTGTACTCGCAAAACATCTTTCAGCATGCATGTGATTTTGATTCTTGAATTATGGTATCTGAACCTGTATCTGTTTTCAGGTATCTTGATCACAATCAGTTTTCTGTTCTTGAAAGAAATGTAAGTGATAACTCTAAGCAACTAAAACTTTTTGGGCACCATGCAGATACTAATGTTAAATCATGTTACAGGTATATTGAAGGAAATGCGTTCCGGCCTGGTGTAAATCCAATTGGCGTGCATAAAGTTGTAGAACTTTCAGCTTCAGATTTCCTGTTTTAAATCACTTACACCAATTAGATCAGCCAAGAGAAATCATGTTAATTGAAAGAAGCAAAGCAATTCTTTTAGTAACTATTCTTTAGTTGCCAGTTGAGTGTAGGTTATATTCTTTTGTGCAAATAAGCAATAGTCCAAAGCTATCTGGTGCTCTTGATTTCTGTTCTGCGACAGAATCAGGCGTTCTCGAGCTATATTCCACGGTAGGTCCTGGTTTCGGAATTAGAACAATCTGTGCTTCATGTTAATTGCAAAATTACCGCAATAAAAGCACTAGTTACTGGTTACAAGTTACTCAAACCTAATAACCTTAAACATTTTGCTTGTTGAAATTGATTATAGAATGTCTAATTGCACCATCTTTCTATCTATTTTCTTGAAACTCTGTATTGCGGAGTTGGTTGTCTTACCATCATACGATAATATTGATAGAGACAATTTTATACCAGCTCTTTTGTTCCCCCTGTCCGAATTTAACTGAGGGAAAAGTCATTATTATTTAGTTTGAATTGCTTAATGAGCTCATATTATGTTTATAACTCATTCATGTTTAGTGTAAGATGATTATTTATCTTTTTGTGGGTGCTTTTTCCATGCTCTGAAGAATCAGGGGAAGCATTAGTCATGTGACAGGCAGCAACGTTTCTCTAAGGTAATGGGCAGAGGTTAGAATGATGATAACTTGTGCTGATTTTTAAGAGAACTTTTACTACTAACTTTTTAACCCATTGTTCTTTCAACCTTGAGCAAGAAAAGTTTTAATGATGATATTAAAGATGCATGTTGTATCACAAAAAAAGAAATTTAAAGATGCATACTGTAGGTTCAAAAAAATTTCCAGCCATAATTAGTTAGTGATTGGAAGAGAAGAGAAGGCACGTTTAAATTAAAAGATAACTGTTGGAAATGCATGTGTCTGTTTTCAATAGATATGTCATATGACTTAACAGATACTTAAGGTATTATAAGTACATGTTTATACGTCCAAAATTATTACACAACAAATTAGATTACTTGTCTTCTTCTCAAAAGAATTTACAAACGTGTTCTAGTGGAAATTCAAGTTATGGTTGACATTTGAATTTCGATTTTGGCTTATAAAATCCTAGAGAAATCCTGCCAGAAAGCTCATGTAACAATATAGTAGGAGCTTAAATTTATTAAGGACAAAAATTCTTCTATCAAAACCGTCAATATTTTGTACCCCAAAGACTAATTTCACTAATATGAATTGTGCTACAAAGAATTGCGTCAGAGCAAGAAGCTAATAGCCTATTCAGATAAAGCATTGGTTTCATCATACATTCGGTGAATCCGATTACTCTTCATTTCCTCAAGTATCTATTTAGATGAGTAACGTTTGTCATGTTTTAATTTTATAGGTCTAGATTAAATTTTATTAGCAAATATTTTCCGAATATTCACAGTATATTTTGTAATTATGATAAATGTATATTTAAGGTAACTTAGGATTCTTATTGTATTAGGAATCAACCATTTAAGGTAAGTTAGGATTCTTATTGTATTAGGAATCAACTTCCGTACAACTATATATATTGTAATTAATAAAAGGAATCCGGAAGAGAAATTATTCCAATTTTACATGGTATCAAGAGCCAAACCCTAATTCCTACTCTTCTCTTTCTCAAAAGCCGCCACCGACCACCACAACTTTCCCTTCCTCTCGGCCGATGGCAATGCTACTACCACCATGACTCGCCCTACTTCCCCCACAAATTCTGGTTCCTCCACTGGCACTTTTGACAACCCCCTCAACGATCATCGTCTTCTTTTCACCCGGCATTCGCCGTTACCAACATCAAGAATTTTATCCCTATAATTCTTGACCAAGAAGACTGTCAATATGCCATGTGGATAGAACTATTCTACATCCATGCCTGTGCGTACAATGTGCTAGATCACATTGATGATTTTGTTCCTCGTTCCACCGATGTTGCAGACTCGACATGGCATCGCCTTGACGCCATCGTCAAACAGTGGATATACGGCACCATCTCAAAGGATTTGTTGTGTACTATCATGAAAACAGGTGCTACGGCACGTGAACTCTGAATACGGTTAGAAGAAAATTTTCAAGATAATAAAAATACTCGGGCCGTGTATTTGGAAGAACAATTTAACAATACGCGTCTCGAGAATTTTAACAACATGTCCGAATATTGTAAACAACTGAAACTCATAGCCGACCAACTTTCCAACGTAGGGACATCTATTTCAGAAGCCAAGATGGTACTTCAACTAGTTACCGGTTTACCGAAAGGTGAATACGATACACTTGGGACAATGATTCAACAGGCCGACCCACTACCAAGTTTCAACAAGGCGCGTTCGCAACTTTTGTTGGAAGAAACCCGCCATACTAAACAGGAGGAGCACAATCAGAAGTCATTAGCCATTGAAAGCACACCACCGATGGCATCCCAACCACCACCGCCAGACCACCACCAGCAGCAGTCCCGCGACGGCGGACGTGGCGGTAGAGGCCATGGTGGCAACCACAAAGGGAAGGGCCGCGGCAAGGGCCAAAGGAACCAGCAGCCAGGCCCAGCACTTGCTCCCTACTTTCAGTGGGCTGGGCAGCCCCCTTGGCCCAATCCCGAGAACTGGGCCTCTCCTGCATGCCCCTACCCTACATTAGGGGCCCAATTCCAGCAAGGTTGACAACCAGGCCTATTGGGCTCCGCCTCCGCCAACCGGCATACCCAACAGCACACACAAGGCCCATCTAGTAGCAGCTCACCCGCACCCGCAAGGCAGCAGCCTGGCCCCCACCGATTTGGGCCAGGTCTTCAACACCGGTAACCTTCAACAACCCGACGATAATTGGTACATGGACACCGGCGCCACATCTCACCTCATCCGGTCGTCAGGTAACTTATCTCAACTGCTTCGATTACAGTGTCTTCAATTTATTACCGTCGGCAATGGTCATCGCATTCCAATTGAATGTTACGGTAACACACATACCAAACATCCCCACCTGCCTTTATCCCTAAATCACGTCCTTTACACCATAACATCATTAAAAACTTAATCTCTGTTAGAAAATTCATCCGCAACAATTCTGTGTCTGTCGAATTTGACCCTTTTGATTTTTCTGTGAAGGATTTCAATATGGGAAATTTTTTTACGCTCTGCAATAGTGTGGGAGACCTCTACCCCTTCACTCAATCTTCCACTATCAGACTGCAATCACCTCTATCCCTTGCGACTATCTCTCCATCAACTTGGCACAACAGACTCGGGCACCTCGGAGACCCTGTTTTTTATTTTCTTAGGACTACTAAGCGTATTCAATGTAATAATGGGAAATTTGCCCAACACTATTTTTCTTGCCCGCTTGGCAAAAATACTCGTCTTCCATTTATGTCATCCAACAGTGTTACTTTTTCTCCTTTTGATATTGTTAATGCTGACTTATGGACATCTCCGGTTGTTAGCTCTTTGGGTCACAAATTTTATCTAGTATTCTTAGATGATTTTTCACATTTTATCTGTATTTATCCACTGAAATTCAAATCTGAAGTTTTTGCCAAGTTCCTTGAATTTCAAAAATTCATTAAAACACAGTTTGAAAAATCTATCAAATCTTTTCAATGTGATAACGGACGTGAATTTAATAATTCGGTATTTCACACTTTCTGCTCTATACTTCCTCCCAAAATGGAAAGGCTGAACTCATTATACGAACCATCAATAACATGGTTCGCACTCTTTTGTTTCATGCATGTCTTTCACTGCCTTTTTGGGTCAATGCTGTTAAAATGGTAGAATCCCTCCTTAATATTTTACCCACTAACACTCTTCAAAACATGACCCCCACTGAAGTTCTATACCGTAGGATCCCATCCTAGGCCAAACTCAGAATTTTTGGTTGCCTATGCTACCCTAATCTAGCCTGCACTGCCCCTCACAAATTAGCACCACGAACTACGCCCTGTGTCATCGTTGGTCTCGCATCTAACCATAGGGGTTACCTGTGCTATGACCTGTCCACTCGTAAAATCATTATCTTCCGCCATGTCACATTTGACGAGACGTATTTTCCATTTTCCAATCTTCGAAAATTTCAAACCACGGACTACACATTTCTTGATGACACAGATCTGTCCCCACCAGTCAAATCACTGTTCCAATTTTCGTCCACTGTTCACGCATCAACGTCGCCGGCGCCGGTAGTCTCGCCTCCACCAGCGACCATCGCCGACGTCGCTCGTACAACACAACGGTCCCTGTCTCCTCTTCACATGTCGAACAGTCACCACTAGAGATGGTAGTGGATCCTGGACCCGATGGATCCAGATCCATTTTATAGGATATGGATCTTCAAAATTTGGACCCGACGGATCCGGATCGGACCCGGATCAGTTTCTGAAGGATCGGATCTGGATCTGTATCTTGTATTTGAGATCCGTATCCGGTCCAGATCTGACCCGTGAATCCATTTTTTATTAAATATATTCATAACCTAGAATGTAATTTTATAAGTATTTTCTTAAAATTGCTAAGCACATCCTTGCAAGTTTAATTCTCAAAACAAATTTAATTTATCCCTGTGTTAACTCAAAAACCAAAAAATAAAGAGGTAACTTCGATAATAAAATTAATGTTATATTAGTGAATGACTAACATCTCCAAGACAAGTAGTTAAAATTATATTCACTTCATTTGTGATGATTCCAAGCACATGCAAGTTCAGTATTTTAGAAATACTAGTTAGCATTTTCCACATCTATTGTCATTGTCCAACATTTTCAATTAATAGCTCACAATCAAAACAAGACAACGAACAAAATATCTCAATGAACATTTCAAAATTGAAACACAGTAAATTGTTAGCTAAGTAAAAATCGTTTGTCAGTTCAAAAAAAAATTCTTAGCAAGGCAATTTTTTTTATATGTGGATCCAGATCCGATCCGTGGACCCGGTGGATCCGATGGATTCGGATTTGAATATGATTTTTATGAATCCGATGGATCTGGATTCAGTATAAAAACGGATCTGGATCTGAATCTAGTAGGATCCGGTCCTGATCCTATCCGTTGCCATCCCTAGTTACCACCACCACCAACCCACCAAACTCCTGATAGGCTATCCAGAAACCCTCTCACCGACACATCTCCGATCCACCCACACATCGTAAATCTACAGCTACTGCCCAGCTCAACCAATTCGCCACCTAACCCATCGATACCGACAACAAACCAGTCACCTCCAACACCCGTCACCGGCACCTCCCAAAATCCGACATCAATTTCTAAACCTGAAGCCCCGTGGTCACTGCCTACCCATCGTATGGAAACTCGTGCTCAACACGAGATTTTCAAACCCAAGGTTCACTTTAACCTCTCCACACAAACCATATCACCCATTCTAAAAAATCTGAAACTAGTCAAACTGGACCCTAATTGGAATGCGGCCATGTGCGAGGAATTTAATATTTTAACCAAGCAGAACACTTGGGATTTGGTACCTAGACCAGACGGTGTGAACGTTATCCGGTGTATGTGGCTATTTCGTCATAAGTACAGAGATAGCGGTGACTTGGAGCGGTATAAGGCAAGACTAGTTGCTAATGGCACTAATCAGCACGAGAGTATTGATTGTGGTGAGACATTCAATCCGGTTGTTAAATCGACCACTATTCGGACTGTTCTCAGTATTTCTATGGGTATGCATTGGCCGATTCATCAGCTTGATGTCAAGAATGCATTTCTTCATAGGGATTTGAAAGAAACTGTGTACATGCATCAGCCCCCTGACTTTGTTCATCCGGCAGTCCCGCAATTTGTATGTCGTCTCAGGAAGTCATTGTATGGCTTGAAACAGGCACCCCGCACTTGGTATGATCTCTTTGCCAGATATCTTATGCAGATCAGTTTTATATGTAGCAGGTGTGATAACTCTTTCTTCACTTTTCATCGAGGTAGCAGCACTGCTTATTTGCTATTATATGTGGATGACATTGTTCTTACTGCCTCATCTGACGGTTTGAAGAATGAAATCATTGCTCTACTCAAAATTGAATTCGCTATGACTGATTTGGGCAAGCTGAGTTATTTCTTGGGTATATCAGTGACCAGATCTGCAACTACTATGTTTTTATGTCAGCGTAAATATGCAGAAGAGATAGTGTACAGGGCTAAGATGACAAATTGTAAAATTATGCCAACTGCCAATGAGGGTGCGCCAGTTTCTGATTCCACTCTATATCAGAGTCTTGCAGGTGCCCTTCAGTATCTTACATTCACTAGGCCTGATATTGCATATGTCGTTCAACAGGTGTGTCTGTTTATGCACGACCCTCGAGAGTCCCATTTTGTGGCCCTCAAACGTATTATCAGATACGTTAAGGGCATACTGGACTTTGGACTACATCTCTACCCCAACTAAGTTACTCTCCTACACGGATGCAGATTGGGCAGGATATCCAGACATGCGTCGCTCCACCTCAGGCTACTATGTATTTCTTGGGGATAATCTTATTTCATGGTCCGCCAAGCGGCAGGCCACGATATCCCGTTCGAGTGTTGAAGCAGAGTATCGCAGAGTTGCTAATGTCGTTGCTGAGATCTGTTGGCTCCGAAATCATCTTTTGGAGCTCCAGTGTCCACTACGAAAGGCGTCTGTAGTCTATTGTGACAACATATCTGCCATCTATATGTCTCACAATCTGGTCCAACATCAGCGGACTAAGCATATTGAGATGGATATTCACTTTGTGCGAGAGAATGTTGCCCTTGGTCGGGTCAAAATATTACACGTGCCTTCCTCCTATCAGTATGCAGATATTTTCACAAAGGGACTACCGAGACAGCTCTTCACCGACTTCCGATCCAGCCTTAGCGTTCGGCCTTCTCCTGCTCTTATTGAGGGGGAGTATTAGCGAATATTCACAGTATATTTTGTAATTATGATAGATGTATATTTAAGGTAACTTAGGATTCTTATTGTATTAGGAATCAACCATTTAAGGTAAGTTAGGATTCTTATTGTATTAGGAATCAACATCTGTACAACTATATATATTGTGATTAATGAAGGAATCCGGAAGGGAAATTATTCCAATCTTACAAATTCAATTGTAATAACTAATTACATCCTGATTATAGTCTATAATTAAAGGAATAGACTTTGAAATAGCACTTCCAACTTTTGTAGTTTTGCATTTTCTTACTCGAATAAAGTAATAAAAAAGGTGAAATGCGCAATATTGAATAAAATATGAGTAAAAAATAACGTTACCAATAGTATTTTTGATAATATAAGGAAAAAATCCAAGCAATTTCAAGAAGCAAACATCGCCACTTCATCACAGAAATTATCTGTAATGATGTTTTATGTATTTGTACAGAATGTTCAATTGTCATGTTGTTGTTATTATTATTATTATTATCATTATTTATTATTATTATTATATTATTATTATTATTATATTATTATTATTATGATTATTATTATTATTATTATTATGATTATTATTATTATTATGATTATTATTATTAAACAGCTTATATAGTTTTCACGAAATTAGATTAAAACATTGTATGAGTGACTTAATTTATTACTAAGATTTTGAATTTCAAACGAGGTTTTAATTATTTATTTTGCAGGACTCCCAATCATTTTCTTGCCTAAGCTGGAGATTTAAGTTATTACCTAAATTTATATTTGAAACAATGTTACTATAATTTATTTTGGAGGAATGTCAGTTATTTTCTTACCAAAGTTATTTGGATATAACTTTGCTAAAATCATATCCCTTAATCAACTATGATTAGAAATTTTAGATTGTTAGAATGCTTGTTAGATTATTTTAATCTATACCTTTAAAATTTAAATATAGCAAGAGTCTCCCCTTCAAACAAGTAGAAATGGAGAAAAGTTGTAATAGGAGTAGAATTTTAAAATATCAAATTATAATTTTATTTAATTCTAAATGCTGTGCACCGTGTATTTTTTTAAAAAAAAATTGACATCGTCGATAGGCTATTCTTTTATCGAACTTTAAACTAAGCAAGGCGTTTTAGTTTACATTGGCTTCGATCTCTCAATTATATCAAAAAGTTGTGTTTGTCTTAAATACTACTTAATCCTAAAGCTAACCTTTTTCATTTGAAAAACTAGAGCATGAATTTCGGACTAAACTTAAGGATAAGTTAAATTTCCTGAAGATATGATATAGTTAAAGGAACAAGTAGGCACGTCAAAGTATTCAACAATTTGTTTGAACCTTTTAGTTTCACAGTATACCTATTGTTTATACCATCAGATTAAGATGACCTACATTATCAACATGTAATTGTCTATAATAATAATTCTAATTTGGTGATCTAAAAATGACATTAAATTCCGATTATAAATGGTATTTAAAAATAACATTAAATTCTGTTTGTCTAATTCAGATGAATTGAAGTTGGTAGTGAAAGGAGTTACTGTTAAATAAGGAAATATACACACAATATACATGTGTATATTGCCTTCTAAGGCTCTCGGAAATATACACACAATTACATGTGTATATTGCCTTCTAAGGCCGCCTTAATGCTCTCTGGGTCACAACCCATATTTGGCTCTCCTTATTTTGGTAATTGTTAATATTAGACAAGGTAAGATTATTGTATATTAGGAAAAAATATGTGTAGTATATTGTAATGTATATGTTATCATAATTAGGAAAAATATACACTACCATAATTGTAGAGTTAGAATTATGGTAGACTAAGATTTTAGAAATAGAATAGGAATATTTTGTATCTTGTATATATACCTATTCAAGTAATGAAAATAATCAAGGGGATTATTTCTTTCATGGTATCAAGAGACTAGGTTTTACAAAAAATTTCTCTCCCAAAAAATGTGTGCCACTCTCGGCCGAGTACCCCCCCCCCCCTCTCTCGGATTTCTCTTCCGAAAGCCGTCTTCCGCTCTCAAAATCTCTCTTACTTTTCCCTAATTTCCCCTCCTACTTTGTTCTTTCACTATGTCTAAGAACAATTTTCATCCTGCCCTCATGGTTTCAAACGTCAAGAACAATATCCCTATTGTCCTTGAGATGGAAAAAGTCCAATATGCGACGTGGGCGGAGTTGTTTAAAATTCACGCTATCTCTCATCAAGTTCTTCATCACATCATTCCTCTCGCTACACCTCTTCCCGCGGAGGATCCTCAGTTATGTATTACTCTTGATTCTACCGTTCTCCGGTGGATCTACGCCACTATTTCGGTGGACCTTCTACAGACGATTATTGAGCCGGATACCACGGCTATGGCTTTATGGAATAGATTGCGTGACATATTCCAAGACAACCAACATTCACGTGTCGTCACACTCGAGCAGGAATTCTCTCTAGTTCGAATGGACGAATTTACAAACGTTTCTGCATATTGCAAGAAACTCAAGGAGTTGGCAGATCAACTCTATAATGTTGGCGCACCGATAATAAATAATCGTCTAGTTCTACAGTTGGTTGCCGATCTTTCGGAGGCCTATAATGGTGTTGGAACTCTCCTTCGCCAAAGCAACCCTCTTCCTGACTTCTATCAAGCCTGCTCCATGCTTACGTGCGGCTACCGGAGCAAGCCCCGTCGTCATGGTGGCGTCCTCTCCAAGTTCTTCGGGTTTTGTTAATAATTCGGGCCAAAACCATAATCATGGTGGCGGCAAAAATAATCGTAAGAATAATAACAAAAACCGCGGGGGCAAACGCGGGGGCAAACGCGGCGGTTCTGGTGGCGATTCCGGTGGTCAGCAAGCAGGCGGTGGGCCCCATCTAGGGAACAGTGGCCCACCACCCCCTGGTCCCAGTAGGGGTTGGGCAGGAGGCCTTGGGCCACCAGCCCTTATAATTTAGCAGAAATTCCGGTGGCCGGTGGGGCCGGCCAACGATTCGAGCCCAACAACCGGCGGTGGCACCCATCGGCCGGTGGCCCAACAAAGCAGCAGCCCGGCGGCTACGGCCCAGCTCCGTCACGGACAGGAATCCTTGGGCCCCGACCTCCGCAAGCCCATCATGCAGCAGGCCCCACTCAAACCGATATGGAGGCTGCGATGCACACGTTGGGGTTAACTCAACCGGACCCAAATTGGTATATGGACACCGGTGCCACGACTCACATGACTTCCGAATCAGGTACTCTCTCATCTTATTCCAATTTGAGCACCCCTCGGGGGATAATTGTTGGTAATTGCAGTTCTATTCAAATTCTAGGGTATGGTCAGAAAGCGTTGTCTCCACCCAATCCACCCCTTCTCTTGAAAAATACTTTACATGCTCCTAAATTGATTAAAAATTTAGTGTCTGTCCGAAAGTTCACAACTGACAATTCGGTTTCCGTTGAATTTGATCCTTTTGGTTTCTCTGTGAAGGATTTCAAGACGGGGAGCCATCTCATGAGGTGTGATAGTAGGGGGGATCTATATCCTATTATGCCCGGTTTCAGTCCATCGCGTCCGGCCTTGCCATCAGTTTTTGCAGCCATCTCTCCTTTCGTGTGGCATGCTCGTCTGGGTCATTCGGGATCTTCTATTTTATCAGTTTTAGATAAAAATAGCTTTATTTCTTGTAAGGGTACGAGTCGTACTCCACTTTGTCAGTCTTGTTCTTTAGGAAAAATTGTTAAGTTGCCTTTTGTAGACTCCAATTCTCATACTTCAATGCCATTTGATATTATTCATAGCGACCTATGGACGTCTCTTGTTCTTAATTCATTGGGTCATCGATATTATGTTCTCTTTTTAGATGATTATTCTAGATTTTTGTGGATGTTTCCAATTGCGAATAAATCACAAGTGTTTTCCGTCTTCATAAAATTTAGAGCGTTCATTCGTACTCAATTCGAAAGAGAAATAAAAAATATTCAATGTGATAATGGGAAAGAGTATGACAGTAGGGAGTTTCGAGAATTCTGTGCTAATAATGGGATCAATTTTCGGTTTTCGTATCCTCATACATCTTCACAAAATGGGAAGGCCGAATGCAAAATTCGTTTCATAAATAACATTGTCCGAACTCTCTTAATTCATGCCTCCATACCTCCATATTTTTGGCATCATGCTCTACAAATGGCCACATATCTTCTTAACATAATTCCTTCTAAATGGCTAACATATTCTCCCCCCTCCAAATACTGTATAATAAGAACCCTCTCTATTCTCATCTTCGGGTTTTTGGGTGCTTGTGTTTTCCGTTATTCCCATCCACCACAATTAACAAACTTCAGGCTCGGTCTACCCCCTGTGTATTTTTGGATTATCCGTCGAATCATCGTGGTTATAAATGCTTTGATTTATCTTCTAATAAAATCATAATTAATCGCCACGTCATTTTTGATGAAACCCAATTTCCTTTTGCGAAAATTCATACTCCCGAGCCTCAGTCGTATAATTTTTTAGATGAACAAATATTTCCGTATATTATTCGGCATTTTTCGGACATCTCCCGCACCTAAAATCCTCCAGCGGGCCCACTGCCCGCTGGACCCACTGTGTCGTCCCCTATTCCGGTTCTGGATCCGTCCCCAGCAATTGGGCCAGTCCAGCCCCAATTCTAGAACGGGTCCGGAAGACGCCCCGGTTTACCGATTTGGGCCAGCATGCCCACTGCCTGCTGGCCCGTCCGTCCTGAGCCCAGCAAATTCCTAAAATTCACTCAATTCTTCCTCGAATCATAGATCGGTCACTCGTAGTCAACGAGGTATTTTTACACATAAAAGACTTTTTAATTTACATTCGGATGTCGCTAAATCCCCCTTACCCCGTAATCCCGTGTCCGCCTTAAATGACCCGAATTAGAAAATTGCTATGACTAATGAATATAATGCTCTTATTGATAATAAGACGTGGGAGTTGGTGCCCCGTCCATATGGTATTAATGTTATCAGGTCTATGTGGATTTTTGCTCATAAGGAGAATTCAGATGGTTCATTTGCTCGACATAAGGCGCAACTTGTGGGTGATGGTAAGACTCAGCAGGTTGGGATAGATTGTGGGGAGATGTTTAGCCCGGTAGTCAAGCCGGCTACTATTCGCACTGTGCTTAGCTTGGCTCTTTCAAAGACGTGGCCTATTCATCAGTTGGATGTCAAGAATGCTTTTCTACATGGTGATCTTAAGGAAACAGTCTATATGCATCAGCCATTGGGTTTCAGGGATCCCAACTGTCCTCATCATGTCTGTTTGTTGAAGAAGTCATTATATGGGCTTAAGCAGTCTCCACGGGCCTGGTATACGAGATTTGCTGACTTTGTTTCGACTATTGGGTTCACTCACAATATGTCAGATAATTCCTTGTTCATCTACCGTCATGGTTCGTCATTGGCCTACATTTTGTTGTATGTGGATGATATCATCTTGACTGCCTCTTCTGATGCCTTGCGCCAGTCTATCATGGCCATGCTCAGTTCTGAGTTTGCTATGAAAGACTTAGGGCCTTTGAGTTATTTTTTGGGGATTGCTGTCAAATGTCATTCAGGTGGTTTGCTTTTGTCTCAACGGAATTATGCTGCTGAGATCATCGAGAGGGTTGGGATGTCATCCTGTAAGTCCACTTCTACTCCAGTTGATGCAAAACCCAAACTTAGTGCCACGGCAGGGGCACCATACGAGGACCCAACCCGCTATCGCAGTCTTGCAGGGGCCCTCCAGTATCTTACCTTTACCAAACCGGATATTACGTATGCGGTTCAGCAGGTGTGTTTATTCATGCATGACCCCAGAGTTGAGCACATGAATGAAATCAAACGTATTATTCGGTATATTCATGGGACACTGGACTATGGGTTGCACTTGTATCCTTCTTCTACATCCACACTTGTCTCGTACACAGATGCGGATTGGGGTGGTTGTCCGGACACCAGACGGTCTACGTCAGGATATTGTATGTTCCTTGGCAACAACTTGGTCTCCTGGTCTGCAAAGCATCAGGTAACTCTATCCCGCTCAAGTGCAGAGGCAGAATATCGAGGGGTAGCTAATGTGGTCTCAGAATCATGTTGGTTACGTAATTTGCTATTAGAGCTTCATTTCCCCATTTAGAAGGCGACCTTAGTATATTGTGATAATGTTAGTGCCATCTACCTCTCAGGTAATCCGGTTCAGCACCAACCCACCAAACATATCGAAATGGACATTCACTTTGTCCGTGAAAAGGTTGCTCGGGGGCCGGTACGCCTATGTTATGTCCCGTCAAGATATCAAGTTGCAGACATCTTTACAAAGGGTCTTCCCTCGGTACTCTTTGAAGATTTTAGGGACAGTCTCAGCGTTCGAAGACCGCCCGCTATGACTGCGGGGGTGTGTTAAATAAGACAATATACACACAATATACATGTGTATATTGTCTTCTAAGGCTCTCGGTTTACTGCCTTAATGCTCTCGGGTCACAACCCATAGTTGGCTCTCCTTATTTTGGTAATTGTTAATATTAGACAAAGTAAGAATATTGTATATTAGGAAAATATATGTGTAGTATATTGTAATGTATATGTTACCATAATTAGGAATATACACTACCATAATTGTAGAGTTAGAATTATGGTAGAATAAGATTTTAGGAATAGAATAAGAATATTTTGTATCTTGTATATATACCTATTCAAGTAATGAAAATAATCAAGGGGATTATTTCTTCCAGTTACATCTATTGCTCAAACAGATGATAATTTCATATGTGCAACTTTAGATTGGTGGCCAGAAAATAAATGTGATTATAATCAATGTCCATGGGGAAAAATTAGGAGATTTTTATTGATTGATTGTCGAAAAAAAAATCATGCAGGACTTGAAAAACAGGATTCTTGCAAACGCTGTTAAAGGTTAGTACTTAGTACTATAGTTTATTGCTTTCTCTATCTATAGTTTTCATGTAATGTAAATCCTCCTTTTCTATGAAAATATTATGCATACAACTATACATAGACCCGACATTACTTGAAAATAATATCATTTAAAGAAGAACTAGAGCCTCCAAAACACCACGGTTCTTAAATCACAACTCATTTATCGTGACAATAAATCACTACTACTTGCCTAAAATTTGGAGTGCATGCAGCATACTAACAGCGGATTCATTTTGAGTTTAGTATTTTTGACATAAAATATAGACTTGTATGTAGACCTTTATCATTAAAATCTTGACAAATATTAAATTTGAATTCATAATTTTAAAAGTTTAATAAATTGATTGAACCTGTCATGGTTAAATTCTAAATCCGCTTCTAAAGAATTTGTTGTTTTCAAATAGATGTTATGTTCTCATAGTTTTCATGCCCAATCTTGTAGAATTCTTGGTAGAAGTACGTTATATTTGCAGTTCTTTTTTCCCTCTAGATAATTTTTATTACTTTGCAGCATTCAATCCTCTAAAAATCAGAATAGGAGGTTCACTGCAAGATCAAGTTTATTACAAAGTTGAAAAATTCCCAAAGAATTGCTCAAACTTTGAGAAAAAATCTGATGGGCTTTTTGGATTTGGTGATGGCTGTCTCCACATGAATAGATGGGATGAATTGCAGGGTTTATTCAACAAAACAGGTTATGCTCATTAAATTCTTGACCTCTTAATAATTTTTCAAAAAGAAAATATTCTAATTTTTGTAGTTTTATACATTAATGTTTTATATATAATGTTCAAAGTCCTAGTGAGACGGTGAGTGCAGACTATATCTTGGTAAAATAAGGGGTTGTTCGATTCAAGGACTAGTTATGCAGGATGATATTACATGAATTATTTATGGGGTTAATAATTATGTGGGGATTGATTGCTTTAAGAATCTTTTTAATTGTAGTTATTTTTATCCCTAGCGGGATAATTATTTTAATTTACATTCTTTTAATAATATGGAGTTCAATAAGATCAAGCAGATGTTGTACACTTGTACTATTGAATTATGCAGTGAAATTATTTATTGCGGAATTTTATGTTGAAATTATGTTTGTTTAGACTTTTTTCTGAATTTATGCTAAGATTATGTTTGTTAGTGTGACACATTAAGTTGATATTTTAACTTCTTTGTGAAATTTATGCAGGGCTGCAATAACATTTCATTCAGTGCCTTACTTGGAAGAATACAATCAGATGAAGATGATACTCTTTGGGAAGGCGATTGGAATCAGTTCAATGCAAAATCATTGATGAAATTAGCAACGGACAACTTTTGTACAGCAAAAATCATGAATTTTGTAGTATGTTTACTTGTTTATAGAAGTACTAACATTAATCTTTTTTTAGGTAATGAGCTTTGTGGAGGTGGTGTTGCTGCAAAAATAAAAGCTCAACAATATGGCAATGATGTCAAGAAATTGAAGAAATCTGTAACACATATGTACCCTAATCCTGCAAATAGACCAAAAATCTTGGTCCCTGGTGGATTTTATGATGAACAATGGTTCCAAGAATTCCTTCAAACAACCGGACCAGGCGTCGTCGATGGATTAACACATGATATTTACAACCTTGGAGCAGGTATATAACAATGCTTTTGCTCTTGCATCGAGAGACAGATCCAAAATTTAAACTCGGTGAAAAAACATGTTGTATTGGACTAAGAATCTTGCTAAATTGCAGGAAGGGATCCAACTCTGATTGACAAACTTGAGAATCCATTTTACCTTAGCCAAATAGCTCAAACATTCAAAAATGTTGAAGATGTTGCTAAACTGTATTCACCATCTTCTGGCCCTTGGGTTGGTGAATCTGGTGGAGCTTACAATAGTGGTGGCAAAACAACTTCACATACGTAAACAATATCTTTTCATCGTCGTTGGCCAGAATGGCTTATAATGTCTTTGTGTTGTAGGTATTTGGATCAATTGGGAATGACATCAACTTTCAACCATAAGGTATGTTGGAAATTTACTAATGTGAAATTAAGTTTATCCCATTATTTATGATTCGAACAATTGGGGCCCCGCACGTCGGAAGTGTCGTTTCCACACACGTGCAATCTTAGTGCCAAGTATCGTAAATTTCGTTAATGAAAGAGATATTGGTACGTAAGTGAAATGTTTGAGACATAGAATGATGGACGGTTATTGGATAAATAACAAGTGTTCCACGTTGGTAAACGAAGAAGGATTGTGTGAGGTGTAAGATGGAACGGGTCGGAAAGGGCCGCGGAGCCGAGAAGGGCCGTGGCGCCTCCCGGACTAGGCCGCAACGCTAATTCCCTGTTTGGAATTCTGGAGCTGCGACGCTTCCCAGGCAGTGTTTGCTCGACGGAATCCCAAAGGTTTGGCTAATTGAGGTGGTTTCAATGAAATTCAATCCACCCAATAATGACCATTACTTGGACCATTATGTTGCTGCATTACTTGGGGTTAAATGTCATCAATTACATAGGAATTGAATGCCATTATGGGGCATTTGAAAGGCCATCTTGCACACCTATAAATTGAGTCTTTGGCTCAATTTTATAGATGTACATAAAGATGCACACAATATACATACAAGTATATAACACCACAAAGAGATCAGTTTTCTTGATAAGAAATCCTTCTCTTAGCAATCTTCATTGTTCGTGTTCTTCCATAAGGTCATTTGTGATGGATTTGCACATTTGATAGTTTGCTATTTAATCTTGGGAGACTATTGTCCACACTTTCGTAAAGCCTATATACGGGGGCAATCTTGTCTTAAAGACAGAGAGCCATCTCTTGACTCAGCCGGTGGTGTTGTGATTATCTAATTGGTTGTTAAGTGTTTCAGGTGTGAACTAGAATCTCAAAGGACTTTAACCGTTCGGATTCTCAGCGGATCTACAAGTCACAAGTGTAGCAGTTCATGTTCTTGTATTTTCGAATACAAGATCCATATTTGAAGTTCCAATTCAAGATCAAGATATTGACAACTTGTTGTTGTAATCTTTGTTGTTTATCCTTTCGATCACTGTAATAGTTATTTACTATTCACGTACGTTCTTTACATATCCAACAATTTTAAGACAAGATTGTATTAGTGTTCGAAAGATGTTGGTCGACAAGTGTGTGACCAAATCTGGTTGTGGTTTTCTTCTTGAAACACTTCGGTTGACAGTTCTGTTAACAGTTCAAGAACTGTCTCTGTCAACAACCGTGCTTTCAAATATGATCCTAGTTTTGGTTATCTCTTTGATGACAATTACAAATCTATTTCCGTCAAATGTGGGATCTCTGGATCTGATGTTGAGCTTCAAGATACTGCTGATAGTCATGCTAGTACGGCTAAAGATCAAGGACGAGTTGGTGTCACCGCTCCCAATGGTGGTGGAAACAAGCGCCCACGAGAGGCTGAGGATGTCAACATGGACAAGAGGAGAAGGCTGAATATGATGTTCTATCATGTAGCAAAAGACCTATATCTGTCCCAGACAAAGGATTTGAATTATGGTAAGGAGGATATGGACACTCAGTCTAACTGAAGTGGGTCAAAATCCAAAAGGTCTAAGTTAATAATCCTTCCTTATCAATAATGTGTTTAGTTAATATATGAATAAAAGTGTGTAAAGCAAGGCTGGGAATATGAAAGTGTATTCATTAAAAACTTATATTCCCTACACTCTAAAATCAGATATTGAATCTTCTTCCTTCCTAGTTAAAAATTAAACTATTGTAAACAAAACTTAAAAGATCTGTTCTTTTGGGTATAATTATTAAAAGTGTGTTAAAGTATGTTCGCACATATGAAGGAGAGAGATCCACTGACTGTGCGAAAACGGTTACCACTCTTAAGCAAGCGCCAGGAATTGTCTGGGCACCAATCTCAAGGGAAGAAGACTAAAAGATAATGGCTTATCTTAAGACGTTGAACCTGTCACACTATCTGACAGAAGATCCTTCATTTGATAGGATGATATTGGACACTCAGTCGTACAAAGCCTACGGGCGACTAGAGTGAGCCGGAATTTCCAGGTCTTAAATGATCTGAATGTCAAAAGAAAAGCAGAAAAGTAATGGACACCAAGTGAGGTGGGTCGGAGTTTCAAGGTCTTAAATGATCTGAAGGCCAAAATAAAGGCAGAAAAGAAATTGGACACTCAATCTGCCACAACAACTGGAGTGGGCCAGAGTATCCAGATCACATATGATCCGATTACGCCCTAACCACATGCAAGATGTTGTTCATGTGAAGCAACGCCACCTCTAAAGTAGAAGGGATTGGGGAGGTTGTCCTTAAAAATGACTTCAGGGAATGGGATCACTCTAAAAGGAGGTGATACATGTTCCAAACTTAATTTCAGGAACGTTGTTGGTCAAACTGGTTTGAGACTAGTCCAATATGTCTGTAATAACTAAGAATGGTACAGTATGTCTATAGCCAAATGAATGATATATTTGTAATATATGCATCTATGTCATTATAGATTAAGACACGTTATATAGAAAGTCATTCAAAAGCTAACTAAGTTGAGATTGTTGCTTTCTGTCGACATAAACCCTCAAAATGAATGTGAGGTGGGCGAAGAGGCAAAATCACCTTTCCATTCCATCAAAGAAATAGCGAAAGAAGCACCGTTCCTCTAGAACTTAGTCACACCTACATGGGTGATTTGAAATTTATACAAAATAAAAGGGGGAGACAAGTACTTTGTGACCTTCATTGATGATGGTACAACGTATTGCATCCTTTGTTTGTTGAAAAGCAAAGATGAAGTTGTTGAAGCGAATAAACGCTACAAAGCAGAAGTTGAAAATCAACTAAGCCTACGGATTGAGGAATTCGTAATGATAGAGGGGGAGAATGTGAAGCATCGTTCATCAAACGAATGCTCATTACTCACATTAGTCTAACGGTGTTAGCCAAGCGCAAAGTCGTACGTCCAAAATATGTGGGGCAAGGCGATCCTTACCGCTAATGTGATTCTCAACAGAACTATGCATAAGGATAAGGATAACTCTCCGTGTGAAACATGGAAAGGATCTCACCTACAAATGTTGTGTTGTGGGGTGGCTTGGTAGAGGTTGGAATACCGAAACTGGTCAAGTTGGACCTAAGACTGTAAATTGCATATCTACTGGATCTGCAAATAACAGTAGTGCTTATCGCCTCTTGGTGTCAAAGAATGTTGAATTCTTTGAATATAATTTTCCTTGAGAAGAAAAAAAAAGAAATAATTGCTCTAGGTTAACAAGAACCCGCGAGGGCCTGTTTATCCGGAACCAGACGTTCCTGATTTACAGGACTCAGATGTTGCTGACTATCCGGAACTTAATGTTCCAAATCTACAGAACTCAGGGATTCTAGATGTTGAACTGAGACGGAACAAAGAGGGGACAAAGACTTGTTCCAGGCCTTCTAGCTTGTATGGTTGAGAATGAACCATGGACAATTAACAAATAATTGTCATCTCCAGAAGCACTGCTTTGGAAAGAAGAATAAGTTGTATGGTTGAGAATGAACCATGGACAATTAACAAAGAATTGTCATCTCCAGAAGTGCTGCTTTGGAGCAGACCTACATGAGATTGATAGGCTGAAGAATAAGTTGTAATTTGCAATGAAGGATCTGGGAGCCGCAAACCAAATCCTCGAGATGAGAATCATCAGAAGTAAGCAGGGCCTCAAGCTTTCACAAGAAGAATATGTGAAGAAGGTTCTCAAGAGGTTCAACACGGATGATGCCTAGCCAGTCAGTACTCCCTTAGCTGGACACTTTCGCTTGTCAAAGGATCAGTCGCTTGTGATCGAGGATGAGAAGGAGCATATGGAGAAGGTACCTTATGCCTCTGCTATTGGCAGTCTTATGTACTGTGATTTGCTGGGTTTCAAAGTTGTAGAAGATAGTAGCTCTCTCTAGCTGTGAGGCTGAGTACGTTGTCATGACAGAGGCCACTAAAGAGATGATGTGGCTATAATTTTTTTTACGGGAATTGGATTATGACCACGAGAGGAGTGTGTTATACTGTAATAGCCAAAATGCCATTCATTTGGCAAAGAACCCGGTCTACCATGCTCGCATGAAGCACATACAACTATGGTACCATTTCATCATATCAGCTTTGGAAGATGGAGTATTAGTGCTTGAGAAGATCCCAGAAAGTCAAAATCCAGCAAACATGCTGACGAAGGTCGTGCCGAATGATAAACTGAAGTTGTGTGCAACTTCAGTTGGACTTCTTGGATGAGGATCGGAGTTGCCGCTGCAGATGGAGACAGATGATTGAAATTAGTCTCCAAGTGGGAGATTGTTGACTTGTGGAGACTAATTCACCGCCGACACCATGAAGACCCTACGCAGAGTGTGGAACGCTGATCGACCTGAGCGGACAGGTCGACGTGGGCAGACCCCCCTGAAATTTTTTATATATGTAATGTTGTTTAGTGGAGGGTATTTTGGAAAAATTTAAGGCTTGTATTATGTTCGCCCTATTTTTCGCTATATATATACTGGAGCGTCGTTTTTCTTTCTTTGAGGTCGAGCAAGAGGGAAAGAGAGAATTGTAAACTCAAACTCCCTATTTAATTATAGTAAAATCTGCAGCGGCAAAGTGGACGTAGCTCTTGCATTGAGGGTGAACCACTATAAATCTGTGTGTGTTATTTATTCTTCGCTTATTTACTGTTTTCTGATTAGGTAGGATTTGGGACTCAAATCCTAACAAAGAGTACCATTTGACACCAAAAGATGGCAACATTCAAAGTGATGTGTTGTTGCTAAATGGAACTCCATTGAAGCTCACTTCCTCATTGGATATCCTGGAAATGAACCCTAAGCTCGTTGATCCAACGTTGCCCATCATCGTTGCTCCTCGTTATATCTTCTTTGCCACCTTGAGAGGGTTCCAGGCTCCTACTTGTGTATAGAGAATTCACAAAGTTTAAATTATTAATTTAGTTTAGATTAGGATAAAGACATTAGATCATTCTCATGATCAACATGTTTAGAGAAGTTTCAGATTAAACTTATACTGTAGTTTGTTTTGTTGTTTTAGTAAAGTTGCTTTATGCTACATTCTCAGTGTTTTTTTTTAAAATTTTCTTCTTTTGTTTCTGATTAAGGAATTTGAATCTATATAACCTGATAAGGACTCAAGATTCTCCTTTTCAACTATAAAGGAATCTGAATCTCTTCAAGAAAAAGTAAACCAATTAGCACAAGAAAAGAATGCTTGATAACTTTGTTTCAAGATCCAAAACCAAACCTTACATGCAAAGATACCTTTAACTTTTAGTCCTTCAAATTCCATAAAAGCAGCACAGCTTTTATACCTGACAAAGAAGCTTCCTTTTTTCTTGTGCTTCTTCAAATAAAGTCTCACTTTTTTATCTGATATTTGAAATAGCTTCAACACAAGGCTCCATTATATGCTAAAGCAAATGAGGTAACGTAAAACAGCAACTTCAAATTCTAGCATACCAAAATAGTTTTTTCGCATCACAATTAACACAACTGTTCTAGGGTGAGATTCTCCGGTATTGGAGAAGAAGAGAAAGGAGGCAGCAGCAGCACAACAGAAAGAAGAATAGCACCCGAAAAAACTCAACCCTTTAAAGGTAATAACTTAGACTCAAGAATCTCAATCTTAGGAAAACAAGAAAATTGTAATAGTGAAACTTCTGAATAATACCGAGTTTGGTTTTTGTTTCGGCAGACACAAAAAAAACACCTAGCTGGTTGCACAGACAGTTTATAAGAACAATGAGTCGCGATTATGATTCCAGTGATAGCGTTGACTATCCAGCTGCGGTGGCTGCAGCTTCCTTTGTTGTAAAATCAATCGAAGACAAGAGCGAATATTATGACAGAAGGACAAATATTGGAGGTGATAAACCTTTGACTAAGATCAAAAGTAAAGCAGAGGATATTGCTAAGAAACCTGAAAAGTTTTCAGGTAGGAAGAAATCTTGCAACATTTGTACTTTAGTTCTACTTTTGTAACATAACTTTCTTCTTAACATTGACTTGTATCAGATGAAGCTACAAAACCAACTTCAAAACCTCCACATAAAAATGTGCAAATAAGGACAGCAACAATCATTCCAGAGACAGTTAAATCTGTGCCGCCTATAAAGAAGAAACCAACTTTTGGAGATAGCAAACCTGAAAGTGAAGTTGCTGAAAAGGCCAAAAGAGCTCCATCCATTAAGAAGACACCAACTTCTGTAGATACCAAACGTGAAAGTGAAGTTGCTGAGAAGGTCAACAGAGCTCCATCTATGAAGAAAACATCCACATTTCTAGACCAAAGCATTGATATCAGAGCTCCTAAAAACCCTGAGGTTCCTGTTTCAGATCCTGCTGTTAAGCCAACTAGACAATCTTCATCTCAACCAGGCATGGTTAAAACGCCAAATACAATGAAGCCTGGAAGTGGAAATTCCAAGGCAGATATTTGGGAAAAAAAAAGAGATGGAAAAGATCAGAGAAAGGTACGTTGTTAAACTCATGTCTTACAATTGACATCATAGAAAGCCTTCACTCGTACCCTTTTCTCCGAAAAAGTTCTTGCATGAAACTAGTCTGATCTTAGGTTGAAAACCATGAGGTCTCAGGTTAGCAAAAAAAAAAACACTAGGTGATTTCTTTCCATCTATCTAAACCTTGGTGGATAAAGTTACCCGAGACCTATGATCGTGGGAGGTAGCAGGTACCCCGTGGCCCGAACACCACGGTTATAAAAAAAATAGTCTGATCTTCTCCAACCGGCCTAACATGACTCAATTCCCAGTCTTTATTTTTCTTTTAGACGAAAAATGTGAAAACAGAACTAAATAGTGAAAGTGATAAACCTGCATAATGACAATTAATGCAGTTCATTGTTCTATTATATGACCTACTTGTTACACTTTTACTAAGAACAGAAACTTCAGGTACAAGAAGCTCATAAAAGAGATTGTGGAATGGGAGACAAAGAAAAAGAAAAAAGCAAAGCGTAAATTGGAGAAAATTGAGGTTGATTCTATGTTAAATTTATTATAGTTGATCTGTGTGAATTCGTTTATTTACCAAAACCAACTACATACAACATGAAATTAAGGCTGAATTACTATCAAATAAATTATAAAAGTATGAAATTACAGGCTGAGTTGGACAGGCGTAGGGCAAAAGCCATGAGACATTTCAACAATGAGGTCGGAAGGATTGAAAGCATTGCAGGTGGAGCCAAAGAACAGGCAGATCAACATCGAAAAAACGAGGAGCTTAAGGTGATAGAGAAGGCAAATAAGATCAGATCAACTGGGAAAATGCCATCTACATGTTCATGCTTTTAAATAGTACCATACATAAGAAAACTGTAAAAAAAAAAAAAGGGCAGTCCGGTGCACTAAGCTCCCGCTATGCGCGGGGTTCGGGGAAGGGCCGGACCACAAGAGCCTATTGTACGCAGCCATAACCCACATTTCTAAAAGAGGCGATAAAACTGTAAAAATTGTAAATTGGTAGATCCAACTTTTACTACATTTGTTGGGGAAATATGTAAAGATATACCAAGGCACAATACTTACCGTATAAAAGCTTTCATAAGATCATCACAAATTAATATTGATGACAAGTTGTAATCCATCCGAAGAACGAATCTATCTGAATACAGTTATACCGTCAGACCACTCTATAACAACCATTCTCTATAACAACATTTCACTATAACAACCATGATTCCTGCGGAAACGATCTTTTCATGTTATGTTATATTATATGGTCTCTATAACAACAATTTGCTATAGCAGCCAAAATTTATTGGGACTAACGACGTCGTTATAGAGAGGTTTGACTGTAGTAGAAAGAGCTGAATGTGAAAGGATCAAGCAGTGAATCCCGCAATATCATCAATCCAATAACAACAGCAGATATGAACTTTGAAGGAAAATTAACATTAACTTACATGAAAACCAACAAATATTTACACCATCTCTTGATATGAAAACTAAGATCAAACTGATGAGACATCGCTTACTAGTGCAAACAGTACTTTGTAATACAGGCTCGGAACTCTAAGAAATAATTCTCAAACAAATTGAAAGAAACACTTCAAGCAGTAATCTCTCTGACCAGCCAATCCAAAGCAGGATAAGCAAAGTATAATACTAGCAAAGATGGAAGTCCGAAGAGAATTGTGATCACCAGGTATAGAATCAAGATGCCCACACTGGAAGGTATCACAAATATAACAACCAGAAGAAGTATAATAACCAACGGAAACTTGGATGTCAACCGGAAAAAGAAATCAAGGGACTTCTGAAGAGAAAACTGGGTCCTTTGCATTGTAGGGGTCCCACTTGTATTGCTAGGACCACTTGAAGAGCCTAGACGATGAGACCTCCTGCAGTTCGAGACAGACCTCTGGGTCCCAGTAATTGAAGAACAAGGGGAGGTGCCCACTAGTTGATCCATGTATATGGTAGACGGACACTTCATCCTGTCACCATTTCTGCTCTCGACCATCCAGAGGAGGAAAAAGTTTTTGCTAGGAAACTTGATATTTCCCTGGTAAAACAACCGAAGTGTCATTAAATTACACCATGGGCAGGAAACGAACAATGGAATCTGGACTTGTTGAGTGGATATCTTCACAGAAGCCGGTTTAAGTCCCAACAGACAATTCTTACAAAGTGAGTGGCCACACCACAATACATAGGGAACATTCTCAACAATGTTAAATGATTCCCAACATATTGGGCATTCTAGTCCTTCCTCAGTGCTGTCATTAGAGCAGATATCATCGTCGTCTGAGTACTCGTGACAAGTTTGACTCGGCGTAGCAGAATCCTTCTTTAAACCAAAGCTAGTGAGGGCATTTGAAATGGAGTTCCACATAGCACAGAGCAACTAGTGCAATAAGGATCTGACAGAAAGAACTTGTTCAATTTGAAGCACCTCTTTTCGGTTCTCTTTTTAACCTGAAATATAGATTTTAAGAAACTGCGGAATTTATCAGCCATCTCTAACCAAACAATTATGAGAAAGAGAAGAGCTGATGTTTACACGCCCTATAAACTGCAATCACAAACCTCTCAAATATCTTTCAACGAAAAAAACGAATAGCTCCATTTCATTGTCCCTCTGCCTATAAATTACGTATCAGCAAAAAGGGAAAAAATGAAGTACATATTGTCAACGTCGTTAGAAACCAAATCATCTAATTTAGCCCCTCCCGAAGCCAAAAAGAAAAACTTGAATTGGACCTATTTTTCCTCTACCTCTAAGTGGTGAAAATTGTAACCAAGGCCAAATTAATTCCTCTCAACGTACTGTTTCAATGGTATGAAAAAATGGGCTGTTGACTGCTATGTTAAACAGAAAATGGATTTTTACATGGCTGCCACACCTGACACCTTTGATGCTAGTTGTAAATCATACTCTTCTATATGCTGATATAAAGAACGCAATTACAAGATAGAAGAGAAACCTTGACAGAAGGAGCTCTTGTTTGTGATATCTACCTATATCTTGAAGAACGATACTGATATGAGGGAGTTTTTGTTTTCACAAGGTTACTGATATGCGGGAGTTGCATGAAAGTTTACCGGAATATGTGCCACAAAATATTGAGGCATGTAACTAGAAGTTTATAGTACTAAATAACAGAAGTATTCTGACTGCTAGGTATAGCTCACGCCCAAGTTGCACAGGAGCTTTATGAGGGCTATGGAATTCCAATATCTGGATATAGTTGCAGTTAAGTTCTCCTCTATTTGGTTTTTGGGTTTCCGTATCATTTCAATGCTCAATAATTTGTTTTACAAGACAACTTAGCGGTTCTCTAGATATAGTTCTCTAAATCCTGCCGTTGTCCTTATAAAAGGGCAGCCAGGTGCACTAAGTTCTCGCTATGCGCGGGGTCCGGGGAAGGGCCGGACCACAAGAGTCTATTGTCCTTATACTGACATATAAATCTCTAACCAAACTCTGTCCTAGCCTTGGTGGACAGAGTTACCCAGTACCTGTGGAATTAGTCGAGGTACACCCAAGCTGGCCCGGACACCACAATTATCAAAAGAAAAATAAAATTCTCACCAAACTGGAAAAGCTCCTCGGAAAACCAACCTAATGTGTAGTTAGGATAATTCCTTATGGTTGGAGAACAGATAATGCTCAAAAGGAGATATCTAGACACTACAAGACCCAGACATTGGGTACTCCTTCACCCATCCAGCCCTCGAAATAGACACTGTTAAAGGGGAAAACAGTAAGGTCACTCTCATTCATTTTATTACACCAACGACGACATCTTAACCCCAAGCTAATTGGGGTTGATTATATGAATCCTCATTAACTATGTAACTCCATTTATACCCGAATCAATTCAAAATGCAAAATTTAGATTTTTAGCACTCGAAGGCTAGAAGCTATCTAAAAACATTGGACCTGACAACAAAATCTCAACACGATTGAACTTTAATTCCAACTAATACGTATAGCCTATATGAATTTTTTTCCCTTCCATTGTGCTCTATTTTGCGCTAAATTTGCATGTAATCTATGAGATTGTTGTTCTTTTTAGACAACTTCCTTATATGTGATTTTAGGCCTACCTCATTCCCTTTAACACATTCCTTCACCATGGTTTCAGCCCTACTGACTGGTGTATTGGGAAGTCGTCATAGTTATCACTAAAGTATCTCAAGCAAGTACCTTCTCTCATTTTACTACTCATTTGTGCTACTTGCATATTCTACCTAATGTAATCATTTCTAATCTTGTCTAATTTTGTACCACCGCACGTTAGTTTTGCAAATGATGACAACAGTGGCCTGTGGGATCTGAACCATGCTCTTTCGGACCAGAACCTAAATCTGACATCTCAAACCACTCTAGTTCATTTTACACTCTTAAATTTTTAGTAATCCAATGAGAAGAACTAATCCAAAACATTACACAAGCTCATCAGCAAAGTTGAAAGCTTCAAAATCCAGACTTTTCTTCATCTATTTGTTTTCAAACTAAAAGTACATACATAAACAAGATAAAGAAAAACCAAGAACCTCAAAAACCCAAAAAGGATTAAACCAAGTATTTGAATTCAACAATACTAGGCAGATCAATAAGCATTGCAATTTGCACCAATCACAAAATACCTACAAAAGATTCAAACCCAGAAATAGATTTGTCTATCTCACATGTAACAACAATTTAGAGACATAAAAATCCAATCTTGAAACTTAATAATCTTTAAAACAAGAAAAAAAATCCACAAAGTTCATAAAATCCAATCTTGAAACTTAATAATCTATTAAACATGAAAAAAAATCCACAAAGTTCATAAAGTTCCAAAATTGAAAACAAGAAAAATAATATTATTATTTTTGCAGAATCAGAGATGTAAAATTCAAGAAAAGACTGATGTGATTAATGAGAGAGGGAAAAGAACTTACTTGAATTAATGGGTGATTTTAAAATTGCCAGAGAATTTAATACAAAAAGAGGAAAAAGAGAGAGACCAACAGAGAGAAATTGGGAATTTTTTGTGTAGGTCTCTCTCTTCTTTTTCTCTGTGTATGTTTTTGGAGAAAATTGTGAGGAGATTTTACGTGGGACTATGTACATACCAGGCAGCCAAGTGGAAAACGTTTGATTTTCCATTTTATTTTTTTATAAACCTCTTTTTATTTTTTGGTTGAAGGGAGTTCGGAATAATGGTAAAATTATCTTTCCGTGTGATTACAGATTTGAGCCGTAAAAATAACTACTAATGTTTGCATTAGATTAAACTGTGTACATCACATTTATTGGGTGAAGCCTTTCCCTGAATCCTACGAACACAACATATTTTCACACATGCAACTCCGATATTATATAGAAATCATGGTATTTAGAAGAGAAGTATCACAACTTTAAGTATCTTTGCTTTTAATAAATTTTGATTGAGGATTTCACTTATATAATTGCATAAAGATACAATTTAGATGCTAGATGATGAAAATCAGATTGCAACCATTGATTTAGAAAATTAAATTTATTTCAGTAGTATATATGATTACTTGTGATCGGACTTTGTATTTGGCATTATTCTCTTCTCTCCTTTTTTTAGTGAGTGTTTCTTCATTAGCTACAGAAGTAATGCGATGATTCCATTGAAAATTTAAGGGTGAAGTTTGGTGGAAGATGCAATTGCAGAGACAACTATTGCAGCTGATGCCACTGTTGGAAATTTGCCTTTGGTGCGGAGGTGCGTCCACCCATATTTAATGAATTAAACACTAGGGTTCCGCATGTTGGAGGCTTTGTCTCTTCACACGTGCATAATCTACTAAGTGAGTAGATGACCGTAGGGCTAAGAATCGTCAAATTTCATTGAGAAATGAAAGAGATATTGGTCCACGAAGTAAGGTGTTTGAGGCATGGAAATATGGTGTGGGACAAATCTACCACATTGGTGGAAAAATGAAAAATTGCTCTCTTTATAAGTCTCAAAATTGGCTAAGGGTTTGGAACCCCAAGGGGTATCCCATGTGTTTAAAGGAGGGAGGACCTAGATGTGCTTGGGTTCAAGGCTAAGCCCACACGCACGCGCCGCCCGTCCCGTCCGGGCTCGGGTCACGGGCCTTGGCCTTGGCCTTCTTCTGATAGACCCCCAAATTGTTTAATATTTACAGTTTGGTCCCTTGAAGTTTCTGCCTATCGTTTGGGTTGATTTTTGGAGCATTACTTGGTTGTTTAATTCCCTCCTTCAATGGTCATTAACAGCCATGTCTTGGCAGTTGAGAGGTCTCCCCTTATGCTATACATTGATGCCTTTTGGCTCAATTATGTGATATACAGAAACAGATATAGAACACAGAAAAATAACGAGACTACACTATATACACAGAGACAAACAGAAGAGAAAAACAACACACATTTTGTACACAAACAATGTCAACACAGAAACTCTTCCTTCCTTTTCCATTTCTTCAGCAAGTCGTTTCGTGTTTGTTTTCTTCGTCAGAATCAACCTATTTGTTTTGTAGTGTTGATTAAAGTGTTGTTTTATCTTGGGAGACTATTGCCCGTTAACGTAAAAGCATATATACGGGACAATCTTGTCTTAAAGACAGAGTGTCATCACTCGACTCAACACACAGTTGTAACCATCCAGATTTAGTGTTTCTTGATTTCAGGTTATCAAGATTCAAGACTCAACAACTTTGCGGCAGTTCTGAATATTGGCAATTCATTTATCCTTTCGAACACTTGTAATATTTATTTACTTCCCGTACTGCTTTGCATATCCAACAAGTTTAAGAAAAGATTTGTATTAGTGTTCGAAAGATGTCGGTCAAAAGTTGTGTGACCAAATCTGGATATGGCTGTGATTTTCTGGTTGAAGAGAGTTTTGATTATGCTGTTGAAGGTCAATGTGTTCATGGTATCACTACTCTTGAGAGCGGTGGGAACAAGCGCCCACGAGACGCTGAGGATGTCAACTGGGACAAGAGGAGAAGGCTGAAGATGTGGTTCTATCTTGTAGCAGAAGGCCTATATCTGTCCCAGACAAAGGATCCAAATTATGGTAAGGAGGAAATGGACACTCAGTCCGATTAAGTGACTGAAGTGGGCCAGAATCCGAAATTGGAATAAGTAATTTTTCTTCCTTGTAAAAAATAAGATTAAATGATGTCTGATTAGAAAGGGCTTAAAGTAAGGAGGAATATGAAAATGTTTTTTGAAATAATTTATAATCCTTACGCTTTAAAATCAGAAGTTTAATCTCATATTCCTTCTCATTTAAAGATTGGATTTTGTAAATGACTTAAAAAGATCCGTTCTTTTAAGTGTAATTATTAAAAGTGTGTAAAGTATGTTCGCACATACGAGGGAGAAAGATCCACTGACTGTGCAAAAACTGTTACCACTCTTAAGTAAGCGCCAAGAATTGTCTGGGCACCAATCATAAGGGAAGAAGACTAAAAGCTAAAGACGTTGAGCAAGTCACACTATTTGGCAGAAGATCCTTCATAGGATGAAATTGGACACTCAGTCATACAAAACCTACGGGCGACTGAAGTGGGCCAAAATTCCTTTGATATGATGATATTGGACACTCAGTCATACAAAGCCTCCGGGTGACTGGAGTGGTGCCAGAATTCATTTCATAGGAAAAGTAATGGACACCTAGTGTGGTGGGCCAGAGTTTCCAGGTCTTAAATGATCTGAAAGCCTAAAGAAAGGCAGAAAAGAAATTGAACACTCAGTCTGCCAAAGCAACTGGAGTGGGCCAGAGTATCCAGATCACATATGATCTGATTACGCCCTAACCACGGGCAAGAGGTTGTTCATGTGAAGCAACGCCACCTCTAAAGTAGAAGGGGTTGGAAAGGTTGTCCTCAATATGACTTCAGGAAATGGGATCACTCTCAGATGAGGTGATACATGTTCCAAACTTGGTTCAAGGGACGCTGTTGGTCAAGCTGGTTTGAGACTAGTCCAACAGGTCTATAATAACTAAGAATGGTACAGTATGTCTGTAGCCAAATGAATGATATATTTGTAATCCGTGCATCTATGCCATCATAGATTAAGACATGTTAAAAAAAAGTCATTCAAAAACTAACGAAGTTGAGATTGTTGCCTTTTGTCGACATAAATCCTCAAAATGAATGTGAGGTAGGCGAAGAGGCAAAATCACCTTTCCAAATTCCGTCAAAGGAATAGCGAAAGAAGCGTCGCTCCTCTAGAACTTAGTCACACCTACATGGGTGATTTAAAGTTTATACAAAAATAGAGGGGGAGATAAGTACGTTGTGACCTTCATTGATGATGGTACAACGTATTGTATCATTTGCTTGTTGAAAAGCAAAGATGAAGTTGTTGAAGCGGATAAGAGCTACAAAGTAGAAGTTGAAAATCAACTAAACCTACGGATTGAGGAATTCGTAGTGATAGAAGGGGAGAATGTGAAGCATCGTTCATCAAATGACTGCTCATTACTCACCTCAGTCCAACGGTGTTAGCCAAGCGCAAAGCCGTACACCCAAAATATGTGGGGCAAGGCGATCCTTACCACTAATGCGATTCTCAACGGAAATACGCATAAGGATAAGGATAACACTCCGTGTGAGACATGGAAAGGATCTCACATACAAATGTTGTGATGTGGGGTGGCTTGGTAGAGGTTGGAATACCGAAATAGGTCAAGTTGGACCTAAGACTGTAAATTGCATATCCACTGGATCTGCAAATAACAGTAGTGTTTATCGCCTCTTGGCGTCAAAGAATGTTGAATTCTTTGAGGATAACTTTTCTTGAGAAGGAAAAATGAGTAATTGCTCAAGGTTAACAAGAACCCGCGAGGGCCTGACTGTCCGGAACTAGACGTTCCGTATCTATAGGACTCGAAAGTTGTTGTATATTCGGAACTTAGTATTCCAAATCTACAGAACTCAGGGATTCTAGATGTTGAACCGAGACGGAGCAAAGAGGGGACAAAGACTTGTCCTAGGCCTTCTAGCTTGTATGGTTGAGAATGAACCATGGACAATTAACAAATAATTGTCATCTCCAGAAGCGCTGCTTTGGAAAGAAGATACAAAGAGAGAAATAGATTCCATCATATAGAACCGTACTTGTGTAATGGTTGATCTTCCTACGGGAAAAGAACCTTTGGGTTGTAAAATTGCATACTCAAAAGTGAGTACAAAGTAGATGGATCTACTGACAAGTATAATGCCTCGGCTACTTGTACATGTGCTCCCCTGTGAGTAGCTTAACATCTAGGGCCACTGCAGTCTTACGTGGCATGGATGTTGAAACCAACCTTCCTAACCGGAGAGTTGGAAGGGGAGAATCAGAGTGGGTTTGCTAGACTGTTGGGCTTCTTCCTGAACTTTCATTTTTGTCCCTGAAATGTTTTCATTTTGGTCTTGGAAGTTTTAGATAAAAACAGAAACAATGAATCTGACCACATAAACATTGACTCTGAAGTTAGAAAGCCAACAGTTGGAAAACCAACAGTCTAAGAGTGGAAATTATATTGAAACAAAAGATATGGGTTTCACAGATGACATCTTAAGAATTGGATTTCTAAGACATCTAACGGAGTGGTCTAACTCCAAACTCAGTTGTGAGATAATTGACAGTCTCGTTGAAGCCACTAATGGATATGAATTATAGAACTGATTGGAATCATGGTGCACCCATAGACAATGAGCGATATGTACAGGTCACATGTAGTTCAATGTATTGTACACACTACAACCGACATGGTATCGGCCTACAAAGCAGATTAGTTGAACTAAGGTTCACTGATGAATGATCAATAGAAGGCGTTAAGTCGGATATGGCGATATCTGAAATATTTGCTTATCTACGGATTATGGTTTTCTGGATGTTCAGCGGTTCTGGGAGAACACAGTGATGCAAACTGGACATCAGATGTGAAGAACACCAAAGCCACAAGTAAATGTGTATGGTGGGTCTTGGAAAATCCTCTAAGCAAACTTGCATCGGCCGATTCATGATGGAATCAGAGTTTATCGCTTTATACAAAGCATGAAAGAAGTTGAGTAACTTCACGACTCCTTAGAGGACGTCCCTTATTGGGAGAAACTTGTGCCTTCAGCAGTTATACACTGTGGCTAGCCGGTCGGCTTCAGGAAGGACACGGATGACAGTGTCTGAACATATCTATTAGGATCTGTCGGAGACATAAGACCGTATGGTAGTTGATCATCACGGGTGTCACTTCCTTTATTACTAATCAAAGGATATAGCGGACCCTTTTTAACTAAGGGACTACCCGGAGATCAAGTGTTCTGCCTGTCTAGGGGAATGGGCTTAAAACCCAAACAATATGAACCTTTGTAGTGGTAACCCAACCATACTGATTGGAGATCCCAAGAATTTGGTTCAATAGGAAAACTAAGTTGTAAAAGGTTCAGTTGAGCGCTTCAGTGGAAGCAAGAGCACTACGGATGATGATTTCTGTAGGGAAACATGAATCCAAAGTTATTCCCGCGATTATTCCCGCGATAGACATTAAAGTGCAACCTGCATGGCTGGTAAATGTTAAGCTTCCAAACCTTTAACGATCCTCAAACGGTTGAGGTTAAGGTTGGGGAAACTTTTAATGATTCCTAACACTTGTGAAGTGGGGTATAGCAGGATACCTAGTAGGAGATCACCTATTTAAGTGCGAGGACAGGTCGCCTCAAATGAACGCACTTAACAATCTAAGTGTGTCCACGGCCACAACAGATAAAACAATAAGAAGAAAACATATAAGGAGAGTTATTATGTTGGTATCATTGTCTTGGCTTACACTAAATAATGACGGTTCAAGACATCACGTTCACCGCGCAGTAAGTAAGTCCGATGGTACTCAACTAGAGAAGGTTCAAAGCAGATGCTACCTCTCCTGATGCAATATCTCTTCGTTGAAAGATTGCTGAAACATAGGCACCTTGTGTGTGCGCCAAAATCTCTTTCAAGAGGGGATTATTGGAAATTTGCCTTTGGTGGGAGGTTCGTCCACCCATATTTAATTAATTAAACACTAGGGTTCCGCATGTTGGAGGCTTTATCTCTTCACACGTGTATAATCTACTAAGTGAGTAGATGACCGTAGGGCCAAGAATCGACAAATTTCATTGAGAAATGAAATAGATATTGGTCCACAAAGTAAGGTGTTTGAGGCATGAAAATATGGTGTGGGACAAATCTACCACATCGGTGGGAAAAATGAAGAATTGCTCTCTTTATAAGTCTCAAAATTGGCTAAGGGTTTGGGACCCCAAGGGGTATCCCATGTGTTAAAAGGAGGAGGACCAAGATGTGCTTGGGTTCAAGGCTAAGCCGCCGCGCGCCCGTCCCGTCCGGTCCGGGCTCGGGTCGTGGGATTCTTCTAATAGACCCCAAAATTGTTTAATATTTATAGTTTGGTCTCTGGAGTTTCTGGAAAGTTGAATTTGGGAACGACGGAAGGCAAAAAGTTTCTGCCTACCGTTTGGGTTGATTTTTGGAGCATTAACCAGCCATTACTTGGCTGATTAAATCCTCTATAAACAGCCCTCCTTCAATGTCCATAAACATATCATTACTTGGTTGTTTAATTCCCTCATTCAATGGTCATTAACATCCATGTCTTGACAGTTGAGATGTCTCATCTTATGCTATATATTGATGCCTTTTGGCTCAATTGTGTGATATACAGAAACAGATATAGAACACAAAAAAATAACGAGACTACACTATATACACAGAGACAAACAGAAGAGAAAAACAACACACATTCTGTACAGAAACAGTGTCAACACAGAAACTCTTTCTTCCTTTTCAATTTCTTCAGCAAGTCGTTTCGTGTTTGTTTTCTTCATCAGAATCAACCTATTTGCTTTGTAGTGTTGATTAAAGTGTTGTTTTATCTTGGGAGACTATTGCCCGTTAACGTAAAAGCATATATACGGGTCAATCTTGTCTTAAAGACATAGTGCCATCATTCGACTCAGCACACAGTTGTAACCATCCAGATTTAGTGTTTCTTGATTTCAGGTTATCAAGATTCAAGACTCAACAACTTTGCAGCAGTTCTGAATATTGGCAATTCGTTTATCCTTTCGAACACTTATAATATTTATTTATTTCTCGTACTGCTTTGCATATCCAACAGCCACAACTACAGGTTGTTATTTCTTTCTATATGAATTCATCTTAAAGATATCACCAACTCTGACTTGGAATTTTGGTTGCAGGTCTAAAAACTAATGTTGTGGAAACAAGTTCTTATTACACTTCAAGTAAAAGGTCAGGGAAAGATATAAAACTAGATAGCTGAACTTAGTGAGTAGAGCGAGTTACTTTATGTTTTCAATGTGGCTAAACTATTGCGAACAAAATGAAATACTGTTGATTGTACATTCTTTTTTGTTTAATAACCAGGTCTTAAGAATACCAAAAATATTGTTAAGTGATCTTCAAGCATTAAATCTCTACGGGACAATGAACTAAGAACTAAGAACATGAGATGTCTATAAGTCTCTATGAATAATATCAAATGACATTAAAGTATAAGAATTTGAGTCTACAAATGGCAATTTAACATTTTTTTCTAAAGAGAAAGACTGACAAATTTGGAGTACTATTCGTACCCTTACATGAAATAAAATTATGTTTATGGAATGACGACAAAATAGAAGATCACATATGACCAAGACGAGCATGCAACAAGGAAGGAGCAAGGGTTGCAAATGCTGATGGCAAGGCTTGACTCAATAGACTGAAACTGGGCGTGATAGGATAAAGATCTCCCCTACTATCACACCTCATGAGAGGACTCCCCGTCTTGAAATCCTTCACAGAGAAACCAAACGGATCAAATACAACAGAAACGGAATTGTCAGTAGTGAACTTTCGGATAGACACTAAGATTTTAATTAATTTGGGGGCATGTAAAGTATTTTTCGAGATAAGGGGTGGATTGGGGGGAGACAAAGTTTCATGACCATAACCCTGAATTGGAATAGAGTTACCATTGATGATAATTATACCACGAGGGTTGCTCAAATTTCCATAAGACGAGAGAGTACCTTGATCGGAAGTCATCTGTGTCGTTGCGCCGGTGTCCATGTACCAATTTGGATCCGGTTGCGTCAACCTAAGTGTGTGCATTGCGGCCAATGTCGGTGTGAGTAGATGTGGGGCCACTACCGAGAATGCTTGTGTGGGCCAAGGCCCAAGCAGTCCACCCCTGCTGCCCCGGCCCAGTGCTGAACCGAGAAGCTGCCTGCTGATTGTTGGGCCAGAAGTTAGGCTATCCAGCCCACTGGCTGCTAGAAGGGCCTGGAAAATAGGGGTTGCTGGCCCACGGCTGGGACCAATAGGGAGGAGGCCCAATGTTGACTAGATGGGGCCCACTGCCGGACTACTGACCACCGGAACCGCCGCGTTTGCCCCCGCGGTTTTTGTTATTATTCTTACGATTATTATTGCCGCCACCATGAGTACGGTTTTGGCCCGAATTATCAACAAAACCTGAAGAATTTGTGGAGGATGTCATTAGGACGACGGGGCTTGCTCTGGTAGCCTCCTTTTTAGCCAAACCGGCTTCTTCCAAAGTCAGCATGGAGCGGGCTTGATAAAAAGCGGAAAGTGGGTTGCTTTGATGAAGGAGAGTCCCAACGCCATTATAGGCCTCCGAGAGATCGGCAACCAGTTGTAGAACCAGACGATTATTTGTCACAGGTGCGCCAACGTTACGGAGCTGGTTCGCCAACTCCTTGAGTTTCTTGCAATATGCAGATACGTTTGGAAATTCTTCCATGCGAACTTGAGAGAATTCCTGCTCGAGTGTGACAACACGTGAATGTTGGTTATCTTGGAATATGTCACGGAATAGCCATGGTATCCGGCTCAATAATCGTCTGTAAGAGGTCAACCGAAATAGTGGAATAAATCCACCGGAGAACGGTAGCATCAAGAGTAATCCATAACTGAGGATCCTCCGCGGGAATAGGTGCAGCGGGAGGAATTATGTGATGGAGGACTTGATGGGAGATAGCGTAAATTTTAAACAATTCTGCCCACGTCGCATATTGGACGTTTTCCATCTCAAGAACAATAGGGATGTTGTTCTTGATGTTAGAAACCATGAGGGCAAGATGAAATTTTTTTTAGACATATTGAAAGAACAAAGGGAGAGGAGGGGAAATTTGGGAAGAGTGAAGGTTAATAATATCACGAATTCCGATAAAGGGGGACGGAATCCGGCGACGGTTGTGGCCGAGAAAGAGCACAAAAACCGAGAGCAATGGTGGAAGCAAGACCTAGTCTCTTGATACCATGAAAGAAATAATCCCCTTAATTATTTTCATTATTGAAAGGCTATATATACAAGTTACATAATAGGAGAATAATATTCTTATTCTATTCCTAAAATCTTATTCTATACATTTATGGTAATACACTACTAATTATATTACAACATTACCTAAACTAGGATACTAAATATTTACCATAAATTACATTGACTAAACAGCCAAAACCGAGAGTCATTATGGGAGCAAATCCGAGATTCAATATACACAATATACACAGGTATATTATGTGTATATTGTGTATATTTAATAGAGAGTCATATATGCTTAGATAATCATTTACATATTATCAGCATGGCAAGAACTTATGGTGGATCTCTTTCTCTGCTATTTATGTCTCTAAAGAGGTAATTCTTTATCCACTTGATTATATGTCTAGATGAACTAAGCACTTCGTTTTATTTCTTAATAACTATGCCTGCGCAATGAGAATAAACCCATTCATAATTATTTATAGGGCAGACACCGCCCTATTAACTTTGGAAAGAATTTTTTGCCTCAATCTAATTATTTTTTTTGAAAACAAATATTTTTTATCTTCTTTCTAATTTCTTATTCATGAAAAAGAGCAAGAGGTCGAGATTTGAAACGTTTTATTATTGCCGATTTATACTTATTTTATGACATTGTGGTGAATAACAAGTTGAACCAATAATGAAAAATAGTGATAAGATCTTCAACATTTTATTACAAGAAAGGAAGAGATGTAGTGATCTTTTGTTAACATTAATCTCAAAGGTAAGTTAAGAAATATTTACAGAATCTGTAAAAAAATATTGGACATTTTGCACTTTGCAAAGATAACTTGAGGAGCTTGATTTATTTCATTCCATAGTTAAATATATATATAAGTATACAATGCTAACATTAAGGAAGACTAATCTAATCATCCTAAATTAAATTATACTAATTTATAATCAAATTCTAATCATAATAAATTACGATATTACAAAATATATGATTTGAGATAATTATGGGATGGCCCCATAATTATCCTAACAGTCCCCCGCAGTCTTAGCGGGAGGTTCTCGTATGCTGAGACTGTCCTTGAAATCATCAAAAAGTACGCGCGGAAGACCTTTGTGAAGATGTCGACAATTTGATAACGAGACGGTACATGGAGAACACATACTTATCCACGTGCAACCTTTTCTCGGACAAATAATATATCCATTTCTATGTATTTTGTGCGTTGATGCTGGACATGATTACCAGATAAGTATATCGCACTCACATTATCACAATAAACTACAATTGCCTTTTCAATTGGACAATGTAGCTCTAACAAAAGATTACAGAGCCAACATGATTCAGCAACCACATTGGCTACCCCTCGGTATTCTGCCTCAGCGCTCGACTAAGACAGCGTGGATTGTCGTTTTGACGACCATTAAATGAGATTGTCCCCCAAAAATACACAATATCCAGAGGTGGAACGCCGTGTGTTTGAGCAACCACCCCAATCCGCATCTGTATAGGATGAGAGACTCGAAATTGAGGACTTATACAGATGCAAACCAAAATGAAGAGTACCCTTAACATACCAGGATTATCTTGAGGCCCCCATGCTATTCCTTAGGATCATGCATGTGTAAACATACTTGCTGGACCGCATAGAAAATACCAGGCCTTGTGAAAGTCAGATACTGCAAGGCCCCTACTAGGTTGCGGTAATGTGTTGGATTGTTGTATAGAGTACCTGTAGAGTTACTCAATTTGGCCTTAATATCAACCGACATATGTGATGGTTTGCAGGAGGACATCCCTGCTTTTCAATTATTTTCTCGGCATATTTATTTTGACTGAGAAATAGACCACCTGCATATTGACTCACAACAATGGCTAGAAAATAATTTAAAGGACCTAAGCCCTTCATTGCAAACTCTGTCGCAAGAAGGGACATAATAGAGTAGCGAAGTGATGTAGATGATGCTGTGAAAATAATGTCATCTACATATAGAAGTATATATGTCATGTCATTTCCCTTCCTATAAATGAACAAGGACTGATCCGACTTGTTATGAGAGAAACCCAATTTGGAAACAAACCCGACAAACCTTTTATACCATACCTGGAAGCCTGTTTCAAATTATATAAAAAAAATCAAAAGACAAACATAATCCGGATGAGTAGAATCTCAGAAACCCAAAGGTTGGTGCATGTACACCGTTTCCTGTAAGTGGCCATATAAGAATACATTTTTGACATCCAACTGATAAATGGACCAGGATTTTGAAAGTGTCAGGCTAAGAAAAATCTTGATAGTTGCTGGCTTAACCACTGGACTAAATGTTTCACCACAATGCATGCCAACCTGTTGAGACATGTCATCACCAACAAGACGAGCTTTGTATCTCGCAAATGAGCCATCGGAATTATTTTTATAACAAAAGACCCACATACACCGAATTATGTTCACATTAGATGGACGTGGCACTAATTCCCACATCTTATTTCTAATAAGAGCATTAATTTCGTCTAACATGGCAGCTTTCTAATTCGGATCTGATAAGACCACTTTGGGATTTTTTAGAAGAGGTGACGGTTGGACTGAAGCTGTTAGGTTAAAATGATGCTTGGGTAAAAAAATGTCGTGCATTGCACGTGTTTCAATGGTCCGAGGTTGGGGAGTTGGGTTGTCGGGTATGCTAGTGGGCTGAGTAGCTGATAGAGTTTGGGCCAAAATAGTGGATTGGGTGAGTTGGCTTTCGGCGTGGTTAGAAGGCCGAAATTGGTTATGGATTTGGGCCTGTGTACATGAGCTAGAGACACTGGGTGGTATCACGGGCAGAAGCCTCCCTTAGTTGGGCATGCCCGCCACTAAATGTGGACTGGGCTGAGATCGAAGGAAGAGAGGCAGTGACCTCTACTCTTCGGACTAACCCAATCACATTGTGGGGTTGGGATGGGACGTTAGGCAATGGTTTTTGGGCTTGTCCCACACTGTTTTGAGTGTTTAAATGGTGATTCAAAAGTGGATGTATTTCTTCATCCAAAAAAGCATATGAAGGTGAGGATGTCATATGAGATTTAGCAAACGGGAATGTAGACTCATAAAAAATGACGTGACGAGAAATAATGATTTTGCCATTAGTCATATCATAACACGTATATTCTCTATGATTTTGTGGGTATCCCAAAAATACACAAAGAGTGGATCGAGCCTGAAGTTTGTTAATGGTTGTGGACGGAAATAAGGGATAACGCAAACACCCGAAAACCCTCAAATGTGTAAAAGATGGGAGACGATGGTACAACATTTGTGTAGGTGATACATTGGAGAGTAGTTTGCTAGGAAAAATATTTAAAAGATATGTTGCCATTTGAAGAGCATGGTGCCAAAAATTGGTGGTGTGGATGAATGCACAAGAAGAGTGCGAACTATATTGTTAATTATTCAATTTTTTCTTTCGGCTTTCCCATTTTGAGGTGATGTATGAGGACATGAAAGACGCAAAGACATCCCATTTTTGTGACAAAATTCTTTAAATTGAGTATTTATGAATTCCCCCCCCCCCCCCCACCCCCAATTGTCACATTGAAAATATTTAATGGACTCGTCAAATTGAGTTTTGATAAAAAAAATACTAAATTGTTTTAAAATGGGGAAAGCTTGTGATTTTTGCCCTAAGGGAAATGTCCACAAAATATTTGAATAATCATCCAAAATAAGCATATAATATTTATGACCCGCATAACTCAAAACTAGTGTTGTCCACAAATCACAATGCATAAGATCAAATGGCATAAGTGTATGAGAAGTAGATGATGAAAAAGGAAGTTTAACATGCTTCCCAAGCACACAAGTTTGGCAAACAGAAGAGTCCAAAAGTTTGTTACAAGCAACAAAATTATTCTTCCTAAGATTATTGAATACTGGTGCTCCATGGTGTCCCAACTGATTGTGTCATACGATAGGGGAAATAGTTGCAAAGGTTGATGGTTTGGTCACGTGGTTGTTGGCAATGGTAGTGATAGGATACAAGTCCCCCGTGCTATTACATCACATTAGTGGCATCCCCGTATGAAAATCCTTCACAAAAAACTCAAACGGATCAAAATTCCCGAAGCATTGTTATAAGTTGTAAAATGTCATACATATATCAAGTTTTTAACGAGTTTTGGTGCATGTAAGATATTTTTCAAATATAACGGTGGGTGAGGAGGTAGTAGTTTTACCTAACCAATACCACGAATTGGAATTTCATGCCCACTGCCGATAATAATATTTTTATTACTGCTCATATTAAAATAAGACGAGAGATTACCTTGAGATGCCGTCATGTGTGACGTAGCCCCTGTGTCCATGTACCACGAATCATCTGAAACATTTATATTTATGTTGTTCATGGCTTGTTCAATATCGGTGGAAGCATAACCCACGGAAGATGGTGCATGGACCGCAAAAACTTGTTGCAGACGAGAACCTAGAATTTCGGATTGTCGGTTTGAAGATGAGGGCTTGGCCCACGATGTGGTGGGGTATGGGCACGGAGGGGTAGCCCATTGTGGGGCTCATGCCCATTGCGGGTACTGCCCCCACTGGTTTCCGTCGGGCTGGGCAAGTTGCTGCCAGTGGTTGGTGTTACCGCCGGCTGGTTAGCCGCCGCCCCTCCCCCATCCCTTTCCACCATTATTTTTTCCTTTATTGTTATGGTTTGACCCCATTTTTTACCATTATTGTTGCAATTTCCAGTCCCATCCAAACCAGAATTTTGTGGCTGAAAATTTGTGGAAAATGAGTTGGTGGAGACGAGGGGAGTTCCAGCGTTGGCTGTCTGCTTTTCTTTGCGTGTTTCCTTGAGAATTAACCTCGAACAAGCCTCGTAAAATGGAGATAATGAATTACTCTGCTGAATGAACATAACGATTCCATCATACTGTTAATTAATGGAAGAACCAACCGTTGATTTGTTACCGGTGAACCAACGTTTTATAGTTGGTCTGCAAGCACCTTCAATTCTTGACAATAGGTGGACACGTTTGAGAAATCATCCAATTTAACGTTGGTAAATTGGTGTTCAAGATATATCACCCTAGAAAGTTTGTTATCTTGAAAAATGTTTTGTAAACGTTCCCACGCTTGTTGAGCCATAGAGTTTTGCTCTAATATGGTATGCGAATGGTCGTTGGAGATAGTGTCATAAATCCATTGAAGGACTATAGCATCTAAACGAGACCATAACTTTTTGTCTACCTCAATGGTGTCTGATGATGACTCGAAAGGTATGATATGGTCTATTACCTCATATATGCGGCAAATAATTTTGAATAATTCCACCCAAGAGGTGTATTTCCCTTTCTTCATCTGAAGTGTTATGGAAATAAAGTTCTTGACATTGTTTACGGCAAGAGCTGGATGGAGTTTTTTGTTTTTCGGCCATAGTTTTCCACGAAAAAACAATACAAGAACAAAAGAATGAGAGAATAGTGTTGTGGGATTGGTGGAAGAGTATGAGATAACCCTAAGTGTCGGCTAGGGTTTTTGAAACTGAGAAGAGGAGAAAAGTGGGTGGCCGGCCGGTTTGTGGGTAGTGGTTTAGGGTTTAGGTCCAGGTATGTGAGTGTTAGGGTTTTGTTGGAAAAACCTTAATGTGTGTGTGTGGCCAAAAAGGGATTAAAAGGGAGATAGGAAAAAAAGAATTTCGGCTAAGAGGAGGCCGAAGGGGAGGAGAGGTTTAGGGCAAAAAGATTTTTGGCTCTTGATACCATGTAGGAAATTGATTCCTTGATTTATTTCATTCCATAGTCAAATATATATACAAGTAGACAATGCTAACATTAAGAAAGACTAATCTAATCATCCTAAATTAAGTTATACTAATTTACCATCAAATCTAATCATAATAAATTATGATTTTACAAAATATGATTTGAGATAATTATGAGATGGCCTCATAATTATGCATTTTTCCTCTCACTTAGAATAGACATCAACCTAACTTGGTAGTTTTTTTTAATGAATTTAATCTCTTCACAAATGGTTTCGATATCCCTTGGGTTCTACTTTGTCAATTTTTTGAAAATTAATGAATCTTCATGGTACTGCTTTAATCTAATTGAAAGTACCTGCACAAACATATGCAAGTACAATTTATGTCTCTACTCGTTGTCGAGCTATGAATTTATCTCATCAATATGTGCAAATCAGATAATATCACACAAAGTACGTTTTGACACCAAACTTGGTAAATTCACTGTTCATATTTTAATTATTTGAAAACAACAACTTGCAATTCTTTGATTGTGATTCATTCCTTTTAATTTGATTATGAGAGTAGATTTATGTTACGATGGATCAGTCGATATCTGTTTTTGAATATAACTATGCCATTATTTGTCACAATCTTTCTCTTTATGACATGATATCAATTTGCTCTAAAATGTTATGTCTCTTTTATTTAATTCTGCAACTAATGGCTATGAAAGAAGAGATGTGCAATGAGTAAAGAAGATTTCAAGAGAAAGGATAAGGACGGCATCTTTAGTGTCATGATATCGGGCAAAATTATTTTGTGAAAAGTGGAGAAACTATTTACTTATGGAAAAAGTGCTATATATGGTTTACATGAGTTGCAATGCTGAAAAAAGTTAAAGGATAAATGTGTTAGGACATAAATCACAAATTTTCTATTTATTCGTCCTTAAAGAGTGTAAATGGTAGAAATTTCATCTAAAGTACTGAAATTTTGAGGCAGGCAGGAACTTTCTAAAGCGCTGAAGTATATGTGAAACACCATCCCAACTTGAAATATGATGGTGCATATGGAGAGAAAGGAAAAAGGAATTTTTTAAGGATAAACGCAACACTGAATTTTTAATCTGACACCAGCTATTTACTTTTCTTTGGTGCAAATTAAATTAGATTTTGCAAATGAAGAGGAATTTCTACTACAGGTTATAGACTCACTGGGTAAAGAAATAAGATATATAGCGCACAAACATGAAAATATAATAGACACAATGAGTTAAATGAAAAAATAAAAATAAACTTATGGAATGTATCTGAAGTACCAACATTTAAAATAATATTGGAAAAACTTAACATATTAGTAGAAGAAATAAATAAAAGTAAAGGTAAACAAGTAGTAGGAGAAAATGAACCAAGTACAAGTAAAGAAAATACAATAGTTAGTACTACTATTCAACAATCAGAATTAGTACCAATAGATGCGTGGAGAAGAAGTAAAAAACATATAATGGTAGATATTAGTAAAATAAAATCAAAATTATCCACAGAAGTAGAAAAAATATTGGATAGTCTCGCGATATTAAATAAAAAATGATAATTTTAATGAAAAAACAAGAACCTAGTGTACCCAGTGTACTTACATGTTTAAAAAACCATGGGAAAAATATAATAGAAAAAAGAAAGATACAAGTATGAACCTGTAAGGACAAAAAGACCAAAAGAAGATAAAAATTCAAAAGAAGAAAACACCTACTTAAAAGACACAGAAAAAATAATCTATGAATATTTACACCTAAAACTAGATAAACAAGAACAACAAATATGTGAGTTAAAAACAGAGAATACAAAATTGAGATCACATAATAACGAAAAATGGTATGATAAATATAAAAAATATAAACACAAATTTAAATATACGAAGAAAACATTAAAGGAAACCAACGTAGAATTAAAACAAACAAAAGAAGAATTAAATGAAGTAAAACAAGAACTAGAAAAATTAAAGGAAGAAATACAAATCCTTAGAGAACAGATAAGAAAGTTAAAAGGAAAATAGAAAGTAAGGAAAAATACTAAAACAAGTGATGAAAGTACAACTAGTAGTAACGAAAAAACTGATAATGACTCAGACAAAGATAGCAACGATAAATTAGCTAACCAAGAAATACAAGTAGTAGAATTTATAGAAGAAGTAGAGAACGAAGAAAACTCAGAAATAGTAAAAGAAAACAACCAAATAATAGAAGCTTTACAAAAAATGAAAAGAGTAAATGCAATCATAGAAGAAGAACCTGAAAGTGATGTAGAAGATGAATTTAATAGACCTATAGAAACAGAAATACAAACAGATAATGTAATAAATGAAGATGCAAATGATATTCTGAAGAAGAATTAGTAGACCCTAATTTATAATTAATAACAAAAAAATGAACTAGATTACCAAACCACATATCAGTAGTACAACAAGGTAAATTTAAAGAATTTGTAGGATCAATGACACAAGGAGTAAATTACAATGAATATTTTTTAGACCTAGATAATGTTTATGATGAACAAGAAATAGGAAGAAAGATAACTGATTGGAATCTTGGAATGTATATAGCACTAATGAACTCTACACAAACAGAAAACGTAGAATACATGTATGACTTAATATCTAAAACATTAATTGGAAAAGTAGCATATTAGATAGAATCTATAGCATACCAATTAAAAGAAGAAGTACTTAGCCATACAACAGATTGAAAATCTATGTTAAGAATATTTGATATTATACTGAAAAGAGAATTTTTAGGAGAAAGATGGTTAGTGGCTAGAGAAAACGTACTTGCAGAAAGAAAAATTGAAATAGTAATGAATTTGAATAATATGAAATGTTGCAAAATTAATAAATTACCAGAATATACAATTAGTTTTAGTAAGTTCTTTTATGAAGCAAAATTCTTACCACAAGAAGGTTTAATAGATCAACAACTTTATTATGACCACTTGCCAACATCTTATAATACTGAAGTATCAAAAGAATATACTCAACTAGAATCAAAAGAAAACACATTAGGAGAAAGAATAAGAGTACTAAGAGCATACTTAATGCGAAAATGCGAAGAATTTAGAATGCAACAAAAGATTAAAAAAGATAAGAAACTAGGATTAAGAGAAATATGTAGATTCACAGAAAGAAGACTAGTATTTGGATGTGATGATAAAAGAAAAGAAAGAAAATATAAGAAAAGTAATAAGAGATATCAAACAAAGAAATATAGGAGAAATAATAATTATAAAAATTATAATAACAAACCAAATTATAATAACAAACTCTATTACAAACCTTATAGGAAAAATAGATTCAAAAGATATAAAAATAACCCTGAAATCAGGAAGAAATTTAGATACGAGAGAAAATTTAGAAAAAGAAAATATGTAAAACTCGTAGAAGCAGAAAATGTTAAAGAATGTAAATGCTGGAATTGTAATGAAAAAAGGACATTATGCTAATATATGCTCAAAGCTAAAGAAAAAGGAGTAAAATATATAAATATGACACAATTTATAATGAATTTACAGCAGATCAGAGAAGATAATGATAAATGGTATGAATACGAAGACTTTTATATCAGTCAAACTGATGAAGAAAGTGAATCGAAACTAGAAAATATTAATTTTATTAACCAACACTCAGATAGTGAAAGTAATTCTGAGTAAAAATGAGCGTACAAGAAAAAGAAAAAAGAAAATTATTAGAAGAAAGAAATTACTGGATACAATGTGAACAACATGTTCGCCATAAGCTTGTTACAACTACAACTACAAGTGAAACATGAAATAAATATTACAATGATATATATAACAAGGTTACTAAAAACCTTAGTAGAATAAGAGAAAGATTAAGTTAGATAAATTGGCAACTTATTAGAATAAGGAGTATAGAAGAAATAATGGAAGATGAAAACATTCGCCAAGAGGTAAGAGAATTAGAACAAGATGAAAATCTCCAACAAAGATTAGAGAAGTGGATATCAGACAAAATACTAATACCTAATAAAATGGTAGCAATCTATATAGAAGCCCATATAAAATATAAATCTAATAAAATGATAAAATAAAAAATCTTTATTGATAGCGGAGCAGATTTATGCTTAGCTAGAAAAGATGTATTAGAATCAAACAGATGGAAAAGAATCAGATCACATAAAACAAGAGTATCATGATTTAATGAACAATCAAAAAAATTAGATATAGTAGCAAAAAATATGAGAATTGTATTAGGAAAGACAATATTCAGATTACCAATAATATATCAATTAGATAATATGAAACAACATGTATTATTAGGAAACAACTTCTTAGATTACTTTAAGACACAAGTTATAGATAGCAATACTTTTAGCTTACAAACACCTTGTAATAAATGGATAGTATTAAAAGAATATTACCAAAACATACATTACGATTATGTACTATAAAAATTGATAGAAATAATAACCTAAAAATATTGAAAGAAAAATATCTTAATATACTAAAAATGAACTTTGGAGAAAACCCAATTCAACTATGGGAAATAGAAAAAATATATGCAGAAATTAAGTTGATAAATTCAAATGATATAGTTAGATCCAAACCTATTAGATATGGTCCAACAGATCAAAAAGAATTTGAAACTCAAATAAAATAATTATTAGAATTAAAAATGATACAAGAAAGTAAAAGTTCACATAGTAGCCCAGCCTTTTTAGTAAGAAAACATAGTGAACAAAAAGAGGAAAAGCTAGAATGATAATTGATTATAGAGAACTAAATAAAAAGATAATATTTGATGGATATTTTTTACCATATAAAAGAAACCTTATTAACATATTAGAAAATAAAAAATGGTTTAGTAAGTTTGATTGTAAGAGTGAATTTTGGCAAATAAAACTAACAAATGAATCAAAACTTTTAACTGCCTTTAGTGCCCCCTCAAGGACACTATGAATGGAATGTACTATCCTATGGATTAAAGAATGCACCACAAATATTTCAAAGGAGAATGGACCAAGTGTTTAGAAAATTAACAGAATTTTGTATAGTATATGTCGACGGCATATTAATATTTAGTGATAATCTAGACGATCATATAAATCATTTAGAAGAATTTATAAAAACTATAAAACAAAATGGAATATTATTATCTGAAAAGAAATCTGAAATCTTTAAAAACAATATTGAATATTTAGGATATATTAATGAAGGATTACAACTACAAGAACACGTAGTAACAAAGATAAAGAATTTCAAAGAAAAAATAGAAAATAAAAAAGAAGTACAACAATTCTTAGGAGTAATAAATTATGCTTCAGACCATATAAAAATTTACCACTCTTAAGAAAACCATTACAAGAATTAACAAAGAAAACATAACATTTGAATGGAAAGAAGAACATACTAAAGCTATAAAAGAAATCAAGGAAAAAGTAAGCATTACCAAAATATAGAATACCAATGGAAAAAGATTAACTAGAACTTTTTATTGACGCTAGTGATATAGGATGGGGAGCAGTCCTCATAGCATATGATAAAGATGATATAGATAAAGAGAAACCACTAATTTGTGGATATGGAGGAGGAACATGGAAACCAAATGAGAAGAATTATAATATTAATGAAAAATAATTATTAGCAGTAAAATTTGGAATAAAGAGATTCCATTACCACTTATTACCAGTAAAATTTGTTGTTAGAACTTACAACACACAGGTAAGAGCTTTTATTACAAATAAGATAGATCATTTACTATAATTGAATACAAGGAGAAAATGACAATCATTCTTTTGTTGTTATGATTTTATTGTTAAGAATATATTTGGAACTAAAAATGTTTTAGCTGATTTTCTTAGCAGATATAACAATGTCGATCGACAGTGATAACCTTGAAGAATATATTACCAATGCCATGGATTCCATTATACAAACCAATGAAATCTTAATATCCAGATTACAAGAAAACACCAATCTTGTAAACCAACTCAGAGAAGACATACAAGATTTAATAACTCTGAGAACTTTACAAAATGAAACCCAACCCAAATCACCTATCACTACACCTGAAAAAACCAAAAAACCCTACTACTAAAACTTTGGCACCATTCGTATCAAATCTTGCAACTATACCATCATCAATATCATCAACTGTATCAATGGCCGACAAACTGAAATATACACCCGAATATATCAGTGCTTATGAGAAGATTAATAAATTTTATGATTATAAGACTAACCCTCATATTTTACGCAGTGTTAAACTGAGCAAGTATCCCAGATTCTCGTGCAGTGAACAGGCTAACCCAGACATAGTATCAAAATTATTCACTTATGATTTTATTGATAAACTAATAGTGGATGAGAACATGTACAACATTGCCAAATTACCAAGTATTATTGTCGAATCTACAAAACTCATGATGGAATCATTTGAAAAAGGAGTATATGGAATACAAATATTTGATGCATCCACAGATTTAACAGGAAAACCCATTGTGATATGTCAAATATTCAAGATAGGGAAATATAGTACTATCAGCGGAGATGATGAAAATTTGAATATGAAAATACCGTGCACTTTGGAGAAATTCCAAGAGTCGCTCAGTACAAAAAGAACATTTGGATTATTAACATTGAAAACCAGAATAGAGGACATGTTACGAGCCAAGAAGGCATGTATTATTGGCGACTTGAAAGGAGGAGCAGTGGAAGAAATTATTACCTTGTATTACAACAATGACATTATGACACAAGATACTATGAAACTAACAGAAATGCATGACAGAATTATAAACCTGAAACATAAACATGCAAAATAGACTATTGATCAATACCCAAGGACAATTGGACAAAACAGAAGACCTGTAATAAATACTAGAGTTGCTACTACTACTACTACTACCAATACAATAAAAAAGAAGGAAATTCTGATCCTTTTGCATAAGGATGTAAAAAATCACTACTTGAACAAGGATCATGTAGTTTTACTAATTGAAGCCCAATTTACTACTCTGACAGGGAGCATGTAGTTTTACTACTTGCAGCCCAATTTACTACTCTGACAGGGACCATGTAACTTATTACTTGGAGCCCAATGTATTACCATGTATTACTACGTATTACCATGTATTACAAATCATATCACTCAAAGACAAAAAATATTATCATTGATGACAAGGAAGACATTAGCAAAGAAATCTGATGGAGATGTTAAGTAGATGCCAAGAAGAACACCTGGAAAGCATATAACAAAAGCAACCAAACAAAGGACAAAAGGAGAAAGAGACAGCTTTGAAAATGATTACAACAAGACAAAAGACTTTGGAGAAATCGGCAATCATAGCAGACAAAAACTATAGCACTTTAGACTTTTGGAAAAGTTGTCACTATTTACTTTATGACTTATGAAAAAACAATTTTGGCATTTTATTATCAGATATCAACCGAGGTTATCTATATAAAGAGCCTCTTGTAACCTTATCAGGCATTCGAAAACTTGATATACAAATCTTTATTTGAAAACTCTCTCTATGTCTAGTCTATATATAGCGAAAATTAGGGCGCCCTAGTCTATATATAGCTCGAACTCAAAGAAAGAAAAACGGCGCCCTAGTCTATATAGCGAAAATAGGCGAATATAATACAAGCCTAAAATTCCCAAAATACCCTCCACTAAATAACATTACATTATAAAAAAAAAATCAAGGGGCTCCGCCCCTACAACGTTCCACACTCTGCGTGGGGTCTTCATAGTGTCGGCGGTAAATTAGGCTCCACAACTCAACAGTTTTTTCCTGACATTACTGCTATTCGAAGGTTATTTTCTTTTTAGGTACGTTTTTTTTATGCTATAACTTGACACCTTTCTTCTTGACTTTCAGAATCTAGGTGCAAAGTTACAGCTTTGCTTATTTCTGCTGATAAAAGACTTTTAATAACAAGAAATGTGACCGCAAGGAGTCTGATATATACGGCTATATCCATTTCATATAAAATCAGTTTATCTGTACATCGACTTCTTCAGGTGATTGAGCTCTCCCATATAATTTTTCTTCGTTAAACCATGTTCCTAAGTATCTGATGTCATCCAAACTGAGAAGTAGAAGTCACTTTAAAACCTCCTATGTACTAGGATGACAGAAGGTCGACTTCCAAAGTACTACTATTGTTTATTGTAAGATGATATTAATCTCCCTTGAGGAGTCTTTCATTAATATCAAAGTATATATAGAGTACAATATTCATCCCTTATACAATAGAAATCCTAAGCCTATACAAAAGAGAAATCCTAAGCCGATACAAAAGAGGAATCCTAAGCCTATACAAAAGAGGAATCCTAGTCTTACCATAATTATATTTACACAATATGAAAATATTCTAATTATGGGTAGGGAATATATTTACACGTTTACACACCCCCTCAGTCGGAGCGGGAGGAGGCCGGACGCTGAGACTGGCTCTGAAGTCAAGAAATAACTGTCTGGTAAGTCCTTTGGTAAATATGTCTGCATACTGATAGGATGATGGAACATGTAACACTCTGACATGGCCTAACGCAACTTTCTCACGAACGAAGTGTAGGTCTATCTCAATATGCTTGGTTCGCTGATGTTGAACCGGATTATGAGAAAGATAGATGGCAAAGATGTTATCACAATACACAATAGATGCCTGACGTAAAGGACACTAAAGTTCGAACAATAAATTTCTGAGCCACCAAATCTCAGCTACTACATTTGCAACACCTCTGTACTCAGCCTCGGCACTGGAGCGAGATAGGGTAGCCTGTCGCTTAGCAGACCAAGAAATCAGATTATCCCCTAAGAAAACACAAAAGCCGGAGATGGAGCGTCGCGTGTCCGGACACCCTGCCCAATCTGCATCCGTATATGAAAGCAACCTGTCTGGTGCAAAGGGGTATAGGTGCAAACCATAATCAAGAGTGCCCTTAATGTATTGAATGATACGCTTAAGAGCAGTGAAATGAGACTCCCTGGGGGCATGCATGAATAAGCACACCCGCCGAACAAGCATAAGCTATGTCCGGCCCGGTGAATGTGAGATACCGAAGTGCACCGCAAGGCTCCTATACGAGTAGGATCGAGACCGGAGCACCATCCATAGCACCGAGCTTAGATTTGGAATCAACCGGAGTAGGCACCTCTTTGCGTTCGCCATCTTAGCCCCGTACACAATCTCTTCGCATACTTACACCGACACAAGGACATATGATTGGCGGACACGGTCACCGATATCCCCAAAAAGTAACTCGCTTTCCCAAATCGGTCATTGCAAATTCGGACTTGAGCAAGGCAATAATCTCATTTTTTAATCCGTCGGAGGAGGCGTAAGAACAATATCATCCACGTAAAGTAATAAGTAAGCCGTGCTACTACCTCGATGAAAAATGAAAAGTGATGTATCACTCTTGCTGCATACAAACCCAATATGCAAGATATACCGGCAAAGCGATCATACCACGCACGGGGGCTTGCTTCGGCCATATAGTGACTTACGGAGACGGCACACATAGTGAGGAACCGCCGGATAGGTGAACTCGGTGGCCGATGCATGTAGACCTGTCTCTCTCGGATCCCCATGTAAGAATGCATTCTTCACATCAAGCGATGGATCGGCTAGTGTTTGCCCATGGCTATGCTCAAAAGCGTGCGGATGGTAGCCGGTTTGACAACCGGCCGAAGGTCTCACCACAATCAATGCCCTCCTGCTGATTTGTGCCATTAGCCACAAGAAGGGCCTTATACCTCTCAAGATCCCCATTGTCTCTGAACTTGTGACGAAATAGCCACATACAACGAATGACATTCACCCCCTCACGTCTAGGTACTAGATCCCACGTGTGCTGTTTAGTTAAAGCATTGAATTCCTCATACATAGCCGCATTCCAATTAGGGTCTTGTTTGGCCAATTTTGGGTTCTTTGGAAGTGGAGAGATGGTTTGGGTAGACAAGTTGAAATGGACTTTGGGTTTGAAGATTCCATGCTTTGAACGAGTTTCCATTGGATGGGTAGGGACAGTGGGTGGCGGAGTGGTGTCTGAGACGGGGGGTAAAGTCGGATAAGGAGAGGGTGGGGGGGCGAAGCCGTCGGAGGTGCCGCAGCCTCCGGATCGAGAGTCGCGGTGCTAGAAGGTTGACAGGCTTCTCTGAAGTTTGGGTGTCGCGGTTCTGACGACGAAACAGAGGATGTGAGTTGTTCGATTATGAGGGGAGAGATGGCAGACTCGTCAAGAAATGAGTAGTCCTGTTTTTGGAATTTTGGAAGATTCGAAAACGGGAATGTGGTCTCGTCGAATGTGACGTGATGAGATATGTGGATCTGACGAGTAGACAAGTCATAGCATAGATAGCCCCTATGGTTCGGCGGAAATCCTAGAAAGACACATGGAGTGGACCTAGGAGCAAGCTTGTGAGGGGCGGTGGAGCTAAGGTTGGGATAGCACAGACAACCAAAAATCCGTAGATGATCATAAGAGGGGATTCTATGGTAGATGATTTCGGTAGGGGTCATATTGTGAAGAGTGCTAGTAGGGAGAATATTTAGAGTGTATTCTGACATTTTAGCAGCATAGACCCAGAAGGGTGGAGGGAGGGAGGCATGAATCAATAGGGTGCGAATCATATTGTTAATGGTGCGGATGATTCTTTCAGCTTTACCGTTTTGTGGTGAGGTGGAGGGCCAGGAGAAGCGAAAGACCATGCCATTATTGGTACAAAAGCGGTGAAACATAGAGTTATTGAATTCACGACCATTATCGCACTGAAATGATTTTATGCCTTTTCCAAATTGTGTTTGAATGAAATTGCGAAACTCAAGAAATTTGACAAACACTTCCGATTTAAATTTAAGAGGGTATAACCAAACGTAATGTGAAAAATCATCAAGCAACACAAGATAGTATTTATGACCGAGAGAACTAGGGATAGGAGATGTTCATAAATTGGCATGTATGATATCAAAATGAGCAAATGTAACACTAGTAGATGATTTAAACGGAAGACGAATATGTTTGCCTAAAGAGCAAGAAACACATTTTTGGGCAAGTTTCCCTTTACGAGCAATGAAATTGTTGCCTCTAAGAAAATTAAAAACTGGGACTCCTGGATGACCAAGCCTATTATGCCAGGTTGAAGAAGAAACAGCCGCTAGAGTGACGGGAGAGCAAGATCTGGCAGCGGAGGTGGAAGTGAATGGATAGAGATCCCCCATGCTATTGCATCTCGTAAGAGGTGTCCCCGTATGAAGATCCTTTACAGTAAAACCAAAAGGGTCAAAATCCACAGAGACATAATTATTACGAGTAAATTGGCGGACAGATATGAGTTCTTAATCATGTGGGGGGCATATAGGGTGTTTTTTAGGGAGAAGGGTGGATGAGGAGGTTGTGTGTATGAGGTACCATAACCCTTAACTGGAATGCGTTGTCCACTACCAACTGTAACATATTGAGGATGCTTTAAACAAAACAGTTTAGGAATAGTACTTGCAGACTGGGTGACGTGAGATGTGGCGCATGAGTCCATGTACCAAGTATTGTCAGGTTGTTGCATAGATAGGGTGCTGAACGCCTGACCCAACTCAGTGGGTATCATGCCGGAGGAGGGCTGCGGGACCTGACCTTGCATGAAGTGGGCTGCCGCCGGGGGTGGAGCGGGGCCTAACAAACCGGGGTAAGAATACGGATTGTATGGCTCGCCGGTACCGGAATGGACTTGGCGCCGCGGCTCGAACCGGGGTGCCGCGGCTCTGTCGGGCGCCGCGGCGCCGTACATGAACCGCCGAGGAGTCGCGGCCCGTTGTTCCGCGATCTCCGTTCTTTGTTGCCGCTTGTTGGTTCCGTTGACCGTGACCCTTGCCACGACCACGGCCTCTTCTACCGCCGCGGCCTTTTCCACCCTTGCCGCCGCGGCCCCCGCCGCCGCCGTTGGGAGTTGTCCGGTGGCGTCCGATCTTGGGGTTGCGTGTCGACGCCTAACACCGATGGGCGTGCTCATCCCGCTTAGCACGACGGGTTTTTCGAGCAACAATTGTGAGCGAGCTTTGTTAAAACTCGGTAGCGGATCTCGCTGTTGAATAATGGTGGCCAAAGTATCATATTCGCCCTTAGTAAGGCCGTAAATCATTTGTAGCACCATTTTATCGTCGTGTGAAAGGCGTGCCGATGTTGGAGAGTTGATCCGCTAGAAGTTTAAGTTGCTTGCAGTACTCAGAGACATTGGAGAAGTTTTCAAGACGTGTTTTGTTGAATTGTTCTACCAAATACACGGCACGAGTGTGCTTGTTGTCCTGAAAAATTTCCTCCAAACGATTCCACAAGTCAAGGGCTGTGGAGTCAGATTTCATGATAGTAAGGAGCAAATCCTGAGAGATACTACCATATATCCATTGTTTGACGCCGGCGTCGAGACGATGCCAGATAGAATCATCAACCTCCGTTGGGCGCGGAATAGTGTCATCAATATGGTCAAGCACGTTATAGAGACATGCATGATTGCGAAAAAGTTCAACCCAGGGAGAATACTGGTTGTTTTCTTGATCAAGAATAATGGGAATATGGTTCTTGATGTTGGAAACAGTAAGGGTGGGATGAAACGGGGGTGATGACTTTGTGGTGGGATTTGTGGAGGTAGAGGCGTCAGAAAGTGTGGAAGAATCAGGGATAGCCATTTAGAGAAGAGAAGAAAGGAAGAACAAAACCCGAAAAACAAGAAGAAAATCCGGGAGGGCCGCGGCGTAGAGAGAGGCGTACCCGGCGGCGTGGAAGAGAAAGGTTTTTAGGGTTTTGTTTATTTGGCTCTTGATACCATGTAAGATGATATTAATCTCCCTTGAGGAGTCTTTCATTAATATCAAGGTATATATAGAGTACAATATTCATCCCTTATACAATAGGAATCCTAAGCCTATACAAAAGAGGAATCCTAAGCCTATACAAAAGAGGAATCCTAGTCTTACCATAATTATATTTACACAATATATGAAAATATTCTAATTATGGGTAGGGAATATATTTACACGTTTACATTTATCGTTTTTCAAAGATAAGAAAACGGCAATCCTTGAAGCAGAAACCTAGAGAATCATGAGTTTAAAAGACGTTACTAAGAGTTCCGCATATGAGAAAAATGTCGCGCAGCAGGGAGCTGAAGAATAATCATGAATTTCTTATTATGTTTGTAGGTTGCCTTGAGTACCTAAAGTAATGTGAAGAGCAAATGAATATAAGCAATGCAGTGACCACAAATACATTTTAGTTGTGAAGAAACTTAAGATATCAGCTCTATGCATGTATGAAGGATACAAAGAAGAATAAATTGAAATTTAGTTACAGTATATGATAAAATATGAACAAGACCATCTCCTCTCAAATTCTCACGAAGATACAATGAAATCTGACATTAGAAATAGGTTGTCTACTCGTAGGAGGTATTCTATCTCTGTATTCAAATTTTATATAGAAGATGATCCCGTGCTAATTAGCTAATGAAAATAGACCACCATATACACAGTATATTCTCTTGTGTATATCGTGTATATCACGGAAACCCAAGGCAATTGGGAAACCGTGATATACACGGTATACACACCGTGTATATGGTAAGTTTGGTAATAGGTTTTGTATATAATTAGCATTGTACACTTACCATAATTATAGAATTCTTGTACAAGTAGAATAGGTTTTGGAAGTAGAATAGGAATAGGATTTTCCATATTATAGAAATTGTAAATTGTATATATACTCATTCATTAATGAAAATAAGTAGGGGATTATTTCTTTCATGATATCAGAAGTCTAGGACTAAATTACTTCCGCTACTCTCCTAAATTTCTTCTCGGTTTTCCGACCACCCTTCTCAGCCGAGACTGCCTCGAAATCCGTGCCCCTTCTCAAATTTCATGCCAATTTACCTCATCTCTTCCCAATCCCTTTGGTCTTTCGTTATGTCGACGTCAAAGAACCTGTTTCATCCTGCCCTTATTGTTTCTAACATCAAGAACAACATCCATATTGTTCTTGAGATGGAAAACGTTCAATATGCAACGTGGGCAGAATTGTTTAAAATTCACGCAATCTCACATCAAGTCCCCCATCACATAATTCCTCCCGATACCCTTGCTTCTGCAGGGGATCCTCAGTTATGGATTATTCTTGATGCTACCGTCATTCAGTGGATTTATTCCACTATTTCTATCGACCTTTTACAGACGATCATTGAACCAGACACTACGACTTTGGCTACCTGGAATCGATTGCGTGATATATTCCAGGATAACCAATATTCCCGCATTGTCACCCTTGAGCAGGAATTTTCCCAAGAAATGTTTCAGCTTATTGTAAACGGCTCAAGAAATTGGCAGACCATTTTTGTAATATTGGCGCTCCTGTTACAAATAAGTATCTTGTTCTACAAATTGTTGCAAGCCTATCTGAGGCCTATAATGGCATTGGGACTCTCCTTCGTCAAAGTAATCTGCTCCCCCCTTTTTATCAAGCCCGTTCGATACTCACTTTGGAAGAAGTCGGCTTGACAAAAAAGGCAGCAATTGGCGCCATTTCCTTGGCGATGATGACGTCCTCCGATAATTCTCACGGATTTGTTGACAATTCAGGCCAAAACCGCAACAACGGTGGCTGCAAGAGGGGTCAAAATCGTAAGAATAATGGCAAAAATTACGGCGGCAACAATGGTGGCAGCTAAAATAGTGGCGTTGTCGGCGGGAACAGTACCACTGGTGGGGGTGGGCCTCGAGGTTCTGGGCCCCAGCCCGCCTGGTTCCAGTCTTGGACCCCTTGGCAGTGGGCCTGGACCAGTGGGAAGTGTCCCAATCCCGCCTAATGCCCAGGGCCCAATTATGTTCAGCCCCATTAGGCCTCAGTCTAGCCACAGTACAGGCCCAATATCTCGGGTCCAAATTTGGGTAGTCGGTTTCACTCTAGGTTGGGGCCCATCATGTTACGGGCCCCACTCTAACGGACATTGAAGCCGCAATGCACACACTTGAATTAAATGCTCCGGACCTAAATTAGTACATGGACACCGGTGCCACTTCACATATGACAGCCGAACAACATACTCTCTCGTCTTATTCCAATTTGAGCAAAAACCGTGGCATAATTAATGGTAATGGCAACTCAATTCCAATTCGCGGTTACGGTCAACTCCAGAAGCACCGCTCTGGAAAGAAGTTATTGAGAGTGAAATAGACTCTATCCTACATAACCATACATGGGAGTTGGTTGATCTTCCTCCGATAAATGAACCGTTGGGATGTAAATGGATACTCAAATGGAAGTATAAAGCAGATGGGTCTATAGATAAGTACATGGCCAGGTTGGTAGTCAAGGGCTATCAACAGTAGGAAGGCCTTGACTATTTTGACATGTACTCCCCGGTGTCTAGGATGACGTCCATACGAGTATTCATTGCGATTATATCATTACGTGACCTTGAGATACATCAAATGGATGTCAAGACAGCCTTCCTAAATGGTGATTTAGAAGAAGAAATTTATATGGAACAACCCGAGGGGTATGTGGTTCCAGGGCAAGAAAAGAAAGTTTGTCGTCTTGTCAAATCTCTGTACGGGCTGAAACAAGCCCCGAAGCAATGGCACGAAAAAATTGATAGTACTCTACTATCGAAGGGTTTCTCCATTAATAAGTGTGATAAATGTGTGTACATAAAAGGTAATTCTAACTCGTTCATCATGATATGAGTGTACGTAAATGACATGTTGATCACAGGGAGCAGTCCTAGCTTGATTCTAGAGACTAAGAACATGTTGAAATAATGCTTTGACATGAAGGATATGGGTATCACATATGTCATCTTAGGGATAAAGAACTCTAAGACGTCTGACAGACCGGTCTTATCTCAGTCTCACTACATCGAGGATGTGTTGAGAAAGTTCGAGATGTTTGACAGTTCGCCTATGAAGTCACCAATGGATAGAAATCAAAAGCTTGATAAAAATCGTGGTGCACCCGTATCCAGGAGCAATATGCACAAGTGATTGGGAGTTTGATGTGCATAACAAACTGCACCCGACCTGATATTGCTTATACATTCAACAAGTTGGTTAGGTTTACCCGTAATCCGAGTAATGATCATTGGAAGGCGTTGAATCGGGTACTACGATACATGAAATACACGCTAACTTATGGGTTGCATTATTCGAGATATCCAGCTGTACTAGAGGGTTACAGTGATGCAAACTGGATATCTGATATAGAGAACACCAAGTCCACCAGTGGGTATGTATTTACAATTGGTGGTGGAGTTGTGTCTTAGAAATCCTCTAAGAAAACTTGCATCGCCCGATCCACGATGGAATCGGAGTTTATCGCTTTAGACAAAGCAGAAGAAGAAGCTGAGTGGCTTCACTACTTCTTAGAGGATGTTCCTTGTTGGGACAAACCCGTACCTTATGTAATTATCCACTGCGACAGTCAGTCGGCTCTAGGAAGGGCATGGAGTTCTATGTACAACGGCAAGTCTCATCATATTCGATGGAGACATAAGACCATTAGGCAGTTGATCACCATGGGTATAATATCCATTGATTACATAAAATCAAAGGATAACATAGCGGACCCACTGACAAAGGGCTTACCCAAAAATCAAATGTTCTGCCTGTCTAGGGGAATGGGCTTAAAATCCAAGGTATAAGGACCAATACGGTGGTAACCCAACCTTACTGACTAGAGATCCCAGGAATTAGGTTCAATGGAAAAACTAAGTTGTAAAGGTTCAGTTAAGCACTTCGGCGGAAGCATGAGCACTTCGGATAGTGATTTCTGTAAAGAAACACCAAATCCAAAGTCGTTCCTGTTATAGACTATAAGTGTTATCTGCGGTGTGGATAAAGGTTAAGTTTCCAAAACCTTTAATGATCCTTACCGGTTGAGGTTAGGTTTGGGGAAACTTTTAATGGTTCCTAACACTTGTAAAGTGGGGTATAGCAGGATACCTTGTAGGAGACCACCTATTTAAGTGCAAGGACAAGCCATCTCAAATGAACGCACTTAAGAATCCAAGAAGTGTCTACGGCCACAACGAACAAAACATTACGAAGAACAGAGTAAGGAAAGTTATTGTGTTGGTACCATTGACTTGGCTTACACTAAACACTGACGGTTCAAGACATCACATTCACTGCGCAGTAAGTAAGTCCGATGGTATTCAACTATGGAAGGTTCAAAGCGGAATCTACGTATCCAGATACAACATAGGTCCGCTGAATGATTGCTGGAAAAGGCACCAGGTGAGTGCACCAAAATATCTTTGAAGAGGGGATTGTTGGAAATGTACTAATGTGGAATTAAGTATATCCCATTATTTATGACTCAAATATTTGGGGCCCCGCACGTCGGAAACGTCATTTTCACACACGTGCACACGTAGTGCCAAGTATCACAAATTTCATTAGTGAAAGAGATATTGGTACGTATGTAATACGTTTGAGACATAGAATGATGGATGGTTATTGGTCAAATGACCAAGTATTCCACGTTGGTAAACGAAGGAAAAAGTGTACGAAGTGTAAGATGAAACGAGTCAGAAATCACCGTGGAGCCGTGAAGGGCTGCGACGCAACACCGTCAGAGCCGCGGCGCCGAAGCGTCGCAGCTCTAATTGGGTGGCCAGTCACTGGATCAGCGACACTAATTCACAGAGTCGCGACGCTTCGGAGACAGAATGCTGCGACGAGAAGTTGGAAAGTTCTGACCTTTTGGCTGGTTTTGGAGCATTGAATCTCCATTACTTGGCATATGAATTCAGCCATTATTTGGCTGAATGTAACCCCTCAATAAGTGTCATTACATTGGCTATTGAAGGCCATTAGTTTCCTAGTTGAGGGGTCATCTCCTTACACTATAAATTGAGGCCTTTGGGTCAATTGTTGAACACTACACTTAGAAATATTTACAGAATTTTCTAACATCTTCTTCTTCCTCTCTAACAAGTTTACTACACTCAAAGTTCTTCAAGAGTAACACTTGAGTTTCCTTTGCTCAACTATTAAGTTGTTGTTGTATTTTGGGAGACTATTGCCCGACAACGTAAAAGGAGATATACGGGGCAATCTTATCTTAAAGAGAGTGTCATCACTCGACTCAGCAAATCACACAAGGAGTTTGTTTCATTCTTGATTTCCAGGATTGTTGTAATCTTTAGTTTATCCTTTCTAGCAATTGTAATATTTATTTACTTCCTGTTCCCTGCAATTGTTGTATCCCACAAGTCGCAGAATGGACCTTCGCAACATGATAAGTATGATATTTGGAGTTGATTTGTAGCTTTTGTCTGAGATGAAGCTCGCGCCAATGGCGGAGAGTTTTTGTGCTTCAACAAGTCGATTTATATTATCTACCTAAAACTCAATAATATTTATATTACTTCTACATAACAGTGTACCACATAACTCGTACGGAAACTCACGTGCTAAGAAACTAATATATATGAATCCCATGGAGTAGTATATATATGTATATAAATTAAAATTATACCAAAAAAAAATTATTTTTATAGGGCTATACGGACTCGAACCGTAGACCTTCTCGGTAAAACAGATCAAACTTATTATTATTAAAATGATCTGAATAATGGAGTTGCCAAATTAAAGCTGATGGTTGAAAGGTGTAATGTTTCCCATGGCAACCATCTTCACTACCGGCTTCTCACAGCTGCTCCTTCTGAGCTCTGCCTGCAGGAGATCATCGGCTACCTCCATGCAGCTATGGCGGCCAACTCCTGCAGTTCTGTCGTCACCTAGGAAAAATTCGACGACAGAGCTAGCAGAGGGATCAACTTTGACATTAAAAGATTACGTGGAATGGAGCAAGGATATGATTGGGGGATCATCTGATGGTGGGCCACCATGCTGGTTTTCGCCTTTGCACTGCGCTTTCCCTCTCAAAGGCTCACCTCTCTTGCTCTACTTACCAGGTGAATGTGAATATCTTGGTGATGAGACAAGTGGTACTTAATTAGGTCGAGGAGGAAACTGTTAGGTGTGAAAACGAAGTCTTTAGTCGAACAAATAGAAACTACACATAACAATGAGATCTTTTGAGTAGACATTATTATCATAACACAAGATCTAATGTTGCAAAATTTGGTTTTCGGATATTGCAGGGATTGATGGTCTTGGACTTGGTCTTATGATGTATCATAAGAGACTTGGAAGATAAGTTTTTTCAGTAATTAGTTAGTAGTAGTCTAATTTCTACTGTTATTTTATCTTTAAGTGTTTCATAAAATATCCTGCTTAAGCCGTTTTCGCTTCTTTTTTTGGGTGCTATTTCGTATCGTACATGTTGGATGTTCGATATATGGTGTCTCCATATTCCAGTTACAGATCGAACACCATTCACAGGTCTCTCCTTCCTCCTTTAATTTCCTTGTTCTGTTAGGTAAATTAAATTGTTAGGTACTTTTCGCTTCATGAAAGTCAATTTGACTAATCTTTGAGGTTAAATTGGCTTGGATCAACTTAATTAAAAATTTATATATTAAAAAATTATACTGAAAAGTATTATAAGTTGTATATCTTCTCATCATGTCACTATAATGAAAAATAATACATTTTAAAATATTGGTCAAACTTTACATAATTTGAATATAAAAAAATAAAAAGTGCCGCATAAATTGGGACAGAGGGAGTAACAAGAGATGCTCTTTGGTTCAGAGCTGGTAGACCTGGTAGAAGTGACAGTTAGGTCGGAGCATTTCCATGCTCCTACACGGCCTATCTATCTTGTTGGAGAATCTCTTGGAGGATGCCTTGCACTTGCTGTTGCTGCTCGTAATCCTCACATTGATCTCGCACTAATTTTGGCAAATCCAGGTTGAAAAGCTGCATTTTTCTGACAAATTTAATTTAATTTTGCCTGAAGCGCGCGCAATTCTCATTCGCTAACATGTGTTTCAGTCACGTGTATCCATGAATCTCAGCTGCAAAATCTGATAACTTTGTCAAAGTTCATTCCTGGACAACTCCAAACAAGCATGGTTAACGCGCTAACTCCAAACAATCAGCTGCAGATTATGTCAATTCTCGCCTCCATGTTGTCAAAGCAGTCACTAGTACTCTTCAGGTGATTCTATTACCGATAGGACTAAAATTGTTGCATATAAAACTTGTCTTTCTAGACGTTTGATCAATAGTATTTACAATTGTCACTATGCTAAACCAAGGTTTATATATATTGAATGCAGTGGAAAGGATCAATTGTTACCTGCCAGCCAAGAGGAACGTGAGAGGCTTCGTAAGATGCTGCCGAACTGTGAGATTCAGACATTTAGCGGCAGTGGTCACGCCCTTCTCCTGGTATTCGATCTTCTTTTTCTCGATCCCCAGACAAATATTCCCTCCAAAAGTGAGAAGTCCAATTCTGTATGTACGTGCTATTAACTGCGTGCTAGTATGAACAATTATAGCTAAGAGGCCTTTTTTTAGACCAACTTTTCAACAAACGCGCGAAACAAAACAGAGAACCCCTCTTCTTGATTCCACTATTCATCATATTTAGTCAGAACTTCCAAAAGTCATGTACTTACAGTCTACTGAAATAATCATCCCTAAAATAGGCTGTACATATCGCCATCTTGGGATAGCTCTATATAACTGGAATTAGCTATGAACTTCGTCACTAATCCGTCGCTAAATTGCAACAGAATTTTTTGATAATCCGTCGGTAAATTGGAATAGCCAGAAAATATGCTATTTAGCTACATAATTTGTCCGTCACTAATTCCTATTCTTTAAGTAGTTAGTGCTGCACACATTTGGCTGGTTACTTCATATGCCGGTGGAGTTGTGTATAGAACTCATATACTAAATCGTATGTGAAACTTCTGCTGGACTACTGGTTTACATGTTAGTTTGGTGCAGGAAGAGAGCTTTGACTTTGTAACAGTGATAAAATGTGCCAATTTTTATCGATGTGGAAGACACCACTATGTTACAGATTATGTGCCACCAACGCCTTCTGAGTTTGACAAAGTGTATCAACCACACAGGTAATATTGCAACTGCACCGGACCTTCTGCATTTGCTACTTACCCGAATATTTGTGTGGTTGAATTATATTAATGTTATGTACAGGTGGATGGAAGTTGCATTCGATGTTGTGACGTTGTCAACTTTGGAAAATGGGAAGATCGTATGAGATCTAACTGGAATTCCTTCTCAGGGGCCAGTCCTACACGTCGGTTATCATACGATGCATGGATCCGAATTAATTCCTCTTTTATCATCTTTTTGGACTGAAAAAGGGATTATCCTGAGAGGCATAGCACATCCATTTATTTTTGAGAAGCAAAGCAAGGGAAGACTAATTGTATTATCGCCTTGTCATGATTTTCTCCTGACTTATTGGTGCAGTTCCAGTGTCAGCAACTAACTTATATAAACTTTTATCATCACAATCTCAGGTGTTGCTCATAGAATTATACTAATCTCCCTTGGGAGCCTTTCTCATTAATATAAAATATATATATAGGGTATACAATGTGGAATCCTTAAACAATAGGGATCCTATATTTACCATAATTACATAAGACTAAATATGGCTAAATAATATTATACACACTCTATACACCCCTCAGTGTGAGCGGGAGGAGGTCGGACGATAATACTGGATCTGAAGTCAAGGAATAGCTGTCTAGGTAGGCCTTTTGTGAATATATCTACAAACTGATAAGAAGAAGGCAAATGCAATACCTTGATATGACCAAGAGCAACTTTCTCACGAACAAAGTGGATGTCCATCTCAATATGCTTAGTTCACTGATGCTGAACCGGATTATGAGATAGATAGATGGCGGATATGTTATCACAATAAATCAAAGACGTCTTATGCAATGGACACTGAAGCTCCAAAAGAAGGTTTCAGAGCCAACAGATCTCAGCAACAACATTAACAACACCTCTGTACTCTGCTTCTACACTCGAACGGGATAATGTGGCATGTCTCTTGGCAGACCAAGAAATGATATTTCCCCTAAGAACACACAATAGCCTGAGGTGGATCGTCGCGTGTCCGGACAGCCTGCATAATCCGCATCCGTATATGAAAATGCAGTCCATAATCAAGTGTGCCCTTAACGTATCGAATGATACGTTTAAGGGCAGTAAAATGAGGATCCCTGGGGGCATGCATAAATAAGTATCGTGCTGAACAACATAAGCAATATCAGGCCTGGTGAAAGTAAGGTACTGTAGTGCAACTGCAAGACTTCGGTAGAGAGTGGGATCTGACACTGGATCACCATCCAAAGCATTAAGCTTTGATATAGAGTTATCTGGAGTAGACATGATTTTGCAATTTGCCATTATAGCCCTGTAGACAATCTCATCTGCATACTTACGCTGACAAAGAAACATAGTATCGGCAAATCTAGTCACTGAAATCCCAAAAAATAGATCAACTTCCCCAAGTCAGTCATAGCGAATTTTGTTTTGAGCAATGCAATTATCTCATTTTTCAATAACTCAGATGAGGCAGTAAGCACAATATCATCCACATACAATAATAAATATGCAATGCTACTACCTCTATGAAAATTAAATAGAGAATTATCACACTTGTTGCATACAAACCCAATCTGCATGATATACTGTGCAAAGCGATCATACCACGCTCTAGGGGCCTATTTTAAGCCATAAAGCGACTTATGGGGACGACATACATAATGAGGGGCTGCATGATGGACAAAACTAGGCGGTTGGTGCATGTAAACAGTTTCTTTTAAATCCCCATGTAGAAAAGCATTCTTTACATCAAGCTGATAAATCAGTCAGTGTTTACCCATAGCAATACTCAGAACTGTCCGACTAGTGGCCGGTTTAACATACGGACTAAATGTCTCACCACAGTCAATGCCCACCTGTTGATTTGTGCCATTAGCCACAAGTCTCGCCTTTACCTCTCTAGCTCACCACTATCTCTATATTTGTGACGAAAAAGCCACATGCATCGGATCACATTGACCCCATCCGGTCTAGAAACCAAATCCCAAGTGTGATGTTCAGTTAAAGCATTAAATTTCTCACACATGGCCGTATACCAATTGGGGTCTTGTTTGGCTAATTTTGAGTTTTTGGGAATTGGGGATATTGTTTGTGTAGACGGGTTAAAATGAACTTTGGGTTTGAAAATCCCATATTGGGCACAGGTTTCCATGTGGTGCGTGGGGGCGGGGGTAGGGTGGGTGTGCTGCGGTGGTTTTGGGTTGTGGTCACAGGGGATGATGGAATCAGGTTGCTGTCTGGGTAGGGTATCGGGTAATGGGGTTTGGGTACTGGTTTCTGGTTGTGTCGGCGGACATGGAGGAGTCGTCGATCTGAGGGGACTGACGTCGATCTGTGGTTCTGGTGATAGGACTGGCAACGGGATTGTTGTCGGAGGAGGGTATGGGGTCGGTGATTTTTCGATTTGGGTCGGGGTGTGGGTACGATAATGGGTGGGGTAGTCGGGGTTTGGTTGGGTGAAAGGAATGGCGGCGGCAGTTGGTGGCAGCTCTGGTATACGGGCGGAAGGCGCCGATGAGTGGAAAATGGGTTTCGACGATCGACGAAGACAGAGCTGGTGGTGACATTGACGGTACAGGTGAGCCGCTATTTATTTATTTTATTATTATGAGAATCAATCGGTGGTGGCAGCGGTGAGAGGTAATGACGGTGACTAAGTAGAGGTGGTGGTGGCAGAGGACTGACCGCCGGTAGCGGTGGTGGTGACAGGGTGCATGCTGTTGTCGGAACACTGGTAGCATGTCGTAGAGCTTGGTAGACAAGCGGTGATGTGTCTGAATCATCAAGAAATTTGTAATCAGTGACTCAGAATTTTTGAATATTGTCAAATGGAAAAACATACTCGACAAAAGTGACATGACGTGAAATGATGATTTTGTCGATGGATATTCATAGCACAAGTACCCCATATGATTAGACGGAAAGCCTAGGAAGGCACACAGAGTAGATTTGGGTGGTAATTTGTTGGGGGACGTGGATGTTAGATTAGGGTAACACAGACAACCAAAAATTCTAAGATGGTCATAGGTAGGGATCCGACGGTAGAGAATTTCTGTGGGTGTCCTATATTGAATCGCACGGGTGGGTAGAATATTAAGAATGTGATCTACCGTTTTTAGTGCATATACCCTAAAGGTAGTAGGGAGAGACGCATGAAAAAAGAGGGTACGAATCATATTATTAATGGTACAAAGAATTCTTTCGGCTTCACCATTTTGCGGGGAGGTATATGGGCACGAGAAATGAAAAACCATGTCGTTAGCCGAACAGAATTTATGAAATAAGGAATTATCAAACTCGCGACCATTATCACAATGAAACAATTTTATGTCTTTTTCAAATTGCATTTTAACCAGTGTACGAAACTCAACAAATTTGGAGAACACTTGAGATTTGAGTTTGAGTGGGTATACCCAAAGAAAGTGAGAAAAATCATTCAAAAATACCAGATAATATTTGTTGCCTAAATTGCTAGTTATGGGAGATGTCCATAAATCAGCGTAAATAATATCAAAGGGAGAGAATGTAGACATAGAAGTCGTAAATGGTAGTCTAACGTGTTTCCCTAACTGACAAGAGGAGCAACTATGAGAAAGGTTCCCTTTGTTACATTGGATTAAATTTCGGTTTCTATGCCACGTTGATGGAGATATGATTTTTAGAACGGTGAGAGGAGTGACACTAGCAACGGATATGGGTAGGAAAGGATATAGGTCCCCTTCACTATTGCACCTGGAGTTTTCTAGTATGGAGGTCCGTTACAAAAAATCCAAACGGATCAAAATTAATTGAGACAGAATTATCGCTGGCAAATTTTCTGGAAATTAGATTTTTTATGATATTTGGGGCATAAATGACGTTTTTAAGAGAGAAGTGTGGATGCGGTGGTGGGGTAAGAGTGTGGCCGAATCCTTGAATTGGAATGTGATGACCACTACCGACCATAATAGATTGTGGAGTTGGTAAATGGCGTAGTTGAGGAAGATTACCTGAATTGTTGGTGAGATGAGACGTGGCGCCTGTGTCCATATACCACGCATTATCGGGTTGTTGACGGGTCAAGGAAGCCATTGATTTGTTCTCGAGTAATGGACAAAATTTTAATTATTTTCGGGTAGGGAGAAAAGAAAGAAAATAGAGAGGTGGTGAAGATTCCCTTTCTCAAGCTTGCCATAGAAGAGCAAAATGATAAGGTGGTGAAGTTAAGGTATTGAGTTAATTTCTAGTAGTTCTTTTCTTAATATTCTGTCTAAATGGCATACTTGACTCATACTCCGTCCATCCCATTTTACTTAAACCAATGTTCATCCCTGAACGTGCCAAAAATCTTCCTAAAACAGTCATATAGCCAAATAAATTAAACCCGTCACACACATTTCTACTAGCATTCTCATATAGCTTTCATACAAGCAACCTTGCCGGAACCCTTTGCCTGAATAATTCTTCTTCTATCTTATCTTAGAAGCTCATAAAACCAATCTTAATACCTTGGATCTTCCTCCCAAGTCGGACTCTCATCGCCTCCATCCAATTAACATGTATTGAGTCATAACTGAACTTTCGGACCGGAGCCACATGGTGTACTCCATACATATATGTAGCTAGAGAAGAACTCAAATTTATAGCTTATGATAGATATCGATCGAAGGGGAGTCTTGAAACAATGATAAAGTTGTCTCCAACCATTAATGATAGCATTAGGGTAGGCTGTTTACATCACATTCATTGGGGTGTGACCCTTCCCCGGACCCCGCTAACAACGAGATACTTTGTGCACCGGGCTGCCTCTTTTTTTAATAGATATTGATCACACTACAATTGCCTTTTTGATAAAAAATTTATTATGGAATTCTTTTGTTGTGTGAATACAGGAATGACATTGAATGAGAGGTTGCAAACCAACCTTTACATCTTCCAAAACTTCCTGGCTGTTTTTACTTTTACTTCGGGAAGCCAATTGAAACAGAAGGTAAATTCCTTAAGCTACTTATTACGTAGTTTCTTTTTTAATTATTGAGTTCTGAATAAAGTATTTATACATATTAGATGATTTTGTAGGAATATGTTCATTGTCTTTCATTAATTATTGTGTACAATATATATAGTATTACATAATTACAAACTAGGTAACTAAATCTTCCTAATTACAATTGGAATATAAATCTACCTAATATAAAAGATATACAAAATATGGTAATATTCTATCAATGGTAATATACAAGATATGGTAATATTCTATAACACCCCCGCGGTTGAAGCGGGAGGTTCTCGTACGCTGAAACTGACTCGGAAGTCATCAAAGAGTATGCACGGAAGTCCTTTAGTGAATATGTCAGCAATTTGATATTGGGAAGGAACATGTTGAACACGAACTTGTCCACGAGCAACTTTCTCACGTACAAAGTGAATATTCATTTCAATGTGTTTAGTGCACTGATATTGAACGGGATTGCCGGAAAGATATATCGCACTTACATTATCATTGTAAACCATTGTAGCCTTATGGAGTGGGCAGTGAAGCTCAAGTAGAAGGTTTGCGTATCCAACAAGACTCAGAAACAACATTCGCTACACCTCTGTACTCAACTTTGGCACTAGATCGAGACATAGTAGGTTGTCTTTTGAAAACCAAGAAAGAAAATTCTCTGAGGAACACACAGTAACCTGACGTGGATCGACGAGTGTCAATAGATCCACTCCAGTCAGCATCATAATAAGATATGAGACCATAGAGTGAGGACTTGTACAAGTGTAAGCCAAAATGAAGAGTACCTTGTACATATCACAAAATATGTTTGAGGGCATTCATATGTTCATCCGTCGGGTTGTGCATATGTAAGCATATTTGTTGCATGGTAGAGGATATATATGGTCTCGTGAAAATGAGATACTACAATGCTCCTGCTAAAACTGTGATAGTATGTCGGGTCGGCATACAGAGAACCCAAAGAGGCACTGAGTTTCGAATTAGTGTCCACCGGTGTGTGGGTCGGTTTGCAAGACGTCATGTATGCTCGGTCAAGAATATCTTCAGCATACTTTCTTTGATAAAGAAATAAGCCACATGCATGTCTCGTAACAACAATGCCCAAAAAATAGCTTAGGGAGCCCAAATCCTTCATAGCAAACTCAGAGGCAAAGAGTGACATAATAGATCGGCGAAGTACATCAGAAGATGTGGTGAAGATGATATCATCAACATATAGTAGGATGTATTCCATGTCATTACCCTTACTATAGATAAATAGTGAATGATCAGATTTGCTATGTGAAAACTTGATAGAGGATACAAAATCAGCAAACCGTTGGTACCATGCACGAGGAGCATGTTTCAGTCCATAGAGTTATTTTTTTCATAAAAAACATAATTTGGATGAATCAGATCCCTGAATCCCATAGGCTGATACATATATACAGTTTCATGAAGGTCTCCATGCAAGAAAGCATTTTTGATGTTAAGATGATGAATAGGCTAAGACTTAGATAAAGAAATACTGAGAACGGTCCGAATAGTCATTGGTTTCACAACCCACTCCCACCTGTTGAGACATGTCATCACCTACAAAACGGGTCTTGTGCCTCTCAAAAGAACCATCAGATTTCTTTTTATGTTAAAAAATCCATATAGAATGAATAATATTAGCATCAGGAGAATGAGGTGGGGCCGAGAAATGGCAGTGGTGTTTGGGAAAAGGGGCTGGCAGAGAGACGGCCGAGATGGAAGGCCGTGACGGCCGTTCTGAGGCTCCCATTGTGGGGCTGTGTGGACTACCCGCCTCGAGACGACAGTGGTGGGGATGGCTGCCGATGTTAGTGATGACTGATTTTGCAAGTGATAAATTAAAAGGGGATTTAGGCCATCATTTAGGAATTCATAGAAATTTGGAGATGGATAATTGAGTTTAGCAAAGGGGAATTGGGACTCATCGAATATGACATCCCGAGAAATAATTATTTTTCATCTTGACAAGTCGCAACAATTGTAACCTCGATGATTGGGGGGTGGCCAAGAAAAATGCATGGGGATGACCGAGATTGCAGCTTGTTGATTTGTGGAGGGATGGAGGAGGTAGCACAGACATCCGAAAGCTCGTATATACTTATATGAAGGATCCCGAAGATAGAGAACTTGAGTGGGAAACTTGTGTTTGAGAGACTTATTTGAGAGAATGTTCAAGAGATAGGTTGTCATTGATAGAGCGTAATGCCAAAATGGGGGGGGTAGAGGCGTGAGCAAGGAGGGCACGAACTAAGTTGTTTATGGTTTTAATTTTTCGTTTGGCTTTACCATTTTGTGAAGAGGTGTGGGGACAGTAAAAACGAAAAACAATGTCGTGTTTGGCGCAGAAAAAATTGAATTGATTATTATCGAATTTACTCCCATTGTCACATTAAAAACATTTAATAATGTTTTCAAATTGTGTCTTAATGAAAATGTTGAATGACAAAAAAATAGAATAGACTTGGGACCTATTACCAAGGGGAAATGTCCATAGGAAGTTTGAATAATCATCTAAAAATAACATATAGTATCGATGCCCGACCATGCTTAAGATAGGAGAAATACATAAATCACTGTGTAGTATATCAAAAGGCATTAAAGTACAAGTGGATGAAGAATAAAATGGCAACTTGACGTGTTTCCCAAAAACATAAGATTCACAAACAGGAGGAGAAGGACATGTTTGTAAGCAATAAATTTATTTTTGCTAAGGGAGCGTAAACCAGAGTCTCCCAGATGTCCTAATCTATTGTGCCATAAAGGAGACGGAGGTGGTGATAGGATAAAGGTCCCCGGTGCTATCACATCTCAGTATTTGTATACCTATCATAAAGTCCTTCACAGAAAAACCAAAATGATCAAATTCAATGGAAACATTATTGTCGGTTGTGAAATGACGCATAATGATTAGATTTTTGATAAGTTTCGGAGCATAAAGGACATTTTTTAAGGCTAACGGGGGATGTGGTGGGGAAATAGATGATTGTCCATAACCTCGAATGGGAATGCCTTGTCTACTACCAACAATAATATTACGATTTAAATTGCTCATATTTAAATAAGATGAGAGAGTACATTGGGATGCCGTCATATGAGATGTGGCACCAGTGTCCATGTACCAACTGTTGTCAGGAATGTTGAGAGACATCATGTTCATAGCTGCCTCAATATCCGTCGGTGCGTAAGTTAAAAGATGAGAAACATGTGCATTGTATGCCTGTTGTGGATGTGCGCCAATGATGCCGGACTGGGCATGTCGGGCCGAAGGTTTGGTCTAGAAAGATGTTAGGTAGGGGCAAGGTAAAGCAACCCATGACGGTGAGGCCCACACATCCCATAATGGGTAGGCAACCCACGGTAGAGGCTGCTGCCACTGTTGCTATCGCTATTGGTGGTTTCCAGCCAGCGGGGGCTGTCTCCTTCCACCGCTGCCACTATTTTCTGTGTCACCGCTGTTTCCGCTACTATTGTCGTGGTTGTTCCCAGAATTTCTTTCTTTGTTGTTATTCAGGGAACGTGAGCCACGTGTTGGACGTTGGCTTGCTTGTGGGATGGGGTGGGAGCTGAGCCTCTCGAGTCAACATGGTTGCTATCGGTGGCTACGAGGGCGGCGTCAGCTGTGCTGGCATTTGTCGTTGCCCGCTTTGTTTTTCGGTTTATTCAAGAATAAGTCTCGAACTAGCCTCATAGAACGAAGACAATGGCGTGCTTTGTTAGAGGATGGTAGCGACGCCGTCATAATTTTCATTCAAACCCGCAATAAGTTGCATCACCAATCGTTGATTAGTGACCAGTGCACCGACATTGTAGAGTTGATCAACAATCATTTTAAGTTCTTGACAATAGGCTGACGCATTAGGAAAAGCGTCATGATGAATGGTCTGAAATTGATTTTCCATATACAAGGCACGTTGTGTCTTGTTGTCATGAAAAATACTTTCCAAGTGGTCCCACGTTTGTCGTGCAGTGGCATCGATTTCAATTTGTATGCAATAGATCATTCGAGATCTTGTCGTAGATCCATTGTAGGACAACCGCATCTAAGTGGGACCAAAGTTCATCGTTAGAATCATCGGGACTTTCTATGGGCTTTGATTTTGGATGGATGATATGGTCAATGACTTTGTATAACGACAATGAATTTTAAATAATTCCGCCCAAGATAAATACTAAACATTTTCCATCTCAAGAGATATGGGAATGAAATTCTTGATGTTGTTAACTACAAGAAAGGATGAAATTTAGGTTGTTCAGCCATTGAAAATTAGAGATGAAGAGAGGAAAGTCGAAGAAAGAAGGGAGATGGTTGCCGAGGAAGAGGGTTGCCGGGGGGAGGGGGCGGCATAGGGAGAAAAAGAAGTTAGGGTTTGTCTTCTGATACAGTGTAGGAATATGTTCATTGTCTTTCATTGATTATTGTGTACAATATATATAGTGTTACATAGTTACAAACTAGGTAACTAAATCTTTCTAATTACAATTGGAATATAAATTTACCAAATATATACAAAATATGGTAATATTCTATCAATGGTATTATACAAGATATGGTAATATTCTATCAGGTTTTTTTTAACATAAGTATAGAATTTGAACTAAAGTTATTGGGTTCTGCTGAATTCGTAACTGATACACTGACCCCTCCACCGCTGTTGAGGTATATATATTTGATGGAATTTATATACTTTTATGTTGTAGGTAGGAGGGAGGAATTGAAAAGCAAAGAAAAAGCAGAGGAATTGTACTTGGAAGTGAAATCTGAAGTTGAGAGATGCATTTGTTACCTAAAGGAAAAAAGAGAGAATGATCCTCATAAGAACATAATGCCTCGCCTGCTTTACCAAGCTATCTAGGGCTTTCATTCTCAAGTTCCTACCTTTCATCTCTAGCTATTTTCTTTAGAACTTGAACTAGAATTAGCCGGCAAATGTATGATATATCAGTATATAATCTATGTATGTATACTAGCTAGAAAAATAAATAATGAATTCGGCCGGCTATTTGTATAAAGATCCCAAGGGATGTTTTTTTTTTGTACTCCATTTTCCATTAATAGAATTATGAGGTTATTATACACCCTAACCCTATTCCTTGAAGAAAAAAAAAGATAACACCGCAGAAAGGCAAGACGGAAATAGTTGGTAAAAACTTATCGGCATCGAATATATATATAGTTACCAAATTAATTATTTTATAATTAAATGCGAATTCATTCTTGAGAGTGACACCTAAGACTACTTTGATTTTTTAAGAGTTACTGTTACAGGTGAATGGCTTTATTTTGACAAAATAAGAAAAGCGGCTTTCTAAATAACTTGATTAACATGAGTAACCATTTAAAAATTAAATATGAAGAAGATATAATCATTTCGATTTTTTCAGGAAAGAGGAAGCTAAAATAATTGAGATATAAATAGTTACAGATTAAGTACTTATAAAGTTTCTACACCCCACATAAAACTTGATTCAAATCAAAGTATGTATAATCTACTTGACATGTACATTAATATTTGCATGACGGCTCCTAGCCACACAGTACATGGTTCCATTATTACAATTCAAATCAAACTATAGCTAAAAATCCTAAAACTTTAGGAAAGAAAAACAGAAGAGTTGATCAAAAGCTCATGAAAACAACAGATATTGATATATTCTATGTTACAATTAGTCTATGCTTCTTATTACTTAGAAGAAACTTCCAGCCGTCTTAAGAAAATCTGTTTTGTTCTCACCTTAGTCAGTAGAATCTTTGGTGAGGCTACGGTCGTCGTCGCCTGAATCTTTCTTGAAAATACCTTGAGCCATTTTCATGACCCCGTCAAACCCACCTCCGGAATCTCCATCACCGTCCCTTGGACTTTCACCGTCACCAGATTTTTTCTTGAGCAGTCCTTGAGCTTTTTTGATATAATCGCCATACCCTCCTCCAGATTCACCATCACCTTTCTCTGAATCATCGTCATCACCAGATGTTTTACTGAGCAGTCCTTGAGCTTTCTTGATATACTCATCGTAGCCTCCACCAGATTTGTCATCAACATTTTCTGAATGTTCATGACCGCCGGATTTGTTCCTGGGCGCTCCACCGTGCCCAGCTCTCGGATGATCATCATCTTCCTCTGAACGTTCATGGTCGTCATGGCCACCGGGTTGTTTCCTAGGCATCCCTGAACCCTTCCTTGTATGCTTGTCATACTCACCTCCAGAATGATCATCACCTTCCTCTGAACGTTCATGGTCATGATGGTCACCGGCGTGCTTCTTGGGCATCCCTCTACCCTTCGGCACCTGCTCGCCATGCCCTGATATAATTAAATAATTAAAAGTATGATCTCACCTTAAATTTTTAAAATGAGATCGATGGTCATACAATTAAAAATATAAAACATATAATTAAAGCAGGTGAGGTCCTCTTTTCAGATCTCATCGTCTCTCAAAAAGCAGAAAAAATATATCACATGTTAGGCTAGGAAAAAAAGAGTTATCATATGTGTTGCCACATAATATAATTAATTAATAAAAAATATGATATCTATAATAACTTAAGTTTTCAGATAAAACGATTACATGATCTAAATACTCACCTCCAGCGTGATCATCATCACCTTCCTCACGATCATGATCGTAACTGTCACCGGATTGTTTCTTTGGCGGCATTCGCTTCTTATGCTCTCCGTGCTCATCACCAACATCATCATCTCTGGAATTGCCGGCATTGCCTCTTGGTTGATGCTCCGACGAGTCCTTGCGCGCCGCAGTACTAGAAGTACTTTTTTTGGTTGAGGAAGCACCTGGTCCGGTGCCGCCAGCAGTTTTTTTCGCATTCTTGAGCTCATAACCATGGAGATAATTCTCAGCTTGTTCGATATACTTTCCGATTCCTTCCTCGCCTAATTTCCCGTATTTTTGCGCGGCGCCAAGGATGTCGGCGGCGGCTCCAGCAAGCTTTCCAGTGTCCAATTCTTCTTTTGGTTTGTCGTCGCCACCGCCACCTAATTGGGATTGCGCAGCTGCAGCCAACAGCTTTGCACTAGCCATCAGCTCAGAGTTTGTTGGCTCTTTGCGCGCATTTGGATTATGAGCACCACCCGCGCCCGTCTTGCCGCCACCACTTCCGGCAGCGGCGCCATCACTTTCGGCTGCGGACTTGGCTGCACCACTGCTTCCGGAAGTTTTCTTTTCATGGCGGCCATCGGAATCATCCGCGTCATCATGATGTTTTGTTCTTTCATGGCGAGGGGAAGTTTCTTCGTCACCTTTGGAACTGAGAAATTCCTTTCCCTTTGCCAAAAGGGCGTCCATTAGATTGAGTTATTGTTGTTGGATAATTAATGAGAAAATAGTACTAGTAGTATTAGAAATTGAAGCAAATAATCGTGATTCAAATGACGAAAAATGGTGAATGTGAAAATTTATATGGAAGCTTTAGAGAGTTTTACTGAAAAATGGGACGTTGCACAAAACTTTCGTAATTTCATGGCTATAAAGTCAACAACCATAGAGTAAGCTTATACATGTAACAACGATTGTTTTCCGCATAATACTAAGGTTCTTCTTCAAATAAAAAGAGTAAAAAACGGACTATCTCACAATTAATATATGCGCATTAAAATGTTGTTAATATGCTCTCTTTTTTTCAATATCTTTTGAATAACATTTTACAAGTCATATTGAAATTCGGGTATGACTGATTGATGGCATGAACTCTGTTTGGATTACACAAATAAAAATTGATCAAATCAACTCAAATTTTTTGCTAGATAGTATGGCTTAACATAGGAGTTTAAGGATTCATTCTCTCGTTAATTAGTATCATTTCTAAATTTCCTTAGTTTGGTTACCAGTAGAATTACTTTCTTGATATGTTGCTCGTAGCAAGAAAGTATTTGTTATGAGTATGTTATTCCCCCCCCTAAGTTTTAACATATTTTAAGAAACCCGTATGAAGTACTAACACGATCGGTGTTCCGGTCTTTCCACACGATATAAATTTATGTATAAAAATCAATTAAAATTGTAATAAATAGTTAATTTGAATTCATAATGTTAAAAATATAATTAGTTTAAAGCCATAAAATTACACCTTAGCATATTTGTTGGACATGCGTATATGAAGACAATGAAGGATTCATGTCATATAAGTTTTTGTAGTTACATGTATAGTACAATTTAGGCTATCCTTGTGAGTCATTAGTTTTGTTAAGTGTCTCATATGCCCTCGATTATCCAACATTAGTTGATCTGATAGGACACGTTAATTAATCGTGTAATGAGCTTAAGTACCTGGAGTACATGACCCTATAATCTTATTGAAGCGTACATTCTGGTTATGTAAATTATTTGTTGTAAGATTATGTCTAGTTACCGATGTCATTTTGTCTATGTTCATGAAAAGGCTATATTACAAATGACCCACGCAGACGGATCGCCATCTGGGATCGCCATTTAAGTCATATATATTTTTGGTGCGTACATAAAAGTTGGCAAGTTTTCCACTGTATAACAACTTTAGATGAAATATTTGAAATCACATATATGACTGAAATTTAATCATTTTTACTTGAACTTCCTATAGAAATAGCATAATTAGTATTCAACCATATATAACTTCAGACAACTAACCATCGAAGCTGCTCAGAAATAAAGAAACATGCAAAACCCAGAGCCGCACAAGCATTTATACATTAAATTAAATGAAAAAAGATCATCAGAAAAATAATCAGGCATTACGTTAAAGAATTATCCATGATATAAAGATTGTTAAGGTACTAAAGTGATGATGATTCGATTCATTTTTGCTTATACTCTAAATATATATTTATATCCTCATATATTACTGCCAGAGAAGTTTGTGACGGGAGATGATTAAAATATTTCCAAAGTATTCAAATAAGAGTACTTGCTATATTAAAAAATCACTATTTTTTATGAAAATTTTCAAGTTCAGTGTCCTATTTTTGCAGATATTTTGATTCAATTAGTGAAAAAAGAAAAATAGCAATATTTTCACACGAAAAAATTAGAAAGTCTTCCAGCGTTTCTCTGTTTCCACTAAGGGTGGCCAGTGGGTCGGGCTCGGGTCTGGTGGGGTCGGGTCTGGCAGGACTTGCTCCAGTTCCGTCCCGATCCCGATCCCGTCGGTATCGGGGCGGGGCGGGTCGGGTCGGGTCGGGGCGGGGTCCGGCGGGTTTTCCTTTTCTTTTTTTTTAAAATAACATATGTATAAAAAAATTCAATAAACAAAACAAGATAGTGTAATAAAAACATCTCAAGGCTGTTTTTGTGCCTCTTATATTATTTAATAGACATATGATTTTTTTGTAATACAAATACAATTGTCTAAAATCTAAATTGCAACTTTGTGGTGTTGTCCAAAAGTTGCAAATTACATAATAAAATTGCAATTAAAAAAATTACATTCTCAAAAAAACCTGTTCTAATTGCTTGATGATTTCCTGTGGTTCTTCGGTTGGAATTGGTATTTGTTGGTCAAATTGATCCACGTCGCTTCCACTACCTTCGGTTAAGATTTCGTTGTAGTTTTCATCTTCTTCTTCGTTGATCTCGGTTGACCGCACCTTCTCCGCTCCGCTCGTATCCAATCTCTCGAATAATACCGCAATTTCCAAGCCGTCTCCGGCTAATGAGTGTCTCGTGGTCTCCTATTTGATATCTCGCCGTGCAGAAAAAGCGTTTTCGACGCGATTGATGACGCTTGAATGTTCAAAACATCTCGGGCCATCAATGAAAGTGTCGGAAAGGTCTTCTCATTCCCCCTCCAAAGATTTCAGCAAGTCTTCATGTCCATATTCATTGATAACTTCTTGATACGGTACAGAACCCTGCAAAATAAAAATATCCAACTCGCTAATTTGGTTAGTAGTAGAGGTACGACCGCACATTCTATTTCTGAGGCTTTCAATACTAGCCGCAGAAACAGCATGTCTTTTGTGAGGTTGTGTTGAAGATAAAGAAGATGGTATGGAAGCCGGTAAGTTACCGGCATTTTCTTGTTGATAAAATCTATATATTTTTTTGCATTGGTGTTCTACGCTACACAACACTTCTTCTTTAGTTTGACTTTGTTCAATAGGTGGTGGGTGATTTAGATTTTTGGGACTTGGAGGTGGTAGTACTTCTATACAATCGTAAATAGTTTCAATTAGTGATTTAGTACCGTCTATTTTAATAGTAGGATTTAGTACAGAACCAATAATATAAATAGTGGGAATAGGAATAAAATATTTTTTTATTTTGACAAACATTTTTTTAATAGCTGCCTTATAAGCTGATTTTTTCATATATTCACTAAGTAATAAAAATATTAGAGTTATATAAAACAACATAGTTGAAATAGTAGGATAATATATACCGGAAAATTCTTTTGTTGGTTGAAAAAATTTCTCTAAAAATACAATAAGTTCGAAAAATTTTACCCAATCACTATCTAAAATCATATCAGCTGGATTTTTATTATGAGAGTTAAAAAATAAAGTTATAGGTTTTCTATAGTCATAAGCAACAAGTAGTTGCTCGTATAAAGAATTCCACCTAGTGGATACTTCTTGTGGAATTCTTCTATAAGGTAGTCCACAATCGTGACAAGTTTTTTTTATATTCTTTTCTACGTTGTACTTTATTACTTTTAAAAATAAAGTTTATAGCAAATTGTATTTTACTAAGAATGATTTCAAAAAGTGATAGACCATCCTTTACAATTAAGTATATATATATATGTCACGCGCATTTTATATGAAAATGATCTGGAAAAGATGGAGTTAAACTATTTTTTAAAATTGTAATTGCGTAATTGTTAGAAGAAGCGTTATCTAATGTAATAGTCATAATTTTATCGGTTATTCCGTAATAATGACACACTTGATAAATATTATCTGCAATAAAAGTACCAGTGTGCCTATCATCTATATATCTATACGCTAAAATACGTTTTTGCATAGACCATTTATAATCTATCCAATGACAAGTTACAGTTAAATAATCATGGTCGATAGTACTACGACCTATATCAGACGTGATAGATACTTTGCCATTAAAATGATATAATGAAAAACGTAAATATTGTTGATATTCATGCGCGAATTTAAATACATCTCTCTTAACAGTTGATCTAGGAAAACCGTTAAAAGCAGGATTATATATATCTCTAATGTAATGAATAAAACCGGGAGATGAAGGAAATGAAAAAGGCAAACCCTCCACAACAACTAATTTTGATATTTCTTCCCTATCTCTATGTTTATTGTATTTAGAGCCTACAATTTCCCCCGTCATAGGGTTAATTTGACCATGTACTTGGTCCGGGACGAGATCGTATGTGAACCTTGTCCCGATGGAGCGGCGTTTGCGCACCCGATTTTGAAGCCCGGTATTGGGCATACCTAGCTAGATGAGCACTTACTACGTGTCTAATTAAACCCCCGTCCCACCGTGACCTTTTTCGAGTTTTAAATTTTAAAACATTTTTACAAATTTTACATATAGCTACTTGATTCTCTACGTCCCTATCAAAAAATGTCCATGCATCGATTTTAATGGTCGTTTTTGTGGACTTCGTCTCATACTAGGGGGAATAGGAGGTATTTCGGTTGAAGGTGCACTAGTGGGTGTGTTGTCATCAACATTAGTGGGTGTATCATCTAGATCATCGTCTAAATTAAAGTCTTCTTGAGTTCCAGAAAAAAGCTCCTGCTCTAAATCTAATGGTATTGTAGAAAAATGTTGAGTATCAACAAAATCATCCTGTGTAGGAATAAGATGACTAGAAGAAGTACCCTTGTCCTGGTTGCCCCTACTAGAAGAAGCACCCTTACCTTTACCCTTACCCTTAAACATACCTTTTAATCATTCCATTTTAATTATGATAATAAATAACTAAAGACAATAAAATTAAGTGCGCTAAATAAAATAAACAGACAATAATAATTTAATGAAGGAACGAATGTACCAAACGCCGACGTAACGTCGACGTGTAATCGAGAGGTTGAAAATTAAAACTTTGCTCGATGGAAGATCCTCAAGCTAGCTGCCAACTTCACTCCCAATTCCCAAATGAATAAATAAAATTGAATATTTAGTAAACAATGTAGACTTGTAGAGAGATATATTGAGAGATTGTAGGAAGATTTATGAGAAAGATGAAGAGAAAATGAGTTATTTATAGTTGGAAAATTGGGTTAAAGTGTAAATATAATAACTTATGGGTTAAAAATAAATATTAAGGGGTGGGGGGTTGGGGGAGGGGAGAGGCCTAAAATGGCCGTTGGCCAACGGCCAAAATCTAAAATGGTCGTTGGTGCAACGACCATATTTGCAAAGGGGGACAAAGGGCGGGGTCGGGGTCGGGCTCGGGACGAGGTCGGTACGGGGTCGGGCGGGCTCGGGTCTGGCGGGACGAGACATTGTCCCGTCCCGAGTTCGAGGCCCGCCACCGTTTTTTTTTTTTAGCGGAGTCGGGGCGGGGTCGGACCGTCCCGGCCCACTAACCACCCTTAGTTTTCATCATACGTTTTCTCAGTGAATTAGTTCAATGAGAATGAAGTGAAAAATTATATTTTATAACACAATTAATTTTCCATTTAATATCAGCGGAAATCTTTCTAAGAGTGTTGTGTTAGAAAATAAAACTAATTTCTTGAGTCATGCGTAGACGTGTATGAAAACAGATCAAGGAAAAAGGAACATGAAATCTTGTACTATATTGAAAGGCTAATATGGAAACTACGTGTTTAGGTTGATGGATAATATTTTTTCATAAATAAAACGACAGCAATTTGTGCTTAAATAAAGTGTATTCGTGGCAGGATCTTAGAATAGTGAAGCTCCAAAATATCGTGATTCATGTAAAGGCCAGCTTTTGCATTTGTTACTATTATTCAGATAAAATTTTGAATAAGACAAATAACGAAAATGAATTTTCTCCTTTAATTATAATTTACTTTCTTTTATGACTCCTAGTGAATTTGTTAGTTTGCGTTAATACATATTGATATTTTTGTTTTTAACTGTATGTATTCTATTAACAAAAAAAAAACTGCATGTATTCGATGAATCAACTTTTATAAAAAAAAAATCTCGTGATAACTATAGGTACATAGCTATTAATTATGCAAGTGAATATGTAACATCACCATGACACCATCTATCCTAATCTTTTAATACCAAGAAGAGAGGATGATTTTCTATTTAAAAAACTAAATAGGAAAAAGTGATCCTATAAAAAAAATTATTTATCATCTTCAATATTTTTTCTAATGATTTTATCTCTTATTGTATTCTTTTATCGATCACCTACTAAAGTAATCGCGTAAACTCCTTAAATGGATAGTTAATTCATTAATCTCTAAATTTTGTTACTAAATTGCTACTCCCTCCCTTCTACTTTATATGTAGTAGGCATTAAATAAATTTGGAGTCGAATAAGAAAATATTCACCACAATTTTTTATACGTCTTAAAATTTTCTAATTCATTCTAGGTAGGAGTTTCAGCTCCATATCAAGGTCTCTACCATTACTGATGATTTCATCCGGAAGAAAACTTTTAGACTTTTATTCAGGAAGTTTTGGAATTAAAAAATGAACAAATTATGCATGTGCAAATCGAGATGCAGCCTGGTTCGAACATATCTTTCTCGATATCTCGAAAAAGCTTGGAGAGTTGCCAATAAAGCTTCGAGCTCGTATTATTCATGAATTGAGAACAGAAATTAAATTCTGGGAGATCAAATCATGTTGTTCTTTAGTAGCTCGGTGTTTTAAATAATTACTCGCTATTTTAAAAAAAAAAGATTCATTTTTCTTTTCGCTCTGTTACAAAAAATAACATATTTTTTTATTTGATAATAATTTAATTTTAAATTTTATATTTTACGTAAAAAGAGATATCTATAAGCACATAAATATCTTTGAGATTCAAACATCTTCATTTATTTTTAAAAATGTTTCAAATAAAAAATTACATCACATAAATTAAAACTTAAAACGAAGGGAGTAATTATTACTATCATTTATTCTACTTTTTACTTAAATTTTAAATATATAAAATTTATTCGAAAATCTTAAAAATTATATATTCAACATTTATGGTCAATTAAGCTTGAACTCTAAAAATTCGAAGACACCACCTAAATGGGGTTGAATGAATTACCGGTTAATATTGGAAAGATAAAACAAATTCTTTTTTTTTATTTTTTTCATTGGATATCCCCAAAGGTACGAAGATCACACACTGAAATACATACGTACATGAACAACGTAAATGCATATTCCCATAGAGCCAATTCCGCCGGCGAAGAGAGACTCGCCGCCGGCAGTAAAATCCGGCGAATTAAGATAAACTTGGAACGTACACAACAGCCATAACTAAAAAACACAGGCCACAATTAATTAAAAAGCTAATTAACGAATTAAACTCACTTCTTCCCTAAGAAATCACCAGCCATCTTAAGATAATCTGCTCCTCCACTCTTTTTTTCCTCCTTATCCCCTTCAGCAACCGGCGCCGGCGTCGATTCCGATGCCGGAACCGGAGCATTTGTTTCTTCAGCATCCGCTGCGGCGGCGGGAGGCTTTTCTGCGGCGGTGCCGGTGCCGGAGCCGTACTGGTGGAGATAAGTTTCGGTTTTTTCAATGTACTGTCCAACACCTTGAGTTTCATCTAATTTTCCGTATTTTTGTGCAGCGTCGAGGACATCAGCAGCAGCTTCGGCCACCTTTTTGTTGTCGACTTTGGCGCCATCTTTGTTGAGTTGGCTTTGAGCGGCTTCAGCTAACACTTTTGCACTGGCGAAAAGCTCAGTTGTGGAACCGGATTCCTTGCCGGCGGGTTTTTTGGGCTCGTCGGTGGATTCGCCGCCGGCGCCGTTAGCCAAAGATGAGAGAAAATTCATGTTTTTTTAAGAAGAAGAAAAAGTAATTGTGTTTATGTGTTAGATTGATTTGTATAGTGAGGAGGTTGATATTATGTGATAGATATATATATAGAGGTACAATCGTAAGAATTTAGATAAGTTTCATTATTGATACACCGACCAATAAATTATGAGGTTTCCTAATTCGGTTCAAGGCTTAAAGAGATCAAAATAGCAAATTGCATTATCGTCCCTGAAATTCGCTTATATTTCAACTCCACTTGGTTTTTAAATGATTAATTTATTAAAATGGGAAAAGCCCTACAATAACAACAACAATAATATATCATGCGTCATTTTATAAGTGAGATTTAAAAAGGGTGATGTATACGTAGTTTTACTCCTACTTTATAAAGACAGAGAAATTATTTTCGATAGATCCTCAATTCAGATAAAGCATATCAAACTTAAGTATGGAAAGTAAGTACGATAGTAAATAAGTCATACTAAGAATAAAGGAGAAAAGGATAATAGCAAGAATAAATAAATCGGTAACTGAAACAAAGAAAATAACAAGTAATAGTAAATTCGAAGAATGAGATTGTAGGAGAGTCATAATAACAATATTAATAATGAAAATTAGGCAACGTTCGATTATATACTAGCCTTCTGTATTAAATTTAAGGATTATTTAAGGATTCGAATGTGATAGAATGTGATTAGTAACGAAACAAATAAATACCTCCGTTTATTCTTTCCGTTGTTAGTTTTTGCCAATTGAATTGGCCTATAAATGAGGCTTTTGATTCATATCTAGATATAACTTCTAATAAAGTTACAAAAACAAAAAAGAGACTTCTTGATGAAGTTCCTTCTTCTGAGACAAAGAAAAAACAATAAAGGATGAAAAAGAAATTAAACAAAATGCAAGGGACTAACGTTGAAATTTAGTTAGAATGTTGGAGGATAGTTCTTCACTATGAAGTATGAACGTGTCCCACAGAGACCAAGGGCCCCACTGTTGTGGACTGGGCGGACCCCATAACGTGATTGATCAAAATCAATAAGATGGATATGACTTGGGAAGAGAGATAAAGGTGTCGGCCACACATTATACGCTACTTTCCCTAGGGCTGTCCACCGAGGCGGGGCGGGGCGGGCGGGCCGGGACCAATTCCGTCGTGACCGTTCTCCGGCGGGATCAGCGGGTCTGGACTGGCAGGATTGGCCAACGTCCAGTCCCACTTCCCACCTGAGGGGGGACCGGGATTTGGCGGGATGGGGCGGGACATGTCTGGTCGCGAGATTTGATTTTTTTTTAAATTGAATTTTCAACACTAAAATGACATTCACACGTATATTATCATAAAATTTCGACGTTGAAATTTATTGTAATCGTGAGATCTTTACTAAAGAAAAGGGAAAATTAAAAACCGATTTGGGGAAAAACACAAATTGATTTGGAACACAGACGTTTTCCTAAAAATTGGAGGCACCTTGACCGGTCACATCTCAAAAAAATACGCAAAATAAAAAAAATCTCGTAAAACGGACATCCGAGCGCAGAGTTATGACCATTTAAAGTTGCACCAATTTACAATATGTTACATTTTAAATGCTTCCGTAATATGTTAATTAAATTCATGCCGCATTCGACTTCCATAAAAGCTTCATAAATTGGCTTCAATATAGCCACTCAAAGACAAATATACCATTAAATGCCAATAAGGGTTCATAAATTGACGTTCATAACACATCTCATGTTGCTATTTTATTTGTTCATAATATGATTATTGCATGGTGTTCTGTAAACAATTCTTACACGATATTCAAGTTTCCCGAGTCCTCGTAAGTTCTACGAACAATTATCTACATTATATAAATGATAGCAATATTGGAGTCAATAATTTAACTCAAAAGAATTGACAAGTTCACTATTCACAATTTACAGCTTCTGAGATATTAGGAAGATTTGTGAGAAAATGAAGAGAAAATAAGGTATTTATAGATATACTAACTTAGGGGTTAAAAATAAGGGGTAGGGAGGGTTTATGGGGTGGGGGCAAAAATATAAGGGGGGGAGGGGGGCTGGCGGGACTGGACGGGGCGGGTCGGGGTCGGGATGGGGCCGGTCGGGTCAGGATCGGGACGGGCGGGATGATCCCAGGCCTAGTCCCGAGTTCGAACTCCGACACCGATAATTTTTTTTTAGGGGGGATCTGGACGGGGCTGGACGGCCGACCCGACCCATTGGACAACACTACTTTCCCCTCAAATATTCCCTTCGCCTCAATTTTTTTTTAATTTACACTCTTCTTAAAAAATATTAATTAAAAGGGTTAATTAACCCACTTTATTTTTTATTTATGTCTAATTTATAATCTCTCTATTAAATATTTACTTTATTTATTTGTCATCTTCATTAATGATAAAGGATAAAATTGAGAAAAAATAATTAATTATATTTTAAATTTTTAAAACAATAAATAATTTGAGATAACTATTTTTAATAATGAGAATAAAAAATCTGCAATTTCAGTGAATTGTCATTTACTGATCTCATCTTTTACGGAATCGCCCCTCCAAACTTTTGGATCACTTCACTTCCAAGTCATTTCCCGACAATGAGGCCAATTAACAAAGAAAAAGGTTTAGTAAAAAATTTCATATAGAATAATATAACGTATAGTTTAAGCAATTAAAAATTAGTTGTTACATAACCATATGAATTGGGGATAAGTATCTCAAAAAAAAATAACCTCTTGATTATTTTCATTAATTAGAGGGTATATATACATGATATACAAAATTAATTAAGAAAATTAAATCTACCTTTTTCTAATATAATTCTAATAGTTTTTCCTAATACAAGACTAATACCATAATTACATTTGTACAATAATTCTACAATTTATGAAGACAAAATCGGACCATGATATACATGGTATTAAGACCGTGTATATCGGTCTTTCACACCCCCTCACTCATAGCGTGCGGTTGTCGTACGCTGAGACTGTCCCTAAAATCTTCAAACAGGACTAAGGGAAGACCTTAGTAAAGATGTCAGCAATTTGGTACCGTGAAGGGACATACAAAACACATACTTGTCCACGAGCTACCTTTTCACAAACAAAGTGAATATCCATCTCGATATGTTTAGTGTGATGATGTTGGACCGGATTCCCTGAGAGATAAACTGCACTAACATTATCACATTAGATCAAGTTAGCTTTCAGAATAGGAAAGTGAAGCTCTAATAGAAGATTACGCAGCCAACAGGACTCAGACACCACATTGGCTACCCCTCGATACTCGGCATCCGCACTGGATCGTGATAAAATAGTCTGGCATTTTGCTGACCAAGTTATCACCAAGAAATATACAATAACCCGATGTCGAACGTCTGGTATCTGAACATCCACCCCAATAGGCATCCGAATAAGACACGAGAGTAGAGACGGATGATGGATATAAATGCAAATCATAATCAAGTGTGCTATGTATGTATCGTATAATGCGTTTGAACGCATGCATGTTCTCGTCCCTCAGATCATGCATAAATAAATACACCTGCTGGACTGCATAAGTAATATCGGGCCGCGTAAAAGTAAGATACTGAAGAGCCCCTGCAAGACTGCGATAATGGGTGGGATCCTCGTAAGATGTGCTAGAAGTAGCACTCGGCTTTGGTTTGGTATCAACCGGAGTAGAAGAGGACTTACAAGATGACATGACAATTCTCTCAATAATATCTGACGCATACTTTCTTTGTGATAAAAATAAACCACATACATGACGTGTGACAGCTATACCAAAAAAATAACTCAATGGCCCTGAGTCTTTCATAGCAAATTCTAAACTGAGAAGAGATATATAACAGAATGTATGCTAGAGAAATACCACGATGATAGATGAACCGAGAATGATCATACCTCATGTGAGAAAACTCAATAGTAGACACATAATCTACAAACCTCTTATACCAATCCCGTGGGGCCTGCTTAAGCCCGTACAAGGACTTCTTCAACAAACAGACATGGTGAGGATGATCGGGGTCCCTGAAACTCAAGGGTTGATGCATGTATACTGTCTCCTTAAGATCACCATTTAAGAAAGCATTTTTCACATCCAACTGATGAATGGGCCATGCTTTCGAGAGAGCCAGACTGAGAATATTGTGAATGGTTTCCGGTTTAACCACCGGACTAAATGTCTCTCCACAATCTATGCCAACCTGTTGTGTTTTACCATCACCTACAAATAATATTGACACCAGGCGGATGAGACACCAACTCCCCCGTCTTATTTTCAATAAGAGCATTATATTCATCATCCATGGCCATTTTCCAATTCGGGTCATGAAGGGCAGACACTGGGTTACATGGTAGGGGTGATTTAGTGATATTAAAATTTAGATTAAAATGTTATTCAGGTTTACAAATACCACTGGCTACGAGTAACATGCCATTGTCTCGAAATAGAAGTGGACGTGTTCTGGGTAGGTCTCGGGTTGGCTCGAGACCGGCCAACAGGCAATGGGTTTGTCCAAAGGCGGGACTGAAGGACGATAAATCTGGGCCAGCAGGCAGTGGGCCTGTTGGCCAAAACAGTGGACGTTGGAGGACATTATTTGGGACATCGGGCAGTGGGCCTACTGGCCGAGACGCAGGGCTAGGTCTTTGAGAAATTGGGCCAGCATGCAGTGGGCATGCTGGTCGAGATTCAGGAACCGGGAGGAACAAATTTGGACCAATAGGCAGTGGGCCTGCTGACTGAGAAACCGACGTTGGATCCGAGATTATTGGGCCAGCAGTCAGTGGGCTTGCGACGGATTTGGGTCAGGGGACAACTCGGTTGAATGATGGATAATATATGATGAGAGCCCATCATCCAAAAAATTATAAAAACTAGACAAAGAATTATATAATTTAGCAAATGGAAATTGGGTTTCATCAAAAATAACATGGCGACTAATGATGATTTTATTAGAGGATAAATCAAAACATTTGTAACCACGATGATTAGACAAATAACCCAAAACACACATGCGGTAGAACGATCTTGAAGTTTGTTAATTGTAGTGGACGAAAAAAATGGATAGCACAAACACCAAAACACCCTAAGATGAGAATACGAAAGGTTTTTATGATAAAGAATTTTTAATGGGGATTGATATGCTAATCCTTTGCTATGAAGTATGTTAAGAAGGTAAGTAGGCATTTGTAATGCATGATGCCAAAAAGAAGGGGGTAATGAAGCATGGGCTAGTAAAGTTCGGACGATATTATTAATGATACGAATTTTTCGTACGGCTTTTCCATTTTGTGAGGAGGTATGAGGACAAGAAAACTGAAAAACTATGCCATTAGTGTCATAAAATTCCGAAATGACCCATTATCATATTTCCTTCCATTATCACATTAAATGTTTTTTATTTCCCTTTCAAATTGAGTATGGATGAATGCTCGAAACTTTAAGAAAGTGGAAAAAACTTGAGACTTTTTAGACAAATGAAAAGTCCACAAAAAAATAGAATAATCATCCACAAATAACACATAATAATGATGGTCTAAAGAGCTCAAAACGGGAGATGTCCATAAATCACTATGAATAATATCAAAAGACATCAAAGTACTAGAAGTAGATGCTACAAATGGTAACTTAACATGTTTCCCAAGCGGACAAAAAGGACAAATATTAGTACTACGCGTACTATTACACTCAATAAAATTGTTATTTTTAAGAGAAGAAATATCAGACGCCCCCGGATGACTCCAAACATGCATGCCACAAGGAAGGTGCTAGAGCGGTAAATGTTAATAGGGTGACTTGACTAGTGGAAATGGTGGTGGTGGTGATTGGATAAAGCTCTCCCCAACTATTACATCTCATTAGAATTATCCCCATCGTGAAATCCTTCACAGAAAATTCAAAATGGTCAAAATTAACAGAAACCCAATTATCATTAGTGAATTTTCGAACAGACACCAAATTTTTAATTAAGTTAGGGGCATGAAGAACATTTTTCAATACTAGAGGTGGATGTGGGGGAGATAAATTTGTGTGACCATAACCACGATTGGAATTGAATAACCATTACCAATAATTATGTCACGATTTTTGCTCAAATTGAAATAAGACGAGAGATTACCTAGCGCGGACGTCATATGAGAAGTGGCACTGGTGTCTATGTATCAATTGGTGTCCGGGGGATTTAATCCAAGTGTATGCATTGCAGCCTCTATATCGTGGGTGTCGGAACTGCTGATGGGCCCGTAGCCGCGAAGGCCTGCTGAGGCCGAGGCCCAAGTATGCTGCCAAGGCCTAGTCGGTTGCCTGGACTGGAACTGCTGTGAATTGGGCCTCTGCTGGCTAGCCCAATTCACTGGGTAGGCTGCTGGGAAAGGGATATTGGGTCACTGCCCACTGGCCCGGCCCCACGTCCACTGTGCACTGGCCCAAGGCTGCAACCAGTGGTGTTGTGGCCCAACCGGCTGGCCACCTCCATCGCGACCTCTGCCACTGCTTCCCTTGTTGCTGTCACTGCCACCGCCGCGGTGTGGCCGCCGCTGTGGTTTTTGCCACCATTTTTCACTTTTGGCCCTTTTTGCCACCACTATTCTTACGATTTTTGCTAGAATTATCCGAGAATGAGTGAGGGTCATCGGATATGGCAATCATCATGACGAAATTAGCTTCGGTGGCCTCCTTTTAAGCCAAGTCGGATTTTTCTAAAGTGAGCATGGAATGTGTTTGGTAGAACGAAGGGAGAGGATTACTTTGACGAAGAAGCGTCTCAACACCATTATATGCCTCGTATAGGCATGCAACCATTTAAAGAACAAGACGATCATTCGTGACGGGCGCACCAACGTTCTTGAGTTGATCCGCCAACTCCTTGAGCCTTTTACAATAGGTCGAGACATTCAGAAAATCCTCCATATTAATGTGGGAGAACGGCACGAGAATTTTTGTTATCTTGGAATATATCACGCAAACCTATCCCAAGTGTCCATTGCGGTAGCGTCGGGTTCAACAATAGTCTACAAGAGATCTGTAGAGATAGTGGAATAAATCCACCGAAGTACCGTCGTATCAAGAGTTGCCCACAACTCTAATTCATCATCGGTGGCAGGCACCTTCTCTTTGCATGTTTTTGAGGGGATGATGTGATGAAGTAATCGATGAGAGCGTGCGTGAACTTTAAATAATTCCGCCCACATAGCGTATTGGACATTTTCCATCTCAAGAACGATAGGGATGTTGTTCTTGATGTTGGAGACTGTAAGGGCAGGATGAAAAGCGTTATTTATGGTAGACATGACGAAAGAACAAGAGGAGAATTAGGGATTTGGAAGCAAATTTGGGAGACAAAAAAAGAATCGGCCATCGGCCGAGGGTTAGAATACCGAAGAGGGCTGCGGAAGTTGAATGTGGAGAAGGAAATTTTGCCATAGACTTCTGATACCATGAAAGAGAATAATCCCTTCATTATTTTCATTAATGAAATGGTATATATACATGATATACAAAATTAATTAAGAAAATTAAATCTACCTTTTCCTAATACAATTCTAATAGATTTTCCTAATACAAGACTAATACCATAATACACTTGTACAATAATTCTACAATTTATGGAGATAAAATCGGACCATGATATACACGATATTAAGACCGTGTATATCGGTATTTCAGTAATTAAAGAAAAATACACTCTTCAAGTTGCATTTCTTGTATAATTTCACTGTATGATAACAATCAATTAATTATTATTTACATGTAGGGATCTAGTAGCTCAGTTGGTTGGCTACCTGAGCTTTTACCTTGTTGGTGAGGTTCGAATCCCCAAATTGTAATCCCCTATCCATTTCCCTTTCCCCTACCCCTATGTAATAAAAAAATTAAAATAATAATAATTATTATTATTATTTACATTACAAAATCGTTGCATTATAATCCTAGCATAGTTAATATGTGAACCAGATGACCACCAAGTCATTTCAATATATCTATACAGAAAAACAATTTAATGAGAATTGTGTGTGAAATTATTTTCAAAAAAACAAAAAAGACCCTTTCAAACGTTTTTCCAATCCAAACAAGAAATAATAGTAGATGATTTTTCTCGAATAAGGAAAGTGCACCCAAATTCTTCCTAAAATTGTTTATAAAAACTCTTACATACATTAATTTTTGGGTAGCTCTTAGCCTTATGATTTTGTCTTAACTGAGATTCGCACCACCTTAGCTGATGATGTTGCAAAAATACGTTAAATTTCTTGGAAACACGTGAGAGGCAAAATGTATGTTAAAATCAAACTAATTATCCAGGTTTCGTATTCTACTTTCTTGGGGAATATAACTTGTATTTTCTTAATTGAACTCCTTTTAGATTCAACTCTTGTATGATTTTATTTCCCTGAATTAATTTTAGTGATTAAATGCTAATTTACTGTTAGATTATTGTTTTTTCATTCTCCCCATTATCTCTTGTATTATCTATCCTATCTTATTTTTAATTATTTTATTTGGGTTCCTTGTTATTACATTTTGATTGTTATCACCTATTCGTAAGAATATATCATTTTCTTTCCCTTGTAAAATAAATAACCATGTTGTGAATTTGATGTGTTGCTCGTGGAGTGAAGGAAATGATCAAATGGCAATGGCTGTCATTGAAGGAAAACAGAGAAGATATGTTGCTCGAACTTGAGCTAAGAAAATATCTAATATTGAATTTAGTTAAGTAGGATACAATGTTGGTATATATACATACATCACAACTCATCTAAACAACCTATTAATTACATTTAATTAATTCTCAACAAACTAACTAACTCATAACAAACTTGTAACTAACTCTCCCAACTAAAAATAAATCTTTTATGTGCTACACCTCATTGTACTTTGGTGTACTTGTCTATTCTTTCACACATGTAACGATCAAAAGCCTTAAAATTTATCAAATACGTAAACCACTTTTATTATATCATCACCACAAACTATTATATGCAGTGATCACACGACACGCCAGAAAATTAAAAGAAAAAAAACTAATTATGGTGATGGTGACAAAGGCAATCGAGATGACAAATGACTGAAGGAGAACAAAAAAAACAATTTAATTTGTGTCGGCAGAATATACCTTAGCGAGCACAGACACTCATTAGCGAGAGACAGCTTGGAGATTGCAGTTTTATTCAGAAATTGAATATGAGCGGAGCGTAGAAGGTGCGGTCAACCAGAGATCAACGAAGAAGATGATTTAAACTACAACGAAATCTTGTCCAAGGGAACTGAAAGCGGCATCGACCAATTTGACCAACAAATTCCAATTCCAACCGAAGAACCACAAGATATTGTGAAGAAATTAGAAAATGTGTTTATAACTATGTAATTTTTTTAATTGCAATTTTACTATGTGATTTGCAACTTTTGAACAACACCACAAAGTTGCAATTTTGAAATTGTATTACAAAAAAAATCATATTTCTATTAAATAGTATAAAAGGCACAAAAACAACCTTGGAATGTTTTTATTACACTATCTTGTTCAATTATTTAAGTGTTTATATTCACAGTTTTTTTAAAATTAAGTGTCTAAAAAAAGGAATCCCGGAACCCGACCCCACCCCGCCAACACTGGTCCCTTTTTTCGGTGGGATGAGGGACGGAATGGGACATCGACATGTCCCGCCAGTCCCGACCCGTCGGTCCCGCCGGAGGACCGGACCTGACCTTTCCTAGTCTCGTCGGGTCCCGTCTTATCGGGACCCATCCTACCTGGACTCGCCCCGAACCCGGCCCACTGGCCACCCATGCTGCAATAGATATAACAGATCTGACTGTAGTCATTTTGACTACAGGTGAGAAAGTCTCTTGGTAATCAAAATCTTCTTTCTGATTGTATCCTTTTGCTACTAGCCTAGCTTTGAATATTTCCTCTTCTCCTCTTGCTTTATATTTGATCTTGTACACCCACCTACATCCAACATCCTTTTTCCCTTTTGAAAGTTCCACTAGCTCCCATATTTTGTTCTCTTCCAATGCTTGGATATAAGCCTTTATTGCTTCAATCCATCTTTTGTCTTTTTCAACTTCTGAGTAGTTGTATGGTTCAATATAAACATAAACTTGTGCCACAAAACTTTGATATCTTGATGACAGTCTTGTATAATCTAGTCCAGTAGATATGGAATATAGGCAACTAGTGGAACCTTGCTTAGTAATGTAATCTTTGTGCTAATAGAAGGTCTACTAGTCCTTGCAGACTTCCAAATATCAAATTCAAGTGTTGATGTTCTCTCCAGCAGGTTTATAGCTTGATGATCACGATCATGTCTTGAAGTATTAACATCTCCATCAGCAGAAATATAAGCATCTTGAACTTATGGATTGTTATATGCAATCTTAATACACTGTGGGTGAACTAGATCATCAAAACAGAAGTGTTCATGTGATTTGATAGAGCCAAACCTGTCATATGTATCATTCATAAAGGGAAAAATTTTCTCCATGAATACTACATCCCTGCTCATGAAAAAAATTCTTTTCTCTATGTCATAAAGTGTGTATCCTTTCCGTGCAAAACCATATCCTAGAAGAACAGTTCTCACAGCCCTAGGACTAAACTTGTCATGTTTGATCAAAATAGTTGCAAAACATAGGCAACATATCACTCTTAAATAAGAAAGTGATGGTACCTTACTATACAACATCTTATAGGGTGACATGTTACCTATAACAATAGAAGGTATTCTATTCATGATATATACAACTCCTTCCACACAGAATCCCCAAAACCTATTTGGCAAATTGGCCTGAATTGCTCTAGCTATTTCCAATAATATGTCTATGTTTTCTTTCTACTACACCATTTTGTTGTGTTGTATATGGACAAGAAATCTCATGTACTACTCCATGTTGTTGAAACAATTCCTTACAGCTATGATTAAAGAATTTAGTCTTATTATCAGACCTTACCCTTTTGATTTTTACATCAAATTGGGTATTAACTTCAACAAAGAAAATTTTAAGCAATGTAGTCATATGTGATTTCAGTCTCATTAAAAAAATCCAAGTCCATCTAGAATAGTTATCCATAATAGTAAAAAAATATCTCATCACATTATATGTTTCAACTTTGTAAGGTCCTCATACATCTATAGGTAGCAATTGAAATAACCCTGTCTTTCTACTAGTACTGATAGGAAAGGATATTCTAGTTTATCTAGCTAAGGGGCATACTTCACAATTATTCAAAACAAAAGAAGTATCATTCCTGAAATATAGATTTTTCCTTAGAACATTCATAGGTACATGACATAACATTTGGTGCCAAATGACTGCATCCACATGCTGAGTTGTTGCTAAACAATTAGTCACATCTCCTCATTTATTCTGTGTGTCTAAACATAATATGTAAAACCCTTCTTCCTCATTACAAATCGCCCTCACCTTCCCAGATGAGAGATCCTGAAACACACAGCATTTGGGAAAGAATGTAACATTGCAATTCAGTTCCTTTGTCACCTTTGAAACAGACATGAGATTAAACTTGAATGTTGGCACACATAAAATATTTTTAAGAACATCACCTCCTCCTAAGTGATAATCACCAACATGTGAGATTCTGACTGAATCTCTTGTAGGTAACTACACCTTTCCTGCATTTTCTATCAGATTTTTATTCTGTAAGTACTTCTGATTACTAATCATGTGATTAGTTGCAACTCTGTCTACAATCCATTTTAACAATGCTTCTGTTTCAAGATTAAAAGTACCTGTCATATTTGCACTAGCACTAGTCTCTCCAACTGCAACCTTGTTTGTTAGCATGCTGAGAAGTTGTTGTGTTGACTAGGTGTGAATTGATTAGCTGTCAAGTATATCTCTTGGTAATGCTGGTATAGATTATAATTTTGCATGAATTGTGATCCCTGTTGATGATTAAGAAACTATGAATTTGAAACTGTTCCATGTTGATGCTGTGTATTTTGTCGAAACTGTTTATTCCGTGTGTGTCTTATATCATGTTGATGATGTTGTACTTCACCTCATTGTCCAGTATCATCAAAAGACAAATTTCCTCCTATCACCATATTTTCCTTCCTTATTTTTCCTTTAAAGTTTTCAGGATATCCATTGAGCTTGTAGCAATCATCTTGTACATGTCCAGTTTTATGATAAAAATCACATTTCATCAACTTAAAACAGTCTATTTTTAAATGACCATTGACATGACAAAAGTCACAAATTGCATTAGGATTGTATGGCTTCTTTTGCTTTGGACCTCCACTTCCATTCCTAGTTGTTGTGAACATGGCAGAAGACTCTACTGTATTCTGCATCATTCTGCTTATTCCTGCAACTATCCTTTGGATTTCCTCCTGGTTGATCATTGCATATACTTGATTAAGTTTTGGCATTTGTTGCATCATTATCACCTGACTCCTTACTTGACTATAACTATCATTGAGTCCCATCAGAAACTGCAACATTCTCTGATATTGTAAATAATCTACAAATTCCTTTGACTTAGGACAGCAAGCTGGTGGTGGTATGATAGAATCATATTCATCCCGAAGATCATTGAGTCCTGAGTAATACATAGATATTGATAGTGTTCCTTGCCTCAATGTGGATATCTCTTTATGCAATTGAAAGGCTCTTGAACTGTTTATTTTATCAAACTTATCCTTCAATTCTTCCAGTATTATGTATGAATCAGAATTGAACAACATGCCAGTGAGCATATTCTTGCTCACATTTCCCATTAACCAAGACACCACAATTGCATTACATCTATCTCAGAGTTTAGCTAAATCACCATGAAAAACTTCTCTCTTCATTGTTCCATCGATGAAGCCTATTTTATTTTTCCTAGTAGAGCTAATTTCATTTCCCTACTCCACAAAGTGTAATTATCCATTCCGGTTAGCATAATTCCAACAAACAGTGAACCTGGTGCATTTGATGGAAAAAGGTATAAAGGATGATTGTGATCGATGCTCGTCGCCATTACCGCAACTCCATTCGTCATGTCTTCTCCATTAGTTGCCATTGTTGTTGATTTTGTAATCCTTAGACTTCAATTGTAGTTGTGATTAACAATTTTTGGTCTCAATTGCAATTGTGATGAACTGATTTCAATTTTCTCGATGTCCAATTTTTTTTATTTCGGACACAGATCCCTCGAGTTCTTCACTGCATGTGATAGAATCTCCCTCGTTCTACGCCAGTCGATTGCTCTGATACCATGTGAATTTGATGTGTTGCTCGTGGAGTGAAGGAAAGGATCAAATGGCAGTGGCTGCCATTGAAGGATAATAGAGAAAACAGAGAAGATATGTTGCTCGAACTTGAGCTAAGAAAATATCTAATATTGAATTGACTTAAGTATGATACAATGTTGGTATATATACATACATCACAACTCATCTAAATAACCTATTAATTACACTTAACTAATTCTCAACAAACTAACTAACTCATAACAAACTTATAACTAACTCTCCCAATTTAAAGTAAATCTTCCATGTGCTACACCTCATGGTACTTTGATGCACTTATCTATTTATTTCACACATGTGACGATCAAAAGCTTTAAAATTTATCAAATACTTAAACCACTTTTATTATATCATCACCACAAACTATTATATGCAGTGATCACACGACACGCAAGAAAATTAAAAGAAAAAAAAACCAAATATGGTGATGGTGACAAAGGCACTTGAGATGACAAAGGACTGAAGGAGAACAAAAAAAAAACAATCTAATTTGTGTCGGCAGAATATACCTTAGCGATGCTACAATTCCACCGCTGTTTTAAAATATAATCATGCTAGGAAATTAAATTTCAATGACTTCGATTTGGAAATCTGGACCTAGTGAATCTTTTACCTTGGAAATAACTTAATCAAGTATAAACATACTCCATCCGTCCCAATTTGTTTGAAGGTCGATCAGTTTGAAGAGTCAAACAACTCTCTTTTACTATAATTTTCCCCTTTTTTTTTTTAAATATATTATGAATTATTAATTATACAAACTTATAATACTGTTTATGTAGTTTTCAAATATGTAAATTTTATTATAAAATACTTAAAGAATCTATCACTACAATAAAGTATAGAATTGGGAACAAAACTTTATGACAACAAAAATTTAAATATATTATTGTTAAAAAACGTAAATGGTGATAAAAAATAACTTGTTATTGTGAAAAAAAATTCGCATTGAAGGTTATTGCAACGGCATGCAACAAGTTTTGTTGTTGCGAAAAGTATTTTTGGCAACAACATCCAATATATGACAATAAAAAATGTTGTTGACAAATGCTTTTTTTTGTAGTATATATTTAAAATTAATTTTTTTATTATTTAACTCTCAAAAAACTAATCCACCTTCAAATAAATTGGTATAAGGAACTAATGATTGATACATTAAGAATTCTTCATTGATTTAATGTATAATGGTGCACGGTTGTTTTTAGTGAGTGGAGCAATTTGTCTTATTAGTTTCATTAACTTACCAGACCTCAACATACTAACTAGTTATGGGAGATATTTCTTCGCGTTCAACTACTTAGAGTGACTATGTCTTTTTAGGTCGCGAAAGTTTAAAGCATTAATAAGTCGAACTAGTCTCAAGTTATATGGAGTAGTTTTTACTTTTTGCATTTTTAAGTATCTATTTTTGCAATTATCGTGAACTTTTTGTAAATCCATAAATTCTTTAATTTGCATCCACAAGTTGTAACAAAAAAAAAAAAAAGAAGGAAAGGAACAAAAGAAGTAGAAAAATGGAAAAGATGGTCGACATTGTGATTAGGTGCGGAAATGGTACGGTATTTGAAACTTCGATACAGTTTTCGGTTTTTAAAAATATGATATCATTTCCATACCAAATTAATTCGGTATAGTTTGATATTTTTAAGTTCGATTTCGGTATTTTGCAGTATGGTAGATCGGTAACCATTGTTTCTTTGATTTCGACTTACATATACTAATATAATAGAAAATTATGACTTCGGCTATATAAAAAATATCTCAATTATATCATACTAACACTTTACACATGTAATAATATTCAAAATAAAGTACAAGCGATCCCCTTAGTAAATCGATTACTACACAAAAAGGGCATTTCAATCAAGATAGATTATTAAAATTCTAACGTTTAAATAATTGGTTTTGTACTAGTACTAGTTTTTATATATGTTACTATTATAATGTTAATATATATGAATTGTATATGCAACTATATATTTCGGTATGGTATTCAGTATTTCGGTATTTTCATTATAAATACCATATATCATACCGAATACCAAAATTTATTAAAATGCATACCATATACCAAATACCATAATAACGAAACCATGATATAAAAAAAAATTGATTTCAATATGATAATCGATATCTAATGTAACATGCCCACCCCTAATTGTGACACAATGACCCCATTAGTTGTTCCCTTGCAATGTTATCCCTAGGATACCTTATTTCAATTTTTCACGAAAGAACGATCCGATCATCTTTATTTGAATTTGAGTTTATCAATTACTCCATCTTTTTTATTTTATGTGCTTCAGGCTTGTTTAACTGGTCATAAAATTTATTAAAGAAAAAATATTTAAATTTTTTAGTTTAAATTAAAATAAAATATAGATATTTGTGTGATCATAAATAATCTTATTAAAAGCGAAATAAGAATTTTAAAATTAAATTATTTTTAATCTTAAAATATATTATTTTTTATTAAACAAAAAAATGTGCTACATAAATTATGACTGATAGATTATTAAATCTCCCCCTTAATAAGATCAGATGTTTTAGAAGTATTTGATGGGATTTTACGATCTTATACCGTCATAAATTAGCTTTGCTAAATGACACTCGAAAAGAACCGGATATGCAACTTGCTGGAAGTCGAGTCATAGTCTAGAAAAAAAAATGTTACAAAATAGGTTAACATAGTCTTTCACAAATTAGAATAGAAAAATAATTTTACAACGATCTTTTATGAGTATGTTTTTTTTAATATCATTTATGTGTAAAACAGAATATTTCTTGCAATAAATTATATAAAACTAAAACAAAAATTTACACAAAAATAACAAAACCAATTGACCCTGAAATGTCAATAGACAAGAGAACATTATTCTGTTATGAAATGGACAGGATGGGGAACGGTTGGAGGATAGAGTCCCTGCTAGCTAATGTCCGTGCACAGTGGGTGTATATCAGATTAAATTAACTTATCCTAATTAAATAATTTAATAGAATTAAAATATATATTAAGTGAAAAAAAAGTGTTTGCTTATACATGTCTTTGATGCTTTAGGGTCAATCGACATTTCATCGATGCAGTGAGATTGTGGTGGATAGCGAATGTCCTAAAGAAGAGGAGATAATTGACATTTTGTTTTCTGCGGATTGTCCTTCAAACGCACTGATCTTTAAGTTTTGCCCCTCATAGACGTGGTCCTTAATTTTTGTCTTTGCTACTTATTTAATAAAAATATTCAAACCTACTTCACAAGGAATAATTTTGTGACATTTTTATCTTCGGAAATTGAATTTTTGTCTCGTTCGACATAAATTATGTAGTAATTAAGTTATGCAGCATAAATTTTGTAGTAGTATTTCTCATATTATGTTGAGTGTTGGAAGTTTTATCTTGTCTGACATGATTTGTGTGGATGTTATGATGCATATGCCGAAGTTTAATGTAAACTATGCCGAGCGAAATCTAAATTATGTCGTTTTTCATATTATGTTGAGTGTTGAAAGTTTTGTCTTGTCCGACATAATTTTTGTGGTACATATGCCGAAGTCTAACGTAAGATATGTCTTGTAAAATCTAAATTATGACGCGCCAAAAATGATGAAGGGTAAAAATTAAAGACCACAAATTTGAGGGTAAAAATTAACGACCACCCTGAAATAGGGTCATTTGTGCGAGTGACCCGATAATTGAAGAGAAATTATTTGAGAAAGGAAGTGATTTGAGTAGTTAGTAATGGAGTCATAAATTACACATAAATAAACCTCACATAACTTATGTATCGCACAACTTAGTAAAGGTTCTCTTATTAAACTGGGAGCAATTTTACAGTATTATTCTGTACTAGGTTATTACTATGGTTTTCAAAGACATGACAACATGTTATTCTCCTGGTGTTGATAGAATGACCACATTGTTTTTGTTTTCTTTTGTGGAATGACCACATTGTGATGCTCCAAATTCATTACAAGGCACTATACAAAGAGGGCCAATATATGTTTCATATCTTCACATTATTGTCAATGATGAACAATGGTGCACCCCAGAGGAGTGAGCCTTGGAACACAGGTGCATTTGGTCCTTTTGTTTTGTAATTACTGGACCCAAATATACTTGTGTTCTCAGGTCACCCCTTTGGGATCACCTTGCTTTTTTTTTCTCCTTCAATTTGAATTTCTTAATTTTCTTTGGTTATTTATAGCTTGTGAGATTTTCACTCTTTTTACAACATCGCCTACGAATGCTACTCGATCAAGGTATTGTCATCTCACTACTAAAATTTTCTTTTACTAACTAATTCATGTATCAGATACAGTTGAAAAAATCGTCAAGACATATTGACAAGTTCTTTTTTCGTCGAAGAATCATTCGAAGAGCTGGATTTCGTCACCTCTGTTAAGAGTTCCACATCGGATATGGAATGGGAACATGGACTCCTTATATGGACTTGAACAATCCTCACCCTACGAGCTAGCTTTTGGGGTTGAGTTAGGCCCAAAATTCATTATTTACATGGTATTAGATCCAGACTCATTCCAATTCTTTGTTAACCGATGTTGGACCCCCAAATTATATTGTCCACACACCAGTTAACGAGGTCTGGGCGTGCGGGGAGTGTTAAGAGTCTCACATCGGATATGGAATGAGAACATGGACTCCTTATATGGACTTGAACAATCTTCACCCTACGAGCTAGCTTTTGGGGTTGAGTTAGGCCCAATATCCATTCTTTACAACTTCGAGTCTCAAGCAATGTCAAGAAGCCGTTGATAAATTTTTTTGTTTCTAATGGCAGTGTCAATGGATATTTTCATGGAAATTTTGAGAAATTCCAGTAGTGTTTTTCATTAAATACATGTAATTAGTTCTGTTCACTTTTTTATTCATTTGAGAATTGTATGTTACAGCAAAAATATTAGAATATCTTTTATAGTGACACAATGACCCCATTAGTTGTTGCCTTGCTATGTTGCCCTTAGGTTACCTTATTTCAATTTGACTTACGAAAGAACGCTCCGGGCATCTTTATTTAAATATATCAATTATTGGATCCTTTCTTTCAAAGATAATGTGTTTCAAAAGTATTTGATGGACTTTTAGGATCTCATGTAGTCGAACTTATTTGTTTTTCTTTTCATTGGGATGTTGAATTACGTGTACTTTTAACTAAATTAATTCTTCCAGCATGCCTGTAAGCATTTAAAATCTAGACCCATGTTATGTATCAAATGATGCGGTAATCTAAATCAAATAAACTAGCCAATGAAATCTTGTCGCATGTGCCAAGAAAAGGTGGATGCGAAATCAAATTAAATAACTAATAGAATTGTGTCAAGTGTAGATGACATGTTCAGGTCAATTAAGTTAGAGCTTGTCAAATGGATGAGATTGGTCCGTTCAAAATTCAAATGGATCAATTAAACAGGCAAGCTACACCACTCCCTACAATTATAAATAATGGTCTTTATAACGGTACAAGAAATTCCGTTATAAATTATTCATGTGGACTATTTTTTTTATGGAAACGAATTTCTATATTACTTATTCATGCGATTGTGACTCGAATTTACGACCTTTATACATGTTGAAAATGTAGCTATCTCCACATGGTATTACAGGCAAATTTTACAAGCTTCTTTCTCAAATCATGTTCTATTGTTATATACTTCTCTCTCCCAGCTCTGGTATTGGAGCTGCTCTATGCTTCAATTTATCTCTCTCAATTCAGTCTATCAAACTATTTTGTGTTAGACCCACTCATTATAATCAATTAATCGTATTAAGCCTAATAATGTATGTCTCTTTCTCCTACAAGCTCGCTCCTGTTGAACCTCCTCACATTATTAAAAGAAATACACATACAAGGCCAAAAATTGAAGTACACGTGCGCAAGAATTTTAGAAATGCTATATGTTCTCACCCCGAATTCTGTTCTCTGTTGTTTTATCGGCTAACCGTATCGGGAGACAAATTGATTCCTTAACTTAAGCGATTTGGGATGAAAACGGAACTCTAATTTCCAACAATGGGTTCCCCAACTACTCCAGAAAGCGTTAGGACGATGGTATGAGTAAACTAAGAGGTAAGAAACATGAATGTAGCTGAGTACAGTAAAATAAAGGATAAAGATAGATAAAAATCGAGTTGTTTGATTGATTGGTTGTGTCTCTATATACAAAGAATGATCTTATTTATAGTACAAAAAAGGGAAAAAATGTACAACGTGATCCCCCCCATGTCAGCCATCAAGTAACCCACTAAGTTTAGTGGCCGACTATGGGGGAGGTGGTGCCGATTTTCTGGCCCTCTACTCCTCTTGCTCGGATAATAGCTCTTTCTTTTAGCTGTTGCTGGCCATTACCGCTTCTAGGGGTCCGGAAACCCTTTTGACTTGGTCGTTGAGGCGTCTGCATCTGAGTGGGTCCCAGTCGTACCTCTAACTAACAACTCGGCTAAGATGCCTTAATAGCCAATGAAGTTCTTGTAGTTGAGTTCTAGGAGTAAATTCGGCTCTGGAACAGTTCGGTTGTCACTGAATTCGGCTAAAAACTTAAATTACTTTTGAGTGTTAACAATTGCCCCCTACATTAACTCGAGTGTGGCTGTTGAGTTGATGTATCCGAAAGTAGTAGTCGTTTCAGTCTGACAACCGCGCATATCACTTCAATTGTCTCGTCTCCAGTGCATGCAATGATGATTACTTCTGAATTGGGCTTCCCCTTTAACCGAGGTGTCTTTATTACCACGAATCGGTTCCAATGTTTTCCAACCGTGCATTCAAAGAGGTAGCCCTAATTTCTGCCGCGCATCGAGATATACTTAGGAAGAGACAGTTTTGCCAATAAGCTTTGTAACTCCCTCTTTGTCTTGGGTGGTGCGGATCCCATTACTGCTTTGGCTTTGTTACGATCTATCTCGATGCCTTTCTTGTGTACCAAAAAGCCAAGGAAGTTACCAGCCGATACTCCAAATATGCACTTGGCTGGATTCATTTTGAGATTATGAATCCTCATTCTTTTTAATGCTTGTTCAATATTGTCTAAATGATCCTTGAAGTCCTTAGACTTCATTACTACATCATCGATGTAAACCTTCATAGTCTTGTCGATCAAGTCATAGAAGATGGTGTTCATTGCCCTTTGATAAGTGGCACCAGCGTTCTTCAGACCAAATGGCATAACTACCCACTCGTAAATGCTCAATGCTCCTGGACATCTGAAGGCGGTTTTGTGAATGTCATCCTCGGCTACCGATATCTGGTTATAGCCAGAGTATCCATCCATGAAGGTCAATGCACCATTAGCGGCTTCTGAGTCGACTAGGATGTCGGCTATCGGCATGACGTACTCATCTTTAGGAGTGGCTAGATTTAGGTTCATGTAATCAATACATACCCGAACCTTACCATTCTTCTTCTTGACTGGTATGACATTTTCCAACCATTCCACATACTTAGCTATTTTGATAAACCCAGCTTTCAGTAGTCATTCGATCTCGGATTTGATTTGAGGCATCAGCTGAGGGTGATACCTTCTGGGCGACTATTTTTGGGGTTTGAAACCCTTCTTGATTGGAAATCTATGTTCTACCAAAGTACGTGCCAACCCAGACATCTCATGATAATCCCATGCGAAACAATCTTTATATTGCAGTAGAATGGCCGTTATGCCTTATTTGTCTTGTTCCTTCAGCAAACCACTAATATGTGTTAGCTGAGGAATTTCTTCAGTTCCCAAGTTGATATCTTCCAAAGGATCCTGAGACTCAAAACTAGGCATAGCCCTTCTTATGGGCGATTCAAGTTCCATCGGCAACTCAACTTCATCGGCTGCAAGAGTTTGTTCATTGTCGTGGTTCCCGATCTGCGATGCCTCGGCTATCCTTGCCTCAGAACTTTGGGCGGTCAGTCGATGCCACAGGTCACGTATGATTTGGGTTTCTTCAACCATTTAAATCCTCCAAAGTAAGCCATGGTTCGACTAATTATTTTATTTCAAACCCTCGCGTGGTAAAATTACAGGATTCCCAAGATCTTTCTTCATAGTACTCTGTGATGGATATGGGAGCCACATAGGGTGAATAGAGGACAACATCTACGTTCTGAACCCCTGATCGGAACGGGTCATCATCCGCTGGGATGATTTCTATCTTGTCTCCTTCCCAAAAGATGAGCTTTTGATGCATGGTAGAAGGAAGGCATCGACTGGTGTGAATCCAGTCCCTGCCCCGCAGAATGGTGGAGGACGGCTTTCCATCTATTATAAAGAAGACATACCTGACCGTCTTAGGACCTACAGTGATTTCTGCTACTAGAATCCACAATGCTTCAGAGGCTTCTCCCATAAAGCTAGCCATTTTCATGTTAGTTGGGATGAGATCCTCCTTTGTTTTGTTAAGATCCTTCAATGTAAGAAACGACATCACATTCAGCATAACCCCATTATCGACAAACACCCGACTAATAATTTTACCGTTAATGTAAGCCTTGACGTAAAGGGGTTTGAAGTGTATAACCATATCTTCTGTAAGTGCACCAAATATGATGCTCAAAGTGTCCCTAGCCGGGGTATCAGCTATTGTTGCCCATTCTGCGTCTTCTACGCAAACATCACCTTCTAGGCTATCCAACGAGGAGCGGCTGGCCCAAAACTCACATGGGATTAGGCTGACCATTTCAATGTCTGCCCACATCTCATCAACAGGGTCATGGCTAAATAAATCAAGGATGGAGTCCCCTTTTTCATCCAATTCGGTTGACCAGAAGCTCGTATCTTCCATTTTCTAGAGACAAATGGGGACCTCGATTCTCTTTCGCAGACTACTCTTGAAAAGAAAGTCTCATTACTCAATGGCTTTCGATCTTCTTTCCCCCATATAGATATTAAATAGAACGAGTTCGCTTCATAATTTCATGACATACCAAATAAGGGATTGTTAGGCTGGGGATCCTCTGACTGAATTATTTGCATAATTTGTGGGAGTGCCTCGGTTAGAGGTCCATCCGGGGCCACATTATCTTATCGGGGTTCCTCCGTTGGGTTGTCGGTAGGTTGTTCATCTAGCTCTGGTTGACCCGACGTCTCTCCTTCAAGTGACATTACCCCTGAAGCAACTGAGTCGAATGCCCGCTCGATAGCCTCGGCTACGACAAACTCATGAATCTTATGATTTTCGGTTGCCTTGGTGTTGGAAATTAGATGCAATGTCTATTGCATATTACGCAAGGCCTTGACACGTTGCATCCTTCTTTTCTGAGTCCTGGATGCGACTCCCGGTGGTGCCTCTCTCTTTCCGGGAGCCTGATTGACAGACCACTTCCCCCCTTCTGTGTTTGCGGCTGATTTAATCATTCTTCGGGGTCTCATCTGGTCCTCATTTCTCGTCGTGATATGTAAGGATGAAACACCCTCGATTACGTTAAACTCGACCACCCTTTGTTTGGTTTTAGGGAGTAGTTCTTACTCTATTCGAGACATGCTCGGTTGCCGGTTGGTTGACATCCGTACTTGCCCCTCAGGTCTATGTCTGGCGCCGATAGGGACCTTTATGAACCTCATGGTTTGTTCTTGAAGTTATCCTTCAACGTCCTTCGAGTATTTAGGGCGGCTATGAAAATTGCTCCTAGCTGGCTGCCTGTCATTACGAATGTCATGTAGGCTGCCTAACCGGTTGAACACAGAGGTCCTTGTGGCCTTCTCCCCTTCAGTAGGTTTCTTTAGGACCCACACCATTTTCTTCGGTGGTCTTCCTTTGGTGTCCCTTGACTCATCGGGCTTAGAAAAAGATACCATAGATATTGATTACCGTAGGAAAGGGGTCGGTATCAATGGACATTTCAGCCATACTCTTGTCGGCTAGCTTGAACCTCCCCTCTTTGATGCCCTTTTGGATTGCCTTTCTGAAGACCACACAATTAAAAGTAGAGTGGTTGTATGAATTATGCCACTTGCAGTACTTCTTATCTTTGAGTTCCTCGGTAGGCGGAATCCTATGACCATCAAGCAACCGAATTTGCTTATCTTTGAACAAATGATCAAATATCTGATCTGCCTTCGTGATGTCAAACGAGTAACCGACCCTATCATCGGATGAACTCGTCTCCTTGTCTTTTACGGCTTTCAAGGCTGGGCAAGAGTAAACCTTACCCCTAACAATCTCGGCCACCACTGCGTCTGTCGCGTAGTCGACTGACTTTGAGTCGGACTCATCCGCTTCAATGATGGATACCAAGTGGGAGCCTCGATTTTGGCTATCTCTTCTCCGCTCCTTCTCTTGGACGTACTGCTCTATTTGGCTACCCTTTTTAGCTAACTGGCTCAGGTCAGAGAAGGATTGTCCCACCAACTTCTCCTTTAACTGAGGGTGCATGTTGTTGATTATTATGTGGGCACACTCAGATTCGGGGAAGTGTACGGTGAATTTCCCAACCTTCTTTATGAATCTCCCGATAAAATCGGCAGCTGATTCATCGACTTGTTACTTGAGATGCATTAGATCAGTCACGGTAACCTGAGGTTGGGGCCAATAGAACCTATCATGGAAGCAACCCTATATGTCAGCCCAATTCTGTACGGAATCAGGAGCCAAAGAGGAGTACCATGCGAATGTTGTCCCCGTTAGAGAGAGAGGGAATAACTTAAACTTGTGATACTCATTCTGGCCAGTCTCGCCGCATTGGGCAGTAAATCTACCGATGTGCTCGATAGTGGATTTGCCTTCGTCGCCAGAGAAGATGGCAAACTCCGGTGTTTTAAAGCCCCTAGGCAAATGTGCTATCCAATCTACCCAATCGGGGTAAGGCTTCTTATAAACAGGCATGTCCAAAGGTTTCAGTTGGATGCCGAAGTACTTCCACATGGTATTAGCAATAATTTCTGGGTTTATCAGTTGTGTCGTCCCCTGCCGATTCTCGACTAGATTCGGCTGGTAGAGGTTCTGCACTGGCGGCCTTCATTCTACACTTTGTTGGACAGGGTTTTGCAGGTTGTAGGTAGTCTACTGGCCATTACCAATAGGTGGGGTAATGCCCATTACTGCTGTTGGGTATGGCCACCAAAGCCTGCAACCTGAGCTCCTGGAACAGCTAATGGAGCCTGAGGATAAGGTGGAACACTATTCCATGGCTGCTCTCCTCGAACGTCAGCCGTTCTTAAAAAATTTACGCTTAATGGAAGGTATGGAGTGGGTATTGGCAATGACTGCTGGAATGGTATTCTACTGTAAGCGTCGCCAGATAGCCAAGCTAAGTCATAGCCAAGGGCCATCAGTTGGCCAACATTGTTCGCCTGCATCGTAGGGCCGTTCGTAGAAACGTACATCATAACGGGTGGCAATCCAAAGTGTCCTGGAGCCTGAACTGATCTCTGAGCCATGTTGATCTACCCATACTGCAGACTCGCTTGGTCAAGTGGCATATTTTTCCCCCGAAGGTTCAGCAGAGACCATGCAGTGTGCTGGTTGCCAGGCAATTTGGCTTATATTCCTAGGTGCGCTACCGGCTGCACCTGAGTAGGCACTAGCTGATGCACATATGGCTGAGGAACAACACCGGGAGTCACAATCTCATGCTGAACAACACCGGTCGTTAGAGGGATGGCAGAACTAGCCGAACATTCTCCTGGGTGCATTCGATTGATTTCCATCTCCCTCGCTTGCTGAACCTCATTATGTACCATCGGCTTCACAATGTCAGCCAACTGTTTAGAAACTTGGTACATAATATCGTGGATGCCCAAGTCGATATGTTGTCTAATAAAAGATGTGGTCATTATGGTTGGACCTTCAGATTCGCTAAATTCTTCCACAGCTTAGGTTGATGTAGAAAGTGGAGGGGTATCAACCGATATAGGCATACCCGAGGAGGATGCTGGTTCATTGTTCCTTCTGGGAGGATATTGTTTAGGATGTGGACTGGACTCGGGGTTCATTTTCTTACCGGACCTTGGCGCATACGCCAAGAATGATCCTGACTTGGAGAATCAAACTTTGCTATAAATTCACCTATGCTCCCACTGGGCGTGCCAAATTTTTTCTCACCCCGAATTCTGTTCTCTATCGTTTTATTGGCTGACCGTATCGGGAGACAAATTGATTCCTTAACTTAAGCGATTTGGGCTGGAAACGGAACTCTAATTTCCAGCAATGGGTTCCGCAACTACTCCAGAAAGCGTTAGGACAGTGGTATGAGGAAACTAAGAGGTAAGAAACTTGAATGCAGGTGAGTACAGTAAAGTAAAGGATAAAAAATTAAAGGATAAAGATAGAAAAAAATTAAATTGTTTGATTGATTGGTTGTGTCTCTATATGCAAAGAATGATCCTATTTATAGCACAAAAAAGAAAAAAAATTGTACAACATGATCCCCCCCCCCCATGTCAGCCATCAAGTAACCCACTAAGTTTAGTGGCCCACTATGGGGGAGGTGGTGCCGATTTTCTCGCCCTCTACTCTTTTTGCTTGGATAATGGCCCTTTCTTTTAGCTGTTGTTGGTCGTTACCGCTTCTAGGAGTCCGAAAATCCTTTTGACTTGGTCGTTGAAGCGTCTGCATATGAGTGGGTCCCATTCGTACCTCTAACTAACAACTCGGCTAAGATGCCTTAATAGCCGATGAAGTTCTTGTAGTCGAGGTCTAGGAGTAAATTCGGTTCTGAAATAGTTCGGTTGTCACTGAATTCGGCTAAACACTTAAATTAGTTTTGAGTGTTAACACTATCATTCTTTCACAAGAGAGGTATTACTATAAATATCAGCTTTGCCTTTACCCAAAAAGTAAATATCCAGCTTTGCAAAATGACTACTCAACAGGAAAAACTTCTTTATGTAATATTATGATTTTAGCGATTTCAACTTTAACTTGTGGTTGTATTATTAGACAACTCTGGTCTCTATTTGAGCTTTCTCCTGGAATATAAAAAAATAGAAAGAAAGAAAAAACTACTCTTGAAAAGGACCTTTAAATACAAGTTGCCAAGTCCTGTCACAATTATAACTTATAAGTCGCTAAATGTATTAATATTAGATAGGTACAAATTAATATTGTCTAAAATAAAAGTTGGATTGGCGAACTCGATTAAAAGTGAGTCGACAGATGATTGATTTTATGCTTACGTGCCCCATATGTTTGTGTATCTTGGGATGTTTAATACGTGGAATAAGTTCAATTTTGGCCATTTGTTTGGCATATAAAAGGATTTTGAGGGTCGGGTATTGGATTGAGTAAGAAATTTCTAATTAAAATAGGTTGAGTTTATGTTTAAGTGTTAAAGTTGATGGTTTAAAATGGACATTTCTAATTGTACTTGTAATACCATTTTGAGTTAATGCAATGATATATCTAGTGGCGTAGATGTGATTTTACTAAAATGTTTAACATTTACTATATATACATAAAAAAGAATGACCTTATATATACACTATAGTTTCCGGCTAAAGGTATTCGGAAGAAACCCCCTCGCCCACTAGCTCCACCCCCGGATAAATCTCGCATTGGTCCAGTTATCTAAAGGTCTTTGTAGGGTGTCAAAAGCTACTTAAAGTAAAAATAAGAGATGAAATAAATCGAATGTCAATTCTATTTCCGAATGTCAACAGTTATGTCGTCTGACACCAGTAACAACACTTTAGCAAAACAGAAACTTTAAAGAGTAAATGCAGCGGAATTTAAAGAACACAACGGTTTAAAATTTTCATAAGTTATATATATTATATAACTTATGATGGTCAATGACCAGATGTATTATATATATATATATATATATATATATATATATAAAATGGAAAGGAATTAAAAGTTGAAGTCGCAGATGACTTTTGCCTGAAAAATCTAACTAAGTTAACATAGACAACCTCTCATTACAATCTCTCCATACAAAACTAATCTAGAATCTAAACAACAATTGTAATGTTGGACTGAATGTTGTCGACACACTCAGGCAACACTTGTGATCCAGATTTCTTAGACGAAATCCCGAGAGTTCTCTTGGTATTTTTGCAATCTGATTCTGGATGATCGATTCACTGTTGTGGCCTCTCTATTTATAATAGAGAGTTCCCCTGAAAGTCTCATCGATCGGTTGTGGAAGTTGAGGGAAAGATGGGCAGCTTGTGGTAGATGATTAAGGAGTGAAAATCTCAACAACTTTGACTTGTTCCTTACTCGACTTCTTCCACAAGCTTTGACTCTTTCTCCCACATTTTACAAAGCTCCAATTTACCACGCCTAAGTCGTTTTTACCTCACAGTAAAATATTACTGCTTAACGTGAAGTAAGGCAAAACTATTTTTCGAAGATGTTGGTCTGAATGTTATGACATTTGTTCCAACATTTTTATGCATTCAAATCAATACTTCAGAAGACATGTTGGGTCAAATGTCACAACACCAAACCCAACATTAACAATCTCCCCCTTTTTGTCTTTCTTCACAAAACTCATTACAAACCTAAACTGACTTAGGATATTGAGACAAATGTTTGTCCAACATTTGTGATCAATAATATCAATGATATGCTCCCCCTTAACCAGCAATGGCTTTCAAGTAATCATGTGTGTACCGATTCATAGAATTAGAAAAGAAGAAAGATGTTAGCACATATATACATATCATCCACTTATATAGATTTATATACATACCATAAAAAGAAATATTCCATTGTCCACATAAATCAATATCCATCTGTCGAACAGTTAACTGCTCAGAATGAGCAACATTCACGACCCTCATACAGTATAACCAGTAGCAGCAGTTCCTCCTAACTCATCATATAACAGCAACAACAGCTTCCAGCCGCTTCCTACTCCTGCATAATTATTTCTCTGCATAGAAGTAGCCTCTAGCCTTCTTCCTCAGCTCCCCCTACATCAGTACTTCATCTGCTTCCCTCGGCTTCAGCAACAACATTTTCTCCTGTTTTTTGTGAAGAAAGCAGCAACATGAACTGGTCTCTGGATTGAATCAGAGCATTCCTTACAGCATCAACATTAGAGATTTATTGGTTGATCTTTGCAATTTGATTCACAAGCCATTCAGTAGACAATGGAGACTATCTTTGACCAGTGTTGTCAAAAATATTGGTGACATTCCTGTCAACATCTGCACTATTTCCTTCCATTTTCCAAGAAAGATCGATGACTCTGTCTTTACTCTTCAAAACTGCTTTGTTTACTGTGTACAATTTATGAGCCTTCTCTAATGTGTCCTCTCTCTTAGGCTTAAGATCTTAGGTAGTTAAAACTTTGTATATCAGAGAGGGATAAGTGAGGATTGCGGTTGATTCTTTTTGTGCCAAGTTGGCAACTTGATGGAAGATCATTTTGCCCAGATCAACTCTCAAACCTTTCCCAATTTTGTATAGCAAGGTGGCTTGTTCTGTAGTTACAATTGACTCACTCATTGAAGAAAGCCAATTGTGTATAGCAATTATATTGAAGGGTGGCAAACATGGCTGTTAATTTAGAGGTTGGACATCTAGAGATCCACTTATGCATTATACCTCATGTGAGGTACTCAATTACTTCATATCTATTGTCCACTGCAGGGTCTGCTTCTCTAACATTCTCCTCAGCATTTAACCCCATATATTGGTTTATAACAGCAGGTGTGAAGAAATATACTCTGTTATAAAGATATACCTTCCCAAATTTCTTTGAGGAGGTATCCTCTATAGCCGAACTCAAATTAGCATAAACAACCTGACTATTTTATCAACATACAGTCCTTTTTCAGTAACAGGTCCTAGGAGATATCTTTCTTTTAAGAACTCTACCAAGCCATATTCTGAACATGAGGCAATGTCTAATACTTTTTCAGAACTAATAACTCTATTCTTTTACCAATCTCAATTATCCAAATTAGTTTTAGTATAGAATTTATCTGAGTAGATAGATACCTCAAGGTCAGAATCAGATTAGTTTTGCTGGAGGATGTTGTTGTTTGTGTCTCTTCTGATGTTGGCTGAAATGTTGCCTAAGATGTTATGGCATCAGTGGCAACATTTGAATCAACCCTTGTTCTAGTACTCCTAGAAATTCCCTTTGGAAAGAATTGCTTTAGTGGGGTTTCATCAGGAACTTCCTCGTTTTCTTGAGACACATCTTGCTATGCAGAAGCAGTTGGTTCTTCTTCACTCTCTTCAGTTGAGAGTACAAAGTTTGTGTCGTCAATGTCACTGCTTGAGCAAGCAGGTATAGATGTATCAAATATGTACCTTTTGTTGCTCGGCTCTTCACGAACTATTCTCTCAAACATTCTACTCGATCGACGAGTAGGAAAGGTAGAGGATCTTGGTCTTTTACCCAATGCTGAAATATCAGATGTTTCACCAACATCTATTGGATTGTTATTCTCCTAGGTAGCTAATGTCTAAAGGTTCATCCAAACCTTTAAATACTATAGCTTTGGACAAGTCCTCTGGTGGAGAAGATAACTGGCATGGTTGTTGAGGTTCATTGTGCTCAAATGATTCAGTGTTTAAAAGAGGGCTTGTATTCATTGGGGTGTTGGTTGCAATGTTGGTTGACATTGGTGTTGACATTGGAGAGGTTTCCATTGGTGAATATTGTGGAGATAGTTTTAGGAATTTAGGGTTTGAGATTGAGAATGGGGTTTGGAACGGTGATGGTTCCATCGGGTAAGTAGGGTTATACCCGAGGTGTGATGTGATTTTCCTTCTTTTTTAAATTTTTTTAGGGAAAATCAGAAATGATAAAAAAAATACAAAATAAGAGGAATATTTATATACATGACAAACCTTTCTAAGCAACAAAAACTCATTAGTTTTAGGAGTTTCAGATTTATCTAATAACTTTCACCTAAAATTTTGGGATAAAAAGATGAACATCATGGTAGGAATTCAAGTTAACCTTATCATTTTAAAGTTTGAAATTCCTATTAAAACAAGGCATAAAAATAGAGAGAAAAATATGATTTTTCTGAAATCAGTTAAGAACAACATCCTAATAAATATCACAGTCTGAAAATGTCAACAGCAATGTTGGCAACATTTTGGACGACACAAGTATTTTGATCCCACAAGAATTTTTCGTTTTGGCAACACATCAAGACACGTTTTATAAGTATTTTATGAGTTTGACCACTTGACCAATGTAACATTTTTTCCTATCGTGTCCTTGATCTAATCATAAAACACATACAAAAAGTTTTTCGTGTAAAAAATAAGAATACTTATTTAGTATTCTCAAAATTCTTTTGAAGCACTCGATACTGCTATAGAATAGGAACGATATCGTTTCACGGGCTTTGCCCATTTTGCACAGTTGCCAAATATGTGTAAAGGCTTTGCCTTATTTTGATACTCCCTTTTTATGATATATATGTATTTATATATCATCGCAGAGAACGGTATCATGTTGGAATCACATTCTTATTGAAGGATCATGCTTGTGTGACCAAAAGTTATGCACCATACAACAACAATAATTAGTCAGTTATATTCCATAGGTAAATGTCACCGGAAATGTTAGACAACGTTTCAGCCGACATTCACCAAAAGGCTTTCTTTTAAAGATTACAAAGACCAAGAGATTTCTTCAAAGTAGAAAATCTCTCATGGTCCAAAGCTTTTGTAAACATATCAGCTAGTTGATGAAGAGTGTCAACATGTTCAATTTTAACTAGCTGTTTTTCAACCAAATCTCTTAAAAATGATGTCTAATATCAATATATTTTGTACGTGAGTGTTATACTGGATTTTTGAAAATATTTATAGCACTCAAATTATCACAATACAAAATCAAAATGTTGCTAGTAAATCCATAGTCGTCTAACATGTGTCTTAGCCATATTAATTGAGAGCAACAACTTCCAGCTGCTACATATTCAGATTCAGCAGTTGAAAGTGAGACACAGTTTTGTTTACAACTATACCATGACACAAGATTATTGCCAAGATAAAAACATCCTCCACTTGTACTTTTTCTATCATCCACATCTCCAGCCCAATCCGAGTCACTAAATCCTATTAAGTTAGGATTGGTGTCTTTGGAATACTAAATTCCTAACTCACATGTGCCAGCAACATATTGAATAATACGTTTCATGGTATTTAAGTGGGATATTTTGGGATAGGCTTGAAAACGTGCACAAACACAAACACTAAACAGAATATCTGGGCAACTAGCAGTAAGATAAAGAAGGCTACCTATCATAGATCGATATAATGTTGGGTCGATATTTTCACCAACATTATCCTTACATACCTTCTGCGATGAACCATTGGTGTCTTTATTTGTTTAGCATTCTCTAAACCAAATCTCATAACTAGATTCTTGGCATATTTACTTTGTGAGATGAAAATTTCATCATCACTTTGCTTTGTCTGCAAGCCTAAGAAGAAAGTTAGTTCCCCAATCATACTCATTTCAAATGTTGATGACATATATTCAACAACTGACTTTAGATAAGACTGTGAGGTCGAACTAAAGACTATGTCATCTACGTAGATTTGAGCATTAATGATATCTACACCGTGACGTTTAATAAAGTACAATCAGCTTCACCACGGTTAAAAGCAAATTTAAGAATGAAGTTAGTTAAATAACCATACTATGCACGAGGGGCTTGTTTCAACCCATACAGAGCCTTATTGAGCTTGTACACATAGTGTGGATGGTAAGGATCTTCAAATTCTTTTGGTTGTTCAACATAAACTTCCTTATCTAGATAACCATTTAAGAATGCACCGTTCACATCCATTTGGTCTAAAGTAATTTTCAGACAACAAGCAATAGCAAGTAACAGTCTAATTGACTCAATTCTAGCCACGGGTGCGAAGGTTTCATCATAATCGATTCCTTCAACCTGAGTATAGCCTTGTGCAACTAGACGAGCTTTGTTTCTCACAACTGTTCCCGATTCATCTGATTTATTTTTAAAAATCCACTTAGTTCCAATTACATTTTTATTATTTGGACGTGGAACTAAGTCCCAGACTTCATTTCAAGAGAATTGTTTAAGCTCTTCTTGCATTGCTTGAATCCAAAAATTATCTTTGAGTGCTTCTAAACCATTTTAGTTCTAAAGTAGATATAAAACAAGAAAGACTAACCTCTTGGTATATGGTAGACATACACACATACCTTACCATATCTCTATAGTTGAGCGGTTCTTTCCCTCTTATTTTAATTCCTTCAAAAACTCACCCTATCACCTGGCCCGTGGAATGATTCTTCCTAATCCTTGATGAGGGGTCCCTTCGAACTTGATCTGATAATTCAGCATGTGACTCCCCATCCATGGCCTCTATGGTCTTTATTACAGGTTCAGATGTTTCTTTGGGTGTGGCAACATTTGGGGCAACATCTGATTCTTCAACAGTCTGCGCATTTTCCACTAAACTATAGTGTTATTTTCAACTGTATTTCCTGTAAGATCGGATCATCAAAAATAACATTTACAGACTCTTGTATAGTACTGGTCCTCAGATTGTATACTCGATAAGTATTACTATTTTGGGAATAGCCAACAAAATTTCTTTGTCACTCTTAGAGTCAAACTTTGCCAAATGATTTCTATCATTTAAAATGTAACAAACACACCCAAAAACATCAAAGTAACGCAAGTTAGGTTTCTTTCCATTTATAAGCTCATAGGGAGTCATCTTTGTTCCTGGTCTTAAGTAGACTCTATTGGAGATGTGACAAGCATTATTTAAGGTTTCGGCCCAAAAACGTTTTGACATTCTTTTAGAACTAAGCATAACTCTAGTCATTTCTTGCAGTGTTCTATTCTCCTTTCTGCTACCCCATTCTATTGAGGAGTTTTGGGAGTAGAAAACTCATGGAAAATTCCTTTTTTCTCACAAAATTTTGTGAATGAGCTATTTTCAAATCCTTTTTCATGGTCGGATCTAATCCGAAAAATAGGAGAATAGAACAAATTCCTTATTCTAGAGTGCAAAATCTTAAACATGTCAAAAGTTTGTGATTTTTCTTTCAAAAAATATATCCACGAATATCTGGAAAAATCATCCACAATCACATAGGAATACCTCATGCCTCCTAGACTCTCTACTTCAATTGGACCCATTAAATCCCTATGCAATAATTGAAAACAGTGAGAGTACCTAAATGTTGTCTGTCGTGTTGGACAACATTATGAGAGACATGGATTTGCTTACCTTTCAGACAATCTTCACAGACAGTTTTACTTTTATGGCTAAGATTGGGTAAGCCTCTAACCGCTTCATATGAGACCAAGTTTTCTAAATTGCGGTAGTTGACATGCCCCAACTTTTGATGCCATAGTGTTGTGTCATCAACCTTAACATTATTGCATGTTTCTTGTCTTACAACAAGATAGCAATTGTCACTAGTTCTTGTACCTGTCATGACACATATATTGGCTTTATTCATAACATTACAGGCATTCTTATTATAATTTACCTCAATATTGTCATCACACAATTGACTAATACTAATCAAATTAGCCATTAAGCCCTCAACGTGTAAGACATTTCTTAAGGCTTGAAATCCAGGAACATTCATGATTCCTTTTTCAATTATTTTGCTTTTACTGTCACCTCCATATGTCACGTTTCCTCCATTGAATGACTCATAGTTCTTTAGAAAGCCTCTTGTACCTGTCATGTAGCGAGAACATCCACTATCAAAGTACCAAGAACCTAAAATGTTAGTTCGTAATGCAGTTATACAGACATTACAAGTTAAGTCCATTTTAGGAACCCAAACTCTCTTAAATCATTTTTTACCTTTTGACTCATAAATGTTGCTTCGATTGTTATTCGAAATGTTGGACAACAATTTAGGCAACATTTTGCTCACAGAACTTTGAAGTTTGAAATAGTATGGTTTTAAGTGTCCGGGGGAGTTACAGTGATGACACACAAACATCATATTCTTTGACATATATGAGAACCTATTATACATCACTTTTTCTTTTACAAAACATATTTTCTCATTTTTATCAAAGAGATTAGAGCATATGGTTTTAAGAGAGTTTTCGTACCCAATACCTGCATGTGAAGGTTTACTAAAGTTGAGTATCTCATTCAATTTCGAAGTCCATGTGTTGAGCTTGCAGAAGGTTGCTTCGGCTAATTCTAATTTTGCGTGAATCTTACCAAATTCAATATCTTTTTTGTTAAGTGCAACGTCAAGTCGTGTTATCGTGCTTGTTAATTCTGAATTCTCATGAGTTAAAGATTTTACATTTTTGTCAAGTTGCTTGGATTCTATGATTAAGGCTTTACAAATACTTTGTAATTTATTAATCATATCATCTTTGCATTCAACTTGATCCATACAATCAGCCTTACTAACAGAAATAGAACCACTAAAGTAATTAACATCAGAATAGTTAAAGAATTCATACCTTTCGGATGTCGTTGAAGATGTTGATATCATTGATGATGTTGGAGCAAATATCATAACATCTGAGACAATATTATATACGACATCTTCATTATCCAATAGAGACTGTTCGAAAAGAGTGGCCAGCATTGCTTGTGTTTCAATTTCACGATCTCCTTCATCTTCTTCTTTATCATCACTAAGAGAAACTCATAGGTTCTTACCAAATTTTCTAAGAGTGTTTGCACATTCGTTAGCATAATGACTCCAACCTAAGCATGCATGACATTGCACAGACTCAAATTGTTTGGGATCAAATTTGGTACGATTTGAGTTGGTTCTTCTTAGTTGGTTTCCTTTTGTACATTTGGAAGGAATCTAGTGGGCTTTTGATTGAAGACTTGATTTTGGTGCTCTTTAGATTTAGATTGATTTCTCTCATTGTTGAACTTCCTCACCATCGAATTGTATTTTTGAGTGAGTAAGGCAACATTCGCACCTTCACCAATTTCTTCAAGATTCTCTTCATTTTCTTCGATTTGACTCTCCGAGGATTGAACTTGAAGTGCCACATTCTTGCTTTTATACAATTCATTTTGATTTTCAATGTTCATCTCATAAGTTTTGAGTATGCTCATCAAGGTATGAAGGTCCATTGTGGCAAGATTGTAAGCTTCTTCAATAACACAAATCTTTAAATTGAACTTTTCAGGAAGAGAACTGAGAACCTTTTCAACAAGTTGAGTATTGGTTAATGGTTCACCAAGCACTTGACATTCATTAGAGATGTTAATCAACTTTTCAAAATAAGATTTAATATCGTCTGCTTCTTCCATCCTTAAACGTTCATATTTACTCATGAGCATGCGTAGCTTTGTTCGACGAACACTTGAGCTACCTTCACAATGAATTTGTAAAGTATCCCATGCGTTCTTAGTCGTGGGGCAGTTTTTAATGAGTTTGAACATGTAAAGATCAACCCATCCAAAAATTGCATGTAAGGCCTTTTCGTTAAAGCTAGCATTGTTGGTTTCTTCTATAGTCCATTCATATTCGGATTTAGCAATAATGTCACCTTCCTCATCCGGTGGCAAGATTGGAACAACATACCCATTGGTTATAGATCTCCATGCACGAATATCAATTGATTTGATATGCGAACGTAGGCGAATCTTCCAATAGGCATAATTCGATCCATCTAAAATAGGAAGTCTATCAATAGTCGGATTTGTCGGATCCATAGCTTATGACAATAGGACCAAGCACTTATTGTGTTAAGTGTCGGCTCTGATACCACTTGTAAGGTGTCAAAAGCTACTTAAAGTAAAAACAAGAGATAAAATAAATCGAATGTCAATTCTGTTTTCGAATGTCAGCAGTTATGTCGTCTGACACCAGTAACAACACTTTAGCAAAACAGAAACTTTAAATAGTAAATGCAACGGAATTTAAAGAACACAACGGTTTAAAATTTTCATAAGTTATATATATTATATAACTTATGATTGTCAATGACCAGATGTATTGTATATATATTATATACAAAAATACAAATTTCTTTCTTTACAGATTTACAATATAAAATGGAAAGGAATTAAAAGTTGAAGTCGCAGATGACTTTTGCCTGAAAAATCTAACTAAGTTGACATAGACAACCTCTCATTAAAATCTCTCCATACAAAACTAATCTAGAATCTAAACAACAATTGTAATGTTGGACAGAATGTTGTCGACACACTCAGGCAACACTTGTGATCCAGATTTCTTAGACGAAATCCCGAGAGCTCTCTTGGTATTTTTACAATCTGATTCTGGATGATCGATTCACTGTTGTGGCCTCTCTATTTATAGTAGAGAGTTCCCTTGAAAGTCTCATCGATCGGTTGTGGTAGTTGACTTGTTCCTTAATCGACTTCTTCCCCAAGCTTTGACTCTTTCTCCCACATTTTACACATCTCCAATTCACCACACCTAAGTCATTTTTACCTCATAGTAAAATATTACCGCTTAACGTGAAGTAAGGCAAAACTGTTTTTCGAAGATGTTGGTCCGAATGTTATGACATTATCCCAACATTTTTATGCATTCAAATCAGGACTTCAGAAGTCATGTTGGGTCAAATGTCACAACACCAAACCCAACATTAACAGTCTTCAAAATGGTCAACGCCATCTAATGAGTAAATTACTATTGGAAAATGTATACTTACTATGTTATCCTTCCACAGATACTTAAATCGGAGTAGTAATAAATAAAATCAACTCACATGTTATAGAGGCTTTAGCTACTCCGTAAATTACGATAATTTTCCTTATTACTATTTCTTTATGAAGTTTGTTTATTAAGCTTAGGGCAGTGTTATGGATATTTATTACAATGATTTCGGAGATATGACAACATAGCATATATATTCTCCTTGTGTTGATACAATGACCACATTGTGATGCTGCAATTTGTTCACAAGGGTCACTATAAATAAAGGCTAAAATATGCTTGATGTATTCTCATTATTGTGAATGATGAACAATGGTGAACCCCAAAGGAGTGTGCTGGGAACACATGTGCATTTTGGGTTTTTGTAATTGATTTGCTGGACCCAAATATACTTGTGTTCTCATGTCACCCCTTTGGGGTCACCTTGTTTTTTTTGTTTGTTTTTTTCTCTTTCAATTCTTTTTTTAAAAAAAATGAATTCTTCACTCATAATTCATTATTTAATTATAGCCTGTGATATTTTTTCACTCTTTTTATAACATCGTCTTCGAATGCTAATTTCGTCAAGGTATTATCATCTCACTACTAAAATTTTCTTGTACTAACTTATTCATATATTTGCAGTTGAAAAATTCATTGAGACATATCGGCATATTCTTTTTTCGTCGAAGAATCATCGAAGAGCTGAATTCCGTCAACTCCAGCACTATCAAGGAGCTGATGATAGTTTTTTATTTCCCACGGCCGTTCAACGAATTTTTTCGTCGAAATTTCAAGAAATTCCAACAATGTCTTCATTAAATACATTTAGTAGTTGTGTTCACTTTTTCTGTTCAGTTGTGAATGATATATTACATTAAAAATAAACAAAATAGAATATCTTTTTATTCTTAGTTCAGCGATTGGTGTTTTGTTTTATTCTATAAATCCTTATACTATAATTTATTAGATATTCCAAAGGTGTGATTAGAGAGACTTTAACTGGAGGAGTGATTTTTGTTTTTGATTTAGTGTTCGATATTTATTTTGGGGCTCGATTAATTTAAATTTGTGTAAGAAAATTAAATCTAATTCATTTTAAAACTCGTACCTCAAATTTCTAATTAATAATAGAGAGGTATTTGCTATTCCTCAACCTTTGGTGGTAAATCCAAAGATACCTTGAGTTCTTTGCATGAAAATCAATTGTTATAACCCCATATAACAATTACCAGCAACTCCATCATTTTGAAAAAAAACATCTTGTTAAAAAATTCCAAGAAAGTTTCACTAAAGAAATTTATATAAGAACTGCAAACGCTACTATATTCCTATGAGGCCACTATATTATCTTTTAATTAATAATTATTACATTGTTCAATATTAGCGCTTCCTGTGCACGATCCGCATATAGGTGGGGGGGGGGGGGGTTAAAAAACAAAAATAAAAGCGTTTTCTAATAGTTTTTTCCGCAAAATTACTACTTATGTGCCAATTTATATGATAACATTTAACTGAGCATAAAATTTAAGAGTGAAAGGATTTTTTTAAAAAAATTAAAGTCTAAAATAAGTAATTGATATTTGTGAAAAGGGATAATAAAAAATTTTAGATTAAAATATCAGTATAAAATATAGAAAGATATAATTCTTTTTGGATCTAAATAAAAAAGGGATGAAATAATTTTCCTTCCCATTGATATTCAACAAGTGATCAATATATTAGTGTTAACACTCAAAAGTAATTTAAGTGTTTAGCCGAATTCAGTGACAGTCGAACTGTTCCAGCCGAATTTACTCCTAGCCCTCGACTACAAGAACTTCATCGGCTACTAAGGCATCTTAGCCGAGTTGTTAGTTAGAGGTAAGACTGGGACCCACTCAGATGCAGACGCATCAACAATCAAGTTTCCAGACCCCTAGAAGCGGTAACGACCAACAACATCTAAAAGAAAGGGCAATTATCCAAGCAAGAGGAATAGAGAGCGAGAAAATCGGCACCACCTCCCCCATAGTCGGCCATTGAACTTAGTGGGTTACTTGATGGCTGACATGAGGGGATCACGTTGTACCATTTTTTTCTTTTTGTACTATAAATAGGATCATTCTTTGTATATAAGACAACAACACAATCAATCAAAAAACTGATTCTTATTTATCTTCATTCTACCTTTACCGCTTTTATTGCACTCTAGTTGTATTTATGCTTCTTACCACCTAGTTTACTCACTCACCATCCTAACGCTTTCTGAAGTAGTTGGGGAACCCATTGCCGGAAGTTAGAGTTCCGCTTCTGGTCCAAATCGCTTAGTTAAGGAATCAATTTGTCATCCGATTTCGTCAGTCGATAAAACGTCAAACACTTCGGACGGTAACAAATTTGGGACGCCCAATGGGACCATAGATGAATTAATAGCAAAGTTTGATTCTCCAAGTCAGGATCATTCTTGGCGTATGTGCCTAAGGTCCGGTAAGAAAATGAACCTCGAGTCCAGTCCACATCTTAAACAAAATCCTCTCATAAGGAACAACGAACCAACATCCTCCTCGGGTGTGCCTACATCGGTTGATACCCCTCCACTTCCTCCATCAACCAAAGTTGTGGAAGAATCTAGCCAATCAGAAGGTCCAACCATAATGACCACGTCTTTTATTAGACAACAGATCGACTTGGGCATCCAATATTATATACCAAGTTTCTAAACAGTTGGCTGACATTGTGAAGCCGATGGTACGTAATGAGGTTCAACAAGCGATGGAGATGGAAAGCAATCGAATGCACCTAGGAGAATGTTCGGCTAGTTCTGCCATCCCTCTGACGAGCGGTGTTGTTCAGCATGAGACCGTGACTCCCGGTGTTGTTCCTCAGCCGCATGTGCATCAGCTAGTGCCTACTCAGGTGCAGCCGGTACCGCACCTAGGAACACAAGCCCAATCGCCTGGCAACCAGCACACTGCATGTTGCCGCCGAACCTTGGGGGGCAAAATGTGCCACTTGACCAAGAGACTTTATAGTATGGGCAGATCAACATGGCTCAGAGACCAGTTCAGGCTCCAGGACACTTTGAATTGTCGTACATTTCTACGAACGGCCCTACGATACAGGCGAACAATGTTAGCCAGCCGAATTGGCAGTTGATGGTCGTTGGCTATGACGGCTATCTGGTGACGCTGTTTACAGTGGAATACCATTCCAGTAGTCATTGTCAGTACCCAGTCCATACCTTCTAAGAAGCGTAAATTTTCTAAGAACGGCCGACGTCCGAGGAGAGAAGCCATGAAATACTGTTCCACCTTATCCACAGGCTCCGTTAGCCGTTCCAGGAGCTCAGGTTGCAGTCTTTGGTGGCCATACCCAACAACAACAATGGGGCATTACCCCACCTATTGGTAATGGCCAGCAGACCACCTACAACCTTTAAAACCCTGTCCAACAAAGTGCAGAATGAAGGCCGCCAGTGCAGAAATGCCTACCAGCCGAATCCAGACGAGAATTGGCAGGGGACGTCACAACTGATAAACCTGGCAATTATTGCTAATACCATGCGTATGTACTTCGTCATCCAACTGAAACCTTTGGATAGGCCTGTTTATAAGAAGCCTTACCCCGATTGGGTAGATCGGATTACACCTTTGCCGATGGGCTTCAAAACACCGGAGTTTGCCATCTTCTCTGGCGATGATGACAAATCCACTATCGAGCACATCGGTAGATTTACTGCCTAATACGGCGAGGCTGGCCAGAATAAGTATCATAAGTTGCAGCTATTCCCTCTCTCTTTAACGGGAATAACCTTCGTATGGTACTCCTCTTTGGCTATTGATTCCGTACAGAGTTGGGTTGACATGGAGGGTTGCTTCCATGATAGGTTCTATTGGCCCCAACCTCAGGTTACCGTGACTGATCTAACGAATCTCAAGCAGCAGGTCGATGAATCGGATGTCAATTTTATCGAGAGATTCATAAATAAGGTTATGAAATGCACCGTACACTTCCTCGCATCTGAGTGTGCCCACATGATAATCAACAACATGCACCCTCACTTAAAGGAGAAGTTGGTGGGATAATCCTGCTCTGACCTGAGCCAGTTAGCCGAAAAGGCTAGCCAAATAGAGCAGTATGTCCAGGAGAAAGAGCGGAGAAGAGCCAACCAAAATCGAGGCTCCCACTTGGTATCCATCATTGAAGCGGATGAGTCCGACTCAGAGTCAGTCGACTGTGTGGTAGACACAATGGTGGCTGATATTATTAGGGGTAAGGCTTACTCTTGCCCAGCCTTGAAAGCCGTAAAAGACAAGGAGACGAGTTCATCCGATGACAGGGTCGGTTACTCGTTTGACATCACGAAGGCAGATTATATCTTTGATCATCTGCTCAAAGATAAGCAAATTCGGCTGCTTGATGGTCATAAGATTCCGCCTACCGAGGAACTCAAAGATAAGAAGTACTGCAAGTGGCATAATTCATACAACCACTCTACTTCTAATTGTGTGGTCTTCAGAAAGGAGATCTAAAAGAGCATCAAAGAGAGGAGGTTCAAGCTAGCCGACAAGAGTATGGTTGAAATGTCCATTGATACCGACCTCTTTCCCACGATACCAATATCTATGGTATTTTTTGCTAAGCCTGATGAGTCAAGGGACACCAAAGGGAGACAACCGATGAAAAGGGTATGGGTCCTAAACAAACCTACCGAAGGGGAGAAGGCCACAAGGACCTCTATGTTCAACCGGTTAGGAAGCCTATATGACATTCGTAATGACAAGCAGCCAGCTAGGAGCAGTTTTCATGGCCACCCTAAATACTCGAGGGACGTTGAACGAGAACTTCAAGAACAAACCATGAGGTTCATAAGGGTCCCTATCGGGGCCAGTCATAGGTCTAGGGGGCAAGTACGGATGCCAACCAACCGGCAATCGAGCATGTCTCGAATAGATGAAGAACCACTCCCTAAAACCAAACAAAGGGTGGTCGAGTTTAACGTACACGAAGGTGTTTTATCCTTACGTATCACGGCTAGAAATGAGGACCAGACGAGACCTCAAAGAATGATTAAACCAGCCGTAAACACAGAAGAGGGGAAGTGGTCTGTCAATCAGGCTCACGAAAAGAAAGAGGCACCACCGAGAGTCGCATCCAAGACTCAGAAAAGAAGGATGCAACGTGCCAAGTCCTTTCATAATATGAAGCAGTTTCATCTAATTTCCAACACCAAGGCAACCGAAAATCATGAGTCTACCTTAGCTAAGGCTATCGAGCTGGCATTTAGCTTAGTTGCTTCAAGGGTAATGTCGTTTGAAGGAGAGACGTCGGGTTAACTAGAGCTGGATGAACAGCCTACCGACAACCCGATGGAGGAACCCTGACAAGAGAATGTGGCCTAGGATGGACCTCTAATCGAGGCAATCCCACAGATCGTGCAGAGGATTCAGTCAGAGGATCCCTAGCCGATCATCATTTGTCTCCAGAAAATAGAAGATATGAGCTTCTGGTCATCCAAATTGGATAAAGGAGTGGACTCCATCCCCGATTTATTTAGCCATGACCTGGTTGATGAGATGTGGGCAGATTTTGAAATGGTCAGCCTAATCCCATGTGAGTCCTGGGCCAGCCGCTCCGCGTTGGATAGCCTAGAAGCTGATGTTTGCGTAGAAGACGCAGAATGGGCAACAATAGCCAATACCCCGGCTAGGGACACTTTGAGCATCGTATTTGGTGCACCTACAGAAGATATGGTTAAACACATCAAACCCCTTTACGTCAAGGCTTACATTAACGACAAAATTATTAGTCGGGTGTTTGTCGACAATGGGGTTGTGCTGAATGTGATGTTGCTTCTTACCTTGAAAGTTATTAACAAAACAAATGAGGATCTCATTACAACTAACATGAAAATGGCTAGCTTTATGGGAGAAGCCTTTGAAGCATTGGGGATTCTAGTAGCAGAAATCACTGTAGGTCCTAAGACGGTTATGCATGCCTTCTTTGTAATAGATGGCAAGCCGTCCTACACCATTCTGCTGGGCAGGGACTGGATTCACACCAGTCGATGCCTTCCTTCTACCATGCATCAAAAGCTCATCTTTTTGGAAGGAGACAAGATAGAAATCATCCCAGCGGATGATAATCCATTCTGACCATGGGTTCAGAACATAGAGGTTGTCCTATATTCACCCTATGTGGCTCCTATAGCTGTCACGGAGCTGTATGAAGAAGGATCTTGGGAATCCTGTAATCTTACCTCGCGAGGGTTTGAAATAAAACAATTAGCCAAACCACGGCTTACCTTGGAGGATTTAAATGGTTGAGGAAACCCAAATCATACGTGACATGTGGTATCACTGACCGCCCTAAGTTCTGAGGCAAGGATAGTCGAGGCATCGCAGATGGGGAACAACGACTACGAACCAACGCTTGCAATCGATGAAGTTGAGCTGCCGATGGAACTTGAATCGCCCATAGAAGGGTTATGCCTAGTTTTGAGTCTCAAGATCCTTTGGAACATATCAACTTGGGAACTGAAGAAATCCCTCGGCTAATACATATTAGTGGTTTGCTGAAGGAAGAAGACAAACAAGGCATAACAGCCCTTCAACTGCAGTATAAAGCCTAAGGCTGGCCAGTGGCCCGGGTCATCCCGGTCCTACCTCGACACCGCCCCGGTCATGCCCCGACACCGTCCCGGTCATGCCCCGACACCACCCCGGTCATGCCCCGACACCACCTCGATCATGCCCCGACCCCAATATTTTTTTTAAAAAAAAAATTACGGTACCGAGACTCAAACCGGTACGGGATATGGTCTCGTCCCGACCCATTCCGTCCCGTCAGGCCCGACCCGATCCCGCCCGAAACCCCTCTTTGCACAAATAACCGTTGCACCAATGACCATTTTATATTTTGGCCGTTGTGCAACGGTCATTTTTGTCCTCCCCCCTCCCCCAACCCCTCTATCCCCTTAATATTTATTTTTAACCCATAAGTTATTATATTTACACTTTAACTCAATTTACCAACTATAAATATCTCATTTTCACTTCATCTTCCTCACAAATCTTCCTATAATCTCTCTAATCTCTCAATCTAACTCTCTACAAGTCTACATTGTCTACTAAATATTGAATTTTATTTATTCATTTGGGAGTGAAGTTGACAACTAGCTTGAGGCTCTTCCATTGAGCAAAGTTTCAATTTTCAACCTCTCGATTACACGTCGACGTTACGTCGGCGTTTGGTACATTTGTTCCTTCATTAAATTATTATTGTCTGTTTATTTTATTTAGCGCACTTAATTTCATTTACTTTAATTATTTATTAGTATAATTATAATGGAAGGATTTAAACGTATGCTTACGGGTAAGGGTAAGGGTCATGCTTCTTCTAGTATGGGCAACAAGGGCAAGGATATTTCTTCTAGTCATCATATTTCTAGACATAATCCTATTCCTACACAGGATGATTTTGTTGATACTAAATATTTTCCTGTAATACCATTAGATTTAGACGAGGAGCTATTTTCTGGAACTCAAGAAGACTTTAATTTTGTACGATTATCTAGATGATACACCCAGTAATGTAGATGACAACACACCCACTAGTGCACCTTCAACTGAAATGCCTCATATTCCCCCTAGTATGAGACGAGGTCCAGTAAAACGACCATTAAAATCATATGCATGGACATTTTTTGATAGGGACGTAGAGAATCAGGTAGATAGATGTAAAATTTGTAAAGATGTTTTAAAATTTAAAACTGGAAAAGGTCATAGTGGGACGGGGGGTTTAATGATAAACGTAGCAAGGGCTCACCCAACTAGGTATGCCCAATACGAGGCTTCAAAACCGGGTGCGCAAATGTCCGCTCCATCGGGACAAGGTTCACATACTGCCAGACCAAGTACATGGTCAAATTAACCCGACGACGGGGGGAATTATAGGCCCTAAATACAATAAACATAGAGATAGGGAAGCAATAGCAAAATTAATTGTTGTGGAGGGTTTGTCTTTTCATTTCCTTCATCTCCTGGTTTTATTCATTACATTAGAAAAATGTATAATCCTGCTTTTAACGGTTTTCTAAATCAACTGTTAAGAGAGATGTATTTAAATTTGCACATGAATATTAACATTATTTACGTTATTCATTATATCATTTTAATGGTAAAGTGGCTATCACTTCTGATATAGGCAGTAGTACTCACGGCCATGATTATTTAACGGTAACCTGTCATTGGATAGATTATAAATGGTCTATGCAAATACGTATCTCAGTGTATAGATATATAGATGATAGGCACAGTGGTACTTTTATTGCAGAAAATATTTATCAAGTGTGCGATTATTACGGAATAACTGATAAAATTATGACTATTACATTAGATAACGCTTTTTCCGACAATTATGCTATTACAATTTTAAAAAAATAGTTTAACTCCATCTTTTCCAGATTATTTTCATATAAAATGTGTGTGCCATATATATAACTTAGTTGTAAAAGATGGTCTATCACTTTTTGAAGACATTCTTAGTAAAATACAATTTGCTATAAACTTTATTTTAAAAAATAATAGAATACAATGAAAAAAAGAATATAAAAAAACTTGTCACGATTGCCAACTACCTTATAGAAAAATTCCATAAGAAGTACCTACTAGGTGGAATTCTTTATACGAGCAACTACTTGTTGCTTATGACTATAAAAACCTATAACTTTATTTTTTAACTCTCATAATCAAAATTCAGCTGATATGGTTGAAGATAGCGATTGGGGAAAAATTTCCGAACTTATTGTATTTCTAGAGAAATTTTTTCAAGCAACAAAAGAATATTCCGATATATATTATCCTACTATTTCAACTATGTTGTTTTATATAGCTCTAATATTTTTACTGCTTAATTAATATATGGATAAACCAGATTATAAGGAAACTATTAAAAAAATGTTTATCAAAATAAAAATATATTTTATTCTTATTCCCACTATTTATATTATTGGTGTTGTATTAAATCCGACTATTAAAATAGACGATATTAAATCACTTATTGAAACTATTTATGATTGTATAGAAGTACTACCACCTCCAAGTCCCAAAAATCCAAATCACCCACCACCTATTTAACAAACTAAAGAAGAAGTGTTGTCTAGCGTAGAAGACGAATGCAAAAAAGTATATAGGTTTTACCAACAAGAAAGTGCTAGCAACCTACCGGCTTCCATACCATCTTCTTCTTCTTCAACACAACCTCACAAAAGACATGATGTTTCTGCGGCTAGTATTGAAAGCCTCGGAAATAGAATGTGCGGTGGTAACACTACTAACCAAATCAGCGAGTTTGATCTTTTTGTTTTGGGGTTCTGTACCATATCAAGCAGTTCTCAATGAAGAAGGACGTGAAGACTTGCTGAAATACTGGAGGGGGAATGAGAAGACCTTTCTGACACATTCAATGATGACCCGAGATGTTTTGAACATTCAAACGTCATCAACGGCGTCTGAAAGCTTTTTTCTTGTCGGCAGATATCAAATAGGAGAGCACAGAAACTCATTAGCCGGAGATAGCTTGGAGATTGCAGTATTATTCAGAGATTGGATACGAGGGGAGCGGAGAAGGTGCGGTCAACCGGAGATTAACGAAGAAGAAAATGAAAACTACAACGATATCTTATCCGAAGGTGGTGGAAGCGACGTGGTGCAATTTGACCAATAAATACCAATTTCAACCGAAGAACCACAAGAAATTATCAAGAAACTAGAATAAGTTTTTTTCAAAATGTAATTTTTTTGAATTGCAATTTTACTATGTCATTTGCAACTTTTGAACAACACCACAAAGTTGCAATTTTGACAATTGTATTTGTACTACAAAATAAATCATATGTCTATTAAATAATATAAGAGGCACAAAAACAACCTTGGGATGTTTTTATTACACTATCTTGTTCAATTATTGAGTTGTTTATATATATGTTATTTTTTAAATTAAGTGCAAAAAAAAAAGGAAAATCCCACCCCGCCCCTTTTCCAACGGGACTGGAACCGGGACGAGACTTCGGCGTATCCCGCCTATCCCGCCCCGACCCGATCCCTCCTTCCCCCCGTCCCGACCCGATCCCGATCCCGCCCCGACCCCGATCCCATCAAACCCGCCTTGACTCATCCCGGCCCGTTGGCCACCCCTAATAAAGATTGCTTCGCATGGGATTATCATGAGATGCCTGGGATGAAATGTACTTTGGTAGAAAATAGATTACCAATCAAGGAGGGTTTCAAACCCAAAACAGCCGCCCATAAGGTATCATCCTCAGTTGATGCCTCAAATCAAAGCCGAGATCAAACGACTGCTGAAAGCTGGGTTTATAAGAACGTCGTACCAATCAAGAAGAAGAATGGTAAGGTTCAGGTATGTATTGATTACAATAACCTAAATCTTGCCACTCCTAAAGATGAGTACGTCATGCTGATAGCCGACATGCTAGTCGACTCAGCAACCGCTAATGGTGTATTGACCTTCATGGATGGATACTCTGGCTATAATTAGATATCGGTAGCCGAGGACAACATTCACAAAACTGCCTTTAGATGTCCAGGAGCGTTGGGCATTTACTAGTGGATAGTTATGTCGTTTGGTCTGAAGAACGCTAGTGCCATTTATCAAAGGGCAATGAACACTATCTTCCATGACTTGATCGGCAAGACTATGGAGGTTTACATCGATGATGTAGTAGTGAAGTCTAAGGACTTCAAGGATAATTTATCCGATCTTGAACAAGCATTAAAAAGAATGAGGATTCATAATCTCAAAATGAATCCAGCCAAGTGCATGTTCGGAGTATCGGCTGATAACTTCCTTGGCTTTTTGGTACACAAGAAAGGCATCAAAAGGACCCATGCGCCTCCATTCGGCTTCTGTGACCAACTTTACTCGGTCCAACCAACCCGAATAATGAGCGACCTTAGTCGGCCAAGTACCAAGGTTAGCCAAACAGCGGCCGTCGGTGAACCAGTCACAAGTAGAAAGAAAGTCACGGTTTATCGGGCTGAGGTATTGAAACATGAGAGAATCACCTTGTTTCGGTCCACCGTACGGAGTCAGAACCAGTTGTTCATCAACGAAGGCCAAGGCAGGGGTAAGGTCACTATCCGCTAGAATGATTTTTCATGATCTTCGAGATGAAAAAGATGAAGCCATTGTTTCCGACTAAGAAAAGGGCCAAAGATTAGGTGAGAAACCTATAAGGATACCTTTTCTTAAATAACCTTCAGAGGCGCGACTGAAATTAATTTATTATTTTCAAAAGCACAGCAAAAAATCATCAGAGCCAATTCATGGTAATGGAGACGCCTCGGTTAAAGGGGGAACACATTTCAAGAAGTGATCATCATTGCATGCACTGGAGACGAGACGATTGAAGTGACATGCATGACTGTCAGACTGAAACGACGGCTAATTTCGGATACATCAACTCAACATTCACACTCGAGTTAATGTAGAGGGCAATTGTTAACATTCAAAAGTAATTTAAGTGTTTAGCCGAATTCAGTGACATCCGAACTGTTTCTAGAGCCGAATTTACTCCTAGCCCTCGACTACAAGAACTTCATCGGCTATTAAGACATCTTAGCCGAGTTGTTAGTTAGAGGTACAACTGGGACCCACTCAGATGCAAACGCCTCAACGACCAAGTCAAAAGGGTTTCTGAACCCCTAGAAGCGGTAACGACCAACAACTGCTAAAAGAAATGGCCATTATCCGAGCAAGATGAGTAAAGGGCGAGAAAATCGGTACCACCTCCCCCATAGTCAGCCATTGAACTTAGTGGGTTACTTGATGACTGACATGGGGGAACACGTTGTACAATTTCCCCCCTTTTTTGTCGTATAAATAGGATCATTCTTTGTATATAAGACAACAACATAATCAATCAAAAAACTGATTCTTATTTATCTTCATTCTACCTTTACCGTTTTTATTGCACTCTAGTTGTATTTATGCTTCTTACCACTTAGTTTACTCACTCACCATTCTATCGCTTTCGGAGTAGTTGGGGAACCCATTGCCGGAAGTTAGAGTTCCCTTCAGGTCCAAATCGCTTAGTTAAGGAATCAATTTGTCATCCAATTTCGTCAGCCGATAAAACGAGAAACATTTTGGACGGTAATAGTTAATTGTAACTAAATAATAAAACTGAAAAATATTCATTTTTATTATGTTTAAGCTATAAATAACATAACAATGAATCTCATGGAGAGTTGAGTCAAACTAAAAGAGTGTCACGTGAATTCAGATGGGAAGTATATGATTATATAATTACCCGTCATTTTAATTTTTATATATAGAGATTTCATAATTTCTTTCTTGACTACGGGTGAAGAGAGGAAAAGAATAACGAATAAGGATTAAATTCCCATATTACCCTCCATTTCATCTCAAATCTAACTGTCCGTACAAAATCCGGCGAAAAATGGATTCGGCAAAACCCTCAGCTCAAATGGAAGAAAAAGACTTGTTTAAAGCTGCTGAATCAGGTGATTCATCGCTCTTCAAATCACTTACCGAAGAACAACTCCTGAAATCCCTATCTCTCCGTAATGAAGATGCTCGTTCTCTCCTTCACGTTGCCGTCTCTTATGGACACACCCAGGTTCTTTCTTTCACTCATCTCAATTTCACCAAATAAATTGGATTAAAAGTTCTATTTTTGAAATGAGAAAAACTTATGCTTTTGTACTTGTTTTGTTCCAAAGAAAAGTTTGGCGGAGTTCAGAGTGCGAGAATTAGTTAAAAGAATATGTTCTTTGATTTTATTCATCAATAATGTACAATATATATAGTAGTACAAGTATATTTAAACTAGATAACCAATCAACCTAATTACAATAAGAAATATAATTCTACCTAAAATAGAGACCTAATTACAACAGGAATATAATTCTACCTAAAATAAGAGATATACAATTAATGAAAAAATATTCGAAAAATATTCTATTATACCCCGCAGTCGAAGTGGGAGGTTCACGAACACTGAAACTGGCTCGAAAATCATCATATAGTATGATGCGAAAGTCCTTTGGTGAAAATGTCGGCAATATGATAGCTGGAAGGAACATGAAGGACACGAACTTGATCACGAGCCACTTTTTCGCGAACGAAATGAATGTCCATATCAATGTGTTTAGTGCTCTGATGTTGGACGGGATTGATGGAAAGATATATCGCACTAATATTATCGCAGTAGACTTGTGTTGCCTTTTGAATCGGGTAGTGAATCTCAAGTAGAAGGTTACGGATCCAACAAAACTCAGAGACGACGTTGGCGACACCTTTGTACTCTGCTTCGGCACTGGATGGGATAGTGTAGGTTGCCTTTTGGAAGATCAAGACAATAGGTTATCTCCGAGGAAAATGCAGTAACCAGACGTGGAGCGTCGGGTGTCAGGACATACACCCCAGTCAGCATTAGAATAAGTAGTGAGACCAGTGAGTGAGGACCTGTATAGATGTAATCCGAAGTGAAGTGTACCTTGGACGTATCGTAAAATACGTTTGAGGGCATGCATGTGTGCTACCGTCGGATTATGCATGTGTAGGCAGATTTGTTGCACGGTATAGGATATATCAGGTCTCGTGAATGTGAGGTACTGCAAGGCCCCAACCAGGCTACGATAGTGAGTCGGGTCTGGATATGGGTGTCGGAATAAGCGCTGAGGTTGGAATTGTCTACTGGCGTGTGAGATGGTTTGCAAGATGTCATGCCTGCACGGTCAAGGATCTGTTCGGCGTACTTTCTTCTGACACATAAATAAGTTGCCAGAATGTCGAGTGACAGAGATGCCCAAGAAATAACTCAGGGGGCCCAGATCCTTCATAGCAAACTCAGAGAAAATGAGAACGGCGGAGAGCATCAGATGATGTGGTGAGGATGATGTCATTAACATATAATAATAGGTAAGTCATGTTTGTACCCCTTGTAGATGAACAGGGAATGATTGGATCTACTGTGTGAAAAATTGATAGAGGAGATATAATCGGCGAACCGCTGGTACCATGATTTCAGTCCATAGAGCAATTTTCGCAACAGACACATAATCCGGATGAATAGGATCCCTGAAACCCATAGGCTGATGCATATATACCGTTTTATGAAGATCCCATGTAAGAAGGCGTTCTTGACATCAAGCTGATGAATGGGTCAAGACATAGATAGAGCAATGCTGAGGACGGTCCGGATGGTTGCGGGCTTTACGATCGGGCTGAACGTTTCATCACAGTCCACTCCCACCTATTGAGACCTGTCATCACCTACAAGACCAGCCTTATACCTCTCAAAAGAATCATCAGATTTTTTTTTATGTCTAAAAATTTACATAGAACGAATAATGTTAGCATTAGGTGGACGGGGTACTAGGTCCCACGTCTTATTATCAATAAGAGCATTATATTTGTCAATCATTACGACTTTCAATTAGGGTCAGACAAGGCATCCTTCGAATTTCGAGGGACAGGGGAAGGGACAACTGAAACGAATAGGTTAAACAACCGTTTAGATTTATGAATTCCGTGCATGGACGGATTTCCATGGTCCGAGAACGTGTCTCGGACATGGGATGGGAGGGGAGTGTGCCGCGGGACTGTCGGGAAGAGGAGGAAGGGCGGGACCGGCTGGCCGATGCTCGGTTTGACGAGAGGTGGTTGCGGAATCACCTTGAGACGGGCTGTTTCGGGCCACCGTCGGTAGAACTGGGTGGGCAGTGTGTCCCGGACTGTCCGAGGTGGGGGCGGGTGCCGGTGTCTGGGACAACGGACTATGTAAATGATGAATTAGAAGAGGGTTCAGGCCCTCTTCTAGGAAATAGAATGCCGAGGTGACGAGTTTAGGGAGACAAAGGGAATTGAGACTCATCAAATAGGACATGGCGTGAAATAATAATTCCACGGCTTAACAAGTCATAGAACGAGTAACCACGATGATTGGCAGGATAACCCAGAAAGACCGGGGTTGGAGTTTGTGAGTGGTCGGATAACAGAGATATCCAAAGATACGCAAGTGTTGGTAAGAGGGGTTTATACGAAACAGAACTTAAGTGGGCGACCGTTGAGCTAGAGACTTGTTTGGAATTTTATTTAGGAGATAGGTGGCTATGGAGAGTGCGTAATGCTAGAATTGAGGGGGAATTGAGGCTTGACCAAGTAGGGCACAAATTAGGTTGTTTATGATTTAGATTTTTCATTCGGCCATATACCAATTTTCGTCTGGAGCGTTGAGTGACATTGTGTTCATAGCTGTCTCAATGTCAGTCGTGCATAAGTTGAGAGCGTGAGGGTGTGTTGTGTAGGCCTATTAGGGACGTGGATCGAATATGCCAGGGTGGGCTTGTCGGTTCTGAGGTGGAGTCCACGAGGATGTCGGATACGAGCTAGGAGGAGAGGCCCATGAGGCCCACGGTGGGTAGGCAGCCCACAGCGGAAGCTGCTGCCACTGTCGCATCGTTGTTGGCTGTTTCCTTTGGGCGGGGACTGCCCCTTCCTGCTGCCGTTGTCGGAATTCCATCCGTCGCGGCCCTTGCCAGACTTTCTGCTCCGACGGTTGTTGCGGGTGGATACGGGTTGCTGCGGGTCCTCGGGCTAGCGGTTCTGGTTGCCGGAGTTGGAGGCCCTAGTGTCGGCGGAGGGCCCGACGGTGGTAGTGAGGGCGGTGTCAACAATGCTAGCCTAAGTGGTGTTGCGCTTGATTTTTCGAGTTTCCTCAAGAATAAGCTTTGAACGAGTCTCATAAAATGGAGGTAACGGCATGCATTGCTGAATGATGGTGGCAACGCCGTCATATGATTCGTTCAACCGTGCAATTAGTTGCATGACCAATCGTTGATTAGTGACTGGTGCGCCGACGTTGGAGAGTTGGTTGGCAAACATCCTGAGTTCTTGACAATATGTAGACACATTTGGAAAATCATCCTGATGAACGTTCTTGAACTGATTTTCAAGGTATAACACTCGTTGAGTTTTGTTGTCATGGAAAATACTTTTCAAACGTTCCCACGTTTGGCGGGCAGTGCATCGGTCTCAATGATGGTGTGCAACAGATCATTAGAGATTGTGATGTATATCCACCGGAGGACGAGACCAGAGTGCATCATTAAAAGTTGAAGCCAATGGTAGGTCTGTGGACTTCAGTGCAGGAGGGATGATGTAGTCGATAACTTCGTAAACATGACAATGGATCTTAAAAAGCTCTGCCCACGAGGAGTATTGACCCTTTTCCATCTCAAGGGTGATACATATGAGGTTTTTGATGTTGTTTACTACAAGTGCGGGATGAAATTTTGTTTTGTCAGCCATGTAAGATAAAATTTAAGAGGGGAGAGAATGGTGAAAAAAACACTAAGGTTCCGTGGGGGTGGCGGCCAAGAGCTATGGTCTGCGGCGGTGGAGTTATTTTTAGGCTACTGATAACATAAATGAATATGTTCCTTGATTGTATTCATAATAATGTACAATATATATAGTAGTACAAGAATATTTAAACTAGGTAACTAATCAACCTAATTACAATAGAAAATATAATTCTACCTAAAATAAGAGACCTAATTACAATAGAAATACAATTCTATCTAAAATAAGAGATATACAATTACAAACAAACAACAACATACCCAGTGAAATCCCACAACGTGGGTCTGGAGAGGGTAGAGTGTACGCAGACCTTACCTCTACCTTGGTAGGTAGAGCGGCTGTTTCTGAGAGATCCTCGGCTCAAGACACGACAAGGCATAAGCACAAACAAAGCAAGAGAAACAATCAGATTCGATCAAGAAATTTAAAGCAGTATAAAATGCTGGTATCAAAAGCGAATACGCTATGATAGCGCATTCTGAAAAGGAAGAAGTAACTAATGCAGGTAAATAAGATAAACAAAGTACACTAAAGAACACATAGCAACAGAAGTCAAACTACATGGGACTTTAAAGCACTACTGCGTTTATTCGTATGATATGTTAATCGGGCCTACAATAATAACACTACAACAACCAGTTTGTAAACGTAAGTAAGAGTACGCTCGACTATCTACTACCGTTCTGCCCTAATCTGTGCCTAACACAACCCTCTATCTAAGGTCATGTCCTCATTAAGTTGCGCCTACGCCATATCCCGTCTAATCACCTCTGCCCAATATTTCTTTGACCTACCTCTTCTCCTCCTAAACTCGTTCATAGCCAACCTCACACCTCCACATTTGCACATGTCCAAACCATTTCAACCTCGCTTCACGCATCTTGTCCTCCACCGAAGCCACTCCCACTCTGTCCGGATATCATCATTTCTAATCATATCCCTCCTTGTATGCCCACACATCCATCTCATCATCCTCATCTCCGGTACTCTCATCTTTTTGATGTGCGACATCTTGATTGGCCAACACTTCGCCTTATGCAACACAGTCGGTGTAACCACCACCCTATAAAACTTGCCTTTAAGTTTTGGTGGCACTTTTTTATCGCACAAGATTCCAGATGCGAGCCTCCATTTCATCCACCCTGCCCCAATACGATGTGTGACATCGTAATCAATCTCTCCATTCCATTGGATAATAGTCCCAAGGTACTTGAAACTTCCTTTTTTCGGAATGACTTGAGTACCAAGCCTCACCTCCACGCTTGTCTCAATGTCACTCTTGTCGCTGAACTTGCACTCCAAGTATTTTATTTTAGTCCTACTCAGCCTGAACCCTTTAGACTCCAGAGTCTGTCTCCAAACCTCCAGCTTAGCGTTCACTCCTCTGCGAGTCTCATCAATTAGGACTATGTCGTCTGCGAATAACATACACTATGGCACATCCCCTTGGATTTGTCGCGTCAGTTCATCCATCATCAAGGCAAATAAGAATGGGCTAAGAGTTGATCTCTGGTGCAGCCCCATCGTCACTAAGAAGTGCTCCGAGTCTCCTCCCGCTGTCTGTACCCTGGTCTTAGCTCCATCATACATATCCTTGATTGTCTTAGTGTACGTCACATGTACACCTCCAAACATCTCCATAGAACCTCCCTAGGGACTTTGTCATATGCCTTCTCGAGGTCGATGAAAAACATATGTAAGTCTCTCTTCCTTTCCCTATACTGCTCTACCAACCTCCTAATAAGATGGATGGCTTCTGTAGTCGAACGCCCCGACATAAATTCAAACTGGTTCTCGGAAATAGACACGCCTCTTCTCACCATCATCTCCACGACTCCTTTCCAGACTTTCATAGTGTGGCTTAGTTGCTTGATACCCCTATAGTTGTTGCAACTCTGGATATCACATTTGTTCTTGTACAAAGGAATCATTGTACTTCACCTCCATTTTTCGGGCATTCTCGTCGTCTTAAAAATGACGTTAAACAACTCAGTCAGCCACTCCAAACTTGCCCTGCCTGCGCTCTTCCAAAATTTGACTGGGATCTCTTTGGGCCCGATCGCTCGTCCCATGCGCATCGTGTGAACAACATCCTTAACCTTCTCAACCTAAATGCTTCTACAATACCCAAAATCACGGTACCTACCAGATTGCTCCAAGTCTCCCAACATAATGTGTGTATCTCCTTTTTCGTTGAAGAGTTTATGGAAGTAAGACTGCCACCTCCACCTAATATGCGCGTCGTCCACCGGTACTTTGCCGTCCTTGATGCACCTCACGTGATCCAAGTCACGGGCCCTCATCTCCTCGTCTTGGCTAGTCTGTACAACTTCTTATCCCCTTTTTTTTTCTCTAATTTCACATATAGGCATTCGAAAGCCGCCGTTTTCACCGCCGTGACCACTATCTTTGCCTCCTTCCTCGCCATCTTATACAGTTTCCTATTCGTCCACTTCTCCACATCATACTTGCTATCTACCAATTTCGCATACGCCACTTTCTTTGCGTTCACCTTCTCTTGAACATTATCATTCCACCACCAGTCCCCTCGATGCCCACCACTGCTACCCCGCGAGACCCCTACCACTTCTCTAGCTACCTCCCGAATGCAACTGGCCGTCCTGTCCCACATATCGATCGCGTTTCCACTACTCTCCCAAGCCCCATTCGCCATTAACCTCTCCCTCATCTCCTTTACACTAGCCATGGTCAAACTCCCCCATTTGATTCTCAACCTGTCATCCACAACCCTTCTCTTCTTCTCCATCTTGATCTCCAAATCCATCACCAAAAGCTTATGTCGGGTTGTAAGACACTCCTTCGGAATAACCTTGCAGTCTTTACAAAGGCCGTTGTCAACCTTTCTAAGGAGCAAAAACTCTATCTGAGTCTTAGGCACCGAACTACGAAAAGTCACCAAGTGCTCCTCCTTCTTCAGGAACCTCGAATTGGCTATCACCAACCCAAAAGCTCTAGCGAACTCCAAAAGTGAGACGCCTCCCCTATTTCTATCCCCGAAGCCAAAGCCTCCATGCACGTCGTAGCCCCCCGACAGTGATCCAATATGTCCATTGAAATCCCCCCTACAAATAACTTTTCAGTGCGTGGTACTACTCCCACCACCTCGTCCAAATTCTCTCAAAAGAGCCTCTTCTCCTCCTCGTCCAAGCCCGCCTACAACGCGTAAGCATTAATAATGTTCATAGTGAACCCTCCAACTACCAATTTAATCGCCATCATCCTATCGTTGACCCTCCTAACCTCTACTACCTGGTCCCTTAGCTCGATGTCTACCAAAATGCCTACCCCATTCCTATACCCCGACCTACCCAAGAATCATAACTTATACCCGTCCACCTCCTTAGCCTTAGGTCCTATCCATTTGGTCTCTTGGACACATACTATATTAATCCTCCCCTTCTTAAGAATCTTAACTAGCTCTATGGACTTCCCTGTTAAAGTCCCAATGTTCCAAGACCCTATTCTCAGCCTAGTATCTCCCTTACCCCGCTTACCCTCCCTAACCCTCACCCCCGTCCCCAACCGAGAACATGGCCCTAGTCTACCATTAGTCGCCAAAGCCATTAAAGCGGTTATAGACTAATGGGCTATTTGCCTACAACAAGCAGAAATCAATGCCAAAACAAAAAACACAGATTAACAAGAATCTAGATACAAGTCTTGCCCCTACGTCAAGAAAGATATAGCTAAGGAGAAGACTAATAACATCAAAGATGTAAAGTTAATATACAATACAACAAAGCAGGCAAAATTTAAATACGAAGGTAAGAACAAAGAATGAATACGGGCACCTAGAGGTACCAATTCTAGGTGTATCTAACCTGCTCGCCGCCCAAAACTCGCCTTTCAGCTATGCAAATGACTGTTTTCTGTCGGAACTTGCCGGAAACTTGCGTGACTATGTAAACCTGCCCGAATCCCACTGGAGGGTTTCTGCTTTTGAGCTTGAAAACCAAAAGAAACCCGGTCCTCTTCGTCGGCGGCCGCCGGAGGTGGTGGTGGTCTCTGAAGGTCCTTACTGACCAGATCTGGTCACCGGAGATCGGCGGACTGCTCATCGTCGACGGTCAGTGGTCGGTCACCGGCGACGATACAACTCCGGCCGCCGATGGTGGTGGAAAGATAGAGAAAGAGTAGCAAGGGGGAAGAAAGAGAAAGAGAGATAAAACAGAGGATAGCAATGCTAGTGTAGCGTACCTGGTCGCCGGTGGTTGGCGACGACGCAGCGTCGGCGGTCAGTGGTCGGTGGTGGTGATGGTGGTGTGGGTGGGGTGGGGAGGGTGGTGGGGGCAGGGGATGTTACCGTTGGTGTGCTTGTTACGTGGAAGAAGAAGTCATCGAGAATCAGTCCTTAGATGTAGTAAATGATATATGCTCATTTCCCATCACAATCTCAAGCTTCTGCCTCCCTCTATCCGGTTCAGGCCAATTGTTATCATATTCCTTCATAATCTTGCTATCGGAAACAATACGGCGGCATTCTTTGAGAACATTTGCAACAACAACAACATACCCAGTAAATCTACCACAAAGTGAGGTTTGGAGAGAGTAGAGTGTATGCAGACTTTACCCCTACTTTAGGAGGTAGAAAGGTTATTTCAGGTCATCCCTCGGCACAAGGACAAGCAACTCAAATCAGTTCCTCTTTGCGAGTCATGGTATCGTTTTTGTAGTTGGAGTTTTTCGCATAATACTCCCTCCTTCCCAATTTACGTGACACTTTTCACTTCTCGAGAGTCAATTTGACCAAGTACTATAAGTTGCAGCTTTTCTCATATCATTTTGGTTGAACATTACATCTTAAAATGTTGGTCAAAGTTCATACAATTTATTTGAATCTCGGAAAGCGAAAAATCTCATATAAATTGGGACTGAGGAAGTATTATTTATATGTAATCTAGCAAAACGCTATGAGGGTGGGATGGGGTGGAGAGTGGGGGTAGGATGGTAAATGGGTGGGTGGGGAGGAGACAATGAAAGGAACTTATTTTCCGAGAGAAATGTTTTCCTCCATCCATACCAAACACACCCTAAATGAGATTTCACTAGTTGATTTCTTAGTATTTTGAGATAAATTTAATTTTTTTGAAATTAGGACTCTTCTAGTCTCAGCATATTTGGTGTTTTTTCCTGTCCAAGATTCAATTCAAACTTTGTGAACTTCAGCCAATATTTTTTAAATGTATACTTCTTCTTTAAATAATGGTGGCATTTAGCCAGTTTGCGCACAATTAAACTAATCCTCTTGTTGTAAAATTTGTATCATATTACCAATTTGATATGGGGTATTGTAACTTATTGTGCTTTTGTGTAGTTTTCAAATATCTGATTTTTAACTCAAAATAAATAAATTAGTAGAGTCATATCTAGTTCTGGAAGTTAGTCTAATTGACTTCAATAAGGAAAAAGTGTTAAAAAATATATTTGTATAAAAGGAGGACTAATATAAATCACATTTTTTTACAGTTAAAATATCTTTCGACATTTGAAAAATGATAGTAAAGGGATATTATGCTTGATCCTCCAAGTAGAAATAGAGTCAAACAAAGTGGGAGAGAGAGAGTACAAATTTTATCTAATTCCTGAATATGTGATGTTTACAATGTTGAATATCAGGGTTGACTTAATAAGTGTGTGGAATTTGGGTTTTGGTGATTGTATATTAGGTAGTGAAGATTCTTGCAGCTGCTGATCCCTCAGCGAGTGGTATAAATAGTGGTGATGAAGAAGGTTGGGTGCCTTTACACTCTGCAGCAAGCAGTGGTAATGTCGAAATTGTGGAGATTCTGCTCAGCAGAGGTGAGTGGTTTAACAATTTGCAATTTGCTGTTTTGTACAAAGCTGAATACCTTATCAATGACATATAAATAATGTAACTTTACAAACTGGAAACGATATGTTAAACTGAAAATAAAAGATCCAAAAGATTCCTATGCATTTAAGAGAATGGTATTCTATAGAACTGTCAGTTTTTTGGAGCTTAGTTTAATTAATTTGTCTGTAGTGATTCCATTGACTTGTGCATTTTAAGGAGTAGAAGAAATTGAATTGATGTGCTAAAGGCAGATGGATGCAGTGTTGTCACAGGTGCGCTTATGTTGCACTTTAAGCCTTAAGCAAGGCGCAAAATATGTTGAGCGCTTCGCCTCGCTTAGCAGGCGCTTCAATGTTGTCATCAATGCTCTAAGGGATACTTTTCCTTGCCAAAGAGTGTAATCCTGAAGAGGCGACACTAAACAATTGATATTTCACTTTATCTTTGTCCATATATTTGTTATTCGTGCTTATAATTATTAGTTTTGGACTACACATACATATTTGTATTTTTTTCTCCATTTGCGCCTTTCTTCATTAAAGCCCATGCTTTATTTGTTCTTTGTGCTTAAAGCCCCAACAGTTTTCGCCTTTGATAACACTGGGTGGATATACAGTTAAAAAGAGAGCATTATTGAATTTTGTTGAGTGTTAACTTATATACAAATCTTTTTGCATTTGGCTTCCTGGTGTCCAATCTCACAGGTCAGCCATCTAGTAAAATCAAATGAATCAGAGCAGAGATTGAATTGAAATAACTTGTGCCAATCCATCTACCCCGTTCTTGCATTTCACTATTTCTCCAATATTAAGGTAGGATTCCCTGCTCTGACAAAATCTCTTGCAGTGCAACTTTGTAAGATAAAATAAGGTTATCCTTGTATCAGAAGTATGTTTTGTTACCTTCAATATCGTGTATCCTATGAGGAATCTGTTGCTGTCCCATGGAAGGAGTGACCTGTGAAAGTGTACCTGTCTTTGGCCGCATTTGTTTAGACAGACATGAATTCAGTTCACTTGTTTTAATGGCTGAGCCATTCAATTTATGATAGTAAATGTTTATATTTGTAAATAGGTGCTGATGTAAATCTGAAAAACGATGGTGGCCGCACTGCTCTTCACTATGCTGCTAGCAAGGGCCGAGCGAAAATAGCTGAACTTTTGATTTCACATGGTGCTAAGATCAATGCAAAAGACAAGGCTTGTAATCTTATGCTTCGGACTACTCATCTCCTTGGAAAGCTTATTGTAGTTTCAATGTGTTCATAACTTCTTGCTATTGGTTTTATTATGTGATATAGGTAGGATGCACCCCATTGCATCGTGCAGCTAGCACGGGGAACTCTGAGCTCTGCGAACTATTAATTGAGGAAGGCGCTGAAGTTGATGAAGTTGACAAGGCAGGCGAAACACCCTTGATGACTGCTGTTGTGTGTGGCAATAAAGAGGTAATTATGCAGAAGTTATTTCCTTTACGCAGGTTAAATGTCTTTAATCTTGTTCATGAGCTATACAGATCGGAAACATAAATATCTGACAAGTGAGTAGTGCAGTGATTTTTTCTTTTTTCGTGACAAGGGAGATCTTCTTTCTTCTTTTCTTGAATACTTAATCTTGTCAAGTATCAGATATGTCGTGCTGCTGCTTTTAAGTTGTTACACCTTTTCATTTGGTCTGAGGAAAAGGGCCCTTCATCTTTTGCGACTCCTTTCTCATTATTCTACTACTTCTACTGACTTCCCCATTTGGGAAAGAGATAACAGTTGTATCTTTTCTCTCTGTTTGTTATCGAACCACTGAAACCAACTTATATTTGAACAAAGATGTTTCCCTCATAAACTCGGTATGAAAGTTTGGGTTACTCACCTATGAAGTATTCCAGAACCTCAGCAGAAATTATCCAATTTATTCATGCTGCGGTCGCTTACATGGGAATGGAATCGCAGCAGGTGGATGTTAGTGATACCTTTACCCCCCTGTTTGGATGGTTGTTTCCCGTGGTTCATTATTGCATTGTTTTCTATGAAACCATGCTTGTTTCTATTGTTCTTAAAATTATGTTGTATGGTGTTGTAAACCCGTTGTAATTTCGTGGTTAAATAATCATGAAAAAACTCAGTTTTTATAACCACAGATTTGGTGATTTTTGCGTGGTTATGTATTTCATTTTCCCATTATACCCCACCCCACCCACCCACCCTCACACCCAAACCCATCCAACCCCCACCTTCTCGCCACCCACCCCCTCTATCACACCCAAACCCACAAACCCCCACCCTCTACCACCCACCCCCACACTATCACTCACGCCCCAACACCACCCACGACCCCTCACCACCACAACCACCCGCCCCCTCCATCACACCCAAACCCACCAACTCTCACTCTCTTCCACCCACCCCCACACTACCACCCATTAGGGGTGAGCACGGGTACAGGGTACCCAGATACCCGACCGGAACCGACACTAACGGGTAGGTTCTGGGTAGATATATTATAATAACGGGTAAGTTCCAGGTAGTAATATTAGGAACCGATCAATGTCGGGTCCGATTCCGGTTCCGGCAAATAGAGACAGGGTACCCGGACCCTATGAACCCACAACCCTTTTAAGTTTTAAATTATTAAGTTTGGGCTTTGGGCGTTTATTGTTTTTTGGCCCAGTCCGGTTGACCCACCCAGCCCTAAGCCCACTTTTCTTACTAAAATACATTGATGCCCTAGCTCCTGCCATCTAACATCTTCATCGCATTTTCCAATTTCCAATTTTCCATTACGCAGCTCGAAGAGAAGCCCTAGCCATTTTCCATTTTCCATTACGCCCAAAGCAAATCGACGCCGCTACTCCTGCTCCACCTCTCCTCTCTCTTGTTGTCATTGTTCCTCACTCCAGAAGCTTGACAAAGGTTGCGGTCTTCCTTTGCTTTTGTTTTTCTACTTTACAAGTAAATGTTATTTAAAAATGTGATAATTGATTGAGGTTTTAAAATGAACTTTATAGTCAATAATACTCTATTTAGGCCAGAATGCATAGTTAGAGCAGGGGCATCAAGATGAAAAGAAGCTCAGAAATTATTTCCCCATCGATTTTGTTTTCTAATCGATAAACCTTTTGTTGTCTAAATGAATATATGCATCTACATCTCCTTTATATACTAGTGTCAATTTGTGAATATTCATATATTCTCCTAGATCCTTAGTTTGGGTTGATTTCTGTTAGTTTAGATTGCTAAATTAGATTCTCTGTTGTGTGTGATTAGTTTATATTTCTATGGATAAATTAGTTTATATTTCTATGGCTAATTGGTTTATCCTTCTCTTAGTAATGTATTCTTCATTTAGTGATTGTGTTGTATCCTGTTCCTCCATTTCAGTCACTGATTTCAGTCACGGAAGACACATTTCAGATTCTCCGTCACTGATTTCCTCCATTTTAAGCTCAAAAGCAAATCCCAATTTCCAGATTATGTAAACTTTTTGGATTATGCAGAGTAGTATTTATGACATATAAATGGTTTACAGGGTACCCGTAGGTTCCGGGTAATGATTCCTATGGGTAGGTTCAAGGTAGTAGATTTAGGAACCGATTGTTTACTGGGTAGGGTCCGGGTAGTTCAAAAAAGTTAGGGTACTCGGACCCGCTCACCCCTACCACCCATGATCCCTCACCCCCACCCCACCACCACCCCCACCCCACCACCACCCCCACCTTACACCACACACGATCCCTCACCACTACCCACCCCCACCTATCACCTATTTTTTTTAAAGTTTTCATTTTATCCTTTACCTTAATTTTATTAATATATAAAAACTAGTATGTAATTAAGGGTTAAAGATATTTTAGTAAACTTACATGTTATTATACAGTATCTTACCGTCAAACCAAACAATAAAAATATCATTAAACCACAACAAACGATACAGTCTATCCAAACATTGTGTTCATTAATACAACACAATACACTACAACTATACCATACCATACTGTACATTAGTGAACCATGGGAAACAACCATCCAAACAGAGGGTTAATATTCATACTACTTTTAGTTAGGCAAAGCTTTGATTCTATTTGAATTACCAATGTGCAAAAACAAATATATCTTCCCATTTATATTGATGCACCGAGGTTTGTGACCTAGTTGGTCATGAAGTGGAAACGCCCTGAGACACCATGGTTCAAATCCTAGGAAAAACAAGGTAGTAATTTCTTTCCGTAACTTTAGTGGGTCGAGTTACCCCGTATGTTCTTGCTGATGGGAGGTAGTAGGTACGCCGTGGATTGGCTTTTGGGGCGCAAACCAACCTGAACATCACCCTTATAAATACACACAAATCTTTGTTGTAGAATAGGTGGTGTGTGCATCCGGAACCAAGCACTACGAAAATGTTCAAGTCTCAAGATTCACTTTGACTGTACCTTAAACTTCATCAATGTTAGTAGTATTCTTCCCTATGAAATGTGTGTGAACTGAAGAATTCACTGCTGATACTCTCTGGGATTACAACAACATACCCAGTGAAATTCCACAATGTGGGTCTGGGGAGAGTAGAGTGTACACATACCCTCTCTGGGATTACATTTGGTAATTGTTTGGTTCATAATTGTTCTTGTGATTATTGCAAAAACTTTTGGATGTACAGTACATGCTTAAGGAGCCAAAACTTCTCGAGAATATTACGACATTATGTAACAAACAATAATTGATGTCGTGATTACTTTTACTTGACAGGTAGCTTTGCTCCTCATAAGACATGGAGCAGATGTTGACGCTGAGGACAAGGAAGGCTACACTGTGCTTGGTCGAGCTTCTAATGATCTTCGCCCAGTATTGGTCGATGCTGCAAAGATGATGCTCGAAGGATAAACTCCATGAGCTCATAATCTTTCAGAAAATGCAAGCCAACTCTGTAAATGATCGACATGAAGTGTGCTCAACTAGATACAGATCGATGAATATCTTTCTTAAACTTTATGAATACATGAAGCAGATTGTTCTGCAAGCAGGATATCGTTCACTTTTTAGTGTTGTTCCGACTAACTTAAACAGATATGTACTATTGACCTTTCAGAAAGTTTGAACAAAGATGCTATAGGCAAAATAGATTCTTCACTGGTTTATGTTTTTCCCAACCTCTTTAATGTACGTTAATTTCTATCTTGGCAGAATTACCTCCATGGCTTCAGTAATATTATTGGCTCCTTATTGTGCTCTACGTTATGGAGCTCCTTTTTTATTGCAGCAAGCGTGAGGTTCTTGTTGATGATTCCAACAACCAACTGCAAAGAACTGAAACGATATTTTGTTCTCTTCTTTGAATAGTATTACTCTATTACTATCCTAAGGTAGCAAAATCCGTGTTAGATGAGTTCTGGCTCAAAGGAAAGACGTAACAATCTGAGCACTGTCTCGGATAGAGCTCCAGTGAACATGGCGCAGCCAATTTGGACGATGTGATTTAAGTGGTAGCCAGTTTTTAAATTTGTACACAAATAACCAGTATGAAAATTTAATACAATTATTCCTCATTCGCTTCAGTTAGCTATTGTATTGTAAATTCCTGTAAATTTTTATTTATTTTTGGCCTACTTTCAAAAGGAATAAATGAAATTGAGGCATCATGTATGAAATGAACGAGTTACCATATAATGAACTACCAAGACTGTAATGAAATGAATGAATAAATTAATTTTGGTGCTGAAACAAATAAATTAAATTGAGAAAAAATGAATGAGGTATTACTAGAGGTATCAGGGAAATAGAGGTATCACTAGTGACTCTTAGGTAATCATCAAAGTTAGACATACATGCCAAGCGAAAGTTAAAAGACAAAAATATTTGAAGTTTGCTACTATCAAGCCAAATTTTGTTTTCGAAATGACCCAATAAGCAAATGATGGCCCATGCCCAACAAGTTAACTACCACTTCCATATGGTTGAAATGAAATAATGACCGTTTGTTTCTTCATCTTCCCTATCTTCTACTTGAAGCAGAGCAAAAGCAGAAAAATGAGTAGTCATATTTCTCCTATGGCAGCATCAATGAAGCAATTTCCATCAACTAGCTTTAATCTTCAGCCTCTCCCATCAGTGTTCCATGGATTTAAAAGAAAGCCAGCACTAATTTCTATTACTGCTAACTTTAACAAAGCTCCTAATCTTTTCTGTTATTCACCTCCATTGCCTTCTCAAAACTTCACAGTTCACAAGTCATTTGTTCCACTTTCTGCTTGCCTTGCTGTTCTTCTCTGGTCCACCCCAGGTAATGTAGTCTTGATTAATCTTTAGTTTGGCTCTTCTGTTATGGTGCTATTTTTGTTTATACAGTTTGATGTTATTTGTGTGAGCTGCGGATCTAGAATTTGAATTTTATGGGTTATGTATTTTAGGATAATGACTTCAAATGTTAAGTAATTTGGTTCTGGATTTAATTTGTGTACATATTTAGTGAAGTTAGTATGGTAAAAAATTATATTGAACTCTGTATATTCAAACCTACATGTGTCCTTGGCTATAGAGCCTTGAAATAAGGGACCCACATAGAACGAAATGAATATAGAGGATTCATATAGTCGTCCAATCTAGTTTGACATTAGTTGATTTGATTGATTGATGTGAGGCCTTCATGTAAGATTATTCCAAAAATACATTTTCATCCGGTCGAACTAAAACAAAAAACCTTTTCTTACTATGCAAAGATTAAGAACACCTTTATACTGATAATACACTTGGAAGTATTTAGACAATAAGTTACAAGCGTGCTTTTTATCTGTCATAGTTCTTCCTATCTTCCCGAGCCTTGGTGGGTAGATTTACCTTGTACATGTGTTGGTGGGAGATAACAAGTATCTTTTGGAGTTAGTCGAGGTGTGAAAGTTGACCCTGAAACCATCGTCATCAAAAAAAGAATTTATCTGTCATAGTGCAAACCGTTACTAGAACAATTGAATTGGCTAGTTATTCTAGTCCTACAATTAGCAGTTGACAGAAACACTTGCCTAGGTTGAGGGGACCTAGCCATGCATTTATACATTTCGAGCCTCCCAATAACAAGCTTCTTAGTCTAGTACAGCCTACACTACTGCCAACTCACGCCAATAGATGAAGTGACACATGCCTAATATGGAAACCGAATTATGTGGCTCTGGTACTTAACAACAACTATATATGTTTAGCTTGTTTTACAAATTTGCATTAAATAAGTTATTTAGCCTCTTTTGTTTTTATGCTTTTACCTTCATATACTATGATGTTATTTTTTTGTGTATGAAGCCCTGAAACAATGGAACCACGTAGAGCGGAATGGATATAGAGGGATTCATATAGTTGTCCCCATTAGTCTGACATTAAACCTTAGTTGATTGATAGAATAAAATGAGGCTTTGACACCCACTATTCCCCAATACCCTCTAATTAAGGAGTATGACAGAAGTTTTTGAAATTCTTAAACGTTGAGATTTAGCAGAAACACTCTCCAGAACCATCGAATAATTTTGATTTTTCTATTTATGAGGAAGAATTAGTTTGGCGTCTTTTTTTTGGGATTATATTATCTTATTTGCATTTTGTGGCACTAAACTGTTCCCAAATGGAAACAAAGAACAGGTTTAAGGTAGTCTCTTAAATTTAAATGTTCATTGTTCCCATTTGGGAACAATATAGTGCCGATGCTCAAAATGCAGATAAGATGAGTAATATAATTTTAAAAAGGTTAGGTTTAAGGTAGTCTTCTTTTCTTTGTTTTGTATGTTTCCTTTGTTTTCATTTATACTAGTTATCCATGAAAATATTGCATCAACACTAGAAACTTCAGCTAATGGAAGTTAGCCAAATGCTATTGAACACCATTTAAGATTCAGGAAAATGTTGTCGTGCAGATGGAGAAGTTAGTCTCTACTCTCTATTATGGTTTAGCATGTTTATTAGTTAAGTAAATCTTACTAAGAAATTTTGGTAAATTAGAAAGTGTATAAGCTTTGCAAGATGAACTGATATAAACTTGACATGCTGTGGAAGTTACATCATCGAATTCCAACAGACATACGGAATATATCGAACCATTTTGCTAAGAACTGGTAAGAAATTTGTAGATTGATAAATCCTTTCGTTACTTTAATCGATTCTCTTAATTTCTTTTGAATAGTATTTCAATAGAACGTGACTCGTGATAAACTGAGTTCCAATTTGCTTCTTAGTAGTTGATATAGAATTACATGATCCTTTCGTCTTTTTAGTTGTCAAGTGCCTTGAAGGCTAATAGATGTGTTGTTTCAATTGCAGCTAATGCTGGATTTCTTTCGGGTTCAACTGGAATAGAATCAGTTCCTGGCCCTGAATTACCTAAGATTGAATTTCTCAATCGGTGGAACGGTATATTCACGAATAACATTGTAAAAAAAATTCTTCTGACATTATGCAGTATAAGATGATATGCAAAAGATTGGCTTTTTTGCAGATGATAATCAGAAAAGGTATGCAGAACTTGATGAAAAATTCAAAGAGTCGCCCCTGCTTAAACAGTTACTTGAGAAATCCAAGCAAAACAAAGAGAAGTAATTTCTTCCTTGCATCTACTGTTCCGTCAGAATGATTAGCTTTTTCGTTAATAGATCATACTACACTTCTCATATTTTATTTGCTAATATTATTACAATATGCTTATTTCAGTATGATGGTTAAACTTGGAAACTTCCACTATTGTCTTTGTTTCTAATAATGATTTGATCGTCTTGCTTGGAGGACATATCATTTTCCAGGCAGTATAAGAGTTAGGAATTCTAATAAGGGGATTCAGAAAAATGCAAGAATATCACACCTGGAATTTGAACGTGAAACCAAAAGCAATTTTTGAGCCTCATTTGCGCTATAGTAGTAACTTCCCTTATGCTAAGGGGATTCAACAATTTAAATATATACAAGAAAAATGTTTGCAGTATAATTTTTCGATCAAGGGATTCCTGTAAAGCTCCACCTCTGGTTACAAGTGAATGTTGATTGTCCGGTTTCATCCTGTTGCGTAAGGTTGCATCTTACAAGTGTTCGTGTTGTCAAAAGCTATGATATGTTTTCCTTTAAGTTTCTTGAAGTATATATGGAGAGAACTGGCTTAGATCACAACCAAATGGTAACTGTTCGTGTATTTTTCAGGAACGAAAAATCAATTCAAGACAAGTATTGCCTACGAGGAGCTGAGTGGGGAGTTGGGGATTGCTCTACAGCAGGAATGACACCAGAAGAAAGAGACAGCTTCATCGCGATGTTGAAGCAGAAGGCAGGTGTAGAATGAACGCACAATGTACCCTTTATCGCCAATGTTGGTTCCAACTTCTACTCTTCGAATTTTCAAGAATGAAAACGAGAAGGACATGTGGATTATATATGCAAGGAGTGAAGATTGAACCTTAATGGTGAATCCGCATTAGGTTTCTGCAAAGACAGGGATTTTGATATCGCGTCAAGACATTAGAAGCTATTAGTATAAGCGGTAGAATATGTCAAGGGCCAGTCTACCATTGTTCAATAGTGAAAGAAATAATCCCTTAGATTATTTTCATTAATGAAAGAGTATATATACAATTTACAATTTCCATAATAGGAAAAATCCTATTCTTATTCTACTCCCAAAACTTTATTCTACTTGTACAATAATTATACAATTATAGTAAGTGTACAATTCTAATTTAATACAAATCCTACTTAATGTAATACACCAAAAACGTGCCAAACCGAATCTTGTATATCACGGTATTTATCAAATAGCTTGTAAATACATTGCATTAGTAAATTACTATGAGTTTGAGAGTGTCATATCCATATTAATAGTGAGGTTTTGGACCTAATGCTTTCTTCTAAACACCATTTTCTTGAGCTAAATCTGATACCAAAATAACAAGATTACTTTATTCAGCAATGGGATTCTTGAAAAGATGTGCAATTTTAATTATTACTCCCTGTTTAGTTGGGAATATAAGAAAATGAAGTTGGGGAGTTGATGCACTGAAATGGGAGAGCATGCCTTTGACCAATAATTTTCTATATAGTTTATTGCCCTATTAGGATTGCTTAGTAATCTTTTCTTCCTTTTTTTCTTTATTTTCCTTTTTTCATTTTCAATTCAAGGCAAGTGAAGTCGACAAAAAATTGTTGTAAAGTTTTACTCTTCGTTCCGTCGTCATAGATCAATCTATCACTCAATCACAGATTTGTTACTTACGTTGGAATTGAATTTTGTAAAGCTTAAATAGAAGTAGGCAGGAGAATTGAATATAAGGAACTGACTTCTCCAAAAATGAGATATGACTATTTCATCTGTATCTGCTACTACTTTACTTGGCTTAGCTAGTAGAATGTTTCTGGATTTCATGTGGCGAAACAAAGGCCAGTATATTAGCATATATTATAAAATATTCCTCATATATTTTGTAATATTTAGTGTTATATAATTATGGTAGATATAAGATCCTTATTTTATTAGGATTCCACATTGTACACACTATATATATTTGTATTAATGAGAAAGACTCCCAAAGGGATATTAATACAATATTACATGGTATCAAGAGCCAAAACCTAAACCCTAAATTTTTCTACCCGACCGCCGCTGAATTCCCCCCCCCCTTCTCCAGTTCGGCAGTCAATAATTTCCCTCACCGGAAATTAATTTTCCTTTCCTTTATCGCTTACCCACTCACATTCATCCACTATAATGACTCATCCCACATCTCCCACAGTTGCATCAACCTCATCAGTCGTCACAACCACCCCACCCACGTCCTCTTCTTCGCCCTCTATTCATCCCGCACTCACCGTAACCAACATTAAGAACTTCTTTCATGTGTTTCTTGACCAAGAAGACGGTCAGTACTCTACGTGGGTTGAACTTTTTCATATCCATGCATGTGTCTATAACGTGCTGGATCACATCGACAACTCCCTCAATCTCTAAGGATTGCTCCATACCATAATGAAAACTAGCACCCCGACTCGTGAGTTATGGATACGGTTAGAGGAGATTTTTCAGGACAACAAGCACACCAGTGCCGTTTATTTGGAAGAACAATTCAATACCACACGTCTTGAAAATCTCTAATATGTTCGAGTATTGCAAGTAGTTGAAACTAGTTGTCGACCAATTGTCCAACGTGGGAACGCCTGTTTTTGAAACAAAGATGGTTCTCCAACTAGTTGATGGTCTACCAAAAGGTGAATATGATACTCTAGCCACGATGATGTAACAGGCTGATCCATTACCCAGCTTCAACAAAGCACGTTCGCAATTACTGTTGGAAGAAACCTGACGTGCTAAGCAGGACGAGCATAATCAATATGCGTTAGCAGTTGAAACGCCCGCGCAAAACACAACCACTGCCGGCCCGCCAGCAACGCCAGACAACAACCAACCGCGGAATAATCGCGGCGGCGGCAGGGGTGGCTAGGGTGGTGGAAATGGAAAGGGCAGTAGAGGCCGCAGTGGATGAGGCCGTGGCGAACAACAACAGTCGACCAACAACACAACGTCGTGGGCCGGCCCAGGGTAGTGGCCCAATACTGGCGCATGGGCCTCAACTCCATTTACTGGACCATATCCAGCGGTCCACTATACCGTCCAGCAGCAGTCGAGCGTCCTGGGCCAATTTCCAAGCCCAAGACTTACTCAAGGCATGCCCCATCATGACAATTTCAGCCTAGCAGCAACAGTTTCCGATGGGCCTGGCCCCAACCGATTTGGGCCAGGTCGTCAGCACGTTGAATATGCAGCAGCCCGAAAAAAATTGATACATGGATACGGGAGCCACATCTCACCTCACCCGCTCCTCAGGTAATCTCTCCCAATTCTATCGTTTAACGTATCCTCAATTTATTATTGTTGGCAATGGTCACCGCATTCTAATTCAGGGTTATGGTACCACCTACACCAAACTGCCTCACCCACCCTTCTCACTAAATAACATCATTTATGCTCCTAACATCATTAAAAATTTAATCTCTATTAGGAAATTTGCTCGTAACAATTCTGTGCTTGTTGAGTTTGACCCCTTTGGTTTTTCTATGGAGGATTTGCTTACGGAGACACCCCTTACGAGATGCAATAGTACATGGGACCTCTATCCTTTCTCCTCCACTTCCGTTGCCAGATCCCGCTCACACACCTCTCTCAATGTTATCTCTCCGTCAACTTGGCATAATAGGCTTGGATACCCAGGAGCTCCTGTTTTAATTTTCTTAGGACAAATAATTTTATTCGAAGTAATAATGGGAAACTTGCCCAATATTGTTTTTCGTGCCCTTTAGGCAAACATGTTCGCCTCCCCTTTAAATCATCTTTAAGTGTTACATTTGCTCCATTTGATATTATTCATGCTGATTTATGGACTTCTCTCATTCATAGCTCACTAGGTCATAAATATTATCTTGTCTTATTAGATGATTTCTCACATTTTATTTGGATTTACCCACTAAAATTCAAGTCGGAAGTATTTACCAAGTTTCTTTAATATCATATTTTTATCAAAACTCAATTTGAAAAAACCATCAAATCTTTCCAATGTGATAATGGTCGTTAATTTAATAATTCCACGTTTCACAAATTTTGCAAAAATAATGGCATGATTTTTCAATTTTCGTGTCCCCACACCTGCCCTCAAAATGGCAAAGCAGAACGAATCATCCGCATCATAAATAACATGGTTTGCACTCTCCTGTTTCATGCCTCGGCACCTCCATCCTTTTGGGTCTATGCAGTCAAAATGATAGAATACCTCCTTATTATTTTACCCACTAGTACTCTTCATAACATGACCCCAACCGAAATTCTATACCGTCGGATTTCCTCCTATGATCACCTTCGGATATTTGGTTGTCTTTGCTACCCTAATCTTGCCTCCACCGCCCCTCACAAATTAGCACCCCGAACCACTCCATGTGTCTTCGTAGGTTTCTCGTTTAATCATAGGGGATATTTGTGATATGACTTGTCCACTCGTCAAATTCACGTCTCTTATCACGTCACATTTGATGAAATAATTTTCCATTTTGCAAACATCCAAAAATATTGAAACACGGACTATACGTTTCTAGACGAGTCACACATCTCCCCCCATCATACTCACCGAACTCAGTCATACCACCACCACATCTCCCCGATTCATCGTCATCCGCCATACATGACAGTCCCTACCGCCAGTCAGTCTACCAGTCTCCATCACCGCCGACTGCCTCTGCCATCACCGGCAGCCGGCCGACAGTCTCCCAAACACATCTCATCGTCACCTCTTCCATTCACCGGTGAACCCAACTATAATCCTCTATGTCACCGCCACCTACCGCCGCAGCTCCAGTCAACAAACCCAGCCCAGAAATAGCACCATCCCACCAATACAGTCACACTACCAGTAACCCAACCCAGATATCACCACCGAGAACCCGATACCACTCTTCCCCAAACCCACTATCACTGGACCCAACTTAGAGTCACGCACAATCACTACATCCAACCGGCTACCCAATCCCACCAGACTCATCGCCGTCACCCAACACCACCAGTCAAAACTCTCGCCTTATCGACTTAACCCCACTGCCAGTCCCAACCATCAATACAGTACCGGTTCCGAAGTAAAATCAAAACACAAACCCGATCCCACATCTTAACCCAGACTCGACACCTAATAGAATTACCCAAACTGCCCCTACCCCCATGCCCATATGGAAACCCGTGCCCAACACGAGATTTTTAAACCCAAAGTCCAATTTAACCTATCCATGTAAACCATATCCCTAATTTCAAAAAATCCGCAATTAGCCAAACTTGACCTAAATTGGAATGTGGCCACGTGTGATGAATTTAATGCTTTAACGAAACAACACACTTGGGATTTAGTTCCTCCACCGGATGAGGTAAATATGATCCGATGCATGTGGATTTTTCGTCACAAATACAGAGACAGTGGTGACCTAGAGAGATATAAGGTGAGACTTGTGGCTAATAGTACTAATCAACATGAGGGTATCGATTGTGGTGCGACATTAAGACCGATTGTTAAACCGACTACTATTCGCACAGTTCTGAGTATATTTACATGGGTAAGCATTGGCTGATTCATCAACTTGATGTGAAGAATGCATTTTTACATGGGGACTTGAAAGAAATTGTTTACTTGCATCAGCCGCCAGGTTTTGTCCATCATGCAGCCCCTCATTATGTATGACGTCTTTGTAAGCCACTTTATGGTTTGAAACATCCCCCCAAAGCGTGGTATGAACGCTTTGCACAGTACATTATGCAGATTTGTTTGTATGCAGCAAGTGTGATAATTCTCTATTTATTTTTCATCATAGTAGTAACATTGCGTATCTGTTGTTATATGTGGATGATATTGTCCTTACCGCTTCCTCTGATGTATTGAAAAATGAGATCATTGCACTGCTTAAAACCGAATTTGCTATGACTGACTTGGGAAAGTTAAGTTACTTCTTGGGGATTTCAGTGACTAGATCTGCAGATACTATATTTTTATGTCTGCGTAAGTATGTAGAGGAGATTGTGTTCAGGGCAAAAATGGAAAACTGCAAGATCATGCCTACTCTAGTTGACTCTAAATCAAAACTCAATGTTGTTGATGGTGATCCAGTGTCCGATCCTACTTTGTATATGAGTCTTGCAGGTGCACTTTAGTATCTTACTTTTACCATGCCTGATATTTCTTATGACGTTCAGCAGGTGTGTCTGTTTATACATTCCCCTAGGGAGTCTCATTTTACTGCTCTTAAATGTATCGTTCGATACACTAAGGGCACACTTGATTATGGTTTGCATCTATACCCCTCTACACCGACCAGGTTGTTATCATATACAGATACAGATTGAGCAGGTTGTCCGGACACACGACGCTCTACCTTTAGCTATTGTGTGTTCTTAGGGGATAATCTCATTTCATGGTCTGCCAAGAGGCAAGCCACCCTATCCCGCTCGAGTGCAGAAGTAGAGTATAGAGGCATGGCAAATATTGTTGCTGAGATCTGTTGGCTCCGAAACCTTCTTTTGGAGCTCCAATGTCCCCTGCGTAAGGCGTCTTTGGTATACTGTGATAACATATTCACCATATATTAACCTCATAATCCGGTTCAGCATCAGCAAACCAAACACATTGAGATGGATATACACTTTATTCGTGAAAAGGTTGATATCGGTCATGTTAAGGTGTTCCATGTGCCTTTTTCGTATCAGTATGCGGATATCTTCATGAAAGGACTTCCTAGACAGCTATTCCTCGACTTCAAATCCAGTCTCAGCGTCCGGCCTCCTCCCACTCCGACTGAGGAGGTGTATTAACATATATTATAAAATATTCCCTCTATATATTGTAATATTTAGTGTTATATAATTATGGTAGGTAGTGTAGGGGAAAAATGGTGTCAGAAAGGTTAAACAAAAAGACAACTGAGTCGAGAATGACTCTCTTTCTTTAAGACAAAATTACCTCGTATATATGCTTTTGCGGTAATGGACAATAGTCTCCTAAGATAAAACAACAACAATCAATAATATAAAGCAAGTGAGGTTGATTCTAGCGAAGAAAAAGAATATAGAAAGACTGCTGAAGAGAGGAGATGATTTCTGTATTTTTGTGTTGTCTGTATTTCTGTATTTCGAACAGAACAGTAAGAAGAGAACAATTTTTTTTGTTGTCTGTTTAAACTGAATAGTAATGTTCAATTTATAGTTGAAGAGGAGGGCAGTTGCAACATTTTTGAAATGTTCTGAACATTTGCAACGATTCTGAAATCTTTAGGGACCAAAGTGTAAATAAGGAAAAATTCAGGGACCAAAAAGAAAATTCTAGAAGAGAGCCCACAACCCACAGCTCGTGACCCATGACCCACCGAAACCTGAAACCCGAGACTTGAGCCCGAGCCCGAGCCGGATCGGACCGAACGGGAGGGCAGGCAAGCGGCGGCGACGTACGTGGGGGCTTAGCCCCGAACCCAAGCTCACCTAGGTCATCCCTCTTCTTAACACATGAGTTACCCCTTGGAGTCCCAAACCCTTACTAAAAAATAGAGCTTATACAGTGCTCAATCCTTCCATCTTCTACCTATGTGGGAGATTGGTTATTTGGCCAAACAATCCATCTATTCATGTCTCAAACACCTTACTTTGTGGTCCAATATCTCTTTCATTTCTTAACAAAATTTGACGATACTTGACACTAATATTATCTACTCATTTAGTAGATTAGGCATGTGCGAAGAAACGATGCTTCCGACATGCGGGGCCCACGTGTTTAAGTCACTAAAGATGGGAAAAACTCAATCCCACATAGTTAAATTTCCAACAACCCCCTCTTAAAAGAGAATTGGTGCACACAGGGTGCCAAAGTTCAGCAATCTTTCAGTGGAAAGATATTGCATCAGGAAAGGTAGCTTTCGGCTTTGAACCTTCCTTAGTCGATTCCCATCGGATTTACTTACTGCGCTGTGAACGTGATGTCTTGAACCGTTAATGTATATGTAAACCAAGACAATGATATCAACACAACAACTCATCTTATTCATTTCTTCTTATAGTTTTGTCTGTTGTAGCCATGGACAACTCTTGGATTCTTAAGTGCGTACATTTGAAGCGGCATGTCTTCGCACTTAAATAAGTGCTCTCCTATAAGGTATCCTGCTATACTCCACTCGCAAGTGTTTATGAATCATTAAAAGTTTTATAAATTTATCCTTTACCCATTATGCAGGTAGCACTTAATGTCTATCGCGGGAACATCTTTGGAATTATATTTCTTTAAAGAATAATAATTCAAAGTGCTCTTACTTCAAGTGAAGTGCTAAAACTGAACCTCTACAGTTTAGTTGTTCCATTGAACCAAATTCTTGGGATCTCCAGTCAGTAAGGTTAGGTTACCACCATAAAGATTCTTATTGTTTGGGTTTTAAGCCCATTTCCCTAGACATGCAAAATTTTTGATCTTTGGGCAGGCCATTAGTTAATGGATCCGCTATATTATCCTTTGATTTAACGTAATTAATGGAAATGACACTCGTGGTGATCAATTATCTAACGGTTTTATGTCTTCGACGAATATGTCTAGACTTGCCGTTGTACATACTGTTTCGTGCCCTTCATAAAGCCGATTGACTGTCACAGTGAATCATCACCGAAGGTACGGGTTTATCCAACAAGGGATATCCTATAAGAAGTCGTGAAGTCATTCTTCTTCTTCTCATGCTTTATCCAAGGCAATAAACTCCAATTCCATCGTGGATCGGGCGATGCATGTTTGCTTAGAGGACTTCCAAGATACAACCCCACCACCAATTGTGAAAACATACCCACTGGTGGATTTGGTGTTCTTTATGTTTGATATCCAGTTTGCATCAATGTATCCTTCCAATAAGGCTGCAGTTTGTAATGTACATTAAGCTACCAATGACCTGCGCATATCGCTCTTGGGATACGGGTGCACCACGATTCTTATCAATTCTATGATTCATATCCATTGGTGACTTCATATGGGGACTATCAAATACATCAAATTTCCTCAAAACATCTTCAATGTAATGAGATTGAGATAAGACCAGCCCATCAGATGTCTTAGAAATCTTTATTCCTAAGATTACGTCTGTAATATCCTTATCTTTCATGTCGAAACATTGTTTCAACATATTCTTGGTTTCCAGGGTCAAGTTTAGACTACTTCAGGTGATGAGCATGTCATCTACATAAAGATATATCATGACAAATGAGTCAGAGTTCCCTTTGATATAGATACATTTATAACATTCATTTATGGAGAAACCTTTTGATAATAAAGTATTATCAAAATTTTCATTCTATTGTTTCGGGGCTTATTTCCTCTTCCAATTCTCCGTTTAGGAAGGTTGTCTTAACATCCATTTGATGTATCTCAAGGTCACACAAAACCGCAATGGCTATGAATACTCTTATGGACGTTAATCTAGACATATGAGAGTATGTGTCGAAGTAATCGAGGCCTTCCTTTTGTCTGTAGCCTTTGACTACTAATCTGGCCTTGTACTTGTCAATAATTCCATCTGCTTTGTACTTTCTTTTGAGTATCCACTTACAACCCAAAGGTTTACTTCCCGAAGGAAGATCAACCATTTCCAAAGTATGATTCTGCATGATGGAATCTATTTTGCTTTTTATAGCTTCTTTCCAAAGTGATGCTTCTGGAGTTGACAATGCTTCCTTAATTGTTCTCAGTTCATTTTCAACCATATAGGTTAGAAAATCTGGCCCAAAGATTTTGTCATTTTTGGCCCATTTGCTCCGTCTTGGTTCAACCTCCGGAACCTCTAACTTTTGTAGGTCTGGAACATTAAGTTTCGGATAGTCAGTAACTTCTGAGTCCTGTAGATCTGGAACGTCTACATCCGGATAATCAGAAACTCATGGGTCTTGTTGATTTTGAGCATTTTGTTCATAACTTCGTTTGCGCGAAATTATTTCTTTTTCCTTTCTAGGAAAGATATGTTCAAAGAATTCAGCATTCCTAGATTCCATGATCGTACCCTCGTGGATATCAGGTATCTTCGACTTATACACTAAGAAGCGATACGCACTACTGTTATTTGCATATCCGATGAATATGCAATCTACAGTCTTAGGTCCAATTTTGACCTGTTTTGGTTTAGGTACTTTGACCTTTGCCAAATAGCCCCACACTTTCAAATATTTGTAAGTGGATTTCTTTCCTTTCCATGATTGATATGGAGTTTTATCCTTACGCTTATGCGGAACTCTATTGAGAATTGTATTAGCGGTAAGAATTGCTTCGCCCCACATGTTTTAGGCTAAACCAGAATTGATAAGTAAAGAATTCATTATTTTCTTTAACGTACGGTTTTTGCGCTCGACAATACCGTTAGACTGAGGCGAGTAAGGAGCAATCGTTTGATGAACAATGCCGAATTGAGCACAGTATTCTTCAAATGGTGCTACGTATTCTCACCCTCTATTACTACAAATTGCCTTAATTCATATGTTTAGTTGATTTCAACTTCTGCTTTGTAACGTTTAAATGCTTTAAATGATTCATCTTTACTTTTCAAGAAGTAAACATAACAATACCTTGTACTATCATCAATGAAAGTCACAAAGTACTTGTTCGCCCCTCTAGTTTTCACAAACTTTAAATCACATATGTCGGTGTGAATAAGTTTTAGAGGAGATGTGTTTCTTTCGACTGAATGGAAATATGATTTGGTTAATTTTGCCTCTACGCACACCTCACATTTATGTTGAGTGTTTATGTCGAAGGAAGGCAACAATTAACTTTACTAACTTTTGAATGAATTTGTAGTTAACGTATCCTAATCTATGATGCCATAAATTAGAGGACTCAAGCAAGTAGGTAGAAGGCTTTATTTCATTTGATGAACGGATTACAGACATAGTATTCATTTTGAAGAGGCTGTCACACGCGAAGCCCCTTCCTACAAATATACCATTCTTAGTTATTACAAATTTGTTGGACTAAAAACTAGTCTAAAGCCAGCCTGGACCAACAGTGGCCCAGAAACCAAGTTCTTGCGGATATAGGGACGTGCATCACTTCCTTCACAGTAAGCTCTTTGCCTATAGTCATTTTGAGGACAACCTTTCCAACCCCTTGTACTTCAGAGGTAGCGTCGTTGCCCATGAACAACTTTTTGCCCGAGATTGGGGCGTAAGAGGAGAATGCATTCTTGTCATAATAGATGTGACGGGTTGCACCGGTGTCTATCCACCATTGCCTTGGATTCTCCACCAGATTTGCCTCCAGCACTACAGCCGAGAAATCCACAATCATGTCTTCAAGGTTCGAAGGATCATCTTTGTCTTACACAACGTTAGCCTTGGCCTTGCCTTTGTTCTTGGCTTTTTCCTTCTACTCTCGCTTCAGTTTGCGGCACTCTTTGATCATATGTCTAGGCTTTCCACAATGATGGCAATTTCCTTTGAACTTCTCCATCGTTTGGCTTTTGTCGTCTCCCTGGTACTTGTGCTTTTTGTTGGTGTTTCCCTTCGAATCAACCAGATTCGCCTTTGCCTCCATTGGCTGTTTTCCCTTAGATATAGCCCTTTTACTGTCCTCCTGTATTTGCAGTTTGATGATAAGGTCTTCAAACCCCATTTCTTTTATCTTTAGTTTGAGATAACTCATGAACTCATTCCATGAGGGAGACAATTTCTCAATCAAAGACGCAACCAAAAACTGCTCATTTGGCTTCATTCCTTCCAAATCTAGATGATGAAGAATCATTTGAAACTCCTGGATTTGGGATATCACTGATTTACCATCCACCATTTGAAATTTCAGAAACTTTCCAACGATGAATTTCTTAGTACCCGCATCCTGTGCGCTATACTTTTTCTTGAGTTTTTCCCACAACTCATTTGTTGTCTTCACGGTGCAATACACAATATAGAGTGTATCCGACAGACCGTTAAGAATGCAATTTTTACATATGAAATCACTATGATTCCAGGCATCCAATGTTAACTTCAGGGTATTTGTGACTTGGATATCGTCACCCACTTCAGTCGTTGTGTTAGACTGAGTGTGTACTGCATCCCCACCAGAAGGAAGATCTTCTGTCAGAAAGCATGACAGGTTCAACGTAGTAAGATAGAACAACATCTTTTGTTGCCATCTCTTGAAATTGGTACCCAGAAACTTTTCTGGGCGTTCGCTTTGGAAATTGCCAGGAGCAGGGACAACAACATTCTCTTGAGTAGCAGCAGCAGAACCAGAAGCAATGTTTGAAACAGACATCTTTCAAACACTTAGAAATTTTTTGTCTTAAACAATAGGTATAAATGGTGTCAGAAAGGTTAAACAAAAATAAAACTGAGTCGAGAGATGACTCTCTTTCTTTAAGATAAAATTACTCCGTATATATGCTTTTACGATAATGGACAATAGTATCCCAAGATAAAACAACAACAATCAACAATATAAAGCAAGTAAGGTTGATTCTATAGAAAAAAAAAGAATATAGAAAGACTGCTGAAGAGAGGAGATGATTTCTGTATTTTTGTGTTGTCTCTGTTTTTGTATTTCGAACAGAGCAGCAACAAGAGAAGAGTTTTTTGTTGTTGTCTGTTTAAACTGAACAATAATGTTCAATTTATAGTTGAAGAGGAGGGTCGTTGCAACGTTTCTGCAATCTTCCGAACTGTTGCAACGTTTCCGAAATCTTCAGGGACCAAAGTGTAAATAAGAAACACTTCAGGGAACAAAAATAAAATTATGGAAGAGATCCCACAGCCCGTGACCCATGACCCTGAGAGCCGGACGGGCAGGCGGCGGCGGTGCGCGTGTGGGGCTTAGCCCCGAACCCAAGCTCACCTAGGTCCTCCCTCTTCTTAACACATGGGTTACCCCTTGGGGTATCAAACCCTTACTCAAAAATAGAGCTTATATATTGCTCAATCCTTCCATCTTCTACTTATGTGGGAGATTGATTCTTTGGCCAAACAACTCATCTATTCATGTCTCAAACATCTTACTTTGTGTATCAATATATCTTTCATTTCTTAACGACATTTGACGATACTTGGCACTAATAGTATCTACTCATTTAGTAGATTAGGAATGTGCGAAGAAACGATGTTTCCGACATGCGGGGCCCATGTGTTTAAGTCACTAAAGATGGGAAAAACTCAACCCACATAGTTAAATTTCCAACAGATATATGATCCTTATTGTATTGGAATTTTACATTATATATATATATATATATATATATTTGTATTAATGAAAAAGACTCTCCAAGGGAGATTAATACAATCTTACACCGGGAATAACGATTATACGGTGACAATAAATAAGGTCATGGTAAAATGTTACATTCTCATGAACATTTGACCAACCAACATCCTAATGATAGTGGGACTCCTGGGATGGGAGTTCCACCCTTTTTGAAAAAGAAAAGCAGAGCCTACATAGTAATTAAAGTTATTGCTTATTAAGTTTCATGATCATATTTCTTCTTCTTTCTATTTTTTTTTCCAATTTCGTTCACCAGATTATAACTTGCATATAATTATCGTATTACTAACACTCCCATGCACATATGGAACTTTGTGATTAATGGTATTATTATTATTATTGTTTTTATTATTATTGTAAATCTACACAAAAAAATTATAGGGGAAATTTAAAAAAATGAACAATAAAATTTACAATGATATTGTTAAGGAGCCGTTTGGACATGATTCGAAATCATGAGATGAAATCATATGATTTGAAAATGAAATTTTGTTTGGACATGCAATTTGAGACTTCTTAAGTTGTATTTTTTCTTATAGACATAAAAAACCCACAAGGTGTGAAATTCATCAAGACTTTCCCAATTTTATACAATCTTACCAAATGAGCACGTCATAATTCATAACAAAATTAATACGCTACTAGAAGGTCTTTAAAAAAGCACAACATTGATTGATCAAACTTTAGTTCAATAAAAAAGAAAATTTAACATGAATAGTAATGTAACTACTCTTTAATATAATCCTTCCACATGGTACGAACAATCTCTTCAGGTTGAGCATGCATTTTCCGATCAGATGATCGAGAAGACGACCAACATTGTTACTTTGAGCCGGTTATTGGTCAATATCATTAGCAATTGTATCATCATGTTCATATTTCATGAATATTTCATCACTCCTTTGAATGGACTGAGATTGAACTCACAACCAGTTAATGGACTGAGATTGAAAAGGAATGGACCGATATTGAAAACTCATAGCCAGTTAACCAGAACTTAAAGATCAATCTTTGAATGGACTGAGATTGAAAAGGAAAACACTGAAATCACTACAAAATGTTGAATATTACCTTAAACCAAGGCCAAAATTGCATGCTATGTCTACCAACTTGCAGATTAATATTTGATACGGTAGAATTGTATTAATCTCCCTTAGAGTCTTTCTCATTAATACAAATATATATAGTGTGTACAATCTAGAATTCCAATACAATAACGATCATATATCTACCATAATTATACAACACTAAATATTATAAAATATATGGAGTATATTTATAATATACGTTAATACACCCTCTCAGTCGGAGCGGGAGGAGACCGGTCGCTAAGACTAGATCTGAAGTCGAGGAATAGTTGTCTAGGAAGACATTTCGTGAAGATATCCGCATACTAATACGAAGAAGGCACATGCAACACCTTAACATGACCGAGAGCAACCTTCTCACGAAAAAAGTGGATATCCATCTCAATATGCTTGGTTCGCTGATGCTGAACCGGATTATGAGATAGATATATGGCGGATATGTTATCACAGTAAATCAAAGATGCCTTACGCAAGGAACACTGAAGCTCCAAAAGAAGATTTCGGAGCCAACAGATCTCAGCAGCAACATTTACAATGCCTCTATATTCTGCTTCTGCACTCGAACGAGATAATATGGCTTGCCTCTTGACAGACCAGTAGATGAGATTATCCCCTAAGAACACACAATAGACAGAGGTGGAGCGCCGCATGTCCAGATAACCTGCCCAATCAACATCCGTATATGATAACAACCTGGTCGGTCCTGAGGGGTATATGTGCAATCCATAATCAAGTGTGCCCTTAACATATCGAATGATACGCTTCAAGGCAGTAAAATGAGGCTCCATGGGGCATGAATGAATAAGCACACCTGTTGAACAACATATGCAATATCAGGCCTGTGAAAGTAAGATAATGTAGTGCACATTCAAGACTCATGTAAAGGGCGGGATCAGTCACTGGATTACCATCAACAACACTAAGCTTTGATTTTGAGTTGACCGGAGTGGACATTATCTTGCAGTTAGCCATTTTAGCCCTGTATACTATCTCTTATGCATACTTGCGCTGACACAAAAATATAGATTCTGCAAATCTACTCACTGATATCCCCAAAAAATAGCTCAACTTCCCCAAGTCAGTCATAGCAAATTCGGTTTTAAGCAAGGCAATGATCTCATGTTTCAACAAATCAGATGAGGCAGTAAGCACAATGTCATCTACATATAACAATAAATAAGCAATGCTACTACCTTTATGAAAAATAAATAGAGAATTATCACACTTGCTGCATACAAACCCAATCCGCATAATGTAATGTGGAAAGCGATCATACCACGCTCTAGGGGCCTGTTTCAAACCATAAAGTGACTTACGGAGATGACATACATACTGAGGGGTTGCTGGATGGAAAAAATCAGACGGCTGGTGCATGTAAACAGTTTCTTTCAAATCCTCATGTAGAAACGCAGTTTTCACATTAAGTTGATGAATCGGCCAATGCTTACCCATATCAATACTCAGAACTGTGCGAATAGTAGCCGGTTTAGCAACCGGACTGAACGTCTCACCACAATCAATACCCTCCTACTGATTAGTGTCATTAGCCACAAGTCTTATCGTATATCTCTCTAGATCGCCACTGTCTCTATATTTGTGGCGAAACCACATTCATCATATCACATTCACCCCCTCTGGTCTAAGAATCAAATCCCAAGTATGTTGTTTCGTTAAAGCATTAAATTCCTCACACATGGTCGCATTCCAATTTGGATCTAGTTTGGCTAATTTGGATTTTTGGGAATTGGGAAAATAGATTGTGTGGATAAGTTAAACTGGACTTCGGGCTTGAAAATCCCGTGTTGGGCACGGGTTTCCATTGGGTGCGTGGTTGGCTGTTTTGGGTCACTAGCTGTTGGGATGGTGTCGGGTTGGTGACGAGTTTGGTCGACTGGACAGGGCATCGGGGTGGTGTCAGGTTGTTTTAAGGGCGACGATGGGTCGGGGAGGGGTGACGATCTGGGTAGATCGATGTGGTGTGGGTAGGCAATGTCGGGTATGGCTTCGGTGGTGGGTTGGTGCTGGAGTGACGGTGTGGTGGTGTGGTTGTGGAGGTCCAAATGGTGGTACTGTTGTGGTGCAGGGTGCCGGGAATTGGTGGGTTTGCTGGGTTGGTTTGGGAGTTAGGATTTAATGTAGCGAGGGATGGTGACACAGTGGTCGCCGGTTGCGATGGCCGGTGGGTGTTCTGGATACTGACCGGTTGTGATAAAGACGGGGACTGAGACGCAGAACACCGCTGGCAACGGTGGGTGGCAGACAGACCGGGCTAACAGAGTGGGTGGCCGGCAGAATGTCGGTGGTGGCAGCGGCAGTCAGAGGTGGCGGACTGACTCAGTTCGTAGCGTATGACGGGGGAGGTGTCTAACTCGTCGAGAAAGGTATAGTCCATGTTACGGAATTGTTGAATATTTGCCAAGGGAAAAATTGTCTCGTTTGGGTGCTAATGTAGAATTGTATTAATCTCCCTTGGGGAGTCTTTCTCATTAATACAAATATATATATATATAGTGTGTACAATATGAAATCCCAATACAATAAGGATCTTATATTTACCATAATTATTCAACACTAAATATTATAAAATATATGAAGTATATTTATAATATACGTTAATAAATACAAATGGTTGGTAAAATATCTACTAACTTGTGAGTCTTTTTTACAAAATATAAACTTTGGGTCAAGTTTTACAAAATAATACTTTGAAATCATGATTTGGGATTCAAATCATGTCTTTTTGAATGATTGAAATCATAAGTGAAATCGCATGTTCATACGCCGATCTCATTGAGATGAAATCGCATGTTCAAACGACTGCCGAGAGTCTAGGACTTAATAAATTTGTGTGCAATTCTCAGTATCCTTTTTACATCCCCTTTAATGGAAAAGTTTTTTCTTTAAAAAAAAAGAATATAAAATAGAAGGAATATTCACAAAGGTCCTAATATGAAACTCTGACAAGACTTGGAGGACATCTGACAAAAAAAGGAATTTTTTTTAACAGTGATTACAAGAACAGAAAATGGCAAAGAAAACCCACAAATAATAAGTTAAATATATAAAATTCCACAAATTATCAAATCTACTCCCCCCATCTCCTAAGGGAGTCTCGATTTTTAGCTTAGCTCATTATTGGACACCCCCTCCAGCACAATACCCTCATATTACCTAGTTGTTTTCTTGAAATTTCACATCAATTTACAGGTAATTTTCTTGAAAAATCTCAATTTTATACATTTATTTTATGTGTTTTTGTTAATCATGTTGTTCATATATTAGTTTTATTTATTTTTTGCATTGTGGGTATTAATCTGTGATCTTGAATCTGTGGAACAACTTGTAAATAGGCTTTATTGAGGTTCTAAGTTTGTAAAGTTTGAATTATATTTCTTGGTTTAATTTTTAAATGGGGTTGTCCAATGGTGGTTTGCAAACAGAGTGTCATGGTTGTTGATTTTGATGTGATGATATATTTTCTCATAAAATTTGTGGGAATTGAGGGTTGATTTAGATGCAAAGGTTCGACTTTCATTGGAAATTATCATGGTTGTTGATTTTGATGTAGTAATAATGATATATTTGCTCATAAAATTTGTGGGAATTGAGGGTTAGTTCTGTATGATGAGTTGATTTAGACGCAAAGGTTCGTTTTTTATGGGAAATTATCCCTTTTTCCAGCCTTATACAAAGTTGTGTAATACTTTCTGTAGGTATAGGCTCTGTTGAGTTTCTAATTTTGTAAAGTTTGATCAATGATATAGTTTCTTGGTTTAATTTTAAGTGGGGGTGCTCTAGATGCCAATTATGGTTTGTGAATAGTGTGTCGTGGTTGTTGATTTTGATGTAGCAATAATGGTATATTTTCTCATTGAATTTGTTGGAATTGAGGGTTAGTTCAGTACGATGAGTTGATTAGACGCAAAGGTTCGATTTTTATGGGAAATTATCATGGTCGTTGATTTTGATGTAGTAATAATGATATATTTTCTCATAAATTTTGTGGGAATTCAGGGTTAGTTCAGTATGATGAGTTGATTTAGATGCGAAGGTTCGACTTTCATTGGAAATTATCATGGTTGTTGATTTTGATGTAGTAATAATGATATATTTGCTCAGAAAATTTGTGGGAATTGAGGGTTAGTTCAGTATGATGAGTTGATTTAGACGCAAAGGTTCGATTTTTATGGGAAATTATCATGGTTGTTGATTTTGATGTAGTAATAATGATATATTTTCTCATAAAATTTGTGGGAATCGAGGGTTAGCTCAGTATGATGAGTTGATTTAGACGCAAAGGTTCAATTTTTATGGGAAATTATCATGGTTGTTGATTTTGATTTAGTAATAATGATATATTTTCTCGTAAAATTTGTTGGAATTGAGGGTTACTTCAGTATGATGAGTTGATTTAGACGCAAAGGTTCGATTTTTATGAGTAATTATCATGGTTGTTGTTTTTGATGTAGTAATAATGATATCTTTTCTCATAAAATTTGTGGGAATTGAGGGTTAGTTCAGTATGATGACTTATTTAGATGCAAAGGTTCCATTTTTATTAGAAATTATCTCTATCTCCAGCCTATTTTTTTATGGCATTGTGTCCTTTATAGAAAGTTGTGAAATACTTTCTGTTCTTTCCAGGGGATTCCAGTTCTTTTGGTGAAATTCACGAGGGGTTACTGAGATTTCAGTATGTGTTTGACTTTAGCTGTAACCGAACAAAGGAGAATATTTTGTTCTTTATAAAGGAATAGGGAAGTGAAATTGGAGTTAAGAGAAGCAAAATTATGCATAGGCCTGTAGCGACTACTACCCGAGGGGGGGTACCTACTGATAGTGGAGATTCTGTGGTGACACTGGACCAAGTTCCACGCTGGATTGATTCTGATATTAGGTACTTGTATGAGAATGAAGATCCTAATTCCGACCATGCAGATCCTTTATCCTCTGCTTCAGGGTCTGAGGGCAATGCAAATGGTATCGTTTCCAAGTTTCCTGTGGATCATGAGATTAACTCCAAGATATACCTATGGAGAGGAGATCCCTGGAATCTCGAGGTAGATGCTGTTGCTAACTCAACTAATGAGGTGAGAAGTAACTTCTAGATAATTCTATTTTGTGCTCTTTGTATTTATTTTGATGTGGTTTCTTGACATTCATGGTATTTGCTTCTTATGTTGATGCGCAATGTGTATATTTGCTTTTTAACGTGGAGACTAAGGGGTCGTTTGGTTGCTGGTTAGAATTATGCAGGTAGTAGTAATATAGGGATTACTTATGTAGGGTTTAATTATGCAGGTTTAGTTATTCCATCTTCTACCCTGCATATAATAATATATACATTTACTCATAATTTAGACACATTTTATTTATGTGGGATTGTAAATTGATAACCAAATAATGTACTTGGTATGTTGAATTTTATACAAAGCAACTAAAAAACTACCAAACATGGTATTAGCTTTGCTAATACATGAATAACTCCCTTCCTAACCAGCAACCGAATGACCCCTAAGGGATTAAATAGTATGTTTGCTTGCATCGGTTTATCTGAGATGGTAGCAGAAACATGAACTTGCAGCCAACAAATTAGCTAAAGATCTTGGGTTTTCATTGAGAATTTTGAGTTCCAAGTATCTTATTTGTGTGTCTGATTCGACTAAATATTGTTGGTTAGAGGATGCTTAAAGTTATATGCTTTTTCTTGAGCTAAGACTTTAAAGATCCTAGCACCCGAGGGTCTGGGGTCTAGTGGTCATGGTCAATGAAGTGGGTTCAAACCTTAGAGACCAGAGTTCAAATACAAAAAACACTAGTACATGATTTCTTCTCATCTACCTAAGCTTTGGTGAGCAGAGTTACCCTGTATATGTGCTGGCGGGAGGAAGCAGGTACATAGTCGAGGTGCGCACAGCTGGCTCAGACACCGACGTTATAAAAAAAAGCAGAAACTTTAAAGATCCAAAAAGGTGGAAATTTTTTCAATCCTGTTTCTATTTCCTTTAAGGGACGGGGAAAGTTGGGTTCGGGTACTTCATCCATAAAAAGTGGTATAAGTGGAAGTATTTTGATTCCACTAAAAATGCCAGGAGGAATATCTATCCAAGTTTGCATTCTCTTTCTACTTTCAAGTTTATAATTACTGGGAAGTACCTAAAAACTGAAGCATGTATATGTAGGCTATTGGTTAATATTGTCTGTGTATCCTGCCAATATGTGTTGTATTTGACATCTTCCCAAAATATTATAAGGCCAACCTATGTGATGATTAAATTGTTTCCAAACATATCATTTATTTAAGATATGGCTAAAGGGCAGCCCGGTGCACTAAGCTCCCGCTATGCACGGGGTCCGGGGAAGGGCCGGACCACAATGGTCTATTGTACGCAACCTTACCTCACATTTCTGCCAGAGGCTGTTTCCACGGCTTGAACCCATGACCTACTGGTCACATGACACCAACTTTACCAGTTACTCCAAGGCTCCCCTTCTTATTTAAGATATGGTTGTGCCTGTTTAATTTCAATAAGAATGTTTTTAGAAATGTAGAGAGCAATGCTAATTTCATTGTTGCAAGTAACTACATCAAGAAAACACTTTTGCTGTCAGTGGAATTGTTGACATTTATACTTAAATTTTTGTGCTCAACAGAATTTAGATGAAGTGCACAGCAGCCCTGGATTACATGGTGCAGCTGGACCTGGTCTTGCAGAAGAATGTGCTACTCTGGTAGGTTCCTCAGCGTGTGCATGTGTTCATGATTTCTTTTTACTCCATCTGTTTCAATTTGTTTGTCTTAGTTTGGCTCGGCAGGGAGTTTAAGACTTCTGAATCTTGTGGTCTTGAACTAAAGAAGTGTGTAATGTACCAAAATGCCCTTTGAATCTTCTGGTGTTAAATATGCCATGTAGGATGTTGGGTTTAAAGAGTTACTAAATATAGAAAGTGGCATTCTTTTTGAAACAGATTAAAAAGGAAAGTAAGACAAACAATTTTTTTTTTGACATTGGTAACAAAGTAAGGCAAACAAATTGAAACAGAGGGAGTAACTTAATTCCTGAACTGGTTTGCAAATAGGGTCAGAAGTGCAACTTGTGGCAACCAATTGAATTTCAAACAGTTTACATTTTTTATTGATAAGAACAGTTTCTTTACATTTTATTTCTGTACTTTCTGTTTCTTCTAGCTTAAGGACGCTATATAACATTTTTTCCAACTTTTTAATTTAACTTATGATGCTGACACTAGAATGATTTATGTATGGTTTATGTTACTTCATAGGGAGGCTGCCGGACAGGAATGGCAAAAGTTACCAATGCATATGATCTTCCCGCTAGGTGGGTGATGTCGGGTTATTTTTATCAACTCTGTGCATTATTGTTGAGTATGTTGTAACTGACGTCTTCGTTTGTTGATCTATGACACCTTATCTTTTATCATCGCGCTTAAATCCCAAACTAATCTTAGTCAGCTATGTGAATACTGCATCTATTCTACTCCATCTGGGTCTAGTTCATTCCAGTCCTCAATCATGTATCTTCTAGGACACATCATGGAATCCTTAAAATTAGGGATTCTCTCAATCTCACATCTATCCCTGCATTGCCTTATAATCTCAACCAAAGTTAAAAGATTCCTGTCAAAGATCTGGTCCAATGTAAGTGCACCAATAACAACTGCCTTCATTGCAATTGGTTGGTATCGCCTATACGGAGGCTTTTCTTTCATTATGTTCTGTTATCCACTAAGTCTGAATGTCTTCGGAGAAAATTTTAGGTCCTTTGTGACAACTTTCCTCGTGATCTTTGGCCCCTTGTAGTACCTTTTATGGATCATGGTATCACACCTATGGACCCACGTATTTGGAGGTCTCCCTAAGAATTTAGTTGTTTCCATCGATATCCATTCTCGAGTATATTCACATAGTAAAAGAAAGAGAAAATAGGGGTGGAAATCGTGAACATCTAAGCTGGTCTTCAGTAGGAAAAGAATGTATGCACATTGAGGTATGACCTGCATACTGTTCAGGGATTTCTATGACCTTGTCTACTTTTCTGGAATCTCATAATACATAGTGTATGAGTTAGTAATGGAATTTCTCTATGGAAGCCAAGTTGCAATGATATCTGGTGTACTGTAAGAAGTCTTATGATCGCAAACAACGTGCTCCTACTTGCGTTGGATAAGTGTAAATAAGGATCCAATAATGTGAGAGTTTAAATAAATCATCAGTCATGTTTTTTACGAAATGGTTAGGAGGCAGTGCCACCTATCTCAATACAATGCCATTATGCCTTACCATAATGTTGTTTCCAGAGCAACCCTGGGAATTGAAGTCATCACACTTGTGTATATCTTTCTTTTACATTTTACAGATAAGAAAATGGTGATATCGCTTAACATCTTTATCTGAATGGTGATGCTGGGTATTGAGTTGTAGTAGTGGTAGTAAATGCATTCCTGTATCACCATATTTAGCTACTAGAACACTAGAGTTAATTAAGGTATTAAAAAAGAAAAAGAAATAACTAAATTACATCTAATTAAGGTATTTAAAAAAATATCTAGTGTTTTCTTACCCTTTGAACTTATAGTTTATGATATTTTATCAAAATTTTATCATGGGAACAAATGAAGCATAATCGTAAGCCTTTGATGTACTGCTGATTGTGGTTCATGTGCAGGAGGGTCATTCACACTGTTGGTCCGAAGTATGCAGTAAAATACCACACTGCCGCCGAGAATGCTCTAAGTCATTGCTATCGCTCTTGCCTTGAACTTCTTATAGAAAGTGGGCTACAGAGGTTGTCTAATGGTCATATATTCTGTGGTTTGTTATTAATGCCGTGATTTTGTTTATTACAAGGAAAAAGGAAGAACCAGTCCCTTGATTTCGTTTTTATTTTAGGGGTTTCAATAATTTAAAATTGCTACTTACTATGTTGGTTTATGTGGCACAGCATTGCTATGGGCTGTATATATACTGAAGCCAAAAATTATCCGCGAGAACCAGCTGCTCATGTTGCAATAAGTGAGATATCTCTCTGTTTTCTTAATCAAGTGCTTATTTGTTCGTTATTTGATTTTTAAATTAAAGATCATGATAATTCTTTCTGTGCTGAGACTGTAAAGAACTATGATATCTCTATCAGAGATTCTTTATATAAACTATTTGCTTAAATGTTTATCTGCCACTTCTTGAACTCCGTCTTTTGTTGCTTTGATTAGGAACTGTACGACGGTTTCTTGAGAAACAGAAAGACAAAATAGAGGCAGTCGTTTTCTGTACAACTACGTCATCCGATACGGAGATATATAAAAGGTATACTTAGTAGTTGGTACATTGTTTTCTGCCAATATTTGAGGGGATGCAGGAATTCTGTATATATTATTTTTGCTGTTAAAATTCACAGTATCTTTAATTTTACAGATTGCTTCCTCTCTACTTCCCCCGGGATAATCATGAGGAGGAAATTGCCCGATTAAAGCTTCCTGCAGATGTTGGGGATGAGAATGGAGAGACAACTACAGCTGAACGTAAAATAAGAATAAAACCATTGCCAAATTCGAAAAGTTCTAGTCCAAGGACTCCCCAAGCCTCTGTTGATCTATCTGTCAGTAATGTTGGTTTGTCCAGAAGGTTAGTGACGAATTAAGCAGTTCATTCACAACAAATATCATATGAACAGTGGGCTTGCAGGATGCAGTTGACGTGTTAAAGTTTGTCAGAACTTAAAAACTGGTTTCATTGCTTTTTATATCTCCCCCAACTTTTTGAATCTATTTGTGTTACAGTAGTATGAAATTGACAAGAAATTAGTTTACATAAAGAATAGCTCATGGTAGCCCAAGCTTTTGCGCAACGTTTTAGAGTATAAGTTCTTGTTTCTGCATGTTGACTTTTCATTATATATCATTAAGCCCGACTAAAAACTGTTTTCTTAAGCAGGAGTTCATCCTACTTGGATGCGTTTTTGGATCCCGCTTTTATGTCCTTGATCAAAGACCCAGATCAGCGACGCAGAGAACAATGGGAAAAAACAGCCGAAGCGCAAAATAGCTGGAACTGCTTTAAAATGCTTGGATATGGTGATCTTGGGGGACCTCCTTTATCAGCTGCAGAAGAATATTCACTTCATTCTAGATATCTTGCAAAAGCAAATTCTCTGAATCTTTCAGAAATTGCAGAAATGAAAATCGTGTAAGCAGCTTTTTTGTAAATTGTCTTTGTCATATGAATGAGAATACCTGCATCCAACTGTTTGGTGCCTCAGATGTGCACTTCAGTAGGGTGAAGTAGGACAAGGTCTGCCTTTACCTGATTGCATGCGAAGGATTTGTTAAATTAAAGTAACTAATAGATGAATGAACTGTTATTAACATATTCATTAGTAAGTTTCACCTGGCTTATTTTAAACTTATGTTGCTTATTTCTACCTTTTCAGTTACCGAGGAGGGATTGATAGTGAGGGTCGTCCGGTAATGGTAGTCGTGGGAGCACATATCCTGCTAAGATGCCTTGATCTTGAGAGATTTATTCTATATGTTGTAAAGGTAGTGATAATTTCTGCTAGATTTTATGAGATGTATTCACTAATTTGTTTTACTTCAATTTGTTTCCTGCATGATTTGGCAGTAACTAGTTATTCACATTTCAGGAGTTCGAGCCTTTGATTCAGAAGCCTTACTCAATAGTGTATTTTCATTCTGCAGCATCTTTACAGATGTAAGTATTATCTTCTGGCCTTATTTCATGGCTCATGCCCTTATGATAGATTACCTCATCATAGAGCTCATGGTGAAGGTTGTTGTCTTTATTGATGTGTGATTGGTACAAGTGAAAACAACGACATACCCAATGTAATCCCACAAGTGGTATTAGAATGATATAAGATCTTCACTATCCACAAGTGGTATTAGAATGATATAAGAGTCACTATCTCTAAACATCTTGTATGAGCTTCAGAGCAAATGTGTATGCATCGCCGGACATCATTATTTTACCTTTTGCTAGTCATTTTGCTTTTAGGATCCTTTTCTCTACAGCTCTTGGTGTCCATATGGTTTGATATTAAGGATCACGAAGCATAAAAGATGTTTTTTTTTTCTTTTTTCTTTTGATTCAATCCCTGAGCTCCCATGCAGTTGATTCTCTAAAAGATTCCTTTTCTAAAGCTCATTAATAAAATTTTGATCTGTTTTATTCTGGTGGTTCACATTTGTGTTTGACAAAAATCAGAGGGGAAGGTGACGGAACATGTGTTTCTTACTTTGATGTCACCAGGCTTTTACGTTGTACTCCAAATTTGACAAATCCTTTTCTTTTAGATAGATGCTTCAGATTTTGTTTTGTTGTATAAAAACAGGCAACCAGATCTGGGATGGATGAAGAGATTACAACAAATACTTGGACGGAAGCACCAGCGTAACCTTCATGTATGTAATGCCTTCCGACTTTTTTCTGGTGCTTTCCATGGTCCGCCCCTTACTCGTTTTTTCCCCTTCTAAATCTTGTTTTGCCATGAGCAGGCAATATATGTTCTTCACCCTACCTTTGGGCTGAAGTCTGCAATTTTTGCTATGCAACTCTTTGTGGATAGTGCGGTACTTATATTCTTAATATCTTTCCTTTTTTCTTTATCTAATCGCATTATTACTTGTTTACATACTCAACTTCATTCTCTGAAAGCTTGTTACTGGTGAAATAATCTGCAGGTATGGAAAAAAGTAGTATATCTAGACCGTCTTCTACAGCTATTCCGCTATGTTCCTCGTGAACAGCTTACAATTCCAGATTTTGTGTTCCAGTTAAGTTATCCCTATGCTATAATTCTTTTTTTCACTTCCTAATATACGAGGAAGGGTGTGGCTTAGTAGTCAATGAAATGGGAGGAGATCCATGAGGGTCTCTCAAATATTTGCCGAGGCAAAAAAACACTAGGAGGGTGTTCGGATGGGCTTTTTAAAAGTAGCTTATAAGCTAAAAGTTACTCTTTTGGCCTAAGAATTAAGTGCTTAAAAGCACTTTTTATTTTTTCCAAACACCACAAAAAGTAAAAAAGAGCTTAAAAGCCAATAAGCACTTAAAATAAACCAATCCAAACACTCTCTAGGTGCTTCCCATCTGCCTAAGCTTTGGTTGACAGAGTTATCCGGTACCTGTGCTGATGGGAGGTAGCAGGTACCCAGTGGAATCGTCGAGGTCCCCGCAAGCTGGCCCGAACACCATTGTTACTAAAAGAAAGTGTGTAAGGGTTGAGTGCAACATGCAGATAATTGGTAATCATAGTCGTTCTCCATAGTTTTGCTCTATTGGGTGGGAAGATAATAGTTACTGCTTGCCTATCGTTTAGAGTGTGTATTGTCTATTACAGGCTGAATTTCTTGTAGAGTTCTGACGCTTTCACATTGGTTCAAGCTGTCCAGCTGAACCTAACGTTTTTGACATGGAACTTAGATATATATATGAGCATAATCACTAAAACTTCATAAATATTGAATTCCGAACACATAATTTCAGATGTGCAATGAGTTAAGTGATAATAATATAAAGATATAACTCATCAAGTTTAAATGCAGCTGCCTTTGTAGCAACGGTCAACACCCTTCTTGTCACAAGCACTTGAACTACTACATAAAGATAGAACCCGTCAAGTTTAAATTCTGGATCTGCCTCTATAGCAATTGTCATCCCCCTTCTTGTAACAAGCACTTGAACTACTACATAAAGATAGAACCTGCCGCTTTAAGTGTTGGATCTGCCTCTGTAGCAACGGTCATCACCCTTCTTGTAGCGAGTACTTGAACTACTTCTCATCTTGTGATTGCAGGCATGATTTGGAAGTAAATGGAGGGAAGGGCCTAATAGTGGATCCTAGAACAAAATATGTTTATCAGAGACCTTAGTGTCCATATCCACTAGAGCTTCACTTAAGATTCATCAGTTAAACCAGCTATGGAGCTTGTAATCTCTTATTTTCTTTTTTATCATTATTTTAGTGGCATTTGTTTATTTGTCCTTTCTTTGTAATTTTATTTATTTATTTATTTGTGCAGACAATGTGTGTTGTCTCCTGTGGCAATAAAAGTTCCCTCTCTGTAACATTTCCAACGTAATGAATGTATTTACTTTTAGAATTTGATTGAATATTTAGTAATCTTTGAAATACTTTTACCAAATGTTTCAGCATATTATCCTCTCTGGATCTTAAGTTTTTTTATCCGCTTTAAGTGTGCAGTCTTTCTAAGGTAAACATTCTCAATGATTTTGATGGCCAAACACAAATAACTAGCAGCTTTTGCTAAGCACATGAGGAGTAATAACCATTGAAATGAAGTATGGATTTAAATTATATGTACTAACAGAATAATTACTATTTTTACCATGTTACCATCTAATGATCTTACCTGCAAATAGCTTACCTTATAAATGGACTATATAAATTTTATATACACCATCCGTGTATAGAACTTAACTCTAATGGATCATTCGTGACGCGAATTAAGATATAATCGGACTTTAATGTGAGTATCAGACACCACACCGGGTGGAAAACAAAAAAAGAAAAGCATAACAATATAGGCTTGATATTGCACTGGAAAACTAATACCAACCTCTAGGGAAATATGTAGATTCTAAGCGAGTAGTAACAAACATGCTTAAAGTTAGCAATGTTTACAATGAAAATATATATATGATTGTAGATCCCAACTTGTTTGGAATTGAGTTGTAATTATTATTGTTATTATATGTGCTTCATGATAAATTGAAGAAATTAAATATACATGACGTATTTAGAGAAGTAAATCAAGTTGAGATTGCAACGCAAAATGCAGAAACTGATACTTATTTTGTTAGTATATAATACCCAATCCCCTTTGTAATGAAATAATGTATAACAAAGTAGTATATTTTTCTAATACTTGCAAGATCCTGCACTTGAAACGTCCTTGCATGTAATATGATACAGAGTTAATACTTTATAAATATTACTATTATCTTTTGTAGGAGTGCCACGTGGCAATGCACTTGTGCTTCGACAAAATAGTATCAATTATTGGCAATCAATATTAGTGGACATCACACACCATCAGGTGATATTTCACTCAGTTAATAATCACACTTGTTATATTTCAAAATCATATAATTGGAACTCCGAGGTTTAGGATTTACATTATATCGAAAGTTCATGTCTGATTTTAGAATAAAGGCAAATTAATTATCCAAAGGCCAATTTGAATTAGAAAATGAGAAATTCCTAATGTAGTATTAATTTTAGACGGGAATAAACATTTACAGGTGAGTTAGCTCTAGTTTCTTTGTTGTGAAGCTGTGACGATTTTATTATTTTTTCCTTTTCTTTTTTATACCTTAACTTTCTAGGAGTTTAGTAAATTTTGGTTTGCGAGAATTGATTGTAGAAATACTCGAATTGCAACTTAGAAGTTCTTTCTTTAGCTTGAATATTTTAGACGAAATGTGAATTTAGTTATTTTTGGAGCTGCAATAAACATTTAGCTGATGGATTAATGATTAACTAAATCCAAATAGCAAGGATTCATAGAGTCGACCCAAACTAATTTGTACGGTAAATGATAAACATTTAGGGTTCTTGTGAAGTTTTGACAAGGCTTCTCCTTTCTTTCTTGGGATAACTACATTGTATAGTCGTCCACCAAAATAATAACTGACAAATATATGTATTTTGTATATTAATATATAATATACATAAAATATATAATTTTGATGCATAATAGTGTATATTTGGTTAGCGAATTTAATTACTTTTGGCCGACCGCCAAAAATGCTTAACTTGGCCTTCTTTTAAAACCTTTCTAAAAGGCAGTGTACTAAAATTTAGTTCCCCTGATTGGCTACAGAGATGCTGAAGTTGAAATTTTGATAAATAATATTTCAGAAGTAGATTGAACAGAAGGGAATAGTTTTGGGATCGGTATTCCAATTTCGAGTGAGGAATGGGCTCTCCTAAATTACGTAAAATGAATACGCAATGTTTGTGGTCAAATAAAAAAGATGAGCCTTTTCATTATAACACACACTTATTTATATACATAGTTAATAGATACCCACTACTACCACTATGCTATTAGTGGAGGATTAATTTCACATGATCTAATTATCTGCCCACTAATTAACAATACTAAAATAATGAATTAACCTAACTACTACTACTGCCACTAATTAACAATTGCCTAATTAAAAGGACCCATTAAAGCTTAAAATCCTTGACCCAACTTGGGGCTTGTTTGGTTCGTTTGGGCCTCATGCTCGGCTCCTCACTTGGGCTTGGACGATAGGTTGACTGTTGGCCCACAACAATTCCCTCCCCTTCAAAATGGACCTTGTCCTCAAGGCCCATGGGATTATTAACAGGCTGCTGGCTTGCACTGCTCGAATCGGTGCTCTGCTCTTCTTCATCGATCTGTTCGAACAAATGAGGGTGAGCAACTCCCAGGACTTCCCTCGATTCCCACGTCCGGTCAGCCACTGTAGAATTTTCCAGTGAACCAAAACTTAAATTTTCTTTCTTCCTTCCTTCCAAACTGTAGGTACAATTGCTCATCCTCGTTGATGTTTGGTAAATTCGTACATGTGGCGGGTGCTTCTCCTAAGTGAGGTTTGAGGAGGGAGACGTGAAAAGCGAGATGAATGCGACATCCATTTGAGAGGTTAAGCTCATACACCACTGCGCCGATCTTCCGCAACACTCGAAAAGGCCCATAATATTTTTTTTTGAGAGCTTGACGGAGTTGTGGCAGTGTAGAGTCACTTGTCTATAGGCGCGGAGTTTAACATAAACACAGTCTCCCACTGAAAATTCCTTTGCCGGGCATTTTTTGTTCACTTGGGCTTCCATTTGCTGTCAGGTTTTATGGAGAGCTCCTTTAAGTTTGGATAGGAGGTTGTTTCTGTGGGTGAGAGTTGTGTCGATGGCCTCATTTTGGGAGTTCCCATGTAGATATGGAGTTGGTGGTGGTGGGGGTCAGCCGTACAGGGCTTGGAAAGGGGTAGTTTTGATGGCCGTATGGTGGTTTGTGTTATACCAATATTCCGCGAGAGCTAAGTACCTGGTCCAATTGTGGGGTTCGTCACTGACAAAGCAACACAGTTAGGTCTGGAGGCTGCGATTTACTACTTCAGTTTGCTCGTCCGTCTCCAGATGATATGCGCTGCTATAAGCTAATTTAGTGCCTAATTGTGAGAAGAGTTCTTTCCAAAATTTACTTAGAAACAACAGGTCTCGATCCAAAATTATGGTTTTGGGTAATCCATGAAGTTTGTAAATGTTAGTGAGGAATATAAAGGCTAGGTATGAAGCGGTGTATTTGGTGGATAATAATATAAAATGGGCGAATTTGGTTAATCGGTCAACAATCACCCAAACCGCAGTTTTGCCTGATGACATGGGAAGGTGGGTTATAAAATCCATACTTATGTCTTCCCACACTTGATTTGGTACGGGAAGGGGTTGGAGCAGGCCATATGGTTTGTGGTTCACTGTCTTGTTCTGTTGGCAGATGGAACAGTTGCGCACAAATTGCTTAATTTTCTTTCTTATTGCCGGCCACGAAAACGCAGCCGATATGCGACTCAGAGTTGCCTTCCCGAATGGCCACCACAGGGGGAAGAATGATATTCTTCTATTAATTGTGTTTGTAGTCCTGTTTCATCAGGTACATACAACTTCTTATCGATAAAAACCAGACCATCATTTACCTTAATTTTTTCATTGACCTTTGCTTCTGTTGTGAATTTGTTCAGGAACCCAGCTCTGACTTTAGAGGTGGCATAGAATTCCTTCAACTGCATAATCCAGGAAACAACGGGTCCAGAAATAATAGTGAATTGGGGCTGCTCCACCCACGACAGAGCATCAGCAACTTGGTTCTCCATTCCTGGCTTGTACCATATTTCATACTCAAACCCGATCAATTTAGTGAGCCACTTTTGCTGTTCCGACGTTTGGATTACTTGAGACAGTAAGTGTCGAATGCTCTTGTGATCCATATAAATGATAAACCTTCTCCCGAGCAAATAATGCCTCCACTTTTTGACTGTTTCAGTAATATCATAGAGTTCTCTTATGTAGGTGGAGGCTGATTGCATATACGACACTAGATTCTTGCTGGAAAAAAGGCCAAAGGGTGATCCGATTGTGACAAGATCGCACCAATGGCAATTCCGCTAACGTCCGTCGTGACTTCGAATTCTTTATCAAAGTTGGGTAGAGCAAGAACTGGAAGGGTGTTCATGCATTCTTTCAATTTCCTGAATGCTTCAGTGGCCTTGATATTCCATGAGAATTCTCTTTTTTTTAACAAGTTAGTGAGAGGCGAAGTAAGAGATACATAATTCCGCATGAACCGCCTGTTATAACCAGTAAGGCCTAGGAAGCCCCGTAAGGCAGTAATAGTGGAAGATGCGGGCCATTCCAAAAATGACTTGAATTTTGTCCAGATCCACACTTACCCCGTTGCGGGAAATTATATATCCCAGATAATGCACTTGTTTCTCTCCAAATACACATTTTGACAATTTGGCATAATATTTTTGAGTATGGAGCAAGGAAAAGACTTTGGAGAGGTGTTCTATATGTTCAGCCCATCCGGTACTATATATGAGTATATCGTCAAAGAAAACCAGCACAAAGCTCCTCAATTGTTCCCGAAACAATTCGTTCATTGTTTTCTGAAAGGTGGAAGAAGCGTTGGACAACCCAAATGGCATCACGGTAAATTTGTAGTGTCCATCGCATGTCCGGAAGGTTGTTTTGTGCACGTCTTGAGGATCCATCAGAATTTGGTGGTATCCGGACTTCAAGTCAATCTTTGAGAACACATCGGCTCCTTTCAATTCATCTAGAATTTCATCCACCGTAGGGATCGGGAATTGATCTCGAACAGTGATAGCATTCAAAGCTCAGTAGTCGACACAGAATCTCCAGGTACCGTCTTTCTTGTGAACCAATAATACCGGGGAAGAATACGAGCTTTTACTTGGTCGAATCACTCCTTCTTCTAGCATTTCTCCAATGAGCTTCGTCATAATTTCCTTCTGATAATGAGGGTAACAGTAGGGCCGCACATTGACGGGTTTGACATCGGGTTGGAGATGGATTTGATGGTCGTGTTTGTGGCTAGGTGGAAGTTCGGTGGGGTTTTTGAAAATGTGGCGGTATTCTGTCAACAGTTGTTGTAGTTCTGGGGGATAGTTGTGATGGTCAAATTTGAGTGTTGGTGAAAGAGGACTGGTCTCATGGGTAATGACGTGTAGGGATAAAACAGAACTGGTTGTGATCATTCTATTTAGTTGGGCTGGGGTGGATAAAATTAATGTGGGCTCATTGGTTAACTGGATTACCTTTCCGTTGTGGCTAAAATTTATTTATGGTATGGAGAAGTCTGTCGTAAAGGCCCCTAAAGTGCTTAACCACTGAACTCCGAGAACGACGTCGGCCCCTTGAATTGGTAAAATTAGAAAGGGAATAAGGAATTCTTGCCTTTTTAAAATCACTTTCACGTCGAGGCAGTGGCCTGTGCATTCCAGAAATTCTCCATTCCCTACCATCACCTTGACATTTGAAAGCATTAGAACATGCAATCCGAGTTGTTCCGCAATCTGAGGTTGTATGGGTGCTCCCGAAATCTACCAAGGCTGTAAACTCCTTTCCTTTATTAGCACATTGAGCTCACAGGGTCCGTGGAGTTGAGACTCCTAAATAGGCCGCCATGGAAAGATGAAAAGTACCCTCCATTTGTTCCAGCAAGTTGAAGTCCGATGCTCCAGTTTTGTCAACTTCATCTTCTGCCTTTTCTTCCTCTTCTATGGCCTCCATGGTTGAGAATTCGGGGTCAGTAAATTTATTTACCACAACAATGAGGAACTGTGGCTTTTTGCATACGTGACACGGGCGTCATTTCTCCTCACAACTAAAACACAACCCTTTAGCTCACCGCTGTTAGACTTCCGATTGGGTAAGTCTCCTTACTGGTAGATTTTGGGGCGATCTTGAGGGTATGGGTAATTGAAGGGGTGGCAGGGGTTGTTTGATGGGTCTGTTTTCGCTGGTGGTTGGTGGGTAATGGGGTTGGAAAAAGTAACGTTGGTTTTGATTTATTTTGGGCTTGGATTCTTTCAGCTTGGCTTCTATTAACTTGGCCAACCCTATTGCGTCGATAACTGTTCGGGTTTTTAAAACCGTGAGCTCTTGTTGTGTTTCCTTTCGCAACCCTGAAATGAAATAATTTAAAATTGCGACAGGTGACAACTCGTCCACACAATTGCAAATTTTCTCAAACTCTTCTTGAAACTCCAAAACTGATCATCTTTGTTTGAGTTTGAATAGGGAGGCTTGATGATTTTCATACGAGCTCGGCCCAAACCGCACTTCTAAAGCCCTTATGAATGAATCCCAGTCGATGAGTTGGTGATTAGAGTACATCCACTTATACCAACTCAAAGTTGGTCCTTGCATACAAAATGATGTCATCCTTAATCGTTGATCAGGAGGTACGTGATAATAATTATAATATTGATCAGCTTCAAAAATCCAATCTAATGGGTTGGTTCCATCGAAGAATGGCAGGCTCAATTTAGGTGTTTTCATGGTGGGTGACGGTGGTTGGAAATTTCGGATATTGGCGGTAGGTGGTGACTGTGGCTGTGAATATGAGAGCCTATCTTGAAACTATGGATTCGAATTAACGGTGGGGGGTGGTGCGAAGGGGTTTATGTCATCGAGTCGGGCTCGAAGATCGTTTATGACCTCGGTTAGAGAGATCACGAAATCCTTCAATGCATTAAATTCTTCCGTGGTAGGAATTTTGTTTTGCTTAGGAGGCATGGTACTCTGGATGAAAGCACCAAATTGTTGGGATTGGTATTCCAATTTCGAGTGAGGAATGGGCACTCCTAAATTACGTAAAATGAATATGCAATGTTTGTGGCCAAACAAAAAAATGAGCCTTTTCATTATAACACACACCTATTTATATACTTAGTTAATAGATACCCACTACTGCCACTATGCTATTAGTGGAGGATTAATTTCACATGATCTAATTATCTGCTCACTAATTAACAACTAACAACACCCACTAATTAACAATACTAAAATAATGAATTAATCTAACTACTACTAGTGCCACTAATTAACAATTGCCTAATTAAAAGGACCCATTAAAGCTGAAAATCTTTGACCCAACTTGGGGCCTGATTGGTTTGTTTGGGCCTCATGCTTGGCTCCTCACTTGGGCTTGGACGATAGGCTGACTGTTGGTCCACAACAAATAGGGTGAAGGAGGGGTTATCTTGAACAAATAGACATGGTGCAAAGTAGACCTGTCCAAAGCTCGGGTCGGGCCGGGTGGCTTTTTTTTTTTCTTGCCCGACCTTGACCCTATTTTTTTTAAAAAAAAGTCCGACCCTGGCCCTGACCCTTCGGGGACCCTACGGGTCATGGGTCGGCCCTGACCCGTCGGAAGGGGGACGGGATTTGTCGGGTCGAGGAATTTTTTATTTTAAAAAAAAATTGAATTTCCAAAACTGAAATTGACATTCACACCTATTGTGTATCGTGAGATGTTTACTAAAGAAAAAGGAAAATTAAAAATCAATTTGGGGGAAAACACAAATTGATTGGGAAAACGGACGTTTTTCTAAAAATTGGTTGCGCGGTTTGGCCGGCCGCGTCTTGAGGTGGTTTCAATGGCATTGAATCCACCCAATAATAGTCATTACTTGGACCATTATGTTGCTGCATTACTTGAGGGTTAAATGTCATCCATTACATGGCAATTGAATGTCATTATGGGGCATTTGAAAAGCCATCTTTCACACCTATAAATTGAGGCATTTGGCTCAATTTTATAGAGGAACAGAAATGAACATATCCACATGTTAACAACACCACAAAGAGATCAGTTTTTCTGATAAGCAATCCTTCTCTTAGCAATCTTCATTATTTGTGTTCTTCGCTGGGATCATTTGTGTAGGCTTTGCACACTTGATAGTTTGTTGTTTCATCTTTGAGAGACTATTGTCCACACTTCCGTAAAGCCTATATACGGGGGCAATCTTGTCTTACAGATAGAGAGCTATCTCTCGACTCAACCGGTGGTATTGTGATTATCTAATTGATTGCTAAGTGTTTCAGGTGTGAACTTGATTCTCAAAGGACTCTAACCGATTGGATTCTCAGCGGTTCTACAAGCCATAAGTGTAGCAGTTCATGTTCTTGTATTTCTGAATACAAGATCCAGATTTGGAGTTCCAATTCAAGATCAATAGATTGACAACTTGTTGTTGTTTATCATTTCGATCACTATAATAGTTATTTACTATTCCCGTACGTGCTTTACATATCCAACAATTACAAGATTGTATTAGTGCTCGAAAGATGTTGGTCGACAAGTGTGTGACCAAATCTGGCTATGGTTGTGGTTTTCTGGTTGAAGACAGTTCTATTGACAGTTCAGTTAACAGTGCAAACACTGTCTCTGACAACAACTGTGTTGTTGACGGTCAAGGAGTTGATTGTGTCACCGCTCCCAAGAGTAGTGGAAACAAATACCTACGAAAGCCTGAGGATGTCAACTGGGACAAGAGGAGAAGGCTGAAGATGATGTTCTATCATGTAGCAGAAGGCCTATATTTATCCTAGACAAAGGATTCGAATTATGGTAAGGAGGATGTGGACACTCAGTGTGACTGAAGTGGGCTAGAATCCAAAAGGTCTAAGTTAATTATCCTTCCTTATCTATAATGTGTTGAGATAATATCTGAATAAGAGTGTGTATAGCAAGGCTAGGAATATGAAAGTGTTTTAATTAAAACTTATATTCCCTACACTCTAAAATCAGATATTGAATCCCATTCATTTCCGGTTAAAGATTGGACTATTGTAAACAAAACTTAAAAATATTCATTCTTTTGGGTGTAATTATTAAAAGTGTGTAAAGTATGTTCGCACATACGAAGGACGGAGATCCACTGACTGTGCGAAAACTGTTACCACTCTTAAGTAAGCGCCAGGGATTTCCCTGGGCACCAATCACAAGGGAAGAAGACTAAGAAATAATGGCTTATCTTAAGACGTTGAACATGTCACCTATCTGACAGAAGATCCTTTAGTTGATAGGATGATATTGGACACTCAGTCATACAAAGCCTATGGGCGACTGGAGTGGGTCAAAATTTCCAGGTCTTAAATGATCTGAAGGCCAAAAGAAAGGCAGAAAAGTAATGGACACCTAGTGAGGTGGGCCAGAGTTTCCAGGTCTTAAATGATCTGACGGCCAAAATAAAGGCAGAAAAGTAATGGACACTTAGTGAAATGGGCCAGAGTTTCCAGGTCTTAAATGATCTGATGGCCAAAAGAAATGCAGAAAAATAATGGACACCTAGTGAGGTGGGCCAGAGTTTCCAGGTCTTAAATGATCTGAAGGACAAAAGAAAGGCAGAAAAGAATTAGACACTCAGTCTGCCAAAGCAACTGGAGTGGGCCAGAGTATCCAGATCACATATGATCTGGTTATGCCTTAAACCACGGGCAAGATGAGGATCACTCTAAAATGAGGTGATGCATGTCCCAAACTTGGTTTAAGGGACGTTGTTGGTCAAGCTAGTTTGAGACTAGTCCAACAGTTTTGTAATAACTAAGAATGATACAGTATGTCTGTAGCTAAATGAATGATATATTTGTAATCCGTGCATATATGCCATCATAGATTAAGACACGTTAAATAGAAAGTCATTCAAAAGCTAACGAAGTTGAGATTGCTGCCTTCTGTCGACATAAACCCTCAAAATGAATGTGAGGTAGGTGAAGAGGCAAAATCACATTTCCATTCCGTCAAAGTAATAGCGAAAGAAGCACTGCTCCTCTAGAACTTAGTCACACCTACATGGGTGAATTAAAGTTTATACAAAATAGAGGGGGGAGACAAGTACTTTGTGACCTTCATTGATGATGGTACAACGTATTGCATCCTTTGTTTGTTGAAAAGCAAAGATGAAGTTGTTGAAGCGGATAAGCGCTACAAAGCAGAAGTTGAAAATCAACTAATCCTACGGATTGAGGAAGTCGTAGTGATAGAGGGGGAGAATGTGAAGCATCGTTCATCAAACGACTGCTCATTACTCACCTCAGTCTAACGGTGTTAGCCAAGCGCAAAGACGTACGCCCAAAATATATGGGGCAAGGCGATCCTTATCGCTAATGCGATTCTCAACAGAACTACACATAAGGATAAGGATAACCCTCCGTGTGAAACATGGAAAGCATCCCACCTATAAATATTGTGTTGTGGGGTGGCTTGGTAGAGGTTGGAATACCAAAGCAGGTCAAGTTGGACCTAAGACTATAAATTGCATATCCACTGGATCTGTAAATAACAGTAGTGCTTATCGCCTCTTGGTGTCAAAAAATGCTAAATTCTTTGAGGATAACTTTCCATGAGAAGGAAAAAAAGTAATTGCTCGAGGTTAACAAGAACCTGCAAGTGCCTGATTGTTCGAAACCAGACGTTCCAAAGCTACAGGACTCGAAAGTTGCTGACTATCCGAAACTTAATGTTCAAGATCTACAGAACTCGGGGATTCTAGATGTTAAACCGAGACGGAACAAAGATAGGACAAAGACTTGTTCCAGGCCTTCTAGCTTGTATGGTTGAGAATGAACCATGGACAATTAACAAAGAATTGTCATCTCCAGAAGCGCTGCTTTGGAAAGAAGCTATAAAGAGAGAAATAGATTCCATCATATAGAACCATACTTGTGTAATGGTTGACCTTCCTCTGGGAAAAGAACCTTTGGGTTGTGAAAGTGGATACTCAAAAGTGAGTACAAAGTAGATGGATCTACTGAAGAGTATAAGGCCTCGGCTACTTGTACATGTGCTCCCCTGTGAATAGCTTAACATCCAGGGCCATTGCAGTCTTGCGTGACATGGATGTTGAGACAGCCTTCCAAACTAGAGAGTTGGAAGGGGAGGATCAGAGTTGGTTTATTGGACTGTTGGGCTTCTTCCTGAACTTTCTCTTTGGTCCCTGAAATGTTTACATTTTGGTCCTGGAAGTTTCAGATAAAACATAAATAATGAATCTGACAACAGAAATATTGACTCTGAAGTTAGAAAGCCAACAGTTAGAAAACCAACAGTCTAAAAGTGGAAGTCATATTGAAACAAAAGTCTCAATATGAAAGATATGGGTATCACGGATGACATCTTAGGAATTGGGATTTCTAAGACATCTAACGGACTGGTCTAACTCCACACTCAGTTGTGAGATAGTTGACAGTCTCGTTGAAGCCACTAATGGATATGAATCATAGAACTGATTGGAATCATAGTGCACCCATATACAAGGAGCGATATGCGCAGGTCATATGTAATTCAATATATTGTACACACTACAACCGACCTAGTATCGGCCTACAAAGCAGATCAGTTGAACTAAGGTTCACTCGTGATTCTGGAAATGATCGATAGAAGGCGTTAAGTCGGATATGACGATATCTGAAATATTCGCTTATCTACGGATTATGGTATTTTGGATGTCCAGCGGTTCTGGGAGAACATAGTGATGCAAACTGGACATCAGATATGAAGAACACAAAAGCCATAAGTAGATGTGTATGGTGTGTCTTGGAAAATCCTCTAAGTAAATTTGCATCGGCCGATTCATAATGGAATCGGAGTTTATCGCTTTAAACAAAGCATGAAAGAAGTTGAGTAACTTCACGGCTCCTTAGAGGACGTCTCTTATTGGGAGAAACCCGTGCCTTCAGCAGTTATACACTGTGGCTAGCCGGTCGGCTTCAGGACCGTATGACAGTTGATCATCATGGGTGTCACTTCCTTAATTACTAATCAAAGGATATAACAGACCCTTTAACTAAGGGACTATCCAAAGATCAAGAGTTTTTCCTGTCTAGGGGAATGGGCTTAAAACCCAAACAATACGAACCTTTGTTGTGGTAACCCAACCATACTGACTGGAGATCCCAAGAATTTGGTTCAATGGGAAAACTAAGCTGCAAAATGTTCAGTTGAGCGCTTCGGTGGAAGCAAGAGCACTTCGGATTATGATTTCTGTAAAGAAATGTAAATCCAAAGTCGTTCCCGCAATAGACATTAAAGTGCTACATGCATGGTAGGTAAAGGTTAAGCTTTCAAACCTTTAACGATTCTCAAACGGTTGAGGTTAAGGTTGGGGGAAACTTTTAATGATTCCTAACACTTATGAAGTGGGGTATAGCAGGATACCTTGTAGGAGATCACCTATTTAAGTGCGAGGACAGGCCACCTCAAGTGAACGCACTTAAGAATCCAAGTGTGTCCACGGCCACAACGGACAGAACAATAAGAAGAAACGAATAAAGGGGAGGTATTGTGTTGGTACCGTTGTCTTGGCTTACATTAAACACTGACGGTTCAACACATCACGTTCACCGCACAATAAATCTGATGGTATTCAACTAGAGAAGGTTCAAAGGGGAAGCTACCTCTCTTAATGCAATATCTTTTCGCTATATGATTGTTGAAAGTAGGCACCTTGTGTGTGCGCCAAAATCTCTTTCAAGATGGGATTGTTGGAAATTTACTAATGTGGAATTAAGTTTATCCCATTATTTATGACTCGAACAATTGGGGCCCCGCACGTCGAAAATGTCATTTCCACACACGTACAATCTTAGTGCCAAGTATCGTAAATTTCGTTAATGAAAGAGATATTGGTACGTAAGTGAAATGTTTGAGACATAGAATGATGGACGGTTATTGGCTAAATAATAAGTGTTCCACGTTGGTAAACGAATGAAGGATTGTGCGAAGTGTAAGATGGTACGGGTCAGAAAAGGATTGTGGAGCCGAGAAGGGCCGCGGTACCCCCTTGCAGCGCCGCGGCGCCTGATAGGCAGTGACCATCATGAGTTTCTGGCTGAATTAGCGTCGCGGCACTAATGTGGAAGAGCCGCGACGCTTCATTGGCAGTAACTGCTCGACGGAATCCCAAAGGTTTGGCTATTTAGGTGGTTTCAATGGCATTGAATCCACCCAATAATAGTCATTACTTGGACCATTATGTTACTGCATTACTTGGGGGTTAAATGTCATCCATTACATGGCAATTGAATGCCATTATGGGGCATTTGAAAGGCCATCTTGCACACCTATAAATTGAGGCCTTTGGCTCAATTCTATAGAGGAACAGAAATGAACATATGAACATACTCACAAGTTAACAACACCACAAAAAGATCAGTTTTTCTGATAAGCAATCCTTCTCTTAGCAATCTTCATTATTCGTGTTCTTCACTGGGATCATTTGTGTAGGCTTTGCACACTTGATAGTTTGTTGTTTCATCTTGAGAGACTATTGTCCACACTTCTGTAAAGCCTATATACGGGGGCAATCCTGTCTTAAAGACAGAGAGCCAACTCTCGACTCAGCCGGTGATGTTGTGATTATCTAATTGGTTGCTAAGTGTTTCAGGTGTGAACTTGATTCTCAAAGGACTCTAACCGTTCGGATTCTCAGCGGTTCTACAAGCCACAAGTGTAGCAGTTTATGTTCTTGTATTTCTGAATACAAGATCCAGATTTGGAGTTCCAATTCAAGATCAAGAGATTGACAACTTGTTGTTGTAATCTTTGTTGTTTATCCTTTCGATCACTGTGATAGTTATTTACTATTCCCGTACGTGTTTTACATATCCAACAATAACTTGATCTACGGACAGCATCGTTGTGGTAAAGGTCATAATGTCAAAGGAATCATTACCGCAAGGCATAGAGGGGAAGTCATAAACGTCTATACCGTAAAATCGATTTTCGACGGAATGAGAAAGACATAGTATATGGTAGGATTGTAACTTTATAACACATGCAATGTACCCAAAAAAAAGAAAGAAGAATATGACAGCTAATAGAAATGCATACATTTATCTCATATACTATACTGATAAGAGATATTTTACATCCCAAGGGGCTATAATTGGAGATATCATTGTTTCGGTATAACAATTACAGAAATACCATTTTACTGACTTTGAAGTATGAGTTTTTCAAAGTTAAATTGATCTTAATAAATTTTAATAATTCGAAATCAATTTGATAATCCTCATTTTTTATTTTAACTGGCAATTGAAACATCAATAGCAATTAATTGGATTTATAACGTACCTTACTTAATTTACACAGTATAAAATTTATTACTGTATCATTTATCAGTATAATCTTACAAGTTGTAAAAGTTTTTTCCGATTATCAGTTAGTTTATTACGATGGATTTAACTTAGGGGTGTATTCAATTAGGAATTTTAAAAGACTATTTTGAGATAAATAATTCTTGTGGAATTTAATTAAGATTTTTAAATAATCTAAATAAGTCTTGTGGTATTTAATCAAGACTAGTAAGATTTTTTAAAGAGGGTGTCCAAATCTAGTGGTATTCAATCAGGATTTTAAACAAGTAACAAAAAGTCTTTTGGTATTCAAAAACTTGCTAAACAATCAGGATTTTAAACAATTAGGATTTTGTGTGACTTTTTAGTGGGAGGTATAAATACCAAACCCTATAAAAAAATCCCACCCAAACCCATCAGATTTTGTGTGACTTTTCCGTTTCGATTTTCTGAAACAACGAAGATGAAAGAATTTGAAAACTCTTTAACATTCCCGTGATTTCTCATTCTTGAAATAAAAGTCATTTTACAATAGTTCTTTATGCTAACCTGATTGTTGATGACTAGTATTTGATGGCGCAGCTTACCTTTTATAGTTCTTTATGCTTAGCTTGAATGAGTCATGTCTAATAATGGCCTAGTAAGTTTAAGAGGAATGGATATATGTTTTATTATGAGGCATGTCCAGTTTCTGGTTCTTCATGATAATCATCCATTCCTGTTAGTATTCATATCCATGTTAGCCTGAACATGAATTGTTTTCATCTTTCTTCTAATTGAGATTGTGGTATAATAAGGAATGGAAAAAATAGAGAGTATTTGTATAATTAATATAGTGTATGTGTATGTCTTTCAAGCCTGTTGTGTTAGAAGTAAGGCTGGCCAGTGGGCCGGGACGGCCCGACCCCGCGTAAAAAAAAAAATGGTAGCGGGACTCGAACTCGGGACGGGACAATGTCTCATCTCGCCAGATCCGAGCCCGCCCCAGGCCCGCCAAACCCGACCCCGAGCCCGACCCCGCCCGAGAGCTCCCCCTTTGCAAATATAGTTGTTGCACCAACGACCATTTTAGATTTTGACCGTTGGAAAACGGCCATTTTAGGCCTCCCCCCTACCCCTTAATATTTATTTTTAACCCATAAGTTATTATATTTACACTTTAACCCAATTTTCCAACTATAAATAACTCATTTTCTCTTCATCTTTCTCACAAATCTTCCTACAATCTCTCAATATATCTCTCTACAAATCTACATTGTTTACTAAATATTCAATTTTATTTATTCATTTGGGAATTGGGAGTGAAGTTGGCAACTAGCTTGAGGATCTTCCATCGAGCAAAGTTTCAATTTTCAACCTCTCGATTACACGTCGACGTTACGTCGGTGTTTGGTACATTCGTTCCTTCATTAAATTATTATTATCTGTTTATTTTATTTAGCGCACTTAATTTTATTATCTTTAATTATTTATTATCATAATTAAAATGGAAGGATTAAGAGGTATGTTTAAGGGTAAGGGTAAGGGTAATTCTTCTAGTAGGGGCAACCAGGGCAAGGGTACTTCTTCTAGTCATCTTATTCCTACACAGGATGATTTTGTTGATACTCAACATTTTCCTACAATACCATTAGATTTAGACGAGGAGCTATTTTCTGGAACTCAAGAAGACTTTAATTTAGACGATGATCTAGATGATACACCCACTAATGGTGATGACAACACACTCACTAGTGCACCTTCAACTGAAATACCTCTTATTCCCCCTAGTATGAGACGAGGTCCAGCAAAACGACCATTAAAATCAGATGCATGGACATTTTTTGATGGGGACGTAGAGAATCAAGTAGTTATATGTAAAATTTGTAAAAATATTTTAAAATTTAAAACTGGAAAAGGTCACAGTGGGACGGGAGGTTTAATTAAACACGTAGTAAGTACTCATCCAGCTAGGTATGTCCAATACCAGGCTTCAAAACCGGGTGCGCAAACGCCCGCTCCATCGGGACAAGGTTCACATACCGATATCGTCCGGACCAAGTACAGGGTCAAATTAACCCTATGACGGGGGGAATTGTACGCCCTAAATACAATAAACATAGAGATAGGGAAGCAATATCAAAATTAGTTGTCGTGGAGGGTTTGCCTTTTTCATTTCCTTCATCTCCCGGTTTTATTCATTACATTAGAGATAAATATAATCCTGCTTTTAACGATTTTCCTAAATCAACTGTTAAGAGAGATGTATTTAAATTCGCGCATGAATATCAACAATATTTACGTTATTCATTATATAATTTTAATGGCAAAGTATCTATCACGTCTGATATAGGTCATAGTACTAACGGTCATGATTATTTAACTGTAACTTGTCATTGGATAGATTATAAATGGTCTATGCAAAAACGTATCTTAGCGTATAGATATATAGATGATAGGCACACTGGTACTTTTATTGCAGATAATATTTATCAAGTGTGCCATTATTACGGAATAACCGATAAAATTATGACTATTACATTAGATAACGCTTCTTCTAACAATTACGCAATTACAATTTTAAAAAATAGTTTAACTCCATCTTTTCCAGATCATTTTCATATAAAATGTGTGTGCCATATATATAACTTAATTGTAAAGGATGGTCTATCACTTTTTGAAGACATTCTTAGTAAAATACAATTTGCTATAAACTTTATTTTTAAAAATAATAAAGTACAATGAAGAAAAGAATATAAAAAACTTGTCACGATTGTGGACTACCTTTTAGAAAAATTCCACAAGAAGTATCCACTAGGTGGAATTCTTTATACGAGCAACTACTTGTTGCTTATGACTATAGAAAACCTATAACTTTATTTTTTAACTCTCATAATCAAAATCCAACTTGATATGATTGTAGATAGTGATTGGGTAAAAATTTCTGAACTTATTGTATTTTTAGAGAAATTTTTTCAAGCAACAAAAGAATTTTCCGGTATATATTATCCTACTATTTCAACTATGTTGTTTTATATAACTCTAATATTTTTATTACTTAGTGAATATATGGAAAAACCAGCTTATATGGCAGCTATTAAAAAAATATTTATCAAAATAAAAAAATATTTTATTCCTATTCCCACTATTTATATTATTGGTTCTGTATTAAATCCGACTATTAAAATAGACGGTACTAAATCACTAATTGAAATTATTTACGATTGTATAGAAGTACTACCACCTCCAAGTCCCAAAAATCTAAATCACCCACCACCTATTGAACAAACTAAAGAAGAAGTGTTGTCTAGCGTAGAACATCAATGCAAAAAAATATATAGGTTTTATCAACAAGAAAATGCTAGTAACTTAACGGCTTCCATAACATCTTTTTCATCTTCAACACAACCTCACAAAAGACATGCTGTTTCTGCGGCTAGTATTGAAAGCCTCAGAAATAGAATGTGCGGCCGTACCTCTACTACTAACCAAATTAGCGAGTTGGATATTTTTGTTTTGCAGGGTTCTGTATCGTACCAAGAAGTTATCAATGAAGATGGACATGAAGACTTGCTGAAATACTGGAGGGGAAATGAGAAGACATTTCCGATACTTTCATTGATGGCCCGAGATGTTTTGAACATTCAAGCGTCATCAATTGCGTCTGAAAGCGCTTTTTCTGCCGGCAGATATCAAATAGGAGACCACAGACACTCATTAGCCGGAGACAGCTTGGAAATTGCAGTATTATTCAGAGATTGGATACGAGCGGAGCGGAGAAGGTGCGGTCAACCGGAGATCAACGAAGAAGAAGACGAAAACTACAACGAAATCTTATCCGAAGGTGGTGAAAGCGACGTGGATCAATTTGACCAACAAATACCAATTCCAACCGAAGAACCACAGGAAATTATCAAGCAATTAGAACAAGTTTTTTTGAGAAAGTAATTTTTTTAATTGCAATTTTATTATGTAATTTGCAACTTTTGAACAACACCACAAAGTTGCAATTTCGACAATTGTATTTGTATTACAAAAAAATCATATGTCTATTAAATAATATAAGAGGCACAAAAACAGTCTTGGGATGTTTTTATTGCACTATCTTGTCTTGTTTATTGAGTTTTTTTTTATACATATGTTATTAAAAAAAAAACGGCCGGAACCCGCCCCGCCCCGATTCCGACGGGATCGGGATCGGGACGGGACTGGAGCAAGTCCCGCCAGACCCGACCCCGCCAGACTCGACCCCGACCCTTTCGCCCGTCCCGCCCCGACCCCGCCAGACTCGGCCTGCCAAACCCGAGCCCGGCCCACTGGCCACCTCTAGTTAGAAGAGGTCTCAGAAATCTATGCATGCAAGTTGTTCGGTGAAATACTTATTAGAGAAATTGACATGATTCTTTCAAATCTTTATAAATCTTATGATAAATTTTTTTAAATCTAAACATAAAAAAATTTGATTGTCTTTTAAAATCTGTTAAGTCGTTACATTCCTAAATAGTTTTTAAAAATTCATTAGACTTATTTATCCCAAAATAATTTTTTAAAATCCTAATTGAATACACCCCGTTAAACTCACATATTTTCCCTCCAAAAGTCGGAGAAAATGAACCTCTCTTTTATAACATCACATATGCTCCCTCCGAAAGTCTTCCAACAATGAAACTCACCAAACTTGAAGAACTAAAATTCAAGAATGTTACAGTACATGCCTCTATTTAGAGCATGCTCAACCTTAAAATCAGTAACACAACTCCACGCACATCTCATCATCAATGGTCTCCACAAAGATCCACTTGCTTCCACCAAGCTTATCGAATCCTATTCCCAAATGGGTTCCTTTAAAACTTCAAAACTCATCTTTAACGCATACCCAAACCCAGATTCTTTTATGTATGGCGTCATAATCAAATGCCATGTTTGGAATAACTCATTTCAAGAATCCATTTTTCTTTACCATAACATGATTTATCACTTACCCGAAACGAATAGTTTCGTTTATCCTTCGGTTTTAAGGGTTATTTCTGCAATTGGTGATCTGGGTATTGGTCGAAAGGTTCATGGAAGGATATTGAAATGTGGGTTTGAGTCGGATTCGATTGTTGAGACGGCATTGTTGAGTATGTATGGTGAACTTGGGTGGACGCGTTATGCGCGGAAGGTGTTTGATGAAATGTCTGTGAGAGATGTTGTTTCGTGGAGTTCGGTTGTTTTGAGTTATGTACGTAATGGGCAAGCTAAGGAAGGATTGGAGATGTTTGGGAATTTGGTTAAGGAAGGTGTTGAAATAGATTCAGTGGCTTTGCTTAGTGCAGTTGAGACTTGTGGTGAGTTGGGTGTATGGAGAATAGGGAAGTCTGTTCATGGTTATATATTGAGAAAGAGTATACAGATCGACGGGTCTTTGACAAACTCGCTCGTTGCAATGTATGGAAAATGTGGCGATACCTGTAGTGCAGAATTGCTTTTTGACAATGTTGTTGATAAGAGTATTTATACTTGGACAGCGATGATTTCCTGCTACAACCAAAATGGTTGCTATCATGAAGCATTGGCGTTGTTTGTTAAGATGCACGTGTCTGATGTGGAATACAATGAAGTTACTCTTATGGCTGTTTTATGTTCTTGTGCTAGGTTAGGTTGGCTAAAGGAAGGGAAGTCGATACACGGTTTTATAGTTAGAAATGCATTAGATTGTAGCAATGATCTTCTAGGATCAGCCTTGGTTGACTTGTATGCTAACTGTGGCAAGCTAAGTGATTGCCACAAGGTATTTGGTTCATCTCAAAACAGACATATTGTTTCGTGGAATATGCTAATATCAGGTTATGTACAGGAAGGATCGGCTGAGAAGGCGTTGACGCTTTTTGTAGATATGGCAAGAAAAGGAATATTGCCAGACTCGTATACTCTAGCAAGTGTCCTCTCAGCTTCCGGAGATATTGGGTTTTCTGAATTCGGGTGTCAAATTCATAGCCGCATTATTAGGACTGGTATTTCAACGGAGTTTGTCAAGAATTCCTTGATTGACATGTACAGTAAATGTGGACTAGTGGACTATGCGCTCATGATATTTAAGGATACACAAGAAAGAAGTGTTGTGACGTGGAATTCTATGATGTGTGGACTTACCCAAAATGGTTTATCTCGTGAAGCTATAGGTCTTTTTGATGAGATATACTCAAAGTTGAGCGAAATGGACGAAGTGACCTTCTTGGCTGTAATTCAAGCATGCTCAACTATAGGATGGCTGGAGAAGGGAAAATGGGTTCACCATAAGTTAATTATATTTGGTGTAAGGCAGGATATGTATGTTGATACTGCTCTGACGGACATGTATGCTAAATGTGGAGACCTTTCGATGGCTCGAAGAGTTTTTGACAGTATGTTGGAAAGGAGCATAATTTCTTGGAGTGCCATGATTGGTGGTTATGGAATGCACAGCCAAATCGATGATGCCATCTCACTCTTTCATGAAATGGTAAATAGTGGAATAAAACCGAATGATATCATTTTAACAAATATTCTATCTGCTTGCAGTCATGCTGGTTATCTGGAGGAAGGGAAATATTTCTTTAACTTGATGATTGACTTAACCATTGAGCCCAAGCCTGAGCATTTTGCATGTCTAGTTGATCTTCTGAGTCGAGCTGGTGATATAGATAAAGCCTATGAAGTCATCACATGGATGCCATTTCCTGCAGATGTTAGCATTTGGGGTGCCCTAGTAAATGGATGTAGAATTCACAATAGAATGGATATTATCAAGATGATTCAACAAAGGCTTGAAAACATGCAAACAGATGATACAGGATACTATACCTTAGTATCCAACATATATGCAGAAGGAGGAGAATGGAACGAATCTAGGATGGTGAGGTCAAAGATGCGAAGTTTAGGTTTAAGAAAGGTCGATGGCTATAGTATGATTGAAGTTGAGAAAAGAATACATACTGGTAAAGTAAATGACACATGCTCATTTATAAAAAGGGAAATCAACTGAAGTCTGGAAAGATGCAATATTCACTTCATACAGGCTCTGAACTGGAAATGATTGCTGATCCGCCAAAATCTGGTTAAGAGGGATTGCTGTTTCTGGTTCATCAGGAGACTTTCTTCCAAGGCTTCCCAAGGTTGAACTACGTCTGCTCCGGAGCTTACTACTATAATTTTCTTTCTGTCAAGTAGCTATATTCTCATGGATAGAGCAAAAACTTGATGCAGAGCCCATTTTTCTACTCCAGCCAGCCTTGGCATTCAGACAGCACTATGAAGCTCATAAGTCATCTGAAGCCGAATCAAGAAAGATGAGAAATGGAACTAAATGCATATTTTACCCTACACCAGAATGTATTAGACAGAAATGGAGACCAAAGAGAAGGATCCATAATCCATATTCTGATGCTGCATGTCACCGTGCATTCCATTCTACTTTAAGCATCGAGAAAACCTGACTAATAAACACAACCTTGTGTCTTCTGACTAGTTGCTGCAAGTGTGAAGCCAATGTTAGCGACGTTGTTGCAGTAAACTTGCTGGTTGTCAGATGAATTTACACCATTAAGTGGTCAGTACAAATCTCTTTTAGGCCTAAAGCGGATTCCCCATAGAGTAAACAACCCAATGATTACAACGATACCGCCGTCATTTCTGTATTTCTACTCTTTTTGTGTCATTTTCCCTTATTTAAGAATCATTAGCTAAGACAATCTCATATGGTGTACAATGTAAGTGACGTCAAAGAAATTACTTGTAACAAAGTCTCATTCAGTAAAAAAAATTCTAACTTTGCACTTAATAATGTACATTCAAACAAGTTTTGTACAATGTAACACCTTCCAGACAAACTCATGCTCAAGTGGAAATGGTTTATTTTATTGGTAGTACTGTTACTATTACTAATACTACTACTACCCTCTGTTGATAAACTCAAATATACTGGTTATTGTTGGAAAACTAATGATGAAAATCAAAACTTGAAACTCCAAGATATAGAATTGCAGCTACATCTTCAAGTTATTACACAATTCTCTATGTTTGGTAAGAAAAGTCATTTTCCAAGAAACGGTTTTCGTAAGGAAGTCATTTTCTGGTATTTGGTTATCAGATTTACTATTAAATTGGGAAAACGGTTTCTCACTTATTGGCAAAAGACATTTTCTGTAAATTTATCTGACTTTTAAATTCATATTGCTTATTCTGACTAATATTTAGACATTATTATTAACCTTTAGTATTCAAGATTTCATCAAAACACTATCTTAGTCAATATTATTATTATTAAATTTTTATTTGAAAAATATTTTTCCATGTGACAAAAAAATCTGTACAAAATGACTTGTGTGTGATACTTGGCACAACCGTATTCTTTTAAGATTCTTCTGTTGATCCATACCTCTGGGTAGGAACCGAATAAAGTGTGAAGTTGTGAACCACATGGTCAAAGAATTGGAGAACCAAACAATGGACACAACGTTTGTAGGCCCAAACATGAAATATATCAAGACTTGGACAATTGCTGTCATTGTTATTTGTTGCAATAACAAAAAAACAAGAAAGAAAACAAAATAAGAAGTTAGAAACTGACGTACAATACCAACAAAACAAATTATGCCTCACATCCAGACAAGTTATAGTTGGGATCGACTATATAAATTCTTAGCGACCAAGTGATAATGTTACTCTTGAGTTTCCATCTTGTTCTTCTTCCAACTATATACCTCTTGAGTTCTTGTAGTTGTAATAGCTGAAGTCTTGTTAATTTTCTGCTTACTAGTTATGTGTAATGAAGTTTTAAGTTGTACACTATCAGTCAATTTAACTGGTTATAGCAAATAATTACACTATTTACCAAGTTATTATATTAAGCTTAACATAAAGTCAGTTATATGTTGTAGGTCAATTTAAACTGACTGTGTAAATTCTTTTACAATTAGTAATATACCCTCGAACAAACATGACATCTTTTGCCTCTACGGATATTCTAGTTATAGTTTGATTTCCAAAACAACAACGACAACATACTCGGTGTAGTCCCACAAGTGAGGTCTGGAGAGGGTCTTACCCCTACCTTTGTGGATAGTTTGATTTCCATTTCTCCTGAATGACTTTTATTAGGATCAAAGGCTAATTACCAATGAAAATTTGAAGCAAGGATTGAGGGGGTAAGCATGTGAAGTTCAACATCCCTGAATAGCATTAATAAATGCTAATAGCACAAGACATTATGCAGCATCTTGCTGATTACAACAAGGTCAGTAATCCAATGGAAGAAACACAATAATGGGGGCTCCAAATTATGGAGCAAGAACAAAGACATGTACAATGACAATCCCCATGTAGCAAAAATTTCACGCCTAAAATTCATAAACGGAGCTCCCTAAAACCAGTTAATGTCATCTCTATAAATGATGAATGGATAAAATTACAGCCTCGTTTGCCCCGTTTTTAAGTTAACAGGACAGCCGGAGGATTGCCTGCAGGGCATCTTTGCCTCCGAGGGCGTCTAGGTGTCTTTCCCCACCCTGTTAGGCTTTTATCTTCCACCAAACTGGCTTCAATGTTATTAAATTGGTGCATTAGTGGAACGCTCGTCGTTGTGGTCAACACCGGGGAAGCAGGGGTGGGGTCCACAGCTTTTTTCCGCCTTCCCCTAGCACCTCCGTTTCTTGTCCCATTCCTTCTTGTCAAACTGGAGCTCCATGCATGGCCTGTTGCTCTCATCAACCCTCCGAATATCTGAATGTCTTCGGTCACCTCATGCCTTGATAATGAAGCTAGACCAGGAAGGATATCCCTTTGGAAGTCCCTCCGCTGTCTTCTCCTCCTTGCATTCCCTCTTCGGGGTCGGTTTGTTAGTGAATTGGGCCCTGCATCTTCCACTATCTGGACTTCAGGAACAAAAGGCTTGGGCATGTAATCTTCTTCCTTTGTCTCTGTTAGTTGCAATGTCATTGCTTCAAAGTAATCTATTTCCTTCAAAGCAGTATTTCCAACCATCATGTTATTATCCTTGCATGTAATTTCTTTAGCAGACGTACTATCAAGCTCGGCTGCACAAGAAGAGACCACATCAACAAACCATCGTAGGGATTCCAGAGGATCATTAGACGGATCACTGCATGTTTCCTCTATCGAGGTGCAATGAGCGGATGATGAGATGGCAACTATTGCTTCTGCTGCAGTCCTGAGTAATTCCTCCCGTGTGTGCTCACATTTCTTGTCTTCTTCTCCAGGCAAATTCTCTTGTTCAATGTCATCCATAAAAAGAGGGGCTTCCAGATCTATATCCAGAATAGTCTTCACATTGGCCTTGTCACTTTCAGCAGAAACTGGTTCTTCATCCTCAGTAATACATGAGTTCAAATCAAAGTGATTCCTGATGTTGGTAATTTTTGTCTCAGTAACAATTTGTTCTACAGCAGCAGGTTCCTCGGGTTCAACTTCACAAGCCATGTTAATGTCAATCACCAAACTCTTCCTTTCATGTCTGATACTCTCTGTTCTCTCAGGAGAGGAACAAAGATTAGCAGAAGCGGAAACAAGTAGTAATGACTCATTTCTGGAAGCAACGGGAATATCAAGGATTGGAACACCAAGAATTTTTCTTATATTTCGCGTCTCACCCACTTCTTTTGTGGTCTTCATGTCATGATGATCCAAAGCTGATGTATTTGCTGAAGTTCCACCTATTCTAGTGTCGATGCCCTCAATTTTACCATTTGCTTTAGCTTTAAGCCATGGCAACACCATTACAGAGTCTTGAAGCTCTCTTTTTTCATTACCAAACTCGACATCTCGCCTGGGAGGTTCCTCACTCATCGCTAGTACATTTAAGTTGAAGCCTTTTGCAGGTTTCGCATCAGTATTGTTAGAGCTAATGAGAAAATTCTCACATGCATTATTAGAGGAACCTCGTTCAGATGTAAAACGGTCCCCCTTAATGTGGCTCAAAGAGTCAAAAGCAGCTGAAGGGAAGTGAATTGGTGATTCTTTGGTCCCAGGTGAGGACCCTTGGTAAAAACCGCCCCGGATGGGTAACTCACCGGCACAACCTGGACGCAACCTAGAACTGCCATTAGCGTGCCAATAGTCTCCAATTTGACTCTGAGATGACTGTGAACCCTTACCAACTGCTGCAGATGAGTTGAATGAGTTTGTATGAATTGAGGATAACCTCTGAGTAAAGCTACCATTTGGCTTCTCCCATGAAGAGACAGAGCGAGGCCATGAACTGCTAAAGTTGGAGGAACTTGCACATGGATATGGACTAGCCATCTTGGAAGTAACAAATGGTCCCACTTGAGTATAGTTGGACTGCTCACCATTTCTGCGAGACATATCAAATTTATGTCCTGCTCTATCTTTCCAAATGCCATCCTTAATATGGTTAACTAGATGAACTCCCGGAGCTTGATAGGCTTTGTTATTCATTACTGGTGCTTGATGGGAAGCTGCAGGTCTCTTGTCTTCTTCAAGACTTCTTGGTAATGAAGCTGAGCTACCTTTTATGTTACCTGCAAATTGAACCGAACCCCTTACATACCATCACGGAAATCAAGAACTAACTCAAGATAGGTACAAATCAATTCCGGAAGCTGCTAAACTCGAGTAGGATACAGAAGTTTTGGAAGGAACTGTTACCTGTTTCATATGCCGACGCCAACCACTCCCTCTCTTTGCCTCTACTGTGATCATATCTGTTACTTAAAGAGTCATCTGCGCTTGCACATTTGGCATTCCAAGGCAAAGCCACAAACGGAGGATTTGATTTTACAGAAGCATGTATGCTTATGTTTCTAGTCTCTTTATGATTATTACCATAACCAAGAAAATCAACAGGATGGTTTGCTTCATCAAGCTGTGCCGGTTCATTTAGGTCAGCCAACCCAATCGAGCTTCTCAAACACGAATTGGATGTTGAAGCATCTTTTCGGCTATCACCACCAAGAAACAATTTCGTTCCACTCTCTTGAGCAACCATATAATTTCCATTAGCAGGATAACTGGGATGTAAAGATCCTGCATTATCTCGCAACTGCCCACCTTCTTCTGTATCTATGTCATCATCGGCTGGAAGTTGAAGATCAAACATTTTTTTCCGGACCTTTGAGGGCCTAGCCTCCAAAACATCAGATGCTTTTGAAGAATAACCATTTTGCAATTGAACTCGACCAGGCTGTACATCATCCCCTTTTGAAGAACTAAAGAGAGAATTACCAATTTCAGTACCAGATGTAGATGGTCTAGTATAACTGGAATTTTCCAAGGGAAACTTTGTGATGTGCCATTTCCTGATATCCTCAGATGGTACTTGAGATCCTAGGTGACTGGATGAACATGATGGCTCCATTGATGAACGAAGTTTATGCATTTCCTTCCTCCTAAATTCATCCATCATGTCCCTCTGAATTCTGTAAAGGCGATGAAGTTCCACCACCTACATGCAACCCATTGCATAAGTAAATTTGTTAAATGACATGACCACATGGCTACATGGAAAATGAAGATATTTTGAAGCAGGAGAGTCCAAGAAACCCACGGCGTTAGGACCCGATGTAGAACTATACTGAAAACCAAAATTTCCTACTAACTTCTAAAAATGGGGGGAGAAGAGAGATTACCTGATTCCTGAATATGGCCTCGTGTTCAAGCATTTTCTGCTTTAAAACGTCCTTATCATACCCCGGATATGCATCAGTTATAGACCTTGACGTGAAACCATTACAATATTGCCCGTTAGGTAAGGTCTTATCTCCATAAAATAGGGGCCAACTGCTGCTGTTAGAAATCTCATTAAGGTCCCTCATAGAGTAATAGCTTGGTAAGAATCCTTTATAGTGCACTTGTGTTCCCATTCCTGCCAAGATTAGGCATCAAACAATTCTAATTAAAACCAAACAGTTTATTCTGAATAAACTTCAAAATTGAACACGAGGAAACAGAATTGAGAAATCATATGATCCCAACACATAACAGCAAACACCAACAGCATTTCAAACTCCAGTAGTCATTACGTAAAGCATATCAATATTGAGACCAAAATATCCTTACGTATTGTTATACTGATTAGTATGTTCCAGTACACCCGACAAAGATCTGACAAGCACTACCTATATGGAAAAAAATGACTTCAGAAAATAATGTTCTGTAGAATGGATATGAACAAGTAGCACACAAATATAATAAATTGAGGGAACTCGCCTAAGATGGTTTAACTATATCCTATGTAGACCTCCATATGCACCGGTTTACAGGTGCAACACCATGATGATTGAAAATAACAAAATAAAACGACGTAGATCTAAATCACATAAAGGAAGTTGTATCAACAGACATATGATATCTTGAAATTTATTGTAGAGTTAGCTAAAAACAAAACACAAGTAGTTCGATAATCGATAGCACTAGTAGAGATTAAAACTAAGTTGCTGTTACACTTACATAAAGTCCGGTGTTCCTCAAGAGTCTTTTAGTTATGCGATGAGACTTGTATGTTCGTGTAGGGGTAAGTATGAGGATTAGAGATTCTCTAATTTTAGAGAACCCCTAACTTGCCAACTAGTGGATATCTTCATTGACGGGTCCATGGGTTTATACCCTAAAAAAGAAATAAGAACATCAGGACGCTTGAAGAATTTTATGAAGAGAAGATCAATTGCACAGATACTGTCCTGAAGAAGACTCTTTCAGGTTTTTCTTCCCAGAAAGAGGAAACGAAAAAGACTATTGTGGTTCAGGTATATCTTTCAAAAGCCAATTTTGACGACTTTCCCTTTACATAAATCAAGCAATTAATGCTTTATTAACATTTCCACGTAGTCGGTTGTATAGATTGCAATTTAATGATGCCAGATCACACATGCAAGATTATCTACAGGAGAAGAAGACTTTGCTTGCAATGTGTGAACGTGTGGACTTCTCTTTTGTACTCTTTCCTAAGCTTGACATCGACAATTTCTTGGATACTGGAACATGTCCTCAGCATCCAAAGAAAACTGTGTTTCTACCAAGCCCTTATAAATAAAATAAAAAAACCTGTCTTTCTACATGTTAAAATATTCTTAGGAACCTTGCCATCATGATTTTCAAAGGAAAAATTGCACCAGAGCAACCCAAGTATTGCACGCACTCCGCACGATTCTCATCAGCAACAGGTTGAATAGAAGGTGCAGAAATAGCTAGAACTGAATGTGGAAAGTATGGTAAAACATCTCGTAACATATAATGGGGAAAAAAACTCCTAGCTTTTTTTTCTCTTAGAGCACACTTTAAAACCAACATATTAGACTTGCATATACTTTTCCAATTACTCCTTTGTTAAAGTTATGTTCACACACTGGTTTCAAGACTTACAACTAATTGCTCCCTATAATAGCATACAGCAAGAAGGAACCAACTCATCTTGCATGTCGTTAATTAGAACCACAATTAGTGTCCGTGGATACAAGAGGTAACAAAAAAGCAATGGACAGCGGCCAAGATTGCAATTAATTTGGAAATTTGTCTCTAAGCAGCACCAAAATCCCAATTACCATAATGTACTAATGAAGACAGAAATAAGACTATCAGGACACCTTGAAGAATTTTATGAAGAGAGGATTAATTGCATAGATACTGTCCTGAAGAAGACTCTTTTAGGGTTCTTTTCCCGAAAAGAGGAAATGAAAACTCTATTGTGGTTCAAGTATATCTTTCAAAATCTAACTTCGGTGACTTTCCCTTTACATAAATCAGCAATTAATGCTTTGTTAACATTTCCATGTAATTTATTGTATAGATTACAAATGAATGATGCCGATCAGCACATGCAAGATTATCTCCAGGACTAGAAGACTTTGCCTGCAATGTCTGAACTTGTGAACTTCTCTTTTGTACTCTTTCCTAAGTTTAACTTGTGTTTCAACCAAGTAAAACAATCCAAAATAGACCTGCTAAAAATATTCTTAGACACCGCCAGAATAATTTTCAAACGAAAAATTGCACGAAAGCAGCCCAAGTACTGCACGATTCTCATCAGCAACATGGGGAAAAAATTATAACTTTTTACTCCTAGAGCACACTTTTAAAAACCAACATATGAGACTGGCATATACTTTTTCAATTACTCCTTCGTTAAAGTTATTTTCACACGCCGGTTTCAAGACTTAAAACTAATTGCTCCCTATAGCATACAATAACGAGGAACCTGCTCGTCTTGTCCATCATTAATTAGAACTACAATGTAGTGCCCAAGGATAGCAGAGGAAACAAACAAGACAAAGGACAGCGATCAAGATTGCAATTAATTTGGAAATTTGTCTCTAAGCAACGCCAAAATCCAAAACTCTCCAATTATCGTAATCTACTAATGAAGACAGAAATAAGAATATAAGGGCGTCGTCAAGAATTTTATGAAGAGAAGATTAATAGTATAGATTACTGTCATGAAGAAGACTCTTTCGGGTTTTTTTCCCCAAAAAGAGGAAATGGAAAAAGACTATTGTGGTTCAAGTATATCTTTCAAAAGCTAACTTCGACGACTTTCCCTTTACATAAATCAGCAATTAATGCTTTATTATTAACATTTGTAATCAGTTGTATAAATGTTAAATTAATGATGCCGGATCAGCACATACAAGATTATCTCCAGTAGTACAAGACTTTGCTCGCAATGTGTGAAACGTGTAGACTTCTCTTTTGTACTCTTTCCTAAGCTTAACATGCAACAAGTCAGCATCGAAAGATAATTGTGTTTCTACCAAGTAAAATAATTCCAAACAGACCTGCTAAAAATATTCTTAGAAACCTCGCTAATGTGATTTTCGAAGGACAAATTGCACGAAAGCAACCTGAGTATTGCACGCACTCTGCACGATTCTCATCAGCAACATGGGGGGAAATCCTAACTTTTTTTCTCCTAGAGCACACTTTCAAAAACCAACATATGAGACTTGCATATACTTTTTCAATTACTCATTTGTTCACACACACCTGTTTCAAGACTTAAAATTAATTGCTTCCTATAGCATACAGTAACAAAGAACCAATCCGCCTTGTCCATCATTAATTAGAATCACAATGTAGGATACAAAAGGAAACAAACAAGACAACGGACAGCGATCAAGATTGCAATTAATCTGGAAATTTGTCGCTAAACATAACCGAAATCCAAAAGTCTCTGATTATCATTATCGACTAATAAAGACAGCAATGTTGTGATAGCACATAAATTGGATTTAAATGTACTTCACTTTCACACATGAACTTTCTACTTGTCACATTTGAGAATATAATTCACAAAAGAATAACTAATATAGGTCCTTTTAATAAAGTCTCAACCTTTAACTCATGCAATTTAAACCTTTACCCAATAAAAATCACTTTACAAGCAACAAAGTTCCTATCTTTTTCAACTAGAAGACTAAATGAGGCAGAAATTACAAAACATAAAAGCAAGAAAAAGATCCCAAATAGAAAGGATCACCAGTAAAAATTCAAGAACTCAATCAAATCTATAGATAACAACAGAAATACTGTATAAACCAAATTAATCATAGAATCCAAAAACCATTTTAAGAGTAAACATGAATGAATTAACCCATTAACTAAACAAAGCACACAAAATAAATAGAAATATTCTGTTTTTGGGTCTTTATAAAGTCAAATAAGAATAAATCTAAAAATAAAAACAAATATACAAGAAATTACCTCAGCCCCACATCTTGGAAACACCTCTTCTCAACACCCTTTTTCATGGATTGAACAATGAACACAACTTGAAGCAATTCAAGAATCATAAAGAATTTAGTGACCCCAAAAGTGTGAAGACACAAAAGAAAGACAAAATAATAAATAATATAATAATAACTATGAAGGTAAATAGTTTGATAACACCATTGAAGAAGCTCAGATCCTCATAAAACTGAAAAAAGATTGGAGATTTTGATCAACTGGGGCCACAAGTGTTTGTTCTTCTTATTCTCAGAGAGAGAGAGAGAAAAGTTGTATGAGACTTCAAAGGTTGTGTACTATATTTTTGTTTAACATATAATAGGGAGAAAGAAAAGAGAGATCCCAGATAAGAAAATCTTGACACAAACAAACGAGGCTTCTATAACAACAGTGACATGAAATTTGTCAACATCCGGTCTCTTTTATTCCTCTGCTTTATTTTTTCTCTAATATTCTCTGTAACAATAGATTTATTTGATAATTTTTAGTTATTACTATAAGCTATTATGTTGTTCGATTTTTTTTTTAAAATATCGATAAATACACGTTAGATTCTTCAAAAATAGTGTATACTACTTTTCATCTAATACGGATGCAACACACTTGTTTACAAACCCAAGCAACATAATTATAACGAAATGTTATTATAAAAAATATATAATATAACATAACATAACATAACATAGAAATGAACTTCAGAAATACCGACGGGTGCATATTGAAATCTTCAAAAGTATTGTATTTTTAGAGGATTTTTAAGAATCCGAACAATATAGATTATAAAATATTATTATAAAAATATATAGTATAACATAATATAAACCTAATTTTTAAAAGATTATTTATATAATAAAATAATATAAAAAATGATTGTTATAGAAAGGTTGGAATACTTGCTTGCTCTGTCTTTGATGATTTCCCTATTGCCATTTAAATAAAAGTTTATATGTGTTTTTGGAGGAAATGAAAAAGAAATGGGCATTTTCTAGATTCTCTCCACCTTGCTTTTCTTACAGATATATTAATGAGAAAAACTAATTACCCCCCCCCCCCCCCGCAAAACCCCTTGTGGCTCTTATTAAACTACAAGTATTCTTGTGTGTGCTTATTCTTGTGATAATTTTATTTGATTAGTCATTTCACTTCTTAAATGTGACAGTTTGTGTCTTTAATTTCGTAGTTAAAGGACAAAAAGAGGTAGTAATTATTATCTCAGAGAAAAACTTAATTCATATATGATGTTTACGCAAACATAATAAACATATAATACTACTAGTCCTTCCGTGCCAATTTGTTTGGCACTGTTTTCTTGCTCCCTCTAAAAAGATTAGTGTTCATTTTTTATATTTGAAAAAAAATTAGCCTTAAACTTTTTATTTTAGATTTAATGAAAAAAATTTACACCACATAAATGTTATTTATGTCAAATTTAAGATTAAAATTTTAAAAAGTTTTATATCCACACAAATGTTCGTATTCGTTCTTTACATTATAAATTTTAAAAGTTCATTTTAAAAAAAAATCGTGTCAATTCAAACTATGTCAAGCAAATTGGAATGAAGAGAACATGTGTTTCCACTTATACTTCATCACTTATCACTAAATCATAATTAATGATAACATATTTTACCAAATATATCGTTTATATACTTGGGGTAAACATTTGAGAAAGTTTTAAACCTTATTTCATAGACATACTTTGAAATCTCAATTATTTTGAATCTTTGAGGAAACGAACACTAATAGCATCTATAAAATTTAAAAAATTGCACACATCTTTTTTCCAGTTTAGTTTTCTGTTGAATTTTAAGTGCCTTGTTTTGTTCAATGGGAATTTATTTATTCCTTATATTTCAATAGAATATTTTCTTTAAAGTAGTTGTTTGTGTAGTTCCTCACCGTTAAACTCTACTTGTACTAGTCGAATTCTGTAAAAGATTTGATCTTTCAGTCTTTCTCCTATATTTCTTTATTCTAATCATTTGAAAATATTTCATCAATAATTAATTTGAATAAAAAATACAAATTACAATGATAAATGTTATATTGTTAATGTTTCAAATTTCTAATGCCACCAAAAGTCGTTAGCTTAATGGAGTTCTCTATTCTATTAAGGCTGAAGTGAGTTAATTCTCGATTTGGTGCCAGGATATCCGTGTTAGGGCTCGATTAATTCAAATCCTCATTATGTAATGTTCATCTAAGGGGGAAGTGCTTCTTAACAGAATTATTTTCATACCTATGCTCGAATCCAAGATTTCTTATTAAGGGTGATGTAAATCTATCCATCTCAACACAACCTGTAAAGGTAGGTGCTGTTTTGCAACTTCAAAAAAAATGGAAGGGATTTAATTCGAGTTACTCTTTTAATATTATACATAATTAATAATACGACTTATAGGATATTTTGCATTTTAATATTTTACGTTACACTAACTTCGAATTATTGGCTTACGCGTGTTACGCTTTCTAATTATGCTTATATGTTGTAATGTGCTTAGGTGCTCTCTTTTAATTGTCAGAACAATTTTAATGTTCGTAATTTATGTTACGAATTTGAGGCTTGCTCAAACATCTTAGCTAAAAAACATGTATTATACTATGTAAAAGTAGTTTTTTAACCCATGTTCAGTATTTATTTTGAACCTGACTAATATGAATTTGTACCGCATAAAACCCATTGAAGAGAGAATCGCTTCCCACCGTGATTTTGCAGTTCAAGTTTTGAATCTGAGACCATTGATTTTTTAACTGATGTCCAGTATCTGTTTGGGGATCCGCATAAGACTTATTATAGGGGAAGCACTCCCTTACTATATCTTTTCCATTCTTGTGGCTCGAATACGAAATTTTTTATTAAGGGTGGAAGGATTTAATTCACCTAACGATAATCTTTGGTGATATAAATGATCGGATTATTCGAGAGTATAAGAACCTTAAACTGATCACTAAAGTTCATGCTTGCTTTTTTTAACAACATTGACAACCAACTTGATTAACCTTCCAAGCTAGTTACGTTGTTTATCATAATTCAGAAGAATAGTAAGTATTTTTTAATAATTTTTGATGGGGCTTAATTATTTTCCCATTTTAAGTGATGTTTCAATTATGTAAATAGCAATCACTCGTTTCAATTTATGTGACATCATTTTTTTTTTTGTCTGTCCAAAAAAGAATGTCACAATTTTATATTTTAAAATAATTTAACTTTATGAGATAATTTACATCCACACATTTATATAAAATTTATTTTAGATCATATATTTTAAAAATCTTACTTTTTAAAAAATTTCATATTAAATTAAATAATGACACATCAATTGAAACGGATTGAGTACGGCTTAATTTAGTATTGGCAGAGTACTAAGAACATCAAACAAAAGTGGAGCCCGCTGACACTGTGTGTAGGATGAGGTTTCTATAAAAAGGTTTTCTTTTTCTTTCTTCTAGGGATTAGATATTTTGCTAAAACACCTCAGAATTTAGGTATATTTACTGAAGTGACGATTGGTTGATACAGTACTGTACTGTGTTATTAATAAAAAACAAGTACCGTACAAAATACCATTAGATTTTAAAGTACCAACATGGTATTTTTGTAGCAGAACAAGGACTTGAAAGAAAATCCCAACACACCCCAAAAAGTTTTTTGAAAAAATAAAATTAGTTTGATGCAATAATTAATATTAAAATTGTACCACCAATGGACACCCTTTTATATAACTGTATTTCTATTTCATCAGTCAAATAATTTTTCTTCTTTGTGTGATTTTTTAATATTCTTCTTAATACGCTTATTTATTAACTGTTGTAATTTTTAAAGTAATTTTGTGTACCTTTTTAATATATAAATTTAAATTTTAACAAATAAAGGTATTGATGTTTAGTTTCCCGACAAAAAATATTGTTTTTATCGGACACGTGGTATAGAATTTGTGATATGGATTTAGTTAGAATATTTGTAGCACTGTATATACCTTTGAAATTTCAATTGAATAATAATCTGAATTAATAACCTTGAATTTTATCTTATTAGTTGTGATCCTGTTGATTTCATTGACACAATAGTTTACTTAGGTAAAATAGACCAATTGACTTGATTTTTTAAATTCTTTTAGTCAAGTTAAGAATTGAACTAGTGTGAGTTGGAACTAAGTGATTGGGTTTTACAATAATTGAAAATCTAGATTCTACTTGATCTAATAATAATCATTATTTGATTGATTTTTCATTTACTGTCGTTTAGTTGGTGTGCAAATATAACTAAAATCTAGATGGTGACTTTTGACCTAGACTAAAAGATGAAGATAGAAAAGATTATCAAAGAAAAAAAATGAAATAATTATAGTGGTTGGTTCAAATTACTTTGTTGTGGTCAAAGGTAAGATTCTTTCTTTTTTTCCTAAGTAGAAAGGAACATATGTTTCCTCCATTATTTTCCATTAAAAACAAAAGAAATTTCAAGCGACAAACTAAAAGCCTTCAATCACACAAATTTTTGTAAGTAGATGTTTGACGAGGGTAAAATTTTATACTATCAAATTTTAAAATACTTTTAATATGATATAATATTATATTATTCATTTTAGATTAATTCGAACGATTTTCTTTAAAATTCCTCAAACCATTAGAATATTCATACATAATATATGTAGCTTCCTTTCTTTTCAGCTAATAATGTGAGTTTTTGTTTGCACATGTAACAATCTCATACTCAAACTAAGCTCTGCATAGTTATAACCAACTAACCCGAATATTCATTTGTGTCACCTACATCATCCTAATATTTATAAATACCAAAGCCCACATACTTTTGTGAATGTATTTCGAACCACGAACAAAGATACTAATAAACCGGCTACTAAATGGGAAAAGACAAACACATATCTTTATATATAAAATTACTCTTCTTTTTTAAGCCCTTTGTTTCTGTGGGTACAACAATTGTAGGAAACGGGAAGTAAATATATATTACAAATGCTAGAAATGATAAACTACTCAAGATTACAACAAATTGGAAATAAGAACGATTACAAACTCCTTGTGATTTGTTGAGTCGAGTGATGTCAATCTGTCTTTAAGATAAGATTGTTCCGTAAATATCATTTTACGTTGTCGGGCAATAGTCCCCAAGATACAACAACAACTTAACAAATGAGCAAAGGAGACCCAAGTGTTACTCTTGAAGAACTTTGAATATAGAAAACTTGCTAGAGGGGAATAAGAAGATTTCAGAAAAAATTCTAAGTGTTGAACAATTAAGTCAAATGCCTCAATTTATAGTGTAAGGAAAAACTAGCCAATTAATGGCATTCAATAGCCATGTAATGACACTTATTGAGGGGTTACATTCAACCAAATAATGGCTGAATTCATGTGCCAAATAATGGAGATTCAATGCTCCAAAACCAGCCCAAAAGTCAGAACTTTCCATCTTTCTGTCGCAACATTCTGCCTCTGAAGCGTCGCGGCTCTGCGAATTAGCGCCTCGGCTCCAGTAGCCCAAGCCACCAATTAGCGCCAGACCCGAGCCCGACCCAGGCCCGCCAAACCCGACCCCGCCCCGAGCCCGTCCCGATCCCTCCCCCGATCCCGCACCCTGATCCCCCTTTGCAAATATAACCGTTGCACCAACGATCATTTTAGATTTTGGCCGTTGGGCAACAGCCATTTTAGGCCTCCCCCCTCCCCCAACCCCCCTACCCCTTAATATTTATTTTTAACCCATAAGTTACTATATTTACACTTTAACCCAATTTTTCAACTATAAATAACTCATTTTCTCTTCATCTTTCTCACAAATCTTCCTACAATCTCTCAATATATCTCTCTACAAGTCTACATTGTTTACTAAATATTCAATTTTATTTATTCATTTGGGAATTAAGAGTGAAGTTGGCAACTAGCTTGAGGATCTTCCATCGAGCAAAGTTTCAATTTTCAACATCTCGATTACACGTCGACGTTACGTCGGCGTTTGGTACATTCGTTCCTTCATTAAATTATTATTGTATGTTTATTTTATTTAGCGTACTTAATTTTATTATCTTTAATTATTTATTATCATAATTAAAATGGAAGGATTAAGAGGTATGTTTAAGGGTAATGGTAAGGGTGCTTCTTCTAGTAGGGGCAACCAGGGCAAGGGTACTTCTTCTAGTCATCTTATTCCTACACAGGATGATTTTGTTGATACTCAACATTTTCCTACAATATCATTAGATTTAGACGAGGAGCTATTTTCTGAAACTCAAGAAGACTTTAATTTAGACGATGATCTAGATGATACACCCACTAATGTTGATGACAACACACCCACTAGTGCACCTTCAACTGAAATACCTCATATTCCCCCTAGTATGAGACGAGGTCCAGCAAAACGACCATTAAAATTAGATGCATGAATATTTTTTGATAGGGACGTAGAGAATCAAGTAGCTATATGTAAAATTTGTAAAAATGTTTTAAAATTTAAAACTGGAAAAGGTCATGGTGGGACGGAGGGTTTAATTAGACACGTAGTAAGTGCTCATCCAGCTAGGTATGCCCAATACCAGGCTTCAAAATCGGGTGCGCAAACGCCCGCTCCATCGGGACAAGGTTCACATACTGATACTGTTCCAGACCAAGTACAGGGTCAAATTAACCCTATGACGGGGGGAATTGTAGGCCCTAAATACAATAAACATAGAGATAGGGAAGCAATGTCAAAATTAGTTATTGTGGAGGGTTTGCCTTTTTCATTTCCTTCATCTCCCGATTTTATTCATTACATTAGAGATATATATAATCCTGCTTTTAACGGTTTTCCTAGATCAACTGTTAAGAGAGATGTATTTAAATTTGCGCATGAATATCAACAATATTTACGTTATTCATTATATTATTTTAATGGCAAAGTATCTATCACGTCTGATATAGGTCATAGTACTAACGACCATGATTATTTAACTGTAACTTGTCATTGAATAGATTATAAATGGTCTATGCAAAAACGTATTTTAGCGTATAGATATATAGATGATAGGCACAATGGTACTTTTATTGCAGATAATATTTATCAAGTGTGCCATTATTACGGAATAACCGATAAAATTATGACTATTACATTAGATAACGCTTCTTCTAACAATTACGCAATTACAATTTTAAAAAATAGTTTAACTCCACCTTTTCCAGATCATTTTCATATAAAATGCGCGTGCCATATATATAACTTAATTGTAAAGGATGGTCTATCACTTTTTGAAGACATTCTTAGTAAAATACAATTTGCTATAAACTTTATTTTTAAAAGTAATAAAGTACAACGTAGAAAAGAATATAAAAAAACTTGTCACGATTGTGGACTATCTTATAGAAAAATTCCACAAGAAGTATCCACTAGGTGAAATTCTTTATACGAGCAACTACTTGTTGCTTATGACTATAGAAAACATATAACTTTATTTTTTAACTCTCATAATAAAAATCCAGCCGATATGATTTTAGATAGTGATTGGGTAAAATTTTCCGAACTTATTGTATTTTTAGAGAAATTTTTTCAAGCAACAAAAGAATTTTCCGGTATATATTATCCTACTATTTCAACTATGTTGTTTTATATAACTCTAATATTTTTATTACTTAGTGAATATATGGAAAAACCAGCTTATAAGGCAGCTATTAAAAAAATATTTTATTCCTATTCCCACTATTTATATTATTGGTTCTGTATTAAATCCTACTATTAAAATAGACGGTACTAAATCACTAATTGCAACTATTTACGATTGTATAGAAGTACTACCACCTCCAAGTCCCAAAAAATCTAAATCACCCACCACCTATTGAACAAACTAAAGAAGAAGTGTTGTCTAGCGTAGAAGACCAATGCAAAAAATATATAGGTTTTATCAACAAGAAAATGCTAGTAACTTACCGGCTTCCATACCATCTTCTTCATCTTCAACACAACCTCACAAAAGACATGTTGTTTCTGCGGCTAGTATTGAAAGCCTCAGAAATAGAATGTGCGGCCGTACCGCTACTAACCAAATTAGCGAGTTGGATATTTTTGTTTTGCAGGGTTCTGTACCGTACCAAGAAGTTATCAATGAAGATGGACATGAAGACTTGCTGAAATACCGGAGGGGGAATGAGAAGACCTTTCCGACACTTTCATTGATGGCCCGAGATGTTTTGAACATTCAAGCGTCATCAATCGCTGCGTCGAAAGCGCTTTTTCTCCGGCTACAGATATCAAATAGGAGACCACAGACACTCATTAGCCGGAGACAGCTTGGAAATTGCAGTATTATTCAGATATTGGATACGAGCGGAGCGGAGAAGGTGCGGTCAACCGGAGATCAACGAAGAAGAAGAAGAAAACTACAACGAAATCTTATCCGAAGGTGGTGGAAGCGACGTAGATCAATTTGACCAACAAATACCAATTCCAACCGAAGAACCACAGGAAATCATCAAGCAATTAGAACAGGTTTTTTTGAGAATGTAATTTTTTTAATTGCAATTTTATTATGTAATTTGCAACTTTTGGACAACACCACAAATTTGCAATTTAGATTTTACTTTTTAGACAATTGTATTTGTATTACAAAAAAATCATATGTCTATTAAATAATATAAGAGGCACAAAAATAGCCTTGGGATGTTTTTATTACACTATCTTGTCTTGTTTATTTAGTTTTTTTTTATACATATGTTATTTTAAAAAAAGGAAACCCGCCGGACCCCGCCCCGACCCGATTCCGACGGGATCGTGATCGGGACGGGACTGGAGCAAGTCCCGCCAGACCTGACCCCGCCAGACCCGACCCCGACCCCTTCGCCCATCCTGCCCCGACCCCGCCAGACCCGAGCCCGGCCCACTGGCCAGGCCTAGTGTATATTGAAGAAGAATCAATTGAGGTGACATGGATTTTTTTTACAAAAAAAATCTCATGTGGCAGTGACATGGTTTTAATGTGGCGGGAGTGTAAAAACACCTCCTATCATGTGACTTTAGGGTGGTATAAATTTCACTTTAAATAATGAGGGAGAGCTAATAGGTCGCCCGATTAGTTAGAGTGTGAATTTGATTTTTCGGATATAGTTTATGGTTTAATTTAGGTATGTTGCCTTAAATCAAACTGTACTAATTTATCATAATTAAGTTACAAATTAGGATAAAAGTATACAACAACAGCATACCTAGTGAAATCACACAATATGGGATCTGGAGAGGTAGATTGTACGCAGGCCTTACCTCTACCTTGGTAGATAGAGTGGATGTTTCCGAGAGACCATCGGCTCAAGACAAAGCACACACCTAAGCAAAGTAAGACAAACAAAGTGAGTAAGTCATGATAGCGAATTCTGAAAGAAAAAAAGAAACAAAAGGAAGCAATAAATAATGCAAGTAAATAAAACAAATAAAATACACATAGCATCATAATCGAACGACAAGTGACTATAAGGCAATATTGTGCCTACTAGTATGATAGGCTAAGCGAGCCTATACTAATAATATTATAATTACCAGTTTGTAATCCCAGGCAGGACTACGTTGGGCTACCTACTACCCTTATATCATAACTCTCTATCTAAGGTCATATCCTCAATGAGTTGCACTTGCGTCATGTCCCGTCTAATCACATCTCCTCAATACTTCATCGGCCTAATTCTACCCCTCTTGTACCCGTCCATAGCCAACCTCTCACACCTCCGCACTGGGGCATTTGTGTATCTCCTCTACACGTGCCCGAACCATCTCAACCTCGCTTCCCACATGTTATCCTCCACCGAGGCCACTCCCACTCTGTCTCGGATATCATCATATCTAATTTTATCCCTCCGTGTATGCCCATACATCCATCTTAGCATCCTCATCTCCGCAACTTTCATCTTTTGGGTGTGCGAACTCTTGACCGACCAACACTCCGCCCATACAACATAGTCGGTCTAACCACCACTCTATAGAACTTACCTTTAAGTTTTTGTGGTACTTTTTTATTGCACAAGACTCCAGATGCGAGCCTCAATTTCATCCACCCTGCTCCAAATCGATGCGTCACATCGTCATCAATCTCTTTATTCCCTTGGATAATAGTCCCGATGTACTTGAAGCTCCCTTTAATTGGAATGACCTGAGTACCAAGCCTCACCTCTACGCCTGTCTCAAGGTCGCTCCCGTTACTAAACTTGCACTCTAAGTATTCTGTCTTGGTCCTACTCAGCCTGAACCCTTTAGACTCTAGAGTCTGTCTCCAAATCTCCAGCTTAGCGTTCACTCCGCTGCGAGTCTCATCAATTAGGACTATGTCGTTTGCGAATAGCATACACCATGACACCTCCCCTTGGATTTGCCGCATCAGTACTTCCATCACCAATACAAATAGAAATGAGATAAGAGTTGATCCCTGGTGCAGGCCCATCATCACTGGGAATAACTCTGAGTCTCCTCCTACTGTCTGTACTCTGGTCTTGGCTTCATCATACATATCCTTGATTGCCATAATGTATGCCACATGTATACCTCTAACATCCAAAAATCTCCATAGGGACTTTATTGTATGCCTTCTCGAGTTTGATGAAAACCATATGTAGGTCTCTCTTTTTCTCCCTATAATGCTCTACCAACTTCCTAATAAGATGAATGGCTTCTGTAGTCGAACACCCCGGCATGAATCCAAACTGATTCTCGAAGATAGATACGCCTCATCTCACCTTCCTCTCCGTGACTCTTTCTCAAACTTTCATAGTGTGGCTTAGCATCTTGATACCCCTAGTGTTGTTACAACTCTGGATATCACCTTTGTTCTTATACAAATGAATCATTGTACTCCACCTTCATTCTTCGGGTATCCTCGCCGTCTTAAAAATGACGTTAAATAACTCCGTCAGCCACTCCAAACCTGCCCTACCAGCGCTCTTCCAAAATTCAACTGGGATCTCATCAGGCCCGGTCGCTCGTCCCATGCGCATCCTGTGAATAACACCCTGAACCTCCTCAATCTTAATGTTTTCACAATACCCAAAATCCTGGTACCTACCAGAGTGCTCCAGATCTTCAAACACAATGTCTCTATCTTCTTTTTCGTTCAAGAGTTTATGGAAGTAAGTCTGCCACCTCCGCCTAATATGCGCGTCCTCCACCAGTATGTTACCGTCCTCTTACTTGATGCACCTCACGTCATCCAAGTCCTGGGCCCTCCTCTCCCTCGCCTTGGCTAGTCTGTACAACTTCTTATCTCCGTCTTTTTCCTTTAATTCCACATATAGATGTTTAAAATCCGTTGTTTTCACTGCCGTAACTGCTAGCTTTGCCTCTTTCCACGCCATCTTATACAATTCCCTATTCGTCCATTTCTCCACCTCATTTTTGCTTTCTACCAATTTCGCATACGCCATTTTTTTCCGCTTCCACCTTCTTTTGAACTTTACCATTCCACCACCAGTCCCCTCGATACCCACCACGGCTACCCCGCGAGACCCCTAGCACATCTCTAGCAACGTCTCGAATGCAACTGGTCATCTTGTCTCACATACTGGTCGCATCCCCAATACTCCCCAAGCCCTCTTGACCATCAACCTCTCCCTCATCTCATTTGCACTGGCCATGGTCAAACTCCCCCATTTGATTCTTAATCTGTCATCCACAACCCTCTTCTTCTTCTCTATCTTGATCTCCAAATCCATCACCAAAAATTTTGTGTCGGGTTGTAAGATCCTCCTTCGGAATAACCTTGCAGGCTTTACAAAGACCTTGTCAACCTTCCTAAGGAGCGAAAAGTCTATCTGAGTCTTAGCCATCGAACTACGGAAAGTCACCAAATGCTCCTCTTTCTTCAGGAACCTCGAATTGGCTATCACCATCTCAAAAGCTCTAACAAACTCCAAAAGTGAGACGCCTACATTAATCAAAGGTTAATGTTAACTCACACGGAAACCAATACTAAAGCACAAGTTAGCAAGAATCTAGAGGTAAGTCATGGTACTACAAACCAAAATGCTAAAGCAAAGGACAAGAAGAATAAAGACAAGAATGTAAAGTCAATATTCAATAAAACGCAACATGCAAGAATTTAACTACAAGAATAAGGACAAATATTGAGTACGGGGAACTGGAGGTACCAACTCCAGGCTAATAGAACTTGTTCACATGCCGAAAATCATTGTTCACACGCCAGAACACGTTGTTCACTGCCTAAAATCAATGTTTTCTGCCAAAAATTTTGTACACGGATGTTAGGCGGGAGAACAGAGCGATAGAACCAGGTGTACGTCGTGGTAGATCTTGTAGTATCTGCAAAAACAGGAAAAAGAAAAGAAAAAAAAAGAAGTTCGCCGGAGGTCGAAACTCCGGCGTTAATGTGGTGGTGATGTGTTTCACCAAAGCTCAAAGCTCCGGTGCGGATGTGGAGCATATCTGAAAAAATCCCAAGCCAGCAGTGCGGCAAAAGTATCGAGAGATCACTGTCGGCCAGTCACTAGGAATTTCTTATTGTCTGATAATGACAACAATAAATATATAAAACTCGAGCTACTAAATCAAATAGCAACTGAAATGGGTCTATAAAAATACCAAGTACAAGTATCGAGGGCTATCCACTTACTCCACAAATGAGATGCAAAATCAGAAATCAACAAGAGAAGTAAATGTCACAAACCAGTTATTCAATAGCAGTCGAAACTCCGAATCCACAAATCAGATCGCAAAAGAGACTAGGTTACCAGAACAGATCAAAGTTGCTGCTGCCGGAGAACGCACCTCCACTCGTCGGTGGTTGAGGAGCAGTCGTGAAATTCAGGTGGTCTCAGGTGAAGCAATCGAGTTTTACTCATAAAAAATTCAATCTTGTTAAAGCTAGCGTGGATGGTTCACCAAGTATTTACTCTGCCAAGCAAATACTTCAATATATGAATTAGTATGCATTAATTAATATGAATTAGTAATATTTCAATATATAGATGTGTTATGTATCTTTTAGGTTGGTAAAACAATAAGTGCGGATAAATTAGTTTTTAATGCTTCTTGTTATTCCTTTTTAGCATACTTGTTTTGGTAGTCTGCATATGCAACTAACTCCACCCCATACGTTTTTCTTTTTTCCTCTTCTATTCATTCAGTAATTAGATTCCACAATCATGAAAACGATATAAAGTTGGTAGGATACACTTTGATGCAAAGGAACTTCGTACATGCCAAAATTACCCTTCCTTTTTAACAGTGTTACAGAATTTACCAGCCTAAAGGTAGGTGGTCACAATCAAATGCTGATTTCTGATTCTTTTGTTTACGGCGTTGTAGTTACATGTATTCAGGCTCGATTAAATTGAAGTTCTCCTAAAAAAATCTCACATTAAAAATAAAAACCTTCCCTAACAGAAACAACTCCATAACCTGGCCTTGAACTCGAAAATTAGTTTATGATTAATGGACAAAATTTTGTGTGTGCTTGATTCTCCCTACTCCCCTTTTCCTTTCACTTTCACTTCCATAATCTCCAATTGATTTAAAAAAAAAAAAACATATATGAAGAATCTCGAAGAATTAGTTATTCACTTTTTATTGCTAAATCTGCAAATAATTATCAAAGTTTTAGGGTTAATTAAGGCGCATGGTAAAAATATGGGATTAAAAAGAATTTATAGAGCCAGGACGTACTAAATTCACTTAGTGTGACACCTCTGGGTGGGTCGCACAAGTTGTATCATAATAAGGAGGGTGGAATAGTCCAATAAGAAATCAACAAAGGAAAAAGACAAGCAATTTTTTCCAAATCGAAATTAAAAAAAGAAAACTTGTTTAATCAGACTATTCATGTCGAAAATTTTCCACCTTAAGTAGTACTCACTTCTTTTTCCCTTAACAAATTGAATCAGATGCATCGAATGCAACAAATTTCATCGAGTTACAAATTCATTAATGTATTAATAAAGTATAGAGGGTCGACAATTTTAACTTAAAGGAGTTTTCAATTACGAAAACGAAAAAGATCGAGTATTATTTTTTTTTCTCTCTCAAATTTTACGCTAATAAGTTAATATATTGACTTCCTTCTAAATTACATACGAATAAAAATAGGTAACCACTTGGCTAAGTTGAGTTTAGAACTGCCAGATTAATTAAATTTTTATTTTAGGATTGGAAAGTTATAGTCCACGAGATGTACATTTCCGACCTCATTCTCCACTGTTTTGTTATCAAAAAGATATCTTTATTCCATTTCATTAATATCTGATGTAGCTTGATGGCCCTTGAAGTTTGCACAAATCAATAAAAGTCTCACATGCCCTTTTCCTTTTGTCACTCATTAGTTTAAATTTTAAAATACCCCCACACACTTGGTTTGAGTTCATTGCCCGAAGAACTTCCGAATATTGAATTCTTTTTATGCTGCTCATTTCAGTATTAGCTTTGAACACATCTCGACTATTTTATCAAGACACCTATAGATAATTTTGCATTTTAAGATTTAGACAAAATAAAAAAATTAATCACATAAGTAGCGTTTTTTGTTACTGTTGAAATTTGAAACTGAGACCTTATAATTTTTCTCACTTCATTGACAACTAGGTCGTGAATCTTGATTGTTTCATCGTGTATCTGCTACCTTCCTATAAATACAAATACTAGATAACTCAGACTATTTTATTTTGTATCTGTTATCTTTCATCAATATCAGTACTGGGTAATTTATTCCACCAAAATTTGGGTAGATAGAATTATAGATTATATTACCTAGTATTTTCTTGTTTTCAACTGAAACTTGAACCTGAAATCTTATAAATTTTCTCACTTTATTAACCATTAAATCACACTCTTAAATGCTTCCTATATAGAATATTACTCTTATTATACCCCTTGATTCTAAAATAACTTTGAATGGATGATATTATAACTTCAGAAATTCCTGAACTAGTCATTAGAGGTGTCAAATATATAGGTGGAAATAAATTTTGATAGGTACACAACAATTAGGACATCACAATCTAATCTGTCCAACTCAATACCGTTTTTTCCATTTATTTGTTAGTGTTATTTTCTTAAATGTAATTAAGCGGCTAAAAAACAACCTATTGCGTGTGCAACACATTGACATAATCCTACAATTAAAACTTTGTCTGTCAAATTTTACCATTTACCTTCTATGAGTTGATTTTGATTAGGAGTTTAATTAACTCAAGTTTTACTCAATCTTTGGATAAGTTGTTTCATGCTATATACCTATTTTAACCTTAAAATTAACATCACTCATTTAATCTGTTGAAGTTAATTTGGACAGCTTACATTTTCATTTTATGAACAATTAATACCCCTACTAACCATATTTATAGGACCTTTATTGATGTTACAATAATGTCACTAGAGGCCTCATTTGTGACAAAAAAAAAACTATGTACTTTTCAAAGGTGGCCGCAAATCACTTATATTTGGTAACTGTCGTTCTCGAAATTAATGCACAAAGACGTAACTGCTAGTAATAAAAAACAATTCATCATAACTCAAGCCAATTTTACCTTAATTAATATTGGAGAAAAGTTTGCAAAATTGTACCACGCTTAATTAAAGGCAATAACTACTAAATTAGTTGTTAAGAAAATTGAACCATATATATCATGGCTCGTTGTTATTGGTGAGTTTTATAGGTCTGCGGCTGTCATCATCAGCTTGTTAGTCAAGAAACTCTTATGAACTTTCAGTACATGGTATTGATATGAGTCAAATCATTTCCAAACGGCTCCTTAAATTTAATTATTTTTAGATCTTTTTATGATGTAAATAACTTTGTCCTCACTCCTCACTTATCTATTGGTAGATATCAAAGGAATATGTTTTCCTCCTCTTTATTAATTATTTTGTATAATATATATAATGTTACATAATTATTTATTCATTTACAAATTAGGTAACTAATCTTCCTAATTATAATTGGACTATACTTTCTAATTATAATTGGACTACAATTTTACCTAATATAGGAGATGTACAAAGAATATTCTAGAAATATTCTATCATGCCCCCGCAGTCGAAGCGGGAGGTTCTCATACGCTGAGACTGACTCAGAAATCATCAAAGAGTATGTGTGGAAGCCCTTTAGTAAATATGCCAGCAATCTGATATCGAGAAGGAACATGAATAACACGAACTTGTCCACGAGCAACTTTCTCACGTACAAAGTGAATATTCATTTCAATGTGTTTAGTGCGCTGATGTTGAACGGGATTGCCGGAAAGATATATCGCACTTACATTATCACAATAGACCAATGTAGCCTTATGGATGGAGCAGTTAAGTTCCAGGAGAAGGTTGCGTATCCAGACAAAGTAGGTTGTCTTTTAGAAGACAAAAAAACAAGTTATCTCCGAGGAACACACAGTAACCCAACATGGATCGACGAGTGTCAAGACATCCACCCCAGTCAGCATCAGAATAAGAGGTGAGGTCGGAGAGTGGGACTTGTACATGTGTAAACCGAAATGAAGAGTACCTTGTACATATCGCAAAATTTGTTTGAGGGCATTCATATGTTCATTGGTCAGGATGTGCATGTGTAAGCATATTTGTTGCACGACATATGATATATATGGTCTTGTGAAAGTGAGATAATACAATGCTCTTGCTAAACTGCGCTAGTGAGTCGGGTCGGCATACAGAGAACCCAAAGAGACACTGAGTTTAGAATTAATATCCACTGGTGTGTGGACCGGTTTGCAAGACGTCATGCATGCTCGTTCAAGGATCTATTCAGCGTACTTCTTTTGACAAAGCAATAATCCATACGCATGTCTCGTAACAGCAATGTCCAAAAATAGCGTAGGGGCCCCAAATCCTTCATAAACTCAGAGGCAAAGAGTGACATAATCGATCGGCGAAGTGCATCAGAAGATGTAGTTAGGATGATGTCATCAACATATAACAAAATATATGCCATGTCATTACCCTTGCTATAGATGAAAAGTGAGTGATCAAATTTGCTATGTGAAAAATCGATAGAAGATACAAAGTCAGCAAACCGTTGGTACCACGCACGAGGAGCCTATTTAAGTCCATAGAGCGATTTCTTCAAATGACACACATAATCTGGATGGATTGTATTCCTGAATCCCAAAGGTTGATGCATATACATAGTCTCATGAAGGTCTCCATGCAAAAAGGCATTTTTTGACATCCAGCTGATGAATGAGCCATGATTTGGACAAAGCAATACTGAGAACGATCTGAATAGTTGCCGGTTTTACCACCGGGCTGAAGGTTTCACCACAATCTACGCCCACCTATTGAGACCTGTCATCACATACAAAACATGCCTTGTGCCTCTTAAAAGAACCGTCATATTTTTTTATGTCTAAAAATTCACATAGAATGAATAACATTAGCATAAGGAGGATGGAGCACTAGCTCCCACGTCTTGTTTTCAATAAGAGTATTATATTCGTCAACCATGGCAGATATCCAATTAGGATCGGAGAAGGCATTTTTTGGGTTGTGAGGAAGAGGTGAAGGGCAACCAAATTCGATAAATTATATTGTCATTTGGGTTTGGAATGTCGTGTATAGCACGAGTTTCCATCGTCCGTGTGGGTGCCACATTAGGTAGGACGGGATCAGGATGCGGCTAGGGCAGAATTGTAGGATGAGAGGGAGCAGCGAAATCGGGGAGAAGGGGCGGGGGCGTTATTTGAGGGGGGGAGTAACATCGGGCAGTCGAGAGTGGTTGTTTCGAGGAGTATGTGGCGGGGCTGGCTGGACCACCCGATACGGGACAGAGGGGGGTGGGTCGGGCGTCGGTGAAGGTAGCGACTGATTTTGCAAGTGATGAATTAGAAGGGGATTAATGCCGCCATCTAAGAAGTCATAGGAACTCAGAGGTGGGGAATTGAGTTTGGTAAAGGGAAATTGATACTCATTAAATATGACATGACAAAAAATGATTATTTTTCGGCTAGACAGGTCATAACAATTGTAACCATGATGATTAGGGGATAACCCAAAAATACACATGGGGTGGACCTAGGTTGCAGCTTGCTGATTTGTGTGGAGGGATGGAGGGAGTAGCATAGACATCCGAAAGTTCTTATATGCTTATAGGAAGGATCCTGGAGATAGAGAACTTGAGTGGGAGACTTGTGTTTGAGAGACTCATTAGGGAGTGTTTAAGAGATAAATTGTTATGGATATAGCGTAATGCCAAAAGGAGGGGGGATAGAGACGTGGGCAAGGAGGGCACGAACTACGTTGTTTATGGTCCTAATTTTTCGTTTAGCTTTGTCATTTTGTGGAGAGGTGTGGGGACAGGAAAAATTAAAAACAAGATCGTTTTTGGCGCAGAAAAATTTGAATTGATTATTATCGAATTCCCTCCCATTGTCACATTGAAAACATTTGATAATCTTTTCAAATTGTGTCTTAATGGAAATGCTGAATGAAGAAAAAATAGAATAGACCTGGAATTTATTTCCAATGGGAAAAGTCCACAGGAAGTTTGAATAATCATCTAAAAATAACATATAGTATCGATGTCCGACTGTGCTTAAAATAGGAGAAGTCCATAAATCATTGTGTTTTATATCAAAAGGAATTAAAGTACATGTAGATGAAGAATAAAATGGCAACTTGACATGTTTCCCAAAAACATAAGATTCACAAACAGGAGGATCAAATATATGTTTGCAATCTATAAATTTATTTTTGCGAAGGGAGAGTAAAACAGATTCTCCCGGAAATGTCCTAATCTATTTTGCCATAAAGAGGAGGAAATAGCTGCAAGAGATGAGGGAGAGGCGGCTGGATGACCGACGGTGGTGGTAATAGGATAAAGGTCTCTGGTGCTATCACATCGCATTATTCGCATCCTTGTCATAATGTCATTTACAGAAAAACCAAAAGAATCAAATTCAAGGGAAACATTATTGTCGTTGTGAAAGGACAAACATAGATTAGATTTTTGATAAGTGTCGGGGCATGGAGGACATTTTTTAAAGCTAATGGAGGGTGTGGTGGGGAGAGAGATGAGTGTCCACAACCTCGAATAGAAATGTTGTGTCCACTACCAACAATAATATGATGATTTAAATTACTCGTATTAAAATAAGACGGGAGAGTACCTTGGGATGTCGTCATATGAGATGTGAGGTCAGTATCCATATACCAATTATTGTCTGGAATGTTGAGAGACATTATGTTCATAACCACCTCAATATTTGTCGGGATAGATGGAAGGAGGAGAGACATGTGCAATGTATGTCTGTTGTGGACGTACGCAGAGGATGTCGGGCTGGGGCTGTTGGGCCAGATATGGAATCCGCAATTGCAAAGACACATACGATACAAATAACTAACAATAAAAAGTACAAATGGTTTCCAAAGTATAAAAAAAGGTAAAATTGAACGATTTCAAATAATTTACTGCAAAATTAGACCTTTTCCCCAGTTATAAACTGTTTTGTGGCTCCTATCCGAACAGCTGGTATCATAGAATTGGTAGAGACTTATATTACAGGTTTTGTTATTTATTTCCTTTTTGACCAGACAAGATTTGTTGAGAATATATACTAGGATAGGACAACCCTGATCTATCTTGGAATATGGAAATTAAAAATAAAGTGAAGAAAAGACAAATTATTTGACCTTGTCTCATTGATCAGTTGTACGCTCCCAGAAAACTGGCCACCGGAGCACATCCCGCGATTTACCTGGTGATAATTGTTAAAGGACCGGTGCTATTACCTCCAGGACGTCTGGGTAATACCAGTGAAGTAGTCAGGCGCAAGCCTAGAAACCTGGATTATAAAAAAAAAAAAAAAAAAGACAAATTAAGCCAATAGGGAATTTGGTAAAACTAACTGGAGGTTAGGGTTTGTCATAAGCGAAATCAAAATTTAAAGTTAGGAAAGAGACATATTTGCCCTTTAACTATTGAAAAAAGTTTAATATTATCTCCGTCTCATATATGTCATTAATGTTGTATTATCGATCCATAATCCTTATGACTCAAATTTATCCTTTATCGGTTAACCCCATCTATGTTAAGCCAAAATAGCATGACAACTCACTCCTTCACCAAGCTAGCTCCGTCCCTTTGTGTCGTATTTGACTTTTAAATAAGTTTTACTTTGAAAGATTAACATTTAGTAACTTTAAAAGACAAAAAATAATCTTATGATATTATTATTAATATAACGAGTAAAGTTAGTTACCAATATGTGAAAGTAATCCCTTTATTTTCTCTATATTGTGATGGATCCTTGAAAATTGATATAAATATGGATTTGGTGGTACATAAATTATAGGTATAGTTGTTGTGATCCTATAAACAAGAAAGTGGTCCCTGGAAGACATGCCATGGTCTTCCAACTAGTACAACATTTTGCTTGAATTGATGCTAAGGGCCCCCTCTAACTCTCTAATTCCCATATATAACTTTGATAGTTTTAGGACTTAGTTTTAAATTTTCTTTTATTTATTCTTTTAGATTTTGGATTTTTCCTTGAGTCTCTTTACATTTTGGGAGGAAATGATTTCTCATATGCAGCAGCAACAACAACATATCAAGTATAATTTCATCAGGTGGCCGGGTCCGGAGAGGGTATATTATACGCATATCTTAACCCTACCTTGAGAAAGTATGGATATTGTTTTTGATAGACCCTCGGCTCAAGAAGAGATGAAAAGACAACGGTAATAATAGACGCTAACAACAACAAGATAATAAGATAAACGAAGTGAGAAAAACAATCTGGTAGTATTAGAGTCTAGAGATATAAGAATAAACAAATGATCTCCTATGATCACTTACAATTTGAATAGAAGTAAATAATTTTTTTTTAGATCTCTTATGTGCAAAAATCAAAATCTTTTATAAAAAAAAAGACATAAAAATAAAAATAAATTTATAAAAAGGACATAAATTTGGTGAATAATAAATGGGGGATTTGTTTCTATTTGTGTTATACCATCCCAATTCAATTGCCAACTACCACCTTATAACTTGCCTAAAAAAAGAAATTGACATCTTGACTAATTTCCCTTGTCATATTATTGAAAAATAGTGTCCAAAGCTCTAAAATTAATATCGTGACCTTACTGAAAAAATTATGAATGAAAATCACGAGTTGCTATATTTTCAAGGGTTTTCGTCTTAAATACCAGCTAAATATGAGCATTCCAAGTATTATAATGTGTGTTAAATAGTAAGTACTTTGCTTTGGTGTGAACTCAAGGAAATTTAATTTTCACTGGTATCATTTAAACTCGAGGAAAACTTCATGTATGGTACCTGCAACGTCATGAAAAAACATGAGCAATTTCGTGGGTGGTACATAAAAAAATTGTAATGGGAAAAATTTATTAGCGGTACCTGAGAAAATAATGAAGTAAGTTATGAGTGATACTTATATAAATCGGAAAAGGGCCAAACTACTCTTGAACTATTTGAATAGACCACATATATTCTCCGTTTATTTTGATACCAAAAGAGCCATCACCGTCACTCCAAGGAATCACAAATGCCCCTCTCGTTGACGGACTGCCACAATTGCTGACTGGGCAGTTCGACGTGAAAAAAATACGGAAGTAGCCGTCCACCTAACAGTCCACATGGCTAAAACTCTCCTCCCTTTGGATCAATGCTTTCTTTTCCAAATTAGAATCCTAATTTCATAAAAGGTTTAAACATATAAAAAATTTAGTAGAGTTTGAGTTGTACACTTAAACTCCAGGAATATTTTCAGCTCCAACACATTATGCTGGAATTTTACTTGTAAAAAATTGAAACGCCAACACCCTGTATTAGAGTTTTCCATAATTTAGCTAAGAATAATTTAGTTTAAGTTTATTTCTCCCTTAAAAGTAACTATTTCTCATTTATGTTTCAAACACCCTATATTAATGAGTGGTCCAAAAACAGACCATCCGACCTAGTTTTCTTCAAAAGTCCTCTTAACATAGTTTACCCAAATTATAAAATAACATGTAATATCCATCAATTAGTTACCCTATATATTAGTATAGTCAAAGGATAATAACTACCTATGTAAAAAACTTGCCCCTACTTCTTTCATCCAAATAATATTAGGAATCAATATTTGCAACTAAGAGTAAGAAGAACTTCAAGAATATTTTATGGAGTTCAAAATTCACGAATTATTCCTAAAATTTGAATTGGTTAAGGTTTGAACGAGAGGGGATCCAAGATCTAAAGTTTATGGATTCCTATAATAATTTCAAATAAATTTACAATAATAAGTGGATCCACAATCAAATATTTATAATTTTTTAATAAATTTTTTAATATATATACAAGATATGAGTAAAAGCTAATGAATTCTCGGGAATCCGTACCTAAACTTGTGGATCCACCCCTGTGACTCCATAAATCGTTTATGGAGTATCAAAATTAAACTTTAACAAATTTTCAAACTTATAAATTGTAAAAGTTTAAACACTATAAATGGTTATGGAGTTTGAACCAATTAAGGTTTGAACTCTATGAATTATTCTTGGAGTTTGAAACTCCCACAATTCATTGAAAATATTCCACTTGCAAAATTTCAAACTCTAGCATCATGTGTTGGTTCCATGTTTTAGCTAGAAGTATTTTATTCCGATTTTATTTTTATATTAAAGAGTGACTATTTTTCAATTACATTTGAAATAATAGCTAAACTTTTATTATTGTCTAAAAACTAGCTATTCCACCTAATTTTTACACTAAAATCTTTGCGATTAATTTAAAAAAACCTATTCATTTTGTTTTTTCTCTTTCATCTGCTTCTTTACACCCATAATATTATCATTACCTATAATTAAGGACATTCTTGAGTTAAAAACTGTGCCTAGTGGTCTTACTAGAAAAAAGTAGTAACTGTTGATAAAAACTAACCTAATTATGGATAAGGTAATTATCACATCCTTTTAAATATTGTATGATTGTATGATAATTGAAGATATTTGATACGATGGTATAGTATGATATTTAAAAACTTAAAAAGTGATATTCCTAAAAAGTAATTTTGGGTATTAGGTGAAAGTTAACTAACCAAATGTTAAATTGTGTCGGCTGACATTTTTTTATAAGTTATATCATGTAGATTTCTCAAATTTAAACGTGTTGCTTTATAATTTGTTTGTTAACTTGACAGGTTGAGCTTGAAATGACTCATTAAACTATTGGGTCGAATGGGTCAATTAGAGACCTAATGCGTCAAAATTCAACCCAACTTAAACATACGAAATTAGAAAAACCTAAACTAATAATTTAAGAAAAACATACTTACTAATTATCACATTGTTTTTTTCAAAAATAAATTATAGAAGAGGGAGGTGTGGACATGTTAGGCGGAGTTCTAACTCACTATTTGATCTATTTTGACTCGTCCAAATTTAAATAATTTATCAAATTTGTCACTTCTACTTACCAGTTATCAGTGAGCAAATCCAAATTTGATCTAACTCGTCAATTTGCCACCTCTACTACTAATGTTTTAGTGCGTTTTTGTGAAATTTTCCTCTTTTTATTTTTAAAATTTTCTGTGGAAAATGAAAAATCTGGACTTCCTTTGTTCAGTTATCAGTCCAAGCCCAATAAAAACAATAGCCTTCACTATTTTCAGTTTTAAATTGAAAAGTATGTTTGACTAGGTTCTACACTTATGCTTTCTCTCTTTTTCTTGTCTTTTAAGTTTAACTCCAACCACACAATTTGTCATGAGCATACAGTCTTATCCTCTAAAATTATTTGAATCACATTGATAAATTGTGTAGTAGTAAACAAGGAGTATTACAAGAAAGCTTCAATTTGAAGTCTAATTTCCTTGGTTCATTTTATTAATTTACTATATTTATAATTTCAAGAAAGTTTTTGAAGCAATCTACTTTTTATTTACTCTTTCGGGTTTAATTTATGTGATGTACTTTGATTAAATACATTGTTTTAAAAAAAATACTTTTGAAATATATGATTTACAAGCAATAAATATTTGGGACAGAGAAAGTAATATAGATAAGTATCTCACAACTAGTTCATTGAATAAATAAGAAAAAATACATAAATTCACCCCTTAACTTAACTCCAAAACTCATTTTAGTAATTTAACTTTACAGATTTTTTTTTATCTCATAATATTAATTACCCCTAAAAGGTGACGTGACAAATCAACTCCCTATAAGCGCTTCAAGAGAAAGAAAAATCACAAAAACTGATTGAAATTATACAGATAGCATCTTTTATTGAATGGTATACAACTAATTATTATTTAACTAATTTTCTTAATCTGTCCTTTCCATTTTAACTTTTCTCTTTCTTTCTCTGTTTTTTCTTTTCTTCTTTTCCTTTCTCTTTTCTTTCTTTCTTTTCTTTTTCCAGTCCACCCACCACGAACAGATTTATTTATCACATACATTTTCTTCTCGTTTTAATTCTTTCCTTCTTAGCAAAATTCTTGGCGTTAAATTGTCCGACACCATCTCCGACAAGAAACTTGAAGTTAAATTTATTGACACCATCTCCGGCAACTCATTTCCGGCATCAAGAAAATTACCCGACCATTAGTTCAAAAGAACATCGAAGAAGACGATGATTTCTATGAACAATAAAAGATATAGCTGATAAAACAAATTAAAGACCATGGATTCTCTGCCCAAATTTACCGAAAAAGATATATATACTCACTGAAAAACTAACATTTTTCTTGTAGAAAACTCCCGATCTGTGAGGGTGTTGTTGTTTAATTAGGAGGTGCGATTGAATTTTAATAGAAAAGAGAATTGAATTTTGAAGGTGTTAATGTTGGATTTGATGTTGTGACATTTGACCTAACATATCTCATGAAGTACTGATTTGAATGTATAAGAATGTTGGGACAAATGTTTCATTACATTCGGACCAACATTTTCAGAACTGATTTTGCCTTACTTCACGTAATGATTACCATGTAGTAAATATGACTTGGCAAGGTAAAAAGGAATTGGTAAACACGTGTGAATAATGAGTCAAAGTTGTTGTTTTTCGTGAGGAACAAGTCAAAGTTGTTAGAGGTTTTTGCTCATTGATCGTCTCCAACCAATCTTACTAGTTGTCCACCTTTCTCTCAACCTCCACAACCAATCGATGAGCTTTTCAAGGAAGATTATCTATTATAAATAGAGAGGCTACTACAGTGAATCGAGATCCAGAATTAGAAAGCAAAAATACCAAGAGAGTTTTCGGGATTTCATCTCAGAAATCTGAAACACCAGTGTTACCTAAGTATGTTGACGACATTCTGTCCAATATTACAATTGCTGTTTAGATTCTAGATTAGTTTTGTATGGAGCGATTGTAATGAGAGGATGTTTATGTCTACTTAGTTAGATTTTTTAGGCAGAAGTCATCTGCGACTTCAACTTTTAATTCCTTTCCGTTTTATATCGTAAATCTGTAAAGAAAGGAATTTGTACTGTTGTATATAATATATATATACAATACATTTGGTCATTGACCGTCATAAGTTATATAATAAATATAACTTATGAAAATTTAAACCTTTGTGTTCTTTAAATTCGACTGCATTTACTCTTTAAAGTTTCTGTTTTGCTAAGTGTTGTTACTGGTGTCGGATGACATAATTGCCGACATTCGAAAACAGAATTGACATTCGATTTATTTTCATGTTGTTTTTATTTTTCATAGCATTTGACACCCTTCAAGTGGTATCAGAGCGGACACTTAACACAATAAGTGTTTGGTCATGTTGTCATAAGTTATGGATCCGACAAATCCAACTATTGGTAGGCTTCGTATTTTAGATAGATCAAATTATGCCTATTGGAAGATTCACATACGTTCTCATATCAAATCAATTGATGTAAGGACATGGAGATCTATAACCAATGGGTATATTATTCCAATGTTGCCACC